>CM055116.1:100526647-105326647 GCA_029206835.1 Rana muscosa | reverse complement strand
CGTTTTGAAGGCTCCAATGATGTAACCCAGCTGGAGGAAGGCAGTAACGTGAGCTCAGAGAGAGGGGGTAGTAACGTGAGCCCAGAGAGAGGGGGTGCCCAACAAGGACAGCTATCTGGCAGTCATGTTCCCCCCGCTGTAGCATACTGCCAGATTGGTTCCAGTGATGAGGAGGGAGGGGATGATGAGGTCACTGACTCCACGTGGGTGCCTGATAGGAGAGAGGAGGAGGAGGCACATCTCCAACGAGGCAGGATGCCCTCCAGGGGCCAGCTTAATGGCAGAACAACGACCGCATCACACCGCAGAGCTCCGCATGTGCAGGGCGCTGCTGTCTCTGCGCGTTATTCCAAAAGTTCTTCTGTGTTGGCCTTTTTTCAGACGTGTGCAGCAGATCGCACTGTTGCCATTTGCAACATATGTCTCAAGCGTATCTCACATGGCCAAAACATCAGCCGCTTGGGCACCACGTGCTTGACCAGACATATGTCGACCTGCCATGCAGTCCGTTGGCAAGCGTACCTAAAAGACCCACACCAAAGAACAAAGCGGACCTCTCATTGCTCCTCATCAGCTGGGATCTCCAACCCCACTATACCTTCAGTCCTCTCTGAAACCTGCACTGAGAGGAATGAAGGTGTAGAATTCGGTGTGTCACAGCCAAGTACTTGCGGACAATCTGCTATCGGTACACCGACGTCCGATTGTACCAGGCAAATTTCCCTGCCCCAGCTGCTGTACCGCCAAAAGAAGTTCGCTCCCAGCCATTCACATGCCCAGCGGTTGAATGCTAGCTTGGCTAAATTGCTAGCACTTCAACTGCTGCCTTTTCAGTTGGTAGACTCTGCCCCCTTCCGTGAGTTTGTTGAATGTGCGGTTCCTCAGTGGCAGGTTCCCAAACGCCACTTTTTCTCACGGAAGGCGATTCCGGCTCTCTACCGGCATGTGGAAGGCAATGTCTCGCTGGACAGGGCGGTCAGCGGTAAGGTGCATATTACCGCTTACTCATGGTCCAGCAGGCATGGACAGGGACGTTACCTATCTTTCACAGCGCATTGGGTGACTCTGCTGGCAGCTGGGAAGGATGCAGGACAAGGTGCAGTAGTGTTGGAGGTTGTTCTGCCACCACGCCTCCAAAATTTTACTACTGGTGATTCTGACACACCTCTCTCCTCCACCCCCTCATCTTCTTTTTTCTCCATGGCCTCTACCTGTGGTTTGTCCTCGGAACCAGCGGTGCTCCGTAGGCGTTCAAGGGGCTACGCAAGTACGCAGGCAAAAAGATGCCATGCGGTGCTTGAGCTGGTGTGCTTGGGGGACAGGAGCCACACTGGGGCAGAGATTCTGTCAGCTCTGCAGGGGAAGGCTCAGAGGTGGTTGACGCCACGCCAGCTTAAGCCAAGAAAGGTGGTTTCCGACAATGGCACCAACCTCCTCTCTGCCCTTCGACAGGGACAACTGACCCATGTGCCCTGTTTGGCTCACGTCCTTTACTTGGTGGTGCAGCGGTTCTTGGGCAGGTACCCGGGCTTACAGGAGGTCCTGAAGCAGGCCAGGAAACTCTGTGGGCATTTCCGCCGGTCATATAATGCCAGTGCTCGGCTGGTTGACCTGCAAAAGGATTACAACCTGCCCAAGAACCGCCTAATCTATCACATGCCCACCAGGTGGAACTCTACGTTGGCCATGCTGCAGCGGCTGCACACACAGCAGAGGGCCATCAATGAGTATCTGTTGCACTATGGCACCAGGACAGTGTCAGGGGAGCTTGGATTTTTTTCCCCACGCCAGTGGGCCATGATCAGGGATGCATGCACTGTCCTGGCACCATTTGAGGAGGCCACGAGGATGGTGAGCAGTGACAGTGCATGCATAAGTAACACTGTCCCTTTTGTCCACCTGTTGGAGCACACACTGCGTGGAATAATGGACAGGGCACTTGAGGCAGAACAGAGGCAGGAAGAGAAGGACTTCCTTACCTCTCAAGGCCCCTTTATCCAGACAGTGTTCCTGCTGGCCCGGCTATTACACAGGAAGAGGAAGAGGACGAGGAGGAGGAGGAGGATTATTGTGTCAGCATGGAGGTTAAGCCTAGCACTCAGCAAACTTGCAAACGGAAGGAGACAACAGGAAGTGAGAGGAAATCTACCCCTAGGAAGGGAAATTCTCTCCTGTAAGAGTTAATATGGGGAAAAGGTGTCTCCTCTCCACTGATGCTTTATCACCAATCCTTGTTTCAATAAAAAAACTAAATTTTCAAAAAACATTTGTCATTGGGACAGAAAGTGAGGTGAAATGTTCTGAACAGGTGCACAGACAGCAAAACAAATGTTACAGGGGTGATAACCCTTCCCTATGTTTTCCAAAAAGCTTAAAAATAGATTTTTTGGCTGGAGCTACACTTAAAAAATGTACCTGTTCCAAATTACAAACAGATTCTACTTAAGAACAAACCTACAGTCCCTGTCTTGTTTGCACCGCCTGTATACTGCTGTTCAGAGTATATAGGGCCTTTTTTTAATTTGGGGGCGGGGTTCCCCTTAATATCCATACAAGACCCAAAGGGGCTGGTAGTGGGTTGGGGGGTACCCATGCCATTTTTCTCAATGATTTTCATCCATATTGCCGGGACCAGACATTACATTAAAGCCGCAAGCAGTTCTAAATTACTTTTTTTCCTTTAGATATGTCATTTTGTGCAGGGACAGTTCTAAACACGGGAAACACGTGCCACTTCACAGGCATACTTTAGACACCCCCCCCCCCCCCCAGGTACGATATTTAAAGAAATATTTCACTTTTTTTTTTTCACTTTATGCATCATTAAAATCACTGCTCCCGAA
Organism: Rana muscosa; assembly: GCA_029206835.1. Classification (NCBI taxonomy): domain Eukaryota; kingdom Metazoa; phylum Chordata; class Amphibia; order Anura; family Ranidae; genus Rana; species Rana muscosa. The sequence goes on along the minus strand of CM055116.1, from coordinate 105,323,804 downwards.
AAAACGTCCGTTTTTAAAACTTTTTTTTGCATTGATACATGTCCCCTGGGGCAGGACCCGGGTCCCCAAACCCTTTTTAGGACAATAACTTGCATATTAGCCGTTATAATTAGCACTTTTGATTTTGAACGTTTGCGTCCATTGTATTTAATAGGGTTCTAAAGTTTGCGCAAACTTTCGGTCCATTCGCAGGCTCTGGTGCGAACCGAACAGGGGGATGTTCGGCTCATCCCTATATGTGATATCCTTTTTATATTTCTTTGTGCTCTTTAGTTTTTCCTCAAAAAAAAAAAAAAGAAAAAGAGCGGAGAAGCATGTTTACCAATTCCCTTGGTTTGTGTACATTGCAGAAATTTTTTGTTGCTGTTCTGAACAAACTTTTCATTATGTCCTGATCCCATGCAGGACATAATGATTCATTAAACTTCCACCTGGTTAATCAGGGCTGTAGATGGAGGCTTCAAGCTCCCTCTAGCAGTGGTTAAGCCCTCAGGGTTTGTTACTAAGCAAACTATTTACTGCATTTAACCTTTTTTCTTTTGCCCAGGGTCACACTGGACTGCGGGAATGAGGCTGTGCAAATTCAGCTTTCACTCACTTGTCAGTCTCGATTTCGGTCGCGATTTCAGAGACATCTGTGCAGGTTTCTGTGCGGATGTCAGGTCACGGCCCGAAATCGCAAAGGTAGTACAAAAACTGCCTATTGAGATCGGTGCGACGCCGCAGATGCGGCGTCGCACCGATTAGGATGGTGCAATTGCCGCCGATTTGACATGTCAGGTCGCATGTCAAAAACGCACCGGTGTGATCCGGGACTATGGGCTGGTTTGCTAAATAGTGCGCAAACCCTGTGCAGAGGTTATCTATTAGTAATTACCAATCTCAGAGCAAACATGCTTCAGGCTCTTCAATAAGAAGATGTGGATGAACATGACTGTGTGAATCTTGCTTTGATTAAGCAACCAGAGATGAGGATGATGATGCCTAACAGGTTGTCTTATTTTAAACAAGTGGCCAATACACTCAAAGGAGTTATTCCCGCTCACCCTGTGAAAGGTTTAAATTCTCTGGCAAGGAGCAGTCTTATAGCTTTCCCAAGCGAACATCCCTCTTCAGGCTCTATAAGAGGAATACACAGATGGGCATGACAGTATGTATCGCACTGGCTCAAGCAGCCAGGGATAAGGATGACACTTAATAGGTTGTCACATTCAATAAACGCATTGTCAATACACTCTAAAGGAGTGGTTTCTGCTCACTCTTTGAAGGGGTTATCTGCTCTGGCAATGAGAAGCTGCCTAACCACACCAGGTGAAGCAGCCCATTTTCCGAACTTCCGGATGGATATGACTACAGACATTCTGCTTTGTTCAAGCAACCAAGGATAAGGATGACGACACCTAACAGGTTGTCGCATTCATTAAACCTGGGGTCAATACACTCTAAGGCTACTTGCACACTGAGGCGCTGGATGCGCTGGCGGTATAGCGGCGCTATTTTTAGCGCCGCTATACCTTTTTTTGGCCGCGATTTGCGGGCGCTAGCGGGGGTATTTTAACCCCCGCTAGCGGCCGAAAAAGGGTTAAAAACGCCCGCAATAACGCCTCTTTGAGGCGTTTTGCGGGCGTATTAGAGGCGCTACCCCATTGATTTCAATAGGCAGGGGCGCTATAGGAGCGCTATTTTTAGCGCTCCTATTGCGCCTCAAAGATGCGGCTTGCAGGAGTTTTTTGAGCCTCCTGCAAGCGCAACGCTCCAGTGTGAAAGCCCTCGGGCTTTCACATTGGATAGTATTGAGAGGCTTTTTTGGGGCGCATTGCAGGCGCTATTTAGAGCGCAATAGCGCCTGCAAAGCGCCTCAGTGTGAAAGGGGCCTAAAGGAGTGTTTCCACTCACACTGTGAAGTCTCCAGGCCTTCCTAGGCAAACAATCTGCTTCAGATCCTTCCTAAGAGAAGACAGACAAACATGATTGCAAGAATGTTACCTAGTTTAAGTAACCTAGGATAAAGATGACCGACAACACCTAACCAGTTGTCACAAGTAAGCAGATGGTCAAGACACTCTAAGGAATGGCTGAATTCATCTCTTACAAGGGCCATCTATTTTGGCAATGTCCAGCCTTCTTTCAGGGCCTTCTGAAGCCAATCAATTCTCTTCAGTCTCTTCTAAACGGGAAGATGAGGACGACCTGTGTCCAGATTGGTAAGGTTGGTGAAATGCCTTTTAAATAGAAGTGAAGCTTTGGAAGTATTTTAAGTATCTCCAGAAGACAACTTGACAATGCCTTTATGTTGGATGGATCAAGTGCTTGTTCTACAAGATTGGAGCAGATTGTCACAGCAGGATGTCAAAGTTATGCCCTTTTGAACGGATAGATGTCCAGGGGTTGGGATCACCCCTCTAGTCAGTATGTGTCCCTTGTGGAATTGGCCGTATACATGACCTTACCATCAGAAGATGTGACCTTCAAGGACAAACGCTATTACTGCATTTTTCTTGATCGTGGAAGGTCAAGCCTAAATTTAATAGTGGCCAGTTTGGCTTTCTGCCTCAAGATGAATGTCTGCTGAGTTAAAGGGAACTGAAAACTAAAGAGTCAGTTTTCCACGCTCACTCTCACGCCAGAGAGCTTCTGCATTTCTGGTTGGGAGTCCAGGGAAAACAGGGAAGCCAATGCATAAACCAAGAAGTCAGTAAAGAGCTCCATGTCAGGATGCTTTCTGTTATTTTGGGATTGTGCCACCCATACATGTCTTTGGGGCACTATGTGGCTCCTCTGTGGACATAGGTACAGCTTTGATGATTGACACATTGTCCCTTAAGGCAAGCACTTTAGGCCATATTTGGAGATCTTTCATCCGTCACTTCTCAGTTTGAGCCATAGAAATCGTCTCACTCCAGCAGCTCAGGTAGGCTCAGTGTAACTCTCGCTCCCATTCAAGTCAGGTTTCTGGACCAGTGGCCTAAACTTGTGGTTGAAGAAACTAAATCGTCTGCAATGTCATTCGCTTCGGACGACCTGGTGGCAGGGGCGGATCCAGGGGGGGCAACGGGGCAATTGCCCCCCCGAACATATCTGACTCCAAGGCTTTCTCCCTCCGCCACCTCACCATATTTACACGGCAGGGACATTATTTCTGCTTCCCCCGCTCCTCGCGGCTAACAGGTGGCTTAAGATACATTCACTGGGCCCCATCAGTTCATTTAGAGGGGCCCAGGTGGTGGCATTGCTATTGGGGTACAGACCACGGTGATACTGGGGCCGCCGCTACACACTGTGTAGTATTATTGGCAGAGCTGCCGCAAAGCGGTGCACATGTGCCCAACGTGCTCCCGGCTTTCTAAGCAGTTACTGTACTTCCCTGTCAGGTGGAGTGATCTTCACCCGACAGGAGCTCTCTAGTCCCGGCTGGCGAGATGTCACGACTCAGAGGCCAGGAGCCCATCTGCCCTGTCTGCAAGTGAGTGATCACTTAACTGCCTTAACTCTTAACTTAACTGCCTTAACAACAGTGCCTTAGCTGTCTTAGCCGTGTGAACTGCTGAAGTGGTTAACACTTGGAGGGGAGAGGAGGGGAGGGGGGGGGCGGGTTTAATTCAGTTACAATGGTAATTGTAATATGCACCAATTACCATTGGTCACTAATGCGTCAGTGAGTACTTTAACCCCCTCCATGCTGCGTATTACAATTACCAATCATCATTATCATCACGAGCCACAGCACCTGTATTGTGAGATTATCATAATTTGAGCATTTGCCATTTTCAGGTGGAACACATAAGGATTTTACGGCTTCCAGCAAGATTATTGTCTCTTGGTTGGTAACCCCATCTCCTTGGCCTGCAAGTCGAAGGGTTGGCTGTGCCAGGAGAATCACGGCACTCTTCACTAGAAGGGTCTGGACCTTGAGAGTGGCAACAGGCCAGGCGTCTGAAACTAACTGCAAGGCAGCTACGTGGACACCAAAATATTCATAGTCATGCCTTAATGACAATTGAATTTGGCAGAGGCATCCTGGCTTCTGTTACTGTTTTAGTCAGAATTGAGGAGTGTAGCATTATCCCTCCCCTGTTTTGGCTAGTTAGTTCCCAGCTGTGCCGACATGGAGCTGTCAGGAAAACAGAAAATTGAATTCAAATACTTACCGTAATTTTCCTTTCCTGACGAGCTCCATGGCAGCACAGATCCCACCCAGCTTGGTAGGACTAGTTACAAAACGCCAAGGCTGTAGGTGTAGTTAAGTCCTGTGGGCGTGGGGTGGGCGGAGCCTATACCCAGCTGTGCTGCCACGGAGCTCATCAGGAAAGGAAAATACAGTAAGTATTTGAATAAAATTTTCCGTTTCCTCCTCATTTGTCCCTCACTTTGGTCTGATCTATATAGTTGTATATAAAATGCACTTTTTATCTATCTAAATTCTAAATGGCTGCATTTGTAAATTTTAAAAGCCAATATAAAGGAATAGTAGTGGTAAAATAAAAGAACTTGTGGATTTAATTACCCGTATTTATCGACGTATAACACGCACCTTAATTTTAGGAGGGAAGTTTTAGGACAAAAACTAAAATTTTAAATAAAGAATTTTTGAGCTAAATAAGGGTCAGTATCCATCAATGCAGCCTTATCAGTGTCCATCTGCAGCCTCGTCGTTGCACATTAATGAAGCCAGATCAGTGCCCATCTGCAGCCTCGCCATTGCTCATCACTGCAGTCTGATCAGTGCTCATCTGCAGCCTCGCCATTGTCCATCATTGCAACCTTGCCCATCGTTGCAGCCTGATCTGTGCCCATCTGCAGCCTTGCCAATCATTGCAGCCTAATCAGTGCCCATCTGCAGCCTTGCCAATCATTGCAGCCTAATCAGTGCCCATCTGCAGCCTTGCCCATCATTGCAACCTGATCAGTGCCCATCTACAGCCTTGCCCATCATTACAGCCTAATCGTTGCCCATCTGCAGATTTGCCCATCATTGCAACCTGATCAGTGCCCATCTGCAGCCTTGTCCATAATTGCAGACTAATCTGTGCCCATCTGCAGCCTTGTCTTTGCTGGAATAGACAGAGCCGGATCTCCTGTGTACTCTGCTCGGCTTGCAGTCACGCCCAGTCCCACCCTTTGGCTCGGCTCCTATGATGGATATAACAGCGGTCCAATTCCGGGACATCAACGCTAGGACCCCTTCATGGGGGAGAGACAGGGCATGACTGTGAGCCCAGCCGATTACTCAAAAGATTGTGGCTCTGTATTTCGGTGAAGCTCGTTCCCTCCTTCCCCTCTGAGGCAGCCTATATCGGCGTATAACACACACACACACGATTTCCCCCCTATTTTAAGGGGGAAAAAGTGTGTGTTATACGCCGATAAATATGGTAACCTATTTTTTTTTTAGTTAATTCTCCTTTAAGGGGGCGTGTCCTATGCCTACATACGTTTGCTAGTAGGTGTCCCTCATTCCCATCTCAAAATGTTGGGAGGTATGCTATCATGTGTAATCCAGGCATTTTTTTTAGTTGGTGGTGGTGGGGGTAAGATCCTTTGTCAGGTAGTTATTACTGCATGTGGGCCTGTCGCTGGCTTAGAGTGATAATAATAAGTCAGAGAGGTCTGCTATCCAAAGCCCCTGTTATGTTACTAGTACTCTTTGATTATCCATTTATTTTATGCAGTATTATTTAGAATGTAATATAAATTTGCAGCACTAAAATAAAAAATAAACATATAGGCTTTATGCACACTAGTGTTTTTCATATGCTCAAAAAAAGCTAGAAAAAAACACAGTACATGAACAATGCAGTACATGAACAAAAAAAAAGCTGTTAGGAGCATTATAGTAGCATTTAGAAGCAATTAGGATCATTTTGAAGTTTTTAGGAGCAGTCAGCATTTTTTTTCTGCTGGAAAAAGGCTCTGAATACCTCTACAAAGACAAAAAAAAATTATGCTCCTAGATGCTGAAGCTCAAAAAATGCTAAAAGCCTAAAATGCTCCTAAGGCCTCTTGCACACGATACTCCCGTTTGAGCATCTACTTTTAGAGCCTTTTTTTTGTTAATGCATTTTCACGCAAATGCTTTTGTGCAATTTTTCGCTCAAATTCGCGCACATTTACGTGCATGCGCAGAAACTTGTTCTCATGTTTCCAATGTCAATGGACAATCTGTGTGAATTTGCACGCAAGCGTGCGCGAATTTGCGCATTTGGCGTAAATTACTGACCATAAATGCAGATTTTTCTATTATTTTTATTTCTTTTTTCCTGAAGAATACACGGCGCTTGTTTACGCGCCTCTGTGCATAGGCATATTACAATTAATGGGCTGTATTTTAGCGCAGTAAAAAAAATAAGCTGCAGTGTACAAGAGGCCTGTACTTCAAAAACGTTAAAATGACAATACTCCTAAAAGCTTCTGTAGCGGCTGCTCCTCACACTCCCCTCTTGGTCTCGTCTTTCTCTTGTCTAGGGGTTTCTTAGAGGAGAGGGAGCGGGGACACTACGCCTGGCTTCCACCACAGATGTTAGTGCGGTATAAGCAACAGTTTTGTATTACCTTCGGGTCAGTGCTGTGCACCTGGATCCTCCCTCCAAGAGTCACCGCGAACCATGTCTGTCAGAAAATGAGCTCCACACCATTAAAGTTCAACACTCCTTTATTCATCTTGTCTGAACACAAACAGTTGAACTCCCTTGATAGAACAGAACAGAAAAGGAGGTGTGGATGCGAACAGGCCCAGACACAATGTAGCTGCCACTTCCCTTCCTAGAAGTGTATCCTGGTCTCCGCACGAGGGTAGATTTCCTTCCAGGCCGTCTCCGACGAGAGACTCACTTGTCACCGGCAATATGCTGCACCGGGTCTTCGAATGCTGAGCTCCCCCCGGTCCCCCCCCCCCCGGTCCATTGCGCCTTCCGCTTTTGGGTACCCAATCCCTGGGCACCCTAGGATCTCCTTCCCTCGCGGAACTCAGTGTTGGGCACTGAGCTCCGGACCTCCATCCAAGTACCTCACCCCAGGCCAAAGGTGCCTGGGATGGAACTCGACCTCCACTGTCCTCTAGGCCTAAGCCACCCAGAGGAGTGACACGACCCACCGTCCGCAAGCTGAAGGTGCCTGGGACGTCAACCCCCTGGCAAAGATGGCCGGCCCCCTTTATACCCTCTCCCAGCAAGCACGGCGGGTTCCCTGCCCCACCATACCGCTGCCGAGGGAGGACAAAAAGGAGGACGGCACACAGCAATGATTCAACCCCAGCCCAGGGCGACAGCGCCACCCACTGGGCTGCAGGGAATTACACATCACTGATGTCTCTGCCAAATTCAAAATTACACCCGGGAAAGTACATACCCGCTACACTTCTAAATGCTTCTAAAAGCTACTAAAATGCTACTAGAAGCTGGCACAAAAATGTTATTATTAGCATTTTTCATCCATAGTTTTTTTCTAGATTTTTTAGAGCTTATGAAAACTGCCTGCGCACGCAGCCTAATAGCCTAAAGGCCGCCACACACAATCCAAAAATCAGATGGAAAAATTCTTACGACGAGCTGTCTGCCGATTTTCGGATCGTTAGTACGGTGCTTTCGACAGCTGATTTCGCTTTTTCGGCAGTCAAAAGCTGGATGTGCAGACTATAAAATTTTTGTCAGATGTGAACTCAACCTCCGATTTTCTTTTCATTAGTATGGTTTTCGTACAAAACAAAAAGTAAGAGCAAGACTACGCATGCTCAGAAATGAAAGAAACTAAACTATTCAACACATTACGTCACTTCTGACGTTGTATTCTGTTGTACAAAAAAAATTCTCGTATTGTGAGTAACCTCTTCACTTTGACATGAGACTAGCATGCCACAAAAAACGGACGTTCGGTCGTCCGAAAATCTAAGCGTGTGTATGAAGTTTAAAGGACTGTGCATGGACACATAGGATAACATTATAGAGCTTCTAGGAGCTTAAAAAAACGCTAGTGTGCATGAAGCCATAAAGTGCAAAGTGCAATGATGATAAAGTCCCAAGTGAAAAAATAACAAATAAACATCCAAAAAACATCAGTATATACTGAAAAAGGGATTTTTATAACAGCTTACCTGTAAAATCCTTTTCTTGGAGTACATCACGGGACACAGAGCGACTTAGTCATTACTAATGGGTTATATAGATTACCTTCAGGTGCTGGCACTGGTCACTTCCAAACCGGAAGTACCCTCCCCTATATAAGCCCCTCCCATCCGGGAGCACCTCAGTTTTGTAGCAAAGCAATAAGTGTCCCAAAAAGAGGGGTGGGAGCTCTGTGTCCCGTGATGTACTCCAAGAAAAGGATTTTACAGGTAAGCTGTTATAAAAATCCCTTTTTCTTTTTCGTACATCACGGGACACAGAGCGACTTAGTCATTACTAATGGGACGTCCCAAAGCAATGCCAAATGAGGGGAGGGATACATGAGCTGGGCGCCATCAGGCATGAGGCTCTTTTGCGGCCTGCAACACACTGCGCCCAAAGGCGACATCCTCCTGACTTCTGACGTCTACCTGGTAGAATCTAGTAAACGTGTGTACTAAGGACCATGTTGCGGCCTTACAAACTTGAGCCAGGGAGGCTTGGTGATGCACTGCCCATGAAGTTCCAACTGCTCTTGTGGAGTGCGCCCTAACTTTGAACGGAGGCGGTCTCCTTTTCAAGCCATAGGCTTGTATTATGACCTGTCGAATCCACTTGGCTAAAGTAGATTTTTGATGCTGCCTGACCCTTTCTGGGGCCTTCCGGCAGAACAAACAAAGTATCCGTTCTACGAATCTGAGCAGTGGCTTTAAGATAAGCTTTAACTGCTCTTACTACATCCAAAGAATGCAATAACTTTTCCTCTACCGAACTAGGTTTGGGGAAAAAGGAAGGAAGAACCACATCTTGGTTCAAATGGAACCTCAATACCACCTTAGGAAGAAGGCTGGATGAGGACGTAATACTACTCTGTCCTTATGGATAACCAGATATGGCTCCTTACAGGACAAGGCGGCTAATTCCGATACTCTTTTAGCCGAACAAATGGCTACTAAGAAAATCAATTTCCTGGTGAAAAGAACCAAGGAAATGTGCCGCAATGGTTCAAATGGTTGTTTCTGTAGAACCGACAGAACCAGGTTTAAGTCCCATGGACATATGGGAATACTAACCGGAGAGCTAATACGCATCACTCCTTGTATGAAAGCTTTGACTAATGAATGCAAAGCCAAGGGCCTTTGAAAAAAATATTGACAAGGCCGTCTGACCCTTGATAGTACTCAAGGCAAGCTTCCTATGTACAGCCCACTGTAGGAAGTCCAGAATCCTACCTATTACATACTTACGTGGATGCCATTTCCTGGCCTCACACCACGTGATGTACGCCTTCTAGATCCTATAATAGATCTGCCTGGATACCGGCTTCCTGGCATTGATCATGGTAGATACCACAGGATTAGAGAGCCCTCTCTTTTTTAGAATGTGGGCTTCAATAGCCAGGCCGTCAAACCTAGGGCTGGTAAGGAAGGGTAGTATATCGGTCCTTGCGAAAGCAGGTCCGGACGATGTGGGAGGGTCCAAGGACTTCCCACTGACATTTTTACAATCTCCGCGTACCATGCCCTTCGGGGCCACGCTGGAGCCACCAGAATCACTGGTTTCTTTTCTACCCTGATTCTGCGGATTAATCGCGGTGGGAATGCATATATCAGCTTGAACTGATCCCAAGGGAACACTAGGGCATCCGAACCGCAAGCTAGGGGATCCTTTGTGCGAGACACAAATCTGTCCACCTTTGCGTTGAATCTGGATGCTAGCAGATCTACATCCGGTGTTCCCCACCGCTGGCATATTGCCTGTAAAACCTCGGGGTGAAGAGACCATTCCCCGGGCATAATTGCTGGCGACTTAAAAAGTCCGCTCTCCAATTTTCCACTCCTGGGATGAAAACCGCGGATATGGCTGTGACATACCTTTCTGCCCATTCCAGGATGCAATTCGCTTCCCTCTGGGCTGCACGACCCTTGGAGTTTGGATGTCCATGCTACTAGGGCATACGGGGCTGCTCGTATCTCTAAGAGATTGGTGGGCAGGGCCTTCTCTGCTTCTGACCACTTGCCCTGGAGAGACCATTGCTCCAGTACTGCCCCCCAGCCTATGAGGCTGGCATCTGTAGTGACCACCTTCCAAGAAACCGGACTAAAGGGTTTCCCTTTTTCCAGATTCTGGTACCAACCACCAATGGAGGCTCTTGCGAACGGAAGGGGACAGGGACATTGGTAAGTCTAAAGCCTGAACTTTTTTGTTCCAGGCTGACAGTATGGCCCTCTGCAAGTTCCTTGAATGGAATTGACCGTAGGGTACTGCTTCGAATGAAGCCACCATTTTTCCCAGCAGCCTTATACACAGGCGTATGGATGGTTTTTCTTTTTTGTACCCACTAAGTGGGTCAAATCTTTCAAAGACGACACCTTCTCCGGAGGTAAGAAAATCTTTCTCTGATTTGAATCCAGTCTTAGCCCCCAAGTATTCCAGGCTTTTGACTGGTTTTAGGGCTGACTTGTCTCGGTTGATAATGCAACCGTGAGATTCCAGATACTTGATTATCTTGTGAACGACCAGTTCTAGTTTTTTTCACTGAGTGGTCTATCAGCAACAAGTCGTCTAGATATGCCATTATCGTTACACCTTGTGTTCCTAGTTTGGCCAATCGTAGGGCCAGGATTTTTGTGAACACTCGTGGTGCTGTGGCCAGACCGAAAGGTAAGGCTCTGAACTGAAAATGGCGCCCTTCTACTGCAAGGCGTAGAAATTTCTGGTGGGCCGGACAGATGGGAATATGCAAATAAGCATCCCTTATGTCGATCGAGGCTAACCATTCCTGCCCTTGTAGGGCGGTGGCCACCGATCGGATCGACTCCATCCGAAAAAGTCCTGATATGTAGGAACTTGTTTAGCCCTTTTATATTTAATATGGGCCTCATGTCCCCATTTGGTTTGGGGACTGTGACAAGGTTCGAGTAAAACCCGAACCCGTTTTCTTCCAAGGGAACCTTCATGATTACCCTTGGGGCAATAGTTGCTCTAGTGCCAGAAGGAGGGATCCACTCTTCTGGGGATCGCTTGGCACGTTTGACCTTATAAAATGGGCAGGAGGAATGTCTTAACTCCAGCCTGTATCCCAGACTTACTGCGGAGATCAGCCATCTCTGATGGTGTCCCGCCAGGTCTCTGTGAACAACTGAAGTCTTCCCCTTCACCCGATTGAGTGGGGGCAACCCTTCATGACTTAGGGGGAGGTTTTGTACCTCTCTTGACCCAGGGTTTCTTGTTACCCTGTGATTGTCCCTGATTTCTGCCCCCTGGATTTGACCGCGGAGGCCGTCGGAACTGTTTCACAGCCGATGTGCCAGGGACTGGAGAAGTAGGCCTCTTAAAAGAAGGACTTCTACCCTTGTTCTTAACCGGCAAGAGTGTACTTTTACCGGCAGAAGTTTTCTGGATATATTTGTCCAGATCATCTCCAGATAAGCGTTCTCCATGAAATGGGAAGCTAATCAGCAATTTCTTACAGGGAGCTTCAGCAGACCAGTTTTTTGAGCCATAGAAGCCTACGCATATGTCTACAGACAGCGTAAAGCGGGATGCCTGTTGGATTGTATCCTTTATGGCGTCCACCGCAACACAAGGCTCTAGGTAGGTCAGCTAGGGCAAGAGCCTGCTGATCTGGTAAGTCCCTTAAGACTTGTTTCAACTGATCTTTCATTGCTTGGCAGACTCCAATCGCTGCTACTGCAGGTTGTGTCACCATGCTTGCTGTAGAGAAAGCAGATTTTAGTAAAGACTCCAATTTTTTATCTATTGGGTCCTTGAACATTGGAACATTATCTACTGGACATGTCAGTGATTTATTTACACAAGAGATGGCTGTGTCCACTGTAGGGGCCCTCCATTTTTTTTTTTTTTTAATGAACTTATCCTCCATGGGATAGATCACTGGAAATCTCTTGGGGGGAGTAAATATTTTACAGGATGCTCCCAATCCTGGTAAATAAACCCTTCCAATAAAGGGTGGATTGGGAAGGAACAGACAGTCTGGAGAGCTTTCAGCGACCCCAGGGAGGAGACAGTAGTGGTTGATGGTTCCGCCAGAGGCATTTAAAATGCTGCTCGGACCATGTTAGTCAGAGACTGAACCCATAATCTTTCAGCCTGAGATGCTGAGAAAGGTTCTTCCACTGTTGATTCCTCTATAACTTTATCAACCTCACCTGATCCCCTTCAGGTAGGTCGATCTCTGGGACTGTTCCTCCACTAACAGGCACTCTGCAGGAGGAGACGGAGATCGGACGTGCTTTTCCTTTGACAGGGAAGCAGCGATCAATGCTGTTAATCTCTCTTCCAATCCTCCCAGAGTTGAGGATAAAACCTCCTCTGTTATATATACAGGAGCAGGTGGACTGGGGACAGCCGCAGTACCAGGTACTCCTGCGGGGTTCCTACGGCTACTGACCTCTGAAATTTCAGGGGAGATTGGCGCAGTACAGCATGCCCAAAATCCTCAGAGCCCGACGGAGACCCCTTTCGCTTCTTGGAAGATCTATTTCCAGAGCGTCTGGATGACATATCCTATAAGCACAAAGCTGAGGTATTCCCGTCGTCATACACCAATTTTGCTGGTAATAGTCTAACACAGTTGCTGCTATATACCAGCTGGTGTCCACTAAAGTGCCTTTCTATGGGGATGCCTGCATCAACCGCCTCTGTGTGCCACTGTTTGTTGCTAGCTCTGTTTGCATCCAGCTGACACTTGTACTGTGTCTTTATACAAGCTGGGACGCCTGCACATGCGCAGAAGCGCCGTGGCGCGCATCGAGCGTCATCCACCCGCCCCGCCCCTTTTTTTTCATAGGAGGCGCGTGCACGCGCCCGCGCGCGCGCCCTTTTCGAAAATCAAATAGGGACTAGGAGCCAGGGCCCTTTTTGCCGGAGGGCCTGTGCGGTGGATGAGCGCAGCAACAGGGCAGAGGAAGTGGATTCCCACAGAGAAACTTACCAACTGCCTGGATCTTTTGACTTGAGAAAACCAAAGATCCACATGACAAGAAAAATGGACCACAGCGGCCTCTAGTGGTTTAACACAGGTACCGCGGTCCTTTTTTTTTTTTTTTCTTGACTACTATTAAAATTTTACATTTTCAGTAGTTACAGGCATACACAGATATTAGCGGGAATACCGTTAGGTAACAGACAGAAAGACAAATTAGGCTTGGGGGTCCCCCAATAGAACCAAGTTCCTGGGGGCCCCCACTTACCTGATCCCCGCCGCAGGACTTTGTTTGGTCCACAGAAGCCCAAACTTCACCTATCACGGCGGCAGGCATTGTAATTAAACCTTCAGGGACCGGGTTCCCAAGGATTCCACTCCCCTGGACCTGTATAGCACCCTGCACAGACAACATCTTGGTCGTGGGTATGACCAGAGCTCTGGATCCCAGGGTCCAGCCCTCCTAAGAGAGGCATTACAGGCAAAACCTTGCTCTTCTGCTGCAAGGCCCGGGTACCGACCGTTTAGCTATGAAGCTTTTTTGGTGGGATCCGGAACAGCTTACTAAGGCCCAAAAGAACCTGTACGCAAGCCCAGTGAAAACACATGTTACTCTTTGGCCAACACCTTAGACACTGGCAAAAAACTGAGGTGCTCCCGGATGGGAGGGGCTTATATAGGGGAGGGTACTTCCGGTTTGGAAGTGGCCAGTGCCAGCACCTGAAGGTAATCTATAAAACCCATTAGTAATGACTAAGTCGCTCTGTGTCCCGTGATGTACGAAAAAGAAATGTAAATCCATCTTCCATATAACCATTAAAGCACTTCAAATAACTCCAGGAACGCTGTAAATTGTCCTCCACCAAGTGAGTAAAATTTACTCACCAGATGGACAGGCTGCCAAATTATAAGCAGCATAAACACTCACTCCACCCCACTTGTCAGCCACTATTCACCCGGGTCTCCAATATTCACAATGGTCTCTTCTGGTCTCAAAGCACTTCCCCTATATCCTCCACTCTGGGCTGGGATCCACTCTTGCGCTCATGAAGTTGCACCGTACACCATGGGTAAAACATATAACTCATAGTGAAGTATTTATTGTAATAAAATCTTTCTTCAAGCATCAGAGTGGCATATGCATCAATATCAAGTTCACAAAAAAGGAAAAAATGGCGTGCACTTACATCGATCACTGCCAAACTTCAGATCAATGCGGCAGCGTGACAATACGCATGTAACTCCACCCAACGCGTTTCCCACAAATGTGCGTCCTCAGTAGCCTCTAATGATTGCTAAGGCAGCTATTAAAGTGTTACTAAACCCACAACAGTAAAATCAGTCTGTATATGCAGTAAAACATGCTTGTTCTACTCACTGTAGAACCTAAGGGGTTAATCTTATGCATTGTGTAAAAAGACTGTTTGATCCTGTCTTCTCTGATCCTCCCCTTCTTCCAATGTCCCCAATCCATCTCCTGATAAGACAGAGCCACCTTGCATATGCTCAGTTTGGTGTGTATTGCTAGACAGTTGTTTTATGTGTTTTTTTTTACACCTTCTATATCTTACTTTTATGCATTTTAACCATAAGCATAGGAACAGCATTGAAAACAGCTTATGCTGGCTTATTTTGTATCACATCTAATATGTCACTTTTTGAATACTCCAAAACAAAGAAGGGAGAGACACACCATAAAAGCCAATTTTAGCCACACGATGCACAAACAGTCCATCGGGTATCACGACAGTCCCGATGCGTTTCACTCCTCAAAGGAGCTTAGTCATAGGGTCCAGCTGGTCTGATTGCTCAAATCGGAATATCTCTGATCCTTCCCAAAAGCCCTAAGAAGCCCTAAGAGAAAAGAGCAGGGATTTCAAATTCCTGGACCGCTGCACCTACAGCTAATCACCCAGTGGTAAGGTCAGTGGGGAGGGTGTAGGGTGGTAGTTCACCTTTTCATTTTTTGTGCAAAGGTGAACTTATGCTTTGCATAAAAAGTAACTGTATACTGTAGCATTTGTGTTGCTTAGTATGCCTCCGTTTTTTTTTTAAATCAGTCTAACCTCTTAGTGGTATTTTACAACAATCTGCCTTGTAATCCGTAATTTCTATACCTCATTATATGCTGCATATTTATCTTCTGATGTTACCTTCAGTCACTGTGTAAACAATTCTAATAAGGAAAATGGCGGAGTCCAGGACCAATGCCAGCTCTGGAGGAGGTTGCAATAAGTGGCAGCTTGCTGCTGCTTCTATTCCATACAAAAGATATCATTCAGTTGCTTTTTCATGTTTAAAGAGGCCGTGTCTTCATCCCAAGCCAATTAAGATAAGGCTCTCAAGTTAAAGTACTCAGATAAGTATATGCTAGACTGCATTTGTTTAAAAATGATTTGCCCCTCGCTGTGCTGAAAATAGGCCTTTTCTTTTTAATCACCTCTGATAGAATGGAGGCTCAGCTTTCCAGATACATGCAGCTGCTCCCCCTCCCCAGCCCGGACATTAGCCAAGGTCCTTGCAGGGGTCCTAGAATTGGCTTGACTACTTTAACTAGAGATTTTTTTCTTAATAGGTATGAGTTGACGACAGGTTCCCTTTAAAAGTTTGATCGATTTTCGAGAGTCTCATTTTAGCTTGGATTTAGGTGAAATTTGCAAAATTCATGTAGAGACTCTACAGCTGATAGTTTTTATTTGATGTCTGCAGTCTCAGGATAATAGGGAATTAAGTCAGTAATTCTGCCTACATTTTTTTTGTTGTTGCTTCAGTAGAGTGGGAGGAAACCCTGTCATGTTTTCATTGTCGTCTGTGCCAATGTTTAAAGAGAGAGAGTATTGAGGTCTCCATTCCAGACCTCCTTTATGAAAATGCTAGTTGCATGGCTGTCATACTGATTAACTGACATCAGCACTTTCTGAGTCATTGACCCGCAAAAAATGTGAGACAAAGAATCAAAGTGTAGCACACCCCCGCAGGAGCTGCTGGTTTAATTTTGGGCCTTGCACGTTACCTCAGTGTAGCGGCTGCTCCTCACACTCCCCTCTTGGTCTCGTCTTTCTCTTGTCTAGGGGTATCTTAGAGGGGAGGGAGCGGGGACACTACGCCTAGCTTCCACCACAGATGTTAGTACGGTATAAGCAACAGTTCTGTATTACCTTCGGGTCAGTGCTGTGCACCTGGATCCTCCCTCCAAGAGTCACCACGAACCATGTCTGTCAGAAATTGAGCTCCACACCATTAAAGTTCAACACTCCTTTATTCTCCTTGTCTGAACACAAACAGTTAAACTCCCTTGATAGAACAGAAAAGGAGGTGTGGATGCGAACAGGCCCAGACACAATGTAAGCTGCCACTTCCCTTCCTAGAAGTGTGTCCTGGTCTCCGCACGAGGGTAGATTTCCTTCCAGGCGGTCTCCGACGAGAGACTCACTTGTCACCGGCAATATGCTGCACCGGGTCTTCAAATGAGGAGCTCCCCCCCCGGTCCATTGCGCCTTCCGGATTCGGGTACCCAATCCCTGGGCACCCTAGGATCTCCTTCCGTCGCGGAACTCAGTGTTGGGCACTGAGCTCCGGACCTCCATCCAAGTACCTCACCCCAGGCCAAAGGTGCCTGGGATGGAACTCGACCTCCGCTGTCCTCTAGGCCTAAGCCACCCAGAGGAGCGACACGACCGTCCGTCCGCAAGCTGAAGGTGCCTGGGACGTCCACCCCGTGACAAAGATGGCCGGCCCCTTTATACCCTCTCCCAGCAAGCACGGTGGGTTCCCCGCCCCACCATACCGCTGCCGAGGGAGGACAAAAAGGAGGACGGCACATAGCAATGATTCAACCCCAGCCCAGAGCGACAGAGCCACCCACTGGGCTGCAGGGAATTACACATCACTGATGTCTTTGTCAAAATTCAAAATTACACCCGGGAAAGTACATACCCGCTACATCAGTATTCGTTGTCTAGGGGGAGAAAGTCTGTAGGAACTCCAATGTCCACACAAGATGTAAAACCTTAAGCAGTTAAGTTTTATTTTCCTTTTGCATAAACAGATGAACAATGGTAGAAGGGTGAAGGGAAGGGGTAGGTTCAGGCACACAGTACAGATCACTGGGGAAACTTAAAGGAGCACTAAAGCTTTTTTTTTTTTGCTTAAAAATAACAAACATGTTATACTTACCTCCACTGTGCAGCTCGTTTTGCACACAGTGGCCCCGATCCTGGTCTTCTGGGGTCCCTCGGCGGCTGTCTTGGCTCCTCCCCGCAAGGACTCCACACCTTAATGCGAGTGAGCTCGCATGGTGTGGAGTGATTGCGGCGCGCTCCCGTGATACAGCGGCGGCCATAGCCGCCGACTGTATCACTCGGCCCCGCCCCCCGGCGTGCCGCGTCATTGGATGTGATTGACAGCAGCGCCAGCCAATGGCTGCGCTGCTTTCAATCTATCCAGTGTAGCCAATCGGCGGCCAGGCAGAAAAACGAAGAGGCTGACGGGGACGAGCATGGGACTTTCGAGGGGCCAGGTAAGAAAAACGGGGGCTCGGGGGGGGGGCGGTATTGTCGAATGTTTTTTCACCTTAATGCATAGGATGCATTAAGGTGAAAAAACATGTAACTTTACTACTCCTTTAAGTATAAAGTATAAAGTGTAAAGTAAGACCTGCAAACCACTGGTGGATTTGTGGTGGGCTACAGAAAAATGTTTAGGGACACTGTGGGGATCGATTCCTCCTTCAATCAGCCTCCTATGTTCCCCAAACCTGACTCATAAGGCTTGTATAGTGCGGCCTACATACATAAGGCCGCAAGGGCAACTAAACCCATAGACAACAAAATCCGAAGAGCAGTTATGAAACTCTTTAAAAGGATATCTGGTATCTTTCGTGGTGAAGGATTTTTGTCCATGTTGGACATATTTACATGTTTTGCATAAGGATTTATTGCATCTATACATACCAACCAATGGTATAAGAACAGGTTTGGCTGGAGGAATGTCACGAGAACAAATTTTTCTAGGAGCTATTTTACCTTTGAGATTAGGTGCTCTGCGATATGTGACTTTTGGACGTACAGGAATGATAGGTTTTAAGAGGGGATCCTGTAAGAGGATATTCCAATGATTGGCCAGAATTTTTTTCATTTTCCAAAATGAATTCCACATTACATCACTAGCGTATGTCTTCCTTTTTTCCTTCCTTGTTTTCTTTTGGGTCTCGCCTTGTCCAGCCCACTGCCAACCTCCTCCCCCCTTATTTATGGTGTCCTTAGATATCCGCCCTTATGTCAGCTGAAGAAAGAGCGCGACTTGCCAGTACATCGCAAGTGCGCACGCTCACGAAACGCGTCCCATACACATGACGTCATCTTCCGCAGTGTGGTTGTTTTTGCGTCCCAAGCCTCGTTCTGGTTCTTCTGAATTGCTGTCCCTGGAAGGCGGCTTTCTACATCTACTCACGGACACGCCTGAACCCACATCGCAGCGCTAGAGGACCCTGGTGACCCACTGCAAAAAGACCGTCATTTTTGACATAATAACACCATCTTTGCTACGCCCTTCTCATATCTACCAAATGTGAGTTTACCATTTGTATTACTAATAAAGCTTGTGTTAAAAACTACTGCACCCAGAGGCGCCTTCTCTCTTTGTTTTCTTGCAGTTCCCTGAACATGGTTTCTGTTCACCTATGAGGGAAGCCCTGTGTACTTTAGATCTTCTTAACCCTTCATGAACTTTATGCGCATACAGACTGGAGAGACTGTGCATATTATACGGACTGATCATTTTATTATTTATTATATTTTTCATGTGTGTAATTTATACTTTCCTTTATTAATTTATGCTGGACATTTTACACGTAGTCCTTGGAATTTTGCGCTCTCACTTGTTGTATGTATAGTTTCCCCGGCGTCCATATCTGCCCACTCTGAACAGCTATGGGTTGAAGCAACATCTCCCATGTTGTCCATAGTAATTCTCTAGGTTTTGGCTCAAATAAATAGTCATCACCAGCATCCGACAAAGAGTCTAGATCAGAGTCTGCTAACTCTCCTGCCGGTAAATAATTTACCAAAGTCCCGGTCACTTTTCCCCCAGGTTTCTTAACAGCTCCTGACATGGACGTCCCGGGAATATGATCACTCACGGCGTCCGGTTCCGGTAAACACTGGG
The DNA here is from genome assembly GCA_029206835.1 of Rana muscosa. Classification (NCBI taxonomy): domain Eukaryota; kingdom Metazoa; phylum Chordata; class Amphibia; order Anura; family Ranidae; genus Rana; species Rana muscosa. Next base: position 105,304,595 of record CM055116.1, on the reverse strand, counting down.
GTAGGCCTCGACCGCCGCCGCGGGAAGCCTTCACGTATCCCACCTTCCGTTTCTTAGGTGGGACGGAGACACACGCTGTAGACGTGGAATCCGCTGCGAAGTCTGCTGGTACCTCTGTATTGGTAGCGACATCTCTTTCAGGCTTTATCTCTGCAGCAGGAGCAGTCAGTGCGCACAGGCCAAACCGCAGGGGCGAAGGCGACATCTTCCAACATAGCGGTGCCTGCATTCCAGTCTATCCGATAGGCGCGGGGCAATGCAGTGGGTTGCTCCACCTCAAATAAGTATTCCCCACAGGATGGGCACCGGGCAAATGGACGTAACTGAACTGCCAGTCTCTCACATTCAGGCACAGCATGCCCAGCGCCTCTACATCTCCGCTTGTGTATAGCACGAAACGTCCGCGTGGCTTCAATCAAATCCCTGTATCTGTGAGCAGGGCTCTGGATGGCATAGCACTCACAGCGGCGGGCATGGGGAGCATTCTAGGCCCTGGCCTGGCTGGTGCCCACGAAAATAACGACATGCTGCTCTCCGATCCACTCACTTGATCTGGCAGCTTCTAGCCTTTGGCGCCAAACACACCCACGTGTAGCACACAGTTGGCGGGAACTCCTTCCCTTCTTGGGTTCTTTTTGCGTGTAGCTCGCTGGCTTTTTCTCTCTTGGCTCCGCCCACAGCCTACGCAGTAACAAAGTGATCTGTACCTTAACCCATTTGGTTCCTATTCAAGCACAGTCCAACACCTTCTTGTAGACTTTCAATAAAGCAAATATCCTTTTTACAGTTGCGAGAGGTAACGGCAAAATCCCGGACTCGAGCCCCCACGTGTAGCACACCCCCGCAGGAGCTGCTGGTTTAATTTTGGGCCTTGCACGTTACCTCAGTATTCATTGTCTAGGGGGAGAAAGTCCGTAGGAACTCCAATGTCCACACAAGATGTAAATCCTTAATAGTGATGAGCCGAACACCCCCGGGTTCGGTTCGCACCAGAACCCGCGAACGGACCGAAAGTTCGAACGAACATTAGAACCCTATTAAATACAATGGATGCGAACGTTCGAATTCTAAAGTGCTAATTATAACAACTATTATGCATGTTATTGTCCTAAAAAGGGTTTGGGAACCCGGGTTCTGCACCAGGGGACATGTATCAATGCAAAAAGAAGTTTTAAAAACGGTCGTTTTTCGGGAGCAGTCATTTTAATGATGCATAAAGTGAAAAAAAAAAAGTCAAATATTCCTTTAAATATCGTACCTGGGGGGTGTCTAAAGTATGCCTGTGAAGTGCCACGTGTTTCCCGTGTTTAGAACTGTCCCTGCACAAAATGACACTTCTAAAGGAAAAAAAAAGCCATTTAAAACTGCTTGCGGCTTTAATGTAATGTCTGGTCCCGGTAATATGGATGAAATTCTTTAAGAAAAATGGCATAGCTACCCCATGACCCCCCCCCCTACCCCAGCCCATTACCAGCCCCTTTGGGTCTTGTATGGATATTAAGGGGAACCCCGCACATAAAATAAAAAAGGCCCTATATACTCTGAACAGCCCTATACAGGCGGTGCATACAAGACAGGGACTGTAGGTTTGTTCTTATGTAGAGTCTGTTTGTAATTTTGAACAGGTACATTGTTGAAGTGTAGCTCCAGACCCAAAATCTATTTTTAAACTTTTTGGAAAACATAGGTAAGGGTTATCACCCCTGTAACATTTGTTTTGCTGTCTGTGCCCCTGTTCAGAACATTTCACCTCACTTTCCGTCCCAATGACAACTGTTTTTGAAATGTGGTGTTTTTCTTGAAACAAGGATTGCTGATAAAGCATCAGTACAGAGGAGACACCTTTCTCCCATATTTATTCTTACAGGAGAGAATTTTCCTTCCTAGTGGTAGATTTCCTCTCACTTCCTGTTGTCTTCTTGCGTTTGCAAGTAGGAGTCGTTTGTAAGTTGGATGTTTGAAAGTAGGGACCTGCCGTATATACTCTGCAGAAATAGGCCCCTTAGTTGTTGGTGTTGGCACAACACTGTAAGCACTCACAGTTACTCTTGGTTGGTGCTGGAACGCCCTGCTGTCAACTATTATATCAGGAATTTTAATTACATATAATTGTTGAACAGTGGTAGTAAAAATTGGGCCTTTGATGGTGGTGCTGGTGCCACAACACTGTAAGCCCTGACAGTTACTCTTGGTGGGTGCAGCAATGGGCCCTGCTGTGAATTATTAGATCAAGAATTGTAATTACATGCCCCTGTTGAACAGGGGCTGAAAAATTGGGCCTTAGGCACTGGTGGCACAACACTGCAACCCCTCACAGATACTGTACTTGGAGCACAGCAATGAGCCCTGTTGCAAAGTATTGCTTCAAAAATTGTAATGACACGCCCCTGTTAAACAGGGGCTGAAAAATTGGGCCTTAGGCACTGGTGGCACAACACTGCAACTCCTCACAGATACTGTACTTGGAGCACACCAATGAGCCCTGTTGCAAAGTATTGCTTCAAAAATTGTAATGACACGCCCCTGTTAAACAGGGTCTGAAAAATTGGGCCTTAGGCACTGGTGGCACAACACTGCAACTCCTCACAGATACTGTACTTGGAGCACAGCAATGAGCCCTGTTGCAAAGTATTGCTTCAAAAATTGTAATTACACGCCCCTGTTAAACAGGGGCTGAAAAATTGGGCGTTAGGTACTGGTGGCACAACACTGCAACTCCTCACAGATACTGTACTTGGAGCACAGCAATGAGCCCTGTTGCAAAGTATTGCTTCAAAAATTGTAATTACACGCCCCTGTTAAACAGGGGCTGAAAAATTGGGCGTTAGGCACTGGTGGCGGCACCCATAAACAAAAATGATCTTACAAGCTATCATCATCAATCGTATCATTGAGGACTCGGAGGAGGAGGATAGCCAGTCAACATAACAGCACAGGCACTCAGCATCAGCATCAGTCTTGAAGGGATGTGACATGTTAAAATCAATTAGTCTGTTATATCAGCATCAGGTGTGTGGTAGCTGGTGGTGATCCAAGACTGGTTCATCTTGATGAAAGTCAGTCGATCAACCGAGTCGGTGGACAGGCGCACCCTGTGATCCGTGACAAATCCTCCAGCAGCACTGAATGTGCGTTCCGAAAGAACGCTGGATGCAGGACAGGCCAGTAGCTCAATTGCATACTGTGCAAGCTCTGGCCAGTGATCCATCCTCAAGACCCAGTAAGCCAGAGGATTTTCGGTGGGGAAGGTGTCCAAGTCTGACCTTGCCCCTAGATATTCCTGCACCATGTTTATCAGACGCTGGCGATGGTTGCTGGAACCGATCATACTTTGGGGCTGCGGACTAAAGAATTGTCTGAACGCATCGGTCAGACGGCCACCTTCCCCACCGCTCCTTCTTTGACTGGCCGAAGCCTCAGCAACTCGTTGTCCAGGACCAGGAGTTTGCAACCTCCCAGTCTCTGGGAACGCGTTGCACAGACCTTTCTGCAAGGCCTCCCGGAGTTGTCTCATCCTCTGCTCCCTCTGCGACGGTAACATAAGGTCCGCAACCTTACCCTTGTACCGTGGATCAAGGAGAGTGGCCAGCCAGTAATGGTCCCTCTCCTTGATCCGAAGAATACGAGGATCCTTCCGCAGACTTTGCAGGATCAGGGAGGCCATGCAGCGTAGGTTTGCTGAGGCATTCGCTCCGGAGTCCTCTGGGTCACTAAGGACGACATGATCCGCAGCCACCTCCTCCCAGCCACGTACAAGTCCACTGGTTTCTTGGGACTGTAAATCATCCCTAAAAGACTGCTGCTGATGATGCTGAGTGCCAGCCTCCACCTCCATGCTGACACAATCCTCCTCCTCCTCCTCCTCCTCCTCCTCCTCCTCTTCCTGTGCGATGGGTGGGACAGAAGGAACACTGTCTGGGTAAAGGGGGCCTTGAGAGGCAAGGAAGTCCTCCTCTTCCTGCCTCTGTTCTGCCTCAAGTGCCCTGTCCATTATTCCACGCAGCGTGTGCTCCAACAGGTGGACAAGAGGTACAGTGTCACTGATGCATGCACTGTCACTGCTCACCATCCTCGTGGCCTCCTCAAATGGTGCCAGGACAGTGCATGCATCCCTGATCATGCCCCACTGGCGTGGAGAAAAAAAACCAAGCTCCCCTGACCCTGTCCTGGTGCCGTAGTCGCACAGGTACTCATTGATGGCCCTCTGCTGCGTGTGCAGCCGCTGCAGCATGGCCAACGTTGAGTTCCACCTGGTGGGCATGTCACATATAAGGCGGTTCTTGGGCAGGTTCAACTCCTTTTGCAGCTCAGCCAGGCGAGCACTGGCATTATAAGATCTGCGGAAATGCACACAGACTTTCCTGGCCTGCCTCAGGACATCCTGTAAGCCCGGGTACCTGCCCAAGAAGCGCTGCACCACCAGGTTAAGGACGTGAGCCACACAGGGCACATGGGTCAGTTGTCCCTGTCGGAGGGCGGAGAGGAGGTTGGTGCCATTGTCGCAAACCACCATTCCTGGCTTAAGCTGGCGTGGCGTCAACCACCTCTCGGCCTGGCCCTGCAGAGCAGACAGGACCTCTGCCCCAGTGTGGCTTCTGTCCCCCAAACACACCAGCGCAAGCACGGCATGGCATCTTTTTGCCTGCGTACTTGCGTAGCCCCGTGAACGGCTACGGAGCACCGCTGGTTCATAGGACAAACCACAGGAAGAGGCCATGGAGGAAGAAGAAGAGGAGGGGGTGGAGGAGAGAGGTGTGTCACAACCAGTAGTAGCATTTTGGAGGCGTGGCGGTGGGACAACCTCCAACACTACTGCACCTTGTCCTGAATCCTTCCCAGCTGCCAAAAGAGTGACCCAATGGGCCGTGAAAGAAAGGTAACGTCCCTGTCCATGCCTGCTGGACCATGAGTCAGCGGTAATATGCACCTTACCGCTGACCGCCCTGTCCAGCGAGGCCAAGACATTGCCTTCCACATGCCGGTAGAGAGCCGGAATAGCCTTCCGTGAGAAAAAGTGGCGTTTGGGAACCTGCCACTGAGGAACTGCACATTGCACAAACTCACGGAAGGGGGCCGAGTCTACCAACTGAAAAGGCAGCAGTTGAAGCGCTAGCAATTTAGCCAAGCTAGCATTCAACCGCTGGGCATGTGGATGGCTGGGAGTGAACTTCTTTCGACGGTCCAGCAGCTGGGGCAGGGAAATTTGCCTGCTAGAATCGGACGTCGGTGTACTGCTAGCAGAGTGGGCGCAAGTACTTGGCTGTGACACACCTAATTCTACACCTTCATTCCTCTCAGTGCATGTTTCAGAGAGGACTGAAGTTATAGTGGGGTTGGAGATCCCAGCTGATGCGGTGCAAGGAGAGGTCCGCTTGGTTCTTTGGTGTGGGTCTTTGAGGTAGGCTTGCCAACGAGCTGCATGGCAGGTCAACATATGTCTGGTCAGGCATGTGGTACCCAAGCGGCTGATGTTTTGGCCACGCGATATACGCTTGAGACATATGTTGCAAACAGCAGCTGTGCGATCTGATGCACTAGCCTCAAAAAAGGCCCACACCAAAGAACTTTTTGAATGACGGGCAGAGGCAGCGCCCTGCACAGGCGGAGCTCTGCGGTGTGATTCCGTCGGTGTACTGCCCTTACGCTGGCCACCAAAGGGCATCCTGCCTCGTTGGAGATGTGCCTCCTCCTCATCCTCCTCCTCCTCCTCTCTCCTATTAGGCACCCACGTGGAGTCAGTGACCTCATCATCCCCTCCCTCCTCATCACTGGAGCCAATCTGGCAGTATGCTGCAGCTGCTGGAACATGACTGCCAGATTGGTGTCCTTCTTGAGCATCCCCTCTGTCTGCTCTCACGCTACTGCCTTCCTCTAGCTGGGTTTCATCATCAGACCCTTCGAAACGCTGGGCATCCTCCTGGAGCATGTACCCAACACTGTGCTGAAACAGTTCGGGGGACTCCTCAGGAGGAGGACATGGTGGGTCTAGGGAAGGAGTGACTGATGATGAGTCTGACATTGATACCAGGGAAGACGACGCTTTGGCAGCTGCTTTTCCAGTACCCTGAGCCTGGGTGAGAGAGGATGAGGAGGAGGAGGAGGGCTTGGTCATCCACTCTACCAAGTCTTCGGCATGATGTGGCTCAACATGTCCAGCTGCCGAAAAGAAGGACAAGCGTGTCCCATGGCCATGTGCTGATGACAATGCACCGCGTCCACGACCAGCACTGTTGCCCCCAGACACAGAGCCTGCTTGCCCTCTTTTATTGCCTCCTGACTGTCTGCCTCTCCTTGTTTGCCTTCCAGACATTCTAATAGATGGCCTGCAGGGAGATGGGAAAAAAGCAATAAGGGCTACCTTCAGGTGTCCTTCTCTGTCCCTTGAAACAAGGACTTTCACAGTGAAAGAAACTGACACTCTCCCTACCTACAGTTTTCTGTCCCTAGAAAAAATGTTTTTTTTAATCACAATATAACACAAGGACAATTCACTCACTGTCCTTCCAGGTCCCTGGAAACAAGGACTTGCAGAGTGAAATAAACTGACACTCTCCCTACCTACAGTTTTCTGTCCCTAGAATAAATGTTTTTTTTAAGCACAATATAGCACAAGGACAATTCACTCACTGTCCTTACAGGTCCCTGGAAACAAGGACTTGCAGAGTGAAAGAAAAAAAACACTCTCCCTACCTACAGTTTTCTGTCCCTAGAAAAAATGTTTTTTTTAATCACAATATAGCACAAGGACAATTCACTCACTGTCCTTACAGGTCCCTGGAAACAAGGACTTGCAGAGTGAAAGAAAAAAAACACTCTCCCTACCTACAGTTTTCTGTCCCTAGAAAAAATGTTTTTTTTAATCACAATATAACACAAGGACAATTCACTCACTGTCCTTCCAGGTCCCTGGAAACAAGGACTTGCAGAGTGAAATAAACTGACACTCTCCCTACCTACAGTTTTCTGTCCCTAGAATAAATGTTTTTTTTAATCACAATATAGCACAAGGACAATTCAGTCACTGTCCTTCCAGGTCCCTGGAAACAAGGACTTGCAGAGTGAAATAAACTGACACTCTCCCTACCTACAGTTTTCTGTCCCTAGAATAAATGTTTTTTTTAAGCACAATATAGCACAAGGACAATTCACTCACTGTCCTTACAGGTCCCTGGAAACAAGGACTTGCAGAGTGAAAGAAAAAAAACACTCTCCCTACCTACAGTTTTCTGTCCCTAGAAAAAATGTTTTTTTTAATCACAATATAACACAAGGACAATTCACTCACTGTCCTTCCAGGTCCCTGGAAACAAGGACTTGCAGAGTGAAATAAACTGACACTCTCCCTACCTACAGTTTTCTGTCCCTAGAATAAATGTTTTTTTTAAGCACAATATAGCACAAGGACAATTCACTCACTGTCCTTACAGGTCCCTGGAAACAAGGACTTGCAGAGTGAAAGAAAAAAAACACTCTCCCTACCTACAGTTTTCTGTCCCTAGAAAAAATGTTTTTTTTAATCACAATATAGCACAAGGACAATTCACTCACTGTCCTTACAGGTCCCTGGAAACAAGGACTTGCAGAGTGAAATAAACTGACACTCTCCCTACCTACAGTTTTCTGTCCCTAGAATAAATGTTTTTTTTAATCACAATATAGCACAAGGACAATTCAGTCACTGTCCTTCCAGGTCCCTGGAAACAAGGACTTGCAGAGTGAAATAAACTGACACTCTCCCTACCTACAGTTTTCTGTCCCTAGAATAAATGTTTTTTTTAAGCACAATATAGCACAAGGACAATTCACTCACTGTCCTTACAGGTCCCTGGAAACAAGGACTTGCAGAGTGAAAGAAAAAAAACACTCTCCCTACCTACAGTTTTCTGTCCCTAGAAAAAATGTTTTTTTTAATCACAATATAACACAAGGACAATTCACTCACTGTCCTTCCAGGTCCCTGGAAACAAGGACTTGCAGAGTGAAATAAACTGACACTCTCCCTACCTACAGTTTTCTGTCCCTAGAAAAAATGTTTTTTTTAAGCACAATATAGCACAAGGACAATTCACTCACTGTCCTTACAGGTCCCTGGAAACAAGGACTTGCAGAGTGAAAGAAAAAAAACACTCTCCCTACCTACAGTTTTCTGTCCCTAGAAAAAATGTTTTTTTTAATCACAATATAGCACAAGGACAATTCACTCACTGTCCTTACAGGTCCCTGGAAACAAGGACTTGCAGAGTGAAAGAAACTGACACTGTCCCTACCTACAGTTTTCTGTCCCTAGAATAAATGTTTTTTTTAAGCACAATATAGCACAAGGAGAATTCACTCACTGTCCTTCCAGGTCCCTGGAAACAAGGACTTGCAGAGTGAAATAAACTGACACTCTCCCTACCTACAGTTTTCTGTCCCTAGAATAAATGTTTTTTTTAAGCACAATATAGCACAAGGACAATTCACTCACTGTCCTTACAGGTCCCTGGAAACAAGGACTTGCAGAGTGAAAGAAACTGACACTCTCCCTACCTACAGTTTTCTGTCCCTAGAATAAATGTTTTTTTAAGCACAATATAGCACAAGGACAATTCACTCACTGTCCTTCCAGGTCCCTGGAAACAAGGACTTGCAGAGTGAAAGAAACTGACACTGTCCCTACCTACAGTTTTCTGTCCCTAGAATAAATGTTTTTTTTAAGCACACTATAGCACAAGCACAAAACACACTGACACTCTCCCTACCTATCCTTCTCTTTCCCTAAACTAAAGGAATCCAGGTTAAGCAAGAAAGAAATAACAGTCACTGTCCCTGCCTATGCTGCTCTATCCCTGCTCCGGAACACACTACACTAGGCCGCCGTGCTGGCGGCCTTTTATAGTGTGGGGCGTGTACTAAACACCCTCAGCAATAATTGGCCACAGGCATCCTGCCTGTGGCCAATCATTGCTCTCCTCGCTGCCGGCGCTGTGATTGGCCAAGCATGCGGGGTCACAGTGCATGCTTGGCCAATCACAGCGCCTGGATGACACTGCGATGGCGTAGTGCATTGTGGGCCGTTCGCGTCACTTGAATTTGGCGCGAACGGCCCAAATCGTTCGATCTTCGTCGAACGATCGAACAGCCGATGTTCGAGTCGAACGTATGTTCGACTCGAACACGAAGCTCATCCCTAATCCTTAAGCAGTTGGGTTTTATTTTCCTTTTGCATAAACAGATGAACAATGGTAGAAGGGTGAAGGGAAGGGGTAGGTTAACAGCACGATAACAGCACAAGCTAGGGAAGAAACGGCACAGAGTTTAGTTTCTTCCCAGCGCATGGGCCGTGAACATTTTCGGCAGACTACAAGTGAAATATCTCCTAAACGGCGTACGTTTAGAAGATATTTCCACTACCTATAGGTAAGCCTTATTCTAGGCTTACCTATAGGTAGAAGTAACAAAAAAGGGTTTACAACCACATTTAAGTTGATCCACATTATTGTGCACATGTACCTTGTATGGAGACAAGGCTCAAATAAAATGAAATACAGTTGAACCTGGGATTACGAGCATAATCCGTTCCAGGAGTATGCTCGTAATCCAAAGTACTCGCATATCAAAGCGAGTTTTCCCATTGAAGTCAAAGGAATAATTTGTTCCGCATTGACTTCAATGGGATGCAATACCGAATGCGGCCAGAGGTGGGGGCGCCAGAGAGCACCGAAAACGGACGAAAAGGCCCAAGGACACGTCGGCTGACCTCGGCAAACATCGGAAAAGCACGGAAACTGAGTATTTCCGTGTCTTTCTGAGCATTGCCGAACAGCGGCGATCGTCGCTGTTTGGCTCTTCTCGGCTCCTGCGCCCCCGTACCTCAGGCCAAATGCGGTACTGCAGGCCTATTTAGGCTCTGCTCGGCTCCTGCGCCCCCGTACCTCAGGCCAAATGTGGTACTGCAGGCCTATTTAGCTTGAATTCTAGGGACTTTGGATGAGGTGAGAGGAGGTTTAGCCAATGTTCACAGCGAACAATGAGACAAAATAAATGTATTCGTTTCAAAATGTTATGTAACGTAGTGGTAACAACAATGATTGTGAGTTAGCCAGCATAATAGCCAATGTACACAACACGGATGAAAGTAAATATATAAAGATTTATTACAAATGTTATACATCAATGAGCAACAATAAAATTTGAAAGTTGCTGGGCCAGTAGATACACATACACAATAAGGAAATAAAATGTACATACATATAGACAGGGAAGTATGTAAACATAATGCAGACATCAATAATACCCAGCATGTACCGGCTTAAAACAAGCATCAATAAAGCCCTACGTGTTTCGCGAGACCCTGCTCACTTCTTCAGGGGCGGATGCATGAATGTTGTATCTGCAATGTAAGTAATAAAATCAATAGATGTATGTTGTTGATGAATGGGGGCAGGCGGAATGATTGGCAAGAGAGGTCTGAAGCAGAGACCGCATACTTACCGACGGGCTGAGATAAATCGCCAAACGCTGGATATCAAGATGGCGGCCGTGTAGTGCATCCAGCTCGGGAGCTGAGGAGGCAGAGCAAACAAAAGCCACAACAGGGAAACATCCGGAGGATCAGGACGGTCTGGATAGGGGTATTTCTCACTGCGGTCTCCACTTAGCCCTTTAAAATCATGTCTAGAAAATATCTGCAAGGATGCACATGTATCAGAAGGCATCATAATTGCAAAATGAGCCTAATGTGTAAGGTTCTAATTAGAGTTGAGCGGACACCTGGATGTTCGGGTTCGACGGGTTCGGCCGAACTTCGGAAAAAAACCCGGACCCGAACCCGAACCCCATTGAAGTCAATGGGGACCCGGACTTCTAAGGACTAAAAAGGCTCTAAAAAAGTAATGGAAAGGGCTAGAGGGCTGCAAATGGCAGCAAAATGTTGTTAAGAGCATGGCAAGTGCTCTGCAAACAAATGTGGATAGGGAAATAACTTAAAATAACATAAAAAAATAAAAATAAAAAATAATAATCTTGACCTAGGAGGACGAGGTCCATATGGAGTAGGAGGTTGAGGTGGCGGTGGATGTGGCTGTGTAGGTGGAAGCGGCGGTGGAGGAGGACGAGGTAGCCAACACTGATTCAAAAATACAACAATGGCTGGGTAAGGCCGGTGATGTGTCGGATTCTGTCCCCCGTCAAATAGTGTCCACCCTGTACTGCGCTTGCTCAGTATGTAGGACAAGGGGATTTCTAAAATCTCCCAAGACGAACGGCGCCTGCGTGGTGAGTTCAGGTGAAGGCCACACCATCCGTGGTTCAAGCCGAGCCAAGTGAGGCCGAGCCCGAAGCGTGGCGATCGAACCGAGCCCGTGAGGGGCCCTGTTACTATGTGCTACCGTATGTCCACTTGGATGTTGGGGCTTGAACCTGCACTCACAGCGCAGGCGCCGTTCATCTTCGGAGATTTTGTGAATCTCCTTGTCCTCTGTACTGCGCAAGCGCTGCGCCTTCGCAGTATGGGCCGGACACAATCCGATGGCCGGACAGTTTTTGTCACAACACCGGTATACATGTCTATTCTGCACAAGGTACGGACAAGTCCTGTGGGATCCATGCCTGGTTCATTTTAATGAACGTGAGCTTGTCCACATTGGCTCTGGACAGGCGGCTGCGCTTGTCTGTGATAACGCCCCCTGCCGTGCTAAATACACGTTCAGATAATACACTGGTTGCAGGGCAGGCCAGCACCTCCAAGGCATAAAGGGCAAGCTCAGGCCATGTGCCCAATTTGGAGACCCAGAAGTTAAAGGGGGCAGACCCGTCATCCAGTACGTGTAGGCCTGTGGACACATACTGCTCAACCATGTTGGTGAAATGCTGCCTCCTGCTAAGACGTTCCATCTCAGCTGGTGGTGCTGGTTGTTGTGGCGTGCTGACAAAGCTTTTCCACATTTCAGCCATGCTAACCCTGCCTTCTGAGGTGCTGCCGGTGCCCCGGCTGCGTTGGCGACCTCTTCCTCCTCCTCTGCCTTCGCCTTGTGCTTCCACCGTACGCCCGCTGTCAGGTGGGAATGCCACCAGCAGCGCGTCTACCAGCGTGCGCTTGTACTCGCGCATCTTACGATCCCGCTCCAGTGAGGGAATTAAGGACGGTACGTTGTCCTTGTAACGGGGATCCAGCAGGGTGGCCACCCAGTAATCAGCACCAGTTAAAATGTGGGCAACTCGGCGGTCATTGCGGAAACACTGCAGCATGTAATCGCTCATGTGTGCCAGGCTGCCCAGAGGCAAAGAAAAGCTGTCCTCTGTGGGAGGTGTATCGTCTGTGTCCTCTGTATCCCCCCAGCCACGCACCAGTGATGGCCACGAGCTGGTCTGGGTGCTACCCTGCTGTGAAAATGGCTCCTCCTCCTCCTCCTCCATCTCCTCCTCCACCTCGTCATCCTCCAGAACTGTGCCCTTTCTGCCGGACAATTGTGTACCTGGCGTTTGTTGGTGCAGGAACCCACCCTCGTAGCCACTTGTGAAAGACTGCCCTGAAAGCCTTTGAAATGATCCCGATTCCTCCTCCTCCTCCTCATCCTCCTGTGCCACATCCTCTTCCATCATCGCCCGAAGCGTTTTTTCAAGGAGGCATAGAACTGGGATAGTAACGCTAAGAACGGCGTCATTGGCACTGGACATGTTGGTGGAGTACTCGAAACAGCGCAACAAGGCACACAGGTCTCGCATGGAGGCCCAGTTATTGGTGGTGAAGTGGTGCTGTTCCGCAGAGCGACTCACGCGTGATTGCTGCAGCTGAAACTCCACTATCGCCTGCTGTTGCTCGCACAGTCTGGCCAGCATGTGCAAGGTGGAGTTCCACCTTGTGGGCACGTCACATATGAGGCGGTGAGCGGGAAGGCCGAAGTTACGCTGCAGCACTGACAGGCGAGCAGCAGCAGGGTGAGAACGCCGAAAGTGCGCACACACAGCCCGCACTTTCTGCAGCAGCTCTGGCATATTGGGGTAATTTTTAAGGAACCTCTGGACCACCAAGTTCAGCACATGCGCCAGGCAAGGGATGTGCGTCAAACCGGCTAGGCCCAGAGCTGCTACGAGATTTCGCCCATTATCGCACACCACCAGGCCGGGCTTGAGGCTCACTGACAGCAACCACTCATTGGTCTGTTTTTCAATGTCCCTCCACAACTCCTGCGCGGTGTGGGTTTTTTCCCCCAAACAGGAAAGTTTTAAAACTGCCTGCTGTCGTTTACCCCTGGCTGTGCTGAAGTTGGTGGTGAAGGTGTTACGCTGACCGGATGAGGAGGCGGTAGAGGATGAGGAAGCGGAGTAGGAGGAGTTAGCAACAGGAGGCAAACTGAAGCGCCCTGCAATCCTCGGTGGTGGAAGGATATGCGCCAAACTGCTATCTGCCTCAGGCCCAGCCGCCACTGCATTTACCCAGTGTGCTGTTAGGGAGATATAACGTCCCTGACCGTGCTTACTGGTCCACGCATCCGTAGTTAGGTGGACCTTGCCACAGATGGCGTTGCGCAGTGCACACCTGATTTTGTCCCCCGCTTGGTTGTGCAGGGAAGGGATGGCTCGCCTGGAAAAATAGTGGCGGCTGGGCACGACGTACTGTGGGACAGCCAATGCCATCAGGCTTTTAAAACTCTGCGTCTCCACCAGACAGAATGACAGCATTTCAAAGGCCAGGAGTTTTGAAATGCTGGCATTCAGGGCCAGGGATCACGGGTGGCTAGGGGGGGTACTTCCTCTTCCGCTCCAATGTTTGGGAGATAGAGAGCTGAACGCTTCCAATGGACATTGTGGAGATGGTTGGTGACCCAGGTGGTAGTGTTGCTGGCAGATCCTCTGTTTGCGGGGTGGCAGGTGCCACTGTCACTACAGAGGTGGATGAAGAGGCCGAGACTGCAGCAGAAGAGGAAGCAGGAGGAGCCAGAGACCTTTCTTGGTTTTTGAGGTGTCTACTCCACTGCAGCTCGTGCTTTGCACTTAGATGCCTGGTCATGCAGGTTGTGCTCAGGTTGAGAACGTTTATGCCTCGCTTCAGGCTCTGATTGCACAGCGTGCAAACCACTCGTGTCTTGTCATCAGCACATTGTGTGAAGAACTGCCACGCTAGGGAACTCCTTGGACCTGGCTTTGGTGTGCTCGGTCCCTTGCTGCGTTGGGCAGTAGCAGACATACTGTCTAGGGGACGGACGCTGCGCTTTTGCACCCTGCTCCCTCTTCTGCTGTGCTGGTGGCTCTGTGCGACCACCGCCTCTTCCTCCAAACTACACTGGTCACCTGCATAACGTTCATTCCATGTGGGGTCGAGGACCTCATCGTCCTCCACATCATCTTCCACCCAGTCTTCACCCCTGCCCTCCTTGTCTGTCTGCACAATTGCGAAAGCAGCAGCAGTTGGCACCTGTGTTTCGTCATCATCCGAGACGTACTGCGATGGTCCTCCCATGTACTCATCATGAAACATAAGTGGTTGGGCATCGGTGCACTCAATCTCTTCCACTTCTGGGGCAGGGCTAGGTGGATGGCCCTGGGAAACCCTGCTAACAGAGTCATCGAAAAGCAGAAGAGACTGCTGCATGATTTGGGGCTCAGACTGCTTGGCTGATTTGCAAGGGGGTGAGGTGAAAGACTGATGGACATGGGTTTCAGGTGCCAACTCTGTTCTTTCATCAGAAGAGTGGGTGGGAGACAATGTGAAGGAACCCGAGGCACTGTCAGCAACCCAATCTACTATTGCCTGTACTTGTCCTGGCCTAAACATTCGTACAGCCTCATTAGGTGCGACAAAATACCGCCGCAGGCTCGGTCGCCTACTCGCACCTGAGGAAGGTGTTTCACTTGTGCGTGTATCTGGCACAGATCCACCACGTCCTCTCCCTGCAACAGGAGCTCCACCAGCAGCACCACGACCGGGGCCACAACGTCCCTTTGACCTTCTCCTCATATTTTCCAAATTTAGGATCTTGCCCTAAATGGGTGTTTTTGGAAGAGCAGAACACACCCACAGTACGTAACCGCTGAATCGCACAGCTACAGAACTGCAGAAAATGCTATTCAAAAAAAATGTTGTTTTTTTAGTATAGCACAGTAGGAGAAAACTATATAGAAATTGTTTATTTCACACACCTCCACATATGTATAACACACTGCAAAATATTTTTTGTGCCCCTGAATGGCTCTTTTTGCAAGCGTACATTAAAGTGCAAATTTTTTTATTTTATTTTTTTGCCCTAAACGGGTCTTTTTTTGCACGAGCAAAATAAAATGCTTTTTTTTTTTTTTGCCCTATGGGTCTTTTGGAAAAGAGCACAATAAAGTGCCTTTTTTTTTCCCCCTAAAAGGTAGATTTTCTCTGACACTGGGCTCATGGCAGTGTAAAAAGACTGCACTGCAACACAAACAGGTAAACCTATGCAGATCGCTGATTTTAATCTCTGAATCTGGACTCCTATATAATATTCTCTCTCCCTGAAAGCACCAACACAGGAACCTGGCCCTACACTACACTATCTCTCTATCTTTTCCCTCAGATTGTAGAATCAGGACTACCTCATCTATCTTTCTATCTCACCCTAAAAGCAGCAGACTAGATCCTCTCCCTATCTATTCTGAAGCAGAGTGACATGTGTGCTGTGTGCCTCTAGCTTATATAGAAGCTGGGTCACATGTTGCACTGACCAATCACAGCCATGCCATTAGTAGGCATGGCTATGATGGCCTCTAAGGGCACACCAGCTAATCAAAAGGTGATTGGCTGGCCCCTGAAGCATTTCTAAATGCGTAATTAGATTGCCGAACCCGAACCAGAACCCGGACTTTTGGGCAAAGTCCGGGTTCGGGTTCGGGAAAAAGCTAAAGTTCGGTACGGACTCGAACTTTACAGTTCGGGTTCGCTCAACACTAGTTCTAATAGGTAAAATTAAATTAATATATAAAGATGTAAATAAATGAATTAAGCTTACTAGAGTATGCTGGTATGAATGACTGTCTGAGATATGGAATATGGTATATACATGAATGCAAATCAACAAGGTTACAAAGTTTGTATGGGCAGGGAGACTACGGGGAAATATAGAAATGATATACAGTAAGTAAACACACCAGACCTTATTTTCTTTTTATCTTTTTATGATTTGAACATGCAGCACATAAATCAGCTGGAACTCATTTGTTAAACAAGGAAAAAAAAAAAAAATCGAATACGCTGCTGGGGGCAAGAACAATCTTCACAAAAACACTCAATCAAAACAAACTGCTTCTTAATCACTTTGTTTTCTTTAAATACCCAATTAGTGGGAGCATTGTAATCACCAACATGTCTGGGATTAGATTTCATGCACCTGGTAGGATGTAAAATAACTACAGAGTATATATTTAATTTAATTACTTGGAGCGACAGGCAATCATAGGAATGCGGCTATGCTCATGCATTGGCACCTGTTTGTAATTCATTTCTTTATTTATTTTCATACATTTTTACATGCACATAACACATAAAACAAATGTGTTACCATTCATTATTATAGGACTCCAGCACAAATAGCGAACGTTCTGAAATGATTCGCGGTGGATCGCATTTCACGGCACGGCTAAGCAGCCGATGTCAGACATTTAGGCTACATTCACACACAGGCAGTTAGCGCAGTTGAACGCACTGAAATTTTCACCTATTTTAAAATGAGATTAATGCACTGCAACTACCAGAGCCAAGCGTTTACCCTATTGACTTGAATGGCACAGCAGTGTTGCCTGTCAACTCGGCATATCACGTTCAATTTGCTGTAACGCAAAACATCGCGGCCATGGCATGTGAACAGCCTTTTCCGGCTGTTGTTTAGCCTTTAGGTGGACAGCCACGGAGTGGTAAAATCATTTCTCAGCTGCCTGTTTTTACTGCCCCCAGGCTGCCAGTGTAAAAGAGACCTAAAGGAGACCCATCAACCTGTTATTAGAGAAATATGAGTGCTGCCACTGCTCTCCAAGGAAAACAAAGCAGAGAGGTCCTTAGTAGTGCTTGCACCCATGTTACGGACTCAGGGCTACCACTAGGCAAACTAGGCAGCCGCCTAGGGCTCACTGCTGCTTAGGGCGACCGGCCACTGGTGTTCCTACTCTCTTCTCTCTGCAGCAAGCAACTAAGTCTCAGCAGGCAGCAGTTGCTCCGTTCGCACATAGTGTCAGAGGCGCATCGCTGGCGGAGAACTGTCTGTGTCCCAACTCCCGAATGAATGGAAGCAAGCAAACATTCATTGATGGGCACTGGTAGGCTGCATTTGAAAAGCTCTGGTGAGGCTGCATTTGATGGGCGCTGGTGAGGCTGCATTTGATGGGTGCTGGTGAGGCTGCATTTGATGGGCGCTGGTGTGGCTGCATTTGATGGGCACTGGTGTGGCTGCATTTTATGGGCGCTGGTGTGGCTGCATTTGATGGGCGCTGGTGTGGCTGCATTTGATGGGCGCTGGTGTGGCTGCATTTGATGGGCACTGGTGTGGCTGCATTTGATGGGCGCTGGTGTGGCTGCATTTGATGGGCGCTGGTGTGGCTGCATTTGATGGGCGCTGGTGTGGCTGCATTTGATGGACGCTTCATTAAAAAGGTGGGGAATACATAGACAGGGCAAGGGGGTGGAGTCAGGGGGGGGGCATAAAATTAGGTTTCGCCTAGGGTGTCAAAAATCCTCGCACCAGCCCTGTACGGACTGCAAAAGGCACATGTGTAGCTATCACCTTATTTTGATGGTTGGAAATTTAAGTCCTAAACGGTCCAGTCTTCATCTGAGTGTTGTACTAAGCAGCATTAGGCCAGTCATCACTGCAACCTCCCTAACTCATTCACCAATCACCAGCCAGGGGAGTCAGGAGTCATCCAGGCTCTCTTCAACATGGGTGTTCGCACAAGAGTACCAAAACCTTTACATAGTGGTGACCTGGGTAGAAAGTGATACTCAAGGTGAGTATAGGCACTAGAGCAACCTTTTTCAACCAGGGTGCCTTAAGGTTTCTTCATGGGTGCCTTGGCAAAATGCCTAAAAATGTATCAAAATTGTATACAAGCCAGCAGGTGGATCAAGCCTGCCTTTTAGTTACACAAATCCACATGTTTTCATTGTGCACCATTACAAGTGTTACTAAACCCACAACAGTAAAATCAGTCTGTAGATGCAGTAAAGCATGCTTGTTATACTTACTGTGGAACCTAAGGGGTTAATCCTCCGCATTGTTTAAAAAGGCTGTTTGATCCTGTCTTCTCTGATCTACCCCTTCTTCCACTATCCCTAATCCATCTCCTGATAGAACAGCACTTTTGGAGTCACTTTGCACATGCTCAGATTGGTGTGTATTGCTAGAGAGTTTTTTTTTACTTGGAAGGGTGCATGTGATCAGCACATGGCCAATCGGCACTGTCCAGACAGAGGGTCAAGGGTCATGCAGCCTAGGACAGTCAGAGTAGAATGAAAACTCCTCCTACAAACTTTAACCAGTGCTCAGCTGGACACTGATAGAAGTCACAAGACGGCTATATATTGCTAAAGAGAAAAGGTATTTAGGGGTTTATATTTACTAAAATAAATGCATTCCCGTGTTCTGGGTACTGTGGGAGACCATATATAGTGAATGCAGGGTCCTGGGTTTAGTAACACTTTAAGACAAAAAGTGTATTACTGGCAGGTGAGAAAAAAAGGAAATAAGTCTGTTAATTAAAAAGGACTAGGGACTGGACTAGGTGTAGCTGGCCAGCTAAGACCTGTCCTAGGTTGCTAATGTGGCTTACATGCATATATAGCTAGACCTGCTAATAATGTTAAAACAGTGCATATGCTCATTTGTGAGAGATAACAGCAGAGTTATTTACTGTGACTTTATATATGGATGTCATATAACAATTGTATATTGTGTTCACAGAAGCAAAAGAAAAAATATGCCTTTAAGATTATTATATACCGTATTTATCGGCGTATAACACGCACTTTTTTCCCCTTAAAATCAGGGATAAATCGTGGGTGCGTGTTATACGCCGATACTCCGTCGAATTCCCCTGCTGAAAACGAGCGAGAGGAGCGAGCGGAGCCGAAGCCGAAGTACAATCGGCTTTACTCGGCTCCTCTCGCAGTCCCGCCCATCTCTGACTGCGCCGCTGACATAGAGAAAGCCGAGTGTACTTCGGCTAGTCTCGGCTCCTCTCGCAGTCCTGCCTGTGACTGTGAGCAGAGCCGAGTCTAGCCGAAGTACACTCGGCTTTCTCCGTCAGCGGCGCAGTCAATGGAGATGGGCGGGACTGCGAGAGGAGCCGAGTCTAGCCGAAGTACACTCGGCCCCGCTCGCTCCTCTCCACAGAAATCGGCGCCAAATTTTAAAAAAACGCCGGGACTGACACGATCGCAAAGGCACTGGGCATGGCTGCAGATGGACAGATGGACACTGGGCAAGGCTGCAGATGGACAGATGGACACTGGGCACGGCTGCAGATGGACAGATGGACACTGGGCAAGGCTGCAGATGGACAGATGGACACTGGGCAAGGCTGCAGATGGACAGATGGACACTGGGCAAGGCTGCAGATGGACAGATGGACACTGGGCAAGGCTGCAGATGGACACTGGGCAAGGCTGCATGCTGCATTTAAATGTAAGTTTTTTTTCCTTGAATTTCCCTCCTAAAAGTTATTTTCCTTAAAATTCCCTCCTAAACTTGGGGTGCGTGTTATACGCCGGTGCGTGTTATACGCCGATAAATACGGTACTATGCAGAAACGTAAGCTTAATAGCACAGCAGAATTGCAACCAGAAAGCATAGAGTTAAGCTTTTGTGACTCATCAGGAGTTTTAGCCAATCACAACCAATCACAACCAATCTCACTGAGCAAATGTCTCTGGCCAATCATAGCCAGCATTTCATGTTCTGTCTAGGAAATCTCATATCACATGTCTAGAATTGCATTTTACATCAGAGTGTGGAGCTGAACAGTTCAGATCCATCCAGAGTCCAGCTTTATGGAAGCAAGTGGCCAAAATAGGTATTTAATACAGTTATATAAGTTCCTATTGTAAATAATGTGATTAGAACTGTATACTGAAACTAGTTATGTGTTCACTTGTAGTTCCACCAAACCAGGTTTGCAAACAATCAAACCAGCAAACAAACTAGATTCAGGTTTCAAACCAGGTTTCAGAGCAAACATCAGAGCAAACATCAGAGCAAACAGCATTATAGAGCAAGTCCCAGAGAGATCATAAAGTGTCTAAAGTATTTTAAAGTGAAAGTACAGATACTGAAGAGAGAAATATATCTACCATTTTATGTAGAATTACAAGATTGAACAGTTGAACCAACATTTGTTATACTTTATTCAACACGTGTTTGTACATGGACTTCCTGCTGCTAAATTGTCAGTGTTATATAAGAAGAAAAGCTGAAGTGAATAAAGAAGTTATCTTAAAGGTTTGGTGTGCTCTTTAAACCTACTGCCTCCATAGAACGGCGCTAGAGGAATTATAGAGTAACAGATAGTCTTGTGTGGACTAAAAGATCAGAGAAATCAAATTCTTCTAATGCCACAGCGCATAAAGGCACTTCATAGTGCTGCGCCTGCCACAGTGGAACTATTAAGCCCAAAGTGGAACTATTAAGCCCAAAGTGGAACTATTTAGCCCAAAGTGGAACTATTTAGCCCAAAGTGGAACTATTTGCCCATTGAGGGTGAAGGGATTGTGCTCCTCAACTTGCACAGTAAAGAGCGCATTTGAGCAGCGGAGCTACCATAGAGGCCATAGGACATGTGTTTTAGTCAAACTGCAGCCGATTCTTAAAGTGGCAGAACGGCAAAGGCAAGATAGTCACAGAGAGAGCGCCAACCATCCTGCGATCCCTAGAGAGAGAGAAAAAGACGCATGGTGGGAGGCCAAAGTCCAGAGTTAGAGTGCCTGCACCGCTACCCACAAAGAGGCCACGTACTGCAGCCAGCTATTTCCCCGCCACTAGGCCCAAAGCCTGCAGCACAAAGCATCGCACGTTAGAGAAAAGCATCGCAAGTCAGCGCAGAGCATCGCACGTCAGCACAGAGCATCGCACGTCAGCGCAAAGCATCGCACGTCAGCGCAAAGCATCGCACGTCAGCGTAAAGCATCGCAAGACAGCACAGAGTATCGCAAAGCATCGCACGTCAGCGCAAAGCATCGCAAGACAGCACAGAGCATCGCAAGTCAGAGTAGAGCATCAGATCAAAAAAGACAAGTCTCCTTTAAGACTATTTGTTCCAGCAACCTACAGATCACAGTATCCTGCTCTTCAGTAGAGATGTACAGAACTATTCGCCGGCGAACAGTTCCCGGCGAACATAGCTTGTTCGCGTTCGCCGCGGCCGGCGAACATATGCGATGTTCGGTCCACCCCCTATTCATTATCATTGAGCAAACTTTGACCCTGTACCTCACAGTCAGCAGACACATTCCAGCCAATCAGCAGCATACCCTCCCTCCCAGACCCTCCCACCTCCTGGACAGCATCCATTTTAGATTCATTCTCAAGCTGCAGTCTTAGCGAGAGGAGGGACAGTTTAGCTGCTGCTTATTTTATAGGGAAAGCTAGGCTAGGCAAGTGTATTCAGTGTTCACTCCACTCCTGAAAGACTCATCTGATCTCTGCTGTAAGCACAGCGTCCTGACAGCACCCCAAAAAGCCCTTTTTAGGGCTGGTAAAACACCAGTCTGCTTGTTTTTTTTTTCTGGACAGCATCTATTTTAGATTCAGTCTGAACTTAAGCTACAGTGTTAGCCAGAGGAGGGACAGTTTAGCTGCTGCTGATTTTATAGGGAAAGCTAGGCTAGGCCAGTGTATTCAGTGTTCACTCCACTCCTGAAAGACTCATCTGATCTCTGCTGTAAGCACAGCGTCCTGACAGCACCCCAAAAAGCCCTTTTTAGGGCTGGTAAAACACCAGTCTGCTTTTCTTTTTTTTTCCTGGACAGCATCTATTTTAGATTCAGTCTGTACTTAAGCTGCAGTGTTAGCCAGAGGAGGGACAGTTTAGCTGCTGCTGATTTTATAGGGAAAGCTATAGGCAAGTGTATTCAGTGTTCACTCCACTCCTGAAAGACTCATCTGATCTCTGCTGTAAGCACAGCGTCCTGACAGCACCCCAAAAAGCCCTTTTTAGGGCTGGTAAAACACCAGTCTGCTTTTTTTTTTTTTCCTGGACAGCATCTATTTTAGATTCAGTCTGTACTTAAGCTGCAGTGTTAGCCAGAGGAGGGACAGTTTAGCTGCTGCTGATTTTATAGGGAAAGCTAGGCTAGGCCAGTGTATTCAGTGTTCACTCCACTCCTGAAAGACTCATCTGATCTCTGCTGTAAGCACAGCGTCCTGACAGCACCCCAAAAAGCCCTTTTTAGGGCTGGTAAAACACCAGTCTGCTTTTTTGTTTTTTCCTGGACAGCATCTATTTTAGATTCAGTCTGTACTTAAGCTGCAGTGTTAGCCAGAGGAGGGACAGTTTAGCTGCTGCTGATTTTATAGGGAAAGCTAGGCTAGGCCAGTGTATTCAGTGTTCACTCCACTCCTGAAAGACTCATCTGATCTCTGCTGTAAGCACAGCGTCCTGACAGCACCCCAAAAAGCCCTTTTTAGGGCTGGTAAAACACCAGTCTGCTTTTCTTTTTTTTTCCTGGACAGCATCTATTTTAGATTCAGTCTGTACTTAAGCTGCAGTGTTAGCCAGAGGAGGGACAGTTTAGCTGCTGCTGATTTTATAGGGAAAGCTATAGGCAAGTGTATTCAGTGTTCACTCCACTCCTGAAAGACTCATCTGATCTCTGCTGTAAGCACAGCGTCCTGACAGCACCCCAAAAAGCCCTTTTTAGGGCTGGTAAAACACCAGTCTGCTTTTTTTTTTTTTCCTGGACAGCATCTATTTTAGATTCAGTCTGTACTTAAGCTGCAGTGTTAGCCAGAGGAGGGACAGTTTAGCTGCTGCTGATTTTATAGGGAAAGCTAGGCTAGGCCAGTGTATTCAGTGTTCACTCCACTCCTGAAAGACTCATCTGATCTCTGCTGTAAGCACAGCGTCCTGACAGCACCCCAAAAAGCCCTTTTTAGGGCTGGTAAAACACCAGTCTGCTTTTTTGTTTTTTCCTGGACAGCATCTATTTTAGATTCAGTCTGTACTTAAGCTGCAGTGTTAGCCAGAGGAGGGACAGTTTAGCTGCTGCTGATTTTATAGGGAAAGCTATAGGCCAGTGTATTCAGTGTTCACTCCACTCCTGAAAGACTCATCTGATCTCTGCTGTAAGCACAGCGTCCTGACAGCACCCCAAAAAGCCCTTTTTAGGGCTGGTAAAACACCAGTCTGCTTGTTTTTTTTCCCCCGGCACAGTAGCTTACATAAAAAAAAACCACAACAGTTTTGACTGCAGTAGATGAGCAGTCAGTTGCCTGCCAGCGTGTGTGTCAGACCTACAGTGTCTACTGTGCCAACTTCTGCCAGTGCACAGTGCCACTCATATCTGGTGTCACAGTAGCTTGCACGCATAGTACAACTAAACTAATCTAAAAAAAATGACAGGCAGAGGCAGGCCACCCCGCAGGGGCTGTCGTGGTCGTGGTGCTGTGATTCCCTTTGGCCCAAGAATAATGCCCAGTGTTCAGGGGCCACGTACCCTGAACTCGAAAAGTTCTGAGGACATAGTTGACTGGCTAACACAGGACAGCCAATCTTCTACAGCTTCCGCTCAGAACCTTGACGCACCATCCTTCTCCAGCTCAGCTTTGGGCACCTCTCAAGTTCCCACTCGCCCGCCTGCCGCCACCACCAACACTAGCACCACAGTTGCTTCACTTGATCTGTCAGAGGAGTTATTTACACATGAGTTGGAAGAAATGAGTGATGCGCAAACATTATTGCCAGAGGATGTAGATAAAAGGGATATGTCTCAGTCAGGCAGCATTACACACATGGATGTACGGTGTGATGATGATGATGTTGTACCCGCTGCTGCTTCCTTTGCTGAGTTGTCAGATACAAGTGAAGCGGTTGATGATGACGATGTGGATGTCACGTGGGTGCCCGCTCGAAGAGAAGAAGAACAGGGGGAAAGTTCAGATGGGGAGACAGAGAGGAGGAGGAGACGAGTTGGAAGGAGGGGTAGGTCGTCGCAAGGAGCTAGTGGCACAGTCAGACAGCATGTATCGGCACCCGGGGTCAGCCAGACAGCACGCCAATCAACGCATGCTGTTGCCACCACCAGAATGCCGCCATTGCAAAGCTCAGCAGTGTGGCATTTTTTTTGTGTGTCTGCCTCTGATAACAGCGATGCCATTTGCAACCTGTGCCAAAAGAAACTGAGTCGTGGGAAATCCAACACCCACCTAGGTACAACTGCTTTGCGAAGGCACATGATCTCACATCACAAACGCCTATGGGATCAACACATGATGACGAGTACAAGCAGCACACAAGCTCAAAGCCACCATCCTCCTCCTGGTCCAGCATCTTCAGCCACGTCAACCACTGCTGTCCTCCTTGCCCCCTCTCAACCATCTGACACTACGTCTCTCGCCTTGAGCAGTTCCTGCTCATCTGCCCACAGTCAGGTGTCTGTCAAGGACATGTTTGAGCGTAAGAAGCCAATGTCACAGAGTCACCCCCTTGCCCGGCGTCTGACAGCTGGCTTGTCGGAACTCTTAGCCCGCCAGCTTTTACCATACAAGCTGGTGGAGTCTGAGGCCTTCAAAAAATTTGTAGCTATTGGGACACCGCAGTGGAAGGTACCCGGCCGAAATTTCTTTTCACAAAAGGCAATCCCCAACCTGTACTCTATTGTGCAAAAGGAAGTCATGGCATGTCTGGCACACAGTGTTGGGGCAAGGGTCCATCTGACCACTGATACCTGGTCTGCAAAGCACTGTCAGGGCAGGTATATCACCTACACTGCTCATTGGGTAAACCTGCTGACGGCTGCCAAGCATGTAATGCGTGGCTCTGCAGAGGAGTTGGTGGTGACACCACCACGACTTGCAGGCAGGCCTGCTGTCACCTCCTCTACTCCTCCTACTCCATCCTCTTCGATAACCTCCTCGGCTGAGTCCTCTTCTGCTGCTGCGTCTTGCTCCACATCAACAGCACCCCCCCAGCTCCCCAGGGGCTATTCCACATCCCGGATACGACAGTGTCACGCTGTCTTGGGGTTGACTTGCCTGAAAGCAGAGAGTCACACCGGACCAGCACTCCTGTCCGCCCTGAACGCACAGGTGGATCAGTGGCTGACTCCGCACCAACTGGAGATCGGCAAAGTGGTGTGTGACAACGGAAGCAATTTGTTGGCGGCATTGAATTTGGGCAAGTTGACACATGTGCCGTGCATGGCACATGTGTTAAATCTGATTGTACAACGCTTTGTGCATAAGTACCCAGACTTACAGGATGTCCTCAAGCAGGCCAGGAAGGTGTGTGGCCATTTCAGGCGTTCCTACACAGCCATGGCGCACTTTTCAGATATCCAGCGGCGAAACAACATGCCAGTGAGGCGCTTGATTTGCGACAGCCCGACATGTTGGAATTCAACACTCCTAATGTTCGACCGCCTGCTCCAACAAGAAAAAGCCGTCAACGAGTATTTGTATGACCGGGGTGCTAGGACAGCCTCTGCGCAGCTGGGAATTTTTTTGCCACGTTACTGGACGCTCATGCGCAATGCCTGTAGGCTCATGCGTCCTTTTGAGGTGACAAACCTAGTCAGTCGCACTGAAGGCACCATCAGCGACATCATCCCATTTGTTTTCTTCCTGGAGCGTGCCCTGCGAAGAGTGCTGGATCAGGCCGTAGATGAGCGTGAAGAGGAAGAGGAAGAGTTGTGGTCACCATCACCACCACCAGAAACAGCCTTATCAGCATCGCTTGCTGGACCTGCGGCAACGCTGGAAGAGGAGTCTGAGGAAGAGGAGTCAGAGGAGGAATGTGGCTTTGAGGAGGAAGAGGAAGACCAACCACAGCAGGCATCCCAGGGTGCTCGTTGTCACCTATCTGGTACCCGTGGTGTTGTACGTGGCTGGGGGGAAGAACAGACCTTCAGTGAGATCAGTGAGGACGAGGAACAGGACATGAGTAGCTCGGCATCCAACCTTGTGCAAATGGGGTCTTTCATGCTGTCGTGCCTGTTGAGGGACCCTCGTATAAAAAGGCTGAAGGAGAACGACCTGTATTGGGTGGCCACGCTACTAGACCCCCGGTATAAGCAGAAAGTGCCAGAAATGTTACCGAATTACAGGAAGACGGAAAGGATGCAGCAGTTCCAAAATAAATTAAAAAGTATGCTTTACACAGCGTATAAGGGTGATGTCACAGCACAACGGGAATCTAACAGGGGAAGAGGTGAAAGTAATCCTCCTCCTACCACGACCATGCCGGCAAGGACAGGACGCTTTATAGACGTATTGTTGATGGAGGACATGCGGAGCTTTTTAAGTCCTACGCATCGCCACAGCCCTTCGGGGTCCACCCTCAGAGAACGACTCGACCGACAGGTAGCAGACTACCTCGCCTTAACTGCAGATATCGACACTCTGAGGAGCGATGAACCCCTTGACTACTGGGTGTGCAGGCTTGACCTGTGGCCTGAGCTATCCCAATTTGCGATAGAACTTCTGGCCTGCCCCGCTTCAAGTGTCCTTTCAGAAAGGACCTTCAGTGCAGCAGGAGGTATTGTCACTGAGAAGAGAAGTCGCCTAGGTCAAAAAAAGTCTAGATTACCTCACCTTTATTAAGATGAATGAGGCATGGATCCCGAAGGGACTGACAGTGGGCGATACATTTGACTAAAAAAGGCCTGATGAGATGAGCTGCCTTGGGCTAAAAATGGTCCACAAGCCGCAATGTTTTAGGGCACTTTCTGCCTGAAAAACATAATTTTTTCTGGCCGCTGCTACAGCAGCGGCTGCAACAATACCTAATTTTACAGGCATGTGTACATGCCTAATTTTTCTGGCCTCTGGTGCTGCACTGTGGCTGCAAAAAAAAACAACAAAAAAACACATACCTGTGTCAATTCCCCTTCGTGATCGTTACCTTGTTGTGGTGAAGGGGCTTGCGTATCACAATGAAGCGACCACCTCTATGAGTGTGTTGGCAATGGCGTTGTTGGCACACCCCAGATGGTAAGGTCGTTGCTTCATTGTGAACAGACCAAAAGCGATCGGCTTGATAATTTTGCATAGAAAAAACATAAATTTTCTTTGTGATCATCTAAGGTGATCATTAAAGCCTTGCGGTTGTGCAAATGGACTGTTTGCAGTTGTTTGCGGTGCGTTAAACGGGGAGTTTGGTCTGTCCGAGTTTGGTCTGTCACTGTGAAGCGGGCGTAACCCTTACACTACCTGATCGATACAACATCATACCTGATGTTTTAAAGCACGTTATTCCAAACACATTAGGAATGTTAGGTGATTTATGCCCTTTATGGATTAAAACCCGACTCTGCGTCAACTACGTAATTTTCCATGGGAGTTTTGCCATGGATCCCCCTCCGGCATGCCACAGTCCAGGTGTTAGTCCCCTTGAAACAACTTTTCCATCACTATTGTGGCCAGAGTCCCTGTGGGTTTTAAAATTCGCCTGCCTATTGAAGTCTATGGCGGTTCGCCGGGTTCGCCCGTTCGCGAACATTTGCGGCAGTTCGCGTTCGCCGTTCGCGAACGGAAAATTTTATGTTCGCGACATCACTACTCTTCAGAATAAGGTCAGAACTTTCGTTTATTACTATCATTGCACATAGGCTTGACAAGAAAGAGACATTTTCGTGTTCAGGAGTAAAAGGACTGTAAGTAAAGAACAAGGGACAGTTGTAGTACACGAACTCTAAAGTATTTTAAAGTGAAAGTCATTTTTACTGCCTGCACCTATTGCTATTGCATTTAAAGTGAAAGTCATCTTAATATTCGTATTAATTGTTATAGCACTTAAAGTAAAATGTCTAAGCCTAGTATTTCTATGCCACTGTTTGAGGATACAAAGATAGATAAGATAGAAAGTGAAGAGCAAGTGAACCTGTCTGAGGTAGAAGAGTCTGATGCAGCATTAGTCTTGCCCCAAACAGATGAACTAAGACGTTCAGAACGTATCAGAAAACCGACCCTAAAGATGCTGGAAAATTTGGAGCAAGAAGCAGTATTGAAAGGAAAAAAGTTCACCAGAATGTATGATAAGTGGAAATCCTACATTAAAGATGTTCGTAGAAAGCTAAAGCAAGAAAGTATAAAAGGAAACTTGAGTGATATGATAGAGATGGTAGAAGAATCTGAAGCAGAGCTTATGGCAGCATATGTTAACCTGCGGTCATCTATGACACCTCCCCAGGATATTGTAAGGAACATGGACACATGTACTGCAGTCACTAAAGGTTTAGTAAAGCTCATGAGAGAATTATCATCTGAAGCTAACTATGATGAAGTTAAGTCAAGAAAGAGAATGAATGAGCTTTTTATGAGAGACTATGCCAAGTCCTTAGGAGGAACTACAATCACAAGTAGGACTTCTTCCACTAGCAGAAGTGCCAGTAACATATCAGAGTCCTCAAGTACTTTAATAGCCAAAAGAAAGGAACTTTTCGAACAACTTGCTGTCAAGAGAGCAGAAATTGAGATGGAATCTGCAATCGAGGTGCAGCGTCTACGAGTAGCAGAAATGGAAAGGCTGAAGGAAGTCAGGATTATAGAAGCCAGACTAAGAGTACACGAAGAGGACATGAAAAGTAATCATAAGTCCAAATCTGTACTAAGTGAAGATGCAGACTCCTACTTCCTTTCATACGCCCAGGAGAATGGAAGGAAATCTCCAGTATGTAATGAAGAAAAAAGTCATTGCCCTTCCATCCCTGCTCAGAAAGACAAAGAGAGAGACTCACCCAATTCAGAACTAAGTGTGAAAATAAAACAGGATAATTCTGTTCCTAGATGTCACTGCAATAATCAGGAGAATGTTGCGACTATTGTCCCAGCAAGACTTCCCGTTCCAGAACCTACTGTATTTTCAGGAGACATACTGAAGTTCATAGAGTGGAAGGCAAGTTTTGAAATGATCATTGAGCATCATTGCTCCAGGCCAGTTGACAAGTTATTCTACCTTCAGAAATATGTTGGTGGAGAAGCGAAGAAAGCTCTTGAGGGTAACTTCTATAGAACAGATGAAGAAGCCTACAAGCAAGCTTGGGAAAAGTTAAACGCAAGATATGGTCATCCTTTCTTAGTACAAAGAGCCTTTAGGGAGAAATTGAATAACTGGCCTAAAATAGGTCCAAAAGAACACTTCAAACTCCAAGAGTATGGTGACTTCCTGCAAGCATGCAGCAATGCCATCCCACATGTACGAGGACTAGAAGTACTGAACGACTATCTAGAAAACCACAGGATGCTAGCTAAGCTACCTGAAGAAGTGGCTTCTAGATGGAATCGCTATGTGACTGAACAGTTAGATCTAAGTAAGGACTTCCCAAGTTTTGAAAAGTTCTCTGAGTTCGTTAATAAGGAAGCACGAATAGTATGTAATCCAGTAACAGGATCATAAGCCTTAAAGTCCGTAGAAGAAAGGCCTGCGAGAGATATAAGACGTGCAAGAGCAACTAGCTTTGCAACCGACACAACAGAGAAAGGTATAGATACCTACGAGAGCGAGTTCAAAATTACTACTGGGATCAGTAGAGAGACAGAACCGACAAATCCTCAGACTACTTTTAAGTGTATGTTCTGTGGAGAGAACCACTCTATACACAAGTGCCAACAATTGAAGGAGAAATCTCCAAATGAAAAGAAAAAGTTTGTACTTGTTAACCAACTGTGTTTTGGGTGCCTAAGAAAAGGCCATATTACTAAGGAGTGTAAGAAAAGGGCCACATGCAGCGTTTGCAAAGGACGCCATCCTACACCACTACATGAAGAATGTCCAAAAAAGGATAAATCCTCAATACCTAAAGATGCTGAGGAAGAAAAGAAAGCATCGGTATTCTCTTGCAGAGTGAGGGAAAGCAACGGCACATCAATGGTTGTACCAGTGTGCATTTCAAATCCTAAAAGGAAGAATAAGAAAGGTATATGCCTATGCACTACTGGATTCCCAAAGCGATGTCACCTTCATCGATCAAGAAATCTGCAAGAAATTACAAGTGGCTACAGAACCAGTGAAGCTCAAACTCACCACAATGACGGGGAGAGACACATTAGTGAACAGTTAAAGGGCCAAAGGATTGAGAGTTAGAGGACTTCATTCAAACCTCACATTGGATCTACCTCCAGCTTATACGAAAGACGATATACCTCTAGATCGAGATCGCATACCTACCTGTGAAACAGCCAATAAATGGGAGCACCTATCTGTCATATCTCATGAAATGTCCCCGCTGAAGGAGTTTGGTGTTGGACTGTTGATAGGTTATGATTGTCCCAAAGCTTTGGTACCACGAAGGGTAATCAGAGGAGGAAAGAGTGAACCCTACGCTGTTCAAACTGATCTAGGATGGGGCGTTGTTGGAGGAAAACAGCAGATTGCAAACTCAAGACAGGTGACAGGATTGTGTCATCGAATATCTGTTCAAGAGTTACCAGCTGTAAGTTCAGCGGCAGTAAACAAGATCCTTGAATCTAACCCAGCAGATCATGCTTCAAGAGGCCTGAATGTAACAGAATTGAAAAATTCAAACTGGTTCACCGGTCCAGAGTTCCTCTGGGAAAAGGAAATCATACCCAGTGAAGGTTACACAGAATTGTCTATGGGTGATCCAGAAGTAAAAGTTGTACAAACATTGAGCACTGCCGCCAAGTGTCAAGATGACATACTTGAAAGACTAGCCAGATGTTCAAAATGGAATACAGTCATAAACGTAGTAGCTCGAATTCAACGTTTGGCAAAGGGAGTCAAAAAGAAGGAATCATTGAATGTAGAGGAAAGAATGAAGGCTGAAGAAACGGTCATAAGACTCATTCAACAGAGATTCTATAGTGAAGAGTTGAAGAGACTTGGTCAAGAACCTAAAAGGCTTCCCAACAACCACCCATTGTACAAGCTTAATCTTGTTCTACAGGATGGTATACTGAAGGTGGGAGGGAGACTGGAAAATGCATCGTTACCCAGCAGAGTGAAGCATCCAGCAATTCTACCCAAAAATTCTACCTTCACAAGATTGATTATTGATCACTACCACAACAAATCCTTGCATCAAGGAAGAAGCTTTACCCAGAACTGTTTGAGAGAAGGTGGTTACTGGATAGTAAAAGGAAGCAAAGTTATAGCAAAGTATATAAGTAAATGCGTAACCTGTAGAAAGGCACGTAGACCTACCGAAGAACAAAGAATGGCAGATTTACCGGCAGATCGTGTAAACCCATCACCACCATTTCTTTATAGTGGGATGGATTGTTTCGGCCCATTCATCACCAAACAAAACCGCAAGGAGTACAAGCGATATGGACTAATATTTACATGTCTAAGCTCCAGAGCAATTCATCTGGAAATGTTAGAAGATATGTCAACTGACGCATTCATTAATGCCTTGAGATGTTTCATAGCCATTAGAGGTACTGTCAGAGAGCTTAGATCTGACCAAGGATCTAATTTTGTTGGAGCAAAGAATGAATTGACGAAAGCTCTAAAAGAGATCGATAAAGAAAAAGTAACTCAGTATTTGTCAAAAAATCAGTGTGATTTTCATATGAATGCTCCACATGCAAGCCACACGGGAGGAGTTTGGGAAAGACAAATCAGAACTGTAAGAAATGTGTTAAGTTCAGTGTTGAGAAAGAGCTCCGGAAGAATAGATGATGCCTCACTTAGGACCCTATTCTATGAAGTAATGTCTATTGTTAACAGTCGTCCACTTACAGTTGACAACATCAATGATCCAACAAGTTTGGAACCTTTAACTCCCAACCATCTACTTCACCTTAAGTCTGATTACATACAACCACCACCTGGCAAGTTTACCAAAGAGGATTTATATGCCAGAAAGAGATGGCGAAGAGTCCAAAATCTATCAGAACAGTTTTGGAATAGATGGAAGAAAGAGTACTTAGCCAATCTTACGTTAAGAAGTAAATGGCAAACACCCAGAAGAAATGTACAAGTTGGTGACATAGTATTAGTGAAAGAAGAAGATTTACCTAGAAGTCAATGGAAATTGGCCAAAGTTCTAGAAGTTCAAAAGGATAAAGACAGACTAGTAAGAAGAGCGTTGTTACAAATAGGAGACTCAAAACTTGACAAAAAGGGAAAACGTCTCACTATTCCACTCAGGTTGGAACGTCCTATACAGAAGTTAGTTGTTCTACTTGAGAGTGATAAAAGACACTTGGAAGTTGAGAACCTGATGAAAAATTCCCCAAATTCATGTTCAAAATCCTACTATAGAGAACATATAATTATAGGTAATTTGGTGGGAGTGTAGCTGGCCAGCTAAGACCTGTCCTAGGTTGCTAATGTGGCTTACATGCATATATAGCTAGACCTGCTAATAATGTTAAAACAGTGCATATGCTCATTTGTGAGAAATAACAGCAGAGTTATTTACTGTGACTTTATATATGGATGTCATATAACAGTTGTATATTGTGTTCACAGAAGCAAAAGAAAAAATATGCCTTTAAGATTATTATATACTATGCAGAAAAGTAAGCTTAATAACACAGCAGAATTGCAACCAGAAAGCATAGAGTTAAGCTTTTGTGACTCATCAGGAGTTTTAGCCAATCACAACCAATCTCACTGAGCAAATGTCTCTGGCCAATCATAGCAAGCATTTCACTCATGTTCTGTCTAGGAAATCTCATATCACATGTCTAGAATTGCATTTTACATCAGAGTGTGGAGCTGAACAGTTCAGATCCATCCAGAGTCCAGCTTTATGGAAGCAAGTGGCCTAAATAGGTATTTAATACAGTTATATAAGTTCCTATTGTAAATAATGTGATTAGAACTGTATACTGAAACTAGTTATGTGTTCACTTGTAGTTCCACCAAACCAGGTTTGCAAACAATCAAACCAGCAAACAAACTAGATTCAAACCAGGTTTCAAACCAGGTTTCAGAGCAAACATCAGAGCAAACATCAGAGCAAACAGCATATAGAGCAAGTCCCAGAGAGATCATAAAGTGTCTAAAGTATTTTAAAGTGAAAGTACAGATACTGAAGAGAGAAATATATCTACCATTTTATGTAGAATTACAAGATTGAACAGTTGAACCGACATTTGTTATACTTTATTCAACATGTGTTTGTACATGGACTTCCTGCTGCTAAATTGTCAGTGTTATATAAGAAGAAAAGCTGAAGTGAATAAAGAAGTTATCTTAAAGGTTTGGTGTGCTCTTTAAACCTACTGCTTCCATAGAACGGCGCTAGAGGAATTAGAGTAACAGATAGTCTTGTGTGGACTAAAAGATCAGAGAAATCAAATTCTTCTAATGCCACAGCGCATAAAGGCACTTCATAGTGCTGCGCCTGCCACACTAGGGACTTTGTTCTTGGTTTTAGATACCCCTAAAATTTTAATGGGAGCTTCAGTTTAGACATTCTCTTTTTAATTAGTGTTGGGGAGTTGCAGGTTTTTAATATCAGGAGTCTTAGGGCTCATGTACTTGGGCACATGGGTGTGTGTCCAAATTTTTCCCTCTGAAGAAGCCAAGCTTGTGGCAAAACGCGTAAGTGGAGGGCTGAGCCGGCGACGTAGGATGTTCCACTACATGTCACAGCAATAGAACAAGGAAAGAACTTAACATCACACAGAGAGGTAGACTACAGCCATAAGGGGAGGAGTCCCGACTATCCATCCACATGCTGCAGCCTTCAACAGTAGTACCGCTCAGCGTTTTTTTACACAGGTTACTTGTCTGTTGCGCACCAGCACCTAGTGCACTCCAAAATGTGAGTTTATTGTATACATTTTTTAAATAAATGCGGTTGTTTTTATGGTAAACGCTATGACGGTCCATATATTTTATTGTGATATCTGCTGAGCGTCTTCGGGAGAAAATAGACCAGGAGGAGACAAGAGGAGGATCAGATCCTATTCAGATACACCCGTAAAGGGACAAGCGCTTTGGACCTACTAACCATAGGTCAATATAGGTTACACACAGGGCTGCTGTTAGAAATCATGGGGCCCCGTACAGCCTACCTGGCAGGGCCCCCCCTCAAATATATCAAAACAACATTTTCACAATAAATATACTAAAATCATTCTTAGCGGACACACAGATAACAAAGAAGCTGTGTGAATTAGCCCTTTTTTAAATAGTTATTTTTTTACAATTTAATTTTTTTTTTACAAAGGATTAAAACAATACAGGGTTACAATTTGTTATTTTTTTTAACAGGACAAGGAAGCCGGCCGTTGTGTCTGTGTCTCTCCCTGCAACAGCTAAAAGTCGGCGGGAGGGTTTTCAGCTGCTGCAGAGAGCCGCACGGGGCATCCTGTAATTGCCCCTCCTTCCCTCTGGTGTGCCCGGGCCCCCCTGTGTGCCCGGGCCCCCTACAGGAGGACTGGTGGTCCCCTCTTATCAGCGGCCCTGGTTACACATGGTGTGAAGATCTCTTGGATAGGCATGGTTTAGAAGATTACAATTGTTAATTGAACAGCACATTCACGTGGACTTTTGTCATTCTATAGTTTCTGTTTTTTTACTTAATTTCTGGACTATTCTTTTTGTCCCCCTGACATAGGGGAATTGTATATTTAATTTATTACACACTTGATGGATTTGTATTTTATATATATGTGTCTGTGTACTCAGGGCTTTTTTTCTCAGAGAATAGGTGCAGGAACTCAACCATGCCCACCACACATATATACCTGCCAAATGGCATAAAAAATTAGTTCTTCCCTGAGTTCCCTCTGCATACAATACAACCCCTCCTTCCACTGCCCTCATCTTCTCCCCACTCCTTAAAAGCTTCACCATTTGCCACGTGTCTTACCTTTGTTGCAATATTAAGCTGAAGCACCCATCTGGCTGTAGTACCTCCTAGCTTACTAGACTATACTACAGACACTTATAAGGGAGATCATGCAGTAGGAGCATCAACAACTGGTCACCAGGGAAAAAATGGAGACCACAGAGGGTGCAGCCTACCAAGCTCCCCCTACCGCCCATGACTGCACTGATCCCTGGGCACCTGTTCTGTATCTCCCTTGTCCCTGTCCTGCACTCAGTGAGATCTGCTCAGGAGATCTGACCTGTGGGAGCTACTGGGAGATAAGCTATCACTTGTAAATGCAGAAGCTGGACTTCTGTGTTACCAAGTGATAGTGGTGAGCAGGGAGCAGAAGACTGAGCCAGAGGTGGTGGAACTGAGTTCCCCCTAGTTCCTGCTGAAAAAAAGCCCTGTGTGTACTTATATACAGTGCCTTGAAAAATTATTCATACCCCTTGAAATTTTCCACATTTTGCCATGTTACAAACAAAAACGGAAATGTATTTTGGCACATCATTGTAAATTGGAAGGAAAATTATAAAAGTTTTTCACTTTTTTTTTACAAATAAATATGTGAAAAGTGTGGCGTGCATATGTATTTAGCCCCCTTTACTCTGATACCCCTAACTATAATCTACGGGAACCAATTGCCTTCAGAAGTCACCTAATTAGTAAATAGAGTCCACCTGTGTGTATTTTAGTCTTAGAATAAATACTGATGTTCTGTGAAGCCCTCAGAGGTTTGTTACAGAATCTTAGTGAACAAGCAGCATCATGAAGGCCAAGGAACACATCAGACAGGTCAGGGATAAGGTTGTGGAGAAGTATAAAGCAGGGTTAGGCTATAAAAAAATATCCCAAGCTTTGAACATCTCACGGAGCACTGTTCAATCCATCATTCGAAAATGGAAAAAATATGGTACGCTGCAAACCTACTAAGACATGGCCGACCACCTAAATTGACAGGCCGGGCAAGGAGAGGATTAATCAGAGAAGCAGCCAAGAGGCCAATGGTAACTCTGGAGGAGCTGCAGAGATCCACAGTTCAGGTGGGAGAATCTGTCCACAGGACAACTATTAAGCCTCGTACACACGATCGGATTTTCCGACGGGAATTGTGTGATGACAGGCTGTTGGCAGAAAATCCGACTGTTTGTATGCTCCATCGGACAATTGTTGTCGGATTTTCCACAGACAAATGTGGGATAGCATGCTTTAAAATTGTCCGCCAACAATTGTGTGTTGTTGGATTTTCCGATCGTGTGTACACGAGTCCGTCGGACAAAACTCCAAAGTACAAACACGCATGCTCGGAAGCAATGCTCACCATAACACAAAATTAGCAGAAGTTGCCCAAAGGGGGGTGCTAAAGAGCTAAAAAAACATGTAGTTTCGTGTTTGTTGGCCGACAATTCTTTGCCGTTTGTATGCAAGACAAGTTTCTGGCCAACGCCCTTCGGACAAAAGTCCTACGCTTTGTCCAATGAAAATCTGATCGTGTATACCAGGCTTTATGCCCCATACACACGAGCGGAATTCCCGTCTGAAAGAATTCCGCTCAAGCCTGCCTTGCATACACACAGTCACACAAAAGTTCGGTGAACTTTTGACTGCCAAGAACGCGGTGACGTAAAAGACTACGACGAGCCGAGAAAATGAAGTTCTATACTTCCGAGCATGTGTCGGAATTTAGTGCGTCGGAATTTGTACACACGATAGGAAATTCCGATCTGAAAAATAGAGAACCTGCTCTCTATCTAAGTCCGTCGGAAATTTAGACGGGAAAAGTCCGGGGCATACACATGGTCGGAATATCTGATGAAAAGCTCCCATCGGACTTTTTCCATCACAAATTCTGATCGTGTGTACGCGGCATTAGTCGTGCACTTCACACATCTGGCCTTTATGGAAGAGTGGCAAGAAGAAAGCCATTGTTGAAAGAAAGCCATAAGAAGTCCCGTTTGCAGTTTGCAAGAAGCCATGTGGGGGACACAGCAAACATGTAGAAGAAGGCGCTCTGGTCATATAACACCAAAATTGTATTAGCCTAATGCCCCGTACACACGATCGTTTTTAATGTAATTTTTTAAACCAACGTTTTTCTCCTCGTTTTTTTTCATGTTTCCTCTCAAGCCTGCCTTGCGTACACACCATCATTAAAAAAAACGATCAAGCAAAGCGCAGTGACGTTCAACACGTACGACGGCACTATAAAGGGGAAGTTCCGTTCGAATGACGCCACCCTTTGGGACGCTTTTGCTAATTCCGTGTTACCGCGTGTTAGTAAAAGTTTGGTGAGAGACGATTCGCGCTTTTCAGTCTTCGTGCTTTGAAGATCGTTTTCGGGAGTTCAGTTTGCGCCTGTGGGTTCGTATCTGTTTAGCACTGCTTGTAGTCAGTTCGTATCTGTTGATTCAGTGCGGCCTGCTCTGCACGTTCGTGTTTTTCAGCTTGTTCTTCATAGGCCTTGCTGTTCTTCCGTGCGTTCTTCTAGTTCGTTCTGTTCAGCCGACCGTTATCTAGCCATGTTGCGGCTACGTACTCGTCGTAGAGTTTGTGCTGTAGTTGGTGCAGGGGTTCATGCTGTATCCCGACTCCATGCCATGAGCAGGGTCAGGAGGAGTTCATGGACCAAGCACCAATTCTGTCACATGCCTTTGTTGCGGGAGATCAGGGAGAATAATCCTGATGATTTCAGGAATTTTCTCAGGATGTCTGACCCCGTATTTCAGCAGCTGTTGGCTTTGGTGTCCCCCTATATTACCAGGCAGGACACCGTTATGCGGGAAGCCATCAGTGCTGAGCAGAGGCTCATCGCCACGTTGCGATACCTGGCTACTGGGAGAAGCCTGCATGACCTTAAGCTCTCCACAGGCATATCCCCCCAGGCTCTGGGGATCATTATACCAGAGACTTGTTCTGCCATCCTTCAAGTTTTGCAGGAGGACTATAATAAGGTAAGTGTTCTTCTTCAAAAATTCACATTGTATGGTTTTTATTTTTGGATATTTTTAATTTGCTTTATTTGCAGTCCCTAATTCACATGATTCTTAG
This sequence comes from Rana muscosa, assembly GCA_029206835.1. Taxonomy (NCBI): domain Eukaryota; kingdom Metazoa; phylum Chordata; class Amphibia; order Anura; family Ranidae; genus Rana; species Rana muscosa. The sequence continues at coordinate 105,266,605 of CM055116.1, read as the reverse complement.
CTGCAGGGAATGTCCCCTTTCTCCCCATGTTTTATTATTTTAAGTTTGGGGTTTGAGGCCTACCTGTAAATTTGGCTTACCTAACCTCTCCAGCATGCTATCCTGGGGCCATACCTACCTTGCCTAGTCATTTCCATGTTTTTTAGTCTATGTTCCATCGTAGTGCTTTACCCAAAACGCACCCTAAATTTTGCCTAGGAATGTTTCATTTTTGTTAACTTCAATACAGAGTGCTACAGCCTTCATGTGTGATATTCCCAACTCATCTTCAACCCTTCCCCCCCCCCCCCCATAATTATTATTATTTTTTTTCTTGCTTCCAATTTTTTATGTTTTGAACAGTTTCTACCAATGTTGGCCATGAATGTGTGTATGAAATCAGCTTTCAATGTTTCTGGCTCCAAGTATTAATTTATTATTTCTTTAATTCCACAGTTCCCTTCTTCGCCACATGAATGGCAGAATGTGGCTTCCGAGTTTGCCCAGCGATGGAACTTTCCGAACTGTGGAGGAGTCATCGACGGCAAACATGTTCGGGTCGTCCCACCACCCCATTCGGGATCCTTTTATTATAATTATAAGGGGTTCCACAGCGTCGTGATGATGGCAGTGGTGTCGGCCACCTACGAGTTCCTCTATGTGGATGTTGGCAAGAATGGCAGGATGTCTGATGGAGGAGTTTTTGCCCAGACGGAGTTTGGGGAACGGCTCCTTTTGGATCTGCTGGCCTTGCCACCAGCGGAGCAGAATGTGGAGGGACTACCTTTTGTCTTTGTGGCGGATGAGGCGTTTGGCTTGGGACCCCATTTGATGAGGCCATTCCCGCAACGCACCCTCACCCCTGAGAGGAGGGTGTTCAATTATCGGCTGGCCAGAGCCAGAAGGGTGGTGGAAAATGCATTTGGGATCATGGCCAGCCGATTTCGCCTCTTCCTTACCTCCATCCACCTTGCCCCATACAAATGGAACCATGTGGTTATGACGTGCTGTGTGCTGCATAATTTCCTAAGGGTGCATTCAACGAGTTATATATCTTTGAGTGGGCCTGAGGCCTCTTTAATCAATGCAGAAACTTTGGTGGCCCTGGAACCTGGCCGTCCTGGCTTGGCCCCCCCAACCGTACGTGAGGTCCGTAACCAATATGTGGACTATTTTATGGGTAGGGGGGCCATTGAAATGCCAGACAATCTTTAATAATTTTATACCAAAAAAAAAAAACTTTTTCTTGAGTAAAGATTGGTTTGGATTTTTTATTGTATAATGTTTGATGTTTCTGGTAGGTTTACCTAGTGCACTTGTTTTGCCATGTGGATTAAACAATCTTAATTAGCCTTCATTGTCAGTGTAAACCCCAAACATTGATTAGTTCACTCAGCACCACATTTACATAATGAAGCCACAATTATTTGTTATGTAAAAATACCTTTATTTCTTTTTTTAGGTGGGAAACTTCCTTAGAAATGTGGATGTTCCCTTAATTTCGGGTGTATTAAAACGCATGACCAGCCATGCATAAACAAACTATATTCGTCTAAATTTTGAAAAAGCTAAACATGTGCTAGTCATTAAAGGGTAAAATAACCAAAATACTTATAAAACTCTGCAAGTAAAACGTTATTTGGTGTAAAAACATTAGACACGCCCAAGCACAGCCATGATATTTTGGAGCCTTTCCTCCACCCGCTTTGTATTTGCCCTGATCTCTAGCAAGTCTCCCTTAATTTTTTCAAGGTCACGACAGCAGACCATCAGGTATTGGATCAGGATCTGGGCACTGTGATTTGTCAACTTATTGGGGTCTTCTGCCAGAACTGCACCTAAATGTAAAAAGAAATATGTAGGATAGAATATGTAGGCCTACATCTATTTAACATGCATGTGTCTGGTTTCTCTCTGACCTGTGGTGGTGCCACTTTCCACTTCCACAACATCACATTCCTCTCCATCCTGGGGTTCTGGGGCTATTGTTGTAGGTGTTGCAATTATCGTCTCATCTGAGGTAGCTTTTCGAATCCCTAGGGAGATTGAAATAAAATAGTTTCATTAGTAGCGACTCAATTTTGCTAAAATAAGAAACATGAAAAAATACTTTGTAATCATTCTTTTGAAGCATGCTCCATTTTAAATGTTACACCCTGTGCCAACCGAGACAAATGATTGGATACATAGCCAAAACCAGAGCATATACATTTTGAACACAAATTTGACACATTGTAACACCCCAAAGTATCTACACAGGATCACCTGTGTGTGACACCCTCAAGCTTTTTGGCTTTAGGCCCACACTTGTACTACTGCATTCAGATGTTTCATCAGCTGCTGAGCATTCACTCCCTTAACATTACCATGCATATCGTTTTTTCAAACGAACAAATGTCCTTTGGATTAGCACCCAAAAAATAAGTGAGGCCCAAATTTACTCCCCCAAATAAACCAAAATACATGGGTGTTCACACTGGATGATCCTAAAACATCGTTTGAGGAACTGTACGGAGAAAGAGGTTTAATACGTCCGTTTACTGTGCGGACGAACCTGAAAGATGGTATCTTTCAGTGTACTATATGAAAGTTAAAAATACACGACAGAATACAAGAAAATAATATGTACCATGGAAACTAAAAAAAAATTACTTACTTTTTAATATAACTTTCTTGATTCTTTTATATTGGTCGGCCTCCCGCAACTTCAGATCTGACCATCGTTTTCTGAGCTGTTCCTTCGTTCTGCACACCCCGAATTTTTTGTGAAGACTTTTGACCACTTTGCCCATAATTCTGGACTTGACCAGATTAGGCCTTTTATACGGACCATGCTTGGCATCATAATCCTCCTTCTTTAAAATGGCGACCATCTCCACCATTTCCTCGAATGACATGTTGGATGCCTTATATCTCCTGGGTCTTGATTTGGGCTCCTCTGGAATTTCATCCTCTGTAGAGGTAATCTCAGCCACCTGTGTCTCCGCCATGTTTTGTTCAGCACTACAAGCGAGAAGGGGCGGGGAAAGTACAATATCGAACGTCAGGGGCGGGGAAAGCGTGCAGAGTTTCACGCATGCACTGTGTATATAAAGTGAAGATCCATGTCTGGGAAATACGTTCATTTTTCGGGAGAGGGAGTTAGCAACGAACGTCGTGACGAAGGTACCTAACAATTTTACTTTTTGAGGTTCATCAGACGAGGAGATTTGTGTGCTCAAAATATGTAGACAATGCACAGTTGAGGAATGTTGCCTGAAATATATATTTTTTTTGGTTTCTCGCTTTTACAGATATCATGAATACTTTTAAAAACCCAGACTTCATGGGGGAGTTCATCGACAAATGGCAAGAGCTCCCTATATTATGGCAAACAAAAAGTGGCGCTAATAAAAATAAAGACGCCAGGAAAGCAGCACTGGAGAGCCTGCTTGCATTTGTGCAAACAAAGATACCCACAACAACTCTCCAAGATGTCAAAAACAAAATTGCGACCATCAGAGGGACATACAGGACCCAGAGGACTATGGTCCTGAGGTCCCAGAGGTCAGGTGCACCAGCAGATAAGGTTTATAAACCCAGTCTGTGGTACTACAGTAAGCTTGCTTTTCTGGATGACCAGCTGGAAGTGCGGGAATCTCTCTCCACCCTTCCCCCCAGAGGTCAATCCAGCCTTCCTTGTACCCAACTCTCCAGCCTTCCCTGCAGCCAGTCCTCCAGCCTTCCTGTCAACCCTGCTCTGGCTTCCTCTGAGGATCAAGATCAGGGCCTTGAGGAGGCAGATTTGGAGATATGGAGCCAGGTAAAGTATTGATATCTATATTTATATCTTACAAAATTGTAGAATTTAAATAGATGTTAGTATTGTTAAAGGTATGTACACTTCTACCAATAAAGTTTGTGAAGAGCAAGATACAGTAGTGGCCTAATTTTATGTGTCCAAGACAACAAAACCAGGATGCGGAATCAATGAAAATGACATAACTTTTGGCATTGATTTCAACAATGTCTAGAGGTGAACAATGTCTGTGAATGATGATGTGGCAAAATAAATAATGTCCCTTTCTTTTTTTACAGCCAGAGCAGAGCCAGGAAGAGGGTGATGTTGGGGATCAGGAGGAGGCAGGGCCCAGTGGCACCCAGGAGGAGGCTGGGCCCAGTGGCACCCAGGAGGAGGCTTGGCCCAGCACAAGAGCCCAGATGCCTCCCCTGGTAGTTAAACCACGAGGGCCAAGGAGAGGTAAGCAGGTGGAGGAGGAAACCAGGGCCTTCCTCAGAGAGGCAACAGCGGCCCTCAGAGAGGCACCCTCTGTTGATGAGGGATTTGCCGCAGTCCTCGCCCACAAACTAGGGCAAATGGAGTTGCAACAAAAAATTTACAGTGAGACCCTGCTATTGAAAGTCATCAATAAGGGCGTGCTGGGTGAACTCACTAGGTACACGGACATAACGGAAGTTGTCCCTACTCCTCCACCTCCTCCTCCTCCTACTACTCCTCCTGCCACAACCTCTCCTCCTGATCCCCAGCCTCCAAGGAAGAAACCAACCAAGGCTGCAGAGAAGGCTGGAGAGAAGGCTACAAGGAAGAGGAGAAAATAATGCCTGCTGTAGTACCACAGACTGGGGACATATAGGACTTATCTGCTGTGGCTCCTGACCTCTGGGAGCTCAAGACAAGATTGGGCTCCTTTTTTTGGGGGGATCTAATCTCTATTTTGGTTTGGACATCTTGTATGGTTGTTGTGGGGTCAAAGGGATGCACAAATGCAAGCAGGCTCTCCAGTGCTGCCTTCCACTTTAATTTGTTAATGTTCTGCAATAATTTTTTTTTTTAGTGCCCTTAAAAAACTTGACTATGTGATTTGTATTTCAAAAGAGAGCTTGCTAGGGAGCAGGCAGGGACATCTCAAATTATATTATTGTTATTATCAGGGGACACAAACCTCCCTGAGGCCAAATGAGACACATTTGGAAGGTTGTTGTGGGAAATTTACACAAGAATAATTTAAGCCAAAATAATAAAAAAAAGGCCACAAAAAAAAAAACACAATAGTAAAATATAATTTAAAGAAAAAAGGAGAATTACATTATTTTATTATTATTAGTATTATTTAGGAGGGAGGTGCGGCTTATAAATAATATTTTACAATCATTAGAGCAATTTGGAATTACTTTAGAAACAAGTTTGGCATAACTCTCAATGTCATTATCAAAAGAGGGTAATTTTAAAGCATTATCAAAAGAAGAACGGAATGCGCAGCATTAAAACGATGCTATTAATTCCACCGTGACGAATGTGCCATCTCCATTTCCAACATTAGCTTTACCAAAACGAGCGCTCCCGTCTCATAGTTGCTTCTGAGCATGCGCGTTTTTTTTCACGTCGTGAAAGCATACACACTATCGTTTTTCACGTCGTTAAAAAAAACGACATGAAAAACGACGTGAAAAAAGAGAGCATGTCCGGAATTTTTAATTTTTAAAAATGCTCTGGAGCATACACACGATCATTTTTCAGGGCCATTTTTTAAAATGGCAGTTTTAACGGCATGAAAAACGATCGTGTGTACGGGGCATAAGGCTTCATGTACACAGGACGTTGTTCAACTGCTCCTGAACGATTTACCTTTACAGCCAGAAACCAGTGTCTAAAAACGGCCGTTTAGCCACGTTTACATGTTGCGGTTAGCCACGTTTAGCCACGTTTGCGTCTAGAAGCATTTGCAAAAATAAAATAAATTTTTTTTTGCTAAAACAAAAAACGTCTGTAAACGAAACTCTGCTAAACGCGAGTTGCTGCGCTTAGCCACGTTTGGCGCTTCAACTGCCTCTAAACACAGCTTCTGAACACATTTTTTTGGGTTCAAGAAAAAGCCTCTAAACACAACAGCCTAGAGACGACTATAAATGAACCAGTGTACATGTACTGATATGATAACATAGAGGAGGATTCAGGAGCAGTTGAAAAAAACTCCCAACTGCTCCTAAACGTCCGTTTACCAGTAGCAGTGTTCATGAGGCCTTAAAGCAAAACTCTATGTGTGGCGAAAAACTAACACTGCACATCACCCTGAACACACCATCCCCACCGTGAAACATGGTGGTGGCAGCATCATGTTGTGGGGGATGCTTTTCATCAGCAGGAACAGGGAAGTTGGTCAGAGTTGATGGGAAGATGGATGGAGCCAAATACAGGGAAATCTTATAAGAAAATCTGTTAGAGTCTGCAAAAGACTTGAGACTGGGGCAGAGGTTCACCTTTCAGCAGGACAACGACCCTAAACATACAGCCAGAGCTACAAAAGAATGGTTTGGATCAAAGCATATTCATGTGTTAGAATGGCTCAGTCAAAGTCCAGACCTAAATCCAATTGAAAATTTGTGCCAAGACTTGAAAATTGTTGCTCACAGTTGCTCTTCATCCAACCTGACTGAGCTTGAGCTATTTTGCAAAGAAGAAAGGGAAGAAATGTCACTCTCTAGATGTGCAAAGCTGGTAGAGACATCCCCAAAACGACTTGCAGCTGTAATTGCAGTGAAAGGGGGTTCTACAAAGTATTGACTTGGGGACTGAATACAAATGCACACCACACTTTTCAGATATTTATTTGAAACAATGAAAAACATTTATTTTCTGTTCACTTCACAATTATGTGACACTGAGGCCTCGTACACACGACCGATTTTCTCGGCAAGAACCAGCAAGAAACTTGCTGGCAGAGAGGTCTTGCCGAGTAAATCGGTCGTGTGTACGCGGCTATCGGGTTTCTCGTCGAGAAAACCGACAAGTAACCTCGACGAGAAAATAGAGAACCTGCTCTCTATTTTCTCGTCGAGATTCTCGTCAGCCTGTTTCTCGACGAGAAAAGTGAGTGTGTGTACACTTACCTGTCCGCCGGGAAGCCCGCGCATGTTCGAAATGAATTCGACGCATGCGCGGTAGCTTCCTAGGCATACGTAGGGTATACCAAGATGGCGGCGACGGCATCGAATGTGACGAGCGCATGCTCGTCGTAGTCGATGACGTCACCGCGTACGCTCCATTCAAAGAACTGCGGGTTCTTTGAAAGGAGCGTGTGTACACTCGGCCGGGACAATTTTCTTGTCCAAGAATCTCGTCGAAAAAAACCATGTTTTTTTCAACGAGAATCTCGGCCGTGTGTACGAGGCCTTTGTGTTGGTCTATTACAGGGGTCTTCAAACTACGGCCCTCCAGGTGTCCAGGAACTACAATTCCCATCATGCCTAGTCATGTATGTGCATGTCAGAGTTTTGCAATGCCTCATGGGATTTGTAGTTCCGCAACAGCTGGAGGGCCGTAGTTTGAGGATCCCTGGTCTATTACATAAAATCTCAATAAAATACATTTACGTTTTTGGCTGTAACATAGCAAAATGTGGAAAATTTCAAGGGGTATGAATACTTTTTCAAGGCAATGTACAGGTGTAGCACTGGATCACATACAATTTTATAACAATGTGTCCCCATTGTTTAGGTTACGGTCCCTTTAAGGGAGATGACAACAAGCAGTATGGGACCCAGAATGTGGAGTCTCAAATAAATCTTGGAAAAAAGGACCTCCAACCCTGACTACAGGTATCTTGGTCCTGTACGGGTTAACCCATCTGTGAAAGAAGACTGAAAAAGGCAGGAAGCAGCCAGCAGGGATCCATGAGGTGTGATGTGAAACAACACACAGTTGTCAGGGATGTGGCCTGTAATTTTCTGAGACACTGCTGGCTTGTTGTGGCCCTTTTTCTGAACCCCTGAAGCAGGTGGGAACTTTAATACCCTGCTGTGGGACAGGTTTATGCTGACGGTAAGCAGGGCCAGATTTCCCACAAGGCCTCTGAGGCCAGGCTTCGGGGGGGCACTGGGTGCAGGGGCGGCGCCGCCCGTTCTCCCGTGGCCGCCTCCCGCACTAATGTAGCTCCCGACCGGCCTGCTGGAGCGCGGCGCCGGTACAGAAAATGCTAATGTTGCTACTTGGCCTGGGGAGGGGAGTGACAGGCGCCCCAATGATGGCCGATGACTGGCCAGAGTGGCGGAAGCGGAGCCTAATGCTCCGCCTACCATCCTCTGCGTGGCTTCATCTTATCCCCAGAACGGGGAGTGTGATGTGACGTTAGCTGAGGAGGAGAAGAGAGGACGGGAGAAGGAATGTATGGCAGCCCAATGGGGAACCCCCAGCAGCAGCACCAAGGATAGCAGTCAGGTACTACTTCTTGATCCTCGTCATCATATTCATGTGTGCCAACCAGAAGCAAGCTGCAAAATATAATGCTCAGTGGATTAAATAAATATTCATAGCCATATCATAAATAAACTGTAATAAAGTGATTTGTGAACAGCTGTTGCACAAATCACTTTATTAATGATAGTAATGTCTATGCATATTTATAATTTATTTAATCCATATTGAGCACTATATTTCATGCCTGGCACACACGCACAATCGCACATGATGATGACTTAAAAGTCTGCGTTTCATTGGCACAGTGGCTGCGTTTGATGGGCACAGTGGTGGCAATTGATGGCACAGTGGCTGCGTTTGATTGGCACAGTGGCTGCGTTTGATATGCACAGTGGCGGCAATTGATGGCACAGTGGCTGCGTTTGATGGGCACAGTGGCTGCGTTTGATGGGCACAGTGGCTGCGTTTGATGGGCACAGTGGCTGCATTTGATATGCACAGTGGCTGCATTTGATGGACAGAGTGGTGGCAATTGATGGCACAGTGGCTGCGTTTGATGGGCATAGTGGCTGCATTTGATGGGCACAGTGGCTGCGTTTGATGGGCAAAGTGGCTGCGTTTGATGGGCACAGTGGCTGCGTTTGATGGGCACAGTGGCTGCGTTTGATGGGCACAGTGGCTGCGTTTGATATGCACAGTGGCTGCATTTGATGGACAGAGTGGTGGCAATTGATGGCACAGTGGCTGCGTTTGATGGGCATAGTGGCTGCATTTGATGGGCAATGTGGCTGCGTTTGATGGGCAAAGTGGCTGCGTTTGATGGGCACAGTGGCTGCGTTTGATAGGGGCGGATATGGTTAGAAGAACCCCTTGCTGTATTGAGATCCGAGTGTAGCTGCTCCACCCTCTCTCTCTTCTTTAACGGTTACTTTGGCTTCGGTCTAGGGATACTTTGAAGGGGAGAGCGAGGTGCGCCACGGCCCATGTCCTCTAGATTACTGCGTGTAGAGGTGAAGGCCAGAATTAGATTACACTCGGGCTGTGTATACGCTCAGAGCCAGGTCTGTTCTGCTGATAACCCCCTTTGCTCCCAGTAATTGGAGTACCACACACTGAAAAGGTCCAACACTTATTTATTCCATAACGGCAAACAAATAGTCCTTTGCGAGCAGACAGTTTGAGACCCATAGAACAGTTTAGTATTGGTGGGGAGTAGGCCAAGGCACAATCCTCAAAGAAAACTAAACCGTTGAGGTTTCACCAACGGTTGCTAAGCACGGTGGCTGTTAAATGGACTTTTTGACTTCAGAGTCTCTTCCAGCGACTCTAGTGAACAGGAACTGGAGTTACCTTCGCTATGTTGCAGCCCCTGTCAGGGGGAAGACATCCCTCCAAGAGAGTTACCGGAGGCCCCGCCGTCACCGGGTTAATGCTGTACCGGACTATTCGGAAGGGTTACACTCCTCGGCCTCCTCGCCTCAGATACGGGTCCCAACACCTTAGGGCCCCTCAGACTCCTCCACCCTCGCGGAACCCAGTCAAAGTTACTGGGCTCCAGGCCTCGGCCGTAGTACCTCACCCCAGGCTTAAGGTGCCTGAGATGGACTCCATCCCTCGCTCCGGCCAGGTCAAGGGCACCTGGGCCCGGAACTCCGGAATGCCAGCACCCAGGCTGAAGGTGCCTGGGCGCGGCCGCGTCCTCCAACTCTGAACCCCAAGGTCAGGGCGTCCGCCCCTTTTATCTCCTCTCCCTTTGCGTCACAGCGGGTTCCCCGCCCCGCTGTACCGGCGCCAGGAAAGGACAAAAAGGTACAGTCTTGCGGTGCAGGTTCAACTCCGACCCAGGGCAACAGTGCCACCTGCAGGCCACAGGGAACCTTGCACCACCAGAGTCCTCCAAGAACCACAAAAGGTATTCTCAGATTCCCTAACAATTAGTACATCTGGGTTAAATAACCCAGATGCTCCCCCCAAATTTAAATACCCGCTACACTCTCCCCCCTGTAATTTGACACTGGTCGCCAGTGTCTGGTCCAAACTCACACCCCACAAAGGTGGTGCATAAGCTCCGTCCAGAGACTAAACCATACAAATTAGCCCTGAATTGTGCCAAGACCTAGAATGGGAAAGGGAAAATATAAAACAGTAGAACTATAAAACTTTCAATAAAACACTTCTGACATTTACACATGCACCATCCTCCCTCTGACTATCTAAGGACCACCCATTCTCAGCAGCCTTGACAGATGAATCTCCTGCAGAAGGGAAAAAAAAAAACATCATACCACAATGTGTGTTTTCTTGGAATGAACGGGCCTCTCCTTGAAATGTCCCATTCGCTCCAATGAGTATAGTGGTGCAAGTGTAAAAAAAAAAAAACAGTCGTTGCGCAGCACTGCCACCTGGTGACAGTGCCACGGTAATGACACTTGGCCAAATCCTCCAGACAAATTTCCTTCTTCTTCTCTGTGTCTACACTAACTACACCCCAAAGTCATTATCTTCTTTGCAGGGCAGGGAGAAAAAGGGAGAACAAACAGCAACAGCTCCCATTTCTCCAAAAGAGTAAAACGCCCAAATAAAAAAAAAACTAGGGCACAGATCTTATGTGCCGGCAAGTTCAGCAATGAACAATAATAGAGCATACAGGAGTCTTTTCCTCCTAAAGGTAGAACTTTGGGTGCGGCAGGAACAGGGGCTTCAGGTGCTTATCGAAAGTCTCCACATTATATTCAATGTTCTCTCCTTCTTTGCGATAAATAAGCACCCTGTCCGCATGGATGTGCCGACCCAACATCCACTCTGCTTTACAGTCCTTGAACTTCTTGGACACGGGGGATGAGCATGAAAGATATCGGCGAGCATGGGGCACTTTGAGCTTTTCCCAGACAAACTCATCATACCATCGCTGCCGCAGGACCTCCACTTCAAAAAGCAAGTCCCGGGGTAGGTATGGGTACTCCCACCCATATTCACGGGCAACTCTCTGACAGAAGAGCCGCTGTAGCCGAGCCAGAGGTGGCATGGTGGCACGGTCTCCTTCTCCAGGCTGGACAATGGACTCCAGATGCCGAGGTACTTTAACTACCTCCATTGGTTCGGACCTAGGAGCCCGCAGTAATGAACGTTGCGTTCCCGTCACCGGAACGGATGAAGCAGTAGGTGATTCACAGGATGGAAGGGTAGGCAAGAGACCAGATTCCTCCCCGGCCTCTGGGACCTCCACCCGGGGTGTACTATCCCCTGTAGACATGGGCAGATCCCTTGGTGCGCGGAGCGCGGGTAATGGCATCTTGTCCCAACCCTTGAGGTGAAAGACCTCGTCAATCTCGCCATCATCGCCAGTGTCTGACAGCGATTCTAGGTCGGAAGTGTCGTACATTTCCGCGGGTAGGTAATTCCCAGTAGATGGAGAATCACCCTCCCTCACAGGCTCCACCAAAAATGTACTCCCGACACCTCCAACCACACACACAGTCCCAACCCCTGGCTCACCTGGGCCTTCAGAAGAACAGGGATGTCCAGGGCTCTTCCCGCCGGATCCATCCAGGCCAGGCAAGCGGCGGGGCGAAGCTCTTCCACGACCATAGGATGCCTGTACAAGGCCGACTTTCCTCTTCGGAGATGGGAGCAGGGAGCTTGTGGTGACCGAAGCAGCATCCTCGGATTTTTCAGTCTCAGTCTCTGGTTGGGCACTCTCTTTGCCCTGGTCAGCGCGCACAGAAATCTCCGCAAAGGCCTGGATCTCCCCTTCCGGAGTGGTGGTACCTGTGAGGCAGTTGAAGTGGAAGGCCCGGGGCCTTTCTGTGAATGGTTCCACCTCAAAAAGAAACTCCTTGCAGGCCTCACATCGCCCGAATGGCTTCAAGTTGACCACCAGTCCCCAGCAGCCGGGACAGATCACACCGAGGGCCTCTATGTCTCTGCATACATACAGAGCCAAACGTCCTCGGGGCCTAAGTCTTATTCCTGTATCCGTTATGGAAGCAGCAAAGGAAGTCATCTTCGTGGGGTAAGGAACCGAAATCCACGGGGTACTTGAGGTCATCCCGACTGTCTGCTGCTCCATTGCGCACTGACCAACACGCGCCAGAATCCCCACGTGACTACTTCCACATGGCCAGACTCCTCCCACAGTCTGCACTTCTTCGCTGGCTTTCCCTTCTCTCCGCCCACGAACTGCGCAGCTATGGTGTGCCTCGTGGCGCGCCTGCCAACATGGCTGACCTACTCGGAACTCCACCGGGCAGCAAAGTCCAAACACAGACGTTCCCAGCTCCATACACGAAACACACATCCCGGACTTACGAGCCCCCACGTGTAGCGGCCTCACCCTCTCTCTCTTCTTTAACGGTTACTTTGGCTTCGGTCTAGGGGTACTTTGAAGGGGAGAGTGTGGTGCACCACGGCCCATGTCCTCTAGATTACTGCGTGTAGAGGTGAAGGCCAGAATTAGATTACACCCGGGCTGTGTATACGCTCAGAGCCAGGTCTGTTCTGCTGATAACCCCCTTTGCTCCCAGTAATTAGAGTACCACATACTGAAAAGGTCCAACACTTATTTATTCCATAACGGCAAACAAATAGTCCTTTGCGAGCAGACAGTTTGAGACCCATAGAACTGTTCAGTATTGGTGGGGAGTAGGTCAAGGCACAATCCTCAAAGAAAACTAAACCGTTGAGGTTTCACCAACGGTTGCTAAGCATGGTGGCTGTTAAATGGACTTTTTGACTTCAGAGTCTCTTCCAGCGACTCTAGTGAACAGGAACTGGAGTTACCTTCGCTACGTTGCAGCCCCTGTCAGGGGGAAGACATCCCTCCAAGAGAGTTACCGGAGGCCCCGCCGTCACCGGGTTAATGCTGTAACGGACTATTCAGGAGGGTTACACTCCTCGGCCTCCTCGCCTCAGATACGGGTCCCAACACCTTAGGGCCCCTCGGACTCCTCCACCCTCGCGGAACCCAGTCGAAGTTACTGGGCTCCAGGCCTCGGCCGTAGTACCTCACCCCAGGCTTAAGGTGCCTGGGATGGACTCCATCCCTCGCTCCGGCCAGGTCAAGGGCACCTGGGCCCGGAACTCCGGAACGCCAGCACCCAGGCTGAAGGTGCCTGGGCGCGGCCGCGTCCTCCAACTCTGAACCCCAAGGTCAGGGCGTCCGCCCCTTTTATCTCCTCTCCCTTTGCGTCACAGCGGGTTCCCCGCCCCGCTGTACCGGCGCCAGGAAAGGACAAAAGGGTACAGTCTTGTGGTGCAGGTTCAACTCCGACCCAGGGCGACAACGCCACCTGCAGGCCACAGGGAACCTTGCACCACCAGAGTCCTCCAAGAACCACAAAAGGGATTCTCAGATTCCCTAACAATTAGTACATCTGGGTTAAATAACCCAGATGCTCCCCCCCAAATTGAAATACCCGCTACACGAGCATTTGAGAAAAGCTTCCGCCCATCATAAAGCACTGGCCATCATGCTATTTCTAAACATATCCGCCCACATCCACCCCTTGCTGGGGGGGAGGGTGGCATTGAAGGACCCGGCCTTGGTGCAAAAAGGAGTAAATCCGGGCCTGGCGGTGAGCCAAATCCATGTTTTTCCACCAGAAGTTTATGAACTTTTTTGTTCTTTGCTGAAGAAAGCTGATTTGATTTGTGTTTTGGAAGATAATAACTGATTACTTTTACAAACACAGCTGGCTAGTGATCCGGACACCCCAAATATCACACTACCTATACCAAATATCCTGTAATTCATTTGTACGGGGGACTGTACGCAATAACTGTTGCTCCTGGATGCCAAAATACACCTGTAGTTTACATAATATAGCCCGGTATGCCTGTGTGAATGAGAGAACACTTGTATCACTAAAAACCATATTTAAAAAAAAAAATTACAATAATTTGTATACCTAGTGAACATGTGTGCAAGCGCAATGCTTATGATGTGTACCATTGTGCTGTAAGAAGGGCAAAAAAACGCACACTGTGCCCATACAATGTGCCCATACAATGCGCCACTAAGGCCTTTGTCTCACATGGCACTTTGTGAGTAGTGATGAGCCGAACACCCCCGGGTTCGGTTCGCACCAGAACCCGCGAACGGACCGAAAGTTCGCACAAACTTTAGAACCCTAGTAAATACAATGGATGCGAACGTTCGAAATCTAAAGTGCTAATTATAACGACTATTATGCATGTTATTGTCCTAAAAAGGGTTTGGGAACCCGGGTTCTGCACCAGGGGACATGTATCAATGCAAAAAGAAGTTTTAAAAACGGTCGTTTTTCTGGAGCAGTCATTTTAATGATGCATAAAGTGAAAAAAAAAGTCAAATATTCCTTTAAATATCGTACCTGGGGGGTGTCTAAAGTATGCCTGTGAAGTGCCACGTGTTTCCCGTGTTTAGAACTGTCCCTGCACAAAATTACATTTCTAAAGGAAAAAAAGCCATTTAAAACTGCTTGCGGCTTTAATGTAATGTCTGGTACCGGTAATATGGATGAAAATCTTTAAGAAAAATGGCATAGCTACCCCATCACACCCCCCCCCCCCCCTACCCCAGCCCATTACCAGCCCCTTTGGGTCTTGTATGGATATTATGGGGAACCCCGCACACAAAATAAAAAAGGCCCTATATACTCTGAACAGCCGTATACAGGCGGTGCATACAAGACAGGGACTGTAGGTTTGTTCTTATGTAGAATCTGTTTGTAATTTTGAACAGGTACATTGTTTAAGTGTAGCTCCAGCCAAAAAATATATTTTTAAGCTTTTTGGAAAACATAGGGAAGGGTTATCACCCCTGTAACATTTGTTTTGCTGTCTGTGCAGTGTGCACCTGTTCAGAACAGTTCACCTCACTTTCCGTCCTAATGACAAATGTTTTTTGAAAATTTGTTTTTTTTATTGAAACAAGAATTGGTGATAAAGAATCAGTGGAGAGGAGACACTTTTTTCCCCATATTAACTCTTACAGGAGAGAATTTGCCTTCCTAGGGGTAGATTTCCTCTCACTTCCTGTTGTATCCTTCCGTTTGCAAGGAGGAGTCGTTTGTAAGTTGGATGTTTGAAAGTAGGGGCCTGCCGTATATACTCAGCTGAAATTTGCCCCTTACATGTTGGTGTTGCCACAACACTGTGAGCCCTCACAGTTACTCTTGGTGGGCGCAGGAATGGGCCCTGCTGTGAATTATTAGATCAAGAATTGTAATTGCATGCCCCTGTTGAACAGGGGCTGAAAAATTGGGCCTTTGGTGGTGGTGGTGGTGTTGACACAACACTGTAAGGCCTCACAGTTAGTCTTGGTGGGCGCAGGAATGGGCCCTGCTGTGAATTATTAGATCAAGAATTGTAATTACATGCCCCTGTTAAACAGGGGCAGAAAAATTGAGCCTTAGGCACTGGTGCCACAACACTGCAACCCCTCACAGATACTGTACTTGGAGCACAGCAATGAGCCCTGTTGCAAAGTATTGCATCAAAAATTGTAATTACACGCCCCTGTTAAACAGGGGCTGAAAAATTGGGCCTTAGCCACTGGTGCTGGTGCCACGACACTGCAACCACTCCCAGATACTCTAGTTGGAGTGCAGGAATGAGCCCTGCTGCAAAGCATTGCATAAAAATTGTAATAACACACCCCTGTTAAACAGGGGCTGAAAAATTGGGCCTTAGCCACTGGTGGCGGCACCCAGAAACAAAAATGTTCTTCCAAGCTATCATCGTCAATCGGATCATTGAGGAGGAGGAGGATAGTCAGTCAACATAACAGGAAAAACTCTCAGCATCAGCATCAGTCTTGAAGGGATGTGACATTTGAAAATAAATTAGTCTGTTATATCAGCTTCAGGTGTTTGGTAGCTGGTGGTGATCCAAGACTGGTTCATCTTTATGAAGGTCAGTCGATCAACAGAGTCGGTGGACAGGCGCACCCTGTGATCCGTGACAAATCCTCCAGCAGCACTGAATGTGTGTTCTGAAAGAACGCTGGACGCAGGACAGGCCAGTAGCTCAATTGCATACTGTGCAAGCTCTGGCCAGTGATCCATCCTCAAGACCCAGTAAGCCAGAGGATTTTCGGTGGGGAAGGTGTCCAAGTCTGACCTTGCCCCTAGGTATTCCTGCACCATGTATATCAGACGCTGGCGATGGTTGCTGGAACCGATCATACCTTGGGGCTGCGGACTAAAGAATTGTCTGAACGCTCCTTCTTTGACTGACCGAAGCCTCAGCAACTCGTTGTCCAAGACCAGGAGTTTGTAACCTCCCAGTCTCTGGGAACGCGTTGCACAGACCTTTCTGCAAGGCCTCCCGGAGTTGTCTCATCCTCTGCTCCCTCTGCGACGGTAAGATAAGGTCCGCAACCTTACCCTTGTACCGTGGATCAAGGAGAGTGGCCAGCCAGTAATGGTCCCTCTCCTTGATCCGAAGAATACGAGGATCCTTCCGCAGACTTTGCAGGATCAGGGAGGCCATGCAGCGTAGGTTAGCTGAGGCATTCAGTCCGGAGTCCTCTGGGTCACTAAGGACGACATGATCCGCAGCCACCTCCTCCCAGCCACGTACAAGTCCACTGGTTTCTTGGGACTGTAAATCATCCCTAAAAGACTGCTGCTGATGATGCTGAGTGCCAGGCTCCACCTCCATGCTGACACAATCCTCCTCCTCCTCCTCCTCCTCCTCCTCTTCTTCCTGTGCGATGGGTGGGACAGAAGGAACACTGTCTGGGTAAAGGGGGCCTTGAGAGGCAAGGAAGTCCTCCTCTTCCTGCCTCTGTTCTGCCTCAAGTGCCCTGTCCATTATTCCACGCAGCGTATGTTCCAACAGGTGGACAAGAGGTACAGTGTCACTGATGCATGCACTGTCACTGCTCACCATCCTCGTGGCCTCCTCAAATGGTGCCAGGACAGTGCATGCATCCCTGATCATGCCCCACTGGCGTGGTGAAAAAAAACCGAGCTCCCCTGACCCTGTCCTGGTGCCGTAGTCGCACAGGTACTCATTGATGGCCCTCTGCTGCGTGTGCAGCCGCTGCAGCATGGCCAACGTTGAGTTCCACCTGGTGGGCATGTCACATATAAGGCGGTTCTTGGGCAGGTTCAACTCCTTTTGCAGCTCAGCCAGGCGAGCACTGGCATTATAAGATCTGCGGAAATGCACACAGACTTTCCTGGCCTGCCTCAGGACATCCTGTAAGCCTGGGTACCTGCCCAAGACCCGCTGCACCACCAGGTTAAGGACGTGAGCCACACAGGGCACATGGGTCAGTTGTCCCTGTCGGAGAGCGGAGAGGAGGTTCGTGCCATTGTCGCAAACTACCATTCCTGGCTTAAGCTGGCGTGGCGTCAACCACCTCTCGGCCTGCCCCTGCAGAGCAGACAGAACTTCTGCCCCAGTGTGGCTCCTGTCCCCCAAACACACCAGCGCAAGCACGGCATGGCATCTTTTTGCCTGCGTACTTGCGTAGCCCCTTGAACGACTACGGAGCACCGCTGGTTCTGAGGACAAAGCACAGGAAGAGGCCACGGAGGAAGAAGAAGAGGAGGGGGTGGAGGACAGAGGTGTGTCACAACCAGTAGTAGCATTTTGGAGGCGTGGCGGTGGAACAACCTCCAACACTACTGCACCTTGTCCTGCATCCTTCCCAGCTGCCAAAAGAGTGACCCAATGGGCCATGAAAGAAAGGTACCGTCCCTGTCCATGCCTGCTGGACCATGAGTCAGCGGTAATATGCACCTTACCGCTGACCGCCCTGTCCAGCGAGGCCAAGACATTGCCTTCCACATGCCGGTAGAGAGCCGGAATCGCCTTCCGTGAGAAAAAGTGGCGTTTGGGAACCTGCCACTGAGGAACCGCACATTGCACAAACTCACGGAAGGGGGCCGAGTCTACCAACTGAAAAGGCAGCAGTTGAAGCGCTAGCAATTTAGCCAAGCTAGCATTCAACCACTGGGCATGTGGATGGCTGGGAGTGAACTTCTTTCGACAGTCCAGCAGCTGGGGCAGGGAAATTTGCCTGCTAGAATCGGACGTTGGTGTACTGCTAGCAGAGTGCCCGCAAGTACTTGGCTGTGACACACCTAATTCTACACCTTCATTCCTCTCAGAGCAGGTTTCAGAGAGGACTGAAGGTATAGTGGGGTTGGAGATCCCAGCTGATGCGGTGCAAGAAGAGGTCAGCTTTGTTCTTTGGTGTGGGTCTTTAAGGTAGGCTTGCCAACGAGCTGCATGGCAGGTCAACATATGTCTGGTCAAGCATGTGGTGCCCAAGCGGGTGATGTTTTGGCCACGCGATATACGCTTGAGACATATGTTGCAAACAGCAGCTGTGCTATCTGATGCACTCGACTCAAAAAAGGCCCACACCAAAGAACTTTTTGAATAACGGGTAGAGGCAGCGCCTTGCACAGGCGGAGCTCTGCGGTGTGATTCCGTCGGTGTGCTGCCCTTACGCTGGCCCCCTGAGGGCATCCTGCCTCGTTGGAGATGTGCCTCCTCCTCATCCTCCTCCTCCTCCTCCTCCTCCTCCTCTCTCCTATTAGGCACCCACGTGGAGTCAGTGACCTCATCATCCCCTCCCTCCTCATCACTGGAGCCAATCTGGCAGTATGCTGCAGCTGCTGGAACATGACTGCCAGATTGGTGCCCTTCTTGAGCATCCCCTCTCTCTGCTCTCACGCTACTGCCTTCCTCTAGCTGGGTATCATCATCAGACCCTTCGAAACGCTGGGCATCCTCCTGGAGCATGTACCCAACACTGTGCTCAAACAGTTCGGGGGACTCCTCAGGAGGACATGGTTGGTCTAGGGAAGGAGTGACTGATGATGACATTGATACCAGGGAAGAGGACACTTTGGCAGCTGCTTTGCCAGTACCCTGAGCCTGGGTGAGAGAGGATGAGGAGGATGAGGAGGGCTTGGTCATCCACTCTACCAAGTCTTCGGCATGATGCTGCTCAACACGTCCAGCTGCCGAAAAGAAGGACAAGCGTGTCCCATGGCCACGTGCTGATGGCGATGCACCGCGTCCACGACCAGCACTGTTGTCTCTAGACACAGAGCCTGCTTGCCCTCTTTTTTTGGCTCCTGACTGTCTGCCTCTCCTTGTTTGCCTTCCAGACATTCTAATGGCCTGCAGGGAAATGGGAAAAGCAGCAATACAGGCTAAGTTAAGGTGTAATATGGTCAGGAGGCACACTCCGCCCGTTGTAAGTGCCGAAAAATCCTGTTTGTGTAACACACCAGGAAAAAGCAGCAATACAGGCTAAGTTAAGGTGTAATATGGTCAGGAGGCACACTCCGTCCGCTGTAAGTGCCGCAAAATCCTGTTTGTGTAACACACCAGGAAAAAGCAGCAATACAGGCTACGTTAAGGTGTAATATGGTCAGGAGGCACACTCCGCCCGCTGTAAGTGCCGCAAAATCCTGTTTGTGTAACACACCAGGAAAAAGCAGCAATACAGGCTAAGTTAAGGTGTAATATGGTCAGGAGGCACACTCCGCCCGCTGTAAGTGCCGCAAAATCCTGTTTGTGTAACACACCAGGAAAAAGCAGCAATACAGGCTAAGTTAAGGTGTAATATGGTCAGGAGGCACACTCCGCCCGCTGTAAGTGCCGCAAAATCCTGTTTGTGTAACACACCAGGAAAAAGCAGCAATACAGGCTAAGTTAAGGTGTAATATGGTCAGGAGGCACACTCCGCCCGCTGTAAGTGCCGCAAAATCCTGTTTGTGTAACACACCAGGAAAAAGCAGCAATACAGGCTACGTTAAGGTGTAATATGGTCAGGAGGCACACTCCGCCCGCTGTAAGTGCCGCAAAATCCTGTTTGTGTAACACACCAGGAAAAAGCAGCAATACAGGCTAAGTTAAGGTGTAATATGGTCAGGAGGCACACTCCGCCCGCTGTAAGTGCCGCAAAATCCTGTTTGTGTAACACACCAGGAAAAAGCAGCAATACAGGCTAAGTTAAGGTGTAATATGGTCAGGAGGCACACTCCGCCCGCTGTAAGTGCCGCAAAATCCTGTTTGTGTAACACACCAGGAAAAAGCAGCAATACAGGCTAAGTTAAGATGTAATATGGTCAGGAGGCACACTCCGCCCGCTGTAAGTGCCGCAAAATCCTGTTTGTGTAACACACCAGGAAAAAGCAGCAATACAGGCTAAGTTAAGGTGTAATATGGTCAGGAGGCACACTCCGCCCGCTGTAAGTGCCGCAAAATCCTGTTTGTGTAACACACCAGGAAAAAGCAGCAATACAGGCTAAGTTCAGGTGTAATATGATCAGGAGGCACACTCCGCCCGCTGTAAGTGCCGCAAAATCCTGTTGGTGTAACACACCAGGAAAAAGCAGCAATATGGGCTAACTTCAGGTGTATAATGTGCAGGAGGCTTAGCAACAATGACACTGACACTGTCCCCTGCCTATCCTTCTCTCTCCCTGCACACAAGGTTTATCAAAGTATATGACACTGACACTCTCCCTGCCTATCCTTCTCTCTCCCTGCACACAAGGTTTAGCAAAGAATATGACACTGACACTGTCCCCTGCCTATCCTTCTCTCTCCATGTACACAAAGTTTATCAAAGTATATGACACTGACACTCTCCCTGCCTATCCTTCTCTCTCCCTACACACAAGGTTTAGCAAAGAATATGGCACTGACACTCTCCCTGCCTATCCTTCTCTGTCCCTACACACAAGGTTCAGCAAAGAATAGATTTGACAAGATTTGACACTGTCCTTGCCTATCCTTCACTTTCCCTGCTCCGGAACACACTACACAAGGCCGCCGCGCTGGCGGCCTTTTATAGTGTGGGGCGTGTACTAAACCCCCTCAGCTATAATTGGCCACAGGCATCCTGCCTGTGGCCAATCATTGCTCTCCTCGCTGCCGGCGCTGTGATTGGCCAAGCATGCAGGGTCACAGTGCATGCTTGGCCAATCACAGCGCCGGGATTACACTGCGATGGCGCAGTGTATTGTGGGCCGTTCGCGTCACTCGAATTTGGCGCAAACGGCCCAAATCGTTCGTTGTTCGCCAAACGCGCGAACAGCCGATGTTCGAGTCGAACCTATGTTCGACTCGAACACCGAGCTCATCCCTATTTGTGAGTAAATATCCTCCACTTTCATTTGTACATCTCCCCAGCAGCTTTTCATATTGTCACCAAGTGTATAGGCAGAGCGCTTAGTATCGCAGCATGCTGCTTGCCCATAAGAAGTAATCACTGTGCTCTGATAAACATGTGTACACATGCTGCTACACAATAAGCCACTAGCCGACTTTCTGAATCATTCACAATATTAGTACAATATTAAAACAAGGACCTCCAGCTGCTGCGCTTACCGTTATCAATTTTATTGTGTCATCTTTTATTACCATTAACTGCAGTCTCCAGGGAGATTGCATCCCAACCGCCATTCACATTACCCTTTAAATAACCACAATTTGTCACAGTGTTAATGTTCTTTAACCTTTTATACATACATGCTACAAACACCAAAGTGTTTTTTGGAAACACTTATCCTCATGTATAAAGTGCGCAGAAAAAAATGTTAACCTGTCATAGATTAACTCTGCTAATGACCTAAACTGATGCTGCTGGGTAAACAGAGCTCACCCTATTTAAATGGTTATTAAAAATACTTTTTACAATGATTTACAAATAGAGCTGTTGTAAAAAAAAAAAAAAGCCCCCATAGCCATTCCAAAGCATATAGCTACAATCTAGGCAGACAGCTAAATAAACTGTTGAAATACATATCCATGAACTGTTTTACCTCCCAAGGTTTATTTTATAATTCATTGTATACTGGTAGTGATCCAGGCAATCCTGCCAGACAGTATAACCAGGATGTGAAGTAAAGTATAGCCTCTAAAAAGATATGTATGGTGTATTGTAGTTAATAGTACCTTCATCCAGAAAATTTAGACGTATAGAGATCGGATTTTGGTCCTCAAACCAAAAAAAACAAGGAGCATGGGCAATTGGACTATTACGGTACAGATAAGTAGATAAAGTCAAGTGTAGAAACACATATATAAATGAAATAGATAAAGTTTTTATTAATACAACATCAATAAAACACACATAATTTTGTACAATTTAAAAGCATAGTGACAAACCATACATATCACCTGTATTATGGTCCCCAAAAGGGGAAAATCACAGTGGGATTGAGGGTCACAAAAGCATCTCAACTAGTTTTGCGGTCTATTGCCGCTTCGTCAGGAGAATATCTGTAATTGATTAACAATTAATCAGTAACTATACAATTAACAAAGCAACAGTACAGTCAGACATAACAATAGTAACAATATGTACATGGGGATGGGTCTAGGCTGCTTACCTACTTATCTGTACCGAAATAGTCCAATTGCCCATGCTCCTTGGTTTTTTGGTTTGGGGACCAAAATCCGATCTCTATAAGTATAACCACGATGGTGACCTCATTTTTCTCAACAGCAGTTAAACAATGCAGCGTGGTCACCCAAGAAGAGACAACCTCCTGTGAGCATACTCAAATTCTCGACTGTCAGTACTGCACAAAGCCTTAAACCCCTAACTGGCTCATCATACTTTCCCTCAACATCCTAGTCGGAGTTCTGCTGTTCAAAGGATTGTATCAGTCTAATACCTGGACACATTTGGTTATTTATGTCCGACTGTCCCCTAATCTATCCATATTTAGACAATCCCTGAAAACTCTTCTCTTTAACCACTTCCATACCGGGTCATTGTAAAATGACGCCGGCAGGAACCCTCTCTCCCTCCGGGTGGACGTCATATGACGTCCTGGGTTTGTGGGGGGATATCTGAATGATGCCTGCAGCTAGAGGCATCATTCAGATATCCTTCTCTTCTGCCGGCGATTCTGCGCACCATAAGAACGATCATAGCGGCGGTTCTGCCACTTGATCGTTTTTATAGGCGGCAGGAGGGGACAGCCCCCCTCCCGCCGCCATACGGTGCTTCTCCGGGCTCTCCCTTGCCATCGGGGGCTCGGAGAAAGAATCTTCTGGCGCATGGTCACATGACGAGCATAGAGATGACTGGTGACCAGATGGTCACCAGTCATCTCTATGACCGTCGGAGGCCCGGGCGCGATGTGATGACGTCACGCCCGGGTTCCCAAAGGTTTTCAAAGCCGTGATTGCGGCTGAAAGCATGAGATCGGTGATTTCTTTTTCCCGATCTCATGCTTTCCAGCCTGGAGGAGAGATGTGGGGTCTTATTGACCCCGCATATCTCCATAAAGAGGACCTGTCACACACCATTCCTATTACAAAGGATGTTTACATTTCTTGTAATAGGAATAAAAGTGATCAAAAAAATAAAAAAAACGTAAGTCCCGCCCACATATGTAAACGCCGTTCAAACCACATATGTGAGGTATCGCAGCGTGCGTTAGAGCGCGTGCAACAATTCTAGCACTAGTAAATAAATAAAAATAAATAAAAATTACTACAGCGCTAATATGTAAATAGTGTAAACCACAAACCAAAGATACCTAAATGGCGCTAGCTGCAAACATAAAAAGAGAATCTGTGCCCTCCAAAGTGAATAAATGTTAAAATATATGATGCGCTTACACCAACCTATTGTTTGTGCACAGTGAACTAATTTAACGTGCTTAATACAATGTGCTAAAAACACAATATGCTCAGTGCTAATATAATCAACTTAAACAGTGATAATATGCAGTGCTTATAAAGAAAAACAGCATAAATGGATTCCAATGTGGTGGACACGACAGTCCTGCTCACAACTCCTTGCTTCCACTATGCAAACTGTAACCTCAGATGATTCATCCAAGCAATCACAAAACACTGCTGAACAATTCACACTGAACTCATAATAAAAAGGTCCGCCAGTCTCCCTGGCCACCCGTGGCGAGACCGCTTCAAAACAAGGCTCCCCTTCTCTAGATCACTCGGGGTTCCAAAGATGTCATCATATAAGGGATACAAAGAAAAGAGATCATTGCGCAATAATCACTACACCATCAGCTTCAAAACAGCTGTGGCTGCACTCACATAACCCTGGATAATCAGCGCTCAAGCTCAGCTCAGTTTGATGTAATCCTCCTCAGGCTGTTGGTAGCGTCACTAGGCTTCTCCCCCTACGCGTTACGTCATCGGCACTTGACTTATTCATGGGTAAGCATGTGACCAGACAGCGCGTCCTTTTATAGAGGGTGAAAAGACCTCTCGCTTGTAGTTATAGCGATGGTCCAATCGTAAACACATCATTTCTGGTTAGCGCTGATCCATAATTTCGCTAATAATAGTTTAAATATTGCTGTTGGCGCTATATAAAACCTGGATAATAATAATAATAATATGTCTATTTACATAGAAAGGGTTTGCTTGAATTTTTGAACATTTTCTTTTTAGGCATTTCCTTTTCAAGACTGTTTTTTCAGCCAGTTCGTTCTTTAACCACTTCAGCCCCGGAAGGATTTGCCCCCTTCATGACCAGACGATTTTTTGCGATACGGCACTGCGTCACTTTAACTGACAATTGCGCCGTCGTGCAAAGTTCTACCCAAACAAAATTGATGTCCTTTTTTTCCCACAAATAGAGCTTTCTGTTGGTGGTATTTGATCACCTGTGCAATTTTTATTTTTTGTGCTGTAAACAAAAAAAGAGCATCATTTTTTTTTTTTAAAAAAGCTATATTTTTTACCTTTTGCTATAATAAATATCCCCCCAAAAATATAAAAAATAAATTTCTTCCTCAGTTTAGGCCAATATGTATTCTTCTACATATTTATGGTAAGAAAAATTGCAATAAGCATATATTGATTGGTTTGCGCAAAAGTCATAGCGTCTACAAAATAAGGGATAGATTTATGGCGATCTGCGATTTTTATTGGGACTGCGACATTGTGGCGGACAGATTGGACACTTCTGACACTTTTTTGGGACCATTGACATTTACACAGCGATCAGAGCTAAAAAATAGCCACTGATTACTGTATAAATGTCACTGGCAGGGAAGAGGTTAACACTTAGGGGCGATCAAGGGGTTAAATGTCTGTCCTAGGGAGTGATTCTAACTGTGGGTGGATGGGACTGCCTGACCTGAAGGAGGAGACATATCGCTGTTCATACTTAGGCTACTTTCACACTGAGGCGCTGGATGCGCTGGCGGTATAGCGGCGCTATTTTTAGCGCCACTATACCGTATTTTTTCCTGCGATTTGCGGGGACTTTAACCTCCGCTAGCGGCCGAAAATGGGTTAAAAACGCCTGCAATAACGCCTCTTTGCGGCGTTTTGCGGGCATTTTGGAGGTGCTACCCTATTGATTTCAATGGGCAGAGGCGCTATAGGAGCGGTATTTTTACCGATCCTATTGCGCCTCAAAGGTGCGGCTTGCAGGAGTTTTTTGACCCTCCTGCAAGCGCAACGCTCCAGTGTGAAAGCCCTCTGGCTTTCACATTGGATACAATTGAGCGGCTTTTTTGGGGCGCATTGCAGGCGCTATTTTTAGTGCAATAGCGCCTGCAAAGCGCCTCAATGTGAAAGGGGCCTTAGTATGAACAACGGATCTGTCTCCTCTCCCCTGACAGAACGGAGATCTGTCTGTTTACATTGACAGACCTCCGTTCTGTGTCTCTCAGGAGCGATCGCGGGTGTCCGGCGAACATCGCGGCCGCCGCGCACCCCCTTAGTGGTCTTAAAGCGGCCGACATGTACCTACGGCAATTTGCCCAGGTGAGCCATAAGTATAACTGTGGCGGCTGGTCGTCTAGTGGTTAAAGTCGAACTATGTGTGATGCTGTAACATCCCTTCTGTCTCTATGCACATTTTTGGTTATGTCAATACGGTACTGATTCTGTGCACAATTCCAGTTGTAGTGGAACCTTGGATTACAAGCATAATCCGTTCCAGGAGAATGCTCGTAATCCAAACCACTCGCATATTAAAGCGAGTTTCCCCATAGAAGTCAATGGAAATGAAAATAATTTGTTCCGCATTGACTTCAATGGCATGCAATACCGCATGTGGCCAGAGGTGGGGGGGGCGCCGGAGAGCCTTGGAAATGCTCGGGGACACCTCTGCTGACCTCGGAAACCCTCGGAAAGGCTCGGAAACACCCGGGAATGGAGTATTTCCGAGTATTTCTGAGTGATTCCGAGTATTTCTGAACGTCTCTGAACGGCTCCGAACTGCTCCAAACCGTTCCGAGTTTCACCGGCGCCCCCGCACCTCTGGCCAAATGCGGTACTGCACACCCCATTAGCTTGAATTCTGCTCGTTTTGCTAGACAACACTTGCAAACCGAGTCAGAATAAAAAAAAAAAAAAGTTTCTTGTCTTTCAAAATGTTTGTTAACCGCGTTACTCGTAGACCAAGGTTCCACTGTAATTGTTCTGTTTTAAAGACAGCTTAATGCATTAATATACTTCCTTAGACCCAGACCTGCTGATCTGGCATCATTCACAGACAGCTTAACTCTTCATTAAGGCAGAGAAGTTGAATCTAATGCCATGTTACTTCAGCTGACTGCAGTACAGAGGATGATTTCCAGCCTTTTGTAGTGCAAGAAGACTATGGGGTTGATTTACTAAAGGCAAAAAGACTGCAATTTGCAGTTGCACACTGCAAGAGCAGTTGCTCCAGAGCTTAGTAAATGAGCAAAAGCTCTGCTGACTTTCATCCACCAATCATGTGCAAGCAAAAATGCATTTTTTTTTTTCTTTTCATGTGATTGGATATTCTTTGCAAAGTGAAGCTTTACCTCATTTACTAAGCTCTGGAGCAACTTGCCCTTGCAGAGTGCAATTGCACTTTGCAAGGTGCACAGTCTATTGGCCTTTAGTAAATCAACCCCAATGACTTTCCTAAGCCCTGTCTCTGCAAAGTATTAACGCTGCCTGAGAGAACATGGAAGAAACAGAGAGATACTAGCTAGGAATGAACTAACTAGCTCTGAACATGCAGGGAGGACAGAGAAAAATAGCAAATCATATTAATAAACAAGCAATGGCTCAAAAAACTTCACTAGATGTCAGCATACTACAGAACAATAATAACCTCAACAGTTCAATAAAACACAGAAAAATTAAATAAAGGTGAGGGGAAACAATAATACAGTACTTATAACGTTGTGGACAATTCTGGTTGTGCTAATACAGCACTAATTGTGTGTCTGCATATGTTTCCGGTTACAGTAGTAAAAATTGTATCTCAAAGGACACATTTTTGCTTGTGCCTGTACCGTACTAATTGGAAGCATTTATTGGTGATAATATAGTGATACATTATTTTATCTTTTTCTTTATACCATTATATGAAGAATTCTATTTCTATTTCAATGTGGTGTAATCCATTGTGATTACTTATTTATCCTTTATGTGGTACGTGTGTGTGGGTGGGGCGAGGGGAGGTAATGCCAAAACCAGTTGCTTGGGTTGGGGGGGGGGGCGGGGGGCATGAGGTTGTTGACTTTGGTGGGGGGGGGGGGTTTAAAACTTGAAGACCAGGCTTTTTCTGGCACTTTTTGTATGCATGTGAAAATCTTTTTTTTTTTGCTTGAAAATTACTTAGAACCCCCAAACATTATATATTATTTTAAATCAGAGGCCCTAGAGAATAAATGTGTGGGTTTTAATTTTTTTTTATGTTACAAAGTATTTGCGCAGCGGATTTTTAAACACAATTTCTGGGGAAAAATACACTTTTTCAAATTTTAATGCAAAAAAACACATAAATAATGCTTAATGCATAACCCATGTTTTTTTTTGGAAAATATAAAAAATGACATCATGCCAAGTAAATAGATACCAAACATGTGACGCTTAAAAATTGTGCACGCCCGTGCAGCGGTGACAAACAGCGTAAATTTTACTATCCATAGGTGACGCTTTAAAAGCCTTTACAGGTTACCACTTGTGACAGCAGGAAGGTAAAGTCACCTGGTTGCATCCAGGGGGGTAGATATATTTCTCCCAGATTCAGGCTTTACGCCGACTTATACAATTAGGTGGAGAGTTGTATAAGGCTAGTGGGCTCATGGATGACTCATACCTCTAGGGAGAGGGCTGGGCGTCGTACAGACAGGGAGTTGATGAGGCCAGCTGAAGCTTGTCAGCTCATTTAGGCCTCTATAAGAACTCCCAGCTTCATTAGATGTTAGCTCATGCCTGGAACCAGACCTGTGTGGACTGTCTAGGGAGAGTGAACCCCTGTGCGGTGAGGCAAAGCCTGTGTGGCTATTTGTTTGGACTTTTACTAAACCAGGGACTTAGGGACTAGGACAGCACTAGGCTGATCCCAGTTGTTAGTTAGGAAACCTGTATGTTTAGTCAGAGGTCAACTTGACCAGGATTTATTTTGGTTATGTTTCTTTTGCTTTGCTGTGTTTTGTCACTGTAAATAGAAAATAAACCGCACCTTTTTTGATTTTGAAAACCACAACCTCCGTTTGCTGGGCCTGTTTTGTGTGGGGAGCCCATCCCGGGGGTCACACACACCCGCTGCCGAGCTAACCCCCTCACAGTTGGTGGAGAATGCAGGCAGTTTTTTTTAAGCCAGCATGGAGGAGATACTGAAGCAGCTGGCTCTAGCAAATGCCAATCAACAGCAGACAAATGCAGGTTTGCAAAGGAGCCTTGCAGCCCAGCAGCAGACAAACGCAACTTTGCAACAGAGTCTGGAGGCTCAGCAACGAGCCCAGCAGCAATCTGAGGCCCGCTTCATAGACCTGTTGCAGAAGCAAGAGCAGAGACTACAACAACAGATGGAAGCAGTAATGCAGCAACGTCCGCAGACCAGTGAGGAAAGCCGTCCCACTAATACCGCGTCCTTTGGGGTGAGTCGTTTATTGACAAAAATGACTGGAGAGGATGATCCAGAGGTATTTTTGACCACATTTGAAAGGACCGCTGAAAGAGAAAAGTGGCCTGAGGAGCAGTGGGCTGGACTGGTGGCTCCTCTGTTAACTGGTGAATCGCAGAAAGCTTACTATGACCTAGAGCCTAACCAAGCAAAAGACTATGTGATGCTAAAAGCTGAAATATTGGCAAGGCTGGGTGTCACCCAGGCTGTCCGGGCTCAGCGTGTGCATAACTGGACTTTCCAGCTTGGAAAACCCCCCAGGTCTCAAATGTATGATCTCATTCACCTGAGCAGAAAGTGGCTACAGCCAGAGACTTTGTCCGCACCAAAGATTGTGGAACGTGTTGTAATGGATCGGTTTTTGAGAGCTCTTCCTACTGCCATCCAAAAGTGGGTAAGCCATGGAGACCCAGAGACGGCCGATGGTCTTGTGGATCGTGTGGAGAAATACTTGGCTACAGAGAACCTGACGGCCTCTTCCAGAGACACTCGGACTTTCCACCCTAAGACCAGACCATCCCCAGGGGCGGATAAGAGGATTCCAAGGGGTGAGGGTGGAGAGAGTGAGAGGGTGGGAGCTCTACCCCAAGTTTGGCGAGAACAGCCTGGGAAATCAGCGGCTCAAGAGGCGGCAAGAAGGATCGTTTGCTACCGCTGCCGGCAAGCGGGACATATTGCAGCCAATTGCCCGGTTGTGGAGGAACCCATGCAGTGTGACTTTCTGACGGGCAGACGTCAGTCGCTGTGTGCGACAGTCGCATGCACTGCCATTCGAGGAACTGAGAAACATTTATGCAAAATGTGTGTTAATGGTAGAAATGTTGTGGTATTGCTGGATTCAGGTAGCCTTGTGACCCTGATAAAGGCTGAGTTAGTTAAAACAGAGGTCTCTGGGAATAGCAAGGTAGCTGTTATTTGTGTGCATGGGGACACCCGAGAGTATCCAGTGACTACAGTGTGTTTCGAGACCCCCAAAGGTACCCTCTTTCATCCAGTGGGCTTAGTATCTCAGTTACCGCATGACGCCATTGTGGGAAGGGATTTTCCGAAGTTCTGGGAACTGTGGGATGATCCTGAGCCCCTCACTGGTGCCCCTATGTACCAGGAATGTGATAGCCAGAACTCCCCTGAGAGTGGTGAGGACTCTCCGGAATTTCCCTTATCAGTATTGGCAGGGGAGACTCAAGAAACTGGAGAGGAGCCCACCTCCTCAGACGAAAACCTACCGTCTGTGGAGTTTTCTGATCTTGAGGTTCACAGGGAAAACTTTGCCACAGAACAGTTGAAAGACCCCGCCCTAATAAAGGCACGGGAAAACGTAGTGAAAATAGATGGTGAGTTAGTGAACCCAGATAATACCTGCACTTACCCATACTTCAGCGTAGAGAAGGACCTACTGTATCGGGTGGCAAAAAGGGCAGAA
This sequence comes from Rana muscosa, assembly GCA_029206835.1. Taxonomy (NCBI): domain Eukaryota; kingdom Metazoa; phylum Chordata; class Amphibia; order Anura; family Ranidae; genus Rana; species Rana muscosa. The sequence continues at coordinate 105,236,158 of CM055116.1, read as the reverse complement.
GAAACCGTTGAGCAGCTTGTGGTGCCCAAACCTTACAGGAAGTTGGTGTTGGAGTTGGCCCATGGGCACATTCTTGGAGGTCATCTGGGGACAGAGAAAACCCGAGAGAGGGTATTACAGAGATTCTATTGGCCGGGGGTGATGAAGGACGTAGAAAATTATTGTTCCTCCTGCCCTGTGTGTCAGAGGTTGGCCCCGATGCCACATTTCCGTAGCCCGCTGGTCCCTCTACCCATCATTGAGGTCCCGTTTGAGAGGATCGCCATGGATTTGGTAGGTCCTATAATCAAGTCCGCTAGGGGGCACCAGTACATATTAGTTATAATGGACTATGCCACCCGTTATCCAGAAGCGATCCCTCTCCGAAATACCTCGGCCAAAACCATAGCCAAAGAGCTATCTCTTGTTTTTAGCCGGGTGGGTATTTGTAAAGAACTGCTTACGGACCAAGGTACACCCTTTATGTCCCGGGTTATGAAAGAGCTGTGTAAATTGTTCAAAGTGACGCAATTGCGTACGTCTGTGTATCACCCCCAAACCGATGGGCTGGTTGAAAGATTCAACAAAACCCTAAAACAAATGTTGAAGAAAGTGGTGGATAGAGATGGAAAGGATTGGGACTGTTTACTTCCTTATTTGATGTTTGCTATTAGGGAGGTGCCCCAATCCTCTACGGGATTCTCCCCCTTTGAGTTACTGTATGGGAGACACCCAAGAGGGCTGTTGGATATTGCCAAGGAAACTTGGGAAAGTGAGAGTTCTCCCCACAGGAGTGTGATTGAGCATGTCGCCCTGATGCAAGATCGAATTGCACAGGTAATGCCCATCGTGAAGGAACATTTGGCCCAAGCGCAGTTGGCACAGCAGAGAGTGTACAACCGTGGAGCCAAGACCCGTACCTTTTCCCCGGGGGATAGGATATTGGTACTTGTCCCTACGGTTGAAAGTAAATTCCTTGCCAAATGGCAAGGCCCCTACGAGATAATGGAAAAAGTGAGCGAAGTGAATTACAAGGTCAGACAACCAGGAAGGCGAAAGCCCGAACAGATCTATCACGTTAATCTGTTGAAAGCCTGGAGGGATAGAGAGTCCCTAGTCGCAGACACTTGGTCACCAGCTCAAACTGGTTGCGTGATTCCTGAGGTTGGAATAGCAGCCACCTTGTCACAACCCCAACAACAGGAGGTTAAGGAGTTTGTGCTTCGCAACAAGGAGGTATTCTCTGAGCTGCCGGGACAAACATCTGGGGTAGAGCATGACATCATTACCCCGCCCGGTGAAAGGGTGAAGTTAAAACCCTATCGGATCCCAGAGGCTCGACGGGAGGCAATACGGGAGGAAGTACAGAAAATGCTGAACTTAGGGGTGATAGAGGAGTCCCAAAGTGATTGGTCTAGTCCCATCGTGTTGGTGCCTAAACCGGATGGGAGCTGGCGATTTTGTAACGATTTTCGTCAGTTGAACAAAGTTACAAAATTTGACACCTACCCCATGCCACGTATAGATGAGTTGATCGACCGGCTGGGAACAGCCCGATACATGACGACTCTTGACCTCACAAAAGGGTATTGGCAAATCCCCCTGGCCAAGTCGGCCAAAGAGAAAACCGCATTTGTAACCCCAGACGGGGCGTTCCAATATAAAAGAATGCCGTTCGGGTTACAGAATGCGCCGGCCACATTCCAGCGGAAAATGGACCAGATGCTGAGGCCCCATCGGAAGTATGCTGCGGCTTACCTGGATGACGTAATTGTCCATAGCACAGATTGGGCCTCACATCTGCCAAAAGTGCAAGCAGTCCTGGACTCTGTTCGGGAAGCGGGGTTTACGGCTAACCCCAAGAAGTGTACCATTGGGCAGGAGGAGGCCAAATATCTTGGGTACACCATTGGGAGGGGAGTAATAAAACCCCAACTCAACAAAGTCGAGGCCATCCAGAGTTGGCCACGTCCCAACAGCAAGAAGCAGGTACGAGCCTTTCTGGGAATCGCTGGGTATTATCGGCGATTCATTCCCCACTTTGCTTCTAAGGCTGTGCCCCTAACCAACCTGACGAAGGGGAAAGGGTCGGTCATGATTAAATGGACCCCCGAGGCTGAGGCAGCATTCCAATTCTTGAAACAAGCCTTATGTAGCCAGCCAGTGTTGTACTCACCCGACTTCTCTAAAGACTTTGTCGTACAAAGTGATGCGTCAGATGTGGGGTTAGGAGCAGTATTGTCCCAGGTCTGGAACGGGGAAGAGCACCCAGTCATTTACCTCAGCAGGAAGTTGAAGTCCCATGAGGTAAATTACGCCACCGTTGAAAAGGAGTGTTTAGCGGTGAAGTGGGCTCTAGATTCCCTTCGGTACTACCTGCTAGGTAGGCACTTTGACATGGTTACGGATCACGCTCCGTTAAAGTGGATGGCTCAAAACAAGGAAACAAATAGAAGAGTGAATAGGTGGTTCCTGGCCCTCCAGGAATTCAACTTCACAGTAAAGCATCGCCCTGGCGTTCAAATGGGGAATGTGGATGCTTTGTCTCGAGTACATGAATGCCTGATTGCTGGTGTTCCAACCCCGAGGTTAAAACAAGAGGGGGGGGTATGTGACAGCAGGAAGGTAAAGTCACCTGGTTGCATCCAGGGGGGTAGATATATTTCTCCCAGATTCAGGCTTTACGCCGACTTATACAATTAGGTGGAGAGTTGTATAAGGCTAGTGGGCTCATGGATGACTCATACCTCTAGGGAGAGGGCTGGGCGTCGTACAGACAGGGAGTTGATGAGGCCAGCTGAAGCTTGTCAGCTCATTTAGGCCTCTATAAGAACTCCCAGCTTCATTAGATGTTAGCTCATGCCTGGAACCAGACCTGTGTGGACTGTCTAGGGAGAGTGAACCCCTGTGCGGTGAGGCAAAGCCTGTGTGGCTATTTGTTTGGACTTTTACTAAACCAGGGACTTAGGGACTAGGACAGCACTAGGCTGATCCCAGTTGTTAGTTAGGAAACCTGTATGTTTAGTCAGAGGTCAACTTGACCAGGATTTATTTTGGTTATGTTTCTTTTGCTTTGCTGTGTTTTGTCACTGTAAATAGAAAATAAACCGCACCTTTTTTGATTTTGAAAACCACAACCTCCGTTTGCTGGGCCTGTTTTGTGTGGGGAGCCCATCCCGGGGGTCACACACACCCGCTGCCGAGCTAACCCCCTCACACACTTTAAATCTACAGAGGAGGTCTAGTGATAGAATTACTGCCCATGATCTGATGTTTGCGGTGATCCCTTACATGTGTGGGACAATCTCTGGTTGCATGCGTGCGGGACCAACGCACTCTTTCACATTTGGGTGCTAGCACAGGGGGACAGGGGCACTTAAAAAAAATCGAATTATTAATGTATTTTCTTTTTTTGATTTTTACACTGTTGCTTTAAATTATTTATTTTTTGTATCACTTTTATTGCTGTCACAGGGAATGTAAACATCCTTGTGACAGCAGTACCTCATGACAGGTACTCTCCGTGGAGGAATCTGGGGTCAATAAGACTCCAAATCCCTCCTTTGCATTTGAAAGCATTCAAAACGCCAAAATCTGCGTTTTTGAATACTTTATGTTTTCAACAAATGCCACCGATGACAGCCAAGTAAACCGGAAGTGATGTCATCGCTTCTGGGTTACCATAGCGGAGACCTGATCAAAGCTGATTCAGACTCTGTATGGGTCTCCGGCCAGCTGGCAGACATGCCACCAAAGCATTCTTTGGGTCTCCCAGTGGAACGGGAGAGCCCAAAAGAGCAGCAAAAGGTGGCGGGATGGGGGCGGCGTTCCCTCCTGCTGCTTGTAATAGCAACCGAGTGACTATTTAAGTGTTACAAAAGAGCCGATTGGCCTAAAAACTGGTACTGAGGTGATGCCTGCATCTGCAGGCATCATCCCGGTACAACCACTTGAAGTCAAATGATGTACCAGGCACTGTACGTCAGTGGTCATCAACCCTGTCCTCAGGGCCCACTAATAGGCCAGATTTTATGTATTACCTTGGGGAGATGCAGACTAGAATACTGCAATCACTGAGCAGCAAATGATATCACATGTGATGTATTTCAGTTATCTTGCAAACCTGGCCTGTTAGTGGGTCCTGAGGACATGGTGATGACCACTGCTGTATGTGATTTGGGGTCAAGGGGTTAAATCCAGGCCTGGGTATATATCATAGACTTAGATCATAATTTCTATATGATCTGGTGCCGTGGCATTGTGTATTGTGGACAATCTTTTCGGTAGGGTTGTTACTGCTTAGGCCCCATTCCTACCCGAGCGTCTCATGAATGCGGGAAAAATGGAGTGTTTTTGAATGCGCCTGTGCAACGTGCAAAAAAATTTATAAAATAATATCACGCTTGCAGTGCCATGAATTGTTAATGGCACCCCCAAATGCAGAAATCAGATGCATGTGTTTCTCTGAGTAAAAACAGTGGACAAATGCATCAAAACACACGGTACGTACGAAACTCAATGTTCAAAAAGCAACAGGAGCTACTTTGCAATGTTTGTTGTAAACAGGACAGTCCACTAAAATGAATGGGTTGCCCTAGGCGTGTAGCGTAAAAACACGTGTAGTCATGCCCCCGTAGGGGTTGCTGAATGTTGTGGTTCACCTATCACCCTGCCCAACCCGGAATCCATCTCTCAGGCACTCGGAGACACAGACCAGTCCATAGCTTTATAAAATCAAGATGGTGCAGCGTATAAAATTAAAAAATCTCCATAAGTAATAAAACACAGAAGGATGTAGATATATGATGTAAACATATAAAACACAGTCATATAAAAACTCCCATAAAAAAGTTCAGAATAAAACTGTAGCAGCGCTACGGACAAATAATGTTCATTTGTGCGTCTTCTATATAAATGAATATATCGGTGATGATGATAGTGAATGGTGAGTTTGGTTCTACTTGATCCTAGTTTCAGTGCTTCTTTTCACCCAGATGTAATTCACCACGTGGGGGGTAATAACAGTCCCCCTATGGGGATGCACTCACCAGATCATAAATCAAAAAAGACATGTATACACCATCCTCATTCCATGTGACTGCAGCCTTAAACTTGGACACCGCTTGCATATGTAAGGGGAAAACAAATCCACATAGGGCAATATTGTTTGCAACTTTTATTTAACAATCAATCCCCGCCATCCCCTTTATAAAATGCATGTACCAAAGCTTAATGATAAACAGGCGTTTGTGTATAATGAGCGCTGTTGGCGCTTTAAACTTGCCACTTGATGAGCGCCCCTGGCGTCCTCCTGGTGCTGCAAGTCGTGGAGCGCATACAGCTTCACTTCCGGTCTGCTTGGTTTGCTGGTCACGCCCTGACGTTTCGCCACTTCCTGACTTCTTCTGAGGGCGTGACCAGCATTACCTAAGACCGGATTTAAGTATTGCATCCGTCCCGCCCCTCAACGTCTGGATGGCGTCAGTGCGTCCGCGTCATCACGCATGCGCACTGGACCATCGACGTCTAGTGCTGTTGTGGGCGGCGGTGCTTCCTCCCGAGGTTTGCAATTGTGCTGTCCTCATTGGTGCACTCGTCCGCTGGCCACTCTGATTGGATGCTCAGTGCAACCAAGGCAATGTTAATGGAAAGATTCAGACCCGGTTAACCCCTCGCGGGACGTTCACAAGTTATATTGTGTATACTGCACAAGCCTTTTGGGTAAAGCGAGTGTACAGGTCTTTCTATAGTGCTGACATCTGCTTTGCTGACAGTATCTCTCGGTACCAAGTGTCCGCAAGCTGCCCTGCTCAATATCCACTGTTGGCGCCGTCTTGGTGCAGATAGCGCCATCTGGTTGATACTGCAAGGCCTTGTCAGTTAATTATGCATAACCTTACATAGGCAAAAGACACAGGGGACATATAAATTAAATAAAATGTTAACTACGGTACATAAGAACCACTATAAAAAGGTCAAACTTCGCCACATAAAATAACCCATATGTATACACATACAGCCATGTATAAAATTACATATACAGGATATATAAAATTATATATAAAATATAAAAATATATATAAAATTACTTCTGTGTATAAAATGGTCATATAAAATATAAAATATAAAAATAAAATAAAATATAAAATATAAAATATGCACCCCACATGGACATGAAAAAAACTCAATAAAACTGTGTCTCTATAAAAGCTTATAAAACTCATACCCATGCTGAACCGTAATAAGATGTCCTAAAAAATATATATATATATATATGTCTAATCTAGCTGGATGAGACCTAATGTCACTGAGGTCTTTCAATTTTCAATTTCATGTGGACATAAAATTGGACCATAATTTCTACAACAATCTTAGGAGTCACTTATGAAACAATTAATATCAAGTTCGACGTTCAGTCCTTTCGGCACTAGAACATCTGTTAGAAAAATCCATTTAGTTTCTTTCTTTGATAGTTCCCTTACTTTGTGTGAACCCCTCCAATTAGGCTCTAGGCATTCGATACCCCAAAATTGGAGGCCTGAGGCATCTTGGTTGTGTTTTAATTTAAAGTGTAATGACACATTATGGTCCTTAAAGCCAATTTTTATATTTTTAATGTGTTCTGCTATCCTGATCTTCAATAGTCTCTTTGTCCGACCAATATAGAGCAATCCACATGGACACCTAAGAGCATATACCACGTAACTGCTATTACATGTTATGAACTGCTCAATGTCGAATTGTTGTTGGTTAGAGGGGGAGGTAAACTGTTCCAGACCTCTGATTGGTTGAGATACTTCTCGACATGCCTTACATTTCCTACAGGCGAAGAATCCGTTTTGGTTCCAAAATGTTGGAGGTTTACCTGGGGGGTCTAGGACTTTTTTGACCACTCTGTCTCCATGATTGGATGCTTTCCGGTAAATGAACTCCGGTTTTGGAGGTAATACTGGGCCCAATTTTTTATCGAGTAATAATATGTGCCAGTGTTTTACAAATATTGCTTCTACTTCCTTATACTGGGCGTGGAATTGGGAGATGAATCCCCACTGTTTTGAGTTGCTCCCATCTAGAGGTGGTTTGGGTTTGGTTTGCAGACAGGTTTCCCTGGGTATTAATGCCACCTCTTCTACAATTCTCTGCAGGGTTTCCGGAGCGTAGCCTTTTGCTGCGAATCTGTCCGAGAGGATTTTCACCTGTGTGTAAAAATTCTTATCATCGGAACAATTGCGTTTCACTCGCATGAACTGGCCTTTGGGTATATTCTTTAGCCATTGTGGATGGTGTCCACTTGTTGTCGGGAGATAGCTGTTCCTGTCCGTTGGTTTAAAATAGACTTTTGTACACAAATGTTGATTTTGGCGGTAAACAGTGACATCTAGAAAATGTATTGTTTCTTTGTGCCATTCTGACGTCAGACTGATGTTGTTATCGTTCCTGTTTAAAACCTTTACAAATTCTTGAAGTGTCTCCACCGTGCCCTTCCATACTAAAAACAGATCATCAATAAAACGTTTATAAAATATGAGCTCAGCTCTTCTGTTTTTAAAAATCACTTTGTCCTCCCACTCTGCCATAAACAGGTTCGCGATACTTGGAGCAAATTTAGCTCCCATCGCGACCCCCTTCTGTTGCAGATAAAATTTGTTAGCATACCAGAAGTAATTATGTGAGAGGCAGTAATCTAGGGCATGGCCGATAAACACCTTTTGGTTGTGGGGTAAGTCCTCCCTCTTGCTCAAGGCCCAATTTAGGGCCAGTAGAGCATCGTCGTGTTGGATGATTGTATAGAGGGAGGACACATCCGCTGTTACCAACAGAATTTCTTGGTTTTCGGTAAGTGTGATATTTTGTAAACAATTCAGGAAATCTTTCGTATCTCTCAGGTATGCTTGTGTTGTTTTCACACTGTTTTGTAGGAACGTATCTAGGTATTGTCCCATTCGCGATGCAATCGAGTCTATACTGTTGACAATAGGTCTTGGGGGTGGGTTGATAGGATCTTTATGAATTTTCGGCAATGTGTAGATCGTGGGGATTTTGCTGCTTGTTGGTATCAGATATTGTTTTTCTTTCTCTGACAGTACTCCCAACTTTGAGCCAATTCCTACTAGTACTGTTAATTGATTTCTGAACGCCAATGTTGGGTCCCCCTCTAATACTTTATACGTGCCTACATCAGACAGCATTTCCATAATCTGCGTATGATACATTTCTTTTGTTAATATCACAACTCCACCTCCTTTGTCGGCTGGCCTGATAATGATGTCTTTCCTTTTTTCCAGTGCCACAATGCCGTCTTGTATATGTCTCAAACTTGTATTCTTCTTGGGTATAAGATCATGTAGATCGCGTATAATGAGACCCTTGAATACCTCCACCTGATGATTGGGGTTGTTCAGGGGATTGAATAGCGATTTGTTTTTTAGTCCGCTATTTACAGACTTCTGAGGGTCTGTGTTTGTGATCATATTCTGTGTATTCAGTCCTACAAAATGTTTTTTTATATTTAGCTTCCTGATATATTTGTGTACGTCTATATAAACATTGAATTTATTCACCGGTTGCTTTATTCCACATTTCAGGCCCATATTCAGAATGTTCACCTCCTTATGTGTGAGCTCTACTGGGCTTAAGTTGTATATTCCGTTGTTCAGTGGTTTCTCATTCTTTTTCTTGACCTTCCTCCCTGCCTGGCATCCTCTGAATCTATATTCCTTTGATGTATATACTGGTTTTGGTCTCTGGTCCACTGGTTCTGGTTTTGTGGGTCCCTCCAATCTTGATCTCTCGGATAAGCCATGGGGTACTGGGGTTTGCCTCTGTGTGGTGGGGCCCCTCTTCCCCTTCTCGGTCCCCCCCTCCCCTCCCTAAAAAAGGACGGGGTGGTGGGTAATAATTCTGTTGTTCTGGTGGTTGGAGTTTATGTTGAATAGATGCTTGATACGGTGTGTATTGATGATTATTATATTGGTGATTCGTTGCTTGATTGTTTTTTCCACCTCCTCCTTTCGGTTTTCCCTTTTTAGTTGTTGGGATTGGGGTGGAAAAGTTTGCAGGCGAATCAAATTCTATATCGTCATCACTTATAAAGCCCCTTACTCTATCCATCAGTGTTGTGATGGCTTGATTGATCAGGGGTTCATTTGTTTTTGGCTTTTCTACTAAGTTTACATTCTCAGGCAGGGTTTGTTGCCATGCATAAATGCTATTGGCCTTGAAGTCGCCCATGTCTCTGTGAAATTTCTTATTTTTCTTTTTTTGTGTGTCTTTGTCTACTTTTTCTAATCTCCTGTTGGTTCTGACATTGAAGTCCGTGATGGATTGAGTGTCTTTAATAGGTTCTAATTGTTGCTGTAATGCATTAATTTTGCTCTCCAAGATCGTCCAAGATTTTGCGTTTTTTTCTTTGTAGGATTAGTTCTTGTAACTTATATCCCACTCCATTGAAAAAATCAAACCATTCTTGCACGGAGCCCTGATCGTCTAGTCCATCTTGGGGTACTACCTCCCATCTTAGGCTCCGAATAATGATTTTTTCTTTAATGTATTTCTCTAGGGTGCATATGTCCCACCATGTTCTCAGTTGCTTTTCTAAAATATTCCCCAACATTGACATGGCCCCATGTTGCAAATCCACATAGGGCAATATTGTTTGCAACTTTTATTTAACAATCAATCCCGCCATCCCCTTTATAAAATGCATGTACCAAAGCTTAATGATAAACAGGCGTTTGTGTATAATGAGCGCTGTTGGCGCTTTAAACTTGCCACTTGATGAGCGCCCCTGGCGTCCTCCTGGTGCTGCAAGTCGTGGAGCGCATACAGCTTCACTTCCGGTCTGCTTGGTTTGCTGGTCACGCCCTGACGTTTCGTCACTTCCTGACTTCTTCTGAGGGCGTGACCAGCATTACCTAAGACCGGATTTAAGTATTGCATCTGTCCCGCCCCTCAACGTCTGGATGGCGTCAGTGCGTCCGCGTCATCACGCATGCGCACTGGACCATCGACGTCTAGTGCTGTTGTAGGCGGCGGTGCTTCCTCCCGAGGTTTGCAATTGTGCTGTCCTCATTGGTGCACTCGTCCGCTGGCCACTCTGATTGGATGCTCAGTGCAACCAAGGCAATGTTAATGGAAAGATTCAGACCCGGTTAACCCCTCGCGGGACGTTCACAAGTTATATTGTGTATACTGCACAAGCCTTTTGGGTAAAGCGAGTGTACAGGTCTTTCTATAGTGCTGACATCTGCTTTGCTGACAGTATCTCTCGGTACCAAGTGTCCGCAAGCTGCCCTGCTCAATATCCACTGTTGGCGCCGTCTTGGTGCAGATAGCGCCATCTGGTTGATACTGCAAGGCCTTGTCAGTTAATTATGCATAACCTTACATAGGCAAAAGACACAGGGGACATATAAATTAAATAAAATGTTAACTACATAAGAACCACTATAAAAAGGTCAAACTTCGCCACATAAAATAACCCATATGTATACACATACAGCCATGTATAAAATTACATATACAGGATATATAAAATTATATATAAAATATAAAAATATATGGCTAAAGAATATACCCAAAGGCCAGTTCATGCGAGTGAAACGCAATTGTTCCGATGATAAGAATTTTTACACACAGGTGAAAATCCTCTCGGACAGATTCGCAGCAAAAGGCTACGCTCCGGAAACCCTGCAGAGAATTGTAGAAGAGGTGGCATTAATACCCAGGGAAACCTGTCTGCAAACCAAACCCAAACCACCTCTAGATGGGAGCAACTCAAAACAGTGGGGATAACATGTAATAGCAGTTACGTGGTATATGCTCTTAGGTGTCCATGTGGATTGCTCTATATTGGTCGGACAAAGAGACTATTGAAGATCAGGATAGCACTATAGAAAGACCTGTACACTCGCTTTACCCAAAAGGCTTGTGCAGTATACACAATATAACTTGTGAACGTCCCACGAGGGGTTAACCGGGTCTGAATCTTTCCATTAACATTGCCTTGGTTGCACTGAGCATCCAATCAGAGTGGCCAGCGGACGAGTGCACCAATGAGGACAGCACAATTGCAAACCTCGGGAGGAAGCACCGCCGCCCACAACAGCACTAGACGTCGATGGTCCAGTGCGCATGCGTGATGACGCGGACGCACTGACGCCATCCAGATGTTGAGGGGCGGGACGGATGCAATACTTAAATCCGGTCTTAGGTAATGCTGGTCACGCCCTCAGAAGAAGTCAGGAAGTGACGAAACGTCAGGGCGTGACCAGCAAACCAAGCAGACCGGAAGTGAAGCTGTATGCGCTCCACGACTTGCAGCACCAGGAGGACGCCAGGGGCGCTCATCAAGTGGCAAGTTTAAAGCACCAACAGCGCTCATTATACACAAACGCCTGTTTATCATTAAGCTTTGGTACATGCATTTTATAAAGGGGATGGCGGGGATTGATTGTTAAATAAAAGTTGCAAACAATATTGCCCTATGTGGATTTGTTTTCCCCTTACATATGCAAGCGGTGTCCAAGTTTAAGGCTGCAGTCACATGGAATGAGGATGGTGTATACATGTCTTTTTTGATTTATGATCTGGTGAGTGCATCCCCATAGGGGGACTGTTATTACCCCCCACATGGTGAATTACATCTGGGTGAAAAGAAGCACTGAAACTAGGATCAAGTAGAACCAAACTCACCATTCACTATCATCATCACCGATATATTCATTTATATAGAAGACGCACAAATGAACATTATTTGTCCGTAGCGCTGCTACAGTTTTATTCTGAACTTTTTTATGGGAGTTTTTATATGACTGTGTTTTATATGTACTTGTGATTTTTTAAGCAGCTGCTGACATCTTTTATATTCCTATTTTAGCATTATTTCCTTTAGATTTTTATCCATAAGCGCAGAGCGATACTAAAGAGGAGGGCCAGCATTTTTTAGTATCTTTTATTGATTTTACATTATTGTTTTACTCCGCAGCTATGGATGCTCTAAGGTTTTTAAGCAATAGGAATATTAATATAGATACATTATTTTCTGATAGTGAACCCACTGCAACCCAGGTAAATTATAATGGGGCCATGTCAATGTTGGGGAATATTTTAGAAAAGCAACTGAGAACATGGTGGGACATATGCACCCTAGAGAAATACATTAAAGAAAAAATCATTATTCGGAGCCTAAGATGGGAGGTAGTACCCCACGATGGACTAGACGATCAGGGCTCCGTGCAAGAATGGTTTGATTTTTTCAATGGAGTGGGATATAAGTTACAAGAACTAATCCTACAAAGAAAAAAACGCAAATGACGATCTTGGAGAGCAAAATTAATGCATTACAGCAACAATTAGAACCTATTAAAGACACTCAATCCATCACGGACTTCAATGTCAGAACCAACAGGAGATTAGAAAAAGTAGACAAAGACACACAAAAAAAGAAAATTAAGAAATTTCACAGAGACATGGGCGACTTCAAGGCCAATAGCATTTATGCATGGCAACAAACCCTGCCTGAGAATGTAAACTTAGTAGAAAAGCCAAAAACAAATGAACCCCTGATCAATCAAGCCATCACAACACTGATGGATAGAGTAAGGGGCTTTATAAGTGATGACGATATAGAATTTGATTCGCCTGCAAACTTTTCCACCCCAATCCCAACAACTAAAAAGGGAAAACCGAAAGGAGGAGGTGGAAAAAACAATCAAGCAACGAATCACCAATATAATAATCATCAATACACACCGTATCAAGTATCTATTCAACATAAACTCCAACCACCAGAACAACAGAATTATTACCCACCACCCCGTCCTTTTTTAGGGAGGGGAGGGGGGGGACCGAGAAGGGGAAGAGGGGCCCCACCACACAGAGGCAAACCCCAGTACCCCATGGCTTATCCGAGAGATCAAGATTGGAGGGACCCACAAAACCAGAACCAGTGGACCAGAGACCAAAACCAGTATATACATCAAAGGAATATAGATTCAGAGGATGCCGGGCAGGGAGGAAGGTCAAGAAAAAGAATGAGAAACCACTGAACAACGGAATATACAACTTAAGCCCAGTAGAGCTCACACATAAGGAGGTGAACATTCTGAATATGGGCCTGAAATGTGGAATAAAGCAACCGGTGAATAAATTCAATGTTTATATAGACGTACACAAATATATCAGGAAGCTAAATATAAAAAAACATTTTGTAGGACTGAATACACAGAATATGATCACAAACACAGACCCTCAGAAGTCTGTATATAGCGGACTAAAAAACAAATCGCTATTCAATCCCCTGAACATCCCCAATCATCAGGTGGAGGTATTCAAGGGTCTCATTATACGCGATGTACATGATCTTATACCCAAGAAGAATACAAGTTTGAGACATATACAAGACGGCATTGTGGCACTGGAAAAAAGGAAAGACATCATTATCAGGCCAGCCGACAAAGGAGGTGGAGTTGTGATATTAACAAAAGAAATGTATCATACGCAGATTATGGAAATGCTGTCTGATGTAGGCACGTATAAAGTATTAGAGGGGGACCCAACATTGGCGTTCAGAAATCAATTAACAGTACTAGTAGGAATTGGCTCAAAGTTGGGAGTACTGTCAGAGAAAGAAAAACAATATCTGATACCAACAAGCAGCAAAATCCCCACGATCTACACATTGCCGAAAATTCATAAAGATCCTATCAACCCACCCCCAAGACCTATTGTCAACAGTATAGACTCGATTGCATCGCGAATGGGACAATACCTAGATACGTTCCTACAAAACAGTGTGAAAACAACACAAGCATACCTGAGAGATACGAAAGATTTCCTGAATTGTTTACAAAATATCACACTTACCGAAAACCAAGAAATTCTGTTGGTAACAGCGGATGTGTCCTCCCTCTATACAATCATCCAACACGACGATGCTCTACTGGCCCTAAATTGGGCCTTGAGCAAGAGGGAGGACTTACCCCACAACCAAAAGGTGTTTATCGGCCATGCCCTAGATTACTGCCTCTCACATAATTACTTCTGGTATGCTAACAAATTTTATCTGCAACAGAAGGGGGTCGCGATGGGAGCTAAATTTGCTCCAAGTATCGCGAACCTGTTTATGGCAGAGTGGGAAGACAAAGTGATTTTTAAAAACAGAAGAGCTGAGCTCATATTTTATAAACGTTTTATTGATGATCTGTTTTTTAATATGGACGGGCACGGTGGAGACACTTCAAGAATTTGTAAAGGTTTTAAACAGGAACGATAACAACATCAGTCTGACGTCAGAATGGCACAAAGAAACAATACATTTTCTAGATGTCACTGTTTACCGCCAAAATCAACATTTGTGTACAAAAGTCTATTTTAAACCAACGGACAGGAATAGCTATCTCCCGACAACAAGTGGACACCATCCACAATGGCTAAAGAATATACCCAAAGGCCAGTTCATGCGAGTGAAACGCAATTGTTCCGATGATAAGAATTTTTACACACAGGTGAAAATCCTCTCGGACAGATTCGCAGCAAAAGGCTACGCTCCGGAAACCCTGCAGAGAATTGTAGAAGAGGTGGCATTAATACCCAGGGAAACCTGTCTGCAAACCAAACCCAAACCACCTCTAGATGGGAGCAACTCAAAACAGTGGGGATTCATCTCCCAATTCCACGCCCAGTATAAGGAAGTAGAAGCAATATTTGTAAAACACTGGCACATATTATTACTCGATAAAAAATTGGGCCCAGTATTACCTCCAAAACCGGAGTTCATTTACCGGAAAGCATCCAATCATGGAGACAGAGTGGTCAAAAAAGTCCTAGACCCCCCAGGTAAACCTCCAACATTTTGGAACCAAAACGGATTCTTCGCCTGTAGGAAATGTAAGGCATGTCGAGAAGTATCTCAACCAATCAGAGGTCTGGAACAGTTTACCTCCCCCTCTAACCAACAACAATTCGACATTGAGCAGTTCATAACATGTAATAGCAGTTACGTGGTATATGCTCTTAGGTGTCCATGTGGATTGCTCTATATTGGTCGGACAAAGAGACTATTGAAGATCAGGATAGCAGAACACATTAAAAATATAAAAATTGGCTTTAAGGACCATAATGTGTCATTACACTTTAAATTAAAACACAACCAAGATGCCTCAGGCCTCCAATTTTGGTGTATCGAATGCCTAGAGCCTAATTGGAGGGGTTCACACAAAGTAAGGGAACTATCAAAGAAAGAAACTAAATGGATTTTTCTAACAGACGTTCTAGTGCCGAAAGGACTGAACGTCGAACTTGATATTAATTGTTTCATAAGTGACTCCTAAGATTGTTGTAGAAATTATGGTCCAATTTTATGTCCACATGAAATTGAAAATTGAAAGACCTCAGTGACATTAGGTCTCATATATATATATATATGTCTAATCTAGCTGGATATTTTTTTTAGGACATCTTATTACGGTTCAGCATGGGTATGAGTTTTATAAGCTTTTATAAAGACACAGTTTTATTGAGTTTTTTTCATGTCCATGTGGGGTGCATATTTTATATTTTATATTTTATTTTATTTTTATATTTTATATTTTATATGACCATTTTATACACAGAAGTAATTTTATATATATTTTTATATTTTATATATAATTTTATATATCCTGTATATGTAATTTTATACATGGCTGTATGTGTATACATATGGGTTATTTTATGTGGCGAAGTTTGACCTTTTTATAGTGGTTCTTATGTAGTTAACATTTTATTTAATTTATATGTCCCCTGTGTCTTTTGCCTATGTAAGGTTATGCATAATTAACTGACAAGGCCTTGCAGTATCAACCAGATGGCGCTATCTGCACCAAGACGGCGCCAACAGTGGATATTGAGCAGGGCAGCTTGCGGACACTTGGTACCGAGAGATACTGTCAGCAAAGCAGATGTCAGCACTATAGAAAGACCTGTACACTCGCTTTACCCAAAAGGCTTGTGCAGTATACACAATATAACTTGTGAACGTCCCGCGAGGGGTTAACCGGGTCTGAATCTTTCCATTAACATTGCTTTGGTTGCACTGAGCATTCAATCAGAGTGGCCAGCGGACGAGTGCACCAATGAGGACAGCACAATTGCAAACCTCGGGAGGAAGCACCGCCGCCCACAACAGCACTAGACGTCGATGGTCCAGTGCGCATGCGTGATGACACGGACGCACTGACGCCATCCAGACGTTGAGGGGCGGGACGGATGCAATACTTAAATCCGGTCTTAGGTAATGCTGGTCACGCCCTCAGAAGAAGTCAGGAAGTGACGAAAGGATGGTGTATACATGTCTTTTTTGATTTATGATCTGGTGAGTGCATCCCCATAGGGGGACTGTTATTACCCCCCACGTGGTGAATTACATCTGGGTGAAAAGAAGCACTGAAACTAGGATCAAGTAGAACCAAACTCACCATTCACTATCATCATCACCGATATATTCATTTATATAGAAGACGCACAAATGAACATTATTTGTCCGTAGCGCTGCTACAGTTTTATTCTGAACTTTTTTATGGGAGTTTTTATATGACTGTGTTTTATATGTACTTGTGATTTTTTAAGCAGCTGCTGACATCTTTGATATTCCTATTTTAGCATTATTTCCTTTAGATTTTTATCCATAAGCGCAGAGCGATACTAAAGAGGAGGGCCAGCATTTTTTAGTATCTTTTATTGATTTTATATGATGTAAACAGTCCACAGCCAAGAAGGAATCCACAAAGGGAGAGTCCAGATGAGTAACCCAAGGCACGGGAAACGACACAACATAAAGTGAATAAATCCACCACCACAATATGGGTTACTACGCTCAACTCCAAGGACTGACCCCTGAACCACAGAAGGTCAGAAGCGCCCTTTTCCCACTATCCCGGGTAATAGGGTGTGAAAGATGATGGCTTGTCTCAGCTAATAAAGGACTTTTACAACATTCATATGGCAATTAAAGAAACATAAAAAGAGAGGATCAAAGTGCTCACTGTATGATAAACAGTTATCATGCTTTATTGAGTAAAACTTACAAGATTCCTTGTCTTGTTTCCAGCACATATACAGCATGTAACACAGCCGGCAGCGGCCGAAGGAACACACGTTCCACTCGAATGGCAGCAGGTGACGTCAGAATGCGTGGCTCCTCCTCCCAGTCCATAGCTTTGTTTTGTTTTTTGTATTTTATTGAGGGGATTGAACTTGGGTAGAAATAGGAATTTTGGGACTTCTATATACACTCCTGTATATACACTCCAGTCTTCTCTTCAGCACAACTCTTGCTTAAAGCGGAGTTGCACCCAAAAATGGAACTTCCGCTTTTCCAGTTCCTCCCTCCCTCCGGTGTCACATTTGGCACCTTTCAGGGGGGAGGGGGTAGAAGATACCTGTATAATACAGGTATTTGCTACCACTTCCGGCGATAGATTGCCGCAGATTCTGCGGCGATCTACACCATGTCCAGCCCCTCCTCCGCCCCCCTGCTGTCTTCTGGGAGACACACAGGTCCAAGGAGACAGCAGGGACCAGTAAGGACATGCAGCGCGACTTGCGTATGCGCAGTAGAGAATCAGGCTGTGAAGCCGTAATTCCCTTACGGAAGATGCCGGCGCCTGCACCCGGGAGCCGAGGGACAGATCGGCTTCGGGTGAGGACATCGCGGGCTCCCTGGACAGGTAAGTGTCCTAATATTAAAAGTCAGCAGGTGCAGTATTTGTAACTGCTGACTTTTAATATTTTTTTCTCGGAAGAAATCCACTTTAAGACCTCTTTCCCTTAATACTCCAGCACATGCTGCAGACCATTACTCCTCCAGCACTTCACTTGCTGCAGACCGTTACTCCTGACATTAACTCAGCGAGGCCTCAGTGAATTTCCTTTGCAGGCCAGGACTGTGGGCCCCTATAGTGTAGAAAGTTATTGGTGCCAACTGTCCACTTCCCAGCTACTGATCCCAGATAGCTCTCTTCAGGCCCTGCCAGCTGGCCCGGCTGCAACGAGCTCTCTCCACTGCCCTTCCCACTGTCCACTCTTCTGGTTCTGCACCCATCTCAAACTGAAAACTCCCAGTTCTCTCAGGTGTGCCTCCCCAGTCCTCCCGACTGTGCTTCACTCACCAGCCCTCCTGACAGCGACCAGTTGTCCTCCCCCGTGTCTCTTAGTAGTTGTCTCATGTGCCTCTCTCCTAGGATCTCTCCTCTCCTCCTGGAAGCACCTGAACCCCGGCCCAAGGTCACCCCCCCTCCAGACTGGGAAGCTCCGTGTGAGCCCGACAGCCTCCACGCTCACTCCAGCTCTTCCATTCGAAAACTCCTCCCCAGCTGAGCTGACCCTGGGTATTTAGGGAGGCCTGCCCCCTGCCAATCCAAGTTGGGGATTGGCAGGGGGCACCTTCTAGAAAAAAGAGGGAGGTGACAGTGATGCTACCTGTGAGTCACCCAGCCCTGCCCTGAGCCACTCCCAGCTCAGAATTAAAACAAAGAGGCCTAGCCACCAGCCAGGCCTGCCTAAATTTTCCTACTCTACTAGAAAAATCCTCACTCTAGCTCCTACCTAACTAGGGGGTGCTACACACGCATAACGTGACCCCCGCCGTGGCACATCATAGTGTGAATGAGGTCTTATGGAAAGATCTTCTGTAGGAAAGATAGTTCATGCCAGAAATCCTTCACAGATCTGGCAAGCACTATCTTATGTCTATGGCTTGTTTTACAAACTGACAGATAAAATCAGGGCTTCAAATTGTGTGGGCAGCCTGTGACAGCTGCTTTAAGTAACTTGCTAATAACCAACAAACAAGCAAACTATATTGACATCATAATAAAACCACAAATTTAAAGGGGTTGTAAAGGTAAATGTTTTTTCACCTTAATGCATCCTATGCATTAAGGTGAAAAAACATCTGACAATACCGCCCCCCCCCCCGAAGCCCCCGTTTTACTTACCTGACCCCTCGAAAGTCCCGCGCTCACCCCTGTCATCCTCCGCGCCATTCAGCCTGGCCATTGATTGGCTACAGTGGATGTATTGAAAGCAGCGCAGCCATTGGCTGGCGCTGCTGTCAATCACATCCAATGACGCGACGCGCCGGGGGGCGGGGCCGAGTGATACAGCCAGCGGCAATAGCCGCTGGCTGTATCACTGGAGCGCGCCCGCAATCACTCACCACCATGCGAGCTCGCTCTCATATAGGTGGTGAGTGATTGCGGGGAGGAGCTGAGACAGCCGCAGAGGGACCCCAGAAGACGTGGATCGGGGCCACTCTGTGCAAAACAAGCTGCACAGTGGAGGTAAGTATAACATGTTTGTTATTTAAAATAAATAAATAATACATTTCTTTACAATCCCTTTAATAGCTGGAGGCTGTAGTTTTACTTTAATGCAACGCACCTTCCACCCAGTGCTGTCAGCACATTTAACCATGCAGTCAGCATGTCTGTAAAGAACACGTTTTCTATCATGAACAAATGGTTCTAAGTTGCCCAGCCAGCACTCAGGCTTATGTGTCAATACAATTAATGTTAGAGTGTGCGGTATGTACACTGAATTTGTAATGAAACAGATGGGCTGTGCAGACAAGCGATCTGTCCTCTCCAGATATAAAGGAACACAAGTCTCCTAATAAATACATTTACAGTGTGCAACGGCAATATATATTAATTCCCTCTAGGAAATGAGTTTAATGCCTCGTAGTGATGCACATACTGTATGTAATATAAGGTTAGCATGGGGTGTCAGTGGGCTAATGACTACGCCAGATTACACAGACACCCTCAGGCTCTTTAGGCATGATTGTCTTGTGCCCGCAGGCAGGTACTTTAGCATTATGTCCAGGCACAAATTCTTAAGAAAATAGTCCTTAAGGCCAGCCACAGACAAAACTGATTTATTTCCTTTAACCACGGGTTGCCTCTCTCCCTCTACTGTGAAATGAAAGTGGTTGTAAAGGCACAAGTTTTTTTTACCTTCATGCATTCTATGCATGAAGGTAAAAAAACATCTGTGTAAAGCAGCCCCCCCCATGCTTACCTGAGCCCCCTCTTGATCCAACGATGTCCACGAGAGCCTTTGCCAAACAGGAGGCGGAGGGGGCGGGGCTGAGTCGCATCTCCATGTGTGAATGGACACACAGAGCTGTGTCTCAGGTGTGCACCTGCTTGGGTGCCCCCACAGCAAGCTGCTTGCTGTGGGGACATCCAGCAGGAGGGAGGGGCCAGGAGCGCTGCCAGGGGAGCAGAGAAAAGGAGGATCCGGGCTGCTCTGTGCAAAACCATTGCACAGAGCAGGTAAGTATGACATGTTTTTTTTTTTATGTAATAAAAAAACGAGGGTTTAGGAACACTTTAACCCCCCCCCCCCATTTTTTTTTCTTTTTTTTTCCCTCAGGCCGGGAGTTTTTGGCCTTCTTGAGAATTTTTTTTTTCTATACTAAATTTTAATCACATTAGTCAGTCAGTTTTACCAGAACTTTCCCCCCTTCCCTTCCCCTCCCCCTCATTCCCCCCCCCCCCTTTTTTTTTTTTTTTTTAGGGATTTTTAATGTGTTAATGTATTCACTAAAATACAGAAATTGTCACCCTTAGTTAGTATCAGCACCCCGGGGGTCCTCCCCACCCCCTCTTTTTTTTCCCCAGAGGCCCCACTATTAGGCCGGATGTCTCGGCCTTCCTGATTTTTTATACACTAAATTTATATCACATGAGTTAATCAGTTTTGCTAGCACCTTACCCTCCCCTCCTTCCCTTCCCCCTCACCCCCCTTTTCCTCTTTTTTTTCTCTCTCTTTTCTGCCCCTCCCCTCTCTTTCTCCTTTTGTCCTTTTCCCCCTCCCTTCCCCTATTTCCCTGTATCCTTCTCTCTTTTTTGCATACTGCTCCTATCCTATTTTTGTTAACTCTCCAAACTAATGGAGAAAGAGCATAGGGTAGATAAGACAGGACATATCCCATATAGATAAGAGGCTCCCCTAAGATACAAACTAATAATTTCATGAAGGGACATGCTGGAAAGGATTAAATTGAGACCAAATAATTGTTGTATTTGTTTGTATGTATTTTATTGTGTCTTATGTATTTATGTATTTGAATGTATGTAATGTTTTTTGATAAAAATTAATAAAGAAAATTCAAAAATAAAAGTAACACTTTAATGTCATGCTGTACCATCCTCCTCTGGCCAACAGAAGCTAAAGCCAAGCAAGCCCATAGATTTCTATGCAGAATGCTGGGAGTTGTTGTTTGTGAGGGCAGCCATATAATGGCTACACTATCATAGTTATGTAGCACTGCCCCCTTGAGGGCTGCTTTGATTTACCTGTTCATCTGCACCACCCTGACCCTGTGAACACTCCAACCCACCTGACACTCTGGGTTCAGACATCTTCTTGCAGGCACTTTTAAATGACACCCCAACACAAGTTCATCCGTCAACGGATGGGTGAAAAATGGACATATGGAATGCACGTGTGAAAGGGGACTAAATAACAAATGAAAAAACAATAACATTACAACCAAATATATATATCCCCAGCCACAAACTAGTGACTACAAGCTCCAAACTCCTGCTATTTTCAGTAAAGTGTGCCTGGAGATGTCTACTGTTGCCTGGGGTGATCGGGGTAAGCCAGCGGGAGACATGGGCTACTACCCGCAACCATCGTGAACGTCAGCGGCCATCTGCTCACAGTTGCTCGGGCACAGTTGGTGCTCAGCAACATGTTCGAACAAGTTCTTCTAGCATCAGTGAGCCTGCAAACTCCAGTACAGCCAACAAGGGGTTACAGCAGCACGCGTGGAAAAAGGCCTGCTTATCAGCTTTGCAGACGCCAGCCTGTCTGAAAGCGAGGGGGCGGAGCCACACCATAGAGAAGACCCAACGTTCCTTGCTAGCATATATGTAAAAATCAATAGATGGTGTTGCGCTCCAAAATAAAAAAATATTAAATTAATAAAGTGCTGATCAAAGACAAAAATAACTTAATGTATCCAAAGTAATGCACATAATATGAGACCTTCAGGTACTAATATATAAAAGTACACAATGCATCAATGGACAAAAACACAATTCAATGGTGGTCAAATATAAGTGCAAAGGTGCAGATAAAGTGACTATAGTGAATAGAATATGTAACCTTTAGGTATTGATGTGTAAAAGTACACAATGCATTGCATAAACAATTCAATGGTAGTCCATATAATTAATAAAAGTCCAAATAGTGCAGATGAATCACAGTCTGGAAGAACTGAACTCTTCCAAACCCAAAAGGTGCAGAGTACAAAGCCAAAAGTGCTATGTAGCATCAACAGGTGGTGCTGTGACTTCAGTGGTGTGGATCTTCGGTGTAAATGACACCCGTGGGGTGTACTAACTTCTTACCGTACTGCTGTAAGGTAAGCAGCATTCAGAGAAAAAAGGGGTAGATGATCACTCAAAGAAGGTGGTCTCCTGCACGTTCCTTCCGGGGGGTCCCAGTATGTGCAGAGCCTAATGGGTACTTCCTCTAAGTTCCTTTCACTCAGGACTAGATCTGTAGCAAAGAACCGGTCAAATGCATCAAAACCAGACATATACGGGGAAATTCTGAGAAAACAAGGAGCCTCTTTAGTGTAGTATGCTTAAGATGGACGTTTATTTATAATATATCAAAGATAATCAGGTACTCACATTTAGTAATAAAATCATGTACAATGTAAAAAAAACGAGCAGCGAGCTTGCGGCCAGGACGTCACGTCCGCTGTCCGTATGTCCTACGTGTTGGCGTGTCACGTGACTTCATCGGGGATAGAATATGGCCAGCGAAAGTGTCCTTAATTATTTATAATTTATATATTATAAATAAACATGATTCTGGGGGGTAGGTTCACCTTCCAGCAGGACAATGACCCTAAACATACAGCCAGAGCTACAATGGAATGGTTTGGATCAAAGCATATTCATGTGTTAGAATGGCCCGGTCAAAGTCCAGACCTAAATCCTGTTGAGAATCTGTGGCAAGACTTGAAAACTTCACAGATGCTCTCCATCCAATCTGACAGAGCTTCGGGTATTTTGCATAGAAGGATGGGCAAAATTGTCACTCTCTAGATGTGCAAAGCTGGTAGAGACAAACCCAAATAGACTTTCAGCTGTAATTGCAGTGAAAAGGGGGTTCTACAAAATATTGACTCAGGGGGGCTGAATACAAATGCATCCCACACTTTTATTTATTAAAAAAATTGAAAACCAAATATCATTTTCCTTCCACTTCACAATTAGGTGCCACTTTTTGTTGGTCTATCACATGAAATTCCACTAAAATACATTTACGTTTTTGGTTGTAACATGACAAAATCTGGAAAATGACAAGGGATATGAATACTTTTTCAAGGCACTGTATATGTGTATGTAGCGGGTATGTACTTTCCCGGGTGTAAATTTGAATTTGGAAGTGACACCAGTGATGTGTGATTCACCGCGGCCCATTGGGTGGCGCTGTCGCCCTGGGTTGGGTTGGATTATCGATGTGTGCCGTCCTCCTTTTTGTCCTCCCTCGGCAGCGGTATGGTGGGGCGGGGAACCCGCCGTGCTTGCTGGGAGAGGGTATAAAGGGGGCCGGCCATCTTGGTCACGGGGTGGAAGTCCCAGGCACCTTCAGCTTGCGGACGGTGGGTCGTGCCGCTCCTCTGGGTGGCTTAGGCCCAGAGGACAGCAGAGGTCGAGTTCCATCCCAGGCACCTTTAGCTTGTGGTGAGGTACTTAGATGGAGGTCTGGAGCTCAGTGTCCAACACTGGGTTCCGCGAGGGAAGGAGATCCTAGGGTACCCAGGGATTGGGAACCCGAATCCGGAAGGCGCAATGGACCGGGGGGAGCGCCTCATTTGAAGACCCGGTGCAGCATATTGCCGGTGACGAGTCAGTCTCTCGTCGGAGACCGCCTGGAAGGAAATCTACCCTCGTGCGGAGACCAGGACACACTTCTAGGAAGGGAAGTGGCAGCTACATTGTGTCTGGGCCTGTTCGCATTCACACCTCCTTTTCTGTTCTGTGCTATCAAGGGAGTTCAACTGTTTGTGTTCAGACAAGAAGAATAAAGGAGTGTTGAACTTTAATGGTGTGGAGCTCAGTTTCTAACGGACATGGTTCACAGTGACTCTTGGAGGGAGGATCCGGGTGCACAGCACTGACCCGAAGGTAATACAAAACCGTTGCTTATACCGCACTAACACCTGTGGTGGAAGCCAGGCGTGGTGTCCCTGCTCCCTCGCCTCTAAGGTACCCCTAGACAAGAGAAAGACGAGACGAGACAAAGAGGGGAGTGGAGGTGGCCGCTACACATATATATATATATATATATATATATATATATACTGTATATAAATTATTATTATTATTTTGTATTGCTTGTAGTTGTTCTTTCAGATTTTTTTTTTCTTTTGAACTGGAGCCATTTATGACTGAACTGTTTTTAATTACATTGACATTTCTATGTGCACCACCCATACACAATCTCTTTCCCTACACATAGCATTGGCCTGGTTCTTGATGACATGACTGTTAAATGCTGTCCCCGGAGTAAGTGTGCCAAGGAAAATTAGCCACAGACATGATTTCTAGGCTTGTGCAATTCGTTTCGTAACGAATTGAAATTCGTCCGAATTTAGCAACTTTCGGACATTCGGAAGCATTCGAATTTCCGAACAAAGCAATTACGAATAAGACCGAATCCGAAATAAATTATACCGCAAATAGCGAATGCCCGAATGTCTTCGGCATAATTCGTTATGAAAAAGTTACGAATGTACGAATCCATACGAAGCACAATAACACTCACTCTGCTCTGCTCTCTGCTTCTCCCACACCGTGCTGAACTCCCTCTCAAAATAGTGTACAGGGGCGGAGGTTATAGCCGCATGTAAAAAACGAAAGTAAAATACGAGATTTCGAATCCATTCGAAGCACAATAACACTCTGCTCTGCTCTCTGCTTCTCCCTCACCGTGCTGAACCCTCTCAAAATGGTGTACAGGGGCGGAGCCTATAGCCGCATGTAAAAAACGAAAGTAAAATACGAGATTTCGAATCGTTACAAATAACCGCTATGTATTTAGAAAAGTACAAATCCATTCGAAGCACATTAGGCATAATAGGCAGCGTCGTTGTGAGAGAGACACGGAAAATTACGAATCAACGAACCCAAAAAAAGTTACGAAAGTAGGAGTTGTGTCCAGAATCAACGAAAAACAACGTACTCTACCGAAAGTACGAATTATAAAGCAACAAAAAATTCAACGAAAAATGTCGCTTGCAAAAATACGAATGAGTCCGAACACGAAAAATCCCGTCTAGCAAAATTACGAATGATTACGAATCAACAGGACCGGAAAGAAACGAACCGAAACGGAACAAATTTTTCCGTTGTGCACAAGTCTAATGATTTCTAATCGACAGAGCAAAAATTCATGTATTTCCTGTAACTGTTAGATTTTATAGACCTTTTCCAACATAATGGCCATAAACCGAATCACTGTAGTCTTTAACCTGGAACTGTTTATAAAGGCCTGGGGAAAAAAAGAAAATGGGAATGTTCATCATGAGATTGCTTTTATTTGCTACAGAGAAAAAACAATAGATTTCTTACTATAGATGGCACAGATATTTACTTTTGATTCTATTTTTTTAGACTTTAAAATACACCCTGTTTCAAATTATTATGCAAATTCTATTTCAGTGTCACAAAGATTAAATATTTAGTTTTTCAGTTTAACTGATGGATGGCATTGTGTCTCAGGGCTCTTTTGATCACTGAAAACAATCTCGGACACCTGTGATAATTATATTGCCAGGTGAGCCCAATTAAAGGAAAAACTACTAAAGTAGGGTGTTCCACATTATTAAGCAGAGCACCATTTTCAAGCAATATGGGGAAGAAAAAGGATCTCTCTGCTGCCGAAAAGAGTGAAATAGTTCAATGCCTTGGACGAGGTATGAAAACATTAGATACTTCACGAAAACGTAAGCGTGATCATCGCACTATTAAGAGATTTGTGGCTGATTCAGAGCACAGACAGGTTTTGTGCAAATAAAGGCACATTGAGGAAGATTTCTGCCAGATCCATGCATCGGATCAAGAGAGCAGCTGCTAAAACACCATTACATAGCAGCAAACAGATATTTGAAGCTGCTGGTGCCTCTGGAGTCCCACGGACATCAAGGTGTAGAGTCCTCCAGAGTCTTGCAACTGTGCATAAACCTTCCATTCGGCCACCACTAACCAATGCTAACAAGCAGAAACGGCTGCATTGGGCAGAAAAATACATGAAGACTCATTTTCAAACAGTCCTGTTCACTGATGAGTGCTGTGCAACCCTGGATGGTCCAGATGGATGGAGTAGTGGATGGTTGGTGGACGGCCACCCTGTTCCAAGAAGGCTGCAACGTCAGCAAGGCGGTGGTGGAGTCATGTTTTGGGCCGGAATCATGGGAAGAGAGCTGGTCGGCCCCTTTAGGGTCCCCGAAGGTGTAAAGATGACATCTGCAAAGTATGTGGAGTTCCTGACTGACCACTTCCTTCCCTAGTACAGAAGAAAGAAACTATGCTTTTCGTAATAAAAATCATCTTCATGCATGCGTTACGGAGACTCATCCCTTCATCCCGGAAGAGGACACAGCAGTAGAAGTTGGAACAATCATCAACTCCCAACTCGACTATGCAAACTCCCTCTACATAGGACTACCTAAATATCAGATCTCGCGCCTACAAGTCATCCAGAACACGGCAGCCAGACTGGTAACAGGGAAAAAACCCTGGGAATCGATCACCCCTTCACTGAGGACCCTACATTGGCTAACCGTAAAGGATCGAGTCACATTCAAGACCCTCTGCCTCACCCACAAGTGCACACAAGGAAACGCACCTCAATATTTATGCGAGAAAATAAAACACTACTCCCCCAAACGCATTCTCCGGTCAACCAATCAAAACCTCCTTCACATCCACAAATCCCGCTACAAATGGAAGGGAGAACGAAGATTTGCAGTCCAAGGACCACGGCTATGGAATGCTCTTCCCACGGACATCCACATGGAAGAAAACCATCGGGCCTTCAGGAAAAAACTTAAGACCCACCTCTTCTGATGGATAAGGACGTCACTGGATGCCAAGCGCCTTGAGGCGATTCAGTTCGCATTTGTAGCGCTATACAAGTTATCACTCACTCACTCACTCATGACAATGCACCATCTCATGCTGCAAAGAATACCTCTGTATCAATGGCTGCTATGGGGATAAAAGGAGAGAAAGTCATGGTGTGGCCTCTATCCTCCCCTGATCTCAATCCTATTGAGAACCTTTGGAGCATACTCAAGCAAAAGATCTATGAGATTGGGAGGCAGTTTACATCCAAACAACAGCTCTGGGAGGCTATTCTGACATCTTGCAAACAAATTCAAGCAGAAACTGTCCAAAAACTCACAAGTTTAATGGATGCAAGACTTGTGAAGCTGCTATCAAATAAGGGGTCCTATGTTAAAATGTAACGTGACCTGTTAAAATGTTTAAAAAGTTAAAATGTTGTTCAAAGTTTGATTGAAATAGCTTTTGATTTCAGTAAATATGCTGCAAACACAACAAATGAGAATTTCAGTTCTTTACAACCTATAAAGTGTTTTGAAACTTACTGTGCGTAATAATTTGGAACAGTGCATTGTAAGTTTTTATTTAAAAAAAAAAAAAAATTCATCATTAGGAGGTTTGTTTAATAAAATTTGAATTGTACTCGTAATAGTTGATAACATGAGAATTATGCTGAATGTTGTTTACATCAATTATTTAGGTAAATGAGAATAATATCATTGGCATAATAATTTGGAACAGGGTATACAGTATATCTGAACCTAATTACCAAAGTCTCATATAATTTAAAATGTTTATTTATTTATTTGTAATTCTATATTTTTTTAAAATCTGTAGCTTTTTTTAAAAACAATATATAGTATTTCTGCCTTAACCACTTAAGCCCCGGACCATTTTGTTGCTAAAGGACCAGGCCCCTTTTTGCGATTCGGCACTGCGTCGCTTTAACTGACAATTGCACGGTCGTGCGACGTGGCTCCCAAAAAAATTGACGTCCTTTTTTTCCCACAAATAGAGCTTTCTTTTGGTGGTATTTGATCACCTCTGCGGTTTTTAGTTTTATAAGCAAAAAAAGAGCAACAATTTTGAAAAAAAATACATATTTTTTACATTTTGCTATAATAAATATCCCCAAAAAATATATAATTTTTTTTTTCCTCAGTTTAGGCTGATACGTATTCTTCTACATATTTTAAGTAAAAAAAATTGCAATAAGCTTTTTTTGATTGGTTTGCGCAAAAGTTATAGCGTCTACAAAATAGGGGGTAGTTTTATGGCATTTTTATTAATAATTTTTTACTAGTAATGGCTATAAATATGCACTGATTACTGTGAAAATGACACTGGCAGTGAAGGGTTTAACCTCTAGGTGGCGCTGTAGGGGTTAAGTGTGACCTAATGAGTGATTCTTACTGTAGGGGGCGTGGCTTGGCGTGTGACATCACTGATCGTCCTTGCTGTATAGGCCAGTTATAGATGGGGGGCGTGGGTCACTTTTTGTATACTTATAACAAGCAAAATTCTACCTACTTCCTAGCAAATAAGCAGCCTATGGCCTGTAAACATAAAAAAAAAATCCTAAAAGTTAATTAACCACTTAAGCCCCGGACCATTTGGTAGCTAAAGGACCAGAGGTGAATTCAGAATTTTGCACTGCGCTGCTTTAACTGTAAATTGTGCGGACATGCAATGTTGTACCCAAACGAAATTTGCGTCCTTTTCTTCCCACAAATAGAGCTTTCTTTTAATGGTATTTGATTGCCTCTGCGATTTTTATTTTTTGCGATATAAACGGAAAAAGACCGAAAATTTTGAAAAAATATGATATTTTCTACTTTTTGTTATAAGAAAAATCGAATAAACTCCATTTTAGTCATACATTTAGGCCAAAATGTATTCAGCCACATGTCTTTAGTAAAAAAAATGTCAATAAGCGTATATTTATTGGTTTGCGCAAAAGTTATAGCGTTTGCAAACTAGGGTACATTTTCTGGAATTTACACAGCTTTAAATTTATGACTGCCTATCTCATTTCTTGAGGTGCTAAAATGGCAGGGCAGTACAAAACCCCCCCAAATGACCCCATTTTAGAAAGTAGACACCCCAAGTAAATTGCTGAGAGGCATGTTGAGCCCATTGAATATTTTTTTTTGTCCCAAGTGATTGATTAATGACAAAAAAAAAAAAAATTACAAAAAGTTGTCACTAAATGATATATTGCTCACACATGCCATGGTTATATGTGGAATTGCACCCCAAAATACATTCTGCTGCTTCTCCTGAGTACGGGGATACCACATGCGTGGGACTTTTTAGGAGCCTAGCCACGTACGGGACCCCGGAAACCAAGCACCACCTTCAGGATTTCTAAGGGCGCAAATTTTTGATTTCACTCCTCACTACCTATCACAGTTTTGAAGGCCATAAAATGCCAAAATAGCACAAAACCCCCCCAAATGACCCCATTTTAGAAAGTAGACACCCCAAGGAAATTGCTGAGAGGCCTGTTGAGCCCATTGAATATTTTTTTTTTTGTCCCAAGTGATTGAATAATGACAAAAAAAAAAAAATTACAAAAAGTTGTCACTAAATGATATATTGCTCACACATGCCATGGTTATATGTGGAATTGCACCCCAAAATAAATTTTGCTGCTTCTCCTGAGTACGGGGATACCACATGTGTGGGACTTTTTAGGAGCCTAGCCGCGTACGGGACCCCGAAAACCAATCACCGCCTTCAGGATTTCTAGGCACAAATTTTTGATTTGACTCCTCACTACCTATCACAGTTTCGAAGGCCATAAAATGCCAAAATAGCACAAACCCCCCCAAATGACCCCATTTTGGAAAGTAGACACCCCAAGCTGTTTGCTGAGAGGCATGGTGAGTATTTTACAGCTCTCATTTGTTTTTGAAAATAAAGAAAGAACATTTTTTTTTTTTTCTTTTTTTTTTTCAATTTTCAAAACTTTGTGACAAAAAGCGAGATCTGCAAAATACTCACAATACCTCTCAGCAAATAGCTTGGGGTGTCTACTTTCCAAAATGGGGTCATTTGGGGGGGGGGTTTGTGCCATCTGGGCATTCCATGGCCTCCGAAACTGTGATAGGCAGTGAGAAGTGAAATCAAAAATTTACACCCTTAGAAAGCCTGAAGGCGGTGATTGGTTTTTGGGGTCCCGTACGCAGCTAGGCTCCCAAAAAGTCTCACACATGTGGTATCCCCGTACTCAGGAGAAGCAACAGAATGTATTTTGGGGTGTAATTCCACATATGCCCATGGCATGTTTGAGCAATATATCATTTAGTGACAACTTTGTGCAAAAAAAAAAAAAAATTGTCTTTTTTCCGCAACTTGTGTCAACATATAAAATATTCCATGGACTCGACATGCCTCTCAGTATATAGCTTGGGGTGTCTACTTTCCAAAATGGGGTCATTTGGGGGGGGTTTGAACTGTTCTGGCATTTTATACACAACATTAGGAAGCTTACATCCACTCTTCTAACCACTTGAAGACAAAGCCCTTTTTGACACTTTTTGTTTACATGAAAACATTTTTTTTTTTGCAAGAAAATTATGTTGAACCCCCAAACATTATATATATTTTTAAAGCAAAGGCCCTACAGAATAAAATGGTGGGTGTTGCATTTTTTTTTCTACACAGTATTTGCGCAGCGATTTTTCAAACGCATTTTTTTGGGAAAAAATACACTTTTTTTAATTTTAATGCACTAAAACACACTATATTGCCCAAATGTTTGATGAAATAAAAAAGATGATCTTAGGCCGAGTACATAGATACCAAACACGACATGCTTTAAAATTTCGCACAAACGCGCATTGGCGACAAACTACATACATTTTTAAAAGCATTTAAAAGCCTTTACAGGTTACCCCGTTAGATTTACAGAGGAGGTCTACTGCTAAAATTACTGCCCTCGATCTGACCTTCGCGGTGATACCTCACATGCATGGTGCAATTGCTGTTTACATATGACGCCAGACCGACGCTTGCGTTCGCCATTGGGCAAGAGCAGGGCAGGACAGGGGTGCTTTTTTTTTTTTTTTTTTTTTTTTATTATTAATTTTGCTTTTTTATTTTATTTTTAAACTGTTGCTTCCATATTTTTTTTTTTTTATCATTTTTATTGTTGTAGCGGCCTCACTCTCTCTCCATCTTTATCGGTTACACACCAACTCATGTCTAGGGGTTCCTGGGTTGTGAGAGTGAGATGTGCCACGGCCCATGTCCTCCCCATTGTAGTAGGGAGGTGAAGGCCACTTACTGATGTTTCCTCGGGCCGGTGTGTTCTGTGAATGCACTGAGTCTGTAATTGCAAGCTCACCAGCCTCCCCTTTGCTTCCAGTAACTGGAGTTCACACACCGGAGAAAGGTCCAACACTTGTTTATTTGACACTCCAATAAGCAAAGCACAATAAACAGTTCTTTTGCAGCAAACTGGTTGGGACCTATAACCTTGCCAACGGTGGGGCGAGCAGATCGAGGCACTTCCTAAAGTTTAAGTTCTATGCCACTGTACTATGACCAGCGGCGCCTAAGCCAATCCGGCTGTTACAGAACAGGAAAGATGGGGTCTCTTCCAGCAACCCCTATGAACAGCAATGGAGCCCTCTTCGATACGCTGTGGCCCCTATCAGGGGGATGTGTCCTCCCAAGAGAGTTCCCAGAGGCCCACTGTCACCGGGTTGGTGCTGCTCCGGGTCTCCAGTGGGTAACCTCTCTGGCCTCCTCGATAGTACCTCACCCCAGGCTAAAGGTGCCTGGGATGGACGCCAACATGACTCCGGACCAGGCCATGGGCACCTGGACCAGACTCCTGGATCTCCAGCACCCAGGCCTAAGGGCCCTGGGTGCGGACCGCAACCCTCCTCCTCCGAGGACCTCCTTCTCCGCAAGACCTCGTGGTAAGGGCGTCTCCCCCTTTTATCTCCTCCCATCAACGGCCCGGCGGGTTCCCCGCCCCAGCCATACCATCTCCGGGAAGGGACAAAACAGGGAGCACTGCAGGAGATGATTCTACCTGAAGCCTGTGGGTACCCCGCCACCCACAGGCAAAGGAGAATACTACATCCTCCAATCCTCCACGAAACAAAAAGGGGTCTGAACCCTAACACGATTATACACCTGGGTCACACTATTCCCCAGGTGTATCCCATCAATTTGAGGACCCCGCTACATTGTTATCTCAGGGAATGTAAATATCCCCTGTGATAGCAATAGGTAATGACAGGTACTCTTTTTTTGAAAAAACTGGGGTCTATTGGACCCTAGATCTTTCCTCTGCCCTCAAAGCATCTGATCACACCAAGATCGGTGTGATAAAATGCTTTCCCAATTTCCCAATGGCGCTTTTTATATCCGGGGGGGACGGGACATTCCCTCCCACTGCTTGTAAAAGCAGTCCAGAGGCTAATTAGCCACTAGGATTGCTTTTACATGAAAGCCGGCCGCTGGCTGAAAAGAATGATACCAAGATGATACCTAAACCCACAGGCATCATTCTGGTATAAACATTCAAAGTCCAGCAACTAGGGATGAGCTTCGAGTTCGAGTCGAACTCATGTTCGACTCGAACATTGCCTGTTCGCCCGTTCGCCGAACAAATTGGGGTGTTCGCGGCAAATTCGAAAAATCTATGGGAGAAATCTAAAGTGCTAATTATAAAGGCTTATATGCAAGTTATTGTCCTAAAAAGTGTTTGGGGACCGGGGTCCTGCCCCAGGGGACATGTATTAATGCAAAAAGAAGTTTTAAAAACTGCCGTTTTTTCGGGAGCAGTGATTTTAATAATGCTTAAAGTGAAACAATAAAAGTGAAATATTCCTTTAAATTTCATACCTGGGGGGTGTGTATGATATGCATGTAAAGTGGCGCATGTTTCCCGTGCTTAGAACTGTCCCTGCAAAAAATGTCATTTTTGAAAGAAAAAAAGTCATTTAAAACTGACTCGCGGCTATTAATGAATTGTCGGCTCCCGGCAATACATACAAAAGTCATTGATAAAAAAAAAAAAAAAAAAGCGTGGGGGTTCCCCAGAATTCAATTACCAGTCCCCTTAAGGTCTGGAATGGATATTAAGGGGAACCCCGCCACAAATTTTAAAAAAAATTGACGTGGGGTTCCCCCAAATATCCATTCCAGGCCCTTCAGATCTGGCATGGATTTTAAGGGGAACTCCACCCCAAATTTAAAAAAAAATGGCGTGGAGTCCCCCTAAAAATCCATACCAGACCCCTTATCCGAGCACGCAACCTGGCCGGCCGCAGGGGAAAAGGGGGGGACGAGAGAGCGGCCCCCCCTCCCTCCTGAACCGTACCAAGCCACATGCCCTCAACATGGGGAGGATGTCCCCATGTTGATGGGGACAAGGGCCTCATCCCCACAACCCTTGCCCGGTGGTTGTGGGGGTCTGCGGGCGGGGGGCTTATCGGAATCTGGAAGACCCCTTTAACAAAGGGGACCCCCAGATCCCGCCCCCCCCCCTATGTGAATTGGTAAGGGGTACATTGTACCCCTACCATTTCACGAAGAAAGCGTAAAAAAATGTTTAAAAAAACACACAAACACCTTGAAAAAGTCCTTTATTTAAAAAAAAAAAAAAACATTCCAGCGGTGAAATCCAGTGTCCCGCGGCGATCCCGATGTCCAGCGCTGTCCTTCATTGGTTGTGCCTGAGCGGACCTGATGGGGAACTCCCTCTCAGTATTTTAAATGTATAGACCCGCCCCTTCTAAAGTTGAGAAGGGGCGGGTCTATACATGTATTACCAAAGTGAGAGCAGTTCCCCATCAGGTCCGCCCCCTCGGTATGTCGGACCCGCCTACGTCATTGGCTTGAGCGGGGAACTTCCTTCACTGTGTAATTTAAATTTACATAGTGAAGGAAGTTCCCCGCTCAAGCCAATGACATAGGCGGGTCCGACATACCGAGGGGGCGGACCTGATGGGGAACTGCTCTCACTTTGGTAATACATGTATAGACCCGCCCCTTCTCATGTTCCGCATCTGGTCCGCTGAGCGGACCTGATGGGGAACTTTAGAAGGGGCGGGTCTATACATTTAAAATACTGAGAGGGAGTTCCCCATCAGGTCCGCTCAGGCACAACCAATGAAGGACAGCGCTGGACATCGGGATCGCCGCGGGACACTGGATTTCACCGCTGGAATGTTTTTTTTTGTTTTTTTTTAAATAAAGGACTTTTTCAAGGTGTTTGTGTGTTTTTTTAAACATTTTTTTACGCTTTCTTCGTGAAATGGTAGGGGTACAATGTACCCCTTACCAATTCACATAGGGGGGGGGCCGGGATCTGGGGGTCCCCTTTGTTAAAGGGGTCTTCCAGATTCCGATAAGGCCCCCGCCCGCAGACCCCCACAACCACCGGGCAAGGGTTGTGGGGATGAGGCCCTTGTCCCCATCAACATGGGGACATCCTTCCCATGTTGAGGGCATGTGGCTTGGTATGGTTCAGGAGGGAGGGGGGCCGCTCTCTCGTCCCCCCCTTTTCCCCTGCGGCCGGCCAGGTTGCGTGCTCGGATAAGGGGTCTGGTATGGATTTTTAGGGGGACTCCACGCCATTTTTTTTTAAATTTGGGGTGGAGTTCCCCTTAAAATCCATGCCAGATCTGAAGGGCCTGGAATGGATATTTGGGGGAACCCCACGTCAATTTTTTTTAAAATTTGCGGCGGGGTTCCCCTTAATATCCATTCCAGACCTGAAGGGCCTGGTAATTGAATTCTGGGGAACCCCTACGCTTTTTTTTTTTTTTTTTTATCAATGACTTTTGTATGTATTGCCGGGAGCCGACAATTCATTAATAGCCGCGAGTCAGTTTTAAATGCATTTTTTTCTTTCAAAAATGACATTTTTTGCAGGGACAGTTCTAAGCACGGGAAACATGCGCCACTTCACATGCATATCATACACACCCCCCAGGTACGAAATTTAAAGGAATATTTCACTTTTATTTTTTCATTTTAAGCATTATTAAAATCACTGCTCCCGAAAAAACGGCCGTTTTTAAAACTTCTTTTTGCATTGATACATGTCCCCTGGGGCAGGACCCCGGT
The DNA here is from genome assembly GCA_029206835.1 of Rana muscosa. Classification (NCBI taxonomy): domain Eukaryota; kingdom Metazoa; phylum Chordata; class Amphibia; order Anura; family Ranidae; genus Rana; species Rana muscosa. The sequence goes on along the minus strand of CM055116.1, from coordinate 105,200,945 downwards.
CCCCAAACACTTTTTAGGACAATAACTTGCATATTAGCCTTTATAATTAACACTTTAGATTTCGAACGTTCGAGTCCATTGTATTTAATAGGGTTCTAAAGTTTACACAAACATTTTGTCTGTTCGCAGGTTCTGGTGCGAACCGAACAGGGGGGTGTTCGGCTCATCCCTGCCAGCAACATACCAGTACGTTGCTGGTCCTTGTTGGACATGTATTGTAATCTTTTTTTTCATGCAGCCTGTTGGCTGAACGAAAAAAAAAGATTGATCGGTGGGTATGCCCACCATTAGAATACCGCCCTTCATCCACCCACTTCTAATGATGGGCATACATGCACCATTTATATATGCCGAAGCATGGGGGCATCTTCCCGCAAAAGTTATGCCGCGTACACATGGTCAGACTTTTCCACGGGCAAGCCTCCGTCGGAATTTCGACCGTATGTACGCGGCATTAGGAGCAAAATCGCTCCTCCGCCCCTGCTGCCCCAATGCTTCGGCATATATGCTTTTTTTTTTTTTAACTGTGGTGGTGAAATCACCTCCTACAGCACTGGAGTCGCAGGGATCAGGCCTGTCTCTGCGAACGCTGCAGTTATGTGTGTTGTGTTTTGCAAGTGACAGTGATCGATCGAGACTGCACTTGGGTGGCCTGGGCTGGACGGAGGGGCAAAACGCAGGTGCTAGCAGGTATCTGGGCTGATCCCGCTAAAACTGCGTTTTTGGGAACCCTAAACTGCTGGGGACGCTAGTATAGATCTGATCAGATCAGATATTGATCTGTTCAGATACTATACCACTAAGGGGGGTGTATGCTTAACGTGTGGGTGTTAGCGCTACTGGCACTAACCTGACGCTGCCTGGGGTGTGACGCAGACCCTCTCTGACGCTAAAACCTAATTGATATCACCCGCCGGGCGATCAGGGGCTTAAACCTTTATTGGGTTATATACGGTGGGTGCCCTGACACTATAAAAAGCAAACTAACTAACCAGCGTCACCCGTAACACTTATATGATGATCACTGGTGAAAGGGTTAACTAGGGGCAATTAGGGGGTTAAAACCTTTATTAGGTAATATATGGGGGTACCTGACACTATATAAAAACCTGACGGCGAACCTAAAAAAAAATTACTGGCTACCTATCTGCATCACCGACGCTAAGACAGCGATCAGAAAAATGATCGCTTAGCGACAGTGGTGATAGGGGGTGAAAGGGTTACCTGGGGGGCGATCAAGGGGGTTAAACCTTTATTAGGTAATATATTGGGGTACCCGACGCTATAAAAACCTGCGGCGAACCTAAAAAAAATTACTGGCTACCGATCTGCATCACCGACGCTAAGACAGCGATCAGAAAAATTATCGCTTAGTGACAGTGGTGATAGGGGGTGAAAGGGTTATCTGGGGGGCGATCAAGGGGGTTAAACCTTTATTAGGTAATATATGGGGGTACCCGACGCTATAAAAACCTGCGGTGAACCTAAAAAAAATTACTGGCTACCGATCAGCATCACCGACGCTAAGACATCGATCAGAAAAATGATCGCTTAGCGACGGCGGTGCTAGGGGGTGAAGGGTTACCTGGGGGGTGATCAAGGGGGTTAAACCTTTATTAGGTAATATATGGGGGTACCCGACGCTATAAAAACCTGCGGCGAACCTAAAAAAAATGACTGGCTACCGATCAGCATCGCCGACGCTAAGACATCGATCAGAAAAATTATCGCTTAGTGACAGTGGTGATAGGGGGTGAAAGGGTTACCTGGGGGGCGATCAAGGGGGTTAAACCTTTATTAGGTAATATATGGGGGTACCCGACGCTATAAAAACCTGCGGCGAACCTAACAAAAATTACTGGCTACCGATCAGCATCACCGACGCTAAGACATCGATCAGAAAAATGATCGCTTAGCGACGGCGGTGCTAGGGGGTGAAAGGGTTATCTGGGGGGTGATCAGGGGGTTAAACCTTTATTAGGGGGGGTTAGGGGGCTACACTGGACCTAAAACTAAATGTAGTGACACTTTTACAGTCACAAATGTCACTGATTGCAGTGATCACTAAATAAATGGTCACTGCAATCAGTGACACTGTGACTGGGGGCTGGGGGGTGATCTGGGGGTGTCTGGGGGGGCCTGGGGGGGCGATTTATGTGCCTATGTGTCCTGGTGTCAGTGTAGTGTTGTGTGCACTAACCTGCATCTTCTCCTGTACGGCGCTCGGTATATGTGAGCGCCGCAGGAGAGATGACCTCACTTCCTCCCGCCTGTGTAAACAGTACACAGGCAGGGGAAGCTCTCATTCGCCGGGAGCGATCGAGAGGGGGGGCCGGAATCGAACGGCCGTCCCCTCATGCCGGATCGCTCCCGAAGGTAAAACGACCACCCACTGTAAAGAAGGGGGGTCCGATCTGACCCCCCAACTATACAAAGGCAATCACGTATATGTACGTGATTCTGCCTGTCGGTGCCATTCTGCCGACGTATATTTACAGTTTGCGGTCGTTAAGTGGTTAAATCAGGTTAGAGTGGGTTCATGATCTGTGTAGCAATGAGGACCCAGGCTTAATCTCTAAGCAGTTGCAGGAGATCAGGCAAAAGCATCTTCAGGTATATCTTCTGGCTGGTACAAATCTTCATTGATGTTGAGGCATTATGGAGTCCTTTCTATCAGTCTCTCTTGTTGGCTTTTATTTGGGCAGTTTCAGGTTGTCAAGCTATTGACCATGGTTACAAAACAATAGACTGATCCAACTGTAAATGCAACAATGGTATCTAAGTTCCCATTGTTTGAGGACAGCCCGTGTAATTGTTACCAAGGCATTTGTTTGACAAGTATCCCCTTAAAGTATCCCCTGGTGTGTTCCTTTGCCTTCATGATGCTGTTTGTTGAGAGGGTTTATTACTCACTCATAACATGATGACTTTGTTACATGGAGTCCTAATACAACAGGCTTCTGTCATTACGAGATGTAATCTTACTTCCTGGTACAGACCCTCTCCCAGCATGCATCAGGAGAAAAGGGTGAAGGGTCACAGTGATCCAGCACCAACATCACATTCTCCCACTCTACAAGACTCTGGTCCAGCCGCACCTGGAGTATGCTGTTCAGTTCTGGGCACCAGTCCTCAGTCAGGAAAGATGTACTGGAAATGTTGCGAGTACAAAGAAGGGCAACAAAGCTAATAGGAGTTGTGTTAATTTATGTTTCTGTGTATTGTTAGAGTAATATGAACAGGAGTTAAGAACCTTCTCCTCCTCAAATGTATATAAGATTTGTATTCTGGTTCTAATAAACGGTCTGATGTTTTACCCTACACTGAGCTACGACTAGTGAATGGGAAAGCTAAGGGGTCTTTGGATGGTGTGGTTCCGGACAGAGGAAACATTTACGGCGGACAGACTCATCTTGAGTACGGGGTCCGTCACAATTGGCTGGCAGTGGTGGGATCATGCTTCCGTGCTGTGAACACATCCAAACCATCACCTGGATCTAAGGTCCGGATAGCAGGAGAGGAGAGGTACAGATACGTCGTCATGGAAGAGAAATTCCAAAGGAGGTTGCGGATACAGCACAGGGGACCAGTATCGGTGCAGGTCCTGCTGGGATGGTATGATTCTGTCCGCCTACAACTCTGGAAGAAAGCGCTAGCTCTCGAGCAGCACCACCAGGGAAAAAGTCTCCCCTCTATCCATGTAAGGTACGGGTCGCAGTATGAAGTACGAATGCTGTTATTGGGGGACTGGAGCTACTGACTAACTTCGGAGTCAACCCGTCTGGGGTCTCCTCCTGCGTTAGTCTCCTGCCGAAAGGGAAGATGTGTGACAGACCTAGCCGGCACAGAGGCTTTTGGAGAGGACTGAATGCTAGCCTCTTGCCTTCTGATTATGGGCCATGGATTTTAATGGAACAATACTCTTTGCGAGGTGTATGCCTGGGGACCTTGAAGTAATGTTACTTTGGATTCAAGTCCATGTCCCCCCAAAACTCACAGACTCTGGGAACCCTGTATATGCCATATTGTAGTGATGGCTTCATACTGTTGGGGCTCATAGAAGAGGCTGATGTCATCAACTCCAACCACCTGTCTGTCTGTTGTCTGCTAGAATGTGTGTATTGTAAATAAGGCTATTGTTGGCTCTAAGGCTCCATGTACACAGAAGCTCAAAAACGGTTGTTTTTAACCACTTGACAACTGGGCACTTAAATCCCCTTAATAACCAGACCAATTTTCAGCTTTTGGTGCGCTCACATTTTGAATGACAATTAGTCATGCAACACTGTACCCATATGAAATTTCCGTCCTTTTTTTCACACAAATAGAGCTTTTATTTGGTGGTATTTGATCACCTCTGCGGTTTTTATTTTTTTCGCTATAAATGAAAAAAGACCGAAAATTTTGTAAAAATGCATTTTTCTTCATTTCTATTATAAAATTTTGCAAATAAGTAATTTTTCCTCATAAATTTGGCCAAAAATGTATACTGCTACATATATTTGGTAAAAATAAGCCAAATTAGTGGATATTATTTAGTCTGGGTGAAAGTTATAGGGTCTACAAGCTATGGTGCTAATTACTGAAAATTGATTAATTTGATCACACCTGATGTACTGACAGCCTATCTCATTTCTTGAGACCCTAACAAGCCAGTAAAGTACAAATACCCCCCAAATGACCCCTTTTTGGAAAGTAGACATTCCAAGGTAGTTAGTAAGAGGCATAGTTCGTTTTTTGAAGTTGTCATTTTTTCCCACAATTCTTTGCAAAATTAAGATTATTATTATTATTTATTTTTTCACACCAAATTGTCATTATAACAGGTTATTTCTCTCACATTGCATGTACATTCCACAAATGACACCCCAAAATATATTCTGCTGCTCCCCCCGAGTATGGCGATTCCACATGTGTGAGACTTTTATACATCCTGGCTACATACAGAGGTCCAACACTGAAGTAGCAACTTCAGGCGTTCTAGGAGCATAAATTACACAACTAATCTCTCAACCACCTATTACACTTTTGAAGGCCCTGGAGCACCAGGACAATGGAAACGCCCACAAAGTGACCCCATTTTGGAAAGCTAACACCCCAACGTATAATCTATGAGGCATAATGAATCTTTTGAATGGATATTTTTTTTCCAGAAGTTTTTGAAAAATGTGGAAAAAAAATTAAAACGCCATTTTTTTACACAAAGTTGTCCATTTATAGGATATTTCCAACGCATAGCATGTACACAGCAAAAATGACACCCCAAAATATATTCTGCTTCTCCTCCTGAGTATGGCGATACCACATGTGTGAGCTTTTTTAACAGCCTGGCCACATAGAGGCCCAACATCCAAGAAGCACCATCAGGTGTTCTAGGGACATAAATTACACATCCAATTTCCTTACAATCTATCACATTTTTGAAGGCCCTTCATATTTCTAACACAGCATGTACATACCAAGAATTACACCCTAAAATACATTCTGCTGAGTAAACGGTAAAAAAAAGATTACCTGTGGTTTTAGTAGTGCAATTGTCCACAGGAGGAGAGCCCTGATCCAGGCAGCAGGCAGGGACGTGGTCAGCGACAGTGAATGGAATTGTCCAGGCAGCAGACAGGAATATTGTCCATAGTCACTACAGGCAGGAATACTGTCCATATACAGTCCAGGGTCAGTGCAAATAGAGACATTGCCAGCAGTGCCATAATATTGGTCCTGGTAATAAGCAGGAACATGGTCCAAGTAGCAGGCTAGGAAAGAATGGGGACAGGGGTAGAGGCTTCTCCCACCCAAATCTCTTTGAAGCCTCCGAGTCTCCAGACCCTAATCTGGGAATGAGAAAAACAATTCTGGAGCCTCTCACATATGTGAGACCCCTGTGTTCCCACTAGCATAGCAGGGTAAAAGATCAATCCAAGAGGCAGGCAAAAAACGTTGTCAAACAGTCCAGGGTCAGTTCCAGAGCAGGCAGAGGTAGGTACAGTTAAGCGTTAGGCAGAAGAATGGTCGTATAACAGGCCAGGGTCAGTTCCCGGAGAAAGCAGAGGTAGGTACAGTTTAGCGTTAGGCAGAAGAGTGGTCGTATAACAGGCCAGGGTCAGTTCCAGAGAAAGCAGAGGTATGTTTAGCGTTAGGCAAAAGCGTGGTCGTATAACAGTCCAAGGTCGGTTCCGGAGAAGGCAGAGGTATGTACAGTTCAGTGCAGTGGCATAAGGGGTGTGGAGGAAAATGACAGGAAATGAGAATTGCATTTACCATACTTCCTTAATAGTGTAGAAATGTATGGTAATGGCGGAAACATTCGCCTATACAGAGGCCTGGTTGGGAGGGACAATCGGGACAATAATACACGGTGTCTCTTCGAATTCCTCCTCTGGAGCACACCCGACATCTCTTCTGACGCCTGTAGCCTGTTTCACGGGGGACGGCTTTCTCAGGGAAGTGGCGCTCGTGGAGTCTGCTCACGGAATCAGAGCGAATATTTTCTGGTGGGCTTTCAGGGTACAAAAGGGCGGACTTAACTTCTTCTTGGTAGAGTAGATGGGATACGGGGTTCTCTGTTGATTTTTTGGAAATAACATAAGTGTTATACATGGCCAAACTAAAAAAATAAATGGACACTTTCTTATACCAGTGACGGGATTTTCTTGTGGGAAGATAGGGTTCAATCATCTGATCGTTGAAGTCCACTCCCCCCATAAAAAAATTATAATCGTAGACACAAGCTGGTTTCTGGATTGTGCCGTTTCTTTTGGGGACTTCAACGTAGGTGTCGTTGTGGATTGAAGTGAGCATGTGGACGTTTCGTTTGTCCCTCCACCTGACAGGCAATATCTCCTGGTTCCTCAATGATGCCGTCTCCCCTCGTCGTAGCTTTTAATTAACGAGTTTTTGTGGGAAGCCTTTTCTATTGGGTCTTACTGTGCCACATGCTGGGGTGTCCCTCCGGTAAAGATTGCGGAACAGGGGCAAGCTGGTATAAAAATTATCCACATAAAGGTGGTATCCCTTTCCAAGGAGTGGATAGATAAGCTCCCAGACCACTTTTCCGCTGACTCCGATGTACTCTGGGCATTCAGGGGGATGCAGTTGGGAGTCCTTCCCTTCGTACACCAGGAAGGCGTAGATGTACCCCGTAGCTCGGTCACATAGCTTGTACATTTTACCCCATATCGGGCCCTTTTGCTGGGGATAAACTGTTTAATGCACAGCCTGCCTGAGAATTTTATAAGGGACTCATCCACGGAGATATTTTGTTCAGGGATACTGTATATAACTGGGAAAATTTTTCAGAGAAAAAATTTAGGAGTGGCCGAATTTTATATAGTTTGTCAAAAGCTGGGTCATTTCGGGGAGGGCACTGGGTGTTGTCATTATAGTGGAGGAACCGCATAATCATTAGGTATCGGGATCTTGGCATAATGGATGAGAAGAGTGGCATGTGGTGGATGGGTTTGGTAGACCAGTAGGAGTACAATTGTTTTTTTTTTGAGAGTCCCAAAGTAAAAGTTAGGCCTAGGAAAATTTTGAATTCCTCTACGGTAAGTTCTCTCCACTCAAAGGGACGGGCGTAACTAGACCCAGGGTTGCTTACGATGTACTGCTGTGCGTAGAGGTTGCACTGGGCCACAATGGAGGATAGTAAGTCTTCGGTGAATACTAAATAAAAAAAATCGAGCATGGAAAAACCATCGGTGTTCACCTGGACACCTGGCTGGGCGGTGAAAGGGGGGATATTTGCTGCTCCGGAATTAGGGGGAAGCCACAGAGGGTTTTGAAGGCCATAGGGAAGGCTGGCATGGCCCCTATCCCTTTGGGGCTGAGATGACACCCTACTGGTGCCTGGCCTTTGTTGCAGTGGCACTGCGCTTGGGGTGGACGGCACTGCGCTTGGGGTGGACGGCACTGTGCTTGGGGTGGACGGCACTGCGCTTGGGGTGGACGGCACTGCGCTTGGGGTGGACGGCACTGTGCTGCTGGTAGTAGGCCGCTTCCCCACGCCAGAACCCCTTGTTTTCACAGGCACACATTCCTCTTCTGATTCTGTATCAGACCCACTGTCTGTAACGGGTTCATAGGCCGAATCCGAATCAGACTGAGACTCCTCGCTGCTCTCATTGGTCATGATTAGACGCTGGTAGGCCTCCTCACAAGTAAAGAATTTTTTTGCCATGCTGGTGGCTGGTGAGGCTGCACTGCAGAGCACTGTGGTGGCACTGGTGGACACTGGTGGGCACAGGCGGCACTGATGTGGCACAGGTAGCACTGGTGTGCACTGTAGTGGCACTGGTGTGGCTCTGGTGGCACTGATTAGCACACAGGCGACACTGGTGGGCACAGGCGGCACTGGTGGGCACAGGCAGCACTGATGTGGCACTGCAGTGGCGCTGATGGGCACAGGTGGCACTGGGCACAGGTGGCACTGATGGGCACAGGTGTGGCTCTGGTGTGCACTGGTGTGGCTCTGGTGTGCACTGGTGTGCACTGGTGTGGCTCTGGTGTCACTGGTGGGCACAGGCGGCACTGATGTGGCACTGCAGTGGTGCTGATGGGCACAGGTGGCACTGGGCACAGGTGTGGCTCTGGTGTGCACAGGTGTGGCTCTGGTGTGGCTCTGGTGTGCACTGGTGTGGCTCTGGTGTCACTGGTGGGCACAGGCGGCACTGGTGGGCACAGGCGGCACTGATGTGGCACTGCAGTGGCACAGATGAGCACTGATGGGCACAGGTGGCACTGATGGGCACAGGTGGCACTGGTGTGGCTCTGGTGACACTGGTGTGGCTCTGGTGGCACTGGTGTGGCACAGATGGCACTTTGGGGGCACTTTTGGGCACTGTTTGGCACTGTTGGGCACAGCTGGGCACAGGAAAAAGCAATATTAACTCACTGTGTGGCACTGTGTGGCACTGAGGTCTCTCCTCTCCTCTCACGCTGCATCGGTGTGAGGCGAGGAGAGAGATGAACTTGTCCTGACCCTGGTTTGTTTACATTGTGATTGCGCCGTCATTGGACGGCGCGATCACGTGGTAAAAGGCCGCTGTCATTGGCCATTTACCGCGATCTGTGTTGCTACGGGTCCGGTGGACCCGGCGAACACAGTCGTTTGCGTGTGCGCACCCGCGGGCGCGCGCAGGAACGATTCTAAGGGAGGACGTTATATAACGTCCTCCCAGAGTTAAGCAACCACCTTGTCGCCGTTATTCGGCGGCAGGTGGTTGTTAAGTGGTTAAAGCAGCAGAAAAAGCTAGCTTTTATCAGCGTTTTTTTACTAACGTTTATTAGCGTTTTTCAGTGTAGCGTTTTTTAGCTTTTTTTTTTTTCAATGGATCAAAAAACGCAAAAAAAACGCTTGCGACCAGCGTTTTTGAGCGTTTATTAGCGTTTTCTAGCGTTTTGCATTTTTTTGCGTTTTTTTCTGCTGAAAAACAGCACTTTGAATGTGGATTTCTTGCGTTCAGGAAAAAGCCCATTAACTCCACTGCTCATTAAAGCTCAAAAACGTTATGTGTACATGAACACATAGGCTAACATAGAGTGCAGTTAATGGGCTTTTTAAAAAAAATGCCAAAACACCAATAAACTGCAGTTTATCAGCTTCTGTGTACATGGAGCCTAAGTCTTTCACCCATTGTTGTTTGTGTTAAGTAACTCTGCTATTGTGTGAAGGAGTTCTGTGTTAATTTATGATAATGTGTATTGTAGTTAGGGAGCTAGAAGACAGCCAGGCTAGGAACTCAAAGATCACCTAGGCTGTCTAAAGGATTAGATAATTAGCTCATGTTAATTTATGTTTCTGTGTATTGTTAGAGTAATATGAGCAGGAGTTAAGAACCTCCTCCTCCTCAACTGTATATAAGACTTGTATTCTGGTTCTAATAAACGGCCTGATGTTTTACTCTACACTGAGCTACAACTAGTGAATGGGAAAGCTAAGGGGTCTTTGGATGGTGTGGTTCCCGGAAAGAGGAAGCATTTACGGCGGACAGGCTCATCTTGAGTACGGGGTCCGTCACATAAACCTACTATGTAACTATATATATACTGTATATATACGCTCACACACTTTTTTTAATGTGTACATAAGTGTGTACTAGGCCTAACACAGCTGGCAGACAAGTTGCATTTTACATATCAAAAGGGCCAATGGAGTTACCTACAGGGGATTGTAAAATCTAAATTTGTCTGATCAGACTTGAAAGGACTAGTAAAAGTCCATGGGGGTTATTAATGCAATTTGGTGAGAATGCATTTTCGACCATACAAGAAGTATTTATTGATGATAATTAGACTTATGGGAGATGGTGATATGTTGGCCTAGTAAACATTTTAGAGACCTTAAATGCTATTGTGAGTAAGGCTGCATTCACATGTGGGTGTAGTGTTTTTGAGCACTTTTCCGGCGTTTTCTGCGTGTTTTTGCGCGACTTGCGTGTTTGTATGCAGTGTTTTTAGGCTTTGGGTTTTTTTTTTATTAGTCAATAGAAAAAAATATTATGTATTGCATCATTTGTTGCTAGGTATTTCAGCTTTTTTAGTTTTTCCATTAGCTCTTATTTTGTTCTTTTATTGTTATTATTCATTTATTATAATGTTTTTTCGGGTTTAGGGTTAGGATTAGGAGTTGGGGTTATTTATTATTATTTTATTTATTTTATTTTATTTATATGAATAAAAATAAATGAATAAATAAATGTAAAATAAATACATAAATTAATAAAAATCATAAATAAAAAATAAATAAATTCAATAAATTACCGGTAATACTAAGTAACAATAAATAAATAATTATCCCTTAACTTTAAACCTTACTCCTTAAAAAAAAAAAATAATAACTAAACACCTAACCCTAACACAAAATCAATTATTATTATTATTACTATTATTAATAATGTAATTTTTTGTTCAAGTTTGGGTGTGTATTGTTGTTTTATTATTAGTATTATTATTATTAATAATAGCAATAATAATAATGATAATGTATTTAATATTTTTAAGGTTAGAGGTTCATTATTATTAATTTATTATTACATATTATTTATTTATTTTACTTATTTATGATGATTTTTAGTTATTTGTGTATTTATTTTACATTTATTTACATTTACTTATTCATGTATTATTATATTTTTTTAATTTATCATTTGAGCAGAAAATCACACAAAACGCGCAGCAAAATGCGCGAATACGCACAAAAACGCGCCAATGCCGCGTTGTTATTCATTTCTATGAGAATAGAAACGTGCCAAAAACGCCCAAATCTGCCTGATTCGAGCGACAAAATAAGCTCCAGAACCTGTCTAAACTTCTGGCGTTTGGCTTCAGGCGACATGGAGTGGAGATGTGAACCATCTCCATAGAGAATCATTGATTTTTTTCAGGGTTTTTGAGCTTCAGGCCTCGTACACACGACCGATTTTCTCGTCGTAAAAAACACGTCGTTTTTTTCGACGAGATTCTTGTTAAGCTTGTCGATTTTCTCGTCAAGCTTTCTATGCGTACACACTGTCATTTCCCAATTTCCTCGTGGTTCTCTGCGCTCACGTCCAGCACGTACGACGGCACTATAAAGGGGAAGATCTTTTTTCTTGGCGCCACCCCTTGGGCTGCTTTTGCTGATCTCGTGTTACCGTGTGTGAAGTAAAAGTTTGGGAAGAGACGATTCGCACTTTTCAGTCTTCGTGCTTTCAGTTCGTTTTAGCGTGACGAATGTGCTATCTCCTTTACGAAGGCTTGTTTTACCAGAAGATGCGCTCCCGTCTCATAGTTGCTTGTGAGCATGCGCGCTTTTGGAAGAGTCGTAAAAGCATACACACGAACCATTTTCTCGTCACAAAACAGGCCGACGAGAAACACGACGAGGAAATCTGGACTCCTGACGAGAAAATAGAGAGCAGGTTCTCTATTTTCTTGTCGAGATTCTCGTCAAGTTTCTCGTCGTAAAACCATACACACGAACGTTTTTCTAGACAAAAAAACTCTCGCGGCACTTTTCTTGACTGTTTACGACGAGAAAATCGGTCGTGTGTACGAGGCCTATAGCTACGAAACACTCAGGTGTGAATGCAGTCTAATTAGAAGTGTTTTTTTTTTCATGTTAAGATCAAACGTATTTGTTCATCCAATCAGAAACCCCTCCAGTGTCAAACACTGGTATTTCTGGTGAAGTTTTGAGCTGTTAGAGGCATTCATTCATACACATATTTATACATCAAGATGAAAGCACAGATCTAGATTATGATACACATTATTCCATGCATGGAAGCTACTTAAATGCATATTATAGATTTGACATATTATGCTGGATTGTTGTGTCTCTATGCTTGCTATAACATGAATCACGAATGGGACTCTGAAGGCTGCTGTTCATTGTAATATTTACTCTGTTGGATTTTGTCATCTGTTGCAAGTATCTTGTGGACTTTGTTCTGAGCTGGGACTCAATAAATGTATCTCGCTGGATGAACCTAGTTGCTGCGGGAATAAATTTAAGGATAATAATAATTATCACCCAACTGCTTTATCCCTACCCAGGTGACGTTACTGTTCCTCACCACTGCCTCCTGGGGTAGTTGGGTTCTCCAAATCCCACAACACTATACCCTTGGAACGGGCAGGAGTGCATTCTTGTGGGATTTTGATTGCCCAGCTATCCCAGGGGTGGGGTATGGTGACGTCACCAACGGGTCCCGGAATCATTGGAAGCTTCAGCCGAGGTAAGCAATTATTTATTTATTTTTTATTAATAGTTTAAATTGTCTGTAGCGGGGGTCCTAAATTTAGGGATTGCTATACTAAATTTAGGGGTGATTCGAGTGGTAGTTTGGCTCGAATCTTTCAATTTACTGGACTCTGCCTTGCTGCTGTTTTACTTGGTGTGCAGTTCCCCTAAGAAGTATGGGTGGCGCTGTCACTTGTACTCGGGGTTGAACCACAGGTGATGGAGTAGCGGTTGGGTGTCCTCTCTCGGCAGCCGTGCAGTGGGTGTGGTCTACCCGCTGTGCATGCTGGGAGGGGGTACAAAATGGGTGGACGCCATTAGAGAGGGAGCAATTCCCGGGGCCCATGCCCGGAGGGAGAACCTACGGTCCAAGTTCAAGTGCATGGTCCTCCAGGCTATGGGGCCACCTGTGCTTCAGTCCCAGGCACCTTTAGTCCTGGGACTGCAACTTCAGCCCTGGGCCCAGCACCTTTAGCTGGAGCCCACTTCGGGAGGAGGAATCCCAGGGTGCTGCCTTGCGAGGGGACCCGTTTCTAGAAGAGGAGGCTGGAGGAGTACCGTTCCGAAGGACTAGTGAGAGATCACAGTGAAGGAAGGGGCCCAGTAACTCTCTGGAGGGATGTCATCCATCTGAAAAGGGATCTAAACAACGGGACCATTAGGAGGTTCGGGACACTATAGATTCTGTGGCAGAGGATCTCCTGAATGTATCCATTAGGGAATCTGATAGACTGTTCGAGCTACATGCCGGCTGCTAGTGCCCTTGGGTGACTATCCGGGTGAGCTATACCCACTCGTGATCGAGTGGCGGAGAAGCCAAGAGTGTCTGAATTGATCTGTCTTCCTAACACCTTTCACTTTTCTCAACTTTGTGGATGTTCATGCATGAGGAAAAATAAACTCTACGTTGGAGTGGCTATTGGTGTGGACCTTGGAGTTACTTGGGGTATAGAGACTTTGTCCTTACATTCTAGGGACAGAAACCAGCTTTGAGGGGAACTCTGCTGCAAGACCCGTAAGTTAAACAAGTGTGCTTAACCTCTGCAAACCAGGGGGTACGGGCATGGTGGGGACTGTGTGCCTTTTTCTCCTGTGAGCGAGCCAAGGACAGTGGAGAAAGAGGGCCGTGTGCTACATGTCTTTGCAGGTGATTTGTCTTTGGGGGCTGTGGGGTTTCGGTAGAGCAGACCTTACATTCTCATGGAAGGTCTGCTTTAAATAATATGCTACTGGAAATGTCAGATGTGATTGCCGGCTACGGCACAGAAATGTGACTATTCTTTTGGGTCTCTTTTTGAGCTTATTAATTCCTGCAGCAGCCCTTGCTGAAAATAAATTTGCAATGGATTGTTTTTCAGAGGTGTTAGACAGGTGGTGAATAATTGGTGATATGTTGCCCCCTTTGAACCCTGAAAATGCCAACCTACCGCGTTGCCTGCAGTTGCAGGGTGGCTGCGGCATGGCCGAGTTCACTTGAATAGGTCAGATTCAACGGCGGTACAAATGTGACGTTTTTCATTTTTGTCATGGCATGTGCACAGCCCTTATTTAGGTGAGCGGTTGGGGGCTATAAAACCACGGATCAACCACCTGCTTTTTTACAGCCCCCTGGCTGAACGTCTGAACGAGCCCTTTTTGTAGAGTGATGTGAAGTTCAGATGATTTTATCAGAATCTGTGTGGACACATGGTAGCGACGTTGTCTGCCTTCCATCAAGAGAAGCCTGGAAATGTACAGCTAAATTATACATTTTATATTCCAGATGAATACACTGAAAAATCATATAAGGTGAGCACGCATGGCTGACAGAGACCTGAGCTCTCCTGAAAGCTGCTTATTAGAAAATAAAAGCAATCTTATGGCAGGAAATCATACAAGTGTGAAGGTGTCCTATTGTCTCCACGGCACGGAAACCGCAGCACACAGCAAAACTCAGCCATTTCACCGGTAGCTGTACTAACTGCACTGTTGCATGGTAAGCTTTTTCTTTTATGTGGCCTGTATTTTATCAGTATTAGGCGGCCATTCACTGCATTTAGATGCATAACATTTATTTTGATATGCATCTAAACACAGTACTATAAGAATCAATGGGGTCATACACACAGGTGCATCTACCAATAAAAATTTGCACAGCGTTTAGCGATTTACAAAAAAGTAGGACCATATATATCTGCTCTAATTTTACTCATGTATGTGTGTAAACGCATACACGCATACATGCATTAAGTCATAAGAATAATTGTACCTGCCTTAACACTGTATGCATCAAAATGTGTCCAAAAGTATTTTAGATGCATATTTTACAGAGGTTCTCCTGCCAACTCTGCCAGCAAGAACCCGTATTCCATGCAGAAAATATACGTATGCCCAAGTGAATAAAGCAGTCAGGACCCAGGTCTGAACCTATGACCTCTCCTATCTCTGGCAATGTCTCTTCTTGCTGAACCACCTGAGATGCTGGACAGCACCCTGTCTGATTTATTGGACAATTCTGCCTTGTACCATGTTTGATGCCTAGTACACCAGACCGGATAATAAACCAACAGTTTTCCCGACAGAATTCCTCTCAGCCTTCCTTGCATACACACACTTAGACAAAAGTCCACCCGTCTAAAGCGCGGTGACGTACAACATGTACGACAGCACTATAAAGGGGGAAGTTCCATTCCAACAGCGCCACCCTTTCGGCGGCTTTTGCTGATCCTCGTGTTAGTAAAAGTTTGGTGAGAGACGATTCACGCTTTTCAGCCTTGTGCTTTTCAGTCTGTTACAGTGTGATGAATGTGATATTTCCATTACGAACGCTAGTTTTACCAGAAATAGTGCTCCCGTCTCGTCTTGAATCTGAGCATGCGCGTTTTTTTGCCTGTCAGAAAACCATACAGACGAACAGTTTTCACGCCAGGATTTTTTTCTGACGGGAAAAAAGAGATCCTGCTCTCTTTTTTTTTGTCCGGCAGTTTTCCTGTCGGAAAAACTGCGATGGAGCATACACACGACCGGGACTCCCGACGAAAAGCTCTCATAGCAGTTTTCCCGTCGGAAAAACCCGTCGTGTGTACGAGGCATGAGCCTTGAACTCCCAGCTCCTCCCATGAACTTCGTGATTTAATCCATGCCTTTGCAATTCCTGTTTGCCAGATTGATGTGCTCTCTCCAGCTGATATCTTGCTCATTGTGCTCCTGTTGCCATCCCTATCCTTGTTACCACTCGTTCCCGACCTTTGGCTTGTTCCTTGCCTGCGCTCCTGCTTGATCCCAACCTTCAACCACCTGTTACCAACCTTTTGCTTGTTTACTGACTATGCTTCTGCTTGATCCCTACCTGCTATATCTGCTACTGGACCCTAGCTTGCTCACCTACTGGTGGGGTAATCCTGAGGCATGTGACCTGGTACTAACATGCAGCAAAACCCATCTTCACCATCAATAGCTCTGGTAAATATTAGTTAGTACTTGGACCCCGTACCTCAGGTGAGCCCACCTCATCTGCCAGTGTGACCTACTTGTATATGTTTCCTGCTGGTTAGTGGATTTTCCTTAACTACTATAGCTTCTGGTCTCCGAGCCTGACTCCAGACTGTGACAAAAGACTGTCACATAAGCTTACTGTAAAGAAACGTCCCCAACTCCGCTTGAGTGCTTTCGTCATATACCGCTTCCTATCAGTCTGGGTATAGATATCAGATATTCCAGCTGCTCCTAAGCATACAACGAGACGATACTTGTTTGTCTGCTGAACATGGACTGTTTCTTATAACCAGAATCAAGTCTTATATACAGTAAAAGAGGAGGTGCATACCTCCTGCTCATATTACCCTACAATACATTTGTAAGCAGAAACCTAATTAACATGAGCTAATTAACTAATCCCTTAAAGCAGCCGTTGTGACTCCCTAATTACAATGCACATTATCATACATATCAACACAGAACTCCCTCATACAATTGCAGGGTCAATTAGCACAGACAACAAGGGGTGACAGCGAAGCCTCACTAGACTCATTTACATTATAGAAGACAACAGACAGACAGGTGGCTGGAGGTGATGACATTAGCATCTCCTTACAGTATATGTCCCAACAGTATGAATCAGTCAGTCTTTCTAATATGGCATATATAGGGTCCCCAGGCATACAGCTCACAAAGAGCACCATTCCCCCAAATGCCAGGGCCTCTGATTGCAAGGCTAGCATTCAGTCCCCTTCAAAAGCCTCCGTCCCGGGTGAGTCTGTCACATTTCTCCCCCATCAAAAGTAGACTAACAAGGTCACAGACCTCCACCTGGTCTGGACATGCATTAGTCGGGCAAAGTGAACTCACATAGTCTGTCCGCATGATCTCCAATCTTGGCTGCAAGGAATAGTTGACACCAGTAGGTGTGGGGCAGAGGTCATTGACTCTCTGTCCAGCTGCCAGCGCTTCAGCTAGGTGGTTTTTAACATTGCGGGGCTCTGTCTGCTGCTTGGAAGAGGGGCCGATCACCCCAGCTTCCTGAAGCTGTAGAGACACTGTAGGTGCTAGGCAGAGGCCAGTGGCACTCTGCCCTGTTGCCAGTGATTCAATTGAGAGTAGCAGCTTCACTACATCAGCTTGTCACTGGAGAGAGGGACCGACAAACTGTGTAGCTGCCATTGGGGAGGTGAGCTGGCTGCTTCCTGGGACAATATGTCTGTGGTACTGTCTCCCAGGTGCACGGATCTTTGCTGGGGAGGAAAGACTCTGTTCTCCACCCTGGCCAACTGTTGGGGAGGGACGACGAACACCTCCTCTCCCTTCTCCCCCTGTATCTGCTGCTGGGAAGTGATCGCCACCTACTCACCCTGAGCCTCCGGAACTGCCACAGATGTGGGGCTGAGGTCTTGAACCCTCTGTCCGGTGAGCAGCGCTTCAGCTGGGGAAGTTCCTTGCAACTCAACAGATACTGCTGTTGGTGCTGGGCAGAGCACAGTGAAGTTTGGCCCTGATACCAGCTCTTCTGCTGGAGGCTCATCAGGTTGTTCTTCCTCAGCAGAAAAGTCTATCAAATCCCCTCTATCAAGTCTGTCACACTTACCTTTCTAAACAACCATGTAAAGCAGTGGTTCTCAACCTGGGTGTCGGGACCCCCTTGGGGGTCGAATGACGATTTGCCAGGGGTCACCGAATCCTGGGCTGTTCCTGAAGCCCGCACCGCTCTCCCAGCCTTTTCGCGGCCGCCCAGCAGGGCTGTCCCTGGAGCCTGTGGCCGCTGAGCTGTTCCTGGAGCCCGCAGCCGCCCACTCAGCCTCTTTGCAGCCGCCCATTCAGTTCACGGCATGGTTGGAGGGCATAGACTAGAGGTCAGCTGACTGGTGAGGAATGTGAAGTGGGAGGGGCTGAAGGAGACCAAATATCCTGATTTCGGCATAGGTGTCACTGGTGCGAGACACCACAAAGTTGGAGACACAGTGAGTAACACTACCTGTGATTATAGTTGCCATTAAAAGTCCTCACTACAGTTCTCAGATCAGCAGATGGCCTTGAACAAGAGCACCTAAGTTGGCTGATCAGAACTCCCCCCAGCACTGCCACTCATCCCACCCCCCACCAGCACTGCCACTCATCCCATCCCCCCACCCCCACCAAGGAGTAACAGAAGGTATAAAAACAGAGAATTCATGGCAGGGAAAGGAAAAGAGGGGGAGGAACAAAGAAAAAGGGAGAGAAAGAACAAAAATGACGGCTAGAGAGAGGGAGGGGGAAAAAACAAGAGATTAGAATAGAGAGATAAAAGGTAAAGAAAGGAGAACAAAGAGTGGAAGGGACTCAGGGAGCGCTAAATGTCCGTGGGTTAGGGGCGCAAATTACCTGTCTTGCCTTGGGTGCTGACAACCCACACTATGAAAATAATTTTACTGTTAGGGGTCCCCACAACTTGGGAAATTTTATCAAGGGGTCACGGCACTAGAAAGGTTGAGAACCACTGATGTAAAGGGTCTTCTTTACCCAAGCGTTCCATGCATCTCTGTGCAGGCAGTCTCATTCATGTCTATTGGTATAAAGTGAGTGCACAGACACAGCCGCTGGTCCCAGTTTGACAGCTTTTTGGGTTTGGGTTGTAGATCACTTTGGGATTTCTTTTTCTTTTTTTTTTTTTTAAGTTTGCAATTTTGCTCAAATATAGATTTTAAAGCAAAACTAAAGCAGTAGGGGGCCCTCGCCAATACAGGCATGAACAGCACATTAGGGCAGACTCATTTTACACAATGCCCTCATCCAGCAATACAACACGTGCATGCTCCCTGCCTGCTTCATAGCTGCTTTTTCCATTTTCTTTTTCTAGATCTGGAATTTCCAGCATCTCTTATGACCAGCCAGCGAAGATGTAACACTAATGCATGTTGATACTTACATTGTCCTATTGCCCACAGCATGCAGAGATTGTACACAATAGTATAAATAAACTTTAAAACTATAACAATACAATTATGATGGTAAAGTCCATGAACCGCCACCAAACGATTCTTCAATCCAGTGCACAGTGAAAATGCAAATCAGTGAAAAAGGAAAGGTGCCATACTCCACCAATCTAGGCAAACATCCTACTCACCAGATGGATCTGACACCCATGACAGGTGTCAAATAAGCAGAGAA
Organism: Rana muscosa; assembly: GCA_029206835.1. NCBI lineage: Eukaryota > Metazoa > Chordata > Amphibia > Anura > Ranidae > Rana > Rana muscosa. Next base: position 105,181,606 of record CM055116.1, on the reverse strand, counting down.
CGTATGTCACGATGTCTCCACTGAATACTGGTGTCCAGTGGCGGCTGGTGCTCAACATTTTTGGGGGGGCGCAAACAAAAAAAAATAAAAATCAATTGCCGCCACTGTGCCCATTAAACGCAGCCACTGTGCCCAAACGCCACCAGTTTGCCCCCTCAAATACAGCCAGTTTGTTTCCATATACTGTACAGCCAGTTTGTCCCCATATACAGCCAGTGTGCCCCCATATATATATAATCAGTGTGCCCCCATATACAGCCAGTGTGCTCCCATATACAACCAGTTTGTCCCCATATATAGCCAGTGTGCCCCTATATATACAGCCAGTGTGCCCCCATATACAGCCAGTGTGCCCCCATATATATAGCCAGTGTGCCCCCATATACAGCCAGTTTGTCCCCATATACAGCCAGTTTGTCCCCATATATATAGCCAGTGTGCCCCCATATTCAGCCAGTTTGTCCCCATATACAGCCAGTTTGTCCCCATATATATATAGCCAGTGTGCCCCCATATACAGCCAGTTCCCCCCAAATGCAGCCAGTTTGTCCCCCATATACAGCCAGTTCCCCCAAATGCAGCCAGTTTGTCCCCCATATACAGCCAGTTCCCCCCAAATGCAGCCAGTTTGTCCCCCATATACAGCCAGTTCCCCCCATATTCAGCCAGTTTGTCCCCCATATACAGTCAGTTCCCCCCAAATGCAGCCAGTTTGTCCCCCATATACAGCCAGTTCCCCCCATATTCAGCCAGTTTGTCCCCCATATACAGCCAGTTCCCCCCAAATGCAGCCAGTTTGTCCCCCATATACAGCCAGTTCCTCCCAAATGCAGCCAGTTTGTCCCCCATATACAGCCAGTTCCCCCCAAATGCAGCCAGTTTGTCCCCCATATACAGCCAGTTCCCCCCATATTCAGCCAGTTTGTCCCCCATATACAGCCAGTTCCCCCAAAATGCAGCAAGTTTGTCCCCCATATACAGCCAGTTCCCCCCATATTCAGCCAGTTTGTCCCCCATATACAGCCAGTTCCCCCCAAACGCAGCCAGTTTGTCCCCCATATACAGCCAGTTCCCCCCAAATGCAGCCAGTTTGTCCCCCATATTCAGCCAGTGTGTCCCCCATATACAGCCAGTTCCCCCTAAATGCAGCCAGTTTGTCCCCCATATTCAGCCAGTGTGTCCCCATATACAGCCAGTTCCCCCCCCAGCCCTGCACTTACCTTCCTCGGTCCGCGCCGTCCTCGATGTGTTCTCCCGCCCTCGATGTCGCTTCAGCCAATCAGGTTACCGGTAACCAGATCCGGTGAACCTGATTGGCTGAAACCTCCACAGTCTTCTCCAAGGAACGCACCCCCGTGCGTACCTGGGAGGAGTTTTTGGAAGCCGAATACAGCTCTGATAGACACTTCCAGAACACACCCACCGCCGGCCGCCGCTCTAATTTATATGGCCGGCGCTCACCAGGAGGCCGGTCATATGAATAGTGGGCAGCGCGGCAGCGGTGACAATACATAGATTCATGCAATGCATGAATCTGTGTATTGTCTTTCAGTGGCGGTGCGGGAGCGAGAGGGGGCGGCGCTCCGGCGCCCTCTATGGACGCACCGCCACTGCTGGTGTCTCTCCCCAATGATGTGGCCAAACGAGATTTGTAAATCAGAAAAAGAAAGAAGAGCTCATCATGGTATAGCTTGTAGCCGTTTATTTAAAACATATACTCATTCTATTAAGAACACATAAAATGGAGCCAAGTTGCGCTCCACCTGCGCTCCAACTACGATGGCAGAAGTGATGTATCACGTACGTGACCCAATGCGTTTCATCAGCACATCTGACGTCCTCAGGGGTCATGTGATTACATGACCCCTGAGGATGTCAGACGTGCTGACGAAACACGTTGGGTGGCATCGGTGGTGCTTTGATGAAGCTTTGTTAAAGCTTGGCAGATGCCCTGTGTGTGTGTGGATATCTCATACCTGCAATTTCTCCAAAACAAAGCAAAGCTAAAGCTAAATTAAAGCTTCTCAAAAGCCGCAGGTGCTTAAATCGAGCTTCAAACAAGCTTTTGTCATAGAGCTCTATGGAGGCTTTAAAGACGCTTTGAAGCACCATTAAAGTTACATGGGGTATAATTTTTGAAGCGAAGCTGAAGCAAAACAAACACAAGGTGTAAACAGGACTGTAAGCTAACCATTTTATTTAGTGACGGGAGCTTTGACTGGCGTTAAAGTGGTTGTAAACCCATCCGAAAGAAAAAAAAAAAAAAAACCTGCAAGACAAAGGCATAATGAGTTAGTATGCATTGCATTCTAGCTCATTATGAAATACTTACCTTAGATCGAAGCTGGTGCAGCAGTCCCTGTACACCGCTGTGATCGGCGACATGTCTCCGGAATGTTACGGATTCGCGGGCTCCGGCGCTTGGATTGGCCATAGCCGTAAATCACTCCCGCACATGTGCGCGGAAGCCGCCGGTCACGGCACATCAGCTGAAGCAGTGGCGCGAACGAGTCGTTTCTTCAGTGCACATGTGCCCATGGGCGTCAGCTACAAAAAATTCGGGGGGGGGGGGCGCTTCAGCAGCGGCGATACACAGTCGCATTTTACCCTTTGATCGACCGCTAGCGGGGGTTAAAAGCGACCCCCCCACGTTAAAATGTAAAAACGCCCCACTGTGCCCCCTGCATCTTTCAATATCTCTTTGTCCCTACTGTGTACCCCCTCTCCACAACTGCACATCTGGACCCCTTTACATTACACAGCACTCTGCATCACTGGACCCCTTTACATTACACAGCACCCTGCACCACTGGACCCCTTTACATTACACAGCACCCTGCACCACTGGACCCCTTTACATTACACAGCACCCTGCATCACTGGACCCCTTTACATTACACAGCACCCTGCATCACTGGACCCCTTTACATTACACAGCACCCTGCACCACTGGACCCCTTTACATTACACAGCACCCTGCATCACTGGACCCCTTTACATTACACAGCACCCTGCATCACTGGACCCCTTTACGTACACAGCACCCTGCATCACTGGACCCCTTTACATTACTCAGCACCCTGCATCACTGGACCCCTTTACATTACACAGCACCCTGCACCACTGGACCCCTTTACATTACACAGCACCCTGCATCATTGGACCCCTTCACATTACACAGCACCTTGCACCTCTGGACCCCTTTACATTATACAGCCCCCCACAACACAGACCCCCCATTCAGCACAGACCCCCCTTCAGCGCAGACCCCACATTTAACACAGACGGACCCCCCCATTCAGCACAGACCCCCCATTTAACACAGACGACCCCCCCATTCAGCACAGACCCCCATTCAGCACAGACCCCCCTATGTAGCACAGACCCCCCTATTTAGCACAGATGGACCCCCTTTAAGCACAGACCCCCCCCTTCATGGATATATCCTCTCCCCCAAATCACTCCAAGTGAACTCTTTGCTTGTCCCGTCCCTCACCCTCTTCTTCATGCCCCCCTCCCCTCCTCTGTAAAAGATTAACTTTTAGATTACTCAGACCAGCGCGCTCGCCTCTCGGTACAGGTGGTCACGGCGTGTGCCTCCTTCCCTCCTCCTCCTCTGACCTCATGTGCACATGAACACATTACAGCACAGGAGGAGGAGGAGGGGCGGGTTTAGTTCGCTCCGTTCCGCAGTGCACCGACTACACTGTTTCTTGTGTGTGTCTCAGGCAGCTGGAGAGAGAATTATGCCGGGCCGTGGAATGCACAGTGAAGTGGAGCTCACAGGCCGCGTGCGGGAATGGAGATACACCGCACAAGCCGTGCCACCGTCACCCGGCACTTGTCAGCGGAGCCGCTCACTCTTTTAGCTGGCGGAGCCGCACACTATGTCACCTGCCCACCGAGCCGCCCGCTCCTTTACCAGCCTGCCCAGCTGCCCGTTCGTTCTCACCCGCCCGCCGAGCGCTCTCTCCATCCACGGCACTCACCCGCAATCCGCCCCTGCTAGATTCCAGGAGGGAGCAATCGCCCCCCCTTGCCCTATGGAGCGGTCTCCCATGCATGTGCCGATGACATTGGCGTTTCTGATACAGTGGATATCTCCTAAACCGTGCAGGTTTAGGAGATACTGTATCGACGGTACCTACAGCCCTGTAGTGAAAAGGGTTTACAACCACTTTAACCACTTAAGCCCCGGACCATTTGGTAGCTAAAGGACCAGAGGTGATTTCAGAATTTTGCACTGCGCTGCTTTAACTGTAAATTGTGCGGACACGCAATGTTGTACCCAAACGAAATTTGCATCCTTTTCTTCCCACAAATAGAGCTTTCTTTTAATGGTATTTGATTGCCTCTGCGATTTTTAATTTTTTGCGATATAAACGGAAAAAGACCGAAAATTTTGAAAAAAAATGATATTTTCTACTTTTTGTTATAAGAAAAATCGAATAAACTAAATTTTAGTCATACATTTAGGCCAAAATGTATTCAGCCACATGTCTTTAGTAAAAAAAATGTCAATAAGCGTATATTTATTGGTTTGCGCAAAAGTTATAGCGTTTAAAAACTAAGGTACATTTTCTGGAATTTACACAGCTTTAAATTTGCCTATCTCATTTCTTGAGGTGCTAAAATGGCAGGGCAGTACAAAACCACCCCAAATGACCCCATTTTGGAAAGTAGACACCCCAAGGAAATTGCTGAGAGGCATGTTGAGCCCATTGAATATTTTTTTTTTGTCCCAAGTGATTGAATAATGACAAAAAAAAAAAAAAAATTACAAAAAGTTGTCACTAAATGATATATTGCTCACACATGCCATGGTTATATGTGGAATTGCACCCCAAAATACATTCTGCTGCTTCTCCTGAGTACGGGGATACCACATGTGTGGGACTTTTTAGGAGCCTAGCCGCGTACGGGACCCCGGAAACCAAGCACCGCCTTCAGGATTTCTAAGGGCGCGAATTTTTGATTTTACTCCTCACTACCTATCACAGTTTCGAAGGCCATAAAATGCCAAAATAGCACAAAACCCCCCCAAATGACCCCATTTTGGAAAGTAGACACCCCAAGCTATTTACTGAGAGGCATGTTCAGTCCATGGAATATTTTATATTTTGCCACAAGTTGCGGGAATATGACAAACTTTTTTTTTTTTTGCACAAAGTTGTCACTAAATGATATATTGCTCACACATGCCATGGGCATATGTGAAATTACACCCCAAAATACATTCTGCTGCTTCTCCTGAGTACGGGGATACCACATGTGTGAGACTTTTTGGGAGCCTATCCGCGTACGGGACCCCAAAAACCAAGCACCGCCTTCAAGGTTTCTAAGGGCATAAATTTTTGATTTCACTCCTCACTACCTATCACAGTTTTGAAGGCCATAAAATGCCAAGATGGCACAAAACCCCCCCAAATGACCCCATTTTGGAAAGTAGACACCTCAAGCTATTTGCTGAGAGGCATGTTGAGCCCATTGAATATTTTTTTTTGTCCCAAATGATTGAATAATGACAAAAAAAAAACAACAAATGTACAAAAAGTTGTCACTAAATGATATATTGCTCACACATGCCATGGTTATATGTGGAATTGCACCCCAAAATACATTCTGCTGCTTCTCCTGAGTACGGGGATACCACATGCGTGGGACTTTTTGGGAGCCTAGCCGCGTACGGGGCCCCAAAACCCAAGCACCGCCTTCAGGATTTCTAAGGGCGTAAATTTTTGATTTCACTCCTCACTACCTATCACAATTTTGAAGGCCATAAAATGCCAAAATAGCACAAAACCCCCCCAAATGACCCCATTTTGGAAAGTAGACACCCCAAGCTATTTACTGAGAGGCATGTTGGGTTCATGGAATATTTAATATTTTGCCACAAGTTGTGGGAATATGACAAACTTTTTTTTTTTTGCACAAAGTTGTCACTAAATGATATATTGCTCACACATGCCATGGGCATATGTGAAATTACACCCCAAAATACATTCTGTTGCTTCTCCTGAGTATGGGGATACCACATGTGTGGGACTTTTTGGGAGCCTAGCCGCGTACGGGACCCCAAAAACCAAGCACCGCCTTCAAGGTTTCTAAGGGCATAAATTTTTGATTTCACTCCTCACTACCTACCACAGTTTTGAAGGCCATAAAATGCCAAAATAGCACAAAACCCCCCCAAATGACCCCATTTTGGAAAGTAGACACCCTAAGCTATTTGCCGAGAGGCATGTTGAGCCCATTAAATATATTTTGTTTGTCCCAAATGATTGAATAATGACAAAAAAAAAAAAAAAAAAAAAATGTACAAAAAGTTGTCACTAAATGATATATTGCTCACACATGCCATGGTTATATGTGGAATTGCACCCCAAAATACATTCTGCTGCTTCTCCTGAGTACGGGGATACCACATGTGTGGGACTTTTTGGGAGCCTAGCCGCGTACGGGGCCCCAAAAACCAAGCACCGCCTTCAGGATTTCGAAGGGCGTAAATTTTTGATTTCACTCCTCACTACCTACCACAGTTTTGAAGGCCATAAAATGCCAAAATAGCACAAAACCCCCCCAAATGACCCCATTTTGGAAAGTAGACACCCCAAGCTATTTACTGAGAGGCATGTTGGGTTCATGGAATATTTTATATTTTGCCACAAGTTGCGGTAATATGACAAACTTTTTTTTTTTTGCACAAAGTTGTCACTAAATGATATATTGCTCACACATGCCATGGGAATATGTGAAATTACACCCCAAAAAACATTCTGCTGCTTCTCCTGAGTACGGGGATACCACATGTGTGGGACTTTTTGGGAGCCTAGCCGCGTACGGGACCCCAAAAACCAAGCACCGCCTTCAAGGTTTCTAAGGGCATACATTTTTGATTTCACTCCTCATTACCTATCACAGTTTTGAAGGCCATAAAATGCCAAGATAGCCCAAAACCCCCACAAATGACCCCATTTTGGAAAGTAGACACCCCAAGCTATTTGCTGAGAGGCATGGTGAGTATTTTACAGCTCTCATTTGTTTTTGAAAATGAAGAAAGACATTTTTTTTTTCTTTTTTACATTTTCAAAACTTTGTGACAAAAAGCGAGATCTGCAAAATACTCAACATACCTCTCAGCAAATAGCTTGGGGTGTCTACTTTCCAAAATTGGGTCATTTGGGGGGGTTTGTGCCATCTGGGCATTCCATGGCCTCCGAAACTGTGATAGGCAGTGAGGAGTGAAATCAAAAATTTACACCCATAGAAATCCTGAAGGCGGTGCTTGGTTTTCGGGGTCCTGTACACGGCTAGGCTCCCAAAATGTCTCACACATGTGGTATCCCCGTACTCAGGAGAAGAAACAGAATGTATTTTGGGGTGCAATTCCACATATAACCATGGCATGTTTGAACAATATATAATTTAGTGACAACTTTTTGTACTTTTTTTTTTTTTTTGTCATTATTCAATCACTTGGGACAAAAAAAAAAATATTCAATGGGCTCAACATGCCTCTCAGCAAATAGCTTGAGGTGTCTACTTTCCAAAATGGGGTCATTTGGGGGGGGGGGGTTTGAACTGTCCTGGCATTTTATACACAACATTAGGAAGCTTATGTCACACATCATCCACTCTTCTAACCACTTGAAGACAAAGCCCTTTCTGACACTTTTTGTTTACATGAAAAAAAAAATTTTTTGCAAGAAAATTATGTTGAACCCCCAAACATTATATATTTTTTTAAAGCAAAGGCCCTACAGATTAAAATAGTGGGTGTTGCATTTTTTTTTTCCACACAGTATTTGCGCAGCGATTTTTCAAACACATTTTTTGGGGGGAAAACACACTTTTTTTATTTTTAATGCACTAAAAAACACTATATTGCCCAAATGTTTGATGAAATAAAAAAGATGATCATAGGCCGAGTACATGGATACCAAACACGACATTTGGGGGGGTTTTGAACTGTTCTGGCATTTTATACACAACATTAGGAAGCTTACATCCACTCTTCTAACCACTTGAAGACAAAGCCCTTTTTGACACTTTTTGTTTACATGAAAACATTTTTTTTTTTGCAAGAAAATTATGTTGAACCCCCAAACATTATATATATTTTTAAAGCAAAGGCCCTACAGATTAAAATGGTGGGTGTTGCATTTTTTTTTTCTACACAGTATTTGCGCAGCGATTTTTCAAACGCATTTTTTGGGTTAAAAAATATACTTTTTTTAATTTTAATGCACTAAAACACACTATATTGCCCAAATGTTTGATGAAATAAAAAAGATGATCTTAGGCCGAGTACATAGATACCAAACACGACATGCTTTAAAATTGCGCACAAACGCGCAGCGGCGACAAACTACATTCATTTTTAAAAGCATTTAAAAGCCTTTACAGGTTACCACGTTAGATTTACAGAGGAGGTCTACTGCTAAAATTACTGCACTCGATCTGACCTTCGCGGTGATACCTCACATGCATGATGCAATTGCTGTTTACATATGACGCTAGAATGACGCTTGCGTTCGCCTTTGCGCAAGAGCAGGGGGGGACAGCGGTGCTTTTTTTTTTATTATTATTTATTTTGCTTTTTTATTTTATTTTTAAACTGTTCCTTCCATATTTTTTTTTTACCATTTTTATTGTTATCTCAGGGAATGTAAATATCCCCTATGATAGCAATAAGTAGTGACAGGTACTCTTTTTTTGAAAAAAATTGGGGGGTTAGACCCTAGATCTTTCCTCTGCCCTCAAAGCATCTGACCACACCAAGATCGGTGTGATAAAATGCTTTCCCAATTTCCCAATGGCGCTGTTTATATCCAGGGGGGGGGGCATTCCCTCCCACTGCTTGTAAAAGCAGTCTAGAGGCTAATTATCTGCTAGAATTGCTTTTACATGAAAGCCGGCTGCTGGCTGAAAAGAATGATACCAAGATGATACCTAAACCTGCAGGCATCATTCTGGTATAAACATTCAAAGTCCAGCAATATACCAGTACTTTGCTGGTCCTTGTTGGACATGTATTGTAATCTTTTTTTTCATGCAGCCTGTTGGCTGAATGAAAAAAAGAGATTGATTGGTGGGTATGCCCACCATTAGAATACCTCCCTTCATCCACCCACCTCTAATGATGGGCATACATGCACCATTTCTATATGCCGAAGCATGGGGGCATCCTCCCGCAAAAAAGTTATGCCGCGTACACACGGTCGGACTTTTCCACGGGCAAGCCTTCTTCGGAATTTCGACCGTATGTACGCGGCATAAAAGGTTATGCCGCGTACACACGGTCGGACTTTTCCACGGGCAAGCCTCCGTCGGAATTTCGACCGTATATACGCGGCATTAGGAGCAAAATCGCTCCTCCGCCCCTGCTGCCCCCATGCTTCGGCATATATGCTCTATTTTTTAACTGTGGTGGTGAAATCACCTCCTACAGCGTTGGAGTCACGGCTTTATGTATCGTGGGAGCAAACGCTGTTGCTGTCAAGATAAATAATTCCGCGCTGCAGCTGAATGGCGCACCTGAAAAGAAAAAATTACATACCTGAAAAGCAAGCATGATAAAACATTGCAGAATAGAATACAGTAAAAAAGAGCAGAACAATAGAGAGAAAATAGAGAGAGAGAGAACAATAAAACGACAACTATTTTAGTTTTTTTTATTTTATATTTTTTTTGTGTTTTGTTTTTTACGTTTTTTTTTTTCTTTTTTACACTTTTTTTTGTAACTTTAACAACTGTAATGGTTCGGGTCTCTCAAAATGTAATGGCATCTTGGGAGACCCTGTGTAAGTATGTCCTAGTCTGTGAAATGCTGTACCCTACGCTAAAACGTCACTTTTGAGTGGTAGCGTTCAAAACATTCACCAAGGCAAAGACCAGGTTTGTCAGGACAGAGTGGACAAAAAACACGGGTGTCACGCCTAAATCCGCGCTTGCTACAGACACGACATCTTTTTGGGGGGGCTCGTTGGGTAGGGGTACTCGGGAGGACATACGTATAATGCCTCTCATGCAGCCGGCTTACTGCATTTGGTAGGGGATGGTGAGGTGCAGAACCGCCTGGATACAGGAGTTCTGTGACTATCTCATTCTGGAATTTTAGAAGAGATAACGTCCCGTCTGAAGCTCTGTATAGCACATGAGCGTTCAGCAAAGCCAATTGGAATAAGGATAGAGACACTTTTTTGTACCAGCGTCTCGCCTTACGGTCAATTAGATACGGCGCCAACAACTGGTCGTTGAGGTCCACCCCTCCCATATTTTTGTTATATTCGTGGACACAGAGGGGTTTCTCCACAACACCAGTCGCCGTACGAATTTGGACTGTCGTGTCTGCATGAAGGGAGGTAAGAAGGAAAACATTCTTATTGTCCCTCCACTTCATAGCGAGCAAGTTATTACACTTCAAGCAGGCTCTCTCCCCCAGCCTAAGACGGGCATCTACAAGCCGCTGGGGAAAGCCCCGGCGATTAGGTCGCACGGTGCCACATGCTCCAATCTGATGATCAAACAAGTGACTAAACAGTGGCACGCTCGTGTAATAATTGTCCACATACAAGTGGTACCCATTTCCGAATAAGGGTGACACCAAGTTCCACACTATCTTGCCAGCGCTCCCTATGTAATCCGGGCAGTTGACCGGCTCAACCTGACTGTCTTTTCCCTCATAAACCGTAAAGCTCCATACCTAGCCTGTTGCCCTGTCACAGAACTTATAGAGCTTGACCCCGTATCTGGCACGCTTGCTGGGAAGGTACTGCTTGAAAGACAAGCGGCCAGAAAATTTAAGCAGGGACTCATCAACGCAGACAACTTGATCGGGAATAAACAAGGCTGCAAAACGTTCGTTGAAGTGGTTTATGAGGGGCCGAATTTTATAGAGCCGGTCGTATTCAGGGTCTCCACGTGGACGACAAAGTTCATTGTCGTTGAAGTGCATGAACCGCAAAATCTGCTCGTATCGTGTCCTGGGCATGGAGGCAGAGAACACGGGCATGTGGTCAATTGGGTGCGTGGACCAATAAGCACGCAATGACGGGAATTTATGTGTGCCCATGTTGAGGGAAAGGCCCAGAAAGGTCTTAAATTCGGAAACCGTAATTGGTTTCCAATCTTTGCCAATTTTAGGCAACTGGGGGTTAGCGGCGATGAATTGACCAGCATACAAATTACTCTGGTCCACAATAGATCTATAGAGATCTTCCGTGAAAAACAGCGAATAAAAATCAATTGGCATAAAATCAGCTGTTTCCACCTGAATACCGGGTTGGGCAGTGAATGGGGGAAGTACGGGTTCTGCAGAAGTGGTGGGGACCCAATCAGGATAGGCGAATTCTGCAGGAAGGGCACTATGGGCACAACGGGCCTGCCTTTGTCTTCTTGGTGGCAGCGGGACACTACTTGTGCTTGCCACCTCGCCAGCTTGAACTGCACTTATGGGACTCGCCACGTCACCACGTGATACTGCAGTGCTGGATGTACGCCCAGGCTGTACTAGGCCGCTGGTGCTTGCCAATTCACCAGAAGGAATAGCGGCGCTAGTACTACTCTTCTCCATGATACGAGAGACCTGCGGTTCTTGCTCCTCAACAACCTCAGAAGATCGGGATCGGGTGCGCCTGACCTTAGCAGGGACCTCAACTTCGTTGTCAGAGCTATCTGACGTGGGGCCGCTGACGTCACTGTCTTCTACGGGAAGATATTCTGAGCCTGAATCTGACAGATGCGTGACCTCCTCTTCACTATCTGTCATGCTCAGAATCTCGTAGGCCTCTTTACTAGTGTACCTTCGTCTTGCCATTTTGGGCTCTAAATTTAGGGGTACACTAGTAAGATTCACAGGTAAAAAAAGCACCTGACTGTCAGCAAATGTATCAAACGCTACCAAAAAAACTGTTAGTGATCGCAGGGATCAGGACTGTCTCTGCGAATGCTGCAGTTATGTGTGTTGTGTTTGGTAAGTGACAGTGATCAATCGATACTGCACTTGGGTGGGCTGGGCTGGGCTGGGCGGAGGGGCTAAACGCAGGTGCTAGCAGGTATCTGGCCTGATCCCGCTAACACTGCGTTTTTGGGAACCCTAAACCGCTGGGGACGCTAGTATAGATCTGATCAGATACTATACCACTAAGGGAGGTCTATGCTTTGCACGTGGGTGTTAGCGTTACTGGCACTAACCTGACGCTGCCTGGGGCGACGCAGACCCTCTCTGGCGCTAAAACCTAATTGATATCAGCCGCCAGGCGATCAGGGGGTTAAACCTTTATTGGGTTATATACGGCGGGTGCCCTGATGCTATAAAAAGCAAACTAACCAACCAGCGTCACCCGTAAAACTTATATGGTGATCACTGGTGAAAGGGTTAACTAGGGGCAATTAGGGGGTTAAAACCTTTATTAGGTTATATATGGGGGTACCTGACGCTATATAAAAACCTGACGGGTAACCTAAATAACGAAATAACTAACTGGCTAACCAGTGTCACCAGTAAAACTTATACGGTGATCACTGGTGAAAGGGTTAACTCTAGGGGCAATCAGGGGGTTAAAATAATATATGGGGGTACCTGACACTATAAAAACCTGCAACGAAACTAAAAATAAATAACTGGCTATCTAGGGCACCACCAGCACTAAATACAGCGATCGGAAATACGATCGCTTAGTGACGCTGGCGTTAGGGGGTGAAAGGGTTACCTGGGGGGCGATCAAGGGGTTAAACCTTTATTATAGGGGGTTAGGGGGCTACCCTGGACCTAAAGGGGCCTAAACCTAACTGCCCTGCAACTTTTTACAGTCACAAATGACACTGATTGCAGTGATCAGTAAAAAAAATGACCACTGCAAACGGTGCACTGTGACTGGGGGTACTGGGGGTGATCTGGTGGGTGATCTGGGGGTGACTGGGGGTGTAAGTGTGCCTACGTGTACTGGTGTCAGTGGGCTGTTGGTGCACTTACTATGTGATGTCTTCTCTCCTCGCGCCGGATCGAAAAGACCGCCGCATGGAGAGATGACATCACTTCCTCTGCCTGTGTTTACATTACACAGGCAGGGGAAGCTCTCTCATTCGCCGGGAGCGATCGCGAGGGGGTGGCCGGAATCGAACAGCCGTCCCCTCATCCCTGATCGCTCCCAAACGAATAACGGCCGCTCACTGTAAAGAAGGGGGGTTCGATCGGACCCCCCAACTATACAAAGGCGATCACGTAGATCTACGTGATTCTGCCTGTCGGTGCCATTCTGCCGACGTATAATTACAGTCGGTGGTCGTTAAGTGGTTAAGAGAGCTTTAACGAAGTGTGTCCAAAGCCTTGTTTTGAAGCATGTGTGTTGAAGCCAAAGCAAGTGTAAGGGCTTGTTTACTCTTGCTTCAAAACATTGGTTCGGACAGGCTTTGTTAAAGCTCCCTGAGCGCCAGTCAAAGCCCCTGTCACTAAAAAAAATAGTTAGCTTACAGTCCTGTTTACACCTTGCTTGGTGCTTGGTTCTTTCACTGAGGCTTCAGTGGGGTTTCGATGAGGCTTCGGTGGAGCTTCGGTGGGGCTTCGATGAGGCTTTGGTGGAGCTTCGATGGGGCTTCAGTGAGGCTTTGTGGGGCTTTGATGAGGCTTTGTGGGGCTTCAGTGGGGCATCAAGTGAACTTTGCCATAGACTTTTATGGAGGCTTTTAAGACGCTTTGAAGCCACACTAAAGCTGCATGGGGTATAATTTTTGAAGCAAAGCTGAAACAAAGCAAAGCAAAAGCAAGGTGTAAACAGGACTGTAAGCTAACCATTTTATTTAGTGACAGGAGCTTTGACTAGCATTCAGAGAGCTTTAACAAAGCCTGTCCGAAGCCTTGTTTTGAAGCAAGTGTAAAATAGCCGTTAATGTGTGTTGAAGCCGAAGCAAGTGTAAATGAGCCCTAAATGAGCCCTTACTGACAGTTTTGTAAGCAAGCAAAAGTAACAGACTTACTGGAAGGATCAACAGGTGAGGATAAGGGGAAAAAAGCTTAAAAAAGAAAGCTAATTAAACCACATTTAAAGAGGAAGTAAACCCTGATGGTTTTACTTCCTCTTTGTTTCCCTGCAAAGGTAAAGCATAATGGGCTACTTTGCATCGCATAGCAGCCCATTATGTGTAACTTACCTGCAGGAGAAGCCCGCGATGCCCCCGTCTTCCTCGCTAGTAGCGAGCATCCATCTTCACCCCTCTTCTTCCGGGAGCTGCGAACTCCGGCTCTGTGACTGGCCGGAGTTGCTTGACGGTGCATGACGTCACTCCCGCGCGTGGGAGCCGCCACTAGCGGCATGACCCCATTCACAAAACGACACGCTCAGTGCGCCTGCACCATTGTCTACGGTGCGCATGCGCCAGAGACATCGGTGCTGTAATTTTTGCAAATATCTCCTAAACCGTGTAGGTTTTTGGAGATATTTGTTGCACCTACAGGTAAACCTTAATCTAGGCTTACCTGTAGGTATAAGTGGTCTGCGAGGGTTTACAACCACTTTAAGGATTAGTAAGCTGCAATATGATGCATTTTTATTTTTGGATTTAATATCCCTTTAAGTCAAATGCTTTTGCATAATATGGACATTTAGTTTGGATCACTTCCATGTGGTATGCTCTCGCCCCAGGCCAAAATGATGGATGTCAGCCAATGAAAATTTGGCTGATCGTTTTAATCTGTGAAGCATTTGTGAAAGCAGCAAGATGTTTGTATCACAGAGAGCCTATACAGATGCTCCTATTACATCCCCTACTCCGGATACAGTATATAGTGATCTCTTCTCACTTTTTGTGTTATTATATTAATATTAATATACTTTATATATTGTATACTGATTCTTGTATATAATGAACATACATAGTTGTTTTTTGTAGCTGTAATACTCTAAAAAATAAATAAATAATTTTATAAAGTTCTAGGAGCCTGTATATTAAGGGCCCTTTCACATGGGGCAGAATATGATTTGCTCAGCAGAGGATCTGTCTGTTGATCCCCTACAAAGTGGGCAGATGACAGTTCTGAGTCCACTCAGTTTCTGCAGGACGGACATAGACACAGCTCTGCTATATGGGCGGTCAGGAATAAACATCCGGCTGTCCATTTACACCCAACTGCCCTCTGATCTGCCTAGATGGAGGGGCATGGATCCCCTTCTGTTTTTATTCAATTTATTTTTTTGCGGGACTGTATCGGTTTGGAGCTAAGCGGGTGTAAACTGACACAAGTCCATTTACACCCGCTGGTCCATAGGGATACATGGACAATTCAATAAGGTCTGCCTGAAAAACTGACAGGTGAACCTGATCGGATCAGCCGTGTGAAAGGGGCCTAAAGGCATCACTTTTCCTGTTATTTTAAGGCATTGAAAGGAAAAGTTGTAAACGAAAATTGCGTTTTTCAAAAAACAGCAGTAATACAGTATGTCAAAAAAAGATGTGCACACTGCCTGTTCTAACAGAAGGATAAGGCATATGCCATGTACACATGATCGATTTTCTCGACGGTGAAAACACCGTCGAGAAAATCGACGGGAAAAACGAGGACCGGCTTGGTCCCCTACACACGGCCGGTTTTCATGACATTTTTTCTCTTGGTCGAGAAAAACGACCGTGTGTAGGCTCCCTGGCAGTGTTTCCCTATGGGAAAACTGCCGCGGAAAAAAATGCCGTGAATCACAATGAGAAAAATTAGAGCATGTTCTAATTTTTCTCGTCGTGATTCTTGCCGCTTTTCTCGTCTAGAAAAATGCTGGAAAGCCCACACACGGTTGTTTTTCTCGTCAAAGAGAAAAAATAAAAATTTTCCAGACGAGAAAAATGGTTGTGTGTACGCAGCATTAGATTAGTAGATTCTTGCCAACAGTACTAAACACTACATGCAACCCCTATGTGTGGACAGCAGCAGCTGTCATCAGGGCTGTCAGATATGTACTCTTCACATGTAACAGTCCACCTGAGTGGTTCCATGTGAAGAATAAAGCCTCTGACAAATCCTGGATGCAGAAATGTGTGCAATCAAGGATGGTAATTTAGTGAAATTTCTGGCTGCATGCAAACTTGCTGTAGCTAATCATCCAGTTTGTATGTAGCCATACCACACAGGGCAACTGTGTCCAGAGATGGCATTTAGTCAGTTATGTGAATGTAGCCTAAACATCTCAAGGCTTGGATGTTACCAGTCGTGTACTTAGAGGGGGCGCTGGTGTGGACTCACTGGGGGTGCTGCAGCTGCCTACAAATCACAAAAAAATAAATATCAGATGGCCCCAGCACTCCCAGTGAATCTGTACCTGCTGCTTCAGTAACAGCAGGAGATCAGAGAGAGGGGAAGTCTCCTCCAGTGTGTGGGGTGGGGGAGTGTTGTTCTGAGGGTTATGTCCCAGGGGGTAATGGGGGTGTCTGTACTGAGGTCTCTCTACCTGTAGAGGGGGTGGGGGAGCTCGGGGGAATGGTGGTGTATGTACTGGAATTTCTGTACCTGTGGGGCTGTCTGCACTGAGGTTTATCTACCTGTGGGGTGGTTGTGCATATCCATACTGACGTTTCTTTACCTGTGGGGGAGATGGGGGTACCTGTACTGAGGTTTCTCTACCTGTGGGGGAGATGGGGGTACCTGTACTGAGGTTTCTCTACCTGTGGGGGAGATGGGGGTACCTGTACTGAGGTTTCTCTACCTGTGGGGGAGATGGGGGTACCTGTATTGAGGTTTCTCTACCTGAGGGGGAGATGGGGGTACCTGTACTGAGGTTTCTCTACCTGTGGGGGAGATGGGGGTACCTGTACTGAGGTTTATCTACCTGTGGGGGAGATGGGGGTACATGTACTGAGGTTTCTCTACCTGTGGGGGAGATGGGGTACCTGTACTGAGGTTTCTCTACCTGTGGGGGAGATGGGGGTACCTGTATTGAGGTTTCTCTACCTGTGGGGGAGATGGGGGTACCTGTACTGAGGTTTATCTACCTGTGGGGGAGATGGGGGTACCTGTACTGAGGTTTCTCTACCTGTGGGGGAGATGGGGGTACATGTACTGAGGTTTCTCTACCTGTGGGGGAGATGGGGGTACCTGTATTGAGGTTTCTCTACCTGAGGGGGAGATGGGGGTACCTGTACTGAGGTTTCTCTACCTGTGGGGGAGATGGGGGTACCTGTACTGAGGTTTCTCTACCTGTGGGGGAGATGGGGGTACCTGTACTGAGGTTTCTCTACCTGTGGGGGAGATGGGGGTACATGTACTGAGGTTTCTCTACCTGTGGGGGGAGATGGGGGTACCTGTACTGAGGTTTCTCTACCTGTGGGGGAGATGGGAGTACCTGTACTGAGGTTTCCCTTCCGCTGAGAGTGTCTGTCTGGAGGTTTCTCCACCTGTGGGGGATTAGGGTGTCTGTACTGAGGTTTTGGGTGAAGGCGTACTGGGTGACTGCATTGATTTTTGGAGCACACAGTCCACAGGGTCTTGTCCCAGAGTGGACTAGTCCAGCCTGGGGAGGGCAGGCTGCTCTCTCCAGACACCAGCTGCTGAAAGAGACCTCAGATGGGCAACCCGAGCAGAGGAATGCAGAGACCCAGATGCTTAGAAGAAGCTGAGTGAGGGGAGCTGTCTGCCACAGATCTGTCTGGTAACATTAGAGGGTATCGTTTGGAAGATTGGAAGGTGGCATCCATCTGTCCTTGGGCCTTGTGAGTACAGACATTACTGGATCTTGGGGACCTTGTGCTCTAGCTATCCCTCTGGTTCCTAGTTATAGTCAGCTGTGGGTCTACTTAAAGGGGACACTGGCTGGGGGTCTTGAAGAGCTCTGTCCAGATGTTGTCCACTAAGAAAAGGGACATTGCTCTACAAGTTTTTCTACTACTTAAGCAAGGAAGGAAGATTAAAGTGAATGTAAACCCACTCTCATCATCGCTAAACGACTGCCATAGTGCTTATCTCTAAGAATATACCTGCCCAGTGTTACCAACCGCCAGTATTTTTACTGACAGCCAGTAAAAAACAGAGAAATTTCTCCTGCCAGTAAATGCCAGTAAAAGTAAAAGGTTGCCAGTAAAAAATATAGCTATGACACTCGGCTTGGTCCAGAACCAGCTTGGACCATCTGAGTGCTTGCTACAGTGTGATCGGGCAGCTCTGACAGAGGCGGGGCCTGAGCATGTCATGTGATGTCATGGTACAATGGAACCAAGAAGAGCAGCCAGAGTCTCATGTGTGGGTCTGCGGTATGGGAGAAAGGCAGGCTGGGACCAGGACCGTCAGTGCTGTTTAGACTGGAGTGGACTGGAGGGACCACTAGGCTTGGAGAGAGACTGTCACTGTGAATCAGGAGGGGGCGTGTCATGTCAGTGAGGTGTCATCATCATCTGTGCTGCTGCACTCTTCTGTCTGTGCCACTGTGAGAGTCAATTTCATTCTAATTTCTTGCCCTCCTGAGTGCTGTCCTTGAGTTACTTACTATTTTAAAAATAAAATAAGAATTATGATTTTTGCCTTATTATCTACCTTAAATCACATTGCTAATTGCATATTGTATTTGTTTGTAGCCTAAATACTCTAATTTGCCCTTAACACTGTAATTTTGTAACTTTTGGAAATTCCAGTAAAAACTTGGCTCTGCCAGTAAGTTTTGGGTATTGTGTCAGTAAATTTCAATCTGGTAGGTTGGCAACACTGTACATACCTCCTGCATGTATCCTTACCTGTCAAATATCTCCCCTTTTTCTGTATGTAGCCCTGCAAAACTCCGGCTTCTGTGGGCGGGTGTGTTGTCCTGAGCTCGGTGGGCGGAGTCGTGACGTCAGTAGACTCTCTACCCACCTCTACACTCCCCTTGGCAACATATATTTTCTCCTATGTATTTCTTACATTCTTACTGGTCTCGTGGATTATGCCCGATGATCACTAACAGCTAGTCAAAACCAAGGAAAGGCACCACATGACTTTTAACATGCCCAATCATCCTGAGGTGTGGAGCAGCCAATCCTGGGAGAGATGGAGAATAAAGAAGGGGGGATATGAGGTACACAGAATGCCTCTCTCACACTCCTGCATAAGATAAGGAAATCACCTGTCAGTCACAGCAAGGGGCAAGAATGGACACCTATTTCTCTGTGTGTCCATTTTTATCTTACTAAAAAAAGATAAAAGGATTGCTCAGAGCTGGATTAACTCTTCGTGACAAGACTGGGCAAAGGGGACATGAAATCCCATACTCTAAAATGTACAACCCTAATAAAAGAAAAAAAAAATCAGGTTTACATCCACTTTAATGCGGCGTACACACGATCGTTTTTCATGCCGTTAAAAATGCCATTTTTTAAAATGGCCATTAAAACCAATCGTGTGTATGCTCCAGAGCATTTTTAACGGCGTGAAAAACGGCCATTAAAAATTTCAAACATGCTCTATTTTTTCACGTCGTTTTTCATGTCGTTTTTTTTAACGACGTGAAAAACGATAGTGTGTATGCTTTTATGAGGGGAAAAAAAACCGCGCATGCTCAGAATCAAGTATGAGACGGGAGCGCTCGTTTTGGTAAAACTAGCGTTCATAATGGAGATAGCACAATCGTCACGCTGTAACTGACTGAAAAGCACGAGGCTGAAAAGCGCGAATCGCCGCTCAACAAAGTTTACTAACATGAAGGGTGGCGCCATTCGAATGGAACTTCCCCTTTAAAGTGGCGTCGTACGTGTTGTACGTCACTGCGCTTTGCTCAAGTGTTTTTTTTAATGATCGTGTGGATGCAAGACAGGCTTGAGAGGAAACATGAAAAAAAACGACGAGAAAAATGTCGGTTAAAAAAATGGCATGAAAAACGATCGTGTGTACGCCGCATAAGTCCTTAGTGTACATTGTTTTTATTTTGGAGTATCCCACCACATCCCTTATCCCTATCCAAGTTTTCCAAAAATAAAAACAACAAAAACATCCCCCATTGAAGAAATGAGCGAAAGTGTTGTGTGCACCTGCCTGTGAAAACTACTGTGCCTGGCTTCGGGCTTAAGTTGGGAAGACCTGGGCAAAATTTCTGTGGCTCCTATGGGAGTAGCGCTACACAAGCAACCAAGGGTGCACAGTGTCCTCAGTTATTAGCACACTGCTGGCCAGGCCAAAGCATCTTTGGTTTTGGTGCCAGCGTCAGTGGTGTTTTTAAGGTCCTCATAGGCAAGGGGCACTTACTGCCACACAGATTAAAATGTTGACTGGCTAACAGGATATAATGATAATCGAATTCCCTGTACACACGACCTGTTTTCCTGTAGGAAAAAGTCTGATGAGAGCTTTTGGACATGAATCCTGACCGTGTGTATTCTCCATCAGACTTTTTCCAACAGGAAAACTGCCGGAAAAAAATAGAGAGCAGGTTCTCTATTTTCCCGTCTGAAAAAATTCCTAGCGGAAAAAACGTTTGTCTGTATGCTATTCCAACGGAAAAAAAAACACACATGTTCGGGAACAATTCGACACGTGCTCGGAAGCATAGAACTTCATTTTATCGGCTCGTCATAGTCTTTTACGTCACCGCGTTCTTGGCAGTCAAAAGTTCACCGGACTTTCCTCAAGGCATGCTTGAGAGGAATTCCGTCAGGAAAACCATTGTTTTTTTTTCCGACGGGAAAACCGCTCGTGTGTACATGGCATGAGACTAATATCATTTTTTAACTAAACAAGAATGAATTAGTCTAAAAACTGTCAGGTTACATTATAATGACAAGCTAATAAATAGATGGTTTGAAAAATTGTATAACGCAAAGTATTTATCATATCCATGTCTTTAAAGAGACCTGGGGTATGTGCCCTGTGTGCCAAAATCTAGCAACACCCATGACCAGCATCTTAGCAACCAAAGGGGTGGCAAAAATAGAGAGTATATGTGGTATACAGTATAGCAGAGATTGTACCAACTTTTGAATGTTTTCTGGTAGGGATGAGCCGAACACCCCCGGGTTCGGTTCGCACCAGAACTAGGGATGAGCTTCGTGTTCGAGTCGAACATACGTTCGACTCGAACATCGGCTGTTCGATCGTTCGACGAAGATCGAACGATTTGGGCCGTTCGCGCCAAATTCGAGTGACGCGAACGGCCCACAATGCACTACGCCATCGCAGTGTCATCCAGGCGCTGTGATTGGCCAAGCATGCACTGTGACCCCGCATGCTTGGCCAATCACAGCACCGGCAGCGAGGAGAGCAATGATTGGCCACAGGCAGGATGCCTGTGGCCAATTATTGCTGAGGGTGTTTAGTACACGCCCCACACTATAAAAGGCCGCCAGCACGGCGGCCTAGTGTAGTGTGTTCCGGAGCAGGGAAAGAGCAGCATAGGCAGGGACAGTGACTTTTATTTCTTTCTTGCTTAACCTGGATTCCTTTAGTTTAGGGAAAGAGAAGGATAGGTAGGGAGAGTGTCAGTGTGTTTTGTGCTTGTGCTATATTGTGCTTAAAAAATAGGATTTTTATAACAGCTTACCTGTAAAATCCTTTTCTTGGAGTACATCACGGGACACAGAGCGACATAGTCATTACTAATGGGTTATATAGATACCGTCAGGTGCTGGCACTGGCAACTTCCAAAACCGGAAGTACCCTCCCCTATATAAGCCCCTCCCATCCGGGAGCACCTCAGTTTTGTAGCAAAGCAATAAGTGTCCCCAAAGAGGGGCGGGAGCTCTGTGTCCCGTGATGTACTCCAAGAAAAGGATTTTACAGGTAAGCTGTTATAAAAATCCTATTTTCTTTCTCGTACATCACGGGACACAGAGCGACATAGTCATTACTAATGGGATGTCCTAAAGCAATGCCCAATGAGGGGGGGGATACACCATATATAAGCTGAGCGCTATCAGACATGAGGATCTTTTGCGGCCTGCAACACACTGCGCCCAAAGGCGACATCCTCCTGACTTCTAACGTCCACCTGGTAGAACCTAGTAAACGTGTGTACTGAAGACCATGTTGTGGCCTTACAGATTTGAGCCAGGGAGGCCTGGTGATGCACTGCCCATGAAGTTCCAACTGCTCTCGTGGAGTGCGCTCTAACTTTGAACGGAGGCGGTCTCCTTCTCAAGCCATAGGCTTGTATTATGACCTGTCGAATCCACTTGGCTAAAGTAGATTTTGACGCTGCCTGACCCTCTCTGGGGCCTTCCGGCAGAATAACCAAAGTATCCGTTCTGCGAATCTGAGCAGT
Source organism: Rana muscosa (assembly GCA_029206835.1). Taxonomy (NCBI): domain Eukaryota; kingdom Metazoa; phylum Chordata; class Amphibia; order Anura; family Ranidae; genus Rana; species Rana muscosa. The sequence goes on along the minus strand of CM055116.1, from coordinate 105,159,407 downwards.
GGCCTTTAGATAAGCTTTAACTGCTCTTACTACATCCAAAGAATGCAATAACTTTTCCTCTACCGAAGTAGGTTTGGGGAAAAAAGAAGGAAGAACCACATCTTGGTTCAAATGAAACCTCGATACCACCTTAGGAAGAAAGGCTGGATGAGGACGTAACACTACTCTATCCTTATGGATAACCAGATATGGCTCCTTACAGGACATAGCTGCTAATTCCGACACTCTTTTAGCCGAACAAATGGCTACTAGAAAAATCAATTTCCTGGTGAGAAGCACCAAAGAAATATGATGTAATGGTTCAAATGGTTGTTTCTGTAGAACCGACAGAACCAAGTTTAGATCCCATGGACATATGGGAATATTAACCGGAGGACTAATACGCATCACTCCTTGTATAAAGGCTTTGACTAGTGAATGCGAAGCCAAGGGCCTTTGAAAAAATATTGACAAGGCCGAAATCTGACCCTTGATAGTACTCAAGGCAAGCTTCCTATCTACAGCCCACTGTAGGAAGTCCAGAATCCTACCTATTACGTACTTATGTGGATGCCATTTCTTGGCCTCACACCACGCGATGTACGCCTTCCAGATTCTATAGTAGATCTGCCTGGATACCGGCTTCCTGGCATTGATCATGGTAGATACCACAGGATTAGAGAGCCCTCTCTTTTTTAGAATGTGTGCTTCAATAGCCAGACCGTCAAACCTAGGGCTGGTAAGGAAGGGTGGTATATTGGTCCTTGCGAAAGCAGGTCCGGACGACGTGGGAGAGACCAAGGACTCCCCACTGACATTTTACATTCTCCGTGTACCACGCTTTTCGGGGCCACGCATGGAGCCACCAGAATCACTGGTTCCTTTTCTACCCTGATTCTGCGGAGTCATCGAGGCAACCATTGTGGCGGTGTGAATGCATATATCAGCTTGAACTGATCCCAAGGGAACACTAGGGCATCCGAGCCGCAAGCTAGGGGATCCCTTGTCCGAGAGACAAACCTGTCCACCTTTGCGTTGAATCTGGATGCTAGAAGATCTACATCCGATGTTCCCCACCGCTGACATATTGTCCAGAAAACCTCGGGGTGAAGGGACCCTTCCTCTGGGCATAATTGCTGGCGACTTAGAAAGTCCGCCTTCCAATTCTCCACTCCTGGAATAAATACCGCAGATATGGCTGGGACATATCTTTCTGCCCATTTCAGGATGTAATTTACTTCCCTCTGGGCTGCACGACTCCTGGTGCCCCCCTGATGATTGATATATGCCACTGCTGTGGCATTGTCTGATTGAATTCTGACAGGGGACCCTTGGAGTTTGGATGTCCATGCTACTAGGGCATACCGGGCTGCTCGTATCTCTAAGAGATTGATGGGCAGGGCCTTTTCTGCATCCGACCATCTGCCCTGGAGAGACCATTGCTCCAGTACTGCTCCCCAGCCTATAAGGCTGGCATCTGTAGTGACCACCTTCCAAGAAATCGGACTGAAGGATTTCCTTTTTTCCAGATTCTGGGGAACCAACCACCAACGGAGGCTCTTGCGAACGGAAGGGGACAAGGACATTGTAAGTCTAGGGCCTGAACTTTTTTGTTCCAGGCTGACAGTATGGCCCCTTGCAAATTCCTTGAATGGAATTGACCGTAGGGTACTGCTTCGAATGATGCCACCATCTTTCCCAGCAGCCTCATATACAGGCGTATGGACGGCTGTCTTTTTTGTACCCACTAAGTGGATCAAATCTTTCAAAGACAACACCTTTCCTCGAGGCAAGAATATTTTTCTCTGGCCTGAATCCAACCTTAGCCCCAAGTATTCCAGACTTTTGACTGGTTTTTAGGGGTGACTTGTCTCGGTTGATAATCCAACCGTGAGATTCCAGATACTTGATTGTCTTGTGAACGACCACGTCTAGTTTTTTCACTGAGTGGTCTATCAGCAACAAGTCATCTAGATATGCCATTATCATTACACCTTGTGTTCTTAGATTGGCCAATAAAGGGCCAGAATTTTTGTAAACACTCGTGGTGCTGTGGCCGAACCGAAGGGTAAGGCTCTGAACTGAAAATGGCGCCCTTCTACTGCAAAGCGTAGAAATTTTTGGTGGACTGGAAAGATGGGAATGCGCAAATAAGCATCTTTGATGTCGATCGCGGCTAACCAATTCTCCCCTTGTAGGGCAGTGGCCACCGATCGGATTGACTCCATTGGAAAGTCCTGATATACAGGAATTTGTATAGTCCTTTTAGAATTAATATGGGCCTCCCGTCCGCGTTTGCTTCGGGACTGTAAAGAGGTTTGAGTAAAACCCGAACCCTCATTCTTCCAGGGGAACCTCCATAATTACTCCTTGGAGCAATAGTTGTTCTAGTGCCAACAGGAGGGACTCTCTCTTCCGGGGATCCCTTGGCACGTTTGACCTCAAAAATGGGAAGGAGGAGAGTCTTTTAACTCCAAACTGTATCCCAAACATACTGCGGAGAGCACCTATCTGTCTTGATCGTGTCCCGCCAGGTCTCTTGCGAACAACTGGAGTCCTCCCCGCACCCGACTGAGTGGGGGCTTCAATGAATTTAACTTTGGGGGAGGTTTTGTACCTCCCCTGACCCAGGGTTTCTCATTACCCTGCTATTGTCCCTGTTTTTTACCCCCGGGAATTGACCGAGAAGGCCGTCGGAACTGTTACACAGCCGATGCCCCAGGGACTGGAGAAGCAGGCCTCTTAAAGAGGGACCTCTAACTCTGTTTTTAACCGGCAAGAGCGTATTTTTACCGCTGGAAATTTTCTGGATATATTTGTCCAGGTTTTCCCTGAATAAGCATTCACCATGAAATGGGACGCTAACCAGCCATTCTTTACAGGGAGCTTCAGCAGACCAGTTTTTGAGCCATAGGAGCCTACGCATATGTACTATAGACAGCGTAAGGCGGGAGGCCTGATGGACTGAATCCTTTATGGCGTCAACCGCAAAGCCTAAGGCTCTAGGTAGATCAGCTAGGGCAAAGCCTGCTGATCTGTCAAGTCCCTCAAGACCTGTTTCAACTGATCCTTCACTGCTTAGCAGACCCCAATAGCTGCTACTGCTGGTTGTGTCACCAAGCTTGCTGAAGAAAGAAGCAGATTTTCATAAGGACTCCAATCTTTTATCTATTGGGTTCTTGAACATTTGGACATTATCCACTGGACATGTCAGTGATTTATACATACAAGAGATGGCTGCGTCCACTGTAGGGACCTTCCATTTTTTTTTTTTTTTTTAATGAACTTATCCTCCATGGGATAGACCACCGGAAATCTCTTGGGGGAATAAATATTTTCTCAGGACGTTCCCAATCCTGGTAAATGAGCCCTTTCAGTAAAGGGTGAAGTGGAAAAGAACAGACAGTCTGGGGGCTTCTAGCGACCCCAACGAGGATACAGTAGTGGTTGATGGTTCCGCAAGGTGCATTTTTAAATGCTGATCGGACCATGTTAGTCAGAGACTGAACCCATAATCTTTCAGCTTGAGATGCTGAGAAAAGGTTCCCCCACTGTTGATTCCTCTATAACAGAATCAACCTCATCCTGATCCCCTTCAGGCAGGTCGATCCCTGTATGGGACTGTTGCTCTGCTAACAGGCACTCTGAAGGAGGAGACGGAGATCGGGCGTGCTTTCCCTGACAGGGAGGCAGCGATAAATGTTGACAATCTCTCTCTAATCCTCCCAGAGCTGAGGAAAAAACCTCCTCTGTTACATACACAGGAGCAGGTGAACTGAGGACAGCCACAGTACCAAGTACCCCTGCGGGGTCTCTACGGTCACTTACCTCTGAACTTCAGGGGAGACTGGTGCAGCAGAAGTATGCCCAAGATCCTCCGAGCCCGATGAGACCCCCTTCGCTTCCTGGAAGATTCAGTTCCGGAGCTTCTGGACGGCATATTCCTAAGCCTAAAGCTGAGGTATTCCAGCCGTAATACACCACTTTTACTGAGAATAGTCTAGCACAATTGCTGCTATATCACAGTTGGTGTCTACTAATGTGCCTTTCTAGGGGATGCCTGTATCAACCGCTTGCTGTATGCCCTTTTTTAAATGTTGCCAGCTCTGTCTCTGTACTTCATAGCCAGCTCACCACACAAAACTGTGGTTTTTACATGCTGGGACGCCCGCACATGCGCAGAAGCGCTGCGGCGCACACAGAGCGTCATCCCCCAGGCTCCGCCCCCTTTCCTGGCTCACCTCTATATATAGAGGCGCGTGCACGCGCGCGGCCACGTGCGCCTTCGGCGCTAATTTTTAAAAATGGAGACTAGGGACAAGAGCCAGGGCCCCTCTTTGCCGCAGGCCGGGGGATGGACGAGCATTGCAACATGGCAGAGGAAGCAGTTTCCCATAAGAGAACTCACCATCTGCCTGGACTTGCTCTGCTGAGAAGAAACTAGTCCACATGACAAGAAAACATTCCACAGCGGCCTCTAGTGGACAAACACAGGTACCGCAGTCTAATATCTTAAATATATATAAAAAACTATTTTTATTTTTTTTTCTTGACCACCATTAAAAATTATTACATTTTTTTAGTAGTTACAGGCATGCCAGAATTTTGCGGGAATACCATTAGGTAACAGACAGAAAGACAAATTAGGCTTGGGGGTCCCCCAATAGAACCAAGTTCCTGGGGGCCCCCACTTACCTGTTCCCCGCCGCAGGACTTTGTTTGGTCCACAAAAGCCCAAACTTCACCTATCACGGCAGGCATTGTAATCAAACCTTCAGGGACCGGGTTCCCAAGGATTCCACTCCCCTGGACCTGTATAGCACCCTGCACAGAAAACATCTTGGTCGTGGGTATGACCAGAGCTCTGGATCCCAGGGTCCAGCTCTCCTAAGAGAAGCATTACAGGCAAAACCTTGCTCTTCTCTGCAAGGCCCGGGTACCGACCGTTTAGCTATGAAGCTTTTTTGGTCGGATCCGGAATAGCTTACTGAGGCCCAAAAGAACCTGTACGCAAGCTCAGTGAAAAACACATGTTTCTTCTTGGCCAACACCTTAGACACTGGCAAAAAACTGAGGTGCTCCCGGATGGGAGGGGCTTATATAGGGGAGGGTACTTCCGGTTTTGGAAGTTGCCAGTGCCAGCACCTGACGGTATCTATATAACCCATTAGTAATGACTATGTCGCTCTGTGTCCCGTGATGTACGAGAAAGAAAAAACATTTTTTCTAGGGACAGAAAACTGTAGGTAGGGAGAGTGTCAGTTTCTTTCACTGTCAAAGTCCTTGTTTCCAGGGACCTGGAAGGACAGTGAGTGAATTCTCCTTGTGCTAAATTGTGCTTAAAAAAAACATTTTTTCTAGGGACAGAAAACTGTAGGTAGGGAGAGTGTCAGTTTCTTTCACTGTGAAAGTCCTTGTTTCCAGGGACCTGGAAGGACAGTGAGTGAATTCTCCTTGTGCTAAATTGTGCTTAAAAAAAACATTTTTTCTAGGGACAGAAAACTGTAGGTAGGGAGAGTGTCAGTTTCTTTCACTGTCAAAGTCCTTGTTTCCAGGGACCTGGAAGGACAGTGAGTGAATTCTCCTTGTGCTAAATTGTGCTTAAAAAAAACATTTTTTCTAGGGACAGAAAACTGTAGGTAGGGAGAGTGTCAGTTTCTTTCACTGTCAAAGTCCTTGTTTCCAGGGACCTGGAAGGACAGTGAGTGAATTCTCCTTGTGCTAAATTGTGCTTAAAAAAAACATTTTTTCTAGGGACAGAAAACTGTAGGTAGGGAGAGTGTCAGTTTCTTTCACTGTCAAAGTCCTTGTTTCCAGGGACCTGGAAGGACAGTGAGTGAATTCTCCTTGTGCTAAATTGTGCTTAAAAAAAACATTTTTTCTAGGGACAGAAAACTGTAGGTAGGGAGAGTGTCAGTTTCTTTCACTGTGAAAGTCCTTGTTTCCAGGGACCTGGAAGGACAGTGAGTGAATTCTCCTTGTGCTAAATTGTGCTTAAAAAAAACATTTTTTCTAGGGACAGAAAACTGTAGGTAGGGAGAGTGTCAGTTTCTTTCACTGTCAAAGTCCTTGTTTCCAGGGACCTGGAAGGACAGTGAGTGAATTCTCCTTGTGCTAAATTGTGCTTAAAAAAAACATTTTTTCTAGGGACAGAAAACTGTAGGTAGGGAGAGTGTCAGTTTCTTTCACTGTCAAAGTCCTTGTTTCAAGGGACAGAGAAGGACACCTGAAGGTAGCCCTTATTGCTTTTTTCCCATCTCCCTGCAGGCCATCTATTAGAATGTCTGGAAGGCAAACAAGGAGAGGCAGACAGTCAGGAGGCAATAAAAGAGGGCAAGCAGGCTCTGTGTCTGGGGGCAACAGTGCTGGTCGTGGACGCGGTGCATTGTCATCAGCACATGGCCATGGGACACGCTTGTCCTTCTTTTCGGCAGCTGGACATGTTGAGCCACATCATGCCGAAGACTTGGTAGAGTGGATGACCAAGCCCTCCTCCTCCTCCTCATCCTCTCTCACCCAGGCTCAGGGTACTGGAAAAGCAGCTGCCAAAGCGTCCTCTTCCCTGGTATCAATGTCAGACTCATCATCAGTCACTCCTTCCCTAGACCCACCATGTCCTCCTCCTGAGGAGTCCCCCGAACTGTTTCAGCACAGTGTTGGGTACATGCTCCAGGAGGATGCCCAGCGTTTCGAAGGGTCTGATGATGAAACCCAGCTACAGGAAGGCAGTAGCGTGAGAGCAGACAGAGGGGATGCTCAAGAAGGACACCAATCTGGCAGTCATGTTCCAGCAGCTGCAGCATACTGCCAGATTGGCTCCAGTGATGAGGAGGGAGGTGATGATGAGGTCACTGACTCCACGTGGGTGCCTAATAGGAGAGAGGAGGAGGAGGAGGATGAGGAGGAGGCACATCTCCAACGAGGCAGGATGCCCTTTGGTGGCCAGCGTAAGGGCAGTACACCGACGGAATCACACCGCAGAGCTCCGCCTGTGCAGGGCGCTGCCTCTGCCCGTCATTCAAAAAGTTATTTGGTGTGGGCCTTTTTTGAGGCTAGTGCATCAGATCGCACAGCTGCTTGTTTGCAACATATGTCTCAAGCGTATATCGCGTGGCCAAAACATCAGCCGCTTGGGTACCACATGCCTGACCAGACATATGTTGACCTGCCATGCAGCTCGTTGGCAAGCCTACCTCAAAGACCCACACCAAAGAACAAAGCGGACCTCTCCTTGCACCGCATCAGCTGGGATCTCCAACCCCACTATAACTTCAGTCCTCTCTGAAACATGCACTGAGAGGAATGAAGGTGTAGAATTAGGTGTGTCACAGCCAAGTACTTGCGGCCACTCTGCTAGCAGTACACCGACGTCCGATTCTAGCAGGCAAATTTCCCTGCCCCAGCTGCTGGACCGTCGAAAGAAGTTCACTCCCAGCCATCCACATGCCCAGCGGTTGAATGCTAGCTTGGCTAAATTGCTAGCGCTTCAACTGCTGCCTTTTCAGTTGGTAGACTCGGCCCCCTTCCGTGAATTTGTGCAATGTGCGGTTCCTCAGTGGCAGGTTCCCAAACGCCACTTTTTCTCACGGAAGGCTATTCCGGCTCTCTACCGGCATGTGGAAGGCAATGTCTTGGCCTCGCTGGACAGGGCGGTCAGCGGTAAGGTGCATATTACCGCTGACTCATGGTCCAGCAGGCATGGACAGGGACGTTACCTTTCTTTCACGGCCCATTGGGTCACTCTTTTGGCAGCTGGGAAGGATGCAGGACAAGGTGCAGTAGTGTTGGAGGTTGTCCCACCGCCACGCCTCCAAAATGCTACTACTGGTTGTGACACACCTCTCTCCTCCACCCCCTCCTCTTCTTCTTCCTCCATGGCCTCTTCCTGTGGTTTGTCCTATGAACCAGCGGTGCTCCGTAGCCGTTCACGGGGCTACGCAAGTACGCAGGCAAAAAGATGCCATGCCGTGCTTGCGCTGGTGTGTTTGGGGGACAGAAGCCACACTGGGGCAGAGGTCCTGTCTGCTCTGCAGGGCCAGGCCGAGAGGTGGTTGACGCCACGCCAGCTTAAGCCAGGAATGGTGGTTTGCGACAATGGCACCAACCTCCTCTCCGCCCTCCGACAGGGACAACTGACCCATGTGCCCTGTGTGGCTCACGTCCTTAACCTGGTGGTGCAGCGGTTCTTGGGCAGGTACCCGGGCTTACAGGATGTCCTGAGGCAGGCCAGGAAAGTCTGTGTGCATTTCCGCAGATCTTATAATGCCAGTGCTCGCCTGGCTGAGCTGCAAAAGGAGTTGAACCTGCCCAAGAACCGCCTTATATGTGACATGCCCACCAGGTGGAACTCAACGTTGGCCATGCTGCAGCGGCTGCACACGCAGCAGAGGGCCATCAATGAGTACCTGTGCGACTACGGCACCAGGACAGGGTCAGGGGAGCTTGGTTTTTTTTCTCCACGCCAGTGGGGCATGATCAGGGATGCATGCACTGTCCTGGCACCATTTGAGGAGGCCACGAGGATGGTGAGCAGTGACAGTGCATGCATCAGTGACACTGTACCTCTTGTCCACCTGTTGGAGCACACGCTGCGTGGAATAATGGACAGGGCACTTGAGGCAGAACAGAGGCAGGAAGAGGAGGACTTCCTTGCCTCTCAAGGCCCCCTTTACCCAGACAGTGTTCCTTCTGTCCCACCCATCGCACAGGAAGAGGAGGAGGAGGAGGAGGAGGAGGAGGATTGTGTCAGCATGGAGGTGGAGGCTGGTACTCAGCATCATCAGCAGCAGTCTTTTAGGGATGATTTACAGTCCCAAGAAACCAGTGGACTTGTACGTGGCTGGGAGGAGGTGGCTGCGGATCATGTCGTCCTTAGTGACCCAGAGGACTCCGGAGCGAATGCCTCAGCAAACCTACGCTGCATGGCCTCCCTGATCCTGCAAAGTCTGCGGAAGGATCCTCGTATTCTTCGGATCAAGGAGAGGGACCATTACTGGCTGGCCACTCTCCTTGATCCACGGTACAAGGGTAAGGTTGCGGACCTTATGTTACCGTCGCAGAGGGAGCAGAGGATGAGACAACTCCGGGAGGCCTTGCAGAAAGGTCTGTGCAACGCGTTCCCAGAGACTGGGAGGTTACAAACTCCTGGTCCTGGACAACGAGTTGCTGAGGCTTCGGCCAGTCAAAGAAGGAGCGGTGGGGAAGGTGGCCGTCTGACCGATGCGTTCAGACAATTCTTTAGTCCGCAGCCCCAAAGTATGATCGGTTCCAGCAACCATCGCCAGCGTCTGATAAACATGGTGCAGGAATATCTAGGGGCAAGGTCAGACTTGGACACCTTCCCCACCGAAAATCCTCTGGCTTACTGGGTCTTGAGGATGGATCACTGGCCAGAGCTTGCACAGTATGCAATTGAGCTACTGGCCTGTCCTGCATCCAGCGTTCTTTCGGAACGCACATTCAGTGCTGCTGGAGGATTTGTCACGGATCACAGGGTGCGCCTGTCCACCGACTCGGTTGATCGACTGACTTTCATCAAGATGAACCAGTCTTGGATCACCACCAGCTACCACACACCTGATGCTGATATAACAGACTAATTGATTTTAACATGTCACATCCCTTCAAGACTGATGCTGATGCTGAGTGCCTGTGCTGTTATGTTGACTGGCTATCCTCCTCCTCCGAGTCCTCAATGATACGATTGATGATGATAGCTTGGAAGATCATTTTTGTTTATGGGTGCCGCCACCAGTGGCTAAGGCCCAATTTTTCAGCCCCTGTTTTACAGGGGCGTGTAATTACAATTTTTTTAGCAATAATTTGCCATAGGGCTCATTGCTGTGCTCCAAGTACAGTATCTGTGAGGGGTTGGAGTGTTGTGGCACCAGTGCCTAAGGCCCAATTTTTCAGCCCCTGTTTAACAGGGGCGTGTCATTACAATTTTTGAAGCAATACTTTGCAACAGGGCTCATTGCTGTGCTCCAAGTACAGTATCTGTGAGGGGTTGTAGTGTTGTGCCACCAGTGCCTAAGGCCCAATTTTTAAGCCCCTGTTCAACAGGGGCATGCAATTACAATTCTTGATCTAATAATTCACAGCAGGGTCCATTGCTGCACCCACCAAGAGTAACTCTGAGGGCTTACAGTCTTGTGGCAACGCCACCACCACCACCACCACGAAAGGCCCAATTTTTCAGCCCCTGTTCAAAAGGGGCATGTAATTACAATTCTTGATCTAATAATTCACAGCAGGGCCCATTGCTGCACCCACCAAGAGTAACTGTCAGGGCTTACAGTGTTGTGGCACCAGCACCACCATCAAAGCCCCAATTTTTACTACCACTGTTCAACAATTATATGTAATTAAAATTCCTGATATAATAGTTGACAGCAGGGCGTTCCAGCACCAACCAAGAGTAACTGAGTGCTTACAGTGTTGTGCCAACACCAACAACTAAGGGGCCTATTTCTGCAGAGTATATACGGCAGGTCCCTACTTTCAAACATCCAACTTACAAACGACTCCTACTTGCAAACGAAAGAAGACAACAGGAAGTGAGAGGAAATCTACCCCTAGAAAGGAAAATTCTCTCCTGTAAGAATAAATATGGGAGAAAGGGGTCTCATCTGTACTGATGCTTTATCAGCAATCCTTGTTTCAAGAAAAACACCACATTTCAAAAACAGTTGTCATTGGGACGGAAAGTGAGGTGAAATGTTCTGAACAGGGGCACAGACAGCAAAACAAATGTTACAGGGGTGATAACCCTTACCTATGTTTCCCAAAAAGTTTAAAAATAGATTTTTGGGCTGGAGCTACACTTCAACAATGTACCTGTTCAAAATTACAAACACATTCTACATAAGAACAAACCTACAGTCCCTGTCTTGTATGCACCGCCTGTATACGGCTGTTCAGAGTATATAGGGCCTTTTTTATTTTATGTGCGGGGTTCCCCTTAATATCCATACAAGACCCAAAGGGGCTGGTAATGGGCTGGGGTAGGGGGGGGGGGGGGTGTTGATGGGGTAGCTATGCCATTTTTCCTAAAGATTTTCATCCATATTACCGGGACCAGACATTGCATTAAAGCTGCAAGCAGTTTTAAATGACTTTTTTCCCTTTAGAAATGTTATTTTGTGCAGGGACAGTTCTAAACACGGGAAACACGTGGCACTTCACAGGCATACTTTAGACACCCCCCAGGTACGATATTTAAAGGAATATTTGACTTTTTTTTTTCACTTTATGCATCATTAAAATGACTGCTCCCGAAAAACGACCGTTTTTAAAACTTCTTTTTGCATTGATACATGTCCCCTGGTGCAGAACCCGGGTTCCCAAACCCTTTTTAGGACAATAACATGCATAATAGTTGTTATAATTAGCACTTTAGAATTCGAACGTTCGCATCCATTGTATTTAATAGGGTTGTAATGTTCGTTCGAACTTTCGGTCCGTTCGCGGGTTCTGGTGCGAACCGAACCCGGGGGTGTTCGGCTCATCACTAACCAGAACCCGCGAACGGACCGAAAGTTTGCACGAACGTTAGAACCCTATTAAATACAATGGATGCGAACGTTCGAAATCTAAAGTGCTAATTATAACGACTAATATGCATGTTATTGTCCTAAAAAGGGTTTGGGAACCCGGGTTCTGCACCAGGGGACATGTATCAATGCAAAAAGAAGTTTTAAAAACGGCAGTTTTTCTGGAGCAGTCATTTTAATGATGCATAAAGTGAAAAAAAAAGTCAAATATTCCTTTAAATATCGTACCTGGGGGGTGTCTAAAGTATGCCTGTGAAGTGCCACGTGTTTCCCGTGTTTAGAACTGTCCCTGCACAAAATGACATTTCTAAAGGAAAAAAAGCCATTTAAAACTGCTTGCGGCTTTAATGTAATGTCTGGTCCCGGTAATATGGATGAAAATCTTTGAGAAAAATGGCATGCTGACACAATCCTCCTCCTCCTCCTCCTCCTCCTCTTTCTGTGCGATGGGTGGGACAGAAGGAACACTGTCTGGGTAAAGGGGGCCTTAAAGTGGTTGTAAACCCACTTTTTTTTTTTTTTACAACCTGTAAAAGAAAGGCATAATGAGCTATTATGACTAGCATAATAGCTCATTATGTTCCACTTACCTTAGATCGGGGCCCCCGAAGCCGTCCTCATCCCTCTGTTCAGCCGCAGACATCACTGCGGCGATAGCCGGAATGTTACTTCCGGGTATCGCCGCACCAGCCAATCACAGCGCCGCTCCGGCGCTGTGATTGGCCGGAGCGGCGGAGACGTCACTCTGCGCATGCGCGCGGGAGGCGTCCCACTCGGCTACGCCCAGCGATTGCTGGGAAGTAGCCGAGTTTGTGAATGGGATTAACCCCATGAATGCGCCGTTGCCTACGGCGCGCATGCGCCGTAGACAGCGGCGCTTGTCATTTTAGTAAATATCTCCTAAACCGTGTAGGTTTAGGAGATATTTCTTGCACCTACAGGTAAGCCTTAATCTAGGCTTACCTGTAGGTGCAAGTTGAAAAAGTGGGTTTACAGAGGCAAGGAAGTCCTCCTCTTCCTGCCTCTGTTTTGCCTCAAGTGCCCTGTCCATTATTCCACGCAGCGTATGTTCCAACAGCTGGACAAGAGGTACAGTGTCACTGATGCATGCACTGTCACTGCTCACCATCCTCGTGGCCTCCTCAAATGGTGCCAGGACAGTGCATGCATCCCTGATCATGCCCCACTGGCGTGGTGAAAAAAAACCCGAGCTCCCCTGACCCTGTCCTGGTGCCATAGTCGCACAGGTACTCATTGATAGCCCTCTGCTGCGTGTGCAGCCGCTGCAGCATGGCCAACGTTGAGTTCCACCTGGTGGGCATGTCACATATAAGGCGGTTCTTGGGCAGGTTCAACTCCTTTTGCAGCTCAGCCAGGCGAGCCTTGGCATTATAAGATCTGCGGAAATGCACACAGACTTTCCTGGCCTGCCTCAGGACATCCTGTAAGCCTGGGTACCTGCCCAAGAACCGCTGCACCACCAGGTTAAGGACGTGAGCCACACAGGGCACATGGGTCAGTTGTCCCTGTCAGAGGGCGGAGAGGAGGTTGGTGCCATTGTCGCAAACCACCATTCCTGGCTTAAGCTGGCGTGGCATCAACCACCTCTCGGCCTGCCCCTGCAGAGCAGACAGAACCTCTGCCCCAGTGTGGCTCCTGTCCCCCAAACACACCAGCGCAAGCACGGCATGGCATCTTTTTGCCTGCGTACTTGCATAGCCCCTTGAACGCCTACGGAGCACCGCTGGTTCCGAGGACAAAGCACAGGAAGAGGCCATGGAGGAAGAAAAAGAGGAGGGGGTGGAGGAGAGAGGTGTGTCACAACCAGTAGTAGCATTTTGGAGGCGTGGCGGTGGAACAACCTCCAACACTACTGCACCTTTTCCTGCATCCTTCCCAGCTGCCAAAAGAGTGACCCAATGGGCCGTGAAAGAAAGGTAACGTCCCTGTTCATGCCTGCTGGACCATGAGTCAGCGGTAATATGCACCTTACCGCTGACCGCCCTCTCCAGCGAGGCCAAGACATTGCCTTCCACATGCCGGTAGAGAGCCGGAATCGCCTTTCGGGAGAAAAAGTGGCGTTTGAGAAACTGCCACTGAGGAACCGCACATTGCACAAACTCACGGAAGGGGGCCGAGTCTACCAACTGAAAAGGCAGCAGTTGAAGCGCTAGCAATTTAGCCAGGCTAGCATTCAACCGATGGGCATGTGGATGGCTGGGAGTGAACTTCTTTCGACGGTCCAGCAGCTGGGGCAGGAAAATTTGCCTGCTAGAATCGGACGTCGGTGTACTGCTAGCAGAGTGCCCGCAAGTACTTGGCTGTGACACACCTAATTCTACACCTTCATTCCTCTCAGTGCAGGTTTCAGAGAGGACTGAAGGTATAGTGGTGTTGGAGATCCCAGCTGATGTGGTGCAAGGAGAGGTCCGCTTTGTTCTTTGGTGTGGGTCTTTAAGGTAGGCTTGCCAACGAGCTGCATGGCAGGTCAACATATGTCTGGTCAAGCATGTGGTGCCCAAGCGGCTGATGTTTTGGCCACGCGATATACGCTTGAGACATATGTTGCAAACAGCAGCTGTGCGATCTGATGCACTCGACTCAAAAAAGGCCCACACCAAAGAACTTTAATTCAGTTGGTGTGCTGCCCTTACGCTGGCCCCCCGAGGGAATCCTGCCTCATTGGAGATGTACCTCCTCCTCATCCTCTCCTCCTCCTCTCTCCTATTAGGCACCCACGTGGAGTCAGTGACCTCATCATCCCCTCCCTCCTCATCACTGGAGCCAATCTGGCAGTATGCTGCAGCTGCTGGAACATGACTGCCAGATTGGTGTCCTTCTTGAGCATCCCCTTTCTCTGCTCTCACGCTACTGCCTTCCTCTAGCTGGGTATCATCATCAGACCCTACGAAACGCTGGGCATCCTCCTGGAGCATGTACCCAACACTGTGCTCAAACAGTTCGGGGGACTCCTCAGGAGGACATGGTGGGTCTAGGGAAGGAGTGACTGACGATGACATTGATACCAGGGAAGAGGACGCTTTGGCAGCTGCTTTGCCAGTACCCTGAGCCTGCGTGATGCCGCGTACACACGACCGCTTTTCTCGACGAGAAAAACTGCATTTTTTTTTTCGCCGAGAAAAACGATCGTCTGTGGGCTTTATGACGTTTTTCTCGTTGAGAAAGACGGCAGAAAAAACGACGAGAAAAATTAGAACATGTTCTAAATTTTCTCATCGTTTTTTCCATCATTTTTTTCCGCGGCAGTTTTCCCATAGGGAGACACTGCCGCGGAGCCCACAGACGGTCGTTTTTCTCGACAAAGAAAAAAATGACGGGAAAAACGGTCGTGTGTGGGGGGAAATGCCGTTCACGATCGTGTGTACGCGGCATAAGAGAGGATGAGGAGGATGAGGAGGGCTTGGTCATCCACTCTACCAAGTCTTCGGCATGATGCGGCTCAACACGTCCAGCTGCCGAAAATAAGGACAAGCGTGTCCCATGGCCACGTGCTGATGACGATGCACCGCGTCCACGACCAGCACTGTTGTCTCTAGACACAGAGCCTGCTTGCCCTCTTTTATTGGCTCCTGACTGTCTGCCTCTCCTTGTTTGCCTTCCAGACATTCTAATGGCCTGCAGGGAGATGGGAAAACCAGCATTAAGGGGTAGCTTCAGGTGTATATTTTGCAGGAAGCACACTACGCCCGCTGTAAGTGCTGCAGATGACTGCCTGTGTTACACAACAGGAAAAAACAGCAATAAGGGCTAGCTTCAGGTGTTTATTTTGCAGGAAGCACACTCCGCCCGCTGTAAGTGCTGCAAATGCCTGTTAGTGTAACACAAAAGAAAAAAAGCTCGAGCAATAAGGGCTAGCTTCAGGTGTATAATGTGCAGGAGGCACACTCCGCCCGCTGTAAGTGCTGCAAATGCCTGTTAGTGTAACACACCAGGAAAACACAGCAATACGGGCTAGCTTCAGGTGTATATTTAGCAGGAAGCACACTCCGCCCGCTGTAAGTGCTGCAAATGCCTGTTAGTGTAACACACCAGGAAAACACAGCAATACGGGCTAGCTTCAGGTGTATAATGTGCAGGAGGCACACTCCGCCCGCTGTAAGTGCTGCAAATGCCTGTTAGTGTAACACACCAGAAAACACAGCAATACGGGCTAGCTTCAGGTGTATATTTAGCAGGAAGCACACTCCGCCCGCTGTAAGTGCTGCAAATGCCTGTTAGTGTAACACACCAGGAAAACACAGCAATACGGGCTAGCTTCAGGTGTATATTTAGCAGGAAGCACACTCCGCTCGCTGTAAGTGCTGCAAATGCCTGTGTCAGGGACATACTGGGCTTGAACCTGGGACCTCGTCTGTGTCTGGCATTGACTCTTCCCACTGAGCTATCTGGGATGCTGGACAGCTCCCTGCCTGATCTGCTGGATAACCTATCTAATGGATTAGACTACTCTGCTTGGTGTCTTGATTGATGTTGAACCCTGAACCCCTTGCTCCTCCCATGAACTTCCTATAAAAGACGTTCCAGAGATGTTGCCCCTTGCGGTTTGATCTGCTTCAGTTCCTGACTCTGTGCCTGTATCGTGTTCCTGTGTATGACCCGGCTTCCTGACCTCCCTCCTATCTCCAGTCCTGACTCTGGCTTGTTTGACCCTGCTAAGTTACCTGTCTGATCATCTGTTGCCAAGACCCAGCCTGGACTCTGACTACTCTCTGCCTGCCGTTTATGCTGTTTACCCTGATGTGAAAGACCTGGCTTGTCTGACTGCGGTGCTCTGCATACCTACACCTGCTGACCTGCATCCGCGGTCCTGCACACCTGCACCTGCTGACCTGCATCCGCTGCTCTGCTGACCTGCACCCGCTGCTCTGCATACCTGCACCTGCTGACCTGCATCCGCTGCTCTGCATACCTGCACCTGCTGACCTGCATCCGCTGCACCCAGTTCCAGCTGTTCCAGCTTTCGCTTGGCTTTACTACACCCAGCCAAGAGGACCAAGCAGGCACCCTTACCTCACCGCGCTCTTACCACCACTGTCCCCTTTCCAGTGGTCTCCGAGCCGGGGTTGTACGGGAGGTCTCCCTCTGCACGTCAGGCTCACACCAAAGGTACGTGACAGCCTGTTAGTGTAACACACCAGGAAAACAGAGCAATACGGGCTAGCTTCAGGTGTATATTTAGCAGGAAGCACACTCCGCCCGCTGTAAGTGCTGCAAATGCCTGTTAGTGTAACACACCAGGAAAACACAGCAATACGGGCTAGCTTCAGGTGTATATTTAGCAGGAAGCACACTCCGCCCGCTGTAAGTGCTGCAAATGCCTGTTAGTGTAACACACCAGGAAAACACAGCAATACGGGCTAGCTTCAGGTGTATATTTAGCAGTAGGGATGAGCTTCGTGTTCGAGTCGAACATACGTTCGACTCGAACATCGGCTGTTCGATCGCTCGACGAAGATCGAACGATTTGGGCCGTTCGCGCCAAATTCGAGTGACGCGAACGGCCCACAATGCACTACGCCATCGCAGTGTCATCCAGGCGCTGTGATTGGCCAAGCATGCACTGTGACCCCGCATGCTTGGCCAATCACAGCGCCGGCAGCGAGGAGAGCAATGATTGGCCACAGGCAGGATGCCTGTGGCCAATTATTGCTGAGGGTGTTTAGTACACGCCCCACACTATAAAAGGCCGCCAGCACGGCGGCCTAGTGTAGTGTGTTCCGGAGCAGGGAAAGACAAGCATAGGCAGGGACAGTGACATTTATTTCTTTCTTGCTTAACCTGGATTCCTTTAGTTTAGGGAAAGAGAAGGATAGGTAGGGAGAGTGTCAGTGTGTTTTACTGTGCGAATCCTTGTTTCTAGGGACAAAGAAGGAAAGTGAGGGGAATTCTCCTTGTGCTATAGTGTGCTTTAAAAAAACATTTTTTCTAGGGACAGAAAACTCTAGGTAGGGAGAGTGTCAGTTTCTTTCACTGTGCGAGTCCTTGTTTCTAGGGACAAAGAAGGAAAGTGAGGGGAATTCTCCTTGTGCTATAGTGTGCTTTAAAAAAACATTTTTTCTAGGGACAGAAAACTCTAGGTAGGGAGAGTGTCAGTTTCTTTCACTGTGCGAGTCCTTGTTTCTAGGGACAAAGAAGGAAAGTGAGGGGAATTCTCCTTGTGCTATAGTGTGCTTTAAAAAAACATTTTTTCTAGGGACAGAAAACTCTAGGTAGGGAGAGTGTCAGTTTCTTTCACTGTGCGAGTCCTTGTTTCTAGGGACAAAGAAGGAAAGTGAGGGGAATTCTCCTTGTGCTATAGTGTGCTTTAAAAAAACATTTTTTCTAGGGACAGAAAACTCTAGGTAGGGAGAGTGTCAGTTTCTTTCACTGTGCGAGTCCTTGTTTCTAGGGACAAAGAAGGAAAGTGAGGGGAATTCTCCTTGTGCTATAGTGTGCTTTAAAAAAACATTTTTTCTAGGGACAGAAAACTCTAGGTAGGGAGAGTGTCAGTTTCTTTCACTGTGCAAGCCCTTGTTTCTAGGGACAAAGAAGGAAAGTGAGGGGAATTCTCCTTGTGCTATAGTGTGCTTCCTCATCAACCATCTTTGAAATCCTTGTTTTTTGGACAGTCAGGGAAATTGTCGTTGTGCTATTCTGTGCAAAAGCAATCATCCTCAACCATATTTAGAAATCCTTAAGTAAAGGGACAGAGAAGGACACCTGAAGGTAGCCCTTATTGCTTTTTTCCCATCTCCCTGCAGGCCATCTATTAGAATGTCTGGAAGGCAAACAAGGAGAGGCAGACAGTCAGGAGGCAATAAAAGAGGGCAAGCAGGCTCTGTGTCTGGGGGCAACAGTGCTGGTCGTGGACGCGGTGCATTGTCATCAGCACATGGCCATGGGACACGCTTGTCCTTCTTTTCGGCAGCTGGACATGTTGAGCCACATCATGCCGAAGACTTGGTAGAGTGGATGACCAAGCCCTCCTCCTCCTCCTCATCCTCTCTCACCCAGGCTCAGGGTACTGGCAAAGCAGCTGCCAAAGCGTCCTCTTCCCTGGTATCAATGTCAGACTCATCATCAGTCACTCCTTCCCTAGACCCACCATGTCCTCCTCCTGAGGAGTCCCCCGAACTGTTTGAGCACAGTGTTGGGTACATGCTCCAGGAGGATGCCCAGCGTTTCGAAGGGTCTGATGATGAAACCCAGCTACAGGAAGGCAGTAGCGTGAGAGCAGACAGAGGGGATGCTCAAGAAGGACACCAATCTGGCAGTCATGTTCCAGCAGCTGCAGCATACTGCCAGATTGGCTCCAGTGATGAGGAGGGAGGGGATGATGAGGTCACTGACTCCACGTGGGTGCCTAATAGGAGAGAGGAGGAGGAGGAGGATGAGGAGGAGGCACATCTCCAACGAGGCAGGATGCCCTTTGGTGGCCAGCGTAAGGGCAGTACACCGACGGAATCACACCGCAGAGCTCCGCCTGTGCAGGGCGCTGCCTCTGCCCGTCATTCAAAAAGTTCCTTGGTGTGGGCCTTTTTTGAGGCTAGTGCATCAGATCGCACAGCTGCTGTTTGCAACATATGTCTCAAGCGTATATCGCATGGCCAAAACATCAGCCGCTTGGGTACCACATGCCTGACCAGACATATGTTGACCTGCCATGCAGCTCGTTGGCAAGCCTACCTCAAAGACCCACACCAAAGAACAAAGCGGACCTCTCCTTGCACCGCATCAGCTGGGATCTCCAACCCCACTATAACTTCAGTCCTCTCTGAAACATGCACTGAGAGGAATGAAGGTGTAGAATTAGGTGTGTCACAGCCAAGTACTTGCGGCCACTCTGCTAGCAGTACACCGACGTCCGATTCTAGCAGGCAAATTTCCCTGCCCCAGCTGCTGGACCGTCGAAAGAAGTTCACTCCCAGCCATCCACATGCCCAGCGGTTGAATGCTAGCTTGGCTAAATTGCTAGCGCTTCAACTGCTGCCTTTTCAGTTGGTAGACTCGGCCCCCTTCCGTGAGTTTGTGCAATGTGCGGTTCCTCAGTGGCAGGTTCCCAAACGCCACTTTTTCTCACGGAAGGCTATTCCGGCTCTCTACCGGCATGTGGAAGGCAATGTCTTGGCCTCGCTGGACAGGGCGGTCAGCAGTAAGGTGCATATTACCGCTGACTCATGGTCCAGCAGGCATGGACAGGGACGTTACCTTTCTTTCACGGCCCATTGGGTCACTCTTTTGGCAGCTGGGAAGGATGCAGGACAAGGTGCAGTAGTGTTGGAGGTTGTTCCACCGCCACGCCTCCAAAATGCTACTACTGGTTGTGACACACCTCTCTCCTCCACCCCCTCCTCTTCTTCTTCCTCCATGGCCTCTTCCTGTGGTTTGTCCTATGAACCAGCGGTGCTCCGTAGCCGTTCAAGGGGCTACGCAAGTACGCAGGCAAAAAGATGCCATGCCGTGCTTGCGCTGGTGTGTTTGGGGGACAGAAGCCACACTGGGGCAGAGGTCCTGTCTGCTCTGCAGGGCCAGGCCGAGAGGTGGTTGACGCCACGCCAGCTTAAGCCAGGAATGGTGGTTTGCGACAATGGCACCAACCTCCTCTCCGCCCTCCGACAGGGACAACTGACCCATGTGCCCTGTGTGGCTCACGTCCTTAACCTGGTGGTGCAGCGGTTCTTGGGCAGGTACCCGGGCTTACAGGATGTCCTGAGGCAGGCCAGGAAAGTCTGTGTGCATTTCCGCAGATCTTATAATGCCAGTGCTCGCCTGGCTGAGCTGCAAAAGGAGTTGAACCTGCCCAAGAACCGCCTTATATGTGACATGCCCACCAGGTGGAACTCAACGTTGGCCATGCTGCAGCGGCTGCACACGCAGCAGAGGGCCATCAATGAGTACCTGTGCGACTACGGCACCAGGACAGGGTCAGGGGAGCTTGGTTTTTTTTCTCCACGCCAGTGGGGCATGATCAGGGATGCATGCACTGTCCTGGCACCATTTGAGGAGGCCACGAGGATGGTGAGCAGTGACAGTGCATGCATCAGTGACACTGTACCTCTTGTCCACCTGTTGGAGCACACGCTGCGTGGAATAATGGACAGGGCACTTGAGGCAGAACAGAGGCAGGAAGAGGAGGACTTCCTTGCCTCTCAAGGCCCCCTTTACCCAGACAGTGTTCCTTCTGTCCCACCCATCGCACAGGAAGAGGAGGAGGAGGAGGAGGAGGAGGAGGAGGATTGTGTCAGCATGGAGGTGGAGGCTGGCACTCAGCATCATCAGCAGCAGTCTTTTAGGGATGATTTACAGTCCCAAGAAACCAGTGGACTTGTACGTGGCTGGGAGGAGGTGGCTGCGGATCATGTCGTCCTTAGTGACCCAGAGGACTCCGGAGCGAATGCCTCAGCAAACCTACGCTGCATGGCCTCCCTGATCCTGCAAAGTCTGCGGAAGGATCCTCGTATTCTTCGGATCAAGGAGAGGGACCATTACTGGCTGGCCACTCTCCTTGATCCACGGTACAAGGGTAAGGTTGCGGACCTTATGTTACCTTCGCAGAGGGAGCAGAGGATGAGACAACTCCGGGAGGCCTTGCAGAAAGGTCTGTGCAACGCGTTCCCAGAGACTGGGAGGTTACAAACTCCTGGTCCTGGACAACGAGTTGCTGAGGCTTCGGCCAGTCAAAGAAGGAGCGGTGGGGAAGGTGGCCGTCTGACCGATGCGTTCAGACAATTCTTTAGTCCGCAGCCCCAAAGTATGATCGGTTCCAGCAACCATCGCCAGCGTCTGATAAACATGGTGCAGGAATATCTAGGGGCAAGGTCAGACTTGGACACCTTCCCCACCGAAAATCCTCTGGCTTACTGGGTCTTGAGGATGGATCACTGGCCAGAGCTTGCACAGTATGCAATTGAGCTACTGGCCTGTCCTGCATCCAGCGTTCTTTCGGAACGCACATTCAGTGCTGCTGGAGGATTTGTCACGGATCACAGGGTGCGCCTGTCCACCGACTCGGTTGATCGACTGACTTTCATCAAGATGAACCAGTCTTGGATCACCACCAGCTACCACACACCTGATGCTGATATAACAGACTAATTGATTTTAACATGTCACATCCCTTCAAGACTGATGCTGATGCTGAGTGCCTGTGCTGTTATGTTGACTGGCTATCCTCCTCCTCCGAGTCCTCAATGATACGATTGATGATGATAACTTGGAAGATCATTTTTGTTTATGGGTGCCGCCACCAGTGGCTAAGGCCCAATTTTTCAGCCCCTGTTTTACAGGGGCGTGTAATTACAATTTTTTTAGCAATAATTTGCCATAGGGCTCATTGCTGTGCTCCAAGTACAGTATCTGTGAGGGGTTGTAGTGTTGTGCCACCAGTGCCTAAGGCCCAATTTTTCAGCCCCTGTTTAACAGGGGCGTGTCATTACAATTTTTGAAGCAATACTTTGCAACAGGGCTCATTGCTGTGCTCCAAGTACAGTATCTGTGAGGGGTTGTAGTGTTGTGCCACCAGTGCCTAAGGCCCAATTTTTCAGCCCCTGTTCAACAGGGGCATGCAATTACAATTCTTGATCTAATAATTCACAGCAGGGCCCATTGCTGCACCCACCAAGAGTAACTCTGAGGGCTTACAGTGTTGTGGCAACGCCACCACCACCACCACCACGAAAGGCCCAATTTTTCAGCCCCTGTTCAAAAGGGGCATGTAATTACAATTCTTGATCTAATAATTCACAGCAGGGCCCATTCCTGCACCCACCAAGAGTAACTCTGAGGGCTTACAGTGTTGTGGCAACACCACCACCACCACCACCACCACGAAAGGCCCAATTTTTCAGCCCCTGTTCAGCAGGGGCATGCAATTACAATTCTTGATCTAATAATTCACAGCAGGGCCCATTGCTGCACCCACAAAGAGTAACTGTCAGGGCTTACAGTGTTGTGGCACCAGCACCACCATCAAAGGCCCAATTTTTACTACCACTGTTCAACAATTATATGTAATTAAAATTCCTGATATAATAGTTGACAGCAGGGCGTTCCAGCACCAACCAAGAGTAACTGTGAGTGCTTACAGTGTTGTGCCAACACCAACAACTAAGGGGCCTATTTCTGCAGAGTATATACGGCAGGTCCCTACTTTCAAACATCCAACTTACAAACGACTCCTACTTGCAAACGCAAGACGACAACAGGAAGTGAGAGGAAATCTACCACTAGGAAGGAAAATTCTCTCCTGTAAGAATAAATATGGGAGAAAGGTGTCTCCTCTGTACTGATGCTTTATCAGCAATCCTTGTTTCAAGAAAAACACCACATTTCAAAAACAGTTGTCATTGGGACGGAAAGTGAGGTGAAATGTTCTGAACAGGGGCACAGACAGCAAAACAAATGTTACAGGGGTGATAACCCTTACCTATGTTTTCCAAAAAGTTTAAAAATAGATTTTTGGGCTGGAGCTACACTTCAACAATGTACCTGTTCAAAATTACAAACACATTCTACATAAGAACAAACCTACAGTCCCTGTCTTGTATGCACCGCCTGTATACGGCTGTTCAGAGTATATAGGGCCTTTTTTATTTTATTTGCGGGGTTCCCCTTAATATCCATACAAGACCCAAAGGGGCTGGTAATGGGCTGGGGTAGGGGGGGGGTCATGGGGTAGCTATGCCATTTTTCTTAAAGATTTTCATCCATATTACCGGGACCAGACATTACATTAAAGCCGCAAGCAGTTTTAAATGGCTTTTTTTTCCTTTAGAAGTGTCATTTTGTGCAGGGACAGTTCTAAACACGGGAAACACGTGGCACTTCACAGGCATACTTTAGACACCCCCCAGGTACGATATTTAAAGGAATATTTGACTTTTTTTTTTTTCACTTTATGCATCATTAAAATGACTGCTCCCGAAAAACGACCGTTTTTAAAACTTCTTTTTGCATTGATACATGTCCCCTGGTGCAGAACCCGGGTTCCCAAACCCTTTTTAGGACAATAACATGCATAATAGTTGTTATAATTAGCACTTTAGAATTCGAACGTTCGCATCCATTGTATTTAATAGGGTTCTAATGTTCGTACGAACTTTCGGTCCGTTCGCGGGTTCTGGTGCGAACCGAACCCGGGGGTGTTCGGCTCATCACTATTTAGCAGGAAGCACACAGCAATACGGGCTAGCTTCAGGTGTATATTTAGCAGGAAGCACACTCTGACCGCTGTAAGTCCTGCAAATGCCTGTTAGTGTAACACACCAGGAAAACACAGCAATACAGACTAGCTTCAGGTGTATATTTAGCAGGAAGCACACTCCGCCCGCTGTAAGTGCTGCAAATGCCTGTTAGTGTAACACACCAGGAAAACACAGCAATACGGGCTAGCTTCAGGTGTATATTTAGCAGGAAGCACACTCTGACCGCTGTAAGTCCTGCAAATGCCTGTTAGTGTAACACACCAGGAAAACACAGCAATACGGGCTAGCTTCAGGTGTATACTGTGCAGGAGGCTTAGCAACAATGACACTGACACTGTCCCCTGCCTATCCTTCTCTCTCCCTGCACACAAGGTTTAGCAAAGAATATGACACTGACACTCTCCCTGCCTATCCTTCTCTCTCCCTGCACACAAGGTTTAGCAAAGAATATGACACTGACACTCTCCCTGCCTATCCTTCTCTCTCTGCACACAAGGTTTAGCAAAGAATATGACACTGACACTGTCCCCTGCCTATCCTTCTCTCTCCCTGCACACAAGGTTTAGCAAAGAATATGACACTGACACTCTCCCTGCCTATCCTTCTCTCTCCCTACACACAAGAATAGCACAAAGAATAGCACAATGACACTGTCCCTGCCTATCCTTCTCTTTCCCTGCGCCGGAACACACTACACAAGGCCGCCGCGCTGGCGGCCTTTTATAGTGTGGGGCGTGTGCTAAACCCCCTGAGCTATAATTGGCCACAGACAACCTGCCTGTGGCCAATTATGGCTCTCCTAGCTGCCGGCGCTGTGATTGGCCAAGCATGTGGGGTCACAGTGCATGCTTGGCCAATCACAGCGCCAGGATTGCACTGCGATGGCACAGTGTATTGTGGGCCGTTCGCGTCACTCGAATTTGGCGCGAACGGCCCAAATAGTTCGATCTTCATCGAACAGCCGATGTTCGAGTCGAACGTATGTTCGACTCGAACACCGAGCTCATCTCTATTTTCTGGGAGCATGCTTCTGCTGGGAATCAATGCCCTATCTGCATATAGGAAAAATCTTAGAAGGCCTTTCTGCTTCTAAAATTATAAAGATTGAGGCTACCTCTGAAGTATCTGGGCACTCTGTGCCCCTGCACAGATTGAAAAGCGTCCATACGTAGGGTTGGATAAGGTGGCAGGTCCCCAAAATGTGGAGTACAGTGCCTTCTTTTTCTGATTTAGAATCAGAATCCAATCCCCATAAAGAGGTTGAGTTCACTAACCCATTTCTGATTGTGCAAGATATTTATTGTTCTCAATATACGGGGATCAATGCCCTACATGCAGAGAGAAGAAAACTTATGCCGCGTACACACGATCGGAATTTCCGACAACAAATATTCAATGTGAGCTTTTGGTCAGATATTCCGACCGTGTGTGGGCTCCATCGGACATTTGCTGTCGGAATTTCCGACAACAAATGATTGAGAGCTGGTTCTCAATTTTTCCGACCGTGTGTATCCAATTCTGACGCACAAAAATCCTATGCATGTTTGGAATCAATTCAACGCATGCTCGGAATCACTGAA
The DNA here is from genome assembly GCA_029206835.1 of Rana muscosa. Taxonomy (NCBI): domain Eukaryota; kingdom Metazoa; phylum Chordata; class Amphibia; order Anura; family Ranidae; genus Rana; species Rana muscosa. The sequence continues at coordinate 105,134,093 of CM055116.1, read as the reverse complement.
CTTAATTTTTCTTGGCTCGTTGTAGTGTTGTATGTCATCGCGTTCTAGACGTTCGGAATTTCTGAGCAACATTTGTGTGACCGTGTGTATGCAAGACAAGTTTGAGCGAACATCCATCGGAAAAAAATCCCCGGTTTTGTTGTCGGAATTTCCGATCGTGTGTACGTGGCATTAGAAGTCCTTTCTTCATGGCTTTAAATCAGGGGTCTCAAACTCAAATTACCTGAGGGCCACAAGACAAGTTTTCATATCCCATGGGGGGCCGCATGCAAACATTCAAACTTCAAAAACAGCAGCACTGGTGTCAGCAGACGCACTATTAACCCCCAGCACTGGTGTCAGCAAACGCATTATTAAACCTGACCACTACACTGCACACTGAACAATACACACTGACCACTGCGCACTGACCAATACACACTGACCAATAACACACTGACCACTGAACAATACACACTGACCACTGCACTACACACTGACCACTACACTGCACACTGACCACTACACTGCACACAGAACAATACACACTGACCAATAACACACTGACCACTGAACAATACACACTGACCACTACACTACACTACACACTGACCACTACACTGCACACTGACCACTACACTGCACACAGAACAATACACACTGACCAATGCACACTGACCACTACACACTGACCACTACACTGCACACTGAACAATACACACTGACCACTACACTGCACACTGAACAATACACACTGACCACAACACACTGACCACTACACTGCACACTGACCACAACACACTGAGCACTGCATACTGACCACTACACTGCACACTGACCACAACACACTGAGCACTGCATACTGACCACTACACTGCACACTGACCACTACACTGCACACTGACCACAACACACTGACCACTGCATACTGACCACTACACTGCACACTACACTGCACACTGACCACTACACTGCACTTCACACTGCACACCGACCACTACACTGCACACTGACCACTCACCATTAGGGCACAGCACATCAGTGCACAGAGCCCAGCACATCAGGGCACAATCAGGGTACATGGGGCACATCAGGGCACATTCAGGGTACATGGGGCACATTCAGGGTACATGGGGCACATTCAGGGCACATTTAGGGTACATGGGGCACATCAGGGCACAATCAGGGTACATGGGGCACATCAGGGCACAATTAGGGTACATGGGGCACATCAGGGCACAATCAGGGTACATGGGGCACATCAGGGCACAATCAGGGTACATGGGGCACAGGTCAGCATTTACTTGTTGTCGTTCTCTTCAAATGCAGAGTAGCGCAGGAAGCGTCTGTCATAAGTTTACTTCTCTCTCATGTCATGCTGTTGCTCCCCGGCGGCCCCTCCTCTCTTCGTCCATCCCAGATGATGTCACAAGCAAATAGGGATAGACGAAGAGAGGAGGGGCCGCCGGGGAGCAACAGCGTGACATGAGAGAGAAGTAAACTTATGACAGACGCTTCCTGCGCTACTCTGCATGCATCTCGATCTACCGTCAGGCGCCAGCAGTAGGCGATTGACGGGTAAATCGCTGCGGATGTCCGGCCAGTACATGCCTGGCAGTAGAACACTGCCAATTTGCGCCCCCCTTCCGCGACACCCCCGCGCTGCCTGCGGGCCATTTATAACCGGTCCGCGGGCCGGTACTTTGAGACCCCTGCTTTAAATACTATCTCCACTTTTGTTGGGAAATCCACGGTTTTGTTGTCGGAATGTCCGATCGTGTGTACACGGCATTAGAAGTGCTTCATGGCTTTAAAGACTATCTCCACTTTTGTTGGGGAAAAAACATTCCCCCTCTGAGCGATCTATGTACATTGCAAGGATTTTTACCAAACTTTGTTGCAGATGCCTGCCTTTTGTTATTCTGATAAAAAAGCTGTTTGTTTCTCTGTGTCCATGTGAATGGGAATGACTTTCACTCCCATTTTCTTTATTAATCAGCTGCTACACTTGCAGGATTCTAATGAGGAAAGTTGAATGGCCTGAATCCTTTTAGACATAATTAACCCTTTGGGAGTATCTCACCAGAACTGAAGTTTGCAGAAGATGCCAGGATGCCCAAAATCAGATTTGTATCTCAGTGCAGACTTCTGGGAAAATCAGTGAGCCAATCACACAAGCAGAAAATGACATTTCTGAGTGGCGTTCTGTACACCACCTGTGTACAGAATGTGTCAAGGTTACCATATTGCATTGAATTTTACAGAAAAATACAGAGCTGCAGATTGAAAATGAAAGGTATATTTTAACCACTTCCCGCCCGGTCACAATAGCAAATTGACGTCCGGAAAGTGGTTATGTTATCCTGACTAGACGTCTATTGACGTCCAGCAGGATGACATGCCGGCGCGCGCCCCTGGGGGCGCGCATCGCGGCGAACGCGAGTGCGGCGTGTCAGTCTGACACCCTGCATCGCCGATCGTGATATGAAGCCTCTGTCAGAGGCTTCTTATCACGTGATCAGCTCTGACCAATCACAGCTGATCATCGCGTGAACCAGGAAGTGCTGGTAAACTGCATTTATCGGTTCACGTTGACAGGGAGAGCCGATCGGCGGCTCTCCCTGTCAGAGGGGGGGTCTGTGCTGATAATCAGCACATTAATTATCAGCACAGCTCCCTCAAATGTAAAAGATCACCTGCCAACCAGTTCCCCCATAATAAAGGATGCCACTGCCCACCACCACAGTGCAAATCACTGCCCACCAGTGCCAATCACTGCCCACCACATTGCCAATCACTACCCACCACAGTGCCAATCACTGCCCAGCAGTAACACCTGCCAGTACCTCATCATCAGTGCTGCTCATTAGTGCCACCTGTCAGTGCCACCTGTCAGTGCCAATCAGTACCGCCTATGAGTGCCAATCAGTGCCGCCTGTCAGTGCCCATCACAGCCGCCTGTCAGTGCGGATCACAGCCGCCCCTCATTGCCCATCAGTGCCGCCTGTCAGTGCCCATCAGTGCCACCTATCAGTGCCCATTAGTGCTGAATATCAGTGCCGCCTATTGGTGCATATCAGTGCCGCCTATCAGTGCCCATCAGTCAGTGAAGAGGAAAACAACATTTTATGACAAACTAAAAAATGTTTTTTTTTTACAAATTGGTCTTTTTTAGTTTGTTTAGCAAAAAATAGAAACCGTAGAGGTGATCAAATACCACCAAAAGAAAGCTCTATTTGTGGGAAGAAAATGATAAAAATGTAGTTTGGGTACAGCGTTGTATGACCACGCAATTGTCATTCAAAGTGTGACAGCGCTGAAAGCTGAAAATTGTCCTGGGCAGGAAGGGGCGTAAGTGCATGGTATTGAAGCGGTTAACAACATTATATTACAATGTGGCTCGTGTTGCAATTGTATATGCCTGGGTTATTGAATTAAAATTTACAGAAGTCTGGTCATTTAAATTTTCTTCCGACAGAGGTTTTAATCTGATATTTGCGCTATAACACATCACAATCCCATTGTACATCAGTGTCTTTAGCCTACACTTCACATCATAGCTCCCTTTACATTTCAATCCCATCTTTATGTCTGTGTCCACAGACCCCCTTTAAATCACAGTCCCACTCCCCTTTACCCCACAGCCCCTCCTTTAAAGCAGTCCCACAGTGTCCTCAGTTCCCCTTTACATTGCGGTCCCCTTCACATCGCAGTGTCTCTTTACATCACATTGCCCTCTCACATCATTCAATGCAAGCCTACCCTGCACAGCCTTATTCTTCAGCAGGGTAGAGGCACTTATTAGTTTGGGTATCCTCTCCTGGGTCTCCTGCTCGGCCAACACTGTCATCCTCACAGCAGGGCAGGAGGTGGGAGGTGCCCAGCTTAGTATACAGTATTAACAAACAGGTGATTACCCACTTGTTAAGGCACTTAGAATGCACTGTGCGGCTCGCAGCGCATTGTAGGCGAACATCCCACCGAGCGCACCGCAAATTTGGGTGTTCGCTGAATGGGCGAACAGGCAATGTTCGGGTCAAACTTTTGCTCGTCTCAAACAAATTCGTATAACTCTAATAGAAAGTAAAGCTACCTCTGGAGTACCATGCCACTCTGCACCCTGTATATAACCAAAATGGTCTGCCAATACGGTCAGATAAGGTGGAAGGGCCATCAAATGTGAATCATGGTACTTTCTTTGTCTCTGCACCTCCAACAGCAGTTAGAACGCAGGGGGAAAAAAAATGATGTAGCACAGCAGGGTATCTACTTTAACATGACTTTTTACCTTTACCTGACCATAAATCTTCATGGACTATCCCTATGATATTGCTGGGTGACTATGTACAGTACCTATAAGCCATGTTGTCAAGGGACAGGGAGAAAATGTATACAAAAAAGACTCCCAGGGAATAGGAAAACAGACAGTGGAAAATGAGTACACTGCTACCACCACGGAGCATATCCAAAAACCGTATGAATATATATTAAAAAAAAAAAAAACTTGTGGATATATAGTATGTGTGCGCCTTATATCCCATACAAAGATAAACAACCAGTGCAAACACTAAACGAAATCAGCAATACCAACATATTTACATGAATCCAGGGAAATATCCCACTTTTATTAGGTATAGCAGAAAAAATCCTTCGTAGGAAGAAGGTATATCTAACTATAACATACGGTAAGTCTAGTCCTGTGACCAGAATAATGCAGACTGCGCCACAGCATGACTAAATGGTAAGATAATCAGCTGCACATCAACATGCATAGAATCTCAAAGTGGTGACTCAAACTGGAAACAAAGTATTTATGACATTTCAGCCACCCTGATACATAGTAGCTGTCAAACTACATTATATATTTCTATCTCACAAATCAACCAAGATTTGTATCCTATTTGTCTATGAATGAGAGATTGGAATTAAACCTGCTTTCTATACTGTATGCAGGTCAATGCTGGAGAACTGGATCCACCTAAAATTTTACTTTGATTCCCATTTACAATAACTTTAATTATTGGTAAGGGGCTGTAATTATCTATCCTTATAGGATTGAGTATATCGAAAATAGATTTGCTATAAATTCAGTTCTTGCAATAATTTCTATTAACATTTTCTTGTCTCTTGAATCACATCTAGTACTCTTATCAGTTAAATACACCATCCATCCAAAATGGCTCCAAGTGCATTCAAACGAAGATGCCGATTTTGTGCCATGAAGAGGGAGACTCTTACCTCCTACATAAACACCTTGCTATTCCAGGAAGCAATCATCCTAGTGCCTCATCAGGATCGCTTCTCTGGTGTGTGTTCTCCAATATTTTTTGGTACCTGTAAAACATTAGGAGGATGGAGGAATGTTATAGACCTAACGGGATGGAACAGATATATAAGGAAAGAACACTTCAAGATGGAATCATGACAAACCATACTGAAAGTTGTTTAACCAGGTGATTGGAGGCTATCGGTGGATCTAAGAGATTCTTATTTTCATATTCCAATACATCAAAATTGCCAAAATATCTCTGCTTCACCTTGTGGACTTTACACCTTCAGTTTGTTCGTTTGCCCTTCAGGCTTAAAACCTCTCCAAGGGTGTTCTCCAAGGTTCTTCTCTCCCTGGTGGTCCTTCTTTGGCAGAGAGGAGCTTGATTTTATTATATAAAAAATGGAAAAAGAAACTGCGCTAAGAGTGAATAACAACAAATAATCCTGCGGTGAACAGGAAATTAGTGCAAATGAGCACCAGTGCCAAGCTGCGACTTTCTGTGATACATCAAACAGTGAACAAATAGAAAAAATAAATAAAGCCGCGCTAACCAATAAAATTTGAAAAGAGTTCCCAGAATGGGAATTCCTATTGTGAGTGTATAAATTAATAAAAACACAATCCCAGATAACAATAATAATAAATGTGAAAATTATAAATTGTGTAAAGTTCCAAATAAAGTCCAAAAGTAAATAATAATCCTTGGATCATCCACAAATGGATATAGATAGTTAATCAATTCCACCTGTGCAAATAGTCCTATAATGTTGACAGTCCGCGCTCTGCAGCAATGGAGTAGCGAACAGAAAGTGTTATTCACCACCAATGAAGGGGATCCGCTTACCAGAACCCTGTGGTCCCCTGTTACGGAGGACCCAGGGAAGCCTTGGATGTAAATGCCGCTGGGTTGCTGGGCTGAGTGGTTCCAGACTCCTCCACGCCTGCTACGCTTTAAACCTCCAAGGTGATGGATCCCGATGGATGGGAAATTATATGGAACAAACAAAAAGACTCTAATAGTGTAAAATCTTCAGGTTTATTCCAAAACATATACACGAAATAGACTTACAGAGTTGCAGTGACAGATAAGCCTATAGCAGGGGTCTCAAACTGGTGGCCCTCCAGCTGTTGCAGAACTACAATTCCCATGAGGCATTGCAAGGCTAAACAGTTACAAGCAGGACTCCCATAGGCAGAGGCATGATGGGACTTGTAGTTCCGCAACAGCTGGAGGGCCGCAGGTTTGAGACCCCTGGCCTATAGCCTGTTGCGCCGGCCGGACGCAAACAGGCCACTCGTCCATCCAGGAGATACGAGCAAAAGAAGGGAGGTGACGACAGCGCACCGCTCGTTCTACCCGACTAGTTTTGTGACAAATCCCGGGTCTATTTTTCACTTTTGGACTTTATTTGGAACTTTACACATTTTATAATTTTCACATTTATTATTATTGTTATCTGTAATTGTGTTTTTATAAATTTATACACTGTTTCTCACAATAGGAATTCCAATTCTGGGAACTCTTTTCAAATTGTATTGGTTAGCGCGGCTTTATTTTTTTTTATTTTTTTTTCTGATTTTACCAGCCCAGAATCGTGTAACTCTTCTTTCACACCAGCTAGTGCGGTCATTTCTTCAGGACTTTGGTTGGCTGATCAACTTCATAAAAATAAAAAAAAAAGCTATCTCACACCTACTCAATGCCTAATATACCTGGGAGTGTGTATAGACACTCATCAAAGCATGGTGTCCCTTTAAGAGTAGAAGATTCCAGCGATTCATCTGAAATTTTGTTCTGCAGTGACATCCAACTTTCTCGCAGCCAAACAGTGCCAACAGGTAGTGGGGACGATGGTGGCTGCAATACCCATGGTCAGATGGGCTCAGTGGAAGACCCAAGCTTTCCGATTCAGGTTTCTGTCCCAGTGGAAGTCAGAGAACACAAGCTAATTGATTCAAACCTCATCCCAGGTGAAGAAGGTTCTGAGCTGGTGTCTAGACACCTAGAATCTTTTGTCCGGTCACTCCCTTTTGCGGATAGTAGTCACAACCAATGCAAGTACTCAAGGCTGAGGAGCTACCTGCCAGGGGAGAGAAGCCCAAGGCAAGTGGCCCTGCCAAGTGAACAATATAGTGTTCAACATCCTGAAGATGGGAGCTGCCTTTCAGGTTACAATTTAGGGATGTTCAGTCGATTCTTCTCCATCTGCAGGCAGCCTACATTCAAGGTCCTTCCAATTTCGAGGCAGACTATTTGTCAAGACATCAGCTAGACAATGAAGAAGTGGTTCCTGAATCCGCAAACTTGTCAAAATGTTGATACGTTGGGCTTTTCAGCCGAAGACTTATTTGCATACCCAGCAAATGCCAAACTGCCAATGTTTTACACCAGTCTACCTTGCCCACAGGTGGCAGCGACAGATGCTCTGACAGCAGCGTGGTCTTTTCAGACTGCATATGCCTTTCCACCGACACAGCTAATCTTCAACTTTCTCAGAAGACTGATAAAGGGTGAAGTCACAGTTCTGGCAGTAATACCCAACTGGCCTAGTTGTCTATGGTTTCCACTTCTGTGTCTACTGAGTTTGAGGCCACCGAAGTGAATTCCACTAACCCTGGGTCTGCTGTCTAAGGGTCCAGTGCTTTATCTATCTCCTCAGAGGCTGCGGTTGCAGGCTTGGATTTTGAAAGGCAGAGGCTGATCGAGTCAGGCTGTTCAAATGCTGCATTTGGTACCCTGCGAAAGTCTAGGAAACCGAGCACTAATGCAACTTACAACAAAGTGCGGATCAAGTTCCAGGACTTTGCTTCCACCCAAGGCTTCTCTCCTTCCTCTCCCCAAATAAGTAATATTTTGGACTTTCGTAAAAAAGACCTAGATATAAACGTAAGTCTTAGTACTCTTAAGGGTCATGCAGCGTACACACGATCACTTTTCTCGTCGGGAAAAATTACATTTTTTCTCTTGGACGAGAAAAACGGCCGTGTGTGGGCTTTCCAGCATTTTTCTCGACGAGAAAAACATCAAGAATCACGACGAGAAAAATTAGAACATGCTCTAATTTTTCTCGTCACGAATCGCAGCATTTTTTTCCGCTGCAGTTTTCCCATAGGGAAACAATGCTAGGGAGCCTACACACGGCCGGTTTTCTCAACCAAGAGAAAACATGTGTGTAAGGGACCAAGCCAGTCCTCGTTTTTCCCATCGGGTTTCACGGCGGTGTTTTCACCGCCATGAAACTCGATCGTGTGTACACGGCATCATGCTTCTGCCCTGTCTGCCTTCACAGGGATTCAGTGGGCCACCAATAGCCTTGTAATTAAAATTTTCAATGCGACCTGAGGTTAAAGCCTCCAAGAAAACTTTGCTTTCATAAGTGGGACCTACCTGTGGCCCGGGGCTTCTGGCTTCAGATAAATTCTCACAAAATATGTCCCTTTGGCGTCTAACCTTATAAGCAGCCCTTTTGGTCACAATCTCCTTCGCAAGAAGAGTCTCAAAGATGGCAGCCCTGGGCTGCAAGGAGCCATTCACAACCTTTTATGTGGATAGGGTGGTCCTAGTTCCACTGCTAGGATTAATGCCAAAGGTGCCTCCTACAAAACAGGAGAGTACCGCGCTTAGGACAGATTGAAAAAGGTTGCTGCCCCCCTAAAGAACTCCACAAGGGAACAAGGGAATCTGGTAAATGATAAAATGGATGGGGTAGTGGCGCTACCTGGGGTGTACCTAAAAGTGAGGGATCCCACTGAAGTGACAGAAATAACCTATGTATAACATATCATGTAATAAGTGGAAACCATATCCCTGAAGGGGATACCTGAGTGTAAATTTAAACCTTCTATGAACAGCAGATAAACTGTAATTAATTATACGTAGATCATCTGTGCAAAAAAATCTCTATAACCAGTGACCGAAAACCAAAAAAAGTGTAAACACAAAGTGATGGCAAACTACAGTTGACCGGGCGACCAGCCAAGAGAGAGTTAAAGAGTGAAAAAATAGTCAGACAAATATCTATGTATATAAAAGTGAATGTCCAGCAAAATTGATAATGAACAACAGTAAAACCAAAAAAATGTAATAGAATTGAGTTTAATAATCTCATAACAAGTTCATTCACAGTGAAATATTCCAAAGTGACTTGGTGTAGTATGAGGCAGGTAATCAGGTGACTTGTATGCTCCCCCTCCTGGGTCCCCACTCACCAGATGCCACCACTCCTGCAGGGGTAAATGGCGTGTAGTATCTGAAGCTGCTGGAATCCTAAGGCTTCTCCTCGTCAGGTCGCCTCCAGCCTTCCCGCTAGATAATATCCTGCGTTGCCGAGTTCTAAGCGAAGCTGGTGTGATGGTAGCAAGTCCTCAGCAGTAAATCCTCATAGGAAGAGACAAGGGCTCCAATAGTGTAGTACCAACATGTTTATTAAAAATTATTAAAAACAAGGGGTGTTCCAGAAACAAAACATAAATACCGGCTGGTAGTAACCCCAAAGCCTACACTAAAAAAACGTGGGTTTGGGTAAGCGTGTCAGAGGCCGGGATGAGCAGCATGCGTCCCAGCTGCGTTCCACCCGATCTCCTCATAACCCGGAAGTAACGTAGCGCGTGTAAACGTGGCCCCGACTTACGCGTTTCGTCATTGGACATCATCTGAGGTGGTTCCTTCACATCGCACACTACATCTATTTAGGCAGAGCGGCCGTCCAAGTTCCTCCCACCCGCAGTGAAAGGGCGTGTTTATGCTAAATGGCTATCCACACTGAACTAACATAGCTCCAAGGCTATAGCTAAGTAAAGGCCGCCCGGTCCAAAGTGTGAACAGCTGGACGCTCGCTCTCCCATAGACACATCAAAACAGGCAGTATAAAAAACAGTATAGAAACATTGTAAAGCACTAATCATTATAATATATAGAGGCAATGTAGAAAGTGGATCATAAAAAAACGGCATGTGGATACTGTCATAGCCAGAAGCAAACTGAAGGACAAATTAAAAATATATGTATATATCATCCAGGCATTGCACTAAGAATGTGCGCCATCCAGTGGTGGAATCCTTTTACCACAGCTAGATGATATGCCAAAGCTGATATTACCTTGTAAACCTGGTTGATACAATGCATCATGAAGACTATAAGACAATAGGACAATTCCTCAGGGTAGGGTAGGAATCCAAAGTGAGAGTCCTAATAGCGTCCCTCCCCCGTAGGAGAGTCAGAAGAATAAAAATAAAAATAAAAATGAATGATTAAATAATTATATAAAAAATATATATATGTACAGAATCCTAAACCACCTACGGTATGTGACCTAAAGAATTTTCCTGTCGCATCATGGCAGCATACACCTTTGGGTTGTGGCTCCGCCCCCACAACCTGATAGGACCGTTTAGCTATTAAGCCCAGAGCGGGCCCCCGCTCAGGTATTCTCTTTTTTTTCCTCACCTAAGACCTGACAAGGACATCAAAGATGAAGAACCCCCCTTACCACTTCACCCCAGCCAGGTTAAGCCTCTCCTGGGTGGAAGTCCTATCCTGTACAGCCTCTAAATGAGCTCTATGGAAGGAACCCCACTCTGATGGTCTCAGGGGTATGTACCAGTTTCTTTCTTACAAACCTTAAATAGGTTTATAATGCAGCGACCTCCAGCTTTTTCTGTGCACCCTTTAACTAACCTGAGCCTTGTAGTCCCACAAGCATCCCGTCCAATAAGATCCAACTCTTCACAGACCTTAACCAGGTCTCTATAGAGGCCTCTAGTTCTCCTGGGTGTCTGTACAAAATCGGGCTTGCTGCGCCCTGTAGTTCCATAGCAGTCATAGCGCTGAGCGTCCAGCTACTTCCGTGCATGTGCAGAGAGAGTGAGGCATCCCACAGGCTCTCCAATGCTAATTCCCTGTGTATGCCAGTTTCCAAGATGGCGCCGGCTCGCTCACGACGCTACGGCGCATGCGCGGTCATGACGTCATCACTGGGCAATGGCAGCGGCAGTTTTAAAAACCAAATCCTTTCTGCTGTTTTTCTCTTGAACACTGCACCTGTCAAACAGCGTTTTCGGTGGGATAGATTGCACTGCTGTCTCTTCTTTAAGGTAAGCTTCTTTGTTCTATTTTCCTTACTGGGGTTCACCTTACTTATTGCCTGCATGCTCATTTCCTACTATCTGTTGTAGGGGGGACTATATCACTCCTCATGGAGGTCGCTGCCCCGGTAGACCATCACCAGCCTAATAGGTAAGGGGGGGGGAAATTGGTAAGTAGTGAAGATCGAAAAAGAGAGCCTGTCACTAATGCTGTCTAAATTGGACAGCCCTATCAGGTCGGCCAGATCGTCAGGTTCAAGACGACAAGAGCCATCTAGAAGGAGCCCAAGCCATAGACAAAGCCGCTCAGATCACGGTAGAAGTCACTCACGCACAAGGCGAAGTCGCTCAAGTCGCAGAAGGAGCCATTCAAAATCCTATTCATGGCACAGACACTCCCACAGGAGGTCTCCTTCACGCAGACGCTCTCCTCCCCCTCAGCGTTCCCATCCATCAGGGAATTCATGCTGGGTTTGCGGTGCCATAGCACTTCCGGACAAGCTGGCCTGTAGCACATGCTTGGACGAAGCAACTAGAGACAGAGAGCCAAGCAGAGAACCGGCTATATTTACATCCCTGCAAATTACAGAATCTGAAACAAGCAGATCAGTGCAAGGCACTTCACCTGCGACTCCCTCCACATCTAAAAAGTCAGAAACCCTATCTGACAATGAGGAATTGGAGGTATCCACCGGGTTTGACTTCTCACTTATAGAACCCTTCATAAAATCAGTGAAGGAAGCTATAGAATGGGAGGAGGAAAAAGAAACTCTGCAAAAAGCGAAGAAATATTTTCTGAATCTCAAAAAAGAACCAGAAAGCTTCCCATTTATCGAAGAACTGGAAGACTTAATTAAAGATGAATGGCAAAAACCTGAGAAGAAGACCAGTCTCAGAAATAGACTTGCCAAACTGTATCCACTAAAAAAATCCAGTGTCAATCCACTAGTAACACCACCAGTGGTAGACTCCTCCCTGATGCGCCTAGCCCAGCACGTAACTCTTCCAATAGAAGATGCTGTCACATTTAAGGATGTATTAGACAGAAAGATCGATCTGGATCTTAAAAGAGCCTACCGATCTGCAGGTGGTGCCTGCAGACCAGCAATAATGCTAGCAGCAGTGGGAAGGGCTATCTCAAGCTGGTCCTCCAACGCTGAGAAGTTGGTAGCAGAAGGCGTGGAACAAGAGCGAGTAATCACAGCTCTCCAGGAACTCAGCCTTGCAGGCGATTTTGTCGCAGAAGCCTCTGTAGACATAATAAAGTCAACATCCAGAGCAATGTTAAGCTCAGTGATGGCCAGGAGGGCACTCTGGCTAAAACCATGGTCAGCAGACCCCTCCTCAATGTCCAACTGGTGTAGGATCCCATTTGACGGCTCAAACCTCTTCGGGGAGAAGCTGGACTCGGCCATTTCAAAGGTCACCGGCGGAAAGTCTGGACTCATTCCTTCAGACAGAAGGCCTAGACAACAAAGGCCACCTACATTCAGACGGAACCTCCCAGATAGATATAGGGAGGCAAAGTCCTACAAGCCCGGCAGGGAGTACAGAAAAATTTGGAAGAATCCACAGTCATCCTTCCTAAAACTCCAAAAGTCCAAGACCCCTACCCCGGGGGACCAGAAGTCTTTTTGAAGATGCGTCCGCCCAACCAGCTGTAGTAGGAGCCAGACTAAAGGACTTCAAGCAGGTTTGGGTGGAGATAATAAGAGACCCATGGACAGTGGCTACTGTCCAGGACGGACACAAATGGAGGTTCAAGAATCGACCTCCCAGAGACCAATTCGTCAAAACCAGAATTCCAACATCCCGGGAAAAGAAGCTCATATTGGCAGAATATGTCCAAGATGTAATCCAAAAACAGGCCATAGTGGAAGTCCCACCTCCACAAAGGGGAAAAGGTTTCTACTTCCCTCTGTGTTTTTGGTAAAGAAAAAGACCGGGGATCTGCGCCCCGTCCTAGACCTAAACAGCCTCATTCACTCAATCCTGGTGGAGACTTTCAAGATGGAAAGTCTACAGTCAATCCTCTATGCCATAAATGTCGGCGATTAGATGCTCTCTGTGGATTTAAAGGACGCTTACTGGCATGTTCCCATTCACACCGCATTCCAGAAGTCTCTCCGCTTCTCGGTAAACCATCAACACTTTCAGTTTCAAAGCCTTCCGTTTGGGATATCTACCGCTCCCAGAACATTTACCAAGGTCCTGCTACCAGTGATAGCTCTACTAAGGGAGCAAGGATTGAGAGTCCACCATTATCTGGACGACATCCTATTGCTCGCAGACAACCAAGAGTCTTTTCTACTCCACCGAGACACCCTAACATCCACCTTGCAAAAATTTGGGTGGCTGATAAACTGGAAGAAAAGCAATCTCCAACCTACTCAGAGAATGGTCTTCCTGGGGGCAGAACTGGATACCAGACTCAACACCATACAACTGCCTCAAGAGAAAATTCCCATCATAATACAGAGGGCAAAGAGATTACTCTTATCCAACACACTCCCAGCCAGAGCGTGTCTCAGCATCATGGGGTCGCTATCAGCAACCTTTCCTATGGTACAATGGGCCCAGTGGAACATAAGACCTCTCCAAATGTCATTTTTGAGACAGTGGAACGGGGTATCGATGTCTCAGCGAATCAACATCCAAAAGAAGGTTAAACAATCACTATGGTGGTGGACCCGATTGTACAAACACATAGTTACCCCTCCCCAGGAGGTGATTACTTCGGATGCCAGCAGGGAAGGCTGGGGAGCACACTACCAGCATCTCGCAGTCCAAGGCCGGTGGTCTTTCGAGACACAGGATGTGGTATCAAACATCCTAGAGATGAAAGCAGCTTTCCAAGCTCTACTAGCTTTCAGTCCCCTCCTGAAAGGGAAAGAAGTCCTGTTGAAGATGGACAACAGGGTAGCAGTTGCCTATATCAACAGGCAAGGAGGCACCAAAAGCCGATCCATGATGCAGGAAGTCCGCCCAGTCCTTGAATGGGCGCAAGTGAATCTATCGGGGTTAAGGGCGATGTATGTCCCAGGAACCCAGAACCAACTGGTCGACACGCTAAGCAGAAACTTTGTTTCCAACAACGAATGGGCTCTGAGTCACCAAGCCTTTTCCCTCATAGCAAGAACTTTGGGCATGCCGGATATAGACCTGGCAGCGACCCCAAACAATGTGAAGTGCCGGAGGTACCTGACAAGAACCCCCTGCCCATTAGCGGAGGGGACAGATTGCCTACAACACGAGTGGAACTTCCATCTGGGTTACATCTTCCCCCGACACTTCTCATACCGAGATTTCTTCTCAGGCTCAAGAGGTCATCTTCCACAGTGATAACAGTCCTTCCTTTTTGGCCGAGACGACCATGGTTTACCACTCTCCTTCAGCTGAATACAGTGAGACCCTTACCACTTCCACCAGCAGCGGATCTACTCTCCCAGGGGCAACTTCTTCATCCATCCCCGGAAAGGATGCATCTGACAGCCTGGAGATTGAAAGGGCTAGGTTCTTGAACCAAGGTTGCTCCCAAAAAGTGGTAGAAACTCTTCTTCAAGCCAGAAGATGCACCACCAACAGTACCTATAACAGTTGAAAAGAAACGTACCGCTCAAAGCTGTAGGTGCTCCAAATGACTGCCCCCACCCTGTTATTAACACAGGTGCTGGCTCTGCACTAATGCATGGGAGGAAAAAAGCCCTGGACTGCCGCACTCTTTTTAGACAGTTTTATTTCTCAAAAATGTTTAAAATTAATCCAAAACAACCAAAACGAACAGTGGTCATGCAGGGGTGGATGGCTAACACGTTTCACGTCAGTGTTTGACGCTTGCTCATAGCTGTGAGTAAGCGTCAAACACTGACGTGAAACGCGTTAGCCATCCACCCCTGCATGACCACTGTTCATTTTGGTTGTTTTGGATTTATGGATTAATTTTAAACATTTTTGAGAAATAAAACTGTCTATACAGAGTGCGGCAGTCCAGGGCTTTTTTCCTCCCATCTCCAACAGTTGCGCAAACCCTTGAGTTTCTCCACTTAGGCCTAGAGAAAGGCCTTGGGTCAAGTACCTTAAAAGTTCACGTGTCAACATTATCAGCTATGACAGGAATCAAGTGGATGCAAGAGCCCCTAGTTATTCAGTTCCAGAGGGCCTGCCTAAAGATAAGGCCTCCCAGAAAGCCTTCCTTCCCGACTTGGGATCTTTCGGTCGTACTAGAAATTCTATCACACGAACCATTCTCTCTCCACAGAACAAGGGGATCCACATCCGCTGGATGTAAGAACTAACATTCTAACCTACCTGTCAACAACAAACGACCTTAGGAAGTCGGAAAACCTCCTGGTCATCCCACACGGCTTTAGAAGAGGTCAAGCAGCAACCTCTCGCACCATCACAGCATGGCTGGTGAAGATCATCAAAAAGGCTTATTCTCTGAGTCAAACGCAGATACCTGAGGGCTTAAAGGCACATTCTACAAGGGCAATGGCGACCTCCTGGGCAGCCTACTGCAGAGTGTCCTCGGAAACTATTTGCCAAGCAGCGACCTGGTCCTCGAGGAATACCTTTATTTCTCATTACAAGGTGGACTCTGCCAGATTATCCACGGCAGAGTTTGGACGAGCAATTATTCAGTCCAACACCTATATTCCATGTAAATAAAAAAATTGTCTTTATGCTCAGACCCACCCAGTCTGCGAGTTATTCACCCAAAGGTGTATGCTGCCATGATGCGACAGGAAAATGGAAAATTGTATACTCACCTTTCCGTAATTTTTCTTTCCTGTCGCATCTTCATGCCAGCATACAGATGCCCACCTGTCTGAGGTGAGGTATATATATATATATATATATATATATATACTAGAACACCTGGGCGGGGCCCCGCTCTGGGCTTAATAGCTAAACGGTCCTATCAGGTTGTGGGGGCGGAGACACAACCCAAAGGTGTATGCTGCCATGAAGATGCTACAGGAAAGGAAAATTATGGAAAGGTGAGTATACAATTTTCCATGTTTACATGGTTCACCAGGCTGAAAAAAGGTAGGTTGAAAGGCCATGATTCTAAGGCTAAACTCCAAACTTCCAGGAGACACCTGCTGGTGGACCTCAGTACTGCACGCCAAATGATGAATATTACCAGCGGATGGAACCTTTCCTGACATAGAGTCTGCAAAAGACTTGAGACTGGGGCAGATATTCACCTTCCAGCAGGACAACGACCCTAAATATACAGCCAAAGCTACAATGGAATGATTTAGATCAAAGCATATTCATGTGTTAGAATGGCCCAGACAAAGTCCAGACCTAAATTCAATTGAGAATCTGTGGCAAGACTTGAAAACTGCTGTTCACAGATGCTCTCCAAGTCTCCATCCAATTTGACAGAGCTTGAGCTATTTTGCATAGAAGAATGGTCAAAAATGTCACTCTCTAGATGTGCAAAGCTGGTATAAACATCCCCAAAAAGACTTGCAGCTGGTGAGGGGGGGGGGGACTTGTTTTTTAGTTTGCTGATCGACCGAGCGATGGGGGGATGGGGATTTTGACTGATGGACCACCGAACGTGGTCCATCAGTCAAAGGGATTGTAAAAAAGTTTTTTGTTTTTTTTTCATTGTTATACTTACCTGCTCTATCTATACAAACATTTTTGCCTTACATTTCTATTTTAAACTGAATGGGTTGTTTTACAAGGTGATCGTTTACATTTGCTTTAATGCTGAGCACTGTATATATATATATATATATATATATATATCTATATATAGATAGATACAGGTGAGGCGAACGGCACTCAGAAGTCTTGCAGGTGCATACACTCAGGCCCTCCCACAGCCCGCATATACCATGTTTCCCCGAAAATAAGACCGGGTCTTATATTAATTTTGGCTACAAAAAAACACACTAGGGCTTAGTTTCAGGGGATGTCTTATTTATTTACGGTATGTACAATAAACTACATTTATTCAAATACAGTCATGTCATCTTCTTCTGGAACATCACCACAACTCTCCAAACCCTGAATGCTGCTGTGCCCCCTGTCTTCTCCTCCCTCTCCCCCCCCCCCCCCCCATTGTCAGTTCAGCAGTCAGTTTTTTTAAAGTGGTTGTAAACCCTATATATTTTTTTTTTTCCATAACCACCTGTAAGAGAAAGGCATAATGAGCTAATATGACTAGCATAATAGCTCATTATGCATCACTTACCTTAGATCGGGGCCCCCGAAGCCGTCCTCGTCTCCCTCTTCAGCCGCATCCATCGCTGCGGCGATGGCCGGAATGTTACTTCCGGGTATCGCCGCACCAGCCAATCACAGCGCCGCTCCGGCGCTGTGATTGGCCGGAGCGGCGGAGACATCACTCTGCGCATGCACGCGAGAGCCGTCACAATCGGCTACGCCCAGCTATTGCTGGGAAGTAGCCGATTTTGTGAATGGGATTAACCCCATGAATGCGCCGTTGTCTACGGCGCGCATGCGCCGTAGACAGCGGCGCCTGTCATTTTTAGTAAATATCTCCTAAACCGTGTAGGTTTAGGAGATATTTCTTGCACCTACAGGTAAGCCTTAATCTAGGCTTACCTGTAGGTGCAAGTTGAAAAAGTGGGTTTACAACCACTTTAAATCATTTTAATCATTTAAAAAAAAAATCTTTCTTAACCACTTAACGACCGCTCACTGTATATATACGTCGGCAGAATGGCACAATCACGTAGAGCATACGTGATTGCCTTTGTATAGTTAGGGGGTCCAATCGGACCCCCCTCCTATACAGTGAGCGGTGGCTAAGTGTCCGAAAGCGTTCCGGGATGAGGGGGCAGCCATTCGTTTCCGGCCACCCCCTCGCGATCGCTCCCGGCGAATGGAAATGCCCCCTCTGTCTGTGTCAGACAGAGGAAGCAGGAGGAAGTGATGTCATCTCTGGTGCAGCGCTCACATATACCGAGCGCCGTACAAGAGAAGACATCAGGTCAGTGCACACAACACTACACTGACACCAGGACACATAGGGACATAAATCGCCCCCCCCAGACCCCCCCAGACACCCCAGATCACCCCCCAGATCACCCCCCCAGCCCCCAGTCACAGTGTCACTGATTGCAGTGACCATTTATTTAATGATCACTGCAATCAGTCACATTTGTGACTGTAAAAGTGTCACCAAAGTTTAGTCTTAGGTCCAGTGTAGCCCCCTAACCCCCCTAATAAAGGTTTAACCCCCTGATCACCCCCCAGATAACCCTTTCACCCCCTATCACCACTGTCGCTAAGCGATCATTTTTCTGATCGCTGTCTTAGCGTCAGTGATGCCGATCGGCAGCCAGTAATTTTTTTTTAGGTTCGCCGCATGTTTTTATAGCGTCAGGTACCCCAATATATTATCTAATAAAGGTTTAACCCCCTTGATCGCCCCCCAGGTAACCCTTTCACCCCCTATCACCACTGTCGCTAAGCGATCGTTTTTCTAAACGCTGTCTTAGTGTCGGTGATGCAGATCGGTAGCCAGTAATTTTTTTTAGGTTCGCCGCATGTTTTTATAGCGTCAGGTACCCCAATATATTATCTAATAAAGGTTTAACCCCCTTGATCGCCCCCAGGTAACCCTTTCACCCCCATCACCACTGTCGCTAAGCGATCGTTTTTCTAAACGCTGTCTTAGTGTCGGTGATGCAGATCGGTAGCTGGTAATTTTTTTTAGGTTCGCCGCAGGTTTTTATAGCGTCAGGTACCCCAATATATTATCTAATAAAGGTTTAACCCCCTTGATCGCCCCCCAGGTAACCCTTTCACCCCCTATCACCACTGTCGCTAAGCGATCGTTTTTCTAAACGCTGTCTTAGTGTCGGTGATGCAGATCGGTAGCTGGTAATTTTTTTTAGGTTCGCCGCAGGTTTTTATAGCGTCAGGTACCCCCATATATTATCTAATAAAGGTTTTAACCCCCTGATTGCCCCTAGTTAACCCTTTCACCAGTGATCACCATATAAGTGTTACGGGTGACGCTGGTTAGTTAGTTTGCTTTTTATAGTGTCAGGGCACCCGCCGTATATAACCCAATAAAGGTTTAACCCCCTGATCGCCCGGCGGGTGATATCAATTAGATTTTAGCGTCAGAGAGGGTCTGCGTCACACCCCAGGCAGCGTCAGGTTAGTGCCAGTAACGCTAACACCCACGCGTGAAGCATACACCCCCCTTAGTGGTATAGAATCTGAACAGATCAATATCTGATCTGATCAGATCTATACTAGCGTCCCCAGCAGTTTAGGGTTCCCAAAAACTCAGTGTTAGCGGGATCAGCCCAGATACCTGCTGGCACCTGCGTTTTGCCCCTCCGTCCAGCCCAGGCCACCCAAGTGCAGTATCGATTGATCACTGTCACTTACAAAACAAAAACACACATAACTGCAGCGTTCGCAGAGACAGGCCTGATCCCTGCGACTCCAGTGCTGTAGGAGGTGATTTCACCACCACAGTTAAAAAAAAAAAAGCAAATATGCTGAAGCATTGGGGCAGCAGGGGCGGAGGAGCGATTTTGCTCCTAATGCCGCGTCCATACGGTCAAAATTCCGACGGAGGCTTGCCCGTGGAAAAGTCTGACCATGTGTGTGCGGCATAACTTTTTTGCGGGAGGATGCCCCCATGCTTCGGCATATATAAATGGTGCGTGTATGCCCATCATTGGAAGTGGATGGATGAAGGGCGGTATTCTAATGGTGGGCATACCCACCGATCAATCTCTTTTTTCGTTCAGCCAACTGGCTGCATGAAAAAAAAAGATTACAATACATGTCCAACAAGGACCAGCAACGTACTGGTATGTTGCTGGACTTTGAATGTTTATACCAGAATGATGCCTGCGGGTTTAGGTATCATCTTGGTATCATTCTTTTCAGCCTGCGGCCGGCTTTCATGTAAAAGCAATCCTAGCGGCTAATTAGCCTCTGGACTGCTTTTACAAGCAGTGGGAGGGAATGCCCCCCCCCGGATATAAAAAGCGCCATTGGGAAATTGGGAAAGCATTTTATCACACCGATCTTGGTGTGGTCAGATGCTTTGAGGGCAGAGGAAAAATCTAGGGTCTAGAAGACCCCAGTTTTTTCAAAAAAAGAGTACCTGTCACTACCTATTGCTATCATAGGGGATATTTACATTCCCTGAGATAACAATAAAAATGATTTAAAAAAAAATACTTGGAAGGAACAATTTAAAAATAAAATCAAAAAGCAAAATTAATAATAAAAAAAAAGAAAAAAAAAAAAGCACCCCTGTCCTGCCCAATGCCCAATGGCGAACGCAAGCGTCGGTCTGGCGTCATATGTAAACAGCAATTGCACCATGCATGTGAGGTATCACCGCGAAGGTCAGATCGAGGGCAGTCATTTTAGCAGTAGACCTCCTCTGTAAATCTACTGGGGTAACCTGTAAAGGCTTTTAAAGGCTTTCAAAAATGTATGTAGTTTGTCGCCAATGCGCGTTTGTGCGAAATTTTAAAGCATGTCGTGTTTGGTATCTATGTACTCGGCCTAAGATCATCTTTTTTATTTCATCAAACATTTGGGCAATATAGTGTGTTTTAGTGCATTAAAATAAAAAAAAGTGTATTTTTTAACCCAAAAAATGCGTTTGAAAAATCGCTGCGCAAATACTGTGTAGAAAAAAAAAATGCAACACCCACCATTTTAATCTGTAGGGCCTTTGCTTTAAAAATATATATAATGTTTGGGGGTTCAACATAATTTTCTTGCAAAAAAAAAATGTTTTCATGTAAACAAAAAGTGTCAAAAAGGGCTTTGTCTTCAAGTGGTTAGAAGAGTGGATGTAAGCTTCCTAATGTTGTGTATAAAATGCCAGAACAGTTCAAAACCCCCCCAAATGACCCCATTTTGGAAAGTAGACACCCCAAGCTATATACTGAGAGGCATGTCGAGTCCATGGAATATTTTATATGTTGACACAAGTTGCGGAAAAAACAACATTTTTTTTATTTTTTTTTGCACAAAGTTGTCACTAAATGATATATTGCTCACACATGCCATGGGCATATGTGGAATTACACCCCAAAATACATTCTGTTGCTTCTCCTGAGTACGGGGATACCACATGTGTGAGACTTTTTGGGAGCCTAGCCGCGTACGGGACCCCAAAAACCAATCACCGCCTTCAGGCTTTCTAAGGGTGTAAATTTTTGATTTCACTTCTCACTGCCTATCACAGTTTCGGAGGCCATGGAATGCCCAGATGGCACAAAACCCCCCCAAATGACCCCATTTTGGAAAGTAGACACCCCAAGCTATTTGCTGAGAGGTATTGTGAGTATTTTGCAGATCTCGCTTTTTGTCACAAAGTTTTGAAAATTGAAAAAAAAAAAAATATATATATATATTTTCTTTCTTTATTTTCAAAAACAAATGAGAGCTGTAAAATACTCGCCATGCCTCTCAGCAAATAGCTTGGGGTGTCTATATTCCAAAATGGGGTCATTTGGGGGGGTTTTGTGCTATTTTGGCATTTTATGGCCTTCGAAACTGTGATAGGTAGTGAGGAGTGAAATCAAAAATTTGTGCCTAGAAATCCTGAAGGCGATGCTTGGTTTTCGGGGTCCCGTACGTGGCTAGGCTCCTAAAAAGTCCCACACATGTGGTATCCCCGTACTCAGGAGAAGCAGAAAAATGTATTTTGGGGTGTAATTCCACATATAACCATGGCATGTGTGAGCAATATATCATTTAGTGACAACTTTTTGTAATTTTTTTTTTTTTTGTCAATATTCAATCACTTGGGACAAAAAAAAATATATTCAATGGGCTCAACATGCCTCTCAGCAATTTCCTTGGGGTGTCTACTTTCTAAAATGGGGTCATTTGGGGGGGTTTTGTGCTATTTTGGCATTTTATGGCCTTCGAAACTGTGATAGGTAGTGAGGAGTGAAATCAAACATTTGCGCCCTTAGAAATCCTGAAGGCGGTGCTTGGTTTCCGGGTCCCGTACGCGGCTAGGCTCCTAAAAAGTCCCACACATGTGGTATCCCCGTACTCAGGAGAAGCAGCAAAATGTATTTTGGGGTGAAATTCCACATATAACCATGGCATGTGTGAGCAATATATCATTTAGTGACAACTTTTTGTATTTTTTTTTTTTTTGTCATTATTCAATCACTTAAGACAAAAAAAAATTCAATGGGCTCAACATGCCTCTCAGCAATTTCCTTGGGGTGTCTACTTTCCAAAATGGGGTCATTTGGGGGGGTTTTGTACTGCCCTGTCATTTTAGCACCTCAAGAAATGAGATAGGCAGTCATAAATTTAAAGCTGTGTACATTTCAGAAAATGTACCCTAGTTTGTAAACTCTATAACTTTTGCGCAAACCAATAAATATACGCTTATTGACATTTTTTTTACTAAAAACATGTGGCTGAATACATTTTGGCCTAAATGTATGACTACAATTGAGTTTATTCGATTTTTCTTATAACAAAAAGTAGAAAATATCATTTTTTTTCAAAATTTTCGGGCTTTTTCTGTTTATATCGCAAAAAATAAAAATCGCAGAGGCAATCAAATACCATTAAAAGAAAGCTCTATTTGTGGGAAGAAAAGGACGCAAATTTCGTTTGGGTACAACATTGCATGTCCGCACAATTTACAGTTAAAGCAGCGCAGTGCAAAATTCTGAATTCACCTCTGGTCCTTTAGCTACCAAATGGTCCGGGGCTTAAGTGGTTAAAATCATTATGAAATTATGTAATCTGTTTTAATAAAAATAGTATTATGGTATACAGTGTAGTGAACCACAGTTTTATATAAAGTATCTTTATAAAAGCTCCCCTGGGCATTCGTGTGATCTGCTCTTCTTCTGAGATCCCCACTGACATCAGCCCGCTCCGTGCACAGAAGAGGAAGGGGCAGCAAAAGTCAGCTGGGAGGAGAGAAGAGGAACTCCGGCGGGTCAGCGGTGGGTGTAAACATGAGAGTTTTAATACAGTAACAAACAGACACTGCACCAGTTTTACAAAAGGGATTACAGGATTTTTAATAAAATTTACTAGGGCTTATTTTTGGGTAGGGCTTATATTGCAGCCTGCCCTGATAATCACGTTAGGTCTTACTTTCTGGGTAGGGCTTTTTTTCAGGGAAACACAGTAAGAAATAAGTTCTTTAAGTGCTGCACTTAAAGGTTTATTGAAAATTTGAAAAAAATATACACAAATATAAAACAGTTCCATATCGACTTATGAACAATGATTGTTCCTACCTGAAGAAGGACATGAACCATTTTTAGCCCAAAACTGTCGATATGGAACTGTCTTATATTTGCATACATTTCTTTCTCATTTTCAATAAACCTTTAAGTGCAGCAATCTTGGACTTTTTTCTTACTGTGTTTCCCCAAAAATAAGCCCTACCCTGAAAGTAAAGCCCTGTCCACACGATCGAATTTCCTATGGATTCAAATCCGATGGATTTTTCCATCGGAATTCCGATGAAGCCGACTTCCATCAGTCTTGCCTACACACCATCAATCTAAAATCCGACCGTTCCAAACGCTGTGACGTAAAACACTCCGATGAGCCGAGAAAATTAAGTTCAATGCTTCTGAGCATGCGTTGACTTGATTCTGAGCATGCGTGGGTTTTTTCTCCGATGGAGTTCCAAACAGACGATCGGAATTTGCTATCGTTTTTTTTTTTTCCATCGGATAAATTTAAAACATGTTCTATTTTTTCTCACCGATGGAAAAAAGACCGATGGGGCCCATACACGATCGGTTTGTCTGATGAAAACAGTCCATCGGACCGTTTTCATCGGTAAAACCGATCGTGTGTACAGGGCTTACCTAGGGATCTTGGACTTTTTTTTCATATATATATATATATATATATATATATTTATATGTGTTTTTGTGTATACTTTTTGGTTTCTGCATTATTTATTACATTTTGGGATATTTATAACACATGATGATTAATGAAGATGTTTCTATTTGATCAGCGCTGTAATTTGTTATATTTGTTTGTAAGGGGTATTATATTTCTTTTTAGCTGCTGATTGATTTATTGTGTATTTTATTCTTTTCACGCACATCTGATCTTCAAAGGGAATTTTTGTTTCATAGTGTGGAAGGATTTATTTATTTATTTATAAATATATATACACTTATGATAATAACATTTTTTTTATATATATATTTATAATACTAAGTATCTGTTTTTTTTTTTTTTTTTTTTAATCTTTGAGAATAGTCTTTTTCTGTATGTGCTGAATGTATATGACAAGCAGTTCCCACCCCCTATATTGATGTGTAGTTTACATGGGTGGAATAGATGATAGAATGATAAGTAATCTCCTATGTATTGAGCAGCCAGGCAGTGAGAAAACTTGCATGCCCCCAGCAGCACACATGAGACAGGAGTGCAGTCCCTGCAGAGCCATGTCTCCTCCTGTGTGGTTGGGCCAGAAGAAGCTGCTGGGGAGGGGCGAGCTGTGATGCTGCAGAGAAGGAAGCAGATGACAGCAGCATAGAAGGAGAAGAAGAAGAAGAAGTGACAAGCAGCGGTTGCTCGGGCTCTGCAGTGGCCTCATTCACCACCCAGCACGATCTCCGCCTGTTCAGCACCCGTGTGCTGTCCTTGTCATCGTGCTGCATGGACGGGATGCTCGGGATGAGGATGATGCTGGTCTCGGTGGCTCGCTGCCCTCTCCTCTGCTAGCCTGTACCAGTATGGATGTTGCTCTTGCGGCGACCTCTGCTGATTCCATCAGTCCGCTGCGGAGAGGCATGCTGAGTAATCCTGCTGTCAATGGGCGAGGACGTGGACACCCGAAAAATTAATCATAGCTTTCTCCGGGACCATAACTATGTGACTGAAGGTAACCCTCCCCCCCCTCTGTGCCCCCTTCACCCAACCCCCCCATCTGTGCCAGTTCTTGTGCTCTATGTGTGTCTTGTCATGGTAGTCCCCTTATCTGCAACCTATTCATTTATGCAAGGATCAGCTGCATGCATTCAGTGCCAACAGGGACCTAGCAATGGCTGGCATCTTTATCTTATACATTTCATTATATAGGGCTGTGGGGTCAACTAAACTGGGGGGGGGGGGGGGGTAGGTGCAGAATTGAAACGCAGTTGCTTCCGCTTTATTTGCGTCCTATAGATCAGGGGCTTCGTATCGTTGCCAACAGTGGACCTAGCAATGACTGGCATCCTTTTTTTAGAGATTTAATTATATAGGGCTTAACTGCACAGGCAAGTTTTAGGTGCAGAATCGTGCGCCTTGAAACGCAGTTGCCATCGCTTTAATCGCGTCCTATCGATCAGGGGCTCATAGAGCGCCAACAGGGACCTAGCGATGGCTGGCATTCGTATTTTATTTATGTAGGGCTGTGGGATTAACTACACTGGGGAGGTTTAGGCGCAGAATGTAAATGCAGTTGCCTCTGCTTTAATTTGCGTCCTATAGATCAGCGGGTGTGTATCGTGCCAACAGGGACCTAGCAATGACTGGCTCCTTTTTTTTTGAGATTTAATTGTATAGGGCTTAACTGCACAGGCAAGTTTTAGGTGCAGAATCCTGCACCATGAAACGCAGTTGCTTCCGCTTTATTTGCGTCCTACAGATCAGGGGTTTCGTATCGTGCCAACAGGGACCTAGCAATGACTGGCTCCTTTTTTTAGAGATTTAATTATATAGGGCTTAACTGCACAGGCAAGTTTTAGGTGCAGAATCGTGCGCCTTGAAACGCGGTTGCCATCGCTTTAATCGCGTCCTATCGATCAGGGGCTCATAGAGCGACAACAGGGACCTAGCGATGGCTGGCATTCTTATTTTATACATTTTATTTATGTAGGGCTGTGGGATTAACTACACTGGGGAGGTTTAGGCGCAGAATTTAAATGCGGTTGCTTCCTATAGATCAGGGGGTTAGTACAGTGCCAAGAGGGACCTAGCAATGACTGGCACCTTGATTTCATTATTTAGGGCTCAACTATACAAGCAAGTTTTAGGTGCAGGATTGTGCACATTTAAATGCAGTTGCCATTGCTTTAATCATGTTTTATGGATCAGGGTTTCATACACTGCCAACAGGGACCTGTCAATGACTGGCATCTTTTTTAAAGATTTAATTGCATAGGTCGCGAATACACTGTCAAGCTTGAGCCACAAAATTGTGCACATTTAAATGCAGTTGCCATCGCTTCAATTGCATCCTATTGATCAGGAGTTCAGTGCTGCAGTGCCTTAAGGGACCTAGCAGTGACTGGCATTTTTTTATTTTATTTAACTATATAGGGCTCAATTACACTGGTGAACTTTAGGTACAGAATTGGGCACATTTAAACACCGTTGCCACCGCTTTGATTGTGTCCTATTGATCAGGGAATCATACAGTGTCAAGTAGGACCTAGCAATGACAATATATATATATATATATATATATTGTGAGGGGGCTAGCTCGGCAGCGGGTGTGTGTGACCCCCGGGATGGGCTCCCCACACAAAAACAGGCCCAGCAGACGGAGGTTGTGGTTTTCAAAATCAAAAAGGTGCGGTTTATTTTCTATTTACAGTGACAAAAACACAGCAAGGCAAAAAAAACAAACACAAAATAAATCCTGGTCAACTTGACCTCTGACTAAACTTACAGGTTTCCTAACTAACGACTGGGATCAGCCTAGTGCTGTCCTAGTCCCTGGTTTTAAATGTCCAAGCAAAATATAGCCACACAGGCTTTCTCTCACCGCACAGGGGTTCACTCTCCCTAGACAGTCCACACAGGTCTGCTTCCAGGCATGAGCTAACATCTAATGAATCTGGGCTTTCTTATAGAGGCCTAAATGAGCTGACAAGGTTCAGCTGGACTCATCAACTCCCTGTCTGCACGACGCCCAGCCCTCTCCCTAGAGGTATGAGTCATCAATGAGCCCACTAGTCTCAGCTGGGCTTATACAACTCTCCACCTAGCTGTATAAATCGGCGTAAAGCCTGAATCTGGGCGAAATATATCTACCCCCCTGGATGCAACCAGGTGACTTTACCTTCCTGCTGTCACATACCCCCCCCTCTTGTTTTAACCTCGGGGTTGGAACACCAGCAATCAGGCATTCATGTACTCGAGACAAAGCATCCACATTCCCCATTTGAACGCCAGGGCGATGCTTTACTGTGAAGTTGAATTCCTGGAGGGCCAGGAACCACCTATTCACTCTTCTATTTGTTTCCTTGTTTTGAGTCATCCACTTTAACGGAGCGTGATCCGTAACCATGTCAAAGTGCCTACCTAGCAGGTAGTACCGAAGGGAATCTAGAGCCCACTTCACCGCTAAACACTCCTTTTCAACGGTGGCGTAATTTACCTCATGGGACTTCAACTTCCTGCTGAGGTAAATGACTGGGTGCTCTTCCCCGTTCCAGACCTGGGACAATACTGCTCCTAACCCCACATCTGACGCATCACTTTGTACGACAAAGTCTTTAGAGAAGTCGGGTGAGTACAACACTGGCTGGCTACATAAGGCTTGTTTCAAGAATTGGAATGCTGCCTCAGCCTCGGGGGTCCATTTAATCATGACCGACCCTTTCCCCTTCGTCAGGTTGGTTAGGGGCACAGCCTTAGAAGCAAAGTGGGGAATGAATCGCCGATAATACCCAGCGATTCCCAGAAAGGCTCGTACCTGCTTCTTGCTGTTGGGACGTGGCCAACTCTGGATGGCCTCGACTTTGTTGAGTTGGGGTTTTATTACTCCCCTCCCAATGGTGTACCCAAGATATTTGGCCTCCTCCTGCCCAATGGTACACTTCTTGGGGTTAGCCGTAAACCCTGCTTCCCGAACAGAGTCCAGGACTGCTTGCACTTTTGGCAGATGTGAGGCCCAATCTGTGCTATGGACAATTACGTCATCCAGGTAAGCCGCAGCATATTTCCGATGGGGCCTCAGCATCTGGTCCATTTTCCGCTGGAATGTGGCCGGCGCATTCTGTAACCCGAACGGCATTCTTTTATATTGGAACGCCCCGTCTGGGGTTACAAATGCGGTTTTCTCTTTGGCTGACTTGGCCAGGGGGATTTGCCAATACCCTTTTGTGAGGTCAAGAGTCGTCATGTATCGGGCTGTTCCCAGCCGGTCGATCAACTCATCTATACGTGGCATGGGGTAGGTGTCAAATTTTGTAACTTTGTTCAACTGACGAAAATCGTTACAAAATCGCCAGCTCCCATCCGGTTTAGGCACCAACACAATGGGACTAGACCAATCACTTTGGGACTCCTCTATCACCCCTAAGTTCAGCATTTTCTGTACTTCCTCCCGTATTGCCTCCCGTCGGGCCTCTGGGATCCGATAGGGTTTTAACTTCACCCTTTCACCGGGCGGGGTAATAATGTCATGCTCTACCCCAGATGTTTGTCCCGGCAGCTCAGAGAATACCTCCTTGTTGCGAAGCACAAACTCCTTAACCTCCTGTTGTTGGGGTTGTGACAAGGTGGCTGCGATTCCAACCTCAGGAATCACGCAACCAGTTTGAGCTGGTGACCAAGTGTCTGCGACTAGGGACTCTCTATCCCTCCAGGCTTTCAACAGATTAACGTGATAGATCTGTTCGGGCTTTCGCCTTCCTGGTTGTCTGACCTTGTAATTCACTTCGCTCACTTTTTCCATTATCTCGTAGGGGCCTTGCCATTTGGCAAGGAATTTACTTTCAACCGTAGGGACAAGTACCAATATCCTATCCCCCGGGGAAAAGGTACGGGTCTTGGCTCCACGGTTGTACACTCTCTGCTGTGCCAACTGCGCTTGGGCCAAATGTTCCTTCACGATGGGCATTACCTGTGCAATTCGATCTTGCATCAGGGCGACATGCTCAATCACACTCCTGTGGGGAGAACTCTCACTTTCCCAAGTTTCCTTGGCAATATCCAACAGCCCTCTTGGGTGTCTCCCATACAGTAACTCAAAGGGGGAGAATCCCGTAGAGGATTGGGGCACCTCCCTAATAGCAAACATCAAATAAGGAAGTAGACAGTCCCAATCCTTTCCATCCCTATCCACCACTTTCTTCAACATTTGTTTTAGGGTTTTGTTGAATCTTTCAACCAGCCCATCGGTTTGGGGGTGATACACAGATGTACGTAATTGCGTCACTTTGAACAATTTACACAGCTCCTTCATAACCCGGGACATAAAGGGTGTACCTTGGTCCGTAAGCAGTTCTTTACAAATACCCACCCGGCTAAAAACAAGAGATAGCTCTTTGGCTATGGTTTTGGCCGAGGTATTTCTGAGAGGGATCGCTTCTGGATAACGGGTGGCATAGTCCATTATAACCAATATGTACTGGTGCCCCCTAGCGGACTTGATTATAGGACCTACCAAATCCATTGCGATTCTCTCAAACGGGACCTCAATGATGGGTAGAGGGACCAGCGGGCTACGGAAGTGTGGCATCGGGGCCGACCTCTGACACACAGGGCAGGAGGAACAATAATTTTCTATGTCCTTCATCACCCCAGGCCAATAGAATCTCTGTAATACCCTCTCTCGGGTTTTCTCTGTCCCCAGATGACCTCCAAGAATGTGCCCATGGGCCAACTCCAACACCAACTTCCTGTAAGGTTTGGGCACCACCAGCTGCTCAACGGTTTCTTCTGCCCTTTTTGCCACCCGATACAGTAGGTCCTTCTCTACGCTGAAGTATGGGTAAGTGCAGGTATTATCTGGGTTCACTAACTCGCCATCTATTTTCACTACGTTTTCCCGTGCCTTTATTAGGGCGGGGTCTTTCAACTGTTCTGTGGCAAAGTTTTCCCTGTGAACCTCAAGATCAGAAAACTCCACAGACGGTAGGTTTTCGTCTGAGGAGGTGGGCTCCTCTCCAGTTTCTTGAGTCTCCCCTGCCAATACTGACAAGGGAAATTCGGGAGAGTCCTCACCACTCTCAGAGGAGTTCTGGCTATCATATTCCTGGTACATAGGGGCACCAGTGGGGGGCTCAGGATCATCCCACAGTTCCCAGAACTTCGGAAAATCCCTTCCCACAATGGCGTCATGCGGTAACTGAGACACTAAGCCCACTGGATGAGAAAGGGTACCTTTGGGGGTCTCGAAACACACTGTAGTCACTGGATACTCTCGGGTGTCCCCATGCACACAAATAACGGCTACCTTGCTATTCCCAGAGACCTCTGTTTTAACTAACTCAGCCTTTATCAGGGTCACAAGGCTACCTGAATCCAGCAATACCACAACATTTCTACCATTAATACACATTTTGCATAAATGTTTCTCAGTTCCCCGAATGGCAGTGCATGCGACTGTCGCACACAGCGACTGACGTCTGCCCGTCAGAAAGTCACACTGCATGGGTTCCTCCAAAACCGGGCAATTTGCTGCAATATGTCCCGCTTGCCGGCAGCGGTAGCAAATGATCCTTCTTGCCGCCTCTTGAGCCGCTGATTTCCCAGGCTGTTCTCGCCAAACTTGGGGTAGAACTCCCACCCTCTCACTCTCTCCACCCTTACCCCTTGGAATCATCTTATCCGCCCCTGGGGATGGTCTGGTCTTAGGGTGGAAAGTCCGAGTGTCTCTGGAAGAGGCCGTCAGGTTCTCTGTAGCCAAGTATTTCTCCACACGATCCACAAGACCATCGGCCGTCTCTGGGTCTCCATGGCTTACCCACTTTTGGATGGCAGTAGGAAGAGCTCTCAAAAACCGATCCATTACAACACGTTCCACAATCTTTGGTGCGGACAAAGTCTCTGGCTGTAGCCACTTTCTGCTCAGGTGAATGAGATCATACATTTGAGACCTGGGGGGTTTTCCAAGCTGGAAAGTCCAGTTATGCACACGCTGAGCCCGGACAGCCAGGGTGACACCCAGCCTTGCCAATATTTCAGCTTTTAGCATCACATAGTCTTTTGCTTGGTCAGGCTCTAGGTCATAGTAAGCTTTCTGCGATTCACCCGTTAACAGAGGAGCCACCAGTCCAGCCCACTGCTCCTCAGGCCACTTTTCTCTTTCAGCGGTCCTTTCAAATGTGGTCAAAAATACCTCTGGATCATCCTCTCCAGTCATTTTTGTCAATAAACGACTCACCCCAAAGGACGCGGTATTAGTGGGACGGCTTTCCTCACCGGTCTGCGGACGTTGCTGCATTACTGCTTCCATCTGTTGTTGTAGTCTCTGCTCTTGCTTCTGCAACAGGTCTATGAAGCGGGCCTCAGATTGCTGTTGGGCTTGTTGCTGAGCCTCCAGACTCTGTTGTAAAGTTGCAAGGCTCTGTTGATGAGCTTGCTGCTGGGCTGCAAGGCTCCTTTGCAAACCTGCATTTGTCTGCTGTTGATTGGCATTTGCTAGAGCCAGCTGTTTCAGTATCTCCTCCATGCTGGCTTAAAAAAAAAACTGCCCGCATTCTCCACCAACTGTGAGGGGGCTAGCTCGGCAGCGGGTGTGTGTGACCCCCGGGATGGGCTCCCCACACAAAAACAGGCCCAGCAGACGGAGGTTGTGGTTTTCAAAATCAAAAAGGTGCGGTTTATTTTCTATTTACAGTGACAAAAACACAGCAAGGCAAAAAAAACAAACACAAAATAAATCCTGGTCAACTTGACCTCTGACTAAACTTACAGGTTTCCTAACTAACGACTGGGATCAGCCTAGTGCTGTCCTAGTCCCTGGTTTTAAATGTCCAAGCAAAATATAGCCACACAGGCTTTCTCTCACCGCACAGGGGTTCACTCTCCCTAGACAGTCCACACAGGTCTGCTTCCAGGCATGAGCTAACATCTAATGAATCTGGGCTTTCTTATAGAGGCCTAAATGAGCTGACAAGGTTCAGCTGGACTCATCAACTCCCTGTCTGCACGACGCCCAGCCCTCTCCCTAGAGGTATGAGTCATCAATGAGCCCACTAGTCTCAGCTGGGCTTATACAACTCTCCACCTAGCTGTATAAATCGGCGTAAAGCCTGAATCTGGGCGAAATATATCTACCCCCCTGGATGCAACCAGGTGACTTTACCTTCCTGCTGTCACAATATATATATATATATATATATATCCTGGCGGGTTTTAACTGCAGAATTTGAATGCAATAGGCACAACTTTATTAGCGCCCTCTCATTCATGGGTTTATACAGTGCCATGAGTGACCTAGCAATGATTGGCATCCTTTTTTTTTTTTATTATTTAGGGCAGCCATTCTCAGCCAGGGTTCTGTGGAACCCTGGGGTTCCTCCAGAGGTTACTAGGGGTTCCTTGAGCTGTGGCTGATGAACCACCTATTTTATGTTGCCTACAGAGTTCAAGGTTCAGCACCACTTAGCAAAGCCAGCAGCATGACACCAAATATCTTTTTTAGCTGTCTTTAAGGGTGGCATTCTGAACACCACTTTAAGGGGGACATTCTTCCCATTGACCACCAATATAAGGAGCATTGTTCCTATTGAGCCCTGATGATTTGGTTTTAGTAAGGGTTCCTCGAGACATGAAAATTCTTTTTGGGGTTCCTCTAGGGTTAAAAGGTTGAGAAAGCCTGATTTAGGGTAACACTGATGAATAAGGCTACAGTGGTGTGCTTTAGGCATAGAATTTAAACGCAGTTGTAATTGCATCCTATCAGTCAATGGTTTATACATTGCCAAGAGGGACCTAGCAATGGCTAGCATGTTTTTTTTAATGTTATCATATAGGGCTAAACTACACTGGCAAGTTTTAGGCACAGAATTGTGTGCCTTAAATTAAACACAGATACCACCACTTTAATTGCATCCTATTGATCAGGGGTTCATACAGTACCAAGAGGGGGCTAGCAATGGCTGGCATTTTTAAAAATGTACTTATATATGGTAGGTCTAAACTACACTGCTTTATTTGCGCCCTATGACTCAGGTTTATACAGCGCCAAGAGGGACCTAGCAATGGCTGGCATCTTTTTTTTGTAATATTATGTATTATAGGGCTTTAGGCTCAACTACACTGGCAAGTTTCCAACGCTTCATTTGCCCCCTCTCAATAGGTATATACAATGCCATAAAGGGGCCTGGCATTGTCTGGCATCTTTACTTTTTAAATGAATTATATAGGGCTAAACTACACTAATGATGAAGGCTAATGTCTAAACTACACTAGTGAGTTTTGGGCACAGAATTTAAACGCAGTTGTATTTGCGTCTTAACCATCAGGGGTTTATAGAGAGTCAAGAGGGGCCTAGCTGGCATCCTTTTTTTTTTTTAATGTACTGTAATAATATAGGGCTAAACTACGCTGGCAAGTTTTAGAAATATAATTATGTGCCTAAGGAATGCAGTTACCGCAACTTTAGTTGCATTCTATCGATCAGGGGTTCATACAGTACCAAGAGGGACCTACTAATGACTGGCATCTATTTTTTTTTTATATAGGGCTAAACTACACTGGGGCATCTTAGGTGCAGAATCGCATACCACTTATTTATTTGCGTCCTATTGATCGTGGCTTTATTGCATGCCAAGAGGGATCTAGCAGTGAATGGCATCCTTTTTAATTTAATCATATAGGACTAAACTACACTAACTAATAGGTCTATGGTCTTAACTACAGTGGGGAGTTTAGGGTTCAGAATCGCAGTTGCCACTGATTTAATTGCGCCTTGTCAATGAGATGCGGCATTCTATCTAGCAGATACAGAAGATCTCTCTTGTGATTTATCCTTTACATAGAACTACTGGCAGTTGTCCAAGGAGCTTACACTCACGCTTACACTAATGTAACCTGAAGCAGGCATAGCAGCACCCACACTAGTTTTAGATAGGAGCTCATTCATCTGTAGGTGGGTTGAACAGCTTATAATCATGCACGTCTGAACGTTACCTCCACTTTAATTGCATTCTATCGATCAGATGCAGCATTTGATCTATCAGATGCAGAAGATCATTGTTGTGATGAAGCCCTTGCCATGGGTAGAAGCCCCTGGAGCTTACAGTCCCATGTAACCTGCAGCTGCCCTAGCGGCACCCACACTAGTTTTAGATAGGAACCTAGTCATCTATAGGTGGGTTGAACAGTGCGGGGACATCGAAGCATTCACAACAGTCCCCACTGAAAGGAGTTTACAGTTTAACGGTCCTGCCTCAATTAAAAACCTACACAAAGAAGATACCGGTAGTGTCCCAGGTAAAAATTTCATCCAGGGCACCAGTGCTGCAGGGTGCCATCGCCATTCCATCCGATACTAAAGAGGTTAATTCCTGCAGACAGAAATATATTCATGTTCAAGGGAAGATGTAGGTGGATTATACTTTGCCTTTCAGGCTTGGGAGGTATTAGCAGCAGCAGTCTATGTATTTTTATAGAAACGTAACATTGTATAATCTATGTCTCCTTTGGGAATGCGTATGTGCGGTTATTCCAATATAATGATATATATGGCAAGATTTGCCTCATGAATTTTCAATGACCTTATTTTTAAGCGCTATTGGCTAAGCTGTGTGCAGGACTGGCGAATAAAGTAATCATCTAATTGTTCTGTATTAAATTCAGGGACGCTGATTGCAAAAGGTGGCGTAGCTCGTCATAGATGTAAGCGGCTCATAGTTGGTTTTGCCAGAGATTAGAGAGAAGTGGTAATAAAATATCCAGCAGCAAGGAGGAGATAAATTAAGGAAAAGGTTGCCTACTCTTCTATCACAAGATAGGAATCCCCAGTGTGCAATATATAAGCTGAATGGCGGCATAGTTTCTGGCTCTCAGGAGAAGGACACAATGGAATCTAGCGGAATGAATGTCATTATTGATATTCTGGGGGTTCCAAACATTGAAAGACAACTGTGCTTTTACAAACAATTGCTGGACTACAAATAGAAAGCAATCCTATGCCTAATTGTACATGGAAAGGTTAGATCATAACAGGGGCACATGCAGTTTAAACTGTCCGGCTTACACAGGGTTGGCTCGGTGGCCTCCAGCACTCAACGCTTGGTGTTGTACTCAAGGCTGGTTGAAGAAGCTAGATCAGGCTGCCCATTATTTGCTATAAACTTACCTGACCTTGCCCCCTTCATCTTAATCTAACAGCAAACTCCTACACCAACTGGACCCAGAAATTGGTTCTGTAGAAATGTACAATTGTTAAGTTATCTTTTTTAACTGGGGACACCAGGACTGTATTTACCATAATGGCAGAAATGGACAGCATAAAGCCTCAAAATTGGCAAACTGAGACCCTGTTTTTTACTATTTTTGTTTTTCTCAATTTACCACTTCTGGGCATTTGTGGTTAATTTACAGCCCAACTCTAGGAATTAGACAAAATGTACCCTTGCAAAGGTGCTCTCCCTGATAGTGCAAAGGTTACCTGCTCAGGAAGCTTCCTCTCTAAGGTGCTGCTTACCGCATTCACACTCCTGTCTCCTCTTCACGAACAATGCAGGATTAATAGTCCTGCATTGTACGTGATGACACCAATGGACCTCTTGGAGCACCAGAGGAAGAGGAATTGAGTGCTGGAGCCGCTGAAGTGGGTGTAAGGTAGGTAATACAGCCTTTTCAGCTTCCCCTAGACCTAAGGAGCATTTAACCTTTGCGGTGTTGGGGGGAGGCCAATGTGGGTGGATTCTGTCTAATTCATGGAGTTGGGCTTTAAGAAAGAGTTGTAGGGACGTGCAGGAATGTTGAGAGGTATCAAAAGGTTCTTAATAGTGGCCACATGCTTCCTCCAGTAGCATAATCTAGCAGTAATTTGAACTAAATTAATCCCATACCAAGTCAAGGAATTTGTACACTAGGGTGCAGGGCAGCCATCAACATTTTTTGGGCCCCTTACATAGCTTTAGGCCTGCCCCCCCCCCCCAGCCTGCCCACCAACATTCCCCAGGGCTTGCCCACGGCTTTACTACCGAATCCGCACACTGGCCACCTCACCTCTATGCACTCAGCCCCCCCCCTCAATCCTGTATATATGTCAGCCCCCCTCACACCTGTATATATGTCAGCGCCCCACCCCCCACACACCTGTATATATGTCAGCCCCTCCAACACACCTGTATATATGTCAGCGCCCCCCCCCCCCCACACACACACACCTGTCTATGTGGCAGCCATCCCTACACACACCTGTATATATCAGCCCCCTCACACATGTATATATGTAAGCCCCTCCCACACATCTGTATATATGTCAGCGCCCCCCACACACCTGTATATATGTCAGCGCCCCCCCCCCCCCACACACCCCTATATATGTCAGCGCCCCCCCCACACACACCTGTATATGTTAGCCACCCCTACACACACCTGTATATATCAGCCCCCTCACACCTGTATATATGTCAGCCCCCCACACACCTGTATATATGTCAGCCCCACCCTCCACTTGTATATATGCCAACCCCCCCCCCCCCACACACACACATACACCTGTATATATGGCAGTCCCTCACATACACAAACCTGTAAACACACAAAGCTCTGGCCCCTCCCTGAACACAAACAGCCCCCTTCCCTTTCCCTCACAGCCCCTACTTGTAATGAAGGTCTTCCTACCTAGTCCCAGCTTGTTTCACAAAGCTGACATGTTGCTGAGAAGCATAGTACAGATCACACGAGGGGTGCACATGCACATAGATGCCAGAGGTGGCAGTAAAGAGCTTGATGTTTGAGCTCAATGACACGAGAACAGCAGAAGCTGTGAGATTGTTTCTGTAATGAACAGCACGGCTCCCCTTCACCCGTCCTGCATTCTTCTGGCCCGGGCGGGCCCCTTGGGTCCCGGGGTCCCTTACAGTTGGTCCTGATAGGGTGTCACCCTAGATGTGCCTAGGGCAGCATGATGTCTAAACAGAATCTTGGGGGGCCTTTTATTTAGGGTGCATGAATCACGATAGTATTGTTCTATTCATAGATCCAGGGCTTTATTTACCATAAGACACTTGAGGGAAAATTTCTAAAGAGTGTTCTATTTATATATCAGCGGCCTATAATACAGGATTTTCCATAATACATGATTGGGTCAGTTCCAATGGCAGTAGAGTAGGAAGGTGCAACTGCAAACCAGAATTCTCTAATTTGTGAGTTCCTTTTTATTTTATTATTTCAAAATTTCCTGCTTACCTTGGGACGCTCAGGTGAAAAGACATAAGAACTGATGAGGGAGGGGTACAGGGAGGTCACACAGAGGCGCCATCTGGGATGAATGGGTGACAGTGGAATATTAGTTCTGTAAATAATGCAGACCGCATATAATGTATATGGTGCAGCACATTGCAGAGAAAATTGAGCCACATGCAGAGGTAGCTGCTCTATTCTGGACTAAAGCTTAGTGTGCCTATTACAGCCATAGAAAATGCACATCATCCATAGAGTGGGGCTGGACTCCCAGGAACCATTTAGCCAGAGCATCTTAAAAATTCCTACCGCTGCTTTAATAATCATACACTTAACCTTTTGTGCTGTGATGATGAGACTCCTAAGCGCATTCGCAGGAGTGATATCATTGTGGCCCTGCCAAGTAAGTGACTGACCAGTCCAAACCTGGAGGAAAGATCAGGAGAAGATCGAAGCGCCTGTAACTAGTGGGACAACACAGCCCTGGAGGGGATCGTTTGACAGGCAAGTCTAGGTCTAGACTAGGATTGTGATTGACTTCTGTGAATTACTATACGTAAAGTGGAAGTAAACTCTCACATATACCCAGTGAAGTGAACAGCCTCAGATGATACACAGGGATGAAACAAATCTCCCTACATAAGTTTTACATGTATATCTGCTGTCTTTCCCTTTCTATATTCTTTAGAATTCTTACATGGGGTTAGAATCTTCACTTGCTCGCACTCCCACCTTGATGTCTTCCTACTGCCACACCTTTGGCCGAAAACCCAACTGAAGTTCCTGTCTTGGTCACAGCCCATTTCTCCTATCTCCGCTCATGTTCAGACTAAGGATGGGCTCAGCCATGTTTAGATATGAATCTGACCTCGCCTGGGTTATCTCACCGGGAAGCTCTGTCTTATTGTAAGGAAAGGGGGGACTGATGTGAATTGGTGTAATATTTCCCTAGAAAGCTGGCCATATACTAGTAGAGGTTCGAATGAACATTTATAGATAGAATTTTTCTAATAGCATTCGCATTAAAAAATCTCAGCATGTTCGACGAATGGGTATATGTTGTTCGAAATCACTCCAAATTATGTTTTTTACTGATCAAAAATGTTATAAAAATGTGTTCATTAGAGAGAAAATGTTTATATTGCTCCCTCAAATTTTCTCCTTGCTGTGTTTTAAAACAAAATTAAAATTAGAATTAAAAAATCCAAAAAAAAAAAAGAATCTTCACTTCCTCATTTAGCTGTAGGAGTGAGTGTATTGTTGGCTTAAACTGTGAGACAGCTGATTGGAGAAAAGGCACCCCCCCCCCCCTTCACATAGGTGGAAGAGCAAAGATACTTTCATAGCTGTGCTGTGACAAGACAAGCTCTCTGCTAATCTATTTATAGCAAAAACTTGTCAGAAGTTATCATTCTGATAACAGAAGAACGAAAAAGCAGAAACACAGGGGACTTAGGGCTTTGGAGAGAGATAAGGAAACGCTACAGATATATGTGCCTAGGTCAAATTTAATGAATCAGGTTTACATCCACTGTAAACCCTCAAATGTGAAAAGCATATAGTGCTGCAGATCCCAGTACTTACCTCTTACTATTCTTTTCAGGCTAGGTTCACACTCTTTTTCCTCTGCATATTCACGCATTTTGTTTTTAGTGCAGGTTTGTGCAGCAGTGTGCATTCAAGGTGGGTGTTTCTGCAGAGTTCTGGTCATACACAAATTGCATCTAATCAGCTAGTTTGCATGCGGTCATAGCAAAGTGTTGCTGCGTCCAGAGGTGGCGTTTATCCACCCCTGAACACAGCAACTTATCCGAACCCATGCGGCTGTGTGAATGTTGCCTAAGGCTTGGTTCACACTTATGCATGTGGCTGCAAATGCTGGAATTGCATCTGTTACCTCACCCGCAACCACCTGCAGCCAAATCGCACTGCTTTTTAGGAGGCGCGCAGGAATGGCAACCCCATGGATCTCAGCTCGTAGCGCATTTGCGAGTGTGGGAATTGCAGGGAGACTAATGCAATTTCCCTGCGGCTGCATTTTTGCTAAAATGCAGGCACGGCAGCCCATTCATTAGAATGGGCTGCCGTACCCACGCAAACGCGGGCTGCAAAAACACTAAGGTTTGAACCTAGCGTTAGGCCCCTTTCACACTTATACGACTTGTCCCACAATTTGTGATGGCAAAGTAGCATGACAAGTCGTTTCCCATGATTTCCAATGACAACCATTCATATTAGTACGACTTCAAGTCGTTCCGACTTCAAAGTAGTCCCTGCACTACTTTGGTCCGATTTTGATGCCACTTACACAGGCATTCCCTGAAATCGCAGCCGTGATTCGCTGTAAAATGGCGGCAAAATCGCGGCCGCGAAATCTAGGTAAAATCGCACATCTTTTTAAGTCGCAGTAGTGTGAAAGGGGCCTTAGTGGTTGAGTTCCAGAGCATTCCATTGCATATAGACTTTGCTGGTGATTGTTGCTGGTGATGGGCCCCAACACACCTGGTTACTTCCTGAATTCATTTGTTTCTGTGGACAATGGCTGCCCTGGTGGATTTCAAGTGTTCACCTTTTCTGGAAACTTAAAACGGCTAATGGCAGTAGCTTCTGAAAACTTTTCATGGACACTACAGCAATTCATCCATATTCTCATCAGTATTCAGATTGAACTGTCACATCCAGTTTAGTGTAATTGCTCTTGCCTTGGCATTACATTTCCAGGGAAAGTGGGGCATTATGTCTGACATTTCTTAGGAAAAGCATGTGAAATAGTAACCATAAACTTTCATTCAACTAATTTCTCTGGACAAATGATTAATGAGATGGAATCTTTCTGTGGTATATTTTAGATACAGTAAGGCTGTTAAATTAGAACTTACAGAATAAGAAAAAAATGTCCTATTTTGGATAGAATAAGGGAGGGCTATAACACCTGTTTTTTTTTTTGCCATCCGTGTCCCATTGGAGAAATTTCCTTTCACTTCCTGTCCCATAGCCAAAACAGGAAGTAAGGGGAAATCCCTCCAACGTGAGGGAATGCCAGGTTGTCACAAGGGTCATTGGAACTAGTATCCGCATCGGAAAATGTCCCCTCTATTCCTCTTCTGGAGACGACAACCCAAAGTTTGGGATCTTCTTTTACTTTAAAGAGAGTGAATCTCCTTAATAGGGACACAGACAGCAAAAAAAAAAACTGACAGGTGGTCTAATCCCTCTCCACTCTATCCAAAACTAAAAAAGAAAATGTTTGCCTTCAGTTGAAGTCACAGTGCCGGTCTAGGCTCTTAAAAGATATGCATCCTGAGGACTAAGAGCTGAGTGATCAGCAGTGTTTGATCGCTCAGTTCTCAGTCTTATAGCCGGTGGGGCACAGATGCAGCATCTGATCGATGTTGCATATATATATATATATATATATATATATTTATATATATATAACATACACACACACACTATATTGCCAAAAAGTATTGGGATGCCTGCCTTTAGACGCACATGAACTTTAATGGCATCCCAGTCTTAGTCTGTAGGGTTCAATATTGAGTTGGCCCACCCTTTGCAGTTATAACAGCTTCAACTTTTCTGGGGTGGCTGTCCACAAGGTTTAGGAGGAAATGTCTATGGGAATGATTGACCATTCTTCCAGAAGTGCATTTGTGAAGTCAGGCACTGATGTGGATGAGAAGGCCTGGCTCGCGGTCTCTGCTCTAATTCATCCCAAAGGTGTTCTATCGGGTTGAGGTCAAGATTGTGCAGGCCAGTCAAGTTCCTCCACCCCATACTCACTCATCTATGTCTTTTTTAGACCTTGCTTTGTGCAATGGTCCAAATCATTTGGTGGAGGGGGATTTGGACCAGTGCACAAAGCAAGGTCTATAAAGACAGTGGTTGGGCTTGGCCCCTTAGTTCCAGTGAAGGGAACTCTTAAGACGTCAGCATACCAAGATATTTTGGATTATTTCATGCTCCCAACTTAGTGTTAACAATGTGGGGATGGCCCCTTCCTGTTCCCACATGACTGCATGTGCCATTGTCTTGTATTTTTTAGTGCTTTATGTTTTAGTGGAAGGTAGCACAGATCCCATTAGGTCCCCTTTAGTTATGAGATACTGCAGCAACACTGTACAGTAATGAGAGGACACTCTTTAGTTTGTCCAAACTGCTTAGTACAGTCCCTTTAGTAGTAAATAAGGGAATGAGTGGCTCTGAAACAGCATAAGAAATGTCATAGTCCAAGCAAGCACTGGCACTGAAAACGTAATTGTATTTTTTGGGATTTTATGTGATAGACCAACATAAAGTGTCACATAATTGTGAAGTGGAAGTTAAATGATAAATGGTTTTCGACATTTTTTACAAATAAATAACTGTAAAGTGTGGCGTGCATTTGTATTCAGCCCCCCTGAGTCAATACTTTGTAGAACCACCTTTCACTGCAATTACAGCTGCAGGTCTTTTTGGGGATGTCTCTACCAGCTTTGCACGTCTAGAGAGTGACATTTTTGCCCATTCTTCTTTGCAAAATAGCTCAAGCTCTGTCAGAATGGATTGAGAGTGTCTGTGAAGTTTTCAAGTCTTGCCACAGATTCTCAACAGAATTTAGGTCTGGACTTTGACTGAGCCATTCTAACACATGAATATGCTTTGATCTAAACCATTCCATTGTAGCTCTGGCTGTATGTTTAGGGTCATTGTCCTGCTGGAAGGTGAACCTCCGCCCCAGTCTCAAGTCTTTTGCAGACAGGTTTTCTTCTAAGATTTCCCTTTATTTGGCTTCATCCATCTTCCCGTCAACTGACCAGCTTCCCTGTCCCCGCTGAAGAAAAGCATCACCACAACATGATGATGCCACCACCATGTTTCACGGTTAGGATGGTGTGTTCAGGGTCATGTGCAGTGTTAGTTTTTCACCACGCATAGCATTTTGCTTTTAGGCCAAGATGTTCAATTTTGGTCTCATCTGACCAGAGCACCTTCTTCCACATGTTTGCTGTGTCCCTCACATGGCTTCTCGTAAACTGCAAACGGGACTTCTTATGGCTTTCTTTCAACAATGGCTTTCTTCTTGACACTCTTCCATAAAGACCAGATTTGTGGAGTGCACAACTAATAGTTGTCCTGTGGACAGATTCTCCCACCTGAAATGTGGATCTCTGTAGCTCCTCCAGAGTTACCATAGTTACCATGGGCCTCTTGGCTGCTTCTCTGATTAATGCTTTCTTTGCCCGGCCTGTCAGTTTAGGTGGACAGCCATGTTTTGGTAGGTTTGCAGTTGTGCCATAAGAAGATCTCATGTCCACAGTGCCGACCCCACTGTCAAAAAATTCCTTCCCGAATCCCAAGCAGAGCAGCACACACACAAGCAGCCACGCTGCAGCATGGCTACACAGTACACTGACTCCTGTGTTATCCTCCTCTCACATCCGTCCTGACAATTTTATACAGCTCACAAAGGCACTTGGTATAGATGTGAGGGGAGGGGACAGAAAGCAGCATGTCTCAACAATTAGGTAGGGAACTAATCGTTGGGTAAGGGCAAACAGTAGTGGGCTGTATACTCTTGACCTGTTAATACTGAGCTATATACTCCTGATCTGTTAATGCTGAGCTGTATACTCCTGATCTGTTAATGCTGAGCTGTATACTCCTGATCTGTTAATGCTGAGCTGTATACTCCTGACCTGTTAATGCTGAGCTGTATACTCCTGATCTGTTAATGCTGAGCTGTATACTCCTGACCTGTTAATTCTGGGCTATATACTCCTGACCTGTTAATGCTGAGCTATATACACCTGACCTGTTAATGCTGATCTGTATACTCCTGATCTGTTAATGCTGAGCTATATACTCCTGACCTGTTAATGCCGAGCTGTATACTCCTGATCTGTGATTGCTGAGCTGTATACTCCTGATCTGTTAATGCTGAGCTGTAAACTCCTGACCTGTGATGCTAAGCTGTATACTCCTGGTCTGTTAATTCTGCGCTATATACCCCTGATCTGTTAATGCTGAGCTATATACTCCTGACCTGTTAATGCTGAGCTGTATACTCCTAATCTGTGATTGCTGAGCTGTATACCCCTGACCTGTTAATGCTGAGCTATATACTCCTGACCTATGAATGCTGGGCTATATACTCCTGACCTGTGAACTTTAGTTACTCCTGACCTGGATAAGTTCATATTTTTTACATTGACATTTGTATTATTATATTTTTTTAAGGGCCGGTTCACAAAAGAATGTGGTGCAGGAAACAGGCATTCCATGCACATTTCCCTCACTGCCAGTGAGCACACTGCATTTGCGATCTGCATGCAGGTGCCAATGTATTGGAAACAGCACTGCAAAAAATGCAGATCGCAACTGCAGTGCGTTGTGGGCACCATATTGCATGGTTCCGCAGTACCATGCTGTTTGCTGCAGTGTGCTTTTAAAAGTAATGCATGCATTACTTTTTCGGCATTTCAGTGTGATTTGTAGCCCATTCAAATGAATGGGCTGTTACCCGTAAATTATATTTGAGATTTAATATCTCTCAGATATGATTTGGGTTAATGAGAGTTCTTTGATCATGAGTGAAAGCTTTTACACAATAACAAAAAATTATTGGTATATAGTAAGGAGGCCTAGACTAATACACAGCAATCCACCCTTTTACCCTCTTTGTACAGGAAATGGGTAAAAATCATGGATTACATGAAGGAATACCAAGTATATTCCTTAACCACTTTAGACCCGGACCAATACGCAGCATAAGGACCAGGCCCCTTTTTGCGATTCGGCACTGCGTCGCTTTAACTGACAATTGTGCGTTCGTGCGACGTGGCTCCCAAACAAAATTGGCCTCCTTTTTTTCCCACAAATAGAGCTTTCTTTTGGTGGTATTTGATCACCTCTGCGTTTTTCTTTTTTGCGCTATAAACAAAAATAGAGCGACAATTTTGAAAAAAATTCAATATTTTTTACTTTTTGCTATAATAAATATTCCCCAAAAATATATTAAAAATTATTTTTTTCCTCAGTTTAGACCGATACGTATTCTTCTACATATTTTTGGTAAAAAAATCTGCAATCGGCATTTATTGATTGGTTTGCGCAAAAGTTATAGCGTTTACAAAATAGGGGGTAGTTTTATGGCATTTTTATTAATTTATTTTTTTCACTAGTAATGGCGGCGATCAGCGATTTTTTTCGTGACTGCGACATTATGGAGGACTTATCGGACACTTTTGACACTATTTTGGGACTATAAAAATGCACTGGTTACTGTAAAAATGACACTGGCAGTGAAGGGGTTAACCAGGAGGGGGCGCTGTAGGGGTTAAGTGTGCCCTGATGTGTTTCTTACTGTGGGGGGGTGTGGCTTAGCGTGTGACGTCACTGA
Organism: Rana muscosa; assembly: GCA_029206835.1. Taxonomy (NCBI): domain Eukaryota; kingdom Metazoa; phylum Chordata; class Amphibia; order Anura; family Ranidae; genus Rana; species Rana muscosa. The sequence goes on along the minus strand of CM055116.1, from coordinate 105,089,295 downwards.
TCATCGTTCCCTATTACAGGGAACAGACGATCAGTGACAGGCACACTAGGAAGCACGGGGAGAGGTTTGTTTACACCTACCTCTCCCCGTTCTTCCTCTCTGTGACCCGATCGCGGGACACCAGCGGCGATCGGGACTGCTGTTCCCGCGGGGACGGTCACGGAGAAGAGAACCAGGTCGCGAGCGCGCCGCCGCCGGCGAGCTCACTACCCACGGCTGGGCTCTTAAGGGGGACGTACCTGTACGCCCATGTGCCCAGCCGTGCCATTTTGCCGATGTACATCGGCGTGCGGCGGTCCTCAAGTGGTTAAAACATTAATCTACAAACAGTAGGACAATAAATACATAAGACAACAATTTAGATACAAGTACAAGGGAGATTTCCAATATTTACCATTGCCATAGAGGTTCCATTCTGGTGGCTCCTCTGCCATAGAGTGTGTGCTTCCCTCCCATCTAGTCTGTGTATATCATTACAGGCTGATGCCTCGTTGGTTGGCATGGCGTGGCTCTGATTGGTGGGCTTCCCCATTCCTGGTTAAGGATTGGCTACATCTCCAATCCCTATACTTTGCATAAGTCAGCCCCCTTTAAAGTGATACTAAAGTCTTGTTTTTTTTCTTCTAATCCTGTTCCTTTAAGGTAGTTTACTGTGTGTTCACTTACCTTCTCCTTCATTTTCGTTTTAAAATCTTCTTTTTGGTGTCTGTTTTTGTCACTTCCTGTTCTTGTCCTAGAAGGTTTCCCCATCAGCTGAGCCGTTCTGTATGGGGTTTACCAGGCGGGCGCGCCCCCTCCACTGGGACTACGTCCCTGCGGGCAGACGCTGTCTGCGTTCACAGGCAGGGGAGCTGCTGGGATGTCTAAAACAATGTAGCTCCAACTCCCATGACATTTTATTGTAATAAGAATCAGGATCTCATCACTACAGCCCCGCTTATATGGGCGTGCTTGCTACGCGAGAATGGGCGTGGCTGCTGGGAGGTGTCTGTGTATCAAAGGCTGTAATAGGCATCGAGAACAAGGCTTGTTCTCGTTCATACAGTCAGCGAAAAAGTGGCACTGCGCATGCGCAATAAAGGGAATTGTAGTTTCCATTAACATATGACGAAGCGGCAGGGAGCGCGCTCCAACAAGCGGACGTTAAGGCAATCGAACGAGACTGTAAAGGAGGAAGTGCCAAAAATAGATTTAAAAAAACAGGTAAGCTAAAAATATGGGCTGAAATAATATATAGATTCCCGATCTAGCCAGTGTGTATATCAGATATATGCAAAAATATAGGTACCTTTACAACCCCTTTAATGCAAATCTTTGGCACCGACTATTTTGAGTGGGAGACTTAACTTGTAGGTACATGACCTTCAGGAAAGTTAAGTATTGATAATGGGCTGACCACCCTCATTGCATATCTAAACATGGGATCCTTTGAAGTGAATATGTGTAGAACAAAGAGGTTTGGGTCCCATTCTTTAGATACACAAGCATGGGCACCGAATTGTCTGTCTAACAGAGACTTCTGTGAAGCTATGTTACACCCCCTACATAGATACAAGCTAAATTAAATATATTCATAATTACAATATTTTACTATTATGTTACCTGTTTACTATATTTGAGATTTAATATCTCTCAGATATGGTTTGGGTTAAATGAGAGTTCTTTTACCATGAGTGAAAGCTTTAAAGGGGTTGTAAAGGTTCGTTTTTTATTTTCTAAATAGGTTCCTTTAAGCTAGTGCCTTGTTGGTTCACTTACCTTTTCCTTCAATTTGCCTTCTAAATTTTTTTTTTCTTTGTCTGAATTTCTCACTTCCTGTTCCTCCTTAGTAAGCTTGCCCCCATCATCCGAGCCATTCTGGCTGGGGGCTAGTCAGAGTGCTCGCCCCCTTCCTTGGGACTACATCCCTGTGGGGAGACGCTGTGAACGTTCGTCTCCCCGCAGGGATGTAGTCCCAAAGGAGGGGGCGAATACGCTGACCAACCCCCAGCCAGAACAGCTCGGATGATGGGGGCAAGCTTTCTGAGGAGGAACAGGAAGTGAGAAATTAGGATAAAGAAAAAAAACATTTAGAAGGCAAATTGAAGGAAAAGGTAAGTGAACCAACAAGGCACTAGCTTAAAGGAACCTATTTAGAAAATAAAAAACAAACCTTTACAACCCCTTTAAAACAATAACAACCATTTATTGGTAAGTAGCAAGCAGGTCTAAACTAATACACAGCAATCTTTCTATTTGTACAGGAAAAGGATAAAAATCATGGATTACATGAAGGAATACAGAGAATATTCCTTAAAACATTAATCTACAAACATTAGGACATAAAAGACATAAGACAAACATATTTAGTTACAAGTACAAGGCAGACATTTCCCATAGTTACCAGGCTACGGCCTACAAAGGTTCAAATTCACATGACTGCTCTACCAGAGAGTGTGTGTTTCCCTCCCATCTAATCTGTGTATATCATTACAGGCTGATGCCTCATTGGTTGGCATGGCGTGGCTCTGATTGGTGGGCTTCCCTATTCCTGGTTAAGGATTGGCTACATCTCCAATTCCTATACTTTGCATAAGTCAGCCCCTTTTAATGCAAATCCTTGTCACTATTCTGGCCACTCTCATTGCATATCTAAACATGGGATCCTTTGAAGTGAATATGTGTAGAACAAAGAGCTTTGGGTCCCATTTTTTAGACACACAAGCTTAGGCATTGAATCGTCTGTCTAACAGAGACTTCTGTGAAGCTATATTACACCCCCTACATAGATACAAGCTAAATTAAATGTATGCATAATTACAATATTTTACAACTATTAATGGAGATTTCACATAAACGCATAAGGCAACAAGGCTGTCAAAATGCACCACACGGGGAAAACATGGGAAATGCACAGGAGTGTGTGCCGCATTACCGCGTAAACCCAGAGTGAATTGGCCCCAAGCTTTCTTCAAAACTGCCTTACTTTTTAATGGCCTTGCTAGGTTAGCTCCCAAATATAGTGCCCGGTGATCTTTGATTTTTCCCATGTTGTTCAGGTAGATCTCCACCACTCTAAGGTTGCCTACCCCTGTACTTGATTATAGTCAGGGGTATCAGAGTAAAGGGTACTGAATACAAATGCACCCCACACTTTTCACATATTTATTTGTAAAAAAAAAATTCAAACCATTTATCATTTTCTTTCCACTTCACAATTATGTGCCACTTTGTGTTGGTCTATCACATGAAATCCCAATAAAATACATTTACGTTTTTGGTTGTAACATGACAAAATGTGGAAAATTTCAAGGGATATGAATACTTTTTCAAGGAACTGTATGCACCCCCATCCACCTTCTGGGCATATTCAGGTTGCTGATTTGCCTTTGCAGCCCACTACATTCTAGAATCTTCCAGAAGGCAGGGAGAAACAATCAAACCTGCACCCAGTGAAGCCCAGAACAGCTGAAATCAATCGCAAGCTGCTCCAGTGATTACAGAGAGGCCAAAAACACTATTTACCTAGCCATCCTAACAACCTATCTGGGAGGATGCTACATCAACATAATGTATATAAAGTATATGAATCAGTCCCCTTTGCAGGCAAAGTTATCATTTCCTATAATAGGTAATAATGGAAACGTATAATTTTTCTAATTACAGACAACTTGGTAAATTATATTTAACATGCCCTAACAATACATCTAAGCTCTTTGTGGATTTATATGTTAAACTACTCATTATACATTTTGTTGAACAAATGAACATAAATCTTTCTTTACATATCCCTTATAAAACACTTCATATGAATTACTTATTTAACAGCTGTAATTTGTACTTTATTATTCTAAAGGTGTCTGTAGACATGAGTTAATCATCTTAGACCCCTTTCACACTGAGACGGTTTCCAGGCGTTTTAGCGCTAGAAATAGGACCTGTAAAGCACCTTAAAACCGCCTGCCATTCATTTCAGTGTGACTTTACACACTGGGGCGGTGCGCTTGCGTGACATTAGGAAAAGTCCTGCAAGCAGCATCTTTGGGGCGGTTTACAGCTCTCGCCCTTATTTATTAAAGTCACTGTCACTAGTCAGTATCCCTCTTCAGCTCCACACACTCAAAATGTCCCTAATCACCGCCACACCAGTTACAGTGTCCTCGATCAGCACCACACGAGTTACGGTGTCCCTGATCAGCCTTACATCAGTTACAGTGTCCCTGACAACTCCTCTGGGAAGGCTGTCCACAAGGTCTAGGCGTGTGTCTATGGGAATGTTTGATCAATCTTCCATCTACAGTAGGGTGACCAGACATCCCCGGTTTCAGGGGACAGTCCCCGGATTGAGGACACTGTCCCCGGACCAAGTCTGTCCCCAGTTTTGTCCCCGGATTGGATTTGAACAGGGGCTGGGGGCAATTTCAAAGACAGTCAGTGCAGAATAAAAAAACAAAAATTCTGAATTACACACCCTCGCTCCGCCGCTTCTACTAGCTTAGGGGGGTGTATTTTTTCAATTATCTGTGCGCCTTTCTGATGGTCATGTGCTGGTCGAAGCGGAGGGAATATTTCTTCAGTTTCGGGTGCATGTCCATTCAGCTCCACTCGCATGTTCTTCTGCCTTGGCTCAAGTCCCGGCCAGTCGCCTGCCTCTCCTTGCCTTCCCTGGCGGAGTGATCTTCCTCCGCTCCCCACCCAGTAGTAGCCGGGGCCCGGAGAAGACTTGACAGGCTGTGAGGCGGGCGGCGGCGGGCGGAGAGTCACTGATTGCCGCCATTACTAGTAAAAAAAAATATATGTCCCTGGATTTCATTTTAAAAATCTGGTCACCTTAATCTACAGTGCTCATCAGTGCCACTACAGTGCTCATCAGTGCCACTACAGTGCTCATCAGTTCCACTCACTGCTCATTAGTGCCCCTACAGTGCTCATCAGTGCCCATCAGTGAGTGCTTATTATTGCCATCAGTGCACATCCGTGCCACCAGTGAGTACTTATCAGAGCTGATCTGTGTCCTACAGTGCCATTAGTGCCCTACAGTGCCATCAGTGAGTGCTCATCAGTGCCACTAAAGTGCTCATAAGTGCCACTACATTGCCCTGTTAGTGCTCATCAGTGCCACTACAGTGCCCTAGTAGTGCTCATTAGTGCCCAATAGTGCATATACGTTGGGGTGTTTGCTTTCCAAAATAGGGTCATTTTGTGGGCATTTCAATTGTCTTAGTGCTCCAGGGCCTTCAAAAGTGTTAGGCCCCTTTCACACGGACGGATAGAATGGTGCTTTTAGCTGTGGATTTTCTAGTTTTCTTCCGCAGCTAAAAGCACACAATGCTTTTCTATGGCCCCATTAACACACATCGTTTAGCTGCGATTTCGTTACATGCGGTTCGGTGCGAATAGAAAAAATAGAATTGAATGCGTCCAGGTGCGATGTAGCACAGCTATCTGCACATAACTGCAGGTAATCGCAGTGCACTGTGTCAGCTGCGGATAGCAGCGTGAACAAAAGAAAAAAACAGGAAGCACATCAAAATAAAAATGGTTGCTATGGGGATGACAATAATGGCCAACCGCAGCTAAACGCAGCCGCATGTAAACGCAGCTAATCACAGTGTACAAATGCAGCTGATCGCTGTACCTGGGGTCTTGAATTTAAAAAGAAAGAAACATGCTTTTAACTGCGGCAGAACAGCCGCCCGTGTGAAAGGGGCCTAATAGGTAGTCGAGAAATTAGATGTGTCATTTATGTCCCTAGAAAACTTGACGGTGTTCCCTGCATGTTGGGCCTCTCTATGTGGCCAAGCTGTGTAAAAGTCTCACACATGCGGTATCGTCATACTATGGTGGAGTAGCAGAATGTATCTTGGGGTGTAATTTTTGGTATGTACATGTTATGTCATATAAATATCTTATAAATGCACAACACTGTAAAAAAAAATGCGTTTCCATTTTCTTTCCACATTTTCCAAAAACTTGTGGGGAGAAATGACAGGTTCAAAATACTAATTATGCCTCATAGAATATACATTGTGGTGTTTGCTTTCCAAAATAGGCTAATTTTGTGGGCGATTCCATTGTCCTGGTGCTTCAGGGCCTTCAAAAGTGTAATAGGTAGTCAGGAAATTAGATGTGCAATTTATGTCCCTAGAACACCTGACGGTGCTCCCTGCATGTTGGGCCTCTGTATGTGGCCAGGCTGTGAAAAAGTCTCACACATGTGGTATCGCCATACTCAGGAGGAGTAGAAAAATGTGTTTTAGGGTGCATATGCCATGTGAGAGAAATAACCACTTGCCGCAAAATCACTAAAGCTGCTTTCACACTGAGGTGCTTTGCAGGCACTATAGCGCTAAAAATAGTGCCTGCAAAGCACATTGAAAGAGCCTCTCCTTTCACTCCAATGTGAAAGCTCGAGGGCTTTCACACTGGAGCAGTGTGCTGCCAGGACGGTAAAAAAAGTCCTGCTAGCTGCATCTTTGCAGCACTGTAGGAGCGGTGTATACACCACTCCTAAAGTGCCCCTGCCCATTGAAATCAATGGATTTTAACCCTTTTTCGGCCACTAGCGGGGGTTAAAAGTGCCCGCTAGCGGGCGAATAGCACCGCAAAAAACGACGGTAAAACACTGCTAAAATGGGCGGTTTTCCTGATTCCTGGCAAGCTTTCCTTGCCAAGCCGTGCATACAGACGGCCATTCAAAAGAACCACTGTTCTTTTGAATGGCAAGAACGCAGTTACGTCATCGCTCGTCACATTCAATGCCGTCGCCGCCATCTTGCTACACCCTACACTACCCTTGTATGCTACCGCGCATGCGTCAAAGTCTTTTCGAGCATGCGCGGGTTTACCTGGGGACAGGTAAGCATACACAATCACGTTTTTCTCAGCAGGAAACACTCTGCCGAGAATCCCGACGAGACAATAGAGAGCAGGTTCTCTATTTTTCTCGTCGGGATTCCCGGCAGTTTTCTCGCCGAGAAAGCATACACACGCACGGTTTTTACGGCAGAAAGCTCTTGCCGAGAAAACGGTGCGTATGTACGAGGCTTGACACACATACACCTACCTCCTGGAGAGTGTTCTTGATCTGGCCAACTGTTGTGAAGGGTGTTTTCTTCACCAGGGAAAGAATTCTTTGGTCATCCACCACAGTTGTTTTCCGTGGTCTTCCGGGTCTTTTGGTGTTGCTGAGCTCACCGGTGCGTTCTTTCTTTTTAAGGATGTTCCAAACGGTTGATTTGGCCACACCTAATGTTTTTGCTATCTCTCTGATGGGTTTGTTTTGTTTTTTCAGCCTAATGATGGCTTGCATCACTGATAGTGACAGCTCTTTGGATCTCATATTGAGAGTTGACAGCAACAGATTCCAAGTGCAAATAGCACACTTGAAATGAACTCTGGACCTTTTATCTGCTCCTTGTAAATGGTATAATGAGGGAATAACACACACCTGGCCATGGAACAGCTGAGCAGCCAATTGTCCCATTACTTTTGGTCCCTTAAAAAGTGGGAGGCACATATACAAACTGTTGCAATTCCTACACCGTTCACCTGATTTGGATGTAAATACCCTCACATTAAAGCTGAAAGTTTGCAGTTAAAGCACATCTTGTTCATTTCATTTCAAATCCATTGTGGTGGTGTATAGAGCTAAAGAGATTAGAAATATGTCCCAATATTTATGGACCTGACTGTAGGTAGGTGTAATGGTCAGGTGTGCACAAACATTTGGCCATATAGTAGAGCTGCAGGATTAATCGTTAAAGAAACAGGATCGCGATTCTACTCCCCTCCTGATCTTAAAACAGCATTTCCGGATAGTATGTAACAAGTGAAGAGTTCTCTGCTCACTTCTGACAGCTGACAAAACAAAATAAAAAATCAAGGCAGCCTGCCAAGTTTATCTCAACATCGGAGATAAAGAGAAATATTGTAAACATTTCATTCTTAGATCAAGGGATGAACTTCGGTCTGTAAATGAGGGCAGTTTAATCACTTAAAGACAATCTTTTTCTGACATTCGTTGCTTACAAGTTAAAATCAGTATTTTTTGCTAGAAAATTACTTGAAACCCCCAAACATTATATATATTTTTTAGCAGAGACCCTAGAGAATAAAATGGCAGTTGTTGCAATATTTTATGTCACACTATATTTGCGCATTGGTCTTTGCAACGCATTTTAACCTCCCTGGCGGTATGATTCTGGAAGATTTTAGGTGCTGAAAGCGGTACCATTATTTTGCATGGAAATTTGGCGTTTTACATTGTAGGCCTGTAATTCTTAGTAATAACTCACCTAAATCTGTCCAAACCAGAGTCTAGTAGACATCTCTGGTATGATAAAGTTTGAAACACAAAATCATAAATTATAATATAATAAATAATAACAAATAAAAATTTAATAATAAAAATACATTTTATTCAATACATTTTAGTAAATAATATAATCAAAAACACAGAATTTTTTTTTGTTCAAACAAGGGTGCAATATTAGAAGTCATATTGCTTCAGTATACGTCTCGGGTATGAATTTTTTTAAAACAAGGTACAGCACAAAGTCCTACATCGCAATCGGGACAATAGAACCGCGTTTCTTTACGGATTTTCCTTCCGGTGTCGTCACGCTTTGAGCAGCAAACAACACACATCCTTGTGGGTGCTGACTTCCTTTCAGTAGGTGGAATGTGGTCCATAAAGTGACGACCAGTCAGGCGTTCCGGGTTCACAATGCCAGCAGCTCGACGTCCAGATCTGCTTACAGTCGTTGGCGTCTGGTGCTTTAGAAAAATGAGTTCGGCAACCTTCCACACAAAGTCAGCATGGATCATAGGCCTGTCACTATTTTTTTTCAGAAGAATGAAAGCATTCCACAGGCACTGTTCCAGAAGATGCCTGAATATTTTTTTATAATATTTCTTCTGTTGCTTCCTCATCGCAGGATAAAAGGTCATGGCCTGGTCAGCCCTGTCCACACCTCCCATGGTGTTGTTGTAATCCAACACGACCTGTGGCTTCATGACATCTTTTCCACCCTTGGTATGTACCATTACAGTAGAGGTGTTGTGGATGGTACTCAGAAGGCACACGTTTTTTTTGTCCTGCCATTTCAGTGCCATCATTTTGCCTTTCTGCCAGGCAACTATTTTCTATTTGGGCAAAGGTTGGCGGCATGTCACGCCGGTTAGGCCTAACGGTCCCATAGGCGTCCGTTTTGTTCAAGATAAGGAACTCAAAGAGTTCTGGGGACGTGTAAAAATTGTCTGTGGTGACACAGTAGCCCTGATTCAGCAATGGCTCAATCAAAGAGAGAACCGAAGCGGTTGCCATTCCAAAACTTCTGAATCGATCGCTGAATTTGGTCCCTTTCCCGGTGTACAGGACCGAATTCCAGATGTACCCACACCTGGATTCACACAGCATAAATGACTTCATGCCAAAACGAGCTCGCTTTGATGCTATGAACTGTATCCAGCTTAGTCTACCTTTGTAGGCCATAAGACTTTCGTCGATACTTATATCTCTGTCCGGCACATAGGCCTGCTGGAAATTCGACAGAATAAGTTGGTAAATCTCCCAAATTTTTTTCAATTTTGGAGCTGGATGAGAACTCTCATCAAAGTCTTCGTTATTTGCAAAATGCAAATATTTCATGATAAGAGAAAATTTATATTCTGACATTACTGTGCCAAAAAAAGGCGTGGCCAGCAATTTGTTGGTGGTCCAATACCACTTCTGCAGGGGTTTCCCCACCACTCCCTGTAGAATTATAAGGCCCAAAAAGTTCCATATGTCCTCTCTGGTTACTGGCTCCCATTTTCTGTTCCATGAAAAGCGATGATGGGTAGCAGCTTGTTGCTCCTGATAGCGATTCGTCTCCAAAACAATTTTGGAAATAACTTCATCTGTCAGAAAGAGCTCGAGGTATGCCAAGGGGTTATTGTCCTCAACTTCAACTTTCATCCCAGGTGCTCCTGTAAATGGAAATCTGGGGGGGCGCTGCGTGCTCCGTACCGCAATCAATTGAGCACCAAGTCCGCACATCGCTGGGCACAGTCGCAGGATCATCGCTAAAATCACTTTCTGCGTCCGATGAAGAGCTTCCCCATGAATCGCTGTCGCTCAACTTCTCTGCAACCCATTCTGAGTCGCTGTCGCTGACTTCCAGCAGGTCATATAGCGACTTTGAGGTGGAGGCGTGTTTTTTGGATGCCATGGTCGCTGTGCAGTTTCCAGATACTAAGTACAGTAAAACTGCAGACAAGGGCACTGGAGAAAGCACTGGGGGCAATCTAAGGTCAATTTATTAAATTTTTTATTGTAATCCAATAGGATTACATTGTATCAGTGTGTTTTGTGTTTTATACATTTTGAATTTGCCGCCAGTTCCGCCCTCCTGCATCGCGATGCTCGCAGGGAAGGGAATCAGGGGAACACACAGTGCATCGGGCGGAAGATCCGGCCGCCGTTCACTGCGGGAATACATCGCGGGATCCCAGAGACAAGGTAAGTCACCTCTTCCAGGATCCAGCGAGGCAATCCCGAGTGTGGTTCGGGGTTACCGCTTTAGGTACTGAAATCTCACCCCGAGCCACACTCGGGAATACCGCCAGGGAGGTTAAGGGGAAAAAATACACTTAATGAATAAAAATAAAAAACTAAACAGTAAAGTTAGCCCAACTTTTTTGTATAATGTGAAAGATGATGTTACTCCACGAGAATCGTGATCTTTATTCTAAGCAAAAAAATTGTGATTGTTATTTTAGCCAGAATCGTGCAGCTCTACCATATAGTATATACTATATAGTTTTATATGTGAGTTTTAGAAGGACTGTTATCCTTAAAAGTGGTTGTAAACCCACTTATGCAACTTGCACCTACAGGTAAGCCTAGATTTATGCAGCGTACACACGACTGTTTTTCATGACGAGAAAAATGCAATTTTTTTGGTCATTAAAAATGATTTTGTGTAGGCTCCAGAGCATTTTTCGCAACGTGAAAAATGGGCATTAAAAACTTGGAACATGCTCTATTTTTTCTCGTCGTTTTTCACGTCGTCGTTTTTCTCGTCGTGAAAAACGGCCGTGTGTAGGCTTTAACGACGTGAAAAAAAACGTGCATGCTCAGAAGCAAGTTATGAGACGGGAGCGCTCGTTCTGGTAAAACTAGCGTTCATAATGAAGATAGCACATTCGTCACGGTTTAACAGACTGAAGAGCACGAGGCTGAAAAGCGCAAATCGTCTCTCACCAAACTTTATTAACACGAGGATCAGCAAAAGCAGCCCAAAGGGTGGCGCCATCCGAATGAAACTTCCCCTTTATAGTGCTGTCGTACGCGTTGTACGTCACCGCGCTTTGCTCAAACATTTTTTTTCATGATAGTGTGTAGGCAAGGCAGGCTTGAGAAGAATCACGTTGAGAAAAACTTTGTTTTTTTCAATGACATTAAAAACGTTCGTGTGTACACGGCATAAGGCTTACCTGTAGGTGTTTGCAATATCTCCTAAACCTACACAGTTTAGGAGATATTTTGCAAAAAAGAATGCACCGTTGTCTACGGCGCATGCGCGCCATAGACAGCGGCGCTGCCGCACTGTCAACGCCGGTTTTATCAATGGATAATGCCGGCTTTAACGGCTCCTGCACGCATGCGCGGTGACATCATCGCCGCTCCGGCCAATCAGAGCGCCGGAGCGGCGATACCCGGAAGTAACCTTCCAGAGCGATGTCTGCGGCCAGAGGGGGAGACGAGGATGCTTCGGGGGCTGAGAGGGCTGAGAAGCGGCGTACGACGGGATGGCATTACGGACGTAAGGACGGTGCGCTTCGGAGCATGAGCACCAGGGGGATACTGGAGGTGCGCGCTCATTTGTCAAGCTCAGCCTGTCATTGATATAACGGCCTAACACTGCACCTGTGTCTCCCTTGTGTCCTCAGACGCCAGGTTTTCATGATGTATGAGCCAAATCACTGTTGTCATGGGCCCTTACTGTAGACTTAGATTTGCAAGAACATAATAGAAAACGAGATTCTTTGCAGTTAATTTTGCATACGTGTTTGACAAGTACAAAATAATAGCATATTTGCAATTGCAGGAATGCCATAGGGGTGTAAGAAGTGTAGAAGCACATCTGGTGCCCCTACAACTTATTTGTTAATTTTTTGAGGCTGGTCAGATCCTTCTCTTCGGTTCCCCACACAGCCACCTGCAGTGTGTTTTTGGATTCTGGAGAATGCAGAGAAGAAACACATGGGGGAAGAGCTGGAGCTGCTTAATGAGGCTGATTCAGCCAAAAATCTAAAGCAAACAAAAAAACTACAACTCCCACACTAAATTAATTGTTCAAGTGCGGAGATGCAGGAAACCCAAACAACAGAGAAGCAAAGCTTGAATATATAATACACCACTAAGTGTTAACATTTGCTTTTCATGAACCGTTTTGTGTCCTACATGATACACTGACATAATATGTCCTTGTCCATGTATAGGGCGGCCTTTGTTGGGTCAGTTCTCACTTACAGTTCTACATGGCAGCTACTAAATAGCCAGCAAATGTGAGCCCATTTCTTAAAGTGGTTGTAAACCTCATACATGAAATATGAACAAAGCATATCCCTGTATAGTGTGTCTCAATTAACAGCATTCAAGCCTCGTACACACGGCCGGTTTTCTCGGCAAGAAAACTGCTGGGAGAGCTTTTTGCCGAGAAAACCGGCCGTGTGTATGGTTTCTCATCGGGAAAACTGCAGGGAATCTCAACGAGAAAAATAGAGAACCTGCTCTCTATTTTCTCGTCTGGATTCTCGTCGGCCTGTTTCCCGACGAGAAAACGGTGCGTGTGTATGCTTACCTGTCTCCAGGTAAACCGGTGCTTGCTCGATGAGACCTTGACGCATGCGCGGTAGCTTACAAGGGTAGTGTAGGGTGAAGCAAGATGGCGGCGACGGCATCGAATGTGACGAGCGCATGCTCGTCGTAGTCGATGACGTCACCGCGTTCTTGCCATTCAAAAGAACGGCGGTTCTTTTGAATGTGCCGTGTGTACACTCGGCGAGCAAGAAAAGCTTGCCAGGAATCCGACGTTTTTTTCCTGATGGTATTCCCGGCCGTGTGTACAGGGCTTAAGTGTCACTTTTGTCTACTGCTTCATTCCTCTTCTATCAGCATGAATCACTTCTGCCAAGTTTTCCTGACACCAAGAGAAAAAAAAGGTGACAGGGGAGGGATCTCCAGCTGATTGACAGCCCCAGCTCTGTTCTTGTGTGCTGTGTAAAGGCTGGAGGAAGGGGGACTTCCTTCCAATCAGCTCTTAGATCTCTCCTCACTGAGCTCTGTAAGAGTGTAACTTCCGCCTTCAGCTCCCCGCCCCTATATAATTCAGAACTTTGAACAGATGTAGAGAAGAGGGGCTACTGATAAACAAGTACAACTTATGTAGGAGGATTTGTTTCATCTCTGTGTATGACCTGAGGCCAGTCACTTTACTGGGTACTGTACATGTAGGGGTTTACAACCACTTTAAACTTATCTATGATAATAGCATTAAATTACTTTGGATTTTTGAGGCCTGAGCTGGGCAATTGTTTTAAAGTCAATAGGAATTGGCTATACCTGTTAGACTCTAATTGTACAAAAATTTAAATGTGTCCAATCATTTATAAAATTTTGACACGGTAGTATTGAACATTTGATGTGGAATGTAATGATATTGTAAAACTGACCATGTAACTCAATCTTTTTCAACAAGGGTGCCTTAAGGTTTCTTCAGGGGTGTCTTAGCAAAATGCCTAAAATTTGCCCCAAAATTGTATACAAGCCGGTGGGTGGATGAAATCTGCCTTTTAGTTACACAAAGCAACAGGTTTTCATTGTGCACCACTACAACCTTCTAGCTGCCAACCGCCTAACGACCAATGACATCATCAGTTGATAAGGAGGATGTCAGTTCTCTGCATATCATCCTTGTTTGACCCTCCCTTGGCTCTCTCCATCAGCTTTGGGGTTTCATTAGCTAAGTGATGAAGAAAAACTAAGGGAGAAGAGAAACATTGGAATACAAGTCAGTACCAGTTTGCAAATGTGTATTTGCTTTGGAAGAATAAATCACCTTTAGCGTTGGGTGTCCTAAGTTTATTGATGTTGCTGCCTTATGTAAAACTAAAAGTGCAGATCTTGCGTGGAGCCCCAGATCGAGGGAGATTATCAGTGGTCTTGTATGTCTTCCATTTTCTAATTATTGCTCCCACAGTTGATTTCTTCACACCAAGCTGCTTGCCTATTGCAGATTCAGTCTTCCCAGCCTGGTGCAGGTCTACAATTTTGTTTCTGGTGTCCTTCGACAGCTCTTTGGTCTTCACCATAGTGGAGTTTGGAGTGTGACTGTTTGAGGTTGTGGACAGGTATCTTTTATACTGACAACAAGTTCAAACAGGTGCCATTAATACAGGTAATGAGTGGAGGACAGAGGAGCCTCTTAAAGAAGAAGATACGGGTCTGTGAGAGCCAGAAATCTTGCTTGTTTGTAGGTAACCAAATACTTATTTTCCACCATAATTTGAAAATAAATTCTTTCCAAATCGGACAATGTGATTGTCTGGATTTGTTTCCACATTTTGTCTCTCATAGTTGAGGTATACCTATGATGACAATTACAGGCCTCTCTCATCTTTTTAAGTGGAAGAACTTGCACAATTGGTGGCTGACTAAATACTTTTTTGCCCCACTGTATTAAGGATGTGATAACTGCTGCCAGCCTGTCTGCAAGCAATCTACCAACATTTTTTAGATCGTTGTTAAGGACAGAAATGGGGCGAAAGTTTTGAGGGAGGGAATGATCCTTAAGGGGCTTTGGAATTAGGGAGAGGTTACATAGTTACATTGTTAGTCAGGTTGAAAAAAGACACACGTCCATCCAGTTCAACCATTAAAAAAAAAAAGAAATATCGTACAATCCCATATACCCAATTCTATACCCACAGTTGATCCAGAGGAAGACAAAAAACCCCAGCAGAGCACGATCCAATTTGCTACAGCAGCGGAAAAAATTCCTTCCTGATCCCCCGAGAGGCAATCGGATATTCCCCGGATCAACTTTACCTATAAATGTCAGTACCCAGTTATAGGGAGTCTATTCCACATTTTCACAGCTCTTACTGTGAAGAAACCTTTCCGTATTTGAAGGTGAAATCTCTTTTCCTCTAGACGCAAAGAGATTTTGTGCTTTGTGCCCCTTGTCCTTTGTGTTGACCGTAAAGTGAATAACTCAACATCAAGTTCACTATATGGACCCCTTATATATTTGTACATGTTGATCATATCCCCCCTTAATCTCCTCTTCTCAAGAGTGAATAAATTCAGTTCCTCTAATCTTTCCTTATAGCTGAGCTCCTCCATGCCTCTTATCAGTTTGGTTGCCCTTCTCTGCACTTTCTCCAGTTCCCCAATATCCTTTTTGAGAACTGGGGCCCAAAACTGAACTGCATATTCCAAATGAGGTCTTACTAATGATTTGAACAGGGGCAAAATGATATCTCTCTCTCTCTGGAAACCATACCTCTCTTAATACAAGAAAGGACTTTGCTCGCTTTGGAAACCGCAGCTTGGCATTGCATGCCATTATTGAGCTTATGATCTACCAAAACCCCCAGATCCTTCTCCACTACAGATCCCCCCAGTTGTACTCCCCCTAGTATGTATGATGCATTCATATTCTTAGCCCCCAAGTGCATAACTTTGCATTTATCAACATTAAACCTCATCTGCCACATAGTCACCCAATTAGACAGAGCATTGAGGTCGGCTTGTAAATTGGCGACATCCTGTAAGGACGTTATTCCACTGCATAGCTTAGTGTCATCTGCAAAGACAGAAATGTTACTTTTGATCTCAGACCCAATATCATTTATAAAGATATTAAAAAGTAAGGGTCCCAGCACTGAACCTTGGGGTACACCACTGATAACCTTAGACCATTCAGAGTAAGAATCTTTAACCACTACTCTCTGAATTCTGTCTTTTAGACAGTTTTCTATCCATTTACAAACTGATATTTCCAATCCTGTAGACTTTACCTTACACATGAGCCGTGTGTGGGGAACTGTATCGAACAATTTTGCAAAATCCAAGTATACCACGTCCACAGCCACCCCTTTGTCCAAGGTCTTACTTACCTCTTCATAAAAAGAAATCAGGTTTGTTTGACAACTTCTGTCTTTCATGAATCCATGCTGTCTGTTGCTTAAATAGTTTTTTTCCAGCAAGAACTCATCTATGTGGTCTTTTATTAATCTCTCCAGTATCTTCCCAACTATAGAAGTTAAACTAACAGGTCTATAGTTACTTGGTAAAGACTTAATTCCCTTTTTAAATATAGGCACCACATTGGCCCTGCGCCAATCCAGTGGTACTATTCCTGTCATTACTGAGTCCCTAAAAATTAAATACAATGGCTTAGAAATTACAGAGCTCAATTCTTTTAGGATCCGTGGATGTATGCCATCTGGTCCAGGTGCTTTATCCACCTTTATCCTGTCTAAATATTTCTGGACCATATCACTTTTGAGCCATTGTGGATTTGGGGCTGTGTCACTACCACCTCCATTTTGGACATGAGCTCCCCCATGCTCCTTTGTATACACAGAACTGAAGAAAGTATTTAATAAATTAGCCTTCTCTTTGTCCCCAGTCACCCACTCTAGATTATTTTGTAAAGGGCCTACATGCTCAGACTTGACCTTTTTACTATTAATATATTTGAAGAATTTTTTGGGGTTTGTCCTACTATCTTTTGCAATCTGTCGTTCATTTTGAATTTTTGCATCCTTGATTTCCTTTTTACATATCCTGTTATATCCTTTGTAACATTTAAATGACACTAGTGTTCCCTCATTTTTATATTTTTTAAAAGCTCTTTTCTTATTGTTTATAGCTTTTTTAACTTTGGCCGTGAGCCACATAGGTTTTATTTTTAGCCTTTTAAACTTATTTTCCATGGGAATATACTTTGCAGTGAGTTCACAAACAGTCTTTTTGAAGAATTCCCATTTCTGTTCTGTGCCTATTGATGCCAATATTCCCTCCCAGTCTAAGTCCTGGAGAGCAGCCCTCATCCTTGGAAAATTTACTCTCTTGAAATTAAGTGTTTTTATCTTTCCCGTATGCGATTTTTGCTTACAACTAACATCAAATGAAATCATGTTATGGTCACTGCTACCCAGGTGTTCCTTTATCTGAACATTAGTAATACGCTCTGCATGGTTTGAGATTATCAGCTCCAACAGAGCATCATTCCTAGTTGGGGCCTCAATAAACTGGACCATAAAATTGTCCTGCAATAGGTTTATAAATTTTTGCCCTTTAACTGTCCCAGCAGTTCCATTACTCCAGTCAATTTCTGGGTAGTTAAAATCCCCCATTATTATCACCGTCCCAGCCCTTGCAGCCCTTTCCATCTGTGCAAGGAGTTGAGTCTCCACCTCCTTATTAACATTGGGTGGTCTATAACAAACTCCAATGATTAACTTTGAACTACGCACATCTGTATGCAGTTCCACCCATAATGCTTCAGACTCATCCCACTCTGCATCCACCAGGTCCTCTTTCACACTCTCTTTGAGATCACTTCTCACATAGAGACATACTCCTCCACCTTTCCTTTTTACCCTGTCTTTCCAAAAGAGTGCATAGCCAGGAATATTAATAGCCCAGTCATGTGAGGTTGGCCAATAGCATTTCATCTGGGAAGTGGTTGCCATCAAGGATGTGATTGAATAGTTTAGTTAGGTTGGGGTCTAAGACCCCATTCACACAGGGGCGACTCGTCAGGCGTCTCAGCCGCCTGACGAGTCGCGTCCCATTCTGTACAATGGAACCGTTCTAAGCGGAGTGACTGAAGTCGTTCCGAGTTAGAAAAAGGTTCCTGTACTACTTCAAGACGACTTCAAGGCGACTTCCATTGACTTCAATACAGAAGTCATTTTGGAAGTCTCCTTTGAAGTCGTCTGCAGATCACCCAGCACAGTCGCGGGACAAGTCGTGCCGCCCCTGTGTGAATGGGCTCTAAGAGGGTAGCAAATTTTTTATAGTAAGAGGTGTATCCATCCGGGCCTGGGGCAGTTGAAATTTGTAGCAGTTTTCTTAATGCATATATGGTGCTTTAGAAAGCATTTTCTCTGTTCTCCTTATTTGCACATGACTCAGTGAAGTGTGGGAGTCCCCAGGCCTTCTCTAGTTTTTAGGTTACAACAAAGAAAAGGTACTGGAACATTCCTTTCAGCATCTAGTCTTCTTCTAATACAATTCCAGACCACACACACTGATCAGAGCTTAGCCAAAACATGGACTGTTAAGACACTACTGGGTTCCTGAGGGTCTTTGCTTCATGCAGATTTGAATTGATATGTTAATGCGTGTAAATGGAACATTGGACCATGCATCTCTTCAAAAGTGGTTACCATTGGAAGGTTTTGTGGCTTTCTGTAACTTGCTCTGATGTTTCTTATATGACCACTATAGCAATACCTACGTAGCGGGCCGCTGGTTTAATTTTGGGCCTTGCACGTTACCTTACTGTTCCGTATGCTCGTCTCAGGGGTTCTCCTTGAAGAGTTGTCTAGAAGAAGTTTGCTCCAACACAAACGTCTCTTTCAAGGGTCTATTTGAATAAAAGTTTCAACAGAGGGGATGAAGGGATGGGGAGGACTCAGGTACCTTAGTTGCAAATCATAAGAGTTTCTCCTAGGTCCAGAGAAACAACTGTCTCCACACTGGACTCAGCAAACACCGGATAGGCTCAATCTCACCGGCCTAGCAACCGATGTACAGCTCGATCACGTATAGTCTCTGCCACAGACTTGTGGTGTAAATAGAACAGTCTCTGCCACAGACTTGGTGCAAATAGAACAGTCTCTGCCACAGATTTGGTGCAAATAGAACAGTCTCTGCCACACACTTGGTGCAAATAGAACAGTCTCTGCCACACACTTGGTGCAAATAGAACAGTCTCTGCCACAGACTTGTGTAACCTTTACTTGGGTTACCTTCTGAACGAAGAATACAGCTCTTAGTGTTAGAATCTTTCAGCCGTTCCGGCAGCACTGTGAGGCAGATCACAATCCGGATACATCCTCCAATTGAGTCCCCAATTGCTCGGTCCCTACCAGCAGGTAAGGCGACACAGGATCATCCCTGGATCAGTAGGCCCCAGCAACTCCTGGGCCCACTTGTCAGCAACGGAGCCTCAGGCTAACCTGGCCCAGAGGCAAAAACTGCCAACACTTCCCTGAGGCCATGAGGGCCCTCAGGTGGGGACCGAAGACACGACCCCAGAATCTCTTTTTGCCCTAATGGCGTCTGTCACCTAAATACCCCCTCCCAGCATGCACAGCGGGTTCACCACGCCCCCTGGGCTGCTTGCTAGGAAAGAGGTACCTAATACGTCCAGCCTGTAGCCTTTCCAATCCTGACCAGTGGTGGCAGCGACACCTACTGTCAGGAGGGAAATAACACAACCAGCTGAACTGAAACAGAGTGCAATTTGTAACACAATCCCTCTGAGCCAAACTATTGCTCAGATAACTATAATTTAACATATAGCACACCCTCATTGGGAGCAGGGCGTTACACCACATTGCCTGATCTGTTTATTTCTCTTTTTATCATGCAATGGCAGATTTTACTAGACTAGAGCTTTACCAGAAACAGTGGACCTTGTAACATGCAGTGCTCCAAAACATTCTTCTGAAGATAACGTTCTTATTTTCGTTTTCTTGGCTCGCTCATTATAGACTAGTCTCTCTGTTTTACTGTCATTGCAACTGTGGCCAAGGCAATAATGATGGGAGTGGCTTCCACCAATAATAAGTTAATTACTGTTGGCACAGACTGCATAATGAGATATAGTTAAAGTCACTGATCTAATCACAGTTGAGAATGTGGTCTACAATATCAAGAGAACACTGTAAAGACACAGAGGCTCCAATAATCTTTTTTGAGAACAGTTCTAAAGGGCCTTAACTGCCTAGGGTAAGCATCTGGACTCATGGCAAGAACATCTGACTTCAGTTACTTCGTTGGCATAGCTTCATGTTGTCAAATGATGACTATAGATGCAAGACATTGGTCCTATGTATGTATGACTTCAACAATTCCTATGCTTGATTGCCATGCAGATATACACACTAAATGAGCATTGTCTATAATCTCAGTAGGCTCCTGGTGCTTATCTTGAGGGAGCACACAAGGCAACATTGCCAATAGAACCTTCCCTTGAGACTGATTGGACTGAGAAGTTGGTTAAAGATATTCATAGACTTGATTTGGCAAGTTTGGCCAACAATCATGTAGTATGTATTAGCAGGTGCAAAAGTACAAATGGCTTCATTGTAGGTATACTAAGGTCCAATAGAGAAACAAGACCAGGCCCCATATGTGATGCATTAAAAGGAACCTGTTCTCGGGAAGTAATAAATTAATTGTCATCATAATTAAATAGAGATTGTATTTTTTTTCGCTTTGGGACACCATACAAGAACCTGAAAGGACTTCTAACCATTACCTCTATTCAGCTTTATGTACAACTCAAAAAAAGTTTTGGCTTAAAATAAAATTTGAACAGAATCCTCACATCCCACAATGCTTTGCAAAGTTCTGGTCAACCTTTTAAGTGGCACTGGAATTACATTGTTTGATTTCATGTTTTGATGGTAAATGATCTGACTCACTTCTGTGCAAACCTCCTAAATTTAAAGGGACACAGAAAGCTAACATTTTGTCTAAGCATACCTAATTTCATTAAAACAGAGTGCATGCACGGGTGACGTCACCGGTGGCTTCCTAAATGGTGCACGTTTAGAAGATATTTAGAGAACCTACAGGTAAGCCTTATTATAGGCTTACCTGTAGGTAAAACATAACCAAAGACCTTTACTACCAGTTTAAGGGCAGTAAATAATACCCTCTAAATCGTTGTCAATAAGTTTCCCCAATTCAGACGTTATGGTTAGCAGCAAATAAAACCCCCTTTCCCCTCCAGATATTGGTGGTCAGTGACATTTAAATATTCCCCAAGAAATCACTGGCAGTCAGTGACATTTAAAAGTATACATCATTGCACTATTTGTTGGGCAGGGGATCCCTTTGTCTGGCAGTACAGAGCCTGCCAGTGCTTGGCTCCAAAACACTTCCTGGATCAATAGGACCCTGTTACCCTGGGTTTATGTTTAAATCCCACAGTCTAACAAATTCTGGGAGAGCTGGTGGGTATGTCTGTGTACATTCACTTTGAGCTACTGAACTCTGTAAACAACAAGTTAAGAAGAGCCTAATGATCCTAGAATACATGTGGAAAGCATCCAACAGTTCAAACTGCTTACTGCATATAAAAACACAAACTTGTGCTGTAGCCCACCCCAACATTCTTACTACATTAGATACAACATTAGATACATAAAATCAATCAGTGCAGAAATAAAAACTCAAAAAAATAATTATATATAATAATATTGCTAGCTGAACACTAGAGGAATATTTCACATCACCTCAACATAATATAGTCAAACAAACAGTGCAGTACAACTAAATCTTAATGGTAAGAAAGTTCAAGGAAAGGAGAAGACTCACAAATCCAAAAGTCCATATGATATTTCTTATAGTCAGTAGGAAGGACGTTTCACAATCACCTCGGATGACAGCCCCCACCACCGATAGTAAAACTGGCCACTCACTTCAAGATGTTGACCCCTGAATTAACAGTCTGGTCAAATGCACTTTACCCACCAAGGGTCTATATGGCAAGAAGCGTCCAACTCCAGTACATCAGATGAGAGGTGCATCCCCCGATGGCATGTATAAAAACAAAGCAGACTAATAGTGCTCTCTGCTATAATGGCCTTCTTTATTTTAAAAATAGATAAAACCACTCACATTGAATCCACTTTTAAACTGCCTGTAATGTACAAAACATGCCGCTCTCGTGTGAGCTAGGATAGCAGCGGTTGACGTCACATGTGAATCTCCACCTCCTGTACGCGTTACATCCAACGTGACATCCTCAGCGGGGTGGTGGTAGTGAGTCACTTGATTGCAAATAAAGATGACCAATGTCATGGAAACTGTAGACTTCCAGCACTGTGAGCACCGCATACCCCACTCGGTATCAGCGGGAAGAGACCCCGTCCTACCCAGTCAGCCCACCAAGACCTCACTGAAAAGAGGGGGAGATTAACAAACTTTGATTTCATTTCAAAAAGCTCAAAGCCCAAATCAATTGTTTATTATGAAACCCCAGATATATAAAGTATGTGTCACCCACTGCTATCCTTCACATTACACCAACAATATGTAAATATAAACAATCATAAAAATATATATATATATATATATATATATATATATATATATATATGTAGCGGGTATATGCTTTCTATTTTTTTAATCTGGTGGGGAAAACTGTGATGTATGGTTCCCTGGGGCCCACCAGGTGGTGCTGTCACTTTGGGCCCGGGGTTGAGCCATCATTGCGGTGGCGTACCTCTTTTGGTCTCTCTCAGCAGTTGTATGGTGGGGCGGGAAACCCGCCGTGCTTTCTGAGAGGGGGTATAAAGGCTGCGCCCATTTTTGGTGGCGGGAGTCGAGGCCCGGGCACCTTCAGCCTGAGGGCGGTGGTTCGTGACGGTCCCCTAGGCGGGCCTAGGCCTAGGGGACGTTCGGAGGTTGTGTTCCATCCCAGGCACCTTTAGCCTGGGGTGAGGTACTCGAATGGAGGTCTGGAGCTCAGTGCCCAACACTGAGTTCCGCGAGGGAAGGACATCCTAGGGAACCCCAGGATTGGGTACCCGAATCCGGAAGGCGTAATGGACCGGTGGGAGATACTTACTTGAAGACCCGGTGCAGCATATTGCCAGTGACAGGTGAGCCTCCCATCGGAGACCGCCTGGAAGGAAATCCCCCCTCGCTCGGAGACCGCAACCCACTTTCAGGGAGGAAAGTGGAGAGTTCATTGTGTCTGGGCCTACTCGCATCCACACCTCCTTTTCTGTTCTGTTCTACAAGGGAGTCTAACTGATTGTGTTCATTCAACAAGAATAAAGGAGTGTTGGACTTTAATGGTGTGGGACTCATTTTCTGGCAGACATTGTTCAAGGTAACTCTTGGTGCAGAACACTGACCCGAAGGTAAAACAAGAACTTTGCTTCCACCACACAAACATCTGCGGTGAGGGCTTGGTGTGGTGACCCCGCTCTCTCTCCTCTAAAGTACCCCTAGACAAGAGACAGACGAGCTGATAGAAGAGAGGGGAGAGAGGAGGCCGCTACATATATATATAAGGCTATTTATAAAACCCTCACCATATATAAAAAATATATAAACAAAAACAATTTATAAACAAAAAATATATAAACAAAACATATACAGATAGCATGAATCTTTTTATACAAAGCAGAACTTTACCTATCAGAAATTAAACAATTAAGGTCAAACTACGGGTTCCCCCCTAAGGGGCAAGTAAGTACCTTGGTCTCAAAAATCCAGTATAACTCCCTTTAACCAAGATGCCTAAAAAAGTAGACCCCCCCTCCAGTGTTTTTTAACACTCTCTATTCTCTAAAACCGTCCTAAGGGGTGATCGGCCAGTTTTACTATCAGTGATGGGGGCTGTTAAATCTTTCTTCTCACTGCCTATAAGGAATTCTTATATCATGTGGACTTTTGTATTAGGGAATCTTCTCGTTTCCTTGAACTTTCTTACCATTAAGGTTTGGTTGCGTTGCACTGTTTGTCTATTCTTACTACACTGTGTTGTGTTGATAGGGAAGCAGTGCCCCTGGCAGAGCCTTGCAAGGCAGGTCAGAACACAGTCCACAAGCCCCACAGGTACTGGACCCAGTTCTGCCTGAAAGAGGCCTAAAATCAATGCTAGGCAGCAAGTAGAATCACTTCATAAATGTCTTAATTCTGTTCAAAGAAGCATTTCAGCTGTACTGAGGTCAAGAAGTGCGGCTAATTTTCCTATTTGCTTTTGGGCGGGTCTGCTTTCTTTTGTCCCCTGATTCTGTGTTGTGCCTCCTTATAGGGGTCAGTATTAAGAATTCCTGGTCTGCTATGCTTCATTTAACAGCACATGAAGTTGCCAGCACATCAGATCACTATCTACAGAGTGAACCCGTCATGCTCTATGATTTTCCATCAGGGATTGGGGCTTAGTGATGATGATTTGGGACAGAAGTGGCAGCTCTGCATACTATCTGTGCATGGGGCATAGGGATCCACATCACATACAGTACCTTGAAAAAGTATTCATACCCCTTGACATTTTTCACATTTTGTCATGTTACAACCAAAAACGTAAATAGTTTTTTTCGGGGGATTTTATGTGATAGACCAGGGATATGCAATTAGCGGACCTCCAGCTGTTGCAAAACTACAACTCCCATCATGCCTCTGCCTCTGGGTGTCATGCTTGTGGCTGTCAGAGTCTTGCTATGCCTTATGGGACTTGTAGTTCTGCAACAGCTGGAGGTCCGCTAATTGCATATCCCTGTGATAGACCAACACAAAGTGGCGCATAATTGGGAAGTGGAAGGAAAATAACAAATGTTTTTTAACATTTTTTACAACGAAATATGTGAAAGTGTGGTGTGCATTTGTATTCAGCCCCCTTTACTCTGATACCCCTAACTAAAAATTTGTGGAACCAATTGCTTTCAGAAGTCACCTAATTAGTAGAGTCCACCTGTGTGTATTTAAATCACAGTATAAATACAGCTGTTCTGTGAAGCCCTGTGGAGAAGTATAAAGCAGGGTTAGGTTATAGAAAACTATCCCAAGCTTTGAACATCTCATGGAGCACTGTACAATCTATCATCTGAAAATGGAAAGAGTATGGCACAACTGCAAACCTACCAAGACATGGCCTTCCACTTAAACTGACAGGCCGGGCAAGGAGAGCATTAATAAGAGAAGCAGCCAAGAGGCCAATGGTAACTCTGGAGGAGCTGCAGAGATCCCCAGCTCAGGTGGGAGAATCTGTCTACTGGACAACTGTTATGCCTTGTACACACGATCGGATTTTCCATTGGGATAATCTCCAACGGATTTTTCCGACGGAATTCCGTTCAAGCTGTCTTGCATACACACTGTCACACCAAATTCCGACCGTCAAGAACGCAGTGACGTACAACACTACGACGAGCCGAGAAAAATCAAGTTCAATGCTTCCGAGCATGCGTCGACTTGATTCTGAGCATGCGTGTTTTTTTCTCCGTCGGAGTTCCACACAGACAAACGGAATTTCCGATAGGATTTTTTTCCATTGGAAAAACATAAAACATGTTCTCTTTCTAAACTCCGACGGAGAAAGGTCCGATGGGGCACACACGGTCGGAATATCCGATTAAAAAATTCCGTCTGACTTTTTTCATCGGAAATGCTGATCGTGTGTACAAGGCATTAGTCGTGCACTCCACAAATTTATGGAAGAGTGACAAGAGGAAAGCCATTGCTAAAAGAAAGCTATAAGAAGTCCTGTTTGCAGTTTGTGAGAAGCCATGTGGGGGAAACAGCAGACATGTGGAAGAAGGTGCTCTGGTCAGATGAGACCAAAATGTAACTTTTTGGGCTAAAAGCAAAATGCTATGTGTGGTGAAAAACTAACACTGCACATCACCCTGAACCCACCATCCCCACCGTGAAACATGGTGGTGGCAGTATTGTGTTGTGGGGATGCTTTTCTTCAGCAGGGACAGGAAAGCTGTTCAGAGTTAATGGGAAGATGGATGGAGCCAAAGATGGATGGAGTCTGCAAAAGACTTGAGACTGGGGAGGAGGTTCACCTTCCAGCAGGATAACGACCCTAAACATACAGCCAGAGCTACAAATGAATGGTTTAGATCAAGGATTATTTATGTGTTAGAATGGCCCAGTCAAAGTCCAGACCTAAATCCAATTGAGAATCTCTGGTAAGATTTGAAAATTTCTGTTCACAGACGCTCTCCATCCAGTCTGACAGAACTTGCGCTATTTTGCAAAGAAGAATGGGCAAAAATTTCACTCTCCAGATGTGCAAAGCTGGTAGAGACTTCCCCAAAAGCATTGCAGCTGTAATTGCAGTGAAAGGGGGTTTTACAAAGTATTGACTCAGGGGGGCTGAATACAAATGCACGCCACACTTTTCACATTTTTATTTGTAAAAAAAATAGAAAACCATTTATCATTTTCATTCCACTTCACAATTATGTGCCACTTTGTGTTGGTCTACCACATGAAATCCCAATAAAATACATTTACGTTTTTGGTTGTAACATGACAAAATGTGGAAAATTTCAAGGGGTATGAATACTTTTTCAAGGTACTGTATATATCCTTTTTGAGTCCAATGTACTAATTTTCAGTCCTTTTTTCCTTTGACCTCACAGAATCAATGGGAAGATTATTGGAAACACTGGTAACTGCAGTCAAAGATGAATGCCAGACTTTCCCAATGATGGGCAGCCATCTCTTGAATGAGGATACAGACCACAACTGTGATGACACAAGTAATGGTGCCAATGGACCAATGTGCTCACAGGCTGGATCTAGTCCAGTTTAGCTCCATACTTAGCAGGCCAGATACTGCTCACTGCTTCTAGTGACAGGATCTGTCATGGGTATGCCATCATTGTGGTTTAACATGTGATAATATCAGATTGTGTAATGAAGCTGACCCATTCCACAACATAAGGAGATGCGACAATGCTGCTGAACTCTTACTATGGCCACCTAACCTGAACACCATAAGCTGCCATTACTGGAATGAAAGTTTGTGGCTAGTAACAAGATGAGATGTCTCATCTCACTGGAGAAAGTGAGGTGTATGAAGTGACAGCTCAAAGCAAGACAGCTGTCCATAAGATAAACCCACTCACATCCTGCGCTTGTTGCTAAGCAAAGTGACATTTTAAGTTGTTATTCACCATCCTAGCAGAGGCATTATATCGTATGACATTGTTATTGACTCTGCCTAAATCTTTTTTGTGTTTATAAAATGATCTATACATCTGTATGTATCTATCCATAGCTATCTCTCCTCATCTGTCCGTCCATCCATCTCTATCCGTATCTGTCATTTTCATTTCTGGTGACTTGTGCCCCTGGTAATAGGAAATAAGGCCATTTACGAAGTGGGTGAGGACACTACTGGAGTAAACTGTGTAGTGAGTGATGGAATTAGAGACAAAATGGTAGCTGTAAATGTAGATTGCATATTGTGCATGCCGTGGGTTCCAGGCTGCAGTCATAATGCAAAGCCAGAGGGTGCGCACATATGTAGAACACTGGATATTGGTGCTAGAGAAGGTAGAGGCACCCAGACTGTGTTATCACTCAGGAGCCATCTGCAGTATATGTGTGTCACTGGTTAGACATTAGAATGCGGGATCTTTCAGCATATATTAAAGTCATGAATCCAGTAAGCACTGTGAGATGTGTGAGCGCACACCAAGGATGTCTGCAGAGAGCCATGATATCACTCACTGCAGCTCTATTGATCATCAGGAGATATTTTCAGTCAGACGCCTCTTGCAGCAAATACAGTCAGCTTTGTGTTTCCAGTGCAGCCACAGCAAAGCGAAAGAGAGCCAGAGAGAGAGAGGGAGCATTAGAGAGAGAGGGAGAGGGGGAATGAGAGGGAGAGCAAAAGATAGAGAGAGAGAGAGAGAGAGATAGCAAGAAGAGAGCATGAGAGAGAAGGAGAGGGAGAGCAAAAAAAAAAGAGGAGAGGGAGAGAAAAGGAAAGAAGGAGAGGGGGAGCAAAAAAAGGAGGAGAGGGAGAGCAAAAGAAAGAAGGAGAGGGAGAGCAAAAGAAAGAAGGAGAGGGAGAGCAAAAGAAAGAAGGAGAGGGGGAGCAAAAAAAAGGAGGAGAGGGAGAGCAAAAGAGAGAGAGAGAGAGATAGCAAGAGAGCATGAGAGAGAAGGAGAGCAAAGGAATGAAGGAGAGGGGGAGCAAAAAAAAGGAGGAGAGGGAGAGCAAAAGAAAGAAGGAGAAGGGGAGCAACAAAAAGAAGGAGAGGGAGAGCAAAAAAAAAAAAGGAGAGGGAGAGCAAAAAAAAAAGGAGAGGGAGATCAAAAAAAAGGAGAGGGAGATCAAAAAAAAGGAGAGGGAGATCAAAAAAAAAGGAGAGGGAGAGCAAAAAAAAGGAGAGGGAGAGCAAAAAAAAGGAGAGGGGGAGCAAAAGAAAGAAGGAGAGGAGGAGCAAAAAAAAAGGAGGAGAGGGAGAGCAAAAAGAGAGAATGAGAGAGCATGAGAAAATAAGAGGTGTAGGGAGAGCGAAAGAGAGAGGAAGAGCAAAAGAGAGGAAGAGAGAGAGAGAGCGCATGAGACAGGGACAGAGTGAGAGCAAGAGACAGAGAGATCGAGGGAGAGAATGAAAGCATGCGAGAGAGGGAGAGCACGAGAAACGGGGGGGGGGGGGGGAATAGGGAGAGCGAAAGAGAGGGGAAGAGAGCGAGAGCAAGAGAGAGAGCATGAGAGAGGGACAAAGTGAGAGCAAGAAACAGAAAAAGAGAGGGAGAGCGAGAGAGAAATCTAGGGAGAGAGTTGAGGGGGAGAGTGAAAGCAATTTAGAGAGCGAGAGAAAAGGAGAGATCTGCATTATGTTCTCATCTGTGAGTTTGACTTGGAGTAACCTTTGTCATAGTGATCCTGTGTATCCTATTACAGCAAATTAAATAAACTGTTTCATCTTGCAAGAAAGAAAGCACTTTAAAACAGGATTATGTTTTGGTAACTTGCTGCGTTTGCAGATGTGTTTCCAAGTGGAGAACGTGCAGTACAGACAGCTACTGTATGGGTCACAGTAGGATACTAGCCGCATATGTTATCTGAGATTAAAGGGAACCTAAGGCTTGTTTTTTATATTATTTAGATATTTATTTATTTGAGATATTTATGTAGCGCTAACAATTTGCACCGTATTCATAGTTGCCAACATTGCAAAAAAAAAATCCGGGACACTTTTTTTGCATTGAGGCGGAGCCTTGCTATAATTAGGGGGTGGGGCATTCGTTTGTAGGCGTGTCACACTGTAATGAAAAATGGTCGTGGTTTCCACGCGATAGTGGGTGTGGCTTAAATGGGCGTGGCTCAGAAGGGTGTGGTTAGAGTCCGAGATGAAGGAAGGAAAGAAAGAAAGAGAGAAAGAAGCCAGATCCTACACCACAATAGAAATGTGTATTCCAGAAAGTTTAAAAAAATTGGCAGATAAAGATACTCCAAAACACCTGTTGTTGGCGCTTCAATCATCCCGACACCATGGTTGTTATGGTGTCAGGGTGATTGAAGCGCATTATTTCTATTATTACATTGTAATATAAAATTAAATCATTCAACTCACCATAATGCCGAATCAGTGGAAGCCCTGAGCGTGTCACCTGCCACGTCGCCTGCCACCAGATGGCCTCCCCAGCAGTCCGTCCTTGCATCAGGTGCCTCCCCAGCAGTCCGTCCTTGCATCAGGTGCCTCCCCAGCAGTCCGTCCTTGCATCAGGTGCCTCCCCAGCAGTCCGTCCTTGCATCAGGTGCCTCCCCAGCAGTCCGTCCTTGCATCAGGTGCCTCCCCAGCAGTCCGTCCTTGCATCAGGTGCCTCCCCAGCAGAGCCCCCTCCACACTTGTGGACAAGGGTCCAAAAATCATGATTGTCCCGGGAAATTCGGGACTGTTTGGCAACTATGCACTACACTGATTACCCTGCCACCCACTACACTGATTACCCCGCCACCCACTACACTGATTACCCCGCCACCCACTACACTGATTACCCTGCCACCCACTACACTGATTACCCTGCCACCCACTACACTACACTGATTACCCCACCACCCACTACACTGATTACCCCACCACCCACTACACTACACTGATTACCCTGCCACCCACTACACTGATTACCCCACCACCCACTACACTACACTGATTACCCCACCGCCCACTACACTACACTGATTACCCCACCACCCACTACACTACACTGATTACCCCGCCACCCACTACACTACACTGATTACCCCGCCACCCACTACACTACACTGATTACCCCACCACCCACTACACTACACTGATTACCCCGCCACCCACTACACTACACTGATTACCCCGCCACCCACTAAACTACACTACTCTGATTACCCCGCCACCCACTACACTGATAACCCGCCACCCACTACACTGATTACCCCGCCACCCACTACACTACACTGATTACCCCGCCACCCACTACACTGATTACCCCGCCATCCACTACACTGATTACCCCGCCACCCACTACACTGCTTACCCCGCCACCCACTACACTAAGGTGACCAGATTTTTAAAATGAAATCCGGGGACATATTTTTTTTTTACTAGTAATGGCGGCAATCAGCGACTCTCTGCCCATCGCCGCCGCCCGCCTCACAGCCTGTCAAGTCTGAAGCCCTGTACACACGATCGGATGACCTATGGATTTTCGTCCGATGGATTTGTCCATCGGAAATCCGATGAAACTGTTTTTCATCAGTCTTGCCCACACACCATCAGTCAAAAAACCGACCGTTCCAAACGCGGTGACGTAAAACACTCCGATGAGCCGAGAAAAATGAAGTTTAATGCTTCTGAGCATGCGTTGACTTGATTCTGAGCATGCGTGGGTTTTTGATCCGATGGACTTGCCCATAGACGATCGTAGTTTTCGATCGGTTTTTTATCCATCGGAAAAATGTAAAACATGTTCTATTTTTTAAAACCGATGGAAAAAAGACCGATGGGTCCCATACACGATCGGTTGGTCTGATGAAAACCATCCATCGGACGGTTTTCATCAGTCAAACCGATCGTGTGTACAGGGCTTTACTCTCTGGGCCCCGGCCACTACTGGGTGGGGAGTGGAGGAAGATTACTCCACCAGGGAAGGCAAGGAGATAAGCAGGCGGCTGGCTGGGACTTGAGCCAAGGCAGAAGAACATGCGAGCGGAGCTGAATGGGCATGCACCCGAAACTGAAGAAATATTACCTTCGCTCCGACCAGCACATGATCATCAGAAAGGGGCACAGAAAATGGAAAAATACACCCCCCTGCACTGACTGTCTGTGAAATTGCCCCATGGCCCCTGTTCAAATCCAATCCGGGGACAAAACTGGGGACAGACTTGGTCCGGGGACAGTGTCCTCAATCCGGGGACTGTCCCCTGAAACTGGGGATGTCTGGTCACCCTACACTACACTACACTGATTAACCCGCCACCCACTACACTGATTACCCCACCACCCACTACACTACACTGATTACCCCGCCACACTAATTTCTACACTACACTGCAATAGTACGGTACCTGCGGTGCGTGAGGATGTGCTGGTGGTCCGAGGGGTCTGCCAAATGGAGTGAGCCAGGACCATCACAGTGTCCCCAGCCAGCGGAGCCCCGGTCCTTCCATCAGTGTCCCCACTCGTCGGACACACGGGGGCGGGGTGGAGGGTTGTTGGCAGCGGCGGGTGCTGATAGGCGTCAGTGTCCCCAGCCAGCGGAGCCCCGGTCCTTCCATCAGTGTCCCCGCTCCTCGTCGGACACACGGGGGCCGGGCGGAGGGTCGTTAGCAGCGGCGGCGGTGGCGGGTGAAGCATGCTTCCTTGTGTTCAGTGGAGAGCGGGGAGGAGTCGCCAATCCCTGCAGCCAATAGCCTTCAGTGTACAATAGAATATTTATATTTGTACACTGAAGAGAGAAGCCGATTGGCTGCCCCAGTCTCTGCACTGAACACAAGGGGAAACAGTAAACAATCATGGCGGCGGCAGCGGCCATTTTTGTGTAGCCGCTGCCGTTTTTAGCCTAAAGCATTCCCGAATTTACCGGGACAAAACGGGACAAAAAGAATTGGGCTTGTCCCGAATCGGGACAAGCCCAATTCGGGACAAGGGTCCAAAAATCGTGCTTGTCCCGGGAAATTCGGGACTGTTGGCAACTATGCGTATTTTACATACTGTACATTCACATCAGTCCTTAACCACTTCTCTACTGTGCACGAAAACCCCCTTCCTGCCCAAGCCATTTTTCAGCTTTCAGCGCTGTCACACTTTGAATGACAATTGCGCGGTCGTGCGACGTGGCTCCCAAACAAAATTTGTGTCCTTTTTTTCCCACAAATAGAGCTTTCTTTTGGTGGTATTTGATCACCTCTGCGGTCTTTATTTTTTGCGCTATAAACAAAAGAAGAGCGTCCAGTTTGGAAAAAAAACACTATTTTTTACTTTTTGCTATAATAAATACCCATTTTTTTTTTTTTTTATAAAATTTTCCTCAGTTTAGGCCGATACGTATTCTTCTACATATTTTTGGTAAAAAAAAAAAATCGCAATAAGCGCGTATTGATTGGTTTGCGCAAAAGTTATAGCGTCTACAAAATAGGGGATAGATTTATAGCATTTTTATTTTTTTATTTTTTTATTAGTAATGGCGGCGATCTGCGATTTTTTTATTGTGACTGCGATATTGCGGCGGACACATCGGACACTTTTGACACATTTTTGGGACCATTCACATTTATACAGCGATCCCTGCTATAAAAATGCATTGATTACTGTATAAATGTGATTGGCAGGGAAGGGGTTAACCACTAGGGGGCGGGAAGGGGTTAAATATGTTCCCTCAAAGTGTTCTTACTGTGGGGGGAGGGGACTGACTGGGGGAGGGGACTGATCTGTGTCCCTATGTACAAGGGACACACCATCGGTCCCCTCTCCCTCACAGGACATGGATCTCTGTGTTTACACACAGATCCACTTTCCTGCTTGTTTCCCGGGCAATCGCGGCCGCCGGGCACGCGCATCGGGGCCTTGTGAACGCCTCCTAGCTCGTTTTAAAGGGAGGACGTCATATGACGTCCTCCCAGAACGAGAGTATCCTCCGCCCGCCATCAATTGACAGTGGGCGGGGGACAAGTGGTTAACAAGTGGTGGTTAACAAGTGGACAAGTGGTTAAGGAGCTTACATTATCTTTTGGATGTGGAAGGAAACTCATACAAGCACAAATAAAGAACATGCAAACTCCATGCAGATTGTGTCCTGACCAGGATTTACACCTAGAACTCCATTGCTGCGAGGCATAAGTACAGTTTGTAGTTATACATGGCATGTACATAGGGAAGCCATACTAGCTCATTACACATGCAGCTCCTGCTTCCTACTGTGCAATGGGCATCCAGGCAATGACATGGACACCCGGATTAGACCTTTCTCTTTTGCAGAATAGAAGACTTTGGACCAAGAGCTTATGTCACAGGGGATTTAGCTACAGTAAGTATTTTTGGCATTTAAAACATTTTTCAAAAAACGAAGGCAACATTGGGGGGAGTGTCCAGATCACAGTCTTAAAGCCCAACTCCAGTATTTGTTTATTTTTATGAAATGCTCATTAAGTCCAGGGGTGCACAGTATGGGCTCTATCACTTACAGTACCATATACCAGGCTCCAGCTGGCTATGATCATTTAGCAAAATGGAAAGTAAATGAACAGAAGAGAAATCCAAATCAAATCAATATTTGTTGTGGCCACCCTTTGCCTTCAAAACAGCACACATTTTTCTAGGTACACTTGTACACAGTTTTTGAAGGAACTCTGCAGGTAGGTTGTTCCAAACATCTTGGAGAACTATCCGCAGATCTCCTGTGGATGTAGGCTGCCTCAAATCCTTCTGTATCTCCCTGATGGTATGGCATGATGGATAAATATTTACCTGTATGTAGCGCCCTGCTCCTATTGGGTAGACGCTAGTGGTAAATTTCGTTTTCTGAGCTGTAGTTTAGCTCAGAATAATTGTACCAAATTATGGGTCTCTGTTCCAGTTCAGCTGAGTTGCACATTTTCCACCCGACTGTAGGTGTCGTTGTCACCACAGGAAAAGGTTGGAAATGCAGTAGGATGGGTGCATTGGGTATTCCTTTCCCGCAAACAGCGCAGTGGGAGTGGTCACCCTGTGCATTCTGGGAGAGGGTACTTAAGGAGCAGACACCGTTTTTCCAGGGTCTTCCGATCCTGACCTGACGGCCCTCCTGGCCTCAGGGATGCGTTAGCAGTTCTTCTTTCTGCCTCGGGGCCTGCAGACCCGAGGCTCTGTTACTGAGAGTAGGACCAGGAGTTTCTGGGGCCTGCTGATCCAGGGATGGTCCTGTGTCGCCTTGCCTGCGGGAAGGGACCGAACAATTGAGGACTCAATTGGTGGACGCATCTGGATAAAAATCTACCTCACAGTGCTGCCGGCTGGCTAAAACATCCTGGTACTGTGTCTTATGTTTTCAGAACTTTATCAAGCGTGTGATTACCCCAGTCTGTGGCAGAGACACCCTACACTACCCTTTTCCGCTCATGGGTCGAAGTTTCATCGAGCATGCGCGGGTTTACCTGGAGACAGGCAAGCATACACACACACGGTTTTCTCGTTGGGAAACGGGCCGACGAGAATCCCGATGAGAAAATAGAGAGCAGGTTCTCTATTTTGCTCGTCGAGATTCCTGACATTTTTTCCGACGAGAAACCATACACACGACCGGTTTTCTCGGCAAAAAGCTCTCCCAGCAGTATTCTTGCCGAGAAAACCGGCCGTGTGTACGAGGCTTAAGTTCTTATGTTTGTAAGTGCAATTACCTTTTTAATAATGGATATCTCAATAGTATAGCATTATGAGGCTTCTCCCTTTTTGTATTTAATATTTCTGTAGTGGGGATACTGGCGCCAAATCTGGCTGATGGGGTCGCAGAGTTGTCTGGAGATCCGATGGTGGGAGTATCGGCTCTCGATTGTGAGATGAACCAAGCGCAATTGAGCTCTTTTCTCTGAAATCATATCTGTCTGATAAAAGGCTTCCCTGTCTGAGAAGTATTTTGGGCACTCAAGCACTTTTGATATTTTTTTAGCATTGAGCACTTTCTTAAAGCAGAGCTCAAGGCTCCCTTAGAAAAAAATAAAATTCAGCAGCTTTTTATATCGGCTTTCAGGTGCTGCTGCCGCCACCATCTCAGGTAAGGGAAACCAGCAGTGAAGCCTTTTCGGCTTCACAGCCAATTCCCTACTGCGCATGCCTGAAGCGCACTGCACTTTGTGAATGGCCCGGCGGTGAGGGAAGGACAAGGGGGCCGAACGTCCGGGTGAGTTCGCTGTGGCAATATCAGCCAGAAGTTGGAGCCGGTATCTGTCAAAACCATTTACTCGCTCCCCCCCCCCTGAAAGGTGGCAAATGTGGCAGTGAAGAGGGTCGGAGGCAAGTGTGCAAAGCTTCCCCTATTGAAAATATTGTTTGTTGTTTTCAGATATTTGAATTATTTATTATGAATAATTATGTTTTGAGGGATATTTAAAGAGGCAGTGCACTTTTTTCTCCTTGTCAAACAATTTTTTCACACTTGCCTAAAACAAATGCACTGTACTATAGGTGTGCGCAGCCTATTGCATTAGGGTGCGCACCCCAAAGCCCGAACACACACTACCAATCACTCACGATGTTCATTCAGAAAGGGAAGGGGCCGGTAAATTACATATTTACTGGCCCCTTCCCCACTCCTAAAACATCCCAACCGCAACAGCGGATAGGAGAGGAGGGAAGCTGGCAGCGCTTCGGGGGGGAAAGATGGGAGCCAAGGCAGTAGAGGGAATCTGTGCTGCACAGGGTGACTAGGGTGTGGCACACCATGTGCGCACACCTATGCACTGTACTGATATATATATATATATATATATATATATATATATATATGTGTGTTTATAAGTGATCACATGACCTCTGTTTTCAACTGCATAAGGAGCTTAGAGAGCTGGGGGTGGGGACTGCAGAGGTTGTGTCAGAGAAAGAGCAGCTCAGTACACTGATCTTCCCATTGTAAAGCTGTGCCAGGGGTGTGTCAGCACAAGTCTGACCATTGGATTACATGCAGGCTCTGATCTGAAGTAGAATGCAAAGTAGACTGACCACTTTGGGATGGATGTGCTTCCATGCCTGGGGTGGTCAGTTTGAAACAGGAAAAGCAGGGGGACTGGCAGAATCACCAGGTATTTAACACAAAAGAAGCAATGCAAAGGAAAGAGGATACTTTTTTTATTACACGTACATGGCACCACAGACACATATCAGGAATATGAATTGTTGGGGTAGCATATACTTTAACCCTGTACTGTATGTTGAGGAGACTGGAATGTGACTGGAGCCAGTCAAACTTTACAAAGCAGGATGTGGAGGACCAGTAGCAGCGCTGAAGGGAGCCTGCTAGAGCCAGGAGTAAAGTAAGTATTTAACGCCTTTCTGTGCACCCCTAGACATAACGAGCATTTCATCTTGGCAATGTGGGGGGTCCCACTGCATGGATGAATTTTTTTTTAAATGCACAGTGTCGGGCTTAAAGTGACACTAAAGGTTCACTTTTTTTTAAAATAACAAACATGTCATACTTATCTCCACTGTGCAGTTTGTTTTGCACAGAGTGGCCCCAATCGTCCTCTTCTGGGGTCCCACGGCGGCTCTCGCAGCTCCTCCCCGCAATAGATAGCCCCCTCTGGGAAGCTCTCTCCCGAGGGGGTTACCTTGCGGGCACGCTCCCGTGTCATACACTCGGTGTCCATAGCCACCGAATGTATGACTCGGCCCGCGTCATTGGATTTGATTGACAGCAGCGGGAGCCAATGGCTGCGCTGCTATAAGTCTATCCAAAGCAGTGGAGAGAGCCCACTGAAATTCGGGGGTTGGGTAAGTAAAACGGGGGGGGGGGTTGGGGGGAAAGGTGCAAGGTGTTTACAACCCCTTTAACAGTTCTGCTTGGGTGGATAAGTAATAAAAGTTTTTCAGTCTCCTATAGCACTGGTGAGATGACCAAAAACCTAGGAGACCATGTATGGAAACTTTAATGACAACTAACCCCCCCCCCCCCGCTAAAAAATATAAAAAAGACAAGAAAGATACTTGCCTTGATGTTAAAATCCTGTAGGCATAGGGATGTCTTTCCTTAACACTGCCTTCTGGGTGCTCAAGATTCAGCAAAAATGCATGGAGACATCAACAGCATCTCCATCAAGTGGGGTCCACCAAGTAAGAACGTGATAAAGGAACACATGGAAATGACCTGGGGTGTGCCAAAGATCACATGGTCAGTATGCCTAAAGGGGGCAAAAATGAAAACAATAGGGTAAATCAGTAACAGATTTATTGGAAGTAACATAACATCAGTCAGCTAAATGCCTGATAGCCCGAGCCATCTCGACATGAGGATCCGGCATATATATAGAGAAACATGCAGAGTTCCATCTCCCATCTTCCATCATTTTTAAATGCTGCTTGTTTGGCACTGACGAGAGGGCCCATGGAACCCAGAATCCCTTGGAAAGGTTGGGAAACCCTTGTTTCAGCTCCCCATGCACATCTTTTGTCTATGTAGCGCCCTGTTCCTGAAGAATAGGGGCCATGTGGTAAATTTAGTGTTATCTGAGCTGTAAATAGCTCAGAGTGATTGTATAAAGTTATTTTTGCCTCTGTTCCAATTTGGCTGTGTTGTGCGCATTTCTCACTGTTGCCAGTAGGTGTCACTGTTACCACAGGCCAGTGTGAGAAATACAGCAAGTTAAGTGCATTGACTATTCTTTCCCCAGAAACAGCCCAGTGGGAGTGTTCTTACTGCTGTGCATTCTGGGAGAGGATATTTAAGGAACAGACCCCATGATTATTTCTCTCTGACCTCATGGCCCTCCTGGCCTAAGATATGTGGCAGTTGCTCTCTTCTACCTCGGGCCCTGCTGACTCGAGGCTGTGTTACTACAAGTAGGCCCAGAACTCTGTCTGGGGCCTACTTAACTGAAGGTGGTCCTGTGCTGTCTTGCCTGCGCGGAAGAAGTCAAGCAAACTGAGAAGATTCCGGGGGGGACCCTTACTGGGGAGAATCGGGCTGAAGGCTGGTTTCTCAGGAAGGGCCTGGTGACTCGTTTGGAGGATGCACCTAAGTTAATCTACCTCACAGTACTGCCGGATGGCTTAAAGGTTCTGGTACTGTGCAGTTGTGCTACAACTAACTAACTGCTGGCTAAAAAATCCTGTGGCAGAGGAATATCCAGGAGTCCCACCAATCGTTAAGTCTGTAGCAGAGACTTGTCTGTGCAACATATCGGCTGCTAGGTCTGTGTGAGAGGCCTATCCAGTTGTTGTAAGATCCACTGACAGAAAGCTGTTTGTCCTTTGGATCCAAGAAATTCATCCGTGATCTGCACTAAGGTATCTGATCTTCCCCTAACCCTCTATCCTTCTACTACTGCAAGTTCCTTTTATTAAAGCATTGGAAAAAGACTGAAGTGACTGGAGCTCACATCTGTTTGACATTTCCTAACATAGACTCTTAGTAAGTTAGTATCTACTACGGTGAAAGGTGGGGTAACGGCAGGACCCAAAATTATAATCAGCAGCCCTCTAGGGGGTATCGCTACATCTAATTAACTCTGTTAATTGCATCCATAGAAATAGTTCACACCACTTTGCGGTAGTGCAGTATGTTTAAGAACTGTACATATTGCAGTTTTCCCTAAGATGGTTTTCAGGCTCATAGTAATGTACTGTGTATTTTTGGATTTTTTTTTTTACTGTTTTTGTCTTTTTTTATGGGAAAGGAAAAACAGAAGTAGAATTCACTTAAGCAGAACACCTGAGGATCGTACAAAAAGCATGCAATTTAAAAAAAAATTCAAGCATGTATGTGTGAAGAAGGCCTACAAATGCACTGGGTTTCATGCCGCATGTTTGTTTTGTGTGGAATTGCCTTTAAATCCTTCTTCGCCGTTGCTTTCCAGAACAATACAATTTCCACTGCAGGGCAGGACAGGACTGTGAATATATCAGAGGGACGAATAACATAATCCAAGGGAGATCTGTGCTTGGATTGAGCTCACTTTCCCAGCTTGCGGAGCTCATTAATAACAAAGAAAGTATTACTTCATAGGAAATTACAGCAGATTTATCGGGGTCAGGAGCCATGGCCGTGACTGATGTGCTATCTTACTATTGTTATTGAACTTGCATTGAATAGAAGACTACAGCTGGGCAATGGCAGATTTCTGCGCCATTGATTGTGATGTAATGGATAGAACCTATTTCCCAGTATGAACTAGGGAATGGTTAAAAATGGAATGGGGTTTAAAGTGATTGCATAACCCTGATGATAATAATACGTGAAACCTGGCAATCTGCTGTATGCTTGCATTACATTGAGTTGATTTTTTTTGATATTGTGGGTAGTTTTATAAATTGAAACTCATAAAAATACACATCTTATTGTTTCAAATATCTACTCCTGCTTGAGCAGTCATAGTACAGCAGGACAGGTTCCCTTCAACAACAGTACATGATAGAAATAACAAAGCTTAGGAATTTGCCAACTTGTAAATTGGGTCTGCACTGCTCCAGTTTCCCGCACACAGGAGGCTTGCAGGCGCAAAGGCTACTTTTACACTTTACAGGCGCTATAGCGCTAAAAATAGCGCCTGCAAAGCGAGGGCTTTCACACTGGAGCGATGCGCTGGCAGGACGCTAAAAAAGTCCTGCAAGCAGCATCTTGGAGGCACTTTAGGAGCGGTGTATTCACCGCTCCTAAAGCATCCCTGCCCATTGAAATCAATGGGCAGAGCCTGCAAAGCGTCACGGCAGCGGTGCTTTGCGGGCGCTTTTAACCCTTTATTCGTCCGCTAGCAGGCATTAAAGGTGCCCCGCTAGCGGCCCAAAAGCACCTCTGAAATGACAGTAAAGAGCTGCTAAAACCGCAGTCATCTTCATGGTAGTAGTAGCCGGAACCCATGAGGCATGAGACGCCATGTTATCCATTCGCTGCTCCATCGCGCACTGTCCTTTTCGTGCCAAAGTCCCCACGTGCACCTCCACACATGGCCGGACTCCTCCCATCTCCTGCATTGTTCACGGGCTTTCTCTCTGTCACGCTCACAAACTACGCAGTCAGGGTTCTCCTCGTGGCGCAGTTCTCAATATGGCCGACCTCCACGGAACTTCACTGGGGAATAAAGTTCAAATTCTGGGGGGGTTTTCACACTTTCCAACCGCAGACACATTCCAGACTCGAGCCCCCACGTGTAGCGCCCTCACCTCTCCCCCTACCTGCCTTTTTGTGTGTTTTCGGCTCCTCGCAGGGAGGGGAGTGGCACACCGCACCACAACCCCGTACCCTCCTGAGTAAGGAGGTTGAGCGGTGTTAGTTTTTGGGCCTGCCTGCGGCTGGAGTTGAATCCTCCCGAGGACGATTCTCACCTCTACCTTAGGTAGATGCAAGTCCTTATGTTTCCCCCAGTAATGTAACTGTCCACACCAACTGAAAGTCCAACTATATTTATTTCATACGGATAATAAATATGCCTCTTTGACAGCAGACAGGTTGGAACAAGACACAGGACAGCTTAGGTGGGAGGAGGTCCAGGCACAAACTTGAATCAGGTTCTTTGACTGTCTAGGCTTCACAAACAGTCTTGGCGCACGATCTCTGCCACAGACCATGAGGTTGGTCTCTGCCACAGACCGGGTGAATAAGAAGTCATTGCCACTGACTTGGAGAACAGGTCACTGCCACTGACCAGGTGAACAGAGTCACTGCCACTGACTGGGTGAATAGGGCACGGCCCTATTAGGCCACTGCCACTTACCTGTAAGTGAACTTCCTTCTAGAGAGTACTTGGCCCGTGTAAAGGAGAAGACATCCCTCCGGAGAGTTACCAGAGGTCCTCACCGTCACAACGACTCTGCGCTGGGTCTTTGGTACAGGTAACCTCCCTGGCCTCCTCGTCCCAGATCCGGGTCCCCTCCCAAGGCGGCACCCTGGGAGTCCTCGATCCCCAGCGGAACCCAGCCGAAGGTGCTGGGCTCCAGGGCCTCCAAATTAGTACCTCACCCCAGACTGAAGGTGTCTTGGATGGAACAGGAACCAGGCCTCCGGGCCTAGGGCACCCGGAGATGACACACACACACCCAGGCCGAAGGTGCCTGGGCGCGGACCCTCCGGGCCTAGGGCACCCGGAGATAACACGCACACCCAGGCCAAAGGTGCCTGGGCGCGGACCCCCTCATGGAAGATGGCCGCCCCTTTTTATACCCTCTCCAGACAGGCACAGCAGGTTCCCCGCCCCGCCGCACTGCTGCCGAGAGGGGACAAGAAAAGGCACAATCTTGTACTGTGGTTCAACCCGGACCCATGGCGACAGCGCCACCTGAAGGCCCCAGGGAACTATACACCAATACTAGCTCCCATGGCACAGAAATGGTCCATTAATCCTAATAATAATGTGTCTGAGCCTAACGACCACTCCGACACTCCCCTAAATTGAACACCCAGCTACATATATATATATATATATATATATATATATATTATATATATGTATATATATATATATATATATATTATTATATACTCAGCTAGGTGGATGCAAAATCGGTCTGATGCTGCATCTGTCCCCCACCGGCTATAAGACTGGGAACTGAGCGATCAAACACTGCTGATCACTCAGCTCTTAGTCTTCAGGCTGCATATCTTTTCAGAGCCTAGACTGGCTCCCAATGCGCACCTGCCCATTAAAATCAATAGGCAGAGCCGCCAAAACGTTTAACCCGAAAAGTGCTGCAAAAAGCCGCTAAAAATAGCGGCGCTTTACCGCCGACGCCCGCCCACCCCAGTGTGAAAATGCCCTTAATCTTTTGGCTCTGTGACTGACAGGGTGCAGCAACTCTCTCTCTCTTACTCTCTGAAGGACTCCTCTGATGTAGGGCACAGACACCGACATGTCATCTGCACCTCTCGCTCTCCTCTCTGCAAAGACCTCTCAGTATCCCCTTTTGGCTGGGAAAAGCAGTCCCGTCTCCTCTTCTCTGTGTCCATGGAATTGTGGGTGCTGTAGTTCTGTAGCCATTCATCTCTATTACACTTGTCATAAAGTGACACATTTCCCAGCATCCTCTGAGAAGTAGTCCATTGGATGAAACGTATCGGAAGTGACGTCAGACACTGGAAGTGGCGCAATCACGTACATGATGTGCTGTGGCGGCCATCTTAATTGAGGTTGATAGGAATTTTACAAGCTGGTGTTTGTAAGTAGGCTTTTGCACAATAAAAGGTTGCATTTTAACCTATATTGCTGCACTATGGGCGCTTCTCTGATGTTTTGCATGGGAGAATCTTAACACTGAAGGCTGGAGGATCGGCACGATATTTAACAATACAATTATATCCACGAACAGCGCTTATTGTAAAGCATTTTGGTAAGGTGCATGCTGTGACCATAGGTTGATCAGTTGGCTGGAGACACTGTTTCACATTTGGTTATGGCACTTGAGCATACATGATAATGTGAGTGAGATGACGCTTCATGCACAATTTATAATTTATAGCAGTATTACAAAAAAATTTTTTTTTCATCTTTTGGAGGTTTAATGCATCTTTCAGGATGTATGAGCTAAGAATTCTCTCATTGAAGGCACATTATTGATCTCATATTTGGTAAGGTATTTGGAGTGAATGATGCACTAATGTTTGCACGATGAAGTCAACACACATATATACAGTTGTGCTCATAAGTTTACATACCCTGGCAGAATTTATGATTTCTTGGCCATTTTTCAGTGACTATTAATGATAACACAAAAAACGTTTCTTTCACTCATGGTTAGTGTTTGGCTAAAGCCATTTATTATCAATGAATTGTTTACTCTTTTTAAGTCATAATCACAACGGAAACTACCCAAATGACCCTGATCAAAAGTTTACATACCCTGGTGATTTTGGCCTGATAACATGCACACAAGTTGACACAAAGCGGTTTGAATTACTATTAAAGGTAACCATCCTCACCTGTGATCTGTTTGCTTGTAATTAGTGTGTGTGTGTGTGTGTGTATATATAAAAGGTCAATGAGTTTCTGGACTCCTGACAAACCCTTGCATCTTTCATCCAGTGTTGCACTGACATTTCTGGATTCTGAGTCATGGGGAAAGCAAAATAATTGTCAAAGGATCTGCGGGAAAAAGGTAGTTGAACTGTATAAAACAGGAAAGGGATATAAAAAGATATCCAAGGAATTGAGAATGCCAATCAGCATTGTTCAAACTCTAATCAAGAAGTGGAAAATGAGGGGTTCTGTTGAAACCAAACCACAGTCAGGTAGAGCAACTAAAATTTCAGCCACAACTGCCAGGAAAATTGTTCGGGATGCAAAGAAAAACTCACAAATAACTTCAGGTGAAATACAGGACTCTCTGAAATAATAATAAGGAAGCACTTGAAGAAAGATGGGCTGCATGGTCGAGTCGCCAGAAGAAAGCCATTACTACACAAATGCCACAAAGTATCCCGCTTACAATACGCCAAGCAGCACAGAGACAAGCCTCAGACATTTGGGCACAAAGTCATTTGGAGTGATGAGACCAAAATTTTGCTTTTTGGCCACAACCATAAACACTACATTTGGAGAGGAGTCAACAAGGCATATGATGAAAGGTACACCATTCCTACTGTGAAACACGGAGGTGGATCGCTGATGTTTTGGGATGTGTGAGCTACAAAGGCACAGGAAATTTGGTCAGAATTGATGGCAAGATGAATGCAGTATGTTATCAAAAAATACTGGAGGAACATTTGCATTCATCAGCCAGGAAGCTGCGCATGGGACGTACTTGGATATTCCAACATGACAATGATACAAAACACAAGGCCAAGTCGACCTGTCATTGGCTACAGCAGAATAAAGTGAAGGTTCTGGAGTGGCCATCTCAGTCTCCTGACCTCAATATCATTGAGCCACTCTGGGGAGATCTCAAATGTGCAGTTCATGCAAGACAGCCCAAGAATTTACAGGAAGTGGAGGCTTTTTGTCAAGAGAAATGGGCAGCTTTACCATCTGAGAAGATAAAGAGCCTCATCCACAAATACCACAAAATACTTCAAGCTGTCATTGATGTTAAAGGGGGCAATACACGGTATTAAGAACTGGGGTATGTAAACTTTTGATCAGGGTCATTTGCGTAGTTTCTGTTGTCATTATGATTTAAAAAGAGTAAACACAGTTGATTGATAATAAATGGCTTCAGCCAAACACTAACCATGAGTGAAAGAACAGTTTTTGTGTTATCATTCATATTCTCTGGAAAATGGCCAAGAAATCATAAATTCTGCCAGGGTATGTAAACTTATGAACACAACTGTAAATGCACTCATAGTTGGTAAGGCTGACAAAAGAAACCAGTCCATCCAGTTCAACCTGTGGTGTGTGAGTGTGCTGTGTTGTGATGTTAAAGATGTTGTGATCATAAAGGTGCCTATCTATCAACGCTCGCTGTTGATACCACTGCTTTTGGAAGGGAATTTGACATCCTTACTGCTCTGACAGTAAAGAACCCTCTAAGCAGTTTAAGGTTAAACTGCTTCTATTCCAATTTCAGTGAATTGCCACGTGTCTTTTTAAATTCACTGAAAAGTTTTTTTCCTATGCTAGGGTCACCAGTATGGTATTTGTACATGGCTATCATGTCCCCTTTCAAGCGTCTCTTCTCCAGAGAGAATAAGTTCAATGCTTGTAGTCTTTCCCCATAGCTGAGATCCCCTAGTCCTTTTATTAGCTTTGTTGCCCTTCTCTGAACTCTTTCCAGTTCCAGCACATCCTTCTTGAGGACTGGTGCCCAGAACTTGATGGCATACTCCAGAGGTGGCCAGACCAGAGTCTTGTAGAGTAGGAGAATTACCGCTTTATGTCTGGAGTGAATCCCGTTTTTAATACATGCCAATATTCTGTTGGCTTTTCTTGCAGCTTGGCATTGCATGCCATTGCTGAGCCTGTCATCTACTAAGACCCCCAGGTCCTTCTCAATCCTAGATTCCCCCACAGGTTCTCCCCCTAGCGAGTAACTTGCGTTCGTATTTTTAGCACCCAAATGCATTACTTTACCTTTTTCAGCATTAAAC
Source organism: Rana muscosa (assembly GCA_029206835.1). Lineage (NCBI taxonomy): Eukaryota > Metazoa > Chordata > Amphibia > Anura > Ranidae > Rana > Rana muscosa. Next base: position 105,044,342 of record CM055116.1, on the reverse strand, counting down.
CTAATTTGCCATGTAGTTGCCCAACCCATTATTTTGTTTAGGTCATCTTGTGAGTAATATGTTTTTAAATTTTTGGTGATCAAATAGTGTGGTAGTATTACACTACAGGCCCCCTACTTACAAACATCCGACTTACAAACGACTCCTACTTACAAACGGAAGGAGACAACAGGAAGTGAGAGGAAATCTACCCCTAGGAAGAGAAATTCTCCCCTGTAAGAGTTAATATGGGAAAAAGGTGTCTCCACTGAAGCTTTATCACCAATCCTTGTTTCCCTGAGTTCACACTGATACTACAGGACAGCCATAAGACTTTCATCCTACTTTGCTCTGTGACATCAGTCCTACATCGGTCCTACATTGGTAAAACATCCATCCGACTTGAATGAACAGGATACTACTTTGATCCAACTTTGTGATAGTCTGACTTGTCCTTTGACCAATCAAAACAATCCCAGGGTGAGATAAATTCCTTTTACTGCTGCTGTAATCACCATGTCAGATGTCAAAAGTCAGATGGTTAGGACAAGTATCCTACTTTGATCCGACTTCAATGATAATCAATGGGCTGAAGTAGGATCAAAGTCGGAACAAAGTAGTACAGGGAGCATTTTCAAAGTCGGACCGACTTGTGTCAGACCAGTTAAGATGGCTCCCATAGGGAAACATTGATTTTCACACGTCATGCGACATGAGCTCCCAATGTCGGAGCGTTTGTCGGACCAGTGTGAACCCAGCCTAATAACCCAAAATTTTCAAAATCCAATTGGGCCAGAAAGTGAGGTGAAATCTTCTGAACAGGTGCACAGACAGCAAAACAAATGTTACAGGATTGATAACCCTTCCCTATGCTATCCAAAAAGCTTAAAAATAGATTTTTTGGCTGGAACTATACTTAAATCGTTTGGTTGAAAAAAGACACAAGTCCATCATGTTCAACCAAAAAAATAAATAAATAAATACAATCCCATATACACAAACCTACACCAACAGTTGATCCAGAAGAAGGCAGAAAACCCAGCAAAGTTTCAATTTGCTACAGCAGGGGAAAAAATTCCTTCCTGATCCCCCGATTCAATGGAAATAATTTCATGATTTTGATGTAAGCACAATAGAAACGCATTATTTTAAACACCAATTGGATTGGACATACTACACTATATGGTATTATCTTTTTTCGAGATCTTTTTCACCTTCTTGAGTGAAGCCCTACAAGGGAGTCACAAACAGAGAGGATGCTACTGAAACTGTTTTGTCTACATTGAACTTGGAAAAACCTGTGGAAGGATACTTTATAAAATGGGACTTTCATAAAATGGAACTTTCAGATTGCTAAAAGTCGGTACTAAATTAAATAAAAAATTATGTTTATGACTACTTTTTTTCTCCCCACTGGGATTGTGGGGATCTCTCAGCTGCTGCCACTAGATTGGGATAGGCATTGGAGTAGCCCCTGGTGCGCTAATTTGTACATTAGTATCCTCTGTTTTTTGCATGCAAGTCCTCTCATCGGCTCTAATTAATTCCAGCCCCCCTGCTCCCTGATTGGCTCAAGTCTGCTGCCAGGAGGGAGATGGGTGAAGCAGGAGCGGGAATTTCACACAGATCCACTCCTTGGCTGCCGTGAGAGAAGGGAGAGATGCTGGTTGCACACACACAGCCCAGCACTATGACACGGTACCAGCTAGGGAATGGGGGAGGAGTCCACACGTAGCCGGCAGCAGCACCCGGCTACAACTGAAAAATTAAAGGAGTCAGGTGGGAAATTGTTGGGAATTCTGATAATTACAGGCACTGGCTATCTGGATACAATAGCCTGTGGGGGAACCTATTAGATTTCTTTTGATCATATCACATACGGCTAGCCTAATCTCCAGGAATTTGTGAAGGAATAAAATAATAATGAACTAAATGATTGCAGGACCTGCATCTTTTCCTTGGGATTCTATCCACCGCTCTCTCTTAAAACTGAATATGATACGATAAGAATAGCCGACAGTCTGTGAATTCATCTTTTCTGGGATATTTTTAGAAAGTGTCGGAGCGCACTCAAGAATCCATTTGTAGGCATCACTGTGCCCGCTGATACCTTTTCTGTTATATTTGAAAATTCCCATTGTGGAGGATTCAATTATTTCCCCTTCATTGTTAGACATGAAGAGGCTGAGAGATGCGGTATCCCTTTCCTTTGTTGCTGGAACAAAAACAATCCGGATTTTCTATTGCATTCTGAAACTATTTATGCTGGTTGACATTCCATTAACAGACAGCATTGAGCTGCAGATTTATGACAGACAATTCTCAGCAATTAATTTGCTATTAGCGAATCTAGCAACTTTTATATCCACCATAAATGAGTGACTGTCACGGGGCACAGCCTTGGTGATCTGCTGAATAAGAAAAAAAAAAGCCTGCCATATAAAAGAAGACATCTGACAAACTCAGCATTGACATTGTCTGTTTGAATGTTATTATTCCATCTTTGATGTCTGCTGTTACTGCCGCTGCCAGGCCCAGACAAGCAACCTGGCAACTCTGCCATTTGCCAGATGGGACCAGTGGCGGTGCGTCCATAGTGGGCGCAAGGAGCCGCGCCCTCTCTCTCCCCTGCACCGTCACTCAAGTCAACAATACATACATTCATGCATTGCATGAATGTATGTATTGTCGCCGGCGCTGCTGCCGCCCACTATTCAGATAGCCAGCCATCTGAATAACAGCAGTTGGCTGGCTCTGATAGGCTTCCCGATTTACAGCCTGTGGGCTGTAATCGGCTTCCAAATAGTTAACCAGGGGACGCACGGGCTGTGCGTTCCCTGGTTAACACTGACACGCGTCTCAGTCAATTAGGTTCACCGGGTCTGGTTACCAGTAACCTGATTGGCTGAAGCGACATCGAGGGTGGGAGAAGACATCGAGGACGGAAGAAGACATGAGGGAGCGTGGAGGAGGACGGCGCTGACCCGAGGAAGGTAAGTGCCGGGCTGGGGACAAACTGGCTGTATTTGGGGACAAACTGGCTGTATTTGGGGGGGAAAACTGGCTGCATTTGGGGGGGGGGGGGAACTGGCTGCATTTGGGGGGAAACTGGCTGCATTTGGGGGGGGAACTGGCTGCATTTGGGGGGAAACTGGCTGCATTTGGGGACAAACTGGCTGCATTTGGGGGGGCAAACTGGTGGCGTTTGGGCGCAGTGGCTGCGTTTATTGGGCACAGTGGCTGCAATTGATTTTTTTTTTTTTTTCAGTTTGTTTGCGCCCCCCAAAATTTTTGAGCACCAGCCACCACTGGATGGGACTGATGCATCTGTATTTGGTAGCTGCTATGAGCTTCTACTGGCTGCTCAAACTTCATATCCTGGCAGTTTTTAGGGCTAACTGGCAATTTGTTCATTTATTAGCATAACAAATGGCATTTCTTTTTTAACCACTGCAAGGTTTTTACCCCTTTCGTGACATTTTTTGTTATTGAGCACTGCGCTACATTAACTGGTAACTGTGCGGTCATGCAACACTGTACTCAAATTAAATTGATTTCATTTTTTTCATACAAATAGAACTTTCTTTTGGTGATATTTGATCACCACTGGGTGTGTTATTTTTATTATATAAACAAAATAAGACTGACAATTTGGAAGAAAAAACATAATTTTTTCTTACTTTCTGCTATAAAACATATCCAATAAAAAAATCAAATTTCTTCTTAAATTAGGTCGACATGTATTCTGCTACATGTCTTTGGTAAAAAAAAGAAATCCCAATGAGTGTATATTGATTGGTTTGTGTGAAAGTTATAGCGACTACAAACTATGGTATATATACTGGAATTTTTATTTATTTATTTTCTATACTAATAATGGTGGTGATCAGCGACCTCTAGTAAGACTGTGATAGGGCAGCGGAAAATATGACACTAACTGATGCTGGCTGGGAGGTACACTAACTGACTAACTGACATCATTAGTGACACTAACAGTGGCGGCCCGTGCATTGTGGGTGCACGGGCACTGCCCCCCTAGCACCTCTGCCATCCTCCCTATCCATGTGCCCCTTTCAGGATTCTGGATACATGAATTACTATGACGGGGATAGGCAGGGGGATGTGTGTCCTGGCCTCGCCCCCCGTACTCCCGGAGTCTATAGGTAGCTTATCCAGGCAGATGACCTTTTTCTGTGCACACAATAATAGACTGCTGTTTCTTGTCTGTGTCTTTTATTGGCACGTTGCCGATTTTAATATATGTGTGAATGACACACGTGATATGCGGTAAAACTGAAAACAACAAGAATAATATAACATTACCATACAATAGTAAACATCATATAAAATAATAACTGAAATGACTAATTCCTTTCCCTAATAGCCTGTGGAGGAGGAAGGGTAAGATTGATTACCTCCGATGACATGTATGGGGAGAGATAGCATCTAGGCTACTGCCATAATATTGAAAATGCTGATCCCTAAGGGGTTTTACTTCCTGACGAAAGAGGATGTGATGATTTTTATGTCACATCCTTTAAATGGCTAAATAGCTTTATCACAAACGATATTAATGTTTGGCCAGTAGGTGGTGCAAGCGTAACAGCTAACCTAGAACAAACATAATTTATAGCTTAATAAAGCAACAACACAATATACAAATTAAATGATAAGGTGAATGCTCTTTTTCTGAACCTCAGGAGAGAGAAAGGTATCCTGGAGACATGACAATGTGTATTTTGAAGCACGTGATTAGAGCCAGAGGCTCTATAAGGCTTCAAAATAGGGTGGGTTCAGGGCGCAGAGCACTGCGTCCCGATCCCACCCTGTTGTGTGATGATAGCGAATTAATTTTCACTATGGTCACACCACAGTTCCTCGCCGCCAGTAGCGGTGCGTCCATAAGGCCACACGGGCGCCGCCCCCTCTCTCCAGCCACCCCCTCTATCACCAATAGATGGATTCATGCATTGCATGAATCTATCCATGGCCGCTGCTGCCACCCCCTATTCGGGCACCGGGCGCCTGAATTACAGCGGCAGGGGGGATTTTGAAGAACCTGATTAGATGCTTGGCGCTCGCAGTTCACCCAGCTGTGTTAGGAAAGCAAATTAATATTCGCTTTCCTAACACTGAACCACCTCTCTGCCAATCAGGTGTTCGGGTCTGTTACCCATCACCTGATTGGCTGAAACAACAGGCGCTGTGATTGGATGCCGATCAGGCGTCCAATCATAGGGGAGGACGGGAGAAGATATCGAGGACATGGAGGAGCAGGGGGGACACCGCTCGCCACCCGCCGCTGTCACCCGCTGCCCCACTGAGACAGGGTGAGTGCCGGGAAGACGGCGGGCGTGGAGGGGGGAACAGAGGCAGCATTTGATGGGGCACAGTGGGAGCATTTGATGGGCACAGTGGGAGCAATGGATGGCACAGTGGTAGCATTCGATGGGCACAGTGGGAGCATTTGATGGGCACAGTGGGAGCATTTGATGGGCACAGTGGGAGCATTGGATGGCACAGTGGTAGCATTCGATGGGCACAGTGGGAGCATTTGATGGGGCACAGTGGGAGCATTTGATGGGCACAGTGGGAGCATTGGATGGCACAGTGGTAGCATTCGATGGGCACAGTGGGAGCATTTCATGGCACAGTGGCTGCGTTTGATGGGCACAGTGGTTGCATTTGATGGTACAGAGACTGTGTTTGAAGGCACAGTGAGGCTGCAATTGATGGGGGTTTTTTTCAGAATTTTTCAGTTTCTTTGCGCCCCCCCAAAAAATTTTGATCACCAGCCGCCACTGCTTCCCGCCAATCAAGAGGCAGGTCTGTGAAACCTGTTTCCCGATTGGCCAAAGCACCAGACGATCCTATTGGATGCCTAGCGCTTTGGCGGAAGAGGAGACACACAGGGGAGGAAGCCTGAGGAGCGGAAACTGGAGCCGCTGCTGCCCACACTGGAGGAGAGGAGGAGGAGGACAGCCCCACCACTGCAGGAGAGGAGGAGAGCCCCGGGTGGTCTGGCGGGTGGTCAGTGTCGCGGGTGGTCCGGCCGGTGCTGCTGTGGTCAGTGCCGTGGATGGTTCGGCGGGTTCACCCCCAAAAGGGGAAAAGCCTCAAGGTTTTTCATCCTAATGCATTCTATGCAACAAGCCAGTTTGTGAGAAGTCAGGTATTAGTTCTCATGAACAGGAATAGCCATAGATGGATTGAAATTTGGTTGGTCCCTGCTGATTTTCGGCCAGCTTAATTGTCGTGTAGTTCAAGATGAGAATTTGGAGGGCTAATTACACTCTTTGATATAACACAGGAAGTGTGCACATGACAGCTCTGAATTTGAGATACTGTATAATCATCAGGGTTTTTTTTTTTTTTTTATCTTATTAAGCAAATATAACAAAATGCTTCAATGGTATATTTAGCAGACTAAAAGGTAGCAAATAAGAGAAGTTCAAAGTTAAGGTTTACATACACTTCAAAGCAAATCTGTAGACATAAAAGACATAAAAAACTTCATCCGGCGCAGTAACACTGGCATCTCAAAATGCAGTAAGCTGTGTCTGATATTTTGCAGAGCACCCTCAGACCTTCAGAAAAGGACACTATATAATGAGCAAAGGTAAAGGTTTATATTTACAAACTTGATTGATTTTGTTTGATATATTAACCACTCTTGGACCGCCCACTGTATATATACATAATTACTTTGACATTAAATACCAGGGTTATGACAGCAGATGGCGGGCAGTCTGCTTTAACATAGAAGTGGTCTTAGCAGCGGATTCGCAGGAAGATCACTTTTATGGGCGGCGGGAGAGGTGCTAGCGGCGGAACCAATCCGATCCCCGGGATGGATGGGCAGGAAGTCGAGTGAAGGCAAGATGGCTCCCACTCGACTCTATGCCCTTGGAGGACCGGAGCGACGTCAAACGTCACTTCTGCCCTGCGGCCTTAAAGGGCCCATTTTTTTTTATAAAAAAAAAAATGAAATGTTTTCTTCTTTTTTTATTTTATTGCTTTTGAGTGTAAATGTGAAATCTGAGGTCTTTTTGACCTGCCCTGTCCATTCCTTGTATTAGGAATAAATGTGATCAAAAACATATATTTTTTTTAAGGGAGAGTAAAAATAAAAGTGAAATAAATAAGATTTTTTTTTTTTTAAAGCGCCCCGACACTCCAAGCTCCCGCGCATAAGCGAACGCATAAGTCATGCCCACATATGTAAACGTGTTTAAACCACACATGTGAGGTATCGCCACGATTGTTAGAGTGAGAGCAATAATTCTAACCCAAGACCTCTTCTGTAACTCTAAACTGGTAACCTGTAGAAATTTTTAAACGTCGCCTATGGAGATTTTTAAGTACCAAAGTTTGCCGCCATTCTACGAGCAGGTCCAGTTTTGAAGCATGACATGGTAGGTATCATTTTACTCAGTGTAACATTATCTTTCACATTATTTTCTTATTTTTTTTTATCAAAAAAGTGTATTTATTCCCCAAAAATTGCATTTGTAAGACCGCTGCGCAAATACGGTGTGACATAAAGTATTGCAACGATCTCCATTTAAAGCCTCGTACACACGATCGGATTGTCTGATGGGAATTGTGTGATGACAGGCTGTTGTCGGAAAATCCGACCGTTTCTTTGCTCCATTGCACAATTGTCGGATTTTCCTCGGACAAATGTGGGATAGCATGCTTTAAAATTGTCCGCCAACAAATGTGTGTTGTCGGATTTTCCGATCGTGTGTACACAAGTCTGTCGGACAAAACTCCAAAGTGCAAACACGCATGCTCAGAAGCAATGCTCACCATAACACTACATTAGCAGAAGTTGCCCAAAGGGTGACGCTAAAGAGCTAAAAAACCATGTTGTTTCGTGTTCGTTAGCCGACAATTCTTTGCCGTTTGTATGCAAGACAAGTTCAGGGCCAACGCCCTTCGGACAAAAGTCCTACGCGGTTCCACTTGCTGGGCGGGCGATGTCCAAAGAGACCGTACTCCGGTCCGCCCCTTTGTTAAATACCCCGCCCCAGCAGTCCTTGGGCGGGGAAATGTATCCTGGGTATGGTAGTCTCTGGGCCTTAAAACAAACATCCGCTACACTAGGATGTTGTGAAGACTCTGCAAGCCATTACTGCTCACCCTCACTTTTACAAAAGCAAGCTCTGAAACCCCTACACATGTATGGACCACTATCTTCTCTGTCTCAGCATCCCTGAACTCAGAGCTACTGCAACCGGGGAGAGAGAGAGCATGCAAGGAGGTTTGAATCAGTTGGGAGTGTTTTAGCAACATTATAGCAACAAGGCAGGATGGGAAAATGCCATCTCCGGGAGTTTTTGGCCAGGCTCCAGGAGGTATGTAAATTACCCACATCTAAAGAAAGGGTATTTCCAACTTTAGGCAAAGCTGCACAGTTTGTTTTTACCTACAGACACCCCTTACCTGCATAGCAGTTTTTTTGCTAAAGGTGAACTTACCCTTTAAGAAAGATAATATTGTCTTCATACTCAAACCTCAGAAAATCCAGCTACTTCTAGATGGCAGAGTATGAAATAGGATCTGAATAAATGGAAATCAACTGCTTTTAGACGCAGATGTGTACGAAAATGTTCAGTGCTTAGCTCATAACAATATGATTTGTTTCAGACATTTATTTTTTTATTTTTTTTAATCGCTGATAGAAAAAAAATGAGATCATGCAGCATGTTTGGGAAATGATGACAAATACTTTAGAAATAGAATGAGTTAGAATACAAAAATATTATCTGGCCTTTGCTGTCAACCATCATTTTTCACATGGTGAAGTCAAATGGGCTGGTGAGAGTGCAGCAAACCTTAGCAGCCAATCAGACTTTAGTTTACTGAAGCTAAAGAAGTCAGAAGATGAACTTGGATGGGTTGTGGCCAATTGTGTGTTGTAGGGCAAAGCAACAGGTTTGTTTGAGCATAGCTAAAGAGAATGGCTGGGAAGTAAAGGAAAGGTGAGTATATGCTATTGGGAAAAGGGCATTAAAGCTCCTATATGTTATTTTAAAGTAATGTTATGTTTTGTTCATTCAGACAAGTATGGATTCTGCCTTTAAAGTATAAATCTAACCATTATGGTTCTATATGGACAAAAGCACCAACTCTGCTGTTGTCAGAACTATAAAAGCCGTGGATAATCTTTAAAGTAGAGCACAAATATTGTGTAAAGCCTCGTACACACGGGCGAGAATCCCGTCTATTAGAAAACCGTCGGTTTTCCTGATGGGATTCCTGGCAAGCTTGCCTTGCCAAGCCCTGTGTACACACGGCCATTCAAAAGAACCGCCGTTCTTTTGAATGGCAAGAACGCGGTGACGTCATTGACTACGACGAGCCTGCGCTCGTCACATTCGATGCCGTCGCCGCCATCGAGCATGCGCGGGCTTACCTGGGACAGGTAAGCATACACACTCACCGTTTTCTCGGCAGGAAAACTCTGCCGAGAATCCCGATGAGAAAAATAGAGAGCAGGTTCTCTATTTTTCTCGTCGAGATTCCCGGCAGTTTTCCTCGACGAGAAAGCATACACACGGCTGGTTTTCTCGGCAAAAAGCTCTCCCAGCAGCTTTCTTGCAGAGAAAACCGGCCGTGTGTACGAGGCTTAGCACTGCAAATCAGGAAGTGGACCTTGCAGACCTAAATAGAGGATAAGATTGGTTTCCCACTATATCCACTTCAGGCCCAGGCAAATTCTGACACTTCGCTCCAACATGTAAAAATAATATTTTTTTTGCTAGAAAATTACACAGAACCCCCAAACACTATCTATGTTATTTTAGCAGAGACCCTAGAGACTACAATGGCGGTCATTGCAACTTTTTATCTCGCACAGTATTTGCGCAGCAATTTTTCAATTGCGTTTTTTTGGGAAAAAAAAATGTTTCATGCTTTAAAAAAAAAAAAACAGTAAAGTTAGCCCAATTTCTTTGCACAATGTGAAAGATGAAGTTACGCCGAGTAAATAGATACGTACATGACACGCTTCAAAATTTGCACACGCTCGTATAATGGCGCCAAACTTTGGTACTTAAAAATCCCCATAGGCGACGCTTTAATTTTTTTTACTGGCTACATGTTTTGAGTTACAGAGGAGGTCTAGGGCTAGAATTATTGCTCTCGCTCTAACGTTCGCGGCGACATCTCACATGTGTGGTTTGAACACTGTTTTCATATGTGGGCGGGACTTACGTATGCGTTCGCTTCTGCGTGCAAACACACGGGGACAGGGGCACTTTAAAAAAAAAAAATGTGATCAGTTTTATTCCTATTACAAGGAATGTAAACATCCCTTGTAATAGGAATATGACATGACAGGACCTCTTTACAGTGAGATATTGGGTCAATAAGACCCCACATCTCACCTCTAGGCTGGTAAGCCTAAAATAAATAATAAAAAAAATAAACAATCGCAGCTGAGGCGCCGTTTTTTTGAATGCAGAGGCCGAGCGTGACGTCATAACATCGCACCCGGCCTCCGGCGATCATAGAGACTCCGGTGACCATCTGGTCCGCCGGAAATCTCTATGATCAGCATCCGGGGCCGGCGGATCCATTCTCTGACTCACCGATCGCACAGGTGAGTCGGTAGAAGCACCGGAGGGCGGCGGGAGGGGGGCGTCCCCTTTTGCCACCCGTAAGAACGATCAAGCGGCAGAACAGCCGCTATGATCATTCTTATGGTGTAGGGAATAGCCGGCTGAAAATGCCGCTATCTGAATGATGCCTGTAGCCGCACCCATCATTCAGATATAGCTCCACAAAGCCCAGGATATCATATGACGGCCTCTGGGCGCCAAGTGGTTATTGGCTGCATGCTAGTTCCTGATCCTAAGGTAGGGTGACCATACATCCCCGGTTTCCGGGGACAGTCCCCAGATTGAGGATCCTCGGACCAAGTCTGTCCCCGGTTTTGTCCCCGGATTAGATTTGAACAGGGACTGGGGCAATTTCAAAGACAGTCAGTGCAGAATAAAAAAAAAAAATTATGAATTACACACCCCTGCTCCACCGCTCCTACTAGCTTAGGGGGGTGTATTTTTTCCCATTATCTGTGCCCCTTTCTGATGATCATGTGCTGGTCGGAGCGGAGGGAATATTTCTTCAGTTTTGGGTGCATGCCCATTCAGCTCAGAGAGTAAGACTTGACAGGCTGTGAGGCGGGCGACGACGGGCAGAGAGTCGCGGATTGCCGCCATTACTAGTAAAAAAAAAATATGTCCCCGGATTTCATTTAAAAAATCTGGTCACCTGATCCTAAGGTAGTGAAACAAAGATCATCATCAGAATGACTTTTATGGCCTAAAAAGTCCCATTGGGGTACTGTGTATATATTTGTATTTAGGGATGATGGCCAAATAGGTTTCTGTCTATACAGTACCTCTACTGCCATGTTGGAATGACTGCAACTAAGCTTGTATCTTTAGGAAATCCACAATGGCAGCCCCATTCTTATGTGTTCACACATTTATGATAGCTTGGATGCAAAACAGAAAAGTATAAATATTCTTATACATGAAACAATAATCATATCTGATGTTTCATTGAATTCTTCCTGCCGTTGGATTCTATGAAAAGGACATGTCATCTGCAACAATTAGCAGGCTCTTTAGGAGTGGCAGTTAAGTCTAATCTGTTGTGTCCATGACAACATCATGTTGTCATCCTATGGAATCGTTGAGCTCCCACTGCCACATTAAAGCCAAAAAACGATGGAGATTAAGAATCCTGCAGTTGGCGGAAAGCAAAAGAAAGAAACTGAGCAGTTTGTGTGCCAGCCGGGGAGCTTTGTTTCCACTTTCTAAAGCGCTGTGAAATAAAATAGTGGATGAATTCCCCAGCCACGGAGTCTTTTGAGAGCCATGGAGATTCGTGCTGCTTTTATGAAATACAAACCTATCCTGAAACGTGTGACTGTTCAGTTCTGTTGTGAATCACAAGTTACCTAGTGAGCAGTGAGAGAATGGCTGATGTTTTTTCTGACAGGTTTATCTTCACTAATTTGAAAATAAAAGTTCATTCATTGTTATTTAGAGCAGGGGTCTCCAAACTTTCTAAACAAAGGGCCAGTTTACGGTCCTTCAGACTTTAGGGGGCCAGACTAGGGCCATTGGGAGTAGAAAGTGTCCAGTGGGAGTAAATAATACCATATCTTTGGTGACAGTGGGAGGACTAGTGCCCCATCGTTGATGTCAATGGAAAGAATTGATGGTGTCAGTAGGAGGAATAGTGCCCCATTGGTGTCAGCAACAAGAATTATGCCCCATTGGAGTTGGATGGAATAGTGCCCCAAGGGCCGCATTAAGGCAAGCAAAGGGCCGCATCCGGCCCCAGGTCCGCAGTTTGGAGACCCCTGATTTAGAGCAATGTTCAATGAAGCGAAGAAGGTCTACCCTTTGTCTTGTGCTCAACTCAGGTGGTACTAAGGGTCAACATACATGTTACACTCTAGTCAGGCCCTTGCACTACATAGTTGTTGGTAGATCTACAGTGCCTTGAAATAGTATTCATACCCCTTGAAATTTTCCACATTTTATCATGTTACAACTGTAGCACACCCACGTAGGAGCTGCTGGTTTAGATTTGGGCCTTGCACGTTACCTCAACATTCGTTGTCTAGGGGATGAGAGTCTATAGTAACTTCAATGTCCACACAAGTTATGAATCCCTTTTTCCTTCAGGCTTTATTTCCAAATAAACTTGTATAGGTAGAGGGATGGAGGATTAGGGGAAGGTTCAGGCACACACAGCAGATCACTGGGGAAAACTCCTAATATACACAGTCTCACTCACCACTCTCCTTCGAGTGGGTGTTGCTCACCCGGGATAGGCCCCTCTCACTTGGCCAAGCAGCCGGAATGATGCACGAACGAATAAGAAAGAACAGTCTCTGCCAGAGACCTTTTAGGATGGTTAAGTTGAACCGTTCAATTATTCTCTGCCACAGGATTTTAGTACCCGGAAATCCAGCCTTACAGTCTAAGAGCCTTTAAGCCAACCCGGCAGACTGTAAGGTTACTTTAGCGACGGTGCATCCTCCAATAGGGTCACCAGGCCTTCCGCAAGATACCAGCCTTCTGCTTGGTCCTCTCCTGGACAGGTCCTCCCCTGGTTTCCTCCATTGAGTGGCTTCCTCCCGCAGGACGGACAGCACAGGATCACTTTCAAGCGTAGGCCCCAGTCAGGACAACTGGGCCTACCTGGCATAGATGCAGCCTCGGGCCAACGTGGCTCCGAGGCTGAATTCCCAGTAACACATACCTTGAGCCAGGAGGGCCACGAGGCGAAGAAGAGCCCCGTAAAATGACGTCTGCCCCTTAAGTACCCTTCCCCAGCATGCCCACCGGGGAAACCAATCCCACTGGGCTGTTTCCGAGGGAAAGTACCCAATTCACTCTAGCCTGCTTGTATTCCAACACCGGCCTGGGGTGGTAACACCACCTACAGGCAAACAGTGGAAAGCCATAGCCGGAACAGAGGCTGATTTAGCCGTAATTATTTACAAAGTCTGAGCTAATACCAGCTCAGACACCCACTAAATTTAACATAGCGCCTGGTCATCAGGAGCAGGGCGCTACACAACCAAAAACGTAAATGTATTTTATTGGCATTTTATGTGATAGACCAATACAAAGTGGCACATAATTGTGAAATGAAAGGAAATTGAAAAATGTTTTTCAAAATATTTTACAAATAAATATGTGAAAAGTGTGGGATACATTTGTCTTCAGCACCCCTGAGTCAATACTTTGTAGAACCACCTTTCAATGCAATTGCAGCTGCAAGTCTTTTTGTGTATGTCGCTACCAGCTTTGCACATCTAGAGAGTGAAATGAACATCAGAATTGCCAGGTCCACCACTGATGCCCTTTGTTTTTTACATGAGAGCAGGTTCACCCTGAGCTTTTGTGACAGACGTGAAAGGGTCTGGAGAAGCCGTGGAGAACGTTATGCTGCCTGTAACATTGTTCAGCATGACCGGTTTGGTGGTGGGTCAGTGATGGTCTGGGGAGGCATATCCATGGAGGGATGCAAAGACCTCTACAGACTAGACAATGGCACCCTGACTGCCATTAGGTATCGAGATGAAATCCTTGGACCCATTGTCAGACCCTATGCTGGTGTAGCAGGTCCTGGGTTCCTCCTGGTGCACGACAATGCCCAGCCTCATGTGGTGAGAATATGCAGCTAGTTGCTGAAGGATGAAGGAATTGATACCATTGAATGGCCCCCACTGTTCAGGAGCTCAGTGATGCCCTGGTCCAGATCTGGAAATACCCCAGGACACCATTAGGGGCATGCCCCGATGTTGTCAAGCATGCATACAAGCACGTGGGGGCCATACAAACTACTGATTACCATTTTGAGTTGCCTCAATTAAATTTCAGCAAAATGGACTAGCCTGCTGCATAATTTTTTCACTTTGAATTCTGAGGGGTCTTTGAATTCAGCCCTCTGTAGATTGATAATTTTCATTTCTATCAAATGATGTGGCATCCTTTCGTTCCTAACACATTACCCAGTCCATATCCGTATAGATATCCAGCATGATATTTTTCCCCCATTGAGATCTGATGTGTTTACAAAGTGTTCCTTTAATTTTTTTGAGCAGTTTATTAATAATAAAGGATATGCATTAGATTAGTTGGATAAATAATGTTAGTTTTGTTTCATTGAAAATTTTGAATTGTAAAGGGCAAATTTGTAAATGATAACTTCACCACTTTGAGTTCTAGATGGCATATGGGTTCAACCAAATTTGGTTGTTTGTGTATGATGCCTGATGTGGTTTCTTCACTTGTGGTGTTGTTTAATATTTTGGCGTGGGCAAACCAATGCCACCCCAACCCCCCCGGGAGAGACAGACGGGAAGACACCCCCCCCCCCATCCTCCTGGGAGACGGATGAGAAAGCGGCCATCACCCCTCCCTAGCGGGAGATGGATGGGAAGGCAGCGATCAGAGGCCTCCTTACCTTAGGAGGCAGATGACAAGGATCCGGGGTAGGGCTGCTGCTCCTCGCTCCAGCTACTCCTTGCTCCGGGGCTGTTGCTTCTCCTCCTGGCCGAACAGGAAGTGGGTCCGGGAGAAGAATCAAGAAGACAATAGTGAATAATCATCAGTGCTTTGCGCCCGAACCCACCCTTTTTTGAAGCCAACTAGAGCCTCAGGCTCTAATCATTGGAATCCATGCGTCCAGCTTGTAAATTAGGGGCCGGCGCATGGATTAGGGGGGCAGTGCCCCTGCGCCCCATATGACGGGCCGCCACTGTATGGCGGTGAGATCCCGCGCATGCTGGGGTTGCTGACTCTGCATTCTAGATAACGGCGCCTCGCAGCAGTTTCAGAGCTTTTAGAGGTTTACCCCAGGGAGGGTTAAATGCATAACCATTTTGAGCCATGGTTGTAAATCTTATATTGGCAGCAGCATGGGCTTTTAACTATTTTAAAGTGGAGCTCCAACTGTTTCCGTGTTTATTAAAAGTCAGCAGTACAAAGAGTGTAGCTGCTGACTTTTAATAAACACACACTCACCTGTCCCACGATCCAGCAATGCGGCTGCCTGAAGCCTCGGTTCTCTCCCAGGCCTCTCCCCGGCGCCGGCATCACTAGTGTGGACACCTGGCTGTGACAGCGTGTGGCTTCACAGCCAGGTGCGCACTGCACATGCGCGCTGTCCTGAAAGGCCGGGCAATCTTCTGGGACCTGTGACGTGAAAGTGGGAGCTGGGTACCTGTCAAAACTAGGTACCCACCCCCCCCCCCAAAAAAATGACATGCCAAATGTGGCATGTCGGGGGGTCAGGAGTCCTTAAAGAAGAAGTTCCACTTTTGGGTCGAACTCCGCTTTAAGACCCCTTTCACACTAGAGCGTATTGCAGGTGCTATAGCATTAAAAATAGCGCCTGCAATCCGCCCTTAAAAATCTGTCCCCATTTACTCCAGTGTAAAAGCCCAAGGGGCTTTCACACTGGAGCGGTGCGCTAGCAGGACGGTAAAAAAAGTTCTGCTAGCCGCATCTTTGGAGCGGAGAAGGAGTGTGTTTACCGCTCCTCCTCCTCTGCTGCCCATTAAAATCAATGGGACAGCGCGGCTATACTGCCCGCAATGCGCTGCTTCAGCAGCGCATTGCGGGCGGTTTTAACCCTTTCTAAGCCGCTAGCGGGGGTTAAATGCGCCCTGCTAGTGGCCGAAATGTGCCGCAAATCTGCCCATAGCGTCGGCGGTAAAAATAGCAGCGTTTAATAGCAGTGTGAAAGGGCTCTTACACTTGTATTTTAACATTGTAGAACTGAATGTTGGTATTCTTCTGGAAGTGATTCAGGCACAAAGTATTTCATCACCTCCCTGTTCAGCGTTTTTCAGCATTGTCATTCTTTGGCTGCCTGTTCTCGATTAGCTTCAGGGGAGCAAACCAATGTGACAAACAAAGTAACGCATAATAAATAAAATAAAAATGTTAAATCAACCCCCCTCCATGTACATGTAAATACGAACATGAGGCTTTTAAAGTGTTACCTATGAACCTAAGCATGTCATCATTTCACGTGTGCAGTTTTAGGGTATGTATTTGCTCGCCACAACCTCATCTTTTATGTTATATCAAAAATTTGGATCATTTATTGTGTTTGTCTGCCCTAAAATAACTTTGGTGTGCTTTTATAAAAATTAATATGAGTTTGATAAACAGTTGCACTGTTATCATGTGACTTAAAAAAATTGCACCTATCACCATTTTATTCTCCACAGTCTCTGTTTTCACAAAATGTATAATGTTTAACTAATGTTAACTCATCTACAGGGCTAAAATGTGCATAAGATGCAAAAAACGGCTCTGGCAGCAAAAGGGTTTAAGATGAATTCCAGGTATAGATTTATTTACATAAATACGTTGTACATCGGTCCAGCTTAGACCAATGTAAGTATGCATTTGCCATACCTGTGGGATCCCTGTAGAAGCTGGAAATCACTTTAGTGTTTACTGCTACTGCTGAGCAGCTGCCCTACTGCATAGTAAACACAGGGGTTGCTTTCTTACATGGATCTTTTTACAGAATGCCTTGCATTTTTCTCAATAAATGCAAGGCATTCTCTGATTGGACCAGGTGGAGAGGCAGGGAGCTGATGTCACGATCTCCACTTGTCTAATCACCAGGACACAAAAGTTAACAGTAATCACAGCACTAGCTGTGACTGCTACAGTGATTCTCTGCTTCCACAGTTGTCCCACAGGTATGGCATGTGCATACTTACATTGGTCCAAACTGGACCAACGTAGCTATGCAAAAAAAATAAGTACTTGGAATTGAGCTATAATGAAACATTGGACTAAGAGAATAAACATTTCGATGCCAATGACCGGTGAATGAAGCTGAGGACTCAAATGCTTGAATCTAGGTGTAGTGTTAGGGCGTTTTAGAAGAAGTAGGTTTATTAGGCACACTTCTTATTCTGCATTTCAGAACATCAGTGAAATTGACTACAACCCAAATGCCATGGAGCAACCATTGTGACATTATTCTAGAAGGGAAGGTAGGACTTGATAGTACATGAAGTGGGCTTTTGGTAGAGCTTAAAGTGGTTGTAAACCCTTACACATCACTTTTACCTACAGAATGAATGAATATATTGTATAGCGCTACAAATGCGAACTGAATCACCTCAAGGCGCTTTTTGCAGTCAGTGTCTTGCTGGCTGGTGCGGTCATTTACCCCGTAGGATCTCAACACACTTGGGACACACATTCGTACACATATATATTGGGCCAATTTGGACAGGATCCAATAACCTACCAGCATGTCTTTGGAGTGTGGGAGGAAACCGGAGTACCCAGAGGAAACCCATGCAGACACAGGGAGAACATGCAAACTCCAGGCCACCACTGTGCTGCCCTAATGTCGCGTACACACGACCGTTTTTAATGACGAGAAAAATTAAATTTTTTAAAATGGTCATTAAAAATGATCGTGTGTGGGCTTCAGAGCATTTTTCACGACGTGAAAAATGGGCACTAAAAAAAATTGGAACATGCTCTAATTTTTCTCGTCGTTTTTCACCTCGTCGTTTTTCTTGTCATGAAAAACGGCCGTGTGTACGCTTTAACGACGTGCAAAAAAATGTGCATGCTCAGAATCAAGTATGAGACGGGAGCGCTCGTTCTGGTAAAACTAGCGTTCGTAATGGAGATAGCACATTCGTCACGCTGTAACGGACTAAAAAGCACGAGGCTGAAAATCGCGAATCGTCTCTCAACAAACTTTACTGACATGAAGGGTGGTGCCATCCGAATGGAACTTCCCCTTTATAGTGCCGTCGTACGTGTTGTACGTCACTGCGCTTTACTCAAGCATTTTTTTCCACGATAGTGTGTAGGCAAGGCAGGCTTGAGAAGAATCACGTCGAGAAAAATGCCGTTTTATTCAATGACATTAAAAACGGTCATGTGTACGCGGCATAATAGTCTATAATACGTCTTACCTGTAGGTACGGTAAATATCTTCTAAACCTGCACGGTTTAGGAGATATTTTAAGATATACACTTGCTCTGACGTCATCAGCGCATGTGCACTAAAGAAAGGGCACGATCGTGCCGTTTCTATAGGGCCTGTGCCGTGACCGGCGGCTCCCGCGTGAATGCACGGGAGTGACTTCACACGACTCCGGCCAGTCACATATCTGGAGTCCACGGCCCCGGAAGGAAGAGGGGTGAAGATGGATGCGGCCACCAGCAGGGACATCGCAGGCTTCGTTTGCAGGTAAGTTAGGGTGACCAGACATCCCCGGTTTCAGGGGACAGTCCCCGGATTGAGGACACTGTCCCCGGACCAAGTCTGTCCCCAGTTTTGTCCCCGGATTGGATTTGAACAGGGGCCATGGGGCAATTTCACAGACAGTCAGTGCAGGGGGGTGTATTTTTCCATTTTCTGTGCCCCTTTCTGATGATCATGTGCTGGTCGGAGCGGAGGGAATATTTCTTCAGTTTCGGGTGCATGCCCATTCAGCTCCGCTCGCATGTTCTTCTGCCTTGGCTTAAGTCCCAGCCAGCCGCCTGCTTATCTCCTTGCCTTCCCTGGTGGAGTGATCTTCCTCCACTCCCCACCCAGTAGTAGCCGGGGCCCAGAGAGTAAGACTTGACAAGCTGTGAGGCGGGCGGCGGCGATGGGCAGAGAGTCGCTGATTGCCGCCATTACTAGTAAAAAAAAAATATGTCCCCGGATTTCATTTTAAAAAATCTGGTCACCTTAAGGTAAGTGCAACATAAAGGGCTAGTATGCGATGCCCATTATGCTTTTAATTTGCAGGGGAATAAAGAGGAAGTAAAACCCATTAGGGTTTACTTCCTCTTTAACGTGATTGTAAATGATCACCATGTAAAAAAAAAACATTCAGTTTAAAGTATAAACAAAACATTTTTGTATAGATGTAAAAAAACATTATGCACACCATTTTTCCCTTTTTTATAAGTGATCACATTCCCTCCGTTCTCAGTTGCATAAGAGCTGGGAGGAGGAGAAGCAGCAGCACACTGAGCTTGCCAGTGAATGGCTGTGCAGCAGTGGGGTGTGTCAGGACAAGTCTGATCATTGGAGGTGAGTGCACTGAGTTCCAAGCATAGCTAGAGGACTGACCACCCTGTGTTCTCCTGCTTAGTGTGGTCAGTTTTTCATAGGAAAGAAAGGGGACTGGCAGGAACACCAGAGATTTCACATAAAGGAAGTAATACAAAGAGAACAGGATACTTTCTCATACAGGTACATGGTAAAGCAGGCACATATCAGGAATATGAAATGTTGTGGTAACAAATGCTTTAGCATCACTTTTCCAAAATATGTTGAACAAAGACAGGGACCCTGGTTCTTTGTAGCATATTGCTTGCTGCAAATCTGCAGATGCTCTTCATTAAATCCGCTCCAACTTTTGTGGGACTGTAGATTCCGACATGCTCTATTAAGACACGCTGGATCCTATAGTTCCATATCTGCTGGACAATCACAAGATATCCTTTGCCTAACAATTTATATTAATGGAACTACAGATGCATGACCTATCTCCTATCTCAGAAAAAGATGGTAAGACCCTTTCCATCTTTCTCATTTAGGAGAGAACAGAGAGAGGCCTCTGAGACTCCCAGACTGAGACATGTTCTTCCTACACTGTGGACTTTCCTGAGAGACCGTCTCCCAGCTTCCCATTGCACTTCCCAAGAGCTGAAATATGAGCTGTGGTGAGTCGCACGGTACACCTCGAAGAGGGGAGTCCATCTTGTATTCATCCATCCTTCGCTGTAATCTATAGGAAACCGGGCCTTACTGTCTGGTTTAGCTACATATGCATACATTTACTGATATTCCTCTAACTAACTGTTATCCATGTCTTGACTAAATGTGCATGACATCACCTTTCTGTTCAGTTTTATTTTTTTCATCTTTGAGGAAGTTTAGGCCTTATTTTAGGTTTCTATGACCAGTGTGCATCAAAAAGGAATTTGGAGTACAATGTACAGCTAAGAAGACTTCGTTAAATGGGAAATTTTTTGCCAATGACCTACTCCCAGAAGTAGAGAGGACTTTTGAGTAAACAATACCATTTTTGCATGGCAGGCTTTTAACCACTTGCCGACCGCCGCACGCCAATATACGTCGGCAGAATGGCACGGGCAGGCAAACGGGCGTACCTGTACGTCTCTTTGAATTTGCAGCCCGCGCCGCCGCGTGCCTCGTGAATGCGCCCGTGGGTCCTGGAAACTCGATGTTCCCGTGCGGCCCGCGATTCCGGTCGGCAAAGGCAGAACAGGGGGATGCCTTTGTAAACAAGGCATTTCCCTGTTCTGCCTAGTGACATGTCAGGGATCTACTGTTCCTGTCATTGGGAACAGTGATCGCTGATGTGTCACTGGTAGCTCCTCCCCCTCACAGTTAGAATCACTCCCTAGGACACACTTAACCCCTTCAGTGCCCCTTAGGGGTTAACCCATTCCCTGCCAGTGTCATTTTTACAGTAATCAGTGCATTTTTATAGCACCGATCACTGTATAAATGACAATGGTCCCAAAAATGTGTCAAAAGTGTCCGATGTGTCCGCCATAAAGTTGCAGTCATGATAAAAATCACAGATCGCCGCCATTACTAGTAAAATAAATAATAATAAAAATGCCATAAAACTATGACTTATTTTGTAGACGCTATAACTTTTGCGCAAACCAATCAATATACACTTATTGCATTTTTTTTTTACCAAAAATATGTAGAAGAATACATATCGGCCTAAACTGAGGAAAAAAAATTTTTTTTTTTTTAAATTGTGATATTTATTATAGCAAAAAGTAAAAAATATTGTGTTTTTTTCAAAAGTGATGCTCTTTTTTTGTTTATAGCGCAAAAAAAAAATCGCAGAGATGATCAAACACCACCAAAAGAAAGCTCTACTTGTGGGAAAAAAAGGGTGTCAATTTTGTTTGGGTACAGCGTTGCACTACCGCGCAATTGTTAGTTAAAGCGACGCAGTGCTTAATCGTAAAAAGTGCACACAGTGGCCCCGATCCTCCGCTTCTGGGGTCCCTCGGCGGCTGTCTTGGCTCCTCCCCGCAAGGACTCCACACTATAATGCGAGCTCGCTCGCATGGTGTGGAGTGATTGTGGGCGCGCTCCCGTGATACAGCGGTGGCCATAGCCGCCGACTGTATCACTCGGGCCCACCCCCCAAAGCGCGCCGCATCATTGGATGTGATTGACAGCAGCGCCAGCCAATGGCTGCGCTGCTTTCAATCCATCCAGTGTAGCCAATCGGCGGCCAGGCTGAAAACCGAAGAGGATGACGGGGACGAGCGCGGGACTTTCGAGGGGCCAGGTAAGTAAAACGGGGGCTCGAGGGGGGGCGGTATTGTCAAATGTTTTTTCACCTTAATGCATAGGATGCATTAAGGTGAAAAAACATGTAACTTTACTACTCCTTTAAGTGGTTAAAGCAGTTATCAAGCAAAAGGGACAGTGACTGTAAATGTTACTGCATGGAGAGCTAAGGTTAGATGATTACAAAAAATTACCTTTTTTAAAGGATTTCTTGATAGTCATATAACGACTATCTTTCAGCATTATACTGTGCATTGAAGCGGCTGTAGATAGTAATATGTAGTGCTGTAAACATCACGTCCTATGGTGCATCATGAGTGCCCAGAGCGATATTTTCCAGCACCCTTTTTTGCACATTCTACTACTGCTGTCACTCAACAATGAAGAACTGGTTGTGGCATGGCAGATATGGGAGTGACAAGCCTCTTCCTCGGCAGTGACCATGCAAGGCTGCCAGGAAAAGAAGTGGCTATGTCAAGGAAAAAAGCGTGACAACGTTGTAGATATTTCCACAGTCACATTTAAGCATGGTCACCTTTTTTTGAAGAGGTGGCTACTGTACTGGCAGGATCGATGGGTATGGATAAGATGTTTTTTGCTTTATTTTTTTTTAAATCCGTGGTGGTGGTACAAAAAACCTGAAACAAAAAAAAACCCCCGAAGGGGTAGGACCTCTTACTGATCCCCCGGGGTGCAAGACTCCTGACAGGGACATAGGGTACGACTGGTCTGCCCGCTCTTCTAGATCAGCTGAAGCCAGCCTTCAAATCCTAGGTTGAGGCGCTCTCACGAAGAGAGACACCCCCGGGGTCAGAGGAAGAGGAAGAAGGAGCCTGAGGACCACACCTTTTTCCCCTGGACGTCAGGGCAAGCCCGGAGACACACCCATCATTCTAGTGAGCAAAAACACACAAAAGTGAGAGTCACAAGCAGTGGAGGAAAAATACATTAAATAAATAAGTGGCCATGCATGTGCACTGGCCGAGCCCTGAGACCTGAAAGACAAACATTGCTGCGGACTTAGCCAAAAGGCCGAACCCCTAGTGCAGAAAACGTTTTAGTAACTGTGACCATGTGCCAGTTCACCCTGTGGGGTCCAGCACTCAAATGTTACTAAGAGCACCTTTTAGACAACCACTCCCAGGGGGTACAGACACTGCAGACTCTCTGCCTTCCCAGCCCATGGCCAAACAAGGTAGATCCACTCAAATCAGGAGGAACTGGGCCCATCCAGTTTTCCAGGGAGGAATTTCTTCCAGTCGGTACTTCCCCTCAGAGCCCTCATCACACCAGCAGAGATATTATATAGCTAGTCATTCCAGCCCCTGTTCAAGCCGGAATGACAACATAGCACCCCTACTGGACACTGATAAGATTAGATACTACACTTTATCTCAGCCAAAAGGGGTATGGATAAGAAGTGAGAAAACTAAAGGCAAACTTTGTTTTTCATTTTGGATAGAGTAAGGGAGGGTTATAACCCCCCTCAGTTTTTTTGCCATCTGTGTCCTATTAGGGAGATTTTTTTTTTAACAAGTAGAAAGCCATTGGAGAGATTTACCTTCAACTCCTGTCCCTTAGCCAAAACAGGTAGGGAAAGGAAATCCCTCCAGTGAGAGAAGCCCAGAGTGTCACCAGGGTCACCAGAACTAGTGTCCTTATTGGAAGGTTTTCCATCTATTCCTGTTCTGGGGACAACCCAAAATTTGGTATTATTTTTAAACTTTCACTTTCGATGATAACAGGATAAAAAGAGAGGGTGAATCTCCTTAATGGGGCACAGACAGTAATTAAAACCTGACATCCCTCACCACTCTATCCAAAACGAAAAAAAAAATTGCCTTTAGTTACACTTTAAACAGGAAGTAAACCCTGATGGGTTTTACTTCCTCCTTTTTCCCCTGCAAAGTAAAAGCATAATGGGCTACTATGCATCACATAGTAGCCCATTATGTTGCACTTACCTGCAAACGAAGCCCGCAATGTCCCCGCTATCCCGCTGGTGGCCGCATCCATCTTCACCCCTCTTCCTTCCGGGGCCATGGACTCCGGCTTTGTGACTGGCCGGAGTCGCGTGACGTCACTCCCGTGCATGCGTGTGGGAGCCGTCGGTCACGGCACGGGCCCTTTAGAAACAGCATGATCATGCCCTTTCTTCAGTGCGCATGCGCCGGCGCAAGCGTATATGGTAAATTTCTCCTAAACTGTGCAGGTCTAGGAGATATTTCCAGTACCTACAGGTAAGCCTAATTATAAAAGTGGTGTAACTAGGTTTACAACCACTTTAATTAAAGGTAAAGTAGTTTAACAAGTGCATAGTGATATTTATAGTTTTGATTGGACTTACACTTTTTTAAAAGCATCAAATGGTCTTTGCTAAACCAGAACACTGACCTGTAGGCAGCATTAACCCAACCTGCTGTGCCAT
Organism: Rana muscosa; assembly: GCA_029206835.1. NCBI lineage: Eukaryota > Metazoa > Chordata > Amphibia > Anura > Ranidae > Rana > Rana muscosa. The sequence goes on along the minus strand of CM055116.1, from coordinate 105,020,059 downwards.
ATTTTAGTTACGGGTAGACACTAATGTGTTGAGTGGCCTACTGCTTCTTAGACTAGGTTCACATATAACCACTGGGATACATTGTGTTAAAGTGGTTGTAAACCCTTTACAACCACTATTTGCTACAGGTAAGCCTATAATAAGGGGCTTAAGATAAAACTTAATTGATAGGCTTAGCATCAATATCCTTCATTAGCACTACTGGCCCAACAAAGCTTTGGGTGCTTAATTTATCCCTCATTATTAAGGAAGTAAGGGGAATTGTCCCTAATGACTACTGAAATAGCAGCAAAATTGTAACAGAGGTTCTAACACGGGGTGTCAAAGGGAAATATTGTATCTGTAAGACTAGATGTCCAGAGCACCCCACTCTCCCTTACATCAGATGTCAAGACCCCCACCCCACTAACAAAAGCCAGGAATCCCCCATCCTCCTTTACATCACAGTGCACCCCACCTTACCTTGTGCTGCTGCCAGGAAGAAGCTGGGAGTGGATCTAGGAAGCAGAAAGTGCAGGGTCACGAGGAGGAGCAGAGGAGGGCTGGGGTTAGCTGCCAAAGTCTGCTGAAGGCTGAGACCAGAGGAGGCGGAGACAAGGGGGAGCTGCGACTGTACAGAGAGGTGCATGATCTGTAGGGGAAAGTCAGGGGGCACGGAGGTGCCCAGAGCCTAAAAGTCAGGGGAAAGTCAGGGGGCGCGGAGGTGCCCGGAGCCTAAATCTTTTTTTTTCTCTCTTTTTTTTTTTGTGTTACTTTTTTTCCGGCTATTTTTTTTTTCTCTCTCTCTTTTAACCATTCCTGGCACACGCTCCCATATAGGCCGATGCTCAAATACCGTTCAACCTGTGAGCGTTTTTTTATTTTATTCGCAATATAGCTAATAGTATTAGGTAAAGGGGCTTTTCCCCTTTGGGGTTTTTAACTTTGGGGTTTCCTTTTTTTTGGGTGTTTTCTCTCCCTCTCTTTCCCTTTTTCTTGATTTTTTGATTCTTAGTTTTTCCTTTTTCTTACCTATACTGTGAAGTGAAATGGAGACTCTGAATGTGCTATCATTGAACGCTAAAGGGTTAAACACACCTGAGAAAAGGAAGATTCTCCTGCATGACCTACAGCATCTTGGAATAGACGTTCCTTTCATACAGGAGACGCACTTTATAGATGACAAAATACCGATCTTAAAGAGTCGGTTATACCCAACAGTGTACCATTCGACTAATCAAATAGCTAAGTCAAAGGGGGTTTCTATTCTCTTAGCAGGGAGAATACCATGGACTTATATAGACTCTATCAGAGATCCAACAGGGCGTTTCATATTTGTGAAAGGTAAAGTAGGAGAAGTAGGGGTCACGTTTGCTACTGTGTATGCCCCTAATGATCATCAAGAAGTTTTTGTGGGCAGGGCGATTAAGCGACTGATGGAGTTTACAGAAGGACATCTGATTTTAGGGGGAGATTTGAATATCCCATTAGTTCCTAAGGAAGATACCTCCTCTGGAAGGTCATCCATTTCTTTTGGTCCGCGGAATCGCATTGCCCAAATTTTGCATAATAATCGACTGATCGATATATGGAGGCTTCTTCACCCCAAAGAAAAAGATTTTACGTTTTACTCCCCACCTCATAAAACATATTCACGTATAGACCTTTTCCTTATCCAACACGCTCAACTTCACTCTGTACGAACGGCAAAAATAGGCTCTATTACTTGATCAGATCACGCACCAATCTTTTTGATATATGCATTACAAGACTCATCGCAGACTAGATCAAACCAATGGAGATTAAATGAAAGTCTTCTACAGGACAAAGATGTCCTAGAAGATGTGATTAAAGAGTTAAACTTTTAGTTCAACACTAAAGATTTAGCCTCCTGTGGAAGTTATCGGGCAATTTCCCTGCTAAACCTGGACCTTAAGCTTTTTACTAAAGTCTTGGAGAATAGGATCCAACAATATATTCCGGACCTGATACACCTAGATCAGGTTGGATTTGTCCCTACATGGGAAGCCTGCGATAATACTATGAAAGCTCTTAATCTACTACAGATAGTGAACACAACACAGATGCAATGTGTATTTTTAAATACAGACGCGGAGAAGGCCTTTGACAGGGTGAATTGGAGTTTTATGTGGGCAGTTTTACAACACAGAGGTTTTGATAGTAAGATAATACAGTGGATTTTTTCCATTTATTCCTGTCCAACGGCTCAGGTACAGGCTAATGGAATACTATCAGATACCTTCCGGGTCTCAAATGGGACACGACAGGGGTGTCCCCTGTCCCCACTCCTCTTCACCCTGTCACTGGAACCGTTTCTGTGTACGTTGCGCCTGAACCGGGACATCTCAGGAATACAAATAGGGAACAATCATTGTAAAATCTCGGCCTATGCGGATGACATGCTGTTTACTCTAACAAACCCTTTGATTACAATCCCTAACTTGATGAGGGAGTTTGAGAAATATGGTTCTCTTTCGAACCTTCACATTAATTTTAATAAGTCTGAAGCTATGGGGATTAATTTATCACAAATATTGATAGCACAGTTGAAACAAAACTTTAAGTTCAAATGGACGGATAGAGCTCTAACATACCTAGGTACTCAAATCCCAAAAAAAGATTTTCGACTTAAACTTCCCAACTTTATTGCAAAAGGTTAAGATGCTATTAGATAAATGGAATTTTGGCTTTCATACCTGGCTAGGACGGTGTAATATTATTAAGATGAGTATACTCCCCAAATTCCTTTACCTACTACAAGCATTACCAGTGCATATCCCTTTGAATTATCTTAAACAGAGTCAGAGGATAATTTTTGTGTTTTTATAGCCATATAAACACCCCTGGATACAAAGGAAACAATTAATGCTCACTAAGAAACAGGGAGGACTTGCGGTTCCAGATATACAGAAGTATTATTATTCAGTACACCTGAATAGACTTATCGATTGGAATAGACACATAGATACTAAGCTGTGGGTACAAATTGAACAAGCCCAATCATCAGTACCTTTGAGTGGAGCACCATGGTGCTTTGCTTTACTTCCTAAAGAAGTGACTAAGAACCCTGTAGTGGGCAACACGGCCAGGCTTTGCTCGGCCCTGCTCCCCACGATAGGTATAGAACCCATGATATCTCCTCTGTACCCGATAATAGGTAATCTCCTCTTTTTACCAGGATATGAAGATAATGCCTTTTCGGCACTTACGGAGTATAGATTGTACCCGGGCAGCCAGCTATGTTCAGACAGGGACATGGGTTACAATATTGGAACTTATGGAACAAAGGAATATATTCAGATTAAAATTTTGTAACGCTTTACAGATCACCCACTTTCTTAGTACGCTCCCGAATCCGGGATGCTTTATTAGACCCCTCACTAAATTCGAGAAACTTTGCTTTGAAAAGGGAGTAATATTGCATACCTTATCAGTAAACTATGAATTATTAAATACACAGCCGGAAACCTATTCTTTGAAATGTGTTCAGGAATGGTCACAGGAATTGGGGAAGACCTTTAGCTTGGAACAGTGACTAAGTAGTATAGGCGTACGAATGAAACATCAATTTGTGCGAAAACACAAGAAACAAATTTTAAGATCTTCACCAGGTGGTATAGAACACCAGAAAGACTAAATAAAAATTTCCCTGACACCTCGGACCGTTGTTGGAGATGTCAGAGAAATAGAGGCACTATGTTATATATCTTTTGGGACTGTCCCAAGCTAAGGAGTATCTGGTCAGAAATTAAACAAATTCTTCAAATTTGCACAGACCAAGTGATACCGGAAGATCCAGAGTTCTTTCTCCTGCATATAAATCAACTATCGGAGAAAGAATATAAGGAATCTAGTACCTGCCATCTCTTAGAAGCTGCAAAGGCATGTATTCCTTTGGAATGGAAATCATTATCTCCACCAACAATAGAGATGTGGATTTGTAAGGTGAGGGAGATTAGCAGATTAGAAGACCTGGTCGGCTCGGCACGTCACCAACAGGAAAGATACTCCAGGACTTGGTCTTCCTCGAGGGCTTTCCTGGCCTCCGAAGAGGGGAAAGCCCTTCTTGAAAATGAAATTAACGACTGAGAGGCCCAATTAGACTAATGAGATTAATATTATTTACAGTGGTAATTGGGATGTTCGGGGAGGCTCCTTGACAGCCATAGATCCTTTTATCTATTTCTTCTTTTCCTCCTTCCTTCCGTTTTTTTTTCTTCTCTTTTTTCTCTCTTTTTTTTTTTCTCTCGGGGCACGTTATGGGAATAGTGGTAGGAATTGAGTAGGATAAGTTCGAAACTATAGCGGGAATAAGTATAAGGAATTGGATGTAGATATGAGAAAGAAGGGATTGGGATGTATACGTCAGATATTATTCTTTTGTAATAGTAAATAGAGGGAATTGAGATACCATAATACGTGACTTAACAATAGATAAATAGGTCTCAATCAATTGTAAGACGTTTAAGGCCGGGGGGGGGGTAATTTTTTTTCCCCTTAGTTTTCTCTTTTTATGGTTTTTTATATATGAGGTTATGCCATATATGTTTTTTATTGCTTGCTTTGTTAATTATTTAATATGGAATTTAGAGCTGTATGTACGTTTCTTTTTTGTATTTCCTTGTATTAATAAAAAAAAAAAAACGATTGTTTTGAAAGAAAAAAGGAGGAGTTCTGTCCTTCTCTCTGCTGCCCACTGCTGAGACGGGGGTGCAGAGACAAGCCTCTCCGCAGCTGCACAGAGAAGCACAGGATCTGGCGGAGGAGTTCTTTCCTCCTCTCTGCTGACAACTGAGAAGACAAGGTGGGGGTCAAAATGAGGGGTGTGCCGCGAGGGCCACATGAAATGGTCTAGGGGACCAGATTCTGCCTGCGGCCTTGTGTTTTACACATGTGTTCTAACCCTTCCCAACTCTGTCCAAAATTAAAAAAGGTTTAGCTGGAATAAAACTGGAGCTTTACTATCATCCAGGAGACATGGTTTACATTTGCCTTTTGAGTGGCTTTTCATCTTGTTCAGTTTTTGTTAGTTTTGGACAGAGCGGTGAAGGAATGGAACCTCTGTTAATCATTAACCCTATCGGAGGGGGGGGGGGATTTTGCCCTCACCTTCTATTGTAACAGAGAAAGAAAAGAATAGTCTTTCCAGTTGGGACATAGGCAACAATAAAATCACTTATTAGTAATGCAGGTAATGTTTAGAACCTCTCAGGTTTTTGTTGCTGTCATTGTTCTGTTGGGTAGAATACCATACTTCCTATTGGGTCACTGGGAGACAAACATGGGGAAATCTTGACAAACGGGAAACAGACGGTGATCGAAAAGTGGAGGAAGTGCTAACCCTTCGATTAAGCCCCTATTGAGTCAAACATGTTAGAGGGCGTTCTCCCACAGGTAGGAGACCAAGCAGAAGCCATTTTTACAATGAGGAGCTCACTATATGCAGAGACAGTGTTCAAGTGGGTGCCATTTTGTTGTAGTCCTCGTGTCCTACAAGCAAATATTCAACCCGACCAGCACCTGAAAAGAAGGTTGTTATTGCTGTCTGTTAGGGAGAGTCATCCTCTCTGTTTATCCTGGTGACCGTCATCACTGAAAGTGAAAATGAAAGAAAATCCCCAAATTGTAGCTGTTACCAGAAGAGTAATAAAGGGGAAATCTTCCAATAGGGATGCTAGTTCTGGTTACAACTAGTTACACTTTAAAGAGTTAGTTAGAGCTGCATGATTAATCGTTAAAAAATTGTGATCTCAAATAAACCCACCCTCACAATTTTAATCTGGCATTTCCACGATCCTATGTAACAAGTGCAGAGCCGTTCTCTGCTCAGAGCTGTAAAAAAATAAATAAAAAACCCGCAAAATATGTATCAACATTGCTCAGTGCTGCGAGAACTATAACTATAAACAAATGATCATTTATTTTTTTTCAGATCAAAGGAATGAACTTCGGTCTTTAAATGAGGTCAGTTTAACCACTTCAGGCTGGGTTCACACTAGTGCGAATTGGATATGGGTTTCTCCGCATCCAATTCGCATGACAGGAGATTGTGACCGGCTGTCTATGGAGCCGGTTCACTTATCTCTGGGGCAGCTGCGGAGTGGATTGCATCTTTGGCTCCATTCCAGGGCTGAATTCAGCCAATAATTCGTCCCTGATTCGTCCCTGAAACTGAGAACAGGGACACACTGGACCCCTGCTGCGAGCCGCATGCGGCTTAGATGTGAACCCAGCCTAAAGACTAAAGCCTCGTACACACGGCCGGGAATCCCGTCAGGAAAAGAACGTCGGTTTTCCTGACGGGATTCCTGGCAAGCTTTCCTTGCCAAGCCGTGCATACAGACGGCCATTCAAAAGAACCGCTGTTCTTTTGAATGGCAAGTATGCGGTGACATCATCGACTACGACGAGCCTGCGCTCATCACATTCGATGCCGTCGCCGCCATCTTGCTACACCCTACACTATCCTTGTATGCTACCGCGCATGCGTCAAAGTCTTTTCGAGCATGCGCGGGTTTACCTGGGGACAGGTAAGCATACACACTCACGGTTTTCTCGGCAGGAAACACTCTGCCGAGAATCCCGATGAGATAATAGAGAGCAGGTTCTCTATTTTTCTCGTCGGGATTTCCGGCAGTTTTCTCGCTGAGAAAGCATACACACGCACGGTTTTCACGGCAAAAAGCTCTCCCAGCAGCTTTCTTGCCGAGAAAACCGTGCGTGTGTACAAGGCTTAAAGGGGTTGTAAAGGTTTGTTTTTTATTTTCTAAATAGGTTCCTTTAAGCTAGTGCATTGTTGGTTCACTTACCTTTTCCTTTGATTTACCTTCTAAATGTTTTTTTTCTTTGTCTGAATTTCTCACTTCCTGTTTCTCCTCACTAAACTTCACACCATCATCCGAGTGGTGTTTAGTCAGCCAGAACAGCTTACTGAACAGCTTACTGAGGAGGAACAGGAAGTGAGAAATTCAGACAAAGAAAACAAAGAAAAAAATATTTAGAAGGGAAATCTAAGGAAAAGGTAAGTGAACCAACAATGCACTAGCTTAAAGGAACCTATTTAGAAAATAAAAAACTAACCCCTTTAAGCCTTTTTCACTTGTTGCTTACAAGTTAAAATCAGTATCTTTTGCTCGAAAATTACTTAGAAACCCCAAACATTATATATATTTTTAGCAGAGACCCTAGAGAATAAAATGGTGGTTGTTGCAATATTTTATGTCACACTGTATTGGAGCAGCAGTCTTTCAAATGCAATTTCTTGGGGAAAATACACTTCAATGAATTTTCAAAAAACGAAACAGTAAAGTTAGCCCAATTTTTTTGTATAATGTGAAAGACGATGTTACACCATGAGAATCATGATCTTTATTCTATGCAAAAAAATTGTGATTCTCATTTTACCAAAATCTTGCAGCTCTAGGGATAGTCCACCTTTACCTAAAAAACACCTATGTGGATAAGGGGGGCCTGTAAATGAAAACAAACTGTCCAGCTTTGACTAAAGTTAAACAATGAGCTTTTGACAGGTGTAGACCATTTACATACCTCATGAAGCCTGACCTGAAAACTCCCAGGATGTTGCTAAGATGTTGCTAAGCGAGGCCCAGCTGTTATTGTTCACCTTCACCATCACAGGAGCGATCTCTCAAACGCTGAGCTCAGAGCTACTGCATCAGGGGAGAGAAAGCACATGTGGGAGGGTTTGAATGAGAGAAAAAGCTTGCTCCTGTGATGGTGAAGGTGAACACTAATAGCTGGGCTTCGTTCAGCAATGTCCTATGACAATGTCCTATGAACAACATCCTTGGAGGTTTTTTATGTGGTATGTAAATGGCTTACACCAGGAATATGCACTTAGCGGACCTCCAGCTGTTGCAGAACTACAAGTCCCATGAGACATAGCAAAACTCTGACAACCACAAGCATGACACCCAGAGGCAGAGGCACGATGGGACTTGTAGTTTTGCAAAAGCTGGAGGTCCGCTAATTGTATATCCCTGGCCTACACCTATAGCAGTGGCATTATTCAATTTTGGTCAAAGCTGCACACCTTGTTTTCATCTACAGATACTTAGTAAGCCTAAAAGTAAAATATATATCTGATACAAGAATAACTTTAGTGGCTTTTACAGAATTTATGCGCTGCCTAGAAGTTTACATCAAAGCTCCATCTTTATACATTTACTTACTGTTCTCCCTGAAGCCCCTGTTGCCCATAATGTACATTAATTGGTTCCCGACAGGCTCACGCAGATATACTGCGGCAGAATGGCTCCCCTGGTGGAAATCCCGTACGGTACGTCCTTCCCTTTTTTGGCGCACGCGCCCACTGCACGGTGTGGGACCCGATGCACGTAGCCGGCGGGCACGATCACCCCCGGCCACGTGCGATCACGTGCACGAGCGCCAGCACAGGGATTTGTGTGTGTAAACACACAAATCCCTGTGCTGTCAGGGAAGAGGAGCCATATTGTTTGTTCCTACTAAGTAGGAATAACGATATGTCTCCTCTCCTACTCAGTCCTATCCCCATACAGTTAGAACACACTGTGGGAACACACAATTAACCCCTTGATCGCCCCTAGTGTTAACCCCTTCCCTGCCAGTGACATATACACAGTAATCAGTGCATTTTTATAGCACTGATCGCTGTATAAATGCCAATGGTCCCAAAAAAGTGTCAAAAGTCTCCGATCTGTCCGTCGCAATGTTGCAGTACCGCTAAAAATCGCAGATCGCCACCATTACTAGTAGAAAAAAATAATAATATTAAAAATGCCATAAATCTTTCCCATAGTTTGTAAACAACATAACTTTTGCGCAAACCAATCAATATATATGCTTATTGTTATTTTTTTTACCAAAAATATGTAGAAGAATACGTATTGGCCTAAACTGATGAAGAAATTTGGGGGGATATTTATTATAGCAAAAAGTAAAAAATATTGTTTTTATTTCAAAATTGTCACTCTTTTTTTGTTTATAGCGCAAAAACTAAAAACCGCAGAGGTGATCAAATACCACCAAAAAAAACTCTATTTGTGAGAAAAAAAGGATTCAAATTTTGTTTGGCTACAGCGTCGAATGACTACGCAATTGTCAGTTAAAGCGACGCAGTGCCAAATTGTAAAAAGTGCTCTGGTCAGGAAGGGGGTAAAATCTTCCGGGGCCGAAGTGGTTAAGAAATATGAAATATACACAACATTTTTAAATATTAAAGAAATATATTATAAAACTATAAAACATTATAACGGGTCTAGTTATAAAACATTTGCTGTGCGGATGTCTCAGCATTCCTACAGCCATCCTGAATATTCCCCATTATGTGTCTAATATGTTAATTTCCTTTGAGTGTTGGCTCCATCTAGTTGCTAAAATACAGTATTTTCCTGAAATATCTCAATCAGGAAAATAATGCATTATGGCCACTAGATGGAGCTGTCAATCATAGGAAATTAACATATTAGACACACAATTTTTGTGATAAGTTGTGACAGCTGGGCCAAAGCTGAGGCATTTGCACTGCACATTTTTTTATAAATAAGCTCCTAAATGTCTTATAGTCAGTCACGTGAGTCACTGGTCCTTTCTCCTCTTATTAATAGCCCTTATCTCTACTCAGAATCATGCTAATGTAGGCCTGCCATTATCTTTCTGTTCACCACACTCGTCTTAGGGGTCCCTCTTGAAGAGCTTTCAGGAATATCCACACCAACACTTGGTTACGTTTTCTTCAAGAGTTTTATTAAACAGTTCCAACAGAGGGTTAGAGAGATAGGGGAGGTTCAGGTACCTTGCTTTGTGGATCAGGCAAAATCTCAGATCCAGAGGACAAATCGATTCCACACTGAATTCAGCAACCACCGGATAGGCCCACTTTCACTGGCCTAGCAACCGGTGCGAAGCTCGTTTAAAGTCTCTGCCACAGACTTGAAGAGTGCCGTCGAGTCGTTTCAAAATCTTCCGCCACAAGATCGTGCAACCACACTGACACTTTGTAAAGGTTCCTTCAGAAAGTACACAGCTCACAGTGCCAGAATCTTTTAGCTAGCCGGCAGCACCGTGAGGTAAATTGGCGCGGAATGCGTCCTTCAATTGAGTCCCCAATTGTTCCGCTTCTTCCCACAGGCAAGACCGCGTAGGACCATCCCTGGACTAGTAGGCCCCAGGAACTCCTGGGCCTACTCTTAGTTGCAGAGCTTCGGGCCAGCAGGCCCTGAGGCCGAGAAACAGCTTGCACATCCCTGAGGCCAGGAGGGCCCTCAGGTCAGGATCCGGCAAACGAACCCCGATAGCACGGTCTCTGTCCCTTAAGTACCCCTTTCCTATAATGCACAGCGGGTTGACCACGCCCCCTGAGCCACTTCTGGGAAAGGAATACCCAATACACCCAGCCCACTGCACTTCCAACCTTGACCCGTGGTGACAGTGACACCTACTGTCAAGGAGAAAACCATGCAACCCAGCTGGACTGAAACAGAGCCAACAATTTAGCTAAATCCTTCTGAGCTAAACTACAGCTCAGACAACTAAATTTAACACATAGCGCCTACCCAACAGGAGCAGGGCGCTACATACTTCCCCCACCGCAAAAAGACGATGTCCTCATCGTCGGGAAAAAAAATATGACTCTCACTCCTGAGAGTCAGTACCTGAACCCCACAAAAACTTGGACGGGAAGGGAGAGGGATAAAACAGTACAAGAAAATATAAGTTTGGCATGCATACACAATAAAATCACATCAGTATACATTACAGTATTCCTATCTCTCTATCTAACCACCCACTCTCCGGTGGTTTTGATAGACGGTTCCAATGCACCTGAAAGAGAACAAAACAAACAGACATAGGCAAACACAAAATATCTTTGGGAAGCAAAGCCTCACTTCCTGGAGAAATGAGCCTCTCTTTCTCTACATATATACATTATTAGGTGTAGGTAGCTAAGGATAAAAATATAAGAGTTCAGTTTTGCTGAGTAAACTCCCACCACCTAGTGGCAGAATATAACATAACAAAGTCCTCGGTTGTAGGTACTGGACCCATAGAAGAGATCTTGACTCCAACATCTTCTAGTAACCTAGCACTACCTAGCTACATACCCACAGTTCTTTTCAGAAAAAGAAAAAATCTTCCTTTCTTTTTGGCAAAGTGGAAAACAAAGAACCAGGACAGTCACCGTAACTTATCACCAGTAAAAATGAGGATCAGTTAAGGTTAGAGGTTTTCCCTGCTTATCGAGGGTAGTGACAAAATAGACCACATTGTCCTTCCCTGGTCAGCAAATGACCACTTTGTCTGCGTGAATGTGTCTACCATATTTCCAGTGTAGCAGGCACCCCTTAAGCGTTCATCCATGACAAAGGAATAGCCCATTTTCCAGAACGGTTTTGGCACTGAAAGATAGTCTCAAACAGCCTCGTTGTACCACTGTTCTCTGCGAGACTCAATTTCTTGCATAATTTCCCTGGGAATTCCAGTCCATATTCTCTGGCCACCCGCTTGAGTAACCTTTGTGACCGGGCAAGCCTGGGCAGGGACCTGGTACTTCCATATCCAGGAGGTACACACGCATCTGTAGACTTGTGCACCATGACATTTGCAAACAGTTTTCCTGAACCCAGCGAACTGGTACAGCGGGCCAGGATTTCATCAGTAACAAATGGGTGTTGTCTCCCCCGAGTCCATAGCTGTGTAATCAGAGAAAGTAAAAGCTGAGGCGACATCATCACTATTTGCCCATAGCAGCTCTTGTGACACAAACAAATCATCATCCCCGCTGATGTTTGACAAAGAGTCTATCTCCGAATCTCTCAGCTCTTCCACTGGCAGATAATTACATACAGTCCCCAACATATTCCCCTTTGATCTCTCACCCGTTTCTGTCATGGACTTCTCGGAAATCAGATGACTAAATTTAACACATAGCGCCTACCCAACAGGAGCATGGCGCTACACTAACATAGTGACTTGTAAACACTTTCCTATGTAGCATTACTGCCAGCCCAGGCTGGTGTGATGATGCCTCCCAGGGGGCATGTCAATGATGGCGTCTAAGGAAGTAGGTTAAATTACTCTGGACATATCGAGAAGAAGGGCGGTGGACCCCAGAGTGGTGAGTCTATGGGAGACAAAACTGAAGAGGAGGCTAATATTGCTGATAAATCTTCTTTTCCTTATTCTAACATGTGCTGGGCATTTTATTCTTTATCTAAAATACCATCCTGGAATTCTCCTTTAAGGAATCCAATATAGATATCTTGATAATGTTGCTGTATTCTTCAGATCAATGCTTGCCTTATAGAACAGAAAATCCAGCAAACAGGATTTGAAAGCTAGATTTCACATTATAGATTGCAAATATGCAAGGATACATTTTTCTACTTTGGTGTAGTCGATAAACTATGCTCTATAGGCTATTATTTATTCATTCAGTGCTGGTATTTCCAGTAAACCGCTTTAGAGAACACTGCAGGGTTGTTGTCATTTTGGATGCGTTCCCACTCTGGGGTTACTTTTTCCTTTGTGTATCCAACCTGGGCATTGATTTCCAACTTCAATAAGAAACACGGGGCTGTATTCATTATTGCTCTCTTTCTGGCTTTGATTTTAGTTTCTTTCTCTCTTGGTGCAAATTTATAACAAGTATTAAAAAAATGATGTGACTGTATTCTTGGAGCAGCCATTCCAATTGGATTTTAAAGCTTTATTAATGATATACTGTACCTTAGATCAGCCTTTTTCATCCTTTTTACACCAGAGGAACCCCTAAAATACATTTCAGGTCTCATGAGAACCTATACTAAAACCTGTTCATTGGATGTCTATGGGAAAAATTACCCTTACATTGGTGGTTAGACAAAAGAATCTACCCTTACATTGATGGTCAGAATGCCACCATTATAGACAGTTAAAAACATAAATTGGTGTCATGCTGTTGGCTTTGTCAAGTGGTGTTGGCCCAGGAACTATGCAGGCACCATCAGATGAGAGGACAATGAACCACAGCTCAAGCATTCCCTAGCAACCTTTGGACTAACCCTATGGTTCTACGGAACCCTCGTTAAGAATGGCCGTCTTAGATGGTATGGATCATAAACAAGCAAGAGGGCTTCTCTTAGATTATATACTGTAGGTTGCCCATTTTGCCCTGTCCTTCTGAAAATGCAAGTGGCCTGACTCTCACCATGACGCCTTGGCTTCATTACTTTGTAAATGTAGTGCAGATCCAGAACTGGTCTGGCTTTTCCATTCCTTGATAGGCACAAAGCAGCCAGGCACATGATATTTCTCAATCACTTGCATCAGAGAACAGGCTGTGCATGTCTTTTTTTTTAGAATCTTTTTTATTTTGTTAGAGAACTGTGCTAGGGTGACGGTAAACCTAGGGATACTCCAATAAACGTAACCACTTTAGCCCCAGAAGATTTTACCCCCTTCCTGACCAAAGCACTTTTTACAATTTGGCACTGTGTTGCTTTAAATGACAATTGCGTGGTCATGCAATGCTGTACCCAAACTAAATTTGCGTCCTTCTTTTCCCACAAATAGAGCTTTATTTTGGTGGTATTTGATCACCTCTGCTTTTTTTTTTTCCGCTATAAACAAAAAAATAGCGACAATTTTGAAAAAATAAATTAAAATCTTTTACCTTTTGCTATAATAAATATCCCCCAAACAAATGTCTTCATCGGTTTAGGCAATACATACTCTTCTACATATTTTTGGTAAAAAAAATTGCAATAAGCGTATATTGATTGGTTTGCGCAAAAGTTTTATGCCATTTTTTTTAAACTAGCAATGGCGGTGATCTCTGATTTTTAGTGGTACTGCGACATTGCGACGGATAGATCGGAGACTTTTGACACATTTTTGGGACCTTTGACATTTATACAGCGATCAGTGCTATAAAAATACACTGATTACTTTGTCAATGTCACTGGTAGGGAAGGGGTTAACACTAGGGGACGATCAAGGGGTTAAATGTGCATTCCCTAGATGTGTTCTAACTGTATGGGGATAGGACTGACTGGGTGGAGGAGACATATCATTGTTCCTACTTAGTAGGAACAAACGATATGTCTCCTCTCCCCCGACAGAACAGGGATTTGTGTATTTACACACACAAATTCTTACGCTGGCTCTTGTGCACGCGATCGTGCGTGGCCGGCGGCGATCGCGCCCTCTAGCGGCTCTTAAAGGGAAAGCCGTACCCGTATGGGGTTTCGCCCAGGAGAGTCATTCTGTAGCAGTATACAGTATCTACGTGAGACGGTCGGGAACCGGTTAAACAACTTGAGGTAGAGGACATGTATTATTAATTATTTCTTCAGGGTGAGGGCACCCCCTTTAAAGTGAAGGTAAACTGGTACTAAGCAGGGAGTACAAAGGAAAAGCTCTCCTAGAAGAGGCCAAAGAAAGTCTCTAGGTCGAGAAGGCTGGTACTCTCTGTTTCCTGAATACTATGTAGCTGTCTGCAGTATTAGTCAGTTTCTGTACTTGGATTGCCTTTGTCCTGGATCCTTAGGAGAGCTCTCTGCAATCTTCAGGAGGCTAGGCCAGAGGTCCCCCAGCCAAGGCAGAAGCTAGGACCCCAAAAAGGATTATTTTAGCTGCAGGTGAACTCCCAGGGATGACACAGTCCTCAGGCCGGGTCTTACCCCCCCCTCCCCCCAGAACAAGGGAGCTCTCTCCTGGATCCCAGCCTATGTATATCCCTTTCAGCCCCCTGCTGGTCACTCACCCAACTGACCAGGGATTGGCCTGAAGCGACATTATTATGCAGGCTAGGGTCTGTATTCTTCCACCCACTATGTCTCAGTACTCCCTGGGAAATGGGAGAACTGAGCCTGCACCAACAGAACACAGAACAGACTTACCCAAACAATGAATGCTCTCCCTGGCTACAGAGAGGCTACAAAAAAAACTACATTTAAATACTAGTAGCCCACTGGGGCGCTACATAAGCCACCAACCTGAAACAAGTCTAGCAGCCAGGTGTCCCCAGGATAGGCCTCAGGCTTCCGGCTTAGCAACCTGGGGTGACATAACACGTCCACCCAGATAACCGTCCAGGTGGCACAGAACCCTGATCACCTGACTCCATCCAAATAAATAGGCTCTCCCAGCAGGCCAAGGGACCAATGAAACCTCTGCCAATTGGTTGAGACACCCCATCCATCCATAGTCTGACCTTGCTACACCCTTGTCAATCTAATGCTACCAGCAAGTGTCACCTAGTGACAGAAGAGAAAAGGTACAGCAATCCAGAGTAATCAGTGGATCCTCTAACAATCAGCCATGATGATTAACACCTGACAAACTAAATTTATTAGCAACCCTGCCTCAACACCAGGGTGCTACATAATTTTTATATATTTTTTAATTTATTTTGAAAGATGAGATTTAAAAAAAAAAAAAAGGAGAGAGATGGACAGCACTGAAAAAATTAAGATAATGTGAAAGTCATTTAGCTACTAGAACCCAGTATATTGAATATTTTTCCATCACCGGTCTGACCTAGATAAGGAAAACACAGACTACTCTTTGCAGGGAGGCATGAAAGTGCCAAATGACCGCAGGTCGGGAACTTTGGACATAGACAATTCTCATTACTGCATGCTGCTAGTCATATATATAAATAGCAGGGAAATAATGATCCAGGCACTGATATCTGGCCAAAAAACAGCTGGCAAGGGTGGTAAGAATGCATTGAACATTGCTTCCGGGGATCTCACCAATGCATTTGACTCTGTGAGGGTCAGATAGCAGATGCAACAATTGAAAGTAGGACTAGTACTACTACATTTATTTTGTAAACCAAAACACCATCCATGTTTCTTTTTTTAATATGTTATAAAAAATGTGAGAGTTATGCTGACCATAATTTTTTTAATTCAATTGTATAATCATGTATAGGGATGAGCTTTGAGTTTGAGTCGAACCCATGTTCGACTCGAACATCGTCTGTTCGGCCGTTCGACGAATTTCGAACATTATGGGCCGTTCGCACCAAATTCGAGTGGTGCATCACGGGCCATAATTCACTGCGGCATTGCAGTGCATTACTGGCTGATGATTGGCCAAGCATGCACTGTGACCCGCATGCTTTGGCCAATCACAGCGCGGAAAAAATGGAGAGCCATAATTGGCCAAAGCCAGGGTGGCTTTGGCCAATTATGTCTCAGGGGGTTTAGTACACGCCCCACACTATATAAGACCGCCTGTGTGGCGGCCTTGTGTAGTGTGTTGCAGCGGTGGTTAAAGACAGAGAGAGAGAGAGACAGTGTCATTTAATTTGAGTTAGATAGAGCAGGCAGGCGAGTCAGTTAGCTTCAGTTACAGTGTGTAGAGATTATATATGCATCCTAGGTGTTGTATAAATATTTATACACTGTATTCAGTTTAGCTATATCCGTTCCTGTTATTCTCTTCATAATATACTGTGATTGTGCTAGCTGCAGTATTTTCACTTAGTGTACTGTGTCCTTTGCACAGTGTGCACCTAAAGCTTACCTCAATACAATTGCTGGTGTTCTCATACAAATACAGGCAGGGAGCTGCAGTATTTTGTTTTAGTGTCCTTTGCACAGTGTGCACCTAAAGCTTACCTCAATACAATTGCTGGTGTTCTCATACAAATACAGGCAGGGAGCTGCAGCATTTTGTTTTAGTGTCCTTTGCACAGTTTGCACCAAGAGCTTACCTCAATACAATTGCTGGTGTTCTCATACAAATACAGGCAGGGAGCTGCAGCATTTTGTTTTAGTGTCCTTTGCACTGTGTGCACCTAAAGCTTACCTCAATACAATTGCTGGTGTTCTCATACAAATACAGGCAGGGAGCTGCAGTATTTTGTTTTAGTGTCCTTTGCACAGTGTGCACCTAAAGCTTACCTCAATACAATTGCTGGTGTTCTCATACTAATAGCACAGGCAGGGAGCTGCAGTATTTTCAGTTAGTGTACTGTGTCCCCTTCACAGCAACTAAAGCTAACTGAAGACAATTGCTGGTGTTCTCATACTAATAATACTACAGGCAAGCAGTTGATTCTGCTAGCTGCAGTATAATCAGTATATATATATATATATATATATATATATATATATATATATATATACATCCCAGCTTTGTGCAGCTACATCTCCCTGCAGGCCATTTAGTATGTCTGGAAGGACAACAAGGAGAGGCAGACAGTCACGAGCCAATAAAAGAGGGCAAGCAGGCTCTGTGTCTAGAGGCCACAGTGCTGGTCGTGGACACGGTGCATCCTCATCAGCACGTGGCCGTGGGACACGCTTGTCCTTTTTTTCGGCAGCTGGCCGTGTTGAGCCGCAACATGCCGAAGACATGGTAGAGTGGATGACCAAGCCGTCCTCATCCTCCTCATCCTCTCTCACCCAGGTCTCAGGGTACTTTGTCTGGCAAAGCAGCTGCCAAAGCGGCCTCTTCTCTCGGCTTAATGGCATCAGTCACTCCTTCCCTAGCCCCACCATGTCCTCCTGAGTAGTCCGCCAAACTGTTTGACCACAGTGTTGGATACATGCTCCAGGAGAATGCCCAGCGTTTTAAAGGCTCCAATGATGGTACCCAGCTAGAGGAAGGCAGTAACGTGAGCCCAGAGAGAGGGGGTGCCCAAGAAGGACAGCAATCTGGCAGTCATGTTCCCCCAGCTGCAGCATACTGCCAGGTTTGCTACAGTGATGAGGAGGGAGGGGATGATGAGGTCACGGACTCTACGTGGGTGCCTGAGAGGAGGAGGAGGCACATCTCCAATGAGGCAGGATGCCCTCCAGGGGCCAGCTTAAGGGCAGCACACCAACAGCATCACACCGCAGAGCTCCGCATGTGCAGGCCGCTGCTGTCTCTGCGCGTTATTACAAAAGTTCTTTGGTGTGGGCCTTTTTTGAGACGAGTGCATCAGATCGCAGTGCTGCTATTTGCAACATATGTCTCAGGCGTATCTCGCGTGGCCAAAACATCACCCGCTTGGGCACCACATGCTTGATCAGACATATGTTGACCTGCCATGCAGTTCGTTGGCAAGCACACCTAAAAGACCCACACCAAAGAACAAAGCGGACCTCTCCTTGCTCCTCATCAGCTGGGATCCCCAACCCCACTATACCTTCAGTCCTCTCTGAAACCTGCACTGAGTGGAATGAAGGTGTAGAATTAGGTGTGTCACAGCCAAGTACTTGCGGGCAATCTGCTATCTGTACACCAACATCAGATTGTACCAGGCCAATTTCCCTGCCCCAGCTGCTGCACCATAGAAAGCCATCCACATGCCCAGCGGTTGAATGCTAGCTTGGCTAAATTGCTAGCACTTCAACTGCTGCCTTTTCAGTTGGTAGACTCTGCCCCCTTCTGTGAGTTTGTGGAATGTGCGGTTCCTCAGTGGCAGGTTCTCAAACGCCACTTTTTCTCACGGAAGGCGATTCCGGCTCTCTACCGGCATGTGGAAGGCAATGTCTTGGCCTTGCTGGACAGGGCAGCCAGCGGTAAGGTGCATATTAGCAGCCATGGACAGGGACGTTACCTATCTTTCATGGCGCATTGGGTGACTCTGCTGGCAGCTGGGAAGGATGCAGGACAAGGTGCAGTAGTGTTGGAGGATGTTCTGCCACCACGCCTGCAAAATGCTACTACTGGTGATTCTGACACACCTCTCTCCTCCACCCCCTCCTCTTCTTCCTCCATGGCCTCTTCCTGTGCTTTGTCCTCGGAACCAGTGGTGCTCCGTAGGCATTCAAGGGGCTATGCAAGTACGCAGGCAAAGAGATGTCATGCAGTGCTTGAGCTGGTGTGCTTGGGGGACAGGAGCCACACCGGGGCAGAGATTCTGTCAGCTCTGCAGGGGCAGGCTCAGTGGTAGTTGACGCCACACCAGCTTAAGCCAGGAATGGTGGTTTCCGACAATGGCACCAACCTCCTCTCCGCCCTCCGACAGGGACACCTGACCCATGTGCCCTGTTTGGCTCATGTCCTTAACTTGGTGGTGCAGCGGTTCTTGGGCAGGTACCTGGGCTTACTGGATGTCCTGAGGCAGGCCAGGAAAGTCTGTGTGCATTTCCGCCGGTCTTATAATGCCAGTGCTCGGCTGGGTGACCTGCAAAAGGAATTTAACCTGCCTAAGAACCGCCTAATCTGTGACATCCCCACCAGGTGGAACTCAATGTTGGCCATGCTGCAGCGGCTGCACACGCAGCAGAGGGCCATCAATGAGTATCTGTGCCAATATGGCACCAGGACAGGGTCAGGGGAGCTTGTTTTTTTTGCCACGCCAGTGGGTCATGATCAGAGATGCATGCACTGTCCTGGCACCATTTGAGGAGGCCAGGAGGATGGTGAGCAGTGACAGTGCATGCATCAGTGACACTGTCCCTCTTGTCCACATGTTGGAGCACACGCTGTGTGGAATAATGGACAGGGCACTTGAGGCAGAACAGAGGGCGGAAGAGGAGGACTTCCTTAACTCTCAAGGCCCCTTTTATCCAGACAGTGTTCCTGCTGACCCGCCTATCACACAGGAAGAGGACGAGGAGGAGAAGGAGGAGGAAGAGGATTGTGTCAGCATGGAGGTGGAGCCTAGCATCAGCAGCAGTCTTCAAGGGATCAATTACAGTCCCAAGACACCCAGGGACTTGTACGTGGCTGGGAGGAGGTGGCTGCGGATCATGTTGTCCTGAGTGACCCAGAGGACTCCGGACCGAATGCCTCAGCAAACCTACGCTGCATGGCCTTCCTGATCCTTCAAAGCCTGCGGAAGGATCCTCGTATTCGTTCGATCAAGGAGAGGGATCATTACTGGCTGGCAACCCTCCTTGATCCACGTTACAAGGGTAAGGTTGCGGACCTTATCTTGCCGTCGCAGAGGGAGCAGAGGATGAAACATCTTCGGGAGGCCTTGCAGAAAGGTCTGTGCAACGCGTTCCCAGAGACTGGGAGGTTACAAATTCCTGGTCCTGGACAATGTGTTGCTGAGGCTTCGGTCAGTCAAATAAGGAGCGGTGGAGAAGGTGGCCATCTTATCGATGCGTTCAGACAATTTTTTAGTCCGCAGCCCCAAGGTATGATCGGTTCCAGCAACCATCGCCAGCGTCTGGTTTACATGGTGCAGGAATACCTAGGGGCAAGATCAGACTTGGACACCTTTCCCACCGAAAATCCTCTGGGTTACTGGGTCTTGAGGATGGATCACTGGCCAGAGCTTGCGCAGTATGCAATTGAGGTACTGGCCTGTCCTGCATCCAGCGTTCTTTCGGAACGCACATTCAGTGCTGCTGGAGGCTTTGTAACCGATCACAGGGTGCGCCTGTCCACCGACTTGGTCGATCGACTGACCTTTATAAAAATGAATCAGTCTTGGATCACCACCAGCTACCAAGCATCTGATGCTGATGTAACCGAATAATTTTTTTGAAATGTCAGATCCCTTCAAGACTGCCTATAATGATGCTGAGTGACTATCCTGTTATGCTGAGTGACTATCCTCTTCCTCCTCAATGATCATGCTTATAGCTTGTAAGAACATTTTTGGTTCTGGGCACTGCCACCAGTGGCTAAGGCCCAATTTTTCAGCCCCTGTTTAACAGGGGCGTGTAATTACAATTTTTGATGCAATACTTTGCAGCAGGGCTCATTCCTGCACTCCAACTAGAGTATCTGTGAGGGGTTGCAGTGTTGTGGCACCAGCACCAGTGCCTAAGGCCCATTTTTTCTGCCCCTGTTTAACAGAGGCATGTAATTACAATTTTTGATGCAATACTTTGCAGCAGGGCTCATTCCTGCACTCCAACTAGAGTATCTGTGAGGGGTTGCAGTGTTGTGGCACCAGCACCAGTGCCTAAGGCCCAATTTTTCTGCCCCTGTTTAACAGGGGCATGTAATTAAAATTTTTGATGCAATACTTTGCAGCAGGGCTCATTCCTGCGCTCCAACTAGAGTATCTGTGAGAGGTTGCAGTGTTGTGGCACCAGCACCAGTGCCTAAGGCCCAATTTTTCTGCCACTGTTTAACAGGGGCGTGTAATTACAATTGTTGATGCAATACTTTGCAGCAGGGCTCATTCCTGCGCTCCAACTAGAGTATCTGTGAGGGGTTGCAGTGTTGCGGCACCAGTGCCTAAGGCCCAATTTTATGCCCCTGTTCAACAGGGGCATGTATTTACAATTCTTGATCTAATATTTCACAGTAGGGCCCATTCCTGCGCCCACCAAGAGTAACTGTGAGGGCTTACAGTGTTGTGGCAACACCACCACCAAAGGCCCAATTTTTCGTCCCCTATTCAACAGGGGCATGTAATTACAATTCTTTATCTAATATTTCACAGCTGGGCCCATTCCTACGCCCACCAAGAGTAACTGTGAGGACTTACAGTGTTGTGGCACCAGCACTACCACCACCACCAAAGGCCCAATTTTTCCTACCACTGTTCAACAATGGCATCTAATTACAATTCTTGATATAATAGTTCACAGTAGGGCGTTCAAGCGCCCACCAAGAGTAACTGTGAGGGCTTACATTGTTGTGGCAACACCAACACCTAAATGCAAAATTTCTGCAGAGTATATACGGTAGACCCCTACTTTCAAACATCCAACTTACAAACGACTCCTACTTGCAAACGGAAGGAGACAACAGGAAGTGAGAGGAAATCTACCCCTAGGAAGGGAAATTCTCTCCTATAATGCCGCGTACACACGACCATTTTTCTCGTCGGGAAAAATTAAATTTTTTCTCTTTGACGAGAAAAACAGCAAGAATCACGAGGAGAAAAATTAGAACATGCTCTAATTTTTCTTGTCGTGATTCACGGCATTTTTTTTACGCGGCAGTTTTCCCATAGGGAAACACTGCCAGGGAGCCTACACACGGTCGTTTTTCTCGACCAAGAGAAAAAATGTCAGGAAAACCGGCCGTGTGTAGGGGACCAAGCCGTTCCTCGTTTTTCACCGTCGAAAAAATCGATGGTGTGTACACGGCATCAGAGTTAATATGGGAAAAAGGTGCCTCCTCTCCACTGATGCTTTATCACCAATCCTTCTTTCACTAAAAACCCCAAATTTTCAAAAAACATTTGTCATTGGGACGGAAAGTGAGGTGAAATGTTCTGAACAGGTGCACAGACAGCAAAACAAATGTTACAGGGGTGATAACCCTTCACTATGTTTTCCAAAAAGCTTAAAAATGAATTTTTTGGCTGGAGCTACACTTTAAAAATGTACCAGTTCAAAATTACAAACAGATTCTACATAACAATAAACCTACAGTCCCTGTCTTGTTTGCACCGCCTGTATACTGCTGTTCAGAGTATATAGGGCCTGGGGGCCCCACGCCTTTCCTTTTTTTAATTTGGGTTTTCCCCTTAATATCTATACAAGACCCAAAGGGGCTGGTAATGGGCTGGGGTGGGGGGGGGGGGTGTACCCATGCCATTTTTCTCAATGATTTTCATCCATATTGCCAGGACCAGACATTACATTAAAGCCGCAAGCAGTTTTAAATGACTTTTTTCCCTTTAGAAATGTCATTTTGTGCAGGGACAGTTCTAAACACGGGAAATACGTGCCACTTCACAGGCATACTATAGACACCCCCCAGGTACAACATTTAAAGGAATATTTCACTTTTTTTTTTTTTCACTTTATGCATCATTAAAATTACTGCTCCCGAAAAAACGGTTGTTTTTAAAACTTATTTTTGCATTGATACATGTCCCCTGGGGCAGGACCTGGGTCCCCAAATCCTTTTTAGGACAATAACTTGCATATTAGCCTTTAAAATTAGCACTTTTGATTCCGAACGTTCGAGTCCCATAGACTTTAACGGGGTTCGATAGTTTGCGCGAACTTTCGGTCCGTTCACAGGTTCTGGTGCGAACCGAACCGGGGGGTGTTCGGCTCATCCTTAATCATATACCTACAATCAACTGTATCATGCAAGGGCCTGTCTGAGTACATAGTATCTGGACTATTTAGGTAGACCCTAAAAGGGATTTTGCAGAGATTGTAACATGAACACCCAGCTTTACAGTAACAGTAAGGCCTTATGTACACTGGACGTTATAAAAAACATTTTTGCATTAGCGTTATTCTAGCATAACTATACTCCCACAAAAGCGTTTTTTAGAGTTAGAGCGTTTTTACAGCTGAAAAACTGCTCTTCGAACCCACTAGTTCTGAGCTTTTTTTCCAGTCAGGAAACACCCCTGCCAAAAAATGCTGATAACAGCCTATGTGTGCATGGACACATAGGATAACATGCTGGGGAGTTTACAGGCTGCAGAAAAAAAGCTACCTACCACCCCACGTCATCATCATCCCCCTGTACCCCACTGTCAGCTGCCTACCACCCCACGTCATCATCACCCCCCCTGTACCCTACTGTCAGCTACCTACCACACCACGTCATCATCATCCCCCCTTTACCCCGCTGTCAGCTGCCTTCCACCCCACATCATCATCATCATCCCCCCTGTACCCCACTGTCAGCTGCCTACCACCCCACGTCATTATCATCCCCCCCTGTACCCCACTGCCAACATTCCACCACCTCACCCATTGTCCTCAACATCCCCATCATCCTTCTGTATCCCACCTCTGGCATCCTACCACCCCAACCCCTGTCATCATCCTCATCTTAATCCCTCCTGGTACTCCACTGGCAGCTTCCTACCACCCCACTCCCTGTCGTCATCATCCCCCCCGTGCCAAAATTAGGAAAACGCTTGGACAGCCGCACTCCAAAAAAGTTAGTTCTTTTATTAAAACAAAAACACAAAATACATGCCACAGCAAAAAAACAGCAGGTATGAGCTGACGCATTTCACACTGCAATTCAGTGCTTATTCATCCCCCTGTGCCCCAACCCTGACATCCTACCACTCTGCCTCCTATCATCATCATCTCCATGTACCCCACCTCTAGCATCCACCACACTACCCCTGTTATCATCCTTATCTCTATCCCCCCTGTACCCCACTGTCAGCTTCCTACCAACCTACCCTCCATCATCATCATCTCCATCCTTATCATAATCCCCCTGTGCCTGGTATTCTACCACCCCACCCCCTATCATCTTCATCCCCCTGTACCCCTCTTCCAGCATCCTACCACCTCACCCCCTGTAATCATCTTACCCCCTGTACCACACCTCTGACATCCTACCACCCTGCCTCCTGTCATCGTCACCCCCACGTACCCCACCTCTAGCATCCACCATCCTAACCCCGTTATCATCATCCTTATCCCCCTGTACCCCACTGTCAGCTGCCTACCACCCCACCTCATCATCATCATTCCCCCTGTACCCGACTGCTGACATCCTACCACCACTGCACCGCACCTATTGTCATCAACATCCCCATCATCCCTCTCTACCCCACCTTTGGCATCCTACCACCCTACCCCCTGTTATCATCATCCCCCTATACCCCACCTCTGGCATCCTACCACCCTCCCCCTGTTATCATCCCCCTGTACTCCACCTCTGGCATCCTACCACCCTACCCCCTGTTATCATCATCCCCCTGTACCCCACCTCTGGCATCCTATCACCTTACCCCATATCATTATAGGGGAGAAATTATCTCAGCATCTCCCCAATACTGCTACCATCACCCCAAACTGCATCCTGTCATCCCACCAACTGTACCCCAACAGTTGCATCACACACCATAATACTGTCCTGCCACCCAGTGAGCAAACAGTGAGTGATAATGATAAGTAGTAACCCATAGCAACCAATCAGTGAGCAGTAATAATGTGCAGTAACCTCTAGCAACCCACCAGTGAGCAGTAATAATGTGCAGTAACCTCTAGCAACCCACCAGTGAGCGGTAATAATGTGCAGTAAACTCTAGCAACCCATCAGTGAGTGGTAATAATGTGCAGTAACCTCTAGCAAGCAATGAGTAAGCGGTAATGATGTGCAGTAACCTCTAGCTACCCATAAGTGAGTGGTAGTAAAGGTGCAGTAACCTCTAGCAATCCATCAGTGAGCTGTAATGATGTGCAGTAACCTCTAGCAACCAATGAGTAAGCGGTAATGACATGCAGTAACCTCTAGCAATCAATCAGTGAGCTGTAATGATGTGCAGTAACCTCTAGCAATCAGTGGGTGAGCGGTAATGATCTAAATCCACACAACGGAGAAAACATTTAGGGCCCATTTACATTTGTGTATTGTGGCAATGTGTTCTACGCATTAACATGCATTTTCATAATGCATGGCAATGCACCTGCTCTATGTGCTGTGCGATGCAGTGCTATTCATTCTAAATGGCGCCCCTTGGGGTTGTGTGTCAATGGTAAAATTCTGTTGGGAAATGTAACATCTGTCTTTTTTTAAATAACAGCGAATTTTAAAGAGACCAGATTTTTTTCTGAAGATAACAAGAACCCTTGTTGAGGGCAAATGTCATGCTATAGGTGGAAACTCAGATTAGAATCATTGTAGTGTACAAGTACCACCTACCTTCACCATGGCATCTGTATGTTTCAGATTTATCTGCCAGCACTGCTACACACATCACGCCACAGCCAGTTCTGCCTATCTGTACCCATCTTCCAATGTTGGTTTTAGAGATGGTATCTTGTACACCTTCATAAAGGAGTTTAAAATAAAAGGAAGCACAGGGGTACTTAACTGAACTCAGGGAGCCATCCCACCTCCCCCTATTAGATACAATAAATATCCCTTAAACAGAGTTAGCACACCCAAATTTTGATACAAAGAATAATTTTTCATTGCAAGTAGTAACGATATTAGTAGTAAAGTAGTATAAGTACAGTAGCAAAGCTCTAAAGGAATAGTGCATACAGTATCAAATTTACAAAGTGTCAATAAAGTGCACTATACAAAAATGGGAGCATTTAATGCTTAATACATCCAACACAATGTCAAAAGCATCCAAAGATAGTGGCCACAACAGATACAAGTCAAGTGTGCCAAAAAATTTCATCCAATTTTCAACTATGCGGGATGCTTAGACTCATTTTCCAAGGAGGTCCTCCTTAAGATATGGGTCTGAGCACAAAAGGTCCAATATTTGATGTTTCAGGTGGTCCTCCTTGGGAAAGGGACAATCAATGGTTAAAGGGGTTGTAAAGGTTCGTTTTTTATTTTCTAAATAGGTTCCTTTAAGCTAGTGCATTGTTGGTTCACTTACCTTTTCCTTCTATTTACCTTCTAAATATTTTTTTCTTTGTTTTCTTTGTCTGAATTCCTCACTTCCTGTTCCTCCTCAGTAAGCTGTTCAGTAAGCTGTTCTGGCTGACTCCACACCACTCGGATGATGGTGTGGAGTTCAGTGAGGAGAAACAGGAAGTGAGAAATTCAGACAAAGAAAACAAACATTTAGAAAGTAAATCAAAGGAAAAGGTAAGTGAAGCAACAATGCACGAGCTTAAGGCCCCTTTCACACTGAGGCGTTTTTACCGCGTTTTCGCGGTAAGAATAGCGCTGTAATAACGCCTGAAATAATCCTGCCCCAGCATTCTCAATGTGAAATCTCTGAGGGCTTTCACATTGAGGCGTTTTGCTGGCTGGGCGTTGAAAAAAATCCTGCAAACAGCTTTTTTAGAGCAACTTTAGGGCGCATAAAATAGCGCTGTAAAAACGCCTATCCCCATTGAAATGAATGGGATTCGCGGTAAAAACGCGGTAAAAACGCATAGGCATAAGCGTTATGTTAAAAAATAGCGCTAACGCCTATGCGTTTTTACCGCGTTTGCGCTAATTTTAGCGCGAACGCGGTAAAATCGCGGTAAAAACGCATACGCGTTAGCGCTATTTTTACCGCGATCGCGGTAAAATCGCGGTAAAATAGAGGTACAAAATCCTATAATTTTTGAGCATTTTTTCAACGCCTCAGTGTGAAAGGGGCCTTAAGGAACCTATTTAGAAAATAAAAAACGAACCTTTACAACCCCTTTAAGGTATCGCTCAAGGCAATGTCCCAAAAAAGGGGAGGCCCAGTATTCTGTCCACTAACTCACCTATTAAGGTATGGATTAATCCACCTAAACGACACAGTAATTAATAAAGAAAGGGGATGAGGTCCCCTTCAAAAAAAGATGGAGCTTACTAATTCAAGTAGTTTGACAAATAGGAAAATAACTATGATATAATAAGTAGAAAAAAAACTTTAGTAGGACTTAAGACAAAAACCACACATAAAGCTGTGAAGAACCATCGCTAGAAAAAATTCAATGAGTCCAGACAATAACCCTGACAGAATTAAATGAGAAATCACCAAAACAGAATAACAAAGCAATAAACACATCAGCTCATGTCATAAGAAACTTGGTATTCAGCTAAAATACTTTTGCTTTGTTACTATGTTACATATTGCCTGGATTTTGTATACCATGATCCCGCCACGATTTAATGTATATATTTTGCTACGACACTTGGATGTTCTATTTTGAGCGGATGGATGGATTGTGGTGATATCATTAATGGGTGATTTGTCATTTAATTCTGTCAGGGTTATTGTCCGGACTCTGTTTTTATATTGGATTGACAACGTTGTCAGTTTTTTATGTGTGAGGGGTAGAGGTCATTTTGAATTTTTGCTAGTGATGGTTCTTTTCAGGTCTATGTGTAATTTTTGTATCCTAATACAATTATCTTTCTACTCATTGTATCATAGTTATTTTCTTAATTGTCAAACTACTTGGATTAGTGAGCACCGTCTTTTTAAAGAGGACCTCATTCCCGTTCTTTATTAATTACTCTTTGGGAAAGGGGTCTAAGCACTTCGAAACATCAGATATTCAACCTCATTTTATTGTCACATTTGCCATACTTTTGTACCATACTTTTGTGGCCATGTTTTTTATGCTTATTTATTGCATGACGTTGTGTTTGATGTATTACGCATTGCATGCTGCCATTTTTGTATACTGAATTTTTTGACACTTTGTATATTTAATGCCATTTGTACTTTCCCTTTAGACCTTTGTAATATCTTTACTAATTTCAATATAAAATCATTTTTGCATTAAAATGTGGGTGTGCTAACTCTGTTTTTAGTATATTTATTGTAATATATTCATTAAGAAAGGTTCTGTTTAGTACAGGGCTCTTCTTTTACATACAGAGCCCTGCAACATACCATTTAGAATGACAATCCATAATATAAAATTAGTAGAACTTAGAAGAAATAAAGTAAGCATCACACATTTTGTGTATACTATTTATTTTTCTCCGTTTTCCACTTGTGATAGTTTTGTTGCATCTTATCTGTCATTGTTGTGCTTGTCTGTGTTTGTGGTCCCTCTCGTGTAGTACACAGTGGTCTATTGTCAGTGGAGTACTGTTGGTCGTTGGCCATTTTTGTTTGGTGTCTGATCTACTTGGCTGTGGTTAAAAGAACTTTAAGTATTCTTTTTATCCTTTTTGCATGTTGCAATAGGCTGCCTTGACATCATAACAACAAGCAATGGTAGGTTTTTCTATCTTCTTTTATTGAATATTCTGCTTATGTGTGCATTTATTTGTTGAAAAATCCAAAGGCCTATGTATGAAAAGTGGTGTGCCCAGAAATTTGATCTTGCTTATATCCACTAGTCAGTGTCCAACTGTTATTTATGTCACAGTCTGAGAATAAAACAAGGATTCTGATTGGTTGTTTTGGGCAAAATAAATGTTCATGTTAGTACATTCTCACAGAGCATCTTCCCAGAATAAATTAACCCGCTTTTAGTGCAGTCATGGCAGCATTTGATCCCCTTCTAGGTCTTAAATATTACCTACTGTAGAATCCAGGTGGTGAGATCCTTCCCAATTACTTCCAGCATTGCTGTGAATGTGTTGTTTTAGCCAAGCTTTTAGTGTCCCAGAAATTGGTTGCTGCTTTTTTGGCTATATTCCTATGAAGAAATCCCCAAGAGAGCACATGATACAGTGTGGCTGGCGGTACACCCTCTAGTCTAGACCAGGGGTCTCCAAACTGCGACCCGAGGGCCAGATGCGGCCCTTTGTATGCCTTTATCCGACCCTTGGGTCACTATTTCTCCCACTGACACCAACAATGGGTCACTATTTCTTCCACCGATACTAATGACGAGATACTACTCCTCCTCCTAATAGGGGCACTACTCCGCCTCTTTGACCACCAACCCTGAGGCCATATTTATTCTCACTGATGCCAGGCTGGTGACATTTCTGCCCCTGCTGGCCACACTCTACGGCCCTCCTAAAGTCTGAAGGACAATAAACTGGCCCTTTGTTTGAAAAGTTTGGAGACCCCTGGTCTAGACGATTCTTCATAGAAGTATATGGAGAACTCACTTTGGCCTGATTCACACCTATGCATTTTTAGTGCTTTTTGCATTTTGCAGATTTGCACTACAGTCCATTTAACATGGTTTCCTATGGAATACGTCCTGTAGTGCAAATCTGAAAAATGCAAAAAGCACTAAAAATGCATAGGTGTGAATCAGGCCTTAGGCTAGGCAACTTAGCTAAGTTAATTGTGATAATCACAATCAGTGCAATTAACAATAAGTGCTAAAAATACTAACAAACAAAACCATTAACATTAATATATGTGTTGCTAAGTCAAACACTGTGCAGTGATTTCACAACACCTGAAACATATAGTTTAAACTGAAAACAGTGTAGAACAACACCTTGACAGAAGTAAGAAAAATGTATATAAAGTCCGTGGAGTGCTTCGTCAAGTTGATGAGATGGTTGTCCTGTGTAAATCAAGGAGGATACGAGTTGTGAACCAAAATCAACAGCAATAGTGGGATAATATTGATGAGCGTGTTATCAACATAATTGAGGTGAGCAGGTCCTTCACCTGATGTTCACTTTTACATGAAGAGTTAAGACACGTGGTGTTTTTTTGTTATCTGTTCTTTTTCTTACACATTTTTCTTACACTGTTTTTGGTTTAAAGTTAGTTAAGTTGCAAATACCAACTTGTCGTGGCTGTTCTGGGGACAGAGAGTGATATGCCTGCCGGGATCCTGGATAATAGGAAACACTTTGTAGGAAGTGAAGTCCTGTCCCATGTTACACAAAACAGAGCAGTGCATTCTGGGCAATTTTGTAAAGGATGACTGTTCCTAAAAAATGCCCCTATTGGGCAGCATACTTTGGGATGAGAATAGGAGTGAGGACCTCCATCAGGCTGGTCATTATTCAATCTCTACCTGGCTGGCCTAAACCTCCCACTTACCATCCCGATCTTCCTATGGAGTACTCTGCTTTCCCCTTCTGCTAAATACTGCATCAGCCTTGCACAGGTTGGTCAAGGAGCAAGGTTTTTCTAATACAAGGTGGTATCAAAAAGTAACTGAGTAGCACGCCCACTTTAGGAGCGGAAGAACATCACTGGAAGATGAGAGATCAGGATGACCTTCAGCAAGCTCAACCCCCAAAAATTTCAAAACCATTCAGCAAATTGTGCATGATGAACGTCAGGGAACAATCGCATGTGCCACTCAAATCACCTCCAATGACTCTTTGCAGCTTCGCTGTAAACTTGTTGAATCATGTCAAACGACTCTGTGGCAGGTTTTTCCAGTTTCACGCAGATTTTTACGTTTGCTCTTTGTTTTAACTTGCTGCAAAAATAGCAGATGTGTTAACGCACATGGTCAGAATAGCACCAGTTGCACAGCTCCCGATGTACGCAGGATGATGTTTTGGCACACTGACTTATGAAGGTTGGTGCTCCCTGTGACTGTGCATGCAGTCTCGTGCTGCCATTTGTAGGCGTGTTACAAAACTAGTCTGGAAACTTTTTGATACCACCTTGTACATAACCTTTATTCTTTAAAGTGTATGTACAGCCAAAACATTTAATTTTATTTGATATAAAAATTAAGAATTAGAACCCCTGTTTTTGCAGGTTTGACTAAGAGAATTGCCAACATTTCTGTTCTGGTACTAATGGTTTTACCAGGCAGGTATTGAGGGAAAATCTGCAGCAGGTACACAGACAGCAATAAGATATCAACGGAGGTTTCAAACTTCCGAACTTTATTAAAAAAAAATATTTCTGTGTTGCTGTTGGAGATTAAAGCCTGGTACCCACGATCAGATTATCGGACGAATTTTCGTTGCATTGCATTTTTGTTGCATGTGGGTCTCATATTGAAAGTAAAGAGGTTACTCAAGCTACGAAAATTCTCATCTGACTGAATTTAAATTCAGAAGTGATGTAATGTGTCTTATCTTTTTGTATGTGTTCTTTCGTTTCTGAGCATGTGTAGTCTTGCTCTTAAGATTGTTTTCAGACGAAAACTGTACTAATTAAACGAAAATCAGACATTGTGGTGAATATGACAACAAATTTATGGCCTGACTATCCAGTTTTTGTCGTCCGAAAATTCGGAAGCACCGTACTAATGATCCGAAAATCAGCAGATCGTTCATCGGACAAAATTTTTCTTTCGATTTTCTGATGTGTGTACGAGCCTTTACTTTAATTTCCTGTTTGTTAGAGACATTGGGGGTTATTTACGAAAGGCAAATCCACTTTGCACTACAAGTGCAAACTACAAGTGCAAAGTGCACTTGAAATTGCACTGAAAGTACACTTGGAAGTGCAGTCGCTGTAAATCTGAGGGGTAGATCTGAAATGAGGGGAAGCTCTACTGATTTATTATCCAATCATGTGCAAGCTAAAATGCTGTTTTTTATTTTCCTTGCATGTCCCCCTCGGATCTACAGCGACTGCACTTCCAAGTGAAATTTCAAGTACACTTTGCATTAGTAGTTTGCACTTGTAGTGCAAAGTGGATTTGCCTTTAGTAAATAACCCCCATTGTCTTTTGGTAAGGAAGTAACAAAAATTGCTGCGGTACAATGCAGCTTGGCACGCATGAAAAAAAATGCCGATAAGTGACAGGGCCATTAAGAATTAATGGCACCCCCGATCCGCAATAATGTGAACAGAGCCTAAAGTAATTTTTAGCTGCAAATAATTGTAGCAGCCTCACCCCCGCCCCCTTCAGTAATAAAATGGCTGGCTTGTCTAGGGGTATGTGGGAGGAGGGTGAGGTTCACTACAGCCTATGTCCTCTAGTGTGTAGAGGTGAAAGCCAACACTTGTTTTACCTTCGGGCCTGTGTTCTAGATGGAGCCTCTGCTTCTCCTGTGGAGATTTGACTGTCAGTAATAGAGCCCCACACCATAAAAAGTTCAACACTCCTTTATTCTTCTTGAGTAGTAAACAGTATCAGTTGAACTTTTGAATAAACAGACAGGGTGTGGATACGAGTAGGTCCAGGCACAGTGAACTCTCCTATTCCTTCTAGTGCAAATAAGCTTGGCGCACGGTCTCTGCCACCGACCATGAGATTGGTCGCTGCCACCAACCGGGTGAACTGTTGAGGCCCCTGCCACAGGCCTTCGAGCAGGTCTCTGCCACCGACCTGAGTTGACTAGGTGTACCGCTGCCACCGGCCGTGAACATGAATTTACCTTCCTTGCTGGATTGGCCCTTATTGGGGAAAGACATCCATCCGAACGGTCTCCGGAGGCCCACCCGGCACTGGCAATATGCTGCACCAGCTCTACGGGAGGGTCACCTCTCCGGTCCCTTATGCCCTGGATTCAGGTGCCCGACACCAGGGGCACCTTAGGATAATCCCTCCCTCGCGGGACCCAGTGGAAGGTACTGGGCCCCAGGCCTTCGGTTAAGTACCTCACCCCAGACTGAAGGTGTCTGGGATGGAACACAAACTCCACGTGTACAGGCCAAGGGCGCCTGGACACCGATCACGGACAGCAGCCCTCAGGCTGAAGGTGCCTGGGACTCGAACCTCGTAGTGAAGATGTCCGCCCCCTTTGTACCCTCTCCCAGCAAGCCCAGCGGGTTCCCCGCCCCGCCGTACAGCTGCCGCGAGAGGTCACGAAGGGTACGGCACTGCAGTGGTGGTTCAACCCCGGCCCAAAGCGACAGCGCCACCTACTGAGCCGCAGGGAACTGAACACCACTGATGTCTTCACACGGACGAAAACACAGCCCTACTCTACCAATTAGTGCATCTGGGTAGTACTACCACCCAGATGCTGCCCCCTAAAAGTACATACCCGCTACATAATTGTGATATTTTACCACCCTAAAAGTCCCATTTGTTTGTAAATATTCTTTCTCTACTTATGAGCTGGGGATGTAGTGCCCGATGTTCATCCATTAATCCTTTCTTTGATTCTCTTGCTTTATAGTTAGACCAAACATTTTTAAATTTTTAAGGCTCTACCCAAAACTAATAGCACAAACTGGAAATTCAACAATAAAGAAACCAACATGACTTGGCAGGAAACTAGAACAGAAATATCAGTTTTTGTTGCAGTTCTCAACTTTGCTTATGCAACAATCTGAATATTAAAGTATTATGGCCCATTCAGATGGGCTTTCCGATCAGGTCCGCTTGTCAGATTTTAAGGCGGACCTGATTGGACACTCCATTCACCTCTATGGAGCGGCGGATGTCAGCGGTGACCCTATTTTCAATCCGTCTGGAGGATAGGATGAAAACGAACAGGTGGTCTGTTTTCATCCAAACTCCCCATAGATGAGAGAGGAGCTCTGACAGGTCCGTTTCCGCACAGTGAGTGGAGACGGACCTGTCATCCACCTGCTCAGTGGGGATTAGCAGATTGATCCTCCGCTGAGCAAAGCGGAGCCCATCAGGTGGACCATCCATGTGAAAGAGCCCAAATGCCTCCTAAACGTGACCGTTTTTTCTGACGGGAAAACTGCTACGAGAGCTTTTGGCCAGGAATTCCGTCCGTGTGTATGCTCCTTCGCAGTTTTTCAGACGGGAAAACTGCCGGACAAAAAAAGAGAGCAGGATCTCTTTTTTCCCATCAGGAAAAAATCCTGGCGGGAAAACCATTCATCTGTATGATTTTCCGAGGGGAAAAAAAAACGTGCATGCTCAGAAACAAATCGACGCATACTCAGAAGCATAGAAACGTAATTTACTCAGCTCGTCGTAGTCTTTTACGTCACTGCGTTCTTGCCAGTCAAAAGTTCACCGGACCTTTGTGTGACTGTGTGTATGCAAGGCTGGCTTGACAGGAATTCCGTCTGGAAAACCGTAGTTTTTTTATCCGACGGAAAAACCGGTCGTGTGTACTAAGGCATTCGATTTGTGCAGGATTGCATCACCTTCTATTTTTAGCTGAAGTGCCAAGGGTCATCTAAAATCTGACAGTTGCTGGCCTGTCAACATTCCCACCTCACACAGTGCACCTCAGAATACATAACAAAGTGGAAGTGTAGACAAAAACTAACTAACTCTAATCCTACTCTATGACACATTCTAAGACTACTCTACAATGCTTTGAAAAAGTATTCATACCCCTTGAAATTTTCCACATTTTGTCATGTTGCAACCAAAAACGTAAATGTATTTTATTGTGATTTTATATGATAGACCAACAGAAAGTGGCACATAAATGTGAAGTGCAAGGAAAATGATAAATGGTTTTCAAAAGTTTTTTACAAATAGATATGTGAAAAGTGTGACGTGCATTTGTATTCAGCCCCCCTGAGTCAATACTTTGTAGAGCCACCTTTCGCTGCAATTACAGCTGCAAGTCTTTTTGGGTATGTCTCTACCAGCTTTGCACATCTAAAGAGCAGCACAAGTCCTCTCCCTTCCAAAAAGCACCCCCAGCAGATATCCTTATCCCCCCTCCCCAAATCAAAAAGATGCCACTTGCCACTCATCCCAGGACCCACGCTCTGCTCTCACCCCAAGACCCCCTCTTTGCTCTCATCCCAGGACCCCCTCTCTGCTCTCATCCCAGGACCCCTCTCTCCTATCAACCTAGGACCCCCTCTCTGCTGTCATCCCAGGACCCCTCTCTGCTCTCATCCCAGGACCCCCTCTCTGTCATCCCAGGACCCCTCTCTGCTCTCATCCGAGGACCCCCTCTCTGCTCTCATCCGAGGACCCCCTCTCTGTCATCCCAGGACCCCTCTCTGCTCTCATCCCAGGACCCCCTCTCTGTCATCCCAGGACCCCTCTCTGCTCTCAACCCAGGACCCCCTCTCTCTCATCTCAGGACCCCTCTCTGCTCTCATTCGAGGACCCCCTCTCTGTCATCCCAGGACCCCTCTCTGCTCTTATCTCAGGACCCCCTCTCTGTCATCCCAGGACCCCTCTCTGCTCTCATACCAGGACCCCCCTCTCTGTCATCCCAGGACCCCTCTCTGCTCTCATACCAGGACCCCCTCTCTGTCATCCCAGGACCCCCCTCTGCTGTCTTTCCAGGACCCCTCTCTGCCATCATCCCAGGACCCCTCTCTGCTGTCATCCCAGGACCGCTCTCTACTGTCATTGCAGGACCCCCTCTTTGCTCTCATCCCAGGACCCCCTCTCTGCTCTCATCCCAGGACCCTCTCTCTGCTCTCATCCCAGGACCCCTCACTGCTGTCATCCTGGGACCCCCTCTCTGTCATCCCAGGACCCCCTCTCTGCTATCATCCCAGGACCCCTTTTCTGCTGTCAACCCAGGACCCCCTCTCCTCATCCCAGGGGTCAACTAAACACCAACACCCCTGAGGGGGCTCATGACAGTAAGGGTTTGTTTACATTTGCAGTTTTGGGGTGGTAAAACCTCATAGTTTTTAATTGTCCCCAACTACACCCCCCTTAACTGCAGTGGCCAGATGTGTACACATGTTGCAGCCGCAGCAGGAATTATACACCTTGTCATGCTTGGCAGGTGTAGCACCTGCCAAGCGTAACTCATTCAAGTGAATGGGGCTGCTCTGCAAAGGCCGGGCAATCTTCTGCAGTACAGCAAAAACAAGGGTTAGAGCAGGCAGTGGGGAGGCATTGTATTGTCTCATCATCACCTGCTTTAACCCCTTGGATACCACACTAGCATGCTGAAACTCTGTGCATTGCACATGGTTGTAGGGTGTTTGCAGAGTGGGCCCTATTTACCCACCAAAAGCACCAGGGGGTTTAATTCCTGCCCCAGCGTGCGTACATCCTCAGCTGCTGCCACTGCAGCTAAAGGGGGTAGGGGCAAACATATGTAATGTCGGTAGTGCAATACGTAGGTGATGTTGCATGTGGTTTAAGTGTGGACAGGGACACAGGGAGGCCCCATGATCGATCTCATATTGCCCAGGGCCCCATGGGTTGTCCGTCCACCCCTGCCAGAGAGTGACATTTTTGCCCATTCATCTTTTCAAAATAGCTCAAGCTCTGTCAGACTGGATGGAGAGCGTCTGTGAACAGCAATTTCCAAGTCTTGCCACAGATTCTCAATTGGATTTAGGTCTGGACTTTGACTGGGCCATTCTAACACATGAATATGCTTTGATCTAAACCATTCCATTGTAGCTCTGGCTGTATGTTTAGGGTCGTTGTCCTGCTGAAAGGTGAACCTCCGCCCCAGTTTCAAGTCTTTTGCAGACTCTAACAGGTTTTCTTCTAAAATTGCCCTGTATTTGGCTCCATCCACCTTCCCATCATCTCTGACCAGCTTTCCTGTCCCTGCTGAAGAAAAGTATCCCCACAACATGATGCTCCTACCACCATGTTTCACGGTGGGGATGGTGTGTTCAGGGTGATGTGCAGTATTAGTTTTCCGCCACACAAAGCGTTTTACTTTTGTGCCAAAAAGGTACATTTTTGTCTCATCTGACCAGAGCATCTCCTTCCACATGTTTGCTGTGTCCCCCACGTGGCTTCTCGCAAACTGCAAATGGGACTTCCTATAGCTTTCTTTCAACAATGGTTTTCTTCTTGTCACTCTTCCATAAAGGCCAGATTTGTGGAGAGCACGACTAATAGTTGTCCAGTGGACAGATTCTCCAACCTGATCTGTGGATCTCTGCAGCTCCTCCAGAGTT
This sequence comes from Rana muscosa, assembly GCA_029206835.1. NCBI lineage: Eukaryota > Metazoa > Chordata > Amphibia > Anura > Ranidae > Rana > Rana muscosa. The sequence goes on along the minus strand of CM055116.1, from coordinate 104,983,203 downwards.
ACCATGGGCCTCTTGGCTGCTTCACTGATTAATGCTCTCCTTGCCCGGCCTGTCAGTTTAGGTGGACGGCCATGTCTTGGTAGGTTTGCAGTTGTACCATACTCTTTCCATTTTTGGATGATGGATTAAATAGTGCTCTGTGAGATGTTTAAAGCTTGGGATATTTTTTTAATAACCTAAACCTGCTTTAAACTTCTCCACAACTTTATCCCTGACCTGTCTGGTGTGTTCCTTGGCCTTCATGATGCTGTTTACTGACTATGGTTCTCTAACAAACCTCTGGGGGCTTCAAAGAACAACCGTATTTATACTGAGATTAAATTACAAAAAGGTGGACTCTATTTACTAATTAGGTGACTCCCAATAAAAATCCCAATAAAATACATTTATGTAACATGACAAAATGTGGGAAATGTCAAGGGGTATGAATACCTTTTCAAGGCACAATGGAGTTGATTTACTAAAGGCAAATAGACTGTGCACTTTGCAGTTGCCCTCTGCAATTGCAGTTGCTCCAGAGCTTAGTAAATAAGGTAAATATTCCCTTTGCAAAGAATAACCAATCACATGCAAGGAAGATTAAAAAAAACAGCATTTGTGCTTGTACACGATTGGATGATGAAAGTCAGCAGAGCTTTGCCTCATTTACTGAGCTCTGTAGCAACTGCTCTTGCAGCGTGCAACTGCACTTTGCAAAGTACACAGCCTATTTGCCTTTAATAAATCAACCCCTGTATCTAGCCCAGTAAAGCAAAAATCACTGTACTTACTTGTTCTGCAGCGGATACGGTCCGGTCTCCAGCGGCGGATGTTGTGTGCAGGAGAGAACCGACAACGGCTGGGAAATGCCCGAGAAGTGACGTCACCCATAGAGTTACTATGGGGCTTCCGTTGCTGGCAGTCTTTCTTTACCTTCAATTCATTGGGGGTCAATGAAAAAATGCCCTTCACATTAGTGGTCAGTAGTAAGAAGGCAACCCTTACAGTGGTGGTCAAAATGCCACCATTATAGGTACAGTAGCTAAAAAGATCATTTGTGTCAAGCCACTGGCTCTGTCAAGTAGCGTTGAACCCAAATTTATCCAGGCACCATCAGATGGAAGGTAAAACAGCTCAACGGACCCCTAGCAACTTCTGTAGGAACCCTGGTTGATAATAATTGTTCTAAACTGCTTAAATTGGATGGTTTTTCTTCTGGTGCCGACATTAATGCCTGAGTGATATGGACATGTCCAAGCATGTCCAGCAGCAGGGTCTTCTGGCTCCAAAAGACTGTGGCGCTGTCATGACATCGCAACAAGGTCGCTAGGTAGTGGCAGGCACAGACGGCATCACTGGATAACCAATCTACACTCACAGAATTGGCACCATCAAGGGGCACATGGCGGCAGATTCAGTAAAGCAAAAAAATCTGTGAATGGAAGGGAGCAAAGTGGCTGGGAGGATGGGTGGGAGCTTTTCCTTTGCCCACAGATGAGCTTTTATATGCAAGTGTTTTAAAATAATTGAAGACTGAATATTTAGATTCTTGCACAAGTCCAATCATGACCAGTTATTTTTAAATAGATTATATTATAAATTTAGAACATTACCATGTCAAATCAGCTCACAGAATGAATGCTTAGAATCTGACTATCTGTAAAATACGCTTTGGTTTTTTATTTTGATGCTTTTCTAATTTAGTTCGGAGATTGATGCAAAATTAGACTTGCACTGTGGAAAATGAACTAGGCAACTGAGATATTTATTTCAATATTTTATTATCTGTTTAGTAATAGTTGCAGTACTGTAACAATATCTTGGAGCCTCATTTGTCTTGCTTGCGTCAGTGCTGAGTGTGGGTGGAAAAGCGTGTTTTGAATCTAGATGCCTGGCTTTGTTTAAACATTACTCAATAGAAAAACATGCTACTGTGACATCACAAGTGGCCTTAATGTTAGGAATAAATGGATTATTATATCAGATACGAGTTGATGTAAACCACATGAGACTGCATTGGGAAAATAATCATGTTAAAGCTTATCAATCATCTATACACAACGGCACAATGGATTCACACCAATGTGCTTATGGTAATGTGCGTTAAAATCAAAGTTTTATCACTCATTAACATGGTAGTCACCTCAATGCACATATACAGTATTAACCAATGCACCTGCACTTTAAAGCTCTGTAAAGCCCTGTACACACGATCGGATTTCCTATGGATTCTAATCCGATGGATTTTTCCATCGGAAAACCGATGAAGCTGACTTCCATCAGTCTTGCCTACACACCATCAGTCAAAAATCCGACCGTCCCAAACGCCGTGACGTAAAACACTCCAACAAGCCGAGAAAAATGAAGTTCAATGCTTCTGAGCATGCGTCGACTTGATTCTGAGCATTAGTGGGGTTTTTGTCCGATGGACTTCCACACAGACGATCAGAATTTGCTATCGTTTTTTTTCCCATCGGATAAATTTAAAACATGTTCTATTTTTTCTCACCGATGGAAAAAAGACCAGTGGGGCCCATACACAATCGGTTTGTCCGATGAGAAAAGTCCATCGGACTGTTTTCATCGGTAAAACCGATTGTGTGTACACGGCATAACACATATTTCGGAATGTATATTGTGGTGTGCAGAGTTGCCTGAAAGAAGTTCAGGTATGTTTTTCCATGCATTGAGGCTTGTTAAGGGCCTGTTCATAGTAAATATGGTGCCTTAACACACAAAAATAATGAATGTATTGCTGAGAATAGAGCCAAAAGGGTCAGCCCACCCAAAAGTTGATATTTTTAGTTATGGGTGAGCCATGGTGACCTGGATGACTATGGCTAAGCTCACAAAAGTAGGGGGTAAAAAGAAGTGGTTGCATTGTATTTCTACTGTCCCTCAACCTCCTACCCACAAAATAACATGGCAGCCATAGAGGTCCGTATACTGTACATTGTCAAAACCGTGATGCTCTGCATCATGGTCCGGCAAATTTAACTCAAATGACACCTGCCAAACTTGCCCATTAAAGTCAATGGGACCATACTGCAACTGCGTGCCAATGGGCAATGTATGCCCATCCCCTTGAGATCGGAGAAAAAAAAACAGGCATTTAGAGGAGGTGGCAGTATGAATGCCTGCAACCTGCCACTCAGCTGCCTCTGAAAAGTTGCACCACAGATCACTTCGCTTAGGGGCAGTAAAGCCTGCTGATGTGTGAAAGAGGTCTTAATGGTTTCTACTGTCTCCAGTTTCCTGAGTTGTTAGTATCACCCACATAGTCTTGCTCCTATATTAAGAGACACTTTCATAGAATAGGCAAATCGACAGTGACTTTGAAAAGACCGCCTCCCACTCCAACCCACTGATGTGAGGTGGTATCAAAACGTTTCCAGTTTTGCAACACACCAACAGATGACAGCACAAGGCTGCACCCACAGTCACAGGGAGCACCAACATTCATAAGTCAGTGTGCCAAAAGACATCATCCTGTGTACATCGGGAGCTGTGCAACTGGTGCTAGTCTGACCATGTAAGTTACCACGTCTGCTATTTCATCATGGACAGCAAGTCAGAACGAATTGCAAACATTCAATTCTGCATGAAACTGGGCAAATCTGCCACAGAGATGCTTGACATGATTTAGCAAGTTTACAGAGATGCTGCAATGAGTCGTTCCAGGTGTTTTGAGTGGTACGCTCGATTGTTCTCCGACTATCCTCATGCACAAGTTACCGCATGGTTTCAACATTTTTGGGGTTTGAGCTCGCTGAAGGTTTTCCTGATTTTTTGTCATCTTCCAGTGATGTTCTTCCACTTTTGAAGCGCATGGGCCACTAAAAACACCTCGAACAACTCATTGCAGCATCACCATAAACTTGCCGAATCATGTCAAATGTCTCTGTGGCAGATTTGCTCAGTTTCACTCAGAAATCCATGTTTGCTCTTTGTTCTAACTTGCTGTCCATGATAAAATAGCAGACGTGGTAATGCACGTGGTCAGAATAGCACCAGTTGCCCAGCTCCCGATGTACACAGGACGATGTCTATTAGACTTGTGCACAACCGAAAAATTTGTTTCGTTTCGGTTCGTTTCTTGTGCACAACGGAAAAATTTGTTTAGTTTCGGTTCGTTTCTTTTCGGTCCTGTTGATTCGTAATCATTCGTAATTTTGCTAGACGGGATTTTTCGTGTTCGGACTAATTCGTATTTTCGCAAGCGTCATTTTTCGTTGAATTTTTAGTTGATTTATAATTCGTACTTTCGGTAGGGTACGTTGTTTTTCGTTGATTCTGGACACAACTCCTACTTTCGTAACTTTTTTTGGGTTCGTTGATTTGTAATTTTCCATGTCTCTCTCACAACGACGCTGCCTATTATGCCTAATGTGGTTCGAATGGATTTGTACTTTTCTAAATACATAGCGGTTATTTGTAACGATTCGAAATCTCGTATTTTACTTTCGTTTTTTACATGCGGCTATAGCCTCTGCCCCTGTACACCATTTTGAGAGGGAGTTCAGCACGGTGAGGGAGAAGCAGAGAGCAGAGTGAGTGTTATTGTGCTTCGTATGGATTCATACATTCGTAACTTTTTTCATAACGAATTATGCCGAAGACATTCGGGCATTTGCTATTTTGCAGTATAATTTATTTCGGATTCGGTTTTATTTGTAATTGCTTTGTTCGGAAATTCGAATGCTTCCGAATGTCCGAAAGTTGCTAAATTCGGACGAATTTCGATTCGTTACGAAACGGATTGCACAAGCCTAATGTCTATTGGCACACTGACTTTGGAAGGTAGGTGCTCCCTGTGACTGTGCATGCAGCCTTGTGCTGCCATCTGTTGGTGTGTTACAAAACTCAAAACTTTTTGATACAACCTTGTATCTCTCAAGTCATTACCTGCTGCTATTTCCTCTACCTTAGCCAATGCAAAATACAGTGCTTCTAGGTATGAGAGAGCATGTGATCTACTCCCTGTGGAATTTCTCAGGTCTAGCAGTCAATCACTAGTGGTGCACTGTCTTGCAAAAATTGCATCATGTCCATTGTTTTGAAAGTTTTATTGCGTTGCCAGTCCATTCATTTGAATAGGATACCCTAATAGAATCCACGTTACGATGTGCAAAAATTGACCTTAACACATGTGTATTAATGCAACACATTAGTATGCCAAGGTGTTAATAGACCCTTGAACAAAACTCTGTGCTGTATTGGTTCATTAGAGGACTTCATATGGGCAAAATACATGTCAAGATTTTAAGAGATTTACATCACTTCTTAAACAAAGAACCACTGCAGGTCATTTTGTTGTATTGTGACCTATTTTTCCATATTAGAAGTCCATATCTGAATATGTGTATGTTCTGACACCTTTCCTGCCTACGTTTTACTATAGTAACTAAGGATAACGTACTAGAATACAGAGAGTAGGAGTAAAGAACTGTAAATGTAAATGACATTGTGTAAACTTAAGTTACATTATGGGGTTGATTTACTAAAGGCAAATCCACTCTGCACTACAAGTGCACTGCAAGTGTACTTGGAAGTGCAGTTGCTGTAGATCTGAAGGGAAGATCTGAAATGAGGGAAATCTCTGCTGATTTTATCATTCAATCAACTGCAAGCAAAAATGCTGTTTTTTATTTTCCTTGCATGTCCCCCTCAGATCTACAGTGACTGCCCTTCCAAATGCACTTGCAAACTAAACACCTCGGTCAGATTTTGCTCTGAGGAACCCCATGCAACTTTACTATTTTTTTGATAAATGCTTGTGCAGTCTCTAAAGCAGATGGTGTCCCAACCATTGGTTACAAAGTGTGGCATTTTAGCTATCGACTATCACAAAAATAGCCGTAAAGTTTTCAGCTGTTGGGAGCTTGATGATAAAGTGTTGTGTTATGTTAATCATCTCCCAGGGCTTGCCAGGAATGGGCAAAGACCTTACCAAGCCACAAGCTTTAGTCTTGTCTCCTTTGCTTCAGATACAGACCATACAAGACCTTACATAGTCCTGACAATCAGACCTCAGGCTAGGCCACTAAAACAATGTTTGTAAAAGCTCCAAAGTCTTGCGAATCTCAAAATGCCCTGCCAGGGGGTGGTCATGGCACAGATTTAAGGTTGACTGGCACAAACTTGAAGGTACTAAAAATTTTTGCTCATGGAAGAACAATCCATCCCGTTCTTGCAATTGCGAGTTACATGGTAACCCTTCCTCCCCTTGATGCTTCTTTGAGCTGTGACACCAAATCTTGCAGTAACAGAAAACTTTGTGGAAGTAGGATGGTATCAGGCTGAGTAGCTTCCTTTTCTTGTGGAAACATGCGTGACAGAACGTCGGGTTTGCCATTCTTACTGTAGAACCCGGTCTGTAGGTTATATGAAATGAGAACTTTGAGAAAAACAAGGATTTTAGACGCCTAGCTGTATTGAGATATTCTATGTTTTTGTGGTCATGAAAATCAGGATTGGATGACTTGCTCCCTCAAGCAGATAATGCCATTCCTCCAGAGTGGACTTGATGGCAAGTAGCTCACGGTATCCCACATCATAATATCTCTCTGAAGAACTGAGTTTCCTTGAGAAGAAGGCCAAGGGGTGTAGAAGTGACTTAACGCCTTGGCGTTGAGCTAAAATGGGTCCAACTGCGTTTTCTGAAGCATCTACTTTAAGGACATAAGGTAATGTAGGGTCAGGATGTTGCAGAAATGGTGCCGATGTAAAGAGAGCTTTTAATTTATCGACAGCGAGTTGCACTGCCGGGTTCCACTGAAATTGTGTGTTTTGTTTAGTAAGCTGACTAATCGGTCTGATGATAGCTGAGAAGTTCTTAATGAATTTATGATAAAAGTTTGCAAATCCAACAAGCCTCTGGATTCCTTTTCAATCTGTTGGCTCTGGCCACTCAAGAATCGCACTAACTTTTTGCGGGTCCATTGCGATGCCTGATGAGATAATCAGTCCTAGAACATTGATAGTTTCTTTCTCAAACTCACACTTCTCAGCCTTTGCATTTAACTGGTGTTCCCGGAGATGGCTGAGGACATTTTTCTTTTACAAAGTATTTTATTTGTAAAACAATTAAATTCAGCAGGTTACGTTGACAATTAGATGGTTACTTGAAACGGAGCCCGGTGTTCTTCCATGGAAGAGGAGCGTATGAGTATGTTTTCAAGATACACAATTATGAAGAGGTCGAAAAAGTCTCTAAAGATATCGTTGACAAAATGCTGGAAAGTAGCTGGGGCATTGCACAGTCCAAAAGGCATAACTAAATACTCAAAGTGCCCAAAGCGGGTACAAAAAGCTGGTTTCCATTTACTCCCTTCCCAAATCCTTACCAAGTTTTGTGCACCTCATAAGTCAAGCCTATGACTTAGCTTAGCTCTGAACTGGTGGAAAAGTTCTGGAAAAGGGGGAAGAGGGTATTTGTTCTTGACCGTTATTTTATTTAGCTCTCTATAGTCCACACAAGGTCTCAGGGTGTGATCTTTCTTTTCAACAAAAAAGATGCCAGCCCCTTTCTAGGTTCTCAGCAATGTATAGGCGCAATGCCTCAAGCTTGAGTTCTGATAGGGTGAAAATCCGCACAAACAGAATCTCAGCCCGGGGGAACAGTTCAATTGGGCACTCGTATGGCTGATGGGGCGGTAAGAGTCTCCGGCTTCTTCATATCAAAAACATCTAAGAAGTCGTGGTAAGCGGATGGAACATGTTGTGAAATTGAGGTCTCTGGTTGCAGTTCCTTTAGGGGGGCCGAGGTGGTGACCGCTTGGGGAAAATTGTGTTGCTGGCAGTAGGTGGTAGGAAATGAGACAGTTACAGATTCCAGTTTATTTGGGTATTATGTGTTTGCAACTATGGAATGCCCAGGATGATAATGGGAAATAAAGGCAATGGAATAATGTCCAAGTGTAGGTATTCTGAAGGGGGTCACTGCCAGTAGTGGACAAGTTTCTTGCGTGTTTGGACCTAACTTGGGGTTCTAGCCATCCGCCAGATGAGTCTTCAGATGCTGCGTTTTTGCTTGCAGTTTCGTTTGGTGTTTAGCAAAGGTATAGTCCATAAAACAGCTGCATGCCCCAGAGTCAATGATTGCTTGGGTTTGGATGCTCTCTCCGGGTAGCTCTAAGGAGAGAACCAACAGGAGATGAGTGGAGATGCTATTCAAAGGATAACTGGAAGTGTCAGAAGCAAGGACAGACTTCCACGGCCTTATTGGACAGTCACACAGATAGCGACCAACGCCACCACAGTCATAAGCTGTTCTGCTGGCATTGGAACTTTTCTTTGGACGACAGAGCTGAACAGGTAAGTCCCAACTGAACAGATTCCACCATTGAGGAGGATGGTGGTGAAGCTGGAGGCACGGGAGCTGCTGGTGTCCAGGTAGGTTGTGGGTTGCCAGACCTTTCTGCCCTCCTCTCTTGCATTCTGCTATCTAGCTGATAGCAAATTTGAGAGTGTTGTTGGTGGATCTAGTCTGGCAAGTTCTTCTTTGAGAGCTTCTGAAAGTCCCAAGCGAAAGTGGTATTGCAAGGCTGCATCATTCCAGGCAGTGTCGGAACTCCATTTATGGACCTTAACCACATAGTCCTCAACAGGCTGAAGTCCTTGGCGGAGCGTATGCAGGATAGCCTATGGTATAGAAGTTTATTTGGGATCATTATAAATCTTGCCTCAAAGAAGTAGGAGACTTCTCTAAGGACCAGGCTGGTCTGCTTCAGAAGAGGATGGGCCCATGGTTGTGGTTCTTCACCCAAGATAGAAATCTGTTTTACCTTACAATGTCCTTGCATGCACTGAAAAGAAAATAGTATCCCTAAACAGAAGACAGGGGTAAAAAAAGTGGCTATATCTAATGACAAAAGTACCAATTTTGGGTCATCTTTAAAGTGATTGTAAAGGCAGAAGGTTTTTTATCGTAATGCATTCTATGTCTTCAGCAAGTGAAATGCATGCTCAATTGTATTCAGGTCAGGTGATTGACTTGGCCATTGCATACCATTCCACTTCTTTCCCTTAAAAAACTCTTTGGTTGCTTTCGCAGTATGCTTCGGGTCATTGTCCATCTGCACTGTGAAGCGTCATCCAATGAGTTCTGAAGCATTTGGCTGAATATGAGCAGATAATATTCCCCGAAACACTTCAGAATTCATCCTGCTACTTTTGTCAGCAGTCACATCATCAATAAATACAAGAGAACCAGTTCCATTGGCAGCCATACATGCCCACGCCATGACACTACCACCACCATGCTTCACTGATGAAGTGGTATGCTTTGGATCATGAGTAGTTCCTTTCCTTCTCCATACTCTTCTCTTCCAATCACTCTGGTACAAGTTGATCTTGGTCTCATCTGTCCATAGGATGTTGTTCCAGAACTGTGAAGGCTTTTTTAGATGTTATTTGGCAAACTCTAATTTGGCCTTCCTGTTTTTGAGGCTCACCAATGGTTTACATCTTGTGGTGAACCCTCTGTATTCACTCTGGTGAAGTCTCCTCTTGATTGTTGACTTTGACACACATACACTTACCTCCTGGAGAGTGTTCTTGTTCTGGCCAACTGTTGTGAAGGGCGTTTTCTTTACCAGGGAAAGAATTCTTCGGTCATCCACCACAGTTATTTTCCGTGGTCTTCCGGGTCTTTTGGTGTTGCTAAGCTCACCGGTGCGTTCTTTCTTTTTAAGGATGTTCCAAACAGTTGATTTGGCCACACCTAATGTTTTTGCTATCTCTCTGATGGCTTTGTTTTGTTTTTTTCAGCCTAATGATGGCTTGCTTCACTGATAGTGACAGCTCTTTAGATCTCATATTGAGAGTTGACAGCAACAGATTCCAAATGCAAATAGCACACTTGAAATGAACTCTGGACCTTTATCTGCTCTTTGTAAATGGGATAATGAGAGAATAACACACACCTGGCCATGCATGAAACAGCTGGGCAGCCAATTGTCACATTACTTTTGGTCCCTTAAAAAGTGGGAGGCACATATACAAACTGTTGTAATTCCTACACCGTTCACCTGATTTGGATGTAAATACCCTCAAATTAAAGCTGAAAGTCTGCAGTTAAAGCACATCTTGTTCGTTTCATTTCAAATCATAGAGCCAAAAAGATTAGAATTGTGTCGATGTCCCAATATTTATGGACCTGACTGTAAGACTGAATGAGATTTCTACTTAAGAATCATCCCATAAGTTGTTTTATCTGTTGCTTTCTTGCTGGATCTTCTATTTTCTAGATATATGACACAAGTCTCCCTTCCAACGCAGTAGTTGGCAGTGTATTTATGATCAGTGTCACACAATCCTGTTTGTCCCTGTAAAACACTTGTAGGGGTACATAAAAACATTTTAACTTTGCATAACTCGACAATTCTATTATTTCTTCTGATGTTTTTCTATTTGTCTTTATGCATAATTCATTGGTTGGCTGTTACAGTGTTATTTGCTGCTGGTAGAATGCCTGGGATGTGATTGTGTTATTAGCATTGCTGGTCTTGGGAAGGCAGGCACATTATTTTCAGCGTATTCTCTGTCTAATAATTTAATTGTAGCTCTAGAAAGCAATGTAGACTGACGTAGCTTGACTGCTCTATAAATATTGCAGTGAGGATTTACCAAAAGTGTTACTAAATCCACAACAGTAAAATCAGCCTGTATGTGCAGTAAAGCATGCTTGGTATACTCACTGTGGAATCTAAAGGGATAATCCTGTGCATTGTGTAAAAAAAGGCTGTTTGATTCTGTCTTCTCCAATCCTCCCCTTCTTTTACTGTCCCCAATCCATCTCCTAATAGTACAGAGCCCTAGATGGCACTCTGCACATGCTCAGTATGGTGTGCATTGCTAGAAAGTTGTTTGCTTTTTTTTTGGGAGGGTGCATGTGATCAGCACAGGGCCAATCAGCACTATCTAGACAGAGGGTCATCGGTCATGTAGCCTCATAAGACAGTCAGAGGAGAATGAAAACTCCTCCTACAAGCTTTAATCAATGCTCGGTTGGACACTGATAGAAGTCATAAGACTGCTTTAACTGCTGATGAGAAAAGGTATTTAGCGGTTTATATTTACTAAAATAATTGCATGTCCATGTTTTGTGTACTGTGGGAGAAAAGATATAGTGAATGCAAGCTCCTGGGTTTAGTAACACTTTAAAGAGGACCTGTACTGTGAAAGCTGTGGCCAAAAATCCAGGTAGAAGGCAAAAGGAAGATATTTTCCCACTTACTGTTTTTCCATGCCTTGGTCTACACTGTGGGGTTGAGTTACTAAAGGCAAAAAGACTGTGCACTTTACAAAGTGCAGTTGCCCTCTGAAAGTGCAGTTGCTCCAGAACTTAGTAAATGAGGGACCAAATTACATACCCAAAGAAAATAAAAAAAACAGCATTTTTGATTGTACATGATTGGATGATGGAAGTCAGCAGATCTTCTGCTTATTTACTAAGCTCTGGAGCAACTGCACTTGCAGGGGACAACTGCACTTTGTAAAGTGCACAGTCTTTTTGCCTTTAGTAATTCAACCCCTGTGTCTCTGTGGAGATGGTCATCTTGGTTCCTCATATCAGATATGTACCCTGATGACTGGTGGGGGAATAATCGAGAAACGTCAAGAAAGGCAGAGGGAACACAGGATAAATTAAAGTGGAACTATAGGCAATACTTTTTTATTTTTTAAGTTTTGGATAGAGTAAGGTGGGGGTGGGGTTTATAACCCCTGTCACCATGTCAGGTTTTTTGCCATCTGTCCTATCCCATTGTGGAGATTTACCTTCAATTCCTCTTCCATAGCAAAACAGGACTTGAAAGTAAATCCCTGCAAATTACCGTATATACTCGAATATAAGCCAAGTTTTTTAGCACATTTTTTTGTGCTGAAAATGCCCCCGTCGGCTTATACTCGAGTCACCTTTTTGCGCCTGATCTCCTGGACTTTGGGGACCCGGTTCTGGACCCCAAACTTGGCACACGTGTAGCGCCACTCTTCCTCTACAAATGTGCAAAGTTTGTTGTCCACGGGCCATACGCTTGGGGAGCAGTGATTTTTCAAAGCCGGGCACCCCTTCCATAGACTCCCATGTTAAACGGTAATTTCTCCAGAGACTTTGGGGACCCGGTACCGGCCGGCCGTAGGTCCCCTGGACCCGGATCTTGGCACACATTTAGCCCCATTTCTCCTCTACAAGTGTGCAAAGTTTGTTGTCTGGTAGACCTATGGCAGGGGAGCACAGACTTTACAAATCCGGGCACCCCTTCCATAGGCTCCCATGTTAAACCTCAGTCTAGTCATGGACACAGTGAAGCATGGGCAGAGTGAGGCATGGGCAGAGTGAGGCATGGGCAGAGTGAGGCATGGACACAGTGAGGCATGGACACAGTGAGGCATGGACACAGTGAGGCATGCACATGGACACAGTGAGGCAAAGTGAGGCACAGTGAGGCATGCAGATGGACACCCTAGGCTTATACTCGCGTCAATAAGTTTTCCCAGTTTTTTGTGGTAAAATTAGGTGCCTCGGCTTATATTTGGGTCGGCTTATACTCGAGTATATACGGTAAGCATATACTTGTGAGTCTGCTCTGAAACTTGCCAACATCTCCAAAATAAATAGCAAACAAAAAAAAATTTCCTCATTCTGGATTTTATACGCAAGATTAACACATTTTATTAATAGACATACATGTCAGTCTTTACTGAGTTACAAAAAAATACATATAAAAACAGTGACACAGCTGATTTTTAAACCTACATATTGCAGTACATTACAACCATATGAATACCAATATTGCAGTATGTTTGTATGTAACATGGCATACAAATGTTATTTGTATTATAGATATACATGTCATACATTCTAAACAAATGTAATTATGCTGTAGAAAGTCTGTACCCTTCATTTATATACCCCTGAAGAAGCTTTTTGTTTCTGAAACGTGTTGGGTGTTTCTGCTCACAAATCTTCATGTCAGAAGATAGTGTTAACCAGGGATGGATATTCATATATGTAATGTACTGAAATATGCTGGTTTAAAAATCAGCTGTGTCACTTTTTATAAGGTTTTTATTGGTTTTGTAACTCGGTAAAGACTGACATGTATGTCTTTTAATATAATGTGTTAATCTTGCCTATAAAATCCAGAATTGGGAAATGTATGTTTTTTTGCTATTTATTTTGGGGATGTTGTTTCAGAGCAAACTCACAAGTATATGCTTAATTTGCAGGGATTTACTTTCAAATCGTGTTTTGGCTATGGAAGAGGAATTGAAGGTAAATCTCCCCAATATTTTAATATAATGTGTTTAATGTTGCCTATAAAATCCTGAATGGGGAAATGTCATTTTTTTTCCCCTGCAAAATAGGGGAATCCCTTCGAGCCCCCAGGTCACCAGAACTAGTGTCCCCATTGCAAGATTTCCTTTGTTTTATATTTCTGACGACAACCCAAATTTCTTTTGGGTTGGTTTTTTGGGATTTTGTTTTACTTGCACTTTCAATGATAATGGTAAACAAGACAGAGAGGGTGAATATCCCTAGTAGGGATGCAGATAGCAATACAAATCTTAACCTAAATTGCTCTAATCCATCTCCACTCTGTCCAAAAAAAAGTTTTGCCTTTAGTAATACTTTAAGCAGAAGCAGGGAGATCCTTGCAATACAGACCCCTATGTACAGCTTCCTCTCCAGGAAAGAGAACAGTGATCAGTTCTGTGGTGACATTACCAAATTGCACCACAAATCTCATAAGACTAGCAGACAGAAACAGCTGTGTCTTAGAGGATCTCGTGCTGCAGTTATAGAATTAAGAAGTTCCCAGACACAAAGTGCACTGCTATTTTTCAGGAGGAATTCAATAAAAGGCAGATTTTTAAGGGTTTTCACAGGCAGTGGAACAGAACTCAAAATTAAAAGAATTATTATTCCATAGGCGACATCTCTAACTGTTAATTATACCTAAGCATTATCTGAAAGATCTACTCACACACCCAGGGGAACATTCTGTGTCCGGGAGAGGTCCTCATACTCAAGGGAAAGAATCTATTCAGTATTTGCTTACCAGGAGATCCAGGGTGACCAACGGACTGTAAAAATATGTAGTCGTCCCAGGGAGGACGCCAACATCTGCTCATAAGTGTAGTGAAGATTGGTTAGATCTATTACTTCTAGAATAGTTGGGTGGTTCGCGTCTTTCTACTTCCTTGTGATTGTTAGTCTAGCTGCCAGAAGTAAGTGGGTTATGGTGCTCTGGAGATGGAATGGGAATTGGTCAATCCCTAGGGACAGTAATGCCAATGCCGGGTTTAGTGGGACTTGTACTTGTGTTATTTCTGAGATTATATGGAATACATTCGACCAATAAGTCGCAAGTTTAGGGCAGTTCCAAAGTATGTGGAGTATATCTCCCCTAACGCCACATTGTCTCCAACACTGGTCAGAAATTTGTGGATTGAATCTGGATATTGTAGGTGGCGTGTAATACCAACGCAAGGTTATTTTAACTGATAATTCCCAGAGTGTGGTGCAGTTGGATGTTTTTTGATTTTCCTTACATGCTATTTGCCATTGTCGTGGTGCGAAGGATTGTCGTAAGTCTGATTCCCAATGTAAGTGGGAAAGAGACTTAGCAAAGGTGCGTTTTTGTTGGAACATGTTGTATAAGAGGGTAATATCTTTACTCTGTGGTGTATTTGATGTCAAGAAGGACCACGCTGATGGGTGAAGGTGTTGCCGGGGATCATGCAGATTGTGCAGGCAATGTTTGATTTGTAAATATTGGTAGAAGCTTGTTTGAGGAATATTCAATTCTGTCTGGATGTCCTCAAAGGTTTTAAAATTGCCTTTAGTGTAGAGATTGTGGAGATATTTTACGCCCTTTATGCTCCAAAATCTGAGTGGTACGTGATCAATTACCAAGTGCAGTACAGTGATTGGGATTTGTACAGTGACCTTGGGATCATGAATTTGTGGAAGCCAAAAGTTTGAGCCATATTTTAATGGATACTGTCATTGTAGGAGGTAGATAAGATGGAATTTTGATCCCTAATTGGGCACTAAATAGCCATAAGTTTGTTGGACCATGGGTGCAGTAAGTGGCTTCAATGCTTCCCCACGTTGTTATAGGTTCAGGGTGAAACCATTCTTTTAGCTGTGTCAGTACTGAGGCCGAAAAATAATCTTGGAAGTCTATGTATCCTACACCGCCGTATAGTCTGTGTTTAATTAATTTGGAGTGCACACATCTAGATTTTTTCCCATTCCAAACAAATCTAGATAACAAGGTTTGGAGGGATTTAAAGAAAATTGTAGGAATAGGTATTGGGAGGTTTCGGAAAAGATAGAGGATTTGTGGGAGTTGAATCATTTTGAACCCCGCTAATCTACCCCACCAAGAGAATTTGTGCTTACCCATTTCGTGGAGGTCAGTTTGTAGTTTGGTTCGAAGGGGAAGATAGTTGTGTGAGAAAAGAGATCTCGTTGATCTAGTAAGGTGGATGCCTAGATACGGGATACTGGATTCTGCCCATTTATAAGGGAATTGATGCTGTAGTAGGGTACGTGTTACCGCATCAAGTCAAGGATGTAAGATTTCGTGGCATTAGCTTTGTAATAGGATATTTCTCCAAACCAGGTTAACAATTTTTGGACTTCATGGAGGGAAGATGAAGGGCTAGTTAGCATTAATATCACATCGTCCGCAAAAATACTTATTTTGTGGGTTCGTTTTCCTATAGTCACTCCTGAAATTTTGGTGTTGGTTCTGATATGTTCAGCTAAAGGTTCCATTATCAGATTGAAAATTAGGGGGGATAATGGGCATCCTTGTCGTGTGCCATTAGATATGTGGAAGGGTGTCGATAGTAAATTAGATGTAAATACTCCTGCTGAGGGGGAAGTGTAGAGGGCTAGTATGGCTTGAAGAGAACGCCCTCCAAAGCCAAATTTTTGGAGTACCATTGCTAAGTAGGTCCAATTAACTCTATTGAACGCCTTCTCTGCATCCAAGGATAGGAGCAGAGAAGGCTTTCCGGTCGTGTTTACATGGTGAATGACATTTATCAATCTCCTGGTAGCATCAGAAGTCTGTCGGCCTTTATTAAATCCTGTTTGGTCATTATGAATCAGCTCGGGGAGGATATCAATTTGTCTATTTGCTAGCAATTTAGCATTTATTTTTAGATCGAGATTTAGCAGCGAGATAGGGTGGAAATTTGGGGGGGATGTGGGTTCTTTGCCTGGTTTAGGAAGCGTAATCACAAGAGCAGATAACATTTCTTTTGGGAAAGAAGAGGAGGATGCAGCGTGGTTGAAAAGTTCACGCAAGTGTGGGGCTAAAATTACCGCGAACATTTTAAAGTATTCTCCAGTAAATCCATCTGGGCCAGGGGATTTAGCGTTAGGTAATTTTTCAATGGTTTTTAGTATTTCAGTTTGCGTAAAAGGAGTATTTAGCTGTGCTAGTTGGTCATCTGAAAGTTTCGGAAGGCTGATGTGGTTAAGGAATGCTTGGATCTATGCAGGGGTAGGTTGGTGTGTGTTACTGTCCGATTTAAGGTTATACAAGTCACTGTAGTAGGAGCTAAAGGCGTCTGCAATGGCTTGGGGATTAATACGTTTATCACGGGTGGTATGGGTGTGCTATCTTGGTTTTCAGTCGGTAACCCTTGATGCGGTGTGCCATGGCCTTTCCCGCTTTGTTATTGGTGACATAAGAGTTATCTTTCAATTTCCTGAGTTTAAACTCATAGCCCTCAAGGAGTAGGGTGCGAAGGTCGTGTCTAAGTTTGAATATTTGGGATTGTAAGGTAGGTGAGGGATTTGTTTTGTTTTGAAGGTCAATGGCTGCTATTTCTGCTGTCAATTCGTCCATCTTCTGCATCCTCCTTTTTTTTTTATTCTAGAACCAAGTTGAATGAGAAAGCCCATTATGTAGGATTTATGTACATTCCACAAGATCGCCGGGTCAGACACTGATCCCGTGTTGTCTAGGAAGAAATCAGTTAGTTTCGAGTAAGGAATTTGGCATTTTCTGGGTTTTGCAAGATGGAATTATTGACTCGCCACATGTAGGTGTTTTGCTTCAAGTTGGTATTTGTCAGTTTGATGCTAACAGGGGCATGGTCTGACCAGGCGATAGTGTGGATTCGGGCTTCTTGTATACTTTGCAACAACCATTTGTCAGATATAAAAAGGTCTATACGAGAATAAGTGTTGTGACGTGGGGATAGGTACGCATAGTCCCTCTCCATCGTGTGACAACACCGCCATGTATCAAATAAGTAATTTTCTGTAAAAAAAGAGGTTAGTGGAGAAGTGAATCTTTTGGGTCCAGAGGACGAGTCCATGACATTGTCGGGCACTAGGTTAAAGTCCCCACAGATGAGCAGGTGTCCTTGTTGCAGTTCCTGTATTCTTTTCAAGGTAGATTTGTGGAATTTTATTTGTCCGTGGTTCGGGGCATATACGTTTGCTATTGTGTAGGTGAGATTATGTTGCATACTAATATGATAAATCTCCCTTCTGGGTCCAGGGAGCTTGTCAGTAGCTGGAAGGATACAGTGTCTCGGATCGCTATTAAGACTCCCCTCTGTTTCCGTGAATAACTTGCTGTGAAAATTTGCGGGAAGGATTTGTGCTGGCAAGGAGGGGTAGCATCCTGGGCAAAATGCGTTTCTTGTATACATAATACATCGCATCCATGTGAGATAGCTGTCTTCCACATGGAGGCCCTTTTGGCTGGGTGGTTCAGGCCTTTCACATTAAGAGTTAGGAAGTTAAAGCGGAGCTCCACCCTAAAATCATACTTTACTTCTATAGCTTCCTTTAAACATGTTTAAAAAGATTCTGTGAAAAAATATTTTTTACCTTGCCTTGATCACCCTGTTACTAAGGCAGAATTGCTAATCTGCCTTCTTCCTGGACCGCGGTGGTTCTCCTATCCTACCTAAGCCGCACTGACTCCTGGGAAATGAGTGTCATCATTTCCCAGGAGACTATGCGCTTTTCTCTGCCTGTGTTATCTGTGTTGTCATAATAACGGGGCGGGACGTTCCTCCGCCGCCGCCCGTTGTCATGACAACAACAAAAAATAACCTGCGCTACGAGCACCGCTGTTCTAACAGTATGGGTCCCATCTCGATAGAAGAGCACAGTCCGCGCTCACAGCAATACAGCAAGGGGCGGATGGTTTTTAAAAAGAGGAGGTTGTATTATTGAGCAGTGATAATACACCCGCCCCTTTGCAGTATTGGTGTGAGCGCGGCCAGCGCTGTTCTATCGAGATGTTCAACCTGTAAAAAATCAATAATACACCCGCCCCTTTCCGTATTAACCTGTACAAAATTACTTCTCAATAATACACCCCCATCTGGTTACCCAGCATGCACCTCTCCACGAATACAGGGAAAAAAAAGGAGCTGGGCTTCAGATGCCCACACATAGGATGGCAATGGCCCCAGCATGAGCTGCAGCACATAATGCAAGCCATAGAATGATTTAATGATTGATTTTGGAGCTATTACTATCTTTAATGGAATGTTTAATGTAATTAAATTTAACTTGCCAAAAAAAATTCTGACCGAAACTCCACTTTAATAGACATTTTGGAGTTGTAGTGGATAGTGTGGTGGGTTAAAGACTCACTGTTGGAGGATGGTATTGACGCTCCTCAGCTGGGCGACGGTGGCTACTGGTCAAACTGGATTCCCAGATAGCACCGGAGGTGTGGAAAGTGCAGCAGGTACTTTGCTGTAACTGTACTGGTGGAAACAAAGAGGTTAAACAAAACTCTTATGCCCTGTACACACGATCGGTTTTATCGATCAAAACAGTCCGATGGACTTTTTTCATCGGGCAAACCGATCGTGTATGGGCCCCATTGGTCTTTTTTCCATCGGTGAGAAAAAATAGAACATGTTTAAAATTTATCCGATGGGAAAAAAAACCGATAGCAAATTCAGATCGTCTGTGTGGAACTCCATCGGACAAAAAACCCACGCATGCTCAGAATCAAGTCGACGCATGCTCAGAAGTATTGAACTTCATTTTTCTCGGCTTGTCGGAGTGTTTTACGTCACGGCGTTTGGGACGGTTGGATTTTTGACTGATGGTGTGTAGGCAAGACTGATGGAAGTCAGCTTCATCGGATTTCCGATGGAAAAATCCATCAGATTAGAATCCATAGGAAATCCGATCGTGTGTACAGGGCTTTACTCTATGCAATGTAGTTCCTTGGATCCTGTAAACAAAGGGTTAGTGGACGTTTGCTTGTCACTGGTTGGATAGACACTGTGTCCCACAACTGTGGAAGTCTACACCATGGGGTGAAAACAATCGAACTGTAACTTAAAGGGTGTCAGTAATAGAACAGTCAATACCTACTAAGTGTGGGGGTATTGTTCAACAAACAAAAGAATGAAACTTAGCAGGACAGAGGACCGGGGATACATGTCGCATAGGTATTAGGTTGCAGCGTTGCAAGTCATTTCCCTCTGGGGGTTGCGATATTCTTGACGTCTGTGGTCCCGGTGTCGGGATGCTTCCAGGGCTTTCTTCTCTTCGCTGGATAGTTCAGGAATTATTCCCCAAGAGTGGAGGAGCTGTAGGCCATCTTTGGGGTTAGAGATGACAGTTGTTATTCCATTGTAGGTGATCACCAATGTAGCTGGGTGACACCATTTATAAGGAATCTTGTGGTTGATGAGCGCTTTGGTAGTTGTTTTCATCTGCCTTCTCATGTTTAGGGTATACTGGGATAGATCAGCATACGGATGAATCTCAGTGTATGGTGCAGGGAGCTCAGGTTGGGATATGGCTTTTGTCAGCAGTTTCTCCTTGGTAGGGAAGAAATTAATCTTCATTAGGACGTCTCTTGGTACTGAGGCCTCTAAATGTTTAGATTTGGGAATCCGGTGGATGCGATCGATAATTTGTTCGATCGGGGACACCTCAGGTAGCAATTTGGCAATCATGTCGCCCGCAAATTTTTGCAGCTCAGCAGGGGGAATAGATTTGGGTACTTCCCTTAGTTTAATATTATTTCTCCTCGAACTGTCCTCGATGTCCAGGAGCTTCGCTTTTATCCAGTTAGTATTATCCGATTAGTCCCTGTATGCATCTACAAGATCGTTTACAGTAATTGCACATTCATCCATTTTATGTTCTACATGCTGGACTCTTTCTCCTAGCCCCTTCATCTCAGATGAAAAGGTATTTATCATAGTTGATAGGTTCAGCATTAGGGATGATGTAAAGAAAGGAGCATGTCTTTCATGGTCGTGTCAAGGACCGGCTGGCCTGATGTGGGGTAGTTTGCTATTGAGGATGATAAGTTGAGGCCTACCTGGTCCTGGCACGGCGCCGCGGATCCATCGCTTGAGGCCTGTCTTGTGGGATCCATCCTCATCCGCGCTTTCGCTGGGCTAAGTGAGGACGGGCTGTGCGGAGGAGAAGCTGGGGCTTGTAGAGGACTGATCCCCGCATCCCAAGGCTCGAGATTATCATCCGGGAGGTCAGTGTAGGAGGATGATGCCTGCGGCTGAGCACCGCCGGCGCCATCTTGCTGCGGCTCTCCCACTTTTGCAGGCATGACGAAAAAGTCAGTGAGCTTTTTGGGATATCTATCGTCTTTCCTCTTGCGGGACTGCATTGGGTGTGCTCCGCTTGTGAAATGCTGCCCGCGACGGCTTCTGAGGCGCTGGTACTCGGTGGTTAAGTCGCTTGGTCCCCAGTTTCTGTCAGAGCTGTCGGCTTAAGCTGCCATCTCGTTCGCGCGCAAGCCATGCCCCCCGACATGACGCTTTTTGAAGAGTTGCACAGTGATATTTTCAATAAGGTGGGTGGAAGTAAACTTCAGTCATGGTAGGCTGAACCTGCAAAATTTTAATGTTTGACTGGAGTGTAAGTTTAAAAATGAATTCCAGATATAAATATTTTTGCATAATTACAGTAATTGGACCTATGTAAGTATGCATGTTCCATACCTGTCTAATCCCCAGGCACTGCTATCACAGTGATCCTCGCTACTTTCTGGGTTCCTTGCTTCTTTGTGAACACAGGAGATTGTGCCATTCAGAGAACACCTTGTTTTTTTTTTTTTTCCATGAATACAAAGGCATTCTCTGATTGGACAAGATGAAAAATGTTACGTCACTGCCCTAAAAAATATTAATAACTGCAATTCATCTTTAAAGAAGTTCAGATGCCATTTTTGGTTACTTGACCAGTCAATATGTCTACCCAGGTCTCCAGAATCATCACAACTCCAGTGTCAGCTCAGGTAGTTAGCTTGCAGCTTTAACCACTCAGTAGTCTTGAACCATTGACTATTATAATCTTGCTGCAGCTGTTGAATGAAATTTGCTGCCTTTTATCGCTGTAGCACTTTATTGTGCTTGTTACAAGGCAAATCTGGGCAACAACAGCACACCTCAGAAGTAATAAACATTATTGATAGCTCTCATAGTTCCATGGTACAGTGGCTAAGGAGAGTTATTAAATATTCAGCTGTGAGTCATTTGGCACACAACCATCCACCTATTATCCATGACTAATGAGCAAGGAACATCTGTAGGAGAATTTGGAATTCTCTGTCAACAAGTCAGCGATGTTCACAGAAACTATCTGTGATTGTTCAGTGTGGCTAGGAATTATGTACCAAGGAGATGTAGCAGAGCGAATGTGAGTTATTTGGTTTAAAACAGGCATTCTCAAGAAGAGTTCTCCAGAATCCTAGTTCGTTGAGCTGTGGCTGATTGATCTCAGTTTTGAAAGTGGCTGCTTGGTTCCAGGGCCAGCGCCACTTGACAGTCAATGACATGACAACAATAATCTTTTTTGTATCTATAAGGGTGGCCTTCCATTTCAATCATCACTTTAAGGGGACATTCTTTGCAATGACCACCAATGTAGGGGTATTTTCCCTCCAACCTCTGGTCAAGTGGTTTTAGCAGGTCTTCCCTGAGACCAGAAAATTAATTTCATGGGTTTCTCTAGGGTAAAAGGGTTGAAAAAAAGGCTGGTTTAAGTATAAAACCCAAACTTTTTTTTTTTTTGATGGTTGTGATGATAGGTTTGGAAGCTTAGTTAAGCTTTTATTGCTGTCTGTGTCTTTGTTGGGAGATTTAACCTCAAGTTTTCACCAGAGGAAGAGCTGCTTGCGATAACTGTTCTGGTGACATCTAAAAGAGGATTTCACCTTGCATTGAAGAGAAATCCTCTCACTTCTTGTTTTGTCTCTGAAACAGGAGGGAAAGGAAATCTCTCCAATGGGATATACAGACATAAACTGAAGGGGTTCAAAGCACTCTAAATGATCTAAAAACAAAAAAAACTGTATCAGGTACCAATGGATATATTTAATTTTTTGGTCCAGAATGATAATTTTTTAACTTTTCTTAGTTAAGGTCTGTGTTAATAAAATATTGGTGTACAAATAAATTGGGCATAGTCCTCATTCACCTCTCCACTGAAATACCCAGTACTTCCAGGTATGGGGAGAATATGATTCTTTCCTACAATGCACATATTGGAGTAGAAGCCTAGACAATCTACAGTGTGTATTAGCAACAGGTGAAAGGGGCTAATAAAGTGAATCTGAAGCTTACATTTTTATTATTTTTTTTTAGTTTTGGATAGAATGGTGAAAAGTAAAAACCCCAGTCAGGATATATATCTCTGTCCCTACTATGGGATGTTCACTTTGGTTGTGGTGATGACCATTGATATCAGGACTGAGAGTTAAGAAAAAGTCCACATTTCTTAGTATTGGATAGAGTAAGGGCAGGTTCCCACTTTAGCAGAGAGCTGCATTTTTCTGCATAAGTAATATATATAAATAAGTAAAATATATATAATAAGTAAAATGTATATAAAAGTAAAAAAGTGACCGTTGTTCCAGTCTGTCCAGCACTAAAAAAAGTTTTGCTTTTCATTATACTTCAAGTTTTCACCAAAACAGAAATGGAGGCAAAATCTTTCATAATACTGGTTCCAGGAGATGAAGTGAAGGAAAATATTACCAATTGGACACATGGTAAAACAGACTCCTAGAAAGGTGTCAGGATTGAATGGGAGCAGCATCTGGGGTCTGAAGCACTCATACTTTCTATTGACATGGTCTTGGCCACTGTCACGTTAGTTGGACCTTTATTCAACAAGAGGGATGGTTACCTTTTTGCTCCCCTTTTGCATTGAAAGTGTTGACCTTAAACTGTGCAGGGGAGATTTTATGACACTTCGTATATTATATGTCTGTCCTATTTAAAGTATATATGAACCCTTACCCTGTAAAATAACCAATTTAATTCAAAATACTGTAGAAATGCAAGTAAAAACATTTATATAACTATATATATATATATATATATATATGTAGCACACAGACCCTTTTCTCCGCTTGGCTCCACAACAAACAAACAAAGCGTTTATTTTATCTTTTGCTTAGGGAACAGGAAAGAGTTGATGAGAGTAAAAGATAGCAAAGTTAGGAGGTAGGTCCAGGCACAAGACTTCCAACTTATCGACACCACTTAATCCCGAGTGGGTTTAGCTCACCCGGATAGTCCCTATGAGAGCAGCCCTAGCAGCCGGTGTGGAGCCCGAACATCTACTTGAGTTTCCTTAGGATACGATCAGGAACAGTTCCAGCGCTTGTAACACTAGAAGCAAGGTGCAAATTAAAGCACGTTACAAGGCCTGTGGCGGATCTTTGAATCCCTCTAGTAGGTATTAACCAGGCCTCTTCCGAGGTGGCGACTCCTCTCACCCAAATCCCTGGTTTCCTCTCGTCTAGAACGGGTCACCCACTCCCGGGCACCCTAGGATTCTTCTTTCGGGGGTAGGCCCTAGCTAAAGGTGCTGGGCCTACTTGCAGAGCTGCAGCCCCAGGCTAAAGGTGCCTGAGACTGATACACCTGTGCGCACTCCTCTGGCCAGGAGGGCCATGAGGAGCACGCTGCTTCGGTGAGCAGAGCGGAATGGACAGACGGAAGGACCCCGAAAGATCGCGTCTGCCCCTTATGTACCCTCTCCCAGCATGCACAGCAGGCCGACCATGCCCACCGCACAACT
Organism: Rana muscosa; assembly: GCA_029206835.1. Lineage (NCBI taxonomy): Eukaryota > Metazoa > Chordata > Amphibia > Anura > Ranidae > Rana > Rana muscosa. The sequence continues at coordinate 104,959,148 of CM055116.1, read as the reverse complement.
GCCGAGAGAGGACACCCTAAGGCGTAGCAATGTTACCCATGGTTCAACCCTGACCTGATATGGCAGCACCACCTACAGGCAGCAGGGAACTACACACCAGGCAACACCACATAGGCAGAAGCAAAGAAACCTAACAATTAAAGTGGTCTGAGCCTGACTACGGACTCAGACCAACCCCTAAATTTAGGCACATAGCACCCCTGAAAGTAAAGGGGCGCTACATATATATATGTAGCACACTCTACCTTAGATAGGTAGGTGCTAGTGTAGGTTTTGTGTAAGCTGCCAGCGCAGGTAAATTTAAGCAGGCCTGTGCTGTGAGCTAGGCCTGTTTGTTTTAATCTGGGGAGTGGTTTAGTGTAGCAGTAGGTGACTGACATGTACTTCAGCTCTTGGGCGCATCCCCTGTTTCCAGGGAGAAGGTTCCTGGAAAAGGGGCAGGGCAGAGAGCTGGAGTGACATGGGGTGCATGTGAGGAGCTCTGACAAATCCCCAACTAGGATTGGCAGGGGGCAGGCCTACTACATATACCCACGGTCAGCCTGCTGGGGGAGGAGTTTGTCGGCTGGGTGAACTGGATGATGGAGTGTTAGACTGTCGCGTCTGAGGGAACCCCTTTCTGGGAGGGTGTACCTCAGGCGGGGAGCTCGGGAGCTGGGAGAGAGCCTCTCCTTACACGGTCATGGAGAGGTGTCCTGGAACAGGAGCTGGAGGAGACAGTTGACCCGCTCATCCAGAGTAAAGTCATTCAGGGCAGATGTCGGTGAGTGGAAAGTACAGTGGAGAGATCTGAAAGAGACATGCCAGGGGAGCTGGATGTAAAGCCAGAGTGAGAGACTGTGGGAGTTTTGTGTCAAATCGATGCAGCCATGAGGGCGGGCAGGATTTGCAAGTCGAACTTGCTGGGATCAGTAGTCCATCACCATTTATTCTTCTAAAGTAAATCGGTTGCTACCATAAAGGGGTACTGCAGGCCCCGGCCTACAAAGGGCTATTAAGTAAAGACACTGGGACTTATTCAGAGTGAGGCCTAGTCATGTTCTGATGGCGTGACAGGAGTACTAAGACTTGGACAGTGAAGTAGTGTGCTGGAGGAAGAAGTGTTCTGAGGTAAAAGTCTGTCATGTTTAGGGTCAGCCATCTTATTCTGCTGAGAAATGTGACGCAGTTACTTTATTCTACAAAGTACTACGTTATCCTATGGGCATCCCATGTCCCTTTTCCCCAACCAAGTTCAATCCCCTAATAAAAAAAACAACAAAAACAAGCAAGAGACTGTTCATTGACTAAGAAGTGTGTCTAATGGATGTCTGGCAGCAGGCTGAAATGTGTGGATGCTGTTACATGTAGCAACCCTGCGGGGCCATTGCTATATATATATATATATATATATATATATATATATTTACATACACACAGTGCCTTGAAAAAGTATTCACACCCCTTGAAATTTTCCATATTTTGTCATGTTACAACCAAAAATTTAAATGTATGTTTTTGGGATTTTATGTTATAGACAAACACAAATTGTGTAGTGGAACGAAAACGACAAATGGTTTTTCAAAATTGTTTACAAATAATTATATGAAAAGTGTGGCGTGCAATTTTATTCAGCCCCCCTGAGTCAATACTTTGTAGAACCACCTTTGGCTGCAACTACAGTTGCAAGTCTTTTTGGGAATGTCTCTACCAGCTTTGCACATCTAGAGAGTGACATTTTTGCCCATTCTTCTTTGTAAAATAGCTCAAGCTCTGTCGGGTTGGATGAAGAGTGTCTGTGAACAGTAATTTTCAAGTCTTGCCACAGATTCTCAATTGGATTTAGGTCTGGACTTTGACTGGGCCATTCTAACACAGGAATATGCTTTGATCTAAACCTTTCCATTGTAGCTCTTGCTATATGTTTAGGGTCGATGTCCTGCTGGAAGGTGAACCTCTGCCCCAGTCTCAGTCTTTTGCAGACTCTAAACGTTTTCTTCTATTTTCTTCTAAGATTGCCTTGTATTTGGCTCCATTCATCTTCCCATCAACTCTCTCTCTCTCTCTCTCTCTCTCTCTCTCTCTCTCTCTCTCTCTACACAGTGGGTACAGAACGTATTCAGACCCCCTTAAATTTTTCACTCCTTGTTATATTGCAGCCATTTGCTAAAATCATTTAAGTTCATTTTTTTTTCCTCAATGTACACACAGCACCCCATATTGACAGAAAAACACAGAACTTTTGCAATTTTTGCAGATTTATTAATAAAGAAAAACTGAAATATCACATGGTCCTAAGTATTCAGACCCTTTGCTCAGTATTTAGTAGAAGCACCTTTTTGATCTAATACAGCCATGAGTCTTTTTGGGAAAGATGCAACAAGTTTTTCACACCTGGATTTGGGGATCCTCTGCCATTCCACCTTGCATATCCTCTCCAGTTCTGTCAGGTTGGATGGTAAACGTTGGTGGACAGACATTTTTAGGTCTCTCCAGAGATGCTCAATTGGGTTTAAGTCAGGGCTCTGGCTGGGCCATTCAAGAACAGTCACGGAGTTGTTGTGAAGCCACTCCTTCGTTATTTTAGCTGTGTGCTTAGGGTCATTGTCTTGTTGGAAGGTAAACCTTTGGCCCAGTCTGAGGTCCTGAGCACTCTGGAGAAGGTTTCCATCCAGTATATCCCTGTACTTGGCCGCATTCATCTTTCCCTTGATTGCAACCAGTCGTCCTGTCCCTGCAGCTGAAAAACACCCCCACAGCATGATGCTGCCACCACCATGCTTCACTGTTGGGACTGTATTGGACAGGTGATGAGCAGTGCCTGGTTTTCTCCACACATACCGCTTAGAATTAAGGCCAAAAAGTTCTATCTTGGTCTCATCAGACCAGAGAATCTTATTTCTCACCATCTTGGAGTCCTTCAGGTGTTTTTTAACAAACTCAATGCAGGCTTTCATGTGTCTTGCACTGAGGAGAGGCTTCCGTCGGGCCACTCTGCCATAAAGCCCCGACAGGTGGAGGGCTGCAGTGATGGTTGACTTTCTACAACTTTCTCCCATCTCCCGACTGCATCTCTGGAGCTCAGCCACAGTGATCTTTGGGTTCTTCTTTACCAGACTCACCAAGGCTCTTCTCCCCCGATAGCTCAGTTTGGCCAGACGGCCAGCTCTAGGAAGGATTCTGGTTGTCCCAAACGTCTTCCATTTAAGGATTATGGAGGCCACTGTGCTCTTAGGAACCCTAAGTGCAGCAGAATTTTTTTGTAACCTTGGCCAGATCTGTAAAATAGTGCTGTGGGCCCACGCTTAGGAGAGGTTATGTAACTAATAACCTAAAACACTGTGAATAATAATGAAAAAAAAAAATATATATATATAATAGTGGGTGTATGAAGAGCTGCAGCCCCCCCTAGTGGGCCCCTCAAAGAGGGTCCTAGCGGTGAAAATTATTTATGGATGGGGTATGGCGCTGCTCACTGGCCCTAAACTAGGGCCAGTAGTGGTGATATATTGTGTCCAATTTTTAAGTGTAGTAAATGCTCAATGCAATCGTGCCCCTATATGATAATAAATGCTTGTCCCGAATGGGGTACAAATACCAGAGACACAGCACAGGTGTCAAAAACTGTGAAATAATGCAACGTGAGTGCCAAAGGATGTCTCATAAGTTACATCACGTGTCCTACACCATCAAGTGCATCATGGCTAATCATGGGCAATAAGAATCAACAAGTGAGCAGGCTAAAAAACAACATGCAAAAAATAATAAAAAATAAATCCTGTGAATATATAAAAAACTTATGTGCTATGCCTAAAGCAGAGACACTCGTGTATAATAGAGTCTGAGTGGCTAACCACTAAACAGAAAGTCTATGGTGAAAAATAGACTTAATGATGAAATAACACAAGAAACAGCAAACGGCAATCCTCTTCATCTAAATAGCTGGTGTGGGCTCTGATCTTCAGTTATGCAGACAATACATCCCCCACATGTGTCCCCACTCACCAGCTCCCTTCACCCCCGCAGGGGTAAACAGCGTGAAAAAGGGGGGGTTTTTGGACAGATCTGTGCCTTGCCACAATTCTGTCTCTGAGCTCTTCAGGCAGTTCCTTTGACCTCATGATTCTCATTTGCTCTGACATGCACTGTGAGCTGTAAGGTCTTATATAGACAGGTGTGTGGCTTTCCTAATCAAGTCCAATCAGTATAATCAAACACGGCTGGACTCAAATGAAGGTGTAGAACCATCTCAAGGATGATCAGAAGAAATGGACAGCACCTGAGTTAAATATATGAGTGCCACAGCAAAGGGTCTGAATAATTAGGACCATGTGATATTTCAGTTTTTCTTTTTTAATAAATCTGCAAAAATGTCAACAATTCTGTGTTTTTCTGTCAATATGGGGTGCTGTGTGTACATTAATGAGGAACAAAAATGAACTTAACTGATTTTAGCAAATGACTGCAATATAACAAAGAGTGAAAAATTTAAAGGGGTCTGAATACTTTCCGTACCCACTGTATATACACACTGTAACGACAGGGGTTAACGTAGTTTAAATATATTCCATTCCCGAACACACAGCAGCTACCAGACACTCCAACCAGCCGAATAAGACCCCATACAAATAATTCTCCCCGCACTAACGAGACAACGCTCTGTGATAAAGTTCCAAAAACATGAATGAATCTTTATTACAAGCACATGGTAGCACACTTCTCTTCAAAACACTTCCCTCCCATCCTTGGGGTACAGGGCGGGTTAAACTGTCCAATGACAATGGTGATACAGGTCAGGTGTGTTCAAACTTCTCCTTCAGTAAACAGTCTTAGCAGGAGGGGTTGCTGGAGTGATTCCCCCCCCCCATTCCTCACAGCAAGACACTTAAACATCCCATAATAGGCAGCCAGACTGTCTACCAGCTCCAATCCACATCATCACAAACGACAATGAAAAGGTCTTTGGAAGCTAGTCTGGATTCATTAACATTACAACAGGCATCCAGGTGGATTAATATTACAGACCCATTTTAAAGCAATCCAAGACATATTCTCAATGTCCATTATTTTCTGGCTCATACTTTCTAAGAACTTCTGGGTTCCACGGGCCCACCCGTTACACACACCTTTATTTTATTTTTTGTAAATGATCACATAACATAATCTCTTTTCTCGGCTGCATAAGGGGCTTGTAGAGGTGAGGTAGAGACTGTAGGGGGCTTGTCAACAGGAGGCAGAGAAAGAGCAACACTCTGATCTTCCCAGTGAAGAGCTGTGCAGGGAAGAGTGTCAACACAAGTCTGATCATTGGAGGACAAGCAGATTGTACTCCCAGCACAGCCAGAAAACTGAACACGCTGGCAGGATTTTTTCTTGTTAAAAAAAAAAAAAGAACACGCTGGCAGGGATATGTTTCTATGCCTAACGAGGTCAGTTTGAAATAGGAAATAGGAAAACAGGAGGATTGGTAGGATCACCAGGTATTTAACACCAGAGAGAACAAGATAATTTTTAACTCATTAAATGGCACAACATACACATTTCACGAATATGAAATGTTGGGTTTTACAAACTCTTTAATGATCTTGTAAGGGGATTTTTCTGACTTTAGCTGTACTATAACATGTTATGCTTTATGATTTCAGCAGTAAATTAATGTAAAGTAATAGTCTTTTTTTTTTATAGACCAGTGCTCTCCTTTCATTGGCTCCTCTAGAACATGTCTGCTTGTATGATTGTGCCAGGACTGATGGGAATAGTGAAGTATTGTCCTTAATACACAGACCTTTAATTTTTAAACACTGCACAACACTCTTTACTGCCATTAAACATTACAATAAGCTATAATAGTCTGTTTAGTTTGCCAACTTTAAATGTAAATGACAATCTTGTTGACATAAAAATATTCATTTCAAATTGCACTGATGAAAAACACATTACTTATGCCTCTAAATGTAGATCTATAACAAGTTTCTATTAACTGAAAAAACTAAAAAAACTAAAGACGGATGCAGAAATTAAAACGAGCCCCAAATGGCAATATTGCTTATAAAATGAGAATTAGTTAATTAGGAAAATAATTCAATCAAATATGTTGTTAAACTGAAATTTTAAATTAAATTTGTGCCTATAAAAAAAAAAAAAAAATAAGAATGTAAATAATTACCTTTTCACGCTGCCCACGCTGTTGAACGCTGCTCAGATCAAGAGGAATCATGGGCGGAAGTCTGCCCAGAGGCTGCCACTTCCCATTTGTCCATCTGCTTGTCCCCAGTGCAATCAGTGGTTGCTCCCACCGTCCTCCATGTCATGGCTGTTTCTTGTAGGGGCATGGAGTTTCATCAGGAGGAGCCAGTGCAAGCTGGGGCGGGCATGGGAGATTGAAACTCACGGAAGTTTGCATCATTCTTTCTAGGTATAGCTTTAACTTAAACTAAAGCCAGGTACACACTACATTTTAATTTTTTTCGTGCAACCCTTCACCTCCGACAGAAGCCGGCCGAATAACAGGCTTCTGTCGGACAGACCAACATACACATGGGCAGAATGTCTGCTGTTTTGTTTTTTGTTTTTTGAACCAGCAAATATTCCCTGACATGCATTAATAAAAACAGTAAAGGCGCGCCTCATGGGCGACCGTTAACTAGGCGCCCTGTGGCGCAGCAACTAAATGAACTATCTAGCTGGCCAGGCCTGGCTCAGATACTCATGCCTCGTACACACGGCCGAGATTCTCGTCGAAAAAAACATGTCGTTTTTTTCGACGAGATTCTTGGACAAGAAACTTGTCCCGGCTGAGTGTACACACGCTCCTTTCAAAGAACCCGCGGTTCTTTGAATGGAGCGAACGCGGTGACGTCATCGAATACGACGAGCATGCGCTCGTCACATTCGATGCCGTCGCCGCCATCTTTGTTCACCCTACCTATTCCTAGGAAGCTACCGCGCATGCGTCAAAGTCATTTCGAGCATGCGCGGGCTTCCCGGCGAAAAGGTAAGTGTACACACACACAATTTTCTCGTCGAGAAACAGGCTGACGAGAATCTCGACGAGAAAATAGAGAGCAGGTTCTCTATTTTCTCGTTGAGATTCTTGTTGCTTTTCTTGACGAGAAACCATACACACGAACGAATTTCTCAGCAAGAAATCTCTGCCAGCAAGTTTCTTGCTGGTTTTTGCCGAGAAATTCGTTCGTGTGTACGAGGCTTAAGACTCAGGCCTCGTACACACGGCCGAGATTCTCGTCGAAAAAAACATGTCGTTTTTTTCGACGAGATTCTTGGACAAGAAACTTGTCCCGGCCGAGTGTACACACGCTCGATTCAAAGAACCCACGGTTCTTTGAATGGAGCGTACGCGGTGACGTCATCGACTACGACGAGCATGCGCTCGTCACATTCGATGCCGTCGCCGCCATCTTGGTATACCCTATCTATGCCTAGGAAGCTACCGCGCATGCGTCGAAGTCATTTCGAGCATGTGCGGGCTTCCCGGCGAAAAGGTAAGTGTACACACACACAATTTTCTCGTCGAGAAACAGGCTGACGAGAATCTCGACGAGAAAATAGAGAGCAGGATCTCTATTTTCTCGTCGAGATTCTTGTCGCTTTTCTTGACGAGAAACCATACACACGAACGAATTTCTCGGCAAAAAATCTCTGCCAGCAAGTTTCTTGCTGGTTTTTGCCGAGAAACTCGTTCGTGTGTACGAGGCTTCAGTCCCTAGGGGATGATGTTTTCTTCACCGGCAAGTCTTTAAAGGTGGTGCACATAACAGAACAACATTTGTAATCCAATGGGGAAATGGTAATAGAAACAAACACTCTACCGGAGATCTCCCTATGGATCTCCAGTAGTGATGAGCCGAACACCCCTGGGTTCGGTTCGCACCAGAACCCGCGAACGGACCGAAAGTTCGCACGAACTTTAGAACCCTATTAAATACAATGGATGCGAACGTTCGAAATCTAAAGTGCTAATTATAACGACTATTATGCATGTCATTGTCCTAAAAAGGGTTTGGGAACCCGGGTTCTGCACCAGGGGACATGTATCAATGAAAAAAGAAGTTTTAAAAACGGCCGTTTTTCGGGAGCAGTCATTTTAATGATGCATAAAGAAAGAAAAAAAAGTCAAATATTCCTTTAAATATTGTACCTGGGGGGTGTCTAAAGTATGCCTGTGAAGTGCCACGTGTTTCCCGTGTTTAGAACTGTCCCTGCACAAAATTAAATTTCTAAAGGAAAAAAAGCCATTTAAAACTGCTTGCGGCTTTAATGTAATGTCTGGTCCCGGTAATATGGATGAAAATCTTTAAGAAAAATGGCATAGCTACCCCATCACACCCCCCCCCCTCCCTACCCCAGCCCCTTTGGGTCTTGTATGGATATTAAGGGGAACCCCGCACACAAAATAAAAAAGGCCCTATATACTCTGAACAGCCGTATACAGGCGGTGCATACAAGACAGGGACTGTAGGTTTGTTCTTATGTAGAATCTGTTTCTAATTTTGAACAGGTACATTGTTTAAGTGTAGCTCCAGCCAAAAAATCTATTTTTAAGCCTTTTGGAAAACATAGGGAAGGGTTATCACCCCTGTAACATTTGTTTTGCTGTCTGTGCAGTGTGCACCTGTTCAGAACAGTTCACCTCACTTTTCGTCCTAATGACAAATGTTTTTTTGAAAATTTGGGGTTTTTATTGAAACAAGAACTGGTGATAAAGCATCAGTGGAGAGGAGACACTTTTTTTCCCATATTAACTCTTACAGGAGAGAATTTCCCTTCCTAGGGGTAGATTTCCTCTCACTTCCTGTTGTATCCTTCCGTTTGCAAGGAGGAGTCGTTTGTAAGTTGGATGTTTGAAAGTAGGGGCCTGCCGTATATACTCAGCTGAAATTTGCCCCTTATATGTTGGTGTTGCTACAACACTGTGAGCCCTCACAGTTACTCTTGGTGGGCGCATGAATGGGCCCTGCTGTGAATTATTAGATCAAGAATTGTAATTGCATGCCCCTGTTGAACAGAGGCTGAAAAACTGGGCCTTTGGTGGTGGTGGTGTTGACACAACACTGTAAGGCCTCACAGTTACTCTTGATGGGCGCAGGAATGGGCCCTGCTGTGAATTATTAGATCAAGAATTGTAATTACATGCCCCTGTTAAACAGGGGCAGAAAAATTGGGCCTTAGGCACTGGTGCCACAACACTGCAACCCCTCACAGATACTGTACTTGGAGCACAGCAATGAGCCCTGTTGCAAAGTATTGCATCAAAAATTGTAATTACACGTCCCTGTTAAACAGGGGCTGAAAAATTGGGCCTTAGGCACTGGTGCTGGTGCCACGACACTGCAACCTCTCCCAGATACTCTAGTTGGAGTGCAGGAATGAGCCCTGCTGCAAAGCATTGCATAAAAAATTGTAATAACACACCCCTGTTAAACAGGGGCTGAAAAATTGGGCCTTAACCACTGGTGGCGGCACCCAGAAACAAAAATGTTCTTCCAAGCTATCATCATCAATCGGATCATTGAGTAGGAGGAGGATAGTCAGTCAACATAACAGGACAGTCTCTCAGCATCAGCATCAGTCTTGAAGGGATGTGACATTTGAAAATAAATTAGTCTGTTATATCAGCTTCAGGTGTTTGGTAGCTGGTGGTGATCCAAGACTGGTTCATCTTTATGAAGGTCAGTCGATCAACCGAGTCGGTGGACAGGCGCACCCTGTGATCCGTGACAAATCCTCCAGCAGCACTGAATGTGCGTTCTGAAAGAACGCTGGATGCAGGACAGGCCAGTAGCTCAATTGCATACTGTGCAAGCTCTGGCCAGTGATCCATCCTCAAGACCCAGTAAGCCAGAGGATTTTCGGTGGGGAAGGTGTCCAAGTCTGACCTTGCCCCTAGGTATTCCTGCACCATGTATATCAGACGCTGGCGATGGTTGCTGGAACCGATCATACCTTGGGGCTGCGGACTAAAGAATTGTCTGAACGCATCGGTCAGACGGCCACCTTCCCCACCGCTCCTTCTTTGACTGACCGAAGCCTCAGCAACTCGTTGTCCAGGACCAGGAGTTTGTAACCTCCCAGTCTCTGGGAACGCGTTGCACAGACCTTTCTGCAAGGCCTCCCGGCGTTGTCTCATCCTCTGCTCCCTCTGCGACGGTAAGATAAGGTCCGCAACCTTACCCTTGTACCGTGGATCAAGGATAGTGGCCAGCCAGTAATGGTCCCTCTCCTTGATCCGAAGAATACGAGGATCCTTCCGCAGACTTTGCAGGATCAGGGAGGCCATGCAGCGTAGGTTAGCTGAGGCATTCGGTCCGTAGTCCTCTGGGTCACTAAGGACGACATGATCCGCAGCCACCTCCTCCCAGCCACGTACAAGTCCACTGGTTTCTTGGGACTGTAAATCATCCCTAAAAGACTGCTGCTGATGATGCTGAGTGCCAGGCTCCACCCCCATGCTGACACAATCCTCCTCCTCCTCCTCTTCCTGTGCGATGGGTGGGACAGAAGGAACACTGTCTGGGTAAAGGGGGCCTTGAGAGGCAAGGAAGTCCTCCTCTTCCTGCCTCTGTTCTGCCTCAAGTGCCCTGTCCATTATTCCACGCAGTGTATGTTCCAACAGGTGGACAAGAGGTACAGTGTCACTGATGCATGCACTGTCACTGCTCACCATCCTCGTGGCCTCCTCAAATGGTGCCAGGACAGTGCATGCATCCCTGATCATGCCCCACTGGCGTGGTGAAAAAACCCGAGCTCCCCTGACCCTGTCCTGGTGCCGTAGTCGCACAGGTACTCATTGATGGCCCTCTGCTGCGTGTGCAGCCGCTGCAGCATGGCCAACGTTGAGTTCCACCTGGTGGGCATGTCACATATAAGGCGGTTCTTGGGCAGGTTCAACTCCTTTTGCAGCTCAGCCAGGCGAGCACTGGCATTATAAGATCTGCGGAAATGCACACAGACTTTCCTGGCCTGCCTCAGGACATCCTGTAAGCCCGGGTACCTGTCCAAGAACCGCTGCACCACCAGGTTAAGGACGTGAGCCACACAGGGCACATGGGTCAGTTGTCCCTGTCGGAGGGCGGAGAGGAGGTTGGTGCCATTGTCACAAACCACCATTCCTGGCTTAAGCTGGCGTGGCGTCAACCACCTCTCGGCCTGCCCCTGCAGAGCAGACAGAACCTCTGCCCCAGTGTGGCTCCTGTCCCCCAAACACACCAGCGCAAGCACGGCATGGCATCTTTTTGCCTGCGTACTTGCGTAGCCCCTTGAACGCCTATGGAGCACCGCTGGTTCCGAGGACAAAGCACAGGAAGAGGCCATGGAGGAAGAAGAAGAGGAGGGGGTGGAGGAGAGAGGTGTGTCACAACCAGTAGTAGCATTTTGGAGGCGTGGCGGCGGAACAACCTCCAACACTACTGCACCTTGTCCTGCATCCTTCCCAGCTGCCAAAAGAGTGACCCAATGGGCCGTGAAAGAAAGGTAACGTCCCTGTCCATGCCTGCTGGACCATGAGTCAGCGGTAATATGCACCTTACCGCTGACTGCCCTGTCCAGCGAGGCCAAGACATTGCCTTCCACATGTCGGTAGAGAGCCGGAGTCGCCTTCCGTGAGAAAAAGTGGCGTTTGGGAACCTGCCACTGAGGAACCGCACATTGCACAAACTCACGGAAGGAGGCCGAGTCTACCAACTGAAAAGGCAGCAGTTGAAGCGCTAGCAATTTAGCCAAGCTAGCATTCAACCGCTGGGCATGTGGATGGCTGGGAGTGAACTTCTTTCGACGGTCCAGCAGCTGGGGCAGGGAAATTTGCCTGCTAGAATCGGACGTCGGTGTACTGCTAGCAGAGTGCCCGCAAGTACTTGGCTGTGACACACCTAATTCTACACCTTCATTCCTCTCAGTGCAGGTTTCAGAGAGGACTGAAGGTATAGTGGGGTTGGAGATCCCAGCTGATGCGGTGCAAGGAGAGGTCCGCTTTGTTCTTTGGTGTGGGTCTTTAAGGTAGGCTTGCCAACGAGCTGCATGGCAGGTCAACATATGTCTGGTCAAGCATGTGGTGCCCAAGCGGGTGATGTTTTGGCCATGCGATATACGCTTGAGACATATGTTGCAAACAGCAGCTGTGCGATCTGATGCACTCGACTCAAAAAAGCCCACACCAAATAACTTTTTGAATAACGGGCAGAGGCAGCGCCCTGTACAGGCGGAGCTCTGCGGTGTGATTCCGTCGGTGTGCTGCCCTTACGCTGGCCCCCCGAGGGCATCCTGCCTCATTGGAGATGTGCCTCCTCCTCATCCTCCTCCTCCTCCTCTCTCCTATTAGGCACCCACGTGGAGTCAGTGACCTCATCATCCCCTCCCTCCTCATCACTGGAGCCAATCTGGCAGTATGCTGCAGCTGCTGGAACATGACTGCCAGATTGGTGTTGTTCTGTCTCAACTACAAAGCGATAAAGTTCATCTCCAGGTTTAAGTAGGCCTTACTCAAGCTGGTTTGATATTCATCCCTTGCATCGATACAGGCAGTTTAACTCAATGAATAAACTCACAGTTAGGACGACAGACGATGAATCCTTTCGAATGTTCCGTTTAATGATGGATATTCATAGGTAGAAAAACATTGCAGTTGTAAGCCACATGTAAGATGTTTAGCATGGAAGATATACAGGAGTAATGACCAGAATCAGGAAGTGGAGGAGATATATAAAGAACTACGGTGAGAGAGAGAGTTCAGCTAGAAAGAAGGGGACAGATCTTAAAGACACAGAGCAAGAATAATCACATAGTGTAACACAACACTCCCCGTCTGAAATCTTTAGATTTCATAACCTTAACCACTTAACAACCACCTGCCGACAAATAACGTCGACAAGGTGGTTGCTTAACTCTGGGAGGACGTTATATAACGTCCTCCCAGAATCGCGCTCCCGCGCGCCCCCTGGGGCGCGCACACGGGAAACTCCGTGACCGCCGGGTCCAGAGGACCCGGCAGATCACGAATCGCGGTAAATCGCTGCTGATAGCGGCCGTTTACCACGTGATCGCTCCGTCAAATGACGGAGCAATCACTTGTAAACAGACCGGCGTCATTTGATGACGCCGGTTCCTCCCTCCCCTCTCTGTACCGATCGGTACAGTGTGAGAGGGGAGGGGGAGGGAGCGGATGGCAGCAGCAGCACTGTGGGCTGGATCTGTGACAATTGCAGTCACAGATCCAGCCATCCATCCATCCCTGCTCAGCCATCCCTGTGCTATACCCTGCCAATACTCTGCAATACACCCTGCCAATACTCTGCAAAATACCCTGGTGCAATACTCTGCAATACCCTGGTGCAATACTCTGCAATACCCTGGTGCAATACTCTGCAATACCCTGGTGCAATACCCTGCGAAATACTCTGCAATACCCTGCGAAATACTCTGCAATACCCTGCGAAATACTCTGCAATACCCTGCGAAATACTCTGCAATACCCTGGTGCAATACTCTGCAATACCCTGGTGCAATGCTCTGCAATACCCTGGTGCAATACTCTGCAATACCCTGGTGCAATACTCTGCAATACCCTGGTGCAATACTCTGCAATACCCTGCACAATACTCTGCAATACCCTGCACAATACTCTGCAATACCCTGCACAATACTCTGCAATACCCTGCAAAATACTCTGCAATACCCTGCGCAATACTCTGCAAAATACTCTGCAATACCCTGCACAATACTCTGCAATACCCTGCACAATACTCTGCAATACCCGCCACAATACTCTGCAATACCCGCCACAATACTCTGCAATACCCTCCACAATACTCTGCAATACCCTCCACAATACTCTGCAATACCCTCCACAATACCCTGTGCAATACCCTCCACAATACCCTGTGCAATACCCGTGCAATACCCTGCCATACACCGCAATACCCTGCCATACACCGCAATACCCTGCCATAGTCCGCAATACTCCGCAATGCCCTGCAATACTCCGCAATGCCCGGCAATACTCCGCAATGCCCGGCAATACTCCGCAATGCCCGGCAATACTCCGCAATGCCCGGCAATACTCTGCAATAACCACTTCCCGCCCTCCGGCCGTCATATGACGTCCTTGACTATGTGCGGATATATCTGAATGATGGGAGCAGCTACAGGCATCATTCAGATATCAGCTTTTTCAGCCAGCGATTCCCTACACCATAACAACAATCATAGCGGCTGTTCCGCCGCTTGATCATTCTTACGGGAGGCGAGAGGGGATGTCCCCCCGCCGCCCTCCGGTGCTTCTACCGACTCACCGCTACGATCAAAGCCAGGATTGTTGTTTTTTTTTTTTGTATTTTTTTCAGGCTTCCCAGCCTAGAGGTGAGATGTGGGGTCTTATTGACACCCCCCCCCCATATCTCACTGTAAAGAGGACCTGTCATGCCATATTCCTATTACAAGGGATGTTTACGTTCCTTGTAATAGGTATAAAAGTGATCAAAAAAATGTTTAGGGCGGAAAAACATGTCAAACTAAAATAAATAAAGTAAAATGAAGAATAAATTATTTTATTTTTTTTTAAAGCGCCCCTGTCCCCGTGAGCTCGCATACAGAAGCGAACGCATACGTAAGTCCCGCCCACATATGAAAACGGTTTTCAAACCACACATGTGAGGTATCTCTGCGAACGTTAGAGCGAGAGCAATCATTTTGGCCCTAGACCTCCTCTGTAACTCAAAACATGTAACCAGTAAAAATATTTAAAGCGTCGCCTATGGGGATTTTTTAAGTAGCGAAGTTTGGCGCCATTCCACGAGTGTGTGCAATTTTTAAGGGCGACATGTTAGGTATCTATTTACTCGGCGTAACTTCATCTTTCACATTATGCAAAAACATTGGGCTAACTTTACTGTTTTTTTTTTTTTTTTAAGCACAAAACATTTTTTTTCCGTAAAAAACGCGTTAAAAAAATTGCTGCGCAAATATCGTGCGAGATAAAAAGTTGCAACAACCACCATTATATTCTCTAAGGTCTTTGCTAAAAAAAACATATATATAATGTTTTGGGGTTCTATGTAATTTTCTAGCAAATAAATGATGATTTTTACATGTAGGAGAGAAATGTCAGAATTGGCCTTGGTGCTCCAGAACGCCTGAAGGTGCTCCCTGCATGTTGGGCCTCTGTATGTGGCCACGCTGTGTAAAAGTCTCACACATGTGGTATCGCCATACTCGGGAGTAATAGCAGAATGTGTTTTGGGGTGTAATTTGTGGAATGCATATGCTGTGTGTGAGAAATAACCTGCTAATATGACAATTTTGTGAAAAAAAAAAAAGAGAAAAAAAAAATCTTGATTTTGCAAAGAATTGTGGGAAAAAATTACAACTTCAAAAAACTCACAATGCCTCTTTCTGAATACCTTGGAATGTCTTCTTTCCAAAAAGGGGTCATTTGGGGGGTATTTGTACTTTTCTGGCATGTTAGGGTCTCAAGAATTGAGATAGGACGTCAGTACTTCAGGTGTGATCAATTTTCAGATATTGGCACCATAGCTTGTGGACTCTATAACTTTCACAAAGACCAAATAATATACACCAATTTGTACTTATTTTTACCAAAGATATGTAGCAGTATAAATTTTGGCCAAAATTTATGAAGAAAAAATAGTAATTTGCAAAATTTTATAACAGAAACGAAAAAAAAATCATTTTTTTACAAAATTTTCAGTCTTTTTTCTCTTATAGCGCAAAAAATAAAAAACCCAACAGTGATTAAATACCACCAAAAGAAAGCTCTATTTGTGTGAAAAAAAGGACAAAAATTTCATATGAGTACAGTGTTGTATGACTGAGTAATTGTCATTCAAAATGTGAGAGCACCGAAAGCTGAAAATTGGTCTGGTTATTAAGGGGGTTTAAGTGCCCAGTGGTCAAGTGGTTAAACTAAAATATATATTTTCAAAAAGTCCAATACTGACGAATGTCCTGGAACCTGTAATGAAAAACATGCAACAAGCAAATAATAAACGTAAGTTCAAATGGATGAAGAACATGAAGTCACAGTATGATGTCTTCAAATAATTCCAAAGTTCTGAGTAGAACCTGTAGATGGCAGCAATGTACTCCCCGCCGTGCCAACAGCATGGCTAGTCCTTGCACAAGTCACTCACCTGGCAAAAGGAGTACTAACTCTGTAATTGGTCGACTAAAGGTTCGTGTCGATCCTCCCTTGGTTACCTTGACTTCTACCTTCCGGACCTTGTTATCGTCGCTGGGCATAACTTTAGTAATAAGGCCACTCATTCCGACAAATTCCTTGTCTTTTAGAAGGATGAGGTCTCCAACCTTAAGATTCGGCTTAGATGCTTGCCATTTGTTACGACCTTGAAGGTGGTGAAGATACTTTTTCTTCCAGCGATGCCAGAACACATTGGCTAGATGCTGCACCTGCTTCCATTGATGCCTGTAATGGTGTGACCGCAGCTTCTGTTTTGTACTTACAGAAGTGTAGAGTGAGGTGTTCACAGTTCTTATTTCCTTATCATCTTCAGGGTTTACTAGCCCATAGGTGGTGTCAATAGGGAGTAAGTAAGAGTCCTCACGCAGAAACCTTGGAGGTGACAGCCATAAGCTGTCCTGAAGAGCGGCAGGTGACACGGCTCTGGTCCCACAGTCAGCTGGGTTGAGTTCAGTGGGAACGTGATGCCATTGACTTGGTAGAGAGAATCTCTTGATACGTTCAACCCTGTTGCTGACGTACACATAAAATTGTTTTGTTTGGTTGTTTATGTAACCAAGTACTACCTTACTGTCTGTATAGAAGGTGAAAGAATCAATTGTAGTGTCCATTTCACTTCGTATGACCTCTGCAGTTTCTACTGCTAGCACGGCTGCACAAAGTTCAAGTCTTGGTATGGTATGTGCAGGCTTGGGTGTGAGTTTTGCCTTGCCTAGGACAAAACTACAGTGTGATTCTCCATTCAGTTCAGAGGTCTTCAAATAGGCTACTGCAGCAATAGCTTCAACTGATGCATCAGAGAAAATATGAATCTCTCTCCGGTTAGCAGTTGAAGTGGATCCTGGAACATAGCAACGGGGAATCTGAAGTTTTTCTAGTGACTTCAAAGAATATCTCCACCTTTCCCACTTGTGTTGATTCTCACTAGGCAAGGGAGTATCCCAGTCTATGTTCTCAGTAGACAACTGTCTTAGTAAAATCTTACCTTGAATGGTAACTGGAGCAAGGAAACCCAGTGGGTCATAGATGCTATTCACCACGGACAGGACTCCTCTCTTAGTGAAGGGTTTGTCACAAGTTGACACTTGGAAGGTGAATTTTTCTTGTTTGATGTTCCACAACAAACCCAGACTTCGCTGTACAGGAGGCACATCTGTACCTAAGTCAAGGTTTTTTAGACTAGTGGCATAGTCCTCAGAGTGAAAGGCATTCATAAGTTCCTGGCTGTTGGATATAATCTTGTGCAGTCTAAGGTTTGCTACAGACAGCATCTCCTTTGTTCTGGTGAGAAGATCAATTGCTTCTTTAGCAGTTGGAAAGGACTTAAGTGCGTCGTCAACGTAGAAGTTTCTTTCAACAAATTGACGGGCATCAGATCCATATTCAACTTCTCCAGTCTGAGCTGTTCTCCTTAGCCCATAAGTTGCCACTGCTGGGGAAGGACTGTTACCGAAGACATGTACCTTCATGCGATAATCTATAACTTCCTTGTTGAGGTCATTGTGCCATAGGAACCTGAGGTAGTTTCTGTTGTCTTCTCTGACGGTGAAGCAGTGAAACATCTGTTGAATGTCGGCCATTACTGCTACAGGCTCTTGTCTGAAACAAATCAAGACTCCTATTAGACTGTTGTTCAAGTTGGGTCCAGTAAGGAGCATGTTGTTAAGAGAAACACCTTTGTGCTGAGCACTGGAATCAAAGACAACTCTGATTTGGTCTGGTTTGCGTGGGTGATACACGCCAAAGGATGGAAGGTACCAGCATTCTTCTCCCTCCTTTAGTGGGGGAGCAGGCTCTGCATGATCTCTGTCAAATACATTTTGCATAAAGTCCACAAAGTGCTTTTGCATCTCTGGTTTCCTGCTTAAGTTTCGCTTTAAGGAGGAGAATCTACTGATGGCCTGCTGTAAGTTGTTGGGCAATCTCTCTCTTGGGAGACAAAAGGGTAGGGGTGCTACCCAGTTATTGGAGTCATCTTGAAAGAACTCATTGTCCATTACCTTGATGAATTCTTTGTCTTCCATTGAAGGAGCCAGTATGTCATCTTCACTGGTAGCATTAAACACTGTAGAGCCGAAGTCGCCATCATGGCAGGAGAAAGGGCTTGTGTCACCTGAGATACCATGTTGCCATTCGTGGCTGGCTATCTTCTCTTTCACCCAGTAGTGATGTGGGCATGGCTCAAAGTAAGTGTTTCGGCCATTTGGCAGAACATTTGTCTTGAATGACGAAATGTTGGTAGGTCTTTTCATTTTGCCTATGCAGACATTGCCTATGATGACCCACCCTAGATCTGTGCGCTGGGAAAATGGGGCATCTGGGGGTCCACTGACTTGTCTGTGTACCTTGTGAACTCTTAGAATGTCTCTTCCTAACAGAAGAAGGATCTGAGCATCTTTGTCAAGCGGCGGTATCTCATTTGCTATTACCTTGAGGTGAGGGTGATGGAAAGCAGCAGCTGGAGTAGGGATTTCTTCCCTGTTAGCAGGTATCTGATTGCACTCAACAAGTGTAGGTAAGGGTAATTGCAAGTTACCTTTGAGAGAAGATACCATGAGTCCATGAACCCTTCTTCCAGAAACCTCTATAGTTCCACTACAGGTACGCAAGGTGTAAGGGATGAGCTTCACCTTTTATTTCAAATAGATTGAACAATTCCGATTTTGCAAGTGATCGATTGCTCTGATCGTCTAAGATAGCATATGCCTTTAGAGACTTTTCTGGTTGATCCTTGTGATATATGTTCACCAAGCATATCTTAGCATAGGACTTACCACAGCGGTCTTCTCCACAAACTTCAGTGCAGGATGAAGAAATGATGGTAGAATTAGGCACTTGGTCTGTATTCTCCCCGCCATGCGTTAACCTGGGAGGAGTGTTGGCAGGTTGTGCAGAGCTGGGCTCAAGAGGATGGAGGGCTTGCACATGTTCTTCAGAGCCACACTCTATGCACTTGATGGACACATTACAGTCCCTTGCAAAATGTTCTGTAGAAGCACAGCACCTGAAACATACCCTAAATGTCTTTAAAAGCTCCTTGCGCTCTTCCAGAGGCTTTTTCCTAAAGCCGATACATTTATTGAGGGGGTGTGGCTTCTTGTGTATGGGACACTCTCTGTTAGGGTTTTCAATCTTGCTACTCTGTTTGTTCGTGGCTAGAACTGTGGTAGGAGTGGGAAGGATGTCAGTCTTTTTCACGGACACTGGGCCTCTATGGTTTCTATAGTTGCCCTGAAGACTGGTACTCTTAGGAAAGGGTGAGAAGAGGCTGTACTCACCGTAGGAAAAACTTGGATCGTTCTTGGTCTCTGCAATTTTCCTGATGAATTCACAGAAGAAAGAGAATGGAGGGAAGGAAACCTTGTTCTCTCTTTTGTATGATGACCCTAGTGCAGTCCATTTCTCTTGCAAACCATACGGGAGCTTGGAGACAATTGGGTTTACCCCTCTTGGAGTGTCAAGGTAACTGAGTCCAGGTAGTTTTCGGTCTGTCTTGGCTAGCTGAAGCTCAAGGAGAAGGTCACTAGGTCTCTGGAACTCCTTGTTGTCCTTACCGGATATCTTTGGGAAAGTTTCCAGACGCATGAACAAAGCATTTTCTATAGCTTCTGGACTGCCATAACTTTGCTCTAGTCGCTCCCATGCAGCTGCGAGGCCTGCAGTAGGATTGTCCATGAAAACCGATCTTAATGGCTTAACACGTGCAGCAGATAGAGGACCAAGCCATTTGATCAGCAGATTCAATTCTTGATCAGCTGTAATGCCAATATTGCTGATTGTAGTTCTGAAGGCACATTTCCAACTTCTGTAGTTCTCAGGTTGGTCATCAAAACTTGTAAGACCATTCTTTGTGAGCTCTCTGCGAAGCATGTACCTCACAAACTCTTCTGTCTCAGTTGTCTCCGCCTTTATGTGAGATGCTGTTGGCTGTATGGTGCTGATTGCGTTATCTTTGACATTGTTGTTAAAGGACACAGGGAAATATGGTGCAGCAGATGCATCCAGGTGAGTTGCTTGCTTGAAGTCAGTTGTTCCAATGGTACGTTGATTCAAGGCTGTACCGATGACTGGAGATTGATGACTTGCTTGAAGCTTGCGCTGATGCTCTGTGACGTATGAAGGCAGGCAAGGTAGGC
This sequence comes from Rana muscosa, assembly GCA_029206835.1. Taxonomy (NCBI): domain Eukaryota; kingdom Metazoa; phylum Chordata; class Amphibia; order Anura; family Ranidae; genus Rana; species Rana muscosa. The sequence goes on along the minus strand of CM055116.1, from coordinate 104,938,805 downwards.
AGGTAGGAAATGCAGTGGAGTGATTTTGAGTGCAGGAAGTTGCTGGAACCTCTTTAACTTGAAGCTGTGAAGGAGTCTCTATGTAGTCGGGAGCATTGGAGACAATGGAGTGTGCACTGCAGTGGCTTAGGACATAGTCTTTAGTGCGTTTGAGGGGGTCTTCCATATCTGCTATGTTTAGGTTAATGCTGTCTTTCTCACTTGCACCTTCGTCTGCACTGATAGCTTGCTGTAGGACCCTTAGCTTTGCCATAGCTGCGTCATGTTTACACTGTTCATTTAAGGTTTCCATTGTTGCACTTTGTCGTGCTGACTGCGCTTCCAACTCTGCTCTTTTTTCTGCATATGCCACCTGCACTTTGCTGGCTTCCACTTCAGCGCGGGCATTAATAAGTCGCTCACTGAGTGTTGAGTATCTTGAACTATGGGATCTTGACGAGTTTTTAGAACGTCTGGTGGAAACAGATCTGTGAGATGCAGTGTCCTGTAACAGCTTTATTTTTGCTTCTGCCTTTAATCTGGTTTGCTGGATAAAACTGTCTCTTTCAAGGTTAAGAATGTTGACACGCTTTAACTGCCTCATCGCATTTTCTGACTTCATGTTTTGTAAGACATTAGTGAATTTGATGCTGGTAAGCTGATAAAGCTCATATGAGGCAGAAAGTTGTTTAATGGCGCCCTCTAGTGTCAGTAGTTCACGTTCAACAGACACTGTATTGGCTTCAGCAAGGATTTTCTCCCAGACTAATTCCAAGCTATTTGACAATTCAGTTCTTGAAGCTTCATAATTCTCCATTACTTTCCAAGTGGGTTTAACTGAGCGTTTGGGTAACTCAGTTTCTTCAGGAACTTGTGGGGAGGTAGATGTGAGTTCACATGCAGAAGCTTGATCACTCATGATAGCAGACTGACTGTGAAAGCAGGCAGGATCTGTGTGCTGAAATATGACACCGTGCAGATTGTCTCAGGCCATAAGGCTGCCATGTGCTGCTCTGTCCCTTCTGTCTTGCTATGAGGGCAGTAAATCTTGTCTGTTTCAGTACTGACATGCAGAAATCTTGTAATTAGGCTGTGAAACTCCGTTTTTCTACTGTTCTGTCTCAACTACAAAGCGATAAAGTTCATCTCCAGGTTTAAGTAGGCCTTACTCAAGCTGGTTTGATATTCATCCCTTGCATCGATACAGGCAGTTTAACTCAATGAATAAACTCACAGTTAGGACGACAGACGATGAATCCTTTTGAATGTTCCGTTTAATGATGGATATTCATAGGTAGAAAAACGTTGCAGTTGTAAGCCACATGTAAGATGTTTAGCATGGAAGATATACAGGAGTAATGACCAGAATCAGGAAGTGGAGGAGATATATAAAGAACTACGGTGAGAGAGAGAGTTCAGCTAGAAAGAAGGGGACAGATCTTAAAGACACAGAGCAAGAATAATCACATAGTGTAACACAACAGGTGTCCTTCTTGAGCATCCCCTCTCTCTGCTCTCACTCTACTGCCTTCCTCTAGCTGGGTATCATCATCAGACCCTTCGAAACGTTGGGCATCCTCCTGGAGCATGTACCCAACACTGTGCTCAAACAGTTCGGGGGACTCCTCAGGAGGACATGGTTGGTCTAGGGAAGGAGTGACTGATGATGACATTGATACCAGGGAAGAGGACGCTTTGGCAGCTGCTTTGCCAGTACCCTTAGCCTGGGTGAGAGAGGATGAGGAGGATGAGGAGGGCTTGGTCATCCACTCTACCAAGTCTTCGGCATGATGCGGCTCAACACGTCCAGCTGCCGAAAAGAAGGACAAGTGTGTCCCATGGCCACGTGCTGATGGCGATGCACCGCGTCCACGACCAGCACTGTTGTCTCTAGACACAGAGCCTGCTTGCCCTCTTTTATTGGCTCCTGACTGTCTGCCTCTCCTTGTTTGCCTTCCAGACATTCTAATGGCCTGCAGGGAGATGGGAAAACCAGCAATAAGGCCTAGCTTCAGGAGTATATTTTGCAGGAATCACACTACGCCTGCTGTAAGTGCTGCAAATGCCTGTTGGTGTAACACACCAGGAAAACACAGCAATACAGGCTAACTTCAGGTGTATAATGTGCAGGAGGCACACTCCGCCCGCTGTAAGTGCTGCAAATGCCTGTTGGTGTAACACACCAGGAAAACACAGCAATACGGGCTAACTTCAGGTGTAATATGATCAGGAGGCACACTCCGCAGGCTGTAAGTGCTGCAAATGCCTGTTGGTGTAACACACCAGGAAAACACAGCAATACAGGCTAACTTTAGGTGTATAATGTGCAGGAGGCACACTCCGCCCGCTGTAATTGCTGCAAATGCCTGTTGGAGTAACACACCAGGAAAACACAGCAATACGGGCTAACTTCAGGTGTAATATGATCAGGAGGCACACTCCGCCCGCTGCAAGTGCTGCAAATGCCTGTTGGTGTAACACACCAGGAAAACACAGCAATACAGGCTAACTTCAGGTGTATAATGTGCAGGAGGCACACTCCGTCCGCTGTAAGTGCTGCAAATGCCTGTTGGTGTAACACACCAGCAAAACGCAGCAATACAGGCTAACTTCAGGTGTATAATGTGCAGGAGGCACACTCCGCCCGCTGTAAGTGCTGCAAATGCCTGTTGGTGTAACACACCAGGAAAACACAGCAATACGGGCTAACTTCAGGTGTATAATGTGCAGGAGGCACACTCCGCCCGCTGTAAGTGCTGCAAATGCCTGTTGGTGTAACACACCAGGAAAACACAGCAATACGGGCTAACTTCAGGTGTATAATGTGCAGGAGGCTTAGCAACAATGACACTGACACTGTCCCCTGCCTATCCTTCTCTCTCCCTGCACACAAGGTTTATCAAAGAATATGACACTGACACTCTCCCTGCCTATCCTTCTCTCTCCCTGCACACAAGGTTTGGCAAAGAATATGACACTGACACTGTTCCCTGCCTATCCTTCTCTCTCCCTGCACACAAGGTTTATCAAAGAATATGACACTGACACTCTCCCTGCCTATCCTTCTCTCTCCCTGCACACAAGGTTTAGCAAAGAATGTGACACTGACACTGTCCCCTGCCTATCCTTCTCTCTCCCTGCACACAAGGTTTAGCAAAGAATATGACACTGACACTCTCCCTGCCTATCCTTCTCTCTCCCTGCACACAAGAATAGCACAAAGAATATCACACTGTCCCTACCTATCTTTCTCTTTCCCTGCGCCGGAACACACTACACAAGGCCGCCACGCTGGCGGCCTTTTATAGTGTGGGGCGTGTGCTAAACCCCCTGAGCTATAATTGGCCACAGGCAACCTGCCTGTGGCCAATTATGGCTCTCCTAGCTGCCGGCGCTGTGATTGGCCAAGCATGCGGAGTCACAGTGCATCCTTGGCCAATCACAGCGCCAGGATTGCACTGCGATGGCGCAGTGTATTGTGGGCCGTTCGCGTCACTCGAATTTGGCGCGAACGGCCCAAATTGTTCGATGTTCGCCGAACGGTCGAACAGCCGATGTTCGAGTCAAACTTATGTTCGACTCGAACACCGAGCTCATCCCTAATCTCCAGTGAGAGTATCAAACATGAACTGGTGGGCCACGGCAGTCTGTAGGCACATTAACAATAGACAGTATATGGTCTGAGCATACGCTCGCTCACCCCTCCGGACGCAATCCCAGTCCGGGAACTTCCACCGACTGGGTCTCCACACACAGCTCTGCAGCAGTCTCGTCTCCGACTCAGCAGCAGTTGAGCAACCCGAGTCAGATGCCACCCAGGCTCGAGATGGGGTGGAAGGCTCTTTAGGTAGCAGCGCAAGGCCCCAGGCTTCAGGCCTTGCACTACAGTGGATCCGCACAGGAAGATCTCTTCCTTGAAGTCTCGTGTCCCAATGAGGCCGAGCCAAACCTCGCCTCCTCCTTTTATAACCCCTCCCATGAGTCCCTGGGGTGGAAACATTGCCGAAAGGGGTTCTGGGTAAGGTAGTCCTGAGAGTCTTAAAGGGGACCCCGCTACATAATATATATATATATATATATATATATATAGATAGATATATAGATATAGATATATCTATATCTAGATATAGATATATATATATCTATATCTATATATAGATATATATATATATATATATACTTTATTTATTATAATAAGGACTAGTAAATGAAAAAAAAAAAATTTTAAATCGTGGCACAAACAAATGCTAATGCACCAATCCACATGAGGTAGCCTCTACCCCCCTGAGTAAATGTAAAGATACGCTTGTGTATCAAAAGGTAGTATATAAAATATTCATAAGAAGTTCATACAAATCCCATAGGAAGGGTGTTGTACTTGAATACTTCAGTAGGCAGCGCCATCTGGGACAGGAACAAATCTCTGAAATTACAACAAAGGAACACAAGGGGGTGCCAGCTAAGTGCAGCATCAGTGGGTTTATTATGATTAAAAAGCCAACTGCAAACTTACAGACATATAAAATCAAAGAGCTTATCTGCAGCCATGCCACATTGGATGAAATACATCCACCAGAGGAGCCACTTTTGACAGCAAACAGTGTGTGGTCAGTGAGGAAACCAAGTCCAATGTTCTAGGAGGTGAGGAGAGACACTTTGGTTTGAGAAAAGAACCTATATGAGTTCTGAAACGCATCACCATAGCAACCAAGCCCACCCCAGGTGTGACATCACATCCTGCCTTGTGTCCCACAGTGGCCCTCCTCGCCTCCTGGAACATTGGACTTGGTTTCCTCATTGACTATACTCTATTTGCTGTCACAAGCGGCTCTTCTGGTGAACAGCTTCTATCCAATGTGGCATGGCTGCAGATAAGATCATTGATTTTATACTTCTGTGAGTTTGCATTTGGTTTTTTAATCATAATAAACCCATTGATGCTGCACTAGTAAATGAAAAAATGTTTTCAGGTAAATAAAAATTATTTTAGTATTATGTTCTTCCATCACCAGGTGGAGATTTAGTCTCCCTTTCTCGTGTTTTCTTGTATCACCTTACTGTCTGTTGTAAAAAGTCTATAGTTTACAGATGTCAATAGCTCAAGCAGAACTTTACATACAGCTGAACCAATCATATTTTTTTTTATCCCTTATTGGATAGCTCCATCTGAAGTTCCAGTCTGAATTATCCAGCCTAAAGATTGACCATAGTGCTCTGGGAATCCTTTGTCATGTATAAAAAGTTTATTTGTAATAAATTGACCGTATACATACGGTTAAAAAAAAATCAATAGTAAGCATACATTTTTTAAATGTAATTTCTAAATATACAGTTGAAATACTTGTAAGAGATGTTTTACATGTCGGGTGAGGTCATCGGAACTCCTCTCCTACACTGCACAGATCCCTATTTCCTGGCCCGGCAGCTTCCCGTGTCACCTCAGACCACACCTAGACATTTGTCTAGTAAGCAGTTTTGTATGAGTCTCTGCTCCAATAATGCAGAATTTGTATCAGCTTTTTTTTTGTTACGAATAAACAGATTTTTATCCTCAAGTGATTACAACAGGCAGGTCAACTTGAGATACAGTGAATTTGAGTTCCGCAAGCTCTGAATAGCTTTCTCCAAATTGATAAAATATTTTTTATGAGGTTGCAGATTATGCACTTGATTTCCAGCCTTTGTTTAACACGGTAAAAAGCAAATGACATCCCAGCAGAGAATAGCTGTACAGATGTTTGCGGCTTCCTTCCTGCCGAGCATGATAATTAAGATCTATAAAATGCCGCTCGACACTGTGTTGTCTCTAATTAGCATAAGCTGCTGCATTTTAGTATTGGTGTTGTTAAATGCCCCCCATTATATTTCCAGCTGCCATAAATCTTGTCAGTCAGTCGAAAGAAAATTAAAGGGGGGTTCCACCCGCAATTTTTTTTTTTTTTAAAGTCAGCAGCTACAAACACTGTAGCTGCTGACTTTTAATAAGGACACTTACCTGTCCTACTCGCCCGCGATGTCGGCCCCTGCCAAGGCCGATCCCTCGATCCTGGCAGCTCCCGGCGCCGCCATCCTCAGTAAGGGAAACAGGCAGTGAAGCCGTGCGGCTTCACTGCCCGTTTCCTACTGCGCATGCGCGAGCAGCGCGGCGCTTTGTGAATGGGCCGGCTGCACTCTGGGATACACACAGTTCCCAGAAGGCAGCGCGCCCCATTCACAAGAAGACACCGAGTGTAGGACGAGGAAGAAGATCCTATTTATTTGTAGATTTTTGGTAAAAAAAAAATTTCAGGGTGGAACTCCACTTCAAGCAATGATAAGTTACCAGGATTGTTTTATTATAAGAAAAAAAAAAATCACTTGAAATGATATCACATTTTTAACAAACTTTGTTCAGGTATGCTAAAGTATATACATCTAGCAAACGTTATTCTAAATGCTTTCCTGCTTAACCACTTCAATACCAGGCACTTCCCCACCCTTTCTGCCCAGGCCAATTTTCTGCTTTTAGCGCCGTCACTGTTTTTTATCATTTTGTTCCCACAAATAGAGATTTGTTTTGGTGGTATTTGATCACCTTTGGGGTTTTTATTTGTTGCTAAACAAATAAAAAAAAGACAGAAAATCTTGAAAAAAAAAATTTTTTTCTTTGTTTCTGTTATAAAATTTTGTAAATAAGTATGTTTTCTCCTTCACTGACGGGCACTGATGAGGTGGCACCAATGAAGTGGCACTGATGGGCACTGAGGATGCAGCACTGATGGGCACTTATAGGTGGCACAGATGGGCACTCATAGGCGGCACAGATGGGCACTAATAGGTGACACTAATGGGCACTGAAAGGCTGCACTGATGGGTAGTACTTCTGGGTGGCACTGATAGGTGGGAACTGATGGACACTGATGGGTGGCACTGATGGACACTGATAGATGGCACTGATAGGCATCACTGATAAGGATTAACTGTCAGGCAATGCTGATGAGCACTGATTGGCATCATATGTGGGCACTGATTGGCATTATTTGTGGGCACTGATTGGCATCCCTGGTGGCCATGGGTGGCATATCTGGTGGACATCATTGGTGGGCATCCCTGGTGGTCCTGGTGGCATCCTTGGTGGTCCTGGGTGGGCATCCTCGGGGGGCTGCTCTGATAATCAATCAGCGCAGACCCCCCGTCAGGAGATCAGACGATTGGCTCTCCTCTACTCGCGTTTGTCTGACGCGAGTGAGGAAAAGCCGATGCACGGCTCTTCCTGTTTACATCATGATCAGCTGTGATTGGACACAGCTAAATACGTGGTAAAGAGTCTCCGTCAGAGACTGTTTACCGAGATCGGTGTTGCAGTGTGTCAGGCTGACACACAGCACCACCGATCGCCACACTGCGCGCCCACACAGGCGCGCGCCGGCTTGTTATCCTGACCGGACGTCATATGACGTGATCAGGATAACAGAAACCACTTTCCAGCTGTCATATTGCTATATGGCGGGCGGAAAGTGGTTAAAGTGTTACTAAACCCAGGACCCTGCATTCACTATATCTGGTCTCCTACAGAACATGTAAGTTTAAAATCTTTAGTAATTATAAACTGCTAAATACCTTTTCTCACCAGCAGTTAGAGCAGTCTTGTGACTTCTATCAGTGTCTGGTTAAAGCTTGTAGGAGGAGTTTTCATTCTGCTCTGACTGTCCTATAAGGCTGCAGGATCCCTGACCCTCTGTCTGGACAGTGCTGGTCACATGCACCGTCCCAAAAAGAAGAAAAATAACTCTAATACACACCAAACTGAGCATGTGCAGAGTGCATCCAAGGCTCTGTTCTATCAGAAAAATGGACAGTAGAAGAAAAAAGAAACCGTGCCCCTTTACAGTGCAGTTCCCTTTATATTACAATGCCCCCTTTCCATCACAGCCCCCCTTACATTACAGTGCCCCTACAGTCTGCCCCCTCCCTTCCTATCTAACATCCATCTCTGCCTCCCCTGCTCAGGACTCCTACCTGCAGGGCAGAGGCTGTTAACAGTCTGTGTGTCCTCTCCCAGCTCCTCGCCAGCCCAGCCGACAATGTCATCCTATCAGCAGGGCAGGGGGCGCGAGGAGCTCTCCATTTCGATCTGCAGCTCTTCCCGCCCCCTGCCCTGCTGATAGGATGACATTATCAGCCGGGCGGTCAGAGGAGGTGAGAGGACACACGGGCATGGTTACACAGCAGGAGGTGAGCGGTGACCACAGTCTGTGATAGCCCTGTGCGGACCGCGGTTGCTGCTCATCTCCTACTGTGCGGCCCGGTCAGCAAAAGGCCACGGGCTAGCACTGGTCCGCAGCCCAGGGGTTGTTGTCTCCTGCTTTAAGCAATATGTTGCAAACTTTGCAAGAAATGTATGACTGATTATAGATTGAAATGGAAGAGTGTTTTAGTAACATAAAAGAATGGCTTGGCCAGTAAATATATATGCTATGTCATCATTGAGAGACACTGGTGGCACTTCTCTTCAGTTATTATTGTAGAAGATATTTAAAAGTAGTTTTCGATGTGATTTCACTGTTTTGCATGCCTGCTCTTTCATCATTTTGTTAATGCATTAACCAGTTCTCACGTTTGTACACCCTCATATGTGCTAGAGCAATTTTTACTTTTTAGTTATGGGCTTATTGATTTGGCAGTAACTTAAAACTGACCTTTACCTATTCGAATAATTTCGTCTCTCCTGCCTTCTGCCCCTTACACTATTGCAGGAAAAAATAAATAATTTGAAGTAAATACGTTTTTTATTTTTAATATTTCTACTACCTTTTTCCTCAACTTCTCCCTGCCTGTCAAATGTTCCAAACAAAGATGGCTTTTCAGAGAGCACCACACATGTGACTGGTGTGGCGGTGATCAGGGACAATAGGACTGGTGTGGCAGTGATTAGGGACACTGTGAGTGGGTGGCAGTGATTAGGGACACTGACTGGTGTGGTGGTGATTAGGGACACTGACTGGCATCTGGTCTGGTGACATTGTACTTCTGTTGCAGTGATCAGAGATAATGGCTCTGATCGCCACCATAGCAGTACAATGTCACCATACTGACACCACATTTGTTCCGGTGACAGTATGTAAAAACAAAATTGTAAAAAAAAAAAAAAAAAAAATAGTGACACTGTACTGTTCTGGGGGGTTGGAGGTGTTTAATCAGGAATTTCCTTTTCACTGTGATTGCTTATATGGCCATGCTGTATAAGCAACCATTTCTGAGAACTACTGTGATAGCTGTGATTGGCCACAGCTGCTATCACATGGTACCGAGTCACTGTGATGGGCATCATTAATGACAGCCACTGTTTGCTACTCTTTGCTGTGATTGGGCACAGTGATCACATGGTACAATCAAAGTACCCGCAGTAGTCATAGATAGCGCCAATACACGCTCCTGATAGCATGCACAAGTAGAAAAACGCACAGGTACGGTCCAGCCAAAAATTTACATTGGCCAAATGGGAGGTGGTTAAAAGCAGTCTATTTTACATACAGTACATTCCTTTACCAAAAATGAAACATTATCAATTCAAAGTATAAGCTCCTCTGGCATAGAGGTCATTATAGGAATCCATAGTCAAGTGTTTTGAGGATGCTGTGAGTTCCCTTTAACTCCTTCCCGCATACGCATATGTACCGTTTTTGACGATCTGAATACTTTGAAGTGCAAATAATGGATTTGGGGTCTTTTAGACCCCCGATCCCTCCATAAAGAGTACCTGTCACCACATATTACTGTCACAAGGGATGTTTACATTCCTTGTGACAGCAATAAAAGTGATCACATTTTTTTTTTCAAGTAACAATGTAAAAAAAAATAAGAAAAATAAATTTCTCTTACCATCCATGGACTGACACGGTGTCTCTTTACACTTTACACGTGGGTTATGTCCCTGCTTGCAGGAGAAGACCTAGGCAGAATGTGAAATGTTATACATACATTCTAAAAGCCAGAGCTGAACAGCCCCACCCAGGGGGCCGTCCCTCCGGACATAACCCTCCCACTACAGTCAGCAGACTTCAGTTTTTTTCTGCCTAGCAGAAGGAGAAGACGTGGCTCTCTCAGGAGCCAGTCTCCTGACCTATTTTTATTCCTTTTCTGGAATTCTTTTTTATTTTATTTTTGAGAATTTTCTATCAACTGTCGGCTGGGCAACAGGTTGGGTACAAGATATCCTCGTAGTCTTCCCTGTCCGACCATCGAGCGTGCTGATCCTCGCCTTGTGTGCGTGAGACTCAGTTCACGACATGCCCCATGACTCCAGGGGTGGCCGGGTTTGCTTTCATGCTCCCACGGTCCTCTCAAGACTGAACAGTTCCTGACTGACTGTATCTTTCGCGGTGGACCGGGCCGACAGCTACTCAGTACGTCATGGATGTCATGGGAGGTAAAATCACTCTTCTTCCTTAGACTAGCAAGGGTGAGGAGGCCCGCCGCAAACAGGGGCCTTCCTTTCCAGCAAAAGGTTTTTTTTCGTCAGTCAGAGTCCACGGGTAGGCCCTCTCAGACTGACGGCAGTGCGGCTGGTGGGCACAAGTGCCCCTGGGTGCGTAAGCCGAACATGCGGCTCCCAAGCCCGCCTCCGCGTGAAGTCTTGCCTCCGCCCGACTCTGGGGTGGGGGGACGACTTCGCAGGTCACGAATTGGTGGTCCTCCCGAATTTCCGACTGGTGGGTGTGCGAGGAGGTCACCTCAGGATACAGGATAGTATTCCGATCCTGGCCCCCAGACAGATTCTTTCCCTCAAATCTTCCTCTCCTTCCTAACTGTCGGGCAGCCCTCTTGGGGGCTGTACAGGATTTGATCAGGTCCGGAGTGATTGTGCCGGTTCCGTCACAGGAGAGTTTTCAGGGATTCTACTCGAATCTGTTTGTCGTCCCAAAAATAGGACGTGGTTCGACCTATCCTGGACCTCAAGGCCCTGAATGTCTTCGAGAAGGTGCAGAAATTCCGCATGGAATCTATTCGCACGGTGATCGCTACACTCCACCAAAGGGATTTTCTTCTGGCGTCCTTGGACTTCAAGGACGCCTACTTGCATGTTCCGATCTGCGCAAGTCACCAGAAGTTTCTGCGCTTTGCGATCAGCGAAGTCCACTATCGATTGTGGCTCTTCCTTTCGGCCTAGCCTCGGCACCAAGGGTGTTCACCAAGGTGCTTGCTCCGGTTCTAGCCTTCTGTTACAGCGAGGTATTGCTGTCGTGGGCTATCTGGACGATCTTCTGCTAAGAGCAGAAAGTGGATCAGACTTAGAGGAAAGGTGACTATCGTCAATTAGACCCTCAGGGACTCGGGTGGTTCCTGAACATTCAGGAGTCAGTCCTGGTCCCGACTCAGTGTCTGGAGTATCTAGTTCTGATTCTAGACTCCTTGGAGGCAAAGGTATCCTACCTCTGGAGAAGTTGCTGACACTTCAGTCTGCGGTGCGGGTGCTGACATCCCAAAAATGGTTGTCAATCCGTTTTTTGCATGAGAGTCCCGAGACTCGTCGTGGCCTCCTTCGCGGCCGTTCCGTATGCCCAATCACACACCAGGGCATTGCAGAAGGAGATCTTGTCCACCTGGGACAAATCCCCGTTGTCCTTGGATCTTCAGATCCAGGTGATTCACCTGGTCAGGGCGCCCCTGACATGGTGGTTGAGATCCTCGGCTCTTCGGTCCGGAAAGTCGTTCCCCTCCCATCCAATGGACGGCACTCATGATGGACACCAGCCTGACGGGCTGGGGTGGAGTCTGGGGAATCCTGTCGGCTCAGGCCTTGGACTCCGGACGAGCCCGTTTACCAATCACTGTTACCAATCACTGTTCTGGTAATACGGGCCATCGGACTGTGTCTCTCCTCAGGTCAGAGGAGCCAGTCGGACACCGCCACAGCGGTGGCGTATGTAAACCATCAAGGGGGAACTCGGAGCTCAGCTGCGGCTTCCGAGGTAGTCCGTATCCTGAAGTGGGCCGGAAGAAACGTGCCGGCTCTGTAGGCCATTTTACATTCTGGGCATAGACAATGGGCAGGCGGACTATCTGAGTCGCCAATCGCCAGACACCGGACCAAGAAGAGTGGTCCTTGCATATTTCAACTCCTTTACCGACGGTGGGGCACGCCGGATGTGGACCTGATGGCCTCTCGACTCAATCGCAAGGGTCGAGGTTGTGGCCAGATCCAGGGATCCTTGGGCGATGCCTCGGATGCGTTGGTGGCCCCATAGGGTCCTTATCGCCTGATATAAACTCCAGCGATCCTAATTGTTCCGGATTGGCCTCAGCATCACTGGTACGCTGATCTGGTACGTCTCGTCGCGGACGTTCCCTGGCGGTTGCCGATGAGGGAGGACCTTCAGTCTCAAGGTCCTATGTTTCATCCGGCTTACAGTCTCTGGCTTTAACGGCAGGGCTGTTAAAAGCCAGGTGCTGAGGGACCGAGGTCTCTCGGACTCGGTCATTTTGACCATGTTAAGGACACGGAAGTCTTCCTCCAGGCAGATCTATCACCGTACCTGGAAAGCTTATATCGCCATGTGCGAAGCGCTGGACTGGCGTCCTCGGACGTATTCCGTCCCCAGAATCCTGCGTCCTCTGCAGTGTGGAGTGACCCAAAAGCTTGCTTTGAGTACCATCAAGGATCAGATTTCGGCCTTGGCCGTCTTCTTTCAGCGACCTCTAGCGGGTCATTTTCTTGGTTAGCACCTTGTGTTGGGGGTTCGCCATGTGCTCTTTCCTGTCAAGCCTCCTCTCCCACCGTGGGATCTGAATTTGGTGCTCTCGGTCCTCCAGGAACCTCCTTTTTGGAATATCCGGGATATTCCCCTCTTGTCTTGTCTCAGAAGGTGGCCTTTTTAGTGGCAATCACTTCTGTTTGACGAGTGTCTGAGTTGGCGGCTTTGTCCTGCAAGTCGCCATATTTAGTCATCCATAAGGATAAGGCGGTGTTGCATCCGCGACCTTCCTTTTTTGCCAAAGGTGGTGTCGACCTTTCACCTACACGAGGACATTGCCCTCCCGTCCTTGTGTCCTCACCCATCGCATCCCAGAGAGTTTGCGCTGCACATATTGGAGGTGGTACGAGCCTTACGGGTGTACCTGTCTGCTACTGCTTCTATTCGGAAGTCCGACTCACTATTTGTGACTGTCTCTGGTCCATAACAGGGCCAAGCGGTTTCGTCTGCCATCATTTTTAGGGGAATCAGACAAACCGTCATTCAAGCCTATGCTCTCAAAGGGCGGGCGCCTCCCTTTCCGGTTACGGCGCATTCCACCAGGACAATTGGTGCTTCCTGGGTTTCCCGACATCAAGCGTCGGTTGCACAAGTGTGCAAGGTGGTGACCTGGTCGTCTGTTCATGCCTTTTAAGTTTTATAAGGTTAATGTGGCTGCATCTTCGGATGCTTCCTTCGGCCGCAGGGTGCTGCAGGCCGCTGTTTAAAGTTGCGACTCCTCCGTTGAGGAGCTCTGCCTTATTGGAGTGAAGTTTTGGTTTTTCCATTTATACTGCTCCCATCCCTCTTGACACTGCTTTGGGACATCCCACGTGTAAAGTGTAAAGAGACACCGTGTCAGTCCATGGATGGTAAGAGAAAATAGGATTTTTTGTACTCACCGTAAAATCCTTTTCTCTGACATCCATGGACTGACACGGCACCCACCCTTCCTTTTAAGTTTGTACTGCTTTGTTACGAACTGAAGTCTGCTGACTGTAGTGGGAGGGTTATGTCCGGAGGGACGGCCCCCTGGGTGGGGCTGTTCAGCTCTGGCTTTTAGAATGTATGTATAACATTTCACATTCTGCCTAGGTCTTCTCCTGCAAGCAGGGACATAACCCACGTGTAAAGTGTAAAGAGACACCGTGTCAGTCCATGGATGTCAGAGAAAAGGATTTTACGGTGAGTACAAAAAATCCTATTTTTTTAACACGCCCCCGTCCCTGCGAGCTTGTGCAGCAAAGAAAACGCACACGTACGTCGTGCCCGCATATGTAAACAGTGTTCAAATCACACATGTGAGGTATCGCCGCGATCGTCAAAACGAGAGCAATATTTCTAGCACTAGACCTCCTCTGTAACTCTAACCTGGTAACCGTTTTTTTTTTTTAAAGCGCCACCTATGGAGATTTTTAGATACCGTAGTTTGTCGTCATTCCATGAGCAATTTCAAAGCATGACATGTTGGGTATCTATTTACTCGGCGTAACATCATCTTTCACATTATACAAAAAGATTTGGGCTAACTTTACTGTTTAGTTTTTTTTAAATTCATGAAAGTGTATCTTTTTCTAAAAAATTGCATTTGAAAGACTGCTGCGCAAATACAGTGCGACAAAATATTGCAACGATCGCCATTTTATTCTATAGATTCTCTGCTAAAAAAATAATATATATATATATATATATATATATATATATATATATATATATAATATGATTGGGGATTTTTTTTAATTTTCTAGCAAAAAGTACGGATTTTAACTTGCAAGCAACAAATGTCAGAAATAGGCTTAGTCATGAAAGGGTTAAGTAGCAGAATGTGTTGAATTATGTATGTCCATACATTATTCTTCATTGTACTTCCCAGCCTATATTATTAGTGTGTGTAGTTAGTGTGTGGGCAGGAAGCGCCTTTTGCAGGAGGAGTTCAAGACAAAGCGTAATTTTTTCAGGGTACTGCTAAGGCAAAATTAACATTTCGAAATGGTCTCCATAACACAGCAGATCTTCAATTGGTGAGTTAAGGTCCACTTTAAATTAACTTTTTCTCCCAGTGAAAATATTGCTTCATTCCCTCTCACTCCAGTGCTCTGTGCTGGTATAGATGAGTAATAGCCACACCCCCATCACATGTGTCCTCACACAGACAAGAGGAGAGGGCGTATCTAATTGAATCTGTTACTAAGCACTGATTACTGAGAGCACTAGGTCTAACTCTGGTGCCTAATGGACTGCATAGTTCTATTTAGACTCCATACACACAATGGCTGTGACTGAAAAAATAGGATAATAGAGATTGCAATGACTGTCTAAGTGCAGTTCTATTTTTATAATTCGCTTTTGAGTCAGCATAGGGTAATACTAATATTATGATGGATGTTGAATATTGAGGTTCTTCTATTTTCTGTTCTTCTTTTACAGCTGATATAATTTCTACAGTTGAGTTTAATCACACTGGAGAGCTGCTGGCAACTGGGGACAAGGGCGGCCGTGTTGTCATATTCCAGAGGGAGCCTGAGGTAAGACATCTTGTAAGGATAGACTGGCTTTCCTATGTGTGAGTTTTAGGTATTTATGATAGGTATTTGCCAACAGTTTTTACACAGCACCATACACACTGTACTGTATATTCATCTGAGTCCCAGGACTTATACTTAAAGTCAAACTTTAGTCAGAAAATTAAGTCCTGCCAGATAACTTCATGCTGGCCCCTTTTGCAGGTATAGCTATGAAAAACATTAAAAATAAGTGTCTATACTTCGTAAAATCCAGTAATCCACTGTCTCACCCTGCTCTGCACATGCTCAGTTGCTCTCCATTTTTGGAATTTTTAGGGACTGCTGAGTTTGTAGAGGCCGATCTGCTGACAGCCTTAAAGCTAAATCAAAACCCTCCTATCCTTTACAGCCAAGGAAGCTGCTTCTGTTTGATCTGCAACTAGTAAAAAATATTGTGCTGTGTCTACTCAAAAAAATTGAGGCAACTATTTGCATCAGCCTTTTAAGCACTGTCAACTAAACTTATTTTTTTCTGACTCATTAGAATTTTCATGTTTTCAACTTTGTTGTTTTAAGTAAAGCCAACTCAATTTTCTTCAGTTTATAGACCATAGTGTTTTAAGTTAGGAATACATACCTTAACTTGTCTGGAACTATAGTTTTAAGTAAAGCCAACTAAATTTTTCCAGTTTATAGGCCATAGGTTCAAGTAAAGCCAATTAAATGTTTCCAGTTTATAGACCATAGGTTTAAGTAAAGCCAACCAAAAAATTTCAGTTTATAGAAAAGTTTAAGTTTGGAACGCATACATTAACTTATGTATTTCAAGTACTTATATAGCACTGTCAATTTACGGAGTGCTTTACATATACATTGTACATTCTAGAGCTGCCACGACGCGTCGACTACGAAAATACGTCGACGTGCGTGAAAGGCGTCGACGTGTCACACGTTGCGAGTTGCAGGTCAAAACACCCCCACCGTGGCTTTCAGCGCGGTGCTTCTCTCCCACACACGATCGCCGCTGACTGTCCCCTATTCTCCTCCAGTCCCCATCCATCCTTCTCCATGCTGCTCCGTGTCCCCCTCTCTTCTCCGTGTCCCCCCTCCATGCTGCTCCGTGTCTCCCTCTCTCCTCTGTACATCTGTCCCCCTCCATGCTGCCCAGTGTCTCCCTCTCTCCTCCATGCTGCTGTCCCCCTCCATGCTGCTCCGTGTCTCCCTCTCTCATCCATGCTGCTCCCTGTCCCCCTCTCTTCTCCGTGTCCCCCTCCATGCTGCTCTGTGTCTCCCTCTCTCCTCCGTGCATCTGTCCCCCTCCATGCTGCTCCGTGTCTCCCTCTCTCCTCCGTGCATCTGTCCCCCTCCATGCTGCTCCGTGTCTCCCTCTCTCCTCCATGCTGCTCCCTGTCCCCCTCTCTTCTCCGTGTCCCCCTCCATGCTGCTCTGTGTCTCCCTCTCTCCTCCGTGCATCTGTCCCCCTCCATGCTGCTCCGTGTCTCCCTCTCTCCTCCGTGCATCTGTCCCCCTCCATGCTGCTCCGTGTCTCCCTCTATCCTCCGTGAATCTGTCCCCCTCCATGCTGCTCTGTGTCTCCCTCTCTCCTCCATGTCCTCCCCCTCTCTCTTTTCCCCCTCCGTGCTGCTGTCCCCCTCTCTCTTCTCTGTGTCCCCCTCCATGCTGCTGTCCCCCTCTCTCTTCTCCCCCTCCGTGCTGCCATCCCCCTCGGTATCTCAGGATGGAGAGCGGAGGTAGGAGCCGGTAAACCCGGCTCCTTCGTTTTCTGAATGGACAGAGTCAGTGATCACGGACTGTCCATTCACATAACTGAAACATCGTAACCTCCTGTGATTACAATGTCTCTGATAATGTATTTATCAGTTTAGGCTGATATATATTCGACTACATATTTTTGGTATAAAAAAAATCGCAATAGGCGTAATATTGTTTGGTTTGCACAAAAGTTATTGCGTCTAGTCTACAAACTATGGGATATATTTAGAGACTGTTATTTTTTTTATTGTTTTTACTGGTAATGGCTGCGATCTGCAATTTTTAGCAGGATTCCGACATTGTGCGGACCAATCTGACCCCAAATGACACTTTTTGGGGACCAGTGATATTATTATTTTGATCAGTGCTATAAAGATGCACTGATCAATGTATAAATGACACTGGCAGGGAAGGGGTTAACACTAGGGGGCAATCAAGGGGTTAGGTGTGTTCTAACTGTAGGGGGATGGGCTACCAGGGACATGACAGAGATTACTGTTCCCAATCACTGGGAACAGAAGATCTCTGACATGTCATCTGGCAGAACGGGTAATCGCCTTGTTTAGATCCCCGTTCTTCCTCTATATACCGCGATCGAGGCCATCGGACCCGCTGGCACGCTCCTGCAGCACGCACGCACACTCGCTATCTCCTGTGCAAAAACCAACGTAGACCTATGGCTGGTCGGCAACCGATTAAAGTGTGAACGTTTGAAGATAGATTATTCCCCACATCTAGCTCTAAAAAAATCTTCTGAAAAACTTCAAAGGTATATTTAAGGTTTTCAGGGTAGCTCAGGCTAAAAAGCATAAATGAGTCCCATAATCATTCTTTCTGATACAAAATGAGAGTGCTATATGAAAAAAATACACTATACCAATATGTTTGTTTTTCCTGCCAATACAACATAAATTTGGTTTATTTGTTTTTAAAATGTAATAACATAGTGCAAAGTGGGCGGGGCTTTAGGTTACATAATCTAACGTTGAATGTCCAATATCTCAAAAACCGAACAAACAGAAATGTTGTTTTCGTGGTAGAAATCAGCACAAACAAATTGTATAATTGTTTTTAAAATGTAATTATAGGTGGTGCAAAGTGGGAGAGGTTTCATTAACTATAATGCACAATATCTCTTAAACCAAACCAGCACATATGTTCGTTTTTGCAGCACAAATCAGCACAGATGCAGTGCAAACAAATGCTATCTTTGTTTTTTAAATTTAATAACATTGGGTGCAAAGTGGGCGGGGCTTGATGTTACATAATCTGAATTTGAATTCCAATATCTTAAAAACCGAACCGGCTCAAACATTCTTTTTTGTGGCACAAAATAGTTTTTATGCTTAACAGCCGGCGGTCCCTCACCCTGCATCTTGGTTGCGTTCTGCCGAAAGCAGTAAGCACAAACTTTGCGTGCACACAAGTTAGTTGTCTCAATAGGTATATACAACAGACGTATGTCCATTTATTATAAATATATTACCATATATACTCGAGTATAAACCGATCCGAATATAAGCCGAGGCACCTAATTTTACCACAAAAAACTGGGAAGACTTATTGACTCGAGTATAAGCCTAGGGTCTCCATCTGCATGCCTCACTGTGCCTCACTTTGCCTCACTGTGTCCATGTGCATGCCTCACTGTGCCCATGCCTCACTGTGTCCATGCCTCACTGTGTCCATGCCTCACTGTGCCCATGCCTCACTGTGTCCATGCCTCACTGTGTCCATGCCTCACTGTGTCCATGTGCATGCCTCACTGTGTCCATGCCTCACTGTGTCCATGCCTCACTGTGTCCATGCCTCACTGTGTCCATGCCTCACTGTGCCCATGCCTCACTGTGCTCATGCCTTACTGTGCCCATGCCTCACTGTGTCCATGACTAGACTGACTTTTAACATGGGAGTCTATGGAAGGGGTGCCCGGCTTTGAAAAATCGGTGCTCCCCGGCCGTAGGTCCCCCGGACAACAAATTGTCCGGGGGACCTACGATCGGCCGGTACCGGGTCCCCAAATCCGGGAGATCAGGCGCCAAAAGGTGACTCGAGTATAAGCCGAGGGGGGCATTTCAGCACAAAAAAATGTGCTGAAAAACTCGGCTTATACTCGAGTATACGCAGTAATCTGAAAATAAAATAAACATTTTGGATGGTATGTTAAGCAACATTTAAAGCATGTGAACGATAATTTGTTCAATGTTCATTCTTACCTTTCAATGGCATTACATGGCTTTGTAGTGATATGGAAAAATTCTTGTCACCGGTGGCGCTCTTTTGTCCTGATGGGCCTCAAACGTAGGGGAACTGCCTTGTGTAGGTTTTCAAAGTTCCAGAAGATGTCAAACTCTTTAAAATATACAGCATCAAAACTCATGCGGTTGCAGGTTTGGCAAACATCTGCTTCCCACAATTTCAGTCAAATGAAAAGATCATTTTTTTAAGTAAATGTAACTAGAATATGGAAAAGCAAATACCTTAAAAGTTTTGTCTAGATTACTCAATATTATACATTATTTTTGTTAATTTGTAAAAGGTGTGTTTTAAGAGCTAATGAAAATTAAGTAATGTACTTAAAATATCAAAGTAAATTAATTAACATTTATTTTTATGTTAAAAAAATTATAAAATGTTTATGTTAAAATTACAAGCCAACAGAATCATTTTTATCAGTGTGCTGCACATGTGATCAGTTTTTACACCAGCCATCTGATGGTTTGACAGTTTGGTTGAGGATGCAATCATATGTGACAGTTAGCAATTCCAGCATTTCAGGAATGTAAATGTTTTTTGATAGGTTTAGTTCCACTTTATGATTTACTGCTGTTCAGGGGCTCTGGGCTTCAGAAAAATGGCAGCCCCTGGCAGGAAGAGACAGGAGCAATGCTGGAGGCAATTTACATGTAGCGCCCACCCCATTTAGGGGTGCTATAAACCCAAATTTAGAGGCTGGTCCGAGTTAGTAGTTAGACTCAGACCGTTCTCATTGATAGGTTGTGCTATTTTGTTTCTCCAGGTGGTATACTGGTGTGCAGTTCCCTGTGGCCTGTAGGTGGCACTGACATGTTTGGCCAGGGTTGAACCACTGGTAATAGTGCTGTGCCTTGGGGTGTCCTCTCTCGGCAGCGGCACAGTAGGCGTGGTTGGCCTGCTGTGCATGCTGGGGGAGGATACATAAGGGGCAGACGCCGCCTGGGGGGGGGTCGCTCTCTGGAGTTCGCCAGGGGAGTCGGAGTCCAGGTGCGTGGCGCCCGGCCCTCCAGGCCATGGGGCCGCGTGCGCATCAGTCCCAGGCACCTTTAGCCCTGGTGCTGCAACTTCAGCACTGGGCCCAGCGCCTTTAGCTGGAGCCCACTTCTGGGAAGAGGAATCCCAGGGTGTCCCTTGCGAGGGAGCCCGCTTCTAAGAAGAGGAGGCTGGGGGAGGATCTTTCCGAGGGACTGGTGAGAGTTCACGGTGAAGGAAGGGGCCCGGTAACTTTCTGGAGGGATTCATCTATCCACAAAGAGCCTAGTAATGTGCTGTTGCTGGCACCTGTCCTTGTATGAAAAAAGCTAAGAAGTTCGGGACATGATAGATTCTGTGGCAGAGGGTCTCCCGATCGTATCTAGGAAAAGAACCTAATTAAGAGTCCGAGCATCTCTTCGGCTGCTAGGATCCACTTTTAGAGGAGACTATCTGGGTGAGCTGAACCCACTCTGGGATAGAGTGGTGATTGTGACATTTACTTGTGCCTGGACCTACCTCCCAAAACCTTGCTGTGATGTCTCTTATCCACCCTTTCCTATCTGCTGAACATTGAAGAAAATAAACTCAACGTTGGAGTTTACAGTGGTGTGGACATTGGAATTACTTGGGGGGAAAACAGAGACTTGTCCCTATATCCTAGGAGATGAGAACCAACTGATGGAGAACCTAGCTGTGGGACCCGAATACATTACATCGCTCAACCTCTTCAAACAAGAGGGTACGGGCATATAGTACGGTGTGCCCTTTTCCTGCAAGTGAGCCAAAGGTAGGAAAAAGGGTCAGTGTGCTACATACAACATACACTAATTTTGGTAGCAGAATTATTCATGTGGAATGTATGTTTCTTGCTAAAGAATTTTTTATTTTTTATCAAACTGTTATGGGTAAAGTTCTGCTTTAAAGCAGAACTAACCCCATCAGTTTAACGGTTTGAAAAAAACAGTTACATTCCCAGCATGCCAAAACCAAACTGTCATACCATCAAATGGTTGGAATCATAACTGATCACATGTGCAGCATCATGGCAGTTACAGGTCAAACAGAGGCTAAGATGGCAGCTTCCTTGGCTGCAAAGGAAAGGAGGGTTTAGTTCCGCTTTAAGGAGCTCATAACCTAAGGCCCCTACCTAACATCTATACACACATACTAGGGCCAATTTTTAATAGGAGCCAATTAACCTACCAGCATGTGTTCGGAGTGCGGTAGGAAACCCACCAAAACACGGAGATCAGGCAAACTCCAGGCAGATAGTGTCCTGATCAGGTTACAAAGCACGGAAGTGTTGCAAACTACTAAGCCACTGTGCTGCCCCTAGAGTTCAAAGGGTGTTATTATGGGAAAGACTGAAAGTGGCTTATCTTTATAGCAAAAAGTGCTATTGCAGCAGCTTCAGTATGAAAATTATAATGCTCCTGGTTCAGACTCCATAAGCCAACATTTTTCTTATTGTGCTTACATCTCCCTTTCCTTCAGACTCCCCATCATCATGTATAAAAGTATCTGAAAAGTGTATGGAAGGAATATGTCTGTTACCTTAGTAGCTTATAACAATTCAACAGGTGCAAGTAAAAGATGGAGTGTCATTAGTTCCTTTAAAGTGGAGCTGCCGACTTTCAATATATGGAGACTTACCTGTCCAGGGAGCCGGCGATGTCGGCACCCGAAGCCAATCTTCGGATTGACTCACGGGTGCTGCTGCCGCCATTCCTGGTAAGGGAGCCAGGCAGTGAAGACTTTTGGCTTCACTGCTGGTTCCCTACTGCGCATGCGTGAGGCGCGACGCGCGTCCTGAATGGTCCCTGCTGTCTTCTGGGACCTGTGTGTTTCCCAGAAGACAGCGGGGGGGGGGGGGATATGGCGTAGTTCGCCGCACAGCGTGTGGCGCTCTTTCACCAGAAGTGGGAGCAAATACCTGCATTTGACAGGTATCTGCTCCCCCCTCCCCCCTGAAAGGTGGCAATTGTGACACCGGTGGGCGGGAGGAATCTGATCCATAGAAGTTCCATTTCTGGATGGAACTCCGCTTTAAGCAGCAGCAAGGACAGTTCCCTTGCATCCTTCATTCCTAGTCACTTATCCTTCTCCTTTTCATAGAGTTTAACAGGCTGGATGGTGCACCTTGGCCCTGTGCCTGCACCAGAGCCCCATGCACCGGGGCTATATGCCCAATGTGAAAAATCAAAAAATAAAGAATTGGGATTTTTCATGATTATTTGCTAGAGGTTTCTAACCATACGCTATGTATATGATGGCCCATGTTTTGGAGCTGAGTGATTTTGGGACCTGAAGGGAGTTTTGCAAGTTTTGTGTTCTAAATGCCCAATGTACACAGGGTTAACCTGGCTTTCTGCAGCTAAATGTATGTAAAACACAAGCAAGTTTACATATACCTCCCACCAAATCAAATTCTCCTACATAAACAGAGAGGGCTCCTGTACATGAGGCCTAATAGATCTGTTTAGGATCACGGTACAGAGGAGATTGCCCTTCAATCGGTTACAATGTGAGTCTCAATAATCGCAGCTTCTGTCAACAGCTTCTAACACAGGCATTTATCTTATAACGATACTGGTGTTCTAATGGTAAATGACAAATATTTGTTTCTCCTTTCCCCTGTACAGTGTAAGAATGGACCTTGCAGTCAGGGGGAATACAATGTATACAGCACGTTCCAGAGCCACGAGCCGGAATTTGATTATTTGAAGAGCTTGGAAATAGAAGAAAAAATTAACAAGATTAAATGGCTCCCCCAGCAGAATGCAGCCCACTCCCTTCTGTCAACAAATGGTATGATTGCAGATCATCTGCCTCCTGTGCTGCTAGAAATGGAAAATAATGTTTGTTAGTATGCTGTGCTGGATGCTCCTCCCCTCCACAGAGGCAGGAGAGTTAACTGTCTGTGTGCTGTCAAAACTGAAGGGCTCGTTCACACGTGCGGTTAGGGTTGCCACCTTTTCTTCAATTCAAACCCGAACACTTTAGCGAAGCACAGCAATTTTGTTTTATAGTATAAACTATACATATATTTTGCTATTAAATAACATTTCTAATTATAACAAAAGTCCCCCTTTACATCAGAGTCCACAGAGTTCCCCTTTTACATCTGAATCCGCAGAGTTCCCCTTTTACATCTGAATCCGCAGAGTTCCCCTTTTACATCTGAATCCGCAGAGTTCCCCTTTTACATCTGAATCCGCAGAGTTCCCCTTTTACATCTGAATCCGCAGAGTTCCCCTTTTACATCTGAATCCGCAGAGTTCCCCTTTTACATCTGAATCCGCAGAGTTCCCCTTTTACATCTGAATCCGCAGAGTTCCCCTTTTACATCTGAATCCGCAGAGTTCCCCTTTTACATCTGAATCCGCAGAGTTCCCCTTTTACATCTGAATCCACAGAGTTCCCCTTTTACATCTGAATCCACAGAGTTCCCCGTTTACATCTGAATCCACAGAGTTCCCCGTTTACATCTGAATCCACAGAGTTCCCCGTTTACATCTGAATCCACAGAGTTCCCTGTTTACATCTGAATTCGCAGAGTTCCATTTCACTGTAAGATGGGACTCTGCAGACTCTGATGTAAGGAAGATATCTGGGAACTCTAACTTAAGGGATGCTCTGGGAACCCTGTTTTAAGGGGAACACTGAGTACGCTGATGTACAGAGAGGACTCTGATATAAGGGGGAACACTGGCCTCTGGTGTAAATGGGGATCTCTGATGTAAGGGGTGCTCTGATAACCCTTATTTACCTTAGTGTACTCACTCAGAGACAGGAGAGAGAAGGGGGGATTGGAGTGTGGGCAGACACAGAGGGATAGGGGTGGAAGGAAGAGGTGCAGCTATTGACCCTCTCTCCTCTCCCGTCTGTGCATGTGTTTGGTTGGGGGATTGTTAGTGCTGGCTTTCGGCAGCGTGAAAGAGTGTAACAGCCACTCTCAGCTTAGACAAATACAGCCAGGAACCCTGCTGGGAAGCCATAGTCCGGTCTGAATAATGTGTCCGGGTTTCAGGCAGTCTGAAACCTGGATGCATGATTCCAAACCCGAACTGTCCAGGTGAATCCCAGACAGGTGGCAACCCTACGTGCAGCGCCTTCTGTGTTTGGATCACTCTTCAGAGGGCATTTGACAGGCAGTGAGGAGGAACTTTGTCACCTCCTTATTGCCTGATTTAAACCTGTAAATGCCACACTATCATACCATCTTTGGGTGATTGCGGTGTGGGCCCATAGGCTTGCATGGGCTGGAATCGGCAGTGGGAACGCCTGCCAAGTGTGACATGTTGTTTCATTTTTGCTGCAGCCCCAAAGCACGGCACTGCGGCCACTACATGTGTACACAGCCCGAAGTGGATGCATGTCAGTGTTCAGGTGGGTGGTTAAGGGGTATAAAACTGCTATTCAACCACCTGGTTTTACTACCCACTGGCCGCTTGTGTGAATGAGTCCTAAAGTGTATATATAGTCAAAAAATAATTTATTTTGTTGTGTTTAGAGTGTCCCACTGAGATTTCCTTTCACTTCCTGCCCAATATAGGAAATGAGAGGACAATTCTATAAAGTAAGGGGAGTTTCTTTCGTGGGCTTCATTCATATGACCACCCAGCAGCGGTTGAGTGCAGGGGGAGCGCACAGCAGCTGCCCATTGATTTGTACTCTGTATGGCCATCACAACCCCTGTTCACTTGCAACTGCTCATCTGAGTGGTTACATATGAATAGAGTCTCTAAAGCCAGCCATAGAATGTTTGAATCTCGATTTAAGCCATGTATGGGCAGGCTGAATGTACCCAAGTTGGTCGATCAACCAGCTTGGGTACAACCAGCCTGACGGATTTTACATTTAATTATTGCCAGAGGCGGTTATAGGCAAAAGATGGCTACAGCGTGGCTCTCCAGTTCTCGGAGGGCGTCCTCCCACGTGTGTGCCTCCTGCATGCCCCCTGAGGCACGCATCAGGCGTACTCTCTGACTGCTGTGTCCTTTAGACACAGCTGATCACAGATCCTGGTAAGAACCAATCACAGCGGCACTTTACCATGTAATTAGCTGTGTCCAGTCACAGCTGGTCACATGTAAGCAGACTTGCCGGTAATCGGCATTCCTTTCCTTTACCCAATAACTGGCAAATCTGACAAGGCATAGTCAGTACATTGTTTACACTGATAATCAGGGCACAAATGATCAGTGCCTAAAAGTGCCACCTATTGCCCATCAGTGCAGCCCTATCAGTGCCCATCAGTGCAGCTTATCAATACCCATCATTGCAGCATGTCAGTGACCATCAGTGAAGCCTCATCATTGCCCATCAGTGCAGCTTATCAGTACCCATCAGTGCAGCATGTCAGTGCCCATCAGTGAAGCCTTATCAGTGTGCATCAGTGCAGCCTCATCAGTGCCCATCAGTGCAGCTTATCAGTACCCATCAGTGCAGCATGTCAGTGCCCATCAGTGAAGGCTCATCAGTGTGCATCAGTGCAGCCTCAACAGTGCCCATCAGTGCAGCCTCATCAGTGCCCCTCAGTGAAGTAGAAAAAATATTTTTTTTCAAAATTTGACAGAAACTAAAAAAAGTTGTTTTTTTTCACATTTTCGGTCTTTTCTTGTTTGTTTAGCAAAAAATAAAAAAAAACAGTGTTGACTAAATACCACCAGAAGAAAGCTGCCCGGTATTGAAGTGGTTCAAATGTTTAGGTATTTCAAAGCCCAACTCCAGAAATAAAAACATAAAAAAACGACTCTTTTAGTGGGATTCCCTCCCTTCTTTGCAAGGGATAAATATTAGTAATGTCAAGGGGTGCCACAATAAAGAATACCGGTAAATACTTTCCTTATTCTGCACTCCATCAGAGCTAAAGTTCCTGATTGGCTTTTATTCTGGGTCTTTTCTTTCCCAGTCTGAGGCCTTTTATGCGAGAGATTACATGAAACCAATGTAAAGACAGCGACTGTTACTTAGTGCTAGTGATATTATTAATCCATCCATTTATTTTAAATACATAACTAAATTAAACAGTGGTCTTTTATATCTGCCTGGTTTTTATCTTTAATGCATTTTCTTCGAATGAGGAAACCCGGCTATCAAAGCGTATTTTGCAGTCATACAACTGGAACTAAATAATTTATATGTAGTCAGGCACAAAGGATTGCTCATTTCATTTATTTCCTAATGACAACATAATGCGTGTACACTAGAAATGGATTTAATTCATTCTACTTCATATATAACTAAACTACTGTAAAAAAGAAATATTCTACTATGGTTTATTTTAGAGAGCACTTAGTACAAGTTATTATTGCAGTTGTAGCGGGTGTTTACTTTCCCGCCAGTAATTTTGAATTTTTGCGGTGACACCAGTGGTGTATCTCCGGCGGTCCACCGGGTGGCGCTGTCACTTTGGGCCGACGGACGAGTCATTGCTGGGTCGAATCCCTTTTTGTCTTTTCTCGGCAGCTGTGTGGTGGGGCGGGGAACCCGCTGCGCATGCCGGGGGAAGGTATAAAGGGGGCCGGCCATTTTGTCACGGGGTTCGTTGTCCCTGGCACCTTCAGCCTGCGGACGGAGTTCGTGTTTGTCCTCTAGGCGGACTGGGCTTAGAGGACCACCGGAGGTCGTGTTCCACCTCAGGCACCTTTAGCCTGGGGTGAGGTACTCGGTTGGCGGTCCGGAGCTCAGTGCCCAACACTGAGTTCCACGAGGGAAGGATCCTAGGGTGCTCCGGAGATGGACGCCTGAATCCGAGGTGGACGTAATGGACCGGGAAGAGCTCCTCATCTGAAGACCCGGTGCAGCATACTGCCGGTGACGGGTGAGCCTCTTGTCGGAGACCGTCCGGAAGGTGAATTCCCTTGTGCGGAGACCATTGCCCACTCTTTGGAGGAGAGTGGAGGAAAGAACTTGTGTCTGGGCCTATATATATATATATATATATATATATATATATACATTCACACCTCCTGTTCTGTTTTGTAAAGCAAGTAAGTCCATGCTAATGTTCAAATAAAGGAGTGTTGGACTTGCAACGGTGTGAGGCTCGTTTCCTGGCAGATGACTCCTGGAGGGAGGACTCGATACACAATGCAGGCCCGAAGGTAAAAAAAAATTCTGCTAACACCACTTATACATCTGTGGTGGAGGCCTGGCGTAGCGGCCGCACTCCCTTTCCTATCACACCCCTAGACCAGAGACATTGCGAGTGAGAACTTTAATAGAGGGGATTGGGAGTGTGGTGGGGTCGGGCGACCCTGCCCGCTACACGTGGGGGCTCATCCGGGATATGTATTGTGTATCACTTGGAAGAACGTATCTGCCGGAAACAGTCAAGTATATAGACCAAAGTGCAGCCCTACTCGAAAGTCGTGGACATGACCTCGGAAGAGGAAAGGCCCACGCAGGCAGAGTGGTGAAAGGGGGAAAACCCAGCCGTGTGACGGACTACACGTGGGGGTTTTTAATTGCACTGCGCCAACAGACACAACCCCCACCGCTTAGTTCGTGGGCGTGTCTCAAACCAACCAAGTGGAAAAGCCTGCGAACTGGAGCAAAAGGGGAGGAGTCCAATACGTGTTACGGACTACACGTGGGACATTGGCGCGAAAACTCTGCAGTGTACGATGGAACAGCAACAGGTCGCCATGTTTGGAAACGCCTCGTGGATCCCGGTTCACCCGGCAACTACAACATTGACTGCTGCTGCTCCCATAACGGGATCCGACTAAAGCCAAGGGGTCGATTCGCCCTATATTCCTGCATGGACGTGGAGGCTTTGGGCATGATTTGTCACGGATGCTCGGGACTGGTATGTCTGTTAAAGCCCTTCGGACGATGTGACGCCTGCGGGGAATTCATGTTCGAGGTGGATCCGGTGGTGGAGAGGCCGAAAACCATCTATCCAGGCCGGGCTTCAGGCATCGCCCCACAGAAGGCAGGAATCACGGCAGTAAGAGTCGTCCCTGCGTACACTGCAACGACCGCGGAGGAGGTCGTAAAACACCAACGAGAAAAATCCGAGGATGCTGACTCGGTCACCACAGTCTCACAGCGTCCGCCACCGAGGAAGAGAACCAGCCTGGTAGCCCCAACCAGCGGTGGTGGTGGACCGTCTCGCATGCCCACGCCAGGCCCGGATGGATCCGTAGACGAGAGTTCCGGACATCCCAAGAAAGGCCACGGTAAGCCGGCTGAGAAGACTTGGTGTGAGGGAGGATATGTCAGGAAGTCATGGCCTA
Organism: Rana muscosa; assembly: GCA_029206835.1. Classification (NCBI taxonomy): domain Eukaryota; kingdom Metazoa; phylum Chordata; class Amphibia; order Anura; family Ranidae; genus Rana; species Rana muscosa. The sequence goes on along the minus strand of CM055116.1, from coordinate 104,910,359 downwards.
GCAAGTCTCCGGAGTGTGGATGTTCTGTTTCTACGCAGGGCTACATACCCGCGGAGGAGTGTGACACTTCTGACTTAGAATCTCTCTCTGATATGGAAGATGATGTCCAAATTGACGATCTGTTTGCCGAGAAGGGCTGGGACAAGGCGCTGCTTGCTACATTCCGTGGGTTTCGGAATTTGCCTATGTCCGTGGGTGAGAGCACACCAAGGGTGGAGGCATCAGCGCCTGAAGGAGAATCTATCTCTCAAACTGTTCCCGTATCCCCTGCACCATCTGCATGTGATGCTGGGGTAAAAAGACTGTTGTTGAGGCCTCCAATGCCTAGATTAGAGGTGGCCAAGGCACCTCGCCATCCAGATGCGGTCGTTCTGTCTGGTGAAGGGGACAAATCAACCATGCCTCCTTTGGCGAGACTGCAGAGGCTGTTTGGTCAGAAGGTTGCAGCGGAATATGGATGGGAGTATCCCTACTTGCCGAAGGACCTGCTGTACGAGGTGGAGGTGTGCAGGGAGCGTTGGTACAATGATTTTCTTTGGACGCATCTCAAAGTCCCACATGCTCGCAGATACCTAGCGTGTTCTCCAAAGGCTTCACAGCGTTTCAAAGACTGCAAGGCAGAATGGATGGTGGGAAGACACATCCACGCAGATAAAGTGGTGATAAAACGCAAAGAAGGCGAAGATGTGGAATATCATCTAGAGACTGTAGATCAGCACCTAAAGCCACTAACTCTGCCGCACCCACGTTTCTACCTCTAGGGAGAAAAAGTACTCCATTGGTATTATGCTGCTGAACTTTTTGGGGAAATTGTGTTTTATTGTGCCCAGAAAAGAGAAAAGAACTGTTCCTGTTTGTTTCTTCCCGCAAAGAGATCACAGACTCTGGGGTAGATAGTGTTAGAGAAAAAAAAAGAAAAGAGAAGATGTTCAACGGGTGCAGTTACCGTGATGCTGTCACCAGGTGGCAGTGTTGCGCAACGTTACAAACACTTTTCACGCACCCACTCTTTGGAGAAAGAGGGATTTCTTTTAGGAGAAATTTCTTTTACTCACACACACGAATACATGTGTCAGGGTTTTATGTGTTGGTTTCTTTTGTTTTTTTTCCCTCTGCAGGAGAACATCCCAGCAAGATTTTAGACTCTGGGGAGGTCTTTAGTCAGGATGGGGAGGGAAAAAGTAAATGTTAATATGCAACCTTGAAATGTTTGATGTTGTCTTTTGCTCCTCTTTCTGTTACAGGGGCTCAGACACAACTTCACAGTAGGATAGTGTTTCCAAAAGTTTGTTGGTTTTTCAATTTTGTTAACGGTTTCTGGCCCGAATCATGTCAGCCGTGGAGGATATGGTTTGCTCCAGACACTGGGGACCAGTGTCAAAAGACAGAGGGTAGTATGTAGCGGGTGTTTACTTTCCCGCCAGTAATTTTGAATTTTTGCAGTGACACCAGTGGTGTATCTCCGGCGGTCCACCGGGTGGCGCTGTCACTTTGGGCCGACGAACGAGTCATTGCTGGGTCGAATCCCTTTTTGTCTTTTCTCGGCAGCCGTGTGGTGGGGCGGGGAACCCGCTGCGCATGCCGGGGGAAGGTATAAAGGGGGCCGGCCATTTTGTCACAGGGTTCGGTGTCCCTGGCACCTTCAGCCTGCGGACGGAGTTCGTGTTTGTCCTCTAGGCGGACTGGGCCTAGAGGACCACCGGAGGTCGTGTTCCACCTCAGGCACCTTTAGCCTGGGGTGAGGTACTCGGTTGGCGGTCCGGAGCTCAGTGCCCAACACTGAGTTCCGCGAGGGAAGGATCCTAGGGTGCTCCGGAGATGGACGCCTGAATCCGAGGTGTCAGAGACCGTCTGGAAGGTGAATTCCCTTGTACGGAGACCATTGCCCACTCTTTGGAGGAGAGTGGAGGAAAGAACTTGTGTCTGGGCCTATATATATATATATATATATATATATATATTGTGAGGGGGTTAGCTCGGCAGCGGGTGTGTGTGACCCCCGAGATGGGCTCCCCACACAAAAACAGGCCCAGCAAACGGAGGTTGTGGTTTTCAAAATCAAAAAGGTGCGGTTTATTTTCTATTTACAGTGACAAAACACAGCAAAGCAAAAGAAACATAAACAAAATAAATCCTGGTCAACTTGACCTCTGACTAAACATACAGGTTTCCTAACTAACAACTGGGATCAGCCTAGTGCTGTCCTAGTCCCTAAGTCCCTGGTTTTAAATGTCCAAGCAAATAGCCACACAGGCTTTGTCTCACCGCACAGGGGTTCACTCTCCCTAGACAGTCCACACAGGTCTGGTTCCAGGCATGAGCTAACATCTAATGAAGCTGGGAGTTCTTATAGAGGCCTAAATGAGCTGACAAGCTTCAGCTGGTCTCATCAACTCCCTGTCTGTACGACGCCCCACACTCTCCCTAGAGGTATGAGTCATCCATGAGCCCACTAGCCTTATACAACTCTCCACCTAGTTGTATAAGTCGGCGTAAAGCCTGAATCTGGGCGAAATATATCTACCCCCCTGGATGCAACCAGGTGACTTTACCTTCCTGCTGTCACATACCCCCCCCTCTTGTTTTAACCTCGGGGTTGGAACACCAGCAATCAGGCATTCATGTACTCGAGACAAAGCATCCACATTCCCCATTTGAACGCCAGGGCGATGCTTTACTGTGAAGTTGAATTCCTGGAGGGCCAGGAACCACCTATTCACTCTTCTATTTGTTTCCTTGTTTTGAGCCATCCACTTTAACGGAGCGTGATCCGTAACCATGTCAAAGTGCCTACCTAGCAGGTAGTACCGAAGGGAATCTAGAGCCCACTTCACCGCTAAACACTCCTTTTCAACGGTGGCGTAATTTACCTCATGGGACTTCAACTTCCTGCTGAGGTAAATGACTGGGTGCTCTTCCCCGTTCCAGACCTGGGACAATACTGCTCCTAACCCCACATCTGACGCATCACTTTGTACGACAAAGTCTTTAGAGAAGTCGGGTGAGTACAACACTGGCTGGCTACATAAGGCTTGTTTCAAGAATTGGAATGCTGCCTCAGCCTCGGGGGTCCATTTAATCATGACCGACCCTTTCCCCTTCGTCAGGTTGGTTAGGGGCACAGCCTTAGAAGCAAAGTGGGGAATGAATCGCCGATAATACCCAGCGATTCCCAGAAAGGCTCGTACCTGCTTCTTGCTGTTGGGACGTGGCCAACTCTGGATGGCCTCGACTTTGAGTTGGGGTTTTATTACTCCCCTCCCAATGGTGTACCCAAGATATTTGGCCTCCTCCTGCCCAATGGTACACTTCTTGGGGTTAGCCGTAAACCCCGCTTCCCGAACAGAGTCCAGGACTGCTTGCACTTTTGGCAGATGTGAGGCCCAATCTGTGCTATGGACAATTATGTCATCCAGGTAAGCTGCAGCATACTTCCGATGGGGCCTCAGCATCTGGTCCATTTTCCGCTGGAATGTGGCCGGCGCATTCTGTAACCCGAACGGCATTCTTTTATATTGGAACGCCCCGTCTGGGGTTACAAATGCGGTTTTCTCTTTGGCCGACTTGGCCAGGGGGATTTGCCAATACCCTTTTGTGAGGTCAAGAGTCGTCATGTATCGGGCTGTTCCCAGCCGGTCGATCAACTCATCTATACGTGGCATGGGGTAGGTGTCAAATTTTGTAACTTTGTTCAACTGTCGAAAATCGTTACAAAATCGCCAGCTCCCATCCGGTTTAGGCACCAACACAATGGGACTAGACCAATCACTTTGGGACTCCTCTATCACCCCTAAGTTCAGCATTTTCTGTACTTCCTCCCGTATTGCCTCCCGTCGGGCCTCTGGGATCCGATAGGGTTTTAACTTCACCCTTTCACCGGGCGGGGTAATGATGTCATGCTCTACCCCAGATGTTTGTCCCGGCAGCTCAGAGAATACCTCCTTGTTGCGAAGCACAAACTCCTTAACCTCCTGTTGTTGGGGTTGTGACAAGGTGGCTGCTATTCCAACCTCCGGAATCACGCAACCAGTTTGAGCTGGTGACCAAGTGTCTGCGACTAGGGACTCTCTATCCCTCCAGGCTTTCAACAGATTAACGTGATAGATCTGTTCGGGCTTTCGCCTTCCTGGTTGTCTGACCTTGTAATTCACTTCGCTCACTTTTTCCATTATCTCGTAGGGGCCTTGCCATTTGGCAAGGAATTTACTTTCAACCGTAGGGACAAGTACCAGTATCCTATCCCCCGGGGAAAAGGTACGGGTCTTGGCTGCACGGTTGTACACTCTCTGCTGTGCTAACTGCGCTTGGGCCAAATGTTCCTTCACGATGGGCATTACCTGTGCAATTCGGTCTTGCATCAGGGCGACATGCTCAATCACACTCCTGTGGGGAGAACTCTCACTTTCCCAAGTTTCCTTGGCAATATCCAACAGCCCTCTTGGGTGTCTCCCATACAGTAACTCAAAGGGGGAGAATCCCGTAGAGGATTGGGGCACCTCCCTAATAGCAAACATCAGATAAGGAAGTAGACAGTCCCAATCCTTTCCATCTCTATCCACCACTTTCTTCAACATTTGTTTTAGGGTTTTGTTGAACCTTTCAACCAGCCCATCGGTTTGGGGGTGATACACAGATGTACGTAATTGCGTCACTTTGAACAATTTACACAGCTCCTTCATAACCCGGGACATAAAGGGTGTACCTTGGTCCGTAAGCAGTTCTTTACAAATACCCACCCGGCTAAACACAAGAGATAGCTCTTTGGCTATGGTTTTGGCCGAGGTATTTCGGAGAGGGATCGCTTCTGGATAACGGGTGGCATAGTCCATTATAACTAATATGTACTGGTGCCCCCTAGCGGACTTGATTATAGGACCTACCAAATCCATGGCGATCCTCTCAAACGGGACCTCAATGATGGGTAGAGGGACCAGCGGGCTACGGAAATGTGGCATCGGGGCCGACCTCTGACACACAGGGCAGGAGGAACAATAATTTTCTATGTCCTTCATCACCCCCGGCCAATAGAATCTCTGTAATACCCTCTCTCGGGTTTTCTCTGTCCCCAGATGACCTCCAAGAATGTGCCCATGGGCCAACTCCAACACCAACTTCCTGTAAGGTTTGGGCACCACAAGCTGCTCAACGGTTTCTTCTGCCCTTTTTGCCACCCGATACAGTAGGTCCTTCTCTACGCTGAAGTATGGGTAAGTGCAGGTATTATCTGGGTTCACTAACTCGCCATCTATTTTCACTACGTTTTCCCGTGCCTTTATTAGGGCGGGGTCTTTCAACTGTTCTGTGGCAAAGTTTTCCCTGTGAACCTCAAGATCAGAAAACTCCACAGACGGTAGGTTTTCGTCTGAGGAGGTGGGCTCCTCTCCAGTTTCTTGAGTCTCCCCTGCCAATACTGATAAGGGAAATTCCGGAGAGTCCTCACCACTCTCAGGGGAGTTCTGGCTATCACATTCCTGGTACATAGGGGCACCAGTGGGGGGCTCAGGATCATCCCACAGTTCCCAGAACTTCGGAAAATCCCTTCCCACAATGGCGTCATGCGGTAACTGAGATACTAAGCCCACTGGATGAGAGAGGGTACCTTTGGGGGTCTCGAAACACACTGTAGTCACTGGATACTCTCGGGTGTCCCCATGCACACAAATAACAGCTACCTTGCTATTCCCAGAGACCTCTGTTTTAACTAACTCAGCCTTTATCAGGGTCACAAGGCTACCTGAATCCAGCAATACCACAACATTTCTACCATTAACACACATTTTGCATAAATGTTTCTCAGTTCCTCGAATGGCAGTGCATGCGACTGTCGCACACAGCGACTGACGTCTGCCCGTCAGAAAGTCACACTGCATGGGTTCCTCCACAACCGGGCAATTGGCTGCAATATGTCCCGCTTGCCGGCAGCGGTAGCAAACGATCCTTCTTGCGGCCTCTTGAGCCGCTGATTTCCCAGGCTGTTCTCGCCAAACTTGGGGTAGAGCTCCCACCCTCTCACTCTCTCCACCCTCACCCCTTGGAATCCTCTTATCTGCCCCTGGGGATGGTCTGGTCTTAGGGTGGAAAGTCCGAGTGTCTCTGGAAGAGGCCGTCAGGTTCTCTGTAGCCAAGTATTTCTCCACACGATCCACAAGACCATCGGCCGTCTCTGGGTCTCCATGGCTTACCCACTTTTGGATGGCAGTAGGAAGAGCTCTCAAAAACCAATCCATTACAACACGTTCCACAATCTTTGGTGCGGACAAAGTCTCTGGCTGTAGCCACTTTCTGCTCAGGTGAATGAGATCATACATTTGAGACCTGGGGGGTTTTCCAAGCTGGAAAGTCCAGTTATGCACACGCTGAGCCCGGACAGCCTGGGTGACACCCAGCCTTGCCAATATTTCAGCTTTTAGCATCGCATAGTCTTTTGCTTGGTTAGGCTCTAGGTCATAGTAAGCTTTCTGCGATTCACCAGTTAACAGAGGAGCCACCAGTCCAGCCCACTGCTCCTCAGGCCACTTTTCTCTTTCAGCGGTCCTTTCAAATGTGGTCAAAAATACCTCTGGATCATCCTCTCCAGTCATTTTTGTCAATAAACGACTCACCCCAAAGGACGCGGTATTAGTGGGACGGCTTTCCTCACTGGTCTGCGGACGTTGCTGCATTGCTGCTTCCATCTGTTGTTGTAGTCTCTGCTCTTGCTTCTGTAACAGGTCTATGAAGCGGGCCTCAGATTGCTGCTGGGCTTGTTGCTGAGCCTCCAGACTCTGTTGCAAAGTTGCGTTTGTCTGCTCCTGGGCTGCAAGGCTCTGTTGATGAGCTTGCTGCTGGGCTGCAAGGCTCTGTTGATGAGCTTGCTGCTGGGCTGCGAAGTTCTGTTGTTGAGCTGCAAGGCTCTTTTGCAAACCTGCATTTGTCTGCTGTTGATTGGCATTTGCTAGAGCCAGCTGCTTCAGTATCTCCTCCATGCTGGCTTAAAAAAAAACTGCCCGCATTCTCCACCAACTGTGAGGGGGTTAGCTCGGCAGCGGGTGTGTGTGACCCCCGAGATGGGCTCCCCACACAAAAACAGGCCCAGCAAACGGAGGTTGTGGTTTTCAAAATCCAAAAGGTGCGGTTTATTTTCTATTTACAGTGACAAAACACAGCAAAGCAAAAGAAACATAAACAAAATAAATCCTGGTCAACTTGACCTCTGACTAAACATACAGGTTTCCTAACTAACAACTGGGATCAGCCTAGTGCTGTCCTAGTCCCTAAGTCCCTGGTTTTAAATGTCCAAGCAAATAGCCACACAGGCTTTGTCTCACCGCACAGGGGTTCACTCTCCCTAGACAGTCCACACAGGTCTGGTTCCAGGCATGAGCTAACATCTAATGAAGCTGGGAGTTCTTATAGAGGCCTAAATGAGCTGACAAGCTTCAGCTGGTCTCATCAACTCCCTGTCTGTACGACGCCCCACACTCTCCCTAGAGGTATGAGTCATCCATGAGCCCACTAGCCTTATACAACTCTCCACCTAGTTGTATAAGTCGGCGTAAAGCCTGAATCTGGGCGAAATATATCTACCCCCCTGGATGCAACCAGGTGACTTTACCTTCCTGCTGTCACAATATATATATATATATATATATATACACATTCACACCTCCTGTTCTGTTTTGTAAAGCAAGTAAGTCCATGCTATGTTCAAATAAAGAAGTGTTGGACTTGCAACGGTGTGAGGCTCGTTTCCTGGCAGATGACTGCTGGAGGGAGGACCCGATACACAATGCAGGCCCGAAGGTAAAAAAAAACTTCTGCTAACACCACTTATACATCTGTGGTGGAGGCCTGGCATAGCGGCCGCACTCCCTTTCCTATCACACCCCTAGACCAGAGACATTGCGAGCGAGAACTTTAATAGAGGGGATTGGGAGTGTGGTGGGGGTCGGGCGACCCTGCCCGCTACACAGTGTTTACCAAAAAGGTCCAAAAAGGTCCTTTTTCTTTTTTTCACATTAATGTTATTGTATTAAAGCGGAGGTCCACACAAAAATGGAACCTCCGCTTTCCGGAACCCTCTCCCCCTCCGGTGTCACATTTGGCACCTTTCAGGGGGGAGGGGGGAGCAGATACCTGTATAATACAGGTATTTTCACCCACTTCCGGGAATAGATTCCCGCGGGGGTCATGCCCCTTCCCGCCCCCCGTGCACTGTCTTCTGGGAAACACACAGGTCCCAGAAGACAGCGGGGACCATTTAGGACGCGCAGCGCGACTTGCGCATGCGCAGTAGGGAACTGGGAAGTGAAGCCGCAACGCTTCACTTCCTAATTCCCTCACCGAAGATGGCGACAGGGGCAGCCGAGAGCCGAGCGATTGATCGTCTTTGACTGCCGACATCGCGGGCACCCTGGACAGGTAAGTGTCCATTTTTTTTTTACGGGGAACTCCGCTTTAAGTATGGAGATTTCCAGATCAGCAATAATATGCAAACACTAGAAAAGAATTGTATTACTTACCCGCAATATCTAAAGAATTGCTCCTGCAAAAGAAGAATCTGAATACTTTCCAAATTTCTATCCAGGCAGTTTAAACAGGTTTAACCACTTCAGCCCCGGAAGAATTGACCCCCTTCCTGACCAGAGCACTTTTTGCGGGTTCGGCACTGCGTCGTTTTAACTGACAATTGCGCGGTCGTGCAATGCTGCACCCAAACAAAATTGATGTCCTTTTTTTCCCCACAAATAGAGCTTTCTTTTGGTGGTATTTGATCACCTCTGCGGTTTTTATTTTTTGTGCTATAAACAAAAAAAGACCAACAATTTTGAAAAAAAACACAATATTTTTTACTTTTTGCTATACTGTAATAAATATCCCCCAAAAATATTTAAAAAAACTAATTTCTTTCTCAGTTTAGGCCGATACGTATTCTTCTACATATTTTTGGTAAAAAAATTGCAATAAACGTATATTGATTGGTTTGCGCAAAAGTTATAGCGTCTACAAAATAGGGGATAGTTTTATGGCATTTCTATTATCTTTTTTTTTTTTTATTAGTAATGGCGGCGATCTGCGATTTGTATCGGGACTGCGACATTAAGGCGGACACATCGGACACTTTTGACACTATTTTGGGACCATTGCCATTTATACAGCGATCAGTGCACTGATTACTATGTAAATGACACTGGCAGAGAAGGGGTTAAACACTAGGGGGCGATCAAGGGGTTAAGTGTGTCCTAGGGAGTGATTCTAACTGTGGGGGGGATGGGCTCACTACAGCATGGCAGAGATCACTGGTCCCCATGACAGGGAGCAGTAAATCCCTGTCATGTTGCTAGGCAGAACAGGGAAATGCCTTGCTTACATTGGCATCTCCCCCTTCTGCCACTCCGTGACACGATCGCGGGCACCCGGCGGACATCGAGTTTGTGGGACCCGCGGGCAGGATCACGGAGCAAGCGGCGGCGTGCACATGCCCACTATGCTGTGATTTAAAGGCGACTTACAGGTACGTTGCTTTGCGCAGCCGTGCCATTCTGCCGACGTATATCGTCGTGCGGCGGTCGGAAAGCGGTTAAAGAGTGACTCCACTTTTGTTAAGAAAAAACAATCTCCTCTGCGTGATCAATGTACATTGCATTGGTTTTAACAAACTTTGTTGCAGAGTCCTACTCTTTTATTGCTCTAAAGCAGGGGTGTCAAACTCAATTTCATTGCGGGCCGCATCAGCAATTATGGTTGCCCTCAAACGGTCGGTTGTATCTGTAAGACTAGATGTCCAGAGCACCCCATCTCCCCTTACATCAGATGTCAAGAGACCCCCACCATCGTCTAAAGTCACCCACCCTCCCTTATATCACAGTGCACCCTCCTTACCTTGTGCTGCTGCCAGGGAGAAGTTGGGGGAAGAATTGGGCACCAGAAAGTGCAGGATCTAGAGGAGGGCTGGGGTCAGCTGCCAGGACTCTGCTGAAAGTGGAGACCAGGGGAAGCAGAGATTAGGAGTTGCTGAAGCTGCACAGAGAGGCAGGATCTGTAGGAGGTGTTCTGTCCTCCTTCCTGCTGCCTACTGCTGAGACAGAGAAGAGTTTTCCCACGGCTGCATGGAGAAGCGCAGGATCTGTAGGAAGAAATCTGTCCTTCTCTCTGCTGCTGACTGCTGAGACAAAGTGAGGGAGGAGACAAAGGGGGTGCCGCAGCTGCAGGAGAGGAGCAAGGGCCACATGAAATGGCCTGGCGGGCCGGATTCTGCCCTGGGGCCTTGTGTTTGACACGTGCTCTAAAGCAAAAGCAGTCCGTCTGTTTGTGTCAAGGTACATAGTGAATGTGAATGGGATTGTCTTTTTTCATATTAATCAGCTAATGCACTTGCAGAGTTCTAATAAGGAAAATTGCAGTGTCTGAATCCCTTTAGATGTGGTTAACCCTTTTGGGAGTATCTCACCAAAAGTTTGTTGCAGTGGATGCCTAAAATCTGACGTGTATCTTAATGCAGACTTCTGGGAAAAATTGTGAGACAATCACACAAGCAGGAAATCTTAATGCAGACTTCTGGGAAAATCAGTGAGCCAATCACACAAGCAGAAAATTACATTTCTGGGGAGCATTCTGTACACCAACTGTGTACGGATCACCTCCAGGTTGCCATATTGCATTACATTTTATAGAAAAAAACTTAGAGCACTGCAGATTGAAAAGGAAAGGTCATTTTTCAAAACATTCAATTACAATATGGTTTGTGTAGCAATTGTATTTGCAGTCAGGGCCGGTGCAAGGATTTTTGACACCCTGGGCGAAACCTAATTTTGACAGCAGGGAGCTCAGCGGGACACATCAGGGGATTGGCAGCACCTGCAGCGGATGTTTTTTTTGGGACAGCCGGCACTGAACGGGTCTCACAGTGACTAGGAGAGGAGAGCCAGGAGAGGTCAGTTCACGCCTGAGTCTTTCACGGGGACAGAGGCCATGGCTGCGCCCTTGGTGGTAGTGTGCCCTAGGCCAGTGTTTCTCAACTCCAGTCCTCAAGGCGCCCCAACAGGTCATGTTTTCAGGATTTCCCTCAGATGAAACGGCTGTGGTAACTACTAAGGCAGTGAAACTAATCAAAGCACCTGTGCAAAATAATGGAAATCCTGAAAACATGACCTGTTGGGGCGCCTTGAGGACTGGAGTTGGGAAACCCTGCCCTAGGCGGCTGCCTAGTTTGCCTTATGGTAGCGCCGGCTCTGTATGCTGTAGTTTTTTTAATTGCTATTTTTTTTGTCCACAAAAGTAGAGTTGCCCTTTACATCGTTTATTAGTTCTCTTTCAGTTGAGGACAGATATTGATTAGTATGATTTTAGGTAACATTAATGTTTTATTGAATTTCAGATAAAACAATCAAACTATGGAAAATCAGTGAACGTGATAAAAGGCCGGAAGGCTACAACCTTAAAGATGAAGAAGGAAAAGTGAAGGACCTGTCAACGGTGACCTCATTACAGGTGAGAATAAAGTCTTGGTAATGTTTAGTCAATGTCAGAATGATTCAGAGACAGTTGGGTTATACTGTTGCCTACAGGAAGGATAAGACACTGGCTTGTCCTAGAAATGTTAGCCTTTTTACTGGACCCTTTTTGTTTTTATTGTTTTACAATTTTTTTTTTTTATATACTTCAATCTTCATTGTTCTTCTGTTGAGCTGAGCTCTTAAGCAGCTATCCAGATTGACTAATGTTGGCGCTGTTTTGGAGGCCATACCTGGATTAAAAATTGTGGGGCTTGCCTTTAACCACTTGCCGACCGCCGCAAGACGATATACGTCAACAGAATGGCACGGCTGGGCATATGGGTGTACAGGTACGTCCCCTTTAAGATGCGAGCCGTGGGTCGCGCTCACGACCCTGTCAGAAGCTCCGTGACCGTGCCCGTGGGCCGTATCCCTGCCGGTGTCCTGCGATCGGGTCACAGAGCTGAAGAACGGGGAGAGGTAAGTGTAAACAAACATCTCCCCGTTCTTCCTAGTGACACTGTCAGTGATCGTCTGTTCCCTGTCATCGGGAACAGCGATCAGTGACGAGTCACGCTTAGCCACGCCCCTAACAGTTAGAATCACTCCCTAGGTCACACTTAACCCCTTCAGCACCCCCTACAGGTTAACCCCTTCACTGCCAGTGTCATTTTTACAGTAATCAGTGCATTTTTATAGCACTGATCGCTGTAAAAATGACAATGGTCCCAAAATGGTGTCAAAAGTATCCGATGTGTCCGCCATAATGTCGCAGTCACGATAAAATCGCTGTCATTACTAGTAAAAAAACAATTATTAATAAAAATGCCATAAAACTATCCCCTATTTTGTAGACGCTATAACTTTTGCGCAAACCAATCAATAAACGCTTATTGCGATTTTTTTTATTTACCAAAAATATGTAGAAGAATACGTATCGGCCTAAACTGAGGAAAAAAAATGTTTTTTTTTATAGATTTTTTGGGGATATTTATTATAGCAAAAAGTAAATATATATTGATTTTTTTTCCAAAATTGACGCTCTATTTTTGTTTATAGCGCACAAAATAAAAACCGCAGAGGTGATCAAATACCACCAAAAGAAAGCTCTATTTGTGGGAAAAAAAGGACGTAACTTTTGTTTGGGAGCCACGTCACACGACCGCGCAATTGTCAGTTAAACCGACGCAGTGCCGAATCACAAAAAGTGGCCTGGTCTTTAACCAGCCAAAATGGTCCGGGGCTTAAGTGGTTTTAATGTGACCCTCTGGCACTGGACTATGTTTCTGGCACTTCCCAGACACCTATTGTACTGGCTTGCTACCTGCAGAGCACTTTACAGGTCCACTGCCATGGCACAGCATCTGGTGTGACCCGGTCTTTGATGGCTCCCTTGGGAGTATACTCAAGGACATGGCACCTATAGACTGGATCGTTGTCCCCTGCTGGCTTCTACACACTCCTTGGAGACTTTACTACCTCCCCCAGGTGTGGCTTCCTCATCTCTATTATGCAGAGAAGAATTTCTACAGGTATGCTAGATTTTTTTTAACAAAATCACTGCCACAATGGCTGAATCAGAATGTAGGGGCTGTAAGCATACTTCCTCGGCTTCTACTCCAGGGTCTGTTTCTGACATTCTTGCAGCTGTAGCAGCTTCTGATTGCTCAGCTGAGGATGCTGAGATGAGGATTCTCCCATTCTGGATGAGTCTTAATAAAATACTGACCATTCTAGTTGAGGATGTTCCAGAGTTTAAGGATCACAATGATTTGCCAGACCTTAGAAATACAGGACCAACAAACCCGAAACTGTCCTTACTGACCATTCAGTTATGGAACGTTTAGAACTTATACCCGCTGCTTCACACTTTAGTGTTGACGGATTAATGAACGTTAATGAATGTTGACCATCTAAACTCCAGAATGAGTCTCCTGTTAATAGGAGGAGAAATCTTTGGCTTGAATGTTTGTCTGCAGAACAGGATTGCAAAAAATGCTTGCTGTATTTGCCCTTTGCTTGAGAACATCTCTTTGGGGTTTCCTTACAGAGTTTTATAAAAGATATCACTAGTGGAGAAAAATACTCTCTTGCCCCAGGAAAAGAAACATACGTTTCAAACTGGCAGAAATTGGCAAATTTTCTGTCTTTGAGGCCAGGAAGAGGCCCACTGCTCTGTGTCCATACAGGCTGCTCCCAGCTTGGCTTTTCATCTGTCAGTTTAGCAGACGAGAACTGGTAGAGAGAAGCACACAGATTAATAGAAAAATCTGTGTGAAAACTAACCTGCAGGTAAAAATGTATCCCCTCCACCTGGCTTCCACTCCCCCCTCGTCTGTTCACCTGGCTCCATCTTCCCCTTCACCTGGCTGCCACTCCCCCTCTCCTCTGTTCACTGTGCTCCATCCTCCCCTTCACCTGGCTGCCACTCCCTCTCTCCTCTGTTCACTTTGCTCCATCCTCCCCATCACCTGGCTTCCACTCCCCCTCTCGTCTGTTCACCTGGCTCCATCTTCCCCTTCACCTGGCTGCCACTCCCCCTCTCCTCTGTTCACTGTGCTCCATCCTCCCCTTCACCTGGCTGCCACTCCCTCTCTCCTCTGTTCACTTTGCTCCATCCTCCCCATCACCTGGCTTCCACTCCCCCTCTCGTCTGTTCACCTGGCTCCATCTTCCCCTTCACCTGGCTGCCACTCCCCCTCTCCTCTGTTCACTGTGCTCCATCCTCCCCTCCACCTGGCTTCCACTCCCCCTCTCGTCTGTTCACCTGGCTCCATCTTCCCCTTCACCTGGCTGCCACTCCCCCTCTCCTCTGTTCACTGTGCTCCATCCTCCCCTTCACCTGGCTGCCACTCCCTCTCTCCTCTGGTCACCTGGCTCCATCCTTCCCTCCACCTGGCTTCCACTCCCCGTCTCCTCTGTGCACCTGGTTTCATCCTCCCCTTCACCTGGCTTCCACTCCCCCTCTCGTCTGTTCACCTGGCTCCACCTTCCCCTTCATCTGGCTTCCACTCCCCCTCTCCTCTGTTCACTGTGCTCCATCCTCCCCTCCACCTGGCTGCCACTCCCCCTCTCCTCTGTTCACCTGGCTCCATCTTCCCCTTCACCTGGCTGCCACTCCCTCTCTCCTCTGTTCACTGTGCTCCATCCTCCCCTTCACCTGGCTGCCACTCCCTCTCTCCTCTGGTCACCTGGCTCCATCCTTCCCTCCACCTGGCTTCCACTCCCCCCTCTCCTCTGTGCACCTGGTTTTATCCTCCCCTTCACCTGGCTGCCACTCCCCCTCTCGTCTGTTCACCTGACTCCTTTTTCCCTTTCACCTGGCTGCCACTCCCCCTCTTCTCTGTTCACTTTGCTCCATCCTCCCCTCCACCTGGCTTCCACTCCCCCTCTCGTCTGTTCACCTGGCTCCATCTTCCCCTTCACCTGGCTGCCACTCCCCCTCTCCTCTGTTCACTTTTCTCCATCCTCCCCTTCACCTGGCTGCCACTCCCCCTCTCCTCTGGTCACCTGGCTCCATCCTCCCCTCCACCTGGCTTCCACTCCCCCTCTCCTCTGTGCATTAATAGAAAAATCTGTGTGAAAACTAACCTGCAGGTAAAAACGTATCCCCTCCACCTGGCTTCCACTCCCCCTCTCCTCTGTGCACCTGGTTTCATCCTCCCCTTCACCTGGCTGCTACTTCTCCTCTCCTCTGTGCACCTTTTCCTCTCTCTTTCTTCTTCTCGATTTTTTTCTCCTTCCTTCTCTCTCTCTCTCTCCTTTATCTCTTTCTGCCTCCCCCTTTCTCTCTCTCTCTCTTCCTCATCTGTCTCTTTTTAGTATTTTCTCTCTCCCTTATCTCCATCCTCCCCTCCACCTGGCTGCCACTCCCCCTCTCCTCTGTTCACCAGGCTCCATCCTCCCCTCCACCTAGCTTTCACTCCCCGTCTTCTCTGTGCACTTGGCTCCATCCTCCCCTCCTCCTGGCTTCCACTCCCCCTCTCCTCTGCACCTGGCTTCATCCTCACCTTCACCTGGCTGCCACTCCCCCTCTCCTCTGTGCACCTGGCTCCATCCTCCCCTCCACCTGGCTTCCACTCCCCCTCTCCTCTGTTCACTTGGCTCCATCCTCCCCTCCACCTGGCTTCCACTCCCCCTCTCCTCTGTGCACCTGGCTTAATCCTCCCCTTCACCTGGCTGCCACTCCTCTCTTCTGTGCACCTGGCTCCATCCTCCCCCCCCCCCCACCTGGCTGCCACTCCTCCTCTCCTCTGTGCACCTTTTCCTCTCTTTCTTCTTCACAATTTTTTCTCCTTCCTTCTCTCTCTCTCTCCTTTATCTCTTTCTGCCTCCCCCTTTCTCTCTCTCTCTCTTCCTCATCTCTCTCGTTTTAGTATTTTCTCTCTCCCTTATCTCTCTCATTCTCTCTCTTTAAAAATACATAAAACATATTTAAACCTTTAAAAATATTATGTCAAATACCAATAAAAATTGACAATATAAACATAAGGACCGGTGACAACTATTCCATCTTCCACTGAGAGCATTGCTGCAGCAGCACATACCTTGTACTGACTTGTAGCGTTTTACATAGCACACGCCCAGCTATTGATTGGCAGTAAAATAGACTGAGTATGATAGGAGGTACAAAGAGTCATGGGAATTGTAGTTCCCCTGTGGGAGATGCAGATACTAGGACAGTGGAAGGAAATGACATGCCAACTCTACAGAACTTCTCCCACCATCACTAGCATTATCCAGCAAAGGAAGACTGGTGGAGGGGATTAGAGACCCCAATCACAGATATATGATAGGAAAATAATCATTTCAGTTATTATGTTTATTATCATATGTAACTTCCAGGTATTTAAATGAGGATTTACTAAAATGTGTATGTTGCCTTTAGTTGTACTTTAATGAATGATAAAGAAAACAGGATTTTTGTACTGATCTTAAAGTCCTATTGTTGGAGTTCATTAGGGTAGGGTGACCAGACATCCCCGGTTTCTGGGGACAGTCCCCTGATTGAGGACACTGTCCCCGGACCAAGTCTGTCCCCGGTTTTGTCCCCGGATTGGATTTAAACAGGGGCTGGGGCAATTTCAAAGACAGTCAGTGCAGAATTAAAAGAATCTGAATTACACACCCTGCGCTCCGCCGCTTCTACTAGCTTAGGGGGGTGTATTTTTTCCATTATCTGTGCCCCTTTGTGATGATCATGTGCTGGTCGGAGCGGAGGGAATATTTCTTCAGTTTCGGGTGCATGCCCATTCAGCTCCGCTCGCATGTTCTTCTGCCTTGGCTCAAGTCCCGACCAGCTGCCTGCCTGCTTATCTCCTTCCCTTCCCTGGCAGAGTGATCTTCCTCCGCACCCCACCCAGTAGTAGCCGGGGCCCAGAGAGTAAGACTTGACAGGCTGTGAGGCGGGCGGCGACGACGGGCAGATAGTCGCTGATTGCCGCTATTACTAGTAAAAAAAAAATATGTCCCCGGATTTCATTTTAAAAATCTGGTCACCTTACATTAGGGACAAAGTTCACTCCCCCTCTGTACCCCCCATATAACTCCTCTATAAACCAAAGCATGATAGGAGTGGAAAGGGTTATATTTGGCTAGCCAATCGCTTTTTAGATTGCCAGTGTCCAGCTCTTCTTGTAGGTAGCAGTATATCCAAATTGCTCTGATTTACTTTAATTCTGTGTTCTTAAATTTTATGGTAGGTGCAAAAATCCTGTTATTCAGCTTAAATGACCCTGCACATTTTTGAAAAGATCTTTTATAAGAAGATATTCTATCTGCCTTCTCATGTGTATGGTTAGCCTTACGTGAAGGAATTTGGAATGTGATGCTTTACAGAGCCAAGAGAACACTTTAAAAAGGAAACTTGCTTCTGTCAGTTTTTGAGATCTTTGTGCTGGTGGTTTTTCTTGATTAAATAAAAAATACATAATATAACATTTAACCCAAAAATTCCAATCCTACTGGTGAACCTAAATTAATGCTTACTGTAAATTAATCACAACAAAGTTGTAATGTCTCCACCAAGAACTTAATGTTTTTTTCATTTTTTTTAAACTAACAAGGGTGCAGGTAGTTTGAAACGTAACAACTGAACCATTTAAGATTGTGGGGATCCAACTGAGGTATCAAAGTCCAGGGCCTATTGTGTCTTAAAATTGCAATTCCTGCTTTAGTATTACAAGAGCTAGACCAATGGGGACCCAACTGAGATATTGTAGACAAGGACCCACTTGTGTCTGAGGGCTTATTTTCACTTCCTTGGACTTCAACACACATTAAAGCACCTACTGCTTCAACATGCTTTTTTGATGTGTTTTTGATGCTTCTATGATGCTTCTGTGGTGCTTCGGTGGTGTTTCGAAGCTTTAATGAAGCCCGGCAGATGCACTGTACGTGTATTATACCTGCAATTTCTCCAAAACAAAGGGAAGCTAAAGTTGAATTAAAGCCTCTCAAAAGCTTCAGGTGCTTCAAGCGAGCTTTGCCATAGACTTCTGTGATGGCTTTAAAGACGCTTTGAAGCACCACTAAAGCGACCTGAGGTATAATCTTTGAAGCGAAGGCAAAGCCAACGCAAGGTGTAAACAGGACTGTAAGCTAACCATTTTTTTGGGGTGACATGGGCTTTAACTGGTGTTCAAAGACCTTTTAAAGTGGTTGTAAACCCATACAGACCACTTGGCCCTACGGGTAAGCCTAGATTAAGGCTTACCTGTAGGTGCAAGAAATATCTCCTTAACCTACACGGTTAAGGAGATATTTACAGAAAAGACTGCACCGATGTCTACGGCGCATGCGTGTCATAGACAACGGCGCAGGTGCACTGAGCGTGCTGTTAGTGAAGGCGATCATGCCGTCACTGCCGGCTCCCGTGCACATGCGTGGGAGTGACGTCATTGCTGCTCCGGCCAGTCACAGCGCCGGAGCAGCGATACCCGGAAGTCACATATCATGGGGTATCATGGCGGCGGCGGCAGAGGAGAGGAATGAGGGTCGCTTCGGGGGCTTCGATCTCAGTTAAGTAATTCATAATGAGCTAGTATGCTATGCATACTAGCTCATTATGCCTTTCTCTTGTAGGTTTTTTTTTTAAGGAAATGTTTTAGAGGGTTTACTTCCTCTTTAAGGGCTAGTTTACACTTGCTTCAAAAGATTGCTTCGGACACGCTTTGTTAAAGCTCTCTGAACGCCAGTCAAAGCTCCTGTCACTAAATAAAATGGTTAGCTTGCAGTCCTGTTTACACCTTGCTTTTGCTTGGTGATTCGATGAGGCTTTGATACGGCTTTGGTGGAGCTTCGATGAACCTTTGGTGAGGCTTCGATGGGGGCTTTGGTGGAGCTTCGATGAACCTTTGGTGGGGCTTTGGTGGGGGCTTTTAGGCTTTCATGGGCCTTTGGCGGGGCTTCAAGCGAGCTTTGCCATAGACTTCTATTGAGGCTTTGAAGACGCTTTAAAGTACCACTAAAGCTACATGGGGTATAATTTTTGAAGTGAAGCCAAAGCAAAGCAAAGCAAAAGCAAGGTGTAAACAGGACTGTAAGCTAACCATTTTATTTAGTGGCAGGAGCTTTGACTAGCGTTCAGAGAGCTTTAACAAAGCCTGTCGGAAGCCTTGTTTTAAAGCAAGTGTAAGCTAGCCGTTAGTGTGTGTTGAAGCTGGAACAAGTGTAAATGAGCCCTCACAAAGCGTGTCCAAAGCCATGTTTTGAAGCACTTGTAAACGAGCCCTTAAAGGGGTTGTAAAGCTTTGTGTTTTTCACCTTAACGCATCCTATGCATTAAGGTAAAAAAACACCTTGCAATCTCGGGCCCCCGAGCCCCCCCCCACCCCCGTTTTACTTACCTAAGCCACGAAACTCCGTGGGCTCGTTCCCCCAATTTGAGGTGGCTCGTCATTGGAGATTGATAGCAGCGCAGCCATTGGCTCCCGCTGCTGTCAATCAAATTAATGACGCGGCGCAAGGCCGAGTGATACAGTCGGCGGCTACAGCCGCCCGCTGTATTACGGGAGCGCGCCCGCAAGCTAACCCCCTTGGGAGAGCGCTTCCCAAGAAGGGGGTAGCTCTTGCGGGGAGGAACCCAGACAGCCGCCGAGGGACCCCAGAATACCAGGATCGGGGGCCACTCTGTGCAAAACGAACTGCACAGTGGAGGTAAGTATGACATGTTTGTTATTTAAAAAAATATATATATATATACCTTTACAACCCCTTTAAGGTGGCGCATACTTTATACTTTAGTACCAGTAGACTACACTCTTTAAATACTTTTCCTGAAGATGGAACGTCTTTAACATAAATTCTTCTGTTTTTAGGTTCCTGTTATAAAGCCAATGGATTTGATGGTAGAAGTTACTCCCAGAAGGATATTTTCAAATGGCCACACATATCATGTCAATTCCATCTCCGTCAACAGCGACTGTGAGACATACATGTCAGCGGATGATCTCAGAATTAACCTCTGGCACTTGGCCATCACTGACCGCAGTTTTAGTATCCTTTCATATTGTATACACTGGACCCCTCAGACAGCCAGCATTGGCACGTACTGGCTGTCTCTACCATAAGCTGAACAAGCATGCAATGCAAGTCAAAGCAATAAATTGCTGTGTTGTGACAGAATTGTGATTAGATGAGGTTTGTCTGTTGATGCTTAGAGAACATACTGTTTCTTGGGAAAGTCGTTGGTTCGCTCAGTGACAAAACTGTATACCTATGACATTTTTTATTTTTTCTATTTTGAATGGGTTCTAACAAATTAAAATTATATTAAGCCAAGTTAAAACATTAGAAAATTACCCAAGTCAAG
This sequence comes from Rana muscosa, assembly GCA_029206835.1. Taxonomy (NCBI): domain Eukaryota; kingdom Metazoa; phylum Chordata; class Amphibia; order Anura; family Ranidae; genus Rana; species Rana muscosa. Next base: position 104,890,073 of record CM055116.1, on the reverse strand, counting down.
ATAACACCGTTAATAATTCTTGAACATACAGTACCTCCTGTATTGTACCCGTCAATAAAATTGAATAATATAATAATACCGTAACTGGAATAAAAAATATACCCAAATAAAAAAGTGAGTATGGTATATAATATTGTTTAAATCTAAAAACGTCCCTCAGTTATGTTTGACCTTTCTAAGTGCATGTGTAAATCAGTGTTGTTCATCTTACGTTAAAAAAGTAATTAGTTATACTTACAAATTACTTCTTCCAAAAAGTAATGGAGTTACTCACTCAGTTACTACATTGGAAAAGTAATTAGTTACTCAGCAAAGTAACTATATTGGCTATATTATATATACACGGGGGGCGGGGGCGGGGCGGTAGAAGGATGATATACGTAATTTTTTCAGTGTATAAAAATAATAGGAGGGATAAAAATAAATAATATTGGTACTGTGCCCCATGCCTCACTGTGCCCATGCTTCACTGTGCCTCACTGTGCCCCATGCCTCACTGTGCCTCACTGTGCCCCATACCTCACTGCCCCATACCTCACTGTGCCCCATGCCTCACTGTGCCCCATGCCTCACTGTGCCCCATGCCTCACTGTGCCCCATGCCTCACTGTGCCCAATGCCCCATGCTTCACTGTGCCCCATGCTTCACTGTGCCCCATGCTTCACTGTGCCTCACTGTGCCCTGTGCCTCACTGTGCCCCATGCCTCACTGTGCCCCATGCCTCACTGTGCCCCATGCCTCACTGTGCCCCATGCCTCACTGTGCCCAATGCCTCACTGTGCCCCATGCCTTACTGTGCCCCATGCTTCACTGTGCCCCATTGTGCCCGTGCCTCACTGTGTCCCATGCCTCAATGTGCCCAAGTCTCAGTCACTGTGCCCGCCGTGTACAGTACCTAGGATCGGCGGCGTCCCAAATCCCGGCGGCCATTCCATTATTCAAAAGCCGCGCCTCCCAAATCTTTGTCGCCTGTGATAGGCGGAACACTCAATGTCCCAGCATTCAGTGTTCCACCCTTCACGGACATCCGCTCATCCTCATAACACAGAGGAGGATGAGAGGATGTCCGTGATAGACGGAACACTGCCTGCTGTGAAATTGAGTGTTCCGCCTATCACAGGCGACGAAGACTCGGGAGGCGCGGCTTTTGAAAACTGCAATGGCCGCCGTCTGTCTGCATGACACGCTGTTCAGGTAGGCAGATGGCGGCTTGCAGTTAGTTAAATGTTAAATTACATCTACTCGCGGCGGCTGCGGCGAGTAGATGTAATTAGGGTAACGCCGCCCAAGTAATGGGAACGGCGGTGCCACGAGGGTAAGAGTAATCAGTTAGATTACTCGTTACCCCAAAAAGTGGCTACGTTACCTAACGCCGTTTATTTAAATGGCGCTAGTTACAACACTGGTGTAAATAAATAAAAACGATAAATTTAGGACTGCTGCTGATATATGTGCGTTCCCACATATACAGTTGTGCTCATAAGTTTACATACCCTGGCAGAATTTATGATTTCTTGGGCATTTTTCAGAGAATATGAATGATGACACCAAAACCTTTCTTTCACTCATGGTTAGTGTTTGATTGAAGCCATTTATTATCAATCAATTGTGTTTACTCTTTTTAAATCATAATGATAACAGAAACTACCCAAATGACCCTGATCAAAAGTTTACATACCCCAGTTCTTAATACTGTGTATTGCCCCCTTTAACATCAATGACAGCTCAAAGTCTTTTGTGGTATTCGTGGATGAGGCTCTTTATCTTCTCAGATGGTAAAGCTGCCCATTCCTCTTGGCAAAAAGCCTCCAGTTCCTGTAAATTCTTGGGCTGTCTTGCATGATCTGCATATTTGAGATCTCCCCAGAGTGGCTCAATAATATTGAGGTCAGGAGACTGAGATGGCCACTCCAGAACCTTCACTTTATTCTTCTGTAGCCAATGACAGGTCAACTTGGCCTTGTGTTTTGGATCATTGTCATGTTGGAATGCCCAAGTACGTCCCAGGCGCAGCTTCCTGGCTGACGAATGCAAATGTTCCTCCAGTATTTTTTGATAACATACTGCATTCATCTTGCCATCAATTTTGATCAAATTTTCTGTGTCTTTGTAGCTCACACATCCCCAAAACATCAGCGATCCACCTCCATGTTTCACAGTAGGAATGGTGTAGCTTTCATCATAGGCCTGGTTGACTCCTCTTCAAATGTAGTGTTTATGGTTGTGGCCAAAAAGCTCAATTTTGTCTTATCACTCCAAATGACTTTGTGCCCAAAGGTCTGAGGCTTGTCTCTGTGCTGCTTGGCGTATTGTAAGCGGGATACTTTGTGGCAATTGCGAAGTAATGGCTTTTTTCTAGCGACTCGACCATGCAGCCCATCTTGCTTCAGGTGCCTCCTTATTGTGCATCTTGAAACAGCCACACCACATGTTTTCAGAGTCCTGTATTTCACCTGAAGTTATTTGTGTGTTTTTCTTTGCATTCTGAACAATTTTCCTGGCAGTTGTGGCTGAAATTTTAGTTGGTCTACCTGACCGTGGTTTGGTTTCAACAGAACCTCTCATTTTCCACTTCTTGATTATAGTATGAACACTGCTGATTTGTATTCTCAATTCCTTGAATATCTTTTTATATCCCTTTCCTGTTTTTTTACAGTTTAACTACCTTTTCCCACAGATCCTTTGACAATTCTTTTGCTTTCCCCATAACTCAGAATCCAGAAATGTCAGTGCAGCACTGGGTGGAAGATGCAAGGGTCTGTCAGGAGTCCAGAAACTCATTGACCTTTTATACACACACACTAATTACAAGCAAACAGATCACAGGTGAGGATGGTTACCTTTAATAGCCATTCAAACCCCTTTGTGTCAACTTGTGTGCATGTTTTCAGGCCAAAATCACCAGGGTATGTAAACTTTTGATCAGGGTCATTTGGGTAGTTTCTGTTGTGATGATTTAAAAACAGTAAACACAGTTGATTGATAATAAATGGCTTCAGCCAAACACTAACCATGAGTGAAAGAAATGTTTTTGTATTATCATTCATATTCTCTGAAAAGTGGCCAAGAAATCATAAATTCTGCCAGGGTATGTAAACTTATGAGCACAACCGTACATCAAACTAACGATAATATCTGAGTGCCACGCAGTCCACTACTATTCAATATGAAATTCACCATACATAACAATATACAAAAATAAACAGTGTCATTTGTGCAATGCAACCATAGAAATGTCTTAATTTAAAACAATTTATGCTTCTGGTAATCAATCGATTTATGCACTTTCTTTGTGTTAGTTATAATCTCAATGTACCAAACAGTGTTTATGGTCCAATTAATAATTTCTCGAGTAATCGATTGATTGCTGTGCCATCCATGTGTTCACTCTGATAATGCCACCATTTGCAGTGCTCATCCCACCAAAACTATTTTAGGTCAAACGGCGCTTTTCCCTTTAAACCGGGTAGGTATTAGTTACAGGTATTTTCCACTACAGGAATCCCCCTGATATTCAGTCCACCCTCTTTACTCCTCCCACGTTCTTTGTTTCAAGGTTCAGACAAAACAGACTCTCATAGTGTAAAACCGTTTCCCATCAACATTTATTGAATATCAATAAAAACACTCACAATATAAAGTGCATTATAGATGCACCACAGTGTTTGGGCTCTTTTCCCCTTAAGATTACTGGTCTCCAGACACTCACAAGAATCCCTGATGAGGTCACGTTTTTGATGCGCATGGGGCGGGGCTGATGTCAAGCCGCAAAACCGGGACTTTGCAAGCCCCCATCTTATAAGTGTCTAGAGACCAGTAATCTTAAGGGGGAACTGAGCTTATACATCAGTAATACACTTTATAATGTGAGTGTTTTTAATTATATTCAGTAAATGTTGATGGGAAACGGTTGATGAGAGTCTGAGCCTTGGAATAAAGAATGTAAGAGGAGTAAATAGGATGAAGATGGACTGACCATCAGGGGGATTCCTGCTGTAGAGAACACCTTTGGCTAAAACCTACCAGGTTTAAAGGGAAAAGCGCTATTTGACCTAAAATAGTTTAGGGTCAAATACTGGAGGGGAGCAGTGGCAATTGCCGTCACTGTGCCCATCAAACGCAGCCACTGTGCCCATCAATTGCCACCTTTGTGTGCCCATCAAACGCAGCCACTGTGCCATCGAAGGTCGCCAGTGTGCCCATCAAAACGCAGCCACTGTGCCCATCAAACACTGCCACTGTGCCCATCAAACACTGCCACTGTGCCCATCAAACACTGCCACTGTGCCACCAAATTATGCCACTGTGCCCATTAAATGCTCCCACTGTGCCCATCAAAAGCCCCACGGTGTTGGATGGATACTTTTCTGGCCCACACTACATAATTATGGTGGTTTAGGCCACAGACATGGATACCGCTATCGGATCAGATTCCAGGGACCTGGTGGGGGTCCCCAAGGAGTTTAAGTGCACATGTTGAGTGGATATGGTCCTCTGTCCTAAGGAGTGCAAACAGTGTATTATAAGTGTAGCACTACCCCTGCAGGAGCTGCTGGTTATATATTTGGGTCTGTGAATTACCTCCATGGCTTCCGTTGTCAGGGTGTGAGAAGAGTGTTCAAAAAGGCCAATGTCCACACAATGTAAAACCGAAACAATTAAGCCCTGTACACACGATCGGATTTCCTATAGATTCAAATCTGATGGATTTTTCCATCGGAATTCCGATGAAGCTGACTTCCATCAGTCTTGCCTACACACCATCAGTCAAAAATCCGACCGTCCCAAACGCTGTGACGTAAAACACTCAGATGAGCCGAGAAAAATGAAGTTCAATGCTTCTGAGCATGCGTCGACTTGATTCTGAGCATACGTGGGTTTTTTCTCCGATGGAGCTCCACTCAGACGATCGGAATTTGCTATCGTTTTTTTTTTCCATCGGATAAATTTAAAACATGTTCTATTTTTTCTCACCGATGGAAAAAAAAACGATGGGGCCCATACACGATCGGTTTGTCCGATGAAAAAAGTCCATCGGACTGTTTTCATCGGTAAAACTGATTGTGTGTACGAGGCATTAGGCTTTTCTTCTTTTTTTTTTTTGCTGAGGAAACTTTAGAGGAAGAGTAGGACACGAGAGGAAAAAACACACAGGGGAAGGTTCAGGCATGCAACACTAAAAAAGCACTCGTCGCCACTCAAGCCTGAGTGGGTATTGCTCACCCGGATAGTCCCGTTTAGTGGTCCTAGCAGCCGGAATGCAGCACAAATCAATCTTTCCTTTTTCTGTATTATGGATACGATCAGGAAATCCCCTGCCACAGGATTAAAGTCCCGGTCCTCCCAGCCAGACAATAATGAAGAGAACCGTTAGGCCAGATTGGCGTATTGCATGCTTCTGATTATGAATCCCTCTTTAGGCGAGTTTCCAGGCCTCTTCCCGAGACAGCAGTACCGTCGCTAGTCTCCTACGGGACGGATCCTCCCCTGGTCTCCTTTCCTAACAGTGGGCTTCCTGTAGATGGGTAGCTTGGGATCCTTTTCTTGAAACATAGGCCTCAGCCAGCAGAGCTGGGCCTACAAGCAGCGATGAGGCCTTGGGCTGAAGGTGCCTTGGACCAGAAAACACGCACCCTGTGCCATACGGGCCCCGAGGCGCACGCTCAGGACCAATGGGTCCCCAGGAACGAACGAACCCCAATGGCGTCTGCCCCTTATGTACCCTCTCCCAGCCTTCACAGAAGGTAGACCACGCCCACTGCACAGCTGCCGAGAGAGGACACCCAAGGTGCTGTGATACACCCTGTGGTTCAACCTATGTCGGCGGTGACAGTGCCACCTACAGGCAACAGGGAACACTACTGCCAGGCAGCATCACAACCAGAGCAGAAGCAATAATGAATAATCAATTGATCTGAGCCCAACTACTAGCTCAGATTACCCCTAAATATATACACAGCACCCCCAAACATTGAGGAGGGCGCTACATAAGGTAAAAAAACAACAACATCTTGATGATGTTTCTTGTATGTATGTGTTGAAAGCACCTGTGGGACTATGACTGTAACATGTTTTGCCTGTGACACATTGACCCATGTGTGCAGGTGTCTGGGTTCCTGGTGCCTCCAGTTACTACTGGGCATGCACTTCTCTCCTTCTCCTGCCATTGACGTAAGGTGAATTACTAATGGCTCCTTGCAATAAACAGGGTCAGTCCTGCATGCTGTTCCTTGCAGTCTCCTGCTTTAACACATGAATTGTTGGTACCCCTTGCTGGGACCCTTTTGCATACTGACAGTAAGGTGGATCATATGTAAGGGAAGTGGCCCTGTAGGCTTTTCCAGCTCACGATCCACTAACGGCTTTGAGGCAGCTTGCAGTGTCTTTCTAATGCATCTGATGCTGACAGCCTGAATCATTGTTTTCTGCCTTAATCCACCCGCTCATCAGAGTCCTCACTGTGGCTTTTTTTCTGCATTATCCAGGGGAATTTTTTTTTGCAGCTTGTCAGATTTTATGTCAAAATTCTCTGCTATGATTGCTGACTCAGAAGGCAGGGGTCGCAAGCCGTCTTCTCCAGAGCCTGTCTGTTATACCCGCAGCTGTTTTTGGTTCTGCACACACAGCTTAGGGTGATGAGGAGTGCAATGTCTTATTTGGATGATTTTGTGTCTGAGAAGGTTCAGTCTGCTGACATAATTCCTAGGCTTGAAGATACAATTTTGGTTCCTATTGACTCGGTGCGTAAATGTTTGAATATGGAACAGATTGTGTCCGAGTTCCTAAGGTTACCAATCTTGGCTCTCTTAAAAGTCCCCAACCTGTCAAAACTTTCCCAGTATATTTGCTACTGCAGCCTGTTTTTTTACATGATTGATCTACGTCTAATAAGTCATTTTCATCTTCCAAGCGTTTTGCCCAGAAATAACCTGTTAAAGAGGAATTTATTAGGTAGAGTCGATTACCATTGTAGATCCCGCCATCACTTGCTTAAACAAGCAATTAACTTCTCAACAAAGTCTACTATGACACTTGGAAAGCACACTTTGCATGGTGCAAGGCAAGGAAGTTTCATCCCAGGAAGTTCTATTAAAGGCCAGATCTTATCTCTAGCAATTCCCTTTCAATGGCCGCTTGGTTCTCATTCCCTGACAAGGTCCTTTGCATAATGCCGCATACACACGATCGATTTTCTCGACGGTGAAAACACCGTCGAGAAAATCGACGGGAAAAACGAGGAACGGCTTGTTCCCCTACACACGGCTGTTTTTCCCGACATTTTTTCTCTTGGTCGAGAAAAACGACTGTGTGTAGGCTCCCCGGCAGTGTTGCCCTATGGGAAAACTGCAGCGGGAAAAAAATGCCGTGAATCACGACGAGAAAAATTAGAGCATGTTCTAATTTTTCTCGTCGTGATTAATGCCGTTTTTTTCGTCTGGAAAAATGACCAAAAGCCCACACACGGTCGTTTTTCTCGTCAAAGAGAAAAAATGTCATTTTTCCCGACGAGAAAAATGGTTGTGTGTATGCGGCATAAGGGGTTGTTCACATAGTCCCACTTATCTGTTTACCTGTCCCCCTTGGGATCTCAACCTGGTGCTAGGAAAACAGACTTTTTTTCTTCTAGCAATATTCTTTAGCTTCTGCAGAGCCACTGGGGCTCATTTTGCAGCTCTACTGATTGGCTGGTCCTCGGTATAGTCTTGAAGGCCATGCCCAGACCCCTCTGTGAGCAAGAGGTTGGCCTGTTATTACCCTCTAAGCTCTGAACTCTGTGCTTGGTTCTCTCCTAGAAACCCTTGGTGTAGTTCACCTGTCCCTGAAGACTCATTGGGGAGTATGCCCACTAGGAGGGTGAAGTCTAGCTGGATGGGTATGTCCCCTGGATTCTGTCTCAACCACCCCTAGAGTATCCTTTTGGGAGAGGGCCATGGATCTTAGTACCACTGCTGAGTAAGTCAAGGCTTTGGGAGCCTGATGTGTGCTTTTATGCCCCAGTCTGTTCTCTCTTATGCCGTGTACACATGATCGGTTTTTCCGATGAAAAAAGACCGATGGACTTTTTTCATCGGAAAAAAACCGATCATGTGTGGGCCTCATCTGTCTTTTTTCCATCGGTGTAAAAAAAATAGAGCATGTGTTAAATTTTATCGATGGAAAAAAAAACGATAGGAAATTCCAATCGTCTGTGTGGAATTCCATCGGAGAAAAAACCCACGCATGCTCAGAATCAAGTCGACGCATGCTCAGAATCATTGAACTTAATTTTTCTTGGCTCGTGAGAGTGTTTTACGTCACCCGCGTTTTGGACGGTCGGAATTTTGTCTAATGGTGTGTATGCAAGACTGATGGAAGTCAGCTTCATCGGAATTCCGATGGAAAAATCCATTGGATTTTATTCCATCGGCAATCCGATCATGTGTACAGGGCATAAGGGGTTACCAAAGGAGTGGGAAGTGGTACAGTACCATATTTAAATTTGGCACCATTTACATGGGTATTACTGCCCATGCACCCATAGTACAGAGTCTGTGCAGCCTGCCTTCGGGTTGGTTGCACGACGCATGCATGGGCGTTCTGTGGCAGTATAACCGAGTTTTCTCAGAAGCCTTCTGACTCTGCGTCCCTTACTGTACTCTAAAAAACAGATTTGACCATAAGTGAAAAATAAAAAAAATTCCCCATCAGAAGTGCAGGTGAATTATTACATGAGGTACACTGGTTGTAACTAAATAACTACTGTATATTTTAGCTGTGAAATTATGTATCATTGCCTCCAGCAGTTCTTAAAAGCGTTCTGGAAGGACTTTTTTCATCTTAGCCTTTTCTGTGTTGTATTATTAATACAGCGAGCATTACAAGACGCAAAAGAGAGGCAGGGTCTTTGTTGGCTTCTGTACATGCAACCTGTCTATAGATTTAATATGTTTACTCATTACACAATTATTACTGAATATACTTAATGGCAAAGACAGGCTCTTCGTAAGTCTTCAGATGTCTAGATTCAATTACCTTTGAGTCATTTGAAGCGGAGTCTTCATTCTTAGAAAGCGATTATTTTTCACATACACTTGGGAATGGGGATAGGGTATTGCCTTAGCGATAGCATCTCTTCCCAATTATGTTGCATGAGTGCCATCAGGATGAATTTTATTCCACAATAGTCATTTATTTTCAGGTTCCACACTTTCAGGAACATACTATCCCGTTTTAATAATGACTGCTTCTGTTTAGAGCTCCTATGGGCTTAGACTAATTAGGAAAGCAACAAAAGCTTCTCATTTTAATCAGCAGTGTTCTGCTTCATTTTGGCCTCATCTCAGAAAGTGTTCATCAATCAGTCCTCTGAAGTCACAAGCTGTTTCATGGGATGGAAATGTTTTGAGGATCAAACATTTGTATCATTCAATTGATAGTAGAATAAATGATAGACTGGTTTACTGACACAAATTGCTTGCCGTGGCTACTTCCAATAGAGAAGATGCAGCTATATGAGTCTGGACAGGGCCGGAGGACATGATTATCATTCATTGGCCTGACTCCTTCTGTTTTGTCTTCTTTAAGATTAAAGTGTATCTAAACCCAGGGGAAAAAATTGCAGCTTCCCAGACCTTATGCCCTGTACACACGATCGGATTTCCGATGGATTTTTCCATCGGTATTCCGATGAAGCTGACTTTCATCAGTCTTGCCTACACACCATCAGACAAAATTCCGACCGTCCAAAACGCAGTGACATACAACACGTACGACGGCACTATAAAGGGGAAGTTCAAATCCAACGGCGCCACCCTTTGGGCTGCTTTTGCTGATTTCGTGTTTCCGCGTGTTAGTAAAAGTTTGGTGTTAGCCGATTTGCGCTTTTCAGTCTCCGTGCTTTTCAGTCTGTTACAGCATGATGAATGTGCTATCTCCCTTACGAACGCTAGTTTTACCAGAACGAGCGCTCCCGTCTTGTAATTTAGTCTGAGCATGTGTGGATTTTTCTCCGATGGAGTTCCCCAAAGACGATCGGAATTTGCTATCGTTTTTTTTTTCCATTGGTAAAATTTAAAGCATGTTCTATTTTTTTACACCAATGAAAAAATGACCGATAGGGCCCACACACGATCGTTTTTTCCGATGAAAAAAGTCCATTGGTCTTTTTTCATCAGAAAAACCGATCGTGTGTACGCGGCATTAGAGGTGTTGGCTGCATTAGATAGAAAAAGACCTGCTGATCCTGTAGAATTTTACCAAAAATATGTAGCAGAATACATATTGTCCTAAATTGAAGAAATTCAATTTTTTTAAATATTTTTATTGGATACCGTATATACTCGAGTATAAGCCGAGTTTTTCAGCACATTTTTTTTGTGCTGAAAATGCCCCCCTCGGCTTATACTCGAGTCACTGTTTTTGCGCCTGATCTCCCGGACTTTGGGGACCCGGTACTGGTCGGCCGTAGGTCCCCTGGACCTCAATCTTGGCACACATGTAGCCCCATTCTTCCTCTACAAGTGTGCAAAGTTTGTTGTCCGGGGGACCTACGGCCAGGGAGCACCAATTTTTCAAAGCCTGGCACCCCTTCCATAGACTCCCATGTTAAGCGGTCATTTCTCTGGTGACTTTGGGGACCCGGTACAGGCCGGTCGTAGGTCCCCTGGACCCAAACCTTGGCACACATGTACCCCTATTTCTCCTCTATAAGTGTGCAAAGCTTTTTGTCTGGGGGACCTACGGCCGGGGAGCACCGAATTTTCAAACCTGGGCCCCCCTTCCATAGAGTCCCATGTTAAACGTCAGTCTAGTCATAGGCACAGTGAGGCATGGGCACAGTGAGGCATGGGCACAGTGAGGCATGGACACAGTGAGGCATGGGCACAGTGAGGCATGGGCACAGTGAGGCATGCAGATGGACACCCTAGGCTTATACTCGAGTCAATACGTTTTCCCATTTTTTTGTGGTAAAATTAGGTGCCTCGGCTTATTTTCGGGTCGGCTTATACTCAAATATATACGGTATGTGTTATAGCAAAAAGTAAAAAATATTTTTTTTTCAAAACTGTCGCTTTGTTTATAGCACAAAAGAGAAAGCTCTATTTGTGAGGAAAAAAAGGACATAAATTTTCTTTGGGTACAGCGTTGCACGACCACGCAAATGTCAGTTAAAGTAACACAGTGCCGTATCGCAAAGGTCATTAAGGGGGTAAAACCTTCCGGGGCTGAAGTGGTTAATGGCCTATTCATTTTTACCTTCGTATTTTTTGCTGGAGTTCTGCTTTGGGCTACCCGTTAAAATTTCCTTTAAATATTGTTATAAGCATGTCTCTCTAATGCCGCGTACACACGATTGGAAATTCCCACAACAAATGTTCAATGTGAGCTTTTGGTCAGAAATTCCGACCGCGTGTAGGCCCCATCAGACATTTTCTGTCGGAATTTCCGACAACAAAAATTTGAGAGCTGGTTCCTAAATTTTCCGACAACAAATTTCTTGTCGGAAATTCCGATCGTCTGTATGCAATTCCGACGCACAAAAAAACATGCATGCTAAGAACCAAGCAGAAGAGCCGAACTGCCTATTGAACTTCATTGATCTCGGCTCGTCGTATGTCTTGTACGTCACCGCGTTCTTGACATTCTGAATTTCCGACAACATTTGTGTGACCGTGTGTATGCAACACAAGTTTGAGCCAACATTGCGTCGGAAAAAAATCCACGGTTTTGTTGTCGGAATTTCCGATCGTGTGTACGCGGCATTAGACTTTTGTTACATGAAATTTGAGCTCTGTTTTCAAAGCAGCCTACAATTTATGATCATTTTTTTACAATCGTGGAAAAATGTCACTTGGAATCGGGTTGCAGGGCTGGTTGTCCACTTAGACACGAGTTGGTGAATTCTGAAGTCTGGCTCCCGTCTCTGTCCTAATAATATAAGTCCATTACTAAATGTAACTTCTCTTCCCGCACATCAGCTAATGTGTTGCTTGCTATCTTAATGCTGATAACTGGAAATTGCGCTAGTAATTTTCTGGAACTGGTTCCGCTGCTATTCAGCCTAAGAGTAGGTGGTTATTTAGTAAAAAGAGAAGAAGGGAATCCTTGTTGGTGTTTGCCATAGCAACCTGAATTTTTCTAAGGCAGATTTGAATACACATTTGGGAATCTGAAAAGTTGCTGAGATACTCTAAGCACTAAAAAAACCTAAAGCTAAGGTTGGGACTTTGAATGAGGTAATAGCGAATATATACCTCCTTCCCGGGTAGATTGAAAAAGATAACTAAAGGGCGGGACTTTAAATGCTCTCTATAGTTGCCCGCTACCTTCGATATTATTCTACAATTGTACCCATACAATACAGACAAGTGAGAGTGCTTGGGACCTTATTTGCTCCCCCTCTTTCTTCTGTGTTTCTACAAGTTCATACCCTTTTATACCATTATATCATTGTGGCATTTCTATCTCACTATAGATACCCCCATACTGTGCATCTGCTCCTGACGAGTGGTTTAAAACCACGAAACGCGTAGAGCTTCGATATGATGCTACGTGACAGTATTTATTCAATATCTGTATTCTACTACTATAATGAACCAATCCAACATTTTTACTTTGTATATATGTTACCACTGCAATTCTGGTCTACATGCCTATGGTCTGTTACTATGTGTATATGTGGAGACAATTGTGTATTACCATGCACTGTCTACCCTCTCATACTATGACCTACGATTATAAAATGTTACTATTTTACATGTGTACAGTAGGTGCCGCCGATATTGTGTTTCTATCGCGCTCCCATCGCCGAGATTCTCGGCGACAGGAGTGCCGAGATGTCGGCAGCAGGGTGGCGACACGTGTCGCGCTCGCTGCAATGGCGAGGAGACGCGACACTGTATTGAGCGGGGATCCGACGCGAATTCCCGCCAATACCAGGCACTGCGTTTGGTATGAATCCTGAGCGGGAACTCCACGCCAATTTTTAAAGAAAAACCCGGCGTGGGTTCCCCCTCCAGGGGCATACCAGGCCCTTGGGTCTGGTCTGGATTTGAAGGGGAACCCTACGCCGAAAAAACGGCGTGGGGGTCCCCCTCAAGATCCAAACCAGACCCTTATCCGAGCACGCAACCTGGCAGGCCGCAGGGGAAGAGGAGGGGACGATAGCGCCCCCCCTCCCTCCTGAACCGTACCAGGCCACATGCCCTCAACATAGGGGGTTTGGTGCTCTGGGGCAGGGGGGCGACCTGCGGCCCCCCCACCCCAGAGCACCCTGCCCCCATGTTGATGAGGACAGGACCTCTTCCCGACAACCCTGGCCGTTGGTTGTCGGGGTCTGCGGGCGGAGGGCTTATCGGAATCCGGGAGCCCCCTTTAATAAGGGGGCCCCCAGATACCGTCCCCCCACCCTATGTGAATGAGTATGGGGTACATCGTACCCCTACCCATTCACCTGGTGGAAAATAAATGGAAATAAAAACACAACACAGTTTTTAAAAGTATTTTATTGCACCGCTCCGGAGGTCTTCTTCCGACTTCGGGGGTCTCCGGTGTCATCGCCGCGTTCTCCGGTTCTTTCTTCTGCCGGGCCTCCGCTAACTTCTTTTTAGCTCTTTTGCTAACGGAGGCCCGGTCTTCTCCGTCGTCTTCTTCTTCTTCTCCCGCTCTCAGGTTCTTCTCCCGCTCTCCGGTGTCGTCGCCACGTTCTCCGGTTCTTTCTTCCGCCGGGCCTCCGCTAACTTCTTTTTAGCTCTTTTGCTAGCAGAGGCCCGGTCTTCTCTGTCGTCGCCGTCGGCGTCTTCTTCCCTCTTCTCCTCCTCGATGTTGACTCGTCGCTTCCTCTCGCAGTAATGGTAAATCTTCGGTCCGCAGAGATTAATCTATTCTTCACATGACGTCACAGTCACATGCTCCGGGGCACATGTGCACATGACGTCACAGTCACATGCTCCAGGGCACATGTGCACATGACGTCACAGTCACATGCTCCAGGGCACATGTGCCCCGGAGCATGTGACTGTGACGTCATGTGAAGAATAGATTAATCTCTGCGGACCGAAGATTTACCATTACTGCGAGAGGAAGCGACGAGTCAACATCGAGGAGAAGAAGAGGGAAGAAGGCGCCGACGGAGAAGACTGGGCCTCTGCTAGCAAAAGAGCTAAAAAGAAGTTAGCGGAGGCCCGGCGGAAGAAAGAACCGGAGAACGCGGCGACGACACCGGAGAGCGAGAGAAGAACCGGAGAGCGGGAGAAGAAGAAGAAGACGACGGAGAAGACCGGGCCTCCGTTAGCAAAAGAGCTAAAAAGAAGTTAGCGGAGGCCCGGCAGAAGAAAGAACCGGAGAATGCGGCGACGACACCGGAGACCCCCGAAATCGGAAGAAGACCTCCGGAGCGGCGCAATAAAATACTTTTAAAAACTGTGTTGTGTTTTTATTTCCATTTATTTTCCACCAGGTGAATGGGTAGGGGTACGATGTACCCCATACTCATTCACATAGAGTGGGGGGGCCGGTATCTGGGGGCCCCCTTATTAAAGGGGGCTCCCCGATTCCGATAAGCCCCCCGCCCGCAGACCCCGACAACCAACGGCCAGGGTTGTCGGGAAGAGACCCTGTCCTCATCAACATGGGGGCAGGGTGCTCTGGGGTGGGGGGGCCGCAGGTCGCCCCCCTGCCCCAGAGCACCAAACCCCCATGTTGAGGGCATGTGGCCTGGTACGGTTCAGGAGGGAGGGGGGGCCGCTATCGTCCCCCCCTCTTCCCCTGCGGCCTGCCAGGTTGCGTGCTCGGATAAGGGTCTGGTTTGGATCTTGAGGGGGACCCCCACGCCGTTTTTTCGGCGTAGGGTTCCCCTTCAAATCCAGACCAGACCCAAGGGCCTGGTATGCCCCTGGAGGGGGAACCCACGCCGGTTTTTTCTTAAAAAATTGGCGTGGAGTTCCCGCTCAGGATTCATACCAAACGCAGTGCCTGGTATTGGCAGGAATCCGCGTCGGATCCCCGCCTATCGCCAATGCGTGTCGCTCATCGTGAAAGGAACATTTTTTCCTTTCCCATAGACGAGACAGCTCGGCGCTGGCTCTCGCGACGGAGCTCATAGGGTGTCAATATCGCCGCTAGAAGCGGCGATATTGACACAATATCGGCGGCACCTACTGTATGTATACCCCTTTTGCATCAATAAACTATGTTTACATTGATTGGTTCCTTCAAGTCAACAGTATGCTTCATTTAAAGTCCCACCCTTTAGTTATCTTTTTCACTCTAAGCACTAAGCCCAAAATATTGGTAAAATAGTAAAAAAATTCAATCAGATTAGTCTGACATGATCTGCCCTCAGTAAAGCCATGGTGCTTTGGGTCCAGCAAGTTGTGTGATCAACGATCCTACTTTTCAGGACTAATTCCATTGACTTGAGTACAATCCATGTTAAACTCACTGGCCTGTAATGTCCAGCTTCTACCTTGCTGCCCTTCTTGTGGATAGGTCCAATATTCACTTTCCGCCAATCATGGGGAACTTCCCCTGTTAGAAAAGATTTATTAAAAAGATCCGTTAAAGGGTAACTCTGCTTTTGTGGGGAAAAAAATACAAAAAAAAATATACAGTTGTGACACTATTGTAATATTATGCTTAAAAAAATATATTTTTTTTCTTTTCAATTTGCAGCACTTTAATTTTCTGTAAAATTGTATGCAATTTGGCAACCTAGGCATTCTGTACACAGATGGTATACGGAACACCCCCCAGAAATGTAATTTCACGCCAGTGTGATTGGTTCACAGATTTTCCCAGAAGTTTGCACCAAGATGCAAATCTGATTTTGGGCACCCTCTTTAACAAAAATTAAATTTTTGGTGAGATACTTCCAAAGGGTTAATCATGTCTAAAGGGATGCAGACCCTTCCACTTTCCTTACTAGAACCCTGCAAGTGTGGGAACTGATCAATAAAGAAAAAGTCACTCCCATTCACATTTATGTTGCATATGGACATAGACAAACAAACAGCTATTTCTTCAGGATACCGAAAGGTGGGAATGTGATAAAATCCCTGCAATGTACATTGATCATCCTAGGGGAATGTTTTTTTTTTTTTCTCAACAAAAGTGGAGTTAAGGCTGGGTTCACATATACAGTATGTGAAGTGGATGTATATTAAACTGCATCTAAATCACATGACATGTGAATGTGACTTCACATCCACCGGGGCGGCCGCAGTGTGGTTTCAAAAAGGGTCCTTTGAGTTTTTAGGTCCAGTTCTGGTACAAATTCGCACCTGAACCTGTGAACAGAAACGGAGCCGCACATACATATGTGAACCCAGGCCTTACTCTTTAACCGCTTCCAGACCAGCTGCCACAGTTATACTGCGGCAGGTTGGCTCCCCTGTCCGAGCTGTTGTAGCTGTACGTCGGCCCTTTAAGACGCTGTAGGAGGCGCGCCCGCAGCATGTCTCTGGAGCCGATGCGAGTGCCCGGCGGGCTCGATGACTGCCGAGCACTCGCAATCGCTCGTGACAGAGCGAGAACCGGGATCTGTGTGTGTAAACACACAGATCCTGGTTCTCTCAGGGGAGAGGAGACCGATCGCGTGTTCATACTAAGTATGAACACCGATCGGTCACCTCCCACAGTCAGTCCCATCCCCCCCACAGTTAGAACACACCTAGGGAACACTGTTAACCCCTTGATCGCCCCCTAGTGTTAACTCCTTTCCTGCCAGTGACATTTATACAGTAATCAGTGCATTTTTATAGCACTGATCGCTGTATTATTGTCAATGGTGTCAAAAGTGTCCGATCTGTCCGCCGCAATATCGTAGTCCCGATAAAAATCGCTGATCGCTGCCATTACTAGTAAAATAAAAAATAAAAAATGCCATAAATCTATCCCCTATTTTTTAAGCGCTATAACTTTTGCACAAACCAATCAATATGCGCTTAATGCGGTTTTATTTACCAAAAATATGTAGAAGAATACGTATCGGCCGAAACTAAGGAAATAAATTGTTTTTGTTTTTTTTAAATTTGGGATAATTATTACAGCAAAAAGTAAAAGATAATGGGGGTTATTTACGAAAGGCAAATCCACTTTGCACTACAAGTGCAAACTACACTTGAAAGTGCACTTGGAATTGCAGTCGCTGTAAATCCAAGGGGGAAATGCAAGGAAAATAAAAAACAGCATTTTAGCTTGCACTTGATTGGATGATAAAATCAGCAGAGCTTCCCCTCATTTCAGATCTATCCTTTCCTTTCGTAAATAACCCCCATTGTGTTTTTTTCAAAATTGTCGCTATTCTTTTGTTTATAGCGCAAAAAATAAAAACCGCAGAGGTGATCAAATACCACCAAAAGAAATCTCTATTTGTGGGGGAAAAAAAAGGACATAAATTTTCTTTGGGTACAGTGTCGCACGAACGCGCAATTGTCAGTTAAAGTAACGCAGTGCCGTATCGCAAAAAATGGCCTGGTCAGGAAGGGGGAAATTCTTCCGAGGCTGAAGTGGTTAATGGTCCAATAACTATACCTCGAAGTTCTCTTAGAAATTAAGGGATGAATACCATCAGGACACATTGTTTTATTAAGCTTTAACCGAGCAAGTTTCTCTGCTACCTCTGTCTCTAGAAATCCTGAAAATGAACCATCGTTGCTAGAATCAATAAGAAGACTGAACAGAAGTAATTATTTAATACTTTGCTACATCCAGGTCTCCCTTTTAATGTTAGTGATCCTGATGGGGTTTTACCTGTTTCTCTCTCCTGAATGCCAGTTTCTTGTGTTAGACTGACAGCACTGTGCAGTGCACACAGTGTGATTGGATGACATCGCCTGTCCTCCCTCTGGCAGTTTGCTGTGCTTTGCAAGCCATTTCAGCAAGCTGATAAGAAGGAAAAATATAACTAAAAATATATATAAGGATTTTTTATACCATATAATTACATTTACCTAGAGTTCAGCTTTATTTTCTGACAGCAGCGAACACGCACATGAATTGTTTTTTTTTTCCTTAATTAACCTTAAAATCAGACATTGTGGACATCAAGCCTGCCAACATGGAAGACTTGACAGAAGTGATCACAGCAGCAGAATTTCATCCCTATCACTGCAACCTTTTTGTGTACAGCACCAGCAAAGGATCTCTGAGGCTGTGCGACATGAGGGCATCTGCACTCTGCGACAAGCATTGCAAGCGTAAGTCTAATGAGATGCATAGAGCTGCTCCATATGGTAACAAAATGTTAATTGTTCGGTGGGGGTGTGCACACATCAACAGTTTTATTCTCTCTCACAAGGGAGAAGACTCAGAGAGAAATGGGCTATTTTGTTGCAGTTTAAATTTTTTATTATCTATTGTTTAAAGGTAAACTCCAGCCACAAAATCTTTATCTAAAGTGGCTGTAAAGTATACAATATTTATAAATAACAAATGTGGTATACTTACCTGCTCTGTGCAATAGAATTGCACAGAGCAGCCCCGATCTTCCTCTTCTAGGGTCCCCCGCTGGCACTCCTGGCTCCTCCTCTTCTTTGTGTGCCACCATAGAAAGGTGCTGGCTCAATCCCGAGCCATGCTGCCTGTGTCTATAGACCCAGACAGCACCAGCCAATAGCTCCCACTGCCTCAGCATAGCCTGTCAGAGCGTGGAGATCTGCTACCGATGGGGACAGCACTGGATTTAGTGAGGGCTCAGGAAAGTATAGAGGGGGGGGGGGTGAGAGGGTGATACTAGTACCTAAATATATTTTTACCTTAATGCAGGGAATACATTAACCACTTCTAGACAGGCCACTGTCGTCATACGTTGGTACTTTGACGTTAAATACCGAGGTCATGGCAGCAGATAGCTGCCATAACCCCGGTATTTTCTTAAATGGCAGGCGGTCTGCTTTAAGATAAAAGTGGTCTCCACGGCGGATTCGCCACAAGATCACTTTTATCGGCAGCGGGAGAGGTGACCCCCTTCCCCCCGCGTCTTGGTCGTCTCTGCCGCTTACTGGAGCCGTTGGTAGCGGTGGTGATGATCCGATCTTTTCCCCTCTGAAGCACTGGGTTGAGTGAGGGAATGTGACGTTGGATGACGACAGCAACGTCAAACGTCACTTCCACTCAACGGCCATCAAAACTGGTAACCTGTAGAAATTTTTAAACGTTGCCTATGGAGATTGTTAAGTGTCAAAGTTTGGGGCGTAATTATGAAGCAGGACATGTTGGGTATCAATTTACTCGGCGCAACATTATCTTTCACAATATAAAAAAAAAAAATTGGGCTAATTTTATGGTTTTCTTATTTTCTTATTCAAAAAGTGTATTTTCCCCCAAAAAAATTGTTTGTAAGACCGCTGCGCAAATACGGTTTGACATAAAGTATTGCAACGCCCGCCATTTTATTCTCTAGGGTGTCTGGGAAAATATATATATAATGTTTGCTGCCTTCCCCGTGAGTCGGACCGCGGGTCCCGCGGTTTCGATCACCGCGGGGATCCCCGCGATCGTCTCACGGAGGCATAGAGCAGGGAGATGCTTGTGTAAACAAGCATCTCCCTGCTCTGCCTAGTGACAATGACACCGATCTCGGCTCCGTGTACTCGGAGCGGAGATCAGTGTCATGTGACACACAGCCCATCCCCCCTCAGTAACACTCATCAGGGCACACTTAAACCCTTTAGCGCCACCTAGTGATTAACCCCTTCACTGCCAGTGTCATTTTCACAGTAACCAGTGCATTTTTATAGCACTGATCGCTGTGAAAATGACAATGGTCCCAAAAATGTGTCAAAAGTGTCCGATGTGTCCGCCATAATGTCGCAGACACGAAAAAAATCACTGATCCCCGCCATTACTAGTAAAAAAGAATAATTAATAAAAATGCCATAAAACTATCCCCTATTTTGTAAACGCTATAACTTTTGCGCAAACCAATCAATAAATGGCGATTGCGATTTTTTTTTTACCAAAAATATGTAGAAGAATACGTATCGGCCTAAACTCAGGAAAAAAAATGTTTTTTTATATATTTTTGGGGGATATTTATTATAGCAAAAAGTAAAAAATATTGCATTTTTTTCAAAATTGACGCTCTATTTTTGTTCATAGCGCAAAAAATAAAAACCGCAGAGGTGATCAAATACCACCAAAAGAAAGCTCTATTTGTGGGAAAAAAAGGACGTCAATTTTGTTTGGGAGCCATGTCGCACGACCGCGCAATTGTCAGTTAAAGCGACGCAGTGCTGAATCGCAAAAAGGCGCCTGGTCTTTATGCTGCATATTGGTCCGGGGCTTAAGTGGTTAAAGTGGATGTAAACCCAATTTTATTTTTATTTTTTGCTGTCACAATGTAGTGTCTAAGATTTCCTATCATCTGTGTCAGGTCTTGCCACAAAGAGTTAATCCAGCTCTGAGCGATCCTCTTTTATTTTTTAAGTAAGATAAACAGTCAAACAGGAGAACTTTTGTCCGTTCCGCCCCCTTGCTGTGAATGACAGGTTATTTACATATCTCATGCACTAAGCCTGAGACAGGCATTATTTTTTAATTTCCACCCCCACTCCTTTTCTGAAGTCATGTGGTGACTTTTCTGGATTTTGACTGGATGTTAGTGATCATAGCAGAAGTTCAGTGTAAGGAATACACAGGAGAAAATGTATGTTGACAAGGGGAGTGTAGAGGTGGGCGGGGAATCTACTGACATTACGACTCCACCCACCGAGCTCCAGACAACAGATCCACCCACAGAATCTGCAGTTTTTCAGGTCTTATAACAGACAGAGGGGAGACATTTGACAGGTAAGGATACATGCAGGAGGCATCTATATCCTTATAGATCAGCACTATGGCAGTAGTTTAGAAAGGATGAGAGTGGGTTTACATCCACTTTAAGTGGTTATGGGTAAAAATGTTTAGGTTTTAGAACCATTTTAATTTAATTTGAATTATACTGTTTGATAGCTACAAAGGACATACCAAATAACTATTGGTTAAACCCACAAGTGCTTTTTTTTATCACTACTATTCATTTATATTGGCTTTTTGAAATTTACAAATGCAGCGATTTAGAAATTGGATGAAAGGTTTAGCACTATAAAACACTTTGGGGGTTATTTACTGAAGGCAAATCCACTTTGCCACTATAAGTGCAAACTACAAGTGCAAAGTGCACTTGAAATTGCACTGGAATTGCAGTCGCTGTAGATCCGAGGGGGACATGCAAGGAAAATAAACAGCATTTTAGCTTGCACATGATTGGATAATAAAATCAGCAGAGCTTCCCCTCATTTCAGATCTACCCCTCAGATTTACAGCGACTGCACTTCCAAGTGCACTTTCAGTGCAATTTCAAGTGCACTTTGCACTTGTAGTTTGCACTTGTAGTGCAAAGTGGATTTGCCTTTCGTAAATAACCCCCACAGATTTAAGTATGAATACAAACACACCTCTTGTATATGTTATAGACCAGTGTTTCTCAACTCCAGTCCTCAAGGCGCCCCAACAGGTCATGTTTTCAGGATTCCCCTCAAATGAAACGGCTGTGGTAACTACTAAGCCCACGTTCACACTGGGGCTGCGGGAGTGAAGCCTGCGAGTTCAGCTGAACTCGCACGATTTCACTCCCGCCGGCAGTCCCGATTTCAGCCACGATTTCAAAGACATCTGAAACAGATGTCAATGTAAATCGCGGCTGAAATCGCAAAAAGTAGTACAGAAACTACTTTTTGTAATCGGTGCAGCGCCGCAGATGCGGCGTCGCACCGATTAGGACGGTGCCATTGGCCGCAATTTGCAGCAAATTTCACCGATATGAGATGCGATTTGACATGTCAAATCTCATGTCAAATCGCACCAGTGTGAACCAGGGCTCAGGCAGTGAAACTGATCAAATCACCTGTGCAAAATAATGGAAAGCCTGAAACATGACCTGTTGGGGCGCCTTGAGGGCAGGAGTTGAGAAACACCGCTATAGACATCATTTGTTTACCTCGAGTTCGGCTTTAAAGGTAAACTATGGTGTTTGCAGTGAGTTACCATTGTAATGTTATTTATGAGATAACTTTTTCACATTTTGCAATCCCTGTTCCATATTTTCATGATTGTACAGAATTGTACAGACTGTTTCTCCCTCTAGTGGTCATCTGTATATCAGCCAGTGTGTTTAGCTATTCTGCTGAGCTAAACCTGCAGTAGAGATTTCATTGTATTCAATCAGATCTGTCTTTCATGGAAGAACAAGAGTAACACACCAATGGTTTAGGATTCCAGGTAAAAAAAAAATCAGCACAGAAGTCCAAAGGTAACAAAGATGTCAAGACTTCTCACAACCAGCTGATTAAGAATGCTTTTGGAATAAAAGTAGATAATTATTCCTGATTTTATTTAACCCTCCATAAAACTAAAAATCCTGATGTAGGAGGAGCCTTGCAAACATTCAGGCTCGTCATTTTAAATATTTAGGAGCCCAATATAAATATATTTGGACTCCTAAACCTTTGGTGTGGCGATTGTATTCTCCCTACACCTTCTAATTGCCCGAGGTGCCTGTAGCCACCCTGGCGGTATGATTACTGTATATACTCGAGTATAAGCCGACCCGAATATAAGCCGAGGCACCTAATTTTACCACAGAAAACTGGGAAAACGTATTGACTCGAGTATAAGCCTAGGGTGTCCATTTGCATACCTCACTGTGCCTCACTTTGTCCATGTGCATGCCTCACTGTGCCCATGCCTCACTGTGCCCATGCCTCACTGTGTCCATGACTAGACTGACGTTTAACATGGGAGTCTATGGAAGGGGTGCCCAGATTTAAAAAATCACTGCTCCCCAGCCATAGGTCCCCCGGACAACACACTTTGCACACTTATAGAGAAGAAATTTGGCTACATGTGTGCCAAGTTTCGGGTCCAGGGGACCTACGACCGGCCAGTAGCGGGTCCCCAAAGTCACCAGAGAAATTACCATTTAACATGGGAGTCTATGGAAGTGGTGCCCGGCTTTGAAAAACCGGTGCTCCCCGGCCGTAGGTCCCCCGGACAACAAACTTTGCACACTGGTAGAGGAAGGGGGCTACATGTGTGCCAAGATTGGAGTCCAGGGGACCTACGACCGGCCGGTACCGGGTCCCCAAATTCCGGGAGATCAGGCGCAAAAAGGTGACTCGAGTATAAGATGAGGGGGGCATTTTCAGCACAAAAAAATGTGTTGAAAAACTCGGCTTATACCTGAGTATATACGGTATATCAGATTTTTGCGTCTCAAAAATTGTTTTGCATAGAAATTTGGCGTTTTATATTGTAGGCCTGTAATTCTTAGGAATAACACACTTAAATCTGTCCAAACAAGAGTCTAGTAGACATCCCGGGTATAATAAAGTTTGAAACACAAAATCATAAATTAAAATATAATAAATAACCATAAATAATTATAAAAAATAATAATATAATAATTATAATAAAATGAATTTCCCCACTATTCACTATCACTCAATTCTGCAAGTGATTCAAATTTATTATTGCTGTTTTCTAGCTGGTCTAAAACCGCTTTTGACGTAAAGGGACACTTTTTGGTTGCTATGGACAATCTCCAGTTTCCAGGCAGAAAGAACAGTATATATATAATATGAAAGTGCATGCAGGGCACTGGACAAAGCATTAGGGACAAAAGGGATGTGAAATGATTTGATACAGTAATGTAATCTGTAAGTGTACTGTATGTATCATGAATTTTGTAATATTTGAATTTGCCGTTGGGCTCCACCCTCGTGCGTCGCAACGCTCGCAGGGAACGGGGCCCGGCACACAGAGGCATCGGGCGGAGGACACAGCCCGCGGACACAGTGTGGGGACATCGTCGGATCCTGGGGACAAGGTAAGTAACTTTCCGAGTGTGGCTCAGGGTTACCGCTAATGGTACTGAAATTTAACCCCGAGCCACACTCGGGAAAACCGCCAGGGGGGTTAAGGTCCCTTCTTGTTAGAGCAAACTAGTCACATTAGATCGTCTCTCATTTTTTATTGTTTTTGCCCCTCTTGGGAAAAGAGAAAGCTGATATAAATAAAAACCTGGCAGACGCTTTTGGTCTCCAGTGGCTGGGTAACACAATATCTTCCCTTCTCCTCATCTTCAGACAGACATTGGGGTCTATTTACTAAAGCTGGAGAGTGCAAAATCAGGCTCACTTCTGCATAGAAACCAATCAGCTTCTAACTTCAGGTTGTTTAATTAAGTGTAGCGGGTGTTTGTTTTAAGGACCAGAGACTACGATACCCAGGATGCATTTCCTCGCGCAAGGACTGCTGGGGCGGGGTATTTAACAAGGGGGCGGACCGCAGTACGGTCTCTTTGGACATCACCCGCGCAGCAAGTGGAACTCTCTGCTGAGTCTGCTGTTCCAGACAGGGCCTGAAGCCTAGGCCCTGTATTACCAAAGAGCCTTCCGTTTCCACCGAGGAGCCTGAGGGACGTCTCATCCTGCCATTCCGTCTGCTGCTGCCAGGAGGACCGAAGACCCGGGTGTCGTGGAATCTGTGTACCGAGACACAGCAACGGAGGATATGGACGAGGTCTGGTCCGGTTGGGTGAGAGAGCACCTGCTCAGACAATAATACAGGATCTCTAGACCCAGTAACTGTTGTTCGGAACTAACTTTAGTGTTTGCAGTTGCACGCCGGAGGGGCAGTGCATTGGATAGTGCTAGTAGACTGATTCTGTGTTCACCAATTTATCAAACCCCCTTATTCTTGTGGATTACAAATCGTTCCAGAAGTGCTCCACCGTTTGCTAGCGAAGATCTTTCTCTGCAGAACTTTCACATGGTACAGTCAGGCCTGACTTAGCAGTGTAGACATTTGCTGGGCGCCATTTTGCCCACAAGGGAGAAGAGCTGCAGCAGGGTCCGTTAGTTTCTTGTCACAGGATTGTATATCTGTCTGTTTGCTAAAATACTCTTTAATTGCAGGGCTCTGCATATGTTTATGTATACTGTTTTACCTGCTTAACCATTATTCTCAGTAAAGTACCAGGGTTAAGTATACCAGTCGCTTGTGTCACTTACTGTGCAGAAGAAAAAGGTTAGTGATAGCTACACCATACTGCTGTGTGTCTTTATTGTGGGATTGTGCTGCCAAAAGTCACAGGTTACACAATCCTATCATTCCCTACTAACTGTGCCAAGGGAGGTTAGAGCAAATTGCTGGGGGTTGACAGTGAGTGTTACAGGGCCCGAAACAAATCATACCAGCGGCCCTCTTAGCTGGGGGTATCGCTACATAAGCTTTGGCAATAAAACCTGGAAGCTGATTGGTTTCTATGCAGAAGTGAGCCTGATTTTGCACTCGCCAGCTTTAGTAAATAAACCCCATTGTGTGTGACCGTGAATGCAGACCGCACCCACACAGATGCCATATTGGGAGCAGCCACTGTGTCTGTGCAGCCAATGCATCCCAGTTGATATCAATGGGATTGGCTTCAAAAGGATGCATGGAACAACTGTGCATTCTGTGCAGGTAAACACGGCACTAACACATTTATACACCCTATGTGAACGAAGCTTGAGGGGGAAGTGATCTGTAGTCCAGCAGATGAGAACTGGGCAGGGCTGATACTATAGGAAGTTAGGAGCTTACTGGATTTCTGTCAGTATCACAGTATTTTTAACCCTTTCTGGGTCGCCCCACGCATATAGGATGGCCCTCCTGCGCAAAATCACGTACCTGTATGTTACATAGTAGGTGAGGTTGAAAAAAGACACAAGTCCATCAAGTCCAACCTATGTGTGTGTTTATATGTCAGTATTACCTTGTATATCCCTGTATGTTGTGGTCGTTCAGGTGCTTATCTAATAGTTTTTTGAAACTATCGATGCTCCCCGCTGAGACCACCGCCTGTGGAAGGGAATTCCACATCCTTGCCGCTCTTACAGTAAAGAACCCTCTACGTAGTTTAAGGTTAAACCTCTTTTCTTCTAATGTTATTTTGTGCGCTGGGTCAGGGGCGCACGCTCGTGCTGTGATTGGACACAGCGGGAGTCAATCAGTGGGTGCGGCAGATCCGTTGTTGGCCAGCACCCCGTGATCGTTGCCAGGAGAGGCAGAACAGCGGTCTGCCTATGTAAACAAGGCAGGCCGCCGTTCTGTGAGAGGGGAAGATAGAGATCTTGTGTTTCTGCTATGCAGTGTAGCGCTACCCCCAATTAAGAGAGCCGCTGATTTGATTTCGGGCCCTGCACGCAGTACCGCCAACCCCCGGCAATCTTACTCGACCCACTCTGGCACAGTCAGTCTAGGGTTAAACTCCTATCACTCTCAGGTGTATTATACTTAATAATCTCTAAACAGTCAGACAACACACTGAGGCAAGAATATAAAATATAATATGCTTTACTGGTAAGGAAGGATTCAAGGTATAACATGCAACATATACATGGGCCTACAGAGCCCTGCATCAATCAATGTACTAGGTGCAGCACCGTAATATGGCGCAGCGCAGTGTCCACCACGCGGAGCTATTATGCCGTGCGTTTGCCTATGGCGCAGTAACACAAACTTTCTAAACTCCCCCTAAGTCAGGCCTGACATTAAATAGAACTGAGTCTCTTTCCTTTAGGAAAAGAAGGTTTCTTCACCGGCCAGCTTTCGTTGGTGCACTTAAAGAGATAACATTTGTAATCCACACTGGGTGTTAACTTGAAATAACGGGGCAAAACGGGGGGGGGGTAGATACTTCAACTCTGTCCCGCTACCGGACCCCCCAAGAAACACTGGTGAGCGAACAGCGGGCCTAGGCAGTCTACAGGCCTCAACACAACTCAGTCTATTGATATGGGCAGGTGCCCGCTCACCACTCTAGGCGCGATCCCAGCCTGGGACTTCCACCTCCTGTGTGTCGCACACAGCGTCTT
Organism: Rana muscosa; assembly: GCA_029206835.1. Taxonomy (NCBI): domain Eukaryota; kingdom Metazoa; phylum Chordata; class Amphibia; order Anura; family Ranidae; genus Rana; species Rana muscosa. Next base: position 104,863,197 of record CM055116.1, on the reverse strand, counting down.
CTCCGCTCGAGTCCTCGATCCCACTCACGTCCTATCACGACGGGTAAGGATCCACCCAGACTCCGCAATATGGTGGAAGGCTCTTCGGACTTCAAGCCAGGCCTCAGGCTTCAGGCCTTGCTTCACAGCCGATCCGCACAGGATGACTTGTCACTTGACGCGCCGAGTCCCAAGAGAGCGAGCTCCGCCTCGCCTCCCACTTAAGTAACCCCTCCCATGAGTCTCTGCGGTGGAACCTCCGCCCTGGGGCCGAATGGGGTTCTGGGTAACGTAGTCCTGGGGCCTTAGGAGAGACCCCGCTACACACTCCCCCCACTTGAACTCTTTGGTCCCCAAAGATAACATAACTTCAAGCTACACATTTAACAACATCCATCAATTCTCCATATGATGTCGGCAGAGGAAATTCCCACCAGAAACGAGGCGGTGAACTCCTCTGCCCACAGGACACATTAACAACAGTATCCTGTCTAACTGTGCCAGAGAGTGAGCTGGGGTTGCCTCCCACCAAATGAACAGTGGGAGGGTCAGGGTCTTCCATACTCCTTCTGGCAGTGAATACAGTGTCTTCCACACTCTTCCCCATTTGTGGGTAGGTTAATCTCCTGGGAGGTTTTATGGCCCTCCGCTTCCTCTGTCCTCTGGGACTTTCTGTGGGAACAGATTCTTCTTCTGTGACCAACTCGGGAGTTCCTTCTAATTCAGGAGCATCTGGCTCCGGAGCAGGAAGATACATGGCTTCCCTTGGGTCCTCTTCAGGTGATAGTTCACTGACACTCTCCCAAGCATCTGACCAGTGACTAGATGGAATGAACTCCATAGCTTCTGCATTCAGTGTGGAGTTCCTTGATGATGATGGGCACCCAGTTGACTCCTTTACCGGGGCCCGTTGGAGTTTTCCGGCGGCTTGCGGTTATTCAGTCTCTTCTTCTTGGGACTGGCACATACTTTGGCAAGATGGCCAGCTCCCCCACAATTGAAGCAGATCACATGTCCCCAATTTTCCAGGGATGCGGGTGCTGAGGTATTCGGGAACAATTCCTTCCTCGGACTTTCCCTCTCTGGTACCCTTGACTCCTTTTCCATCAAGGAGGTCAACATTCCCAGCACTTGGGACATCTGCGACTTCAAGGTATCCACCTCTGCATCTCTTTCTAAGGTCATGGCCGTCCTGACCATCACCGGAGGAGGGTTCACCGTCTCAACTGGTTGGCTCCTTTTTTTCTCCTCCAGCATAGCTTCTTCCTCTCTGACTACTCGGATCAAGTCAGGGTACTCCAGGCTCTTCCCGTCCTGTCTTGTACGTAACGCCAGTGCGATGGGATCCAGTGGTTGAGATCCTCTCATCACCTGTTGGACCTGGGCCTCATCCACCTTCTTCGGGTCAATCCCTTTCTTTAAGATCATCTTGTGCAGTATTTTATCTAGGCGCATCATGAACTCTGATAGCTTCTCCCCTGCCTTTTGATAACAATGCTCCAGTTGGTAGGTGAGTTCAGTGATCTTCTCTGTTCCACCAAACACATTCTGCAGAATGTCTAGATAGTCCTGCGCAGTACAGTCTGTTTTGCTCATCTTGAGGTTGCGTACGGCCTCTAAAGCAGGCCCCTTCAAGCTCTCAGCAATTCTCTGCTTCTTCCTGTGGTCTGGGACTTCCCACTCCTCCAGAGCCTGAGTTGCACCGTCTAACCACTCCTCAAATCCTTCTTCGCCTGAAGGTACAGGTTTCCTTCCTGAAAACATTCTGAGTTTCCGGTATCCTGCTATTTGATAATCCGCCGGGTCTTTCTTGCATTGCGCTATGATTTCCCCTAGAACCACGCATAATTCTGTGCTGAGGGTGCCCTGTGGCGACCCGGGACTCTCTTCTTTCTTTACATCATTTAGGTTGGGTGGGACACGTATTAACCTATAAGTTTGTTTATCCATCGTTTCTATGCTTGGCTTCTTAACCACTTAACGACCACCCACTGTAAATATACGTCGGCAGAATGGCACCGACAGGCAGAATCACGTATATGTACGTGATTGCCTTTGTATAGTTGGGGGGTCCGATCGGACCCCCCTTCTTTACAGTGAGCGGTCGTTTTACCTTCGGGAGCGATCCGGCATGAGGGGACGGCCGTTCGATTCCGGCCACCCCCTCTCGATCGCTCCCGGCGAATGAGAGCTTCCCCTGCCTGTGTGCTTGTTTACACAGGCTGGAGGAAGTGATGTCATCTCTCCTGCGGCGCTCACATATACCGAGCGCCGTACAGGAGAAGATGCAGGTTAGTGCACACAACACTACACTGACACCAGGACACATAGGTACATAAATCGCCCCCCCAGGCCCCCCCAGACACCCCCAGATCACCCCCCAGATCACCCCCCAGCCCCCAGTCACAGTGTCACTGATTGCAGTGACCATTTATTTAGTGATCACTGCAATCAGTGACATTTGTGACTGTAAAAGTGTCAGTACATTTAGTTTTAGGTCCAGTGTAGCCCCCTGACCCCCCCTAATAAAGGTTTAACCCCCTGATCACCCCCCAGATAACTTTTTCACCCCCTAGTACCGCCGTCGCTAAGCGATCATTTTTCTGATCGATGTCTTAGCGTCGGTGATGCTGATCGGTAGCCAGTAATTTTTTTTAGGTTCGCCGCAGGTTTTTATAGCGTCGGGTACCCCCATATATTACCTAATAAAGGTTTAACCCCCTTGATCGCCCCCCAGGTAACCCTTTCACCCCCTATCACCACGGTCACTCAGCGATAATTTTTCTGATCAATGTTTTAGCGTCGGCGATGCTGATCGGTAGCCAGTAATTTTTTTTAGGTTCGCCGCAGGTTTTTATAGCGTCGGGTACCCCCATAAATTATCTAATAAAGGTTTAACCCCCTTGATCACCCCCCAGGTAACCCTTTCACCCCCTAGCACCGCCGTCACTAAGCAATCATTTTTCTGATCGATGTCTTAGCGTCGGTGATGCTGATCGGTAGCCAGTAATTTTTTTTAGGTTCGCCGCAGGTTTTTATAGCGTCGGGTACCCCCATATATTACCTAATAAAGGTTTAACCCCCTTGATCGCCCCCCAGGTAACCTTTTCACCCCCTATCACCACTGTCACTAAGCGATAATTTTTCTGATCGATGTCTTAGCGTCGGCGATGCTGATCGGTAGCCAGTAATTTTTTTTAGGTTCGCCGCAGGTTTTTATAGCGTCGGGTACCCCCATATATTACCTAATAAAGGTTTAACCCCCTTGATCACCCCCCAGGTAACCCTTTCACCCCCTAGCACCGCCGTCGCTATGCGATCATTTTTCTGATCGATGTCTTAGCGTCGGTGATGCTGATCGGTAGCCAGTAATTTTTTTTAGGTTCGCCGCAGGTTTTTATAGCGTCAGGTACCCCAATATATTACCTAATAAAGGTTTAACCCCCTTGATCGCCCCCCAGGTAACCCTTTCACCCCCTATCACCACGGTCACTAAGCGATAATTTTTCTGATCGATGTCTTAGTGTCGGTGATGCCGATAGGTAGCCAGTAATTTTTTTTTAGGTTCGCCGTCAGGTTTTTATATAGCGTCAGGTACCCCCATATATTACCTAATAAAGGTTTTAACCCCCTAATTGCCCCTAGTTAACCCTTTCACCATTGATCATCATATAAGTGTTACGGGTGACGCTGGTTAGTTAGTTTGCTTTTTATAGTGTCAGGGCACCCGCCGTATATAACCCAATAAAGGTTTAACCCCCTGATCGCCCGGCGGGTGATATCAATTAGGTTTTAGCGTCAGAGAGGGTCTGCGTCACACCCCAGGCAGCGTCAGGTTAGTGCCAGTAGCGCTAACACCCACGCGTGAAGCATACACCCCCCTTAGTGGTATAGTATCTGATCAGCTCAATATCTGATCTGATCAGATCTATACTAGCGTCCCCAGCAGTTTAGGGTTCCCAAAAACGCAGTGTTAGCGGGATCAGCCCAGATACCTGCTAGCACCTGCGTTTTGCCCCTCCGTCCAGCCCAGGCCACCCAAGTGCAGTATCAATCGATCACTGTCACTTACAAAACACAACACACATAACTGCAGCGTTCGCAGAGACAGGCCTGATCCCTGCAACTCCAGTGCTGTAGGAGGTGATTTCACCACCACAGTTAAAAAAAAAAAGCATATATGCCGAAGCATTGGGGCAGCAAGAGCGGAGGAGCGATTTTGTTCCTAATGCCGCGTACATACGGTCGAAATTCCGACGGAGGCTTGCCCGTGGAAAAGTCTGACCATGTGTACGCGGCATAACTTTTGCGAGAAGATGCCCCCATGCTTCGGCATATATAAATGGTGCATGTATGCCCATCATTAGAAGTGGGTGGATGAAGGGCGGTATTCTAATGGTGGGCATACCCACCGATCAATCTTTTTTTTTCGTTCAGCCAACAGGCTGCATGAAAAAAAAGATTACAATACATGTCCAACAAGGACCAGCAACGTACTGGTATGTTGCTGGACTTTGAATGTTTATACCAGAATGATGCCTGCGGGTTTAGGTATCATCTTGGTATCATTCTTTTCAGCCAGCGGCCGGCTTTCATGTAAAAGCAATCCTAGTGGCTAATTAGCCTCTGGACTGCTTTTACAAGCAGTGGGAGGGAATGTCCCCCACCCCCGGATATAAAAAGCGCCATTGGGAAATTGGGAAAGCATTTTATCACACCGATCTTGGTGTGGTCAGATGCTTTGAGGGCAGAGGAAAGATCTAGGGTCTAGAAGACCCCAGTTTTTTCAAAAAAGAGTACCTGTCATTACCTATTGCTATCATAGGGGATATTTACATTCCCTGAGATAACAATAAAAGTGATAAAAAAAAAAATATGGAAGCAACAGTTTAAAAATAAAATAAAAAAGCAAAATTAATAATAAAAAAAAAAAAAAAAAAAAAAAGCACCCCTGTCCTGCCCTGCTCTTGCCCAATGGCGAACGCAAGTGTCGGTCTGGCGTCATATGTAAACAGCAATTTCCCCATGCATGTGAGGTATCACCGCAAAGGTCAGATCGAGGGCAGTAATTTTAGCAGTAGACCTCCTCTGTAAATCTAACGGGGTAACCTGTAAATGCTTTTAAAGGCTTTTAAAAATGTATGTAGTTTGTCGCCAATGCGCGTTTGTGCGAAATTTTAAAGCATGTCATGTTTGGTATCTATGTACTCGGCCTAAGATAATCTTTTTTATTTCATCAAACATTTGGGCAATATAGTGTGTTTTAGTGCATTAAAATAAAAAAAAGTGTATTTTTTCCCAAAAAAATGCGTTTGAAAAATCGCTGCGCAAATACTGTGTAGAAAAAAAAAATGCAACACCCACCATTTTATTCTGTAGGGCCTTTGCTTTAAAAATATATATAATGTTTGGGGGTTCAACATAATTTTCTTGCAAAAAAAAATATGTTTTCATGTAAACAAAAAGTGTCATAAAGGGCTTTGTCTTCAAGTGGTTAGAAGAGTGGATGTAAGCTTCCTAATGTTGTGTATAAAATGCCAGAACAGTTCAAAACCCCCCCCAAATGACCCCATTTTGGAAAGTAGACACCCCAAGCTATATACTGAGAGGCATGTCGAGTCCATGGAATATTTTATATGTTGACACAAGTTGCGGAAAAAATACAATTTTTTTTTTTTTTTTTTTGCACAAAGTTGTCACTAAATGATATATTGCTCAAACATGCCATGGGCATATGTGGAATTACACCCCAAAATCCATTCTGTTGCTTCTCCTGAGTACGGGGATACCACATGTGTGAGACTTTTTGGGAGCCTAGCCGCGTACGGGACCCCAAAAACCAAGCACCGCCTTCAGGCTTTCTAAGGGTGTCAATTTTTGATTTCACTTCTCACTGCCTATCACAGTTTCGGAGGCCTTGGAATGCCCAGATGGCACAAAACCCCCCCAAATGACCCCATTTTGGAAAGTAGACACCCCAAGCTATTTGCTGAGAGGTATTGTGAGTATTTTGCAGATCTCGCTTTTTGTCACAAAGTTTTGAAAATTGAAAAAAAAAAAGAAAAAAAAATGTTCTTTCTTCATTTTCAAAAACAAATGAGAGCTGTAAAATACTCACCATGCCTCTCAGCAAACAGCTTGGGGTGTCTACTTTCCCAAATGGGGTCATTTGGGGGGGTTTTGTGCTATTTTGGCATTTTATGGCCTTCAAAACTGTGATAGGTAGTGAGGAGTGAAATCAAAAATTTGCGCCCTTAGAAATCCTGAAGGCGGTGCTTGGTTTCCGGGGTCCCGTACGTGGCTAGGCTCCTAAAAAGTCCCACACATGTGGTATCCCCGTACTCAGGAGAAGCAGCAGAATGTATTTTGGGGTGCAATTCCACATATAACCATGGCATGTGTGAGCAATATATCATTTAGTGACAACTTTTTGTAATTTTTTATTTTTTTATTTTTTTTTGTCATTATTCAATCACTTGGGACAAAAAAAAAATATTCAATGGGCTCAACAGGCCTCTCAGCAATTTCCTTGGGGTGTCTACTTTCTAAAATGGGGTCATTTGGGGGGGTTTTGTGCTATTTTGGCATTTTATGGCCTTCAGAACTGTGATAGGTAGTGAGGAGTGAAATCAAAAATTTGCGCCCTTAGAAATCCTGAAGGCGGTGCTTGGTTTTTGGGGTCCCGTACGCGGCTAGGCTCCTAAAAAGTCCCACACATGTGGTATCCCCATACTCAAGAGAAGCAGCAGAATGTATTTTGGGGTGCAATTCCACATATAACCATGGCATGTGTGAGCAATATATCATTTAGTGACAACTTTTTGTAATTTTTATTTTTTTTTTGTCATTATTCAATCACTTGGGACAAAAAAAAAAATATTCAATGGGCTCAACATGCCTCTCAGCAATTTCCTTGGGGTGTCTACTTTCTAAAATGGGGTCATTTGGGGGGGTTTTGTACTGCCCTGCCATTTTAGCACCTCAAGAAATGAGATAGGCAGTCATAAATTTAAAGCTGTGTAAATTCCAGAAAATGTACCCTAGTTTGTAAACGCTATAACTTTTGCGCAAACCAATAAATATACGCTTATTGACATTTTTTTTACTAAAGACATGTGGCTGAATACATTTTGGCCTAAATGTATGACTAAAATTGAGTTTATTCGATTTTTCTTATAACAAAAAGTAGAAAATATCATTTTTTTTCAAACTTTTCGGTCTTTTTCCGTTTATATCGCAAAAAAGAAAAATCGCAGAGGCAATCAAATACCATTAAAAGAAAGCTCTATTTGTGGGAAGAAAAGGACGCAAATTTCGTTTGGGTACAACATTGCATGTCCGCACAATTTACAGTTAAAGCAGCGCAGTGCAAAATTCTGAATTCACCTCTGGTCCTTTAGCTACCAAATGGTCCGGGGCTTAAGTGGTTAAAGTCTTCTGGGACTCCATCCTTCCATTTTACCAGTACATATGTCAAAGGAAATTCTGATCTTACATCCACTATCCATGCCTTCTGTTGTGGGGACAGTGACATCACTAACTGTTTCACTGCATCTTCTTGCCAGATCCCTGGGAGTTCTATAATCACTGCCCCATTTGGATCTGTGTTGGCTGCTGCGCACCACTTCACTATTTCTAGTGGGTCCATGCTGGTACTTTTTGGCTGCTATTTGCTGCAACAGGATCCCGGACTCACGAGCCCCCACGTGTAGCGCTACCCCCAATTAAGAGAGCCGCTGATTTGATTTCGGGCCCTGCACGCAGTACCGCCAACCCCCGGCAATCTTACTCGACCCATTCTGGCACAGTCAGTCTAGGGTTAAACTCCTATCACTCTCAGGTGTATTATACTTAATAATCTCTAAACAGTCAGACAACACACTGAGGCAAGAATATAAAATATAATATGCTTTACTGGTAAGGAAGGATTCAAGGTATAACATGCAACATATACATGGGCCTACAGAGCCCTGCATCAATCAATGTACTAGGTGCAGCACCGTAATATGGCGCCGCGCAGTGTCCACCACGCGGAGCTATTATGGCGTGCGTTTGCCTATGGCGCAGTAACACAAACTTTCTAAACTCCCCCTAAGTCAGGCCTGACATTAAATAGAACAATAGAACTGAGTCTCTTTCCTTTAGGAAAAGAAGGTTTCTTCACCGGCCAGCTTTCGTTGGTGCACTTAAAGAGATAACATTTGTAATCCACACTGGGTGTTAACTTGAAATAACGGGGCAAAACGGGGGGGGGGGTAGATACTTCAACTCTGTCCCGCTACCGGACCCCCCAAGAAACACTGGTGAGCGAACAGCGGGCCTAGGCAGTCTACAGGCCTGAACACAACTCAGTCTATTAATATGGGCAGGTGCCCGCTCACCACTCTAGGCGCGATCCCAGCCTGGGACTTCCACCTCCTGTGTGTCGCACACAGCGTCTTCTCCGCTCGAGTCCTCGATCCCACTCATGTCCTATCACGACGGGTAAGGATCCACCCAGACTCTGCAATATGGTGGAAGGCTCTTCGGACTTCAAGCCACAGGCTTCAGGCCTTGCTTCACAGCCGATCCGCACAGGATGACTTGTCACTTGACGTGCCGAGTCCCAAGAGAGCGAGCTCCGCCTCGCCTCCCACTTAAGTAACCCCTCCCATGAGTCTCTGCGGTGGAACCTCCGCCCCGGGGGCCGAATGGGGTTCTGGGTAACGTAGTCCTGGGGCCTTAGGAGAGACCCCGCTACAGCAGGAACACGGATTTCTGTCTTCCCCCAGTTAAAGCACCCCCCACAGTTAGAAAGCACTCCCTAGGAGCACAATTAACCCTTTAATCACCCATGATGTTAACCCCTTCCCTGCCAGTGTCATTAGTATAGTGACAGTGCATTTTTTTTAGCACTAATCACTGTATTGGTGTCACTGGTCCCCAAAAAGTGTCACTTAGTGTTCAGAATTGTCCGCCGCAATGTCGAAGTCCCATGAAATACTGTACATTTGCCAAGGATGATAGTGTAGATAGGGCCTTGGTCTGAAGACTGAAGCTTCAGGTACCCAACAGAGAGAGGTAGAGGCACCATTGAATATTAATATCACATCTATTTGTCTAGTGCCAACAATTTACACACAGGACACTACTGGCTTTAGCCCGCTGTAGACTGAATCCAAGTCACAGGAGTACAGAACTAAGTGCACTCCTGTGACTCAGGAGAAGTATGACTGAAAGTGCTATGGCCATACTTTTCCTCTAATCCCCCATGATTGCATAATGCTGCATCTGTTTAATATTGCTACTGCTTCATTCTGTTTGTGTGGTTTACCCCATAGGGAGCCATTTGTTCCATCATTGTGATCTGGTGATCCTGCCTGACACGAAGCATCCTAATTTGAAATAACAGAATTCCTTGTGCTGTTAAAAGTACTGTAGACGCAAATCAACTCCTTTTAGAACTTTTCTGCCAGCAGCATGCATTCAAAATAGCGTTCAAAAATACCAATCACTGCTGGTTCTTTAAATGATGTATGGTATCGTACTTGTAATGAAGACTCTAATCATTCATATGAACATAATGTCTCTTACAAACTACTAATTAATGCTGACCTTTTACGTGTATGTAATATGCCAACACTTGCTTTAGTTGTGTTGCTTATGGTCTGAGTCATCCCAGTGTGTTGGTTGTTCCAGGCAGCATTCCAAAAATGAAGTTCTAATGGGGAACACTCATATGAAGAGCTCAGTAATGCAGTGTGAAGGGGGGAGTGGGAGACACAAAACTAGTGCCTGCGTCTATTAAATGTGCAACAAGCTGGAAGTGCAGTGGTAGCTGCATTATCTAACAGAACTGAGAGCACTTTTTTGACAGATAGATGGATACCAATACACAACCCCCCACTCTTTAAAATACACAGATCATTGCTGCTGCCACTGGCTGCAAGAGCTGATTGAATTCTAGTTTTCTAGCAGTACTGCTTGAACAGACAGTGGTACACACAGAGCGAAATTTGGTAAGTTCCTGCTGACCCTGTCAATTTTTGGTCTCTGTATACCAGCCTTTGGAGACCCAGGGGATATATAGCTTCTTTACCGGAAGTTTCAGTTCTTAGACTACAGACAAAAGTCATGCATTAACCTGTGCAGTGCAATGCGGCATGCCTCATGTCTGAACACAAACAAAAGCTTCTGACACCAGAACATAAATATGTACTGTACTATAGGCTATGCATACAGGTGAACAAATTACACCATAAAACTACATATTTAATGCAAGTGAACAACACAAGGTGCAAATAGGAAAGTTTATAATGATATTATGGAACCTGGTATTGCACTTAAAAGTATGGAAGCCTTTGGATCAGCATGGCATTCAGGCAACTTGCATTTTCAGAAGTATAGGTCAGCATCAGCAGCCTCCACATTTTTAATGCTAGATTGAATATCTCGGCACATTAGGGTTGCCACCTGTCCCGAATTCACCCGGACAGTTCGGGTTTGGAATCATGCGTCCGGGTTTCAGACTGCCTGAAACCTGGACACATTATTCAGACCAGACTATGGCCTCTCAGCAGAGTTGCTGGCTGCAGTTGTCTAAGCTGAGAGTGTCTGTAATGTCGCGTACACACGGCCGGACTTTCCATCGGGAAAAGCTCCATTGGAATTTCCGACGGAAAAATAGAGAACCTGCTCTCTATCTAAGTCTGTCGAAAATTCCGACAGAAAAAGTCCGGAAATTCCGACCGTGTGTACGCGGCATAACACTCTCTTTCACACTGCCCAAAGCTTGCATTAACAGTTTTCCCCACATACAGACGGGAGAGGAGAAAGGGCTCGATCTGCTACTCTTCCTCCCGCCCCTACTCCTCTGTGTCTGGCCACACTCCAATCCCCGGCGCTGTGCCTCAGAAAAGGGAAGTGGGGGGCTGGAAATTTAAAGTCCAGCAGCCTCAGATACATCTGGATGAGAGGTACTGACAGCCAAGGTGTGAGTGAGCTCACCATCCATCCCTGTCTATGACTGAATTCTCCCCCTTCTCTCTCTTGCCTCTGAGTGAGTACACCAAGGTAAATCAGGGTTCTCAGAGCACCTCTTATATCACAGTTCCCCTTTACACCAGAGGCCACAGTGTTCCCCCTTACATCAGAGTCCTCTCCGTGCATCAGAGTTCTCAGTGTTCCCCCTTAAATCTGGGTTCCCAGAGCATCCCTTATGTTAGAGTCCCCAGAGTTCACCCTTACATCAGAGTCTGCAGAGTCCCCCCCCCCCCTTACAGTGTAAGGGAACTCTGCGGATTTAGATGTCAAAGGGGAACTCTGCGGATTCAGATGTCAAAGGGGAACTCTGCGGATTCAGATGTCAAAGGGGAACTCTGCGGATTCAGATGTCAAAGGGGAACTCTGCGGATTCAGATGTCAAAGGGGAACTCTGCGGATTCAGATGTCAAAGGGGAACTCTGCGGATTCAGATATAAAAGGGGAACTTTGCAGATTCAGATGTAAAAGGGGAACTCTAGGGATTCAGATGTAAAAGGGGAACTCTAGGGATTCAGATGTAAAAGGGGAACTCTAGGGATTCAGATGTAAAAGGGGAACTCTAGGGATTCAGATATAAAAGGGGAACTCTAGGGATTCAGATGTCAAAGGGGAACTCTGTGGATTTATATGTCAAAGGGGAACTCTGTGGATTCAGATGTAAAAGAAGAACTTTGCAGATTCAGATATAAAAGGGGAACTCTGCAGATTCAGATGTCAAAGGGGAACTCTGCGGATTCAGATGTCAAAGGGGAACTCTGTGGATTCAGATGTCAAAGGGGAACTCTGTGGATTCAGATGTCAAAGGGGAACTCTGTGGATTCAGATGTCAAAGGGGAACTCTGCGGATTCAGATGTAAAAGGAGAACTCTGCGGATTCAGATGTAAAAGGAGAACTCTGCGGATTCAGATGTAAAAGGGGAACTCTGTGGATTCAGATGTAAAAGGGAAACTCTGCGGATTCAGATGTAAAAGGGGAACTCTGTGGATTTAGATGTAAAGGGGGAACTCTGTGGATTTAGATGTAAAGGGGGACTGTTGTATTTAACTTCATATGATTAGAAATGTTATTTAATTGAAAAATATATGTATAGTTTATACTATAAAAAAAAATTGCTGTGCCCGGCTAAAGTGTTTGGGTTTGACTAGAAGAGAAGGTGGCAACCCTACCGCACAGAATTATTTTAAATGTTCCTGTCCAACTGACTGTGTCCTGGAGTGCATTCCTGTGTGGGCAGCATCAGTGGTTGGCACTCTGTATAGGTGAGTACTGCAAAACTGATCATACTGCTCTTGTAGAAGTGTTGTCTTAAACGCAGCCTCTGCGTATCAGTTGCTGTCTCGCGAGGCTGTCCCTTTATCTCAACATGTTACATACGTGCATAGACCGAAGCAATGGAGTGCTATTATAAATAGTGATGAGCCGAACACCCCCGGGTTCGGTTCGCACCAGAACCCGCGAACGGACCGAAAGTTCGTACGAACATTAGAACCCTATTAAATACAATGGATGCGAACGTTCGAATTCTAAAGTGCTAATTATAACAACTATTATGCATGTTATTGTCCTAAAAAGGGTTTGGGAACCCGGGTTCTGCACCAGGGGACATGTATCAATGCAAAAAGAAGTTTTAAAAACGGTCGTTTTTCGGGAGCAGTCATTTTAATGATGCATAAAGTGAAAAAAAAAAAGTCAAATATTCCTTTAAATATCGTACCTGGGGGGTGTCTAAAGTATGCCTGTGAAGTGCCACGTGTTTCCCGTGTTTAGAACTGTCCCTGCACAAAATGACACTTCTAAAGGAAAAAAAAGCCATTTAAAACTGCTTGCGGCTTTAATGTAATGTCTGGTCCCGGTAATATGGATGAAAATCTTTAAGAAAAATGGCATAGCTACCCCATGACCCCCCCCCCCTACCCCAGCCCATTACCAGCCCCTTTGGGTCTTGTATGGATATTAAGGGGAACCCCGCACATAAAATAAAAAAGGCCCTATATACTCTGAACAGCCGTATACAGGCGGTGCATACAAGACAGGGACTGTAGGTTTGTTCTTATGTAGAATGTGTTTGTAATTTTGAACAGGTACATTGTTGAAGTGTAGCTCCAGCCCAAAAATCTATTTTTAAACTTTTTGGAAAACATAGGTAAGGGTTATCACCCCTGTAACATTTGTTTTGCTGTCTGTGCCCCTGTTCAGAACATTTCACCTCACTTTCCGTCCCAATGACAACTGTTTTTGAAATGTGGTGTTTTTCTTGAAACAAGGATTGCTGATAAAGCATCAGTACAGAGGAGACACCTTTCTCCCATATTTATTCTTACAGGAGAGAATTTTCCTTCCTAGTGGTAGATTTCCTCTCACTTCCTGTTGTCTTCTTGCGTTTGCAAGTAGGAGTCGTTTGTAAGTTGGATGTTTGAAAGTAGGGACCTGCCGTATATACTCTGCAGAAATAGGCCCCTTAGTTGTTGGTGTTGGCACAACACTGTAAGCACTCACAGTTACTCTTGGTTGGTGCTGGAACGCCCTGCTGTCAACTATTATATCAGGAATTTTAATTACATATAATTGTTGAACAGTGGTAGTAAAAATTAGGCCTTTGATGGTGGTGCTGGTGCCACAACACTGTAAGCCCTGACAGTTACTCTTGGTGGGTGCAGCAATGGGCCCTGCTGTGAATTATTAGATCAAGAATTGTAATTGCATGCCCCTGTTGAACAGGGGCTGAAAAATTGGGCCTTAGGCACTGGTGGCACAACACTACAACCCCTCACAGATACTGTACTTGGAGCACAGCAATGAGCCCTGTTGCAAAGTATTGCTTCAAAAATTGTAATGACACGCCCCTGTTAAACAGGGGCTGAAAAATTGGGCCTTAGGCACTGGTGGCACAACACTACAACCCCTCACAGATACTGTACTTGGAGCACAGCAATGAGCCCTGTTGCAAAGTATTGCTTCAAAAATTGTAATGACACGCCCCTTTTAAACAGGGGCTGAAAAATTGGGCCTTAGGCACTGGTGCCACAACACTCCAACCCCTCACAGATACTGTACTTGGAGCACAGCAATGAGCCCTATGGCAAATTATTGCTAAAAAAATTGTAATTACACGCCCCTGTAAAACAGGGGCTGAAAAATTGGGCCTTAGCCACTGGTGGCGGCACCCATAAACAAAAATGATCTTCCAAGCTATCATCATCAATCGTATCATTGAGGACTCGGAGGAGGAGGATAGCCAGTCAACATAACAGCACAGGCACTCAGCATCAGCATCAGTCTTGAAGGGATGTGACATGTTAAAATCAATTAGTCTGTTATATCAGCATCAGGTGTGTGGTAGCTGGTGGTGATCCAAGACTGGTTCATCTTGATGAAAGTCAGTCGATCAACCGAGTCGGTGGACAGGCGCACCCTGTGATCCGTGACAAATCCTCCAGCAGCACTGAATGTGCGTTCCGAAAGAACGCTGGATGCAGGACAGGCCAGTAGCTCAATTGCATACTGTGCAAGCTCTGGCCAGTGATCCATCCTCAAGACCCAGTAAGCCAGAGGATTTTCGGTGGGGAAGGTGTCCAAGTCTGACCTTGCCCCTAGATATTCCTGCACCATGTTTATCAGACGCTGGCGATGGTTGCTGGAACCGATCATACTTTGGGGCTGCGGACTAAAGAATTGTCTGAACGCATCAGTCAGATGGCCACCTTCCCCACCGCTCCTTCTTTGACTGGCCGAAGCCTCAGCAACTCGTTGTCCAGGACCAGGAGTTTGTAACCTCCCAGTCTCTGGGAACGCGTTGCACAGACCTTTCTGCAAGGCCTCCCGGAGTTGTCTCATCCTCTGCTCCCTCTGCGACGGTAACATAAGGTCCGCAACCTTACCCTTGTACCGTGGATCAAGGAGAGTGGCCAGCCAGTAATGGTCCCTCTCCTTGATCCGAAGAATACGAGGATCCTTCCGCAGACTTTGCAGGATCAGGGAGGCCATGCAGCGTAGGTTTGCTGAGGCATTCGCTCCGGAGTCCTCTGGGTCACTAAGGACGACATGATCCGCAGCCACCTCCTCCCAGCCACGTACAAGTCCACTGGTTTCTTGGGACTGTAAATCATCCCTAAAAGACTGCTGCTGATGATGCTGAGTGCCAGCCTCCACCTCCATGCTGACACAATCCTCCTCCTCCTCCTCCTCCTCTTCCTGTGCGATGGGTGGGACAGAAGGAACACTGTCTGGGTAAAGGGGGCCTTGAGAGGCAAGGAAGTCCTCCTCTTCCTGCCTCTGTTCTGCCTCAAGTGCCCTGTCCATTATTCCACGCAGCGTGTGCTCCAACAGGTGGACAAGAGGTACAGTGTCACTGATGCATGCACTGTCACTGCTCACCATCCTCGTGGCCTCCTCAAATGGTGCCAGGACAGTGCATGCATCCCTGATCATGCCACACTGGCGTGGAGAAAAAAAACCAAGCTCCCCTGACCCTGTCCTGGTGCCGTAGTCGCACAGGTACTCATTGATGGCCCTCTGCTGCGTGTGCAGCCGCTGCAGCATGGCCAACGTTGAGTTCCACCTGGTGGGCATGTCACTTATAAGGCGGTTCTTGGGCAGGTTCAACTCCTTTTGCAGCTCAGCCAGGCGAGCACTGGCATTATAAGATCTGCGGAAATGCACACAGACTTTCCTGGCCTCCCTCAGGACATCCTGTAAGCCCGGGTACCTGCCCAAGAACCGCTGCACCACCAGGTTAAGGACGTGAGCCACACAGGGCACATGGGTCAGTTGTCCCTGTCGGAGGGCGGAGAGGAGGTTGGTGCCATTGTCGCAAACCACCATTCCTGGCTTAAGCTGGCGTGGCGTCAACCACCTCTCGGCCTGGCCCTGCAGAGCAGACAGGACCTCTGCCCCAGTGTGGCTTCTGTCCCCCAAACACACCAGCGCAAGCACGGCATGGCATCTTTTTGCCTGCGTACTTGCGTAGCCCCGTGAACGGCTACGGAGCACCGCTGGTTCATAGGACAAACCACAGGAAGAGGCCATGGAGGAAGAAGAAGAGGAGGGGGTGGAGGAGAGAGGTGTGTCACAACCAGTAGTAGCATTTTGGAGGCGTGGCGGTGGAACAACCTTCAACACTACTGCACCTTGTCCTGCATCCTTCCCAGCTGCCAAAAGAGTGACCCAATGGGCCGTGAAAGAAAGGTAACGTCCCTGTCCATGCCTGCTGGACCATGAGACAGCGGTAATATGCACCTTACCGCTGACCGCCCTGTCCAGCGAGGCCAAGACATTGCCTTCCACATGCCGGTAGAGAGCCGGAATAGCCTTCTGTGAGAAAAAGTGGCGTTTGGGAACCTGCCACTGAGGAACCGCACATTGCACAAACTCACGGAAGGGGGCCGAGTCTACCAACTGAAAAGGCAGCAGTTAAAGCGCTAGCAATTTAGCCAAGCTAGCATTCAACCGCTGGGCATGTGGATGGCTGGGAGTGAACTTCTTTCGACGGTCCAGCAGCTGGGGCAGGGAAATTTGCCTGCTAGAATCGGACGTCGGTGTACTGCTAGCAGAGTGGCCGCAAGTACTTGGCTGTGACACACCTAATTCTACACCTTCATTCCTCTCAGTGCATGTTTCAGAGAGGACTGAAGTTATAGTGGGGTTGGAGATCCCAGCTGATGCGGTGCAAGGAGAGGTCCGCTTTGTTCTTTGGTGTGGGTCTTTGAGGTAGGCTTGCCAACGAGCTGCATGGCAGGTCAACATATGTCTGGTCAGGCATGTGGTACCCAAGCGGCTGATGTTTTGGCCACGCGATATACGCTTGAGACATATGTTGCAAACAGCAGCTGTGCGATCTGATGCACTAGCCTCAAAAAAGGCCCACACCAAGGAACTTTTTGAATGACGGGCAGAGGCAGCGCCCTGCACAGGCGGAGCTCTGCGGTGTGATTCCGTCAGTGTACTGCCCTTACGCTGGCCACCAAAGGGCATCCTGCCTCGTTGGAGATGTGCCTCCTCCTCATCCTCCTCCTCCTCCTCTCTCCTATTAGGCACCCACGTGGAGTCAGTGACCTCATCATCCCCTCCCTCCTCATCACTGGAGCCAATCTGGCAGTATGCTGCAGCTGCTGGAACATGACTGCCAGATTGGTGTCCTTCTTGAGCATCCCCTCTGTCTGCTCTCACGCTACTGCCTTCCTGTAGCTGGGTTTCATCATCAGACCCTTCGAAACGCTGGGCATCCTCCTGGAGCATGTACCCAACACTGTGCTCAAACAGTTCGGGGGACTCCTCAGGAGGAGGACATGGTGGGTCTAGGGAAGGAGTGACTGATGATGAGTCTGACATTGATACCAGGGAAGAGGACGCTTTGGCAGCTGCTTTGCCAGTACCCTGAGCCTGGGTGAGAGAGGATGAGGAGGAGGAGGAGGGCTTGGTCATCCACTCTACCAAGTCTTCGGCATGATGTGGCTCAACATGTCCAGCTGCCGAAAAGAAGGACAAGCATGTCCCATGGCCATGTGCTGATGACAATGCACCGCGTCCACGACCAGCACTGTTGCCCCCAGACACAGAGCCTGCTTGCCCTCTTTTATTGCCTCCTGACTGTCTGCCTCTCCTTGTTTGCCTTCCAGACATTCTAATAGATGGCCTGCAGGGAGATGGGAAAAAAGCAATAAGGGCTACCTTCAGGTGTCCTTCTCTGTCCCTTTACTTAAGGATTTCTAAATATGGTTGAGGATGATTGCTTTTGCACAGAATAGCACAACGACAATTTCCCTGACTGTCCAAAAAACAAGGATTTCAAAGATGGTTGATGAGGAATGCTTTAGCACACTATAGCACAAGGAGAATTCCCCTCACGTTCCTTCTTTGTCCCTAGAAACAAGGACTCGCACAGTGAAAGAAACTGACACTCTCCCTACCTAGAGTTTTCTGTCCCTAGAAAAAATGTTTTTTTAAAGCACACTATAGCACAAGGAGAATTCCCCTCACTTTCCTTCTTTGTCCCTAGAAACAAGGACTCGCACAGTGAAAGAAACTGACACTCTCCCTACCTAGAGTTTTCTGTCCCTAGAAAAAATGTTTTTTTAAAGCACACTATAGCACAAGGAGAATTCCCCTCACTTTCCTTCTTTGTCCCTAGAAACAAGGACTCGCACAGTGAAAGAAACTGACACTCTCCCTACCTAGAGTTTTCTGTCCCTAGAAAAAATGTTTTTTTAAAGCACACTATAGCACAAGGAGAATTCCCCTCACTTTCCTTCTTTGTCCCTAGAAACAAGGACTCGCACAGTGAAAGAAACTGACACTCTCCCTACCTAGAGTTTTCTGTCCCTAGAAATTTTTTTTTTTAAAAGCACACTATAGCACAAGGAGAATTCCCCTCACTTTCCTTCTTTTTTCCTAGAAACAAGGACTCGCACAGTGAAAGAAACTGACACTCTCCCTACCTAGAGTTTTCTGTCCCTAGAAAAAATGTTTTTTTAAAGCACACTATAGCACAAGGAGAATTCCCCTCACTTTCCTTCTTTGTCCCTAGAAACAAGGACTCGCACAGTGAAAGAAACTGACACTCTCCCTACCTAGAGTTTTCTGTCCCTAGAAAAAAATTTTTTTTAAAGCACACTATAGCACAAGGAGAATTCCCCTCACTTTCCTTCTTTTTTCCTAGAAACAAGGACTCGCACAGTGAAAGAAACTGACACTCTCCCTACCTAGAGTTTTCTGTCCCTAGAATTTTTTTTTTTTAAAGCACACTATAGCACAAGGAGAATTCCCCTCACTTTCCTTCTTTTTTCCTAGAAACAAGGACTCGCACAGTGAAAGAAACTGACACTCTCCCTACCTAGAGTTTTCTGTCCCTAGAAAAAATGTTTTTTTAAAGCACACTATAGCACAAGGAGAATTCCCCTCACTTTCCTTCTTTGTCCCTAGAAACAAGGACTCGCACAGTGAAAGAAACTGACACTCTCCCTACCTAGAGTTTTCTGTCCCTAGAAAAAATGTTTTTTTAAAGCACACTATAGCACAAGGAGAATTCCCCTCACTTTCCTTCTTTGTCCCTAGAAACAAGGACTCGCACAGTGAAAGAAACTGACACTCTCCCTACCTAGAGTTTTCTGTCCCTAGAAAAAATGTTTTTTTAAAGCACACTATAGCACAAGGAGAATTCCCCTCACTTTCCTTCTTTGTCCCTAGAAACAAGGACTCGCACAGTGAAAGAAACTGACACTCTCCCTACCTAGAGTTTTCTGTCCCTAGAAAAATTTTTTTTTTAAAGCACACTATAGCACAAGGAGAATTCCCCTCACTTTCCTTCTTTTGTCCTAGAAACAAGGACTTGCACAGTGAAAGAAACTGACACTCTCCCTACCTAGAGTTTTCTGTCCCTAGAAATTTTTTTTTTTTAAAGCACACTATAGCACAAGGAGAATTCCCCTCACTTTCCTTCTTTTTTCCTAGAAACAAGGACTCGCACAGTGAAAGAAACTGACACTCTCCCTACCTAGAGTTTTCTGTCCCTAGAAAATTTTTTTTTTTAAAGCACACTATAGCACAAGGAGAATTCCCCTCACTTTCCTTCTTTTTTCCTAGAAACAAGGACTCGCACAGTGAAAGAAACTGACACTCTCCCTACCTAGAGTTTTCTGTCCCTAGAAAAAATGTTTTTTTAAAGCACACTATAGCACAAGGAGAATTCCCCTCACTTTCCTTCTTTGTCCCTAGAAACAAGGACTCGCACAGTGAAAGAAACTGACACTCTCCCTACCTAGAGTTTTCTGTCCCTAGAATTTTTTTTTTTTTAAAGCACACTATAGCACAAGGAGAATTCCCCTCACTTTCCTTCTTTTTTCCTAGAAACAAGGACTCGCACAGTGAAAGAAACTGACACTCTCCCTACCTAGAGTTTTCTGTCCCTAGAAAAAATGTTTTTTTAAAGCACACTATAGCACAAGGAGAATTCCCCTCACTTTCCTTCTTTGTCCCTAGAAACAAGGACTCGCACAGTGAAAGAAACTGACACTCTCCCTACCTAGAGTTTTCTGTCCCTAGAATTTTTTTTTTTTTAAAGCACACTATAGCACAAGGAGAATTCCCCTCACTTTCCTTCTTTTTTCCTAGAAACAAGGACTCGCACAGTGAAAGAAACTGACACTCTCCCTACCTAGAGTTTTCTGTCCCTAGAAAAAATGTTTTTTTAAAGCACACTATAGCACAAGGAGAATTCCCCTCACTTTCCTTCTTTGTCCCTAGAAACAAGGACTCGCACAGTGAAAGAAACTGACACTCTCCCTACCTAGAGTTTTCTGTCCCTAGAAAAAATGTTTTTTTAAAGCACACTATAGCACAAGGAGAATTCCCCTCACTTTCCTTCTTTGTCCCTAGAAACAAGGACTCGCACAGTGAAAGAAACTGACACTCTCCCTACCTAGAGTTTTCTGTCCCTAGAAATTTTTTTTTTTTAAAGCACACTATAGCACAAGGAGAATTCCCCTCACTTTCCTTCTTTTTTCCTAGAAACAAGGACTCGCACAGTGAAAGAAACTGACACTCTCCCTACCTAGAGTTTTCTGTCCCTAGAAAAATTTTTTTTTTAAAGCACACTATAGCACAAGGAGAATTCCCCTCACTTTCCTTCTTTTTTCCTAGAAACAAGGACTCGCACAGTGAAAGAAACTGACACTCTCCCTACCTAGAGTTTTCTGTCCCTAGAAATTTTTTTTTTTTAAAGCACACTATAGCACAAGGAGAATTCCCCTCACTTTCCTTCTTTTTTCCTAGAAACAAGGACTCGCACAGTGAAAGAAACTGACACTCTCCCTACCTAGAGTTTTCTGTCCCTAGAAAAAATGTTTTTTTAAAGCACACTATAGCACAAGGAGAATTCCCCTCACTTTCCTTCTTTGTCCCTAGAAACAAGGACTCGCACAGTGAAAGAAACTGACACTCTCCCTACCTAGAGTTTTCTGTCCCTAGAAAAAATGTTTTTTTAAAGCACACTATAGCACAAGGAGAATTCCCCTCACTTTCCTTCTTTGTCCCTAGAAACAAGGACTCGCACAGTAAAACACACTGACACTCTCCCTACCTATCCTTTGTCATGGATATGCATTAATGTCTGTCTGCCATCTTACCTTCCTCCTCATGTGTTCATCTAGAGACCAGACCTCCTTCACCTGGCTTCCTTTATAATCTCCTCCCAGCCTGACTCCACCCCAGGCCCTATCACTGAACACTATATTAACCTGTGCACTGCAAGCCTGCTTTGCTGATCAACGTGTTTGTTAGGCATTGTGTGTTTGGGTTCCTGCCTGCCGTGTGCTACGTCTGTCTCTCTGTTACGTTATTGGCTTGTCCCCGACCATCCCTGTCTGCTCGTGACCCTTGACCTTCGGCTCGTTCTTCGTTATCCTTGTCTGCTTGTGGCCCCTGACCTTCGGCTTGTTATTCGGTTCTCTCTATCGTGTGCTGCTGCTTCCCCTTATCCTACGGGGCGTGAGCTAGGAAACTCCAGGGGCCGCGACCTGGTCCCAGCCTGCAGCGTAACATCCTCACCACTAGAGGCCCTGGAGAAGACCAGCTGGGTCTTAGACTCCGCGCCCTGGGGAATCTTGGCTCTCGCTTCCGTTGGGATCCCGGTTGTGCTCCTCTGGTCCCGCTTTCCACAACCACCCAGTTTCCTATCCACAGAAGCCAGCCATAGGGTTCACTACCTCGCGGTGCACTCCTGTCCCCCTACGGTGTGCATCTGTCACCTGGCCACAGGTGACCCTGACAGTTTGATCAGCCATGAACCCGGCTGACATCCCGCTTCCCGCGGATGATCCATTGCAGGGCATAGTTCGCAGACTTGAGACCCAGGAATCAAATCAGACCCAGGTGATGCGATTCCTCCAGGATCTGGCTTCTCGATTCGAGCAGCTTCAGGTCTCCTTGGGAACCCCGAATCCGCAACCCCAAGTACAACCAGCGGCTGTACCTATCGCACCAGTCGCAGCCTCACACTCACTAAGATTGCCAGCTCCGTTCCGTTTCTCTGGGGACTCCAAGGCCTGCAGGGGGTTTCTCAGCCAATGCACTATTCATTTTGAGCTTCAGCCTCAAAGCTTCCTATCTGACCGGGCTAAGGTAGCCTATATCATTTCCCTCCTCTCCGGTGAAGCTTTGGCCTGGGCTGCCCCCCTGTGGGAGAGGAACGATCCGGTGGTTTCCAGTCTGTCCGAATTCTTGAAGCTCTTTCGTAATATCTTCGAAGAGCCGGCTCGGGCTTCTTCAGCGGCTAGTGCTGTCTTACGTCTTCGCCAAGAATCTAGTTCAGTGGGGCAATATGCTCTTCAGTTCCGTATCCACACAGCTGAATTGAGCTGGAATAATGAGGCCCTGGTCGCTACCTTTTTACATGGCCTCTCTGACCGAGTGAAAGACGAATTAGCGGGAAGAGCCATTCCCGTCGGTCTGGACGATGTAATTTCATTATGCAACCAGATCGACATTCGTTTTCAAGAGAGGTCCTTAGAAAAAAGACGCCAGCACTCTCTGGGTCCTAGCCAGTCTGAGCTCCCCTCCCTTCATTCCGTGGAGCATCCTCTTCCTGCTGAAGAACCTATGCAGCTGGGCCGGACCAGACTAACCCCCGAAGAACGTGCTAGGCGCAGAACTCTGGGCTTGTGCCTCTATTGTGGGGGCAAGGGTCGTTTTCGTGACTCCTGCTCGCTTCGTCCGGGAAACGCTCGGGTCTAATACATTTGGAAGGTGGAGTATTGGACCCAGAAACATCACCTTCTCGCCTGCTCTTGCCGGTGTCCCTTCATGTAGGCACTTCTCCTCAGTCAACCCTTGCATACCTGGATTCCGGGGCTGCCGGCAATTTCATGGATTGGAGAACTGCTTCTTCTATGAAGCTTACCCTTTCACCTCTCACTACCCCATTGGTAGTCTCGGCAATTGATGGCACTGTTCTCCCAGGGGGCCCTATTCGCTTCCAGACGCTACCCATTAGGATGTCGGTAGGGATTCTCCACCAGGAGTGGATATCCTTTCTTATTCTACCCAAGGCCTCTACCCCAGTTGTATTGGGCCTCCCTTGGCTACAGCTCCACTCTCCACATGTGGACTGGGTCTCTGGGCAGATCCTGGCCTGGGGTTCCTCATGTTTCTCGTCGTGTCTTCTCAAGGTGACCCCCAAGGAGAGTCTTCCGGTTGCTGCCACTTCTGTTTCTTCTGATCTTCCCGCCGCATACAGCGATTACCGGGATGTGTTCTGTAAAAAATCAGCTGAGGTGCTTCCTCCCCACAGGTCTTTTGACTGTGCTATTGATCTTGTCCCCGGAGCAACTCTACCCAGGGGTCGTACCTACCCTCTGTCCATCCCAGAGACCCAGGCCATGTCGGAGTATGTAGCAGAGAATCTGGAGAGAGGGTTCATCCGGAAATCCTCATCGCCTGCAGGGGCAGGGTTCTTTTTTGTTGCCAAAAAGGATGGTACCTTAAGACCCTGCATCGATTATCGGGGTTTAAATGCGGTTACTATTAAAAATCGATACCCCTTACCCTTAATATCTGAGCTATTCGATAGGTTGAAGGGTGCCTCCATTTTCACCAAGTTGGATCTCAGAGGCGTGTACAATCTCATTCGAATACGGGAGGGTGACGAATGGAAGACTGCATTTACCACTAGAGACGGGCATTACGAATATCTGGTGATGCCTTTTGGTCTGTGTAATGCTCCAGCCGTGTTTCAAAACTTTGTCAATGAAATCTTCAGAGATCTGCTGTACCAGTTTGTTGTCATCTATCTGGATGACATTCTGATCTTTTCTGAAAATCTGCTCGTCCACAGAAACCATGTCCGCACTGTACTTCAACGTCTTAGAGAGAACAATCTCTATGCCAAGCTGGAGAAATGTTCCTTTGAATGTTCTGAGGTCCTGTTTTTGGGGTGCTTTGTCTCATGTTCGGGGCTTCGTATGGACCCTGGGAAGGTCTTGGCTATCACCAACTGGCCTCTTCCTGCTAGCCTCAAGGCCACACAGCGCTTTCTTGGCTTCACTAATTATTATAGGCAGTTCATAAGGAATTACTCTTCCATTGCCGCGCCTATTATCGCTTTGACCAAGAAGGGTGTGAATGCCAGAGACTGGCCTCCCGAAGCTGTCTCTGCATTTCACAACCTGAAACAGGCCTTTGTTTCTGGCCCCCTCTTGAGGAGACCAAATCCTGGGAATGCATTTTTTATTGAAGTGGACGCTTCCTCAATGGGGGTGGGAGCTGTGCTTCTTCAAATCTTTGAGAAGAGACGCCAACCATGTGCGTTCTTCTCCAAAAAAATTTCTCAGGCAGAGAGGAATTATGCCATCGGTGATCGGGAACTTCTCGCAATTAAATTGGCGTTAGAGGAGTGGCGTCATCTCTTGGAGGGTTCCCCTCACTCCATAACGATCTTTACCGATCACAAGAATTTACAGTATCTACAGAATGCTAAACGTCTGAATCCTAGACAGGCCAGGTGGAGTCTCTTCTTTGCCCGTTTTAATTTCACGATTACCTACAAACCTGGTTCCTGCAACGGTCGGGCTGATGCGCTCTCTAGGTCATTTGACACTTTGGACGAGGAGTCCGCCCCTGAACCTGAGCCGATCATTCCCACCTCATGCATTGTTGCCCACTCTACCACCCTGAAGTCTAAAATTCCGCCTGGTAAGACCTTTGTCCCCACTGGGCTAAGAGCTAAGATCCTTCGTTGGGGACATGATTCCAAGGTGGCAGGGCATTCTGGATTCCTCCGATCCTTCCTACTCATCAGTCGTCACTACTGGTGGCCTAATCTCCGCTCAGACGTCAAAGACTACGTTAAAGCTTGTCATGTCTGTGCTCAGTCCAAATCCTCCACACAAGCTCCTGCTGGTCTCCTCATGCCCTTGCCTATTCCTAAGGAACCCTGGGCCCATATTGCCATGGATTTTATCACCGATCTCCCACTGTCTGAGAATAATACAGTCATTTGGGTGGTAATCGATCGATTCTCCAAGATGGCTCATTTTGTTCCTCTTCCTGGTCTTCCTTCTGCCCCTGCCTTGGTTCCCATTTTCATTCGAGAAATTCTCCGCCTACATGGGGTCCCTTCTCATATTGTTTCCGACAGGGGAGTCCAATTCACGTCTCGTTTTTGGAGAGCCTTTTGCAAATCCCTCAATATTGTCTTGGATTTTTCTTCTTCTTACCATCCCCAATCCAATGGACAGACTGAGAGGGTTAATCAGGAGTTAGAGGTCTTTCTTCGCACCTTTGTGTCTTCTCACCATGACGATTGGTCCTCTCTACTCCCGTGGGCAGAATTCTCCCATAACAATCATGTGAATACCAGTTCGCAGAAGACACCCTTTTTCACAGTTTATGGAAAACACCCTCAACTTCCTCTTCCTATGATCTGTTCTCCAGACATTCCAGCTTTGGCTTCGGTTCAGGAGTCTCTCAATTCCGTTTGGGGTCACGTTCATGATTCCCTCCGGGCAGCTGCTGAAAAATTCAAAGGCTTTGCCGACAGCCGCAGGCGTAAACCGCCTTCTCTTCAGCCAGGGGACAAAGTCTGGCTCTCTACCAGGAACATCAAGCTCCGAGTTCCTTCTCTGAAGTTTGCTCCACGATTCATCGGTCCATACACGGTAACTGCTAAACTGAATCCGGTTTGTTTCAAACTCCAGATTCCTAAGAGCCTTAAAATCACTAACTCCTTTCATGTTGCTCTTCTAAAGCCTTTAGTCCTCAATAAATTCTCTCGTCCTCTTCCTACCGTGGCGCCTGTCTCTGAGGATAATCAGGAGTACGAGATCAGTCAAATTCTGGACTCCCGACTCTGTAAAGGCGTTCTTCAGTACCTCGTTCATTGGAAAGGGTTTGGTCCTGAGGAGAGGTCTTGGATCACTGCATCTGAGGTCTTTGCACCTCGTCTGTTAAAGGAGTTTCATCTGAAGTTTCCCTCTAAACCTGGGCCCAGGCGGGGAAGGGGGAGGCCTCGTAAGAGGGAGGGTACTGTCATGGATATGCATTAATGTCTGTCTGCCATCTTACCTTCCTCCTCATGTGTTCATCTAGAGACCAGACCTCCTTCACCTGGCTTCCTTTATAATCTCCTCCCAGCCTGACTCCACCCCAGGCCCTATCACTGAACACTATATTAACCTGTGCACTGCAAGCCTGCTTTGCTGATCAACGTGTTTGTTAGGCATTGTGTGTTTGGGTTCCTGCCTGCCGTGTGCTACGTCTGTCTCTCTGTTACGTTATTGGCTTGTCCCCGACCATCCCTGTCTGCTCGTGACCCTTGACCTTCGGCTCGTTCTTCGTTATCCTTGTCTGCTTGTGGCCCCTGACCTTCGGCTTGTTATTCGGTTCTCTCTATCGTGTGCTGCTGCTTCCCCTTATCCTACGGGGCGTGAGCTAGGAAACTCCAGGGGCCGCGACCTGGTCCCAGCCTGCAGCGTAACATCCTCACCACTAGAGGCCCTGGAGAAGACCAGCTGGGTCTTAGACTCCGCGCCCTGGGGAATCTTGGCTCTCGCTTCCGTTGGGATCCCGGTTGTGCTCCTCTGGTCCCGCTTTCCACAACCACCCAGTTTCCTATCCACAGAAGCCAGCCATAGGGTTCACTACCTCGCGGTGCACTCCTGTCCCCCTACGGTGTGCATCTGTCACCTGGCCACAGGTGACCCTGACATCCTTCTCTTTCCCTAAACTAAAGGAATCCAGGTTAAGCAAGAAAGAAATAAATGTCACTGTCCCTGCCTATGCTTGTCTTTCCCTGCTCCGGAACACACTACACTAGGCCGCCGTGCTGGCGGCCTTTTATAGTGTGGGGCGTGTACTAAACACCCTCAGCAATAATTGGCCACAGGCATCCTGCCTGTGGCCAATCATTGCTCTCCTCGCTGCCGGCGCTGTGATTGGCCAAGCATGCGGGGTCACAGTGCATGCTTGGCCAATCACAGCGCCTGGATGACACTGCGATGGCGTAGTGCATTGTGGGCCGTTCGCGTCACTCGAATTTGGCGCGAACGGCCCAAATCGTTCGATCTTCGTCGAACGATCGAACAGCCGATGTTCGAGTCGAACGTATGTTCGACTCGAACACGAAGCTCATCCCTAATTATAAATGATTGCACAACAGTCTAATGAGAACCAGGAAAATATCCAGCTCTTTCTGTATATTGTTTTTGAAGCATGGTCAAAGTGTAAAAGCTCCATATTACTGCAGGTAGCAGAGACCTAAAATAAACATAATATATGCAAAAGGCACAGTAATATGAAGCATCCTGTGCTAGTGAGGGTTCGCCCACAGCAGTCTATAAACAGCACAGCGTACATGTCTAAATGAGCAGACGACAGAAGAGGAGACAGCGAAGAGAGGTAAGAGAGGTGATTATTCATTGCACTCTGCTGATGGCTGCAGGGAAGTATGTCAATCTTATGCCATCTTAAAGAAATAGCTTGTGAAAAAAAATATTTTAATATGATTATCTCTGAAAATATATTAGCTCAGAAAGCTGGTTCATGCTGTTATATATAACAAGGTAATTGACAACCAAATAACATGTATCCACACTGAACAGAAGTCCGTAGAATTAGGGAGCCACTGATCCTATAGGACAGGGGTAGGCAACCTGGGGCCCTCCAGCTGTTGTGGAACTACATTTCCCATGAGGCATTGCAAGGCTGGCAGTTTCAATTACTCCCAGAGGCATGATGGGACTTGTAGTTCTGCAACAGCTGGAGGGCCCCAGGATGCCTACCCCTGTCCTATAGGAGCTTAACCACTTCAATACCAGGCACATACACCCCCTTCCTGCCCAGGCCAATTTTCAGCTTTCAGCGCTATTGCATTTTGAATGACAATTGCGCAGTCATGCTACACTGTACCTAAACAAATTTTTTATCATTTTGTTCCCACAAATAGAGCTTTGTTTTGGTGGTATTTTTTTTTAACAAGAGAAGTTTTGGTGGTATTTGATCACTGCTGGGGTTTTTATTTTTTTTGCGCACTTAATAAAAAAGACCAAAATTTTTGAAAAGAAATACGTTTTCTTTCTTTCTGCTATAACATTTTGTAAATAAGTACGTTTTTCTCCTTCACTGATGGCCACTGATGAGGCAGCACTGACGGGTACTGATAAGGCGACACTGATGGGCACTGATGATGTGGCACTGATGATGGGCACTGTTAGGCTGGACTGATGGGCACTGATAGGTAACACTGAAAGGCTGCACTGATGGGTACTTATGGGTGGCACTGATAGGTGGACACTGATGGGTGGCACTGATGGACACTGATAGATTGCACTGCTGGGCATCACTGATGAGGAGACATCTGGCAGGCTCTAGTAGTGGGCACTGACTGGCACCATTTGTGGGCACGGATTGCCATATTTTGGGCACTGTGTGATATCCCTGGTGGCCATGGGGGGCATACCTGGTCATCCATGTGTGATGGGTATTCCTGGTGGTCCTGGTAGCATCCCTAGTGGTCCAGTGTGGGCATCCACGGGAGGGCTGTGCTGATAAACAATCAGCGCAGACCCCCCCCTGTCAGGATAGCTGCCAATTGGCTCTCCTCTAGTCGCGTCTGTCAGATGAGAGTGAGGAAAAAGCAGATAAACAGCTCTTCCTGTTTACACTGTGATCAGCCGTGATTGGACATGGCTGATCACATGGTAAAGAGCCTCTATCTTTACCGAGAACAGTGTAGTGGTCTGTCAGACTAACACACCACACCACCGTTCACCGTGCGGCATGCCCCCACGGGCGCGCGCCAGCAGTTATCCTGCTGGATGTCATAAGACGCGCAGTCAGGATAACTGAACCACCACCCAGCCGTCATTTTGCTATAGGCCGGGCGGAAAGTGGTTAATAACTGCAATGCGACCAAGGTAACTGTGTATGGCTGGCTGGGTCAGCAGGGCCCAGCCACCCTATTATGAACCTTTTTTTTCCCCTTTTTCATTATGGGGAATAAACTAGATTTATTTTGTGTCCAAGTTGGATTTCCCATTTGTTTTTACTGAATGGGGATGAGTGGAACTCCAGAGTGAAGACACTGGATGATAAGTTCAAATTATAATGTGCCCAGTGTGGTTCTAAGGCATGGGCCTGTAACTTCATATGTTCTTTTGCCCCGTACACACGATCGGTTTTTCAGACGGGAAAACTGTTATGAGAGCTATTCGTCAGGAATCCGGCTGTGTGTATGCTCCATCGCAGTTTTTCCAACGGGAAAACTGCCGGACAAAAAAAAAAGAGCAGAATCTCTTTTTTCCCATCAGGAAAAAATCCTGGCAGGAAAACCGTTCGTCTGTATGGTTTTCCGACGGGCAAAACACTGCGCATGCTCAGAATCAAGTATGAGACGGGAGCGCTCTTTCTGTTAAAACTAGAGTTCGTAATGGAGATTATCACATTCGTCACGCTGTAACGGACTGAAAAGCACGAGGCTCAAAAGCGTGAATTGTCTCTCACCAAACTTTTACTAACACGAGGATCAGCAAAAGCAGCCCAAAGGGTGGCGCCGTTGGAATGGAACTTCCCCTTTATAGTGCCGTCGTACGTCACCGCGCTTTGGACGGGCGGACTTTTGTCTGAGCGTGTGTATGCAAGGCAGGCTGAGAGGAATTCTGTCGGGAAAACCGTCGGTTTATTATCCGATGGAAAAACCGGTCGTGTGTACTAGACATCAGTGTCTCTTTACCTTCTAAAATAATCATAATTATGAATTAATTCCTCCAGTCATGCTAACAGTTCCATCAATTTAATTATTGGATATACAGGTTGCTTAGCTGGGTGGTTCTAATGTCAAAAATATCCCAAAAAGCAGCTGATTCCTTTAGTCCCATGATGCAGTGCAGTTTCCAGAATTAAATAACTATTTTAGGATAGTCGAGACACTTCAAAAACAATAGTGAATGTTTTACAGGTAGTTAAACAAATCTCGAAAGAAGCTATTTTTTTATTGCGCTTATTTTTAGGCAAAAATGTAGTAATGTTAATTCAATGATCAAAAAGACTATAAAGAAGAGCATTTGGTATATTAAACCCCTAGTGCATTTTACAATATACTGGCTAATAATTCTACAAGAGCTTTACAGATGAACAGTGGGGTCAATATGGGTATGGGACTTACAAGCTCCATGCAAATATTGTCCCTAGTGGAATTTAAAGCAGACCATATTCAATTAGTATACACTGCAAACCATAACTTAAAGTATAACTATAGGCAAAACTTTAACCCCTATCAACTTTTTTTATTATTTTTTTGCCATCTGTGTCCCATTGCAGAGATTTCTCTTTATTTCCTGTCCCATAGCCAAACAGGAAGTGAGAGGAAATCCCTGCAAATTAAGGGAATTCCCTGGGGACCACCAGAACCAGAACTAGTGTCCCTATTGAAAGATTTCCCCTCTATTACTTTTCTACTGATAACCCATTTTCTTTTACTTTCACTTTCAATAAAAATGGTAAACAGGACACATAAAGAGGGTGAATCTCCTTAATGGGGACACAGCAATAAAAACTGACAGGTGTTCTAATCCCTCTACACTCTATCCAAAACTACAAAAAAAGTTTTGCCTTTAGTTACACTTTAACCGCTTAAGGACCGCCTCCTGTATATATACGTCAGCAGAATGGCACGGACAGGTACAAGCACGTACAGGTACGTCCTCTTTAAGATGCCGCCGTGTGGTCGCACGCTCGCGACCCTGCCGCTTTCTCCATGAGCCCGACCATGGGTCTCGCAGACTCGATCGCCGCGGGGACATCCGCGATCGTCTCACGGTGAGATAGAGTGGGGAGATGCTTATGGAAACATAACCCCAGACCCCAGAAAATGGCATTCGGGGCCACACTGGGCAAAACGAGCTGCACAGTGGAGGTAAGTATGACATGTTTGTTATTTAAAAAAAAAAACGAACCTATAGTATCACTTTAGGCTTAACAGCCGGCATCTTAATTGCGTTCTGCCAAAAGCATAAGTGGGTTGTCTCAATAGGTGTAACAGACGTATGTCCATTTATTATAAATATATTTGTAGCGCTACCCCCAATTAAGAGAGCCGCTGATTTGATTTCGGGCCCTGTACGTAGTACCGCCAACCCCCGGCAATCTTACTCGACCCACTCTGGCACAGTCAGTCTAGGGTTAAACCCCTATTACTCTCCGGTGTATTATACTTAATAATCTCTAAACAGTCAGACAACACGCTGAGGCAAGAATATAAAATATATATATCAGCTTTACTGGTAATGAAGGATTTAAGATATAACATGCAACATATACATGGGCCTGCAGAGCCCTGCATCAATCAATGTACTAGGTGCAGCACAGTAATATGGCGCCGCGCAGTGTCCACCACGCAGTGCTATTATAGCGTGTGCTCGCCTATGGCGTAGTAACACAAACTTTCTAAAACCTCCCCACCTAAGTCAGGCCTGACATGGAATGGAACTAAGTCTCTTTCCCCTAAGGGATGAAGGTTTCTTCACCGGCCAGCTTTCGTTGGTGCACTTAAAGGAATAACCATTTGTAATCCACATTGGGTGTTAACTTGACTTAACAGGGCAAAACGGGGGGATGGGGTAGATTCTTCAACTCTGTCCCGCTACCGGACCCCCCAATAAACACTGGTGAGCGAACAGTGGGCCTAGGCAGTCTATAGGCCTGAACACAACTCAGTCTATTGATATGGGCAGGTGGCCGCTCACCGCTCCAGGTGCGATCCCAGCCTGGGACTTCCACCTCCTGTGTGTCGCACACAGCATCTGCTCCGATCGAGTCCTCGATCCAGCTCACGTCCTATCACGACGGGTCAGGATCCACCCAGGCTCCGCAGTATGGTGGAAGGCTCTTCGGACTTCAAGCAAGGCCTCAGGCTTCAGGCCTTGCTTCACAGCCGATCCGCATAGGATGACTTGTCACTTGACGTGCCGTGTCCCAAGAGAGCGAGCTCCGCCTCGCCTCTCACTTAAGTAACCTCTCCCATGAGTCTCTGCGGTGGAACCTCCGCCCAGGGGCCGAATGGGGTTCTGGGTAACGTAGTCCTGGGGCCTTAGAAGAGACCCCGCTACATATTCATCAGCAAATAAAGTAAACATTTTGGATGGTATGTTAAGCAAAATTTATAGCATGTGAACGATAATTTGTTCAATGTTCATTCTTACCTTTCAATGCCATTGCATGGCTTTGTAGTGACTTGGAAAAATTCTTGTCACTGCTGGCGCTCTTTTGGGCCTAAAAACACATGGGATTTGCCTTGTGCAGATTTTCACAGTTCTAAAAGACGTCAAACTCTATAAAATTACAACATCAAAACTTTTGCGGTTGCACGTTTGGCAAACATCTGCTTCCCCCATTTTTTTTTTTTCATAAATTCTTTATTTTTCATAAGTTTCTCAACATCGCTTCAAATATACAGGATCCTACATATTCATAATTGAATATCTATATTACTACCTATTGGTTGTATATATTCTATTACCACTTAGCTTATTATAAACTCCTCTTTCCCCATTCTTCCCCACCCGTTTCCCACCCTCCTAAACCAACAAAACGAAAAAAAGAAAAAAAAAGGAGAGCCCCAAACCTCTAACCATGTCCCAGTCCCCCCTCCCCCTGCTGCCAACCGCCGTCTTCCTTCACTCATCAACTCTATCTCTTCTCTGTACGTCATGCTTCCCGCAATTTCAGTCAAATGAAAAAATAATTTTTATAAGTAAATGTAACTTAATTAGAATATGGAAATGCACATACCGTATATACTCGAGTATAAGCCGAGTTTTTCAGCACATTTTGTTTGTGCTGAAAATGCCCCCCTCGGCTTATACTCGAGTCACCTTTTTGCGCCTGATCTCCCAGACTTTGGGGACCCAATACCCTGGACCCCTTGGCACACTTGTAGCCCCACTCTTCCTTTCCTCTACAAGTGTGCAAAGTTTGTTGTCCGGGGGACCTACGGCCAGGGAGCACCGATTTTTCAAAGCCGGGCACCACTTCCATAGTCTCCCATGTTAAACGGTAATTTCTCCGGTGACTTTGGGTACCCGGTACTGGCCGGTCGTAGGTCTCCTGGACCCGAAACTTGCCACACATGTAGCTCCATTTCTCTTCTACAAGTGTGTCTGGGGGACCTATGGCAGGGGAGCACCGATTTTTCAAAGCCGGGAACCCCTTCCATAGACTCCCATGTTAAACGTCAGTCTAGTCATGGACACAGTGAGGCATGGGCACAGTGAGGCATGAGCACAGTGAGGCATGCACATGGACACAGTGAGGCACAGTGAGGCATGCAGATGGACACCCTAGGCTTATACTTGAGTCAATAAGTTTTCCCATTTTTTTGTGGTAAAATTATGTGCCTTGGCTTATATTTGGGTCAGCTTATACTCAAGTATATACGGTACCTTAAGGCCCCTTTCACACTAGGGCAGTAGTGGCGGTGGCGGTAAAGCGCCGATATTTTTAGCGGCGCTAGCGGGCAAAAAAGTGTTAAAAAACACCGTAAAGCGCCTCTGCAGAGGCGCATTGCCGGCGGTATAGCCGCAGTTTCCCATTGCTTTCAATGGGAAGGAGCGGTGGAGGAGCGGTAAACACACCGCTCCTTCACCGCTCCAAAGATGCGGCTAGCAGGACTTTTTTCTCGTCCTGCATTACAACGCTCCAGTGTGAAAGCCCTCGGGCTTTCACACTGGAGAAACAGCAGCCGCTGTTTATGGTCAGTTTGCAGGCGCTATTTTTAGCGCAAAAGCGCCTGCAAACCGCCCCAGTGTGAAAGGGGTCTAAAAGTTTTGTCTAGATTACTCAATATTATCCATTATTTTTGTAAATGTAAAAGGTGTGTTTTAAGAACTAATGAAAATTTAGTAATGTGCTTAAAATATCAAAGTAAATTAACATTTATTTATTTGTTGAAAATTATAAAATTTTATGTTAAAATTACAAGCCAACAGAATCATTTTTATCAGTGTGTAAAAAGGCTCATGCACAGTTGAGACTTATACCAAGGTCTGGCTAAAAGGCATGAGGCGGCTTTATCCCACCCAAAGCTTTACAAAGCCTCCTGGCTCCAGGACCCAGTATAGAACTTATTACAATTCTGAGAAAACAAAAATAGTGTTTTTTTTTTAATAACCGACACAAGCCCCAGAGCCCTTCAACATGTGTAGGTGACAGGTCTACAATCCTGCCAGATAGTACCTCACAAAAGCCAAGGGATGCCTAGCATGCATATTTATTATAGTGGTGTGGAGGACAGGTGTGCAAACTGCATTAACTCAGTCAATCACACCTCAGTGTATTTTAGTAAGGATTAGTAGCTGTGGTCTTCTTCACTGGTCACTGCTACACTGCTTTGCTCTGCCTTCCTGAAAACATTTGCAATCTGTTACTGCAGTATGTGTTTTTTTTTCTTTATTTGCAGTTTATGAAGAGCCAGAGGATCCCAGCAACAGGTCATTTTTTTCTGAGATCATCTCTTCAGTTTCGGATGTCAAATTCAGTCACAGTGGCCGTTACATGCTCACACGCGATTACCTCACGGTTAAAGTTTGGGACCTGAACATGGAAACCAAACCCATTGAGACATACCAGGTAAAGGAGCCAATCTGTGGGAACACCAGCTCAGATGTAATAAAATGTTTCCAAGCTTGGTGCAGAAATGATATTCATGTATTAATACCGGTAATAACCCAGTAACATTGTGGAGCTAATGTACAAATGTGTGGTATACCCTTTTGCTGGTGTCACCAACTCTCTAGTGGATTATCCATAAAAGTATATGGAGAGTGCACTCTAGAGAGAAATCATGAAGTATTCTTAGAGACCATGTCATCACCTTAACAATTGCAGATAAAAGCACATAAAACTCAAATTTTGCCTATCCGTAAACAGCTTTTATTCACTTGCAAGCTGCTTTTGAACTTACCAGAAAAGCTAAATACTCTAAGAAGAGTTGACTCCCCAGCAAACCACAGTTCATTCTCCCTTCTTGCATGTCATAGCCCTCTCTTATTCTGGGAGTGTTTAATTACTGTCTGTGCTGGCCCGGCTTTTCCACCCCATCTCTTACTTTCCTACATAGCCTTTTAAGGTACCTGTTAAGGAAGGTGTGCAGGGGACTACTATGGAGTGTCACCTGAATGACAGCTCCGTGAAATCACATCCAAGATGGCGGTGCCCAGCAGCAGTCTTAGACCTTTTGGATGTATAAATAAGGGAAGATTTTTTAGGTAAACAACATGCATAAAATACAGTATGTTAAATAAACATAGAATTTTATGTGCTGGCCTCCTGAGAATGGGGTTGCTTGGATTTCTGGCTTTAATACTTCTGAGTCATTGACTTAGAAAAGCATGCTTTAAATAAGTGTCAGAAACAAGAACAGAGTAACTTATCGCTGTAAGGCTACTTTCACACTGGGGCCGCCCAAGCGTTAGCGCTAAAGCGCCGCTTGTTTAAGCTGCTTAAGTGGAGCTTTTCAGCAGCTAGCGGGGCGCTTTGAACCCTCGCTAGCGGCCAAAGAAGGGGTTAAAAGTTCCCTTGTTAGAAGCTAGCTAGACATGTGCTCACGGCAGCTCGCTGCTTAGTGGCACTGAACTGGAAGCGCAGCTCCCCGCTGTATGCCAGGATTAGAGATGTAGAATTGATGGAGAGGATGCCGGCAAGGATTCAGGATCGTCTAGAAGCGCATAACATGGTTTGGGAGCTATGGCACCGCCAGGAGGAACACAGTGACTCGGAGCCAGGCACACCTTGATGTCACCCCCCCCCCCCTTCTCTCTTTCACTTTCTCTCCTCCCCTCCCTTTTCTTTTTCTTCCTTCTTAATCTTTCCCTTTCTTTGGGAGTCCTTATGGGACCCATGTACTCGTGTATTTAATAGCTATATCAGTTCGAAGGTTTGGTTGATAGCACTTTACGTAAATGTTAGGATAACCTGATAGGATCAGAAAATTGCAAGGATAGGAGATGTACAGTGCTTACACGCTCAGGAATTTTCACAACCATGTAACCCAGGAGAGAAAGTGTTTATTCTGTTAGTTGTAAGACCATTGAACTTAAACTGTATCTGATATAACTTTAAATAAAACAGTTATTGATAAAAAAAAAAGTTCCCTTGTTGCTGCGCATATGAATCACGCGCTTTGGAAAGTGCTGCCCATTCATTTCAATGGGCAGGGCGTTTTGGAAAAGCACTGTTTACAGCGCTTCCAAACTGCCCCAAAGATGCTGCCTGCAGGACTTTTCGCAAGCACAATGCCCCAGTCTCAAAACCAGGAGGCAAATAAGAGGAGCTTCCCCTTTTGGGGGGAGCTCCGCTTTAAGGTCACTAAGTTGACCATGTGATATTAAGGGCACTTTTACACTGGGGCGTTGGGGGTGTCGGCAGTCATTTTAGTGACAACTTAGTGACCTTAAAGCGGAGCTCCACCCAAAAGGGGAAGCTCTGTTTATTTGCCACAGTGAGCAGGGGCGCTTTAGGAGCAGTGTATACACCACTCCTAAAGCACTGCAAAGATGCTGCTTGCAGGACTTTTTTTGCCCGTCCCGCAAGCGCACCACCCCAGTGTGAAAGCCCTCAGGCTTTCACACTGGAGTGACAGGAGAGGCGCTTTGTGTGCGCTATTTTTAGTGCTATATAAAGCGCCTCAGTGTGAAAGTGGCCTTAAGCAACAGTATGTTTCTGGCACTTATTAGAACTGAGGAAACCACTTGGATGAGTGGCGAAATGTCTCCAATAATATAGAACAAATCTAGTTGGACATGAATGCTTTGAGGGGGTTCAAACTGTATCCTACTCAACCCTAAAAGCTTTGTAAAATGTTCCTGTAAGACAAATTATCATTGAGGATACTGAAGGCATGCAAAGTAAAAATTCAGCAATATCATTTTTTTTTTCTGCAGGTTCACGATTATCTTAGGAGTAAATTATGTTCCCTGTATGAAAACGACTGCATTTTCGATAAGTTTGAATGTGCCTGGAATGGCTCGGACAGGTAACACTTCACCATTAATTATTACGAAAAGCAGTATTACACTAAACTGCATGTGACTATTTAATGCCAGTTTTTTATATTTAATAAGAAATGTACAAAGCAGCACTGAGAATATCAGAGGGAATTATCCTGAACTATGGCAGTTCTATGGGGCATTCAACATTCTTAAAAGGTGGGGGGCCAGACCAGCCCTCAGATGAAGAAGAGTGTATTGGCATATCCCTCAACATTATGAAGTGGGAAAGAGGGACACAACGTGCCCGAAAATATGAAGAAAAAAGCCACACACCTACCATGCCACCAATAATGTGGACCATGAAGTATTCATATGCAAATGATGATTGGTCAAACAGATGTCCCTACTACTTTTCCTTTATATCTGTACCAGTTTTTCATAACAATTAGATTATTTTGGAGGTTGGATTTACTTACTTATTTTTGATAAATAATACATTTTTAATAGAAGTCTATACATCAGGCCAAAAAAGAGGGACAACTAAGGAAAGCTGACTCAGGGAGCAGTAGTAATAAAATTGAATTTCAAAATGGCTGTAAAATATAAAAATTATCAGAGTAATATGTATGAGAAGCTGTGATTTTTCAATTTTTGTGGTAAATAGTTGGAGTCTTGTTTTAAACATCGATAAGGATTGGCTGCTCCATTTGAAAGAATGTGTTTGTTTCCTTTTAGTGTGATCATGACTGGGGCCTACAACAACTTCTTTAGGATGTTTGATCGGAACACAAAGCGGGATGTAACCCTGGAAGCCTCCCGAGAAAGCAGCAAGCCCCGAGCCGTCCTTAAACCACGCAGAGTTTGCGTCGGTGGTAAGAGAAGAAAAGATGACATCAGCGTGGACAGTTTGGACTTCACTAAGAAAATCTTACACACAGCCTGGCACCCAACCGAGAACATCATTGCCATAGCAGCGACAAACAATCTGTACATATTTCAGGATAAAGTGAACTCGGATATGCACTAGGATTTCCAATTTACCATAATTCCTCAGCCAGCCTTTTCAGGCTACTCACAATGATGACCTTTATTGGAAAGTCTTCTTTGTGGTGGAATTATTCTGTTTTTAATTGCATTGTACAGGTAAAAGAGATGAAATTGTCTTCTGGTTTATTGATTATGGAAGGTTTCTTTTTTTGTTGTTTTATCCTTTAAGGCCTATAACTTGTGCAGGGGAAACTTATTTGATGGGACTGCTTTGAGAAATGTGTCTATACATATAATCGCCAAAGACGTTCAGGCAGCAGAGAGGCTATTAATTTTTATTTTTTTTGTATTACCTAAATACATTGATTGATTACATTTTGTTTCTGTAAAATGCCACTAAGAGTTCTGTGGCATGCTGCAAGAATACTGCTGTCCAGCAGCATATCTACAACAGGTGGAAAAGGGACTCCTGGGTCCCTGAGGCTCACCAAAATGAATGGACTTCAATTACTATCATGTATTTTTGTAGGGGAAGCAAATCTCTAGGAGCTAAAATCTTAAAAAAATTATCCCAATTATTGGCGTGCTATAGCTGACAACGCCGGACAAATGAAGAGAGCCATGAGATAATATGTCCACTTGAAGACATGGCTCATCATAAAATGGGTTAACCATGTAAAAGAGAGGGGCTTCAGGATCTGGTTGGTGTTATCTAGTCATATTGCATTCTGGGCCTGTACTTCAATGACATGCCACCAATGCTAACATTATTCACTTCAAGGCACAAGATTGTCATCATGCTTAGAACAGTGACATAACATAATGGGCCCAGGTATTCCTGTAGACTGAAGTATTAGTACTACAGTGATGTCATTGCAGGCCCATTAGGAAAATCCACACATTAAATATGTACATTGGTAGGCTTATCTTGTCCTATATTCGAGGCAAGTCTTCCCACGTTATACTGGGCTTTATCTGTTAGACTGGCAGAAGGGAACAGTTATTTCTGACAGTTTTTCATTGCCCATAGTCACTAATTAGATTCTTCTTTCATTTACAATATTGCACAGGAAGAAGATTGATCTGATTAGCTGCTATGGGCAGCAAATCCTCTCTGAGACAATGTTTCTGCTTTGACACATTTAGCCTTATGTCTTCAAGAATAACTGTCTGTTTTGCTCCAAAGTCACCATTCATGCTGAATTATATTCTCCATCTGTTATTTTTTTGCAGAGTAGGTTTGAATCTGACAGGTAGATCTCTGGCACTGCAGGCAGTTCTTATTTGAGACGTATAAAAAAAATAAGGCCTTTCGAAATGACATTGAATGTATGGAGGCCTCTAGACTTTCTCCTTTTAGCAGACCATAGGGGTGAAGGTCAAAGTAAATCATAACTTCACAGGCAATAGTAATCCATAATGGCATAGATCAAAGCACACCATAAGGGTCCCAGGTCATAGGAAACCATAGTGACATAGATCCTGGCAAACCATAGGGTTCCCAGTTCATAGAAAACCATAGTCTCGCAGGCCATAGTGACATGGATCATAGTGGACCATAGGGGTGCAAGTCTGTGACCGCAAAGATCATAGCAGACCATAGAGGCCACTGGTCATATAGCAGACAGGGGTCTCAGGTCATGTCCTATGATTTAAGAGCAAAGGTTGCAGCCACTCCAGTGACTCCTATACTGCTAATTGGAAAGGAGAAGCCTCCAGACAGTACATTATAACCAGTGCAGACACAGGATGCTTACCAAAAGTTATCAGCTTGCTCACGTACAGAAATGATTTTCAAAACCTGTGTGATTCAGTGGGCCATACTGCATTGTGTGCTGTAGCTATAGCCGATGAATTGCCCTGGATTTCAGATCATTGGCAGAGCCCAATCACAGTCAAGACCATTATTATCTCTATAGCTGTAATCATTATTATCTCTATAGATAAAATGATCAGGGGCCCCTGGACAGTACCAATGTCGCTTCACATACATCCGCCTGATCAGCTACTGCAGTCACACA
Source organism: Rana muscosa (assembly GCA_029206835.1). Classification (NCBI taxonomy): domain Eukaryota; kingdom Metazoa; phylum Chordata; class Amphibia; order Anura; family Ranidae; genus Rana; species Rana muscosa. Next base: position 104,823,220 of record CM055116.1, on the reverse strand, counting down.
TCTTCCATGATAAACAAATCCCTTGTGTGATTACAGTACATTATACTAAGATCTTTTATTATATATCTCTTTCTTCCTCATCATCTTGTTCAATTATACCACTAATTTTAAGTGGTATAATCTGGGATCCCACTGCCCATGGGCTGTAGGCTGCTGTTCATACTGCATTGAATATATAATGTTTTGTCACAGTTGAAGATTTAGTTCCATGAAGGTCATCCTTCCTGTCTCAGTATTTACCATTCAAGGAGGTGGTATATAGTTTAAAAAAAGAAACCGCTGCATTCTTGCTCTAGGCTAGACTAGGCCAGAGTTCATATAGCTTCAATTTCCCGTACATAAAATACGCTCTACCTTGTGTCTCATGTATAAAACTATAGTAAAGGAAAGTGCCTGCATTACATATTGCAGTCAATCAGAATAAAAATATAACTAAAAAGTTACATAGACATTCCATATTTCACCCTTCATACACAAGGCCCATCATTACAATTTTTATTACTTCAAGATACAGACTGAGGATTTTCAGTAGCTTCACACTGACAGTGAGAATAAACTAACAATCATTGTGTGTGCATGTACTAACTTTGGTCCTTATGTATAAAGCTATCTGAAGAAAGAACAGTTCATGATGCACCACTCATCTGTTGCTCAGACAGTGTCAAAATGTCCCTTGTATCACCATCAAGTGACATGTGGCATATTTCTTGTTTTCTTTCTCTTTGGCAGCTTCTTCCTTCAGTATACATCAGGGAAGTAGCTTTATGATGCAGGATCTTCATAAATAAGTTTTTTCTCTGCTGTATGCAAGATATAGGGAAGAGTGCTGCCTGTCTTGGGGTGGCAGGAATAGCTGTACAATCAGATCTTGGAGAACAAAACGGACAAATGATTTGTTGTTATTGGCAGCAAGAACTGTACTTCCTTCAGATATATTTAAATGCAGCCTATTGCAGCAAATTCAAAAACTTCAAAAACATTAACCATAAGACCCCTTTCACACTGGGGCACCCCGCTAGCAGCGAATACATCTGCAAAAACTGCAGTAAAGAGCCGCTAAAAATAGTGGCGCTTTGCCGCCGATGCCTCGGTGTGAAAGCACCCTAAGTCACTACATCTTCTTTGGGGTTGTGGTACTCAAAGTAGTTAATGGTAATTTTAATTTCACTTTTTTGAAAAATTAGTTAAGAAACTTCTACAAAGTAGACTATCAATCAGACCAACTCCACACAAAACTGTGATTTCATCTTTGAATGGGCAAAGGTTTATTGGACCACCGGCCTCTACAAACTCATACTTCTTTGCGGTAGTCTGTCTTTTTATTGTCCTTCTCTCTCAAAACTAGAACAATTGTTTCTGTCTATTAAAGATGTTCTCCCCGATTATTGGCTCTTTCTACACTGTGAAGAATCCATTTATGGACTGTGACTCCAATATTTGGATATGTAGCACTCACTAAAACTGGGCACCACTGGGAATGCTGGTGGGGTTACTTTGTAACTGGAGTCTCTGAGAGATGTAAGAAGCTATCAGCAGCTAGCCAAGAAAAAAAAACAGTTTTTGGTGGAGTTGGCCTTCAAGAGGCTTTCCAGGAGATAATTAAACTCCTAGTATTTATGGAGGTGCTGTGATTTACAGCTCTTCGTTTGAGCCTTCATCTGAAACCAGCCTTGTTGCATTGGATTGCTTGTTAGCGGAAATGCTGCCATAGTAGCCTATTCAGCTTGTTGTGGTAGCACCTCCTCCAACAAACAGTCTGCCTTCGAAAACCTGGCCATACATTATACAATCTGAATGTACCATCTTGTTTAGATTTACCACAATTATGTAATCTGAAAACAACAACAATACATTCAATTTATACCAAATCAAATAGACCCTAGCACTACATTATATGGTCTATCTAAAAGAGGTTATAATGTTTGCTGATATTAGATAGAGTCTCGGACCTCACAGAGCACTTGGCTCCTCCATGGAAGAACTGAGGACTATAAATCACTGAACAGCCAACCTACATAAGGGGAATTTTCTGGCAACCCTCTTTCAAGCAGTTTGAAGAGAAATATTCTGTAGATTAAAGACTGATTAATAACTTCAGATTTTTCAGATCATTAAGGATCTGTACCTAGATAACACAACATGCATGAATCATAGTCTATCAGGAATGTGTCATGTTTCTCATAGTCTTCAACATACAGATAGTATAATGCTTTATTTTTCCAAGAACGGCTTACCACGAAGTACACATCCTCAAGTCCATCAGTGCATGTATAGATGTTTCCACTGATGGCATTGTGCATAGCCACATACATAGGTATCATTCTAAATGAATTGTTGCATTAAATAACTGATCAGTGCATACAAACTGCAATGTTTCTCAACAAAAGTCTACAAATTAAATTTATCTGTGACTGTCACTCCAAAAATATAATTACTGGTGTGTGACTAATATAGTTTTCCATTGTGACAGCAACCAAAAAGAACAGCAGAATGCACTAGCATTTCAGAACTGCATATTTAGTCACTTCAGGTAAACTGCTCTTAAATCACTTATCCACCCAGCTGTAGAATTCTGCTGCTTTCAACAAATATGTGTTTTCAAAGGGCAATCTAATGAGGGACTATGTAAGTCTATCCAAACCTGATCAAGGACAGTCACTGGCTTAGTCCCTTAAATTTTGGATCCTTGATGTAGGGGCTTCGTCTGACTAGGGCTGGACATGGGACTAATGCCCCATACACACGATCGTTTTTCATGCCGTTAAAAATGCCATTAAAAAAAATGGCCATTAAAAATGATCGTGTGTAGGCTCCAGAGCATTTTTAACGACGTGAAAAACGGCCATTAAAAATTTCGAACATGCTCTCTTTTTTCACGTCGTTTTTCATGTCGTTTTTTTTAACGACGTGAAAAACGATAGTGTGTATGCTTTAACGACGTGAAAAAAAAACGCGCATGCTCAGAATCAAGTATGAGACAGGAGCGCTCGTTCTGGTAAAACTAGCGTTCGTAATGGAGATAGCACATTCGTCACGCAGTCACGGACTGAAAAGCACGAGACTGAAAAGAGCGAATCGTCGCTCAACAAACTTTACTAACATGAAGGGTGGCGCCATTCGAACGGAACTTCCCCTTTATAGTGCCGTTGTACGTGTTGTACGTCACTGCGCTTTGCTTGATAGTTTTTTTAAATGATCGTGTGTACGCAAGACAGGCTTGAGAGGAAACATGAAAAAAAACGACGTGAAAAACGGCAAGAAAAAAAATGGCAAGAAAAACGATCGTGTGTATGGGGCATAATACTTATTGAGCTATTGTAGTGTTTACTAATGAGGGCAAGCAAAGAGGTGCTGGCCATACACTGGTAGATTTTGATTTGAACATTTATACTAAAAATCTAATTGGTGCATTTGATAATGCCCTTGTCAATGACTTAATAAATGTCTTTCAATTGTGCTTCAAAATTTTGTTTGCTTTTAACATTCGATTTTGGAAGGAATGGAATTTCCTGAATGAAACAAATTCACAGTTGGAATTTTGTTCATTTGAGGAAAATTTTTCATCCTGGTTAATTTTTTTTTCCACTATGATCGAAAACGATCCCATTAACTGTTTGAAAACGAAATGTTCCAAAATCAAACGAAATTCTACCCATGTTTGGCAAGCTTATGTTTTCAGTCTCATACATTGTCAATAGAGTAGTGTATTGGACTTTGTATAACCCCTACATAGCTATCTGAGGACACTATCATTTCTTAAAGCCCATTCACAACTTTCTGTTCTGGTGTGTTATGACGTGTATTGTGTTAAGAAAGACCATGGGTCCTTGCTTAACCAATATGGTTATTACCTCCACGTTCCTTCTAATGCTTATGGGTTACGATTATAAAACCGGAACTGAAAAGTCACTTATCTGTCTTGTAGGACAAGACATATAAGCAACCAATTGACTGACTCTTCCTAAAAAAAATGCCTCCTCTGCATTCTTTTCTATAGTTCTTAATAATAAATTGATGCAGTGTTGCTAATATATAGAACACTCAACCTTGCTTGCCCCCTGGGCCTTGAGCAGCAAACCCTCCATTGAAACTATCCAAAACTTGCTGATGATTCTTATGCTGGCCATTGGCCAAACCCATTGCACTTTTTATCCTAACATTTCAAGGTAACCTACCAACACTTTAGGTCATACTCATCCATTTGGTCATGCTTGAGATGGAAATGTGGTAGAAAGTGGTTGCTGTGCTCAGCTTTGCCTTGAGGAAAGGATTCTGCTGCTGGGTGAGGAAACCTGTCAACCAAGGTCAAACAAAATTAGCAATTAAATATGACAGAGTGTTGAGAAACAATGCTGCATCAAAAAGAAAAATAAAAAAAAATTGTGTCTCGGCATTATTGTGAAATGTACAGCAATAGGCTTTTGCATGCTTTTTATTAATCAAATAGAAGATATTTTTTCTTAAAGCTGCAGTTCTATTTTGCTCAAATATAACATTTTATACCTGATAACTTTTTAGTTCTTTGAAGACTGTGTTGCATAGTCTTCAACAGTATTCTGTTCTGTGCGGTATTGAGTGCATAGCACGATACAAAATGGCTGCTCAATGGAGGGGGGAAACCAGTCATGGGGGGGCCGATACTTACAAGGCCAGGTCACCAAAATGTAACATCAGTTTTGTGTAGATGCTTTCGGGTAGAATCTCTGGCTTCTTGTATAACTTAGGAACTCAGGATAAGATCCCTGTAGCTGTGTGCTAGGCTCAAATTGTGGAAGGTTTTCCCTGAGAAAAATGCAGAGGTGAGAAAGCAGCAGCCTTCATATCTTCTGCCTGTATAAGTCTTTTCTTGTATGGAAAGTATATTAACTCTTTTGCTACCAACACCTTTTATTAGTCTTTTTTCCTTTTTTTGCATATTAAAATGCAGAAGAAACTTAAATCCCCCAAACAATTTTATAATTCTTTGCAGGCAGAGACCCTGTAGAAACAAATTATGGTAGTTGCAATTTTCACGCGCACGATATTTGTTCTATGCCTTATCAATTATATATAATATATACTCAAATTCATTTGAGTGCACAAAACACAATATAATACAAATTTTTTTGTGAAATCTAAAAGGTGAGGTTGCATGTAGTAAATAGATACCAAATATGTCAAGCTTCAAACTTGCATGCACCCAGGAAACTGCAAAAAACGATGGTACCCAAAATTGGCGATAGGTGATGTTTTCAAAGCCTTTACAGTTTATCGATTTACAGTTAATTGTGAATGATGGCCCTAGAATTATTGCTTTCACTCCAGTGTATGTAGAAATACATAATATGTGTGGCATACTCAACATTTCCACACATGTACACATGCTTTTCAAAAATTTGGGGGACTTTTTATTTTATTCATTATTTTTTTAAACAATCCTATCAGGGTTTCATTGTTGTCTGTGACCTCGCTCTGAATATTTTTCCTCTTTTTGTCCTGGTAACCATTGTCATCAGGGCAGAAAGTGATAGCAAATCCACAATTTTACAGATGTCACAAGATGGAAATCTTCCAGTAAGGACACACTCTTCTAGTGGTTTACACTGGTTCTGTTGAGCACTGTTTAGGTCTTTTTGGCCCACCACACCATAACCTGTACTTAGTATTCAGCTAGTTTTGTGAACTCTATATATATTTTGCTGCTTTTATTTTCATAGGAAAATTCTAAAATGCCTCTATTGATAAAAAAATAAATAAATAAGCTCTATGTTTTCCTAGGCATTTGAGTGCATTATGGCATTATTGCTATAATGACATTGGATGAATGTTGAACTGGTCATGCCATATTGACATTTCATGAGTTTTTTTTTCACCATAGTAAAGTTGACGATAATAGTTATCTTCAATGGAGGGAACGTTGAAAGTCTTGTGGTGCCTTTTTTTATTTTATTAACATACTGTTATGCTGCGTACACACGGTCGGAATTTCCGATGAAAAAAGTCAGACGGAATTTTTTCATCGGACATTCCGACCGTGTGTGTGCCCCATCTGACTTTTTCCGTCGGAAATTCCGACGGAGTTAGAAAGAGAACATGTTCTCTTTTTTCCGATGGAAAAAAATTCTATCAGAAATTCCATTCGTCTGTATGGAACTCCGACTGAGAAAAAAACCATGCATGCTCAGAATCAAGTCGATGCATGCTCGGAAGCATTGAACTTAATTTTTCTCGGCTCGTCGTAGTGTTGTACATCACCGCGTTCTTGACGGTCGGAATTTGGTGTGACAGTGTGTATGCAAGACAGCTTGAACAGAATTCCGTCGGAAAAATCCATCGGAGTTTATCTCGACGGAAAATCCGACCGTGTGTACAAGACATTAGCTGTATTCACATCAATGTATTGCTTTTGCAACTGCAAATTTTTACAAAAACCGTATTAAAAAAAGTCCAAAGCTGGGAAAATGTTAGCAGAGCCAGGAACCTCAGCAGGGAGTTTACCGATTTCCGAGGAGATTTAAGAAGCCAGTGGATTTTTCGACCTGCTACTATCCACTCATAACTGAAATATTCGTTTTGGGAGGACTTGTCTTTAAAGTTCACAATCTCTATGCAGGTTTATTTATTTATTCATTTAAATTTGTGCTTTTAAAGTACACAGAGGACCGTCGAAAAAAAAATAATGTTTACATTGAACTATCCCGGTGTCCTGTGGCAGAAAAGTAACTGAGAAATACAGTTTATTTTACAGATTTTCCTTTTAAATAATGTATAAACTTCTGTCAGCGGACAATTATGCATGTTTTATAGTTTGTCTTTGGGAAAACAGCTGCTGCTTTCAGGCGCAACAAGCAAAACTCTTTTTATATATCTATTTCTTGTATGTCAGAAACAGTACATACGGAAGTGTATGTTTGAGTTTTCTTTTCTAACCTTCTGCTGTAAATACCTGTGTGAAGCACAATCGCATGTGCACCGACTCAGCCATACTGCACACAATATACAATGTGTCAGCTTTTGTTTGAGGAAATGAGGAATGTGTTTATATTGTATAATCGACTTACAATGGACAATATATGTACATATTTACTATAACTGATGTAAGGTTTCTCTTCTGTAAAAAAAAAAAAAAGATTGTTATTCTAATATGGACAAATGAATGACTGAAAGGCCAAGATGATTGGATTTACTTGATTACAGTCTCAGAAACAAATATTATATTTATCCTGGCTGTGGTGTAACTTTATTTGTACATGTTCTTTTGATTACAAAATGTGAAAAAGAATTATTATGGGGATCAATTATTGTGGGAATTATTTAGAGGATCAATATATTACGTTTTAATAATGCAGGTGAACAACAGTCAAAAAAGCCAACACATTTCGGCCATCAGGCCTTAATCAACGCAAGATCCATAAAGACATGGGTGAGCGAGTTTGGGGTGGAGGAACTTGACTGACCTGTACAGAGTCCTGACCTCAACCCAATAGAACACCTTTGGGACGACTTATAGCGAAGACTGCTAACCAGGCCTTCACGTCCACATCAGTACCCGACCTCATAAATGTGCTTCTGGAAGAATGGTCAAACATTCCCATAGACACTCCTAAACCTTGTGGACAGCCTTCCTAGAAGAGTTGAAGCTGTTATAGCTGCAAAGGGTGGGCCAACTCAATATTAAACCCTGCAGACTTAGACTGGGATGCCATTAAAGTTCATGTGTGTGTAAAGGCAGGAGTCCCAATACTTTTGGTAATATAGTGTATATGCAAATTAGAAGCGTTTTAAGCTGCATCAAGTTTACATTACACGTGAATGTGATCGTCTCTCAATGGAGCTTGTTCACACATGTCCAGGGCGGCCACGGTGTGGTTTCAAAAATGGTCCTGTGCGTTTTTGGTCCGGTTAAGGTGCGAATTCAGGCAAAAATTTGCTCCTGAATCACACCTGAAACGGTGAACAGGAACGCACCGGACCGCAGACTGCAAACACCAACCGCACATATGTGAACCCAGCCTTGGTGATTGCGTATTTAACCATGTAGTATACAGTAAACACATTTTTGCAATGCATGGTAACATACATTTATAATGCCATCCCCACCCACAATTAAAGCAGAGGGCAACGCCCATGACATGCCTTAAAATTTTTTTAAAAAGGGATCAGACTATGTTACGTTAATGTGTTAATGAAACTCATAGTACCTGCCAAATTCCAGTGTAATCTGCAACAATGAAAAGATTACTCTGGGATGTTGGCGTTAGAGGCAATGTTTCAAATAAAAACACATCTGAAACTGGCAAATGAAAATAAATGGTTCAAATGGAAAAAGCAACACTGCATGGTGAGTGACAGTAAAAATATGAGTCTAAGAGGAGAGTATACAGAATGTCATGTAAAGCAAATTAAATGATGCTTGAGTAGTTTTTGATGTCTTCTGTCAAACATGATGAAGAATATGTGTAATGGTTTGGAGCTGTTTTGGTGTTCGTAAGGTTAGAGGTTTACACATGGTGCATCGTATAATAAACTCCTATGGTTACTCTGTTTTACGTAATGACATCCCTATGGTCAGCACATGATTGGTAAACATTTCACCATGCAATAAGACAAAAACGTAATTGGTTAACCGCTTCCTGTTCTGCCTAGTGACACTGTCACTGATCGTCGGGAACAGCGATCAGTGACGTGTCACGGCAAACCACACCCCCAACAGTTAGAAGCACTCCCTAGGTCACACTTAACCCCTTCAGCGCCCCCTACAGGTTAACCCCATTCACTGCCAGTGTCATTTTTACAGTAATCAGTGCATTTTTATAGCACTGATCGCTGTAAAAATGACAATGGTCCCAAAATGGTGTCAAAAGTGTCCGATGTGTCCGCCATAATGTCACAGTCACGATAAAAATCGCTGATCGCCACCATTACTAGTGTAGCGGCCTCCACTCTCCCTCTCCCTGGCTTTGTTCTTCTGCGTGTCTAGGGGTTGCTCCGGAGGAGAGAGTGCGGGGTCACCACACCAAGCCTTCACCACAGAGGTTTGTAAGGTGCAAGCAAAGTTTCTTTACCCTCGGGTCGGTGCTCTGTTTTTGGAACCTCCACCTCCTCTCTTGAACAGTGTCTGCCAGTAAAATGAGCTCCACACCATCAAAAGTCCAACACTCCTTTATTCTTCTTACATCAAAGTGAAACACAATCAGTTGGACTCCCTCAACGAACGGAACAGACAGGGGGTGTGGATTCGAGTAGGCCCAGGCACAACTTACTTTCCTCTATCCTTCCCGATAGTGGCTTTTGGTCCCTTGTCAGGGGAAAACATCCCTCCAGGCGGTCTCCGGAGGCTCACCCGGCACCGGCAATCTGCTGCACCAGGTCTTCAGGTGAGTATCCCCTCCGGTCCCTTACGCCTCTGGATTCGGGTACCCACTCCCGGGGTCCCCTAGGAAATCCTTCCCCCACGGAACCCAGCGAAGGACACAGGGCTCCAGACCTCCATCCAAGTACCTCACCCCAGGCTGAAGGTGCCCGGGATGGAACACGAGCTCCGGGTGTCCAGGCCTAGGCTGCCTGGACACCGACCACGAACCACAGCCCTCAGGCTAAAGGTGCCTGGGACTCGACAACCCGTGACAAAAAATGGCCGACTCCTTTATACCCTCCCCCAGCAAGCCCAGCGGAGCCCCCGCCCCGCTGTACTCATGCTGCGAGAGGCCAAAAAGGGTACGGCACTGCAATGATGGCTCAACCCTGGGCCCAAAGCGACAGCGCCACTCGCTGGGCAGGGAACCATACATTACAGATCCCCCACCAAATTCAAACATGATAGAAAAGCATATACCCGCTACACTCTCCCCCTGGTTGTTTGACACTGGTCCCCAGTGTCTGGAAAAAACTATGCCCTCAAGGGCTGACACAGTCCAGTCCAGAAACCGAGTATGAATTGTGAAAAGTCAAAAAACTTTTGGAAAATAACTAACTAGAGCAGTTGTACCTGAGCCTCACATGAAAAGGAAGGGAAGGGAAACAACAACACATAACAACAACATTGGAAATCATATTTCACATAACCTCTCAAAAGTCACATCATTGACATTTTCCCCCACCCACATCACTGACTAAGACCCGCCCCACTCTCAGCGGTCTTGATGGGATTTTCTGCAGAGGGGAAAAAAATATTAAACACACAAATTCCTGACACAGATGTTCGTGTGAGAACGAAAAAACTTCTCTGCAGAGAAATCCTTCCCTTCTAAAAGTGTGTGTGTGGAAAGTGAATGCCGATGCATGACACTGCCACCTGGTGACAGCGTCGCAGTAACTGCACTTGTGAAGACCTCTTCTTCTTTGGCCCTATCTACCCCAAAGTCCATGATCACTGACTGAAGAATGAAGAACAAACAGAAACAGTCCTTTCATTCCTTTGAAGATCATAAACACCCTTTGCTGGACACAGTCACTGAAGTTCCCCGGGTAACAAGAACAACAACCCCGGAAAGTTCAGCAGTGTAAAGAAAACAAGAACGGAGTCTCTTTTCTCCTACAGATAGAAACGAGGGTGCGGCAGGACAAGTGGTTTCAAATGCTGGTCCATGGTTTCCAAATGGTACTCGACGTCTTCTCCTTCCTTGCGTCGAATCAGCACCTTGTCCGCGTGGATATGCTGCCCCAGCATCCATTCTGCCTTGCAGTCTTTGAAGCGCTGAGATGCCTTGGGAGAACACGCGAGGTACCTGCGGGCGGGTGGGACCTGAAGGAGGGTCCACACAAAATCATTGTACCAACGCTCCCGGCAAACTTCCACTTCGTACAACAACTCCTTAGACAAGTATGGGTACTCCCACCCGTACTCAGCAGCAACCTTCTGGCAAAATAGGCGTTGTAGTCTCGCCAGTGGAGGCATAGTGGCTTTGTCTCCTTCGCCTGGCAAAACTATAGCATCCGGATGGCGAGGTGCTTTGATCACCTCCGTTCTGGGCCTAGGTGCTCGCAGCGACAGTCTCTTATCCCCAGCATTAGGTGCAGGTGGCACCGGGGATGCGAGAGTAGGCTGGGGACAGGATCCCTCCTCAGGCGCTGGTGCCTCCACCCGAGGTGTACTATCCCTTGTAGACATGGGTGGGTCCCTGGTTCTGCGGAACGCGGCGAGAGGCACTTTGTCCCAGCCCTTTTGAGCAAACAGCTCATCTATGGCGACATCGTCTCCCATATCGGAGAGCGACTCTAGGTCGGAGGTGTCACACTCCTCCGCAAACAGGTAGCCTGTAGTGGAGACTGAACTGCCACCTCCCGCGGACACACAGGGCCGTGAATCCCTGACACCTCCGCCCACACACCAAGTCCCTCCACCTGGCTTACCTCAGCCTTTACTTGAAACGGGATGTCCAGAACTCCTCTCACCGGATCCATCCGGGCCGGGCGTAGGCAGGCAGGATGATCCACCGCGACCGCTGGACGGGGCTACCATGCCGGTCTTCTTCTTCTGCGGTGGACGCTGTGAGGCAGTGGTGACCGAGTCAGCATCCTCGGATTTCTCCCGTATTTGAGTAATTACGACCTCCTCCGCGGTCGCTGCAGTGCGTATGGGGGCGGCTGTAAAAGCGGTGATTCCTCCAACTTGAGTGGTGCTGCCTGTGGTATAGTCGGGGTAGATGGTTTTTGGCTTCTCGATGTCTGCATCCACCTCGAATACGAACTCCCCACAGGCTTCGCATCGCCAGAATGGCTTCAGCTGACACACCAGTCCCGAACAGCCGGGACAAATCACACCCAGGGCCTCAACGTCCATGCATGAATACAGGGTGAATCGTCCCCGGGGCTTTAGCCGAATCCCCGTATCGGTCACCGGAGCAGCAGCAGTCAAAGTCATGGCAGAAGGGTGAAGTGGAACCCACGATGTATGTCCGAACATGGTGACTTGCTGCTGATCCATTGTGCACTGCAAATTTTGCGTCAAAGTCCCCACGTGTAGTCCTTCACACGACTGGACTCCTCCCCTCTTGCACTCCAGTTCGCGGGCTTTCTCCTTCCCTGGGTCACGCCCACGAACTGAGCAGGGAGGGTGTGCCTCGTGGCGCAGTGCAATAGAAGCCCCCACGTGTACTACTTCACATGGCTGGACTCCCCCCTCTTCTCGCTCTTCTGCGTAGTCCTTTCCCTTCTTAGGGTCATGCCCACGACTTCGAGCAGGGTTGCACTTTGGCCAAAAATATGGCCGACCTACTCGGAACTCCTCCCGGCAGACATGTTCATCTCCGTCCATAGTACACAACACCATCCCGGACGAGAACCCCCACGTGTAGCGGCCTCCACTCTCCCTCTCCCTGGCTTCGTTCTTCTGCGTGTCTAGGGGTTGCTCCGGAGGAGAGAGTGCAGGGTCACCATGCCAAGCCTTCACCACAGAGGTTTGTGAGGTGCAAGCAAAGTTTCTTTACCCTCGGGTCGGTGCTCTGTTTTTGGAACCTCCACCTCCTCTCTTGAATAGTGTCTGCCAGTAAAATGAGCCCCACACCATCAAAAGTCCAACACTCCTTTATTCTTCTTATATCAAAGTGAAACACAATCAGTTGGACTCCCTCAACGAACAGAACAGACAGGGGATGTGGATTCGAGTAGGCCCAGGCACAACTTAATTTCCTCTATCCTTCCCGATAGTGGCTTTTGGTCCCTTGTCAGGGAAAACCTCCCTCCAGGCGGTCTCCGGAGGCTCACCCGGCACCGGCAATCTGCTGCACCAGGTCTTCAGGTGAGTACCCCCTCCGGTCCCTTACGCCTCTGGATTCGGGTACCCACTCCCGGGGTCCCCTAGGAAATCCTTCCCCCGCGGAACCCAGCGAAGGACACAGGGCTCCAGACCTCCATCCAAGTACCTCACCCCAGGCTGAAGGTGCCCGGGATGGAACACGAGCTCCGGGTGTCCAGGCCTAGGCTGCCTGGACACCGACCATGAACCACAGCCCTCGGGCTAAAGGTGCCTGGGACTCGACAACCCGTGACAAAAAATGGCCGACTCCTTTATACCCTCCCCCAGCAAGCCCAGCGGAGCCCCCGCCCCGCTGTACTCATGCTGCGAGAGGCCAAAAAGGGTACAGCACTGCAATGATGGCTCAACCCTGGGCCCAAAGCGACAGCGCCACCCGCTGGGCCCCAGGGAACCATACATTACAGATCCCCCACCAAATTCAAACATGATAGAAAAGCATATACCCGCTACACTCTCCCCCTGGTTGTTTGACACTGGTCCCCAGTGTCTGGAAAAAACTATGCCCTCAAGGGCTGACACAGTCCAGTCCAGAAACCGAGTATGAATTGTGAAAAATCAAAAAACTTTTGGCAAATAACTAACTAGAGCAGTTGTACCTGAGCCTCACATGAAAAGGAAGGGAAGGGAAACAACAACACATAACAACAACATTGGAAATCATATTTCACATAACCTCTCAAAAGTCACATCACTGACATTTTCCCCCACCCACATCACTGACTAAGACCCGCCCCACTCTCAGCGGTCTTGATGGGATTTTCTGCAGAGGGGAAAAAAATATTAAACACACAAATTCCTGACACAGATGTTCGTGTGAGAACAAAAAAACTTCTCCGCAGAGAAATCCTTCCCTTCTAAAAGTGTGTGTGTGGAAAGTGAATGCCGATGCACGACACTGCCACCTGGTGACAGCGTCGCAGTAACTGCACTTGTGAAGACCTCTTCTTCTTTGGCCCTATCTACCCCAAAGTCCATGATCACTGACTGAAGAATGAAGAACAAACAGAAACAGTCCTTTCATTCCTTTGAAGATCATAAACACCCTTTGCTGGACACAGTCACTGAAGTTCCCCGGGTAACAAGAACAACAACCCCGGAAAGTTCAGCAGTGTAAAGAAAACAAGAACGGAGTCTCTTTTCTCCTACAGATAGAAACGAGGGTGCGGCAGGACAAGTGGTTTCAAATGCTGGTCCATGGTTTCCAAATGGTACTCGACGTCTTCTCCTTCCTTGCGTCGAATCAGCACCTTGTCCGCGTGGATATGCTGCCCCAGCATCCATTCTGCCTTGCAGTCTTTGAAGCGCTGAGATGCCTTGGGAGAACACGCGAGGTACCTGCGGGCGGGTGGGACCTGAAGGAGGGTCCACACAAAATCATTGTACCAACGCTCCCGGCAAACTTCCACTTCGTACAACAACTCCTTAGACAAGTATGGGTACTCCCACCCGTACTCAGCAGCAACCTTCTGGCAAAATAGGCGTTGTAGTCTCGCCAGTGGAGGCATAGTGGCTTTGTCTCCTTCGCCTGGCAAAACTATAGCATCCGGATGGCGAGGTGCTTTGATCACCTCCGTTCTGGGCCTAGGTGCTCGCAGCGACAGTCTCATCCCCAGCATTAGGTGCAGGTGGCACCGGGGATGCGAGAGTAGGCTGGGGACAGGATCCCTCCTCAGGTGCTGGTGCCTCCACCCGAGGTGTACTATCCCCTGTAGACATGGGTGGGTCCCTGGTTCTGCGGAACGCGGCGAGAGGCACTTTGTCCCAGCCCTTTTGAGCAAACAGCTCATCTATGGCGACATCGTCTCCCATATCGGAGAGCGACTCTAGGTCGGAGGTGTCACACTCCTCTGCAAACAGGTAGCCTGTAGTGGAGACTGAACTGCCACCTCCCGCGGACACACAGGGCCGTGAATCCCGACACCTCCACCCACACACCAAGTCCCTCCGCCTGGCTTACCTCAGCCTTTACTTGAAACGGGATGTCCAGAACTCCTCTCACCGGATCCATCCGGGCCGGGCGTAGGCAGGCAGGATGATCCACCGCGACCGCTGGACGGGGCTACCATGCCGGTCTTCTTCTTCTGCGGTGGACGCTGTGAGGCAGTGGTGACCAAGTCAGCATCCTCGGATTTCTCCCGTATTTGAGTAATTACGACCTCCTCCGCGGTCGCTGCAGTGCGCATGGGGGCGGCTGTAAAAGCGGTGATTCCTCCAACTTGAGTGGTGCTGCCTGTGGTACGGTCGGGGTAGATGGTTTTTGGCTTCTCGATGTCTGCATCCACCTCAAATACGAACTCCCCACAGGCTTCGCATTGCCAGAATGGCTTCAGCTGACACACCAGTCCCGAACAGCCGGGACAAATCACACCCAGGGCCTCAACGTCCATGCATGAATACAGGGCGAATCGTCCCCGGGGCTTTAGCCGAATGCCCGTATCGGTCACCGGAGCAGCAGCAGTCAAAGTCATGGCAGAAGGGTGAAGTGGAACCCACGATGTATGTCCGAACATGGTGACTTGCTGCTGATCCATTGTGCACTGCAAATTTTGCGTCAAAGTCCCCACGTGTAGTCCTTCACACGACTGGACTCCTCCCCTCTTGCACTCCAGTTCGCGGGCTTTCTCCTTCCCTGGGTCATGCCCACGAACTGAGCAGGGAGGGTGTGCCTCGTGGCGCAGTGCAATAGAAGCCCCCACGTGTACTACTTCACACGGCTGGACTCCCCCCTCTTCTCGCTCTTCTGCGTAGTCCTTTCCCTTCTTAGGGTCATGCCCACGACTTCGAGCAGGGTTGCACTTTGGCCAAAAATATGGCCGACCTACTCGGAACTCCTCCCGGCAGACATGTTCAACTCCGTCCATAGTACACAACACCATCCCGGACGAGAACCCCCACGTGTAGCGGCCTCCACTCTCCCTCTCCCTGGCTTCGTTCTTCTGCGTGTCTAGGGGTTGCTCCGGAGGAGAGAGTGCAGGGTCACCATGCCAAGCCTTCACCACAGAGGTTTGTGAGGTGCAAGCAAAGTTTCTTTACCCTCGGGTCGGTGCTCTGTTTTTGGAACCTCCACCTCCTCTCTTGAACAGTGTCTGCCAGTAAAATGAGCCCCACACCATCAAAAGTCCAACACTCCTTTATTCTTCTTATATCAAAGTGAAACACAATCAGTTGGACTCCCTCAACGAACAGAACAGACAGGGGATGTGGATTCGAGTAGGCCCAGGCACAACTTAATTTCCTCTATCCTTCCCGATAGTGGCTTTTGGTCCCTTGTCAGGGAAAACCTCCCTCCAGGCGGTCTCCGGAGGCTCACCCGGCACCGGCAATCTGCTGCACCAGGTCTTCAGGTGAGTACCCCCTCCGGTCCCTTACGCCTCTGGATTCGGGTACCCACTCCCGGGGTCCCCTAGGAAATCCTTCCCCCGCGGAACACAGCGAAGGACACAGGGCTCCAGACCTCCATCCAAGTACCTCACCCCAGGCTGAAGGTGCCCGGGATGGAACACGAGCTCCGGGTGTCCAGGCCTAGGCCGCCTGGACACCGACCACGAACCACAGCCCTCAGGCTAAAGGTGCCTTGGACTCGACAACCCGTGACACAAAATGGCCGACCCCTTTATAACCTCCCCCAGCAAGCCCAGCGGAGCCCCCGCCCCGCTGTACACATGCTGCAAGAGGCCAAAAAGGGTACGGCACTGCAATGATGGCTCAACCCCGGGCCCAAAGTGACAGCGCCACCCGCTGGGCCCCAGGGAACCATACATTACAGATCCCCCACCAAATTCAAACATGATAGAAAAGCGTATACCCGCTACACTAGTAAAAAAAAAAAAGATTAATAAAAATGCCATAAAACTACCCCCTATTTTGTAGACGCTATAACTTTTGCGCAAACCAATCAATAAACGCTTATTGCGATTTTTTACCAAAAATATGTAGAAGAATACCTATCGGCCTAAACTGAGGAAAAAAACGTTTTTTTATATATTTTTTGGGGATATTTATTATAGCAAAAAGTAAAAAATATTGCATTTTTTTCAAAATTGTCGCTCTTTTTTTTTTATAGCGCAAAATATAAAAAACGCAGAGGTGATCAAATACCACCAAAAGAAAGCTCTATTTGTGGGAAAAGAGGACGTCAATTTTGTTTGGAAGTCACATCGCACGACCGCGCAATTGTCAGTTAAAGTGACGCAGTGCCGAATCGCAAAAAGTGGCCTGGCCAGCAAAATTGTTCCAGGGCTGAAGTGGTTAAAGCTGAATTCTATGCAGAAATAAGCCTCACATTAATGCAGCTCTGTAATCAATATTACATCATTAAATTCATCTCTTTATTCCACATTACAAGACACAGGATCTTAAGCCTCGTACACACGACCGGTTTTCGTGTGTATGGATTCTTGTCGAGAAACTGCTGGGAATCTCGACGAGAAAAATAAAGAACCTGCTCTCTATTTTCTCGTCAGGATTCTCGTTTTTCTCGTCGGGATTCTCGTCGGCCTGTTTCCCGACGAGAAAACCGGTCGTGTGTATGCTTTTCCGAGTCTTAAAAAACGCGTATGCTCAGAATCAAGTGTAGCGATACCCCCAACTTAAGAAGGTATTGTTTCAGGCCCTGTACACAGCACTGCCAACCCCTGGCAATCTACTTGACCCTTCCCTGGCACAGTTAGTCTAGGGAATGATAGACTGGTAATGTCTCTGCGATTGTCTATGACTCAACCCCACAATAAAGCAAACAGTAATACAGTATAGTAATTGACACTAATACCGGAGTACTTAACTATAGCAACTTTACTGTTGTATAAAAAGTAGGTAGAAATACAGTACATAACAACACATGCAGAGCCCTGCAAAATTAATGACACTCCCCGTGAGCAATATGACGCCCAATAATGTTCTACGCTACCCAGTCAGGCCTGACTCAAAGTAAGGTATAGTCTTAGGGTGAAGAATCTTCGCATGCAAGGAAACAGGTGGTGCACATCAGGAACAATAATTATAATCCAACGGGACAGTGTCTCAGCAAAGTAACAACTCCCAGGAGACTATCAAACTCAGTTCTGGAAAAAGTCTCCTGCTAGGATAGTTGGTATAGCACTAAGGGCCAAGGCAGTCAGTAGGCCTAAACAAAGTACTTGGCTATAAGTTTGAGCAAATGCTCTCTCACCACACCGGACTTAGTCACCGTCCGTAACTTCCACCACTGTGTATCCGCACACAGGGTCTGCGATAGCCGGGTCTTCGGTCCTCCTGATGTCAGTGAGAAACGAATGGAGATCAGGTGCCACACAAGCTCCGCAGTGGAGTGGAAGGCTCTTTGGAAGTGCGCAAGGCCCAGGCTTCAGGCCTCGTACCAGCAGCAAGTCCGCACAGGGGATCCTCTTGCTAGAAGGGTGGCGTCCAAATAGGCCAAGCTCCGCCTCCGCTTCACCTTTATAGCCCACCCCATGAGTCTCTGCGGTTGGCAATGCACCTTGGGTGCTGAACGGGGTTCTGGGTATCGTAGTGGATCCTTAAAGGAGATCCCCGCTACACACTCCCCCCACTTAGACTCTTTGGTCCCCAAAGATAGTACTAACAAAAGGTACGTACAACATCAGTTAAAGCTGTAAGTGATGTCGGCAGAGGAAGTTCCCACCAAAAACGAGGAGGGGAATTACCCTGCCCACAGGTCACATTGTCAGAAGTGACCTGCCTAGCTGTGCCAGAGGGTGAGTTGGGGTTGCCCTCCACCAAATGAACAGTGGAGGGGTCAGGGTTCTCTACACTCCTCCTGGCTGTTATCACAGTGCCCTCTGAACTCTCCCCCATTTAGGTGTAAGTCAACTTCCGGGGAGGACGTATGGTTCTTTTCATTCTCTGTTCCCTTGGAATCAGTGGTTCAGTCATTGTAAGTTCCTTCCCTGGAACAGACGTAGAAGCCTCCATAGTCTCTGGAGCATTCAGCTCAGATGCAGGAAGATACATAGATTCTCTTGGATCCTCTGCAGGGAGTGAGTCAAAGGCATCTTCCCATGTGTCTGACAGAGGGCTGGACGGGTTAAACTCTGTGGCTTCTGCGTTCAGTGTACTGTCTATGGTGCTTTCAGAAAATGGAAGATCTATGGAAGAAGGTACAGGGTCCTGGGAAGGCCACAGCCACTCAAGCTCCTCTCTCTCATCCTCGCTGGGTTCAGAGACATCCATTCCTCCAGATTGAGATGTCTGAGACCGGGTATTTGGCCTGGGAGTATCCAGGATGGAAGTTGGCTCAGGGGAATCCTTTACAGGGGGTATCTGAACTGCCTCAGAAAGTGGAAGTAGATGATTTCTGTGCCAGGTCTTCAGTGGCCCCACTTTTTCTTCTGGCTTCAATTGGTAAACTGGTAGACCAGGTATCTTCTTGCAGATGACATAGGGTTCAGGTCTCCATCTGTCTGACAACTTATGCTTCCCAGAGACCCCCAAGTTTCGCAGCAGCACTCTATCTCCAGGTTGCAAGTCCTGAAGCCTTACTTTCAAGTCAAAGTTTTGTTTGTTACGAGCTCCCCTTTGATCCGAGGCTGCTTGAGCCTGTTCATAGGCTAACTTCAAACTTTGGCTCAGCCTATCCACGTATTCCTTGTGGGATGTGGCTGAGGTGTGATCTATGGAGGTGCCAAAGGCCAGGTCTACGGGTAGTCTTGCCTCTCTTCCAAACATAAGTCTATAGGGAGAGTACCCTGTGGCATCACTTGTTGTACTGTTATAAGCATGCACAATTGCTGCTATGTGCTTACTCCGGTGCTGTTTCTTTTCGCTGCTTGGAGTCCCTAGCATGTTTAGTAGGGTTCTGTTGAACCTCTCTGGCTGCGCATCCCCTTGTGGATGGTAGGGAGTGGTCTGGGTCTTCTTGATCCCTAAGGAGTCCAAGAGTTTCCGGATCAGCCTACTCTCGAAGTCCCTCCCTTGATCCGAGTGAAGGCGTTGCGGTAGCCCGTAGTGCACAAAGTATTTCTCCATGAGTACCTTGGCCATGGTGGAAGCCTTTTGGTCTTTGGTTGGGAAGGCCTGGGCATACCGAGTGAAATGATCGGTTACCACCAGAACATTTCCTAGTCCACTCAAGTCGGGTTCAAGGCAGAGAAAATCAATGCATACCAAATCCAATGGACCTTGACTTTTTAGGTGGCCCATTGGGGCAGCTTGATGGGGTAGAGTCTTTCGTTAGATGCAGCGTACACAGGAGTGGCAGTATGCCTCCACTTCAGCCCTCATACAAGGCCAGTAGAACCGACTCCTGATAAGTTCTTTCAGCTCCCAGGTGACCATGGTTATCGTGTAGGGCCACTAAGACTGTCTCTCTGTGCTTCTCGGGCACAAATAGTTGCCATTTGTCCTCCAGGTCATCAGAGGGGCCCCTTTGGTAGACCACCCCTTGATGCACCTGTAGCCTGTCCCACTCTTTCCGCAGCAGGCGGGCCTCCTTCTTCTGCTCTGGATCCACCACTGGCTTGGAGTTCAGCTCCTTGACAGAGAGCCCGCACCCCATCTGGCGTCACTTGAGTCCAGTCTTCTGTACTGCCGGTGGGAGTATGAGACCTTCTGGACAGGGCATCCACATCTCAGTTTCCAGCTCCAGATCTGTATTTCAGGCTGAAATTGAATCCAGAGAGCGCAGCCAGCCATCGGTGGCCAGTGGCATACAGCTTTGCCGTGGTGAAGAGATAAGTGAGGGGGTTGTTATAAGTTTTCACGATAAATTCTACTCCATACAGGTAGTCTTTTAATTTGTCTACCACAGCCCACTTGAGGGCTAAGAACTCCAACCTGTGGGTAGGATAGTTCTTCTCAGCTGGGGTTAAGCTCCTGCTCACGTAGGCAATGGGGCGTAGTTGCCCTTCATGCTCCTGGTAAAGCACCCCTCCCAGACCATCATGACTGGCATCCACATGGCGTTCATATGGCTTTTTTGTGTCTGCATAGGCCAAGACAGGGGCAGTGGTCAAGCTCTTCTTCAGCATTTGGAAGGCCTCCTCACACTTCCCATTCCACTGATTTTCAACCGACTCCCCCGGCTTCCTCGGGCCCAAGTCTTCCTCTTCTCCCTCTGTCTTCAACAGTTCGTTTAGGGGTCTGGCAATTCGTGCAAACCCTTCCACTAACCTCCGATATTATGAGCAGAATCCCAAGAAGGACCTGAGTTCCGTCACAGTGGTGGGCCGTGGCCAGGAGGTGACTGCCTCCAGCTTCTCGGGGTCTGTGGCCACCCCTTCTTCGGACACTATGTGTCCCAGGTAGTGGACTGACGACTGGTAGAACTGGCATTTCTCTGGTGAAAGCTTGAGTCCCTCATCACTAAGTCTTTTCAAGACTTTTTCCAGTCTCTCTTCATGCTCCTCTAGAGTTTTCCCAAAGACAATGATATCATCTAGGTACACTAGAACTTTGATGAGGTTCATGTCTCCCACGGTTCTCTCCATCAGGCGCTGAAAAGTGTCAGGGGCTCCAGACAGGCCTTGGGGCATCCGGTCAAATTCGAAGAACCCCACAGGGGTTATGAAGGCCGTCTTCTCCTTATCTTCCGGATGCATCGGGATCTGGTAGTATCCGCTCTTAAGGTCCATGACGCTGAACCACTTAGCTCCAGACAAACTCTGTAGGGCATCCTCTATCCTCGGGGTGGTATACTGGTCGGGTATCGTTCTCCTGTTGAGGGTCCTGTAATCTATACATAGCCTCACTGACCCATTCTTTTTCCTGACCACCATGATCGGGGAGGCATAGGGGCTTCTGGACTCCCGGATAACACCGGTTCGCTTGAGCTCGGTGAGCTGTTCTCTCAGATCTTCTAGATCGGCTAGGGGAACCCGCCTGACCCTCTCTCTGAAGGGCTTGTCTTCCTGGAGGCGGATTCGATGAGTGGCACTCCTCGCACACCCCACATCGAACTCATCTTTAGAGAAGATCTTCCTCCATCTGATCAACTGGGCCTTTGCCCTCTCCTTCCAGGCCCTGGGCAGGTTCGGGTTTTCCATGCAGAGCTTCTCCCATGTGGTGCTTTCTCCCTCTGTCTTCTCCACATCTGACAAGACAACTGGGGCAGCTTGGCTCACCTGGCCCAGCAGCATCCTGGCTGAGATCTTCATGGGGGTATCAGTGGTGTTTCTGATTCTCACCGGCACCTTACAGTGTGCCTTCTTTAAAGCTCATAGTGGGACCACTTCAGGGATCACTTCTAGACCTGAATGTTCCTCCCGAGGATCTGGTTCCAACACGACAAAGGGCCCAGGTTGCTCCCAGGTGAGCTTTACAGTGGCTCTGAGACAGGTTACTTCACCGGGCTGTAGCACTATCCCGTTCTTCCCTAACCTCCAGACTTTCCCTACCCCCTCTTCTGGGGCCTTCTGCTCCAAGACTAGTCGCTGGTAGGCTAGCTTCAGCATCGGATGGATTCTGGTGGCTGTAGGGTTCTTCCCCTTTGTTAAGGGTGCCAGGAGCCTCCTGACCAGGTCTGTATTGGTCCCGATTATAAGGGAACTCTTGTTGGCTCCGGGTGGTCGAGGGCAGATCACTGCCAGAGTATCCATTACTTCAGCCTTCCTGGCCACTGAAGGGTCGAAGGTCAACTTTACTGGTAAGTAGCCATCGTAAGGGAAACTCTGTGTTCCGATCCCCCATATCTCCAAGTCTTCGAGTTTTTGGATGGGCAGATGGCTCAGATGTTTATCATAAAAGTCCCTATATAGTAGGGTCACTTGTGCCCCAGTATCTAGGATTGCTCTTGTGTACACTCCCTCCACTTGAATGGGTACTAGTGGAGGGGGTCCTACCAGCTTTTCTGGGAATGGTTTCTGGGAAGCATCTTTCTTTTGATTCCTGCATTTTCCCTTAGGACTCTTCTCATTCCATTTTCCTCTTGATTTCGATCCCTCTTGGGCTTGGTATGCATTGATATCTCTGTTTTTTTTAGGTGTATACCCCCGCTGAGGGACATTATTCCTTTTTGGAGGGGGTTTGCCCCCTTTCTTACTGGAGATGGCGGGCACCCGGGTTACTCCTTCACCGGGGCCCTCTGGAGTTTTCCGCCGGCTTGCGATTATTAACTTTCTTTTTCTTTGGACTGGGACATACTTTTCCAATATGACCAACTCCTCCACAGTTGTAGCAAATCGCATCCCCCCAATCCTGTAAGGGAGCGGGTGCCGAGGCATTTGGGAATAACTCCTTCTTTGGCCCCTCTTTCTCTGGGACCCTTGGATCTTTTGTCATCAAAGAGGTCAGCATCTCCAATACCTGAGACATCTGTGATTTAAGAGTATCTACTTCTAAATCTCTTTCAGGGGTCATGGCTGATCTGACCATTACAGGTGTAGAAGAGGTGTGTGTCTTGGTGGCTTGCTGATCTTTTAGTAGAGCTTCTTTATCTCTGATGATCTTCACTAGATCAGGGTAATTCAATGACATGCCTCCTCCAGAGGTTTTCAGGTGGAGCCAGACCGGGTCTGAACGTAGTGCTTCCTTTAGGATCTGCTTCATCCTCGCCACATCTATGGCTTGGGGCACCATTCCCTTTTTCAGCACGATTTGGCAAAGCATCCTATTCAGTCTTCTCACATACTCCGACAGCTTTTCTCCTGGTTGCTGAAAGGTTTGTTCAAACTGATACACCAGTTCTGTCACCTTTTCCAACTGACCAAACTCTTCCTGCAGCATGGCCAAGTAATCGTAGGCCGTGCAAGCAGCATTGCTAAACCGGAGACTCTTTTCAGCTTCAGCAGCCGTGCCTTTCAAACTCTCAATCACACGCTGCTTCTTCTGCGCTTCAGGCACCTCCCATGCCTCTACCGCTAGTAATGCCTGCTCGATCCAGGTGTCAAAGTCTTCCTCCCTTACAGGGACAGGTAGCTTCCCTGAAAAGATCCTTAGCTTTCGGTAACTAGCCTCTATGTGCACCGTGTTGGTTTTCTGACACTTAGTGAGCAGATCCCCTAGGGCATTTAAAAGTTCCGGTACTATAGTAGTCAGGGGTTTCACCAGAGATGTCACCCCTTGCGCTTCTCTGATGTATGGGATGTCCCTGGCGGTGACCCCGGTGGGGACGGCAGGGGTAATTCCTTCTTTACAGTCACTGCGTGCGCCAAACCATAGGCCTTGTTATCTGCCGTCTGCACACTTCGACCTCTAAAATTCCCGGGTATTCCATCCCTCCATTCTATCAGTGCATACTTGAACGAGGTTTCTGAATCCGACCTCATGTCTATCACCCATGACTATCGATTCGGGATAATGACACTAAGAGTCGCTCCACCGCATCCGGTCGGCCATTCTTCTCCTAGGAGACTGAGGACCACTGACATGTCTGGGCTGGCCTTGACTTTCTCGCACCATGCTTTCACTGCTAGCGGGTCCATGCCGGTACCTTTGGCGTGTTTGATTGCCGCATACAGGATTCCGGACTCGGAGCCCCCACGTGTAGCGATACCCCCAACTTAAGAGAGCCGCTGGTATTGTTTCGGGCCCTGTACACAGCACTGCCAACCCCCGGCAATCTACTCGACCCTCCCCTGGCACAGTTAGTCTAGGGAATGATAGACTGGTAATGTCTCTGCGATTGTCTATGACTCAGCCCCACAATAAAGCAAACAGTAATACAGTATAGTTATTGACACTAATACCGGATACTTAACTATAGCAACTTTACTGTTGTATAAAAAGTAGGTAGAAATACAGTACATAACAACACATGCAGAGCCCTGCAAAATTAATGACACTTAGCAATACTGTATAAACTATATTAGCACACCACGCTACAGCTATCCTCCCCGTGAGCACTATGGTGCCCAATAATGTTCTACGCTACCCAGTCAGGCCTGACTCAAAGTAAGGTATAGTCTTTTTTTTTTTAACAATAAGGTTGGTCTTTATTGAGAAGACATCAAGAACAAGTAATAGACATACAAGGCATAATTACAAGTAATACATCATCAAATAGAGAAGGGTAATCAGGGAGACAAAATACACTCGGTCACAATAAGCAAGCACTATAACTGAACCCAGTTCCATCCCCAACATCCGAGGTAAACAGCTAGTGGGTAACCTCCACTCGTCATGAAACTAGACTACAGTGATTGTGTCCAGGGGAGCCACACCCGATCAAATTTCTGAGGACAACCCCTACTGATACAAGTCAGCCTGTAGAATGGCATCATCGCATTGACTGAAGATTCCCAAGCGTCAATCTTAGGAGGTGAGCAAGAGGACCATTTCTGAAGGATTTCCCTTTTGGCATAAAATAGTAGCATGGACACCAACAATTTCGTGTAACGAGGTCTTTGGTCATCATCATGTATTCCTAGTAAAGCAAGCTCGGGTGACAACGGGATAGATAGGGAAAGGCGTATATTGATACATTCAAAGATCGCACCCCAGAAGGCACCCACCGAGGGACAAGACCAGAACATATGAAGAAAGGAGCCATCCGGAGATCGGCATTTAGGGCAGTCAGGGGATCTGCTAGGGTATATCCGGTGAAGCCTCTGAGGTGTGTAGTACACCCGATGCATAAACTTAGTGTGCAATAGCTTATCCCTAGAGGATATCATTAACTTAGCTCCGTCCTCAAAACTCTCCCCCCAGGCCTCCCTATCCAGGCTGGGAATATCAGCCTGCCATTTCTCCCAAAGTGATTCCATCTTGGGGGAGTTCCCCCCCAGGAGCGCCAGATACAGTGTAGAGAGCGTTTTTGTAAGTTTTTCCTGAGCAAGGAGTCTTTCATTAGGGTCAGTATCCATGTCGACAGTCTGTGGAAATTGGGCTCTAGCAGCATGCCTCAGCTGAAAGTATCTAAACTGCATACTATTCGGGAGTCCATATCTAGCTGACAAGTCCTGAAAAGTCAATAGAGTCCCTCCCCGAATAACATCTCTTAGTACCTTTATCCCATACCCGGCCCACAACTGTGGGTCCGGTATCGTCCTAAAGTGAGGGAGGGAGGGGTTACCCCAGAGTGGGCTAAAAGGAGAGTAGCAATGTGGTCGGAGGAGTCTCTTCCTAGCCGCAGTCCACACCCTAAGGGTCGTCTTGGTAGGAGCCGGTAATGAAGGATATGCCGCACTTCCCCTATAGATCAAATGCCCCAGTTCTTTGAGCGATCCCAGTATGGCAGCCTCCAAACAAGTGGCCGCATTCATCCTGGATTGCTCAAACCACCACCTTACAGTAACCAGAATCGCTGCCCAGAAATACACCAGGTAGTTGGGGAGCGCCAGTCCACCACAGCGGACCGGTAGCTGCAGAGTGGATCTGGCTAGCCTAGGAGAAGACCCCTTCCACAGAAAGGAGCCTATGCAAACATCTAGGGCCTTAAAAAATGACATGGGGAGCCATACCGGACAATTCCTGAATACATAGGTGAATCTGGGTAAAAATAACATTTTTAACACATTAATGCGACCCAGGAGATTAAGGGGCAGTTCCCTCCATCTGACACAGTGCTCCCTAAGTCGTCTTGTAATAGGCAGCAGATTGAGGCAACGAAAGTCCCGGAGGTCCCTCGACACCACAATCCCCAGATATTTAAACTCCTCTACCCAAAGCAGCGGGGTCGGGGCTCCCTCAACTCGGGCCTGGGGATCCAACGGAAACAAAACCGACTTAGACCAGTTGATCCTGATTCCGGAGAAACTCCCAAAGACATCAAAAATCTGCAAGGCCAGCATCATGCAGATACAGCAGCGTATCATCCGCGTAGAGGGAGATCTTCTCCTCCAGAGGGCCAATCCTGAGCCCCCGGACCGCTCCCGACTCTCTAATCAGGATCGCCAATGGCTCCAGGGCCAGGGCAAACAGACTAGGCGACAAGGGGCAGCCCTGTCTGGTACCCCTCTGGAGGAGAAAAAAATCAGACAGGACATCATTAGTCCGTATTCTCGCCCTAGGGGACTCATACAGCATACTAAGCCATTTAAGAAATTGAGGGCCAAACCCAAAGCGTCTTAAGACCTCCCAGATATAGCCCCACTCCACCGAGTCAAAAGCCTTCTCGGCGTCGAGAGAGGCTATGACCCGGGTACCGCCATTATCATGAGGAGCATCTATATTGAGAAACAATCTCTGGATGTTAATGTCCGTGCCCCTCTCCGGCATGAACCCGGTTTGGTCCAGGTGGATTAAATCCTCCAGTACCGAAACCAGTCGCATCGCCAACACCTTTTGCCAAAATCTTGGCATCGGCGTTGATCAAAAAAATGGGCCTATATGAGCCACACTCTTCTGGATCCTTTCCGGGTTTGGGCACCAACACAACAACCGCCTCAGACATGGAGTCCGTGAGGGAACCTAAGGTGGAGAACTGCTGAAAGAGGGAAGTTATTCTGGGGGCCAGTAATTCCTGATATTCAGTGTAGAACTCAATGGGAACCCCGTCCAACCCCGGAGCCTTACCCGATTGCATGCATCCCATGGCTTTTTGTACCTCTTCCAACGATATATCTCTATCTAACTCCCTACTCTTATCAGGGTCGAGTGTGGGGAACGGGATTCTGTCCAAATAGTCAGTGAGGTTATCAGCAGTGTATGCCACTTTGGAGGAGTACAGGTCCTGATAGAAGCGTAGAAACCTAGAGCCAATATCTTCCGGGGCAGTCAACAATGCACCATCCGTATCTCTAATCCTACCTATATGTGTAGTGGCAGATTGACCCTTGGCCAGCCATGCCAATAGCCTACCGTTTTTGTCGCCAAACTCAAACACCCTCTGTGCACTGTCCAGCATGGATTTTTTAGTAAGATCTATTCTTAACAGAGAGAGCTCTCTAAGGGTGTCCTGCCAAGGATAATAAGTGTCCGACCCAGGTGCCCGAACATAAGCCCTCTCCTGCATCAGGGCCTGATCCTCCAGCCGGCTAAGAGATTGTGTAGCTTCCCTCTTTCTATCAGCAATCTTTTTGATGTATACCCCTCTAAGCCAGGCCTTAAAAGCGTCCCACACTACCAAGGGTCCCGAGGAACCCTCATTCTGCAGCCAGAAACCACACAGCTCCTCAGGCATGTCTTCCTGAATCTCGGGATCCATCACCCAGTACTTAGAAAGTCGCCAGACCCTCGGACCACCAGGAGGAGCCGCCCCAACCGAGACCAACAGCGGGGCATGATCAGAAATACCCCGGGAGAGGATCTCGGCGGAACGGACCTCCCCCAACAGGCCAGAAGAGGCAAACGCCATGTCAATGCGAGATAGCGTGCGATAGGTCGTGGAGAGACAGGTGAACTGTGTGTCAGAGGGGTGAAAATGTCGCCACAAATCCGTCAGAGTAAAAGTAGATGCCCAGTGAGACAGCCCAAGGGCAGGAGCAGGGGATGAACGGAGCCGGTCTCGAATATCTGACATGACCAAATTAAAATCCCCCGCTAGGAGCACCCTGTCCACCCCATATTGCGTAGCAATCTGCATCACCCTATGGAGCAATGTGAGATCCGCAGAGGGAGGCAGATAGACTCCTACAATAATATATTGAGTTCCAGCTATAAGGGCATGCATCAGGACATATCTACCCCCCGGGTCTGTGCGGACTGCCTGCAGTTGAAACGGCAAGGAGCGATGCACTAGAATGCTCACCCCCACTAGCGTTGCTAGCCAGGTGCGGGGGGGGGGGGGGCGGGCCGCACCCGGGTGACACCCACCAGAGGGGTGACACCCGTGGGTAGCGCAGCGGCCACACTGACATCGCCCTCCCGCTGCCCTGTGCCTTAGGCTCACGCTGCGGCTGTGTCCCTCAGCGGAGCAGAAGGAAGCCGCCGCCCCCTCTGCCTCCTCTATGTTTACATCCACAGAGGAGGAGGAGGAGCCCGCGCTCGAGAGACACACCGCTGTGTGTATCTGCCGCTCTGTTCTGAGGTCTGAAAGGTAAGGGGGGCATCTTTACTGATGGGGGGAGGGGGTGTCTGTACTGCTGGGGTCTGCACAAGAGGGAGTTTGCACCAGGGGGGGGCTGTAACTGAGGGGGGTGTCTGTACTGAGGGGGGTCTGGTACTGAGGGGGGTGTCTGTACTGAGGGGGGTGTCTGGTACTGAGGGGGGTGTCTGTACTGAGGGGGGTGTCTGTACTGAGGGGGGTCTGGTACTGAGGGGGGGTGTCTGTACTGAGGGGGGTATCTGTACTGAGGGGGTGTCTGTACTGAGGGGGGGTCTGGTACTGAGGGGGGTGTCTGTACTGAGGGGGGTCTGGTACTGAGGGGGGTGTCTGTACTGAGGGGAGGGTCTGTTACTGAGGGGGGTCTGTTACTGAGGGAGGTGTCTGTACTGAGGGGGGTGTCTGTACTGAGGGGGGATTGGTACTGAGGGGGGTGTCTGTACTGAGGGGGGGGTCTGGTACTGAGGGGGGTGTCTGTACTGAGGGGGGGTCTGGTACTGAGGGGGGGGTCTGTAACTGAGGGGGGGTCTGTAACTGAGGGGGGATCTGTAACTGAGGGGGTGTCTGTTACTGAGGGGGGTCTGTTACTGAGGGGGGTGTCTGTACTGAGGGCGGTGTCTGTACGAGGGGGGTCTGTAACTGAGGGGGTGTCTGTAACTGAGGGGGTCTGCACTGAGGTGGGGGGTCTGCACTGAGGTGGGGGTGTCTGTACTGATGGAGCGGTCTGCACTGAGGTGGGGGTGTCTGTACTTATGGAGCAGTCTGCACTAAGGTGGGGGTGTCTGTACTGAGGGGGAGGTTCATACTGAGGGAGGCGGGTCTATATTGATGGCGGGGAGTCTGTACTTAGTGGAGCGGGTTTGTACTGAGGGAGGGGATCTATACTGTGGGAGGGGGGTCTGTAGTTAGTGGAGGGGGGTCTGTACTGAGGGGGGACTATAGTTGTTGGGGGGTGACACCATTTTTTTTTGCACCGGGTGACACCAACCCTAGTGACGCCACTGCTCACCCCCCTAGCATAATTCGAGTATGTGGCATGATAGTGTGCACCAACCATGCCCTTCTCAATCCCAGGATCTTAGAACCCACCAGGTGGGTCTCTTGCAAGATACAAATCTTGGGGCTGTGTTGCTGAATAAACTTGCAGACCAAGGACCGCTTGACGGCAGAATTAAGACCCCTAACATTCCAAGACATTATCGTGAAATCAGTCATAGTAATGGTTATTCAAGTAAGAAAAATAACGGAACATACCCTCTTTTTGTAAACCTCTGCAGAAGTGCGTGTCCCCCCCCTGCGCTCGTTCAACCGCCTGATTCCCGACCGGTTTGGGGCGACGCACCCCCGCAGAGGAATAGATAAACCACCATTGCATGTCATCACAACAAAAAGATGTAAACTGAAAGACCAACCCAGAAAAACAGAACTTCCCCCCGAACCAACCCCCCAAACACAGGACGACAACTAAACCCCTGTTTTTAAACGTACTGTTAGACAGGTGAATTCGTTTTCTTGCTGATTGGTTGGTAAGTTGAGCTTGGACATTCTGTGTGTGTTTTTTATTGACATGCGTCCGCCCATCCAGTGCTCCTTGCTGTGAAGACCAGTCATAGATTGGGGCAGTGACATTTTTGTTAACTGTCATCCAATCCCCACCCCCCACCCCGTACTCCTCCAACATAGAAGAGCACATCATACCCCGAACTTAAACAGAGCGACCAGTCACAAGTCGTAGGAGACTTGGGCCTCGTAAGGTCAGAATCTACCCCGCATCAGAACTTGAGCGGCAGAAGAAAAAAAAAAAAAATTACCAAAAATAAGCTAAGAAAAAAAGAAACGTAAAAAGGGTTTTATAAACCACTGCAGACACGAGATGCTGAAGAGCAGAGGGGTTCATCCCCAACATGGGGAGATCTGTCATCTGGGTGAAAGAGAGAGTCACATAGTGGGCAACACAGTGTGGCAAAACGATCCAGCAATAGGCAGCCATTAACATATAGGCAGTTCCGAGTGGCTTCATGGGCAGGATAGCAGGGCGCAATGGCGCCAAAACTTAAACCAGTAGTCCTCGGTCAAGTCCCTAAGGTAATTGGTTCACCCACCTTACACGGCAGTATAGCAAGGCTGTAACGCACCAATTCAGGCAGGTAAGAGAAGCAGACACTACGGAGGCAAGGATTCTAGCCATACTCCGGCATCTTTGGGGTTATTGAAGATCCGCACGGTCTCACCATCCACCACCCGCAACTTGGCCAGAAAGAGGATGCTGTACTTCACGCCCTTCAGCCGAAGCGCCGCTTTCACTCCATCGAACGGTCGTCGTTGTCGCTGCGTCTCGATAGTATAATCCGGGAACATCATTAGATTAGTGTTGCGGTACGGGAGTCTGCCAGCTAGGCGGGCCGCCCGAAGCAGCTCGTCCCTGTCTCTGAAGTTCATCAGTCGGAGGATGAACGTGCGAGGGGGGGCACCCTCCGGACCCGGTCTCGGTGGCACCCGATGTGCCCTCTCCACCGTAAAGTGTGGGGAGAGCTGGGCCTCAGGAAGCAGGTTTCTGAGCATGTCCTCGATAAAGGCCGTAGGATTGCGTCCCTCCACCCCCTCTGGCAGACCGACAATTCTGATGTTGTTGCGTCTGCTACGGTTCTCGGCATCCTCCGCACGATATTCCAGCGCTCTCACCTTAGTGACCAGGGTCCTGATAGCTGCTTCATGGCCCGTGACCACGTCCTCCACGTCTCCTACGCGCTGCTCAGCCACCGTAATCCTGGAGCAAATTTTATCTATGTCTTGGCGCAGCAACCCCACATCCAACTGTACGGCTTCAATCTTCGTGGTGAGCGTTGTTTGGCACGCCGCCACAGCCGCCTGACAGGTCATTATAGCCGCCATCACCTCCGGAATACCCGGCGGTGAGGCCTCCACAGTATCCACATGGTCAGTCTGAGACGCCATATTAGTTAGGCGCGCTGGCCGGGGTTCAGGAGCCGGACTCTCTATGGCCTCAATGACCACCGGAAATCTCAATCTCTTGCCCCGTTTCGGG
The DNA here is from genome assembly GCA_029206835.1 of Rana muscosa. NCBI lineage: Eukaryota > Metazoa > Chordata > Amphibia > Anura > Ranidae > Rana > Rana muscosa. The sequence continues at coordinate 104,791,567 of CM055116.1, read as the reverse complement.
CCACCAGAGCTTCCGGAAGGCATATAAGGGCTGCTGGACCAGAAAGGAGCAGATTTCACCCAGTCACGGATGTATGTGCGGATTCTTCTTCAGCAGAGCTCAAACAGCACGTCTGCTCAGTCCACCATTCCGGCCACGCCCCCCAAGGTATAGTCTTAGGGTGAAGAATCTTCGCATGCAAGGAAACCGGTGGTGCACATCAGGAACAATAATTATAATCCAACGGGACAGTGTCTCAGCAAAGTAACAACTCCCAGGAGACTATCAAACTCAGTTCTGGAAATATTCTCCTGCTAGGATAGTTGGTATAGCACTAAGGGCCAAGGCCGTCAGTAGGCCTAAACAAAGTACTTGGCTATAAGTTTGAGCAAGTGCTCTCTAACCACACCGGACTCAGTCACCGTCCGTAACTTCCACCACTGTGTATCCGCACACAGGGTCTGCGATAGCCGGGTCTTCGGTCCTCCTGATGTCAGTGAGAAACGAATGGAGATCAGGTGCCACACAAGCTCCGCAGTGGAGTGGAAGGCTCTTTGGAAGTGCGCAAGGCCCAGGCTTCAGGCCTCGCACCAGCAGCAAGTCCGCACAGGGGATCCTCTTGCTAGAAGGGCGGCGTCCAAAGAGCCCGAGCTCCGCCTCCGCTTCACCTTTATAGCCCACCCCATGAGTCTCTGCGGTTGGCAATGCACCTTGGGTGCTGAACGGGGTTCTGGGTATCGTAGTCCTGAATCCTTAAAGGAGATCCCCGCTACACAAGTATGAGACGGGAGCACTCCTTCTGGTAATACTAGTGTAGCGCTACCCCCAGTTAAGAGAGCCGCTGATATTGATTTGGGCCCTGTAGTACACTGCTGTCAACCCCTGGCAATCGGCTCTAACCTCCCGTGGCACAGCTGGTGATAGAGGGATAGGACCGCGTGACCGCAACTGTTGGTGACGCAGTCCTATAACAAACATACACAGAATATACTTTAAAACTCCTATTAAAGTAAGCGGAACTGACACCAAATGTACTTTACCCAGATATTTTACTGAGGCTAATGGGCAAGTAATAAACAACAGTATAACAAGTTGCAGATCCCTGCAATAAACAGTAATAAAGATAAACAGAGTAATCAGAATAATTAAGTATTGCTATGCAACTCTAGCGCTGCCCTTTTACAGCTACTTCCCCTCATGGGTAGACTAACACCCAGCAATGTCTACCTATGCAGTCAGGCCTGACTGATCTAAATGGAAGTTCAGTGAAACAATATTTGCTAGCAATCTCTCGGTGGTGCACTTGAAGAACAACTTTGTAATCCCAACGAATAGTAAAGATAAAGTATCTGTCTTTAAACAGCTCTCACCACCTGGACAAGTCCAAGTCCGTTTCCTCCATCGATTCGTCTAGGAACAGGAATCCACCGACATCCAAGTCTTCAATCCTTCTGGTGTACTGCAGCAAGGAGGATTAGATGTCTCTAAGGCTCTGCTAGGCTGGCAGAGGGCTCTTTGGAAAGGAGCACACGGCCCGGGCTTCAGGCCTTGTGCACACAGCAGTTCAGCACAGACATCCTCTTGCTAGGAGAGGGGGGTCCAAAGAGGCCGACCAAAACTCCGCCTCCCCTTTATAAAGTCTGCCCCAGCAGTCTCTGTTCTGGAGCACTGCACCCTGGGTGCTGCAAGATGTACTGGGAGATGTAGTCTCTTTCTCTCCTCTGCTTTCACTTCCAGTAATGTCTCTTTACTTCCTCCCGACTCACCTCTCACCTGGAACTTCTTATCTCTCTGCATTAAAGGGGAACACCCCGCTACACACTCCCCCCACTTGAACTCTTTGGTCCCCAAAGATAAACTTCAACAAATACTGTTTACCATTTTGGACAATGTCGAGCATGATGTTGGCATAGGGAATTCCCACCAAAACTTTGGGATGGAACTCTCTTGCCCACAGGTCACACTACCATGAGTGGCCTGCCTAACTGTGCCAGAGAGTGAGCTGGGGTTGCCCTCCACCAAATGGACGGTGGAAGGATCAGGTTGTTCAACACTTCTCCTAGCCGTTACAACAGAGTCCTCTGAGCTCGTCCCCATTTGGGGGTAAGTTAGTTTCTTGGGAGGCCTGATGACTCTGCGAGCCCTCTGCTCTCTTGGTGCTTCTGACTCTGGCACCACAGGCTCTTCTTCAGGAGTAAGTTCAGGTAACATTGCTGGTTCTGGAACCTCTGATTCAGAAGTCGACTGACGTATGGAATCTCTAGAGTCCTCCTCTGCGCAAGTGTCAGGAACATCTTCCCAGTAATCAGCTGAGGGACTGAAGGGTATGAATTCAGTAGCCTCCGGATTCAGCGTTGCATCTGGGGTATCCCCTCCATTTGGGAGATCTATGGCGGACGTTCCCAGAGTCGAGGGAGGCCACAGCCAGTCCAGTTCTCCACCTTCTTCTGTACTCAATTGGGAGGCCTCCCCATCTTTGGCTCGAGAGGTCTGGGACCGAGTGTTCGGCCTAGGAATATCCAGGATAGAGGCCGGTTCAGGGGAGTCTCTCACGGGAGGTATTCTGACTGCCTCAGCAAGTGGGAGCAGGTGGTTCCGATGCCACGTCTTCAGTGGACCCACCTTTCCTTCTGGCTTTAGTTTGTAGACAGGCAAACCGGGCAACTTCCTACAGACAACATAGGGCTCAGATCTCCACCTGTCGGCAAGCTTGTGTTTTCCAGGGACCCCCAGATTGCGTAGCAGTACTCGGTCCCCGGGCTGCAGATCTTGCACTCGAACCTTCAGATCAAAATTTCTCTTGTTGCGGGCCCCCCTTTGATCCGAAGCCGCCTGGGCTTGTTCATAGGCCACCTGCAAGCTACGTCTAAGTCTGTCCACGTATCCCTTGTGGGATGTAGCTGAGGTATTGTCTATAGAAGTGCCAAAGGCCAGGTCCACAGGTAGCCTTGCTTCTCTCCCAAACATAAGTCGATAAGGGGAGTAGCCAGTGGCGTCACTTGTGGTACAGTTATAGGCATGTACTAGGGCTGATATGTGCTGACTCCAGTGTTGCTTCTTCTCTGTTTCTAAGGTTCCCAACATGTTGAGCAGGGTCCGGTTAAATCTCTCCGGCTGAGCATCTCCTTGTGGGTGGTAAGGCGTGGTTCTGGTCTTCTTTATTCCTAATGAATCCAAAAGTCTTCGGATCAACCGACTCTCAAAGTCCCTTCCTTGATCTGAGTGGAGTCTCTGTGGTAGTCCGTAATGGACAAAATACTTCTCCATAAGTATCTTGGCCACGGTGGATGCCTTCTGGTCTTTGGTTGGGAAAGCTTGAGCATAGCGGGTGAAATGGTCGGTTATTACCAGAACATTCCCCAATCCACTCAGGTCGGGTTCGAGGCAGAGAAAGTCAATGCATACCAGATCCATTGGGCCTTGACTCTGTAAGTGGCCCATTGGGGCAGCTTGATGGGGTAGGGTCTTTCTCTGAATGCATCGTGCACAGGAATGGCAATACTCCTCTACTTCTGCCCTCATGCAGGGCCAATAGAACCGATTTCTGACAAGCTGGAAGGTCCTTTCTGCCCCTAGGTGACCATGATGGTCATGCAGGGCAATTAGTACAGTCTCTCGGTGCTTCTCTGGAAGAAATAACTGCCACTTATCTTCTGAGTCATCAGAGGGGCCCCTTCGGTAGACCACTCCCTGATGTACCTGTAGCCTGTCCAATTCCTTCCTCAACAGGCGAGCCTCCTTTGAGGGGTGATGTAGGAATTTGTTGGGATCCTGATTCTCCAGGGCTTCGAGGACCAATCTCCCCATGGGGTCTTCCAATTGGTCACACCTCAACTCCTTCTTGGACAGTCTCGGTAGGTTGTCTTCCTCCAGTTGAGTTACCCCACAATAGTGTTTGGGGACTCCTACCATGGTAACCCCTATTTCTTCTGCTCTGGAGCCTCCTCTGGCTTGGAATTCAGCTCCTTGACAAAGGGCCCGCACCCCGTCCGGTGCCACTTGGGTCCAATCTTCCCAGTCATTTGTCGTGGCATGAGACCTCCGGGACAGGGCATCTGCATCCCTATTTCCGGCTCCTGGTCTGTACTTCAGACTGAAGTTGAATCCAGACAATGCGGCCAACCACCTGTGTCCGGTGGCATCTAGTTTCGCGGTGGTGAAGAGGTAGGTCAGGGGGTTGTTGTCTGTCTTCACAGTAAACTCTGCCCCATACAAGTAGTCTTTTAGCTTGTCTACTACCGCCCATTTGAGGGCCAGGAATTCCAGCTTATGAGTGGGGTAATTCTTTTCTGAGGGGGTCAGGCTCCTGCTCACATAGGCCACTGGTCGCAGTTGTCCTTCATGTTCTTGGTAGAGTACACCACCTAGACCCTCATGGCTGGCATCCACATGTAATTCATAAGGTCTGGTAGGGTCGGCGTAGGCCAGGACTGGGGCAGTGGTTAAGCTCCTCTTCAGAGCATGAAAGGCCTCTTCACACCTTGGGTTCCACTGATCTTGAACTGACTCACCAGGCCTCCTGGGCCCTGAGTCATCCTCTTCCCCTTCTGCCTTTAGCAATTCATTCAACGGGCGGGCAATCCGAGCAAACCCCTCCACAAACCTCCTATAATAGGAGCAGAACCCCAGGAAGGATCTGAGCTCTGTTACTGTGGTGGGTCGTGGCCAGGAAGTGACTGCTTCCAACTTCTCAGGATCTGTGGCCACCCCTTCTTCAGACACTATGTGCCCCAGATAGTTCACAGAAGACTGGTAGAACCGACACTTCTCGGGGGAAAGCTTAAGTCCCTCTTCGCTGAGTCTTCTCAATACTTTCTCCAACCTGGCTTCATGTTCTTCCAAGGTTCTTCCAAAGACAATGACATCGTCCAAGTACACAAGGACTTCTATAAGATTCATGTCTCCAACAGTCTTCTCCATAAGGCGTTGAAAGGTAGCAGGAGCTCCAGACAGACCCTGAGGCATCCTATTGAATTCGAAGAATCCCACCGGGGTTATGAAGGCTGTCTTCTCCCTGTCTTCTGGGTGCATAGGGATTTGATAGTACCCACTCTTGAGGTCCATCACACTGAACCATTTGGCTCCAGACAAACTTTGTAGGGCATCTTCTATCCTTGGCGTGGTGTATTGGTCAGGGATGGTTCTCCTGTTGAGAGTCCTGTAATCGATACAAAGCCTCAACGACCCATTCTTCTTTCTGACCACCACGATTGGGGAGGCATAGGGACTTCTAGACTCCCGGATCACACCAGTCTTCTTTAGTTCTACAAGTTGTTCCCTCAGATCCTCCAGATCTGCCAGGGGGACCCGCCTGACCCTCTCTCGGAAGGGCTTATCTTCTTGGAGGCGGATCCGATGGGTGGCACTTCTTGCACACCCCACATCGAATTCATCTTCGGAAAAGATCTTCTCCCACCTGGTCAGCTGGGCCTTGGCTCTTTCTTTCCAAGCCCTGGGTAGGTTCGGGTTTTCCACGGACAGTTTCTCCCAAACATCTCCTCCGTCACCCGTCCCCTTGACTTCGGACCAAGTGACCGGGGCAGCAGGGCTCACCTGACCAAGCAACACTCTGGCAGGGATCTCCATGGGTCCTCCCGTAGTGTTCCTAACACTCACCGGAACTCTGCCATGGGCCTTCTTCAGGGCCTTGAACGGAATCACTTCTGGTATCACTTCCAGGCCTGAGGACTCTTCCCTTGGGTCTGATTCCAGCATGACAAAGGGGCCAGGTTGTTCCCACGAAAGCTTCACAGTGGCCCTAAGACAGGTTACTTCTCCGGGCTGTAGCACTACTCCTTCTCTGCCAAGTCTCCACACCTTCCCTATCCCCTCTCCCGGGGTCTTCTGCTCTAAGACCAGTCGTTGGTAGGCCGTCTTTAGCATGGGATGGATTTTGGTGGCTGAATGGTTTCTCTCTTTCACTAGAGGGGTCAGGAGTCTCCTGACTAGATCCGTGTTTGTCCCAATGATCAGGGAAATCTTGCTGGCTCCAGGCGGCCGGGGACACACAACTGCCAGGGTGTCAAACACTTCAGCATTCCCAGCCACGGATGGGTCGAAAGTCATCTTTATGGGCAGGTACCCATCATAAGGGAAACTCTTGGTTCCAAGTCCCCATATCTCCAGCTCTTCTATCTTCTGGATAGGCAGATGACTCAAGTGCCTATCATAGAAGTCCCGGTATAGTAAAGTCACCTGTGCTCCGGTGTCCAAAAGAGCTTTAGTATAGACTCCTTCCACTTGAATGGGCACAGTAGGAGACGGGTCCACCAGTTCCTTTGGGTATGGCCGGACTGGGGTCACCTCTTTTTTTTGGCTTTCGACCCTTGCCCTGCTCCTTTTGGACTTTAATTTTTCCTGAGCCTGGCATGCATTGACTTTCTCCCTCTCAATGGGGGCACAAACCCGCTGAGGGATGTTATTGTTCCTTTTAGGTGGATGTTCCTTCTTTGGGGTGCTGTACTTCCACTGAGGGGTTTTGCCCCCTCCCTCTGGGGTACATCTTGGTGGGGGTGTACTATACCTCCTCCTAGGAGTTTTGTCTCCTCCATTCTTGGCCTTTTTTTTTAGTTTGGAGCGCACTGAAGATAATGGGCACCCGGTTGACTCCTTCACCGGGGCCCTTTGGAGTTTCCAGCCGGCTTGCAATTTTCTGTTCTCTTCTTCTTTGGGCTGGAGCATACGTTAGCAAAGTGGCCACTCCCTCCGCAGTTATAGCAAATCACCTCTTCTCGGTCCTGTAGGGAGGCCGGTGCTGAGGTGTTCGGGAACAACTCCTTTCTTGGGCTTGGTTTCTCTCGTCTTCTCTGATCTTTCTCCATCAAAGAGGTCAGCATCTCCAACACTTGGGCCATTTGCGATTTCAGAGTGTCAACCTCCGCATCTCTTTCTGGGCTCTTGACCGAATGGACCAACACTGGTACAGGTGTGACATACGCCTTGGCCACCTGCTGATCTTCCTCCAGCGCCTCTTCGTCCCTAATAATTTTTATTAGATCAGAGTAGGTTAGTGACATTCCTCCTCCTGAGGTTTTCAGGTGCAGCCAGACCGGGTCTGAGCGCCGCGCTCCCCTCATGATCTGCTTCATGCGTGCTTCATCTGCATCTTTGGGCAGCATTCCCTTCTTCAGTACAATCTTGCATAACTGCCTGTTCAGCCTTCTAACATATTCTGACAGTTTCTCATTCGGCTGCTGGAGAGTGTGTTCAATTTGATAAATCATCTCTGACACCTTCTCCAGCTGACCAAACTCTTCCTGCAGCATGGCCAGGCAATCTTGAGCTGTACAGTTTTCATTTCCAAACCGGAAGCTCTTCACCGCTTCTGCCGCGGCACCTTTCAGACTTTCTAAGACTCGCTGTCTCTTCTGTGCCTCAGGCACCTCCCATGCTTCTACTGCCTGCAATGCCTGTTCCACCCAAGTGTCAAAATCTTCCTCCCCCGCAGGGACGGGGAGCTTCCCTGAGAAGGTGCTAAGCTTCCGGTAACCGGCCTCCACATGCACCGTACTGCTTTTCTGGCACTTAATTACAAGGTCTCCTAGAGCATTCAACAATTCAGGCCCTATAGTGGCCAGCGGTGATCCCGGGCTTAATAGTTCCTTAAGCTTTTCTGCTTTAGGGGATAGTGGTGGAGATAATTGTGGGAGTGATGGCTTTGGTGTCTGAAACCATTCTTCCTTCACTGGCAGCGTATGTATCAAGTGATAGATCTGATTATCTATGGCTTGTATACTCTGACTTTTAAAATGCTCTGGGATTTTGTTTTTCCATTCTACCAGTGCGTATGTAAACGAGATCACTGGATCTGGCCTAAAATCCATCACCCATGCTTTGTGGCTCGGAGACAGTAACAATACGAGCTGTTTTATCTCCTCTTCCTTCCATCTTTCCCCCGGGAGTACAATGACTACCGCCGCGGTTGGATCAGCGCCAATCGCTGCGCACCACTGTGACATTGCCAGCGGGTCCATGCTGGTACTTCTGACCGGCTTGATTGCAGCGTGCAACGTACAAGGATCCCGGACTCGAGCCCCCACGTGTAGCGCTACCCCCAGTTAAGAGAGCCGCTGATATTGATTTGGGCCCTGTAGTACACTGCTGTCAACCCTTGGCAATCGGCTCTAACCTCCCGTGGCACAGCTGGTGATAGAGGGATAGGACCGCGTGACCGCAACTGTTGGTGACGCAGTCCTATAACAAACATACACAGAATATACTTTAAAACTCCTATTAAAGTAAGCGGAACTGACACCAAATGTACTTTACCCAGATATTTTACTGAGGCTAATGGGCAAGTAATAAACAACAGTATAACAAGTTGCAGATCCCTGCAATAAACAGTAATAAAGATAAACAGAGTAATCAGAATAATTAAGTATTGCTATGCAACTCTAGCGCTGCCCTTTTACAGCTACTTCCCCTCATGGGTAGACTAACACCCAGCAATGTCTACCTATGCAGTCAGGCCTGACTGATCTAAATGGAAGTTCAGTGAAACAATATTTGCTAGCAATCTCTCGGTGGTGCACTTGAAGAACAACTTTGTAATCCCAACGAATAGTAAAGATAAAGTATCTGTCTTTAAACAGCTCTCACCACCTGGACAAGTCCAAGTCTGTTTCCTCCATCGATTCGTCTAGGAACAGGAATCCACCGACATCCAAGTCTTCAATCCTTCTGGTGTACTGCAGCAAGGAGGATTAGATGTCTCTAAGGCTCTGCTAGGCTGGCAGAGGGCTCTTTGGAAAGGAGCACACGGCCCGGGCTTCAGGCCTTGTGCACACAGCAGTTCAGCACAGACATCCTCTTGCTAGGAGAGGGGTGTCCAAAGAGGCCGACCAAAACTCCGCCTCCCCTTTATAAAGTCTGCCCCAGCAGTCTCTGTTCTGGAGCAATGCACCCTGGGTGCTGCAAGATGTACTGGGAGATGTAGTCTCTTTCTCTCCTCTGCTTTCACTTCCAGTAATGTCTCTTTACTTCCTCCCGACTCACCTCTCACCTGGAACTTCTTATCTCTCTGCATTAAAGGGGAACACCCCGCTACACTAGCGTTCGTAATGGTGATAGCACATTCGTCACGCTATAACGAACTGAAAGCACGAAGACTGAAAAGCGCGAATCGTCTCTCCCCAAACTTTTACTAACACGCGGTAACACAAGATCAGCAAAAGCCGCCCAAGGGGTGGCGCCATTGGAATCGAACTTCCCCTTTATACTGCCGTCGTACGTGCTGTACGTGACCGTGCTTTACAATGACGAGATTTGGAATTGACAGTGTGTATGCAAGGAAAGCTTGACAAGAATCTTGTCACGCTTGAGAAGAATCTCGTCGAGAAAAACGACAGGTTTTTTTACGACGAGATTCTCGGTCGTGTGTACGAGGCTTTAGACAATTGGATTATGCAACTACCTTCAGGTGGTTAGACACTGGGGACACTTTTTTATATTACTGTTCTTAGGGGTCTTTTTCTTTTTTGTATGCTTTTTTTGCTAACCTTTTACAAGAATATTCTTCTATAAACTGTGTGGCTGCTCATAGCTGGGGCAGCTTCCATTTTGAAGCTTTCTGGATCAGTTGACTCGTCGACTGCCCCTTGGAGGATCATACTCGGACCCCACCGTAAAAAGATCTGGGGGCTTCCTGTAATGCTGCTTTGGGCACAGGATATTGTGTGTGTGCTCACCTAGGCATGTAGTCGCATGGATACAGGGCTGAGGCACTACCAGCTGGGCTCACCCTGTCCCTGAAGACCTCCTTGTGGTGTATCCCCACTAGGAAGTCAAATAGTAGGAGGAAATTTGTCCCAAACTCTAATTGACTGCCAGGAAGGCACTGTGCTGCAGTAAATAAGGGCTATGCCCCTTTTTAGGGAACTCAGGGTGCTGTTGCCTTGGACCTTTAAGGATTAATTTGGGGAGCTAGGGCCTTACCCTTTCTCTCAGGAGTTACAGTCATTGCCGTGGGGGCACCCGGCAGCACAGTTACAGAAACATTGTCTGGCACAGTGAGAGTTACTGTCTCCCAATGTTTACATTTGGTGTTGGGCTGTGCCATTTTCAATCACAGCCTATGGATGGATTCTCGATTTCTATCCTATTTAAATTATTTGCAACTTTTTCTATGTTGCTCCTGTACTCCATCATGTAGGGGTGCCTCCTCTGCCTGTGGCAGATACACACTATTTCACGGTCTCTTTGGTGTGCAGTTGGCTGGCACAAGAAGGTGCTTTTCCATTTCGTGCCTCCTTCTGGCTACACAGCACAACAGTCTTTAGATATCCAGGGCTTCTATGCCTACAGTGACTGGTCACAGAAAGCATTTTCTCTTTCTGTTTGTAAGCAGGTTGGGCAGAGCAGGTCCCGTTTATTGTGCTTCCTCCATCTTGGAAAAGGTTGGAAGCTCTTTTAACCACTTAAGGACCGCCGCACGACTATATACGTCCTGACTTTGAAAATGGATATCTCGGTAACGGCAGCAGCTGCTGCCACAACCGAGCTATCCATCTCTTCAGGCAGCGGTCCTGTAAACGATAATGGTGGTTTCTGCGGCAGATTCGCCGCAAGATCACCATTATTGGCGGTGGGAGAGGCCCCTCCCACCGCTCTCCCACGCCCTCCGTCACTTTACTGGAGCCGTCGGTAGTGGCGGAGGCAATCGGGACCTGTCCGTGGCTGGGTATGGAGACGAGTGAGGGCAACAATGGCCCCCACCCGTCTCCATACCATAGCAGGGCGGAAGTGGCGTCAAAACGTCACTTCCGCCCATACATCTTAAAGGGCCAATTTATTTTTGTAATTTTTTCAAATGACAAATTTATTTTAATTTTTTTATTGCATTTAGCCTAAATATGAGATCTGAGGTCATATCTAAGAGGACCTGTCATGCTTTTTTCTATTACAAGGGATGTTTACATTCATTGTAATAGGAATAAAAGTGACCCAATTTATTTATTTTTTTAAACAGTGTCAAAATAAATAAAATCAAGTAAAATAAATAAGAAAAAATAAAAAACATTTTTTTAAAGCACCCCGTCCCGACGAGCTTGCGCACAGAAGCGAACGCATACGTGAGTAGCGCCTGCATTTGAAAATGGTGTTCAAACCACACAGGTATTGCCGCGAGCGAGAGCAATAATTCTAGCCCTAGACCTCCTCTGTAACTCAAAACATGCAACCTGTAGAGTTTTTTAAACGTCACCTATGGAGATTTTTAACGGTAAAAGTTTGACGCCATTCCACGAGCCGGCGCAATTTTGAAGAGTGACATGTTGGGTGTTAATTTTACTCGGCGTAACATTATCTTTCACAATATAAAAAAAAAATTGGGCTAACTTTACTGTTGTATTATATTTTAATAAAAAAAAGTGGCTTTTCCTTACTGAGCGCGAGGATGGACGTGTAGTGTGCGAGCTCCCGTCCCGAGGTCCAGCAACTTCAGCTTATCAGCTTACCTGCTCCACCGGACATGGTGAGAACCGCTCGCAGTGCCTCGGCAACCCGTTCCCGATCCCCGCTGAACACCGACACCCCGCTGAGTCAGCAAATCCCCGAGATATTCCGGTCACGGCCTACGGCCAGGATGCAGGCCTCGCAAGCAGCCTCCTCCCAAGCGCCACGCGCCCAGAGCTCCAGCCCGCAGCGACCCGAGGAGCAGAGATCCCCAGGTCTGGCAACGGGGATGACTCACCCCCCGGCAGTGAGCCTTAATGACCTGCACAGCGTCGCTACGGATATTAAAAACACCCTCATGGCGGCCATCTTGGACATGAGGTCGGACATACACGCCATGACGCTTAGGGTGGAAGAGGTGGAATACGCTCAAGCCCGCCAAGACACAGCGATTTGTCACGTTCAACAGGTAACAGAGTCGCATGCGATCCACCTCAGGGAGATCAATCGCCACATGGAAGATTTAGATAATCGCGGAAGGCGTCACAACCTTAGAGTGAGGGGTATTCCAGAAATGATCGATGCCAGCCAGCTCCCAGTGGCAGTAACTACCATCTTTAACGATCTACTTGAAAGAGCCCCTGATACCCCGATCGCGTTCGAACGGCTCCACAGGGCACTGCGCCCGCGGGGAAGGGACACAGATCCCCCACGGGATGCAGTCTGCTGCCTCACAGACTTTCCCTTGAAGGAGGAAATATTACGCAAGGCCAGACACCGCAACCAACTGTCTTTCCAGGGAACGGATATCAGAATCTACCAGGACCTATCTAACATCACCCTGCAGCGCAGACGCGAGCTACGTCCCCTCCTGGAAACACTGAGGGCCAGATCCATAATCTACCGATGGAAGTTCCCCTTCTGCCTGACAGCAACTCACCAAGGCCGCACAGCCAATCTAAAAGTCCCGGAGGATTTAGACCACTTCTGCACGGCCATGGAGATACCGTATGTGGAAGTACCAGACTGGTACAGCGACTTCCGTATACCGCCATTCAGAAGAGTCACCTCCATGGAAGGTATCGCAGAAGCAGGCAACTTTAGTATCGGCCGCCGACGCTCTCACCCACCTCCTCCCCACACTCCTTCAAAGGATCAAAGAGCCCCGCGTAATGGTAGCCCGACGGCTTCTCCAGTGCCCCGCAAAGCACGCATCGCCTAACAAGAAACATGAATACCGTCCTTCTGTTTCCACCTCACAGCTGGACTCTGGACCACTCCAATTCGCAGGTAACTTTATACAGCAATCCCTAGGGAACACTGGCAGAACGGTTGGTACCCTCTTTCCCTCTTGGACAACTCCCGAAGGTTTCCCCGGTCGCCCTAACTTCCTTATGTCGGGTCAGAGACTACCTTCTCCCGCACTGATTGTCTTTTCCTCCTTCTCCTCACACTGTATTCATTCTTGCTCATCGGCTGTACCCTTTTTCTATTGAAGCCTTCTTCCTACATTCTCCTATCTACTCCAATGCAGCTAATGACATGTCGATATATAATCCCCCGATTGCATTATGTGCTGTCTTTCTCCCCACAGGCCCTACTAGCTCCTAGCTCCTGAATTTTCTGCTTTACAGCACTGAAGGTGGTCGGGGATCCGAGGGGGACATGCACAGGTGTGTGGCCTACGTGGATGTCGGGTAGAATCCATTCTCAGGTTTGGGAATGGGCGTGCCCCCCTCGGATTTAGACAGCCTGCCCTTAACCCCTGGGTATGATTTTGTTTACTATGTTTTTGTTTACTATGTTTTGTTTGCTATGTTATCCATATTTGGATTTTTGATGTCAGCCATAACTGCAGATGCATACTTGTTCACGGTAACGCAAGCTGTACGTTCTGTTCTGTTCTGTTTTAACTAATTCACCATGTTACTGACTCTGTTCCCTGCATATTCCTCTAAACCAAAGTATATGCCCCCTATTCTCTGTCATGTGACATCTGAAATTTGAGCAATACACTTAATTTCTTATCCCCCTCTTCCACACAAACCCCCAGATTACACAATGCTAAACATCCTCCTCTAATTGCCGAATAAATGCCCTTACAACTCCACAGCCTTCATGCTTTATGAGAATAAGCCGTTACACACAGCCCTGAAGTCACCTACGAATCACCCTCTCACCATGTCCTTATAGGATGACCTGTCCGTCATCTACACAACAAGATTACTCCTCTGACACCAAAATGAGCCATAGATGACGCTAACAATCAGCAGCGTCTGTTATCCTTAAGACCTCATAGAGAGACGCAGACCTCACCTCTCTCTAGTTGAACTCCACCTACCGCTCTCACACACAGCGGACTCTGGTAGACACCGCTGAACCTCACCGGTACCCCCACTCCTAATTGGTGGGCTTGCAGGTCAAGTCCCACACCCGGTATAATACCCCATCCCCCTACCTGTCCCCTCCTTCCTCCCTGGTTATCTTCCTCCTCAACGTCCTAACCTCACCTACCCCACATCTTCCCTTCTCCCCATCCGCATAACCCTCCCCCCTTTCTTTTCCTCCCGTCTCTGACTTCCCCATATCCTCCCGCCCCCCACTCGCTTAAACCTCTACTACCAACATGAGCCCCGATAATGTCCGAGGCGCCAACCTGTCCCTAAAGGTAGTCTCCCTTAACGCCAAAGGACTGAACATACCTGAAAAGCGAACACAACTCTTTTCCCTCATGCGCAGCATGAAAGCTGACATAATCTTCTTACAGGAAACCCACTTTTGTAAGAAATCAGTTCCCAACATGACTAATCGCCTCTTCCCCCATAGTTTCCATGCCACCTCACCTATCTCGAAATCCAAAGGAGTCTCCATAATCATTTCCAAAAACCTTCCCATCCAAATTACAGACACTCACCTTGACGAACTAGGCAGGTATATCTTCCTAAAAGGGACACTCAGGAACAAACCAATCACTTTGGCTAACATATACAGCCCCAACTCGTCCCAAGTTCCCTTTTTTAGGGCTGTAACAAGACACCTAACCAATTTCCAAGAGGGTATTCTTATACTGGGAGGGGATCTCAATGTACCCCTGAACCCCCTTTTAGACACCTCGTCGGGGAAATCCCACCTACCATACAGGGCGCTCCGACAAATCAGAAAATGTTTCCAAGAACTCTTGCTCCACGACACATGGCGCACCTTACACCCGAACGTAAAGGATTTTACATTCTTCTCCGCCCCACATAACAAATATTCACGACTAGACTACATATTTCTTACCCAACAGGATCTCCCGTCCCTGAAAGCAGCAACCGTCGAACCGATGACCTTCTCGGACCACCACCCTATCTCAATGACCCTCACTTTCCCTGAAAAAGTATACCGCTCGCAAATTTGGAGACTAGACCCTTCCATCCTGACAGACAAAACCAAAGAATTAGAGATTCAAACTTGCCTAAGCAATTATTTCACTGAGAACAACACCCCGGACATTTCTAAACTTACTCAGTGGGCGGCTCACAAATGTGTTGTCCGAGGGAAATTGATTTCCCTGGGGGCCGCAATTAGAAAGGAAAAACGGGCCAAACTGGCTGATCTCTTTTCCAAACTTAATAAACTAGAAGCACTACACAAACGAAACCTGGCCCAGCAAACCCTCGTAGAACTACTAGAGACTCGTACACTCATTCAGGAAGAATTGGGCCATCACCTCAGGAAGAAATACACTCTATCTCAGAAACTTTTTTACGAATTCGGCAACAAAAGTGGCCATCTTCTTGCTCAAGCCTTACGCAAGAAAAGGGCTGCTAATACGATACACCACATACAATCCCCCACGGGTAAGACTCTCACGAATAACAATGACATAGCCAGAGAGTTTGAGAAGTACTACTCGTCCCTATATAATCTAGATAAATCCGAACCCCCTACTACCTTATCGAATGACAGACCCAATGATATTAACTCGTTCTTAGACCAATTTGCTCCAGGAAAGCTCCCCACTGACACCACCACGATTCTGGAATCCCCGATCTCTATTCAGGAATGGAAAAAAGCAAAGAAGATAAGGACCCCACCCAAACGGGAAATTATAGACCAATCTCATTATTGAATGTAGATGTCAAAATCTTTTCTAAGATTTTGGCAAACAGACTCTTACCGCTTCTCCCTTCCTTAATCTCTCATGACCAGACCGGCTTTATCCCTGGACGTGAAGCCAGGGACAACACTGTTAAAGCAATAAACTTACACCACCTTATGACACAGACAACCCAAAAAGGCCTGTTTTTGTCACTCGATGCGGAGAAGGCGTTCGACAGAGTAGCTTGGGACTATATGACAGCGGTTCTGAGGGCCATAGGATTGGGCCCATATATGTTAGGCCTAATCCTGTCACTATACACGGGACCATCTGCTAAGGTACGGGTCAACAATACTCTGTCGGACGCCTTTCCCATCGGAAATGGCACAAGACAGGGCTGCCCCCTGTCCCCCATCCTCTTTGTACTCACACTTGAACCATTCCTCCGTAAACTGACATACAACCCAGATATCCAAGGTATAAGTTCCTCCAAAAGAGAATATAAATACGCTGCTTTCGCAGACGATATTTTGTTGTTCCTGTCGAACCCACTGATCTCCCTACCAAACCTTCTTTCTGAATTTAAACAATTTCAGTTCCTCTCCCACCTTAAAATTAATTTCTCGAAATCCTTTGCCCTTAATATAACATTACCTCAACACATAGTTGATCAATGTAAGGCTAACTTCCCGTTCCAATGGAAACATGATTCCATCACATACCTAGGGATACAACTCCCTTCCAAACTCTCAAACCTCTACGCTAAAAACCATGTTCCTATCCTACACAGAATATCCTCTGATCTTGAAACATGGAACAAACCGCTTTTCTCTTGGTTTGGCAGAGCGGCGATCCTCAAAATGAATGCCCTCCCGAGAATACTCTATATATTGCAGGCGATCCCTATACATATACCTCCGGCCTTTTTTAAATCTTATAGAAACATATGCACTAAATTCTTATGGGGGAACCATAGACCCAGAATCAGCTTTACGCAGCTCACCCGACCTAAAAGACTTGGGGGCATAGGCCTCCCCAACCTTCTCAATTATTACACTGCTACACACCTTACCAGGATAGTGGACTGGAATACTCAATCTCTCCACAAAGATTGGGCTTCCCTAGAAGCATCTTTTTCTGCTCTCCCTTTGGAGTCTCTCCCATGGTTACTCTCACCCCACGTCCCCTCTGAATTACACGTACACCCACTTATAGGCCCAACCTTGCAATGCTTCAAAAAGCTTTGCTACCGATCACCCATATCTTCGATTCCCGGCCCACTGACACCTGTAAAAATGAACCCTGGGTTCCCACCAGGTATGCACGCAAAGTTTCTTACCGATAACTGGACACAGAGCCCAATTAGATCACATCAGTTCTTCCTCCGGGGCAAACTATTGTCTACATCCCAACTCTCCTCCCAACTAAACAAGCCACCCATTCCCCCTTGGACATATATTTTAATTGCTCATTTTCTAAAATCCCTTAACAAGAATATACAATGCTCCAGAGAACTCACCCCTTTCGAAAAGCTATGTATCCAAACGACACCCCAATCTCATCTAGTTTCTACCACACATGAACTCCTCTTCGCCGAGATGAAAGCTAACGAGACCTTAGCCTGTAAGAACTGGGAGTCAGACCTCTCGGTATCTCTTTCAGCGGAACAATGGGAACTAATTTTCCTCAACATACATAAAGGGTCGACGAATGTGTCGACCCAGGAAAACGGCTTTAAGATCCAATCTAGATGGTACCGCACGCCCACCCTTCTGCATAAATATAATCCCACAATCCCAGAGGTTTGCTGGAGATGTCTCCGGGAAAGGGGAACCCTTCTCCATATCTGGTGGTCCTGTCCATCTCTAAAAGACTTCTGGGAAAAGGTATGCCATATAACCTCTCGAGTCACCTCATATCATTTGGACCTTTCCCCTTCTCAATTCCTTCTACACCATTCACCCCTGTCGCACAATTCCTATCACAAATCCCTAGCAATGCACATGATCAATGCGGCAAAGCAGTGTATCCCTATACACTGGAAATCGACTCACCAACCAACCATAAAAGAATGGTTTAACAGAATATGCAAAATTGAGGAAATGGAAAATCTTATACATATTGCAAGAGAGACTCCGTCATCATTTAGTAAAAAATGGGCCTGCTGGTTACACTATAAAACGACCCCAGAATTTGCAAACTCCCTGAACCCTGACAAAGGATAAATTACTCCTCTGAGAATTGTCATTAAAAATCTACGACGTGCCAGGATCTCCCCTTAACCCTAAACCTTACAAAGACACCTCTCTCCTCCTATATCTCCCCCTATACAGATCCGCCCCTAGTTTCTCATAACACGCCCCTTGAACACCCCAAGGGGTCGGGGAAGTCAGAGACGGACCCCCTGCCAACGCCATCCCTTCCTGCCTCACTCCCCTCCCCTCGATCCCCACCCCACCCCTTCTCCTTCCACCACTTACCCCCTCCTACTTTCTCATCCACAAGCTTCTGTACAATACAACCACTAACATAGCTCCAGCCTACACTCCCGCATTCATACACTCTCAACGAAATAAACCTGTTTATAGCTCCTTCCCTCCCTTTCTGCCATATTGCACCTGTTGGCCTTTCCCTCCCACACAGACCAAAAGTCCATAACGGCATCCGTGAACCTACCTAGCTCTAACCTACCAACAAGATCTATCCCCGTCAATGGTAGTGGACTTTGACTAGACCCCACAACTACCTTGAATTAAGGTAGCCCACCCCAACACGGCCTAGTTCATGAAGGATGCACATAGCCATTTCATTTTCACTACCCGCAAGTTGAATTGTATGTGACACATGTTATTCATCCATGTTTTGTGGTTGTATTAATACCTTATTGTACTACTATTGTTCAAGATATCTGTAAATGCTTTTTACATTTCAATAAACTGTTTTTGGAAAAAAAAAAAAAAAAGAAAAAAAAAAAAAAAAAGTGTTTTTTTTCCCAAAAAAGTGCGATTGTAAGACCGCTGCGCAAATACGGTGTGAGAAAATGTATTGGAATGACCGCCATTTTATTAGAAAAAAAAATTGTATAATGTTTGAATGTTTGGGGGTTCTAAGTAATTTTCTAGCAAAAAAACGTGTTTTTAACGTGTAAACACAGAGTCTGAAAAACAGGCTCAGTCCTTAAGTGGTTAAAGGGCAAGAGAGGGGGAGGGATCAGGAGAAGAAGAGAGCAGGGAGGAAGGATAAGCTGCTGTGCTCCTGCTCTTCCCTCTGCTTGGGGAGAGCAGGGCATTGTGGAGATCCCCTTTATAGGACCCTTGAGGAGAAAAGGTCATGCTATACTACCGCAGAGATGAGGTGAGATGTAGGTTTTGCTATGCCCTTTGAACTCCCCCATCAACACGAGAAGAAAGCTATGAATAGCCACAGAGAGTGTAGGTAGTGTAGAGAGTATAGAGATCAACTGGAGAAGGAGGAGAAGGACTCCTCATATGACTATGAGGACCCCACTAAGGAGAAATACCAATTTTACTGACATCTTCTCCAAACTGAAGGATGCTATCTCTGCCCTTATTGACGCAGTACAATTATGAATTGCCCTGGAGCAGCCTGCGCCAACCTACCAATCTGGGTTGTTTAAAGATGCCTTAGCCAGCCAAAACAGACCCTGTACACTTGCTCTGTCACAGGTTAGGGACACCTACCTGGTGTCCAGGTGCAAAATCAAGCCAGGCAAGTTTAGTGCCTGGCCCTGGAATTCTCAGGCCTTCGCAATGAAAGCTAATATAAATTAGTTAAAACAGACAAAGCCAAAATATAGTTATTGTTAGGTCATGTGAGATTTAAAGGGATTGTAAATGATTTTCTTTTAAATTCAAACATGTTAGACTTTCCTGCTCTGTGCAATGGTTTTGCACAGAGCGGGCCCGAGCCTCCTTTTCTGGGGGCCCACGCCAGCCCCTATAGCAAGCTTGATGCACACTAGGCTTGTGCAATTTGTTTCATAACGAATCGAAATTCGTCCGAATTTAGCAACTTTCGGACATTCGGTCGCTTTTAACCCCCGCTAGCGGTCGAAGAAAGGGTAAAATGCGACTGTGTATCGCCGCTGCTGAAGCGCCCTCCCCTGAAAACCTTTCAGTGGATGCCCATGTGTTTACCTCAAAACTTTAACCAAAACATTGTGCTTTTTTTGTTTTCTGCCATGTGAACAAGACTATGAGGCTTACACGATAACTGACAAGAAAAACTATGCTGAGGTTCTATGTGTAACATCTTTTTCAGGCGGTAATCTCTCCGCACACTCATTTTATAGTATGCCAATAGTTCACAATGTGGTACTTGTGCAGCTTTTGTGTTGTTTGAAAATATAGTACAACCTAAGAGAACAAAAAAATATAGTGCAGCGCTATCCTATTCCCCAAAAAACAAAACAGATATACCTGTATATACTTCTTTTTTGAAGTTTATTTGCACTGAAGATTTTTTAATTATTTATGCAATGTAAAATGTGAACACAATATGTGCTATAAGCTTATATGAATAATTGTATAGGAATACACTGTATATATTGTACAGGACACCGGAAGTGTGTCCTGGATGGCAGGTACATTTCCCAGATATTTGGGTTGTAGTCCCTTTAAGGAGACAGTTGTGGAGACATTGCTGTGTTCAGGGGTTCAACCCATGCAGGATGAGGTGTCCCGGGGGGGTTTGGCTAGAGAGAGGACCGACTTCCACTCTCTGGTTTGATAGTCCATATTAGAGACCCAGAATTTCAGGGGTTAGGAGAGATTTGGGTGGGAAAACCCTCCAAACCTTGACTACCAGGACTGTGGTCCCGAAGGGGTTAAGCCCCAGGCAGGAGAGGCTTGAAAGGCATCAGAGGAAAATCAGCACCTGTGTCAAGGTACTAGAGCGGAGAGGGAGGCACACAGGCTGTGAGTAAGCGTGAGCTCTCGAGCTAGCTGAGACACTGGTTGCTGATCCCCTTGTGGCCTGTCTGGCACCCCTGTCACGGAGGAGCCCTGACTCCAGTGTAGGACCAACAGATTGGTGGTGAGCCTGTAGTGGAAGTTGTTGTACCAGGACTTTGGACTATTAACTTATTTTGGCTGAACAAAACTGTTTTTGTATATCTGTTTCTCAAATAAACAAACTGGTTGCTTTTACCAAACCGGCTAGCTGTCATTCCCAAGCTACATTAAATCATAATATATATATATATATATATATATATATATATATATATGTGTAGCGGCCTCACCCCTCTCCCTTGCTTTATCAGTTATATGGCTGTTGTCTAGGGGTACCTGGGAGAGAGGGATGATACACACCACGGCCCATGTCCTCCCGTAGCTAAGAGGTGAAGGCCAGAAGATTGGGCTTTTGTGTAGGTGTCCTAGAGTCAAGTCCAGTCCTTCGTCCCTGACTCCTTTGCTTAGGAACCCAAGTTCCACACAGTGAATAGGTACAACTCAGTTTTATTCTTCTTGCCAAGCAATAAAACAATCTTTCTCCTTTGGAAAAATGGGGGCAGATCGAGGCACAATCCTTTCCCTTCTTGCTGCTGCCCACTGTGCTGTCACCAGTGGTGAATAGTCACTGCCACTGACTAGGTAACATAGAATGTGAATTACCTTCGCTCACTTTGCCCCTGTCAGAGGAAGAAATCCGTCTAAGGGAGAAGTGGAGGCCTCTCCGTCACCAGCGATGCTGCACCGGACTCTTCGGAGAAGTTACTGCGCACCAGTCCTCACAAACTCAGACACGGGCACCCAAGGCGTTAGGGCCCCCTCGGATTCCTCCACCCTCGCGGAACTCAGTCGAAGGTACTGAGCCCCAGGCATCCGCCATAGTACCTCACCCCAGGCTAAAGGTGCCTGAGATGGACTCCATCTCTGCTCCGGCTAGGCCAAGGGCGCCTAGGCCCGGAACACCGGAACGCCAGCACCCAAGCTAAAGGTGCCTGGGCACGGCCACGTCCTCCGACTCTCTCCCCAAGGTCAGGGCGTCGCCCCCTTTATGACCTCTCCCTTTGCGCCACAGCCGGTTCCCCGTCCCGCTGTACCAGCTCCAGGGGAGGACAAAAAGGCACAGTTTGCGGTGTGAGTTCAGCTCCGGCCCAAGGCAACAGCGCCACCCAGGGACCCCAAGGAACCTCCCACCACTAGAGTCCTCACATGAATTCAAATACCCGCTACACTCTCCCCCTGGTGATTTGACACTGGTCCCCAGTGTCTAGTACAAACTCATACCCCACGAAGGGTGGTGTCATAAGTTCAGCCCAGAAACCAAACTACACAAATTAGCCCCGAATTGTGCCAAGACCTAAATGGGAAAGGGAAAACTTAAAACAATATAACTATAAAACTTTTCCAATAAAATACTTTAAATATCTCACACATTTACATTCCTCCCTCCCTCTGATTATCTAAAGACCACCCATTCTCAGTAGTCTTGACAGACGAGTCTCCTGCAGAGGGAAATAAAAGAAACATACATCCTATCAACATGTGTGTTTTGCTTGGAATGAATGAGTCTATCCTATAAGAAACCCATTCACTCCAATAGGTGCTGCATAATGTCAAAAAAACAAACAATCGTTGCGCAACACTGCCACCTGGTGACAGTGCCGCGGTCAAGACACTCATCACTTCCAGATGAATTTTCCTCTTGAACATCTTCTCTGTGACCCTGCACCTAAAACCCAAAGTCACTGATTTCTTTTAAGCGCAAGGAGAAGATGGGAGAACAAACAAAAACAGCTCCCATATCTCCAATGAGTAGAATTGCCCAAATACAAAAAAAAACTAGGGCACAGTCTGTGTGTTCTGGAAAAGGCACTCTGGAAAGTTCAGCCAGGAATAGAAAAGAAAAGCACACGAGAGTCTTTTTTTTTCTCTTTACAGGTAAAACCGTGGATGAGGCAATGATATAGGCTTCAGACGATCATCAAAAGCCTCCACATGGTACTCAACACTTTTTCCTTCCTTGCGGCAGATCACCACTTTGTCCGCATGAATGTGTCTTCCCAGCATCCATTTAGCTTTACAGTCCTGAAACTTCTTGGTGACCGTTGGTGAACAGGAAAGGTACCGCCGTGCTTGCTGTACTTTCAGTTTGTCCCACACAAAGGTATCATACCATCTTTGCCGAAAGACCTCCACCTCATAGAGCAGTTCCCGAGGCAGATACGGGTATTGCCACCCATATTCCAGAGCAACCTTCTGGCCAAAGAGACGCTGCAGCCTTGACAAAGGTGGCATAGTAGCTCGGTCTCCTTCTCCAGGTGGAACAATCGCTTCTGGGTGGCGAGGTGCGTTCACCACCTCGGTAGACCTGGGCCTAGGAGCCCGCAGTGACTGGCGTTGCACTCCCGCAACAGGAACAGGTGAAATGGATGTTGAATCCAGAAGGGGTACTTCAGACAGAGGACCAGCTTCTTCCCTTGGCTCCGAGACCTCCACCCGGGGTGTACTATCCCCAGTAGACATAGGTGGGTCCCTTGTAACACAGGACAAGGGTAGCTTCATCTTGTCCCATCCCTTCTGTAGGAAGATTTCGTCTATCTCCCCATCATCGCCATTGTCAGACAATGAATCCAGGTCAGAGGTGTCGTAGTACTCAGCGGGCAGATAATTCCCAGTCACTGAACTATCCCCCTTGACGGCCTCTACCGACTGTGGACTACCGCCACTTTCTACCACACAGACAGTCCCAACCCCTGGCTCACCTGGGCCTTTAGAAGAACAGGGATGTCCAGGACTCTTCCTACTGGAGCCATCCAGGCCAGGCAAGCAGTGGGGCGAAGCTCTTCCACGACCACACAAGGCCATCACTAGGCCGACTTTTCTTTTCAGTGGCCAGAGCAGGGAGCTGCTGGTGACCGAGGCAGCATCCTCTGATTTTTCTCTTTTCACCTCTGTTTGGGCAGTCACTTTGACCGGATCAGTGCGCACCAGCATTGATCTCTCCCTCCGGAGTGGCAGTCCCTGTGAGGTAGTTGAGGTGGAAAGCCCGAGGCTTTTCTGTGAATGGTTCCACCTCGAAGAGGAATTCTTTGCAGACCTCACAACGCCCAAACGGCTTCAGCTGGACCACCAGTCCCGAACAGCCGGGACAGATCACACCGAGGGCTTCCATGTCTCTGCAGGTAAAGAGAGCCAATCGCCCCCGGGGCCTTAGTCTTATCCCCGTATCCATAATCGGAGCAGCCAGAGAAGACAGATCCGCGAAGGAAGGTAACGGAAATCCACGGAGCACTTGAAGCCATCCTCTCTCTTTGCTGCTCCATTGCGCACTGACCCACCCGCGCCGGAATCTCAACGTGCGTATGTCCACGTGGCCGGACTCCTCCCACCTTCTGCACTTGTTTGCGGGCTTTTCCCTTGCCCCGCCCACGAACTACGCAGTTGCGGGTTGCCTCGTGGCGCGTTGGCCAATATGGCCGACCTACTCGGAACTCCTCCGGGCAGCAAAGTTCAAATTCAGACACCATACACATATCCCGGATACGATGCCCCCACATGTAGCGGCCTCACCCCTCTCCCTTGCTTTATCGGTTATATGGCTGTTGTCTAGGGGTACCTGGGAGAGAGGGATGATACACACCATGGCTCATGTCCTCCCGTAGCTAAGAGGTGAAGGCCAGAAGATTGGGATTTTGTGTAGGTGTCCTAGAGTCAAGTCCAGTCCTTCGTCCCTGACTCCTTTGCTTAGTAACCCAAGTTCCACACAGTGAATAGGTACAACTCAGTTTTATTCTTCTTGCCAAGCAATAAAACAATCTTTCTCATTTGGAAAAATGGGGACAAATCAAGGCACAATCCTTTCCCTTCTTGCTGCTGCCCACTGTGCTGTCACCAGTGGTGAATAGTCACTGCCACTGACTAGGTAACATAGAATGTGAATTAACTTCGCTCACTTTGCCCCTGTCAGAGGAAGAAATCCGTCCAAGGGGGAAGTGGAGGCCTCTCTGTCACCAGCGATGCTGCGCCGGACTCTTCGGAGAAGTTACTGCGCACCAGTCCTCACGAACTCAGACACGGGCACCCAAGGCATTAGGGCCCCCTCGGATTTCTCCACCCTCGCGGAACTCAGTCAAAGGTACTGAGCCCCAGGCATCCGCCATAGTACCTCACCCCAAGCTAAAGGTGCCTGAGATGGACTCCATCTCCGCTCCGGCTAGGCCAAGGGCGCCTAGGCCCGGAACACCGGAACGCCAGCACCCAAGCTGAAGGTGCCTGGACGCGGCCACGTCCTCCGACTCTCTCTCCAAGGTCAGGGCGTCCGCCCCTTTTATGACCTCTCCCTTTGCGCCACAGCGGGTTCCCCGCCCCGCTGTACCAGCTCCAGGGGAGGACAAAAAGGCACAGTTTGCAGTGTGAGTTCAGCTCCGGCCCAAGGCAACAGTGCCACCCAGGGACCCCAAGGAACCTCACACCACCAGAGTCCTCACATGAATTCAAATACCCGCTACATGTATATATATATATATATATATATATATATATATATATATATATACAGTATATATGTATATATTTTTTTCTATTTCTTTTTTTTTTAGGTATTTTATTTTTAACTTTTGGATAGAGTGGATTGGGATTAGAACCCCTGTCAGTTTTTATAGCTATCTGTGCCCCCCGTGAAGGAAATTCACCTCTCTATGTCTCCTGTTTACTATTATCATTGAAAGTGAAAGAAAATCATACATTTTGGGTTTTCCCAAGAAAAGTAATATAGGGGAAATCTTCCAATGGGGTCACCCGTCCCGATGACCTGCGGGGGCCCCAAGGTATTTCCTTAATCTGCAGGGATTTCCTCTCCCTTCCTGTTTGGCTATGGGACAGGAAGTGAATGGAAATCTCCACAATGGGACACAGATGGTGAAAAAAATATCCCACAGGCCTTATAACCTTCCCTTGCTGCTCTATCCAAAATGAAAAAAAAGTTTTGCCTATAGTTCTACTTTAAGCTTCTTTTTAGGTTGGGATAGTGCTGCACTATACTTTTTTATTTTATTAGGTGCTGGCATCTTAGTGAAGAATAGGGTAATAGCAAGTAATAAAAATAATAATGTAGCGGCCTCCACCCTCTCACTCTCGGTTCAGCTCGTCTGTCTCTTGTCTAGGGGTTACTTTAGAGGAGAGAGAGAGAGGTCACTACGCCAAGCCTTCACCGCAAGTAGTTGTGTGGTGTGAGCAAAGTTCTTTTACCTCCAGGCCGGTGTCCTGCATCAGAGCCTCCACCTCCTTTGGAACAATGTCTGCCAGAAAATGAGCCTCACACCCATAAAGTCCAACACTCCTTTATTCTTCCAATAACAGAGTATACACAACAGTTGAACTCCTTCTTTTCTCTATAGAACAGACAGGGGGGGGGGGTGTGGGAACGAATAGGCCCCAGACACAACAAACTCTCCACTTTCATTCCTGAAAGTGGGTTGCGGTCTCCAAGTGAGGGGGGATTTCCTTCCAGGCGGTCTCCGATGGGAGGCTCACCTGTCACTGGCAATTTGCTGCACCAGGTCTTCAAGCAAGTATCTCCCACCGGTCCATTACGCCTCCCGGGGTTCCCTAGGATCTCCTTCCCTCACGAAACTCAGTGGAGGGCACTGAGCTCCAGACCTCCATCCGAGTACCCCACCCCAGGCTAAAGGTGCCTGGGATGGAACACGACCTCCGAACTTCCTCTAGGCCTAGACCGCCCAGGACTCCAACACGACCACCGCCCTCAGGCTGAAGGTGCCTGGGGCTCCGCCTCGACTCGACTCCCCGCCACCAAAAATGGCCGCCCCTTTATACCCTCTCCCAGCAAGCACGGCGGGTTCCCCGCCCCACCATACAACCGCTGAGAGAGACCAAAAGAGGTACGACACCGCAACGATGGCTTAACCCTGGGCCCAAAGAGAGAGCGCCACCTGATGGGCCCCAGGGAACCATACATCAGTTTCCCCACCAGATTCAAAAACAGGAAAGCATATACCCGCTACACTCTCCCCCTGGTGATTTGACACTGGTCCCCAGTCTCTGGAATAAACTATGTCCTCAACGGCTGACATAGTCCAGTCCAGAAACCAACTACAAATTGTACAAAATAAAACATTTTTTTTTTTTTACTATCTAACTGAAGCAGTTGTGCCTGAGCCTTACATGAAAGGGAAGGGAAGGGAAACAACAACATTTAACCATAATATTGAAATCACATTTCCATATCACACTTTTCCCACCCATCCTGACTAAGATCCACCCCATCCTCAGTGGTCTTGACGGAATGCTCTCCTGCAGAGAGAAAAAGA
The DNA here is from genome assembly GCA_029206835.1 of Rana muscosa. NCBI lineage: Eukaryota > Metazoa > Chordata > Amphibia > Anura > Ranidae > Rana > Rana muscosa. The sequence continues at coordinate 104,764,814 of CM055116.1, read as the reverse complement.
AAATTAACACACATAAACCCTGACACATGTATTCGTGTAAGAGGAAAGAAACTTCTTTGTGAAGAAATCCCTTTTCTCCATAGAGTGAGTGTGTGAAAAGTGTTAATGATGCGCAACACTGCCACCTGGTGACAGCGTCGCGGTAACTGCACTCGTGGAACTTTCCTTCTTCTTTGGGCCCTATCTACCCCAGTGTCCATGATGACTGCTGGAAAAGTGAAGAACAAACTGGAACAGTCCCTCAACTCTTCTGGGTAACAGAAGAACAAACTCTGGAAAGTTCAGCAATGCAAAAGACTACAAGAACGGAGTCTCTTTCCTCCTACAGATAGAAGCGAGGGTTCGGCAGAACAAGGGGCTTCAGATGTTGATCCAGAGTCTCTATTTGGTATTCGACATCTTCCCCCTCTTTGCGTTGAATCAGCACCTTGTCCGCGTGGATATGACGTCCAACCATCCACTCTGCCTTGCAGTCTTTAAAACGCTGAGTTGCTTTGGGAGAACACGCAAGGTACCTGCGGGCGTGTGTAACCTGAAGGTGGGTCCACACAAAGTCATTGTACCAGCGCTCCCGACACACTTCTACTTCGTACAAGAGTTCTTTAGGCAAGTATGGGTACTGCCACCCATACTCTGCAGCAACCTTCTGTCCGAATGTGGTGACTTGCTGTTGGTCCATTGCGCACTGCCAGTTTTTTTTTTTTTTGCCAAGTCCCACGTGTAGTCCTTCACACGTATCGGACCCCTTCCCTTTGCTCCAGTTTGCGAGCTTTTTTTTTTTTTCTTTCTGAGTCACGCCCACGAACTAAGCGATGGGGGTGTGCCTGGTGGCGCAGTGCAAATAGAAGCCCCCACGTGTACTACTTCACACGGCTGAGCTCCCCCCTTTTCTCGCTCTTCTGCGTGGGCCTTTCCCTTCACCGGGTCATGTCCACGACTTTGAGCAGGGATGCACTTTGGCCAATGATGGCCGGCCTACTCGTAACTCCTCCGGGCAGACACGTCCAAACTCCGTTGTAGCATGAACACCATCCCGGACCCGAACCCCCATGTGTAGCAGCCTCCACCCTCTCACTCTCGGTTTAGCTTGTCTGTCTCTTGTCTAGGGGTTACTTTAGAGACAAGAGAGAGAGGTCACTATGCCAAGCCTTCACCGCAAGTAGTTGTGTGGTGTGAGCAAAGTTCTTTTACCTCCAGGCCGGTGTCCTGCATCAGAGCCTCCACCTCCTTTGGAACAATGTCTGCCAGAAAATGAGCCCCACACCCATAAAGTCCAACATTCCTTTATTCTTCCGATAACAGAGTATACACAACAGTTGAACTCCTTCTTTTCTCTATAGAACAGACAGGGGGGGTGTGTGGGAACGAATAGGCCCCAGACACAACAAACTCTCCACTTTCCTTCCTGAAAGTGGGTTGCGGTCTCCAAGCGAGGGGGGATTTCCTTCCAGGCGGTCTCCGATGGGAGGCTCACCTGTCACTGGCAATTTGCTGCACCAGGTCTTCAAGCAAGTATCTCCCACCGGTCCATTACGCCTTCCGGATTCCGGTACCCACTCCCGGGGTTCCCTAGGACCTCCTTCCCTCGCGGAACTCAGTGGTGGGCACTGAGCTCCAGACCTCCATCCGAGTACCTCACCCCAGGCTAAAGGTGCCTGGGATGGAACACGACCTCCGAACGTCCTCTAGGCCTAGACCGCCCAGGACTCCAACACGACCACCGCCCTCAGGCTAAGGGTGCCTGGGGCTCCGCCTCGACTCGACTCCCCGCCACCAAAAATGTCCGCCCCCTTTATACCCTCTCCCAGCAAGCACGACGGGTTCCCCGCCCCGCAGTGTATATTGTTGTTCTATAAATGCCAAGTTGGCTTCTGCCTTCACGAGGGAAGCAGCAGAATCTCCTCTGATCTTATTAATGGCTGTCCTCAGAACGGACCTAGCATGTAATTTAAAGGAGTCCCACACCGCTGCTGGTGATGCTCAAGGGTCATTATCTACAAAGTATTGTTTCAGTTCATCTAGGAGACTATCATCTTCTGGGAGCAGTGAGAGCCAGAAAGGGTAAGGCTCCATGCTCTGGGGGGCTTTGTAACGTGAACACTAAGGGTGACCCAGTAAGGGCAATGATCAGATAATAGTTTAGGACCAAATGCCGCTTCCTTCAGTCTAGGGAGGAGAGGTCTGGATAGTAGGATAAGGTCGATGCGGGACATCGTGTTATGCGTGGCCGAAAAGCATGAGTACTGCTTGGTGTGTGGATTTAGATGTCTCCAGGTATCCACCAAATTAAAGATAGAGAGGAGCCTGGAGAATCTAGTGTCACGTGTGGGTGCTGCGTGCATATCAGTTGGCCTCAGTCTATCCACCCCAGGGTTGAGAGTTTCATTAAAATCCCCAAGCCATACGGACTGTACCGCGGGGTACCGTGACATGTATGTCAATCCCTATGTAACAATCGTGGCACTGAAGGGAGGGGGTATATAGAAAGCCATCACCAGGAAAGGTACACCATAAATTTTAACATATGAGAAGACGTACCTTTCCTGTGGGTCAGAGGAGATATCACACAGTTCAAAATGTAAGGATTTGGCCACCAAAATTGAGACTCCACGAGCATGGGACGTGTGGGTAGAGTGTACCACCCACCCGATCCACGGTCGGCGAAGTGCCAACTGAAGACGACCCTCCACATGTGTCTCAACCACCACAATAATATCTGCATACTGTTTCTTAAGGAAGGTGAGGGCCGCCGAACGTTTAATCTTGTCACGAAGGCCCCGCACATTCCATGTAAGGAACTTTATAGTAGCCATGTTACACACAGAAGAATAGACATTGAAGCCAGAGTAGGGGCAAAGCCCAAAGAATCACTAGAGTACCGGCTTGCATGTAAATACATTATCGACTTATTGACCCTAAAATCTAGTTGCATCAGGTAAGCTATAAGCACCAAAATAACCCATAACCATAGTACACGAGTAGATAAACCTTGCATTGCCAAACCATAATGTACAAATTCACTCCCCCCTCCCCCCTCCCCGCCCTACACCCTCTCAAACTGGTGCGGGCATCATCCCAAAACTTTTTGTACCCATCCCTCGGGTAAAAGGGGCTAGAGTCAAACTCTAGATATCCAACAGAAACATGAGTCATCAGCTTTTGTAGTAGGACAAAATACGAATAAAAAAGAAAAAAATGAAAATGAAAAAACATGGCGTCAGTGACTCAATCCTGCCAAACTCCAGGTAAATCCATGAACAGCAGAGCCTGCAAAAAACAACTGGCAGGACTCCATGTCTAGCCCCCCAGGTAAATACCTGTGTCCCCGAGGAGGGTTGGGCAAAATCACACTGCTACACCGTGCTCTTTCCGGGTAGGTCAGCAACGTGTCTGGAGTCTCAGTGTCAATCATGAGGAGGTTGTTGCATCAGAACAAAATAAATGAAGTGGTGAGCTAGGCCCTGTAAGTCAGCATCGAGGTATTGAAGGGGTATTGCTGGCAGGACCCCCTAGTCAGCATAGGAGTGATCTATCAGTTCGCGTTAGCACTATACATAAAGGCCTCTCAGCTCAGACACAGTCAACGGAGAAAAGAGCAGGTAAGTGGCAGGGAAAAGAACAAGTCATGGAAAATAGTGAGGAGGTAAGAACTTACAGGATCACAGAAGTACAAAGTGCAGCGGTCTCCGATTTCAGCAATCAACATATACAAAGTGTCTCCGACGATCGGCCATGGAATTAATGCGCCGCGTCTCCACGACCCTCTCGCCATTCCAGCCATGTATTCGCCTCTTCAGGATTCTCAAAGAAGAAGGCCCGGTTGTCCACCTCCACCCGCAATCTGGCCGGGAATAGCATTGAATATTTCAGGTGTTTAATGTGTAGCTTGCGCTTCACTTCCATAAAGTTTTGGCGGTGGCGTTGCACATCTGCAGAAAAATCTGGGAAAATAGCCACTCTACCATTCCCATGGGGTGTGTTGCCCTTCTCCCTGGCCAGCCGCAGAACCGCGTCTCGATCCTTGTAATTTAAAAACTTGGCTATGAAGGTGCGAGGGGGAGCCCCCGATGGGGGGGGGGCTTTGCTGACATTCGATGGGCCCTCTCCACCGCCAAAATGGCGGAGAAGGCCTCCCGACCATAGGTAGTAATCAGGAGTTGCTCAAGAAAGGTGGCTGGGTCCTTACCCTCCGCACCCTCCAGGAGACCGATGAAACGGAGGTTACATCTCTTTAAACGGTTTTCCATACCATCTTGTTTCGCAATAAGCTGGTTGATCTGTAGCTGCATGCGATCAGATCCTGTTTGCAGGGGCGGGATGGCGTCTTCCACTAGGCCCAAACGGTTTTCGACCTCCGTGACCCTGCCACGGAGTGTCTGGAAATCCTGTCGGAGAAGCGAAATGTCAACCTTGACCTCCTCTATCTGGGCTGTGAGCGAGGTCTGACAGAGTGTTATAGCCTCGAAGAGTGCGGCTCCATCCACCGGTACCTGAGGAGGGTCGGCACACGTGGCACCGCCATCTTCCCCCGCATCCCCGCCCTCCAGTCTCCGAAACTGTGCGAGCTTAGCTGCAGCTGCTTTCTGGGTTTTGAATGGAGACATAGCGCAGTTGTCTCTTGGGGTCCCCCGAGTAGATAGAAGGTCCCAGGATTTAGTAAATTCCAGGATCAATAGACGGAGCTCCTTCTAAGTGTGACCTACTCCTTGCTGCGTCAGGCCACGCCCCCTCAAACAATAATCCAATGGAAAACCTTTACAGCATCAGGGAGCTGATCTGTACTCTACAGTAGGGAAACCTTTGTGGCTCTGAGAAGAGAACATGCCATGGCAACAGGCAATTTTACTGACAATTTTCTATTTTCTGGAGTTCTACTTTAACATCTATAAAATTAGTTAGTGGAGATCATAGTATCTGTTGCTGGGATTCCCGTACTACGGCATTTTTCTGAAACTGCATGGGCAATCCCCCAAGACTGTCAAGCCTTGTACACACGGCAGGTTTTCTCGGCAAGAAAGCTGCTGGGAGAGCTTTTTGTCGAGAAAACCGGCCGTGTGTACGGTTTCTCGGCGAGAAAACTGCCGGGAATCCCGACGAGCAAAATAGAGAACCTGCTCTCTATTTTCTCGTCGGGATTCTCGGCAGAGTGTTTCCTGCCGAGAAAACCGTGAGTGTGTATGCTTACCTGTCCCAGGTAAGCCCGCGCATGCTCGATGAGACTTCGACGCATGCGCGGTAGCTTACAAGGGTAGTGTAGGGTGTAGCAAGATGGCGGCAACGGCATTGAATGTGATAAGCGCATGCTCGTCATAGTCAATGACGTCACCGCGTTCTTGCCATTCAAAAGAATGGCGGTTCTTTTGAATGACCGTGTGTACACTCGGCGAGCAAGGAAAGCTTGTTAGGAATCCCGTCAGGAAAACCAACGTTTTTTTCCTGACGGTATTCCCGGCCGTGTGTACGAGGCTTTAGGCTTGCAGTTGTGCAATACCAAAAACTGTCGGGGATCAGTAGTTTATTGCCACAATTAATCACTTAATTTTTGTATTGAATAACAGACACTTACACTTGCCCAGTGGAATGGCACAATTTTATGATGGATTAGCGATCAATCATGGCAAGATTTGGTCACACAAATGCAGATCAATCAGTCATCACCACTGTAAAGGGGGATTTAATGCAGTGTCTAATTTTTGCTTCTTTGAATCGGCTGCAACACATCTATCAATTCAATTTTTTTGTTCAAGTATTGTGACAGACAGTATCTGCCTAAACCCACTTAATATCAGTTCTAAGGCGTCTCCAATTTCTGAGACACAAATGTGTGATTTCAGCTTTGTCAGATTATTCAACCCTTCACGGCTCTCTTTACGCTGTCTAGGATCAAACTGTCACAAGTGTTGACAAGAGCCAGCGGGAATTACATGTTTCCTGGTCTCTGGAGGGGTACAAAAGGGCTTAAGGCAGCGGCTCAAGTCGGTTCTCACTGTGACTTTCTGGCAGCACCTGGTTATCAAGTCGTGAGGACTGCAGGGTATCAGCACAGAGGATATAATAAGGCTCAGAGATTGTTAAGACTGCTGGAAGAATCAAGCTCAGAGGAACAGATCATTTTCAAGACAAGTTCTCAACGAGATGCTCTGTGACTAGTTGTATAAAAATAGCAGATGCTGCAGCGCCTATGAAACAGAAGCTCATAAAAAGAACAATGTACTCCTGTTTAGGATTGACCTATTTAATCTGCTGTTACGAGAGTAAATGTTCTATTTTCAAAAAAGCAGCACAATGGGGTGAAACACTTTTGTCATAAAGAAGCATACTCAATGATTAGTGGAAATTTTACTTACTGCAATTCTTTTGTGAACACCCTAGCCGACCTATCTCCTGTAATTCATGGACAACCTGCGCTATGCCAGCATGCTCTGGGTGGTCCAGCCCAACCTCTGTTCTTCTCGGTTGAATGTGCTAACACAGTGGGAGGAAAATGGGTCAAGCATTTGCTGTAGCTGAAACTTACAGGACTCCTAGGGCAGGCATGTCCAAAGTCCGGCCCGCGGCCCGGTTTTCGGATGGCCCACCTGGTGATCTTGATATATATATCTTTTGTGGCCCCCAACGAATCCCTGAGCGCCGGGGGCCACAAAAGATAGTATGCTGGCTGCCTTGGAGGAGAGGGACGAGTGCCGTGCATACAGGAGAGTATTTCCTGTGTAAAAGGAAGTCCCGTCTACTGCGCTGCCATTGGACAACTGTTCTGTCCATCACAGGAGGCGGGACTTTCAATTAAAGAGGCCCGTCGAGAAAACAGGAGTTTCTCCTGTATGTCTGTCGGCGCTCATCCCGCCCCCTCCCTGTCTCCTCTGCAGGCTGCACTGACGATAATGGTGAGTCTGCATTCATGGCAATTTAGTGGGTGCTGCATTCATGGCAATTTAGTGGGTGCTGCATTCATGGCAATACAATGGGTGCTGCAATTATGGCAATTTAGTGGGTGCTGCATTCATGGCAATTTGGTGGGTGCTGCATTCATGGCAGTACGGAGGGTGCTGCATTCATGGCGATACGGTGGGTGCTGCATTCATGGCAATACAGTGGGTGCTGCATTCATGGCAATACGGAGGGTGCTGCATTCATGGCAATACGGTGAGGCTGCAGAAGGGCATGGATTAGGCTGCATTGATGGGCACAGACCCTTATTTTGTTTCACAGTTCTTTATTTAAAATGTAAGATTTTTTTTTCCTGAAACATCCTTTTTTAAATTGAAGGTGCGTGTTATAAGCCGATAAATACGGTATATCCAAATAATATGCCCAAGCTCATCTCTTGATGCTTTTAAATGGGCGATGCTTACCTCCTTCTCCTTGCAGCATAAACAAGTGAAAGCTATTATAGTAAAGCACTGGGATATCTTGAAAAACGATAATATCCTTGGTTCAGTTTTACCAGATCAGGCCAAAGTTATTTTCAGAGGGGCACCTACCCTTCGGGGTAGAATAGCACCTAATATCATCAACCCCCCAGTACGCCCCTCCTTTTTTCATCAATTGGTGGGCTACCATCCATGTAAGAGGTGTAGCGTGTGTAGGTATAACACATCTGGTAGGAGCAAAACCCTGGAGTTTAGGTCAACTAAGACAGGGAAGGTGTATCCAATTAAACAATTTTGCACATGCTCCACCACACACATAGTATATCTTATCACCTGGCCTTGCGGGAAACAATATGTTGGCCGTACAATTAGGCCGTTTTCCGTGAGAGTAGGTGAACATGTTTCTCTTATTTTGGGGGGTGATGTTAATCATACGGTGCCCAGACACTACAGATTGCATCACGGTAGGAATCCAGCTGGCACACAATTTTTGATCATTGATCACTTCATCCCCCATTGGAGGGGTGCCCCTAAAATTAGGGGTGTGTCTCAGTTGGAGACCTACTGGATATATGAATTACAAACGCACAGGCCGTCTGGTTTAAACGTCGAATGGGATATTAATTCCTTTATCGACCAATCTTAAGAATGGCAGTTTCCATTAGACCATGGACCAATCATACTTTTTCTTAAGGAAATTTCAGGAGGATTATTATCCCCCATGATTATTTCCTTTTTTATTTTTGTTATATTTTATGTATTTTATCTATGTCATATAATATGTGATTTTTATGAGTTACTGTGTAGTTGGATTGAGGCCGCTCCTGGTTTGCCCATTAGACAGCAATTGTTGTCTCAATCACGAATTCATTTTGTGAGGATTTAGGATAATAGCCTCTTAGTTTGTCTCTTACAGGAGACTAACTTTTCATGTCAAGATTCTTATTCCACACACAGCAAGATGATCAATAGGTTTAATACCTCCTCTTTGGTCATCTATTTATTCTTTTTTAATTGTTCTATGACCTTTTTTATAATATTAAAGGCAGTCACCATCGCACCCATTTTCTTTTGGTTGCATGCAATACCCTTTTCTGGCCGCATTAGTAGACATATTATATCTATGGAGACCGCTAGGGGTTTATGTGATTCCAGTCAGGGCTGCGTTCCACGCTCTGTGTTATGCATGGCGTTGGAACGCAGCGCTCGGTTTATAATTGAGCCTGCTGTTGATGACGCACAGCGTCATTTCTGCTTGTTATGGGTGTTCCCTGTGTAGCATGGGCTCCGTGATGGACATGTGATGTCACGTGACTGTCATCTCGAGCTAGATGACGCTGTTGTGTTATACCCTGGATAATCATGTGACGTGATGTCACGTGACGGTCATGTGGCGTTGGACGGCGCCGCTGCGCCGCCCACGTATGGCGTGTACGTCCGCACGTCGGCCGGCGTCTCGTTTGCATATGCAGGCGGAGTGACGCGGGACTGTGGGACGGGCACGCCAGGCTGTCATTAGACAGCGTTAAAGGTGTCATGGCTCCTATCACGAGGATCTCACACACACATGCGGAATCAGAGGATTTAGCCCTTACCATGCATAGGTAAGCGGCTATATATGTTGACATTATACTATTAATAGCTCCCCTTCTGGCCGATACAGCTTCCCATGAATGAACCAGTCACGTATGGAGGGGTTCCATAGAGAGGCTTGGGATGCACGCTTTGGCGCCATCTTTGATTTCACAGGAAGTGCTGTTCTGGTGGGCAGATCAGGGGGAGGTCTCTGTCACATATAAATAGCATACAGGCAACAGTGGAGTCATGCCCCAGACGATGCAACATTTTGCGAAACGCGTCGGGAGACTCTACTGCTGCTACTGAGTGTCTTTGCAAAGCATCAAATCTATGGATTGAATGTAAGTGTACTTGCCTATATTCATTAAAATCCTTTGCGTTATTACGCTATGTGCCATCTCCCTTCTTTTTCCACATGAACTTTATGTGAGTCAAATTTCCTATTGGCTTGAATTTCTGGTATCCCCTCCTGAGCTTGGACCTTGGATATAAGGGTGTGCAGTGTTTATCTGGTTCCATATGCACGGACGTATACATATTCAGCCTGTTTGACCCCATACACGTATGTGTATTGGGTCCACTACATCCGGTAAGCCTCCCCTTCACGTGGTGGTGGTTATGTTACAAGTCACATATTTACTTTGGAAGATTCACTTGCACCTTTTGGAATTGATTTGAATATATGTTTCATCACATCTATTTGGAGTTCTATATACAATTGGACTTTTTATTCATTAATATATTTGGATTTTTATTTATTATTTTTTCTGTGATTCAGTTAATTTTGGAGCACTTGGTTTTTCACATTGTCATACACATAGCGCTGCATTTTTTGTATATAATATAAGGGCAGTGTATTAGTGCTCGGAGGAACACACTTAGACCAAATTTTAACGAATGTCAGGCAAAACGGTCGGCCCTCAAGCATGTTCACTTCATCAAATCTGGCCCCCTTTGAAAAAAGTTTGGACACCCCTGCCCTAGGGGAATACTAGAATATGCAAAACTGAGGCACGGGATTCAACTCATCAATGGATCACGATAGATGTCCAAAAAAATTCATGAGGCACAATGGCTATAGTGAAGCTGCACTTAAACATAAATCGGGTACCCCTATATACAGGGGAACTCAAGTTTGGAAGCTACAAATACAAGTCCATAAAGAGCACCAGACTTAGCCCTGCTCAAGATTGGCAGTGTGCTGCTGCTACTTTAATCCTGGGCACTGTGTCATTTTTTTCATCAATTAATTGTGACACTGCCATTTTGAGTCCTCCCAGGTTTTGCCAATGTAGCGGGGTGTTCCCCTTTAATGCAGAGAGACTAAATTACCCAGAACCCTGTTCGGCAATGTTTCCACCGCAGAGACTCTTGGGAGGGGTTATAAGAGGAGGAGGCGAGGCTGGGCTCGGTCTCTTTGGGACACGAGACTTCAGAGACTGATCCTCCTGTGCGGATGTGTCGGAGTGCAGGGCCTGAAGCCTGAGGCCTTGCGCAGCACCAAAGAGCTTTCCACCTCTCTGCGAGCCTGGGTGGCATCTGACTTCGCTCGACTACAGCCTTGTTGGATCGGGGACCCGATCGCTGAAGAGACGGAGTGTGTGTGTGAGACACAGTTGGTGGAAGTTCCCGGACTGGGACCATAGTCCGGGCGGGTGAGAGGGCATATGCCCAACCGATATACTGTTACTGCATATAGGCCTATAGACTGCCGTGGCCTATGAGTTGTTCTTAGTGCTCTTATTGAAGACCCTTGTTAGAGCTGAACCTACCGTTCGTATAGCCAAGTTTCTACTCCATCTTTACCTACCCCATTGGATTACAAAGTTTGTACTCTGTTAATGTGCACCACCGTTAAAGATCTGCCGGTGAAGAAAAAAGGACTAAGTTGTAGATATCAGAACCAGGCCTGGTGGGGTCTCTAAGGTGTTTTGGTTACTGCGCCACAGGGCACTTAGCTAACGCTCGCCCGCGTGGCGCACTTGTTATGTGTTAACCCTATAGTGTGTTAGTGTGGCTGGGCTCTGCATTACAAATGATTATTCTGTAAACTGTTATTGATGTTACCCTTTTCTTTACCAAGAGCTTAAGTAAAATCTTACATTTATTTCAATTTAGTATTGTCTCAATGCTCAGTTATTCATACAGTATAAGATATACAATTTACTGTCAGTACTAGCTGTGCCAGTAGGGGATAGAGCATATTGCCGGGGGTTGGCGGAGCTGTCTTCAGGGCCCAAACTAAATCTGCGGCCTTCTTAGTTGGAGGTATCGCTACACGTGGGGGTTCTCGTCCGGGATCCTGATGCAGCAAGTGAACGCCAGAGGTGCCGGCATAGACCCAATGGATCCACGAGCGGTAGAAGAGTGGTGCAAAGCCTCTAACGCAGAGCCAAACCAGTCGATAGTCATCAGCCTCCCTGGGGAGGCATGGTCGACTGAAACGGTAGAGGAGTTGATGAAGTCAGTGTCCCCAAATCACACACCGTGGGTGACGGAGATAAAGTCAGACCCAGACATCTCATATCAGTATGCATTAGTGGAGTACTGGAACGGGATGCCAGAGGCCTGTAAGCGCAAGTGTGTGCGGACGCCAGACAACAGAACTTATAGGTTGGCGCACGCAGTAACTGAAAAAAAGGAACCATCACCAACGGGATAACCGCAGGCTACGGCCCGTACCCCACCGGAAAAAGGAGGCAGGGCGACGCCTCCGGTGACGCCTGCACCTATCACTGCTATATCACCAGAACTGATAGGTGCAATAGGGGATCTGCTAACCAAGTGTCAGAAGGCAAGCACGGTGCATGTAGAGACTAGCTACCGGAGACTAAAGACATTCTCAGGGAAGCTCCCTGTCCCCGCAGGGGAAGAAGACTTTGACACCTGGGTGGAGCAGGCATTGCAGGCAGTAGAGGCATGGGAGGTGCCTGAAGCGCAGAAGAGGCAACGAGTGATGGAAAGCCTTAAAGGCGCAGCAGCAGAAGCAGTGAAAAGTTTTCGGTTTGGGAATGCAGATTGCATGGCTCAAGACTGTCTAGCCATGCTGCAAGAAGAGTTTGGTCAATTGGAAAAGGTGACAGAGATGGTCTACCAATTTGAACATACTTTCCAACAACCAGAGGAGAAACTTTCCGAGTATGTTAGAAGACTGAACAGGTTGTTGTGCAAGATTGTGTTGAAGAAGGGGATGAGGCCCCAAGATACAGATGCGGCAAGAATGAAGCAAGTCTTAAAGGGAGCGCTGCGCTCGGATCCAATCTGGCTGCACCTGAAAACCTCAGGAGGAGGAACGTTGCTGACTAGGGATGAGCTCGGTGTTCGAGTCGAACATACGTTCGACTCGAACATCGGCTGTTCGATCGTTCGACGAAGATCGAACGATTTGGGCCGTTCGTGCCTAATTCGAGTGACGCGAATGGCCCACAATGCACTACGCCATCGCAGTGTCATCCAGGCGCTGTGATTGGCCAAGCATGCACTGTGACCCCGCATGCTTGGCCAATCACAGCGCCGGCAGCGAGGAGAGCAATGATTGGCCACAGGCAGGATGCCTGTGGCCAATTATTGCTGAGGGGGTTTAGTACACGCCCCACACTATAAAAGGCCGCCAGCACGGCGGCCTAGTGTAGTGTGTTCCGGAGCAGGGAAAGAGAAGCATAGGCAGGGACAGTGACATTTATTTTTTCTTGCTTAACCTGGATTCCTTTAGTTTAGGGAAAGAGAAGGATAGGTAGGGAGAGTGTCAGTGTGTTTTACTGTACGAATCCTTGTTTCTAGGGACAGGGAAGGACAGTGAGGGAAATTCTCCTTGTGCTATAGTGTGCTTTAAAAAAACCTTTTTTCTAGGGACAGAAAACTATAGGTAGGGAGAGTGTCAGTGTGTTTTACTGTACGAATCCTTGTTTCTAGGGACAGGGAAGGACAGTGAGGGAAATTCTCCTTGTGCTATAGTGTGCTTTAAAAAAACCTTTTTTCTAGGGACAGAAAACTATAGGTAGGGAGAGTGTCAGTGTGTTTTACTGTACGAATCCTTGTTTCTAGGGACAGGGAAGGACAGTGAGGGAAATTCTCCTTGTGCTATAGTGTGCTTTAAAAAAAACTTTTTTCTAGGGACAGAAAACTATAGGTAGGGAGAGTGTCAGTGTGTTTTACTGTACGAATCCTTGTTTCTAGGGACAGGGAAGGACAGTGAGGGAAATTCTCCTTGTGCTATAGTGTGCTTTAAAAAAACCTTTTTTCTAGGGACAGAAAACTATAGGTAGGGAGAGTGTCAGTGTGTTTTACTGTACGAATCCTTGTTTCTAGGGACAGGGAAGGACAGTGAGGGAAATTCTCCTTGTGCTATAGTGTGCTTTAAAAAAACCTTTTTTCTAGGGACAGAAAACTATAGGTAGGGAGAGTGTCAGTGTGTTTTACTGTACGAATCCTTGTTTCTAGGGACAGGGAAGGACAGTGAGGGAAATTCTCCTTGTGCTATAGTGTGCTTTAAAAAAACCTTTTTTCTAGGGACAGAAAACTATAGGTAGGGAGAGTGTCAGTGTGTTTTACTGTACGAATCCTTGTTTCTAGGGACAGGGAAGGACAGTGAGGGAAATTCTCCTTGTGCTATAGTGTGCTTTAAAAAAAACTTTTTTCTAGGGACAGAAAACTATAGGTAGGGAGAGTGTCAGTGTGTTTTACTGTACGAATCCTTGTTTCTAGGGACAGGGAAGGACAGTGAGGGAAATTCTCCTTGTGCTATAGTGTGCTTTAAAAAAAACTTTTTTCTAGGGACAGAAAACTATAGGTAGGGAGAGTGTCAGTGTGTTTTACTGTACGAATCCTTGTTTCTAGGGACAGGGAAGGACAGTGAGGGAAATTCTCCTTGTGCTATAGTGTGCTTTAAAAATAGGATTTTTTACTCACCGTAAAATCCTTTTCTCGGAGTCCATGGACCGACACAGCTTCTCTATTGACAAAGTGGGTATTATCCGTTAATTAGGAGTGACTAGGCAGAAAAACTTGTAAAAAGTGTTGCATCACACCTTCTACAGTACCGCCCAGGGGGCGGACCCTCTGGGTATACCCTCTCAGTCTGCACATCGCAGATCAGTTCGTCAAAAAGCAGTACAACTTAAAAGGAGGGGTGGGTGCTGTGTCGGTCCATGGACTCAGAGAAAAGGATTTTACGGTGAGTAAAAAATCCTATTTACTCTTTCGTCCATGGACCGACACAGCTTCTCTATTGACAAAGTGGGACGTCCCAAAGCAGTGTCAGAGAAAAAACGAGGGGTGGTAACAGCATAAAAACAAACTTCACCCCAAAACACAAAACAGCACTCCTCCAACGGAGGAGTTGCAACTCTAAACAGCCGCCTGCAAAACCTTGCGGCCGAAAGAGGCATCCGAAGATGCACCTACATCAACTTTGTAGAATTTTGTGAAAGTGTGAGCGGACGACCAAGTCGCCGCTTTACATAGTTGGGAAACAGACGCTTGATGTCGGAAAGCCCAAGAGGCACCTATTGCCCTGGTCGAATGCGCCGTGACGGGAAAGGGGGGCGCCTGACCCTTTAAGGCGTAAGCCTGGATTACTATCTGTCGGATCCACCTAGAGATGGTGGCCGATGAGACTGCTTGGCCCTTCTTGGGACCAGCCACCGAAACAAACAGTGAGTCTGACTTCCGGAACAGGGAAGTAGCAGATATGTATACTCTCAAAGCTCGGACAACGTCCAAGGAATGCAACGCCGACTCCTTAGGATTCGACGGCTGAGGACACAAGGATGGAAGTACAATGTCTTCGTTGAGATGAAAAGCCGAAACGACCTTCGGAAGAAAGGAAGGCTGCGGCCGCAGCACCACCTTATCCTTGTGGAAAATCAAATAGGGAGCCTTGCAGGACAAGGCTGCCAGCTCAGAGACTCGTCTAACTGACGTAACAGCCACCAAAAAGACCACCTTCTGAGAAAGTGTCAACAGGGGAATATCTCTAATATTCTCAAACGGTGCCTTCTGAAGCACCGAGAGGACCAGGTTCAAGTCCCACGGAGGTAAGGGGGGGCGGACCGGAGGGGCCACATGTCGAACCCCCTGCACAAATGTACTCACGAGAGAGTGAGTCGCCAGGGGTCGCTGAAAAAAGACAGCCAGGGCAGATATCTGTCCCTTAATCGTACTTAGGGCAAGCCTTTGGTCTACCCCATGCTGTAAAAACAGCAGGATTCTGGAAACCAAATAGGTACGCGGATGCCATTTCATTTCCTCACACATGGAGATGTAGGCCCTCCAAGTGCGGTGATAGACCTTCCTAGAGGACGGTTTCCGAGCACTTCTCATAGTAGAAATTACTGAGTCTGACAGGCCCCGGTCTCTCAGTACCTGGTTCTCAACAGCCATGCCGTTAAAGCCAATGACTGTAAAGCAGGATGGAATATGGGACCTTGCGACAGCAGGTCCTTCCGTAGTGGTAGGCGCCAGGGGACGTCTGCTACCAGACGTACTAGATCGGCGTACCAAGGACGCTGAGGCCAATCTGGAGCGATTAGGATCATTGGAATTCCCTCTGCCTCCACTCTGCGGAGCAGAAGAGGAAGAAGCCTTAAGGGAGGGAAGGCATAGATTAGCCGATACTGGCCCCACGATGCTACCAACGCGTCCGTTGCGTCTGCCCATGGGTCTCTTGACCGGGCCACAAACCTCAATACCTTCCGATTGAGTCGGGAAGCCAGAAGATCTACGTCTGGTGTGCCCCATCTTTGGCAGAGGAGTTGGAACACCTCCGGGTGTAAGGACCATTCTCCCTGGTCCAGCATCTGGCGGCTCAGGTAGTCCGCCTGCCAGTTTTCCACACCCGGAATGTACACGGCCGACAGTGCCGGTACGCTCCTCTCTGCCCACTTCAGGATGCGAGCGATCTCCGATGCTGCAGCTGAGCTTCTTGTTCCTCCTTGATGATTGACATATGCCACTGCTGTGGCGTTGTCTGACTGGATCCTGACTGGACGCCCTTGCAGTCTCTGAGACCATTTGAAGAGGCACAGCTTGATCGCCCGGATCTCCAGGACATTGATCGGCAGGAGGGCTTCCTCTGGGGTCCAGCGACCTTGCGCCGACTGGACACCCCAGACTCCCCCCCAACCTGTAAGGCTGGCGTCCGTCGTGATCACTATCCAGAAAACCGGAAGAAATGACTTCCCGGCCATTAGAGCCGGTGCTGTCAGCCACCATACCAGGGATCTCCTGACTAGGTGGCTCACTCGGATTTGATAATCCAGAGATGAAGGGCATCTGTTCCATCTGGACAGAACTTCCCTCTGTAACACTCGAGTGTGGTATTGAGCATATGGGACCGCCTCGAAGGAGGCTACCATGAGGCCCAACACTCGCATGCAAAAACGGAGTGACGACCAATTCCTGGAAGTCAGCTGCCGTACTGCAGCCCGGAGGGTCTGCAACTTCTCCACAGGGAGGAATACCTTTGCCTCTGAGGAATCCAGAATCAACCCCAGGTACACTAGGCGTTGAGTGGGCACCAATACTGACTTTTGCGTGTTTAGTATCCAACCACAGTCTCGAAGAGTCTGACAGGTAATGGACACGCTTACCTCTAATTCTGAGCTTGAAGGGCCCTTCAGCAGAAGGTCGTCCAAGTAACCTGTGATAGCGATACCCCGCTGTCTTAGAAGTGCCAGAATCGGAGCGAGCACCTTGGTGAACGTCCTGGGTGCTGAGGCAAGGCCAAACGGGAGGGCCACAAACTGGTAGTGGTTCTTCCCGATAGCAAATCGCAGAAACCTCTGGTGTCTGGAGTATATGGGGACATGCAGGTATGCGTCCTTGATGTCCAAGGAGGCCAGAAAGTCCCCCGGATGGAGAGCCGTGACTACGGATCGAACCGACTCCATCCGAAATCTTTGTACCTTCACAAAGCAATTGAGGGCTCTGAGATCCAAGATTGGACGAACCCCCTCCTTCTTTGGCACAATGAACAGATTTGAGTAAAAACCCTGACCCCGTTCCTGTTCTGGAACTGGAATAACTACCCCGCGTTCCAGTAGACCCTGGACCGCCCCATACAGGGCCTCCCGACGGGTCGGTAGTAGCTGGAGATTGGAGGTGATGAATCTGTCTGGTGGACAAGAGAGAAATTCTATCTTGTAGCCTGAGGAGATTACTTCGCAAACCCACCTGTCGGAGACTAGAGCAGTCCACTGAGTCGCGAATTTGCGAAGACGTCCCCCCACCCGAGAGCTGGGTGGGGGCGGACCTTCATGTGGACGCAGATTTGTCCACAGGCTTGTTGGGTCTGCGGGACCAAGGACGCTTTTGTCCTTGGGCAGGCGCTTTATCGGCCTGGGGTCTTTTCCCTGTCGCCTTAAGAGGGCGAAAAAAATGCTTACGTGCAGTAAAGGAGGGCCCTTGCCCTTGGCGTGGTCCCCTACCCTTGCTAGTTTGGGGAAGCAAAGTGCTTTTACCTCCTGTAGCATCCTTGATGATGTCATCCAGAGAAGCCCCAAAAAGTCTGTCGCCCTTAAAAGGCAGATCCAATAGGGCTTTCTTGGAAGTCTGGTCCGCAGACCAGCCCTTTAGCCAGATCAGGCGGCGTATTGCTACTGCATAAACCGAAGCTCTTGACAGCAGGGGAATAGTATCCATGTCTGACTCGCAGACAAACTTAAGGCCCTGGACCAACTGGTCGGCCAAAGTTATCTCATTAGGAGGAGCATCTCGCTCCTTTAACCCCTGGAGTAGCAATTTTGCCCATTCAGTAAGTGTCTGAGACACTAGGGCCCCCGCCAATGCCGGGCGTACTGCTGAGCCTACCACTGAGTATAGGTAGCGAGCGAGTGCTTCAGCCTTCTTATCCACAGGGTCCTTGAAAACAGGAGCCCCTTCTACTGGAATAGTGGTGGCTCTATTAAGTCTGGACACCGAAGGGTCCACTATAGGGGGAGAGGTCCATATCTTCAGAAAACTCTCCTCAAAGGGGTACCGTACTGCAAACCTCTTTGGGGCTGTAAAGACCCTCAGTGGGTTCTCCCATTCCTTGTATAAGAGTTTGTCAAAATAAGACACACAAGGGAACACCTTAGCAGTGCGGGCAGGTTTACGAAACCCAAAGGGGACTGGAGTATCTGCTACTTCTTCAGTCCTTTCCAACTTTAGCGTATCCCGCACTGCAGTAATAAGGTCAGATACCAAAGCCGTCTCACGTACTGACCTGGACTTGGAGTCCTCCTCACTGTCCGATCGGTCACGGTCTGCAGTCTCTGATGCATCAGAATCTGGGCCATGAGCCGTAGCTGGACCTGGTTCTGCATCAGAAATATCCCCAGAAGATTGCAGGGGACGGGGGCGTTTATTACCCCCTGTATTCCCGTGTGCTGCTTCCACCCTGGCAGCAAACGCCTCTAGGATTGCCGACATAGCGTCCATAGACACCTCAGGGACACCAGCTGCTAAATCTGGTGTTTCAGGGGAGAAGACATCTGGCTCAGATGCCATGCTGACCACACGCTGACACTCACAGGGCTCCAGGCAAGATATCAATAGGCCACCCTCCTGCGCTGCAGAGATGCTGGGTTACCCAGAGGACTCACCACCCTGGATAGGTACTGCTATGCTGCGCCTATGATGCTGTCCCCTTGCTGCTGTGTCAGTCTGCTTCTTTTATCAGCACTTCCTGTGTGAATTTTCGCGCCAGTGTAATGCACCCTAGAGGCCGGAGGCTCTCGCAAAATGGTTGCCAAAACCGTCTGTATGGAAGATAATGTGGGCTCTAAGAAAATGGCCGCCGACAGAAGATAGAGGTCAGGCAGCCATAGCCCACAAAAAAGATGGCCGCCGAACGGCAATATCTGCATACAGGGTGGACAAACATGGCCGCCGATCACCTGATAGGGGCCAGTGGGTGTGGCCGAACTACAGGAAGATGGCCGCCAGGCAGTTACAAGAGGCCAAACTTGGCATGGACCACCTCAAAATGGCCGCCGACAGCATGGAGACACAGAAACACAGGTAAGCAAAAATGACATTTCTTTTAAATGTTAGTTACAGCCAGCCCCGCTCCAGTGGGACCCCCTAGGTGACCCCCAGCACCCAGCAACCTTTAGCTAGAAGCCCAGGGAGGAGGGAAAGGCAGGGAGAGAGGGAAGAAAGGGGCCACAACCACTTACTTGATCTCTCCAGGAATGTCCAGCTAAATCACCCAGCCGAGGCAGGGGAGTTTTACTTACCTATCCTGCATGTATTCTGCTGGAAGACATTCCAAACAGATCATCGTCCGCGCACGGAAGGTGACTGTTGGCCAGGCATGCTGTGATTGGACCCAGAAGGGACGATCATATGTATGCCCTGGAGCATGACGCTCACCGGACAGGCTGCTGCGACTCGGCCGTAAGGTCAGCCGAAGCTGAGCGGTCCGATGCAAGCCTTGGAGCGTAAGCTCACCGGCCAGGCTGCTGCGACTCGGCCGTAAGGTCAGCCGAAGCTGAGCGGTCCGATGCAGGCCCTGGAGCATAGGCTCACCGGCCACCCGTGGAGCGACGGGCATGTCGTGGAAAACCCAGCGCGTAGCTAGGGTCGGCACACGCTCGATGGCCGAAACTGGGGAGACTACAAGGATCGAGGATCCAGCCTGTCACCCAGTCGGCAGTTGATCGAAGATCGCAGGAAACAACAAATGTAGCAAAAAAATAAAAAATATATATATCTTTTTTCCCCGGACCAATGAGCCCGAAGGGAGCCATGTCCTACTCCTTGCTAGACAGAAAAAAACTGATCTGCGATGTGCAGACTGAGAGGGTATACCCAGAGGGTCCGCCCCCTGGGCGGTACTGTAGAAGGTGTGATGCAACACTTTTTACAAGTTTTTCTGCCTAGTCACTCCTAATTAACGGATAATACCCACTTTGTCAATAGAGAAGCTGTGTCGGTCCATGGACGAAAGAGTAAAAACCTTTTTTCTAGGGACAGAAAACTATAGGTAGGGAGAGTGTCAGTGTGTTTTACTGTACGAATCCTTGTTTCTAGGGACAGGGAAGGACAGTGAGGGAAATTCTCCTTGTGCTATAGTGTGCTTTAAAAAAACCTTTTTTCTAGGGACAGAAAACTATAGGTAGGGAGAGTGTCAGTGTGTTTTACTGTACGAATCCTTGTTTCTAGGGACAGGGAAGGACAGTGAGGGAAATTCTCCTTGTGCTATAGTGTGCTTTAAAAAAACCTTTTTTCTAGGGACAGAAAACTATAGGTAGGGAGAGTGTCAGTGTGTTTTACTGTACGAATCCTTGTTTCTAGGGACAGGGAAGGACAGTGAGGGAAATTCTCCTTGTGCTATAGTGTGCTTTAAAAAAAACTTTTTTCTAGGGACAGAAAACTATAGGTAGGGAGAGTGTCAGTGTGTTTTACTGTACGAATCCTTGTTTCTAGGGACAGGGAAGGACAGTGAGGGAAATTCTCCTTGTGCTATAGTGTGCTTTAAAAAAACTTTTTTCTAGGGACAGAAAACTATAGGTAGGGAGAGTGTCAGTGTGTTTTACTGTACGAATCCTTGTTTCTAGGGACAGGGAAGGACAGTGAGGGAAATTCTCCTTGTGCTATAGTGTGCTTTAAAAAAACCTTTTTTCTAGGGACAGAAAACTATAGGTAGGGAGAGTGTCAGTGTGTTTTACTGTACGAATCCTTGTTTCTAGGGACAGGGAAGGACAGTGAGGGAAATTCTCCTTGTGCTATAGTGTGCTTTAAAAAAACCTTTTTTCTAGGAACAGAAAACTATAGGTAGGGAGAGTGTCAGTGTGTTTTACTGTACGAATCCTTGTTTCTAGGGACAGGGAAGGACAGTGAGGGAAATTCTCCTTGTGCTATAGTGTGCTTTAAAAAAACCTTTTTTCTAGGGACAGAAAACTATAGGTAGGGAGAGTGTCAGTGTGTTTTACTGTACGAATCCTTGTTTCTAGGGACAGGGAAGGACAGTGAGGGAAATTCTCCTTGTGCTATAGTGTGCTTTAAAAAAACCTTTTTTCTAGGGACAGAAAACTATAGGTAGGGAGAGTGTCAGTGTGTTTTACTGTACGAATCCTTGTTTCTAGGGACAGGGAAGGACAGTGAGGGAAATTCTCCTTGTGCTATAGTGTGCTTTAAAGAAACCTTTTTTCTAGGGACAGAAAACTATAGGTAGGGAGAGTGTCAGTGTGTTTTACTGTATGAATCCTTGTTTCTAGGGACAGGGAAGGACAGTGAGGGAAATTCTCCTTGTGCTATAGTGTGCTTTAAAAAAACCTTTTTTCTAGGGACAGAAAACTATAGGTAGGGAGAGTGTCAGTGTGTTTTACTGTACGAATCCTTGTTTCTAGGGACAGGGAAGGACAGTGAGGGAAATTCTCCTTGTGCTATAGTGTGCTTTAAAAAAACCTTTTTTCTAGGGACAGAAAACTATAGGTAGGGAGAGTGTCAGTGTGTTTTACTGTACGAATCCTTGTTTCTAGGGACAGGGAAGGACAGTGAGGGAAATTCTCCTTGTGCTATAGTGTGCTTTAAAGAAACCTTTTTTCTAGGGACAGAAAACTATAGGTAGGGAGAGTGTCAGTGTGTTTTACTGTACGAATCCTTGTTTCTAGGGACAGGGAAGGACAGTGAGGGAAATTCTCCTTGTGCTATAGTGTGCTTTAAAAAAACATTTTTTCTAGGGACAGAAAACTATAGGTAGGGAGAGTGTCAGTGTGTTTTACTGTACGAATCCTTGTTTCTAGGGACAGGGAAGGACAGTGAGGGAAATTCTCCTTGTGCTATAGTGTGCTTTAAAAAAACCTTTTTTCTAGGGACAGAAAACTATAGGTAGGGAGAGTGTCAGTGTGTTTTACTGTACGAATCCTTGTTTCTAGGGACAGGGAAGGACAGTGAGGGAAATTCTCCTTGTGCTATAGTGTGCTAAAGCATTCCTCATCAACCATCTTTGAAATCCTTGTTTTTTGGACAGTCAGGGAAATTGTCGTTGTGCTATTCTGTGCAAAAGCAATCATCCTCAACCATATTTAGAAATCCTTAAGTAAAGGGACAGAGAAGGACACCTGAAGGTAGCCCTTATTGCTTTTTTCCCATCTCCCTGCAGGCCATCTATTAGAATGTCTGGAAGGCAAACAAGGAGAGGCAGACAGTCAGGAGGCAATAAAAGAGGGCAAGCAGGCTCTGTGTCTGGGGACAACAGTGCTGGTCGTGGACGCGGTGCATTGTCATCAGCACATGGCCATGGGACACGCTTGTCCTTCTTTTCGGCAGCTGGACATGTTGAGCCACATCATGCCGAAGACTTGGTAGAGTGGATGACCAAGCCCTCCTCCTCCTCCTCATCCTCTCTCACCCAGGCTCAGGGTACTGGCAAAGCAGCTGCCAAAGCGTCCTCTTCCCTGGTATCAATGTCAGACTCATCATCAGTCACTCCTTCCCTAGACCCACCATGTCCTCCTCCTGAGGAGTCCCCCGAACTGTTTGAGCACAGTGTTGGGTACATGCTCCAGGAGGATGCCCAGCGTTTCGAAGGGTCTGATGATGAAACCCAGCTACAGGAAGGCAGTAGCGTGAGAGCAGACAGAGGGGATGCTCAAGAAGGACACCAATCTGGCAGTCATGTTCCAGCAGCTGCAGCATACTGCCAGATTGGCTCCAGTGATGAGGAGGGAGGGGATGATGAGGTCACTGACTCCACGTGGGTGCCTAATAGGAGAGAGGAGGAGGAGGAGGATGAGGAGGAGGCACATCTCCAACGAGGCAGGATGCCCTTTGGTGGCCAGCGTAAGGGCAGTACACCGACGGAATCACACCGCAGAGCTCCGCCTGTGCAGGGCGCTGCCTCTGCCCGTCATTCAAAAAGTTCTTTGGTGTGGGCCTTTTTTGAGGCTAGTGCATCAGATCGCACAGCTGCTGTTTGCAACATATGTCTCAAGCGTATATCGCGTGGCCAAAACATCAGCCGCTTGGGTACCACATGCCTGACCAGACATATGTTGACCTGCCATGCAGCTCGTTGGCAAGCCTACCTCAAAGACCCACACCAAAGAACAAAGCGGACCTCTCCTTGCACCGCATCAGCTGGGATCTCCAACCCCACTATAACTTCAGTCCTCTCTGAAACATGCACTGAGAGGAATGAAGGTGTAGAATTAGGTGTGTCACAGCCAAGTACTTGCGGCCACTCTGCTAGCAGTACACCGACGTCCGATTCTAGCAGGCAAATTTCCCTGCCCCAGCTGCTGGACCGTCGAAAGAAGTTCACTCCCAGCCATCCACATGCCCAGCGGTTGAATGCTAGCTTGGCTAAATTGCTAGCGCTTCAACTGCTGCCTTTTCAGTTGGTAGACTCGGCCCCCTTCCGTGAGTTTGTGCAATGTGCGGTTCCTCAGTGGCAGGTTCCCAAACGCCACTTTTTCTCACGGAAGGCTATTCCGGCTCTCTACCGGCATGTGGAAGGCAATGTCTTGGCCTCGCTGGACAGGGCGGTCAGCGGTAAGGTGCATATTACCGCTGACTCATGGTCCAGCAGGCATGGACAGGGACGTTACCTTTCTTTCACGGCCCATTGGGTCACTCTTTTGGCAGCTGGGAAGGATGCAGGACAAGGTGCAGTAGTGTTGGAGGTTGTTCCACCGGCACGCCTACAAAATGCTACTACTGGTTGTGACACACCTCTCTCCTCCACCCCCTCCTCTTCTTCTTCCTCCATGGCCTCTTCCTGTGGTTTGTCCTCTGAACCAGCGGTGCTCCGTAGCCGTTCAAGGGGCTACGCAAGTACGCAGGCAAAAAGATGCCATGCCGTGCTTGCGCTGGTGTGTTTGGGGGACAGAAGCCACACTGGGGCAGAGGCCCTGTCTGCTCTGCAGGGCCAGGCCGAGAGGTGGTTGACGCCACGCCAGCTTAAGCCAGGAATGGTGGTTTGCGACAATGGCACCAACCTCCTCTCCGCCCTCCGACAGGGACAACTGACCCACGTGCCCTGTGTGGCTCACGTCCTTAACCTGGTGGTGCAGCGGTTCTTGGGCAGGTACCCGGGCTTACAGGATGTCCTGAGGCAGGCCAGGAAAGTCTGTGTGCATTTCCGCAGATCTTATAATGCCAGTGCTCGCCTGGTTGAGCTGCAAAAGGAGTTGAACCTGCCCAAGAACCGCCTTATATGTGACATGCCCACCAGGTGGAACTCAACGTTGGCCATGCTGCAGCGGCTGCACACGCAGCAGAGGGCCATCAATGAGTACCTGTGCGACTACGGCACCAGGACAGGGTCAGGGGAGCTTGTTTTTTTTTCTCCACGCCAGTGGGGCATGATCAGGGATGCATGCACTGTCCTGGCACCATTTGAGGAGGCCACGAGGATGGTGAGCAGTGACAGTGCATGCATCAGTGACACTGTACCTCTTGTCCACCTGTTGGAGCACACGCTGCATGGAATAATGGACAGGGCACTTGAGGCAGAACAGAGGCAGGAAGAGGAGGACTTCCTTGCCTCTCAGGGCCCCCTTTACCCAGACAGTGTTCCTTCTGTCCCACCCATCGCACAGGAAGAGGAGGAGGAGGAGGAGGAGGAGGAGGATTGTGTCAGCATGGAGGTGGAGGCTGGCACTCAGCATCATCAGCAGCAGTCTTTTAGGGATGATTTACAGTCCCAAGAAACCAGTGGACTTGTACGTGGCTGGGAGGAGGTGGCTGCGGATCATGTCGTCCTTAGTGACCCAGAGGACTCCGGAGCGAATGCCTCAGCAAACCTACGCTGCATGGCCTCCCTGATCCTGCAAAGTCTGCAGAAGGATCCTCGTATTCTTCGGATCAAGGAGAGGGACCATTACTGGCTGGCCACTCTCCTTGATCCACGGTACAAGGGTAAGGTTGCGGACTTTATGTTACCGTCGCAGAGGGAGCAGAGGATGAGACAACTCCGGGAGGCCTTGCAGAAAGGTCTGTGCAACGCGTTCCCAGAGACTGGGAGGTTACAAACTCCTGGTCCTGGACAACGAGTTGCTGAGGCTTCGGCCAGTCAAAGAAGGAGCGGTGGGGAAGGTGGCCGTCTGACCGATGCGTTCAGACAATTCTTTAGTCCGCAGCCCCAAAGTATGATCGGTTCCAGCAACCATCGCCATCGTCTGATAAACATGGTGCAGGAATATCTAGGGTCAGACTTGGACACCTTCCCCACCGAAAATCCTCTGGCTTACTGGGTCTTGAGGATGGATCACTGGGCAGAGCTTGCGCAGTATGCAATTGAGCTACTGGCCTGTCCTGCATCCAGCGTTCTTTCGGAACGCACATTCAGTGCTGCTGGAGGATTTGTCACGGATCACAGGGTGCGCCTGTCCACCGACTCGGTTGATCGACTGACTTTCATCAAGATGAACCAGTCTTGGATCACCACCAGCTACCACACACCTGATGCTGATATAACAGACTAATTGATTTTAACATGTCACATCCCTTCAAGACTGATGCTGAGTGCCTGTGCTGTTATGTTGACTGGCTATCCTCCTCCTCCGAGTCCTCAATGATACGATTGATGATGATAGCTTGGAAGATCATTTTTGTTTATGGGTGCCGCCACCAGTGGCTAAGGCCCAATTTTTCAGCCCCTGTTTTACAGGGGCGTGTAATTACAATTTTTTTAGCAATAATTTGCCATAGGGCTCATTGCTGTGCTCCAAGTACAGTATCTGTGAGGGGTTGGAGTGTTGTGGCACCAGTGCCTAAGGCCCAATTTTTCAGCCCCTGTTTAACAGGGGCGTGTCATTACAATTTTTGAAGCAATACTTTGCAACAGGGCTCATTGCTGTGCTCCAAGTACAGTATCTGTGAGGGGTTGTAGTGTTGTGCCACCAGTGCCTAAGGCCCAATTTTTCAGCCCCTGTTCAACAGGGGCATGTAATTACAATTCTTGATCTAATAATTCACAGCAGGGCCCATTGCTGCACCCACCAAGAGTAACTCTGAGGGCTTACAGTGTTGTGGCAACGCCACCACCACCACCACCACGAAAGGCCCAATTTTTCAGCCCCTGTTCAAAAGGGGCATGTAATTACAATTCTTGATCTAATAATTCACAGCAGGGCCCATTCCTGCACCCACCAAGAGTAACTCTGAGGGCTTACAGTGTTGTGGCAACGCCACCACCACCACCACCACGAAAGGCCCAATTTTTCAGCCCCTGTTCAAAAGGGGCATGTAATTACAATTCTTGATCTAATAATTCACAGCAGGGCCCATTCCTGCACCCACCAAGAGTAACTCTGAGGGCTTACAGTGTTGTGGCAACGCCACCACCACCACCACCACGAAAGGCCCAATTTTTCAGCCCCTGTTCAACAGGGGCATGCAATTACAATTCTTGATCTAATAATTCACAGCAGGGCCCATTGCTGCACCCACCAAGAGTAACTGTCAGGGCTTACAGTGTTGTGGCACCAGCACCACCATCAAAGGCCCAATTTTTACTACCACTGTTCAACAATTATATGTAATTACAATTCCTGATATAATAGTTGACAGCAGGGCGTTCCAGCACCAACCAAGAGTAACTGTGAGTGCTTACAGTGTTGTGCCAACACCAACAACTAAGGGGCCTATTTCTGCAGAGTATATACGGCAGGTCCCTACTTTCAAACATCCAACTTACAAACGACTCCTACTTGCAAACGCAAGAAGACAACATGAAGTGAGAGGAAATCTACCCCTTGGAAGGAAAATTCTCTCCTATAAGAATTAATATGGGAGAAAGGTGTCTCCTCTGTACTGATGCTTTATCAGCAATCCTTGTTTCAAGAAAAACACCACATTTCAAAAACAGTTGTCATTGGGACGGAAAGTGAGGTGAAATGTTCTGAACAGGGGCACAGACAGCAAAACAAATGTTACAGGGGTGATAACCCTTACCTATGTTTTCCAAAAAGTTTAAAAATAGATTTTTGGGCTGGAGCTACACTTAAACAATGTACCTGTTCAAAATTACAAACAGATTCTACATAAGAACAAACCTACAGTCCCTGTCTTGTATGCACCGCCTGTATACGGCTGTTCAGAGTATATAGGGCCTTTTTTATTTTATGTGCGGGGTTCCCCTTAATATCCATACAAGACCCAAAGGGGCTGGTAATGGGCTGGGGTAGGGGGGGGGGGGGTCATGGGGTAGCTATGCCATTTTTCTTAAAGATTTTCATCCATATTACCGGGACCAGACATTACATTAAAGCCGCAAGCAGTTTTAAATGGCTTTTTTTTCCTTTAGAAGTGTCATTTTGTGCAGGGACAGTTCTAAACACGGGAAACACGTGGCACTTCACAGGCATACTTTAGACACCCCCCAGG
Source organism: Rana muscosa (assembly GCA_029206835.1). Lineage (NCBI taxonomy): Eukaryota > Metazoa > Chordata > Amphibia > Anura > Ranidae > Rana > Rana muscosa. The sequence continues at coordinate 104,737,548 of CM055116.1, read as the reverse complement.
TACGATATTTAAAGGAATATTTGACTTTTTTTTTTTTCACTTTATGCATCATTAAAATGACTGCTCCCGAAAAACGACCGTTTTTAAAACTTCTTTTTGCATTGATACATGTCCCCTGGTGCACAACCCGGGTTCCCAAACCCTTTTTAGGACAATAACATGCATAATAGTTGTTATAATTAGCACTTTAGAATTCGAACGTTCGCATCCATTGTATTTAATAGGGTTCTAATGTTCGTACGAACTTTCGGTCCGTTCGCGGGTTCTGGTGCGAACCGAACCCGGGGGTGTTCGGCTCATCACTATTGCTGACTTATGCTGACTTGATAAAAATCATCAGAGATGAGGAGGCACTACAACAGGACCAGCAGATGATTAAGGAAAATGTTGTACCCGCACGGGTGCTAGTCAATCCAGTAATGACCCCTGAAAGAGATTCGGAGATAGACACCCTGAAAGCTCAAATGTCCAAGGTGTTAGAGATGTTGACCTCTCTGATGGAAAAAAACACAGAGGTTCCCAAGAGAGAAGTACCAAGGAAGGAATTATTCCCAGTTGCCTCAGCACCCGCATCTTTACAAGAATGGGGAGATATAGTCTGCTTTAACTGTGGAGGAATTGGACATATTGCGGCTACATGCTCCAGTCCCAAAAAGAAGAAAATAGACAACCGCAAGCCGGCGGGAAACTTCAGAGGGCCCCGGTGAAGGAGTCAACCGGGTGCCCATCACCTTCAGTGAGCTCCAAGCTGAAAGCAAAGCAGAAAACAACAGGAGATAAAACGCCTCGGGGGAAACACAACATTCCTCAACAGAGATACACCCCAGAGAAAGGGGGTAAGACCACTCAGAAGAGGCACAGCACTCCCCAGAGGGGGTGCACACCTAAGAAAAACAGTAGTATCCCTCAGAGGGTCCCTACACCCAGTAAAGGGGGGGGAGTCAATGCATACCAGACTCAAGAAAGACTGAAGTCCAAAGGGGATTGGACGAGAGGAGGTTCAAAGAAAAAAAGTCTGAAGAAAGCGACCCCTGCCGGGCCTTACCCGGAGAAGCTGGTAGGCCCATCTCCTATAGTGTCCATTCAAGTGGAGGGAGTCTACACCAGAGCAATCTTGGATACTGGGGCGCAAGTAACCCTGCTATACAGAGACTTTTACGATAAGTACTTGAGTCACCTACCCATCCGGAAAATAGAGGGACTAGAGATATGTGGGATTGGAACCCAGAACTTCCCCTACGATGGCTATCTGCCTGTCAGGATGACCTTTGACCCATCTGTGGCTGAAAAAGCCGAAGTGTTTGACACCCTGGCAGTTGTGTGCCCTCGGCCACCAGGAGCCAACAAGAGTTCCCGGATAATAGGGACAAACACGGACCTGGTCCGAAGTCTTCTGACCCCTCTAGTGAAAGAGAAAGGGGCAGCGGTCACCAAGATCCACCCCATGCTGAAGACAGCTTACCAAAGGCTGGTCTTAGAGCAGAAGACCCTAGGATAGGGGATAGGGAAGGTGTGGAGACTTGGAAGAGGAGGGATAGTGCTGCAGCCCGGCGAAGTAACCTGTCTCAGAGGCACTGTGAAGCTTACTTGGGAGCAGCCTGGACCCTTTGTCATGTTGGAATCTGATCCAAGAGAAGGGTCCCACGGTCTGGAAGTGATACCAGAAGTGATTCCGCTGAAGGCCCTAAAGAAGGCCCATTGTAGAGTCCCAGTGAGTGTTAGGAACAATACGGATGGCCCCATGGAGGTCCCAGCCAGGATGCTGCTAGGCCAGGTGAGCCCTGCTGCCCCTGTCAACCTGTCAGAGGTGGGCGAAGGAGGAGATGCTTGGGAGAAGATATCCATGGAAAACCCAAATCTGCCCAGGGCTTGGAAAGAGAGAGCCAAGGCCCAGCTGAACAGATGGGAGCAGATCTTCTCTAAAGATGAGTTCGATGTGGGGTGTGCAAGGAGTGCCACCCATCGGATCCGCCTCCAGGAAGATAAGCCCTTCAGAGAGAGAGTCAGGCGGGTCCCCCTAGCAGATCTGGAGGATCTAAGGGAACAACTCTCAGAACTCAAGAGGACTGGAGTGATACGGGAATCTAGAGGCCCCTATGCATCCCTGATAGTGGTGGTCAGGAAGAAGAATGGGTCATTGAGGCTCTGTATCGACTACAGGACTCTCAACAGGAGAACCATACCCGACCAGTATACCACTCCAAGGATAGAGGATGCCCTACAGAGCTTGTCTGGGGCCAAGTGGTTCAGCGTTATGGATCTCAAAAGCGGGTACTATCAGATCCCTATGCACCCAGAAGACAAGGACAAGACAGCTTTCATAACCCCAGTAGGGTTCTTTGAATTCGACCGGATGCCCCAAGGTCTGTCTGGAGCCCCAGCTTCTTTCCAGCGTCTCATGGAGAAGACTGTAGGAGACATGAACCTTATTGAAGTCCTTGTATACCTGGATGATGTCATAGTCTTTGGAAGAACCCTGGAGGAACATGAGGAGAGGCTGGAAAAAGTCTTGAGGAGACTCAGTGAGGAGGGACTCAAACTTTCGCCTGAAAAGTGTCGGTTCTACCAGTCTTCTGTGAACTATCTGGGGCACATAGTGTCCGAAGAAGGGGTGGCCACAGACCCCGCGAGAATGGAGGCAGTTACCTCCTGGCCACGGCCCACCACAGTAACAGAACTCAGATCCTTCTTGGGTTTCTGCTCCTACTATAGGAGGTTTGTGGAGGGATCCGCCCGAATTGCTAGACCATTGAATGAACTGCTCAAGACTGAGGGAGAAGAGGATGACTCAGGGCCCAGGAAGCCGGGAGAGTCCATCAGAGATCAGTGGAATCAGAAGTGTGAAGAGGCCTTCCAGGCCTTGAAGAAGAGCCTGACCACTGCTCCAGTCTTGGCCTACGCAGACCCAACCAAACCCTATGAACTACAAGTAGATGCTAGTCATGACGGTCTGGGAGGAGTACTTTATCAAGAACACGAAGGGCAACAATGGCCTGTTGCCTATGTGAGCAGGAGCCTGACCCCCTCTGAGAAGAACTACCCCACTCACAAGCTGGAGTTCCTGGCCCTTAAGTGGGCAGTAGTAGACAAGCTCAAAGACTACCTGTATGGGGCGGAGTTCACTGTGAAGACCGACAACAACCCCCTTACCTACCTTTTCACCACGGCCAAGCTGGACGCCACTGGACACAGGTGGCTGGCCGCACTGTCTGGATTCAACTTCAGCCTAAAGTATAGGCCAGGGGCTGGGAATAGAGACGCAGACGCTCTGTCCAGGAGATCTCATGCCCCCACCAGTGATGTAGAAGATTGGACCCAAGTGGCACCGGACGGGGTGCGGGCCCTTTGTCAAGGAGCTGAATTCCAGGCCAGAGGAGGCTCCAGAGCAGAAGAAATAGGAGTTACCATGGTGGGAGTCCCAAAACACTACTGTGGAGTGACTCAATTGGACGAAGACAACCTGCCGAGATTGTCCAAGAAGGAGTTGAGGAGTGACCAATTGGAAGACCCCATGGGGAGATTGGTCCTGGAGGCCCTGGAGAATCAGGATCCAAACAAACTCCTGCGTCATCCCTCAAAGGAAGCTCGCCTGTTGAGGAAAGAATGGGACAGGTTGCAGGTACATCGGGGAGTGGTCTACCGAAGGGGCCCCTCTGATGACTCAGAAGATAAGTGGCAACTGTTCCTCCCAGAGAAACATCGAGAGACTGTTCTGATTGCCCTGCATGACAATCATGGCCATCTAGGGGCTGAAAGGACCTTTCAACTTGTCAGAAGTCGGTTCTATTGGCCCTGCATGAGGGCAGAGGTAGAAGAGTACTGCCACTCATGTGCACGATGCATCCAGAGGAAGACTTTACCCCATCAAGCTGCCCCAATGGGCCATCTACAAAGTCAAGGCCCAATGGATCTGGTATGCATTGACTTTCTCTGCCTTGAACCCGACCTGAGTGGACTAGGAAATGTTCTGGTGATAACCGACCATTTCACCCGGTATGCCCAAGCTTTACCAACCAAAGATCAGAAGGCCTCCACCGTAGCCAAGGTACTTATGGAGAAGTACTTTGTCCATTATGGGCTGCCACAGCGACTTCATTCAGATCAAGGAAGGGACTTTGAGAGTAAACTGATCCGGAAACTCCTGGATTCGTTGGGAATCAAGAAGACTCGAACTACACCTTACCACCCACAAGGAGATGCTCAGCCGGAAAGGTTTAACTGAACCTTGCTCAACATGTTGGGGACTCTGGAAAGTGAGAAAAAACAACATTGGAGCAAACACATAGCAGCCCTAGTACATGCTTACAACTGCACCATCAGTGATGCTACAGGCTACTCCCCATATCGACTCATGTTTGGGAGAGAAGCGAGACTACCTGTGGACTTGGCCTTTGGCACCTCTCTGGACCATTCCTCAGCCACATCCCACAAAGGATATGTGGACAGGCTCAGACACAGCCTGAAAGTAGCCTATGAACAAGCTCAAGCGGCCTCAGATCAAAGGGGAGCTCGAAACAAAAGAAACTTCGACTTGAAGGTCCGGGTACAAGACCTACAGCCCGGGGATCGAGTACTGTTACGCAATCCGGGGGTCCCTGGGAAGCACAAACTTGCAGATAGATGGAGATCTGAACCTTATGTCATCTGTAGGAAGTTGCCGGGCCTGCCTGTCTACAAGTTGAAGCCGGAAGGAAAGGTGGGCCCTCTGAAGACGTGGCATCGAAACCACCTGCTCCCACTTGCTGAGGCAGTTAGAATACCTCCCGTGGGAGACTCCCCTGAACCGGCCTCTATCCTGGATACTCCTAGGCCGAACACTCAGTCGCAGGCCTCCCGAGCTGAAGATGGAGAGGCCTCTCAACTTAGTGGAAATGAGGATGGAGAACTTAATTGGCTGTGGCCTTCCCCAACTCCAGGAACTTCTACCATAGACCTTCCAACCACTGAAGACACCACAGATGAAACACTGAACCCAGAAGCCACAGAGTTCATCCCCTCTAGTCCTTCAGCAGATTACTGGGAAGATGCCCATGATGGTTGCTCAGAGGAAGAGGAGCCTGTGGCACCAGAGCCAGAAATCCCAAGAGAGCAAAGGGCTCGAAGAGTCATCCGGCCTCCTAAGAAGCTGACCTACCCACAAATGGGGAATAGCTCAGAGGATTCTGTAGTTACCGCTAGGAGGAATGCTGAAAATCCGGATCCCTCCACTGTCCATTTAGTGGAGGGCAACCCCAGCTCACTCTCTGGCACAGCTAGGCAGGCCACCCATGATAATGTGACCTGTGGGCAAGGGAATTCTATCCCTCAGTTTTGGTGGGAATTCCCTATGCCAACATCGTTTGTAGAATTGTCTAGAGTTGTACATAGTCTTTGTTAAGGTTCATCTTTGGGGACCAAAGAGTTCAAGTGGGGGGAGTGTGTAGCGGGGTGTTCCCCTTTAATGCAGAGAGACTACATTACCCAGAACCCTGTTCGGCAATGTTTCCACCGCAGAGACTCATGGGAGGGGTTATAAGAGGAGGAGGCGAGGCTGGGCTCGGTCTCTTTGGGACACGAGACTTCAGAGACTGATCCTCCTGTGCGGATGTGTCGGAGTGCAGGGCCTGAAACCTGAGGCCTTGCGCAGCACCAAAGAGCCTTCCACCCCTCTGCGAGCCTGGGTGGAATCTGACTTCGCTCGACTACAGCCTTGTTGGATCGGGGACCCGATCACTGAAGAGACGGAGTGTGTGTGTGAGACACAGTTGGTGGAAGTTCCCGGACTGGGACCGTAGTCCGGGCGGGTGAGAGGGCATATGCCCAACCGATATACTGTTACTGCATATAGGCCTATAGACTGCCGTGGCCTATGAGTTGTTCTTAGTGCTCTTATTGAAGACCCTTGTTAGAGCTGAACCTACCGTTCGTATAGCCAAGTTTCTACTCCATCTTTACCTACCCCATTGGATTACAAAGTTTGTACTCTGTTAATGTGCACCACCGTTAAAGATCTGCCGGTGAAGAAAAAGGGACTAAGTTGTAGATATCAGAACCAGGCCTGGTGGGGTTTCTAAGGTGTTTTGGTTACTGCGCCACAGGGCACTTAGCTAACGGTCGCCCGCGTGGCGCACTTGTTATGTGTTAACCCTATAGTGTGTTAGTGTGGCTGGGCTCTGCATTACAAATGATTATTCTGTAAACTGTTATTGATGTTACCCTTTTCTTTACCAAGAGCTTAAGTAAAATCTTACATTTATTTCAATTTAGTATTGACTCAATGCTCAGTTATTCATACAGTATAAGATATACAATTTACTGTCAGTACTAGCTGTGCCAGTAGGGGGTAGAGCATATTGCCAGGGGTTGGCGGAGCTGTCTTTAGGACCCAAACTAAATCTGCGGCCTTCTTAGTTGGAGGTATCGCTACACCAATATCTGAGCCCTAGGGATAGCTTTGGACTCTTGAGACATGTTGGCCGTTTTGTCTTGCTGAACGAACTCCAACAATGGAAAGTTTTGGACTCTCAGCTCTTTGGTTTGGAGCATTATTTGGACTTTGTATACCAGAAGGGAATATACACTACCTTGCTATGCCACTCCACTGTCAGTACTGTAGAGATCAGTATGAAATGTAGAGTATTTTAAGAAGTCAGACCATTCACCAGAGAAGTTGATCAGAAAAGGGATCCTGCAAGGTCTCAAACCATCGGCCTGTGATGCCTGGTAATTTATGACAGTGGTCTCCAAACTGCAGCACTTTTCTTGCTTTTATCTGGCGCTTGGGACACTATTGATCTTTTATTGAAAAGAATCAAGCAACCAATTTTATACAAAAGTAAAAAACAAAACCATAGTACAAAACTTCAACAGAAAACAAAGGAATACACATCCATGTTCAGAATATATACAATATATACACATAATCCACTACCAAAACATCCCTAGAAAACTATCTACATAAGGCAGCAGAGAGGGCCTAAGAGGCACAACCCATCACCTATGTACGCAGCCATTTATCAAAAATTCATCAAAAATACTGATAATCTAGGGTGATAAGAGACAGACAGCCACACCCGGGAAAGAGACTCCTGGCAGTCAGGGAGGCTTGAAACCCCTCCACGCCTTCAACCAAGCCCCCTGACCCCGCTTGTCTCTCTCAAACTCCCGAATCTTCCCCACCTCATGCAAAATGTCATACACCACCACCTCAACAGGAAGGAGTTTTTGCCGAATGCTGACCTGACACCGTGCATTCCAGGTGAAATAACGGACTACTAGGCTAACTAAAAAAAGTGTATCCAAACAAAAAACTCCACCGGTATTGAATGCTCCGTACACCCACTCAGCATAACCCAGCCTGGAGAGGAAAGGGACACCGAGGGCCCGCCCCACCTGTTTGTACACCTCTATGTTAAAAGGGCAATGAAGCAGAAAATGATCCATAGTCTCCTCCTCATCTGCACACTCCTCCCGAGGACAGCTACGATCCATCCCACTGCGGAATTTCAAATTGCCCCGAACATAGAGCTTCCCATGGAAGCACAACCAGGCCAGATCCCTAAATTTAGGGGGTACTCTATCCAAATTAATCAGTCTTAACCCCGCCCTCAAAACTGGGCCCGGGCAATCCCTTAAGGCCAGTGGGTCATGAAAGACTTCGCTCAAGACTCGACTCATAAGGACTTTCCTTGGAACCGATCTGAGATCTTCAGCCGACAATCGCCACTGCCGCAGTAACTTCAGGCACGGAGCGACATAGGCTGGTAGCTGACCACGATGACCCCTGCGATTCTTCACTTGGCCACCTTCTTCCCAAAGTCGTAGAAAAGGCCTAAACCAAGATCTAAATATGCCTACCCATCCAGGAGGTTCCACTGCAAGCATATTACCAATGTTAAACTTTAGAAATAGCAGTGAAAAGAAAAGAACTGGGTTGACCATACCTAAGCCACCCTCCCTCCTGGATAGGTAGGTGACATTCCTCTTGATGGGGTTCAGTCTGTTCCCCCACAGCATCTGGAAGAACACACTACTGACCCTAGCATAGAGAGACACTGGCAAGATGCAGACAAAGCTGACATACAAGAAGATCGGAATCAGGTAAGTCTTAATCAGATCAACCCTTTCCCTCATAGATAACTTCCATCTCTTCCAGCTGACCACCTTAGTATTGGCAATTTCCAGTCTGCCTTCCCAGTTTTTGAGGCCATAATCGCCGGGTCCAAATTCAATGCCTAGTATCTTAATTCTTTCCTGGGGCACTGGAAAGGTGCCCGGGAGATCAAACCCCTCACCTTCCTTTCCCATCCAGAAAACTTCAGTCTTTTCCTGATTGATCTTGGAGCCTGATGCTTCAGAATACCGTGATGTCAGAGAGACCACCTCCTCCGCTTCATCCGTCCCAGTGACAATCACCGACACATCATCCGCATAGGCAACAACCCTCAATGGCGGCTCACCCGGGAGCCCCACTGGTACCCCACACAACATGCCGCTCTCTAGCCTCCTGACGAAGGGATCGATTGCAAACACATAGAGCAGGGGACTCAGGGGACAACCCTGGCGCACCCCGGAGCCAACCCCAAAGGACTGTCCAACCCAACCATTAACAAGAGGGAAGCTTTCTGCCCCCTTATACAAGACTTTCAGCCAATCGACAAAACCACCCGGCAGACCGTACTTACTAAGGAGCAACCACAGGTACTCATGGTTAACACGATCAAAAGCCTTTGCCTGATCCAATGTCAGCAAATACTTTCCCCAGCCTGCAGCCCTGCACCGCTCCAAGGCCTCCCGGACAGCTAAAACCGCTGTGAAGGTGCTCCTACCCTGGACCGAACAGTGCTGATGGCGAGAAAGCAAAGACTCTGCCACTGACGATAGGCGCCAGAAAAATATCTTTGCCAGTATCTTTCTATCGACATTAAGAAGGCTGATGGGGCGCCAATTCTCAATCATCGAAGGATCTTTACCCTTTGAAAGAAGAATCACAGCCGAGTGCCTCATGGAAGGGGAAAGCACCCCCTCAGCAAGGCAACTGTTAAAAACCTCTACCAAATGCGGGGCCAGAATAGACTTAAAGGCTTTGTAAAACTCAGCCGTCAAGCCATCCGGTCCAGGCGACTTTTTGATGGCAAGCTGTTCAATTGCCCTCATCACCTCTTCGACTGTGATCTCCTCTGTCAAATTCATCAATGGAACATCTCCACCATTTAGACCTGGAGTAGAGTCCAAAAAGCTTTCCATCTTGTCACGATCAAGCTCTTTCCTCCCAAGAAGGTCGGCATAAAAGGACCTCACGACCTCCAGAATCCCTGACCTGGACTTTGTCAAGGAACCTGTACTGTCCTTAAGGCCAACGACCGTTTTAACAGCTACACCTTGTTTGCAGTTCTGGTAAGGGTCAGGCGAGTGGTACTTCCCATAGTCCCTCTCCAGAACCAAAGAGGCATGCCGGTCATATTGACACTTCCTGAGAAGGAGTTTCACTTCGGAGATTGCCCCAGGATCTCCTCCTCTCGAGACAAGAATATCCAGCTTCCTCCGTAAACGTTGGTAGGTCATGTATTTATTAAACTGATTTCTATTGGCTAGGCCCCTGAAGAATCCAGCGATCCTCTTTTTGGTCAGCTCCCACCACTCAGCCTTGCTGCTACAAAAGTCCAGGATGGTCACCTGTGCCTGAAAGAATTCCTCAAAGGATTGTCTAACATGTTCTTCCTTGAGTAGTGTCGAATTTAATCTCCAGATGCCCTTGCCCCTCTGAGGGGCGTCTGAAGCATTCAGTACCACAGATAGCATACAGTGATCAGAGAACTCTACTGCCTGCACCACTGGGGGCGAGAAAGCAGAGGCCTCCTTCAAAAAAAACCTATCTATCCTACTCTGACTATTACCACGATGAAAAGTGAACCCGGTGTCATCTGGGAGGTGCTTAATGTGCACATCCACAAGACCAGCATCCCTAACCATACTATTTAAAAAAACGCTATCATATCCCAGCCTGTCCTTGAAGTCCTTCCTGTCCTTGGGCCTAGTTATTGTATTAAAGTCACCTCCAAAGACCACTTGCCGGGATGTAAAAAGAAATGGCTTGATCCTTGTAAAAAGGCATTTCCTGTCCCACTTTGTGTGCGGCCCATAAACATTGATTAGGCGCAGGTCCTGCCCTCCCACAAGGACGTCTAAGACCATACATCTCCCAATCTCCACCTCAATAACCCGCCGGACAGTTACCATGCCGGTTTTAAACAACACCGCCACACCGCCGTAAGGCTCGGCCGCAAGAGACCAGTAAGATGGACCATACCTCCACTCTCTCTTGGCCATATGTATATCTGCCAAGGAGGTGAGCCTAGTCTCTTGCAAAAATAAAATTTCAGCATCTAATTGGCTGAACAAAAAGAAGGCCATAGAACGAGCTCTTACTGACTTAATGCTGGCGACATTAATTGTCACCACTTTTAACGGAGGGGGAACCGCCATTTGGGTTATTGGGTGGATTGCTTCTTAGCTCCCCTCTGCTGCTCATCACCAGAAGCCTCTCTCTTTCTAGAGGCCGCCTCAAAGTCCATTTCAGAATCGGAACTTCTCTCAGAAGAAGCTCCGGATGAAGAAATATCCCACTTGGAGGACCTATGACGGCTGGAGACAGGAACCGGAGCTTCCCGTCCCCGTTCCGTCCTCACCGCCTGCCTCTTCCGCCTCCCAACCTTCCTTCTCTCTTCCAGGTACTGCAAGTCAGCCTCAGAGATGCCCTCATCTCTTACTTTTTTCTTTAAATTCTTTCTAGAAGACTTCTTTACAGAGGAAGAAGCAACCTTTTTAGTACACGCTGGTGGGGGGGGGTGATCCCTTTAAGTCAGACTCAGGAGGGGTAGACTCCTGGGGGGTAACTGACTCGGGGGGCACAGACTTGGAAGGTTCTGACACAAGAGGAGAGGGTACAGTAGGCTGGGGGGACACAGAGACAGAAACAGAAGGAGTACTTACAGACACAGGAGGGGTGGCCACAGGAACTGGAGAGGGATCCTGAGCAGGACCGGGGGAGGGGGTCACCGCAGAGGAGGATGGTACACCAGGGGTCTCACCCTCCATCCTGTCCAGCCTTGACATGTCATCTACTACCTCCTTCTCCATATTGTGCCAGGCTTCAGGACACCTGCTGTAGGGGTGGCCAAGGCGCAGGCACAGGTTGCACCTGATCTTCCTGGTACAGTCCTTAGCCATATGACCCTGCCCCCGACACACTGAACACATCAAGGCTGAACAGGAGGAGCTCAAGTGCCCCTTTTCTCCACAGCGGTGACACAGCTTCGGCTGACCAGGGTAGAAAACAGTCATCCTATCCCTCCCTATGAAAGCTGAGGAGGGCAGGTGACGGACAACATTCCCATCCCTGGCCAACCTGACTGTTACCGACCATCCCCCAGTCCAGATGTTACGCTCATCATGGATTTTATTAGGTTTGGTCAAAACCTCCCCATAGTTCCTTAACCAGACCTCTAGATCCCGAGCAGGAACACTCTCATTGGTCAGGATAATGGTAATTTTTTTTACTGTTGACCTCTGAGAAACCGCAACTGGGACCAGACCTTCCCATTCAGGTCTTGACCTGCACCGAGCCTCATATCGCTCCCAGAACAGGTCAAGACCCTCTGGCCTGGTGAAACTAACCGTATAGTCCCTTGTCCCAGCTACGTGTATAAAGGCATACAGGTCATTTGCACCAAAACCCATCTCCAATATCATATCTACCACCGCACGCCGTGCTGGAGGGATGGCACCACCTTCCCATTTCAGAATAACTACATTCCGTCTGGGACCCCCAGCAGAAGCCAGAGACCCAAGACCAGATCCTGGGGCGCTCAAAGTGGCAGCTTGTAGGGGAAAACCCCGCTTGGGAGCGGGACTACCAGGAGCAGAGTGTGCCACCTCTGCAAATGTAGGTTTCTCAGGGCCAGGGGCCCACACTGAAGTCACATTAGTCTGCACATTATCTGCATGAACAGAGTTGGTAGGATTGTCCATCACACTTGTACTGGGACCATTGTTCATCACACTTGTACTGGGACCATTGTTCATCACACCTGAACTGGGAGGATTTTTTTCAGCCACACACACATTCCCATCAGCAATAGTCACAGTTGCTGCAATACCAGTTGTCTCCTGATGCTGCACTGTAGAGCCCTCAGCAGCAGTGGGGCAAACAGCTTTGGACTCAGCCAAAGAAAGGTTAATGGGCTCTTCTGACACTTGCAGTTCATTTACAGAAATGACATTTTTTGAATGCAAGTCTTGCTGCATTGCAGCCTCAGCAGGCACAACATTGTCATTAGGCACATTATCAGTCATGGTGCTAGATGGTACAAAAACAGTCTTATCCACAACATGGGACTTAGCAGGCTTTACTTTATCAGGCACATCATCAGTAATGTCTTCCTCGTTAAACACCATCTGATCCCCCCGCATAGGAGACTCCATTACCTGGATGGCCCTTAGCATGCCTCCTGAGTCCTGGGAAGGCCTGGGGCTTCTTACCTCTCCCTGGGGGGGCAGAGGGTCAGAACTGGGGGTCTCCTCCTCCTCCACCTCCATCTTTGTCACCCTTCCAAACCTCTTGTCGTTGCAAAACTTCTCTTTAAAGGGCCCATCTCTGCCTTCCATCATGGCCACGATGGTCTCCTGATGATCCACACGGACCTTGGCCAGCTGGATTTCCGGATCCATGGATCCCCGTTTCTGGCTGTGTAAGCCCTCACGTTGCCTTCGCAGGCGCTTCAACTCCGCTCTCAGCTTGTAGAGCTTGTCCCTCTCCCTGTTCAGGACCTTAATCCCGGCCACCACTCGCTCCCGAATGGCCTCCGAGCCTTCATCCTCACCAGGGGTAGAGAGATCAGCTTGTGCAGAGGCAGGCAGTTCACCTGACGGCCCAGGAGATGGCTGGGAGCCTCCAGCAGGAGAGGCCCCGCTGCCCTCCATGGCCTCCCCAGAAAGGGGGCCAGGGAGCTGGAAGAGATTTCACCACCACTCCCTTCTCACAGAGCAGCTTCAGAGGCACCTTCCTCCTGACACACCTGTGCTCCAATGATGGGCGGGACACTATTCCACCCACTGACACCAACAATGGGGAATTATTCCTCCCTGACACCAATGATGGAGTATAAATTCTTCCTCCGACACCATTGTCCTTCCACACTAACACCAAAGATGTGGGACAATTTCTCCCTCTGAAACCAGTAACAGGGCACTATTTGTTCCACTGACACCAATGATACAAGCACTGTTCCTCCCCATAATATCAGTGATGGGGCACTATTCCTTTCCATAATACCTGTGATTAGGCACTATTCCTCCTCCTAACCACAGAGGTGCTGTGTAATTTTTGTACTCCCACTGATTACCAAGCCTGAGGCATTATCTACCCCCAATGGTAACAGTATGGCCCTGCTAAAGTCTGAGGGACAATTAACTGGCCCCTAGTTGAGAAAGTTTAATGACCCCTGCTTTATGAACAAGATTATCACTAAACCAAGGTATGCTGGTGAAGATCCACCAGATTTACTAGGATACATCTCGGAATTCAGGTTTGCCAGAACATGATCTACCTCTATCCTCTACCTAGAGCAGGCAGTGCTCTTGTCATGGCATCCAGTGTACCTTCTAAACACAAATGAAGCTGCTGGTTAACATTAGGAGGGAGCCAGCATGAATGCAGTGTTGTCCTTAAACCCTAAGCAGAGGGCAGACACATTTAGGGAGGAAGGTGGTTGGTTGTAAAACAGGTTTGAAAAGAGGGGGCTGACAGAGTTGAAGAAGAACAGCATTCTTTTTTTTTTTTCATCTTTATTTAAAGTAAGCAAATTGTACAAAATAATATGGCATCACAAATGTCAACCAACATCATATAATAATAGGCAAAAGTTATAACTTGTCAAAAAGGTCTATGTACATTAATGAGATAACTGGTAAGGTTCCTTTACAGCGTTATGAGAGAGCAGGAGACTGTGGTATAAAGACTCCACAACAGCTACATCCTGCATTTTAACCTGTATAATGGGGAGACCTCCAAACTAGGAAGAGGGTTAGTTTTATAGGACATATGTATGCCATTAAATGAGATCGATAGGGAAAAAGTTAGATAACGGGTAAAGGAAACTTAATCCCTATCGGCAGGTACCGAGCCATTGTAATTTAGCGGACTTTGCCTAAACAGCGAGTTCCTTGTAGGGTGTGGCTCTCGGTCCTGGTTTCCCAGGAATGGTACCAAAGGATTATGCAAACCGAAGGAATTTTATCTTTAAAGGGAAAAAGGAAGGAGTGAGCGACACCAATGGTGTCGGGGGAAAATAGAAGGGTAAAGGGCAAAGGGGGAACAGTAGAGGGGAAATAAGACGGGTTGGGTTGAGAAGCTCTGGCGAGGTCGACGGCCCTAGGTATCAAATTTTCCTGAGACGAGTTACTCAAATGTAGGACTTATATTCGTCCAAGAATCGGAACAGATCCCAATGTGTCCAGCGAGTGTTGTGTTCCTCCTCCCTTTCCCCTAAGGCAGCTGTAAGATGTTCTGTCCCCTGTATATCACACACCCTCGCAAACCACTGTGCAGGGCCGGTGCTACCACTATGCAAACTAGACAGCCGCCTAGGGCGCCCTGCTGCCTAGGGTCGCCCAGCCACTGGTGTTCCTACTCTCTTCTCTCTGCAGCAAGCGACTAAGTCTCAGCATCAGCAGGCAGCCGCCGCTCCGTTCGCACATAGTGTCAGAGGCACAGCGGTGGTGGAGAACTGTGTCTGTGTCCCGACTCCCAAATGAATGGAAGCAAGCAAACATGTCTTTTTTCAACCTAACTAACTATGTAACTATGTAAACATTCATTGATGGCCGCTGGTGGGCTGCATTGATGGGTGCTTGTGAGGCTGCATTGATGGGCGCTGGTGAGGCTGCATTTGATGGGTGCTGGTGGGCTGCATTTAATGGGTGCTTGTAAGTCTGCATTGATGGGGACTGGTGAAGCTGCATTTGATGGGAGTTTCATTAAAAAGGTGGGATATACATTCGCAGGGCAAAGAGGGTGGAGCCAAGGGGGGCGGCAAAATTAGGTTTCGCCTAGGGTGTCAAAAATCCTTGCACCAGCCCTGCCACTGTGACACCACTGGTGGGGATTGTTGCTTCCACATACAGGGGACACACGCACTAGCTGCATTCAAGAGGTGTTTCAATAGGGATTTGCGATATCGCTTACAGGACATGGGAGTCAGATTTAGGAGTATTGCTGCAGGGTTATCCTGGAGGGAGACATCAGTAATCTTGTGGATGATCTGCAGGACTTGTCTCCAGAAAAGGGACAGCTCTGAACATTCCCAGAAAATGTGAAGTAATGTGCCAGGCTGGGTGCCACATCTCCAACACAGGGGACTATGACTGGGAAAATTGACGCCAATACTGATGGGGTCCTGTACCAATGCGTCAAAATCTTGTATGTGATCTCCTGGTATTTGCTACACAAGGATGACTTATGTGCAAAGAAGAGGATACGGTTCTTTTGATACTCAGTGAACGTGGTGTTAAGATCTCTCTCCCATTTCCTCAGATACAGGGGGTCTTGGTGAGATGAGAACAGCATTCTATATGTAGCACAAAGACCCTTTTTCTCCTGCTTAACTCCACCTGCAGAGTAGGGCACACCATGCCACATGCCCGTATTCTCCTGGTATAAGAGGTTGAGCGGTGTTCATACAATTTTTGGGTCCTGCAGCGAGTTACCTCCTTCCGTTGGTTCTCGTCCCTAGAGTGTAGGGAAACGTCTATTCTCTTTCCTAAAAGAAGGCCAATGTCCAGACTGTTTTAAACTCCAACAGACAAGTTTATTTTTCTTTCTTGGAACTTAGTGGGAAAAAGTAGGATTTTTAAAACAGCTTACCTGTAAAATCCTTTTCTTGGAGTACATCACGGGACACAGAGCAGCATAGTCATTACTATGTGGGTTATATAGAATTACCTTCAGGTGCTGGCACTGGCAACTTCCAAAACAGGAAGTACCCTCCCCTATATAAGCCCCTCCCATCCGGGAGCACCTCAGTTTTGTAGCAAAGCAATACGTGTCCCCAAAAGAGGGGTGGGAGCTCTGTGTCCCGTGATGTACTCCAAGAAAAGGATTTTACAGGTAAGCTGTTTTAAAAATCCTACTTTCTTGTTCATACATCACGGGACACAGAGCAGCATAGTCATTACTATGTGGGACGTCCCAAAGCAATGCCACATGAGGGGGGGGTACACCATACATAAGCTGGGCGCCATCGGGCATGAGGATCTTTTGCGGCCTGCAACACACTGCGCCCAAAGGCGACATCCTCCTGACTTCTAACGTCCACCTGGTAGAACCTAGTAAACGTGTGTACTGAAGACCATGTTGCGGCCTTACAGATTTGAGCCAGGGAGGCCTGGTGATGCACTGCCCATGAAGTTCCAACTGCTCTCGTGGAGTGCGCCCTAACTTTGAACGGAGGCGGTCTACTTCTCAAGCCATAGGCTTGTATTATGACCTGTCGAATCCACTTGGCTAAAGTGGATTTTGATGCTGCCTGACCCTTTCTGGGGCCTTCCGGCAGAACAAACAAAGAATCCGTTCTACGAATCTGAGCAGTGGCTTTTAGATAAGCTTTAACTGCTCTTACTACATTCAAAGAATGCAATAACATTTCCTCTACCGAGCTCGGTTTGGGGAAAAAGAAGGAAGAACCAGATCCTGGTTCAAGTGAAACCTCGATACCACCTTAGGAAGAAAGGCTGGGTGAGGACGTAATACTATTCTGTCCTCATGAATAACCAGATATGGCTCTTTACAGGACATGGCGGCTAATTCCGACACTCTTCTAGCCGAGCATATGGCTACTAAAAATATCAATTTTCTGGTAAGTAGAACCAAGGAAATGTGCCGCAAAGGTTCAAATGGCTGCTTCTGCAGAACCGACAGAACCAAATTTAGATCCCATGGGCATATGGGAGCTTTAATCGGTGGAATAATACGAGTCACACCTTGCATAAAGGATTTGACAAGTGAATGCATAGCCAGGGGCCTTTGAAATAGTATTGATAAGGCTGAAACCTGGCCCTTGATAGTACTTAAGGCAAACTTCCAGTCTACAGCCCACTGCAGGAAGTCCAGAATTCTGCCTATAACGTACTTACGTGGATGCCATTTTCTGGCCTCGCACCAAGTGATGTACGCCTTCCAAACTCTATAGTAGATCTGCCTGGATACAGGCTTCCTGGCATTGATTATAGTTGATACCACAGAGTTAGAGAGACCTCTCTTCTTTAGGATGTGGGATTCAATAGCCAGGCCGTTAAACTTAGAGTTAGTAAGGAAGGGTGGTATATCGGTCCTTGCGAAAGCAGGTCCGAACGACGTGGAAGGGTCCAAGGACTCCCCACAGACATTTTGATGATCTCCGCGTACCAGGCCCTTCGGGGCCACGCTGGAGCCACCAGGATCACCGGCTTCTTTTCCAACCTGACTCTGCGAAGGAGTCGAGGCAACAATTGTAGCGGAGGGAATGCATATATCAGTCTGAACTGATCCCAAGGGAACACCAGAGCATCCGAGCCGCAAGCGAGGGGATCCCTTGTCCGGGAGACAAATCTGTCCACCTTTGCGTTGAATCTGGATGCTAGCAGATCTACATCCGGTGTTCCCCACCGCTGACATATTGCTCGAAAGACCTCGGGATGAAGGGACCATTCCCCTGGGCATAACTGTTGGCGACTTAGAAAGTCCGCCTTCCAATTCTCCACCCCTGGAATGAAGACAGCTGACATACATGGGACATGCTTTTCTGCCCATTCCAGGATGTGACTTACTTCCCTCTGGACTGCACGACTCCTGGTGCCTCCCTGATGATTGATATATGCCACTGCTGTGGCATTGTCTGATTGAATTCTGACAGGGGACCCTTGGAGTCTGGATGCCCAGGCTACTAGGGCATACCGGGCTGCTCGTATCTCTAAGAGATTGATGGGCAGGGTTTTTACTACATTTGACCATCTGCCCTGGAGAGACCATTGCTCCAGTACTGCCCCCAGCCTATAAGGCTGGCATCTGTAGTGACCACCTTCCAGGATATCGGACTGAAGGGTTTTCCCTTCTGGAGATTCTGGGGGATCAACCACCAGCAGAGACTCTTCCGAACGGAAGGGGACAAAGCCATCGGGAAGTCTAGAGCCTGAATTTTTCCATTCCAGGCTGACAATATGGCCCTCTGTAAATTCCTTGAGTGGAATTGGGCGTATGGCACAGCTTCGAATGATGCTACCATCTTTCCTAGCAGCCTCATGCACAGGCGTATGGACGGCTGTCTTTTTGCACAAAGCAGACGGACCAAGCCCCTCAAAGAGGATACCTTGTCTAGAGGTAAGAAAATCTTCCTCTGGTCTGAATCCAGCCGTAGCCCTAGATATACCAGGTTTTTCACTGGCTGTAGGGCTGACTTGTCCAGGTTGATGACCCAACCGTGAGATTCTAGATACTTGATTGTATCGACAATTACCACTTCTAGCTTAGCAACTGAGTGGTCCATCAACAACAGGTCGTGTAGGTATGCCATTATCGTTACACCTCGTGTTCCTAGATCGGCCAATAGTGGGGCCATAATTTGTGTGAACACTCGTGGTGCTGTGGCCAGACCGAATGGTAAGGCTCTGAACTGAAAATGGCGCCCTTCTACTGCAAAGCGTAGAAATTTTTGATGACCTGGAAAGATGGGAACATGCAAGTAAGCATCTTTGATGTCGATCGAGGCTAACCATTCCTCCCCCTGTAGGGCAGCGGTGACCGATCGGATCGACTCCATCCGGAAGGACCGGACGTTTAGAAATTTGTTTAGACTCTTTAGGTCCAATATGGGTCTTATGTCCCCGTTTGGTTTCGGGACTGTGAAAAGGTTTGAGTAGAAACTCAACCCCCACTCTTCCATAGGAACCTCCATAATTACTCCTTGGAGCAATAGTTGTTCTAACGCCACTAGGAGACACCTTCTTTTCAGAGGGTCTTTTGGCATGCCTGACCACATAAAATGGGAAGGAGGAGACTCTTTTAACTCCAACTTGTATCCCCGAGTTACTGCGGAGAGCACACATCTGTCTTTGATCGTCTCCCGCCAGGTCTCTGTGAACAACTGAAGTCTTCCCCCCACCCGTTTGAGTGGGGGCAGCCCTTCATAGGCTTGACTTGGAGGCTGGTTTAGTACCTCTTCGGATCCAGGGCTTTTTATTACCCTGTGACTGTCCCTGATTTTTACCTCCTGAGTTTGACCGAGGAGGCCGTCGGAACTGCTTAGTAGCAGACGTCCCAGGGATAGGAGAGGTAGTCCTCTTAAAAGACGGACCCCTAGACCTCTTTTTAATTGGTAAGAGAGTACTTTTACCACTGGAAATCTTCTGGATATATTTATCCAGGTCTTCGCCAAAAAAAGGCGTTCTCCATGAAATGGGAAGCTAACTAAGAGCTTCTTACAGGGAGCCTCAGCAGACCAGTTCTTGAGCCACAGAAGCCTACGCATATGTACCAAAGACAGCGTGAGGCAGGAGGCCTGATGGATAGAATCCTTGATGGCGTCAACCGCAAAGCATAATGCTCTAGGCAGATCAGCCAGAGCCTGGGCCTGCTGGTCTGGCAAATCCCTCAGGACCATTTTCATTTGATCCTTTAAAGCTTGGCAGACCCCAATAGCTGCCACTGCTGGCTGTGTAACAGCCCCTGCTGTGGAAAAAGCAGATTTTAATAAAGATTCCAATTTTTTACCTACTGGATCTTTTGAACATTTGAACATTATCTACTGGACATGTCAGTGATTTGTTCACAGAAGAAATGGCTGCGTCCACCGTAGGAACATTCCATCTCTGGGTGAATTTTTCCTCCATGGGATAGATCACCTGAAATTTCTTAGGTGGAACAAATAGTTTATCAGGATGTTCCCAGTCCTGGTATATAAGTCCTTCCAATAATGGATGAATTGGAAAGGAGCAATTAATCTGGGGAGCTTTTAGCGACCCCAACGAGGAGACAGCAGTAGTTGATGGTTCAACAAGAGGCATTTTAAATGTAGATCGAACCATGTCAGTTAGGGTCTGGACCCACAATCTTTCAGTCTGTGATGCTGAAAATGGTTCATCTACTGTCGATTCCTCAAAAACAGAGTTAACCTCCTCCTGATCCCCTTCAGGAAGGTCAGTCCCTTCCTGGGACTGTTGCTCTGCCAACAGGCACTCTAATGGAGGGGATGGAGATCTGGCGCGCTTTCTTTCCTGTAGAGAAGAAGCGATCAATGCTGCCAATCTCTGCTCCAATCCCTCCAGAGTTGAGGCAAAAACCTCCTCTGTTATATATGCAGGAGCAGGTGGACTGAGGACAGCCGAAGTACCTGGCACTCCCGGGGGTTCCTTATGGGTATTAACCTCTGATTTCTCAGGGGAGGAAGGTGCAGATGACTGCTCTAGATCCTCAGAGCCCGATGGAGACCCCCTACACTTCCTGAGAGGTATATCTCGGAGTTTTTTAGGCGGCATATTCCTTAGTTCAAAGCTGAGGTATTCCAGCCGCAATACACCCCTTTACTGAAATAGTCTAATGCAATTTGCTGCTATGTACATCAGTGGGTGTCTACTAATGCGTCTTTCTGGAGATGCCTGTATCAACCGCCCGCTGTAAGCCCCTATACCATGCTACCAGCTCATTTTCATGCTCTGTGTCCATAGCAAGCAGCGTGGACTGAGTCCTTTTATCTTGCTGGGACGCCCGCACATGTGCAGAAGCGCTGGGCGCACAGAGCGCGTCATCCGCCAGGCTCCGCCCCCTTTTTTGAAGCTAAATCTTATAAAAAGAAAGCGTGTGTGCGCACGCGCGCGCGCGTGCACGTGTGCGCTCTTGGTGCCATGTAGGGAGAGGAGCCAGGGTCCCTGTTTCACCAGGACTCGGGGATGGAAGGAAACTCCTTGGCAGCATGACAGAGGAATGCAGCTTCCCTGATAGAGATCTCACTCATCTGCCTGGACTTTCACCATGGAAGGAATAGTCCCAAGAAAAAAAGACGTTCCACAGCGGCCTCTAGTGGACAAACACAGGTACCGCACTTTTGTCTTTTTTTATTATTTTTTTTAAAAACCTCCTTTATGAAAAACATTTCTAGGTTTACAGTTTTTAAAACTTCCTTTATGAAAAGACATTTCTAGGATTTCTTAGGCATATACAGCTATTAGCGGGAATACCTTTAGGTAACAGGCAGAAAGACATATTAGGCTTGGGGGTCCCCTCAATAGAACCAAGTTCCTGAGGGGCCCCCACTTACCTTTTCCCCGCCGCAGGACTTTGTTTGGTCCACAGAAGCCCAAACTTCACCTCTCACGGCAGGCATTGTACTAGACCTTCAGGGACCGGGTTCCCAAGGATTCCACTCCCCTGGACCTGTATAGCACCCTGCACAGATAGCCTCTTGGTTTTGGGTATGACCAGAGCTCTGGATCCCAGGGTCCAGCCCTCCTAGGAGAGGCATTACAGGCAAAACCCTGCTCTTCTCTGCAAGGCCCGGGTACCGACCGTTTAGCTATGAAGCTTTTTTGGTCGGATCCGGAATAGCTTGCTAAGGCCCAGAGAACCTGTACACAAGCCCAGATGAATACATGTTAACCTTGGCCAACACCTTAGACACTGGCAAAAAACTGAGGTGCTCCCGGATGGGAGGGGCTTATATAGGGGAGGGTACTTCCTGTTTTGGAAGTTGCCAGTGCCAGCACCTGAAGGTAATTCTATATAACCCACATAGTAATGACTATGCTGCTCTGTGTCCCGTGATGTATGAACAAGAAAGAGTTGAAGATAGAGATAGAGTTGGGTAGGGAGGTAGGTTCAGGCACGCGGCACCCATTTACCCTCATCGCCACTCAAGCCTGAGTGGGTATTGCTCACCCGGATAGATCCCTCTCACGGTTCTAGCAGCCGGAGTGAAGCACGAACAGTTACTTTAGATTTCGTCCCCTTCAAGGACAAGTTTAGGAGATCCTCTGCCACAGAATCCTTTAGTTCCTAAATCTAGAACTCTCTAGCGCCTGCAACTTTTAGAGACCATAGGTTCCAATGTGGCACAACACAGGAGCTATTGTGCAACTCACGGAATATTTCCCTCTGATAGGCAACCAGGCCTCTCCTGAGACAGTGACTTCCTTCACCGATCCTCCGGAAAGTTCCTCCCCTGGTTTCCTCTCTTTCAGAGCGGGCCACCCTCCCACGGGTACCCTGGGACTCCAATTGTTTGGTTGTAGACCCATTTGAAGGTACTGGGCCTACCTGGAACACTTTAGCCTTGGGCTAAAGGTGCCCGAGACTTCTCGACCAATTCACGCACCCCTGGTCAGCAGGGCAAAAGGGCGCACCTCTCGCCACCAGGGGTCCCCCTTGGAATCCCCCTGGCTAATCTCCCCACCTAATGGCGTCTGCCCCTTATGTACCCTCTCCCGGCATGCACAGCAGGTAGACCATGCCCACTGTATGGCTACCGAGAAAGGACAGCCAATTACGCTACAATGCCACCTGTGGTTTGACCCAAGACCCGGGCAACAGTGCCACCTGCAGGTCAAGGGGAACCATACACCCAGGCAACACCACAGCAGAGCAGAGTCCAATCTAAAGAATCAGAAAATCTGAGCCAAACTATTGCTCAGGCTGCCCTTAAAATTAAGGCACAGCGACCCCAATTTTAGGGGTCCGCTACACATATCCCCCCCCTTGAAAAGCCACTGTCCCCAGTGGCTGGAATAGATCAGAAAACCCCCCTCAATCCTGAGTGGGTTCTGATCTGTTCACAACTATGTACAGTACTATTATATTGTTTTAGCATGGTGCCTGAACCAAACAATTTGGGAATAGAGCAGAGGAAGAAGAAAAGAAGGAGAGCATGTAGAAATACACATCACAGTTTGCATAAAAACACACAGTATATCACAAATTACAATTGCACCCCTCCTAACATATCTACCCCGCCCATACTCCGGTAGAGTTGATAGCAGAGGGGAGAGAAAAGAAAAACACAGCATACAATAAACCATCCTACATCTAAAGCCCTGTACACACGGTCGGACTTTTGCCCAACAAACTTCGTTTTGAGCAAGTTGGACCAACAATCCGACCGTGTGTACGCTCCAATGGACAAACTTTTTTCGTTTGGTTTTGGATTTCATCGGACAAAAGTTGGGTCTGCAAACGGACAAACTTTTGCCCAACAAAAGTCCGATGGAGCAAAGTCCTACCGTGTGCACAGAAAACCATAGGACTTTTGTCTGATGGACAAAACAACTAATGTTAAAATCAACCAACAATAGCAGAAGTTGACCAAAGGGTGGCGATAAAGAGCAGAAAAGAGCAGAAAAACCATGTGATGTTGCAAAAAGTTTTGGGAAAGTTTGCAGAAAAGTCCTGTGGTGTGTATGCTATGGGTGTGCCCGGACAACTCCGTTCAGACAAAAATCCACGGAAAAGTCCGATGAAAGTCCGACCGTGTGTACGGGGCTTTAGATCAGTGTTTCTCAACTCCAGTCCTCAAGGCGCACCAACAGGTCATGTTTTCAGGATTTCCCTCAGATGAAACAGCTGTGGTAATTACTAAGGCAGTGAAACTGATTACATCCCCTGTGCAAAATAATGGAAAGCCTGAAAACATGACCTGTTGGGGCGCCTTGAGGACTGGAGTTGAGAAACCCTGCTTTAGATATACAGAAGAAAACCATCTCTCCGGAAAGAGATGATTACCCTCTGAAACTTGCATTGCTAAGCCTAGCTTCACTGAACATTTCTGCAAAACACTACCACCTAGTGGCAGCACAAGTCATTACACTCCAATATTGCGCGTGGGCATGAATTTATTTTACATGAATTTTCCAGCTTGACCACGACGGTTGCTCACTTTGGCCCTGACTAATCTACCCCATTGTTCAGTGAGAAGAGGAGAAAAAATATATATTTCTTTCCCTTGCGGAGCTGAAGAGAGAGAAAGGAAAAAAAACACAACAGTTCTCTGGTTCCTCAGTGAGTAGATCCCCCTGCAGCAGAGGGCAAAGTCATGAGTTCAGGGCAGGCTGTTCCTGTGAAACGAAATAATAAAACAGCACACAAGTTCCATTTCACAGGTAGTATTGAGGATCTGGGAGAACAAGAGTTTTCCACTGCTTATCCAATGCCTCTAATGGATAATACAGCATCCTCTCGCTCTTTGCTGCAAATCACTACACGATCCGCATGGATGTGCCGACCAGTGTTGCCAACCGTACGTAGATTTACATACAGCCCGCGATTTAACCCCTTTTTCGGGCTGTACGTAAAAGTCCGTTTATGGGCACCGGCGCCCATAAAAAAGATGGCCGCGAGCCAGCCATACAACTGCACATTCGCCGTTCCGAATGCGCCGGCCGAGCACATTCGGAACTCGGCCGGGCGGCGGCGGCGCACACGCAGGAACGTGATGGCGCCGCTGGCGCCATTTTTGAAAAGGCCACAGTGGCTGCAGTGGCGGCAGTGGCGGGACACCGTCCTGCAGTGAGTGCATGCCATGCACTCATCATAGGTGGTCGGTGGAGGACTCGGAGCGGAGCACTGACAGGGCCCAGCCAGGGGTGAGGAGGACGGACTCAAGGTCAGTGAAACAGGGGGGATACAAGGGGACAGCGTCATCAGTGTGCTGTATCCTCCTCTGGTTCCTGTGTCCCTTTCACCTCTTCACAGGTCAGGGCAGCACAGTGCTGCCCTGACCTGTGGAGTGGTGAAAGGGGTACAGGAGGAGGACACACACTGATGATGTGCAGAAGTAATATGGTGGTGGACAGAGGAGGAGGCTACTGTAAGGGGGTGAGGAGGGCACCATCATGTTCGCAGCCTCTGTCCCCCTCCTGTAGTATGTCCGCAGCCTCTGTCCCCCTCCTGTAGTATGTCCGCAGCCTCTGTCCCCCTCCTGTAGTATGTCCGCAGCCTCTGTCCCCCTCCTGTAGTATGTCCGCAGCCTCTGTCCCTCTCCTGTAGTATGTCCGCAGCCTCTGTCCCTCTCCTGTAGTATGTCCGCAGCCTCTGTCCCCCTCCTGTAGTATGTCCGCAGCCTCTGTCCCCCTCCAGTAGTATGTCCGCAGCCTCTGTCCCCCTCCTGTAGTGTGTCCGCAGCCTCTGTCCACCTCCTGTAGTGTGTCCGCAGTCTCTGTCCACCTCCTGTAGTGTGTCCGCAGTCTCTGTCCACCTCCTGTAGTGTGTCCGCAGTCTCTGTCCACCTCTTGTAGTGTGTCCACAGCCTCTGTCCCCCTCCTGTAGTGTGTCCGCAGCCTCTGTCCCCCTCCTGTAGTGTGTCCGCAGCCTCTGTCCCCCTCCTGTAGTGTGTCCGCAGCCTCTGTCCCCCTCCTGTAGTGTGTCCGCAGCCTCTGTCCCCCTCCTGTAGTATGTCCGCAGCCTCTGTCCCCCTCCTGTAGTATGTCCGCAGTCTCTGTCCCCCTCCTGTAGTGTGTCCGCAGCCTCTGTCCACCTCCTGTAGTGTGTCCGCAGCCTCTGTCCACCTCCTGTAGTATGTCCGCAGCCTCTGTCCACCTCCTGTAGTGTGTCCGCAGCCTCTGTCCACCTCCTGTAGTGTGTCCGCAGCCTCTGTCCACCTCCTGTAGTATGTCCGCAGCCTCTGTCCCCCTCCTGTAGTATGTCCGCAGCCTCTGTCCCCCTCCTGTAGTATGTCCGCAGCCTCTGTCCACCTCCTGTAGTATGTCCGCAGCCTCTGTCCCCCTCCTGTAGTATGTCCACAGCCTCTGTCTACCTCCTGTAGTATGTCCGCAGCCTCTATCCCCCTCCTGTAGTATGTCCGCAGCCTCTGTCCCCCTCCTGTAGTATGTCCGCAGCCTCTGTCCCCCTCCTATAGTATGTCCGCAGCCTCTGTCCCCCTCCTGTAGTATGTCCGCAGCCTCTGTCCCTCTCCTGTAGTATGTCCGCAGCCTCTGTCCCTCTCCTGTAGTATGTCCGCAGCCTCTGTCCCCCTCCTGTAGTATGTCCGCAGCCTCTGTCCCCCTCCTGTAGTATGTCCGCAGCCTCTGTCCCCCTCCTGTAGTATGTCCGCAGCCTCTGTCCCCCTCCTGTAGTATGTCCGCAGCCTCTGTCCCCCTCCTGTAGTATGTCCGCAGCCTCTGTCCCCCTCCTGTAGTATGTCCGCAGCCTCTGTCCCCCTCCTGTAGTATGTCCGCAGCCTCTGTCCCCCTCCTGTAGTATGTCCGCAGCCTCTGTCCCCCTCCTGTAGTATGTCCGCAGCCTCTGTCCCCCTCCTGTAGTATGTCCGCAGCCTCTGTCCACCTCCTGTAGTATGTCCGCAGCCTCTGTCCCTCTCCTGTAGTATGTCTGCAGTCTCTGTCCCCCTCCTGTATCGTGTGTCCGCAGCCTCTGACCATCTCTTGTCATGTCTACAGTCTCTGAGGGGATCCTAGAAAGGAGTCAAGAGTGGGAGTGCCGCCGGGATGGGGGTTACGGCCCAGGAAGAAACAGACGTGTGGACTGGGAAGAGGAGATCAGAGCCACCAAGCTGGAGCCGTCTGACTGAGCCCCACACTGTGCACCCGAGAGGAGGTAAGTGACAGTGCCGCCAGGCCATTCTGAGGGGGGGGGGTCACTGATGTAAGGAGGTGAATGAATACAATAATGTAAGGGGGCACTGATATAAAGGTTTCCCCCTTATATTAGTACCCCCCCTTACCTTAGTGTATTCACTCTGTGGAAGGTGGCCTCTATTCACCAGAGCCCCCCTCCACATCAGAGTTCCCCCTTACATCATGATCTGCAGCGTTCCCCTTTACATAAGAGTTCCCTTGCACTGTAAGGGGGCATCCTGCAGACTCTGATGTAAGAGGGAACTCTGTGCTGGCTGGGTTATAGTATCCTAACCTTCATGTGAATTGAGAAATATGTTTTTTTACTTTTGTTTAACTTAAACACATTGATATTAGCATTAGCTGTGTGTTTATAGTTGAAATATTGATATTTGCACTGTTTAGTACTAAAAACCGTAATTTTAGGTACTTTTTTGCAGCATCAGTAAAAAATCCGGCTCTTCCAGTAATCTTCATTATTTTTGCCAGTAAGAAATTGGTGCCGTACAGAAATTTTGGCATCCTTGCCAGTAAATTTCACTTCAGGGGGTTGGCAACACTGGTGCCGACCATAAGTCCATTCCTTACGGCACCCTTTGTAGCGATAAACAAAAATTGCCGCTCTAGGCAGGTATAGTTTGGTAAGGTCTTACTCTCAGAGACCGAGGGTTCCGACAATGCACATGGCAGTAGAAACAAAAGTGATGAGGACAGCTGCACTCCAATCCAACATAGTTTTATTAAAAGGAAACAGGCACTACAAATAACAGCATGAACCTAGGACAGCTGACGCATTTCACACTCTATTCAGTGTTTACTCATAGCTATGAGCTGTCCAGTGTAGCCCCCTAACCCCCCCTAATAAAGGTTTAACCCCCTTGATCGCCCCCCACATAACCCTTTCACCCCCTATCACCACTGTCGCTAAGCGATCATTTTTCTGATCGCTGTCTTAGCGTCGGTGATGCAATCGGTAGCCAGTTATTTTTTTTAGGTTCGCCGCAGATTTTTATAGTGTCAGATACCCCCATATATTATCTAATAAAGGTTTAACCCCCTTGATCGCCCCCCAGATAACCCTTTCACCCCCTATCACCACTGTCGCTAAGTGATCGTTTTTCTGATCGCTGTCTTAGTGTCGGTGATGCCGATAGGTAGCCAGTAATTTTTTTTTAGGTTCGCCGTCAGGTTTTTATATAGCGTCAGGTACCCCCATATATTACTTAATAAAGGTTTTAACCCCCTAATTGCCCCTAGTTAACCCTTTCACCAGTAATCACCATATAAGTGTTACGGATGACGCTGGTTAGTTAGTTTGCTTTTTATAGTGTCAGGGCACCCGCCGTATATAACCCAATAAAGGTTTAACCCCCTGATCGCCCGGCGGGTGATATCAATTAGGTTTTAGCCTCAGAGAGGGTCTGCGTCACACCCCAGGCAGCGTCAGGTTAGTGTCAGTAGTGCTAACACCCACGCGTGAAGCATACACCCCCCTTAGTGGTATAGTATCTGAACAGATCAATATCTGATCTGATCAGATCTATACTAGCGTCCCCAGCAGTTTAGGGTTCCCAAAAACGTAGTGTTAGCGGGATCAGCCCAAATAGCACCTGCGTTTTGCCCCTCCGTCCAGCCCAGGCCACCCAAGTGCAGTATCGATCGATCACTGTCACTTGCAAAACACAACACACATAACTGCAGCGTTCGCAGAGACAGGCCTGATCCCTGCGACTCCAGTGCTGTAGGAGGTGATTTCACCATCACAGTTAAAAAAAAAAAAGCATATATGCCGAAGCATTGGGGCAGCAGGGGCGGTGGAGCGGAGGAGCGATTTTGCTCCTAATGCCGCGTACATACGGTCGAAATTCCGACGGAGGCTTGCCCGTGGAAAAGTTTGACCATGTGTACGCGGCATAACTTTTGCGGGAAGATGCTCCCATGCTTCGGCATATATAAATGGTGCATGTATGCCCATCATTAGAAGTGGGTGGATGAAGGGCGGTATTCTAATGGTGGGCATACCCACCGATCAATCTTTTTTTTTCGTTCAGCCAACAGGCTGCATGAAAAAAAAGATTACAATACATGTCCAACAAGGACCAGCAACGTACTAGTATGTTGCTGGACTTTGAATGTTTATACCAGAATGATGCCTGTGGGTTTAGGTATCATCTTGGTATCATTCTTTTCAGCCAGCGGCCGGCTTTCATGTAAAAGCAATCCTAGTGGCTAATTAGCCTCTGGACTGCTTTTACAAGCAGTGGGAGGGAATGTCCCCCCCCCCCCCCGGATATAAAAAGCACCATTGGGAAATTGGGAAAGCATTTTATCACACCGATCTTGGTGTGGTCAGATGCTTTGAGGGCAGAGGAAAGATCTAGGGTCCAATAGACCCCAGTTTTTTCAAAAAAAGAGTACCTGTCACTACCTATTGCTATCATAGGGGATATTTACATTCCCTGAGATAACAATAAAAATGATAAAAACAAAAAAAATATGGAAGCAACAGTTTAAAAATAAAATAAAAAAGCAAAATTAATAATAAAAAAATAAATAAAAAAAAGCACCCCTGTCCTGCCCTGCTCTTGCCTAATGGCGAACGCAAGCGTCGGTCTGGCGTCATATGTAAACAGCAATTGCACCATGCATGTGAGGAATCACCGAGAAGGTCAGATCGAGGGCAGTAATTTTAGCAGTAGACCTCCTCTGTAAATCTAACGGCGTAACCTGTAAAGGCTTTTAAAGGCTTTTAAAAATGTATGTAGTTTGTCGCCAATGCGCGTTTGTGCGAAATTTTAAAGCTGGTCGTGTTTGGTATCTATGTACTCGGCCTAAGATCATCTTTTTTATTTCATCAAACATTTGGGCAATATAGTGTGTTTTAGTGCATTAAAATTAAAAAAAGTGTATTTTTTCCCCAAAAAATGCGTTTGAAAAATCGCTGCGCAAATACTGTGTAGAAAAAATGCAACACCCACCATTTTAATCTGCAGGGCCTTTGCTTTAAAAATACATATAATGTTTGGGGGTTCAACATAATTTTCTTGCAAAAAAAAATAAATGTTTTCATGTAGACAAAGAGTGTCAAAAAGGGCTTTGTCTATAAGTGGTTAGAAGAGTGGATGTAAGCTTCCTAATGTTGTGTATAAAATGCCGGAACAGTTCAAAACCCCCCCAAATGACCCCATTTTGGAAAGTAGACACCCCAAGCTATATACTGAGAGGCATGTCGAGTCCATGGAATATTTTATATGTTGACACAAGTTGCAGAAAAAAGACAATTTATTTTTATTTTTTTTGCACAAAGTTGTCACTAAATGATATATTGCTCAAACATGTCATGGGCATATGTGGAATTACACCCCAAAATACATTCTGTTGCTTCTCCTGAGTACGGGGATACCACATGTGTGAGACTTTTTGGGAGCCTGGCCGCGTACGGGACCCCAAAACCAAGCACCGCCTTCAGGCTTTGTAAGGGTGTAAATTTTTGATTTCACTTCTCACTGCCTATCACAGTTTCGGAGGCCATGGAATGCCCAGATGGCACAACCCCCCCCCCCAAATGACCCCATTTTGGAAAGTAGACACCCCAAGCTATTTGCTGAGAGGTATGGTGAGTATTTTGCAGATCTCGCTTTTTGTCACAAAGTTTTGAAAATTGAAAAAAAAATATATATATTTCCTTTCTTCATTTTCAAGAACAAATGAGAGCTGTAAAATACTCACCATGCCTCTCAGCAAATAGCTTGGGGTGTCTACTTTCCAAAATGGGGTCATTTGGGGGGGTTTTGTGCTATTTTGGCATTTTATGGCCTTCGAAACTGTGATAGGTAGTGAGGAGTGAAATCAAAAATTTGCGCCCTTAGAAATCCTGAAGGCGGTGCTTGGTTTTCGGGGGGCCCGTACGCGGCTAGGCTCCCAAAAAGTCCCACACATGTGGTATCCCCGTACTCAGGAGAAGCAGCAAAATGTATTTTGGGGTGTAATTCCATATATAACCATGGCATGTGTGAGCAATATATCATTTAGTGACAACTTTTTGTAATTTTTATTTTTTTTTGTCATTATTCAATCACTTGGGACAAAAAAAAAATTCAATGGGCTCAACAGGCCTCTCAGCAATTTCCTTGGGGTGTCTACTTTCTAAAATGGGGTCATTTGGGGGGGTTTTGTACTGCCCTGCCATTTTAGCACCTCAAGAAATGAGATAGGCAGTCATAAATGAAAAGCTGTGTAAATTCCAGAAAATGTACCCTAGTTTGTAAACGCTATAACTTTTGCGCAAACCAATAAATATACGCTTATTGACATTTTTTTTACTAAAGACATGTGGCTGAATACATTTTGGCCTAAATGTATGACTAAAATTGAGTTTATTCGATTTTTCTTATAACAAAAAGTAGAAAATATCATTTTTTTTCAAAATTTTCGGTCTTTTTCCATTTATATCGCAAAAAATAAAAATTGCAGAGGCAATCAAATACCATTAAAAGAAAGCTCTATTTGTGGGAAGAAAAGGACGCAAATTTCGTTTCGGTACAACATTGCATGTCTGCACAATTTACAGTTAAAGCAGCGCAGTGCAAAATTCTGAAAACAGCTCTGGTCCTTTAGCTACAAAATGGTCCGGGGATTAAGTGGTTAAAATTTAACATCTAAACAGTCCGTCAGATTTCCAAATACTGTATTTAAGCATATAAGCTCCGTTTTGTGTTGAAAATAACTGAAATCTAAAACTCCGGTGGGTGTAAAGCCTCGTACACACGACCGGTTTTCTCGGCAAGAAACGACAAGAAAACTGCTGGCAGAGCTTTCTTGTTGAGAAAACCGTGCGTGTGTATGAGGCTTTCAGGTTTCTCGTTTGGGAAATCTGCCCAGAATCTCGACAAGAAAAATAGAGATCCTGCTCTCTATTTTCTCATCGGGATTCTTGTCGGCCTGTTTCCCGACGAGAAACCCGAGCGTGTGTACACTTACCTGCCTCCATGGAAATCCGAGCATGCTCGAAATGACTTTGACGCATGCGCGGTAGCCTCCAAAGCATAGGTAGGGTGAAAATAGTAAATGGAAAAAATCCAGCGCTGCCATAAACAGTGACAAAATTAAATTAAAAATTAAAAATTAAAACTTAAGTGTGTTTGAAACACAAATTAAGTGTGATGCTCTAAATGTGTGAGAGAAGGGTGAATGGTATGACCTTCACCTGACGGGCGGGTGCTGCTATTTAATTAGCCTGAAAAAGGACTCAAAATATATGGAAAAAATAAATCAAAAAAGCGCAACCCAATGTGAATGATAACAGTGAATGTCTGAAACAATGTGAAATTCCAACCGATATCCCAACCGATATCTCAAAGCTGGAATATAAGTGAAACAAACATATATAAATGGAAAAAGATAAATTGATCAAAATAAAAATAAAACTTATGACATAAAACTCTCAATTGATAGATCTTAAGGAGCAGGAATATCTAATCCCATTGGTCCCTAAGATGCCTATAATATATTACGTTCCTAAAGTCCACAAGGACCCCATCCGCCCACCAGGTCGTCCCATAGTGAGTGGAATCGACTCCCTCACATCTCGGATTGGTAAATTCATAGATTTTTATCTCCAACCGTTGGTATCTAAGACACCTGCCTTTTTGAAGGATTCCACTCAAATTATTAATGAAATCTCCCAGTTTAAAGTGGGGCAAGACGTCCTGCTAGTCACAGCGGACGTCTCCTCACTCTACACCATCATCCTGCATGAGTTGGGATATCATGCTGCTGAATATTTCCTAACTAAAGACCGTTCACTGAGGAAACCCATCCGGGATTTCATATTGGGACTTTTACGTTTTGCTATGGAACATAACTACTTTTATTATAACGGACAGTACTATCTACAACGAACGGGAGTGGCGATGGGGGCTAAATTCGCCCCCAGCGTCGCTAACCTCTTCATGTCATTGTGGGAGAATGACAACCTACTAACGGGGAAAGACTCCAGACTGATTTTTTGGAGGCGCTATATAGATGACGCCTTCTTCCTTTGGAGAGGGAATGCAGAGTCGCTACATTTATTTATGTCCCGATTAAATACTAATTATTGGGGCATCAAGTTCACCTATGAACATAGTAGTTTGTCGGTTAACTTTTTGGACTTGGTCATTTTTAAGGAGAATGACCAACTTTCCACTAAGAGTTATTTTAAGCCAAGTGATCATAATGGGTATATCCCGATCGGGAGTTGCCATCACCCCAATTGGTTGAAGACAGTTCCCAAAGGACAGTTTCTAAGGATGCGCAGGAACTGCTCATCATTAGAGGATTATCATACACAGGCGACCATCCTCAGTGACCGATTTAAAGAAAAGGGATATGATCCCGCAGTCCTAAATAAAGAACTAACGGATGTCTCCCTTCGAGATAGAAGTAGTCTACTAGCTCCTAAAGTTAAAAATATTCCGGCAAATAACAAATTTGAATGGTCCTTTTTCACTACATTTTCTTCTCAATACTGGTGGGTCAATAAGATTTTTAAAAAACACTGGGATGTTCTGAAAAATGACAGGATCTTGGGACCAAAATTGGCGGATAAACCAAATATCATTTATAGAAAGAATCAAACTTTGAAGGATACTCTGGCTCCTAGTATGGTTAACCCTCCGGAAAAGATGAGTATGTTACCAAATTTGAAAGGTTTTTTCCCTTGCAAAAGGTGTAAAGTTTGCAAAACCTCAAAAACCATCAAAACTTCTTCCTTCACATCTCATGTTACATCTAAGGAATATAAGATAAAAGAGTTCATCACCTGCAGTACAGTAGGGGTTATTTACCTGTTGAGATGTCCATGTCATCTGCAATATATAGGAAGGACTACAAGACCACTTAATGTCAGAATTGGTGAACATTTGTCTAACATTAGAAGAGGCTTTGTAGGACACAGCGTGTCCAAACATTTCCGCCTATTTCACCAAAGGGATCCATCCCTTTTGGAAGTCATTGCTATAGAAAAATACATTCCCCATTGGCGGGGTAGCAATTTGAAAAGGCAAATTTCCCGGAGAGAAACGAGATTAATCTATGACATGCAGTGTTATAGCCCTTGGGGGCTCAACATTGAATGGGACATAAATTGTTACATTGACAACCGATGATTACTTGTTTTTTTCTCCCATTTATTAGTTCTTTTACATATACATTTTAGGTTTGGTTTGAGATTATCAATGCTGCCTTGTAAGAATTTATTCATACTTATGAGATTAACAACACCATAGATCCGTTAGCAGATGGACAGTGGGTTGGATTGTCAGCAGCATTTATATAAATCTAGTAACGATTAATTGGTAGAATTCTATAGTACATTTCCTTCCTTTACCAAGCTGACACATTTTTTGATATATGTATCAGCAGAAGATGTGACGTTGTTTCCTTTAGATAAGGGCACCAGATCCCTTCTTTATTCTGGGGTCATTTTTCTCTAGGGAATATTTACGCCGCACTTTTTTCCTTGGTCTTTTTACATAACCTTAATTTGGTTATATTAAACATTTTATACAATTTTTGATGGGATAAATTTATATGTTTACAGGCAATTTTATTAACCTTTGATAATGTGCCGAGACCCTATTTTATGATTGGTATATTATATGAATCATAATGGTGGTATGATGCACTCACTGCGATAGAGCATA
This sequence comes from Rana muscosa, assembly GCA_029206835.1. NCBI lineage: Eukaryota > Metazoa > Chordata > Amphibia > Anura > Ranidae > Rana > Rana muscosa. The sequence continues at coordinate 104,703,241 of CM055116.1, read as the reverse complement.
CATAATTTTGTTGTGAAAATCAATGTATCTTAAATATTATTTGCCATGTGTTTTACTCATACTCTCACCAGATCTCAGTGCCTGCCGAATAATCAGCACCATTCGATTGCTGTTGGTTATTTTATTAGCCAACTGTGTTTTATTTTGTTAGCTAACTGTTTTTGGTTCAGCAGTGTGAGTGACACGGGTTGATTTAGTTATTAATTCACTTCCTGTGTCACTCCCACATCAAGAGGTATTTAAATGTGGTGATGGGCGTCGGAACTTCAGCCTCCGTTCCCAGTAGAATCCTTGTACAGGGAAACATGTAGGGTGGAGCCACAAGTCTCTGACACCATCACGTTCCAGCCAGCTGGTGCTAACCGTGGCTGTTTTTGAAAATTTGTCTCTGTTCCATGGATGTCAGTGTTTTATGAAGCCTGTGCAATAAATACGTTTTTTATGAAGAAATACTGCACCATGAGGATCTTTTCTTCTTCCTTCTCTTTGGTAATTGACTGCTGACTTCTGGATGCTGATCTCCACTTCCTGTATGTGGAAAACGTGAGTTATATAAAACACAATACTCACCTTACGGCAAGCGAAAGATTTTTGAAGTGCCCGCAGTCTGTGGGATTCAGCGCCAAAGTGACCGTCTCCGGATTTTCCAATCGATCCATGTGTGGTGAACACCGAGAACAGATCGAGTGAAGGCAGGTCGGCCTAGTCCTGAGCCCAATATCATCTTATATCTGGTAAGCAAGCCATTTACTTACTATTGGATGTGAAGCTTATACTATCAACCTGTCTGAGTATTACGCCTTCCGCCGCATAGGAATTCCTTCACGGCAACAATCCTATATATGTCATCTTTGGACTAGTCTCCCATAGATATTACATCATATGGACTTTTATCAATTGAGAGTTTTATGTCATAAGTTTTTTATTTTGATCAATTTATCTTTTTCCATTTATATATGTTTGTTTCACTTATATTCCAGCTTTGAGATATCGGTTGGGATATTGGTTGGAATTTCACATTGTTTCAGACATTAACTGTTATCATTCACATTGGGTTGCGCTTTTTTTGATTTATTTTTTCCATAGGTAGGGTGAAGCAAGATGGCGGCGACGGCATCGAATGTGACGAGCATATGCTCGTCGTAGTCGATGACGTCACCGCGTTCGTGCCATTCAAAAGAACAGCGGTTCTTTTGAATCGTATGTGTGTACACTCGGCCGGGACAAGATTCTTGTCAGGAAAAACAACAGTTTTTTTCCTGATGAGAATCTCGGCCGTGTGTACGAGGCTTAACAAGATGTCCGCTTGCCCCTTCTCACTCTATCATTACTGTGCAGGAGTGTGGGGTGTAGCAAGATGACGGAGACGGAACGTCACTTCTGGAGCAATCTGTGATGGGGAGCCGACATTATCTGACTGTTTCACTGGTGTGTATTGTCGCAAATGGTTTGGGACGCATCGTGCAAGTGTTTGGAACCCATCGCGCATGCGCAGTGCGAAATTTCTGGCCGCAACGTCACTTCCGAAGCATTCTATGATAGGGAGCGGAATATGACAACACAGAGACACATGTATTAAAAAACATGTAGCATTGTATACAATGAATGTACAGTGCAATATACAGATTAAAGCAATGTGGGATAACTTTCTGACACCCAGTGGTTAGCAGAGGGCAGTGTGAACCGTTTGAAATTAAGGTGCGATGTGGGAACCCGCACAGGATTCTCAGGGTTTCCCGTATCGCACCAGTGTGAACACAGCCTGAGGCTCCATTCACATCTAGGCATCCCAAACCCGAATCAGCACTAATCGCGGGACGTGCTTGTGATCCTGTTACTTTCAATGGTATCCCCGACTGCGGCACGCTTTTGCCGCTATTGTCGCCCGACGAACCGCTGTCAAATCGCGCAAACAGAATCGCGTGACACCTGTTGCCTAAAAGAGGTTCCGAAACTTCTTTTGGATGACAGGCATCCTGCGATTTGTTGGGCAACAATCGCGGCAAGATCGCACCATGATCGGGGTGCCATTGGAAGTAACGGGGATTACAAGCGTGTCCCATGATATGTGGCCATTTGGGATCACGGCCAGAATTGCTGCGATTCTACCTGTGAACAGAGCCTAAGTGCTGGCTTGCTGAAAGTTATATTCTCCTACAGTAAGGTGTGCTAGCATATAGAGAATATTTAGATTCATGAATTGTGATTAGTGTTTAGGGTATAGTACTGCACTTGTTCTGTTTAAACATTTCAATTCGATGGTGGGAACCATTTCTAAGTACTGGCTAGGTTCTCCTACAGTGTGCAGAAGTTCCTCATTACATGGTAAAGAATATGTAACATACAGCATAACATACATAATGCAGCTGTCTGGCATATATGAAGTACAACACAGCGCATGGCATAACGTTTAGAGTATGTAATCTGCAGAAAAAAGTACAAATTGAAGTGATCTTAAGTGTAGCCCTGGGTCCCGCTCCCTTGGTTTAAGGGACCGGACTGTTTTTATATTTTTCTTGGGTCTGCGGCAAATTACCTCCCCCAAGTGGATTCTTTAGCTCCGTTGTCTAGGCAAACAATAATCTTCAGGAATAAGGTCAATGTCCACACTTGAGTAAAACCTAATCAGCAAGGCTTTATTCTTTTTGAGTCAACTCGAACAGAGGAAGAGCAGAAATTGAAAGAAGTAGGGGAAGGTTCAGGCACGCAACACTTAAGTTCAGTATCTACACTCATCGCCACTCAAGCCTGAGTGGGTATTGCTCACCCGGATAGTCCCTATGAGAGCGGTCCTAGCAGCCGGGATAGAGCACGGACATCAGAGACGATGAATCCCCTCTAGGTAAGTCTCCAGGCCTCTCCCCGAGACAGCAGTACCGTCGCTAATCTCCGCCGGGACTGATCCTCCCCTGGACTCCTTTCCTAAAGATGGGCCCCCTTCAAACGGGCAGCCTGGGATCCTTCTCTGAAGCGTAGGCTCTAGTCAGCAGAGCTGGGCCTACAATGCAGCAACAGTACCTTGGGCTGAAGGTGCCCGAGGCCTAAACACACTCGCGCACCTCGTGCCATGCGGGCCACGAGGCACACTCACTGGACCAGAGGTCCCCCCTAAATGCCTTGGGGTCCCCCTGGAATCGCCTCACGCCTAATGGCGTCTGCCCCTTTGTACCCTCTCCCAGCATGCACAGCGGGTAGACCACGCCCACTGCACGGCTGCCGAGAGAGGACACCCAAGGTGCTGTGATACCCCCCGTAGTTTAACCTATGCCGGCGGTGACAGTGCCACCTGTAGGCAACGGAGAACACTACTGCCGGGCAGTATCACACCCAGAGCAGAACAACAATTGAATCATAATTGGTCTGAGCCAAATTATCGGCTCAGACTACCCTTAAATTTCCACATAGCGCCCCCAAATATTGGGGGGGGGGCGCTACATAAGTAAGGAACTTGGTGCAAACCATGTAGATGCATAACACCATGTACACAGTGCAGAAGTCTGAAGCATTTATTGTATAGAATACCTATACAGTGTAGGGATCTGAATTATATAAGGTGCAGCAATATGTATGCAGTGAAGCAGTCTGAAGTATGTAGCACACAGCACGGTGAGGACTAGTCTAGCATTTGTAATGTGTATACTAATAAATAGAGCTATGAAACTAAATGCAGTGAACATTACTGCTAGTGACATGATCACCCCAGATTTAGCTTGTGCTGACAGAAGGGGGTCATAAACACAGGCCATTCTACTACCAAGTCATAGGCATGCGCACAGGGTGTGCCGGGGGTGCCCAGGCACACCCTAATCACCCCATGCACATTAGTGTTATCGCTCTGTGTAGTAACAGGAACATGGGAAAGATCTCCCTCTTACCGGTTCTGCCATAAGAGAAGTGTTTACGCTCTTCTCTTTCACTGTGCCAGCAGGGAGATCAATGTGCCGGGGTCATATATATATATGTAGATACATACACATGCATGTGTGTTTGAGCTTAAGGGTGCACACCCTAATGCATTAGGCTGCGCACACCAGTGGCGGTGCGTCCATAGAGGGCGCCGGAGCGCCGCCCCCTCTCGCTCCCGCACCGCCACTGAAAGACAATACACAGATTCATGCATTGCATGAATCTGTGTATTGTCACCGCTGCCCACTATTCATATGGCCGGCCTCCTGGTGAGCGCCGGCCATATGAATTAGAGCGGCGGCCGGCGGTTTGTGTAACTTGGAAGTGCCTATCAGAGCCAGCGGCTCTGATAGGCTTTCCGAATACAGCTCTCACGCTGTATTCGGCTTCCAAAAACTCCTCCCAGGTACGCACGGGGGTGCGTTCCTTGGAGAAGACTGTGTGGAGGTTTCAGCCAATCAGGTTCACCGGATCTGGTTACCGGTAACCTGATTGGCTGAAGCGACATCGAGGGCGGGAGAACACATCGAGGATGGCGCGGACCGAGGAAGGTAAGTGCAGGGCTGGGGGGGGGGACAGGCTGCATTTGGGGGACAAACTGGCTGCATTTGGGGGGAACTGGCTGTATATGGGGGACAAACTGGCTGAATATGGGGGGAACTGGCTGTATATGGGGGACAAACTGGCTGAATATGGGGGGAACTGGCTGTATATGGGGGACAAACTGGCTGCATTTGGGGGGAACTGGCTGTATATGGGGGACAAACTGGCTGCATTTGGGGGGAACTGGCTGCATTTGGGGACAAACTGGCTGTATATGGGGGCACACTGGCTGTATATGGGGGCACACTGGCTGTATATGGGGGCACACTGGCTGTATATGGGGGCACACTGGCTGTATATGGGGGCACACTGGCTATATATATGGGGACACACTGGCTATATATATGGGGACACACTGGCTATATATATGGGGACACACTGGCTATATATATGGGGACACACTGGCTATATATGGGGGCACACTGGCTATATATATGGGACAAACTGGCTATATATATGGGGACACACTGGCTATATATATGGGGACAAACTGGTTGTATATGGGGGCACACTGGCTATATATATGGGGACAAACTGGCTGTATATGGGGACACACTGGCTATATATATGGGGGCACACTGGTTATATATATATATGGGGGCACACTGGCTGTATATGGGGGCACACTGGCTGTATATGGGGGCACACTGGCTGTATATGGGGGCACACTGGCTGTATATATGGGGGCACACTGGTTATATATATATATGGGGGCACACTGGCTGTATATGGAAACAAACTGGCTGTATTTGAGGGGGCAAACTGGTGGCGTTTGGGCACAGTGGCTGCGTTTAATGGGCACAGTGGCGGCAATTGTTTTGGTTTTTTTTCAGTATGTTTGCGCCCCCCCCAAAAATTTTGAGCACCAGCCGCCACTGGCGCACACCTATGTACCAAGTAAAAATTGCGCCAGGAACTGTGTATACCAGTGGTCTCCAAACTGCGGCCGGGGGCCAGATGCAGCCCTTTGCTTGCCTTCGTCTGCCCCTTGGGTATTCCTCCCACTGATACGAGACACTATTCTGCCAAATTACATCAATGGGGCACTAGTCCTCTCAATGATACCAACAATGGGGCACTAGTCCTCCACCTATTACCAAATGTGATGTTTACTCCCATTGATGCCAGTCCAGCCCTTCTAAAGTCTGAAAGACAAAACACTGGTCCCTTGATTTAGACAGGTTGGAGACCTCTGGTGTATACTAAAGGTTTGTAGAATTCTGACATGTTCTCCTAAAAGCTTCCCAAAATAGGAAAAGTAACAGGTTCACTTTACTATGAGGTCCCCAAAAGAGGTCATCCATCTTCACAAGATGGCCAATTGAACTTTTAGTTTAAATCAGATTAACACACTCCAATTACATTAAAACAAAAAGGTATGCAATGTAAAGTCTTGATTTGTTTGCTTTTAAAAGCAGTCAAAACCTGAGTAGAAAAGCCTTCCCCTTGCTAGTATGCTGCAGTGCAGACAAGGAATCTTGCTCGGTGTCTACAGGCAGTGGCCTTCCTGCAGAGGTCCAACATATAGTCAGACCTGTGGCTGATTGGAGGACTCTATCACTGACTCAGCAGGAGGTGTGTGAACTGCAGAGAGACCACTGCTTCCACACAGAGAGCAGAGTCCTCCTCTATAGCTTGCAGAGAAAGGTATTGTTGAAGACCATGGCTGTCACTGGACCGGGGTGGTGACCAATTGTGCAGTTAGGTTGACATATATTCTGCATATTCGTAGCATGGATGCCACTCAGCAGAGAGGTCAGTGTAGAGTCTTTAAGATAAGTAACCACTTACATCAATGTCTTGCCTACTTCTCTTGAACGGAACATTCTTTTCACTGTCCACCAATCTAAAGGGGCATTTCTACAGCGACCACCAATGTAAGGAGGACCTTCCAAACCTCTACACACCATGCTTTAGTTACATAATCTGAAGTACTGCACACTGTACAATGTGCTGTACATTACATACTTTGGACCACTGAAATCTATTCACTATGCTATACAGCATGTAATATACTCATGGCCACTTCATTTGGTCCACATTACATAATCTGGACCGCTGCACTTTACACATTATATTTCCCAGACCACTAAACTCTGTACACTGTAGAATGTCCCCCCATTTCAAAGGAGGCACACACGTTTTCTAGATCTGTCTTTACACACACACAAAAGGCTTGATTTACTAAAACTGGAGAGTTCAAAATCTGGTGCAGTTCTGCATAGAAAAAAGAAGGGGGGAGTGGTGCGCTTATTCAATATAGTGTGCCGTTAACATAAAACTCAAAAATAAAATAAACTAAAATAAATTGCAAAAAAACAAGTAAAATCAAAATGTAGCAATCCGTTTATATAGAGATGGGTGTCTCATAGAATGGTAACTTGATAGAAGGAAAACAAAGCATCAGTGCAACATCGATTGTAAAATTTATAGATTGGCCGCTCACCTCCAACAATGACCAAAGTGTCAAACAAGGCTCACCAGATAGCTTATGGGAAATCCTGCTGGTGGATCTGCAGGAGACATTCAGGTCTCAAGTGAAGACGAAATGCTGCATGGAATCTTAGCACCAACACATCCTGTGCTCACCACTGGGTAGTTCCATATATAGAGAAAAGCTTGCTCCAAAAAACGAATACTTCTTGTGTAGATGGCACTTTTGTTATTCTAAAGAAATCCCTGTATGTTCCTCTCTGCCTCTTTGATGAGTGGGTCTCTCCTTCGGGAAACCCGTGCGGCTGCGCTCCCAAGTCCTGCTTCTGTGTCTATTGGCACAGAAAGCAGGACTCGGCCCCGCCCCCATCATTGGATTTGATTGACAGCAGCAAGAGCCAATGGCTGCGCTGCTGTCAATCTATCCAATGAGGACAGGAGACACCAGCTAGAGCTGGTGTGCTTGTCCCCGGGGAGAAAAAGACTGGGTTCAGGTGAGTAAAACGGGGGCACTGGGGGCTGCAGCATGACAGAAGGTTTGTCACCTAATGCATGTGTAGCGGGGTGCTATATTTAAGTAGAGTATCTGAGTGGTAGTATGGCTCAGATACACTAATTGTTAGGTTTCTTGGACCATTTCTGTCCTTGGGAGATGGTATTGGTGTGCTGTTCCCTGTGGCCTACAGGTGGCGCTGTTGCCGTGGGCCAGGGTTGAACCACTGATACAAGGTTGTACCTTTTCTTGTCCCCTCTCGGCAGCAGTACGGTGGGGCGGGGAACCTGCTGTGCCTGTCGGGAGAGGGTATAAAAAGGGGCGGCCATCTTCCAGCGGGGTTCGTTCGCGCCCAGGCACCTTCAGCCTGGGTGGTGCGTGTGTCGTCTCCGGTTGCCCTAGGCCCAGAGGCCGAGTTTCTGTTCCACCTGGGTTCCGCCGGGGATTGAGGGCTCCCAGGGTGCCGCCTTGCGAGGGAACCCGTATCCAGGATCGAGGAGGCCGGGGAGGTGACCCCTTCTGAAGACCCAGCGCAGAGTCGTGGTGACAGTGGGGGCCTCTGGTAACTCTCCGGAGGGAGGTTCTTCTCCTTAACAAGGGCCAAGTTTCTCCAAGAAGGAAGTGCATGTTCTGTAGGTCATAGTGGCAGTGAGTCTACGCACACCAGGTCAGTGGCAGTGACCAAATAGGGCAAGGCCCTGTTCACCAGGTCAGTGGCAGTGACCAACTTCAACAAGTCAGTGGCAGTGACTTTTCATATTTACCAGGTCTGTGGCAGAGACCGTACGCCCAAACCTGTTCATGAAAGCAGAACAGTAAGAGAACCTAAATTGAGTTTGTGCCTGGACCTCCTCCCACCTTATCTGACCTGTGTCTCGTATCAACCTGTCTGCTCTCATAGAGACTATTTGTTATCCGTGGTGAAATAAATACTAAGGTTGGACTTTCAGTTGGTGTGGACAGTTACTTTACTGGGGAGAATTAAGGACTTGTCTCTGGCTAATGCAGAGACGCGATCAGCTCGGGAGGATTCTAACACTAGCCGCAGGCAGACCCGAAAACTAACACCGCCCAACCTCCCCATCCAGGAGGGTACGGGCTGCTGGTGTGGTGTGCCCCATTATTTTCCTGCGGAGGAGCCAAGTAAAGAAATAAAAGCAGGTAAAGTCTGGGGTGAGTGCGCTAGACATACAATACATTTAAATGAAAAACCATGAAGGGTTACAACCCCTTTAATTGAACAAGATTAGAAGCTGATTGGCTACAATGCACAGCTCCACCAGATTTTGCATTCTCCAGTCTAAGTAAATCAACCTCAAAGAAGGCAGTGTCCTTGTCTTTGCTTTACCCATTAGTTAGCCCTACTCAGGTGAAATGTAAAGCTTCATACACACGATCGGATTTTCCGACGGGAATTGTGTGATGACAGGCTGTTGGCAGAAAACCGCTTGGTTGCTCCATCGGACAATTGTTGTCGGATTTTCCGCCAACAAATGTGGGATAGCATGCTTTCAAATTTTCCGACAATAAATGTGTGTTGTGGGATTATCCGATCGTGTGTACGCAAGTCCTTTGGACAAAACTCCAAAGTACAAACACGCATGCTCAGAAGCAATGCTAACCATAACACAACATTAGCAGAAGTTGCCCAAAGGGTGGCGCTAAAGAGCTGAAAAACCACGTAGTTTTGTTTGTTGACCGAAAATTCTTTGCCGTTTGTATGCAATACAAGTTCACGGCCAACGCCCTTTGGACAAAAGTCCTACGTTTTGTCCAATGGAAATCCGATCGTGTGTATGAGGCTTAAGTCTGGAATGCACAACATTTGCAGGAATCTTTGTGCCAGAATCCAGTAGGGCTATATACATGTAAAGCTACAGCTATTCATTCTTGTTTAATCAAAATATACATCACACATATTCAGGACAATTACTCTCCTACAGTTCTGATATCTTTCTCACAACTGAAGTTACCCTGCTCCCTGTTATGATTGATTTCTTCTATTTTTTCTTCTTTATCACAGGCTTTTTGTATGAATATTTATTTATCATTTACTTAAACACATATAAGTGTTTCAAATAAAAAAAGCAATAAAAAGCAAGCTTTTTTTTAAACATCTGTCATGGGATCTAAAAATAACTGCACCCACATAATAAGGATAACTGGACATGATAGAGCCTAATTGCAATACTTGGAAAATCATGAGTACCTGTTCTACACTGCCCCCTTGTGTAAGTCCTGGATAGTACACACTGGGTTCACAATGCAGAGAAAAAAATAAAGATACATGTATGTATGTATATATATATATATTGTGACAGCAGGAAGGTAAAGTCACCTGGTTGCATCCAGGGGGGTAGATATATTTCGCCCAGATTCAGGCTTTACGCCGACTTATACAACTAGGTGGAGAGTTGTATAAGGCTAGTGGGCTCATGGATGACTCATACCTCTAGGGAGAGTGTGGGGCGTCGTACAGACAGGGAGTTGATGAGGCCAGCTGAAGCTTGTCAGCTCATTTAGGCCTCTATAAAAACTCCCAGATTCATTAGGTGTTTGCTCATGCCTGGAACCAGACCTGTGTGGACTGTCTAGGGAGAGTGAACCCCTGTGCGGTGAGACAAAGCCTGTGTGGCTATTTGCTTGGACATTTAAAACCAGGGACTTAGGGACTAGGACAGCACTAGGCTGATCCCAGTTGTTAGTTAGGAAACCAGTATGTTTAGTCAGAGGTCAAGTTGACCAGGATTTATTTTGTTTATGTTTCTTTTGCTTTGCTGTGTTTTGTCACTGTAAATAGAAAATAAACCGCACCTTTTTGATTTTGAAAACCACAACCTCCGTTTGCTGGGCCTGTTTTTGTGTGGGGAGCCCATCTCGGGGGTCACACACACCCGCTGCCGAGCTAACCCCCTCACAGTTGGTGGAGAACCAGTGGCAGTTTTTTTTTTAAGCCAGCATGGAGGAGATACTGAAGCAGCTGGCTCTAGCAAATGCCAATCAACAGCAGACAAATGCAGGTTTGCAAAAGAACTTCGCAGCCCAGCAGCAAGCTCATCAACAGAGCCTTGCAGCCCAGCAGCAGACAAACGCAACTTTGCAACAGAGTCTGGAGGCTCAGCAACAAGCCCAGCAGCAATCTGAGGCCCGCTTCATAGACCTGTTGCAGAAGCAAGAGCAGAGACTACAACAACAGATGGAAGCAGTAATGCAGCAACGTCCGCAGACCAGTGAGGAAAGCCGTCCCACTAATACCGCGTCCTTTGGGGTGAGTCGTTTATTGACAAAAATGACTGGAGAGGATGATCCAGAGGTATTTTTGACCACATTTGAAAGGACCGCTGAAAGAGAAAAGTGGCCTGAGGAGCAGTGGGCTGGACTGGTGGCTCCTCTGTTAACTGGTGAATCGCAGAAAGCTTACTATGACCTAGAGCCTAACCAAGCAAAAGACTATGTGATGCTAAAAGCTGAAATATTGGCAAGGCTGGGTGTCACCCAGGCTGTCCGGGCTCAGCGTGTGCATAACTGGACTTTCCAGCTTGGAAAACCCCCCAGGTCTCAAATGTATGATCTCATTCACCTGAGCAGAAAGTGGCTACAGCCAGAGACTTTGTCCGCACCAAAGATTGTGGAACGTGTTGTAATGGATCGGTTTTTGAGAGCTCTTCCTACTGCCATCCAAAAGTGGGTAAGCCATGGAGACCCAGAGACGGCCGATGGTCTTGTGGATCGTGTGGAGAAATACTTGGCTACAGAGAACCTGACGGCCTCTTCCAGAGACACTCGGACTTTCCACCCTAAGACCAGACCATCCCCAGGGGCGGATAAGAGGATTCCAAGGGGTGAGGGTGGAGAGAGTGAGAGGGTGGGAGCTCTACCCCAAGTTTGGCGAGAACAGCCTGGGAAATCAGCGGCTCAAGAGGCTGCAAGAAGGATCGTTTGCTACCGCTGCCGGCAAGCGGGACATGTTGCAGCCAATTGCCCGGTTGTGGAGGAACCCATGCAGTGTGACTTTCTGACGGGCAGACGTCAGTCGCTGTGTGCGACAGTCGCATGCACTGCCATTCGAGGAACTGAGAAACATTTATGCAAAATGTGTGTTAATGGTAGAAATGTTGTGGTATTGTTGGATTCAGGTAGCCTTGTGACCCTGATAAAGGCTGAGTTAGTTAAAACAGAGGTCTCTGGGAATAGCAAGGTAGCTGTTATTTGTGTGCATGGGGACACCCGAGAGTATCCAGTGACTACAGTGTGTTTCGAGACCCCCAAAGGTACCCTCTCTCATCCAGTGGGCTTAGTATCTCAGTTACCGCATGACGCCATTGTGGGAAGGGATTTTCCGAAGTTCTGGGAACTGTGGGATGATCCTGAGCCCCCCACTGGTGCCCCTATGTACCAGGAATGTGATAGCCAGAACTCCCCTGAGAGTGGTGAGGACTCTCCGGAATTTCCCTTATCAGTATTGGCAGGGGAGACTCAAGAAACTGGAGAGGAGCCCACCTCCTCAGACGAAAACCTACCGTCTGTGGAGTTTTCTGATCTTGAGGTTCACAGGGAAAACTTTGCCACAGAACAGTTGAAAGACCCCGCCCTAATAAAGGCACGGGAAAACGTAGTGAAAATAGATGGCGAGTTAGTGAACCCAGATAATACCTGCACTTACCCATACTTCAGCGTAGAGAAGGACCTACTGTATCGGGTGGCAAAAAGGGCAGAAGAAACCGTTGAGCAGCTTGTGGTGCCCAAACCTTACAGGAAGTTGGTGTTGGAGTTGGCCCATGGGCACATTCTTGGAGGTCATCTGGGGACAGAGAAAACCCGAGAGAGGGTATTACAGAGATTCTATTGGCCGGGGGTGATGAAGGACATAGAAAATTATTGTTCCTCCTGCCCTGTGTGTCAGAGGTCGGCCCCGATGCCACATTTCCGTAGCCCGCTGGTCCCTCTACCCATCATTGAGGTCCCGTTTGAGAGGATCGCCATGGATTTGGTAGGTCCTATAATCAAGTCCGCTAGGGGGCACCAGTACATATTAGTTATAATGGACTATGCCACCCGTTATCCAGAAGCGATCCCTCTCCGAAATACCTCGGCCAAAACCATAGCCAAAGAGCTATCTCTTGTGTTTAGCCGGGTGGGTATTTGTAAAGAACTGCTTACGGACCAAGGTACACCCTTTATGTCCCGGGTTATGAAGGAGCTGTGTAAATTGTTCAAAGTGACGCAATTACGTACATCTGTGTATCACCCCCAAACCGATGGGCTGGTTGAAAGGTTCAACAAAACCCTAAAACAAATGTTGAAGAAAGTGGTGGATAGAGATGGAAAGGATTGGGACTGTCTACTTCCTTATCTGATGTTTGCTATTAGGGAGGTGCCCCAATCCTCTACGGGATTCTCCCCCTTTGAGTTACTGTATGGGAGACACCCAAGAGGGCTGTTGGATATTGCCAAGGAAACTTGGGAAAGTGAGAGTTCTCCCCACAGGAGTGTGATTGAGCATGTCGCCCTGATGCAAGACCGAATTGCACAGGTAATGCCCATCGTGAAGGAACATTTGGCCCAAGCGCAGTTAGCACAGCAGAGAGTGTACAACCGTGGAGCCAAGACCCGTACCTTTTCCCCGGGGGATAGGATACTGGTACTTGTCCCTACGGTTGAAAGTAAATTCCTTGCCAAATGGCAAGGCCCCTACGAGATAATGGAAAAAGTGAGCGAAGTGAATTACAAGGTCAGACAACCAGGAAGGCGAAAGCCCGAACAGATCTATCACGTTAATCTGTTGAAAGCCTGGAGGGATAGAGAGTCCCTAGTCGCAGACACTTGGTCACCAGCTCAAACTGGTTGCGTGATTCCTGAGGTTGGAATAGCAGCCACCTTGTCACAACCCCAACAACAGGAGGTTAAGGAGTTTGTGCTTCGCAACAAGGAGGTATTCTCTGAGCTGCCGGGACAAACATCTGGGGTAGAGCATGACATCATTACCCCGCCCGGTGAAAGGGTGAAGTTAAAACCCTATCGGATCCCAGAGGCCCGACGGGAGGCAATACGGGAGGAAGTACAGAAAATGCTGAACTTAGGGGTGATAGAGGAGTCCCAAAGTGATTGGTCTAGTCCCATTGTGTTGGTGCCTAAACCGGATGGGAGCTGGCGATTTTGTAACGATTTTCGTCAGTTGAACAAAGTTACAAAATTTGACACCTACCCCATGCCACGTATAGATGAGTTGATCGACCGGCTGGGAACAGCCCGATACATGACGACTCTTGACCTCACAAAAGGGTATTGGCAAATCCCCCTGGCCAAGTCCGCCAAAGAGAAAACCGCATTTGTAACCCCAGACGGGGCGTTCCAATATAAAAGAATGCCGTTCGGGTTACAGAATGCGCCGGCCACATTCCAGCGGAAAATGGACCAGATGCTGAGGCCCCATCGGAAGTATGCTGCGGCTTACCTGGATGACATAATTGTCCATAGCACAGATTGGGCCTCACATCTGCCAAAAGTGCAAGCAGTCCTGGACTCTGTTCGGGAAGCGGGGTTTACGGCTAACCCCAAGAAGTGTACCATTGGGCAGGAGGAGGCCAAATATCTTGGGTACACCATTGGGAGGGGAGTAATAAAACCCCAACTCAACAAAGTCGAGGCCATCCAGAGTTGGCCACGTCCCAACAGCAAGAAGCAGGTACGAGCCTTTCTGGGAATCGCTGGGTATTATCGGCGATTCATTCCCCACTTTGCTTCTAAGGCTGTGCCCCTAACCAACCTGACGAAGGGGAAAGGGTCGGTCATGATTAAATGGACCCCCGAGGCTGAGGCAGCATTCCAATTCTTGAAACAAGCCTTATGTAGCCAGCCAGTGTTGTACTCACCCGACTTCTCTAAAGACTTTGTCGTACAAAGTGATGCGTCAGATGTGGGGTTAGGAGCAGTATTGTCCCAGGTCTGGAACGGGGAAGAGCACCCAGTCATTTACCTCAGCAGGAAGTTGAAGTCCCATGAGGTAAATTACGCCACCGTTGAAAAGGAGTGTTTAGCGGTGAAGTGGGCTCTAGATTCCCTTCGGTACTACCTGCTAGGTAGGCACTTTGACATGGTTACGGATCACGCTCCGTTAAAGTGGATGGCTCAAAACAAGGAAACAAATAGAAGAGTGAATAGGTGGTTCCTGGCCCTCCAGGAATTCAACTTCACAGTAAAGCATCGCCCTGGCGTTCAAATGGGGAATGTGGATGCTTTGTCTCGAGTACATGAATGCCTGATTGCTGGTGTTCCAACCCCGAGGTTAAAACAAGAGGGGGGGGTATGTGACAGCAGGAAGGTAAAGTCACCTGGTTGCATCCAGGGGGGTAGATATATTTCGCCCAGATTCAGGCTTTACGCCGACTTATACAACTAGGTGGAGAGTTGTATAAGGCTAGTGGGCTCATGGATGACTCATACCTCTAGGGAGAGTGTGGGGCGTCGTACAGACAGGGAGTTGATGAGGCCAGCTGAAGCTTGTCAGCTCATTTAGGCCTCTATAAAAACTCCCAGATTCATTAGGTGTTTGCTCATGCCTGGAACCAGACCTGTGTGGACTGTCTAGGGAGAGTGAACCCCTGTGCGGTGAGACAAAGCCTGTGTGGCTATTTGCTTGGACATTTAAAACCAGGGACTTAGGGACTAGGACAGCACTAGGCTGATCCCAGTTGTTAGTTAGGAAACCAGTATGTTTAGTCAGAGGTCAAGTTGACCAGGATTTATTTTGTTTATGTTTCTTTTGCTTTGCTGTGTTTTGTCACTGTAAATAGAAAATAAACCGCACCTTTTTGATTTTGAAAACCACAACCTCCGTTTGCTGGGCCTGTTTTTGTGTGGGGAGCCCATCTCGGGGGTCACACACACCCGCTGCCGAGCTAACCCCCTCACAATATATATATATATATATATATATACACACATACTGTGACAGCAGGAAGGTAAAGTCACCTGGTTGCATCCAGGGGGGTAGATATATTTCTCCCAGATTCAGGCTTTATGCCGACTTATACAACTAGGGAGTTGATGAAGCCCAGCTGAGGCTAGTGGGCTCATGAATGACTCATACCTCTAGGGAGAGTGCTGGGCGTCGTGAGGCAGGGAGTTGATGAGACCAGCTGAAGCCTGTCAGTTCGTTTAAGGCCTCTATAAAAACTCCCAGATTCATTAGGTGTTTGCTCATGCCTGGAACCAGACCTGTGTGGACTGTCTAGGGAGAGTGAACCCCTGTGCGGTGAGGCAAAGCCTGTGTGGCTATTTGTTTGGACTTTTACTAAACCAGGGACTTAGGGACTAGGACAGCACCAGGCTGATCCCAGTTGTTAGTTTAGGAAACCTGCATGTTTAGTCAGAGGTCAAACTGACCAGGATTTATTTTGTTTGTTTCTTTTTGGCTTTGCTGTGTTTTTGTCACTGTACATAGAGAAATAAACCGCACCTTTTGATTTTGAAAACCACAACCTCCGTCTGCTGGCCCTGTTTTTGTGTGGGGAGCCCAACCAGGGGGTCACACACACCCGCTACCGAGTTAACCCCCTCACAGTTGGTGGAGAACCAGTGGCAGTTTTTTTTAAGCCAGCATGGAGGAGATACTGAAACAGCTGGCTCTAGCAAATGCCAATCAACAGCAGACAAATGCAGGTTTGCAAAGGAGCCTTGCAGCCCAGCAGCAAGCTCATCAACAAGCCCAGCAGCAATCTGAGGCCCGCTTCATAGACCTGTTACAGAAGCAAGAGCAGAGACTACAACAAATGGAAGCAGTAATGCAGCAACGTCCGCAGACCAGTGAGGAAAGCCGTCCCACTAATACCGCGTCCTTTGGGGTGAGTCGTTTATTGACAAAAATGACTGGAGAGGATGATCCAGAGGTATTTTTGACCACATTTGAAAGGACTGCTGAAAGAGAAAAGTGGCCTGAGGAGCAGTGGGCTGGACTGGTGGCTCCTCTGTTAACTGGTGAATCGCAGAAGGCTTACTATGACCTAGAGCCTGACCAAGCAAAAGACTATGTGATGCTAAAAGCTGAAATATTGGCAAGGCTGGGTGTCACCCTGGCTGTCCGGGCTCAGCGTGTGCATAACTGGACTTTCCAGCTTGGAAAACCCCCCAGGTCTCAAATGTATGATCTCATTCACCTGAGCAGGAAGTGGCTACAGCCAGAGACTTTGTCCGCACCGGAGATTGTGGAACGTGTTGTGATGGATCGTTTCTTGAGAGCTCTTCCTACCGCCATTCAAAAGTGGGTAAGCCACGGAGACCCAGAAACGGCCGGTAAACTTGTGGATCGTGTAGAGAGATACTTGGCTACAGAGAACCTGACGGCCTCTTCCAGAGACTCTCGGACTTTCCACCCTAAGACCAGACCATCCCCAGGGGCGGATAAGAGGATTCCAAGGGGTGAGGGTGGAGAGAGTGAGAGGGTGGGAGCTCTACCCCAAGTTTGGCGAGAACAGCCTGGGAAATCAGCGGCTCAAGAGGCCGCAAGAAGGATCGTTTGCTACCGCTGCCGGCAAGCGGGACATATTGCAGCCAATTGCCCGGTTGTGGAGGAACCCATGCAGTGTGACTTTCTGACGGGCAGACGTCAGTCGCTGTGTGCGACAGTCGCATGCACTGCCATTCGAGGAACTGAGAAACATTTATGCAAAATGTGTGTTAATGGTAGAAATGTTGTGGTATTGTTGGATTCAGGTAGCCTTGTGACCCTGATAAAGGCTGAGTTAGTTAAAACAGAGGTCTCTGGGAATAGCAAGGTAGCTGTTATTTGTGTGCATGGGGACACCCGAGAGTATCCAGTGACTACAGTGTGTTTCGAGACCCCCAAAGGTACCCTCTCTCATCCAGTGGGCTTAGTATCTCAGTTACCGCATGACGCCATTGTGGGAAGGGATTTTCCGAAGTTCTGGGAACTGTGGGATGATCCTGAGCCCCCCACTGGTGCCCCTATGTACCAGGAATGTGATAGCCAGAACTCCTCTGAGAGTGGTGAGGACTCTCCAGAATTTCCCTTGTCAGTATTGGCAGGGGAGACTCAAGAAACTGGAGAGGAGCCCACCTCCTCAGACGAAAACCTACCGTCTGTGGAGTTTTCTGATCTGGAGGTTCACAGGGAAAATTTTGCCACAGAACAGTTAAAAGACCCCGCCCTAATAAAGGCACGGGAAAACGTAGTGGAAATAGATGGCGAGTTAGTGAACCCAGATAATACCTGCACTTACCCATACTTCAGCGTAGAGAAGGACCTACTGTATCGGGTGGCAAAAAGGGCAGAAGAAACCGTTGAGCAGCTGGTGGTGCCCAAACCTTACAGGAAGTTGGTGTTGGAGTTGGCCCATGGGCACATTCTTGGAGGTCATCTGGGGACAGAGAAAACCCGAGAGAGGGTATTACAGAGGTTCTATTGGCCTGGGGTGATGAAGGACATAGAAAATTATTGTTCCTCCTGCCCTGTGTGTCAGAGGTCGGCCCCGATGCCACATTTCCGTAGCCCGCTGGTCCCTCTACCCATCATTGAGGTCCCGTTTGAGAGAATCGCAATGGATTTGGTAGGTCCTATAATCAAGTCCGCTAGGGGGCACCAGTACATATTGGTTATAATGGACTATGCCACCCGTTATCCAGAAGCGATCCCTCTCAGAAATACCTCGGCCAAAACCATAGCCAAAGAGCTATCTCTTGTTTTTAGCCGGGTGGGTATTTGTAAAGAACTGCTTACGGACCAAGGTACACCCTTTATGTCCCGGGTTATGAAAGAGCTGTGTAAATTGTTCAAAGTGACGCAATTGCGTACATCTGTGTATCACCCCCAAACCGATGGGCTGGTTGAAAGATTCAACAAAACCCTAAAACAAATGTTGAAGAAAGTGGTGGATAGAGATGGAAAGGATTGGGACTGTCTACTTCCTTATTTGATGTTTGCTATTAGGGAGGTGCCCCAATCCTCTACGGGATTCTCCCCCTTTGAGTTACTGTATGGGAGACACCCAAGAGGGCTGTTGGATATTGCCAAGGAAACTTGGGAAAGTGAGAGTTCTCCCCACAGGAGTGTGATTGAGCATGTCGCCCTGATGCAAGATCGAATTGCACAGGTAATGCCCATCGTGAAGGAACATTTGGCCCAAGCGCAGTTGGCACAGCAGAGAGTGTACAACCGTGGAGCAAAGACCCGTACCTTTTCCCCGGGGGATAGGATATTGGTACTTGTCCCTACGGTTGAAAGTAAATTCCTTGCCAAATGGCAAGGCCCCTACGAGATAATGGAAAAAGTGAGCGAAGTGAATTACAAGGTCAGACAACCAGGAAGGCGAAAGCCCGAACAGATATATCACGTTAATCTGTTGAAAGCCTGGAGGGATAGAGAGTCCCTAGTCGCAGAAACTTGGTCACCAGCTCAAACTGGTTGCGTGATTCCGGAGGTTGGAATAGCAGCCACCTTGTCACAACCCCAACAACAGGAGGTTAAGGAGTTTGTGCTTCGCAACAAGGAGGTGTTCTCTGAGCTGCCGGGACAAACATCTGGGGTAGAGCATGATATTATTACCCCGCCCGGTGAAAGGGTGAAGTTAAAACCCTATCGGATCCCAGAGGCCCGACGGGAGGCAATACGGGAGGAAGTACAGAAAATGCTGAACTTAGGGGTGATAGAGGAGTCCCAAAGTGATTGGTCTAGTCCCATTGTGTTGGTGCCTAAACCGGATGGGAGCTGGCGATTTTGTAACGATTTTCGTCAGTTGAACAAAGTTACAAAATTTGACACCTACCCCATGCCACGTATAGATGAGTTGATCGACCGGCTGGGAACAGCCCGATACATGACGACTCTTGACCTCACAAAAGGGTATTGGCAAATTCCCCTGGCCAAGTCGGCCAAAGAGAAAACCGCATTTGTAACCCCAGACGGGGCATTCCAATATAAGAGAATGCCGTTCGGGTTACAGAATGCGCCGGCCACATTCCAGCGGAAAATGGACCAGATGCTGAGGCCCCATCGGAAGTATGCTGCGGCTTACCTGGATGACGTAATTGTCCATAGCACAGATTGGGCCTCACATCTGCCAAAAGTGCAAGCAGTCCTGGACTCTGTTCGGGAAGCGGGGTTTACGGCTAACCCCAAGAAGTGTACCATTGGGCAGGAGGAGGCCAAATATCTTGGGTACACCATTGGCAGGGGAGTAATAAAACCCCAACTCAACAAAGTCGAGGCCATCCAGAGTTGGCCACGTCCCAACAGCAAGAAGCAGGTACGAGCCTTTCTGGGAATCGCGGGTTATTATCGGCGCTTCATTCCCCACTTTGCTTCTAAGGCTGTGCCCCTAACCAACCTGACGAAAGGGAAAGGGTCGGTCATGATTAAATGGACCCCCGAGGCTGAGGCAGCATTCCAATTCTTGAAACAAGCCTTATGTAGCCAGCCAGTGTTGTACTCACCCGACTTCTCTAAAGACTTTGTCGTACAAAGTGATGCGTCAGATGTGGGGTTAGGAGCAGTATTGTCCCAGGTCTGGAACGGGGAAGAGCACCCAGTCATTTACCTCAGCAGGAAGTTGAAGTCCCATGAGGTAAATTACGCCACGGTTGAAAAGGAGTGTTTAGCGGTGAAGTGGGCTCTAGATTCCCTTCGGTACTATCTGCTAGGTAGGCACTTTGACATGGTTACGGATCACGCTCCGTTAAAGTGGATGGCTCAAAACAAGGAGACAAATAGAAGAGTGAATAGGTGGTTCCTGGCCCTACAGGAATTCAACTTCACAGTAAAGCATCGCCCTGGCGTTCAAATGGGGAATGTGGATGCTTTGTCTCGAGTACATGAATGCCTGATTGCTGGTGTTCCAACCCCAAGGTTAAAACAAGAGGGGGGGGTATGTGACAGCAGGAAGGTAAAGTCACCTGGTTGCATCCAGGGGGGTAGATATATTTCTCCCAGATTCAGGCTTTATGCCGACTTATACAACTAGGGAGTTGATGAAGCCCAGCTGAGGCTAGTGGGCTCATGAATGACTCATACCTCTAGGGAGAGTGCTGGGCGTCGTGAGGCAGGGAGTTGATGAGACCAGCTGAAGCCTGTCAGTTCGTTTAAGGCCTCTATAAAAACTCCCAGATTCATTAGGTGTTTGCTCATGCCTGGAACCAGACCTGTGTGGACTGTCTAGGGAGAGTGAACCCCTGTGCGGTGAGGCAAAGCCTGTGTGGCTATTTGTTTGGACTTTTACTAAACCAGGGACTTAGGGACTAGGACAGCACCAGGCTGATCCCAGTTGTTAGTTTAGGAAACCTGCATGTTTAGTCAGAGGTCAAACTGACCAGGATTTATTTTGTTTGTTTCTTTTTGGCTTTGCTGTGTTTTTGTCACTGTACATAGAGAAATAAACCGCACCTTTTGATTTTGAAAACCACAACCTCCGTCTGCTGGCCCTGTTTTTGTGTGGGGAGCCCAACCAGGGGGTCACACACACCCGCTACCGAGTTAACCCCCTCACAATACACACACATATATACACACACAGTGGAGTTTTTTTACTAAAGCTGGAGAGTACAAAATCAGCCTCACTCCTGCATAGAAACCAATCAGCTTCTGACCTCTTGTTCAATTAAGCTTTGCCGATAAAACCTGGAAGTTGATTCGTTTCTATACAGAAGTGAGCGTGATTTTGCACCCTCCAGCTTTGATAAATAAACCCCAGTATCTCACAAAAGTGAGTACACCCCTCACATTTTTTCAAATATTTTATTATATCTTTTCATGTAACAACACTGAAGAAATGACACTTTGCTACAATGTAAAAGTAGTGAGTGTACAGCTTGTATAACAGTGTAAATTTGCTGTCCCCCTCAAAATAACTCAACACTCAGACATTAATTTCTAAATTGCTGGCAACAAAAGTGAGTACACCCCTAAGTGAAAATGTCCAAATTGGACCCAATTAGCCATTTTCCCTCCCCGGTGAACTCTCTGATGATCTGAAAAAAAAGAAATGTTGCTCTACATAAAGATGACATAGGCCAGGGATTTGCAATTAGCGGACCTCCAGCTGTTGCAGAACTACAAGTTCCATGAGGTATAGCAAGACTCTGACAGCCACAAGCATGACACCCAGAGGCAGAGGCATGATGGGACTTGTGGTTTTGCAACAGCTGGAGGTCCGATAATTGCATATCCCTGGACTAGGCTATAAGAAGATTGCCAAGACTCAGAAACTGAGCTACAGCACGGTGGCCAAGACCATACAGCGGTTTAACAGGACAGGTTCCACTCAGAACAGGCCTCGTTAGACCTAGATAAACTTATTTGGTTCAGATGATGTCAAACATGTGTGGCGGCAACTAGGTGAGGATTACAAGACAAGTGTGTCTTGCCTACAGTCAAGCATGGTGGTGGGAGTGTCATGGTCTGGGGCTGCATGAGTGCTGCCGGCACTGGGGAGATACAGTTCATTGAGGGAACCATGAATGCCAACATGTACTGTGACATACTGAAGCAGAGCCTGACCCCTTCCCTTCAGAGACTGTGCCGCAGGGCAGTATTCCAACATGATAACACCCCAAAATCACATCCAAGACGACCACTGCCTTGCTAAAGAAGCTGAGGGTAAAGGTGATGGACTGGCCAAGCATGTCTCCAGACCTAAACCTTATTGAGCATCTGTGGGGCATCCTCAAAGGGAAGGAGGAGGAGAGCAAGGTCTCTAACATTCACCAGCTCTGTAATGTCGTCATGGAGGAGTGGAAGAGGACCTCAGTGGCAACCTGTGAAGCTCTGGTGAACTCCATGCCCAAGAGTGTTAAGGCAGTGCTGGTAAATAATGGTGGCCACACAAAATATTGACACTTTGAGCCCAATTTGGAAATTTTCACTTAGGGGTGTACCCACTTTTGTTGCCAGCAGTTTAGACATTAATGGCTGTGTGAGTTATTTTGAGGGGACAGCAAATTTACACTGTTATACAAGCTGTACACTCACTACTTTACATTGTAGCAAAGTGTCATTTCTTCAGTGTTGTCACATACAGGTGAATCTCATAAAATTAGAATATCATCAAAAAGTTAATTTATTTCAGTAAATCATGTGAACCTAAATGAAAATAAAGTCAGAAGGTGCTCCCAAAATCAAATCACCCAAACCTAACATGTTTCACTCTTAAATAGAGCTTCGTCAGAGGTAAACAAAAATTAAAAAAAGTGAAGAAAAGGAGCAACTGTGATAGTCAGCAATTCTTGGTTGCTCATTTTCTTCACTTTTTATTTTTTTTTGCCTCCGATGAAGCTCTATTTAACCACTTAAGCCCTGGACCATTTTGTAGCTAAAGGACCAGAGGTGTTTTCAGAATTTTGCACTGCGCTGCTTTAACTGTAAATTGTGCGGACATGCAATGTTGTACCAAAACGAAATTTGCGTCCTTTTCTTCCCACAAATAGAGCTTTCTTTTAATGGTATTTGATTGCCTCTGCAATTTTTATTTTTTGCGATATAAACGGAAAAAGACTGAAAATTTTGAAAAAAAATGATATTTTCTACTTTTTGTTATAAAAAAAATCGAATAAACTCAATTTTAGTCATACATTTAGGCCAAAATGTATTCAGCCACATGTCTTTAGTAAAAAAAATGTCAATAAGCGTATATTTATTGGTTTGCGCAAAAGTTATAGCGTTTACAAACTAGGGTACATTTTCTGGAATTTACACAGCTTTTAATTTATGACTGCCTATCTCATTTCTTGAGGTGCTAAAATGGCAGGGCAGTACAAAACCCCCCCAAATGACCCCATTTTGGAAAGTAGACATCCCAAGGAAATTGCTGAGAGGCATGTTGAGCCCATTGAATATTTTTTTTTTTGTCCCAAGTGATTGAATAATGACAAAAAAAAAAAAAAAATTACAAAAAGTTGTCACTAAATGATATATTGCTCACACATGCCATGGTTTATATGTGAAATTGCACCCCAAAATACATTTTGCTGCTTCTCCTGAGTACGGGGATACCACATGTGTGGGACTTTTTAGGTGCCTAGCCGCGTACGGGACCCCGAAAACCAAGCACCGCCTTCAGGATTTCTAAGGGCACAAATTTTTGATTTCACTCCTCACTACCTATCACAGTTTCGAAGGCCATAAAATGCCAAAATAGCACAAAACCCCCCAAATGACCCCATTTTGGAAAGTAGACATTCCAAGCTATTTGCTGAGAGGCATGGTGAGTATTTTACAGCTCTCATTTGTTTTTGAAAATTAAGAAAGTAAATAAATGTTGTTTTTTTTTTTCAATTTTCAAAACTTTGTGACAAAAAGCAAGATCTGCAAAATACTCACCATACCTCTCAGCAAATAGCTTGGGGTGTCTACTTTCCAAAATGGGGTCATTTGGGGGGGTTTGTGCCATCTGGGCATTCCATGGCCTCCGAAACTGTGATAGGCAGTGAGGAGTGAAATCAAAAATTTACACCCTTAGAAAGCCTGAAGGCGGTGCTTGGTTTTTGGGGTCCCGTACGCGGCTAGGCTCCCAAAAAGTCTCACACGTGTGGTATCCCCGTACTCAGGAGAAGCAACAGAATGTATTTTGGGGTGTAATTCCACATATGCCCATGGCATGTTTGAGCAATATATCATTTAGTGACAACTTTGTGCAAAAAAAATAAAAAATAAATAAATTGTCTTTTTTCCGCAACTTGTGTCAACATATAAAATATTCAATGGACTCGACATGCCTCTCAGTATATAGCTTGGGGTGTCTACTTTCCAAAATGGGGTCATTTGGGGGGGTTTTGAACGGTTCTGGCATTTTATACACAACATTAGGAAGCTTACATCCACTCTTCTAACCACTTATAGACAAAGCCCTTTCTGACACTTTTTGTTTACATGAAAACATATTTTTTTTTTGCAAGAAAATTATGTTGAACCCCCAAACATTATATATTTTTTTAAAGCAAAGGCCCTACAGATTAAAATGGGGGGTGTTGCATTTTTTTTTCCACACAGTATTTGCGCAGCGATTTTTCAAACGCATTTTTTGGGGGAAAAATACACTTTTTTTATTTTAATGCACTAAAACACACTATATTGCCCAAATGTTTGATGAAATAAAAAAGATGATCTTAGGCCGAGTCCATAGATACCAAACACGACATGCTTTAAAATTTCACACAAACGCGCATTGGCGACAAACTACATACATTTTTAAAAGCCTTTACAGGTTACCACGTTAGATGTACAGAGGAGGTCTACTGCTAAAATTACTGCCCTCGATCTGACCTTCGCGGTGATACCTCACATGCATGGTGCAATTGCTGTTTACATATGACGCCAGACCGACGCTTGCGTTCGCCATTGCGCAAGAGCAGGGCAGGACAGGAGTGTTTTTTTTTTTTTATTATTAATTTTGCTTTTTTTTTTTTTTTTTAAACTGTTCCTTCCATATATATATATATATATATATATATTTTTATTGTTATCTCAGGGAATGTAAATATCCCCTATGATAGCAATAGGTAGTGACAGGTACTCTTTTTTTGAAAAAAACTGGGGTCTATTAGACCCTAGATCTTTCCCCTGCCCTCAAAGCATCTGACCACACCAAGATCGGTGTGATAAAATGCTTTCCCAATTTCCCAATGGCGCTTTTTATGTCCGGGGGGGGACATTCCCTCCCACTGCTTGTAAAAGCAGTCCAGAGGCTAATTAGCCACTGGGATTGCTTTTACATGAAAGCTGGCTGAAAAGAATGATACCAAGATGATACCTAAACCCGCAGGCATCAATCTGGTATAACCATTCAAAGTCCAGCAACATGCTGGTCCTTGTTGGACATGTATTGTAATCTTTTTTTTCATGCAGCCTGTTGGCTGAATGAAAAAAGAGATTGATCGGTGGGTATGCCCACCATTAGAATACCGCCCTTCATCCACCCACTTCTAATGATGGGCATACATGCACCATTTATATATGCCGAAGCATGGGGGCATCCTCCCGCAAAAGTTATGCCGCACACACATGGTCGGACTTTTCCACAGGCAAGCCTCCATTGGAATTTCGACCGTATGTACGCGGCATTAGGAGCAAAATCGCTCCTCCGCTCCTCCGCCCCTGCTGCCCCAATGCTTTGGCATATATGCTTTTTTTTTTTTTAACTGTGGTGGTGAAATCACCTCCTACAGCACTGGAGTCGCAGGGATCAGGCCTGTCTCTGCGAACGCTGCAGTTATGTGTGTTGTGTTTTGTAAGTGACAGTGATCGATCGATACTGCACTTGGGTGGCCTGGGCTGGACGGAGGGGCAAAACGCAGGTGCTATCAGGTATCTGGGCTGATCCCGCTAACACTGCGTTTTTGGGAACCCTAAACTGCTGGGGATGCTAGTATAGATCTGATCAGATCAGATATTGATCTGTTCAGATACTATACCACTAAGGGAGGTGTATGCTTCACGCGTGGGTGTTAGCGTTACTGGCACTAACCTGACGCTGCCTGGAGTGTGACACAGACCCTCTCTGACGCTAAAACCTAATTGATATCACCCGCCGGACGATCAGGGGGTTAAACCTTTATTGGGTTATATATGGCGGGTGCCCTGACACTATAAAAAGCAAACTAACTAACCAGCATCACCCGTAACACTTAAATGGTGATCACTGGTGAAAGGGTTAACTAG
The DNA here is from genome assembly GCA_029206835.1 of Rana muscosa. Classification (NCBI taxonomy): domain Eukaryota; kingdom Metazoa; phylum Chordata; class Amphibia; order Anura; family Ranidae; genus Rana; species Rana muscosa. Next base: position 104,677,145 of record CM055116.1, on the reverse strand, counting down.
GGGCAATCAGGGGGTTAAACCTTTATTAGGTAATATATGGGGGTCCCCGACGCTATAAAAACCTGCGGCGAACCTAAAAAAAATAACTGGCTACCTATCGGAATCACCGACACTAAGACAGCGATCAGAAAAACGATCGCTTAGTGACACTGGCAAAAGGGGGTGAAAGGGTTACCTGGGGGGCGATCAAGGGGTTAAACCTTTATTAGGTAATATTTGGGGGTACCGGACGCTATAAAAACCTGCGGCGAACCTAAAAAAAATAACTGGCTACCTATCGGCATCACCGACACTAAGACAGCGATCAGAAAAACGATTGCTTAGTGACAGCGGTGCTAGGGGGTGAAAGGGTTACCTGGGGGACGATCAAGGGGTTAAACCTTTATTTTAGGTAATATATGGGGGTACCCGACGCTATAAAAACCTGCGGCGAACCTAAAAAAAATAACTGGCTACCTATCGGCATCACCGACACTAAAACAGCGATCAGAAAAATGATCGCTTAGTGACAGCGGTGCTAGGGGGTGAAAGGGTTACCTGGGGGGGGGCGATCAAGGGGTTAAACCTTTATTAGGTAATATATGGGGGTACCCGACGCTATAAAAACCTGCGGCGAACCTAAAAAAAATAACTGGCTACCGATCGGCATCACCGACACTAAAACAGCGATCAGAAAAACGATCGCTTAGTGACGACGGTGCTAGGGGGTGAAAGGGTTATCTGGGGGTGATCAGGGGGGTTAAACCTTTATTAGGGGGGTTAGGGGGCTACACTGGACCTAAAACTAACAGCCATGGCACTTTTACAGTCACAAATGTCACTGATTGCAGTGATCAGTAAATAAATGGTCACTGCAATCAGTGACACTGTGACTGGGGGGCTGGGGGTGTCTGGGGGGCGATTTATGTTTCTATGTGTCCTGGTGTCAGTGTAGTGTTTGTGCACTAACCTGACATCTTCTCTCATGCGGCGCTTGGTATATGTGAGCGCCGCATGAGGGATGACATCACTTCCTCCTGCCTGTGTAAACATCACACAGGCAGAGGAAGCATTCGATTCGCTGGGAGAGATCGCGAGGGGGTGGCCAGAATCGAATGGCGGCCCCCTCATCACGGATCTGTCCCGAAGCGATTCCCGCCGCCCACTGTACCGGAGGGTGGTCCGATCGGACCCCCCACCCATACGAAGGCAGTCACATACAGGTACGTGATTGTGCCTGTCCGTGCCATTCTGCCGACGTATATTTACAGTGGGCGGTTGTTAAGTGGTTAGGAGTGAAACATGTTAGGTTTGGGTGATTTGATTTTGGGAGCACCTTCTGATTTTATTTTCATTTAGGTTCACATGATTACATTTTTGTCCTGACATTCTTTTTCCCCCTCCCCTCCATTTTTCTTTTTTTGTGGGGTGAGATGTGCCCTGTGTCAATGTAGCCTTGATTGATAGATAATCTTTTTTTTTTTTTTGTGGATATGGTGATATATGGGGCTCGTCCATTAGTGGTTAATTGTTAATTACCAGGTATTAGTACTTTTGGCAGAGTGAGCATGTGCCATGTTGTGTTACACTATGTGATTATTCTTGCTCTGTGTCTTTAAGATCTGTCCCCTTCTTTCTAGCTGAACTCTCTCTCTCACCGTAGTTCTTTATATATCTCCTCCACTTCCTGATTCTGGTCATTACTCCTGTATATCTTCCATGCTAAACATCTTACATGTGGCTTACAACTGCAACGTTTTTCTACCTATGAATATCCATCATTAAACGGAACATTCAAAAGGATTCATCGTCTGTCGTCCTAACTGTGAGTTTATTCATTGAGTTAAACTGCCTGTATCGATGCAAGGGATGAATATCAAACCAGCTTGAGTAAGGCCTACTTAAACCTGGAGATGAACTTTATTGCTTTGTAGTTGAGACAGAACAGTAGAAAAACTGAGTTTCACAGCCTAATTACAAGATTTCTGCATGTCAGTACTGATACAGACAAGATTTACTGCCCTCATAGCAAGACAGAAGGGACAGAGCAGCACATGGCAGCCTTATAGCCTGAGACAATCTGCACAGTGTCATATTTCAGCACACAGATCCTGCCTGCTTTCACAGTCAGTCTGCTATCATGAGTGACCAAGCTTCTGCATGTGAACTCACATCTCCTTCCTCACAAGTTCCTGAAGAAACTGAGTTACCCAAACGCTCAGTTAAACCCACTTGGAAAGTAATGGAGAATTATGAAGCTTCAAGGACTGAATTGTCAAATAGCTTGGAATTAGTCTGGGAGAAAATCCTTGCTGAAGCCAATACAGTGTCTGTTGAACATGAACTACTGACACTAGAGGGCGCCATTAAACAACTTTCTGCCTCATATGAGCTTTATCAGCTTACCAGCATCAAATTCACTAATGTCTTACAAAACATGAAGTCAGAAAATGCGATGAGGCAGTTAAAGCGTGTCAACATTCTTAATATTGAAAGAGACAGTTTTATCCAGCAAACCAGATTAAAGGCAGAAGCAAAAATAAAGCTGTTACAGGACACTGCATCTCACAGATCTGTTTCCACCAGACGTTCTAAAAACTCGTCAAGATCCCATAGTTCAAGATACTCAACACACAGTGAGCGACTTATTAATGCCCGCACTGAAGTGGAAGCCAGCAAAGTGCAGGTGGCAAATGCAGAAAAAAGAGCAGAGTTGGAAGCGCTGTCAGCACGTCAAAGAGCAGAGTCGGAAGCGCAGTCAGCACGTCAAAGAGCAGAGTCGGAAGCGCAGTCAGCCCGTCAAAGAGCAGAGTCGGAAGCGCAGTCAGCCCGTCAAAGAGCAACAATGGAAACCTTAAATGAACAGTGTAAACATGACGCAGCTATGGCAAAGCTAAGGGTCCTACAGCAAGCTATCAGTGCAGACGAAGGTGCAAGTGAGAAAGACAGCATTAACCTAAACACAGCAGATATGGAAGACCCCCTCAAACGCACTAAAGACTATGTCCTAAGCCACTGCAGTGCACACTCCATTGTCTCCAATGCTCCCGACTACATAGAGACTCCTTCACAGCTTCAAGTTAAAGAGGTTCCAGCAACTTCCTGCACTCAAAATCACTCCACTGCATTTCCTACCTGCCTACCTTGCCTGCCTTCATACGTCACAGAGCATCAGCGCAAGCTTCAAGCAAGTCATCAATCTCCAGTCATCGGTACAGCCTTGAATCAACGTACCATTGGAACAACTGACTTCAAGCAAGCAACTCACCTGGATGCATCTGCTGCACCATATTTCCCTGTGTCCTTTAACAACAATGTCAAAGATAACGCAATCAGCACCATACAGCCAACAGCATCTCACATAAAGGCGGAGACAACTGAGACAGAAGAGTTTGTGAGGTACATGCTTCGCAGAGAGCTCACAAAGACTGGTCTTACAAGTTTTGATGACCAACCTGAGAACTACAGAAGTTGGAAATGTGCCTTCAGAACTACAATCAGCAATAGTAGGATTTTTATAACAGCTTACCTGTAAAATCCTTTTCTTGGAGTACACCACGGGACACAGAGCCAATCATTACATAATGGGTTAAGGGTCACCAGCGGTGATTGGACACTGGCACAACCAATGGAAGACAGTTCCCCTCCATATAACCCCTCCCCATCAGGGGAGTACCTCAGTTTTTGTAGCAAAGCAGTAAGGTTCCCATAAGAAGGGGGGGGACCTCTGTGTCCCGTGGTGTACTCCAAGAAAAGGATTTTACAGGTAAGCTGTTATAAAAATCCTACTTTCTTTATCGTACACCACGGGACACAGAGCCAATCATTACATAATGGGACGTCCCAGAGCAATGCTCATATGAAGGGGGGGAGACACAGATCAAACAGGCCGCTTGCGGACAAAAAGCCCTATACTGCTGCCTGCAGCACCTTTCGCCCGAAGGCGGAATCCTCATGTCCTTTCACATCTATTTGATAGAATTTGGAAAATGTATGGACTGAAGACCAAGTTGCAGCTTTACAGATCTGAGTCATCGAAGCCTGGTGATGCACCTATCGCCCTGGTAGAGTGCGCCTTAACAGGAAAAGGAGGAGTCCTGTTCTTCAAACCATAAGCTTGAACAATTACTTGTCTAATCCACCTGGAAATGGTGGATTTTGATGCCGCTTGGCCCTTTTTGGGACCATCTGGCAAAATAAACAAAATATCTGTTTTACGTATCTGAGCGGTTGCTTGCAGATACACCTTTACCGCTCTCACTAAATCTAGAGAGTGCAATAACTTTTCCCCCGCCGTCCGCGGGTTTGGAAAAAAAGAAGGCAGAACAATTTCCTGATTCAAGTGAAAAGCCGACACCACCTAAGGTAGAAAGGCCGGATGGGGTCGTAGTACAATTTTGTCCTTGTGACAAATTAGATAAGGCTCTTTACAAGAAAGAGCTGCTAGCTCTGATACTCTCCTAGCGGAGGCAATAGCAATCAAAAAGGCCAATTTCCTGTTTAATATAATTAAAGGAATATGGCGAATAGGTTCAAAAGGTTGCTTTTGCAACACTGACAATACCAAATTCAAATCCCATGGACACAAGGGAGACCTGACTGGAGGATTTATCCTCAGTACCCCCTGAATAAAAGTCCGAACTAGGGAATGCGATGCCAATGGTCTCTGAAAGAAGACTGATAGAGCCGATATTTGACCCTTGATGGTACTAAGGGCTAATTTCATATCCACTCCTAACTGGCAAAAAGCAAGAATCCTGCTTATTTCATATTTTTGTGGATTCCAACTTCTGGATTCACACCAGGAAACGTATGCTTTCCAGACCCTATGATAAATGAGTCTGGAGGCTGGCTTTCTAGCATTAATGAGCGTAGAAAGAGCCGGACCAGAGACCCCTCTCTTTTTTTAACCACTTCAATACCATGCACTTATGCACCTTCCCGCCCAGACCAATTTTCAGCTTTCAGTACTCTCACACTTTGAATGACAATTACTTAGTCATGCTACACTGTATCCAAACAAAATTTTTATCATTTTCTTCTCACAAATAGAGCTTTCTTTTGGTGGTATTTAATCGCCACTGGGTTTTTTATTTTTTGCGATATAAGCAAAAAAACAGCAATTTTTTTTTTTTTTAAAAAAACACTTTTTTTTAGTTTCTATTGTAAAATTTTGCAAATAAGTAATTTTTCTTCATAAATTTGTGCCAAAATGTATACTGCTACATATCTTTGGTACATATCTTTGGTAAAATGAACCCAAATTAGTGTATATTATTTGGTCTTTGTGAAAGTTATAGAGTCTACAAACTATGGTGGCAATCACTGAAAATTTATCACATCTGATCACGCCTGATGTACTGAAGGGATATCTCATTTCTTGAGACACTAACAAGCGAGGAAAGTACAAATACCCCAAAATTACCCCTTTTTGGAAAGTAGACAGTCCAAGGTATTTACTAAGAGGCGTGGTGAGTTTTTTGAAGTTGTATTTTTTTCCCACAATTCTTGGGAAAATTAATTTTTTTTTTTTTTACACAAACTGGTCATATTAACAGTTTTTTTCTCTCACACAGCATATGCATATGCATAATTGCAACTACACCCCAAAATACATTCTGCTACTCCTGAGTGTAGCGATAGCATTATGAGTCTTTTGAACGGTTCATTTTTTTCCAGAAGGTTTTGGAAAATGTGGAGAAAAAATGAAAATGCATTTTTTTTACACAAAGTTGTCCATTTATAAGATATTTCTAACGCATAGCATATACATAGCAAAAATAACACCCCAAAATGCATTCTGCTACTCCTCCTGAGTATAGCGATACCACATGTGTGAGACTTTTACACAGCCTGGCCATATACAGAGGCCCAACATTGAAGTAGCACTTTCAGGCGTTCTACAAGCATAAATCGCACATATACTTTCTCAACCACCTATTACAATTTTGAAGGCCCTGGAGCACCAGGACAATAGAATTTTCCACAAAATGACCCCATTTTTGAAAGCACACACCCCAACGTATAATCTATGAGGCATTATGAGTCTTTTGAACGGTTCATTTTTTCCAGAAGGTTTTGGAAAATGTTGAGAAAAAATTTAAATGCATTTTTTTTACACAAAGTTGTCAATTTATAAGATATTTCTAACACATAATATGTATATAGCAAAAATTACACCCCAAAATGCATTCTGCTACTCCTCCTGAGTATGGCGATACCACATGTTTGAGACTTTTACACAGCCTGGCCACATACAGAGGCCCAACATCCAAGTAGCACCTCCAGGCATTCTAGCAGCATTAATTGCACATATCATTTTCTGACTACCGATCACATTTTTGAAGGCCCTTCATATATCTAACACATAGCAGGTACATACCAAATAACAAAAGATTACCTGTGGTTTTAGAAGTGCAGTGGTCCACAGAGGAGAGCATCGGTCCAGGCAGCAGGCAGGGATGAGGTCAGCGACAGCAAAAGCAATCATCCAGGCAGCAGGCAGGAATACTGTCCATAGTTCGCACAGGCAGAGATACTGTCAGCACAGCCAGAGCACAGCCAAAGCACAGGTCCAGGTAGCAGGCAGAGGTGTCCCGGCAGAAATGCTGTCCAAAGTCAGTAGAGGCAGCAGGCAGATATATGGTCAACACAGCCAAAGTATTGGCCCAAGCAGCAGGAAGAAACATGGTCCATAATGTCATGGGTCATTACAGGCAGTAATATGGTCAGCACAGCCAAATTATTGGTCCAGGCAGCAGGAAGGACCATCAAGCTTAGGGCCAGGGGGACAGGGGTAGAGGCTTCTCCCACCCAAATCGCTTTGAAGCCTCCGGGCAACCAGACCCTGTTCTTGGAGCACAGAAAACGAAAAACTGTTTTTCTCTACTCAGAACGCTATTCTGAAGCCCCTCACATATGCGAGACCCCTGTGTACTAAAAGTAGATGGCCAAAAGATCAGTCCAAGTGGCAGGCAAAAACATGGTCGATTAACAGGCCAAGGTCGGTACACGTGGAAGTCAGAAACGTGGTTTAAATCGGCAGGCAGAGGCATCGTCGGTAAACAGGCCAGGGTCAGTTAATTAACATGGAAGGTAGTTAGTAACATGGTAGCAGGCAAATAGGGAAATGGCAGTCTGTTAATAATAAGGGGAACTAATGGATGTATGATAATTTTTGAAGCAATTTCCGATGCACAGGCCAGGTTGGGAGGGACAATCGGGACAATAATAGCTGGTGTCTCTTCTTACTCCTCCTCTGCTGCATACACGGCATTTCTTTTGGCGTCTTCTTCCAGATTCTGTGGGGGGGATGCTAAAGGGATAGTGTCGCTCGTGAAGCCGACTCACACTATCAGAGCGAATGCTTCCTGGGGCTGGATCTTGTTGGTAAATGAGGGCATCGATGATATCTTCGATATATTGGAGGTAGTGGAGTCGGTGATTTTGAGTTGCTTTTTGGTAGCAGACAAACTAATTAAAAAGGGCCATGTGAAACAGGTGAAACGCAACTTTTTTGTGCCAATAATGGGACTTTCTGGTTGATAAGTAGGGCTGTAGCATCTGGTCGTTTAAATCCACCCCCCCCATGTACAAATTGTAGTCGTGGACACATTCAGGCTTTACAATGGAGCCGCGTCTTCTTGGGATCTCCACCATGGTGTCATTGTGGATCGTAGAGAGGATGTGGACATCTTTCTTGTCCCTCCACTTCATGGCCAACACCTCCTCGTTCCTCATGGATGCCGATTCTCCAGGTCGCAATTTTTTTGTCAATAAATTTTGTGGGAATCCCTTCCGTTTTTTTTTTTAAGGTACCGCAGGCCGGGGTTTGTTTACTGTAAAGGTGGCGAAAAAGGGGCAGGCTGGTATAATAATTATCAACATATAAATGGTAACCTTTTCCGAACAGGGGGTATGCCAACTCCCAGACAATTTTCCCACTGGTTCCAATATATGTGGGGCAATCACGGGGCTGGAGCTGGGAGTCTTTGCCTTCGTAGATCCTGAATTTGCAGACGTATCCAGTGGCTCGATCACATAATTTATTTAATTTTAACCCATACCTGGCTCTCTTGCTTGGTATGTACTGCTTGAACTGCAGTCGGCCGGTGAAATGTACGAGGGACTCGTCCACACAAATTTTTTGGTCTGGGATGAAAACTTCTTCAAATCGCTGGGAAAAGGCATTGATTAGGGGGCGTATCTTGTACAATTTGTCGTAGTTGGGATGATCTCGGGGAGGGCACTGTGAATTGTCATTGAAGTGGAGAAAGCGCATAATCATGTCGTATCTTTTCCTGGATATGACAGCGGAATATATGGGCATGTGTTGGATGGGGCGTTTGGACCAATATGAATGGACTTCGTTCTTTTTTGTAAGCCCCATATTGAACATAAGGCCCAAAAATAATTTAAATTCCTCCAATGTTAGACGCCGCCACTGGAACATGCGGGCATAGGAAGAATCGGGGTTGGCAGCAATAAATTGGGATGCATACAGATTCGTTTGATCCACTATATTCTGCAGCAAATCTTGTGGGAAAAATAAACAAAAATAATCAAATTTAGAAAAATTTGTAGTGTCGGGCTGCACACCTGACTGTGCGGTGAAAGGGGGGATGATAGCGGATCCTGAGTTGGCAGGCAACCATAAGGGGTTTGCCAGGGCATCGGGAAGGTAGGATTGGGGCTGGATTCTTCGGGTTGGGCGTGCATTTCCATTGCTTGTACTGGGCTCCTCTTCCTGGGGTATGGCGCTGCTGGTGGTGGGCAGTTCTCCTGATCTTGGTGCTGATCTTGGTGCCGATCGCATTCTTTTGGGAGGGACGGTTTCCTCCGGGGACTCGGACTCTGAGCCACTATCCTCCACTGGCTCGTATTCCGAACCAGAATCGGATAATGGGAGCTCCCCGCTGCTCTCATCATCCGACATGGCAAGAATGCAATATGCCTCCTCAGGTGTGTAAACCCTTTGGGACATTATGGCAGTGCTTATTGGTGGGCCTGTGTAATGGTACTGCTGGTGGTAGTGGTGGCGGTCTGTGTGGTAGTACCGGTGGTGGTACCGATGGCGGTATGGGTGGTGGTGGTACCAATGGCGGTACAGGTGGTGGTGGTACCGATGGCGGTACGGGTGGTGGTGGTGGCGGCGGTACCGATGGCGGTACAGGTGGCGGTACGGGTGGTGGTGGTAGCGATGGCGGTATGGGTGGTGGTGGTACCGATGGCGGTACAGGTGGTGGTGGTACCGATGGCGGTACAGGTGGTGGTGGTACCAATGGCGGTACGGGTGGTGGTGGTACCGATGGCGGTACAGGTGGTGGTACAGGTGGTGGTGGTACAGGTGGTGGTGGCACTACCGACGGTGGTACGGGTGGTGGTACTGGTGGTGGTACCGATGGTGGCACTAGTGGTGATACTGGTAGCGGGCCTGTGTGGCAGTATAGATGCTGGGCCTGGTGGCGATACTGGTGGTGGTACTGGTACCGATGGCGGTACTGGTAGCCTGTGTGGCGGTGCCAATGGCGGTACCGATGGAGGTGGGCCTGTGACAGATGATTGACAGATGGGCTGATTGATTGACAGATGGGCTGATTGATTGACAGATGGGTTGATTGATTGACAGATGGGGTGATTGATTGACAGGTGGGGTGATTGATTGACAGATGGGCTGATTGATTGACAGATGGGCTGAATGATTGACAGATGGGCTGATTGACAGATGGGCTGATTGACAGATGGGCTGATTGATGTGCTGGGCTGTGTGACAGGTCCTCTTTATGGGGGGGGGGGCGTGTTGTGCACTGTAAACTTATGTAGACAAACTACACTGAGCTAACTTACTGATCTCTTCTCTCTCCTCACAGATCGGTGTGTGAGGAGAGAGCAGGGATCAGGTAGTAACTCCTGTGGAGTTTGTTTACATTTGTGACCGGCTGTGATTGGACACAGCCGGTCACGTGGTAAACAGCCAATTCATTGGCTGTTTACTCTGATCGGGGATGCGTTGTGTCCAAGGGACACTCGCCTTCCCCGATCCCCGCTCTGCAAGCCTGTGGCGGCGCGCACGGAGCGCGCCGCCAAGTTTGTTTTGACAGGTGATCGGCTGTGACTTTGACACAGCCGATCACATGGTAAACAGCCAATGAAATTGGCTGTTTACCGTGATCGGGGAAGCGCTGTGTCCGAGGGACACATGCCGTCCCCGATCACCACGCTGCGCGCCCCCGCGGGCGCGCGCAAGGCATTATCCTGCAGGACGTCATATGACGTCCAGTATCGATATTGCAACCACTTCCCGGACGTCAATTCACTATTGACTGGGCGGGAAGTGGTTAAATGTGGGTCTCAGCAGCCAGGCCGTCAAATTTAGCCTTTGTAAGGAAGGGTGGAATACTGGACCCTGTGACAGCAGGTCGTGTCGAAGTGGAAGCTTCCAGGGCCTTCCTATCGCCATCTTTACGATTTCGGCATACCAAGGCCTCCTGGGCCAGTTTGGGGCCACTAGGATTACTGGTATTCCCTCCTCTCTGATCCTGCGAAGCAGTCTTTGTAGAAGAGGGATCGGAGGGAATGCATAGATCAGTGAGAACTGATCCCATGGAGTTATTAGACCATCTGTCCCGTAGGCTAGAGGATCTCTCGTTCTGGACACAAAGTTGTCCAATTTCTTGTTGAACCTGGAAGCTAGCAGGTCTACCTCTGGCTTTCCCCATCTCAGACATATGGCCTGAAAGATCTCGGGGTGGAGAGACCATTCTCCTGGTAGTAGCTGCTGACGACTCAGATAGTCCGCTTGCCAGTTTTCTATCCTCGGGATGAAGATTGCCGAAAGGCAAGGTACATGCTCTTCTGCCCATGCCAAGATCCGGTTCACCTCTCTTTGGGCTGCCCGACTGCGGGTGCCTCCTTGGTGATTGATGTAAGCTACTGCAGTAGCATTGTCGGATTGAACCCGAACTGGGTAGCCCTGTAACCTGTATGTCCAGGTTTTGAGGGCTAGATTTACTGCCCGGATCTCTAGCACCTTGATGGGCAGGATCCCCTGAGTCTTGGCCCAGGTTCCCTGGGTAGAAGCCTCCTCGAATACTGCACCCCAGCCCGATAGGCTGGCATCCGTAGACACCACCTTCCAGGCCACTGGGAGGAAGCATTTTCCCTTCCGTAAATTCTTGGCTTCTAGCCACCAATTGAAGCTGTGGCGTGCTTGTGAGGACAGGCGCATGGGTATATCCAGAGCTTGGCTCTTCCTGTTCCAGGAGGCTAAAATATTGCCTTGAAGTAGTCTCGAATGAAACTGGGCGTAAGGGACCGCCTCGAAGGAGGCTACCATCTTTCCCAATAGTCTCATGCAAAGGCGAATAGACGGCCTTTTGTTTGCTTTGACCTTGTGGATCAGGTCTTTCAGAGACTGTATCTTTGGCTCTGGCAGGTATACCCTGTTTTGGGCTGTATCTATGATCATGCCCAGGTACACTATCCTTCTTTGGGCCTGGAGAGAGGATTTTTGTAAGTTTATAATCCATCCTAAATGCTCCAGGTATCTTGCTGTAGTGAGCACAGCGTGATCCAATCCTTCCTTTGAATGATCTATTACCAGTAGATCGTCTAGATAGGCTGTTACCGCTATGCCCTGTGTTCTTAGGTTTGCCAACAAAGGAGCTAGCACCTTTGTGAATACTCTGGGCGCGGTGGCTACACCAAACGGCAGGGCCACAAATTGAAAGTGGCGATGTTCTACCGCAAACCTTAGGAATCTTTGGTGAGCGGGGAGGATTGGTATGTGTAGATATGCGTCTTTGATATCTATGGACGCCATGAATTCTCCGCCTTTTTAAAGTAGCGACCACGGATCGAATCGTTTCCATTCGAAAATGGCGAACGTTCAGAAACCGATTTAGAGATTTTAGATCCAGGATGGGTCTGACTTCTCCGTTTGGCTTTGTAATCACAAAGAGGTTTGAGTAAAAACCTGAACCTTGCTCCTTTTGGGGTACCTCTGTAACCACACCTTGAGCCATTAAGTGATTCAAACCTTTGAAGAAGGATCCTCTTTTTTGTGGATCCTTGGAGAGTCTTGAACCTCGGAATTGAGAAGATGGGATCTCTCGAAATTCCAATTTGTACCCTGAGGATATTGTGGATACAACCCATTTGTCCTGGGTTTCTGTCCTCCAAGTCGCTGAGAACTGACAAAGCCTTCCCCCCACTCGGCCGAGCGGGGGCGCCCCTTCAATGAGAGGTTTTGGGGGCTTGCTTATTAGCTCTTGCACCCCACGGCTTCTTGTTCTTCTGAGCCTGTTCTTTGGCTTTTGTTGGCGGCTGAAAAGGCCGTCGCCACTGGCTGGAGTCTGATTTCCCGGGAGCTGGGGAGAGAGTGCGTTTAAAACAAGGTCTCTTGTTTTTCTTTCTCTCAGGTAAAAGTGTCGTTTTACCACTTGATATCTTTTGGATATATTTTTCTAAATCTTCCCCAAATAGGCGTTCGCCACGGAACGGGAAACTTGCCAACAACTTTTTGCATGGGGCTTCCGCTGACCAATGCTTAAGCCAAAGTACTCTACGCATCTGTACCAGCTGGAGTGTAAGGCGTGATGCCTGTATGATAGAATCTCTCATGGCATCCACTGTGAAGCATAAGGCTTTAGGAAAATTATCCCAATTTTTAGCCTGCTCTGAAGGCAGCTCCTTCAGCCCCTGCTTTACCTGTTGGCAGATGACCTGACACATGCCGACTGCTGCTACTGCAGGTTGGGTAATTGAGCCGGCCAAAAGGAAGGAGGATTTCAGTAGGGATTCCAACTTCTTCTCAGAAGGATCTTTAAACACTTGTACATTGTCCACCGGACATGTCAGGTTCTTATTTACACAAGAAATAGCCGCATCTATCGAAGGCAGGCTCCATTTCTTTAAAAAAATTTCCTCCATAGGATAAAGAATGTTAAACCTTTTTGGAGGTGAGAAACGCTTATCTGGATGCTGCCAGTCTGCGTACATTAGATCCTCTAGTAAGGGATGAACCGGGAAGGAGCATTCACCTAGGCGGGATCGTAACGACCCTAGGGAGGAGACCGGTGATTCTGTTACCTCCGAAGAGGATAACTTAAATGCAGATCGCACTGTCCCTGCATAACATTGCACCTGAGACTTCAAAATCTGGGATACCGAGAAAGGCTCATCCGATATCCCTGATCCGTCTGACTCCTCATCCTCTGCTGATGTAGCCTCCTCCTCATCCTCCTCCTCCTCAGGTACTTCTGAAGGGAGGTTTACCTCTGGAGGAGATCTGCTTCGCTTATTGTCCTTTTTAGAGGATTTAGCGATCAAGGTAGCAATTCTTTCCTCCAGATTGTTTAGGGCTGCTGATAAAGTGTCCTCAGTGACATATGCAGGCCCAGGCTTCACTGGGGAAGCTGCTATACCTGACAAAGGTAATGGCTCATCCTGTATAGATGCCTTCGGCAAAACAGGAGAGGAAGGTACCGATTCAGCACCGCTAGAGCCCTCAGGTGGTGGTGCTTTTTTATCTTTTCTTACCCGCACCATCTTCCTTGGAAGGGTTACTGTTTAGCAAAAAAACAAGGTACCTAGATGCATATACTACCGTGCTTAGTTTAGCAATTACATATAGTATGCAACTTATAACACATAGCTATGCATAACATGGATGTCTTCTATGAAGTACCCAGTCCAACCACATGGAGTCTTACGTCCCTGTATTGCTGCTGTGTTTCTGTGCCCGGAACAAGAGAACAACGAACTTGCTTGATGCTGCAGTGTTTGTACACTGACAGATTTTAACTCTGGCGCCGTTTCTCGTGCCTGCGCGCGCCTGCGTGCCCGCGCACGCTACTGCGGCCTCCCGCCCCCCCTCCTCCGATAAAGCGCGCTCCCGTGCGCGCACGCGCGCGTCCTATTGCGGCCACTATGGCGCTGGCTACAGCGAGAGTGCTCTCATCTAGGCTCTCTGATCCAACTTTACCTGCCCTGCAGGAGTCTGGTCAGCCTCTGGAGGAGGAGCGGGGTTTCAAGCAAGCTCAGCAGCAGAAGGACCCACAGTGTGCTTTGCCGAAGCAGACACTGCCAGAGTGAGGTGAGATCTGACTCAGCTCTTTACTCCCCCCAGTGGCGGAAAAAAGGGAAGACATCCATACTTTTTTTGGAAAGGTCCTTAAACTTAGTTTAGGACTCTAACCACTTACCTTTCCTCGCCGCAGGTTTTTTTACCAATTTTCACCTATCACGGCGAGCTATGTGTGCCAACCTTCAGGGATATGGGTTCCTATTTAAAGGATACCTCTCCCCTGGGCCTTGTATAAGACTCTTACCAGGACTTTTAGCGAAGTAGCGAAAGTGCTGGATCTTAGAGCCCAGTCCTCCAAAGAGAGACTTACAGGCGACGCCTCATGGGTGAGGCCCGGATCCCATCCAGTTTTGGCTTAACTTTGTAGGCGTCTTGGATGGGTCCGAAAGCATAGCTCTTTTACCCCCAGAGGGTCTCTTTGGTAGAGCTTTCCTTTAGCACCTCCTAACGCGTCCAACACCTTTCGACACTGGCGAAAAAACTGAGGTACTCCCCTGATGGGAGGGGTTATATGGAGGGGAACTGTCTTCCATTGGTTGTGCCAGTGTCCAATCACCGCTGGTGACCCTTAACCCATTATGTAATGATTGGCTCTGTGTCCCGTGGTGTACGATAAAGAAATTGGCATTACAGCTGATCAAGAATTGAATCTGCTGATCAAATGGCTTGGTCCTCTATCTGCTGCACGTGTTAAGCCATTAAGATCGGTTTTCATGGACAATCCTACTGCAGGCCTCACAGCTGCATGGGAGCGACTAGAGCAAAGTTATGGCAGTCCAGAAGCTATAGAAAATGCTTTGTTCATGCGTCTGGAAACTTTCCCAAAGATATCCGGTAAGGACAACAAGGAGTTCCAGAGACTGAGTGACCTTCTCCTTGAGCTTCAGCTAGCCAAGACAGACCCAAAACTACCTGGAATCAGTTACCTTGACACTCCAAGAGGGGTAAACCCAATTGTCTCCAAGCTCCCGTATGGTTTGCAAGAGAAATGGACTGAACTAGGGTCATCATACAAAAGAGAGAACAAGGTTTCCTTCCCTCCATTCTCTTTCTTCTGTGAATTCATCTGGAAAATTGCAGAGACCAAGAACGATCCAAGTTTTTCCTACGGTGAGTACAGCCTCTTCTCACCCTTTCCTAAGAGTACCAGTCTTCAGGGCAACTATAGAAACCATAGAGGCCCAGTGTCAGTGAAAAAGACTGACATCCTTCCCACTCCTACCACAGTTCTGGCCACGAACAAACAGAGTAGGAAGATTGAAAACCCTAACAGAGAGTGTCCCATACACAAGAAGCCACACCTCCTCAATAAATGTATCGGCTTTAGGAAAAAGCCTCTGGAAGAGCGCAAGGAGCTTTTAAAGACATTTAGGGTATGTTTCAGGTGCTGTGCTACTACAGAACATTTTGCAAGGGACTGTAATGTGTCCATCAAGTGCATAGAGTGTGGCTCTGAAGAACATGTGCAAGCCCTCCATCCTCTTGAGCCCAGCTCTGCACAACCTGCCAACACTCCTCCCAGGTTAACGCATGGCGGGGAGAATACAGACCAAGTGCCTAATTCTACCATAATTTCTTCATCCTGCACTGAAGTTTGTGGAGAAGACCGCTGTGGTAAGTCCTGTGCTAAGATATGCTTGGTGAACATATACCACAAGGATCAACCAGAAAAGTCTCTAAAGGCATATGCTATCTTAGACGATCAGAGCAATCGATCACTTGCAAAATCGGAATTGTTCAATCTATTTGAAATAAAAGGCGAAGCTCATCCTTACACCTTGGGTACCTGTAGTGGAACTATAGAGGTTTCTGGAAGAAGGGCTCATGGACTCATGGTATCTTCTCTCAAAGGTAACTTGCAATTACCCTTACCTACACAATCACATACCTGCTAACAGGGAAGAAATCCCTACTCCAGCTGCTGCTTTCCATCACCCTCACCTCAAGGTAATAGCAAATGAGATACCGCCGCTTGAAAAAGATGCTCAGATCCTTCTTCTGTTACGAAGAGACATTCTAAGAGTTCACAAGGTACACAGACAAGTCAGTGGAGCCCCAGATGCCCCATTTGCCCAGCGCACGGATCTAGGGTGGGTCATCATAGGCAATGTCTGCATAGGCAAAATGAAAAGACCTACCAACATTTTGTCATTCTAGACAAATGTTCTGCCAAATGGCCAAAACACTTACTTTGAGCCATGCCCACATCACTACTGGGTGAAAGAGAAGATAGCCAGCCACGAATGGCAACATGGTATCTCAGGTGACACAAGCCCTTTCTCCTGCCATGATGGCGACTTCGGCTCTACAGTGTTTAATGCAACCAGTGAAGATGACATACTGGCTCCTTCAATGGAAGACAAAGAATTCATCAAGGTAATGGACAATGAGTTCTTTCAAGATGACTCCAATAACTGGATAGCACCCCTACCCTTTCGTCTCCCAAGAGAGAGATTGCCCAACAACTTACAGCAGGCCATCAGTAGATTCTCCTCCTTAAAGCGAAACTTAAGCAGGAAACCAGAGATGCAAAAGCACTTTGTGGACTTTATGCAAAATGTATTTGACAGAGATCATGCAGAGCCTGCTCCCCCACTAAAGGAGGGAGAAGAATGCTGGTACCTTCCATCCTTTGGCGTGTATCACCCACGCAAACCAGACCAAATCAGAGTTGTCTTTGATTCCAGTGCTCAGCACGAAGGTGTTTCTCTTAACAACATGCTCCTTACGGGACCCAACTTGAACAACAGTCTAACAGGAGTCTTGATTCGTTTCAGACAAGAGCCTGTAGCAGTAATGGCCGACATTCAACAGATGTTTCACTGCTTCATCGTCAGAGAAGACAACAGAAACTACCTCAGGTTTCTATGGCACAAGGACAATGACCTCAACAAGGAAGTTATAGATTATCGCATGAAGGTACATGTCTTCGGTAACAGTCCTTCCCCAGCAGTGGCAACTAATGGGCTAAGGAGAACAGCTCAGACTGGAGAAGTTGAATATGGATCTGATGCCCGTCAATTTGTTGAAAGAAACTTCTACGTTGATGACACACTTAAGTCCTTTCCAATTGCTAAAGAAGCAATTGATCTTCTCACCAGAACAAAGGAGATGCTGTCTGTAGCAAACCTTAGACTGCACAAGATTATATCCAACAGCCAGGAACTTATGAATGCCTTTCACTCTGAGGACTATGCCACTAGTCTAAAAAACATTGACTTAGGTACAGATGTGCCTCCTGTACAGCGAAGCCTGGGTTTGTTGTGGAACATCAAGCAAGACAAATTCACCTTCCAAGTGTCAACTTGTGACAAACCCTTCACTAAGAGAGGAGTCCTGTCCGTGGTGAATAGCATCTATTACCCACTGGGTTTCCTTGCTCCAGTTACCATTCAAGGTAAGATTTTACTAAGACAGTTGTCTACTGAGCACATAGACTGGGATACTCCCTTGCCTAGTGAGAATCAACACAAGTGGGAAAGGTGGAGATATTCTTTGAAGTCACTAGAAAAACTTCAGATTCCCCATTGCTATGTTCCAGGATCCACTTCAACTGCTAACCGGAGAGAGATTCATATTTTCTCTGATGCATCAGTTGAAGCTATTGCTGCAGTAGCCTATTTGAAGACCTCTGAACTGAATGGAGAATCACACTGTAGTTTTGTCCTAGGCAAGGCAAAACTCACACCCAAGCCTGCACATACCATACCAAGACTTGAACTTTGTGCAGCCGTGCTAGCAGTAGAAATTGCCAAGGTCATACGAAGTGAAATGGACACTAGAATTGATTCTTTCACCTTCTATACAGACAGTAAGGTAGTACTTGGTTACATAAACAACCAAACAAAACAATTTTATGTGTACGTCAGCAACAGGGTTGAACGTATCAAGAGATTCTCTCTACCAAGTCAATGGCATCACGTTCCCACTGAACTCAACCCAGCTGACTGTGGGACCAGAGCCGTGTCACCTACCGCTCTTCAGGACAGCTTATGGCTGTCACCTCCAAGGTTTCTGCGTGAGGACTCTTACTTACTCCCTATTGACACCACCTATGGGCTAGTAAACCCTGAAGATGATAAGGAAATAAGAACTGTGAACACCTCACTCCACACTTCTGTAAGTACAAAACCGAAGCTGCGGTTACACCATTATGAGCATCAATGGAAGCAGGTGCAGCATCTAGCCAATGTGTTCTGGCATCGCTGGAAGAAAAAGTATCTTCACCACCTTCAAGGTCGTAACAAATGGCAAGCATCTAAGCCGAATCTTAAGGTTGGAGACCTCATCCTTCTAAAAGACAAGGAAGTTTGTCGGAATGAGTGGCCTATGGGTCTTATTACTAAAAGTTATGCCCAGCGACGATAACAAAGTCCGGAAGGTAGAAGTCAAGGTAACCAAGGGAGGATCGACACGAACCTTTAGTCGACCAATTACAGAGTTAGTACTCCTTTTGCCAGGTGAGTGACTTGTGCAAGGACTAGCCATGCTGTTGGCACGGCGGGGAGTACATTGCTGCCATCTACAGGTCCTACTCAGAACTTTGGAATTATTTGAAGACATCATACTGTGACTTTATGTTCTTCATCCTGTTGAACTTAAGTTTATTATTTGCTTGTTGCATGTTTTTCATTACAGGTTCCAGGACATTCGTCAGTATTGGACTTTTTGAAAATATATATTTTAGTTTAAGGTTATGAAATCTAAAGATTTCAGACGGGGAGTGTTGTGTTACACTATGTGATTATTCTTGCTCTGTGTCTTTAAGATCTGTCCCCTTCTTTCTAGCTGAACTCTCTCTCTCACCGTAGTTCTTTATATATCTACTCCACTTCCTGATTCTGGTCATTACTCCTGTATATCTTCCATGCTAAACATCTTACATGTGGCTTACAACTGCAATGTTTTTCTACCTATGAATATCCATCATTAAACGGAACATTCGAAAGGATTCATCGTCTGTCGTCCTAACTGTGAGTTTATTCATTGAGTTAAACTGCCTGTATCGATGCAAGGGATGAATATCAAACCAGCTTGAGTAAGGCCTACTTAAACCTGGAGATGAACTTTATTGCTTTGTAGTTGAGACAGAACATG
The DNA here is from genome assembly GCA_029206835.1 of Rana muscosa. Classification (NCBI taxonomy): domain Eukaryota; kingdom Metazoa; phylum Chordata; class Amphibia; order Anura; family Ranidae; genus Rana; species Rana muscosa. Next base: position 104,657,983 of record CM055116.1, on the reverse strand, counting down.
CCAAGTCCTGCTGGAAAATGAAATCAGCATCTCCATAAAGCTGGTCAACAGAGGGAAGCATGAAGTGATCTAGAATTTCTTGATAGAAGGCTGTGCTGACATTGGACTTGATAAAATATAGTGGACCAACACCAGCAGATGACATGGCTCCTCAAATGATCACTAACTGTGGCAAATGTAGCATTTCATTTGGAAATCAAGGTCCCATGGTCTGGAGGAAGAGTGGAGAGGCACAGGATCCAAGTTGCATGAGGTGCAGTGTGAAGTTTCCACAGTCAGTGATGATTTGGGGAGCCATTTCATCTGCTGGTGTTGGTCCACTGTGTTTTATCAAGTCCAAAGTCAGCGCAGCCCTGTACCAGGAAATTCTAGAGCATTTCATGCTTCCCTCTGCTGACCAGCTTTATGGAGATGCCGATTTCATTTTCCAGCAGGACTTGGCACATGCCCACACTGTCAAAAGTACCAATACCTGGTTTAATGATCATGGTATCACTGTGCTTGATAGGCCAGCACACTCACCTGACCTAAACCCCATAGAGAATCTGTGGGGTGTTGTCAAGAGAAGATGAGAGACACCAGACCCAACAATGCAGATGAGCTGAAGGCCGCTATCAAAGCAACTTGGGCTTCCATATCACCACAGCAGTGCCACAAGCTGATCACCTCCATGCCACACCACATTGATGCAATAATTAATGGAAAAGGAGCCCTGACCAAATATTGAGTGCATACTATACTGTACATGGACATGCTTTTCAGTAGGCCAACAGTAAGCCATCCTTTTTTTTATTGGTCTTATGTAATATTCTAATCTTCTGAGATACTGAATTTTGGGTTATAGCTGTAAGCTAAAAGAAAGAAATGCTTGAAATATATCACTCTGAGTGGAACATATTTATATAAAATATGAGTTTCACTTTTCAAATTACTGAAATAATTTTACTTTTGATGATATTCTAATTTTATGAGATGCACGTGTGTGTGTGTGTGTGTCTAACCATTATTAAGATTATTACCCAGTGATCCTGGTAGTCTTTTCGAAAACAAACTCTCTGTGTGTCCGCTCTAAGCTGCTTTAAAATTACAGTCTCCAGATTTGATATTCTGCACAGCAAATTCCATTATAATAAATGACAGAAAAGAGCAGAGCAAGGGTATCATTCCCAGGTTTGAGTCATAAGTCACATGATGCAGATCTTCAGGGTTGAAAGATGGCTATATTCAAAAACATTTTTCTTAAATTTTGGATAGAGTAGGGGAGGTTTAGAACCCCTCTCTGTTTTTTGCCCTCTGTATCCCATTAGGGAGATTTTTCCCTCACTTCCTGTTGCCAAACCATGAAGTGAGAAGGAATCCCTCCAAAGTGGGAGAATCACTGGTTTTCATCAGGGTCACTGGAACTAGTGCCCCTAGTGTAACATTTCCCCTCTATGAATGTACTGGGGACAACCCAAAATTTGGGCTTTTTTTACTTTTACTTTCAATGCTAACAGTAAACCAGACAATAGGGATGAGCTCGGTGTTCGAGTCGAACATACGTTCGACTCGAACATCGGCTGTACGACCGTTCGGCGAACATCGAACGATTTGGGCCGTTCACGCCGAATTCGAGTGACGCGAACGCCCCACAATACACTGCGCCATCGCAGTGCAATCCCGGCGCTGTGATTGGCCAAGCATGCACTGTGACCCCGCATACTTGGCCAATCACAGCGCCGGCAGCGAGGAGAGCAATGATTGGCCACAGGCAGGATGCCTGTGGCCAATTATAGCTGAGGGGGTTTAGTACACGCCCCACGCTATAAAAGGCCGCCAGCGCGGTGGCCTCGTGTAGTGTGTTCTGGCGCAGAGAAAGAGAAGGATAGGCAGGGACAGTGTCATTGCTATACTTTGCTAAACCTTGTGTGTAGGGACAGAGAAGGATAGGCAGGGAGAGTGTCAGTGTCATATTCTTTGCTAAACCTTGTGTGTAGGGAGAGAGAAGGATAGGCAGGGAAAGTGTCAGTGTCATATTCTTTGCTAAACCTTGTGTGTAGGGAGAGAGAAGGATAGGCAGGGAGAGTGTCAAGCCTCGTACACACGACCGAGTTTCTCGTCCAAAACCGGCAAGAAAAGTGCCGCGAGAGCTTTTTCCCCTCGAGAAAACCGTTCGTGTGTATGGTTTTACAACGAGAAAATTGCCGTGAATCTCGACGAGAAAATAGAGAACCTGCTCTCTATTTTCTCGTCAGGATTCCAGATTTCCTCGTCGTGTTTCTTGTCGGCCTGTTTTGTGACGAGAAAATGGTTTGTGTGTATGCTTTTATGACTTCAAAAAGCGCGCATGCTCAGAAGCAAGTATGAGACGGGAGCGCATCTTCTGGTAAAACAAGCCTTCGTAATGGAGATAGCACATTCGTCACGCTCGAAATTATTGCATTGTTTAAATGTTGTGCATTTAAATCTTCTTTAGAATGTTACATTAATCCAAACGAATGAACTTCTTTTGCTGCTGATATTCAGTTATGACTATCTTTTTTTAACCTTTTTTATGCTGCTCTTAAGAAGATTTAGGTGTATTATATCGTGCAAGATCTTCTGAATATTTTACATTTTTAAATTTTTCAAACTGATGTTAATTGTAATTTGGCAATGTTTTGATAGTGATCTCCCATTGAATATTTTAATATATGTTACATTTTACACCCTATTTTTTTTAAATAGGATTGTTATTCTTTTTTTGGGGTTGTTATCTGCCCCTTTTTTTGGCTGTCAAATGTCTCTGCTTACTCCAAAGCTAAATTTTAAATATTTAAAAAATACACATAGTCAAGTATGAACTTAAACAAAAATAACATTTATTCATGTTTGAAATAAAATAAAGAGAAGACAGCGCTGGAGAACCTGCTGCTATTTGTGCATCCCAGGGACCCCAGAGCACACATCAACCCTGTGTGGACACTAAAATTGGGAGCTTGAGAGAAGGCCAACATTTCTGAGCACAATCTGATGCTGGCCTCCCAGAGGTCAGGAACAGCAGCAGGTGAGATATATGTCCCAAGTGTGTGGTACTACAACAGGCTGCCTTCTGTCCGACCACAATGAAGCAAGGCCATCACTTCCTCGTCTTCCTGGCAACCTTCCCTGCAACCTTCCCTGAAGCCTTCTCTGCAGCCTTCCTTCTTCGTTTGGCTGGAGGCTGGGCCACTGGAGGGGTACTCCTGTCAGGAGGAGGTGGAGGTGGAGGAGAAGGGGGTGGGGCAGAAGAACAAGGTGGAGGTGGAGAAGGGGGTGGGGCAGAAGAACAAGGTGGAGGAGAAGGGGGTGGGGCAGAAGAACAAGGTGGAGGAGAAGGGGGTGGGGCAGAAGAACAAGGTGGAGAAGGGGGTGGGGCAGAAGAAGAAGGTGGAGGAGGAGGTTGAGGTTGAGACAGTTGTGCCACCTCACAAATTGCGGTATTGGGGGTAATTTTTCCATCACCCCCTTGTTCAGCAAGGTGATGAGCAGGGGCTCGCATAGGAGGCGTCGCTCCATGCTCATCACCTTGAACTTTGCCTCCACTAGGCCGGCAATGGCCTCTTCAGGGGATGTGGGCTCCTTGAGGGTGGCATGGGCCTCTCGAATAAGGGCCATTGCTGCCTCACTGGTGGTCCTGTCCCTCCTGCTTCTTTTGGGAAGTCGGATGGGAGGCACCTGTGATCTGGTGCTTCTCCTTTGCCCTGCCACCTCCTGGCTGCCACTGGGCCCTGCCACCTCCTGGCTGCCACTGGGCCCTGCCTCCTCCTGCCTGACAGTTTCCAGACCCTCCTCCTGGCTGATTTCATCCTGTGTATGAAAAAGGGACATAGTTTAATATGTTGGTTTAATCTTTGCATCCAAAATTCAGATCATGATTGAAGCAATTCGAATGTAAATCCAGAAATCATTTTGACAAATTTTACAACTACATCAGATTGACTATTTTGCACCCAATTTAGACCAGACTAATGTCTAGAGATCTTGATTTCACTTGTGGAACCCAAAATAGTTTATGTTTGTCATCTTGACATATTTGTCAAACATTAATCTTATCCCAATACATTTTCATTAAATACTATACCTGGCTCCAGATGGCCAAATCGGTTCATCCAGGATGGCTGCCTCCTCTTGCTCCAGAGAAGGCTCAGGTTGGCTGCAGGGAAGTCTGGGGGGAAGAGTGGAGAGTGATGGCCTTGCCTCAATGTGGTCATCCAGAAAGGACATCCTGCTGTAGTACCACAAATTCGGGACATACACATCATCTGCTGCTGCTCCTGACCTCTGAGAAGCCAGGACCTTAGAGCGTTCATTCCTGTAGGTGCCTCTCAAGCTCCCAATTTTAGTGTCCACCTGTTTTGCTGTGGCTGTGGGCACCTTGGTATGCACAAATGGGAGCAGGGTCTCCAGCGCTGCTTTTCTCACCCCTTTTTTTTTGTGTATGGGGTTTTTGGTCTCCCACAGAGCGGGCAGCTCCCTTACCCGGTCTATAAATTCCACCAGGAATTCTTTGTCGCTAATAAAGATATTTATATTGTATCTGCAAGTAAAATAAATAATATATAACTAATGTGAGGCACACAGTCTAACCTCCTTAAAATCGTAGTCACCATATATATCTTACAACATTCTCCAGACAGTATAGGCCAACAATTTGTCAAAGACACAAAATCACATACCTTTGTTCGCACGTCCGTCACTTGAACTCCTCTCTCCGCACAACGAACGTAGTATAGTCACATGTGTGTTTGCTATATATACACCACGCATGCGTCAAACTACGCACACGTCGCTCCGCACACGTCGCCCGCCCATAACATTCTAAATAACATCTTTTCCCCGCCCCTTCTCTTTCGGCGCGCAGACAGATATGGCGGATTTACAGCAGGTGTCTGATAATTCCTCAAATAACGAGGAGGAGACAAGCCCGGAGACTGAGGAAACGTCACGATCAAGGAGGAGATTCAAGGCATCTAATATGTCTTTTGCGGAGATGGCGGAGATGGTGGACATATTGCTCAAGTCGGATTATGACGCAAAGCATGGGCCGTATAGCAAACCTAATAGAAGGAAGGCCAAAATCCTGAAGAAAGTCGTGAAGAGTCTGAAGAAGAATTTTGGGGTGAAACGCTCAAATGAGCAGCTCAGAAAGAGGTGGTCAGACCTCAAACTGAGGGAGCCAGTGCAGTTAAGGAGCATTAAGAGAATGCTAGCAAAAAGTAAGTAAAATGTACACTTTTCTGCTATTAATGTTTTTCTCAAATTACAGCTCCTTTTTTTTTATTTTCATATTGGACTCCCTTCCAAAATTTCCTAATTTGAACTTGGTTTGGCACAGTAATCGTTCGTTACGTTACAGACACTTCGTTCGGCCACTATCTGCTGTTTTGGCTTATTTTACAGCCACAAAAGAAAATAGACATCTGCCTGTTTTTTACAAATTGTTGTTCCTAAATTTTCGGCTAGATGATGTGTTTGTAAAGAGAATGAAATGCAAACTTTAATCAGTGTAAAGGAGAGGACACTCAGCAGCTAGTACCACATCTGTACTTTTGAGCACTATAGTGTGGGCCACCATACCCGCCTTTTTTGGGTGTCCCACACAGGTGCATCAGTGAATTTTTGTGGTGCCTCCATGTCTAAAAGTTTACATCCAAAAGGTGAATACTAAACATATTTTTGTTTCCAAATAATGCATTTATCTTTTAAATCCGCACAAACACACACTTGTACCCCACTTCCAAACAATTTAGCCTGTTTTTATTTTTCATAGAGAATTTCAGTGTGATAAATAGACCTTTTGTTTGATTCTCATAGGGGAGAGAAGACTGGGAGGAGAACACTGCAGGGAGCACAGGAACCCCACAGCTTCACAACAACCCCAAACTCCCAAAGACCCACAACCGAAGGATGTTGAGGAAGTTGAGGTGGAGGAAGGAGAAGTGCAGGAAGGAGAGATGGATGACGTTGTGGAACTGGTCACCACAACAGGTCAGTATCTGTCACCACAGCTTCAGGTAAGAGATGTAGGCCTGCAGAGTTATAATACCTTTTTATTTTGTTCTTAGGGGATGTAAATGTTGTGGTGAAGGATAGTACACGTTTCTCTACTGACAGTGCCCTCCGAATAATACAGCAAGTGATGGAATGTAGCACGGAACTGGACAGAATAAAACAAATAATTCATGTGATGGATCAAACATTTAAAGACATTCTAGATGTATTGGGGAGAATCGAATAAGTCAACCAAACCCCATTTTTGTTTCAGGAATGACTGTTCTTCAACCTTTTAAACTCTTTTTGACAATCAAACCAGCCAAAAATTGAATATGCACACAGTGTGTCAACATGTGCTATCTGCCATCAGAGGATATCCATGTACGTCTTTTGGGGGTGCAACCCCTTCCTCATATCTAAAGTAGGTAAACTGAGGAAGGGGTTGCACCCCCAAAACACGTCCATTGATCACCCCTGATGGCAGATAGCACATGTTGACAATAGGGATCAGGAGTCTAAAATCCCTATTGAAAATTACTACAAAATGTGTGCATATTCAATTTTTGGCTGGGCAAGGGGTGGCAAGACCCCATATTAGGACGGGCACATAGAGACATAGTTTGTGTAAGTGAATGTCTCAGATTGCTCAGAGATATCCAATGTTGTACTTTTTGGAATGCAACTGTTGTTTTTGTATTTTCCTAAGAAAAGAATTGGCGGTTTGTGGCCAGGACAAAAAAAAAAAATGTAAAAAGTAAACATGTGTGTGAATGTGCACAGAGTAAAATGTTTGAACACAAACAACGTGTAGCTTCTTTTTTCAATACGCTCTAACCTTATTTGTGTTTTTTTTAAGGTTACATAGTGAAATGGTTGTTATTTACTAAAGGAAAATACACTTGGCACTACAAATGCACTAAGACAAACTAGGAGACAGGAAACAAACAAAAGTTAAAAGTTGAAATCAGATTTTTATTTAGCTCATTCTCCATGAATCTTTAGGCATAGCCTGGCATAGAAATTTCCCCCCTACCCGTGAAATATTGCATATATTTCTCCCGAACCTCACGGGCATTTTGGGGGGGCAAGCCAGGACGGGCAGATTCAAGGCCCGGCAGGGGATTTGCAGATGAAAGTCCAGCCTCAGGCAATACTGTGGCCATATAAGAAGTGGATTTTCTGCTGAGAAAGTTGTGTAGCACACAGCAGCATAAAACTACATAGTTTATTTTGTAGTCCGCCAAGTGGATAGAAGTCATAAAAATGCGGAACCGGCTGGCCATTATGCCGAAGGCATTTTCAACGACTCTTCGGCCCCTGGCCAGCCGGTAATTGAACACCCTCTTCTCTGGGGTCAGGGTCCTCTGAGGAAATGGCCTCATAAGATGCAGTCCGAGCCCGAAGGCTTCATCAGCCAAAAAAACAAAGGGGAGTCCTTCAACATTCCCTGCATCTGGTGGCAATGCAAGGTCGTCACTCTGGAGACAGAGGGCAAACTCCGTCTGGATGAAGGATCCCCCATCGGACATCCAGCCATTCTTCCCTACATCAACATAGAGGAATTCATACCGTGCTGACACCACCGCCATCAGCACAATGCTATGAAACCCCTTGTAGTTGAAGTAGTAGGACCCAGAACGGGGGTGGCGGCACGATGCGGACGTGCTTCCCGTCAATGGCTCCACCGCAGTTGGGGAAGTCCCACCGCGTGGCAAACTCCGATGCCACAGTCTGCCATTCCTGTGGCGTGGAAGGAAGCTGGGGAGTCAAACTAGATGAAAGAAAATTTGAATTGTAAAATATTACATTACAAGGAGATTATAATAAAAAACATTAGAGGCCAACATCAATCAAATTCTCCGTTTATTAATTTATTTTTAAGAAGTATAATGGAAGGCTCATGTTTCATATTCATCACCCCCTCTGATGGTCCATCAAAAAAATATTTTGGGGGGGGTAGATGTGTTTGGCCACAGGATAGCATTGCAGTGGCGGTGCGTCCAGAGTGGGCGCTGGAGCACTGCCCCCTCTCTCCTGTGCCCGTCACTCCGAACAATACATCAGTTCATGCCTTGCATTAACCTATGTATTGTCAATGCCGCCCACTATTCAGGTGGATGGCCCCCTGTTAAGCGACCAACATATGAATAACTGCAGCATTTATGGGGTGAAAATTGCATATCAGAAACAGGGAGGCAAATAGGCTTGCACATTACAGCCTGAGGGATGTAATTGTCTTCATAAAAGTTAAATAGGTGACGCAGGGGGGGGGGACATTCCTTGGGTAAACACTGACAGGCTGCTCTGCCAATCATGTTCACCAAGTCTGTTTAATGGTAACATGATTGGCTGATGCAACATCAAGGGCAGGAGAAGACATCAAGGACAGAAGAAGGATGGCGCTGACCACAAGAAGGTAAGTGCAGGGCTGGGGGGAAAATGGCTGCATTGGAGGGAACAAAATGGCTGCATTGGAGGGGACAAAATGGCTGCATTGGAGGGGACAAAATGGCTGCATTGGAGGGGGCAACTGGGGGCGTTTAATAGGCACAGTCGCAAAAAAGGAGGAAGTTTATTTCCTAAATTGGGGTTGGACCCCCAATCATTTGGAGCAACAGGCGCCCCTGCTGGAAAGGTTAGTGAAGGGAAACATGCATGGAGGAGAAAAAAGGGGCAATTTAAAGCTTCCAGCATGCATGGGGACAAAGGGGACATTCTCAGCATATTACAATCATGGTAATTAGGGAAGGATGAAAGAAATACCATACATTAGCATACATGAAATACATAAAATGTGATGTTAAAGGAGAAAACTTACCCTAATATAGTCCTCCTGCAGGACTTGTATAATGGCAGAACAGGTGTCTGGGATTATGAGGCTCAGAGCCTGGGGGGGGGGGGGATGCATGTCGTGAACTTCAAGTCCTGAAGACTTCTCCCTGTCGCCAGATAACGTAACGTGGCGATGAGCCTCTGCTCAGCACAGATGGCTTCCCGCATAACGGTGTCCTTCCTGGTAATATAGGGGGACACCAAAGCCAACAGTTCCTGAAAAACGGGGTCAGACATCCGCAGAAAATTCCTGTAGTCCTCAGGATTATTCTCGACGATCTCCCGCAGCAGAGGCATATGGCAGAATTGGTCCCGCTGGAGCAACCAATTCTTGGTCCATGAACTCCTCCTCACACCGTTCATGCACTGGTCTTGGTCCAAAACAAGCAGACCAACACCAAGCGCACGCACAGCACGAACTCGACGACGAGAACGTCCAGGCGACATGGCTAGGAAACAGAACAGAACGCACTTTAGAACAGCAAGGCCTATGAATAACGAACTGAAAATCAGAAACGAACGGGCAAGAACGCACTGTAAAACAGATACGACCTGCCTAGACGCCCTGAAAGTCAAGATACGAACCCACAAGCACAAACTGAACCTCAGAAAACGAACTGAAAAGCACGAAGACTGAAAAGCGCGAATCGTCTCTTCCCAAACTTTTACTTCACACGCGGTAACACGAGATCAGCAAAAGCAGCCCAAGGGGTGGCGCCAAGGAAATCGATCTTCCCCTTTATAGTGCCATCGTACGTGCTGGATTTGACCGCGGAGAACAACGAGGAAATTTGGAATTGTCAGTGTGTACGCATGGAAAGCTTGACGAGAAACTCGTCAAGGTTAACAAGAATCTCGTAGAAAAAAACGACGAGATTGTTACAACGAGAAACTCGGTCGTGTGTACGAGGCTTCAGTGTCATATTCTTTGCTAAACCTTGTGTGTAGGAAGAGAGAAGGATAGGCAGGGAGAGTGTCAGTGTCATATTCGTTGCTAAAGCTTGTGTGCAGGGAGAGAGAAGGATAGGCAGGGGACAGTGTCAGTGTCATTGTTGCCAAGCCTCCTGCACATTATACACCTGAAGCTAGCCCGTATTGCTGCGTTTTCCTGGTGTGTTACACTACCAGACATTTGCAGCACTTACAGTGGACGTAGTGTGCCTCCTGCACATTAAACACCTGAAGCTAGCCCGTATTGCTATGTTTTCCTGGTGTGTTACACCAACAGGCATTTGCAGCATTTGCAGCACTTATAGCAGGCGTAGTGTCATTCCTGCAAAATATACCCCTGAAACTAGGCCGTATTGCCCACCATGTTCTCCTGAGGAGTCCCCCGAACTGTTTGAGCACAGTGTTGGGTACATGCTCCAGGAGGATGCCCAGCGTTTCGAAGGGTCTGATGATGATACCCAGCTAGAGGAAGGCAGTAGCATGAGAGCAGAGAGAGGGGATGCTCAAGAAGGACACCAATCTGGCAGTCATGTTCCAGCAGCTGCAGCATACTGCCAGATTGGCTCCAGTGATGAGGAGGGAGGGGATGATGAGGTCACTGACTCCACGTGGGTGCCTAATAGGAGAGAGGAGGATGAGGAGGAGGCACATCTCCAACGAGGCAGGATGCCCTTGGGGGGCCAGCGTAAGGGCAGCACACCGACGGAATCACACCGCCGAGCTCCGCCTGTGCAGGGCGCTGCCTCTGCCCGTTATTCAAAAAGTTCTTTGGTGTGGGCCTTTTTTGAGGCGAGTGCATCAGATCGCACAGCTGCTGTTTGCAACATATGTCTCAAGCGTATATCGCGTGGCCAAAACATCAGCCGCTTGGGCACCACATGCTTGACCAGACATATGTTGACCTGCCATGCAGCTCGTTGGCAAGCCTACCTTAAAGACCCACACCAAAGAACAAAGCGGACCTCTCCTTGCACCGCATCAGCTGGGATCTCCAACCCCACTATACCTTCAGTCCTCTCTGAAACCTGCACTGAGAGGAATGAAGGTGTAGAATTAGGTGTGTCACAGCCAAGTACTTGCGGGCACTCTGCTAGCAGTACACCGGCGTCCGATTCTAGCAGGCAAATTTCCCTGCGCCAGCTGTTGGACCGTCAAAAGAAGTTCACTCCCAGCCATCCACATGCCCAGCGGTTGAATGCTAGCTTGGCTAAATTGCTAGCGCTTCAACTGCTTCCTTTTCAGTTGGTAGACTCGGCCCCCTTCCGTGAGTTTGTGCAATGTGCGGTTCCTCAGTGGCAGGTTTCCAAACGCCACTTTTTCTCACGGAAGGCAATTCCGGCTCTCTACCGGAATGTGGAAGGCAATGTCTTGGCCTCGCTGGACAGGGCGGTCAGCGGTAAGGTGCATATTACCGCTGACTCATGGTCCAGCAGGCATGGACAGGGATGTTACCTTTCTTTCACGGCCCATTGGGTCACTCTTTTGGCAGCTGGGAAGGATGCAGGACAAGGTGCAGTAGTGTTGGAGGTTGTTCCGCCGCCACGCCTCCAAAATGCTACTACTGGTTGTGACACACCTCTCTCCTCCACCCCCTCCTCTTCTTCTTCCTCCATGGCCTCTTCCTGTGCTTTGTCCTCGGAACCAGCGGTGCTCTGTAGGCATTCAAGGGGCTACGCAAGTACGCAGGCAAAAAGATGCCATGTTGTGCTTGCACTGGTGTGTTTGGGGGACAGGAGCCACACTGAGGCAGAGGTCCTGTCTGCTCTGCAGGGGCAGGCCGAGAGGTGGTTGACGCCACGCCAGCTTAAGCCAGGAATGGTGGTTTGCGACAATGGCACCAACCTCCTCTCCGCCCTCCGACAGGGACAACTGACCCATGTGCCCTGTGTGGCTCACGTCCTTAACCTGGTGGTGCACCGGTTCTTGGGCAGGTACCCAGGCTTACAGGATGTCCTGAGGCAGGCCAGGAAAGTCTGTGTGCATTTCCGCAGATCTTATAATGCCAGTGCTCGCCTGGCTGAGCTGCAAAAGGAGTTGAACCTGCCCAAGAACCGCCTTATATGTGACATGCCCACCAGGTGGAACTCAACATTGGCCATGCTGCAGCGGCTGCACACGCAGCAGAGGGCCATCAATGAGTACCTGTGCGACTACGGTACCAGGACAGGGTCAGGGGAGCTCTGGTTTTTTTCACCACGCCAGTGGGGCATGATCAGGGATGCATGCACTGTCCTGGCACCATTTGAGGAGGCCACAAGGATGGTGAGCAGTGACAGTGCATGCATCAGTGACACTGTACCTCTTGTCCACCTGTTGGAACATACGCTGCGTGGAATAATGGACAGGGCACTTGAGGCAGAACAGAGGCAGGAAGAGGAGGACTTCCTTGCCTCTCAAGGCCCCCTTTACCCAGACAGTGTTCCTTCTGTCCCACCCATCTCACAGGAAGAGGAGGAGGAGGAGGAGGAGGATTGTGTCAGCATGGAGGTGGAGCCTGGCACTCAGCATTATCAGCAGCAGTCTTTTAGGGATGATTTACAGTCCCAAGAAACCCGTGGACTTGTACGTGGCTGGGAGGAGGTGGCTGCGGATCATGTCGTCCTTAGTGACCCAGAGGACTCCGGACTGAATGCCTCAGCTAACCTACGATGCATGGCCTCCCTGATCCTGCAAAGTCTGCGGAAGGATCCTTGTATTCTTCGGATCAAGGAGAGGGACCATTACTGGCTGGCCACTCTCCTTGATCCACGGTACAAGGGTAAGGTTGCGGACCTTATCTTACCGTCGCAGAGGGAGCAGAGGATGAGACAACTCCGGGAGGCCTTGCAGAAAGGTCTGTGCAACGCGTTCCCAGAGACTGGGAGGGTACAAACTCCTGGTCCTGGACAACGAGTTGCTGAGGCTTCGGTCAGTCAAAGAAGGAGCGGTGGGGAAGGTAACCGTCTGACCGATGCGTTCAGACAATTCTTTAGTCCGCAGCCCCAAAGTATGATCGGTTCCAGCAACCATCGCCAGCGTCTGATATACATGGTGCAGGAATACCTAGGGGCAAGGTCAGACTTGGACACCTTCCCCACCGAAAATCCTCTGGCTTACTGGGTCTTGAGGATGGATCACTGGCCAGAGCTTGCACAGTATGCAATTGAGCTACTGGCCTGTCCTGCATCCAGCGTTCTTTCAGAACGCACATTCAGTGCTGCTGGAGGATTTGTCACGGATCACAGGGTGCGCCTGTCCACCGACTCGGTTGATCGACTGACTTTCATAAAGATGAAACAGTCTTGGATCACCACCAGCTACCACACACCTGAAGCTGATATAACAGACTAATTTATTTTCAAATGTCACATCCCTTCAAGACTGATGCTGATGCTGAGAGACTGTCCTGTTATGTTGACTGACTATCCTCCTCCTCCTCAATGATCCGATTGATGATGATAGCTTGGAAGAACATTTTTGTTTCTGGGTGCCGCCACCAGTGCCTAAGGCCCAATTTTTCAGCCCCTGTTTAACAGGGGCATGTAATTAAAAATTTTTATGCAATGCTTTGCAGCAGGGCTCATTCCTGCACTCCAACTAGAGTATCTGGGAGAGGTTGCAGTGTCGTGGCACCAGCACCAGTGCCTAAGGCCCAATTTTTCAGCCCCTGTTTAACAGGGGCATGTAATTACAATTCTTGATCTAATAATTCACAGCAGGGCCCATTCCTGCGCCCACCAAGAGTAACTGTGAGGCCTTACAGTGTTGTGTCAACACCACCACCACCAAAGGCCCAATTTTTCAGCCCCTGTTCAACAGGGGCATGTAATTACAATTCTTTATCTAATAATTCACAGCAGGGCCCATTCCTGCGCCCACCAAGAGTAACTGTGAGGCCTTACAGTGTTGTGTCAACACCACCAGCACCACCAAGCTATGCCATTTTTCTTAAAGATTTTCATCCATATTACCGGGACCAGACATTACATTAAAGCCGCAAGCAGTTTTAAATGGCTATTTTTTTCCTTTAGAAATGTAATTTTGTGCAGGGACAGTTCTAAACACGGGAAACACGTGGCACTTCACAGGCATACTTTAGACACCCCCCAGGTACGATATTTAAAGGAATATTTGACTTTTTTTTCACTTTATGCATCATTAAAATGACTGCTCCCAAAAAACGGACGTTTTTAAAACTTCATTTTGCATTGATACATGTCCCCTGGTGCAGAACCCGGGTTCCCAAACCCTTTTTAGGACAATAACATGCATAATAGTCGTTATAATTAGCACTTTAGAATTCGAACGTTCGCATCCATTGTATTTAATAGGGTTCTAATGTTCGTGCAAACTTTCAGTACGTTCGCGGGTTCTGGTGCGAACTGAACCCGGGGGTGTTCGGCTCATCCCTACCAGACAAATAGAGAAGGCGAATATCCTTAAGCCCTGGTTCACACTGGTACGATTTGACATGTCAAATCGCAAATTGCAGGCATGGGCACCGTCCTAATCGGTGCGACGCCGCATCTGCAGCGCTGCACCGATTTCAAAAAGTAGTTTTTGTACTACTTTTTGCGATTTTGGGCCGCAATTTACATTGACATCTGTGCAGAAACCTGCACAGATGTCCCTGTAATCGCGGCCGAAATCGGGACTGACAGGCAGGAGTGAAATCGTGCAAGTTCAGCTGAACTCGCACAGCTTCACTCCCGCAGCCCCAGTGTGAACCTGGGCTAACAGGGGTACACACAGCAATAAAAACCTAACAGGTGTTCTAATCCCTCTCCACTCTATCCAAAACTAAAAGTTTTGCCTTTAGTTATACTTTATGTCCAAGAACTTTTCTCTTTTATAATGTCCAAGATCACCACTAAGGGCTCGTACACACGGCCGAGATTCTCGTCGAAAAAAACATGTCGTTTTTTTCTACGAGATTCCTGGACAAGAAAATTGTCCCGGCCGAGTGTACACACGCTCGTTTCAAAGAACCCGCGGTTCTTTGAATGGAGCGTACGCGGTGACGTCATCGACTACGACGAGCATGCGCTCGTCACATTCGATGCCGTCGCCGCCATCTTGGTATACCCTACGTATGCCTAGGAAGCTACCGTGCATGCGTCGAATTCATTTCGAACATGCGCGGGCTTCCCGGCGGACAGGTAAGTGTACACACACTCACTTTTCTCGTTGAGAAACAGGCTGACGAGAATCTCGACGAGAAAATAGAGAGCAGGTTCTCTATTTTCTCGTCGAGGTTACTAGTCGGTTTTCTCGACGAGAAACCCGATAGCCGCGTACACACGACCGATTTACTCGGCAAGACATCTCTGCCAGCAAGTTTCTTGCTGGTTCTTGCCGAGAAAATCGGTCATGTGTACGAGGCTTTAGGCATCATTCAGATGGGCGCTGGCACCCATACAGTTTGCAGGAGGCATTTGATTTGCCATCAGGAAACATGTGAACCACCATCAACCCCCAGCTGTGAGGAGGCAGCCTATAGCAGTGGATGCAGACACAGCGGCTGCACTGACACATCAAAATTTGACAGCTGCACAGGAGCGGGGGAGTGGCCCTGAACCAGGGGCGAGCTGGGCCGGGGGGTGGCATTTTCCTCCCAGGCCGGCCTAACTTACAATTCAAAACGTCCGGCGTCTGCTCGCTGACAATTTTTTATATTTTTTGAGAAAGTTGGGCCTGGGGGCGGGGGCAGGACCGCGGCTAGCTGACACATGCTGTTGCATTCTGGGAGTTGTAGCCCACTCCGTGCACGCTCAAGCTCCTGGTGGGTGGAGAAGCAGCGCAGCCAGAAAACTACAACTCCCAGATCTTGGAGGCAGAGCATGCCAGGGAGTCGGGACTTGGAAACCACGCGACTCGGGCTGCAACTCTACTTGATCCCAATCCCAGCCCCCAGGACAGGAGCATCACCCCCCACCCCCCCCCCCCCAGGACTGGAGGAGGCCATGCAAGGACCTGCTCAGCTCGCACTGGCAGCTGTCATTGCTGAGGTGAGACCCTGACATCCGCAGGGCCAGCTGACCCCACATCCCATCTATCTCCCCCCATTTACCCTGACCCAGTACCCACCCAGTACCTCAAAAAAGGCCTTAACACTGTAGGTCCTGCTGGGAACCAGCTCCCAGCAGGACACACAGGTCTGCGGCCGGCAGGACGCACAGGTCAGTTGCCAGCAGGATCCACAGGTCCATGGCCAGCTCCCAGCAGGTTCAACTGGCTGTGGGTTCTGCTGGGAGCTGGTCGCGGACCTGTGGGGCATGCTGGGCACTAGCCTTGCATGACCAGACGTACCTGGTTTCCAGGGACAGTCCCCAAACTGAGGACACTGTCCCTGGACCAAGTTTGTCTCCGTTTTGCATGGCCGATCCTGGGCGGGGTGCGCCGTGTGCTGGGGCAGAGGGAGGGGTTCCGCTGGGCCGATTGGAATTACACAGAGCAGCAATCTCCCGCTTACCTGGTGGCCACTGTCATACGAAGGCCCGCCTCCTGAACAAGCTCCTATGATAGATAGGACACTGGTGATGTCTATCGTAGGAGCCAGTCCAGGAGGCGGGACTTCATATGACAGTGGCTGCACCGGGTAAGCAAGAGATCACACACTGTGTAATCCGGCGGCTCTCCTCTCAATGTTGCACTGATGAGGCTGCATTGGATGGGCACTGGTGAGGCTGCATTGGATGGGCACTGATCAGACTGCATGGATGGGCACTGGTGATGCTGCGTTGATGGGCACTGGTGATGCTGCGTTGATGGGCACTGGTGACGCTGCATTGATGGTCATTGGTGAGGTTGCATTCATGGACACTGATGGGCCCTGACCAGGATACACTGATGAGGCTGAGCTGGTGTGCACTGATGAGGCTGCATTGATTGGCACTGGTGAGGATGCATTATTTTAGTTAAACCTTTGTTGCTATTACCTTAAATTATGTTACCATATTTGTCTTGCTTTATAACATAAATATCGATTATAAAACCAGGTGGGCATGGATGGTGAGCTGATTCGGTGGTTCAATGGGCCACTTGACTGGACTTGCCCCCAGCCCTAAGACTGCTAGCCCTCCCCTGCCATAAACACACAAAATCTGTGTCCAGGGCCATGCACCTGCTCCTGTGTAGCTGTCAAATTTTGGAAGGATGCAAAAGCCAAATTTTGGAAGGATGCAAAAGCCAAATTTTGGAAGGATGCAGAAGCCAAACCTCTTTTATGCAGTACGGGTGCCAGCACACACCTGCACAATGCCAAATTGTTTTATGGGGCCGGGCAGCTGCCTAGTAAGTACCAATGGCCCACATGTTTGGAATCAGGACTATAAAAAAAAGGGGGGGAGCTATCCAATTTAAACTAAATCAAAGAGCTGTAAATGCAAAGCTTCGACCCTATTAAAACAGTTGACCTTCATGACAGGTTTCTCCATCTCTTGCAGTAATGATATCTAAATAGGTTAAAAAAGTTGTGTGCAAATTGGATACATCATAAGTGGTTCCACAGTGGGGAAAATAATTATTTGATCCCCTGCAGATTTTGTAAGTTTACCCACTTACAAAGAAATGAGGGTCTATATATTTTATCATAGGTGTATGTATAGAATATCAATCAATAATCCAGAAAAAACACAATACAAATGTTATAACTTGGGTTGCAGTTCAGTGAGTAAAATAAATATTTGATCCCCAAGCAAAATATGATTTAGTAATTGGTGGAGAAACCCTTGTTGGCAAGCAAAAAAGTAAGATGTTTCTTGTAGTTGGTTACCAGGTTTGCAAACATCTCAGGAGGGATTTTGGTCCACTCTTCTTTACAGATCTTCTCTAAATCCTTAAAGCATAACTCCACTTTTGTTGAGAGAAAAAAAACATTCCCCCTGGGTGACCTATGTACATTACATAGTAGGTGAGGTTGAAAAAAAGACACAAGTCCATCAAGACCAACCTATGTGTGTGATTATATGTCAGTATTACATTGTATATCCCTGTATGTTGTGGTTGTTCAGGTGCTCAACTTATAGTTTTTTTTTAATTATCAATGCTCCCCGCTGAAACCACCGCCTGTGGAAGGGAATTCAACATCCTGCCCGCTCTTACAGTAAAGAACCCTCTACGCAGCTTAGGGATAAACCTCTTTTCCTTTAGCATTAATGAGTGGCCACGAGTCTTATTAAACTCCCTTTTGCGGAAAATTCCCACAAAATTAAAATCCTCCTTCTACAACAGTGTCTCTAGTTCGGTGAATATGCCACGTAGTTTAGACCGGTCGCATACTGTTTTCTTTTTGGGTATTCCGAGGTTGAAAATAGGACTTGTTACTATACTTAGCTCGGATTTATGTGCTTTAGTCAACCTACCACCAATGCCTTCAATTCTACCCTCTGGAATATGTTTTGCGCTGACTATCTCTACCTCGGCCATCTTCCCTTGCAGCAGATCTGCACCCTCCTCATTTAGGTGCAGTCCGTCCCTTCTATAGAACTGGTGACCATCTGAGACGTTGGCCCAGTTCTCCAGGAACCCAAACCTCTCCTTTCTACACCAGCTACTCAGCCACTTGTTTCTTCCCTAATCTCCCTCTGTTTTTCTGAGGTGGTTCGAGGTACCGGTAGTATTTCTGAGACTACTTCCTTTAGAGGTCCTTTTCCGAAATTTAGCTCCTAAGTTCCTAAAATCATTCTTAAGGACACTCCATCTGCCTCTGACTTTGTCATTGGTGCCAACGTGCACCATGACAGCCAGGTCTTCTCCAGCCGAACCCGAGCGCCCTCTCTGTCCTTCTAAGAATCAAGTCCCCTACCACCAGAATCTGTCTTTCCTTTCCCTCCTGGAAAAAATACAAGGGGAGAGGCGCCTCTGGGTGTAGTCATTTTAAAACAATTTTAATAGCAAAGTAGTAACATAGACCACTCACATTTTGGTGGTAGACATTAGGCATAGAAATTCCCAAACAAGGGAGGGAGGTCATCAGGTCCGCCAGTCCATTCCTGGTCCTGCTGGGGTGCTGTGTGGCTGGAAGTTAGCTCACACCGCTGATAGATGAAGCAGGCTGCGGTGGAGGAAGAAACTTCAAAGCGAGGCTTGGAGCGCAGTTGGTTAGGCAGGCGAGGGATGATGACATCACTGGAAATGCGACGCGTTTCTGAGCGTACAGGCAGCGTGTGACGTGGCTGACACGCTCCTTCATCAAGCTTGATGAAATTGTTTTAAAACTACTACACCCAGAGGCGCCTCTCCCCTTGTGTTTTTTCCTGTAGAACTGGAACATGGTTTCTGTTCCCCTCTGATGGCAGCCCTGAGAGTGTAGCCTTTATCCTAGCTATACCATCCTTTCCAGACCCCTGGACACCTTATGCTACAAGTAATCCTAATACTGACTTGATACTTGTTCTGGTTTCTTGCGCATTTTTACTTGTGTACTTTCCTTTCCCTCCCCCCCCCCACTCTCATTTGGAGGAGTTCTTCCCCTGGCAGCTAGGGGAGTCCCTCAGCTCTAGCAGGGCTGGTCCCTGACTGGTTTCACCAATGTCACTCAAAGGGGTGTACTTATTGGGATATTCCAGCCCAGGATCAGCATCCCTGGCACTTTCCCCTCTACACTTCCTGACACCCAACCAATCTTTTCTAGCCTGAACCTTTTTGTCTCCACCCGCCTCTGTGCTGGCACCTGCTGGGTACGTCCCCAGCTCTCCTTTAGTATGGGAGGGTCTTCTCACTGCTGACAGTTGCTTCCCTAGATTCAGAACCTGGGCTTCCGGGAAACAATGTGCTTACATTTTGCACAGCAGCATTCGCCCTCGATTGGATGATCAAGGAACGCATACATGCTGCAAGATGTACACCGAGTCCCATCTCCACACCCGCTGGGCATCGTACCTACTAATTTAATGAGGATTGGGGATTATACCCTGTCCAAATTAACAACTAGCTTCCTGACACTAATACTCAACAAACAATACAATACACATGTAGCCGCAGGCCACAGGTACTCACAATACACAGGCAGGCACTAACAAAATACACTAATATATATATATATACATATATACATACACACATACATACATACACACATAATACTCAACAAAAACAGTTACTAGTCCACAATACACAGCATCCACGCTAGACAATCAGACATACACATTGCAAGGCTTATAACAACCTTCGTTGCAGATTCCTACCTTTTTTTATTCAGAAGTCCCTGTGTGTTTGTCTGTGCCTCTGGGCGTGGGTCTAATGGGAGTGGTTTCATAATTACCATTCAGCTGTGGCAACTGCCGAGCACTAATGAGGAAAGCTGCTGGGCCTGCATCCCTTTAGATGTGTTCCAATTGGGAATATCTCACCAAAAATGAAATTGTTGTTGCAAGGAATGCCTGAAATCTGATCTTAGTCATACTTCTGGGAAAACGGGTGAGCCAATCTCACAAGCAGGAAATTATGTTTCTGGGGAGTGGTCAGTACACATTCTTTGTACAGAACAACTCCATGTAGCCATATTGCATTTAGGTAAGTCACAAGCTCCTCCTGTGTAGTTCTGGGCGGATCCCTCACTTTTCTCATGATCATTATTACCCCATGCGGCAAAATCTTGCATGGAGCTCCAGACTGAGGGCGATTGATGGTTATATTATATTTAATATATATATATATATATATATAGGTCTTGTCCTACAATCTTGTCCCTTTGACAGCTCTTTGGTCTTGCCCATGATGGTGAGGTTTGAATGGAAGAAAGAAATTCTGTGGACAGGTGTCTTTTATACACAAGTTGTCATTCAAAGCACCTTCTTAACCCCTTCCCGCCTGCGCTATAGCCAAATGATGGCTACAACGCAGACCTACATAGCCAGGAGGCCATCAGTAGACGTCCTCCCCCTTTGCGCGCTGTGATCGCCGAGTCAATGAAACTCGGGTGATTACAGATCAGAGTAAGGGGCCGATCCCGGCCCCTTACCATGTGATCAGCTGTCAGCCAATTACAGCTGATCACGTTATGTAAACTGAAAATCAGTAATCCTTTTTTTTTTTTTTTCTCCTCACGCTAACAAAAAATAAAAACCCAGTGGTGATCAAATACCACCAAAAGAAAGCTCTATTTGTGGGAACAAAATTATAAAAATGTCATATGGGTTGCATGACCGCGCAATTGTCATTCAAAGTGTGACCACACTAAAAGATGAAAATTGGTCTGGGCAGGAAGGGGGTTTAAATACACAGTAAGCAAGTGGTTAAATTGACAGGACTAATCTGGGTACCACATACTGTAGCCAGAATTATTGTTGGTTGGTAGGGGATCAAATATTTATTTTACTCACTTTACTGCAACTCAATTTATAACATTTGTATCGTGTTTTTTCGGGATTTGTGGTTGTTATTCAGTCTTTATCATTTAAAATACACCTATGATATATAAAAAAAAAAAACTATAGACCCTTCATTTCTTTGTAAGTGGGCAAACTTACAAAATCTGCAGGGGATCCAATAATTATTTTCCCCCACTGTATGTTCAAGTTGTATGTGTGTTATACACTGCTGGGTCTAGAGCCACACTTTTTGACAGCAATGATTTCCATATCTCAACCAAAAAATCCTTAAAAATATCTGGGCTGACAGTTACATAGTTGTTAAGGTTGAATAAAGACACTAGTCCATCAAGTTCAACCTGTTGTGTGTGAGGTTACTTCAATATTAAATCGCATATCTCTGTATGTTGCAATCTTTAAGATGGCAGTCTAAAAGTTTTTTGAAACTGGTGACGTTCCTTGCTGATCCCTTTCGCGAGCAGTGGTATTTCCAAATCCTCACCACTCTGACAGTAAAGAACCCTCTACGCAGTTTAAAGGTTAAACAGTTTTTTCCTTTGCTGGGGTCACCAGCTAGGGACAACCAACACGATTTATGGGACTGCTGGAGGAGGGCAAGGGTCCATTCACACCAAGTGGGGTGGGATTGTGCTTGGACGGCTATTCCAGCACAGCCCCAGTGTACCTCCACCACAAGACAAGGCAACATGTGCCTCCAGAATGGGCAGTTCACACCATTGCAGTGGTCCTCAAGCGGTGCGCTGAAAAAAAAAATAAAAAAAAATAGGATTTTTATACTCACCGTAAAATCCTTTTCTCTGACATCCATGGACTGACACAGCTCTAATACTGAAACACGTGGGTATATGTCCCTGCGAGCAGGGACATATACCCACGTGTTTCAGTATTAGAGCTGTGTCAGTCCATGGACGTCAGAGAAAAAAAAGGTATTGCGTGCAGTAGTCCTGCTGATTATTTGTGGGGACCGAGAGCCATCTTTGCCCATAGAGAATATGATGCATGTATGAAGTACGATCTTACTCTGCTTGCAGCAGGTTGGACCAATGTTGACAATAGAATATGAGCTTGAAATAAAAGAAGATAATGATACCAGCACCAATGAAACAAAATAAACACCATTACATACATTTAATGAAGAGTATAAGGCATCCATCACCTGCAATTCACATAATGTTGTAAATATTCAGAAATATGCAGTACACAGATAAGACCAGTAGTATTTTCCATATACAGTGTTAAATAAAGGAGGGAGAATAAAACTATATCCACCAACACACCTAAACAGTAACCATAACCCATATATCACCTGAGTGTAAAGGAAGCTGCAGCTACTGAGGAATTAAAAATTCCAGCATGCACTGCCAACTGATGAGTGCAAATCATGATGTACCCACTCCCCTTGCTGGTTAAACCTGACCTAGCCTGCACATGGGAGGTAAGCACAATGTTCTCATGGTAGAGTATGAACTGTATTTCCATTGATTTGTTACCTTTAATGGTCAACTGAAATAAATTTTCACTTTACTGAAAATTTTAATAACTGTGAATTCAGTAGATAGTTACAGAAAACTGCCACTACTGGTCTTATACAGGGATCTAAATACAGGCATACCCCGTTTTACGTACACTCGCAAGCACAGACACATTGGCGTCTATGGGAAATCTTGGTCAGCTTGACATGGCACTGCTCCCAGTTTTTAACATTGGTGTCTATGCGAAATCCCCATGGCACTGCTCCCTAACCATAAGCAACAGGGAAACCAAACTTGGGAAACACAGAGAGGGGGGAGCCAGCACTACAACACATCCTATCTGATTTTGGGGTTGGCCAGCTTGCCTAGGTAATCAGTAAGGTCTGCAAATGACTATTGCAATGCAGTACATGCATCGAGAAGTAAAATAAATAAAAAAGGTATTGCTTCACTTTAACTAGTAGCCGCCCAGCCGCCACAGTTTTAGTGCGGCAGAATGGCTCCCCTTGGTGAGCCACCGCAACTGTACATCGGCCCTTTAAGACGCTGTAGGAGGAGCGCTGGGCACCCGCGTTCACTCGTGACAGATCAAGAACCGGGATCTGAGCGTGTAAACACACAGATCCCAGTTCTCTCAGGGAAGAGGAGACAGACGGTGCATTTTTATAGCAATCAAGCAATGATCGCTGTAGAATTGTCAGCGGTCCCAAAAATTTGTCTAAAGTGTCTGCCGCAATATCGCAGTCCCGATAAAAACCGCAGATCACCGCCATTACTAGTAAAAAAAATTATAATAAAAATGCCATAAATCTATTCCTTATTTTGTAGACGCTATAACTTTTGCACAAACCAAACAATACATGCTTATGCCATTTTTTATTTTTACCAAAAACATGTAAGATAGATAGATATTGGCCTAAACTAAGGAAAATTTTTGTTTAAAAAAATAAATAAAAATTGGGATATTTATTATAGCAAAAATTAAAAGATATTGTGCGTTTTTCAAATTTGTCCCTCTTTTGATTATAGCGCAAAAAATAGAAACCACAGAAGCGATCAAATACCATCCAAAGAAAGCTCTATTTGTGGGGGAAAAAAAGTGTGTTGGGTACAGCGTCGCACGACCGCGCAATTGTCAGTTAAAGTGACAGTGCCGTATCGCAAAAAATGGCCTGGTCATTGAGCAGCCAAATCTTCCGAGGCTGAAGTGATTCAGCACATTTTCATTTTACATACATGCTCTGGTCCTATTGTGTACTAAAAGTGGGGTATTCCTGTACTTAGAGGTGCATTTATAAAATATTTGCATAGCTGTTCATCTTTCAAAACGGAGTTCATTCTAAAGTCTTATGTTCTTAGGCTATATTCCCTGCAGATCGAATGTGGAAATAAGGAAAATACTGAATTATGGCCACTAGATGGTGCCGACTACCTTAGGAAATTGTAATTCTCCTCTGCACCATCTAGTGGTCATAATCCTGTATTTTACCCGTTCGATCTGCAGATAATATTGCCCATGAACATAAAATTTTGTCCCATTAGTACACAGTGAATTTACATGTTTTTTGAGAGATAAACTGATATGCAAATGTTTTATAAAATACTTTCCTAAAGCCCCATACACACCATTAGATTTTCTGCAGATTTCTGTCTTCAGATTTACCAAAACCATATAATATGAGGTCAAACCTGAAGAGTTTCAATTTGTATGCAGTCAGGCAGGCCCTTTTGCTCGACATGGTTTTGGTAAATCTGAAGACAAAAATCTGCAGAAAAAATAGTGTGTATGGGGCCTTAGTATTTAAACAATGTACCATGATTTCTTTTACACTGTACAAATATTTCACTTACGAATGTCACAGGATAACTTTTAGTGGTTTTAAGTAGAACAATATGCAGTGTTTTAATTTTCTTATTATTTTGGATAGAGTAACGGAGGGTTAAAACCCGTCAGAATTTATTTATTTTTTTGCCATCTGTGTCCCATTAGGGAGATATATCTTCACTTCTTGTCCCATAACCAAACAGGAAGTGAGAGGAAATCCCTGCAAATTAAGGGAATCCCTTGGAGACCCGCCGGTCACCAAAACTAGTGTCCCCATTGGAGGATTTCCCCTTTTCTAGGGACAACCCAAAATTTGGGATTTTCTTTTACTCTTGATAATGGTAAACGGGTCAAATAAAGAGGGTGAGCACAGACAGCAATAAAACCTGACAAGTGTTCTATTCCTTCTCCTCCATCCAAAACTAAAGAAAAAAGTTTTGCCTTTAGTTACACTTTAAGAATGTGTTACATACATTAACATAACGAATACAGTATTGTAACAGCTATATACAAATCTTTTGAGAAGAAAAAAAACTGCACCAAAAACTGAAATGTTAAATTTGATATATCAATCAGCTGGGATTAGTATTCCTCCAGGCTTCATTAAGAAGGCAATGCAAAGAGCAATGATGTTCAGTGACCTGAAGCAACTAATCGCTGGAACAAATCATTTCATCAGAACCCGGTGATGTGCAGCAGTCGGAAGCAATACCACTGTGCTGCATACATGAGCTGTGATATGAATGGAATATTAAATAGGATATAATGCAATGCAGTCCAGCGCCACAATCATTTAGTAATTGATACATGGACCTGCACAGCTGGTGGATCCTGTAATATTCTGAAAATATATGTGTTTAATGTGATCGGTGCAGACATTACAAGTCATTGCTTCTCTGTTACCTGTCGTCCGTTTTGAGAGGTCTGTATAATGAAAAAGAGGAATACTGCAGTTTGTTCCTTCTCTTACTGAATAAGCCCGATTACATAACAAAATCACATTTTTATATTCAGGTGGCGCTCTAGTTTCTGTATTCTAGTTTTTGATTGTAAGGCTAAAACCTTGTACACACGATCAGATTGTTGGCCAACCAAGCGTCTGATTTTTGTCCAAAGGGCGTGTGCCAGGAACTTGTCTTGCATACTAACGGTACACAATTGTCGGCCAACAAACGTAGCGACATACTACGAGGAATTTCAGCTCTTGAGCGCCACCCTTTGGGCCCCCTTCTGCCAATTTTGTGTTTGGTGAGCATTGATTCCGAGCGTGCGTGTTTGTACTTTCGACTTTTGTGTGACGGACTTGTGTACTGACCATAAGAAAATCTGACAACCAACCGTTGTCCGCCAAAAATTTACTAGCCTGTTATCCAACATTTGTTGGCCGAAAGTTGGACAACAATTGTCTGAAGGAGCGTACTAACGGTAAGACTTTAGGCCAACAGTCTGTCAGACAATCCCCTGCCAACAATCTGATCGTGTGTACGAGGCTTCAGAGTTTCAGGCCTCTGCAAGTTTCAGTACCCCTTGACATGTTCCACATTTTGTCATGTTACAACCAAAAACATAAATGTATTTTACTGGGATTTTATGTGATAGAAAAACACAAAGTGACACAAAATTGTGAAGTGGAAGGAAAATTATAAACGGTTTTCATATTTTTTTATAAATAAATATCTGAAAAGTGTGGCGTGCATTTGTATTCAGTGCCCTTTTACTCTGCTACCCCTAACTAAAATCTAGTGGAATCAATTGCCTTCAGAAGTCACCTAATTCGTAAACGGAGTCCACCTGTGTGTAATTTAATCTCAGTATAAATACAGCTCTTCTGTGAAACCCTCAGTGGTTTGTTAGAGAACCTTAGTGAACAAACAGCATCATGAAGGCCAAGGAACACACCAGACAGGTCAGGGATAAAGTTGTGGAGAAGTTTAAAGCAGGGTTAGGTTATAAACAAATATCCCAAGCATTAAACATCTCACGGAGCACTGTTCAATCCATCATCTGAAAATGGAAAGAGTATGGCACAACTGCAAACCTAACAAGACATGGCCGTCCACCTAAGCTGGCAGGCTGGACAAAGAGAGCAATTATCAGAGAAGCAGCCAAGAGGCCCATGGTAACTCTGGAGGAGTTGCAGGAATTCCCAGCTCAGGTGAGAGAATCTGTTCACAGGACAACTATTAGTCGTGCACTCCACAAATCTGGCCTTTATGGAAGAGTGGCAAGAAGAAAGTCACTGTTAAAAGAAAACCTTAAGAAGTCCCGTTTGCAGTTTGCGAGAAGCCATGTGGTGGACACAGCAAACATGTGGAAGAAGGTGCTTTGGTCAGATGAGACCAAAATTTAACTTTTTGGCCTAAACGCGAAACGTTATGTGTTGTGTAAAACTAACACTGCACAGCATCCTGAACACACCATCCCCACTGTGAAACATGGTGGTGACAGCATCATGTTGTGGGGATGTTTTTCTTTAGGAGGGACAGGGAAGCTGGTCAGAGCTGATGGGAAGGTGGATGGAGCCAAATACAGGGCAATCTTAGAAGAAAACCTGTTAAGAGTCTGCAAAAGACTTGAGACTGGGGTGGAGGTTCAACTTCCAGCAGAACAACAACCCTAAACATATAGCAAGAGCTACAATGGAATAGTTTAGATAAAAGCATAGTCATGTGTTAGTATGTCCCAGTCAAAGTCCAGACCTAAATCTAATTGAGAATCTGTGGCAAGACTTGAAAATTGCTGGTCACAGATGCTCTCCGTCCAATCTGATAGAGCTTGAGCTATTTTGCAAAGAAGAATGGGCAAAAAGTTCACTGTCTAGATGTACAAAGCTGGTAGAGACATCCCCAAAAAGACTTGTAGCTGTAATTGCAGTAAAAAGTGGTTCTGCAAAGTATTGACTCAGGGGGGCTAAATACAAATGCACGTCACACTTTTCACATATTTATTTGTAAAAAATGTTGAAAACCATTTATCAGTTTCCTTCCACTTCACAATTATGTGCCACTTTGTGTTGGTCTATCACATAAAATACATTTATGTTTTTGATTGTAATATTACAAAATGTGGAACATTTCAAGGGGTGTGAATACTTTTTCAAGGCACTGTAGTAGACAGAAAGTGAAGGTATAGCCAAAATTTTAGGCTTCATGCACACGGGACGTTTAAAAAAGGAAAAGAAAAAAACGCCAGCGCTGCAGGAAAAAGCAGCACTAAAAACTCGTTTAGCCACGTTTTTAATTGTTAGCGTTTTAAGATTTTTATTTTACCATAAAAACATTCCCCTTGCCATTTTGTAAAGTAAGAACGCCTATGAACTCCAAACGCACCTAAATGTGGTAAGCTTTTAGCTGTGTTTTTAGGGGCTTTGACAGCCAAACAGCCTCTGCTCCAGGATGTTGCATGGACACATAGCCTAACATAAAGGAGAGTTCAGAGGCAGCTTAAAAAAAAAAAAAAAAAAATGCCCCTAAAAGCAGCTGCAAAAAATGTCCTGTGTGTATGAGCCCTTAGTGTCATCACTGAACAAGAGTAGAGAGGAGAGCCCTTAACAAGTATTCCTATTCTGATGACAACTGTCAAAAGTCAGATTTCCCCTCACCTCTGTAATGTCACCAGGACATTCAAGGGGGATGAATCTCCCTAATGGAGACACAAACTTGACAGAAGTTCTAACCTTCCATAACCTATGCAAAGCTTGACTTAAGTGCCACTTTACTTTACTCATTTGTGTGCTGAAAACGGCTGGTTTCATTGCAGTTGTAACATGCCCTAGGTAATGAAACACGTGTTAAAGGCAGAACTAAACTGCTGCATGCGGGCGTCTGGAAGGTCACAGCTTTACACTTGTGCAACTTGTCATACGACTTTGGACATTAAAGTTGCATGACAAGTCGTACTCCATGTTTCCCAATGATAACCATTCATATATGTGCGATTTAAAGCCATAGCGACTTCAAAGTAGTTCATGCACCTTGAGGGCCATAGACGTCGATGTTAACTTTGCAGAGGGACAAGTCACATCCAGGTCATACCCATCCAAACTTGCGTCAAGTGGCACAAACTTTGCACGCCAAATTCCTGCAACTTTAGAATCGTACAACTGTGGATGGAGCCTTAGGGTCCATTCATTGGGGCGATTAGCACACCCTGTGAATTCCAGCAGCATGGATTTGTGTCCGGAATGACAGGAAGAGCTCTGGCCGTTCAGCCTAAAAATTGCAATGACAGGCTAAAGGCAGCAGCAGCTATCCATGATTTTTCACACAGCAATTACCTGCAGTTTAGGACGATTGTGGCTGGACATGGTTGTGTCTGGCTGTGTAAACGGTCATAGAAAGCTCTTCATAGGCACTTCTCATTCTAGACACAAGAATCCAGCAGATTCTTGCTGCTAGAATTGTTATTGCTATCGCCAACATGAATCGACCCCATGAACTTCACACTATGAACCGCATATGAATTACACAGGAACCGCACTGCATTTGTGTACAGTTCCCATCCACTTCAGTGCAGTGCGACTTGAGCCCATTTAATTTTGAATGGGCTCAAATTGCACCACAACAAAAAGTAGTGCATACAGTACCTTGGGAACGCACTGCGACTGGATCGCATGGTGCTTCTGCAGCATGCGATCCGATGCAGGCAAGCACACTGCACTTGCGACCTGCATTTGGGGCATCATTAACATTGCACCAACACCCGATGCAGATCTCAACAGCAGTGCGATTTGAACGTGGGGCAGGAAACTGGGTTCCCTCCCCACATTCTAGTGTGAACAGGCCCTTAAACTGAACCCAGCACACCAGAAATGCAGTTTTGATGGGAGGAACTGCAGTTGCACAACCAAAAACAAAAGACTGAGATATTCAGCGAGGCCTCACTCCCCAAATAATGTAGCTTTGGGTGGAATCTTTCTAATGCATGTGTTAGGCAGAGAAAAACGTGCAAGTGTACCATTTTTCAAGGGGAGAAGCATCAAGCGTACTGTGAAAACCTGTGAAATATACAAAAAAAAAATATTTCTAGAAGCAGTGCTGTGATAATAAAAAGGTATAATATTCTATATACAGATGAGCCACAAAGAATAAGGCCATTAGTTCCACAGTGATGTAGAAATCCAAATTTCTAAAGAAAAAAAAAACACAACAAAACATTAAACTAGAAACTAGTAGGCACAGTTTGATTGCTACGCTCCCAAAAAGTACACATTACATTGTCTACGCAAGTGGCAAAGTGCAAGTAATAAAGTTTAGGAGTTTAAGGTGCAACTGCCCCTTTCTGGAAAGTCTGATATCATAAGGGCAGCTATATGATCAATTCTGTAAACATAAAAAGGTCTTTCTTGAGGCATCTCTAAGGCCCAATGGAAAAATCAAGAAGTTTTGAAATAGAGACTGATGCTATGTGTAAACTAAGACACAAAAAGGCTGAATTAAGAATTCTAAAACTGGAGCACAAGTGGGTGTGCTACTTACAGAACGTCTCCATTAAATTACCCTTGATTAGTTACTACAGGCTTTTGCCCCAGTCTTTGAAAATCTGAGCATTTCAATCGTTTTATCTATGCAAACATTCCAGACAACTGCCATTACAAACAAATGTAGACATTTATACAAAAAAGAAAATTACATTTCCCATTGGCAGAACAGATATTTCCCAAGACTATTCAAGAACAGTGTAACAAAAGAGGTACTGAACCAGAGCGAACCTATAATGTTCCTAGGAGGCCGAAATCCGTCATTCATCTGTCAAATGTCAGACCTTCAGTGGACCGTAGAAGTTGTGCCATTTTATAGTAGATGGATTATGGCCTAATCCCTCCTTGAAGAGGGTACATACTGGCCCTAGGGTCCAAGAAGCTCCACAGGGCCACAAGGGTCGATCTGAAAACCAACATAAGCATTGAAGGCACTGTTTAGCAACGTACACCAACACAGACACCGATCAACAAGGTGGTTATCTCTCAGGCCCCTGCTTCACATTGATACATTTGCCACCCCTCATGACGGTTTCTCACCAAAACATATACCATATGTGGTGCTTAAGGCATAAATCCATCATCAAAAAAACCCAAAAGAAACAAAAAACTGAGTTTCCTTTAGTCTTAACCTACCTCTATCCATTCACCTGCCAACATAACCCTAATTTGAGCTCTGCATTAACTGAAAGAAGAAAAATAAACGCAACACGTGCCGAAATAACACACTGGATGCCATTGTTGAATTCTCCTGATAAGAACACATTTTGCCTACCTGACATGTTTATCCAATGGTTTAATATTTTCTCACTGGATCGTAGCAGGTATGCGTATCAGAAGTTTTGACTTTAATCTGACTTTACTTCTACCTGCTTGTTCTTGGTTAGTGATCCAGCAAACATTTAAGCCAAGTGATAAGCATTTTAGGAAAGTCAGCAATGGTAACATATCCACTTTGACTTCACCTTAAACCTCAAGCTCAGCCATAATCCGAACACCATGATGAGATTATATTATCATCATGCTGATAATGCTTTCTCCAAAAATGAAATACACCAAAACACATCTTTGTGGTAATATATTAACACTAAAGGCTTCAATGTCAACATATAATGCACCAAATTATTGGTGCAAGAAGCCCACCCCAAAGGCAGCTGAGCTGCCTTACAATATCAGAGCAGAAAGGTGAAGTCATATTTTAAGCTATGTGAGATCTCACTTTGGTTTCAGAGCTTCAACGATACAGTAACATTAGTTCTGTATCTTTTCACACGGCAGAGAGAAAAGGGGAAAAGAAAAAATCAAAGGCAAACTTAATAGCTGTGTGAACGTCACGTCTCCAGTCCTGCTCTATCTTAACATGCCTAGAGGATGGAGTGAGTTTAGCCATGCAATTTAAGCAGCTGATAGCTTTAAGCTCAAAGACCGGCCACTTGCTGCCCAGGCGTCCCTCAAGTATGGTGCTGAATTCTATCACACTGCCCTGCCGCAAGCTGAACAGTACCATTTTGAACTCATTGCTAGCTTTTAAAACAATATCTTTGGTGACATCATCCTCTTCAAGCGTCCTATTGCCATTTTTACCATTGATAGGCATACCAACTGATATCTCAAATTTATATCGGTCAAACTTCTTCATATGGCAGGCATGTTTTGAGAGGAACTTTAGCCGACACAGTTCTTCCTCCTCTATTGTGACATTCTGTGGATCACAAGGAGGATATGCCTCTCCATAAAGGCATCTCATCCAATCTCCGATTAAAAGGGGGAGCATGTTGACAGCAGACTCAGCACTGTTGTCGATATCTGTGACACGAACATACTTGAATCTTCCAGCCCATGTCACTCTGTGGCCTTCCAGGTGGCTGCACAAGAGCTGGGTCCTCGCCATGTTGGTCTCCTTCCATGCCCTTGGGCCACACAAAAAGCTATATTGCTGCCAGGTCAGAGTGGAATTGTAAACTTTCATTCCCTCAGAGCGGTAGACGTAAATCCAACAAAACATTACAATGGCAGTAATCCATACTAATATCAGCTTCACAATGGAGCTTTTAGTAAGAGACTTCACCATGTCCACCAGAGAATAGTTGGCTTTCGACCACCAGCGAAGACACAGTGGAACAGTCAACAAGACCAGAGTTACCACGATCTTGGTCAGTTCCAGAGCCACAAACCATTTGATAAAATGAACAGCACACATGACAGCGATGCCCACTATGAGCATGGGAAGGGCAAACAGGAACAGGAAATAGCCAATGGATGCACGGATAAGGCCAATGGTAGTAGATTCCCGAAGAATGACAACAGAAAGTTCACACCACATAAAGCACACCAGATATGGTATCAGGTAGTAGTACACACCCTTGAAGTTTCTGAGTTGTGCCATCCTGAAGAAGAGGTAAAATAAGTAGATGAAGAGTATGCACGGGAGGCTTATGTGGAATATAATAAAATGTCCAATAGGTACAGTAAAGAACGTTTTACTAATCAGGTGAATGTAGGGCACAGATTCAGGCAACAAATTTACAAAGGTGAGAGCTCCTGCAACTATCTCAGTGAGTAGAGCACGGCGAGTGTAATGTTCTGCACTTGTGTTTAAACTCAGATAGCTGGTAATTGTGAAGAAGATCGAGATAACAGCCAACTCTGAACAGGGAATCCAGTGCCGATCCGAGACAGGAAATGAAAATATGACAAAAAAGACTGACATTACGAAGTATAAATATGGCTCTAAATGGTTCCAGCCAAAGTTCACTTCGGCTTGCTCAACATCCAGGTTTGGTTCAAAGCGAAGAAGCAGATCCGTTAGGGCTCGAAAGTTCTCCCAAGCTTTACTGTCCTGGAAGACCTTCAGGGTACAGATGACCATGGAGATAAAGGACAAGTAAAAGACAACAAGAGGAATAAAGAAGGCAAAAAAGTCTATGGTGAGGTTACTGATGATAAAGAAGAAGATGAGGGCGTTGATGTGATGGGTTGGTATAATGGTGGACAGCCAGTGCATCCCAGCCTTTGATGCCATTTCTATAAGGTATTCTTTAAGTTCCATGATAGCATGGAGTGGATACTTCATGATCTACAGGAAACACAAAACAAAAAGTGATGTTAACCATGTTCTGCTGTCTGCCAGATCTACTAATTGTTTATTTAAATTACAAAGTTAGATTTGTTCTTACAATGGTTTAAATAAAAAAAAAAAAAAAATTACAATTTTAAAATAAAACAATTTTAAAGTTGAATTTGTTCTCTGCCTATCAGAGTTATCAAGAAACGAATCGATGTTGATTGGACAATTAAACCAATATTTTACAATTTTCCTACTGTAGCACAGAAATCATAATTTAGAGTACATGGAACCAAGTATTAAAAGAGCTGTGTATTTTAAATGTACAGCTAGATTTATCTCATTTAGGAACAGAAGTGATGACAAATGAAAAAAGTTCTAAACTTATCTATGGTATATGTTAAGCAGATTATTAAAAGGAGAAGTATAGCCAAAGCTATTTTGGCAGTACTTCTCCTGTGGATCACAGGAGTGCAGTTGGTTCTGGATTCCGGTGAACCATTTTCAGCAGACAGTGAGCTAAATCCCGCTGTCGGCTTAAGCTAACGTCACAGAGCAGGTCCAGGCTCTGAAAAGATCCTGACCCTATGGTTGGGATCCACCCAGATGCCTGGACTGGCAGCTGGCTCAGCCTCTCAGCCCCCGCTTCTCCACAACCCAGCGCTCCAGTGACTGACAGTCAGCAGCTCTCTACAGCCTGAAGACCGAGAGCTGAGCGATCAGCTGTGTCTAATCACTCGGTTCTTGGTCTGGAGCTAGAGGGAGGCCGATGGTGAATCCACCTAAGCCAGTATATATATTTTTGTTCACTAATCCCATACTTTTATTTTAACGACTTGTTGACCAAAAAATAAACTTCCTAGATCTGGTTAGAACATATAATAGAACACTTATGTCTGACTTGCCTTTTGTTGCAGTGGCAGCTCCTCTGGGCTTTTCCCAGCAAACTCATCATCTTCATCGTCATGAAGGAACAAGTTGGATGGCACAATTCCCTTTGCATATTTCTTTGTAATCTCCACAAAATCATCTAAGGCAATGAAGCTTTTAGCTGTAAGACCACAGACAAAAACACAAACATCAAACTAGTAATGTCAAGCAAAGCAAGCAAGAGAATGCATATAGGTAAACTTTAAGTAATGCCAACAATTAGTCCCAGAGTTACGAACATCCGACTTGCGAATGACTCCTACTTATGAACAGGAGGCTGCGTGGCCATTTTTCGACAGCGGGCACATTCGACAGAACATTGGAAGACAACGTATCTGCCGTTCTGCACATGCTGTTCCGACTTACGAACATATTCGACTTAAGAACAAACCTACAGTTCCTAGCCCGTCCGTAACTCGGGGACTGCCTGTAAACCAATATTTGTCACACACAAGCCAAACCTCCGGAGAACATGAAACTTTAGCGAGCAAAGCATATAAAAACATGACACAAATCTGGTACGTTCTAAGGGGGACTCCACACAATGAGTATGGGCTACCCCTATTCTTTCACCAAAAAGATACAGTTGCAATAAAAAGTATGTGAACTCCTTGGAATGATATGGATTTCTGCACAAATTGGTCATAAAATGTGATCTGATCTTCATCTAAGTCACAACAATAGACAATCAATCTGCTTAAACTAATAACACACAAAGAATTAAATGTTACCATGTTTTTATTGAACACACCATGTAAACATTCACAGTGCAGGTGGTTAAAGTATGTGAACCCCTAGACTAATGAGATCTCCAAGAGCTAATTGGAGCGAGGTGTCAGCCAACTGGAGTCCAATCAATAAGATGAGATTGGAGGTGGTTACAGCTGCCCTGCCCTCTAAAAAACACACACCAGTTCAGGGTTTGCTTTTCACAAGAAGCATTGCCTGATGTGAATGATGCCTTGCACAAAAGAGCTCTCAGAAGACCTACGATTAAGAATTGACCTGCATAAAGCCGGAAAGGGTTATAAAAGTATCTCCAAAAGCCTTGCTGTTCATCAGTCCACGGTAAGACAAATTGTCCATAAATGGAGAAAGTTCAGCACTGCTGCTACTCTCCCTAGGAGTGGGCGTCCTGTAAAGATGACTGCAAGAGCACAGCTCAATGAGGTGAAGAAGAATCCTAGAGTGTCAGCTAAAGACTTACAAAAGTCTCTGGCATATGCCAACATCCCTGTTAGCGAATCTACGATACGTAAAACACTAAACAAGAATGGATTTCATGGGAGGATACCACAGAGGAAGCCACTGCTGTCCAACAAAAACATTGCTGCACGTTTACAGTTTGCACAAGAGCACCTGGATGTTCCACAGCAGTACTGGCAAAATATTCTGTGGACAGATGAAACCAAAGTTGAGTTGTTTGGAAGAAACACACAACACTATGTGTGGAGAAAAAGAGGCACAGCACACCAACATCAAAACCTCATCCCAACTGTGAAGTATGGTGGTGGGGGCATCATGGTTTGGGGCTGCTTTGCTGCATCAGGGCCTGGACGGATTGCTATCATCGAAGGAAAAATGAATTCCCAAGATTATCAAGACATTTTGCAGGAGAACTTAAGGCCATCTGTCCACCAGCTGAAGCTCAACAGAAGATGGGTGTTGCAACAGGACAACGACCCAAAGCATAGAAGTAAATCAACAACAGAATGGCTTAAACAGAAGAAAATACGCCTTCAGGACTGGCCCCGTCAGAGTCCTGACCTCAACCCGATTGAGATGCTGTGTCATGACTTCAAGAAAGCGATTCACACCAGACATCCCAAGAATATTGCTGAACTGAAACAGTTCTGTAAAGAGGAATGGTCAAGAATTACTCCTGACCGTTGTGCACGTCTGATCTGCAACTACAGGAGACGTTTGGTTGAAGTTATTGCTGCCAAAGGAGGTTCAACCAGTTATTAAATCCAAGGGTTCACATACTTTTTCAACCTGCACTGTGAAAGTTTACATGGTGTGTTCAATAAAAACATGGTAACATTTAATTCTTTGTGTTATTAGTTTAAGCAGACTGTGATTGTCTATTGTTGTGACTTGGATGAAGATCAGACACATTTTATGACCAATTTGTGCAGAAATCCATATCATTCCAAAAGGGTTCACATACTTTTTATTGCAACTGTATATATGACATCACCTAAGAATAAAGACAAATCCCCAAAAATTGTCTCTTGTAAATTCATCGTCAATCACCATGCCTGCTGCCGTGCCGAAAAAGAAAAAAAACAGATGATCTGCTGCACACAACCAATCTTAATTCTACACAAAGCCAAAAGGACAGCTGCCCGAGCTGTCAGCAGATATACAAAGGAAGGGTGGGAAAAGTGGCGACATTATTGCCCATATATAGCCAAATTAGTTTTATATACATTTTTGGGACCGATGGAGCTTTCTTTTGGTGGTATTTAATCACCTGCTGACCAGCATACATAAAAAGTATATACAGTAAATGTCCTGGCAATTGGCTGCAGCCATGATCCTGGTATTGTTTTTTTTTTTCAGCTGGTGATCTGGCTTTTTTGTAAAGTGATCTGCATGGTTCTACAGTTGTTCAATCACTGTTGCAGCACTGCAAAACCCTCCCCATCCAACCCCCCACACCCATCTTGCAGCCGCTGCGCAAATATCATGTGATGTAAAAATTGCAACAGCCAGCATTTCATTCTCCAGCGCCCCTAATTTCAGAAAATATCTAATGTTTGCAGGTTCTATGTAAAAAAAAAAATTTGAAAAAAAACCACACAGATTCTAACATGTACAGTAAAACCTTGGTTTGAGAGCAACTTGGTTGGAGAGCGTTTTGCAAGACAAGCAAAATCTTTAAATAAATTTTGACTTGCTATACAAGTGATGTCTTGATATACAAGTAGCGTCATGTCACAACTGAGTTTAAAAGAGAAGAGAAGCCCCTCTAAGTGTAGCAATATGGTTACATTTAATGAAGGTACAACATTTAGCAAGTCACATGGTTGATGATTAAAAGAGGCACATCCAAGTATGCAGGCATCCGGGGTAAAGCTGTCCACATAGACCATTCTCCGCACCACCATCTCCCGGTCATGATTGTAGACTGACAGTGGTGAGAGGAGGA
Organism: Rana muscosa; assembly: GCA_029206835.1. Taxonomy (NCBI): domain Eukaryota; kingdom Metazoa; phylum Chordata; class Amphibia; order Anura; family Ranidae; genus Rana; species Rana muscosa. The sequence goes on along the minus strand of CM055116.1, from coordinate 104,620,970 downwards.
CGTTCTATGTGGACAGCTTTACCCCGGATCCCTGCATACTTAGATGTGCCTGTTTTAATCATCAACCATGCGAGTTGCTAAATGTTGTACCTTCATTAAATGTAACCATATTGCTACACTTAGAGCCGCCTCTCTTCTCTTTTATACTCTGTAGTTCCTGCTGGATTTTGCTTCTAAAGGAGGCTTCCATTTGTGGATGGACATTTTACGGTTACACAACCTTTTACATGGCTATGATCTTTTTATATGGGCTATAAACAGAAGGATTTACAAATACATGTTTGTAAAATGAATCATTTGAGTTTATTATTTCTTATGGGGAAATTTGCTTCGATATACAAGCCTGTTTCTGGAACAAATTATGCTTGCAATCCAAGGTTTTACTGTATATGAAAAATTTCAAAATTGCCCCGGTTAACAACCAGTGGCCTTTAATCCCCCCCCCCCCCCCCGCAGCCTTCAGCACAAGGCAGAAGGATATAATTAATAGATTTATTCATTAAATTCTGCTTCTCTTCTTCTGTTCAGGGAGGAAGGGGAGGGCTCATGAATGTTAACAGTACTACACTGTTTTTGTTTTGTTTTTAATTTATGTTTATTGATTTTTCCATTGAACAGAGAAAAATTACAGAGCTTATCAACATACACGCTTACACATTATTTTCTTGTATTCAGTAGCAATATACCAGTATTACACCGTGAAGCGGGAGCATAAACAATATAGTCTCGAAATAACATACAAGCCTAATAAGGCCTACAGCGTGTGGCCACATGGCCACATAGGTGTCCCAGTTCCTCAACGGAGGAGAAGAGAAAAAAAAAAAAAAAAGAAACACAAAACCCTAATACCAAAGGTGTATCGAGAGTATTTAACTGTGATTTTCACAGGACTCATTCGGTTATCCTTATTCAGTAATACTTAAGTGCTTGCATTCACTCACACAACACTCATACCCATTCACCCAGCACTTCCACCCATTTCCCCAGCCGAAACTACAGCTGGGGGGGGCACTCCTCCCACTCCCCCCCACCTTTATGTGGGATACGTTTCATGTCCCCAGCTTCTTTATTTAGGATAGGAGGTAGTTCTTCCCCCCCCCCCCCCATCAAACAGGAGGGGCTGAATCAGGGCCCACTACTGCTGAGACAGTGGGGTATCCTTCCAAAAGGAGCTGTCTATATCCAGCCAAGGTTGCCAGATCTTGTAGAATTTCTGTATACAGGCCCTTCCTTTATAGATTAGTTTAAAGGTTGGTACGACTTTGTTTATCATGCGGTACAGCAGTTGGATGTTGGGAGCAGATTCACACTTCCATTGTAGTAATATCAGTTTTCTGGCATAAAAGAGTATCAAGCGGACTAGGGTCCGTTCGTGGGTTCTGGGTATGTGGTCATTAAGGATGCCCAGGAGCCCCACTTCAACAGTGTGGGGGGTCACTAGGCATAGATTGTTTTCAAAAAAAGAGAATAGGTCCACCCAGAACCCCAATAGGGCCGGGCAGGACCAAAACATGTGTACATAACCAGCATTGGTGCACTTACATCTAGGGCAGAGGGCCCCTGAAACATAAGTACTACACTGTTTACATTGCCGATCACTGTGATTGCAGCAATTACATGGCACATAAATCACTGCAGTCTGCTCTGTGCCTTTAACCGATGCTCTTCATTTATGCCAAATAGGATGTCACCTTCATTTAACTCAACTGTACATTTCACTGTGCTCCATTTTAAAAAGCATAAAACTCGGACATCAGGGTCATGAATGCATCCTGTATTAAGTATTTATCTGTGAAATAACCATTTTATATACAGTGAAAAGTAAAATATGAATCTCAATGAAAATAATTGGATTAAAATTAAGCCATACTCTAAAGCCCCGTACACACGGTCGGACTTCCATCGGACTTTTCCGTGGTTTTTTGTCTGAACGGAGTTGGTCGGGAACACCCATAGCATACACACGCTCTGACTTTTCTGCAAACTTTTTGCAACATCACGTAGTTTTTCTGCTCTTTCTGCTCTTTACCGCCACCCTTTGGTCAACTTTTGCTATTGTTGGTTGATTTTAACATTAGTTGTTTAGTTCATCGGACAAAAGTCCGATGGTTTTCTGTGCACACGGTCGGACTTTGCTCCATCGGACTTTTGTTGGGCAAAAATTTGTCCGTTTGCAGACCCAACATTTGTCCGATGAAAACAAGAAAAAAGCAAAAAAAGTTTGTCCGATGGAGCGTACACACGGTCGGATTGTTGGTCCAACTTGCTCAAAATGAAGTTTGTTGGCCAAAAGTCCGACCGTGTGTATGGGGCTTAAGTCTATTTTGAAATTGAAAACTTACATTCACAGCTGACTAAGCGCTCGAGGGCTCGGCGCTCCTTCTGGGTGGACTTCGGAATCGGGCCTGCCTGTGGCTCGCCATCTGTAACACAAGGTTATAAAAGTTTACTACCCATCGGGGGACATTTAGGAAATGTGCATGCTAAAAACCAGGTAATTTTAACAGTTTAACCGCTTCAATACCGGGCACTTTCACGCCCTTCCTGCCCAGGCCAATTTCAGCACCGTCACAATTTTAATGTCAACTGCATGGTCGCGCAACACTGTACACAAATTTATTTTTTTGCATTATTTTCAAACAAAGAGCGCTTTCTTTTGGTGGTATTTAATCACCACTGGATTTTTTATTTTTTTTCCTGTAAATAAGTAATTTTTCTCCTTCAGACGGCATTTATGGGCACTGATGAGAAGTCAGTAATAAGCAGCAGTGATGCACACCGATAGGCGGTATTGATGAGCAGGCACTGATGACCAAGACACTGACTGGCATTTCTGATGGGCACTGTTCGGGCTGCACAGATAATCAGGGCACTGACTATCCGTACAGGTCTCCCCTGTGAGGAAATGCCACTGATCGGCTCTCCTCTCACTCTGTCAGTGTTTACAAGTGATTGGCTGTGATTGGACACACCCGATCACATGGGTAAAGAGCCGCATCATCGGCTGTTTACCAAAAATTGGGGTTTCCCCGTATCCCGGGGATCATCGACAGCATCCCAGAACAACAGGGGATCCCGCCCGCCGTCATTTGTCTATATAGAGGAGGTTAAAAGATACGTTCATCTTTAAAAAAAAAAAAAAGTGCATTCACTATTTTTTTTCTTACAAGCCTGTAAACCATTGCACCAGCAATCAGCAGATCAGGGGTGAAAAGTCAGGCTCCTGCAGACTGAGTGTAGCTGTCTGTCCTTACCTCCCATAAGGGCAGGCAGGTTCAATTAACTATGAGGATGCTCACCAGCACCCTCATAGTCCATTGAGAACTACAAGTCATCAGCCACAAAGGCTGTTAGTACTTGTAGTCCATTAGTTCACACAACTATGTCAATGAATGACTTGGCCATGGGGGGGCAGATCCGCGCACAGCCACGGCCCTTTCAAATTGTGACAGCAGGTGCAGGGAGAAGATCCCTGGTCTGCTGTCATCGAAAGGGCAATCGGGGGGGGAACTGCAGTATTGGGAACATGTTATATGTTCCACCCTAAAAATGGGTGGACAAAAAGGTGAACTTATCCTTAAATTCTATTTTGCTAAATTATTTCACGAAACACACATACTTGCACTTTATAATAAAAACTCATATCAAAAGAAAAAAGTTCCAGTATGGGTAGAGTTGTATCTTCACAAAACCATGACATGATATTAAACGTTCCATGTAGCAGACGATGAGGGTCTGTTGTAATCACTTGTGGTATGCAGGGCTTGAATACTTGCCATGTCACAGTTGGTCTCCTTTCTCAATTGCAATGGCAACACTGCAAAATGTTCCAGGCATTTACAAGCATTTGTACTAAAATAATCTGGTCTATTCAAAACTAGCTGTTTTAACCAGTTCATGTCCACAGCCTACAGATTATTGAAGCCCTGCATGATGCCTCATGTCCATTAAACTTAAAGCAGAACTAAATTTCTGCTGTTATATACTGTGAGCGGGCAGATTTAGTTTTTTATTGCACAAGAGACATGTAATAAACATGCCCATCTGCCTGTTTGCAGCACCCACCCCCCCCCCCCCCCCCCCGACATGTAAACTAGGCCTGAATGACAGCACAAGAGGGATGTCATCCCACACCAGCCAATGAAGATGGCAGAAAACTGTCACACAGGTGAAGATGCCGACGCCAGAGACAGGCAGGACCATTGGGGGAAAAGTATAAAAGGTCCCTTTAGTTCGGCTTTAAAGTGGTAGTAAACCGCAGTAAAAAAAAAAAAAGAAAAAAAAAAAAATAAATAAAAAAAAAACTTCCCCTGCAAGGCAATGTCATAATATGCTAGTATGCATCCCATATTAAAAAAACTTCCCCTGCAAGGCAATGTCATAATGTGCTAGTATGCATCCCATACTAGCACATTAGGAGAGACTTACCATAAAACAAAGCACTCCAGCAGCATGAGGTCCCCGCTCTCAGGGCTTCCATCTTCGGCCTCCGGCTGCATGAGTGGCTGAAGGCGTGAAGTCGTCACACCCGCGCGGGAGCCACTATTTTACGGCACGGAGTCTGCGGAGTGCATTCGCTGGTGATGTCACCGGCTGCATGCAGTGTGAATATCTCCCTAAACAGAGCACGTTTAGAAGAAATTGCCAGGGGCTAAAAAGGTAAGCCTTATTATAGGGTTACCTATAGGTACAAGTGGTAAAACTGAATTTACTACCACTTTAAAGGAGTTGTAAAGTCAGAAGGTTTTTTTTTTTTTAAATCTTAGTGCATTCTATGCATGGATATAAAAAGCCTTCTGAGTGCAGCAACCCCCCTAATACTTTCCTGAGCCCCATCTCTGTCAACGAGTGTCTTGGCCATCCGGGACTCTCCCTCCTGATTGGCTGAGACACAGCAGCGGTGCAATCGACTCCCGCTGCTGTTAGGTAGCCAATCAGGAGAGAGAAGGGGTGGGGTGAACCGCAGCTCCGTATCTGAATAGACACAGGAAGCTGCAGCTCGGCTCAGGTGCCCCTATAGCAGGGGTAGGCAACCTGGGGCCCTCCAGCTGTTGTGGAACTACATTTCGCATGTGGCATTGCAAGGCTGGCAGTTACGATTACTCCCAGAGGCATGATGGGACTTGTAGTTCTGCAACAGCTGGAGGGCCCCAGGTTGCCTACCCCTGCCCTATAGTAAGCTGCTTGCTGTGGTGGCACTGAACAAGAGAGAGAGGCCAGGAGAACAGAAGAGGGACCCGAGAAGAGGATCTGGGTTGCTCTGAAAACCCACTGCAACAGGGCAGGTAAGTATAACATGTTTGTTATTATTGTAGAAAAAAAAAAAAACACACAAGACTTTACAATCACTTTAAGGGCTCGGCCTCACCAGATACAGTTGAATTTTCTAAACGCAGTGTGAATGCATTTGCAAAAAAAAAAAAAAAATGAATGTATTTCAAAAGAACCAAGTTTACACCACGGTGGTACTTTAATGTGTGTTTAAAAAGAGTACAGCATGAGAACACAGTTAAATGCACTTGCACACACCACAGAACTCATTTAAAAAGGATGCCAAGCAAGTCTCCTGCCGAATGTCAGTGTAAACTGTCTGCCCCGTACATCCAGTTTCACACTGACAGGAAGACTCAATGAACTACCACAGTGCTCAATAGCCCCGTGGTAGTTCATTGAAAAGTACAAGCTGACAGCCGCAAAGAGATGTCTGGGCTTGTAGTACATTCATACAAGAACTCTGTAAATGAATGAGGCAGCAGTGTGGGCGGAGCCCTAAATGGCCACATTTTTTTTTAAGAAGGGACAGCTAGTACGTGGAACTTCTCCCCATACTGCTGTCACAGGGATCGAGAGCAATGGGGAGCAGCTGCAGCAGTGGGAACATGCAACATGTTTCCAAAGGTGAACTTATCCTTGAGGCTGGGTTCACACTTATGTAAATTGTATGTGGGTTTCTCTGCATCCAATTCGCATGACGGGAGAGTGTGACCGGCTCTCAATAGAGCCAGTTCACAAATCTCCTGGGTGGCCGCGGTGCGCACTGCAGAGCGGTCCTGTGCGTCTTTGGATCCATTTCAGGTCCAAATTCAGGCAGAAATTTGGACCTGAAAACGGTGAACGCAACCGGTGGGAGCCACGGCCGCAGATACTGTGAACCCAGACTTAAAAAGAGAAATTTCTATAAGCTTTGGAGAATTTCCCTCTTAGACAACTGCCAACATTGAAAGATTTTCTTCACCTCTTGCTCTGCTGACAAATGGGGGGAGAATTAGAATCTTTCATCATTTTCTGTGTGAATGATCACCACAACAAAGAGGGGGGTCCAATCTCCCCAGTAGGTACATAGCCAGCAATAAAACCTAATAGGGGTTTGCAACTCTTTCACAAAAGTAATAAAACGTTTTGGTGATACCAAAATGTTTACTTTTTTTATAGGTTACACTTATCTGCTCTGTGCAAGGGTTTTGCACAAATCAGCCCCGATCCTCTTCTTCTGGGGTCCCCCGCTGGCACTCCAGACCACTCCTCTTTATTGGGTGCCCCCCACGGATAGCCGCTTTCCATGGGGGCACCTGTGTGCACTCGCTCCCGAGTTCCGCTGTTGAGTCCATTGACACAGACAGCAGGACTCGGGCCCCCCACTCCTGTGTCACAGCATTTGCCCAATGAGGAATGAGAGAGCGGTGGGAGCCACTGCACATCACTGGATCGGATCGTGCTCAGGTAACAAAAAGGGGAGGGGAGGGTCTGTGGGGAGCTGCAGCACAGAAGGATTCTTACCTTACTGCATAGAATGCATTAAAGGTGAGAGACCTTAAAGCGGTGTTCCCCTATAATCCTCATGCTTAATGTATTCTAGTAAAGGTATGCTCTAAACTAAGGTCCGTTTTGTATTTTTGCACCATTGATTTCTTACTTTTGTAAGTCCCAGCAGGCCGCGGCCATCTCATGTGTGGGCATCTGAAGCTAGACTGTATCTCTTCCTGTATTCCATGCAGGCTGGTTACCCAGCATGCACCTCCAGATCTCACACATGCTCAGAGCAGCACGAGCAGTGTAATAGGGTGTAGGTCAGGTTTCCATAGCAACAGCAGTGTCAGAGGCAGTTGCCACCCCTTAGCTATGAAAACCTCTCCTCCCCCTCCAGGAACTAGGAAGTTTATCTACATTTACAAAGATTATAAATCTAGAAATACAAAAAGCTCCTGCAAAAGGTAATTACTTTTTAAAAGATGCCAATTGTAAATGATCTCCCTTGTTTCTGTGCAGAGATATTTAAAAAATCTCGATAGATTTATAATCTGCACAGAAAGAGGGATATCATTTACAATTAGCATTATTTAAAAAGTAATTACCTCTTCCAGAAGAAATTACCTCTTCCATCATACTGCCACCATCAAAATTGCCCCCTCCAAACTGCCCCATCATATTACCCCCCTCATACTGCCACCATCAAAACTGCCCCATCATATTGCCCCCATCAAAACCTTCCAAGCAAAACTGCCCCATCATAGTACTCTATTATAAAATGATTAGTAATGGTGTGGCTGTGCCGTCCCCCGGGCTCTGTATGTAATCAGAGCGAAGATACTCCAGCCGCCTCCTCCACCACCCATCACTGTGTATATGAAGCTTTAGTAACCATGGCAACACAAGCCTGGTCACCCTTTCTGAATATGGTGCTGGATATGCATCGCATCATTTCCATTTTGCAAATAACGCGATGTTACAGCCCAGCAATGCCTATTGCCTCCTGGGATTGATGACACATCTCCCAGGAGGCATTGCAAACCAGAAATGACGCGATGGGCCGTGGCCTGGGAGGAAGAAATGAAAAATAAATACAGCAGATATACAGTAGGTGCTGAGAAAAAATAAATAAGAAAAATATCCAATTTGTTTACAGTGCACAGTTTAGTGAGGGATGCTGAAGAGTTGAAAATGTGGGTGGAATTCCACTTCAAGGCTTTTAAAACCACTTTTTTTATTGAAAGATTTTCAGGAAATTACAATAATCACAAAATAATTCAAACATGTCAAAATTCACAAACTGGAGAGAGACAAGTCAACTGGAGCATCCAAAGATACAGAACACAGGAGTGAACTGCGTAGCACAAGAAGCAAATAAACAAACTCATATGTACAACAAAGAAAATAAAATTATAACAGAGGTCACAATCGGAAAAAAATATATATATTTTTTTTTTTAAAACCACTTTAAGTATGAGATAATTATACATCCTGGTTTCGAGAGTTAGGTTTTAAACTGAAATCGAACAGAAAGGAATGTATTAAAGCAGTATTAATTCAAAAAGAAAACATTTATTATGCTACAGCTTAACAATCCTTAAAAAGTAATGGCTGCATTTGTTTTCTTTTTTAGGCTTTCTATTCTCATCTGGTACTCCAGCCAGTAAGTCTGTTTTTCAAAGCACCAACTCTCCAGCAGAATGTACTAGTTTACATGGATGAGACACCATTTAACAGTGACATGGAGAGATGACTGGGGAAAACGGTTTGCTGTAAAGGATTATAAAGTGTTTGGCTTCAATTTGTTAGTGTATCTAAATCTGCTAATACATTAAACACTACCCAACGACCCCACCCCCCTCCGCCAAACAAACAGACAATGCTGCTGTGCCTCCTGCTCTGATTCATCCAGAGTTGTGCCTTACTAAGGCTACATTCACACTTGAGCTCACCGGTTTCAGGCATTTTTTGGGGCAGATTTGCAACTATTATAGGCATTTTTCATGTAGGTGTTTTTGCTGTGGCCAATAGAAGCCTGGGTAAGGTGTGGAGTAACGCTAGAACAGGGGAGGGAAGCTGCTGTTTGTGCTGAAAATGCCTGAAAAACACTTGAAAAAAAATTATACTAATTTCTTGCTTTTCAGGCATTTTACATTGAAGTTTATGGGGGACAAAAACGCTCAAATCTGCCTGAAAAGTAGCTCATGTACTTTTCTAAGCGGCAGGCATTTTGCTACAGGCGACAAAAAACTCAAAATGTGAACAGAGGCCATTGAAATAAACGGGATTTTGCTTCTTGAGCGTTTGAGCATCAAGCTGAAAAAGTGTGAACAGGGTTTCATACAGGAAGTGCGTTACTGACCAGATCACCAGGTGAAAAAGCCAAAGAAAAGAAAACTGATGCAGCCACCACATCTAATGATTGGTAAGCTGCAATAATACATTTTAGGTTTTGGGTTTTGCCTTGTTTTTATACCTGGTGCAATCTATAACTATTACCGTATATACCCGAGTATAAGCCGAGATTTTCAGCCCTTTTTTTTGGGGCTGAAAGTCCCCCCCTCGGCTTATTTTACATTGTAAATATTACCTGTAAAGAAGTTGCGGCTGCGGCGTCCATCGTTCGAATTCCGCGGCGTCCATCGTTCAAAATTCCGCGGTCTCTTCCTGTTCCTTCCTTGATAGGCGAGTCTCAGCAGACACTCTCCGCCTATCACGAACGTTCTCTCATCCTCAGTTTTCCAGCAGACATCTGTGATTGGCGGAATACCCAACACAGTGTCTGCTGGGAAAACTAAGGATGAGAGAATGATCGTGATAGGCGGAGAGTGTCTGCTGAGACTCACCTATCAAGTAAGGAACAGGAAGAGACCGCGGAATTCGAACGATAGACGCCGCGAAATTCGAACGATGGACGCCGCGAAATTCGAACGATGGACGCCGCGAAATTCGAACGATGGACGCCGCGAAATTCGAACGATGGACGCCGCGAAATTCGAACGATGGACGCCGCGAAATTTGAACGATGGACGCCGCAGCCGCAACTTCTTTACAGGTAATAATTACAATGTAAAAATTTCTTTTTACAGGGAACAGTGGGGCATCGGCTTATACTCGGGTCAGTGAGGTTTCCCAGTTTTTTGGGCAACATTAGGTGCCTCGGCTTATACTCGAGTCGGCTTATACTCGAGTATATACGGTACATTGAAAAGGCTTGTTGCAGCAAAGCAGATTGAATCTTGTTTTCTCTTCTAACATGCTTGAGCAAACATATAGATCTATACTAGAAAATGAGCAAAACAAAATAAAAAAAAATAAAAAAGGAAAAGAAAAGAAAAAATAAAAAAATAAAAAAAAACACAAACAAACACACATTTCTGCCTTTTCACCAACCTTCAGAATTGACGTGCCCTACGTTCTCCAGTAGCTCAGACACAGAGAGCTGCTTTTTCTTCTTCGGGTTTAGTTTCCAATACATGACCAGAGCCGCCTTTCTTACAGCTCTCTCTAAATCAGTTTCCGAGGAAAGCTTCTTTACTTCGCTCTCATTCTCATTTGTGATTCCTGGATGAGGAGAGTACAAGGAATAGATCTGTAATATTAGAACATCTGCACAGGAGAGCCAACATCACCTGTACAAGTAAACTCATACTTTTTTTTTACAAAGTTCAGGCAATTCTATCACCACTTGACCTCCGGAAGGTTTTTCCCCCCCTTCATTACCAATTTTTGCGATACGGCACTGCGTTACTTTAACTGACAAATGCGCAGTCGTGCAATGCTGTACACAAATAAAATGTATGTAATTTTTTTCCCCCACAAATAGAGTTTTCTGTCAGTGGTATTTGATCACCACTGTGTTTATTTTTTTTCACAAAAAATTACAATTTTGAAAAAATATATATAAAAATAAATACAGTGCTAAAAATGTGCAAGGTCACTGTACTAACACTGGCTGGGAAGGGATAAACATCTAGGGTGATCAAAGGGTTCAAATGTGTGCCTAACCAGTGTTTTTGTCTACTGCGTGTGGCGCTTTTACCAAGACATGCAATGGATTTTCTTCCCCGCTTCGCAGAGAAAGAAAATCTATGACATCTCTGCTGACAGGACGGAGCTCTGTCTCTACAGTTTAAACACTGCCGATTGGCATTCTCAATTCCTTGGATATATTTTTATATCCCTTTCCTGTTTTATACAGTTCAACTACCTTTTCCCACAGAGCCTTTGACAATTCTTTTGCTTTTCCCATATTTTTGGAAAAATCGGCAAGAAATCTAATTCTGCCAGGGTATGTAAACTTATGAGCACAACTGTGTGCGTGTGCGCACACACACACACACACACACACAGGTCATCCTGTAGCAGTAAATCTGCTGTGAGGTGGTCGTTAATTGGTTAAGAACGCTGGAGAATTATTTTCTCTCTTGCAATTGTAGATATTGCTTTAGGCCTCATGGGCACTGGGAGCTTAGCCCCCGATGTATGGGATCCTGGCATTTTGGTGCAAGAGGAAGGCCCGATGATTCATGCACCCCTGCTGATGGTGGCCTGAAAAACTCTGCTGCGGCTGAATGGTGCACCGAGTGGTACGAAGATTTAGGGCACTATGGGGTTGATTTACTAAAACTGGAGTGTGCAAAATCTGGGGCATCTCTGCATAGAAACCAATCTCCAGTTTTTTGTCAAAGCCCAATTGAACAAGCTGAAGTTAGAAGCGGATTGGTTTCTATGCACAGCTGCACCAGATTTTGCATTCTCTGGTTTTAGTAAATTAACCCCGGTGTCCAAAAATGAATGCCTGGATTGCCGGCAGTCTGCATTCTAGGTATTCACCCCCGGGCACATACTGCCCTAAACGTTGGCACCATGCGGTGCACCATCCAGCTTCAACGGTTTTCAGCCTCTTAGAGTTTTACAGGCTGCCAGGGGCAGGGCTAGATGGAGGATCTGTGGTTTCTGCATGCACCAAAACACTGGGACCTCATGCAGTGGGGTCCAGAGTCCATGAGGTTTTAGAATGACAATGGGAAGGAGGGGGGGAGGCATGATATATGATATTTTTTTTTTTTAAATCAAGAGGAAATTTAAGAGCACCGTTTAGTAAACACATCTTAGCAATGTTTTGTTTTTATTTGTATGCAATAATATGAATACCATAAAATACGTATTTGTGTGCAGAATTTTTTTATAAAGAGAGAAAATATTTGAACATGGTTATTGCCCAATTTGTCCCAAAAATAAAGTACTATTGTATACATTAGATACTTTTTAATAATTTTCTTTGTTTTATGTAGATTACAGTGTGACTCATAGGATCGGAATGGAAGAAGACAGCTGGTGTGATTGCAGGCTACCTGGGGGCCAACATCCAAGAATAGGTCTATGCAACAAATTTTAACATAGGTGTATGGGACTTTTCTGGCACCAAGTAGAATTCAAAAACAGATTAAATAAAAGATGGAATATGTTTTTATTTACATTTTGTGATTTTGAATAATATTTGGTGCCAGAAAAGTCCCATACACTCCTGATATAATTTGTTGGATAGGATTGAAATGGGTCAATCGGTTGTTAATATGCTATTCCAAACGCTATCAATTTCAAATTATATGGTCTGATTTTAATTAGTCTCATCAATCATTTATTTTTCCGAACAGTAAATCGATTGACTGTATGGTCCTATACAAAATCATTCACCTATGCCCATTACCAGGAGCACACAATGCATAGACTTATGGCTTTTGAGGTCAACGTACTATACACCATTAAGGTGAAAAAACTTCTGTCACTGAGCAGCCCCCCCGTTTAACTCACCTGAGCCCGTTCGTTCCCATGCCGGAGACGTGCACGCCCTCTCTGGCTGGTGTCTCGGCTCTTGATTGGATAGATTGATAGCAGCGCAGCCATTGGCCTCCCCTTGCTGTCAAACAAATCCAATGAAGCGCGCGCTGGGGCTGAGTCCGGCTTTCTGTGTCTATGGACGCAAAAGCTGGACTCGGGAGCGCGATTCTCCTAGGTGGTTTCCCAATGCGGGGAGGAGCCACGAGCGGCCGCTGGGGGACCCCAGAAGTCCAGGATCGAGGCCACTCTGTACAAAACGAACTGCACAGTGGAGGCAAGCATGACATGTTTGCTATGTATAATTTTTTTTTATAAAAACACACGAGGGGTTTAGTAACCCTTTAAGGGTAGAGTTCTTTCAATTACAAATTGTTTAGAAGGCTACAGCCAGGCTGTACTGAAGGGTTGCAGGTAAACAAATGAAAATAAGAAGAGGCCTGCTATAAAAGAAGAATACACCGTAGACAATATTAGCTCAGAGAAGACTGCAGTGTAAACTCACCTCTTCTGTCTTCCAAACATCTCCGCAGAAGCTTCACCGCGTCCCTTCGACCTTGCTTGGCAGATTGGAGAAGCCAGTCTACCGCAGCGCAGCCGTTCGCTTCTTCATCCTGCTCCTCAGCAAGTTTTAAGTAGTATTTTCCTACCTGTAACAGAGGGGGGAAAAAAATAAAAAAAATCAATCCAGAAACGCCAGTGAATAAACATAGGATTCTACCAGATTTACATCATGCTTTAACTTAAAGTGACACTAAACTCTGCTTCAAATTGAATTTAAAAAAAAAAATGGAAAAAAAAAAACAAAAAAAAAAAACAAACAAACACAAAAACACAATTTAAGTATTGCTTTCAGCTGTGTCCAAATCTACAAATTCCTTTTATTTGTTTTGCTGTAGTGATAGGATTGTTAGAGGGTGGCTCCAATGGTCCCATTGTAAGAGTGTAGCCACCTTCTCTTGATTGCTCCTAAAATGAACTATGGAATGTGTAGTGTGCATAATGCAGTGTGTAATGTCAGCTCTCCTCCCTGTTTTCGGAGTGCTCAGACAAGCCATATCAATTCTGCACTTTGAATTGATGTAGAGAAGACTGTAGATAAACAGGTACAAACATATGTAGGAGTATTTGTTTCATCTCCGTGTATCACCTGAGACCAGTCACTTCTCTGGGTATATGGAAGGGTTTACAACCACTTAAATGAAAAACAGACTACAGGGCCATGGAGTAGTGAATGTGTATGAATTTGTTTTGGAGAATAATGATATTTAGTGTTACTTTAAACAAGAGTACTGGGAGCTCTCATTTGTGCAGAGCCTAGGCCCTGTTAATGTCTGGCAAAGGCTCCTGGGGCATGAATGTTCAGGCAGAACTGGCCAATAAGTGGCTCTGCCAGAACAGGGATTCTTCTAAATTTCCACATGCTAAGTGATCAGCCGCTAGAGCAAGAGAGCACACAAGTCATAATAAAAGTATATAGCCTAAACTGCTTCCATCTTGTTTGGAGTAGGGGAGGGTTTAAAAAAAAAAAAAAAAAATCCGTTAATCTATTTTTTTACTTTGTGTCCCAATAATTAGTTCTAGAAAACCTCTAAAAAGTGAGGGAAATGCCACCCTTTGTTGTCACTGTAACATGCATCCCCTTGGAAGATTTACCCTCACCCCTTGTTCTGGTGACCTCTCTAGAATTCTGGATTGCCAATCACTTTCTGTCCCAGGGCAATGATAACAAGAACAAATAGAGGAAGTGAAGCTCCCTAATGGTGACACAAAGCATCAGAAACTGGAAGCATCTGTCCCCTATAGCAAAATATACGAATGTGATACGATGGTGCCTCACACAGGGACATGTATGCATCCTAATGTCTGTGGACGCCATGAAATCCTCTTAATGAAGAGTTTCCACCACCAAAGAATAAATTGCATTTTAAATTTTGGACTATCACAAAGACATGGAGTGGCTTAAAGTGGATGTAAACCCCATTCATGAAACATGAGCTGGGCACATTTTTTTCTTATCTCTCTTCAAAGCACCAAGTCCTGTGGCATTCTCCTGCTCCGTTCTTCTGTTATCATCATGATAAATTCTGACAAGTTCTCCAACAACTGAGATAAAACCAGGCTGAAATTTGTGTCAGGGAGGTTGCTATAAATAAATAGGACTAGCAGAGAGCTAAACTATTTGCAGCACAGCTCTGAGAGTCTCTACCTATAAGGAGAGGGGGTGTGTGTCTTTCCTCCAATCAGCTGTCTTGGCTGTATGCCCAGACTTCACTTCCAGTGAAAATCTTAAACACATGTGAACTTTCTAAAAAAAGAGTATATAAAGCTGAAAACAGCAGATATACATGTACAACTTCTGTAGGGAGATTTGTTTCATCCCTGTGTATCATCTGAGGCTGTTCACTTCACTGGGAGTATGTGAGGGTTTACATCCACTTTAAAGAGCCTGAATCGGCCAAGCCCCACCCCTATTTTGGCACCATAAAAAGGTTAGGATAGAAGCCGCTGAACCTGAGGATAGAACTGGACTGATCAGCTTCATCTTAAAGCATTAATAAACCCAAAATGAAAGCATTTATTTTATTGTAGCTTACCAAATTTTGAAATGTGATGACTTTTTTTTTTTAAATCTTTCTTCTATATTCAACTAGTGATCCTGCCAGTAAGTCTGGTGGTTTTCAAAAGAACAAGCTCTCCAGCAGAATGTACCAGTTAGAGGTGGGACAAACCATGTAACACTAGCAGGAGTGCTCACAATGATTAGCTTTTATTTATGCGCAACCTTTATCCCAAAAAGGTAACAAAAAACGGTTTGCTGTAACTGCTTAAAAAGTGTGAGAAGGAGTCTGGCTTCAAATTTGTTAGTGTATTTAAACCTGCTAGTTCAACTAACACTCACCTCCCCCAGACCAACAATGCTGCTGTCCAAAAAGGTGCCTCTTAAAGCGGAGTTCCACCCAAAAACGGAACTTCTGCTTTAAGGGAAGGTGACCCCCTGACATGCCACATTTGGCGTGTCATTTTTTTTTTGGGGGGGGGGGTAACGCTCTTTTTTTAGAGGGTTTCAGCTCCCACTTCCTCCCTGGGCTCCGTGGCACTGGAAAGAAGGTCACCTCTCCCCCCTCCCTCTCGGCAATTATCTGGAATACGTCACAGGTCCCAGATGATTGCTCGTCCAATCACAGTGCGCAGTGTGTGCCCGGCTGTGAAACCACAGCTGGGCGACCACAGTAGTGATGCCGGCACCATGGAGAGGGGGGGGGGGAGACAAGCGGGGCTTTGTTCCCTGGCATTGCTGGACCCTGGGACAGGCAAGTTTCCGATTATTAAAAGTCAGCAGCTGCAGTATTGGTAGCTGCTGACTTTTAATATTTTTATTTTAGTAGTAACTCCGCTTTAATCTAGAGTGGAGGAATTTTAAACACAGAAGGTGTGTTACTTGCCAGATCACCAGGTGAAAACAGAGGGGGGAAAAAAAAAAAAGCCTAAGAAAAGAAAAAAAGAATGCAGCCACCACATCTAAAAATGATTGATAAGCTGCAATATATAAAACTTTTTGGTTTTGGGTTTAATGCCACCTTAATAGTCCTAAGAAAATCATCAGGTCCTTTTCTAAATTCCAATAAGGACCCCTGATGACATCAGATGTTGCTGACGAAACGCCTTGGGGGTTGCAGGAAAGAAAGTCACTCGATTCTCCCATCAACACAGTCAGTGCTGATGGGGGAATCCCTCCCGCAGATCTATTGTGTTCTCCTGGCAGAGGAGCGCAGGGAGCCATCCCCGCCGGGAGAACACAGTGAATATTGCTAGGGGCTATAGCCGCTGGCAATAAATCGCATGTAAAAATCCGGCATGCTAGTTGTACTCAAGTGAATCGATGGATCGACTTAGGTACAATCAGCCTGCCCATACACAGTTCAAATCTTGAATGGATCCTGCTAAAATCGGCTGAGATTCGAACCGTCTATGGCCGACTTAACTTCTCCGCAAATGTTATCGTAGAATGTGAATCTGAAAATACAGTATCGTTACCCTTTAGGACCGTTGAAGATGCAATGCCAGGAACGCTATGCATGTCTCACACAACTATATAGGAGAGGAAGAAGAGAGGAACAGGAGAAGGTCACATGCAGGGTGATAAAAAGGAACTTGCTGGTTTCTTCCAAGGCAAAAGGAGCAACTGACATGATTTTAATAAAACCCACGTGGAAAGACTTCAGAGACATAATGCAGACGGTTAGAGGACACACGGGCAAAGTGACATTCAGGCTTACTTCACATAGTTGTACAAAATCTGCAAAGTGCAATGGCCCACAGCAAGCTAGATTTTACATCACTGAAGGCAAGTCAGTTAAAGCTCAATATGGAGCTTTCAATTTAAAAGCAGCTTAAAACACACTCAAGTGAATTAAAACAAAAAGTGTGTAAAGGTCCTGTAGTTTGTTTTCTTTCGAAAGCAGCCACAACCCAAGTAGAAAAGCCTGTCTCTTGCCAGCATGCCGTAGAGAAGTACCTTGGTCCCTGCATGCCCATTACTAGTCAGAGCTTTGCAGATGGCAGAGCTATAGGGCTGACTCAGGGGGGGGCACGTGTTGCAGACAGACCGCTGCTTCCACACAATAAGTAAGAGTCCTTCTCTACAGCATTCTGGCAGGGGCAGGCTTTTCTACTCATGTTTTAGCTGCTTTCTGAAGAGAACAAACTGTAAAAACATTTGGTCAAGCTGCCTTTTTACCGCTCCACTTTAAGCTGCTAAGGCGGAGGTGTACACATGTAAAAAGGAGAAAATTTGGCGCTTGTTCTGAAAATAATTTCCAGATTTCCAGGGAGAGACACAATCAGGTGTCTGAGAAGACAAGCAAGTGCACCGACCGAAGGAGGAACAGCTGATCCCGGTGGGGCTTACAACGCGCATTTGACTCCCGTTATAGGAGTCCACCTTTTCCGGTAAGGGGCCATCTGGCTGTATTTACGCCCCTGTATCAAGATTGATATATTTGAGCCGCATATACCTGGATTACAAGTTACCAGCGCCAACCATTAGGAAGATCCTTCAAGCTGTGTGTGCTGATATGTATTGGGACTAATTCACTTCTCTTATACAGTTGCACCAGACTCAGTTCTGATTCCAATCATTTGGTTTAAAACACTATTATCACAGTGAGCAGACAGAACTTTGTTCACTAATCCATTGGTTACACATTTAGTTTTTCATAGGGTGTACCATATTTCCCATTACACTTCACATGTGATAATATAGGCAAGTTCATTTTAGGTGTGTATGTCACATTCACTGCACATGTTGGTTTTCACATTCAGTTTTTTACACTTTGCGTGATTTAATTGTTTTCAAATCAATTTTTTGGTCAATTCTATCTTTGGTTAAATCTTGACAATTTTATGATCACCATTTTTCACCCATTCACGGTTTAGAGCCACAGATGCTAATTTTTTGCGCAACTTTTTTCTGTATAGAATAGGAGGTGGTGTACACATGCAAAGCATCTCAACGTGGCAACAATTATGTGCTTTGAGTGCCGCATGCCCAACACAACCCATTCACCAGCATAGGGCCATGTTTCAGACCCCCGTGGTGGCGCAGGTTTTTAGGGGTTAGATGGAAGTTGCATGTGATGGCCGATAGTTGCTTAAATCAGGGTTAGACAAACCCCGGGCGCCATTGCAACTAGAATTAGCGACCTGGCGCAGCACACCTGGGGTATCCTTTGTCTCCGTGCGCCCCCTACCGCGCGATCGCGTCAGGCCGCGCCGGCTGGTAATTGAGGCCGCGGCTTTGCGGCCTTCTGCAGGCCTATGCTTCCTTCTGTGATCTGGCGCCATCTTGTGGTGGCCGTTGGTATAACAAGACAACCAGCAATGCTAATGGAGCTTCCCCTGTCCGTTTTCACTGCTATCCCTTTCCCTCTAATTAGAGCCTGGCAGGGCCCATACCAAGTGGTGGAGAAGAGATGCGATACCACTTACGTGATAGGTGCTTGCTCTGGAAATGGGGGTGGACGCATGCTACATGTGAACATGCTCAAACCGTACTATGAGAGAATAGAGGAGGTGGCTGCCATATGCGCGCCTGCCTTCGACGAGTTCGAAAGTCTTCCTTTACCAGACCTTCTGGGGGAGGATGAGACGCTGGGCACTTTAGATGAGGTTCAGCTGGGGGAACGGTTAAGCCCCCAAGAGCGCATCCAGGCACGGCAATTGCTAGTCATGAAGGGAGCAACTGTCTCAAACATCCCTGGATGCACTTGGCTGGCAATGCACCGAGTAGACACCTCGGAACAACCACCCCTCAGACAGACGCCCTAAAGAATACGTGAGGCGGTCAGGGAGCACATGAGACAGGAGATACAAGAGATGCTCCGTCTCGGGGTCATAGAGCCGTCGGATAGTCCTTGGGCTTCTCCGGTGGTCTTGGTACCAAAGCGGGATGGAACTACCCGCTTCTGTGTAGACTACCGGCGACTCAATGACAAAACAGTATCAGACGCGTATCCAATGCCCAGGATAGATGAGCTCTTAGATCGAATGGCCAGAGGGCAATACCTCACGACCATCGACCTATGTATTGGCAAATTCCCCTTGCCCCAGATGCCATTCTCAAGTCGGCCTTTGTCACCCCATTTGGCCTGTACCAGTTTAAGGTCATGCCATTTGGGATGAAAAACGCCCCAGCCACGTTCCAACGGATGGTAGACCGGCTGTTTGATGGCTTCCAGGATTATGCATGTGCATACTTGGATGACATCGCGATTTTTAGTGAGACCTGGGAGGAGCATCTGGGCCATGTAGGAGCGGTGCTAGACCGAATCAAAGAGGCCGGCCTAACCCTCAAACCGAGTAAATGTCATATTGGGATGGCGGAAGTACAGTACTTGGGACACCGGGTTGGGTGTGGGAAACAAAAGCCCGAACCCACCAAAGTCGAGGCAGTGGCCTAGTGGCCAACCCCCCGTACCAAAACACAGGTTTTAGCATTCCTCGGAACGGCTGGCTACTACCGAAAATTTGTCCCGAACTACAGCACCCTGGCCAAACCCCTCACTGACCTTACAAAAAAAAAACCTACCCTGCCAAGTAGAATGGACCCCAGAGTGTGAACAGGCATTTCAACAGCTCAAACAGGCCCTGGTTAACAGTCCGGTACTAGCTGCTCCCAATCCATCTAAACGATTTCTTGTTCACACAGATGCTTCAATGTTTGGATTGGGCACGGTATTGAGGCAGGTTGGAGCAGATGGCAGAGAACACCCCGTAGTTTACTTGAGCAGGAAGCTTCTCCCCAGGGAAGTGAGCTACGCCGTCATAGAAAAAGAATGCCTGGCTGTGGTGTGGGCCCTAAAGAAGCTTCAGCCCTACTTGTACGGACAACAGTTCACCCTACTCACAGACCACAACCCGTTGGTATGGCTAAATCGAGTGACAGGGGACAATGCCCAGTTGTTGCGCTGGAGTCTGGCGTTACAACCGTATGACTTTACTATCCACTACCGCCCCGGGAAACAGAACGGCAATGCTGACGGATTATCGCGGCAAACTGAACTGGAAAAGTGATCCGTGATGGTCCCCGGACATCCCCAAGCCGATCAGTTAAGGATCAGACTGTGTATGCCGGCTTGTGGGTAAGGGGGAGCAGTGTAGCAAAATACTGAAACTGAGAAATGGTTTTGATCACTTCCAAGGTGACAGCAAAAATTCATTCCAGGAAATGTAGAGACAGAATGTCTACTGATGTCTGAATAAGTAAATTGGGTTAATTGGGGGTCTGAGGTAGCGTTCTATTCATCTATTGTCAGTGTGGTAATGACCACCTATTATCTGTTACTTGTTGAAGGGAATGCCCCTTGCATGGAGAATGATATAAAAAAAGCCAGCTGTGGCAAAAATAAAGCGTTGATTTACTCCCAGAACTGTGTGTCGTCCAGTTACTGGGGGGGGTAACAGGTTGCCTTGGATAAGTCAGTACTTCCTCAGCTTCAAGGATTTCCCAGCGGACGTTGGAGTTCCGCAACAGCAACAAACTTTTACCCTTTAAAATCTCCATAGGCGACGTTTAAAAAAATTCTACACGTTGCATGTTTTGAGTTACAGAGGAGGTCTCGCTCTACCAATCGCGGCAATACCTCACATGTGTGGTTTGAACACCGCTTTCATATGCGGGCGCTACTCACGTATGTGTTCACTTCTGTGCGCGAGCTCGGCGGGACAGGGCGCGTTCCTGACTCCTAACTTTTTTAGCTGGCTCCTAGATTCCAAGCAAATTTGTCAAGCCCTGGCTTAAATGATTTGGAATCCACAAGCCACTTATTTAGATTTCACATTATTTTACAGGTTTAGTTTTTTAAAATGGATGAAATTCTTTTAAACTTTAAATATTTTTTCATCAAATAGGTTTTGCACTACAAAAAAAATAAAAAATTACTGCTCAGGTATGGAACTGGGATCTTCTCACATAATATTAGGCATTCATCTGTAAAACTGCTTTTCACATAATTTGAAGAGTTAATTTCTCATCTTCTGCTCCCCTCACTAGGGCCAGACTCCTCTGCGTAATTACCAATGTGAAGCCAGCTGTATTTTAATGAGCAATAAACCATGCCATAGACTTTGTAAATTGACTTTATATAAAAAAAAAAAAAAAAACACGAACTGAAATCATTTGCATGAGGTTAATTAGGCTGAGGCCTTCAGTGAATTGAAAAATCTATTTTCAATTTATAAACAAAGGCAAATAAGACATGGTAATGAACATTCTGCCTTTGTGAACTGGGCTTATTGTACAATATTGGTATTGTGAGGGGGTTAACTCGGTAGCGGGTGTGTGTGACCCCCTGGTTGGGCTCCCCACACAAAAACAGGGCCAGCAGACGGAGGTTGTGGTTTTCAAAATCAAAAGGTGCGGTTTATTTCTCTATGTACAGTGACAAAAACACAGCAAAGCCAAAAAAGAAACAAACAAAATAAATCCTGGTCAGTTTGACCTCTGACTAAACATGCAGGTTTCCTAAACTAACAACTGGGATCAGCCTGGTGCTGTCCTAGTCCCTAAGTCCCTGGTTTAGTAAAAGTCCAAACAAATAGCCACACAGGCTTTGCCTCACCGCACAGGGGTTCACTCTCCCTAGACAGTCCACACAGGTCTGGTTCCAGGCATGAGCTAACATCTAATGAAGCTGGGAGTTCCTTATAGAGGCCTAAATGAGCTGACAAGGTTCAGCTGGTCTCATCTCTGTCTGCACGACGCCCCACACTCTCCCTAGAGGTATGAGTCATCCATGAGCCTACTAGCCTCAGCTGGGCTTATACAACTCTCCACCCTAGTTGTATAAGTCAGCATAAAGCCTGAATCTGGGAGAAATATATCTACCCCCCTGGATGCAACCAGGTGACTTTACCTTCCTGCTGTCACATACCCCCCCCTCTTGTTTTAACCTTGGGGTTGGAACACCAGCAATCAGGCATTCATGTACTCGAGACAAAGCATCCACATTCCCCATTTGAATGCCAGGGCGATGCTTTACTGTGAAGTTGAATTCCTGTGGGGCCAGGAACCACCTATTCACTCTTCTATTTGTCTCCTTGTTTTGAGCCATCCACTTTAACGGAGCGTGATCCGTAACCATGTCAAAGTGCCTACCTAGCAGATAGTACCGAAGGGAATCTAGAGCCCACTTCACCGCTAAACACTCCTTTTCAACCGTGGCGTAATTTACCTCATGGGACTTCAACTTCCTGCTGAGGTAAATGACTGGGTGCTCTTCCCCGTTCCAGACCTGGGACAATACTGCTCCTAACCCCACATCTGACGCATCACTTTGTACGACAAAGTCTTTAGAGAAGTCGGGTGAGTACAACACTGGCTGGCTACATAAGGCTTGTTTCAAGAATTGGAATGCTGCCTCAGCCTCGGGGGTCCATTTAATCATGACCGACCCTTTCCCTTTCGTCAGGTTGGTTAGGGGCACAGCCTTAGAAGCAAAGTGGGGAATGAAGCGCCGATAATAACCCGCGATTCCCAGAAAGGCCCGTACCTGCTTCTTGCTGTTGGGACGTGGCCAACTCTGGATGGCCTCGACTTTGTTGAGTTGGGGTTTTATCACTCCCCTGCCAATGGTGTACCCAAGATATTTGGCCTCCTCCTGCCCAATGGTACACTTCTTGGGGTTAGCCGTAAACCCCGCTTCCCGGATAGAGTCTAGGACTGCTTGCACTTTTGGCAGATGTGAGGCCCAATCTGTGCTATGGACAATTACGTCATCCAGGTAAGCCGCAGCATACTTCCGATGGGGCCTCAGTATCTGGTCCATTTTCCGCTGGAATGTGGCCGGCGCATTCTGTAACCCGAACGGCATTCTCTTATATTGGAACGCCCCGTCTGGGGTTACAAATGCGGTTTTCTCTTTGGCCGACTTGGCCAGGGGAATTTGCCAATACCCTTTTGTGAGGTCAAGAGTCGTCATGTATCGGGCTGTTCCCAGCCGGTCGATCAACTCATCTATACGTGGCATGGGGTAGGTGTCAAATTTTGTAACTTTGTTCAACTGACGAAAATCGTTACAAAATCGCCAGCTCCCATCCGGTTTAGGCACCAACACAATGGGACTAGACCAATCACTTTGGGACTCCTCTATCACCCCTAAGTTCAGCATTTTCTGTACTTCCTCCCGTATTGCCTCCCGTCGGGCCTCTGGGATCCGATAGGGTTTTAACTTCACCCTTTCACCGGGCGGGGTAATAATATCATGCTCTACCCCAGATGTTTGTCCCGGCAGCTCAGAGAACACCTCCTTGTTGCGAAGCACAAACTCCTTAACCTCCTGTTGTTGGGGTTGTGACAAGGTGGCTGCTATTCCAACCTCCGGAATCACGCAACCAGTTTGAGCTGGTGACCAAGTTTCTGCGACTAGGGACTCTCTATCCCTCCAGGCTTTCAACAGATTAACGTGATATATCTGTTCGGGCTTTCGCCTTCCTGGTTGTCTGACCTTGTAATTCACTTCGCTCACTTTTTCCATTATCTCGTAGGGGCCTTGCCATTTGGCAAGGAATTTACTTTCAACCGTAGGGACAAGTACCAATATCCTATCCCCCGGGGAAAAGGTACGGGTCTTTGCTCCACGGTTGTACACTCTCTGCTGTGCCAACTGCGCTTGGGCCAAATGTTCCTTCACGATGGGCATTACCTGTGCAATTCGATCTTGCATCAGGGCGACATGCTCAATCACACTCCTGTGGGGAGAACTCTCACTTTCCCAAGTTTCCTTGGCAATATCCAACAGCCCTCTTGGGTGTCTCCCATACAGTAACTCAAAGGGGGAGAATCCCGTAGAGGATTGGGGCACCTCCCTAATAGCAAACATCAAATAAGGAAGTAGACAGTCCCAATCCTTTCCATCTCTATCCACCACTTTCTTCAACATTTGTTTTAGGGTTTTGTTGAATCTTTCAACCAGCCCATCGGTTTGGGGGTGATACACAGATGTACGCAATTGCGTCACTTTGAACAATTTACACAGCTCTTTCATAACCCGGGACATAAAGGGTGTACCTTGGTCCGTAAGCAGTTCTTTACAAATACCCACCCGGCTAAAAACAAGAGATAGCTCTTTGGCTATGGTTTTGGCCGAGGTATTTCTGAGAGGGATCGCTTCTGGATAACGGGTGGCATAGTCCATTATAACCAATATGTACTGGTGCCCCCTAGCGGACTTGATTATAGGACCTACCAAATCCATTGCGATTCTCTCAAACGGGACCTCAATGATGGGTAGAGGGACCAGCGGGCTACGGAAATGTGGCATCGGGGCCGACCTCTGACACACAGGGCAGGAGGAACAATAATTTTCTATGTCCTTCATCACCCCAGGCCAATAGAATCTCTGTAATACCCTCTCTCGGGTTTTCTCTGTCCCCAGATGACCTCCAAGAATGTGCCCATGGGCCAACTCCAACACCAACTTCCTGTAAGGTTTGGGCACCACCAGCTGCTCAACGGTTTCTTCTGCCCTTTTTGCCACCCGATACAGTAGGTCCTTCTCTACGCTGAAGTATGGGTAAGTGCAGGTATTATCTGGGTTCACTAACTCGCCATCTATTTCCACTACGTTTTCCCGTGCCTTTATTAGGGCGGGGTCTTTTAACTGTTCTGTGGCAAAATTTTCCCTGTGAACCTCCAGATCAGAAAACTCCACAGACGGTAGGTTTTCGTCTGAGGAGGTGGGCTCCTCTCCAGTTTCTTGAGTCTCCCCTGCCAATACTGACAAGGGAAATTCTGGAGAGTCCTCCCCACTCTCAGAGGAGTTCTGGCTATCACATTCCTGGTACATAGGGGCACCAGTGGGGGGCTCAGGATCATCCCACAGTTCCCAGAACTTCGGAAAATCCCTTCCCACAATGGCATCATGCGGTAATTGAGATACTAACCCCACTGGATGAGAGAGGGTACCTTTGGGGGTCTCGAACCACACTGTAGTCACTGGATACTCTCGGGTGTCCCCATGCACACAAATAACAGCTACCTTGCTATTCCCAGAGACCTCTGTTTTAACTAATTCAGCCTTTATCAGGGTCACAAGGCTACCTGAATCCAGCAATACCACAACATTTCTACCATTAATACACATTTTGCATAAATGTTTCTCAGTTCCCCGAATGGCAGTGCATGCGACTGTCGCACACAGCGACTGATGTCTGTCCGTCAGAAAGTCACACTGCATGGGTTCCTCCACAACCGGGCAATTGGCTGCAATATGTCCCGCTTGCCGGCAGCGGTAGCAAACGATCCTTCTTGCGGCCTCTTGAGCCGCTGATTTCCCAGGCTGTTCTCGCCAAACTTGGGGTAGAGCTCCCACCCTCTCACTCTCTCCACCCTCACCCCTTGGAATCCTCTTATCCGCCCCTGGGGATGGTCTGGTCTTAGGGTGGAAAGTCCGAGTGTCTCTGGAAGAGGCCGTCAGGTTCTCTGTAGCCAAGTATTTCTCTACACGATCCACAAGACCACCGGCCGTCTCTGGGTCTCCATGGCTTACCCACTTTTGGATGGCAGTAGGAAGAGCTCTCAAAAACCGATCCATTACAACACGTTCCACAATCTCTGGTGCGGACAAAGTCTCTGGCTGTAGCCACTTCCTGCTCAGGTGAATGAGATCATACATTTGAGACCTGGGGGGTTTTCCAAGCTGGAAAGTCCAGTTATGCACACGCTGAGCCCGGACAGCCAGGGTGACACCCAGCCTTGCCAATATTTCAGCTTTTAGCATCACATAGTCTTTTGCTTGGTCAGGCTCTAGGTCATAGTAAGCCTTCTGCGATTCACCAGTTAACAGAGGAGCCACCAGTCCAGCCCACTGCTCCTCAGGCCACTTTTCTCTTTCAGCAGTCCTTTCAAATGTGGTCAAAAATACCTCTGGATCATCCTCTCCAGTCATTTTTGTCAATAAACGACTCACCCCAAAGGACGCGGTATTAGTGGGACGGCTTTCCTCACTGGTCTGCGGACGTTGCTGCATTACTGCTTCCATTTGTTGTAGTCTCTGCTCTTGCTTCTGTAACAGGTCTATGAAGCGGGCCTCAGATTGCTGCTGGGCTTGTTGATGAGCTTGCTGCTGGGCTGCAAGGCTCCTTTGCAAACCTGCATTTGTCTGCTGTTGATTGGCATTTGCTAGAGCCAGCTGTTTCAGTATCTCCTCCATGCTGGCTTAAAAAAAACTGCCACTGGTTCTCCACCAACTGTGAGGGGGTTAACTCGGTAGCGGGTGTGTGTGACCCCCTGGTTGGGCTCCCCACACAAAAACAGGGCCAGCAGACGGAGGTTGTGGTTTTCAAAATCAAAAGGTGCGGTTTATTTCTCTATGTACAGTGACAAAAACACAGCAAAGCCAAAAAAGAAACAAACAAAATAAATCCTGGTCAGTTTGACCTCTGACTAAACATGCAGGTTTCCTAAACTAACAACTGGGATCAGCCTGGTGCTGTCCTAGTCCCTAAGTCCCTGGTTTAGTAAAAGTCCAAACAAATAGCCACACAGGCTTTGCCTCACCGCACAGGGGTTCACTCTCCCTAGACAGTCCACACAGGTCTGGTTCCAGGCATGAGCTAACATCTAATGAAGCTGGGAGTTCCTTATAGAGGCCTAAATGAGCTGACAAGGTTCAGCTGGTCTCATCTCTGTCTGCACGACGCCCCACACTCTCCCTAGAGGTATGAGTCATCCATGAGCCTACTAGCCTCAGCTGGGCTTATACAACTCTCCACCCTAGTTGTATAAGTCAGCATAAAGCCTGAATCTGGGAGAAATATATCTACCCCCCTGGATGCAACCAGGTGACTTTACCTTCCTGCTGTCACAGTATATACGGCAATTACCTTGCCTGAATAGTCCTCCTCCTGAGAAGTATTGGGGGGGGGGGGTCAGTTTATTGAACCCCGTACTGTCCACCTCGGCATTCCTTTAAACTGTTTGGGACACCCAGAGACAAGGATAAGTGATCCTGTGACTACGGTCACAGTGGTCTCATTATCAGAAGCCAGTCCCAGCAGCTACCGATCTTTTGCCAGGAATGAGTGCCGTCTTTGACAGCTCAGTCTTTGCGCTGAGAACGTGCACCGAGTGCACTCTCAACACATAAATATCGCCCACCCAGCGGCGCATATCTTCTGTGTGTGGGAAATAAAGCCCACCCTTCTGTCGTTGCACATATGTGGTGGACGGTTAAAGTAGTATTAAACATGCAGCGTTTTTTATTTTACCGCACATAAAATAAACAGTAAGCGGTTTGTTAGAATTCAAAAAGTGTGGCTTCCCTGAACTTTCAGTCTTCACAAGAAAGATTATGTGTAGGGGTTGGGGTGTATGCGAGATACCTTGCAACTCCTACTGAGGCACCATCCCTTTCTTCCCCATTCCCTCCCTCTCTTCTCGCCTTTTTTCTTTTCTACTTTCCCTTCCCTTCTTTCCCCTTTTCCATTTCCCCCCTTTTCCAACCCTCCCCCTCTCCCCCCTTTTCTCCATTTCTCCTCCCGCCCCCCCTTCCCCATTTTCTCTGTCCTCCATCCATATGGTTCCCTCTCCTTCACACCCTTTCTGGGCCCTTCTTAACCTTTTCTTGCCACTGTTTTTTCTTCACGTTTCCTCACCACTCCACTTCACTTCCTTTCCTTGTTATAAATCTTTTTCCTAACAGTGTAACCATCTCAATATATGTAGGGATCCGCCTTTGCATATCCACGCAGACCTTTTTAGGGGGGGGGGGGGGGAGAATCCTCACAGGCACATAAGCCTCTACAGTCCGCCACACTGTATCTGTGCATTTACAGTTCTTCGGTAAGTCTTTCCTTTAATGGACCCTTAATACACACTTTGCATATGAAATCATGCCAACACATTTTATTATGTGTACCTTTGAAGTTTTGATGCATTTTTCCTATACATGGGACATTGCTGCGCATGCACAGAGTCATACACACAACTAAAAATGGTTTCCTCTAGGGTTGTCCCGATACCACTTTTTTGAGACCGAGTACAAGTACCGATACTTTTTTCCAAGTACTCGCCGATACCGATTACCGATACTTTTTTTTCAATGTCATGTGATATTTTGAAAGATGGGGACTGATAGGTGGCACTTATGGGCACTGACTGGAGACTGGCGCTGATGGGCACTAATAGGTGGCTGGCAATGATAGATGGCACTGATTGGTGGCACTTATGGGCACTGATAGGTGGCACTTATGGGCACTGATAGGTGGCACTTGTGGGCAGTGATAGGTGGCACTGAAAGGTGGCACTTATGGGCACTGATAGATGGCTCTTATGGGCACTGACAGGTGGCACTTGTGGGCAGTGATAGGTGGCACTGATAGGTGGCACTTGTGGGCAGTGATAGGTGGCACTGATAGGTGGCACTTGTGGGCAGTGATAGGTGGCACTGGTAGGTGGCACTGATAGGTGGCACTACCTGTGCAATCAGTGCCATCTATCAGTGCCCACAAGTGTCACCAATCAGTGCCCATAAGTGACACCTATCAGTGCAGTCAGTGCCATCTACCAGTGCCACCTAATAGGTGGCACTGGTAGATGGCACTGATAGGTAGCACTTGTGGGTACTGATAGGTGGCTGGCACTGAAATGCTGTGGGGAAAAAAAATGACACAGGATTTAAAAAAAAAAAAAAAACTGCTGCAACGCCCATCTTGGTACACCCTGCACTCGGCTGAAATAAGCAGCAGCAGACATCTTGTTACACCCAGCCCATATAGCTCGGGCTGGGTGTAACAAGATGTCTGCTGCTGCTTACTGCAGCCAAGTGCAGGGTGTACCAAGATCGGCGTGGGGACGTTCAGCCGCTGACGGCGACCGAATGTGACAGCACCGGTCACCGATCCTGATGCGGCTGCGCCCTGCACCCCTGCCAGCTTACCAAGTTCAACTGCAGGTGAGGGACTCGCTCTCCGCCCGCGGACTCCGTCCATCGACTGTGCCCGCCCTCTCCAGCCAGACTCCGCCCACACTTTCCTTCAGAGACTCAGCCCGCCCCCTCTCCAGCCAAACTCCGCCTGCACTAGCTCTGTCGACAGACTCTGTCTGCCCTCTCCAGCCAGACTCCGCCCGCACTCCCCCGCCCTCCCCAGCCACTGACTCCTCCCGCCCTCTCCGGCCACAAAAAAAAAAAAGCATCGGGTGAAGCATCGGGAGCATTTGCGCGAGTACAAGTACTCGCGCAAATGCTTGGTATCGGTCCCGATACCGATACTAGTATCGGTATCGGGACAACCCTAGTTTCCTCTGTAGACATCCAACTTGTACTAATGTTTAAAGGATAAATATGAATATATCATGTGTGGGCACCTAGGGGCATATTAGATGCACTCCTATGTGTACACTCATACCCCTTAATTGGATTTAATATTTGTACAATGTTGATTTTTACATGTTTCTTTCCTTCTTTAAATGCATAGGGTGTGATATGTGTATATGTATACCTCATCAACCTTTTGTTTATTTCTAGAATTTCTATATTAACTCATTGTGCTACATTCAAAGGCCCTGACAAAGCGGGAATTCGCGAAACGCATAGGCCCTCACTTTCTTCCTTGTATGGGAATTGCACATCCCGTTATTTGATTGTCTGAACTGTAATGTGATTTTATCTCATATTTCTTTGTAAGATAATATTTTTTATATCACTGCCACTAGGCAGGAAAATAAAAATGGTTTATTTTTCTATATATTTTGGTATTCCTATTTTTATTTACTCCACTGAGGCACATATAAAGTCCCACCCTGCTCAACCTTTTGACACATTGGATGCTGCAAAAAAAAAGCACCACCTTGAAACCGCAAAACCTGCATCAGTGGTCATAGCACCAGCCGAGAAAGGAACACAGACCTGGATTAGGAGAGAAAGCAGCTGCATTAAATCAGATCCTGAAAGTGAATACAAATTGGAGGCTTTAATATCACTTATTACTAAAAGGTTAAAATTCACCTTTTGAAGATACAAAAAAACAAATGCCAGCAAAGCATTGCACCCGTGATCAGCAGATCGCAGGTGCAATATAAGGCTTCTGCAGACTCTCCTGAGAGCAGAAAGAAACTAACTACCAAAGTGCTCACCAGCACCCTCCTAGTTCATTGAAAACTACGAGCTGTCAGCCGCCATGGCTGATGGTACTCGTAGTCTATTCCAGGGCTCAACAAAATTCCAGGTGCCAGGTTGCCATTACAACTAGAAATTGCGTCCTGGCGCCTGGGCTTTTGCCAGCCCATTCACTGCTGACACCAGCTCCAAGCTAAGTGGGTCTCGGAGGGAATCCCCATCCTAAAGGGGCTGGGCTTTCCATCACCTGGGGCATGTAGCTGATTGGATGGGATCGGGTGTGTCCCCTATCCGGGAGAGCGGATCATATGTTGGGGGAGGGCCCTGTGCAGCGGTGGGCGGCTCCGTCTCAATTGAGCAGTACGGGCTGTCAGCGCTCCGCTTTCAGGGCGATCGGAGATTGGGCTGGAGGACGACGAAGCATTGCCACCAAGGGCTACATGGTGAACGCCCCGAGGACAAAATTGTCTTTCACACACCCCTGGCTATGTATCCTGGGCTCTGCTTGCCCATCTGTTGGACCGGCATAGCGGATGCCGACGGGGTAGAGTCCGCTCTTCTCCCCTTCTTGTTGCTTTTAGACCCCGGATGTCTGATTAAAGAGAATCTGAAAACACAAGACACACAAAATCCCACCACAGTAGTACCACAGTAGTGGTAAAACATTGCATTTTTACAACGAGAAAAAAAAAAAAAAAAAAAAAAAAAAAAAAAAAAAGTGTTACACCCAAGCACATAAACCCCCCCCCCCCCACTCCAAAAAATAAATAAAAAAAAAAAAAAAGGGGGGAGGAGAAGAAGTCGAAGCCTTCCCATCCCTACATATATGCACGTACAAATGTAAACGCACGCATTAGGGCGCCTACACCTGAAAACGTTGATTGCGATACATGTTACATAACGCCGCGTAATGACAGCAATAATTCTAGCGCCAGACCTCCTTTGTAAGGGTAAATAAAGCTTTGTTAAAAAAAAAAAAAAGGGGGGGGGGGGGCTAACTTTTTTAGCTGCTGGCTCCCAGATTCAAAGAAAAAATGCCATGCCCTGGTCTATCCATTCACAGGAAACTGAACGAATTACGCAACCGCATGGACGGAACCGCGCACGGCCACGCGGTTTTCCAATTGTGACAGCAGGTGCGGGGAGGAGATCCCCTGTCTGCTGTCACATTGATGGGGGGGAAAATCGGGAGTGCAGGATGCAGAGCTGCTGAAACACCTTACATGCTCCACCCTAAAAAAACGGGATGAACATGCAATATGTTCCAAGGGTGAACTTGTCCTTTAAAGCCTTTCTATACATAGTGTTTGTATTACTTTTCATCTTTTCATTCCCTCAAGTGTATATGAGAGGACTCAGAATCAGGATTTTTAAAGTTACACAGAGCACACACCAACACTGCCAGCAATTGCCCAATAATTACTAGAATTTTTATGTCTTTCATCAGTTCCCAGTTTATGAAACCCCGTCTGTACCGGTCATTCCGGGCCGCACACAGCGGAGCAACACTGAGGTCACAGTTATTACGTCATACATTGTTACCAGAACTATTCCTGTTTTATAGTCCGTGTTCCTGAGCAATGCGATTTACAAGTCCTTTAAAGACTGTCGGAAGTCCAGTGCACCCTTTCCAATAACGCATGTCCCATCGAGGACTAGATCTACATAGAGTGCTGTATTTAGATCTGTTATCTCTCAGTACAAGTGCTGCCAGTGAGGATGTTTGGCGTTGACATAAGAAATGTCACACATGTAAGATGGAGGAATGTGCCGAGTCCATCTTGGCATGTCATTAGAACCTTTTTCCCAGCTGATGATTCCCACAGACTTGCGACCAAATATGCTTCTGTTACTAATCAAAGTGCGTGCGTTGAGCTGATGAGAAAACCATCAAATGATTGGATCAATGTGTTCAGTGTTCCTAGGACAGTACACAAGTAAGCATGGAAATACATTATGCAAAAATATTTCACTGCAAGCCCATGCTAATAAAGTCTTAAAAAAAGAAAAGAAGTGCAACTCCATGTGATAAACGTCAATAAACGCTCAGAAACATCGCTCACTAGCGTTTAACGTTTTTGATCTATTTAAGGGGATCAAAAAAAAATAAAAAAATAAAAAAAAAAATGGTAAAACGAGGAAACTTGCAAGGCCTGCATTCCTTGAGGCCTGGTTCACACCTATGCATTTTTTTGTGCTTTTTCAGTTTTGAAGAAACACACTACAGACCATTTACCATGGTTTCCTATGGGCCACGTTCACATCTGTGAATTTTATGGAAAGGACCAGGGACTTTTTTTTCCTGTTTTTGGTTCCATAGACTTCAATGGATCAAAAATGTGTATTGAAAATTGCAAAATTTACCTGGAATATGCAAAATGCATAGATGTGAACCAGGCCTTAGACATGAATTGGGGTATCTCACCGAAAAAAAAAAAAAATTGTTGCAGCGGAAGCTCAAAATCTGATATTAGTGCAGACTTCTGGGAAAATTAGTAAGCCAATCATACAAGCAGGAAATTACAATTCTGGGGGGGGGGGGGGGGGGGGGGATCTGTATACAGAACACCATCAAGTAGCCATATTGCATTTTTCAGAAAATGACAGCACTGCAGATTGAAATAGAAAGGTGATTTTCAACATTCAATTAGAATAGGACTTGTGCTGCAATTGTATATGCTATATTATTACTTTATTTGCAATTTTTTTTTTCCCCCCAAGAAAGTGGAGTTACCCTTTAAAAAAGGACCTCCTTTTGCAAAAAAAAAAAAAAAACTAATATAAAATAAAAATAAGAAGATTAATAATAACAAAATGCACCCATACTGCACAAAGCAAAAATGTGCATTTATTTATTGCATTTGGTAGTCCATTACACTACGCCGTATGGTTGCATCGATACCAGTATCGATATCAGTGCCGATAGTGAGCATTTGCACAAGTACGTGTACTCTTGCAAATGCTCCGATGCCCAAATTGATACCTTTGCGATGAGATTTGAGCCCATACTAAAATAATGGGCTCAAAATCGCACTGGAGAGTACTTAAGCACAAGTATCAGTACTCGTACTCACCGGTATAAAAAAAAAAAAAAAACGGTATCGGTGCAACTCTACTACACAGCTGTTAATCTACAGATAACCGTACAATCAGATTGTAATGTATGGCCAGCTTAAAGTGTATGTAGTGTGAAGGACTAGCATCAAAGGTAGAGCTTGAAGGACACTGCCACTCGCTAGGTCTTCTTTTTGAGGGCTTTATTTGCCCATTTTTATTAAAAGAAGTTCAAACAAAATCAGAGGTTTCCCCGTGACGTGACATTCAGCCTCCTGGCTCATACATACAGCAGTGTTGCTCAGGCCTTCCACTTCAGGCTCTTGTCTGTCTCCTATAGACTATTCCATTGGCAACACCATCCATTTAGATAGCAGCCCCTCGCTGCTCTGACCCTCAGACCTGGGTCTCTGGCTTCCAGTGTGCAGAGAACCACTCTATGGCTTCCCCAGTGCACACCGGCACTCGTCGGCTTCCCCAGTGCACACCGGCACTCGTCGGCTTCCCCAGTGCACACCGGCACTCGTCGGCTTCCCCAGTGCACACCGGCACTCGTCGGCTTCCCCAGTGCACACCGGCACTCGTCGGCTTCCCCAGTGCACACCGGCACTCGTCGGCTTCCCCAGTGCACACCGGCACTCGTCGGCTTCCCCAGTGCACACCGGCACTCGTCGGGAGGGTGGAGCCCAGAATGCTGGTCCTGACTCTATCAGGCCCACACACACCTGAACAATCAGTGTGCCGGTGAGTCTCAAAACCCGGATTCAGGACTGGGGATTTCATCCCACCCGGATCTCTAAGAAATCCCCAGGCTCCAGGTCCCAGAGTGGACTTTAGTAAATCATGAGGAAACTGAAAAGCCAGTTTCCCCCAAAACAAGCAAATACCCTGGAGCCCCTCAACCTGCCTGGTTGAGAATCCTGTATTCATCCACTGGTGGGGTACCACACTACCACAGTAGGTGTAAACCCCAACAATGAAATTCTCTTATTTGCTCCCTTTTGGCCTATTAAACATACCAACAAAAGCAATTTTGTTAGCTCTGTTCAGTGAGTGCAGATACATATCTGTTGATCCTGCCAGAAATCTTGTGAGCTTGCAATGTCCTGTACACTCTACTGACTGCAATATGTAAGCATCGTTTCAGTGAACTGCCTCTTCTGATGCCATAGCAAAAAGGATTGAGGAAAGTGATCTGCAGTAATATCTTAAAGCAGAATTAAACCTAAAAAAAAAAAAAAAAAAAAAAACTGCAGACAGGCATAAACTCTTCTCCCTGCCCGTCACCCCTTGTGTACACAGTTACGCATGCGCAGCTCAGCGTACATTTATGGCACGGCTCTGTGACAATTGGACACATGTGAGCATGCGTGATAGTGATGTCATCGCAGCATGGTCAACTAAGCGACCGAAGAGCTGGAACCTGAAAAGACTGGGAGAAGATAGGAGCACCCATGACCGGCTGGAACAATGAAAGTGCAGCACTGGAGAAAATTACTAGCCTGGAAATTCTACAATAATGTACCAATACACCGTGCATACTAGCACATTATGGCTAAAAGCTCCTGGGGCCAGATTTAAAAAATAAATATATTTATGGAGGTTTCATTCTGCTTTAAAGTGGAGTTCCACCCAAATTTGGAACTTCCGCTTTATCCACTCCTCGCCCCCTTACATGCAATTTTTTTTTTTGGGGGGGGGGGGAGTGGGGGCTTCAGTAGGAGTGGAACTTCCTGTCCCACTTCCTCCTTCCGCCCTGGGCTCGCCTAGGCGATACGTCATATCGCCTTGTGGCGGCCCCTCCCTGTAGGCGATCACCTGGGACGTGACAGGTCCCAGGCGATCGCCTGACCATTCAGAGAGCGCTGCGCCGTTCGCGCATGCGCAGTGAGTGCCCGGCCGTGAAGCTAAAATCTGTCACGGCCGGGTGCCCACACAATGAATGGAGGCGCCGGCGGAGAAGGGTGGGAGAGGAGCGGAGCTCCAGGCGGCGCGTCGCTGGACAGTGGAACAGGTAAGTGTATGTTTATTAAAAGCCAGCAGCTACACTTTTTGTAGCTGCTGACTTTTAATAAACATAAAAAAAAGGGAGGTTGAGACTGTTTGCATAGGGTACACAGACCAAATTTGTCCTTCCACTTCTGCTTTACATACTTTTCCTCTTGATTTCTTCTTTCTTTTCTCTTTCTCTTTGCTATTGACTGTTTATAATTTTTGGCTTTTTTAGGCGCTAGTTGGTAATAGTGAGTACCGACTTGAAACGTGCTTGCATAAAGCCCCAGTGATGTACAAGTTTGTATTAACATATTATGTTCTAATAGGTCTTATTACCTAAACTAATTGGAATGTTGCAATAAGAGTAGTTGCGCCTACTCCTGTTTTTCTTTGTAACACTTTCTATTTGCTCAATAAACTTGTAATGTTTAAAAAAAAAAAAAGGGAGGAACTCCCCTTTAAGTGACAACACTGCTCCTCCACTAATACGGCACAGTGAGTGAGAGTTGTCACCCTAGAACAGGAAGTGTGTTACTGGCAGAATGGCAGGTAAAAGAAAAAAGTCAGATAAAAGAAAGTGAATGCAGCCATCACATCCAAGAACTGCCAAGCTGCAACATATTACTATATATATATATATATATATATATATATATATATATATATATATATATATATATATATATATATATATATATATATATATATATATATATATATCTCTCTATCTATCTATCGACATACAAGGGCAGAGGACATGGGGCAATTCCCCTCTGGTCAGTACAGTTACAGTCCAGGCACATCAGTACACATTGTTCAGTTTCACACACCCGGCAAATACCAATGTTTATTTGGTGAATCATCCTGGCTACTTTATGCACAGAAAATTCCAGAGAAGCAAAGACAACGTCCTATCTAATACAGAAACTGATTACCTCGCTCTGGGCCTTGGGATCGCCAGCTCTGGCCTTTTCTAGCAGCTCGGAATCCAGATCCTCACTCATGGATTCTGCAACAAGAAGGGCAAATTACAGAGATTAGTTCAAACGTTGTACAACATCTCCAGCAAACTGTGCAAAGGCTATGCTAAGTAAACTGGTTATTAGATAGACCACACATCCTGAACCCCCATGTTCCTCAATGCACACTTCCTGCAGGTTAATAGCCATCTGTTCAAATCAAGACAGATCACATTACCTGCTAAATAACATTATATATGAAACTCCCTCCATCCGCAAACTTTATAAAAAAGGAAAATATTGCGTATTTTCAGCAAATATTTTAGGGGTCTATGTATGGCCATACAAATGTCTTAAAGACTACTGTATTGTCTGTAATATGATTATCTCCTATGATCATCATCTCCTAGCAGTGGCCATAATGCTGTACATTTCAAAAAAAACAAACTGCATTATGGCCACTAGATGGATGAAATAATCAAAGGAGATAGTCATATTACAAACAAATTGGCGATTATTCGTTGTGCCTGTGAGAATGCTTAAAGTGGGAGAAAACTCCCATCTCCAATAGGGCTTACCTATAGGTACTGTAAATATCGCCCAAATGTGCTCCGTATATGATGCATACTAGCACATTATATTACCCTGCAGGTCAGAAATAAAAAACCCCACCCAGCGGTTTACTACCTCAGGCCTACTATGGCCGAGTGCAGGGTGTACCAAGATGGGCGTTGCGGTCTTCTGACGGAATGTCACTCCATTACTGAATATGACAGGTCACAGATTCTGACGGAACAGACACTTGTCTGTCTCGCTTGCAGAATTGAATCCTTTAAAGATCAGCTGTCTCCATTATGCCAGCCAATTGCCAATCAGTGCTGCCTGTCCATCAGTGCTGTGCCACCCATCATTGCCACCTATCAGTTTAGTGCCCATCATTGCCACCTATCAGTTTAGTGCCCATCAGTGCCGCCTATCAGTTTAGTGCCCATCAGTGCCGCCTATCAGTTTAGTGCCGCCTATCAGTGCCACATCATCAGTGCATCCCAGTGAAGGAGAAAAACGTACTTATTTACAAAAAAATTTACAGAAACTAAGAAAAAGTTTCACATGACATTATAAAAAAGAAGGTTTGGTAATCTGTATCGGCGAGTACTTGGAAATAAAAGTATCGGTACCTGTACTCGGTTCTAAGAAAAGAGTGGTATTGGTGTAACCCTACATACAATGATCACATTCAGCAAGCACTATGATCGTCTTTGCTTGACAGAAGTGTGATCGTTTGATCGACTTCCATCGAGGAACCTTGCTGGAAAAAAATAAATAAAAAACACACACACACACACACACACACACACACACACACACACACACACACACACACACACACACACACACACACACACACACACACATATAGTGCCTTGCGAAAGTATTCGGCCCCCTTAAACTTTTCATCCTTTTGCCACATTTCAGGCTTCAAACATAAAGATATAAAATTTAAATTTTTTGTGAAGAATCACCAACAAGTGGGACGCAATTGTGAAGTGGAACGAAATCTATTGGATATTTTAAACTTTTTTAGCAAATAAACTGAAAAGTGGTGCGTGCAAAATTATTCGGCCCCTTTACTTTCAGTGCAGCAAACTCACTCCAGAAGTTCAGCGAGGATCTCTTAATGATCCAATGTTGTCCTAATGACTGATGGTGATAAATAGAATCCACCTGTGTGTAATCAAGTCTCTGTATAAATGCACCTGCTCTGTGATAGTCTCAGGCCTGGTTCACACTGGGGCGACAAACGCTCCGACATTGGGAGCTCATGTCGCATGACGTGTGAAAAATAGGATTTTATAACAGCTTACCTGTAAAATCCTTTTCTTGGAGTACATCA
The DNA here is from genome assembly GCA_029206835.1 of Rana muscosa. Taxonomy (NCBI): domain Eukaryota; kingdom Metazoa; phylum Chordata; class Amphibia; order Anura; family Ranidae; genus Rana; species Rana muscosa. The sequence continues at coordinate 104,582,862 of CM055116.1, read as the reverse complement.
CGGGACACAGAGCGACATAGTCATTACTAATGGGTTATATAGATACCGTCAGGTGCTGGCACTGGCAACTTCCAAAACCGGAAGTACCCTCCCCTATATAAGCCCCTCCCATCCGGGAGCACCTCAGTTTTGTAGCAAAGCAATAAGTGTCCCTAAAGAGGGGCGGGAGCTCTGTGTCCCGTGATGTACTCCAAGAAAAGGATTTTACAGGTAAGCTGTTATAAAAATCCTATTTTCTTTCTCGTACATCACGGGACACAGAGCGACATAGTCATTACTAATGGGATGTCCTAAAGCAATGCCAAATGAGGGGGGGGATACACCATATATAAGCTGAGCGCTATCAGACATGAGGATCTTTTGCGGCCTGCAACACACTGCGCCCAAAGGCGACATCCTCCTGACTTCTAACGTCCACCTGGTAGGACCTAGTAAACGTGTGTACCGAAGACCATGTTGCGGCCTTACAGATTTGAGCCAGGGAGGCCTGGTGATGCACTGCCCATGAAGTTCCAACTGCTCTCGTGGAGTGCGCTCTAACTTTGAACGGAGGCGGTCTCCTTCTCAAGCCATAAGCTTGCATAATGACCTGTCGAATCCACTTGGCTAAAGTAGATTTTGACGCTGCCTGACCCTTTCTGGGGCCTTCCGGCAGAATAAACAAAGTATCCGTTCTGCGAATCTGAGCAGTGGCTTTTAGATAAGCTTTAACTGCTCTTACTACATCCAAAGAATGCAATAACTTTTCCTCTACCGAAGTAGGTTTGGGGAAAAAAGAAGGAAGAACCACATCTTGGTTCAAATGAAACCTCGATACCACCTTAGGAAGAAAGGCTGGATGAGGACGTAACACTACTCTGTCCTTATGGATAACCAGATATGGCTCCTTACAGGACATAGCTGCTAATTCCGATACTCTTTTAGCCGAACAAATGGCTACTAGAAAAATCAATTTCCTGGTGAGAAGCACCAAGGAAATATGCTGTAATGGTTCAAATGGTTGTTTCTGTAGAACCGACAGAACCAAGTTTAGATCCCATGGACATATGGGAATATTAACAGGAGGACTAATACGCATCACTCCTTGTATAAAGGCTTTGACTAGTGAATGCGAAGCCAAGGGCCTTTGAAAAAATATTGACAAGGCCAAAATCTGACCCTTGATAGTACTCAAGGCAAGCTTCCTATCTACAGCCCACTGTAGGAAGTCCAGAATCCTACCTATTACGTACTTATGTGGATGCCATTTCTTGGCCTCACACCACGCGATGTACGCCTTCCAGATTCTATAGTAGATCTGCCTGGATACCGGCTTCCTGGCATTGATCATGGTAGATACCACAGCATTAGAGAGCCCTCTCTTTTTTAGAATGTGGGCTTCAATAGCCAGGCCGTCAAACCTAGGGCTGGTAAGGAAGGGTGGTATATCGGTCCTTGCGAAAGCCGGACGACGTGGGAGAGTCCAAGGACTCCCCACTGAAATTTTACAATCTCCGCGTACCACGCTCTTCGGGGCCACGCTGGAGCCACCGGAATCACCGGTTTCTTTTCTACCCTGATTCTGCGGAGTAATCGAGGTAACCATTGTGGCGGTGTGAATGCATATATCAGCTTGAACTGATCCCAAGGGAACACTAGGGCATCCGAGCCGCAAGCTAGGGGATCCCTTGTCCGAGAGACAAACCTGTCCCCCTTTGCGTTGAATCTGGATGCTAGAAGATCTACATCCGATGTTCCCCACCGCTGACATATTGTCCAGAAAACCTCGGGGTGAAGGGACCCTTCCTCTGGGCCTAATTGCTGGCGACTTAGAAAGTCCGCCTTCCAATTCTCCACTCCTGGAATGAATACCGCAGATATGGCTGGGACATATTTTTCTGCCCATTTCAGGATGTAATTTACTTCCCTCTGGGCTGCACGACTCCTGGTGCCCCCCTGATGATTGATATATGCCACTGCTGTGGCATTGTCTGATTGCATTCTGACAGGGGACCCTTGGAGTTTGGATGTCCATGCTACTAGGGCATACCGGCTGCTCGTATCTCTAAGAGATTGATGGGCAGGGCCTTCTGCATCCGACCATCTGCCCTGGAGAGACTATTGCTCCAGTACTGCTCCCCAGCCTATAAGGCTGGCATCTGTAGTGACCACCTTCCAAGAAATCGGACTGAAGGATTTCCTTTTTTCCAGATTCTGGGGAACCAACCACCAACGGAGGCTCTTGCGAACGGAAGGGGACAAGAACATTGTAAGTCTAGGGCCTGAACTTTTTTGTTCCAGGCTGACAGTATGGCCCCTTGCAAATTCCTTGAATGGAATTGACCGTAGGGTACTGCTTCGAATGATGCCACCATTTTTCCCAGCAGCCTCATATACAGGCGTATGGACGGCTGTCTTTTTTGTACCCACTAAGTGGATCAAATCTTTCAAAGACAACACCTTTCCTCGAGGCAAGAATATTTTTCTCTGGCCTGAATCCAACCTTAGCCCCAAGTATTCCAGACTTTTGACTGGTTTTTAGGGCTGACTTGTCTCGGTTGATAATCCAACCGTGAGATTCCAGATACTTGATCGTCTTGTGAACGACCACGTCTAGTTTTTTCACTGAGTGGTCTATCAGCAACAAGTCATCCAGATATGCCATTATCATTACACCTTGTGTTCTTAGATTGGCCAATAAAGGGCCAGAATTTTTGTAAACACTCGTGGTGCTGTGGCCAAACCGAAGGGTAAGGCTCTGAACTGAAAATGGCGCCCTTCTACTGCAAAGCGTAGAAATTTTTGGTGGACTGGAAAGATGGGAATGTGCAAATAAGCATCTTTGATGTCGATCGTGGCTAACCAATCCTCCCCTTGTAGGGCAGTGTCCACCGATCGGATCGACTCCATCGGAAAGTCCTGATATACAGGAATTTGTATAGCCCTTTTAGAATTAATATGGGCCTCCCGTCCGCGTTTGCTTCGGGACTGTAAAGAGGTTTGAGTAAAACCCGAACCCTCATTCTTCCAGGGGAACCTCCATAATTACTCCTTGGAGCAATAGTTGTTCTAGTGCCAACAGGAGGGACTCTCTCTTCCGGGGATCCCTTGGCACGTTTGACCTCAAAAATGGGAAGGAGGAGAGTCTTTTAACTCCAAACTGTATCCCAAACCTACTGCGGAGAGCACCTATCTGTCTTGATCGTGTCCCGCCAGGTCTCTTGCGAACAACTGGAGTCCTCCCCCCACCCGACTGAGTGGGGGCTTCAATGAATTTAACTTTGGGGGAGGTTTTGTACCTCCCCTGACCCAGGGTTTCTCATTACCCTGCTACTGTCCCTGTTTTTTACCCCCGGGATTTGACCGAGGAGGCCGTCGGAACTGTTAAACAGCCGATGCCCCAGGGACTGGAGAAGCAGGCCTCTTAAAGAGGGACCTCTAACTCTGCTTTTAACCGGCAAGAGCGTATTTTTACCGCTGGAAATTTTCTGGATATATTTGTCCAGGTTTTCCCTGAATAAGCGTTCACCATGAAATGGGACGCTAACCAGCCATTCTTTACAGGGAGCTTCAGCAGACCAGTTTTTGAGCCATAGGAGCCTACGCATATGTACTATAGACAGCGTAAGGCGGGAGGCCTGATGGACTGAATCCTCTATGGCGTCAACCGCAAAGCCTAAGGCTCTAGGTAGATCAGCTAGGGCAAAGCCTGCTGATCTGTCAAGTCCCTCAAGACCTGTTTCAACTGATCCTTCACTGCTTAGCAGACCCCAATAGCTGCTACTGCTGGTTGTATCACCAAGCAGATTTTCATAAGGACTCCAATCTTTTATCTATTGGGTTCTTGAACATTTGGACATTATCCACTGGACATGTCAGTGATTTATACATACAAGAGATGGCTGCGTCCATTGTAGGGACCTTCCATTTTTTTTTTTTTTTTGATGAACTTATCCTCCATGGGATAGACCACCGGAAATCTCTTGGGGGAATAAATATTTTCTCAGGACGTTCCCAATCCTGGTAAATGAGCCCTTTCAGTAAAGGGTGAAGTGGAAAAGAACAAACAGTCTGGGGGCTTCTAGCGACCCCAACGAGGATACAGTAGTGGTTGATGGTTCCGCAAGGTGCATTTTTAAATGCTGATCGGACCATGTTAGTCAGAGACTGAACCCATAATCTTTCAGCTTGAGATGCTGAGAAAAGGTTCCCCCACTGTTGATTCCTCTATAACAGAATCAACCTTATCCTGATCCCCTTCAGGCAGGTCGATCCCTGTATGGGACTGTTGCTCTGCTAACAGGCACTCTGAAGGAGGAGACGGAGATCGGGCGTGCTTTCCCTGACAGGGAGGCAGCGATAAATGTTGACAATCTCTCTCTAATCCTCCCAGAGCTGAGGAAAAAACCTCCTCTGTTACATACACAGGAGCAGGTGACTGAGGACAGCCACAGTACCATGTACCCCTGCGGGGTCTCTACAGTCACTTACCTCTGAACTTCAGGGGAGACTGGTGCCAGGAGTATGCCCAAGATCCTCCGAGCCCGATGAGACCCCCTTCGCTTCCTGGAAGATTCAGTTCCGGAGCTTCTGGACGGCATATTCCTAAGCCTAAAGCTGAGGTATTCCAGCCGTAATACACCACTTTTACTGAGAATAGTCTAGCACAATTGCTGCTATATCACAGTTGGTGTCTACTAATGTGCCTTTCTAGGGGATGCCTGTATCAACCGCTTGCTGTATGCCTTTAAATGTTGCCAGCTCTGTCTCTGTACTTCATAGCCAGCTCACTACAATATTGTGTTTTTTTTTTAAACTGCTGGGACGCCCGCACATGCGCAGAAGCGCTGCGGCGCGCACAGAGCGTCATCCCCCAGGCTCCGCCCCCTTTCCCGGCTCACCTCTATATATAGAGGCGCGTGCACGCGCACGCGCGCGGGCACGTGCGCCTTCGGCGCTAATTTCAAATATGGTAACAAGGGACAGGAACCAGGGCCCCTCTTTGCCGCAGGCCGGGGGATGGACGAGCACTGCAACATGGCAGAGGAAGCAGTTTCCTATAAGAGAACTCACCATCTGCCTGGACTTTGCTCTGCTGAGAAGAAGCTAGTCCACATGACAAGAAAACATTCCACAGCGGCCTCTAGTGGACAAACACAGGTACCGCAGTCTAATATATTAAATATATATATAAAAAAATTTTTTTTTTTTTTTTTTTTCTTGACCACCATTAAAAATTATTACATTTTTTTAGTAGTTACAGGCATGCACAGAATTTTGCGGGAATACCATTAGGTAACAGACAGAAAGACAAATTAGGCTTGGGGGTCCCCCAATAGAACCAAGTTCCTGGGGGCCCCCACTTACCTGTTCCCCGCCGCAGGACTTTGTTTGGTCCACAAAAGCCCAAACTTCACCTATCACGGCAGGCATTGTAATCAAACCTTCAGGGACCGGGTTCCCAAGGATTCCACTCCCCTGGACCTGTATAGCACCCTGCACAGAAAACATCTTGGTCGTGGGTATGACCAGAGCTCTGGATCCCAGGGTCCAGCTCTCCTAAGAGAAGCATTACAGGCAAAACCTTGCTCTTCTCTGCAAGGCCCGGGTACCGACCGTTTAGCTATGAAGCTTTTTTGGTCGGATCCGGAATAGCTTACTGAGGCCCAAAAGAACCTGTACGCAAGCTCAGTGAAAAACACATGTTTCTTCTTGGCCAACACCTTAGACACTGGCAAAAAACTGAGGTGCTCCCGGATGGGAGGGGCTTATATAGGGGAGGGTACTTCCGGTTTTGGAAGTTGCCAGTGCCAGCACCTGACGGTATCTATATAACCCATTAGTAATGACTATGTCGCTCTGTGTCCCGTGATGTACGAGAAAGAAATCAATGTTTCCCTATGAGAGCCGTCTTAACTGGTCCGACACATGTCGGTCCGACTTTGAGAATGCTCCCTGTACTACTTTGGTCCGACTTTGATCTGACTTCAGCCCATTGACTATCATTGAAGTCGGATCAAAGTCGGACTGCAGTCTTGCATGATCCGACTTTGGCATGCGACTTGTGCTGTACTGCTCGAGGGGGAACTCCAGGCCAAATTTTAAATAAAAAACCGGCGTGGGTTCCCCCTCCAGGAGCATACCAGGCCCTTGGGTCTGGTCTGGATTTGAAGGGGAACCCCTACGCCGAAAAAACGTCCCCCCTCCCTCCTGAACCGTACCAGGCCGCATGCCCTCAACATGAGGGGTTTGGTGCTCTGGGGCAGGGGGGCGACCTGCGGCCCCCCCACCCCAGAGCACCCTGCCCCCATGTTGATGAGGACAGGGCCTCTTCCCGACAACCCTGGCCGTTGGTTGTCGGGGTCTGCGGGCGGGGGGCTTATCGGAATCCGGGAGCCCCTTTAATAAAGGGGCCCCCGGATCCCGGCCCCCCACCCTATGTGAATGAGTATGGGGTACATCGTACCCCTACCCATTCACCTGGTGGAAAAAAATTGCAATAAAAAAAAAAAAAAAAAACACACAGCTTTTTAAAGTATTTTATTGCACAGCTCAGGGGGTCTCCGCGCTCTCCGGTTCTTTCTTCTGCCGGGCCTCCGCTAACTTCTTTAGCTCTTTTGCTAGCGGAGGCCTTGATATAGGCTTCTCACGGCGTCACAGTCACATGCTTCGGGGCCACCATGAGAAGCCTAGATCAAGGCGGAACGGAGCGGACAGCCAGTATTACAGCGGGAGGAAGCAACGCGTCAACATCGAGGAGGAGAAGAGAGAAAAAGACGGCGACGCCGGGAAGACCGGCCCCTCCACTAGCAAAAGAGCTAAAGAAGTTAGTGAAGGGGCCGGCGGAAGAAAGAACCGGATAGCGGGAGAAGAAGAAGGCGACAGAGAAGACCGGGCCCCCTAGCAAAAGAGCTAAAGAAGTTAGCGGAGGCCCGGCAGAAGAAAGAACCGGAGAGCGCAGAAACCCCCGGAGCTGTGCAATAAAATACTTTAAAAAAGCTGTGCGGTTTTTTTTATTGCAATTTTTTTCCACCAGGTGAATGGGTAGGGGTACGATGTACCCCCATACTCATTCACATAGGGTGGGGGGCCGGGATCCGGGGGCCCCCTTTATTAAAGGGGGCTCCCGGATTCCGATAAGCCCCCCGCCCGCAGACCCCGACAACCAACGGCCAGGGTTGTCGGGAAGAGGCCCTGTCCTCATCAACATGGGGGCAGGGTGCTCTGGGGTGGGGGGGCCGCAGGTCGCCCCCCTGCCCCAGAGCACCAAACCCCCCATGTTGAGGGCATGCGGCCTGGTACGGTTCAGGAGGGAGGGGGGCCGCTCTCTCGTCCCCCCCTCTTCCCCTGCGGCCTGCCAGGTTGCGTGCTCGGATAAGGGTCTGGTTTGGATTTTGGGGGGACCCCCAAGGGCCTGGTATGCTCCTGGAGGGGGAACCCATGCCGGTTTTTTTTTTATTTAAAAACTTTGGCGTGGAGTTCCCCCTCAAGATTCATACCAAACACAGTGCCTGCTATTGGCGGGGATCCAAGTCGGATCCCCGTTCATTGAAAGTCGGACATAGGTCGGCTTCATGTCGCAGGGCAAAGTCGGATCCAAAGTAGGACAGATGTCGTGTCGCACTAGTGTGAACCCAGCCTCAGGGTTCTGTTGAAAGCGCAGAGAGCATCATGAAGACCAAGGAACACACCAGGCAGGTCCGTAATACTGTTGTGGAGAAGTTTAAAGCCGGATTTGGATACAAAAAGATTTCCCAAGCTTTAAACATCCCAAGGAGCACTGTGCAAGCGATCATTTTGAAATGGAAGGAGTATCAGACCACTGCAAATCTACCAAGACCTGGCTGTCCCTCTAAACTTTCAGCTCAGACAAGGAGAAGACTGATCAGAGATGCAGCCAAGAGGCCCATGATCACTCTGGATGAACTGCAGAGAATTACAGCTGAGGTGGGAGAGTCTGTCCACAGGACAACAATCAGTCGTACACTGCACAAATCTGGCCTTTATGGAAGAGTGGCAAGAAGAAAGCCATTTCTCAAAGATATCCATAAAAAGTCTCGTCTAAAGTTTGCCACACGCCACCTGGGAGACACACCAAACATGTGGAAGAAGGTGCTCTGGCCCGATGAAACCAAAATCAAACTTTTTGGCCACAATGCAAAACTATATGTTTGGCGTAAAAGCAACACAGCTCATCACCCTCAACACACCATCCCCCCTGTCAAACATGGTGGTGGCAGCATCATGGTTTGGGCCTGCTTTTCTTCAGCAGGGACAGGGAAGGTGGTTAAAATTGAGGGGAAGATGGATGCAGCCAAATACAGGACCATTCTGGATGAAAACCTGTTGGAGTCTGCAAAAGACCTGAGACTGGGACGGAGATTTATCTTCCAACAAGACAATGATCCCAAACATACAGCAAAATCTACAAAGGAATGGTTTACAAATAAACGTATCCAGGTGTTAGAATGGCCAAGTCAAAGTCCAGACCTGAATCCAATCGAGAATCTGTGGAAAGAGCTGAAAACTGCTGTTCACAAACGCTCTCCATCCAACCTCACTGAGCTTGAGCTGTTTTGCAAGGAAGAATGGGCAAGAATTTCAGTCTCTCGATGTGCAAAACTGATAGAGACATACCCCAAGCGACTTGCAGCTGTAATCGCAGCAAAAGGTGGCTCTACAAAGTATTAACGCAAGGGGGCCGAATAATTTTGCACGCCCCACTTTTCATTTTTTTCTTAGTTCAAAAAGTTTCAAAAATCCAATAGATTTCGTTCCACTTCACAATTGTGTCCCACTTGTTGGTGATTCTTCACAAAAAATTAAAATTTTATATCTTTATGTTTGAAGCCTGAAATGTGGCAAAAGGATGAAAAGTTCAAGGGGGCCGAATACTTTCGCAAGGCACTATATGTATGTATGTATGTATGTATGTATGTATGTATTTATAAAAAAAAAAGGCCGCTAATCAATGCATTCTGACAGGGGGAAGGGGAGGGGGTGGTCCCGCTGTCAGGATGAACATTAGAGCCAATCACAAGCTAGAATGTGCCTCCAAAGTCAGATGAAATATAAAATGTTCCTATTTGGCTGCAGAGAACATCTCAGGCTTGCATAACATGGACATTTCAATCAGCTCTCCAGTACATTACTCAGCTCTGTGGTTTCTTTATTCCTCTACTACAGGAAATAGAGACCAAACAGGAAAAAAAAAAAAAAAAAAAAAAAAATCAGTTGATATCTCTTGCAGACAAATAACATCTCATAAAATATCCATTGCTGTCAGAACGCTGTGCACTCACCTCCCCCAGATTCATAACATTCCTATCACGACAGCAGTTCTATTCCTGTCAGTACACACCCCTGACAACTCTGTCTTTACAGCTTCAAGGAAACATTTATTTATGGATACCCCCTTATCTATAAAATGTTTTATGCCAATAGCCAATATCCATCACAATAAAAGTGGAGCAGATACCTCCAGCCCCCTCCAATCCTGAGACTCTACACAAGCTCAGCTGCACGAGTCTGACAGCAGCTTAGTGGCCTTGCAGAACTGAGATCTTGACATTAGCTCCTGGTCATGTCTCTAACTGCATGGAGTTTGTATGTTCTCCCCATGTTTGTGTGGGTTTTCTCCAGGTGATCTGGGTTCCATCCACAATACAAAAACAGAGACGAGTTCACAGTCTTGGTGACCAACATGCGTCCCTTTGGTGTTTGAAGTGCAGCCCTTGGGACCCAGCAGTCACTAATGGAAAACAGATTTGTAATAGGGCAATTAACCCTTTATTTCTAGAGTTGATTTTTGGGGGGTTCCCCCCCCCTCCAGCGGACAACCTAACTGGGAAAATACGTCATTACATTTGACGTTTAACACCGGGGGTTATGGCTGCAGCTAGATGCCATAAACCCAGTACCTGTATTAACATTTTCTGCAGCTGCCGCTCTTTTCGATAAAGGTGATCCCGTAGTTCTTGGGCTTACCGGGAAGTCCGAGAACCAATCCAGCAGGTGCGGTGGCTGGCCATAGAGATAAGTAGAGGAAAGAAGGCCTCCGCTCATCTCTATGACCTAGGAGGCCGGGTACAAAGTCATGACCTCACTTTCCGAGTTCACAGCCAATGCAGACCAGGACTTTTTTTTTTTTAAAGCATGACCTGATGCCATTTATTGTAGAGGAGTGATGTGGGGTCTTATTGACCCCCAGATCTCTTCAAAAAGAGGATCTGTCATGCTTTATCTCTATCACAAGGGATGTTTACATTCCTTAGGGCCAGTTCACACCAGACGCAGTTCCGTGTGCTTTTTTTCTGCACAAAATGCATGCAAAGTATTTTCCATGTATTCCAATGGCTCTAGTTCACACCATGCAGTCAGTTTCCGGTCAGTTCCTGCACCGGAAACTGACTGCATGGTGTGAACTAGAGCCAACAAGAGCCATTGGAATACATGGAAAACACTCTGCATGCATTTTTAGTGCAGAAAAAATGCGCACGAAACTGAACGGAACTGCGTCTGGTGTGAACTGGCCCTTATGATAGGCATACAAGTGAGCAAAACTTTTTTTTTTTGTCCCTTTAAAAAAAAATCTTTCCTCTGCTTATCTCCATTTCCAGCTGTTGCAACTGCCTGATTGGTTCTTGGGCTTCCCGATGGAGACGAGTGAGGGGAAGATGGCCCCCACCCGTCTCCATATCATTGGAGGACAGAAGCGACGTCAAAAACGTCACTTCCGCCCAATGCTCTTAAACTTTTTTTTTATTATTGCATTTTTCTGTAAATATGAGATCTGAGGTCTTTTTGACCCCAGATCTCATATTTAAGAGATCCTGTCATGCTTTTTTTCTATTACATGGGATGTTAAAATTCCTTGTAATAGGAATAAAAGTAACCCAATTTTTTTTTTTTTTTTTAAAGAAGTGTAAAAATATATAAAAAAAAAAAAAAAAAAAAAAAAAAAAAAAAAAGGTAAAATAAATAAAAAATAATTAAACGCGCCCCATCACGCCGAGCTCGCGTGCAGAAGCGAACGCATACCTGTGCAGCGCCCACATATGAAAACAGCGCTCAAACCACATGTGAGGTATCGCCGCGATTGATAGATCGAGAGTAATAATTCTAGCCCTAGACCTTCTCTGCAACTTAAAAAGTAAACCCTTCGAAAAAAAACGAAAAAACCCTGCAAGACAAAGGCATAATCAGCTAGTATGAATAGCATACTAACTGATTATGTTTTACCTACCTCAGATCGAAGCCCCCACATGTGCTATCACCTCCTAAACCGTGTAGGTTTAGGAGATATCCTTGTTAGCTACAGGTAAGCCTTAATATAGGCTTACCTGTAACAAAGTTGTAAACGAGGGTTTACAACCACTTTAAAACATGCAACCTGTAGAATTTTTTAAACGTCACCTATGGAGATTTTTAAGGGTAAAAGTTTGTCGTCATTCCACGAGCTCCCGCAACTTTGAAGCATTACATGTTGGGTATCAATTTACTCGGCGTAACATTAATGTGACAGAGGGGTCACTTTGGACACAGGGTGAGCCAGGAAACCATGGACATTAAGAACATGGCTTGGATTGCTTGAAATTGAAATAGTAATATTAGTCCACAATATGTACTGGATGTTTTACCCTGAACTCAACAGGTTAATTGGGAGATGTGTTACCTGCCTGTGTGATGTAAATGAATCTAGGATGGCTTCTAAGGATCTTTCATTGTGTTAATTAAGTCTGTACTTGTGTGTATTGTAAAGTATCAGACAGTCTGGTGAATATAAGGGTCATGCATAGTCATTTAAACATAAAGGGGATTAGAACCTGTTGTCTCCTAGCAGACGTCAAAATAATGTGTATTGGGGCTTGTTATGGTGGGTGGAGCTGGACCATTGTTCATTCAGGTTAATGCAGTATTGGATGTGTATAAGAGTTTCAATGTTTTTGGCAATAAAGGCAGTCTATTTTTTGCAAAGATACAGATCGTGTTGTCTCGTTCTTCCGGCAGGATTAATTCCTATGGGAAGGGGTCGTCTGACTGTGGAGGATCGGCAGCAAATGTGTGTCCAGGAGAGGGAAGAGATCTAAACGGCGTTACCCCCTTTCGTATTTGGGGGTGTCGTTACAATTATCTTTCACAATACAAGAAAAAAAAAAAAAAAAAAAAAAATGGGCAAACTTTACTGTTTTTTTTTTAAATAAGACAAGTTTTTTTGTCCAAAAAAAGTGCGCTTGTAAGACCGCTGCGCAAATACGGTGTGACAAAAAGTATTGCAACTACCCCATTTTATTCTCGAGGGCAGGGGTCTCCAAACTGCGGCCCTGGAGCCGAATGCCGCCCTTTGCTTGTCTTTATCCGGCCCTTGGGGAACCATTTCTCCCTCTGATACCAATAATGGGGCATTATTTCTCCCATTGACGCCAGACATGGGACACTATTAATCCCACTAACCCCATTGATAGGGGACTATTCCTCCCATTGACCAATGATGGTGCACTATTAATCCCACTGACACCAGTAATGGGGCACTATTCAGCCCACTGACACCAGCAATAGGGCGCTTTTTCACCCCCTAATACCAAAGATGCATTGTTTATTCCCACTGATGCCAGGATACTTTTTTCTCCCGATGACGACAGTTTGGCCCTCCTAAAGTCTGGAGGATATTAAACTGGCCCTTTGTTTAGAAAGTTTGGAGACCCCTGCTCTAGGGTGTTAGTAAAAAAAAAAAAAAAGATATATAAATGTTTGGGGGTTCCAAGTTATTTTTCTAGCAAGTTTTGAACTTGTAAACACCAAATCTCAGAAAGAGGCTCGGGCCGGTTCACACAGGGGCAACATGACTTGAGCATAAATCACAGAGTGAAGTTGCCTCCAGGACAGGAGACATTCCAGTGGCCAATAAAACGAGAATCAGCTCTGTGGGAGGGAGAGGTTTGCCTGAGAAATGTATGTTTTCTTCCTGTAAAGTTGCCTTCAAAATGAACACTGATCAGACTTCTAAGCGACTTCCATTGAAATCAATGGTACAAGTTGCCTACAGGTCACCTAGAAGTCGGATTGAAGTAGTACAGGAACCTTTTTTGAAGTCGGAGCGACTGCAGTCGTGTACATTAAGACATCTCCATTCACTTCAATTAGTTTTAAAAATAGCACGATTTGGGGCAACTCGGGGCGACCTGAAGTCGCGCCCGGAGTCGCCCCTGTGTGAACCGGGTCTAAGTGGTTAGCAACCACTAGCTATACACAGTGTGCTAGAGAGGAAAAAAAAATTGCTAAGACACATGTTAAAATGCAACACTTGTGTTTTTTGGTGTGGGTCCACTGAAGTCTATTACACGCAAAAAGCAATCTGCTGCAGGCAAAGTCCCTGACCCTTTAAAAAACAAAACGCACTGGCTGAAAAACGCATAGATGTGAACGTGCACCATAGGAAACCATGTTAAATGGACTGTAGTGCATTTCTGCAAAGTCCAAAACGCATTAAAAAACGCATAGGTGTGACGTTAATTAATCCCATTGTGTCAGTTGCTGCTGCTCTACTCTTCCAAAAGCTGGCCAAAAGATGGCTCGAAATTTCTCTTGAGTTTTGAAGATTCGAGCTATGGGTGGCCCAGCAAGCACCACCAGTAAAGTCAATTGAAAAAGCCAACTGAGCCAGGTGTAAAATGGTCTGCCATAGGGCCGAAACAACTAATCGATTAATTGATAACTAATCGATTACCATTTTCATAATCGATTAATCGGCCAGTAACATAATGGGGTTAAAAAAAAAAAAAAAAAAACTAAAGTTAGCCCTTTATAGTACAAAAAGAGCAAATCACTACTGTAAATATTAATTTCACTGCCCCACAGTAAAAAATGGACCCCTTAAAGCGATTATTTGCTCTTTTTGTACTAATTTTAGTTTTTTAACCCCATTATGTTACTAAACATCTCAGGCCTGGGTCACACCTCCTGTTTTTTTTTTTTGGTGCTTTTTGCAGAAACACACTACAGGCCATTTACATGGTTTCCTATGGGACACGTTCACATCCATGATTTTTTTCAGCTGCTGCGTATTTGGAAAGAGCAAGGTTTTTATTTTAAACGCAAAACGGTGCTACTTTGATTTTTGGTTCAATATACTTCAATGGAGAAGCTGCAGAAAAGCATGTTTGTGTTTTTTAATCTGCCCAACAACAAATTGTCCCCCAAAAAATGTAATAAGCAAATCGCAGCTTAATTACCTTCCTCTTTTTTTTTTTTTTTTTTTTTAAATGTTATTAACCGATTAATCGATACAGTAATCGGCCAACTAATCGATTATGAAAATAATCGTTAGTTGCAGCCCGTGTCTGCCAAATAGAGAGTGCATCCTATCAGATGCAGTCACCGATTCGTTTTTTTTAGGCGATCGCTGATGCCACAGCTGCCTGAATACAAAAGCCGAAGGTGGAAATTCCTCTATGCCAGGGGTCTTAAACTGGCGGCCCTCCAGCTGTTGGAAAACTACAAGTCCCATCATGCCTCTGCCTGTGGGAGCCATGCTTGGAACTGTCAGCCTTGCAATGCTTCATGGGACTTGTAGTTTCACAACAGCTGGAGGGCCGCAGGTTTGAGACCCCTGATCTATGCGGTTAGATGGGGCAGAAGAGGATATTCAGCTGTTCTGCAGCCAGCGGAGCAGCTCTAGCTGACACCCCAATTGAATTTCAGCAGCTGTGCAGGGGATCATGGGAGTATAAATTAAAGGAGGGCTACAGGTAATTACATGAGCATTTAGTCCGTCTATAATGACTATAAATTCGTATTTACTAAATAGAATTTTGTATATTTATCCAGATCTAAATATTTTTTGTGGGTTAAAACAAAAAGAAAAAACAGCAGATTCTTTCAGTGGATGCTCACAATGGTAATGAAAGGCTCTGCATAAACATTTTAAGACTCAAGAAAGTCTCGGCATGCCCAGGATTAGTTCTGACTTATGATGAAATGCAGGGCTTTCTTTAAAAGGCATTCTTGTAGGTCCCCCCCCCCCCCTACTACTTACTCAACCCCTTGTAACTTCACAGGCTACTGCCACCCCTTATTTGCCATGGTTCTCCAATTGTTTTTAATGTCTTTTAACTCTTTCGTTGCCGGGGATTTTTTCCCCTGGTTTTCGCACTCATGCTAAAATTAACTTTTTTTTTTTTTTTTTTTAAGCACACCCAAAACATTACATATTTGCTGAAATCAGATGACTCAAAAAATAAAAAATAAAATGATGGTAGTCATAATTTTTTTACATCACATGACAGTAGAAAAATGGTTCAGATTATTCAGTAAATAATACACTTAAAATGATTGTAAAGGCTCGTTTTTTTTCCCCCCCTTTTCTTTTTTAAATAACAAAAGACACACACACACACACACACACACACGTTATACTTGCCTCCTCTGTGCAGTTGGTTTTGCACAGAGCAGCCCGGAACCTCCTCTTCTCAGGTCCCTCTTTTCTGCTCCTAGCCCCTCCCTCCTTTGAGTGCCCCTCAACCAGCAGCTTCCTATGGGGGCACCCAAGCCGAGTCACAGCGCCGTGTATCCATTCAGACATGGAGCCCTGACCTATTCCCCCACCCCTCTCTCCCCCGATTGGCTGACAGCTGTGGGAGCCAATGGTGTCGCTGCTCTGTCTCAGCCAAATCGGGAGTGTCGTGGATGGCTGAGGGGGATCGTGGACATCGCTGGACAGAGAATGGGCTCAGGTAGGTAATTGAGAGGGTGCTACTAAACAGTTTTGTTTGTTTTGTTTTTTTCCCCATCTTAAAATGTAAAGAATGCATTAGGATAAAAACAAAGACAAAACGAAAAAAAAAACCTCTGCCTTTACAACTCCTTTAAATTAATTTTGGTTCACACAAAGGCCTCATTCACATGGGCATACTTAAACGAGAAAAAAACAACACACAGGGGGCGCAAACGCCTAGTGCATCACCCAAGGTTTATTAAAGAAACCAAATTGCCAAATAAATACTCACAAGTAGAGAAAAGTAATATGCATGACAACAATCTCCAATGGTCGGTCAACGTGGCGACCAGCCTATAGGCGCTGTCGGCAGGCTGATGCGTTTTGGGGGCATGTCCCCTTCCTCAGAGCTCAAGCCAATAATGGTTTGCCTCCGGAATAAATGTACTGGGCACCCTATTACTCCACCGCCCAGTTGGGTGCAGTGTCACAGCAACAAACATAGTTAAGGGTTAAAAAAAACAAACAAAAAAAAAAAAAAAAAACACACACACACACCAGCCTGCCCACAATGCCTATAGTCATAGGTATAGACCGGGGTCTCCAAACTATGGTCCTCCAGTTGTTCAAGAAATACAATTCCCATCATGCCTATTCATGTATGAATGTCCGAGTTTGACAATGAATCATGGGACATGTAGTTCAGCAACATCTGGAGGGCCGTAGTTTGGAGATCCCTGGTATAGACAATGCCCGTCAATACATGGACTGACCATCGGAGATTGTTGTCATCCGTATTACTTCTGTCTGCTTGTAAGTATTTGGCAGTCCAGGTGGTTACATAGAACTTGCTTTACATTCCTTCCTGGTGTCTGACCTTGTGAGCGCTGGAGAAATGGTTTGTTCTTACACTTAAAAGGAGAAGCATGCTTTTGGACACATTTCTTCTGTGGGTCACAGGAGTGCACTTAGTTCTGCACTCCTGTGACCGAAATTCAGCCAACAGGAGGCTAATACCCGCTGTTGACTCTCAGTCTTGGCTCTGCATGGTTCCCAAAAATATTATAGGGATCTGCCCAGATGTCTGGCCAACAGCTGGCTCAGTCTGAGCATGCTACCAAGAGCCTGAACCAGCTGTTCCTTCCTTTTTTCTTTTTTTTTAAACCCACACCTCACTTTAAAGGCATTTCTTACATCTGTATGCAGGCAGGCAGTCCCATACTAGTCTGCGTTCAGAGAGACGCACCCACAAAGCAATCAAACTAGGACCAGCAGATGCGTCCCAATTGACATGAATGGGACTGCCTGCCAACAGATGCTGGGAACACCTGTGTGGGCAAACGCGGCACGTTGCATGGATGTAGGCCTAAGTATGCGTGTGCATGAGGTCAAAAACTAACATTTTCCATACAATAATAAAATAAAAAAAATAATTGGGTGCAGCTGCAAAAAGCCGACAAACTACGACAGCCAAATCCTTACTTGTAAACACGGTACAAGTTGGGTGACACAGTGGCTGGCACTTCTGCCTTGCAGCGTTAGAAAATCCTGGTCAGGAAACTATCTGCACAGAGTTTGTAGGTTCTCCCTGTGCTGGTGTGGGGGTACTCCGGTTTCCTCCCACACTCCAAAGACACGCTGGTAGGATAATTGGCACTTGTCTAAATTGGCTCTAGTATGTGTGTGCATGCATGTGCCTTAGATCAGGGCTTGACAAATTTGCTTGGAATCTAGGAGCCAGCTAAAAAAATTAGGAGCCAGGTTTTGTGATTAGCGCAGCGCGGTGCCGACTTCCTTGGCGGGCTCTGCACCTGTTCAATGAGAACACGCCTGAGCTCATCCCTACTGATCAGACAGCACGTGTGAAAGGGGCCAAGCAGGGAGATGACAAATTCATTTTAATTAACCACTTCAGCCCGAACCATTTTGCTGGCCAAAGACCAGGCCACGTTTTGCGATTCGGCACTGCGTCGCTTTAACTGACAATTGCGCGGTCGTGCGACGTGGCTCATAAACAAAATCAATGTCCTTCTTTCCCACAAACAGAGCTTTCTTTTGGTGGTATTTGATCAGCTCTGCGTTTTTTTTTTTTTTTGCGCTATAAACTAAAATAAAGCACCAATTTTGAAAAAAAAAAAAACAAACACTGGTATCTATACACTGAGTGGCATTCAATGTACCAGATATCAGTGTGCAATAGTGAATAGCACCTGGTAAATAGGCCGGACAGGGCAGGGCAAGAAGGAAATTAAGTCCACCATTCAGGGCCCAGGGAAGCCTTGTATTTTTACCAATGAATTCAAGGCTTCCCCTGATTGACCAGGCCAGGGTTGAGAGGCAAGTGGATTAACAATATCTTCACGGATCAAATTAAAAGGCTTCTCCTGAATGGCGGAGATGCCAAGAATAACTCTTTAAAGGCAGCAACAGAGGAGAATTTGCTTGTATTGATGCTGCATGCTGGAACAAAGCAGTGCTTAATGCTGGACAAAAAATAAAAACTATTCAATGTGAACTGAAACTATTTTTTTTTTTTTTTCGAATTTATAAATTTTATTTAGACACATAAACATATCACAAAACTGGCCTCACATAACCAAATAGATGTTCCACATAATACAGGGAGAAGGTGACAAAGCATATATATATCAATGCCAGGGGAGTTATTAAATCCCCTCCATTTAGCCTTCTTAATTTTAAAGCCTAAAAACAAAAAAAAAAAAAGGGGGAAAAAAAAAAAAAAAAAAAAAAAAAAGGAGCAATGCTCCTCTCGGTCCCAAATTAATAATCAAGCGTCTCCTCTCCCTGCCCCCCTCTCTTCAATCTTATCTATCACCAGATCCATCTCCATCTCAGTTATAATTATAGTCTATTAATTCAACGAAACAAAACAGTTGAACAAAAACCCCAAACACAAAAAAAAAAGAAAAGAAAAGAAAAGAAGAGGAAAAAAAAAAAAAAAAAAAGGGAGGACCTATTATGGGGAAACTTCCCCTTAGGAGACCTCCTGGTGCTTCCCCCCATGCCATCGGATCAACTAAATAAGAACTTCCGTGCTTCCCCCCTGATTATCCTAATTTTTATCAAGGAGGGTTCTTCCCTCTTCTGAAGCTAGGAAAGCATTCCAAGAAGACCAAGTCCTGGAATAGCGTTCCTGCTGGTGACGTGCGGTAAGCACTAAGTCCTCTAATTGGCTTATTTCTTTAACTTTACATATCCACATTCCTATCGTCGGCGGTATTAATGATTTCCATTTCAAGGGTATGCACGCTTTAGCGGCATCTAATAAGTGGCCTATGCTAGATTCTCTGTATTCCTTCCCTGTTATCTGGTTCGCATGTAATAAGAAGAACGCTGGGTCCTCCGGTATGCTTTGGTCTGAACAGATTTGAAGAATTCGTCTAACCTCCCTCCAGAATTCTCTCAGTTTGGGACAGCTCCAGAAAATATGTAGCATAGTACCTTTGTCCGCCTGGCATCTCCAGCACAAGTCTGAAGTGTCAGGATAGATTTTTTTTAAACTCACTGGTGTTCTATACCACCTGGTAAGGATCTTAAAATTCGTTTGTTGTACCTTAACACATATAGAAGATTCATGTGTAAACCTAAAAATATGCTGTAGCTGTTCCAAACTGAAGGACCCTCCCAATTCCCTTTCCCAGTCCAGAACACATTTCAGAGACTGGGTTTTGGGCAATATCGTCAGTATTTCATAGGTAATCGATAGGGTATGTGACATTTTCCCTTCCTCTACACATAGTTTCTCAAATCTGTTAAGTGATCTATCAAATAGTCCCGGAGATGGGAGAGTGCTAAGGAAATGGGTGATCTGTACAGCGTTCCAGAACTTTAATCTGAAGTCCCCTCTTTGTTCAATTAATTCTCCAATTGTCAACCAAGCTCCTCCCTTTATAAAATTAGATGCTTGTATACTTCCCTTATTCACCAGGTGTCTAAATGCCACATCCTCGTAGCCTGGTGTGAACAAAGGATTCCCCAATATTGGATATAGGGGGGACGTGGTAGGAGTTATGCCAGCCATAGGAAGGATTTTAGAACAAAGTTTCGCTGTGTTTCCTATTAAGGGGTGTTTAGTCACCTCTGGGTACAAAGGGAAAGCACCATGGAATTCTACCCAACGGTACTGATATTTGACTCTGCTCAATCTGGACCCACAACTTAAAATCTCTATGTCTATTCCAATCAATGACTCTACTCAGGTGTATTGCTTGATAGTATCTCTTTAACTCTGGTACCGCCAATCCCCCATTTCTTTTAGGGAGCATTAGTTGCTTCCTTTGCACCCGGGGATGTTTGCTTGCCCAAATAAAGTCGAAAATTAATCTCTGGCTCTGTTTAAAATAAATGGGCGGGATATACACCGGTAGGGCTTGTAATAGATATAAAAATTTGGGGAGAATGCTCATCTTGATGATGTTACAACGTCCTAACCATGTATATAAGCCAGCATTCCACTTATTTAGTAGTGTCTTAATTTTTTGCAACAGTGGGGGAAAGTTTAGCTCGAAAATCCTAGCTGTATTCAACGGAATAAGAGTGCCCAAATATGTTAGTGCTTTATTAGTCCACTTAAACTTAAAATTTTGCTCCAATTGCGCAGCCAACGTTTGTGGTAAATTAAGTCCCATTGCCTCTGATTTATCGAAATTAATACGAAGGTTGGACAGGCCACCAAATTTCTCAAATTCCTTCAATAAATTAGGGATCGTAATCAAAGGGTTCGTTAACGAAAATAATATATCATCGGCATAAGCCGAGATTTTACTTTCCAAATTACCTGTATGCACTCCAGCAACGTCCTGATTTGAACGTATTGTACACAGAAGCAGTTCCAATGACAGGGCAAATAGGAGTGGCGACAGGGGGCACCCCTGTCGTGTCCCATTTAAGATTGGAAAGGTCTCCGATAATATGCCATTAGCCCGTACCTGGGCCCTCGGGCACGAATAAATAGAAGAGATCCATTGTAGCATCTTACTTCCGAAACCTCCATGTCGTAAAACCGATAACATAAAACTCCAACTTACCCTGTCAAAGGCCTTCTCCGCGTCCGTGTTCAAAAAGACACATTGTAGCTGCGTTGCGTTTACTATCTGTAATAGGTTGATAACTTTTGTGGTATTATCCCGTGCTTCTCGTGTAGGCACAAATCCAACCTGATCAAGATGTATCAAGTTAGGGATATACTTTTGAATCCTATTTGCTAAAATTTTTGTGAAAAGCTTGAGATCAAGATTCAGCAACGAGATCGGTCTATAGCTTCCACAGGAAGTTGGGTCCTTTCCCTCTTTTAAAATAACCGAGATATGGGCTAGCAAAGTGTCTTGGGCCAGTCTTGCTGATGACCCTAGTGCGTTAAATAACTTAAGCATATATTGAGCTAAGGAAGGGAGGAGTATTTTGTAATATTGGGCCGTCAGGCCATCCGGTCCTGGTGCTTTACCTAATTTAGTAGAACTGAAACTATTTTTAATTCTTAATAAACTGATCCCATTCCCAGTCAGATGTTCAAATCAAAACCATCCATATATACTGTAAAATAGCAGCTTCTGGCTGCATTGAGTCACTCTCTCTCTCACCTTAATGCCACTGTCCGCGCTCTGTGTGTGATATCACTGGTATCACGTGACTGACGTGTGCACTCTGCACTGTCTGCAGCCTCCAGGCAGCTCCCTTACTGAGTGACTCACCGTGGCAGTGACATAGTGGCTCCGCCCCCTCAGCGGAATTCCCCAATCCCCAGCTCTCTGCTGTACTCATCCGACCCTGCACACAGATCGGCACAGCTGACGGCGGCGGCTCCATGACATGCTCTCTCATCAGAGGATGATCCAATCCATCCCGGCCGGCAGCTTGCCTCTCTCCAGTCCCCTTGGTGCGCCCCTCGGAAGCATAGGCCGCAAAGCCGCGGCCTCAATTAGCGGCTTAGACGATATTGCGCGATCGCGGGTGTGGGGGGGGGGGGGATGCGACGCACAGAGACACAGAATACCCCGGGCGCCAGGTCGCTAATTCTAGTCGCAATTGCGACCTGGCGCCCGGGCTTTGTCGAGCCCTGCCTTAGATCAGTGGTCTCCACACTGCGGCCTGGGGGCCTGATGTGGCCCTTTGCTTGCCTTTATCTGGCCTTTGGAGCGCTATTCTTTCCACTGACAACAGGGCATAATTTCTGTCACTGATACTAACAATATGGCACTATTCCTCCCACTGACACAAATGATGGGACACTATTCCTTCCTGTGACGGCAACAATAGGGATATATTCCTCCCATGAATACCAATGATGGGGCATTGTTTACTCCCATTGACGTCAGGGCATTTCCTTTCTCATAGGCTACAGCCCAGCCCCCTCAAAGTCTAAACGATAGTAAACAGGCCATTTGTTTATAAACTCCTGCCTTAGATTGTAAGCTCCTTGAGGAGAGAGACTGATATAAATTTACAGTGCATAAATTGCTGAATACACCGTCAGAGCTATATAAATATCCGTAAAAAATAATAGTGAAATCGTACTTTAAAATCTTAGAGAACAAACTATATACATACATACTATTTAACAGCTATCAGACATCTTAGGTCTTTTGCACACATACTGATGTTTGAAGATCAGCATTTCTGGATGTCATTTCAGGCATTTATGTTGGGCATATTTGCTTGCAAGCATTCACACGTATTTACTGACTGTCAGATGTTTCTTTTTTTTTTTTTACCAATCAACCCACAGCGCTTGTTTATGCGCCTGTGTGCACAGGCACAATGAAAAAACAAACAATGGGCTGCATTTTAGATTGGTGAAAAAAAAAAAAAAAAATGCTGTACGCCAGAAAACTGAGTGTTTTCTGGCAGCAGTGTACTAGAGGCCTTCGATTTAGTAAGGTTGCTCAGCAGTTGACAATTGGGGCCCAAAGACAGTTACTTTCCAAATACTGTCAATATTCATAAATCTCCCTCACACTGAAAGAACAATGTAATGACAGGTGAAGCAGGGGGGCTGCAAACTCTTCCTCCAGCTCTCAGCCCGTACGTCTTTCAGTTGCAGAGCTGGAGGAAGGGTCAATGGGCCACGAGTTTTGCTAAAAAATAAAAAAAGACCGAAACTTTTAGTTTCAGTTAGAAAATGTATCACATAATTTTTCTCCTTCACTGATGCGCGCTAATGAGGCGGCACTGAAGGGCACTGAAAAAGAAACATCTGAAGGGCACTGATGAGGCAACACTTATGGGCACTGTTGGGGCTGCACTGATAATCAGTACAGGTCTCCCCTTTGAGGAAAGGCCGCTGATCGTCTCTCCTCTCCTTACACTTGGACAGTGTGAGGAGAGAAAAGCAGAAAACCGGCATTTCCTTGTTTTTCCTTGTGATTGGACACATCTGATCACATGGGTAAAGAGCCGTATCATAGGCTCTTTACCGAGATCGGGGATGCGCCGTGTCCCCGGGGACACAGTGCACCCCCATGGGTGCACAAGTGCAGCGAGAGTGGGGGGTCATACGACATCGTCCCAGAACAAGAAAGCACCCTGCCCGCCGTCATTTGTCTATACAGCGGGTGGGAGTTGGTTAAATAACTTTTCAACTCAAAAATGCGCTTTGTAGCATTTGTGCGAAAAATGGAAATATTGGTCTGGGCAGTAAAAGGGTTAAAGTAGAGTTGCTCTTTAAATTTCAGCAGGTATGCAAAGAACTCAGAGGGAGGAATCACAGTGATAAACACACATCTATAATGGTATTTGAGGGTTCTTTAGGCATACCTGGCACAGCTGCAAAGCCTCCGGGTGATCCGGGGCTAGAGGGTCCCGCTTTATGGGTCTCTTCTTGCACCTCTGTGTCAGTAGCTGCATTCAGCTGTGATCGGCCAAGTACATGCGGGGCAGCGGCTGGCTCCGACTCCATGTTTTCTGGAAGAAATAAAAAGTCATATTTCGTTATTGGAACATCGTTGTGCCAGCTACAATTTAAAGGAAAATTCTGAAGACAGGTCCAACACGGATTATTCCAAAAATGGTGCAACTATGCAGCGTTCTGACCCTTTCCCGAACAATCAAGTTGATAAAACAGAATGTAATGATTTGATGCTGATACAACAATACTATGAATTACTGTCCTGCAAAAGCCAGATAAATCCTCTTCTCTTAGCTGCAGAGTTTAGTGCTTCCTTGATCATCATCCAGCTTAGAGCAAGAGGTAAACGTGACTTTCTCCAGATCTAGCAGATTGAGGCCAATAAATTATTCATCCCCAGTTGCAGAAAAAAACAAAACCACAGAACAAAAATTAATAGTACTGCAGCTTACTGGTCCATAAAGCATAACTCTACTCTTGTAAAGAAAAAAAAAAAAAAAACACAATACCCTTCTGGCTGGGTGGTCTTTATACAATGCAAAGATTTTGGCAGGACTTTGTTGCAGATTCCTACCCGTTTCTGCGCCGAAGAAATAGCCTTTTGTTCCACTTTGTATCTTTGGATACTAATTTTGAATGGGAGGGACTTTTTCCATTTTCAATCAGCTGATGCACTTACAAGCTCTAATGGGGAAACTTGCTGTGTTGGAATCCCTTTAGAAAGTGATTAACCCCTTCGGAGTATCTCACCAAAAATGTTAAAATGTCTGTTGCAGAGGATGCCTAAAATCTGACTTGTATCTTAGTTCAGACATCTGAAAAAATCAGTGAGCTAATCACACAAGCAGGACATTACACTTCTCGGGGTGTCCGGTACACCAAATGTGCACCGAACGCCTCCGAACTGCCATATTGCATTGAATTTTTACTGAAAACTACAGGAGCTGCAGATTGGAAAGGTAATTTTTAACATTCAATTAAAATATGGATTGCATAGCAATTATACAGACAATATTTGATTTGCTCCCCCCCCCCCCCCCCGGCACAAAAAAAAAAATGTGGTGTCGTCATTCGTTTTAATTTTTGACACACACCACCCCCCCCCCCCCCCCTTAATTGTAACCTGGTAATCCTGCCATTAAAGAATAAGTGTGGGAAACCATAAAAATAATAAACATATATACATATTTACCTCTATCATCGGTATTATGCTGCAGCTGTTCCCCCCCCCCCCATCAGCTCAAAACTCGCTCAGTTCTCAGGTCATCTCTGAGCAGAGAGCAGTGACTGTCAGTCACCGCTCTCTGCTCTGTCCCTCCAGCGATCACCAGAGCACCAGGCAGCAGAGGGGGTTTTAAAGTGGTTATAAACCCTTTAACCTACAGGTAAGCCTAGATTAAGGCTAGATTAAGGCTTACCTGTAGGTGCTTGAAATAACTCCCAGACCTGCACGGTCTAGGAGATATTTGCAAATCGCCGTACGGCGATTTCTTCTGCGCATGCGCCGGAGTTAGAAAGAAACGGCACAGCGTGCCCTATCTCGGGTCATGACGTTAAAGGCGTCTCCCGCGCATGCGCAGGAGTGCTGTCACGCGACTCCGGCCAGTCACAGAGCCAGAGTTCGCAGCCCCCCAGAAGGAAGAGGGGTGAAGAATGGGCCCTCGCTACTTGTGAGGAAGATGGGGACATTGCGGGCTTCTCCTGCAGGTAAGTGTCACATAATGGGCTACTATGTGATGCATAGTAGCCCATTATGCTTTATCTTTGCAGGGAAACAAAGAGGAAGTAACACCCATCAGGGTTTACTTCCTCTTTCAGAGGCTGGCTAAAGCTCTCAGCTGCACACTTAGAGGCTGAGCCAGCTACTGGTCAGGCATCTGGGTGGATCACATCGTTGTCGAGATCCTTCCAGGAGCCTGGAGTGGCTCTGTGATGTCAGCTGACAGCGGGCTTTAGCCCAATGTCGGCTGATTTTGGGTCACAGGAGAGAGAAAAAAAAAAAAAAAAGTATGGCCAAAAAAAAGCTTTGGCCATACTTCTTTTAAATTAATCTCCTGTCTTATGGTGACAACTGTACCAAGCATTATTGTCACCCTAGGACAGGGAGTGTGTTAGGACTACATAACAATGTGTTAGGGTTATATAACAATGCACGCTCTCATAACAGGGGCAGGTGTTTTGTAGTCCAGAGATAGCAGCGAACAACACTAAACTATAACAATCCAGTAGTAGAGAATGCAGGAAATTATCATCCCACAAGATTATTGGCTGAAAGAACAGCCATTTTAATTTTATTTATTTCTTTTTCTGCACTTGTCGAACATTGTTCAGAAATCAGAGTTGTTCCCATGCAGTGATTGGCATTGATCAGGTGCAGAAAAATGCCAGTCACTGCCCATTGTATGAACAGGCCCTAACTCTTTGCAGGGCATGGCCAATTTCCCCGTTGATCATTTACACCAACAAAGCGTACATTTACATTTTATCTTAAATCATATTTTCACAGCCCTAGGAACCTTAAAGAGAAACTTCAAACTGGCCCCTGATCCCTTACCTGTCATTCAGCATTGTCCTCAATTCCCATACTCACCTTCCTAGTGGATCCAGCATTATCCGAGACCAGGTGCGGTACCACCATCTTTGTTCCCGGCGTTATGGGGTGCTTTATTCCAGTTAAAGCGTCCAGCCCGCTTAATGATACGTGGCAGGCCCACCCTCCTCCAAATTCTGTGCATAAGACCTGAACCATTCTGGGATTCGTGATGTACAACGCCCAGGGAGCTGGGGTGCTATTTTTTCCTAGGCAAGCAGGGTGGCAAATAAATGAAAAAAAAAAAAATAATAAAATATATATATATATATATATATATATATATATATATATATATATATATATATATATATATATATATATATATTGTGAGGGGGTTAGCTCGGCAGCGGGTGTGTGTGACCCCCGAGATGGGCTCCCCACACAAAAACAGGCCCAGCAAACGGAGGTTGTGGTTTTCAAAATCAAAAAGGTGCGGTTTATTTTCTATTTACAGTGACAAAACACAGCAAAGCAAAAGAAACATAAACAAAATAAATCCTGGTCAACTTGACCTCTGACTAAACATACAGGTTTCCTAACTAACAACTGGGATCAGCCTAGTGCTGTCCTAGTCCCTAAGTCCCTGGTTTTAAATGTCCAAGCAAATAGCCACACAGGCTTTGTCTCACCGCACAGGGGTTCACTCTCCCTAGACAGTCCACACAGGTCTGGTTCCAGGCATGAGCTAACATCTAATGAAGCTGGGAGTTCTTATAGAGGCCTAAATGAGCTGACAAGCTTCAGCTGGTCTCCTCATCTCTGTCTGCACGACGCCCCACACTCTCCCTAGAGGTATGAGTCATCCATGAGCCCACTAGCCTTATACAACTCTCCACCTAGTTGTATAAGTCGGCGTAAAGCCTGAATCTGGGCGAAATATATCTACCCCCCTGGATGCAACCAGGTGACTTTACCTTCCTGCTGTCACAATATATATATATATATATATATACACACATACACATATACACACACATACATATCCATATATATATATATATATATATATATATATATATATATATATATATATACACACACACACAGGCAATTAACATTGTGGAAGGGAGGGAAGAACGCAAATGTAACACTCCCATTGGTTGGGCTCTCAACCAAACTGTCAGACCATCCAATGGCTGGTGTCTAAACTGATCACATGTGCAGAATCATGACAGTTGTAGATTAAACGTGGGCAAAGATGGCAGCTTCCTTGGGGAATAGGGGAATTTACTTACATTTTAAACATTTGAATCCCTGATCTTGTATATCCCACATAACTGCTTTATCAGTGAAAGAAAATTTGCACCAAAACCATAAATGGCAGGAAAAAAACGAAAGTTCTATGGGGCATTGCCGAATGTCAGTGTTGATCAGTCACAATGTTGGCGCTGGGTGCAGTAATCAGGCATTGTATGGGTTAATGCCCAAGTGTGATGGTCATTAGTCATGAATATTGCGAGAGCTCACTGTCTCTGCCAAAGGTTCTTCAGGGTTAGTTCCCTTTTCTCCACAGAAAGCAGGATTGTTCCCTTCTGTCACCAATACTCCAATAGGGCCTGGCATTCAAAATCAAGGCAGGGTGCAGAGGGGTGATCTCTGGAATGCCAGGCTTTGTCAGTCTACAGCCCTGGTGCCCAATGGCTGAATGGCAGTAGCTAGAGCACTGTTTTTTAAGGCCCGTTTACACTATGTTTTTTCTGCGCCCAGGCAATGCCATGGCACCCCAAGGGCACTCTGGGCCCAAGCAATGCCATGGCACCCCAAGGGCAAATACACAATTGTTTTTTATGTGCCCTGTTCACATCAGATTGCTGGTATGATGTGCAGTGAAATACAGACATGCTGCAATTTTACGCAGCACATCAGATGGCAACTTCGGTCACCACACCGCAGCAGTCCAGACAACGGAACAGAGCGCAAGCTCAGGTTACTACGCTGGCACTGCCCCCGAGTGCCGGGATGACTAACTCCTACAAATGCACAGAAGTGATGTCATCCCATGCTGGTCAACGAAGGCAGCCTAAAGCCTGGTACACATGATCACATTTTCTGCGGACAAAGCATAGGACTTTTGTCCGAAGGGCGTTGGCCATGAACTTGTCTTGCATACAAAACGGCAAAGAATTGTCGGCCAACAAACACAAAACTACGTGTTTTTTCAGCCCTTTAGCGCCACCCTTTGGGCAACTTCTGCTAATGTTGTGTTATGGTGAGCATTGCTTCTGAGCATGCGTGTTTGTACTTTGGAGTAATTTCCGAAGGACTTGTGTACAAACAATCGGATAATCCGACATCACACATTTGTTGTCGGAAAATTTTAAAGCATGCTATCCCACGTTTGTTGTCGGAAAAATTCGACAACAATTGTCCGAAGGAACAAACAAACGGTTGGCTTTTCAGACAAAAGCCTGCCATCACACAATTCCCATCGGAAAATCCGATTGTGTGTACTGGCCTTAAGATCGGCACCCAGCAGAAGATGCCAACGCAGGACGGGGACCGTTGAAGGAAAGGCAAGTTTAGCTCCTTTTATGAACCACTTTAATAGCCTGCGGAAGTAGTGGGCTTCTCATCATATGATCAGGGTGATAGCCAATCACATGACCCGGAGCCCACGTGCCTGCATTAAGAATCCCTAAAGGGCCAGCGGGAGCCGGCAGGATTCCCAACACATAGTTAGTCAGGTTGAAAAAAGACCAACGTCCATCTAGTTCAGGGCTTGACAAATTTGCTTGGAATCTAGGAGCCAGCTAAAAAAAAGTTAGGAGCCAGTTTTTTTTTTTTCTTAACGACCGATGCGTGCAGAAGCGAACGCATATGTGAGTAGCGCCCGCATATGAAAGCGGTGTTCAAACCACACATGTGAGGTATCGCCGCGATCGGTAGAGCGAGAGCAATAATTCTAGCCCTAGACATCCTCCAACTCAAAACATGCAACCTGTAGAATTTTTTAAAATGTCGCCTATGGAGATTTTAAAGGGTAAAAGTTTGTCGCCATTCCACGAGCGGACGCAATTTTGAAGTGTGCCATGTTGGGTATCAATTTACTCGGCGGAACATTATCTTTCACAATATAAAAGAAAAACATTTTGGCTAACTTTACTGTTGTCTTACACAGGAAACCTCAGCTGTGCTGCCTCAGGCGCCAAGTCGCTAATTCTAGTCGCATTTGCGACCTAGCGCCCGGGTTTTGTCGAACCCTGATCTAGTTCAACCAATAAAAAAGGAAAAAAAAATAAAAAAAATCATACAATCCCATATACACAACCAACCAGTGATGGTCCAGAGGAAGGCAAAAAACCCAGCAGAACACGATCCAATTTTCTCCAGCAGAAGAAAGAAAATCCTTCCTGATCCCCCCAAGAGGCAATCAGATATTCCCCGGATCTAACCTGGCTTGTTAGTGGGTCCTGAGGACAGGAGTTGAGAAGCACTGCTCTAGACGTAAAGAGCGCCCCCTTGTCCTCTGTGATGACTCAACACCAAGTTCACTATATGGACCCCTTATATATTTGTACATGGTGATCATATCCCCCCTTATTCTCCTCTTCTCAAGAGAGAACACATGACGGTCAATCATAGTGATCATAGATTTGGCTAGCAGCCTGCCTACTGGTCTCCGGTGTTACAGCCCAACTCTACACAAATTAGACAGCTCATAGAGGATTTGATTTTCTTCCATCACTGGTGGAAAGAAAGAACAATTGCACGATTTCCCCATCATCACAGACAGTGTTGATGGTAGAATGCCTCCTGCAGAGCTTTTGTGTTCTGCTGGTGGAGGCTTCCTGGCTGGCAGACCACAACGATCACTGCTGGTGGCTATAGCCACTAGCATTCATTGCATGTAAAAAAATCCGATAGGCTGGTTGTACTGAGGGCAATCGGTCGACTTGGGTACAATCAGCCTGCCCATGCATGGATTGCCTCTCAGCCAGTGCCTGCTGAATAAGGATGGGCTCAGACACGCCCGTCATGAAGCTGACACTGTGCAGTGCTAATCACAGGTAGTGAGACATTTCCCGATCTGTGGAGCCGCGGAGTGTCAGCTTCCTGGCGCCTATGCCCACCCTTACTGCTGAACCAGCCGAATTCTAATCCATGTATGGCCGGCTTTAGAAACAATCCCTTGCAATAGGGCTGTGCCCGCACCACAAAGGTGAATTGCTCATGTTATCCAGGGGGCAGGATACACAGCAGAGTTGCCAACTATCATGAAATTCAAAGGACAGTTTCCATGTCTGTACCATATTCATGGACAGGTGTAAAAAAAAATCATGGATTTTTAGAAACTATCTGTGAATGTACTGACAGTTGGCATCCCTGATAAACAGTTTTACCTGATCCTGTACTCCTCCAGCAGATGGTGCTCCCCCAGATCCCACAGTGGACTGTCCCTCTGTGTCATCATGTCCAATGCAGGGCTATGGCCCCTGGCCTTGATGACATCAGGACCTTAGACTGCGGGGGTGCAGAAGCCGTGGGGAGAAGCGAAGATCGGGTAAGTAAATCACTTTATTGTTGCCACAAATCAGCAAAATAAGCGTTGCAATGCCGGTACAGCCCAACTGTAAAGGGATCTTTTTTTTTTTTTTTTTTTTTTAAACTTCACTTGAGTGTGGCTTTAAAAAAAATATTTAATGGGCTGGTGGGGGTAGGCTAAAGGTAAAATGTAGGGGTGAAGGGGGGCTCCTGCTGAGTGTCTTTGTTGTGAGCTGTCATCCTGATCCTTCTCTCACCTACCTGGGGACCTGAAACAAAGTATACAAGCCATGAATGTAATCCTTGCTGGCCTTCACTTGCTGCATGCTTGTCCTGAGTCTGTGATTGCAGTGTAACCAGAATGACAGCCCCAGAGATCAGAGTCCTCACTATACAAAGTGACAACACATCCCACCATTACCATGCAGGCAGATGAGCCAGCTTCCTCCTTGCAGTATCAGTCCCAGCTGTCCTCCGTGCCCTCAGACCCAGCTGTCCTCCTTGCAGTGATCACAGCTCAGCCATTCTCGCATTACTTCCACCGTCCACTCTGCAATTCCACACCCATCGCTGCCTGACAGGACAGCCAATCTATCGCTCTCGGGATGACTCACCCCGGCTGGCTGCAGAGGAGAGCGGCGCTCGATTGCTTTCCCCTCTGAGAGTCAGCAGACCTGCTCCTGCTGTTTATACACACAGAGCTAAATAAAGCGTGTCATCCCTGGACTGCCCATCATACAGCCTGCCCCATGTGTGCTCATCTACAGCCTGCCCCATGTGTGCTCATCTACAGCCTGCCCCATGTGTGCTCATCTACAGCCTGCCCCATGTGTGCCCATCATACAGCCTGCCCCATCCATGTGTGCACATCATACAGCCTGCCCCATGTGTGCTCATCTACAGCCTGCCCCATGTGTGCTCATCATACAGCCTTCCTCATGTGTGCTCATCATACAGCCTTCCTCATGTGTGCCCATCATACAGCCTACCCCATGTGTGCTCATCTACAGCCTGCCCCATGTGTGCTCATCTACAGCCTGCCTCATGTGTGCTCATCTACAGCCTGCCTCATGTGTGCCCATCATACAGCCTGCCCCATGTGTGCCCATCATACAGCCTGCCCCATGTGTGCTCATCTACAGCCTGCCCCATGTGTGCTCATCTACAGCCTGCCTCATGTGTGCTCATCTACAGCCTGCCTCATGTGTGCCCATCATACAGCCTGCCCCATGTGTGCTCATCTACAGCCTGCCTCATGTGTGCCCATCATACAGCCTGCCCCATGTGTGCTCATCTACAGCCTGCCCCATGTGTGCTCATCATACAGCCTTCCTCATGTGTGCTCATCATACAGCCTTCCTCATGTGTGCCCATCATACAGCCTGCCCCATGTGTGCTCATCTACAGCCTGCCCCATGTGTGCTCATCTACAGCCTGCCTCATGTGTGCTCATCTACAGCCTGCCTCATGTGTGCCCATCATACAGCCTGCCCCATGTGTGCTCATCTACAGCCTGCCCCATGTGTGCTCATCTACAGCCTGCCCCATGTGTGCTCATCTACAGCCTGCCCCATGTGTGCTCATCTACAGCCTGCCCCATGTGTGCTCATCTACAGCCTTCCTCATGTGTGCCCATCATACAGCCTACCCCATGTGTGCTCATCTACAGCCTGCCCCATGTGTGCTCATCTACAGCCTGCCCCATGTGTGCTCATCATACAGCCTTCCTCATGTGTGCTCATCATACAGCCTTCCTCATGTGTGCCCATCATACAGCCTACCCCATGTGTGCTCATCTACAGCCTGCCCCATGTGTGCTCATCTACAGCCTGCCTCATGTGTGCTCATCTACAGCCTGCCTCATGTGTGCTCATCTACAGCCTGCCTCATGTGTGCCCATCATACAGCCTGCCCCATGTGTGCTCATCTACAGCCTGCCCCATGTGTGCTCATCTACAGCCTGCCCCATGTGTGCTCATCTACAGCCTGCCCCATGTGTGCTCATCTACAGCCTGCCCCATGTGTGCTCATCTACAGCCTTCCTCATGTGTGCCCATCATACAGCCTACCCCATGTGTGCTCATCTACAGCCTGCCCCATGTGTGCTCATCTACAGCCTGCCCCATGTGTGCTCATCTACAGCCTTCCTCATGTGTGCCCATCATACAGCCTACCCCATGTGTGCTCATCTACAGCCTGCCCCATGTGTGCTCATCTACAGCCTGCCCCATGTGTGCTCATCATACAGCCTTCCTCATGTGTGCTCATCATACAGCCTTCCTCATGTGTGCCCATCATACAGCCTACCCCATGTGTGCTCATCTACAGCCTGCCCCATGTGTGCTCATCTACAGCCTGCCTCATGTGTGCTCATCTACAGCCTGCCTCATGTGTGCCCATCATACAGCCTGCCCCATGTGTGCTCATCTACAGCCTGCCCCATGTGTGCTCATCTACAGCCTGCCCCATGTGTGCTCATCTACAGCCTGCCCCATGTGTGCTCATCTACAGCCTGCCCCATGTGTGCTCATCTACAGCCTGCCCCATGTGTGCTCATCTACAGCCTTCCTCATGTGTGCCCATCATACAGCCTGCCCCATGTGTGCTCATCTACAGCCTGCCCCATGTGTGCTCATCTACAGCCTGCCCCATCCATGTGTGCTCATCATACAGCCTGCCCCATGTGTGCTCATCTACAGCCTGCCCCATGTGTGCTCATCTACAGCCTGCCCCATGTGTGCTCATCTACAGCCTGCCCCATGTGTGCTCATCTACAGCCTTCCTCATGTGTGCCCATCATACAGCCTACCCCATGTGTGCTCATCTACAGCCTGCCCCATGTGTGCTCATCTACAGCCTGCCCCGTGTGTGCTCATCTACAGCCTGCCCCATGTGTGCTCATCTACAGCCTGCCCCATGTGTGCTCATCTACAGCCTGCCCCATGTGTGCTCATCATACAGCCTGCCCCATGTGTGCTCATCATACAGCCTGCCCCATGTGTTCTCATCTACAGCCTGCCCCATGTGTGCTCATCATACAGCCTGCCCCATGTGTGCTCATCATACAGCCTGCCCCATGTGTGCTCATCTACAGCCTGCCCCATGTGTGCCCATCATACAGCCTGCCCCATGTGTGCCCATCATACAGCCTGCCCCATGTGTGCTCATCTACAGCCTGCCTCCTCCATGTGTGCTCATCATACAGCCTGCCCCATGTGTGCTCATCATACAGCCTGCCTCATGTGTGCTCATCATACAGCCTGCCTCATGTGTGCTCATCTACAGCCTGCCCCATGTGTGCTCATCATACAGCCTGCCCCATCCATGTGTGCTCATCATACAGCCTGCCCCATGTGTGCTCATCTACAGCCTGCCCCATGTGCGCTCATCTACAGCCTGCCCCATTTGTGCCCATCATACAGCCTGCCCCATGTGTGCCCATCATACAGCCTGCCTCATCCATGTCTGCTCATCTACAGCCTGCCCCATGTGTGCTCATCTACAGCCTGCCCCATGTGTGCTCATCTACAGCCTGCCCCATGTGTGCCCATCATACAGCCTGCCTCATCCATGTGTGCTCATCATACAGCCTGCCCCATGTGTGCTCATCTACAGCCTGCCCCATGTGTGCTCATCATACAGCCTGCCCCATGTGTGCTCATCTACAGCCTGCCCCATGTGTGCCCATCATACAGCCTGCCCCATGTGTGCCCATCATACAGCCTGCCCCATGTGTGCCCATCATACAGCCTGCCCCATGTGTGCTCATCTACAGCCTGCCCCATGTGTGCTCATCTACAGCCTGCCCCATGTGTGCCCATCATACAGCCTGCCCCATGTGTGCTCATCATACAGCCTGTCCCATGTGTGCTCATCTACAGCCTGCCCCATGTGTGCTCATCTACAGCCTGCCCCATGTGTGCTCATCTACAGCCTGCCCCATGTGTGCCCATCATACAGCCTGCCCCATGTGTGCCCATCATACAGCCTGCCCCATGTGTGCTCATCTACAGCCTGCCCCATGTGTGCTCATCTACAGCCTGCCGCCGGTGTGTGCCCATCATACAGCCTGCCCCATGTGTGCTCATCTACAGCCTGCCCCATGTGTGCTCATCATACAGCCTGCCTCATGTGTGCCCATCATACAGCCTGCCCTATGTGTGCCCATCATACAGCCTGCCTCATCCATGTGTGCTCATCTACAGCCTGCCCCATGTGTGCTCATCTACAGCCTGCCCCATGTGTGCCCATCATACAGCCTGCCTCATCCATGTGTGCTCATCATACAGCCTGCCCCATGTGTGCTCATCTACAGCCTGCCTCATCCATGTGTGCTCATCTACAGCCTGCCCCATGTGTGCTCATCATACAGCCTGCCCCATGTGTGCTCATCTACAGCCTGCCCCATGTGTGCTCATCTACAGCCTGCCCCATGTGTGCTCATCATACAGCCTGCCCCATGTGTGCTCATCATACAGCCTGCCCCATGTGTGCTCATCTACAGCCTGCCCCATGTGTGCTCATCATACAGCCTGCCCCATGTGTGCTCATCTACAGCCTGCCCCATGTGTGCTCATCTACAGCCTGCCCCATGTGTGCTCATCATACAGCCTGCCCCATGTGTGCTCATCATACAGCCTGCCCCATGTGTGCTCATCTACAGCCTGCCCCATGTGTGCCCATCATACAGCCTGCCCCATGTGTGCCCATCATACAGCCTGCCCCATGTGTGCCCATCATACAGCCTGCCCCATGTGTGCCCATCATACAGCCTGCCCCATGTGTGCTCATCTACAGCCTGCCCCATGTGTGCTCATCTACAGCCTGCCCCATGTGTGCCCATCATACAGCCTGCCCCATGTGTGCTCATCTACAGCCTGCCCCATGTGTGCTCATCTACAGCCTGCCCCATGTGTGCTCATCTACAGCCTGCCCCATGTGTGCCCATCATACAGCCTGCCCCATGTGTGCTCATCTACAGCCTGCCCCATGTGTGCTCATCTACAGCCTGCCCCATGTGTGCTCATCTACAGCCTGCCCCATGTGTGCTCATCTACAGCCTGCCCCATGTGTGCTCATCTACAGCCTGCCCCATGTGTGCTCATCATACAGCCTTCCTCATGTGTGCCCATCATACAGCCTACCCCATGTGTGCTCATCTACAGCCTGCCCCATGTGTGCTCATCTACAGCCTGCCCCATGTGTGCTCATCTACAGCCTGCCCCATGTGTGCTCATCTACAGCCTGCCCCATGTGTGCTCATCTACAGCCTGCCCCATGTGTGCTCATCTACAGCCTGCCCCATGTGTGCTCATCATACAGCCTGCCTCATGTGTGCCCATCATACAGCCTACCCCATGTGTGCTCATCTACAGCCTGCCCCATGTGTGCTCATCTACAGCCTGCCTCATGTGTGCCCATCATACAGCCTGCCCCATGTGTGCTCATCATACAGCCTGCCCCATGTGTGCTCATCATACAGCCTGCCCCATGTGTGCTCATCATACAGCCTGCCCCATGTGTGCTCATCTACAGCCTGCCCCATGTGTGCCCATCATACAGCCTGCCCCATGTGTGCTCATCATACAGCCTGCCCCATGTGTGCTCATCTACAGCCTGCCTCCTCCATGTGTGCTCATCTACAGCCTGCCCCATCCATGTGTGCTCATCATACAGCCTGCCCCATGTGTGCTCATCATACAGCCTGCCTCATGTGTGCTCATCATACAGCCTGCCTCATGTGTGCTCATCTACAGCCTGCCCCATGTGTGCTCATCATACAGCCTGCCCCATCCATGTGTGCTCATCATACAGCCTGCCCCATGTGTGCTCATCTACAGCCTGCCCCATGTGTGCTCATCTACAGCCTGCCCCATGTGTGCTCATCTACAGCCTGCCCCATGTGTGCCCATCATACAGCCTGCCCCATGTGTGCTCATCTACAGCCTGCCCCATGTGTGCTCATCTACAGCCTGCCCCATGTGTGCTCATCATACAGCCTGCCCCATGTGTGCTCACCATACAGCCTGCCCCATGTGTGCTCATCTACAGCCTGCCCCATGTGTGCTCATCTACAGCCTGCCCCATGTGTGCTCATCTACAGCCTGCCCCATGTGTGCTCATCTACAGCCTGCCCCATGTGTGCTCATCTACAGCCTGCCCCATGTGTGCTCATCATACAGCCTGCCCCATGTGTGCTCATCATACAGCCTGCCCCATGTGTGCTCATCTACAGCCTGCCCCATGTGTGCTCATCTACAGCCTGCCCCATGTGTGCTCATCATACAGCCTGCCCCATGTGTGCCCATCATACAGCCTGCCCCATGTGTGCCCATCATACAGCCTGCCCCATGTGTGCCCATCATACAGCCTGCCCCATGTGTGCTCATCATACAGCCTGCCCCATGTGTGCTCATCATACAGCCTGCCCCATGTGTGCTCATCTACAGCCTGCCCCATGTGTGCTCATCATACAGCCTGCCCCATGTGTGCTCATCATACAGCCTGCCCCATGTGTGCTCATCTACAGCCTGCCCCATGTGTGCTCATCATACAGCCTGCCCCATGTGTGCTCATCATACAGCCTGCCCCATGTGTGCTCATCTACAGCCTGCCCCATGTGTGCTCATCTACAGCCTGCCCCATGTGTGCTCATCATACAGCCTGCCCCATGTGTGCTCATCATACAGCCTGCCCCATGTGTGCTCATCATACAGCCTGCCCCATGTGTGCTCATCTACAGCCTGCCCCATGTGTGCTCATCTACAGCCTGCCCCATGTGTGCCCATCATACAGCCTGCCCCATGTGTGCCCATCATACAGCCTGCCCCATGTGTGCCCATCATACAGCCTGCCCCATGTGTGCTCATCTACAGCCTGCCCCATGTGTGCTCATCTACAGCCTGCCCCATGTGTGCTCATCATACAGCCTGCCCCATGTGTGCTCATCTACAGCCTGCCCCATGTGTGCTCATCTACAGCCTGCCCCATGTGTGCTCATCTACAGCCTGCCCCATGTGTGCTCATCATACAGCCTGCCCCATGTGTGCTCATCATACAGCCTGCCCCATGTGTGCTCATCATACAGCCTGCCCCATGTGTGCTCATCATACAGCCTGCCCCATGTGTGCTCATCATACAGCCTGCCCCATGTGTGCTCATCTACAGCCTGCCCCATGTGTGCTCATCTACAGCCTGCCCCATGTGTGCTCATCTACAGCCTGCCCCATGTGTGCTCATCATACAGCCTGCCCCATGTGTGCCCATCATACAGCCTGCCCAATGTGTGCTCATCATACAGCCTGCCCCATGTGTGCTCATCTACAGCCTGCCCCATGTGTGCTCATCTACAGCCTGCCCCATGTGTGCTCATCATACAGCCTGCCCCATGTGTGCTCATCATACAGCCTGCCCCATGTGTGCTCATCTACAGCCTGCCCCATGTGTGCTCATCTACAGCCTGCCCCATGTGTGCTCATCATACAGCCTGCCCCATGTGTGCTCATCATACAGCCTGCCCCATGTGTGCTCATCTACAGCCTGCCCCATGTGTGCTCATCTACAGCCTGCCCCATGTGTGCTCATCATACAGCCTGCCCCATGTGTGCTCATCATACAGCCTGCCCCATGTGTGCTCATCTACAGCCTGCCCCATGTGTGCCCATCATACAGCCTGCCCCATGTGTGCCCATCATACAGCCTGCCCCATGTGTGCCCATCATACAGCCTGCCCCATGTGTGCTCATCTACAGCCTGCCCCATGTGTGCTCATCTACAGCCTGCCCCATGTGTGCCCATCATACAGCCTGCCCCATGTGTGCCCATCATACAGCCTGCCCCATGTGTGCTCATCTACAGCCTGCCCCATGTGTGCTCATCTACAGCCTGCCCCATGTGTGCCCATCATACAGCCTGCCCCATGTGTGCTCATCTACAGCCTGCCCCATGTGTGCTCATCATACAGCCTGCCTCATGTGTGCCCATCATACAGCCTGCCCCATGTGTGCCCATCATACAGCCTGCCTCATCCATGTCTGCTCATCTACAGCCTGCCCCATGTGTGCTCATCTACAGCCTGCCCCATGTGTGCTCATCTACAGCCTGCCCCATGTGTGCCCATCATACAGCCTGCCTCATCCATGTGTGCTCATCATACAGCCTGCCCCATGTGTGCTCATCTACAGCCTGCCCCATGTGTGCTCATCTACAGCCTGCCCCATGTGTGCCCATCATACAGCCTGCCCCATGTGTGTCCATCATACAGCCTGCCCCATGTGTGCCCATCATACAGCCTGCCCCATGTGTGCCCATCATACAGCCTGCCCCATGTGTGCTCATCTACAGCCTGCCCCATGTGTGCTCATCTACAGCCTGCCCCATGTGTGCCCATCATACAGCCTGCCCCATGTGTGCTCATCATACAGCCTGTCCCATGTGTGCTCATCTACAGCCTGCCCCATGTGTGCTCATCTACAGCCTGCCCCATGTGTGCTCATCTACAGCCTGCCCCATGTGTGCCCATCATACAGCCTGCCCCATGTGTGCCCATCATACAGCCTGCCCCATGTGTGCTCATCTACAGCCTGCCCCATGTGTGCTCATCTACAGCCTGCCGCCGGTGTGTGCCCATCATACAGCCTGCCCCATGTGTGCTCATCATACAGCCTGCCTCATGTGTGCCCATCATACAGCCTGCCCTATGTGTGCCCATCATACAGCCTGCCTCATCCATGTGTGCTCATCTACAGCCTGCCCCATGTGTGCTCATCTACAGCCTGCCCCATGTGTGCCCATCATACAGCCTGCCTCATCCATGTGTGCTCATCATACAGCCTGCCCCATGTGTGCTCATCTACAGCCTGCCTCATCCATGTGTGCTCATCTACAGCCTGCCCCATGTGTGCTCATCATACAGCCTGCCCCATGTGTGCTCATCTACAGCCTGCCCCATGTGTGCTCATCTACAGCCTGCCCCATGTGTGCTCATCATACAGCCTGCCCCATGTGTGCTCATCTACAGCCTGCCCCATGTGTGCTCATCATACAGCCTGCCCCATGTGTGCTCATCTACAGCCTGCCCCATGTGTGCTCATCTACAGCCTGCCCCATGTGTGCTCATCTACAGCCTGCCCCATGTGTGCTCATCTACAGCCTGCCCCATGTGTGCCCATCATACAGCCTGCCCCATCCATGTGTGCCCATCATACAGCCTGCCTCATCCATGTGTGCTCATCATACAGCCTGTCCCATGTGTGCTCATCATACAGCCTGCCCCATGTGTCCTCATCTACAGCCTGCCCCATGTGTGCTCATCTACAGCCTGCCCCATGTGTGCCCATCATACAGCCTGCCTCATCCATGTGTGCTCATCTACAGCCTGCCCCATGTGTGCTCATCTACAGCCTGCCCCATGTGTGCCCATCATACAGCCTGCCTCATCCATGTGTGCTCATCTACAGCCTGCCCCATGTGTGCTCATCTACAGCCTGCCCCATGTGTGCTCATCTACAGCCTGCCCCATGTGTCCCCATCATACAGCCTGCCTCATCCATGTGTGCACATCATACAGCCTGCCCCATGTGTGCTCATCTACAGCCTGCCCCATGTGTGCTCATCTACAGCCTGCCCCATGTGTGCCCATCATACAGCCTGCCCCATGTGTGCTCATCATACAGCCTGCCCCATGTGTGCTCATCTACAGCCTGCCCCATGTGTGCCCATCATACAGCCTGCCCCATGTGTGCTCATCTACAGCCTGCCCCATGTGTGCTCATCTACAGCCTGCCCCATGTGTGCCCATCATACAGCCTGCCTCATCCATGTGTGCTCATCTACAGCCTGCCCCATGTGTGCTCATCTACAGCCTGCCCCATGTGTGCTCATCTACAGCCTGCCCCATGTGTGCCCATCATACAGCCTGCCTCATCCATGTGTGCTCATCATACAGCCTGCCCCATGTGTGCTCATCTACAGCCTGCCCCATGTGTGCCCATCATACAGCCTGCCTCATCCATGTGTGCTCATCTACAGCCTGCCCCATGTGTGCTCATCTACAGCCTGCCCCATGTGTGCTCATCTACAGCCTGCCCCATGTGTGCCCATCATACAGCCTGCCTCATCCATGTGTGCTCATCATACAGCCTGCCCCATGTGTGCTCATCTACAGCCTGCCCCATGTGTGCTCATCTACAGCCTGCCCCATGTGTGCCCATCATACAGCCTGCCCCATGTGTGCTCATCATACAGCCTGCCCCATGTGTGCTCATCTACAGCCTGCCCCATGTGTGCCCATCATACAGCCTGCCCCATGTGTGCTCATCTACAGCCTGCCCCATGTGTGCTCATCTACAGCCTGCCCCATGTGTGCTCATCTACAGCCTGCCCCATGTGTGCCCATCATACAGCCTGCCCCATGTGTGCTCATCATACAGCCTGCCCCATGTGTGCTCATCTACAGCCTGCCCCATGTGTGCCCATCATACAGCCTGCCCCATGTGTGCTCATCTACAGCCTGCCCCATGTGTGCCCATCATACAGCCTGCCCCATGTGTGCTCATCTACAGCCTGCCCCATGTGTGCCCATCATACAGCCTGCCCCATGTGTGCCCATCATACAGCCTGCCCCATCCATGTGTGCTCATCTACAGCCTGCCCCATGTGTGCTCATCTACAGCCTGCCCCATGTGTGCTCATCATACAGCCTGCCCCATGTGTGCTCATCATACAGCCTGCCCCATGTGTGCTCATCTACAGCCTGCCCCATGCGTGCCCATCATACAGCCTGCCCCATGTGTGCTCATCATACAGCCTGCCCCATGTGTGCTCATCTACAGCCTGCCCCATGTGTGCTCATCTACAGCCTGCCCCATGTGTGCTCATCATACAGCCTGCCCCATGTGTGCTCATCATACAGCCTGCCCCATGTGTGCCCATCATACAGCCTGCCCCATGTGTGCCCATCATACAGCCTGCCCCATGTGTGCCCATCATACAGCCTGCCCCATGTGTGCCCATCATACAGCCTGCCCCATGTGTGCTCATCTACAGCCTGCCCCATGTGTGCTCATCTACAGCCTGCCCCATGTGTGCCCATCATACAGCCTGCCCCATGTGTGCTCATCTACAGCCTGCCCCATGTGTGC
Organism: Rana muscosa; assembly: GCA_029206835.1. Classification (NCBI taxonomy): domain Eukaryota; kingdom Metazoa; phylum Chordata; class Amphibia; order Anura; family Ranidae; genus Rana; species Rana muscosa. The sequence continues at coordinate 104,541,091 of CM055116.1, read as the reverse complement.
TCATCTACAGCCTGCCCCATGTGTGCCCATCATACAGCCTGCCCCATGTGTGCCCATCATACAGCCTGCCCCATGTGTGCCCATCATACAGCCTGCCCCATGTGTGCTCATCTACAGCCTGCCCCATGTGTGCTCATCTACAGCCTGCCCCATGTGTGCTCATCTACAGCCTGCCCCATGTGTGCCCATCATACAGCCTGCCCCATGTGTGCTCATCTACAGCCTGCCCCATGTGTGCCCATCATACAGCCTGCCCCATGTGTGCTCATCTACAGCCTGCCCCATGTGTGCCCATCATACAGCCTGCCCCATCCATGTGTGCTCATCTACAGCCTGCCCCATGTGTGCTCATCTACAAAAAAAGGAAAAGGGGAACACCCCAAGGTGTACTTCAGGGGTGTAAAAAGTTGCTACCTAGTACAATAGTGGGTATGGACTAGTGATGAGCCGAACACCCCCGGGTTCGGTTCGCACCAGAACCCGCGAACGGACCGAAAGTTCGTACGAACATTAGAACCCTATTAAATACAATGGATGCGAACGTTCGAATTCTAAAGTGCTAATTATAACGACTATTATGCATGTTATTGTCCTAAAAAGGGTTTGGGAACCCGGGTTCTGCACCAGGGGACATGTATCAATGCAAAAAGAAGTTTTAAAAACGGTCGTTTTTCGGGAGCAGTCATTTTAATGATGCATAAAGTGAAAAAAAAAAGTCAAATATTCCTTTAAATATCGTACCTGGGGGGTGTCTAAAGTATGCCTGTGAAGTGCCATGTGTTTCCCGTGTTTAGAACTGTCCCTGCACAAAATGACACTTCTAAAGGAAAAAAAAGCCATTTAAAACTGCTTGCGGCTTTAATGTAATGTCTGCTCCCGGTAATATGGATGAAAATCTTTAAGAAAAATGGCATAGCTACCCCATGACCCCCCCCCCCTACCCCAGCCCATTACCAGCCCCTTTGGGTCTTGTATGGATATTAAGGGGAACCCCGCACATAAAATAAAAAAGGCCCTATATACTCTGAACAGCCGTATACAGGCGGTGCATACAAGACAGGGACTGTAGGTTTGTTCTTATGTAGAATCTGTTTGTAATTTTGAACAGGTACATTGTGTGACAGCAGGAAGGTAAAGTCACCTGGTTGCATCCAGGGGGGTAGGTATATTTCTCCCAGATTCAGGCTTTATGCCGACTTATACAACTAGGGAGAGAGTTGATGAAGCCCAGCTGAGGCTAGTGGGCTCATGGATGATTCATACCTCTAGGGAGAGTGCTGGGCGTCGTGCAGGCAGGGAGTTGATGAGACCAGCTGAAGCTTGTCAGCTCGTTTAAGGCCTCTATAAAAACTCCCAGCTTCATTAGGTGTTTGCTCATGCCTGGAACCAGACCTGTGTGGACTGTCTAGGGAGAGTGAACCCCTGTGCGGTGAGACAAAGCCTGTGTGGCTATTTGTTTGGACATTTACTAAACCAGGGACTTAGGGACTAGGACAGCACCAGGCTGATCCCAGTTGTTAGTTAGGGAAACCTGCATGTTTAGTCAGAGGTCAAGCTGACCAGGATTTATTTTGTTTATGTTTCTTTTTGCTTTGCTGTGTTTTTGTCACTGTAAATAGAGAAATAAACCGCACCTTTTGATCTTGAAAACCACAACCTCCGTCTGCTGGGCCTGTTTTTGTGTGGGGAGCCCATCCAGGGGGTCACACACACCCGCTACCGAGTTAACCCCCTCACAGTTGGTGGAGAACCAGTGGCAGTTTTTTTTTAAGCCAGCATGGAGGAGATACTGAAACAGCTGGCTCTAGCAAATGCCAATCAACAGCAGACAAATGCAGGTTTGCAAAAGAGCTTCGCAGCCCAGCAACAAGCCCAGCAGCAATCTGAGGCCCGCTTCATAGACCTGTTGCAGAAGCAAGAGCAGAGACTACAACAACAGATGGAAGCAGTAATGCAGCAACGTCCGCAGACCAGTGAGGAAAGCCATCCCACTAATACCGCGTCCTTTGGGGTGAGTCGTTTATTGACAAAAATGACTGGAGAGGATGATCCAGAGGTATTTTTGACCACATTTGAAAGGACTGCTGAAAGAGAAAAGTGGCCTGAGGAGCAGTGGGCTGGACTGGTGGCTCCTCTGTTAACTGGTGAATCGCAGAAAGCTTACTATGACCTAGAGCCTGACCAAGCAAAAGACTATGGGATGCTAAAAGCTGAAATATTGGCAAGGCTGGGTGTCACCCTGGCTGTCGGGGCTCAGCGTGTGCATAACTGGACTTTCCAGCTTGGAAAACCCCCCAGGTCTCAAATGTATGATCTCATTCACCTGAGCAGGAAGTGGCTACAGCCAGAGACTTTGTCCGCACCGGAGATTGTGGAACGTGTTGTGATGGATCGTTTCTTGAGAGCTCTTCCTACCGCCATTCAAAAGTGGGTAAGCCATGGAGACCCAGAAACGGCCGGTAAACTTGTGGATCGTGTAGAGAGATACTTGGCTGCAGAGAACCTGACGGCCTCTTCCAGAGACTCTCGGACTTTCCACCCTAAGACCAGACCATCCCCAGGGGCGGATAAGATGATTCCAAGGGGTGAGGGTGGAGAGAGTGAGAGGGTGGGAGCTCTGCCCAGGGTTTGGCGAGAACAGCCTGGGAAGTCGGGGGCTCAAGAGGCAGCCAAAAGGATTGTTTGCTACCGCTGCCGGCAAACGGGACATATTGCAGCAAATTGCCCGGTTGTGGAGGAACCCATGCAATGTGACTTTCTGACGGACAGACGTCAGTCGCTGTGTGCGACAGTCGCATGCACTGCCATTCGGGGAACTGAGAAACATTTATGCAAAATGTGTATTAATGGTAGAAATGTTGTGGTATTACTGGATTCAGGTAGCCTTGTGACCCTGATAAAGGCTGAAATAGTTAAAATAGAGGTCTCTGGGAATAGCAAGGTAGCTGTTATTTGTGTGCATGGGGACACCCGAGAGTATCCAGTGACTACAGTGTGTTTCAAGACCCCCAAAGGTACCCTCTCTCATCCAGTGGGGTTAGTATCTCAATTACCGCATGATGCCATTGTGGGAAGGGATTTTCCGAAGTTCTGGGAACTGTGGGATGATCCTGAGCCCCCCACTGGTGCCCCTATGTACCAGGAAGGTGATAGCCAGAACTCCTCTGAGAGTGGTGAGGACTCTCCAGAATTTCCCTTGGCAGTATTGGCAGGCGAGACTCAAGAAACTGGAGAGGAGCCCACCTCCTCAGACGAAAACCTACCGTCTGTGGAGTTTTCTGATCTTGAGGTTCACAGGGAAAACTTTGCCACAGAACAGTTAAAAGACCCCGCCCTAATAAAGGCACGGGAAAACGTAGTGGAAATAGATGGCGAGTTAGTGAACCCAGATAATACCTGCACTTACCCATACTTCAGCGTAGAGAAGGACCTACTGTATCGGGTGGCAAAAAGGGCAGAAGAAACCGTTGAGCAGCTTGTGGTGCCCAAACCTTACAGGAAGTTGGTGTTGGAGTTGGCCCATGGGCACATTCTTGGAGGTCATCTGGGGACAGAGAAAACCCGAGAGAGGGTATTACAGAGATTCTATTGGCCTGGGGTGATGAAGGACATAGAAAATTATTGTTCCTCCTGCCCTGTGTGTCAGAGGTCGGCCCCGATGCCACATTTCCGTAGCCCGCTGGTCCCTCTACCCATCATTGAGGTCCCGTTTGAGAGGATCGCAATGGATTTGGTAGGTCCTATAATCAAGTCCGCTAGGGGGCACCAGTACATATTAGTTATAATGGACTATGCCACCCGTTATCCAGAAGCGATCCCTCTCCGAAATACCTCGGCCAAAACCATAGCCAAAGAGCTATCTCTTGTTTTTAGCCAGGTGGGTATTTGTAAAGAACTGCTTACGGACCAAGGTACACCCTTTATGTCCCGGGTTATGAAAGAGCTGTGTAAATTGTTCAAAGTGACGCAATTGCGTACGTCTGTGTATCACCCCCAAACCGATGGGCTGGTTGAAAGATTCAACAAAACCCTAAAACAAATGTTGAAGAAAGTGGTGGATAGAGATGGAAAGGATTGGGACTGTCTACTTCCTTATTTGATGTTTGCTATTAGGGAGGTGCCCCAATCCTCTACGGGATTCTCCCCCTTTGAGTTACTGTATGGGAGACACCCAAGAGGGCTGTTGGATATTGCCAAGGAAACTTGGGAAAGTGAGAGTTCTCCCCACAGGAGTGTGATTGAGCATGTCGCCCTGATGCAAGATCGAATTGCACAGGTAATGCCCATCGTGAAGGAACATTTGGCCCAAGCGCAGTTGGCACAGCAGAGAGTGTACAACCGTGGAGCCAAGACCCGTACCTTTTCCCCGGGGGATAGGATATTGGTACTTGTCCCTACGGTTGAAAGTAAATTCCTTGCCAAATGGCAAGGCCCCTACGAGATAATGGAAAAAGTGAGCGAAGTGAATTACAAGGTCAGACAACCAGGAAGGCGAAAGCCCGAACAGATCTATCACGTTAATCTGTTGAAAGCCTGGAGGGATAGAGAGTCCCTAGTCGCAGAAACTTGGTCACCAGCTCAAACTGGTTGCGTGATTCCGGAGGTTGGAATAGCAGCCACCTTGTCACAACCCCAACAACAGGAGGTTAAGGAGTTTGTGCTTCGCAACAAGGAGGTGTTCTCTGAGCTGCCGGGACAAACATCTGGGGTAGAGCATGATATTATTACCCCCGCCCGGTGAAAGGGTGAAGTTAAAACCCTATCGGATCCCAGAGGCCCGACGGGAGGCAATACGGGAGGAAGTACAGAAAATGCTGAACTTAGGGGTGATAGAGGAGTCCCAAAGTGATTGGTCTAGTCCCATTGTGTTGGTGCCTAAACCGGATGGGAGCTGGCGATTTTGTAACGATTTTCGTCAGTTGAACAAAGTTACAAAATTTGACACCTACCCCATGCCACGTATAGATGAGTTGATCGACCGGCTGGGAACAGCCCGATACATGACGACTCTTGACCTCACAAAAGGGTATTGCCAAATTCCCCTGGCCAAGTCGGCCAAAGAGAAAACCGCATTTGTAACCCCAGACGGGGCGTTCCAATATAAGAGAATGCCGTTCGGGTTACAGAATGCGCCGGCCACATTCCAGCGGAAAATGGACCAGATACTGAGGCCCCATCGGAAGTATGCTGCGGCTTACCTGGATGACGTAATTGTCCATAGCACAGATTGGGCCTCACATCTGCCAAAAGTGCAAGCAGTCCTAGACTCTATCCGGGAAGCGGGGTTTACGGCTAACCCCAAGAAGTGTACCATTGGGCAGGAGGAGGCCAAATATCTTGGGTACACCATTGGCAGGGGAGTAATAAAACCCCAACTCAACAAAGTCGAGGCCATCCAGAGTTGGCCACGTCCCAACAGCAAGAAGCAGGTACGAGCCTTTCTGGGAATCGCGGGTTATTATCGGCGCTTCATTCCCCACTTTGCTTCTAAGGCTGTGCCCCTAACCAACCTGACGAAAGGGAAAGGGTCGGTCATGATTAAATGGACCCCCGAGGCTGAGGCAGCATTCCAATTCTTGAAACAAGCCTTATGTAGCCAACCAGTGTTGTACTCACCCGACTTCTCTAAAGACTTTGTCGTACAGAGTGATGCGTCAGATGTGGGGTTAGGAGCAGTATTGTCCCAGGTCTGGAACGGGGAAGAGCACCCAGTCATTTACCTCAGCAGGAAGTTGAAGTCCCATGAGGTAAATTACGCCACGGTTGAAAAGGAGTGTTTAGCGGTGAAGTGGGCTCTAGATTCCCTTCGGTACTATCTGCTAGGTAGGCACTTTGACATGGTTACGGATCACGCTCCGTTAAAGTGGATGGCTCAAAACAAGGAGACAAATAGAAAAGTAAATAGGTGGTTCCTGGCCCTACAGGAATTCAACTTCACAGTAAAGCATCGCCCTGGCGTTCAAATGGGGAATGTGGATGCTTTGTCTCGAGTACATGAATGCCTGATTGCTGGTGTTCCAACCCCAAGGTTAAAACAAGAGGGGGGGGTATGTGACAGCAGGAAGGTAAAGTCACCTGGTTGCATCCAGGGGGGTAGGTATATTTCTCCCAGATTCAGGCTTTATGCCGACTTATACAACTAGGGAGAGAGTTGATGAAGCCCAGCTGAGGCTAGTGGGCTCATGGATGATTCATACCTCTAGGGAGAGTGCTGGGCGTCGTGCAGGCAGGGAGTTGATGAGACCAGCTGAAGCTTGTCAGCTCGTTTAAGGCCTCTATAAAAACTCCCAGCTTCATTAGGTGTTTGCTCATGCCTGGAACCAGACCTGTGTGGACTGTCTAGGGAGAGTGAACCCCTGTGCGGTGAGACAAAGCCTGTGTGGCTATTTGTTTGGACATTTACTAAACCAGGGACTTAGGGACTAGGACAGCACCAGGCTGATCCCAGTTGTTAGTTAGGGAAACCTGCATGTTTAGTCAGAGGTCAAGCTGACCAGGATTTATTTTGTTTATGTTTCTTTTTGCTTTGCTGTGTTTTTGTCTCTGTAAATAGAGAAATAAACCGCACCTTTTGATCTTGAAAACCACAACCTCCGTCTGCTGGGCCTGTTTTTGTGTGGGGAGCCCATCCAGGGGGTCACACACACCCGCTACCGAGTTAACCCCCTCACAATTGTTTAAGTGTAGCTCCAGCCCAAAAATCTATTTTTAAACTTTTTGGAAAACATAGGTAAGGGTTATCACCCCTGTAACATTTGTTTTGCTGTCTGTGCCCCTGTTCAGAACATTTCACCTCACTTTCCGTCCCAATGACAACTGTTTTTGAAATGTGGTGTTTTTCTTGAAACAAGGATTGCTGATAAAGCATCAGTACAGAGGAGACACCTTTCTCCCATATTAATTCTTACAGGAGAGAATTTTCCTTCCAAGGGGTAGATTTCCTCTCACTTCCTGTTGTCTTCTTGCGTTTGCAAGTAGGAGTCGTTTGTAAGTTGGATGTTTGAAAGTAGGGACCTGCCGTATATACTCTGCAGAAATAGGCCCCTTAGTTGTTGGTGTTGGCACAACACTGTAAGCACTCACAGTTACTCTTGGTTGGTGCTGGAACGCCCTGCTGTCAACTATTATATCAGGAATTTTAATTACATATAATTGTTGAACAGTGGTAGTAAAAATTGGGCCTTTGATGGTGGTGCTGGTGCCACAACACTGTAAGCCCTGACAGTTACTCTTGGTGGGTGCAGCAATGGGCCCTGCTGTGAATTATTAGATCAAGAATTGTAATTGCATGCCCCTGTTGAACAGGGGCTGAAAAATTGGGCCTTTCGTGGTGGTGGTGGTGGTGTTGCCACAACACTGTAAGCCCTCAGAGTTACTCTTGGTGGGTGCAGGAATGGGCCCTGCTGTGAATTATTAGATCAAGAATTGTAATTACATGCCCCTTTTGAACAGGGGCTGAAAAATTGGGCCTTTCGTGGTGGTGGTGGTGGTGGCGTTGCCACAACACTGTAAGCCCTCAGAGTTACTCTTGGTGGGTGCAGGAATGGGCCCTGCTGTGAATTATTAGATCAAGAATTGTAATTACATGCCCCTTTTGAACAGGGGCTGAAAAATTGGGCCTTTCGTGGTGGTGGTGGTGGTGGCGTTGCCACAACACTGTAAGCCCTCAGAGTTACTCTTGGTGGGTGCAGCAATGGGCCCTGCTGTGAATTATTAGATCAAGAATTGTAATTACATGCCCCTGTTGAACAGGGGCTGAAAAATTGGGCCTTAGGCACTGGTGGCACAACACTCCAACCCCTCACAGATACTGTACTTGGAGCACAGCAATGAGCCCTATGGCAAATTATTGCTAAAAAAATTGTAATTACACGCCCCTGTAAAACAGGGGCTGAAAAATTGGGCCTTAGCCACTGGTGGCGGCACCCATAAACAAAAATGATCTTCCAAGCTATCATCATCAATCGTATCATTGAGGACTCGGAGGAGGAGGATAGCCAGTCAACATAACAGCACAGGCACTCAGCATCAGCATCAGTCTTGAAGGGATGTGACATGTTAAAATCAATTAGTCTGTTATATCAGCATCAGGTGTGTGGTAGCTGGTGGTGATCCAAGACTGGTTCATCTTGATGAAAGTCAGTCGATCAACCGAGTCGGTGGACAGGCGCACCCTGTGATCCGTGACAAATCCTCCAGCAGCACTGAATGTGCGTTCCGAAAGAACGCTGGATGCAGGACAGGCCAGTAGCTCAATTGCATACTGTGCAAGCTCTGGCCAGTGATCCATCCTCAAGACCCAGTAAGCCAGAGGATTTTCGGTGGGGAAGGTGTCCAAGTCTGACCTTGCCTCTAGATATTCCTGCACCATGTTTATCAGACGCTGGCGATGGTTGCTGGAACCGATCATACTTTGGGGCTGCGGACTAAAGAATTGTCTGAACGCATCGGTCAGACGGCCACCTTCCCCACCGCTCCTTTGACTGGCCGAAGCCTCAGCAACTCGTTGTCCAGGACCAGGAGTTTGTAACCTCCCAGTCTCTGGGAACGCGTTGCACAGACCTTTCTGCAAGGCCTCCCGGAGTTGTCTCATCCTCTGCTCCCTCTGCGACGGTAACATAAGGTCCGCAACCTTACCCTTGTACCGTGGATCAAGGAGAGTGGCCAGCCAGTAATGGTCCCTCTCCTTGATCCGAAGAATACGAGGATCCTTCCGCAGACTTTGCAGGATCAGGGAGGCCATGCAGCGTAGGTTTGCTGAGGCATTCGGTCCGGAGTCCTCTGGGTCACTAAGGACGACATGATCCGCAGCCACCTCCTCCCAGCCACGTACAAGTCCACTGGTTTCTTGGGACTGTAAATCATCCCTAAAAGACTGCTGCTGATGATGCTGAGTGCCAGCCTCCACCTCCATGCTGACACAATCCCCTCCTCCTCCTCCTCCTCCTCCTCCTCCTCTTCCTGTGCGATGGGTGGGACAGAAGGAACACTGTCTGGGTAAAGGGGGCCTTGAGAGGCAAGGAAGTCCTCCTCTTCCTGCCTCTGTTCTGCCTCAAGTGCCCTGTCCATTATTCCACGCAGCGTGTGCTCCAACAGGTGGACAAGAGGTACAGTGTCACTGATGCATGCACTGTCACTGCTCACCATCCTCGTGGCCTCCTCAAATGGTGCCAGGACAGTGCATGCATCCCTGATCATGCCCCACTGGCGTGGAGAAAAAAAACCAAGCTCCCCTGACCCTGTGCTGGTGCCGTAGTCGCACAGGTACTCATTGATGGCCCTCTGCTGCGTGTGCAGCCGCTGCAGCATGGCCAACGTTGAGTTCCACCTGGTGGGCATGTCACATATAAGGCGGTTCTTGGGCAGGTTCAACTCCTTTTGCAGCTCAGCCAGGCGAGCACTGGCATTATAAGATCTGCGGAAATGCACACAGACTTTCCTGGCCTGCCTCAGGACATCCTGTAAGCCCGGGTACCTGCCCAAGAACCGCTGCACCACCAGGTTAAGGACGTGAGCCACACAGGGCACATGGGTCAGTTGTCCCTGTCGGAGGGCGGAGAGGAGGTTGGTGCCATTGTCGCAAACCACCATTCCTGGCTTAAGCTGGCGTGGCGTCAACCACCTCTCGGCCTGGCCCTGCAGAGCAGACAGGACCTCTGCCCCAGTGTGGCTTCTGTCCCCCAAACACACCAGCGCAAGCACGGCATGGCATCTTTTTGCCTGCGTACTTGCGTAGCCCCTTGAACGGCTACGGAGCACCGCTGGTTCAGAGGACAAACCACAGGAAGAGGCCATGGAGGAAGAAGAAGAGGAGGGGATGGAGGAGAGAGGTGTGTCACAACCAGTAGTAGCATTTTGGAGGCGTGGCGGTGGAACAACCTCCAACACTACTGCACCTTGTCCTGCATCCTTCCCAGCTGCCAAAAGAGTGACCCAATGGGCCGTGAAAGAAAGGTAACGTCCCTGTCCATGCCTGCTGGACCATGAGTCAGCGGTAATATGCACCTTACCGCTGACCGCCCTGTCCAGCGAGGCCAAGACATTGCCTTCCACATGCCGGTAGAGAGCCGGAATAGCCTTCCGTGAGAAAAAGTGGCGTTTGGGAACCTACCACTGAGGAACCGCACATTGCACAAACTCACGGAAGGGGGCCGAGTCTACCAACTGAAAAGGCAGCAGTTGAAGCGCTAGCAATTTAGCCAAGCTAGCATTCAACCGCTGGGCATGTGGATGGCTGGGAGTGAACTTCTTTAGACGGTCCAGCAGCTGGGGCAGGGAAATTTGCCTGCTAGAATTGGACGTCGGTGTACTGCTAGCAGAGTGGCCGCAACTACTTGGCTGTGACACACCTAATTCTACACCTTCATTCCTCTCAGTGCATGTTTCAGAGAGGACTGAAGTTATAGTGGGGTTGGAGATCCCAGCTGATGCGGTGCAAGGAGAGGTCCGCTTTGTTCTTTGGTGTGGGTCTTTGAGGTAGGCTTGCCAACGAGCTGCATGGCAGGTCAACATATGTCTGGTCAGGCATGTGGTACCCAAGCGGCTGATGTTTTGGCCACGCGATATACGCTTGAGACATATGTTGCAAACAGCAGCTGTGCGATCTGATGCACTAGCCTCAAAAAAGGCCCACACCAAAGAACTTTTTGAATGACGGGCAGAGGCAGCGCCCTGCACAGGCGGAGCTCTGCGGTGTGATTCCGTCGGCGTACTGCCCTTACGCTGGCCACCAAAGGGCATCCTGCCTCGTTGGAGATGTGCCTCCTCCTCATCCTCCTCCTCCTCCTCTCTCCTATTAGGCACCCACGTGGAGTCCGTGACCTCATCATCCCCTCCCTCCTCATCACTGGAGCCAATCTGGCAGTATGCTGCAGCTGCTGGAACATGACTGCCAGATTGGTGTCCTTCTTGAGCATCCCCTCTGTCTGCTCTCACGCTACTGCCTTCCTGTAGCTGGGTTTCATCATCAGACCCTTCGAAACGCTGGGCATCCTCCTGGAGCATGTACCCAACACTGTGCTCAAACAGTTCGGGGGACTCCTCAGGAGGAGGACATGGTGGGTCTAGGGAAGGAGTGACTGATGATGAGTCTGACATTGATACCAGGGAAGAGGACGCTTTGGCAGCTGCTTTGCCAGTACCCTGAGCCTGGGTGAGAGAGGATGAGGAGGAGGAGGAGGGCTTGGTCATCCACTCTACCAAGTCTTCGGCATGATGTGGCTCAACATGTCCAGCTGCCGAAAAGAAGGACAAGCGTGTCCCATGGCCATGTGCTGATGACAATGCACCGCGTCCACGACCAGCACTGTTGCCCCCAGACACAGAGCCTGCTTGCCCTCTTTTATTGCCTCCTGACTGTCTGCCTCTCCTTGTTTGCCTTCCAGACATTCTAATAGATGGCCTGCAGGGAGATGGGAAAAAAGCAATAAGGGCTACCTTCAGGTGTCCTTCTCTGTCCCTTTACTTAAGGATTTCTAAATATGGTTGAGGATGATTGCTTTCGCACAGAATAGCACAACGACAATTTCCCTGACTGTCCAAAAAACAAGGATTTCAAAGATGGTTGATGAGGAATGCTTTAGCACACTATAGCACAAGGAGAATTTCCCTCACTGTCCTTCCCTGTCCCTAGAAACAAGGATTATCACAGTGAAAGAAACTGACACTCTTCCTACTGTGACAGCAGGAAGGTAAAGTCACCTGGTTGCATCCAGGGGGGTAGATATATTTCTCCCAGATTCAGGCTTTATGCTGACTTATACAACTAAGGTGGAGAGTTGTATAAGCCCAGCTGATGCTAGTAGGCTCATGGATGACTCATACCTCTAGGGAGAGTGTGGGGCGTCGTACAGACAGGGAGTTGATAAGGCCAGCTGAAGCTTGTCAGCTCATTTAGGCCTCTATAAGAACTCCCAGCTTCATTAGATGTTAGCTCATGCCTGGAACCAGACCTGTGTGGACTGTCTAGGGAGAGTGAACCCCTGTGCGGTGAGGCAAAGCCTGTGTGGCTATTTGTTTGGACTTTTACTAAACCAGGGACCTAGGGACTAGGACAGCACCAGGCTGATCCCAGTTGTTAGTTTAGGAAACCTGCATGTTTAGTCAGAGGTCAAACTGACCAGGATTTATTTTGTTTGTTTCTTTTTGGCTTTGCTGTGTTTTTGTCACTGTACATAGAGAAATAAACCGCACCTTTTGATTTTGAAAACCACAACCTCCGTCTGCTGGCCCTGTTTTTGTGTGGGGAGCCCAACCAGGGGGTCACACACACCCGCTACCGAGTTAACCCCCTCACAGTTGGTGGAGAACCAGTGGCAGTTTTTTTTAAGCCAGCATGGAGGAGATACTGAAACAGCTGGCTCTAGCAAATGCCAATCAACAGCAGACAAATGCAGGTTTGCAAAGGAGCCTTGCAGCCCAGCAGCAAGCTCATCAACAAGCCCAGCAGCAATCTGAGGCCCGCTTCATAGACCTGTTACAGAAGCAAGAGCAGAGACTACAACAAATGGAAGCAGTAATGCAGCAACGTCCGCAGACCAGTGAGGAAAGCCGTCCCACTAATACCGCGTCCTTTGGGGTGAGTCGTTTATTGACAAAAATGACTGGAGAGGATGATCCAGAGGTATTTTTGACCACATTTGAAAGGACTGCTGAAAGAGAAAAGTGGCCTGAGGAGCAGTGGGCTGGACTGGTGGCTCCTCTGTTAACTGGTGAATCGCAGAAGGCTTACTATGACCTAGAGCCTGACCAAGCAAAAGACTATGTGATGCTAAAAGCTGAAATATTGGCAAGGCTGGGTGTCACCCTGGCTGTCCGGGCTCAGCGTGTGCATAACTGGACTTTCCAGCTTGGAAAACCCCCCAGGTCTCAAATGTATGATCTCATTCACCTGAGCAGGAAGTGGCTACAGCCAGAGACTTTGTCCGCACCAGAGATTGTGGAACGTGTTGTAATGGATCGGTTTTTGAGAGCTCTTCCTACTGCCATCCAAAAGTGGGTAAGCCATGGAGACCCAGAGACGGCCGGTGGTCTTGTGGATCGTGTAGAGAAATACTTGGCTACAGAGAACCTGACGGCCTCTTCCAGAAACACTCGGACTTTCCACCCTAAGACCAGACCATCCCCAGGGGCGGATAAGAGGATTCCAAGGGGTGAGGGTGGAGAGAGTGAGAGGGTGGGAGCTCTACCCCAAGTTTGGCGAGAACAGCCTGGGAAATCAGCGGCTCAAGAGGCCGCAAGAAGGATCGTTTGCTACCGCTGCCGGCAAGCGGGACATATTGCAGCCAATTGCCCGGTTGTGGAGGAACCCATGCAGTGTGACTTTCTGACGGGCAGACGTCAGTCGCTGTGTGCGACAGTCGCATGCACTGCCATTCGAGGAATTGAGAAACATTTATGCAAAATGTGTGTTAATGGTAGAAATGTTGTGGTATTGCTGGATTCAGGTAGCCTTGTGACCCTGATAAAGGCTGAGTTAGTTAAAACAGAGGTCTCTGGGAATAGCAAGGTAGCTGTTATTTGTGTGCATGGGGACACCCGAGAGTATCCAGTGACTACAGTGTGTTTCGAGACCCCCAAAGGTACCCTCTCTCATCCAGTGGGCTTAGTATCTCAGTTACCGCATGACGCCATTGTGGGAAGGGATTTTCCGAAGTTCTGGGAACTGTGGGATGATCCTGAGCCCCCCACTGGTGCCCCTATGTACCAGGAATGTGATAGCCAGAACTCCTCTGAGAGTGGTGAGGACTCTCCAGAATTTCCCTTGTCAGTATTTGCAGGGGAGACTCAAGAAACTAGAGAGGAGCCCACCTCCTCAGACGAAAACCTACCGTCTGTGGAGTTTTCTGATCTGGAGGTTCACAGGGAAAATTTTGCCACAGAACAGTTAAAAGACCCCGCCCTAATAAAGGCACGGGAAAACGTAGTGGAAATAGATGGCGAGTTAGTGAACCCAGATAATACCTGCACTTACCCATACTTCAGCGTAGAGAAGGACCTACTGTATCGGGTGGCAAAAAGGGCAGAAGAAACCGTTGAGCAGCTGGTGGTGCCCAAACCTTACAGGAAGTTGGTGTTGGAGTTGGCCCATGGGCACATTCTTGGAGGTCATCTGGGGACAGAGAAAACCCGAGAGAGGGTATTACAGAGATTCTATTGGCCTGGGGTGATGAAGGACATAGAAAATTATTGTTCCTCCTGCCCTGTGTGTCAGAGGTCGGCCCCGATGCCACATTTCCGTAGCCCGCTGGTCCCTCTACCCATCATTGAGGTCCCGTTTGAGAGAATCGCAATGGATTTGGTAGGTCCTATAATCAAGTCCGCTAGGGGGCACCAGTACATATTGGTTATAATGGACTATGCCACCCGTTATCCAGAAGCGATCCCTCTCAGAAATACCTCGGCCAAAACCATAGCCAAAGAGCTATCTCTTGTTTTTAGCCGGGTGGGTATTTGTAAAGAACTGCTTACGGACCAAGGTACACCCTTTATGTCCCGGGTTATGAAAGAGCTGTGTAAATTGCTCAAAGTGACGCAATTGCGTACATCTGTGTATCACCCCCAAACCGATGGGCTGGTTGAAAGATTCAACAAAACCCTAAAACAAATGTTGAAGAAAGTGGTGGATAGAGATGGAAAGGATTGGGACTGTCTACTTCCTTATTTGATGTTTGCTATTAGGGAGGTGCCCCAATCCTCTACGGGATTCTCCCCCTTTGAGTTACTGTATGGGAGACACCCAAGAGGGCTGTTGGATATTGCCAAGGAAACTTGGGAAAGTGAGAGTTCTCCCCACAGGAGTGTGATTGAGCATGTCGCCCTGATGCAAGATCGAATTGCACAGGTAATGCCCATCGTGAAGGAACATTTGGCCCAAGCGCAGTTGGCACAGCAGAGAGTGTACAACCGTGGAGCAAAGACCCGTACCTTTTCCCCGGGGGATAGGATATTGGTACTTGTCCCTACGGTTGAAAGTAAATTCCTTGCCAAATGGCAAGGCCCCTACGAGATAATGGAAAAAGTGAGCGAAGTGAATTACAAGGTCAGACAACCAGGAAGGCGAAAGCCCGAACAGATATATCACGTTAATCTGTTGAAAGCCTGGAGGGATAGAGAGTCCCTAGTCGCAGAAACTTGGTCACCAGCTCAAACTGGTTGCGTGATTCCGGAGGTTGGAATAGCAGCCACCTTGTCACAACCCCAACAACAGGAGGTTAAGGAGTTTGTGCTTCGCAACAAGGAGGTGTTCTCTGAGCTGCCGGGACAAACATCTGGGGTAGAGCATGATATTATTACCCCGCCCGGTGAAAGGGTGAAGTTAAAACCCTATCGGATCCCAGAGGCCCGACGGGAGGCAATACGGGAGGAAGTACAGAAAATGCTGAACTTAGGGGTGATAGAGGAGTCCCAAAGTGATTGGTCTAGTCCCATTGTGTTGGTGCCTAAACCGGATGGGAGCTGGCGATTTTGTAACGATTTTCGTCAGTTGAACAAAGTTACAAAATTTGACACCTACCCCATGCCACGTATAGATGAGTTGATCGACCGGCTGGGAACAGCCCGATACATGACGACTCTTGACCTCACAAAAGGGTATTGGCAAATTCCCCTGGCCAAGTCGGCCAAAGAGAAAACCGCATTTGTAACCCCAGACGGGGCGTTCCAATATAAGAGAATGCCGTTCGGGTTACAGAATGCGCCGGCCACATTCCAGCGGAAAATGGACCAGATACTGAGGCCCCATCGGAAGTATGCTGCGGCTTACCTGGATGACGTAATTGTCCATAGCACAGATTGGGCCTCACATCTGCCAAAAGTGCAAGCAGTCCTAGACTCTATCCGGGAAGCGGGGTTTACGGCTAACCCCAAGAAGTGTACCATTGGGCAGGAGGAGGCCAAATATCTTGGGTACACCATTGGCAGGGGAGTGATAAAACCCCAACTCAACAAAGTCGAGGCCATCCAGAGTTGGCCACGTCCCAACAGCAAGAAGCAGGTACGGGCCTTTCTGGGAATCGCGGGTTATTATCGGCGCTTCATTCCCCACTTTGCTTCTAAGGCTGTGCCCCTAACCAACCTGACGAAAGGGAAAGGGTCGGTCATGATTAAATGGACCCCCGAGGCTGAGGCAGCATTCCAATTCTTGAAACAAGCCTTATGTAGCCAGCCAGTGTTGTACTCACCCGACTTCTCTAAAGACTTTGTCGTACAAAGTGATGCGTCAGATGTGGGGTTAGGAGCAGTATTGTCCCAGGTCTGGAACGGGGAAGAGCACCCAGTCATTTACCTCAGCAGGAAGTTGAAGTCCCATGAGGTAAATTACGCCACGGTTGAAAAGGAGTGTTTAGCGGTGAAGTGGGCTCTAGATTCCCTTCGGTACTATCTGCTAGGTAGGCACTTTGACATGGTTACGGATCACGCTCCGTTAAAGTGGATGGCTCAAAACAAGGAGACAAATAGAAGAGTGAATAGGTGGTTCCTGGCCCTCCAGGAATTCAACTTCACAGTAAAGCATCGCCCTGGCGTTCAAATGGGGAATGTGGATGCTTTGTCTCGAGTACATGAATGCCTGATTGCTGGTGTTCCAACCCCAAGGTTAAAACAAGAGGGGGGGGTATGTGACAGCAGGAAGGTAAAGTCACCTGGTTGCATCCAGGGGGGTAGATATATTTCTCCCAGATTCAGGCTTTATGCTGACTTATACAACTAAGGTGGAGAGTTGTATAAGCCCAGCTGATGCTAGTAGGCTCATGGATGACTCATACCTCTAGGGAGAGTGTGGGGCGTCGTACAGACAGGGAGTTGATAAGGCCAGCTGAAGCTTGTCAGCTCATTTAGGCCTCTATAAGAACTCCCAGCTTCATTAGATGTTAGCTCATGCCTGGAACCAGACCTGTGTGGACTGTCTAGGGAGAGTGAACCCCTGTGCGGTGAGGCAAAGCCTGTGTGGCTATTTGTTTGGACTTTTACTAAACCAGGGACTTAGGGACTAGGACAGCACCAGGCTGATCCCAGTTGTTAGTTTAGGAAACCTGCATGTTTAGTCAGAGGTCAAACTGACCAGGATTTATTTTGTTTGTTTCTTTTTGGCTTTGCTGTGTTTTTGTCACTGTACATAGAGAAATAAACCGCACCTTTTGATTTTGAAAACCACAACCTCCGTCTGCTGGCCCTGTTTTTGTGTGGGGAGCCCAACCAGGGGGTCACACACACCCGCTACCGAGTTAACCCCCTCACACTACCTATAGTTTTCTGTCCCTAGAAAAAATGTTTTTTTAAAGATGGTTGATGATCAATGCTTTAGCACACTATAGCACAAGGAGAATTTCCCTCACTGTCCTTCCCTGTCCCTAGAAACAAGGATTCGCACAGTAAAACACACTGACACTCTCCCTACCTATAGTTTTCTGTCCCTAGAAAAAATGATTTTTTAAAGACGGTTGATGATCAATGCTTTAGCACACTATAGCACAAGGAGAATTTCCCTCACTGTCCTTCCCTGTCCCTAGAAACAAGGATTATCACAGTGAAAGAAACTGACACTCTTCCTACCTATAGTTTTCTGTCCCTAGAAAAAATGTTTTTTTAAAGACGGTTGATGATCAATGCTTTAGCACACTATAGCACAAGGAGAATTTCCCTCACTGTCCTTCCCTGTCCCTAGAAACAAGGATTATCACAGTGAAAGAAACTGACACTCTTCCTACTGTGACAGCAGGAAGGTAAAGTCACCTGGTTGCATCCAGGGGGGTAGATATATTTCGCCCAGATTCAGGCTTTACGCCGACTTATACAACTAGGTGGAGAGTTGTATAAGCCCAGCTGGGGCTAGTGGGCTCATGGATGACTCATACCTCTAGGGAGAGTGTGGGGCGTCGTGCAGACAGGGAGTTGATGAGACCAGCTGAAGCTTGTCAGCTCATTTAGGCCTCTATAAGAACTCCCAGCTTCATTAGATGTTAGCTCATGCCTGGACCCAGACCTGTGTGGACTGTCTAGGGAGAGTGAACCCCTGTGCGGTGAGACAAAGCCTGTGTGGCTATTTGCTTGGACATTTAAAACCAGGGACTTAGGGACTAGGACAGCACTAGGCTGATCCCAGTTGTTAGTTAGGAAACCTGTATGTTTAGTCAGAGGTCAAGTTGACCAGGATTTATTTTGTTTATGTTTCTTTTGCTTTGCTGTGTTTTGTCACTGTAAATAGAAAATAAACCGCACCTTTTTGATTTTGAAAACCACAACCTCCGTTTGCTGGGCCTGTTTTTGTGTGGGGAGCCCATCCCGGGGGTCACACACACCCGCTGCCGAGCTAACCCCCTCACACTACCTATAGTTTTCTGTCCCTAGAAAAAATGTTTTTTTAAAGATGGTTGATGATCAATGCTTTAGCACACTATAGCACAAGGAGAATTTCCCTCACTGTCCTTCCCTGTCCCTAGAAACAAGGATTATCACAGTGAAAGAAACTGACACTCTTCCTACCTATAGTTTTCTGTCCCTAGAAAAAATGTTTTTTTAAAGATGGTTGATGATCAATGCTTTAGCACACTATAGCACAAGGAGAATTTCCCTCACGGTCCTTCCCTGTCCCTAGAAACAAGGATTATCACAGTGAAAGAAACTGACACTCTTCCTACCTATAGTTTTCTGTCCCTAGAAAAAATGTTTTTTTAAAGATGGTTGATGATCAATGCTTTAGCACACTATAGCACAAGGAGAATTTCCCTCACTGTCCTTCCCTGTCCCTAGAAACAAGGATTATCACAGTGAAAGAAACTGACACTCTTCCTACCTATAGTTTTCTGTCCCTAGAAAAAATGTTTTTTTAAAGATGGTTGATGATCAATGCTTTAGCACACTATAGCACAAGGAGAATTTCCCTCACTGTCCTTCCCTGTCCCTAGAAACAAGGATTATCACAGTGAAAGAAACTGACACTCTTCCTACCTATAGTTTTCTGTCCCTAGAAAAAATGTTTTTTTAAAGACGGTTGATGATCAATGCTTTAGCACACTATAGCACAAGGAGAATTTCCCTCACTGTCCTTCCCTGTCCCTAGAAACAAGGATTATCACAGTGAAAGAAACTGACACTCTTCCTACCTATAGTTTTCTGTCCCTAGAAAAAATGTTTTTTTAAAGATGGTTGATGATCAATGCTTTAGCACACTATAGCACAAGGAGAATTTCCCTCACTGTCCTTCCCTGTCCCTAGAAACAAGGATTATCACAGTGAAAGAAACTGACACTCTTCCTACCTATAGTTTTCTGTCCCTAGAAAAAATGTTTTTTTAAAGACGGTTGATGATCAATGCTTTAGCACACTATAGCACAAGGAGAATTTCCCTCACTGTCCTTCCCTGTCCCTAGAAACAAGGATTATCACAGTGAAAGAAACTGACACTCTTCCTACCTATAGTTTTCTGTCCCTAGAAAAAATGTTTTTTTAAAGATGGTTGATGATCAATGCTTTAGCACACTATAGCACAAGGAGAATTTCCCTCACTGTCCTTCCCTGTCCCTAGAAACAAGGATTATCACAGTGAAAGAAACTGACACTCTTCCTACCTATAGTTTTCTGTCCCTAGAAAAAATGTTTTTTTAAAGATGGTTGATGATCAATGCTTTAGCACACTATAGCACAAGGAGAATTTCCCTCACTGTCCTTCCCTGTCCCTAGAAACAAGGATTATCACAGTGAAAGAAACTGACACTCTTCCTACCTATAGTTTTCTGTCCCTAGAAAAAATGTTTTTTTAAAGATGGTTGATGATCAATGCTTTAGCACACTATAGCACAAGGAGAATTTCCCTCACTGTCCTTCCCTGTCCCTAGAAACAAGGATTATCACAGTGAAAGAAACTGACACTCTTCCTACCTATAGTTTTCTGTCCCTAGAAAAAATGTTTTTTTAAAGACGGTTGATGATCAATGCTTTAGCACACTATAGCACAAGGAGAATTTCCCTCACTGTCCTTCCCTGTCCCTAGAAACAAGGATTATCACAGTGAAAGAAACTGACACTCTTCCTACCTATAGTTTTCTGTCCCTAGAAAAAATGTTTTTTTAAAGATGGTTGATGATCAATGCTTTAGCACACTATAGCACAAGGAGAATTTCCCTCACTGTCCTTCCCTGTCCCTAGAAACAAGGATTATCACAGTGAAAGAAACTGACACTCTTCCTACCTATAGTTTTCTGTCCCTAGAAAAAATGTTTTTTTAAAGACGGTTGATGATCAATGCTTTAGCACACTATAGCACAAGGAGAATTTCCCTCACTGTCCTTCCCTGTCCCTAGAAACAAGGATTATCACAGTGAAAGAAACTGACACTCTTCCTACCTATAGTTTTCTGTCCCTAGAAAAAATGTTTTTTTAAAGATGGTTGATGATCAATGCTTTAGCACACTATAGCACAAGGAGAATTTCCCTCACTGTCCTTCCCTGTCCCTAGAAACAAGGATTATCACAGTGAAAGAAACTGACACTCTT
The DNA here is from genome assembly GCA_029206835.1 of Rana muscosa. NCBI lineage: Eukaryota > Metazoa > Chordata > Amphibia > Anura > Ranidae > Rana > Rana muscosa. Next base: position 104,520,601 of record CM055116.1, on the reverse strand, counting down.
CCTACCTATAGTTTTCTGTCCCTAGAAAAAATGTTTTTTTAAAGATGGTTGATGATCAATGCTTTAGCACACTATAGCACAAGGAGAATTTCCCTCACTGTCCTTCCCTGTCCCTAGAAACAAGGATTCACACAGTAAAACACACTGACACTCTCCCTACCTATAGTTTTCTGTCCCTAGAAAAAATGATTTTTTAAAGACGGTTGATGATCAATGCTTTAGCACACTATAGCACAAGGAGAATTTCCCTCACTGTCCTTCCCTGTCCCTAGAAACAAGGATTATCACAGTGAAAGAAACTGACACTCTTCCTACCTATAGTTTTCTGTCCCTAGAAAAAATGTTTTTTTTAAAGACGTTTGATGATCAATGCTTTAGCACACTATAGCACAAGGAGAATTTCCCTCACTGTCCTTCCCTGTCCCTAGAAACAAGGATTCGCACAGTAAAACACACTGACACTCTCCCTACCTATAGTTTTCTGTCCCTAGAAAAAATGATTTTTTAAAGATGGTTGATGATCAATGCTTTAGCACACTATAGCACAAGGAGAATTTCCCTCACTGTCCTTCCCTGTCCCTAGAAACAAGGATTCGCACAGTAAAACACACTGACACTCTCCCTACCTATCCTTCTCTTTCCCTAAACTAAAGGAATCCAGGTTAAGCAAGAAAAAAAATATGTCACTGTCCCTGCCTATGCTTCTCTTTCCCTGCTCCGGAACACACTACACTAGGCCGCCGTGCTGGCGGCCTTTTATAGTGTGGGGCGTGTACTAAACACCCTCAGCAATAATTGGCCACAGGCATCCTGCCTGTGGCCAATCATTGCTCTCCTCGCTGCCGGCGCTGTGATTGGCCAAGCATGCGGGGTCACAGTGCATGCTTGGCCAATCACAGCGCCTGGATGACACTGCGATGGCGTAGTGCATTGTGGGCCGTTCGCGTCACTCGAATTAGGCGCGAACGGCCCAAATCGTTCGATCTTCGTCGAACGATCGAACAGCCGATGTTCGAGTCAAACGTATGTTCGACTCGAACACCGAGCTCATCCCTAGTATGGACTGAAACTAGAGGAAAGAATAATATATTATAATCAAAAATGCTCAGAAAGGTTCCAAAATGCATTAAAATTACAAAAGTAGCTACATACACAGCCTACTGATAATCACCAGGATGGTGATCTCAGTATGGGGGGGGGGGGCGGGAGTGGTCAAACAAAACAAAGGGGACTAACACACATGACAATTAACAAATAAGGGAACACACAACACAGAAGGTCCGGAAGGCCGGCACAGAATTCGGAGTGAAGCTGAGTAACGCTAAGTAAAAATCAAAATTAATTGGGGAATCCCAAATAAAAGGTTAAGTGTATCCAGCTTCACTGCAAATTACCCCGGGGTGATACCAACAAGCAAAAAATCAATCCTAACATCTATGCAGTGGTCCCAAAATAGTTCAGTATTCAAAAAGATGATGACCAAAAAATTTCAATTGCAAGGGACTAAACAAAGCAAAAAGGGATTTTTATAACAGCTTATCTGTAAAATCCTTTTCTTGGAGTACATCACGGGACACAGAGCGACTTAGTCATTACTAATGGGTTATATAGATTACCTTCAGGTGCTGGCACTGGCCACTTCCAAACCGGAAGTACCCTCCCCTATATAAGCCCCTCCCATCCGGGAGCACCTCAGTTTTGTAGCAAAGCAATAAGTGTCCCAAAAAGAGGGGTGGGAGCTCTGTGATGTACTCCAAGAAAAGGATTTTACAGGTAAGCTGTTATAAAAATCCCTTTTTCTTTTTCGTACATTACGGGACACAGAGCGACTTAGTCATTACTAATGGGACGTCCCAAAGCAATGCCAAATGAGGGGAGGGATACATAAGCTGGGCGCCATCAGGCATGAGGATCTTTTGCGGCCTGCAACACACTGCGCCCAAAGGCGACATCCTCCTGACTTCTAACGTCTACCTGGTAGAATCTAGTAAACGTGTGTACCGAAGACCATGTTGCGGCCTTACATACTTGAGCCAGGGAGGCCTGGTGATGCACTTCCCATGAAGTTCCAACTGCTCTTGTGGAGTGCGCCCTAACTTTGAACGGAGGCGGTCTCTTTCTCAAGCCATAGGCTTGTATTATGACCTGTCGAATCCACTTGGCTAAAGTAGATTTTGATGCTGCCTGACCCTTTCTAGGGCCTTCCGGCAGAATAAACAAAGTATCCGTTCTGCGAATCTGAGCAGTGGCTTTTAGATAAGCTTTAACTGCTCTTACTACATCCAAAGAATGTAATAACTTTTCCTCTACCGAGCTAGGTTTGGGGAAAAAAGAAGGAAGAACCACATCTTGGTTCAAATGAAACCTCGATCTGTTTCTCACTTTAAATGCTTATGGGAGGATATATGTATACGGATACACCCTACCTGAGTATTTGTGTGTCCCTGTACCATGTCTCCACAGAGTCAATCTGGAGGTCCGTGTGCCTCCAGACAAACATAGGCTACATAGCAATACCTGCATAACCACTGTCTTTCCTGTTACTTCTTGTTGGTTTAACTTTTAAAAACTTTAACCACAATCCCCCTTTAGCGGCGGGAGGCTGTCATTGCCCCACCCCCCCCTCTGCATGGTGTGCACACTCGCGAGTCGGCTGGCCGACTGGCGAGTCTGTCCACTACCTGGTCGGGCGACCAAACCCCATTGCCACTTCCTATATCTATTCATCCATTTGCCTTACAACTACTACCCTCTCCTTTTCCCCTTTCTTCCCTCCCTTCTCCCTTGTATCTTCTCTTTTCCTGATCCTTGTCGGCGGGGCTGCGGGGCCCTTGGGGCCCCTCTGCCTAATATCTCATCTCCTTCCCCATGGCCCCCCTGAACATTCTTTCCCTTAATGTAAAGGGACTCAACTCACCGCATAAGAGAGTTAAGGCCTTCCAAACATTCATAGCATTAAAAGCTAGTATTGTAGCCCTCCAGGAAACTCATTACACGACGCAAGCGACACCAAAATTCTTTAGCCCCCGATACCCTCAAGTGTATACTGCCTCGGCTAATGTGAAAAAGCGCGGTGTACTCATAGCCCTTCACCAATCCCTCCCTTTCGTATTAATCTCAGAAATCAAAGATCCGGAAGGTCGCTATATAATCCTTGTAGGCATGCTTCAAGAAGTGGAAACTACCTTGGTCTCCTATTATGCCCCAAATGATAACCCAAACCCCTTCTTTTCTCACCTCCTACAAGTCATCCGGACACATTGCAGGGGCACGGTGATCCTTTGCGGCGACTCTAACTCAGTACTTCAGCCACATATGGATAAATTCCCATATGCTCCAGACCAGTTTGCCTCTTCCACACGCTTTAGAAAATTACTGCAACAAGCCTCATTGCTTGACACTTGGCGAGAATGCAACCCAACGAAGAAGAACTACACGTTCTACTCATATCCCCATAAATCCTTTTCTAGGATCGATCACATATTCCTCTCGGTTGCGTCCTCCCCAACACTTGTCAACTCCTCTATACAACCTATACCATGGTCGGACCACTGTGCAGTCCTTACCACGGTTTCCTCTCTGATTCCCCAAACCAGCGACCGCTCCTGGTGTATTAATGAAGCTCATCTTACTAATCCGTCATACTGCCTTGACATTCAGGTGGCCCTTGGAGATTACCTGCGTCATAATAATACTCCTGATATCTCTCCAGTTCTCCTCTGGGAGGCACACAAACCGGTAATCCGAGGCACATGCATATCAGTATCTACACATCTTAAACGAGATAAGAAGCTCCAACTAGCCAACCTTGAGAAGGAGTACCACCAGAACTTTCTTCAGTTCCAGAAAACCCAGACTGAGCCCCATAGGATAGCAATGGAAAAATCCAGAACTGAACTGGATCTGCTGCTGGCTGAATCGGCTGATAAGGCCATCCGCAGATCCAGCCATACCATTTACACTAAGGCCAACAAACCCGATACTTTCCTAGCCATGCGTCTCCGTCGACCAGAACGGAACCATGTTCCCATCAGATTACGGATCGAGAAAAATACATACACTAGTAACCCTATCAAAATTCTAAAGGAATTCCGCAAGCGTCTAGAAGACCTCTATAAAGCTAAATCTACCTTTTCCCACTCTACCGCTGACTCACTCCTTCACGACACCCCTTTGCCTGCTCTCTCGGACTCAGACCGTGAACCCTTAGAGGCACCCATTTCTACAGAAGAAGTCCTTGCAGCGATAAAAACCCTCAAACCCCATAAGAGGCCAGGCCCAGATGGACTATCAGCCACATACTTCAAAAAATTTGCTACAACTCTAGCCCCCCTCTTAAGTAAAACGTTCAACTCCCTACTTCAGAATCAGGTCTTTGGCCGAGACACACTGACAGCTATTATAGCAATGATACCCAAACCTAACACTGATAATTCCCTTTGGTCTAATTTTAGACCCATCTCCCTACTTAACCTGGACATCAAACTCCTGGCTAAAATATTGGCACTTCGCCTCAACCCTCTTATCGGCAAACTAATAAACAAAGACCAGGTAGGCTTTATACCCCGTAGGCAAGCCAGCGATAACATCAGACGAGTGATACTCCTCCAGCATATTGCAAAAACCCGTCATATCCCAATGCATTTATTATCTCTTGATATAAGGAAGGCGTTTGACACGGTGTCCTGGCCATACCTAGACTACATTCTTAAACGCTGGGGCTTTGGCCCACACTTTCTACAGTGGATAAACTCCCTCTATAACCAGCCGCAAGCTTATATTAGGTACTCGGGATTTCGCTCGGACAGTTTTCTTATAGCAAGAGGTACTAGACAGGGATGCCCCCTTTCCCCTTTACTTTTTGCATTAGCTATCGAACCATTGGCAGCTCTGATTAGAACAAACATTAATATTAAAGGACTAGAAATCGCTTCCACCTCGCATAAAATCTGCCTCTTTGCAGATGATGCACTTTTATTTGTGACCTCACCCCGCACCACTCTCCCTAACCTTATTCAAACCCTGGATAAATTTGCCTCCATTTCAGGTTTGGAGGTTAATCAAACAAAGTCTAAAGCTCTTAATGTGTCTCTCCCACCCCACGAAGTCACCCATTTACAACTAAACTTCCCCTTTACTTGGTCTGCTACCTCTCTCCCGTACCTTGGCATAAAACTGACCGGAAACTCAACCTCTTTATACCAAGCTAACTATCTCCCCATGCTGGCACAATTGTCATCTATCTTGGACACCTGGAAACCTTTGTGTGTTTCCTGGCTGGGGCGGGTGGCCGCTGTTAAGATGTCCTTGCTTCCCAAACTATTATATCTATATAGAGTCCTCCCGATCGATGTTCCTTCTTACTTCCACCGGATTATTCAATCTAGAGTCTTTAAATATATATGGGGCCTCACCAAACCCAGAATCCCGAAAATTATCCTTCTTCGCCATAAACTACACGGGGGCCTGGGCATCCCGAACTTTGCCAAGTATTACCAGGCAGCCCAACTAGCCCAACTAGCTCTATTACATGCACTTACTGAAACCCCGAAATGGGTCTCCCTCGAAGCTATAGACCTTTACCCACTAACAGTTAATAACATTCTATGGCTACCCCCTCCCGTCCGTGGTCATATTACCAACCCCATCACCTACCACTCCTTAAAGCTATGGGACAGGCTACGCGACCCCTTCAAACTGATCTCTCCGCATAACCCTTTATTATCCTTCTTACACCACCCTTAATTCTACCCTGCCTACACTCAACCCAGCACCTTTTCTCGCTGGTCGCAAGCGGGCATAACTAAAATATGCGATCTTACTGCCAACTCCACCTTTAAATCTTTTTCAGATCTCCAATCCAGTGCCTCACTCCCAACCTATGAATCTTTCCGTTATCTTCAAGTACTCCACTTTGCCAAATCAATAGTCGGCCCGTGCACTAGTCTGACCACCCAATCTATATACGAGAAAATCTGCGCAGCAGACCCTCATGCCCCAGGCATTATATCTAGCCTATATAGCCACCTCTCCACTCTATCAGCTGACCTCCCTCTATACGCTGCACAGTGGTCCAAGGACCTAAATATTTCTCTCTCTCCTGAAGAATGGTCTGCTATATGGGCCACCACCAAATCTTCTTCCCAAAATGTGGTAGCGCTTGAAACAAACTATAAAGTTTTAATGCGCTGGTACCTGGTTCCAGCAAGAATATCTAAATTTGTACCGAATTATCCCTCGACCTGTTTCCGAGGTTGCGGTGACCAGGGTACCCATCTTCATATCTGGTGGTCTTGTGAGATAGCACAACAATTCTGGAAGGTTATCTTTCAAATGGTTTCCACAATACTGCATGAAACAGTGATCCCTGACCCGGCCCTGGCACTCCTAAACCACATACAGGGAGAATATACCAGAAATCAAATCAGTCTTCTCCTCCAGCTGACCACTGCTGCCAAGCAAACTATTGCCAAAGCCTGGAAAACTCCGAAACTCTACATAGCAGAAACAAAGAATAGAGTAACCCAAGCCATGATACACAGCAAAATTGAGGCCACATTGTTAGACCGTGTCCCTCGACACACTAGCATATGGACCCCATGGGTGGATAACTTTCTACCCCCAGACTTTGATCCCAACCTCCTTATCCCATGATCTTCCACCTTCCACTACCACTGCGCGTGGTGGCCCCCCTGGCCACACCGCGGCTCCGCCGACAACGTTCCCTCTCCCCCTTCTCTCTTCTCTCTCTTTCTCTTTTTCCCCTATGTGCCCCCCCTCTCCTCACGCGCCTATCCCTCATCTGTGAACCCCGCTTGTACCCATGTTCCCTTACTTCCTCAACAAGAACAGGCCTCTGAGGCTATGATTTCACATTTTCTGATACCCCATGAACCTGATGTAAACGCATAACATTACCCGTTGTCGAAGTTCTGGGGACCACCCCCGCTGATACACACTGATGCCACCGTGTCAACACCCTCCCTAATATTGATCAGCGACAAATGATAGCACTTAATCCACTACTTTTCTGATGTTCTGTAATAGTTATGCTTTATATGCAACGTGAACGATATACATTCACCATTTCTGACTACTTCTTGTTGTACTCTATATTATGCTCTAATAAAAAACTTTTGAAACAAATGAAACCTCGATACCACCTTGGGAAGAAAGGCTGGATGAGGACGTAATACTACTCTATCCTTATGGACAACCAGATATGGCTCCCTACAGGACAAGGCGGCTAATTCCGATACTCTTTTAGCCGAACAAATGGCTACTAAGAAAATCAATTTCCTGGTGAGAAGAACCAAGGAAATGTGTTGCAATGGTTCAAACGGTTGTTTCTGTAGAACCGACAGAACCAGGTTTAAGTCCCATGGACATATGGGAATACTAACCGGAGGGCTAATACGCATCACTCCTTGTATGAAAGCTTTGACTAGTGAATGCGAAGCCAAGGGCCTTTGAAAAAATATTGACAAGGCCAAAATCTGACCCTTGATAGTACTCAAGGCCAGCTTCCTATCTACAGCCCACTGTAGGAAGTCCAAAATCCTACCTATCACGTACTTACGTGGATGCCATTTCTTGGCCTCACACCACGTAATGTACGCCTTCCAGATCCTATAATAGATCTGCCTGGATACCGGCTTCCTGGCATTGATCATGGTAGATACCACAGAATTAGAGAGCCCTCTTGTCACGGGCCGGGCAGGCGACTATAGAGGAGGCAGGAGGTGGATCCACTGTACCAGAGAGGGGATGGTACGAATCGCACCGAGGGACCGGTTCTAAGCAGCTACCGGTTTTCACCAGAGCCCGCCGCAAGGCAGGATGGACTTGCTGCGGCGGTAGCAACCAGGTCGTGTCCCCCAGTAGCGACTCCACCTCTCTGGCGGCTGAGGCTGGTGCGGTACAAAAGGACTAGGCAGAGGCAAGGTCAGACGTAGCAAAGGTCAGGGCAGGCGGCAATGGTTCGTGGTCAGAGACAAAGGCAGAAGGTCAGGTACACAGGCAAGGTAAACTCAAAATACTTCCGCAAGGTACTAGGACAACAAGATCCGGCAAGGACAGGAAGGGGAAGTGGGTTTAAATAGGTTTTGGGTAGTGGAACCGTAATTGGACCAGGCACCAATCAATGGTGCACTGGCCCTTTAAATTTTAGAAGACCGGCGCGCGCGCGCCCTAGAACACAGCGGGGCCGCGCGCGCCGGGAGGAAGCAGGAAGAGGAAGGTAAGTGGAGAGGAGAGCGGAGCAGCGCCCACGGCCAGGGGGGCTGGCCGGAACGCCGCAGAGGGGACGACGCCGTGAGTGCTCCGGGCTGGATAGGACACCCGGAGCACTCGGCGTTACAGTACCCCCCCCTTAGGTCTCCCCCTTTTCTTGGAGCCCAAGAATCTACGGATGAGCTCTTTGTCTAAAATGTTGGTCTCAGGCTCCCAGGATCTCTCTTCAGGACCACAGTTCTCCCAATCAATTAAAAATAATTTTTTACCTCGGACGACCTTGGAGGCGAGGATATCTTTCACCGAAAAGACATCGGAGGAACCAGAGACCGGAGCAGGAGCGGTGACCTTGGGGGAAAATCGGTTAAGAATGAGGGGTTTAAGGAGAGACACGTGAAAAGAGTTGGGGATGCGAAGAGAAGGAGGAAGATGGAGTTTGTAAGAGACAGAATTGATTTGGTTTTTGATTTTATAAGGTCCGAGGTAACGAGGGCCCAGCTTGTAGCTAGGTACCCGAAACCGAACATATTTGGAGGAGAGCCACACTTTGTCACCAGGGAGATAGACAGGGGGAATTCTTCTCTTTTTATCTGCATGTCTCTTCATGCGGGCAGAGGCCAGTGATAGCGAGTTTTGAGTCTCTTTCCAGATAGAGGAAAAGTCCCGGGTTAATTCATCCACGGCAGGAACTCCAGAAGAAGTGGGAATGGGGAGGGGGGGCAAAGGGTGGCGGCCGTAGACCACAAAGAAAGGTGATTTGGAGGATGATTCAGAGTTCTTGAAATTGTATGAGAATTCCGCCCAGGGCAATAGGTCGACCCAATCGTCTTGACGGGCGGAGACAAAATGTCGTAAGTAGTCACCAAGGACCTGGTTAACTCTCTCCACCTGTCCATTGGATTGCGGGTGATAAGCAGAAGAAAAATTCAATTTAATCTTAAGTTGAGTACAGAGAGCTCTCCAAAATTTTGAGATAAATTGAACGCCTCTATCCGAGACGATATGTGAGGGAAGGCCATGGAGACGGAAAATTTGAAGAAAAAAGTGCTTCGCCAACTGAGGTGCAGTAGGCAGACCAGGAAGAGGGACAAAATGAGCCATTTTCGAAAAGCGGTCAACGACCACCCAGATGACAGTGTTACCATGAGACAACGGAAGGTCCGTGATGAAATCCATGGCAATGTGGGACCATGGTAGTTCAGGCACCGGTAGAGGAAGGAGAAGACCTGCAGGCTTCAGGCGTGGAGTTTTGTCACGTGCACAGATAGTGCAGGCTCGTACAAAGTCAGTCATATCTCTTTCCTGGGTAGGCCACCAATAGTGTCTGGCCAACAATTGTAAGGATTTTTTGATCCCAGCATGGCCGGCTAGATGGGAGGAATGGCCCCACCTAAGTATCTGGAGACGAAGGCCTGGAGGAACGAAAGTTTTTCCTGGAGGGACTGGCACCAGAGCAGCGGGAGCAGAGGAAATCAGGCACTCAGGGGGTACGATGTGTTGTGGGGGGTTCCCGGTTTCAGAGGCATCAGAGGAACGGGACAAGGCATCCGCTCTGACATTCTTGTCTGCGGGACGAAAATGGATCTGAAAATTGAACCGGGCAAAGAACAATGACCACCTGGCCTGGCGAGGATTCAAGCGCTGAGCAGACTGAAGGTAGGACAAATTCTTATGGTCAGTGTAGATGGAGATGGGGTGAAGAGAACCTTCCAGGAGATGTCTCCACTCTTCTAATGCCAACTTGATGGCCAACAGTTCACGGTCACCTATGGAATAGTTCTTTTCAGGAGGGGAGAAGGTTTTAGAGAAAAAACCACATGTGACGTTTCCTCCTTTAACATTTCTTTGAAGAAGAACGGCTCCGGCTCCTACCGAGGAGGCGTCAACTTCAAGGAAGAACGGCTTAGTGGGGTCTGGTCGAGATAGAACAGGTGCCGAAGAGAAGGCGGTTTTTAGGTGAGTAAAGGCTTCTTCCGCCTGAGGTGGCCAGGACCTTGGATTCGCGTTTTTCTTAGTCAGCGCCACTATCGGTGCAACGATGGTGGAGAAGTGGGGTATGAACTGGCGATAGTAGTTGGCGAATCCAAGGAAGCGCTGGATAGCACGGAGTCCAGAGGGACGTGGCCAATCTAAGACTGCGGAAAGCTTGTCAGGATCCATTTGAAGACCTTGTCCTGAAACCAGATAACCTAGGAAAGGAAGGCTGCTACACTCAAAAAGGCATTTTTCAAATTTAGCGTAAAGATGATTTACACGGAGGCGCTGGAGTACTTGACGGACATGGAGCCGATGTTCCTCAAGGTTGGTAGAGAAAATTAGGATGTCGTCAAGATAGACAACCACACAGGTATATAGTATGTCCCGAAAGATTTCATTGACAAAATCCTGAAAGACTGCAGGGGCGTTGCAAAGTCCAAAAGGCATGACAAGATATTCGAAGTGGCCGTCTCTGGTGTTAAATGCGGTTTTCCATTCATCTCCTTTACGGATTCTGATGAGGTTATAAGCGCCCCTGAGGTCTAATTTTGAAAAAACCTTTGCTCCGCGCAGACGGTCAAAGAGCTCCGAGATGAGAGGCAGAGGGTAGCGATTTTTAACAGTGATCTTATTAAGACCACGATAGTCTATGCAAGGGCGTAGTGAACCATCCTTCTTGGTAACGAAGAAGAACCCCGCTCCGGCTGGAGAGGATGATTTCCTAATAAACCCTCTCTTGAGGTTCTCCTGTATGTAATCGGATATGGCCTTGGTTTCGGGAGAGGAGAGAGGGTAAATTCTGCCACGGGGTGGTGTAGTACCTGGGAGCAAGTCAATGGGGCAGTCGTAGGGTCTATGTGGAGGTAAGACCTCCGCCTGTTTTTTGCAAAAAACATCGGAAAAGTCCTGATAGGCCTTGGGAAGGCCAGGCAAAGGAGTAGAAATGGGAATTCGACTGGTGGGTATAGACTTAAGACAATGCTTGTGGCAGGAATAGCCCCAGGATTTGATGTCCCCCGTGGTCCAGTCGAGGGTAGGAGAATGACGCTGGAGCCAGGGTAGGCCAAGAAGGATGTCAGAAGTACAGTTCGGCAAAACAAAGAATTCAATCTTTTCTTGGTGAAGGACCCCAACGGACATGAGCAGGGGTTCGGTGCGGTAACGCACGGTACAATCCAGATTCTCTCCATTTACGGAGGAAATGAAGAAGGGTCTGATGAGACGGATAACAGGAATGTTGAACCTGTTGATGAAGGAGGCTTCAATAAAGTTTCCTGCAGAACCGGAGTCCAGGAAGGCCACCGCAGAGAAGGGGGAGCCGGCAGAAGGAGAGATCCGCACAGGAATAGTCAGACGTGGAGAGGAAGAATTCACACCTAGTAACGCCTCTCCCACGCTCACTAGGTGCGAGCGTTTCCCAGACGTGGAGGACGAATGGGGCAGTCCTTTAGGAAATGTTCAGAGCTCGCACAATAGAGGCATAAGTTCTCATTCCTACGGCGAGACCTTTCTTGCAGGGTCAGACGAGATCGGTCGACTTGCATGGCCTCCTCGACAGGAGGCATGGTATCAGGATGCGTAGGATTCAGGAAGAGAGGAGCCAGGCGCGGATAACGCCTGGTACGAACAAGATCTTTCTCCAGGCGAAGCTCTTGGCGTCTTTCAACGTAGCGGATGTCAATGCGGGTAGCTAAGTGGATAAGCTCTGTCAGGGTGGAGGGTATGTCTCGTGCGGCCAGAGAGTCCTTGATGTGGCTGGATAAGCCTTTCTTGAAGGTTGCGCAGAGAGCCTCATTATTCCAGGCTAGCTCTGAGGCCAGTGTGCGGAACTGTATGGCATATTCGCCCACAGAGGAGTTTCCTTGGACCAGGTTAAGCAGGGCGGTTTCAGCGGATGATGCTCGGGCTGGTTCCTCAAAAACGCTACGAACCTCAGCAAAGAAGGACTGAACGGTGGCCGTAGCAGGGTCATTGCGGTCCCAGAGTGGCGTGGCCCAGGCCAAGGCCTTCCCAGACAACAGACAGACCACAAATGCCACCTTAGAGCGTTCTGTGGAAAACTGGTCCGACATCATTTCAAGATGCAGGGCACATTGAGACAAGAATCCCTGGCACATCTTAGAATCCCCGTCAAATTTCTCCGGAAGAGACAAGCGGATCTTTGAACTAGATGCGGCTGCTCGGAGAGGAGGAGATGCTGGAGCTTGTCGCGGCAGACGCTGCTGGACCATGGCGGTCAACTGCGCCAGCTGCTGTCCTTGTTGGGCAATCAATTGCGACTGCTGGGCAACCACGGTAGTGAGATCAGCGAGATTGGGCAGCGGCACCTCAGCGGCATCCATGGCCGGATCTACTGTCACGGGCCGGGCAGGCGACTATAGAGGAGGCAGGAGGTGGATCCACTGTACCAGAGAGGGGATGGTACGAATCGCACCGAGGGACCGGTTCTAAGCAGCTACGGGTTTTCACCAGAGCCCGCCGCAAGGCAGGATGGACTTGCTGCGGCGGTAGCAACCAGGTCGTGTCCCCCAGTAGCGACTCCACCTCTCTGGCGGCTGAGGCTGGTGCGGTACAAAAGGACTAGGCAGAGGCAAGGTCAGACGTAGCAAAGGTCAGGGCAGGCGGCAATGGTTCGTGGTCAGAGACAAAGGCAGAAGGTCAGGTACACAGGCAAGGTAAACTCAAAATACTTCCGCAAGGTACTAGGACAACAAGATCCGGCAAGGACAGGAAGGGGAAGTGGGTTTAAATAGGTTTTGGGTAGTGGAACCGTAATTGGACCGGGCACCAATCAATGGTGCACTGGCCCTTTAAATTTTAGAAGACCGGCGCGCACGCGCCCTAGAACACAGCGGGGCCGCGCGCGCCGGGAGGAAGCAGGAAGAGGAAGGTAAGTGGAGAGGAGAGCGGAGCAGCGCCCACGGCCAGGGGGGCTGGCCGGAGCGCCGCAGAGGGGACGACGCCGTGAGTGCTCCGGGCTGGATGGGACACCCGGAGCACTCGGCGTTACACCTCTCTTTTTCAGAATGTGGGCTTCAATAGCCAGGCCGTCAAAACTAGGGCTGGTAAGGAAGGGTGGTATATCGGTCCTTGCGACAGCAGGTCCGGACGATGTGGGAGGGTCCAAGGACTCCTCACTGACATTTTTACAATCTCCGCGTACCATGCCCTTCGGGGCCACGCTGGAGCCACCAGAATCACTGGTTTCTTTTCTACCCTGATTCTGCGGAGTAATCGCGGTAACAATTGTGGCGGTGGGAATGCATATATCAGCTTGAACTGATCCCAAGGGAACACTAGGGCATCCGAGCCGCAAGCTAGGGGATCCCTTGTGCGAGACACAAATATGTCCACCTTTGTGTTGAATCTAGATGCTAGCAGATCTACATCCGGTGTTCCCCACCACTGGCATATTGCCTGGAAAACCTCGGGGTGAAGAGACCATTCCCCCGGGCATAATTGTTGGCGACTTAAAAAGTCCGCTCTCCAATTTTCCACTCCTGGGATGAAAACCGCGGATATGGCTGGGACATATTTTTCTGCCCACTCCAGGATGCAATTTGCTTCCCTCTGGGCTGCACGACTCCTGGTGCCACCCTGGTGATTGATATATGCCACTGCTGTGGCATTGTCTGATTGAATTCTGACAGGGGACCCTTGGAGTTTGGATGTCCATGCTACTAGGGCATACCGGGCTGCTCGTATCTCTAAGAGATTGATGGGCAGGGCCTTTTCTGCTTCTGACCACTTGCCCTGGAGAGACCATTGCTCCAGTACTGCCCCCAGCCTATGAGGCTGGCATCTGTAGTGACCACCTTCCAAGAAACCGGACTGAAGGGTTTTCCTTTTTCCAGATTCTGGGGCACCAACCACCAATGGAGGCTCTTGCGAACGGAAGGGGACAGGGACATTGGTAAGTCTAAAGCCTGAACTTTTTTGTTCCAGGCTGACAGTATGGCCCTTTGCAAATTCCTTGAATGGAATTGACCGTAGGGTACCGCTTCGAATGAAGCCACCATTTTTCCCAGCAGCCTCATGCACAGGCGTATGGATGGTTTTCTTTTTGTACCCACTAAGTGGGTCAAATCTTTTAAAGACGACACCTTCTCTGGAGGTAAGAAAATCTTTCTCTGATTTGAATCCAGCCTTAGCCCTAAGTATTCCAGACTTTTGCTGGTCTTAGAGCTGACTTGTCCCGGTTGATAATCCAACCGTGATATTCCAGATACTTGATTGTCTTGTGAATAGCTACTTCCAGCTTTTCCACTGAGTGGTCTATTAGTAGCAGGTCGTCTAGATATGCCATTATCGTTACACCTTGTGTTCTTAGATTGGCCAATAATGGGGCCAGAATTTTTGTGAACACTCGTGGTGCTGTGGCCAGACCGAAAGGTAAGGCTCTGAACTGAAAATGGCGCCCTTCTACTGCAAAGCGTAGAAATTTCTGGTGGGCCGGAAAGATGGGAATATGCAGATAAGCATCCCTTATGTCGATCGAGGCTAACCATTCCTGCCCTTGTAGGGCGGTGGCCACCGATCGGATCGACTCCATCCGAAAAGTCCTGATATTTAGGAACTTGTTTAGCCCTTTTAGATTTAATATGGGCCTCACGTCCCCATTTGGTTTGGGGACTGTGAAAAGGTTCGAGTAAAACCCGAATCCGCTTTCTTCCAGGGGAACCTTCATGATTACACCTTGGAGCAATAGTTGTTCTAGTGCCAGAAGGAGGGATCCTCTCTTCTGGGGATCTCTTGGCACGTTTGACCTCATAAATTGGGCAGGAGGAGTGCCTTTTAACTCCAGCTTGTATCCCAGACTTACTGCGGAGAGCACCCATCTGTCTCTGATGGTGTCCCGCCAGGTCTCTGTGAACAACTGAAGCCTTCCCCCCACCCGATTGAGTGGGGGCAACGCTTCATGACTTGGGGGGAGGTTTTGTACCTCTCTTGATCCAGGGCTTCTTGTTACCCTGTGATTGTCCCTGATTTCTGCCCCCTGAATTTGACCGCGGAGGCCGTCGGAACTGCTTCACAGCCGATGTGCCCGGGACTGGAGAAGTAGGCCTCTTAAAAGAAGGACTTCTACTCTTGTTCTTAACCGGTAAGAGTCAACTTTTACCGGCAGAAATTTTCTGGATATATTTGTCCAGATCTTCTCCAAATAAGCGTTCTCCATGAAATGGGAAGCTAACCAGCAGTTTCTTACAGGGAGCTTCAGCAGACCAGTTTTTGAGCCACAGAAGCCTACGCATATGTACTATAGACAGCGTAAAGCGGGAGGCCTGTTGGATTGTATCCTTTATGGCGTCCACCGCAAAACACAAGGCTCTAGGCAGGTCAGCTAGGGCAAGAGCCTGCTGATCTGGTAAGTCCCTTAAGACTTGTTTCAACTGATCTTTCACTGCTTGGCAGACTCCAATCGCTGCTACCGCAGGTTGTGTCACCATGCTTGCTGTAGAGAAAGCAGATTTTAGTAAAGACTCCAATTTTTTATCTATTGGGTCTTTGAACATTGGAACATTATCTACTGGACATGTCAGTGATTTGTTCACAGAAGAGATGGCTGCGTCCACTGTAGGGACCCTTCATTTTTTTATGAACTTATCCTCCATGGGATAGATCACCGGAAACCTCTTGGGGGGAGCAAATATTTTATCAGGATGCTCCCAATCCTGGTAAATAAGCCCTTCTAATAAAGGGTGGATTGGGAAGGAACAGACAGCCTGGGGAGCTTTTAGCGACCCCAGCGAGGAAACCGTAGTGGATGGTGGTTCCGCCAGAGGCATTTTAAATGCTGATCGGACCATGTTAGTCAGAGACTGAACCGATAATCTTTCAGCCTGAGATGCTGAGAAAGGTTCTTCCACTGTTGATTCCTCCATAACTGAATCAACCTCAACCTGATCCCCTTCAGGTAGGTCGATCCCTGTGTGGGGCTGTTCCTCCACTAACAGGCACTCTGAAGGAGGAGACGGAGATCGGACGCGCTTTCCCTGTGACAGGGAAGCAGCGATCAATGCTGTTAATCTCTCTTCCAATCCTCCCAGAGTTGAGGATAAAACCTCCTCTGTTATATATACAGGAGCAGGTGGACTGGGGACAGCCGCAGCACCAGGCACTCCTGCGGGGTTTCTACGGCTACTGACCTCTGAATTCTCAGGGGAGATTGGTGCAGTACAAGCATGCCCAATATCCTCAGAGCCCGATGGAGACCCCTTTGGCTTCCTGGAAGACCTATTTCCGGAGCGTCTGGACGACATATCCTTTAAGCACAAAGCTGAGGTATTCCCGTCGTCATACACCAATTTTTGCTGGTAATAGTCTAACACAGTTGCTGCTATATACCAGCTGGTGTCCACTAAAGTGCCTTTCTATGGGGATGCCTGCATCAACCGCCTCTGTGTGCCACTGTTTGTTGCTAGCTCTGTTTGCATCCAGCTGACACTTGTACTGTGTCTTTATACAAGCTGGGACACCTGCACATGCGCAGAAGCGCCGTGGCGCGCATCGAGCATCATCCACCCGCCCCGCCCCTTTTTTTTCATAGGAGGCGCGTGCACGCGCCGGCGCGCGCGCCCGTGCGCCATTGGCGCCCTTTTCGAAATCAAACAGGGACTAGGAGCCAGGGCCCTTTTTGCCGGAGGGCCTGTGCGGTGGATGAGCGCAGCAACAGGGCAGAGGAAGTGGATTCCCACAGAGAAACTTACCAACTGCCTGGATCTTTTGACTTGAGAAAACCAAAGATCCACATGACAAGAAAAATGGACTACAGCGGCCTCTAGTGGTTTAACACAGGTACCGCGGTCCTCTTTTTTTTTTTTTCTTGACTACTATTAAAATTTTACATTTTCAGTAGTTACAGGCATACACAGATCTTAGCGGGAATACCGTTAGGTAACAGACAGAAAGACAAATTAGGCTTGGGGGTCCCCCAATAGAACCAAGTTCCTGGGGGCCCCCACTTACCTGATCCCCGCCGCAGGACTTTGTTTGGTCCACAGAAGCCCAAACTTCACCTATCACGGCAGGCATTGTAATTAAACCTTCAGGGACCGGGTTCCCAAGGATTCCACTCCCCTGGACCTGTATAGCACCCTGCACAGACAACATCTTGGTCGTGGGTATGACCAGAGCTCTGGATCCCAGGGTCCAGCCCTCCTAAGAGAGGCATTACAGGCAAAACCTTGCTCTTCTGCTGCAAGGCCCGGGTACCGACCGTTTAGCTATGAAGCTTTTTTGGTGGGATCCGGAACAGCTTACTAAGGCCCAAAAGAACCTGTACGCAAGCCCAGTGAAAACACATGTTACTCTTTGGCCAACACCTTAGACACTGGCAAAAAACTGAGGTGCTCCCGGATGGGAGGGGCTTATATAGGGGAGGGTACTTCCGGTTTGGAAGTGGCCAGTGCCAGCACCTGAAGGTAATCTATATAACCCATTAGTAATGACTAAGTCGCTCTGTGTCCCGTGATTAGGGATGAGCTTCGTGTTCGAGTCGAACATACGTTCGACTCGAACATCGGCTGTTCGATCGTTCGACGAAGATCGAACGATTTGGGCCGTTCGCGCCAAATTCGAGTGACGCGAACGGCCCACAATGCACTACGCCATCGCAGTGTCATCCAGGCGCTGTGATTGGCCAAGCATGCACTGTGACCCCGCATGCTTGGCCAATCACAGCGCCGGCAGCGAGGAGAGCAATGATTGGCCACAGGCAGGATGCCTGTGGCCAATTATTGCTGAGGGGGTTTAGTACACGCCCCACACTATAAAAGGCCGCCAGCACGGCGGCCTAGTGTAGTGTGTTCCGGAGCAGGGATAGAGCAGCATAGGCAGGGACAGTGACTTTTATTTCTTACTTGCTTAACCTGGATTCCTTTAGTTTAGGGAAAGAGAAGGATAGGTAGGGAGAGTGTCAGTGTGTTTTGTGCTTGTGCTATATTGTGCTTAAAAAAAACATTTTTTCTAGGGACAGAAAACTGTAGGTAGGGAGAGTGTGTCAGTTTCTTTCACTGTCAAAGTCCTTGTTTCCAGGGACCTGGAAGGACAGTGAGTGAATTCTCCTTGTGCTATATTGTGCTTAAAAAAAACATTTTTTCTACGGACAGAAAACTGTAGGTAGGGAGAGTGTGTCAGTTTCTTTCACTGTCAAAGTCCTTGTTTCCAGGGACCTGGAAGGACAGTGAGGTAATTCTCCTTGTGCTAAATTGTGCTTAAAAAAAACATTTTTTCTAGGGACAGAAAACTGTAGGTAGGGAGAGTGTGTCAGTTTCTTTCACTGTCAAAGTCCTTCTTTCCAGGGACCTGGAAGGACAGTGAGGTAATTCTCCTTGTGCTAAATTGTGCTTAAAAAAAACATTTTTTCTAGGGACAGAAAACTGTAGGTAGGGAGAGTGTGTCAGTTTCTTTCACTGTCAAAGTCCTTGTTTCCAGGGACCTGGAAGGACAGTGAGGTAATTCTCCTTGTGCTAAATTGTGCTTAAAAAAAAACATTTTTTCTAGGGACAGAAAACTGTAGGTAGGGAGAGTGTGTCAGTTTCTTTCACTGTCAAAGTCCTTGTTTCCAGGGACCTGGAAGGACAGTGAGGTAATTCTCCTTGTGCTAAATTGTGCTTAAAAAAAACATTTTTTCTAGGGACAGAAAACTGTAGGTAGGGAGAGTGTGTCAGTTTCTTTCACTGTCAAAGTCCTTGTTTCCAGGGACCTGGAAGGACAGTGAGGTAATTCTCCTTGTGCTAAATTGTGCTTAAAAAAAACATTTTTTCTAGGGACAGAAAACTGTAGGTAGGGAGAGTGTGTCAGTTTCTTTCACTGTCAAAGTCCTTGTTTCCAGGGACCTGGAAGGACAGTGAGGTAATTCTCCTTGTGCTAAATTGTGCTTTAAAAAAACATTTTTTCTAGGGACAGAAAACTGTAGGTAGGGAGAGTGTGTCAGTTTCTTTCACTGTCAAAGTCCTTGTTTCCAGGGACCTGGAAGGACAGTGAGGTAATTCTCCTTGTGCTAAATTGTGCTTAAAAAAAACATTTTTTCTAGGGACAGAAAACTGTAGGTAGGGAGAGTGTGTCAGTTTCTTTCACTGTCAAAGTCCTTGTTTCCAGGGACCTGGAAGGACAGTGAGGTAATTCTCCTTGTGCTAAATTGTGCTTAAAAAAAACATTTTTTCTAGGGACAGAAAACTGTAGGTAGGGAGAGTGTGTCAGTTTCTTTCACTGTCAAAGTCCTTGTTTCCAGGGACCTGGAAGGACAGTGAGTGAATTCTCCTTGTGCTATATTGTGCTTAAAAAAAACATTTTTTCTAGGGACAGAAAACTGTAGGTAGGGAGAGTGTGTCAGTTTCTTTCACTGTCAAAGTCCTTCTTTCCAGGGACCTGGAAGGACAGTGAGGTAATTCTCCTTGTGCTAAATTGTGCTTAAAAAAAACATTTTTTCTAGGGACAGAAAACTGTAGGTAGGGAGAGTGTGTCAGTTTCTTTCACTGTCAACGTCCTTGTTTCCAGGGACCTGGAAGGACAGTGAGGTAATTCTCCTTGTGCTAAATTGTGCTTAAAAAAAACATTTTTTCTAGGGACAGAAAACTGTAGGTAGGGAGAGTGTGTCAGTTTCTTTCACTGTCAAAGTCCTTGTTTCCAGGGACCTGGAAGGACAGTGAGGTAATTCTCCTTGTGCTAAATTGTGCTTAAAAAAAACATTTTTTCTAGGGACAGAAAACTGTAGGTAGGGAGAGTGTGTCAGTTTCTTTCACTGTCAAAGTCCTTGTTTCCAGGGACCTGGAAGGACAGTGAGGTAATTCTCCTTGTGCTAAATTGTGCTTAAAAAAAACCATTTTTTCTAGGGACAGAAAACTGTAGGTAGGGAGAGTGTGTCAGTTTCTTTCACTGTCAAAGTCCTTGTTTCCAGGGACCTGGAAGGACAGTGAGGTAATTCTCCTTGTGCTAAATTGTGCTTAAAAAAAAAAAATTTTCTAGGGACAGAAAACTGTAGGTAGGGAGAGTGTGTCAGTTTCTTTCACTGTCAAAGTCCTTGTTTCCAGGGACCTGGAAGGACAGTGAGGTAATTCTCCTTGTGCTAAATTGTGCTTAAAAAAAAAAATTTTTCTAGGGACAGAAAACTGTAGGTAGGGAGAGTGTGTCAGTTTCTTTCACTGTCAAAGTCCTTGTTTCCAGGGACCTGGAAGGACAGTGAGGTAATTCTCCTTGTGCTAAATTGTGCTTAAAAAAAACATTTTTTCTAGGGACAGAAAACTGTAGGTAGGGAGAGTGTGTCAGTTTCTTTCACTGTCAAAGTCCTTGTTTCCAGGGACCTGGAAGGACAGTGAGGTAATTCTCCTTGTGCTAAATTGTGCTTAAAAAAAACATTTTTTCTAGGGACAGAAAACTGTAGGTAGGGAGAGTGTGTCAGTTTCTTTCACTGTCAAAGTCCTTGTTTCCAGGGACCTGGAAGGACAGTGAGGTAATTCTCCTTGTGCTAAATTGTGCTTAAAAAAAACATTTTTTCTAGGGACAGAAAACTGTAGGTAGGGAGAGTGTGTCAGTTTCTTTCACTGTCAAAGTCCTTGTTTCCAGGGACCTGGAAGGACAGTGAGGTAATTCTCCTTGTGCTAAATTGTGCTTAAAAAAAACATTTTTTCTAGGGACAGAAAACTGTAGGTAGGGAGAGTGTGTCAGTTTCTTTCACTGTCAAAGTCCTTGTTTCCAGGGACCTGGAAGGACAGTGAGTGAATTCTCCTTGTGCTATATTGTGCTTAAAAAAAACATTTTTTCTAGGGACAGAAAACTGTAGGTAGGGAGAGTGTGTCAGTTTCTTTCACTGTCAAAGTCCTTGTTTCCAGGGACCTGGAAGGACAGTGAGGTAATTCTCCTTGTGCTAAATTGTGCTTAAAAAAAACATTTTTTCTAGGGACAGAAAACTGTAGGTAGGGAGAGTGTGTCAGTTTCTTTCACTGTCAAAGTCCTTGTTTCCAGGGACCTGGAAGGACAGTGAGTGAATTCTCCTTGTGCTATATTGTGCTTAAAAAAAACATTTTTTCTAGGGACAGAAAACTGTAGGTAGGGAGAGTGTGTCAGTTTCTTTCACTGTCAAAGTCCTTGTTTCCAGGGACCTGGAAGGACAGTGAGGTAATTCTCCTTGTGCTAAATTGTGCTTAAAAAAAACATTTTTTCTAGGGACAGAAAACTGTAGGTAGGGAGAGTGTGTCAGTTTCTTTCACTGTCAAAGTCCTTGTTTCCAGGGACCTGGAAGGACAGTGAGGTAATTCTCCTTGTGCTAAATTGTGCTTAAAAAAAACATTTTTTCTAGGGACAGAAAACTGTAGGTAGGGAGAGTGTGTCAGTTTCTTTCACTGTCAAAGTCCTTGTTTCCAGGGACCTGGAAGGACAGTGAGGTAATTCTCCTTGTGCTAAATTGTGCTTAAAAAAAACATTTTTTCTAGGGACAGAAAACTGTAGGTAGGGAGAGTGTGTCAGTTTCTTTCACTGTCAAAGTCCTTGTTTCCAGGGACCTGGAAGGACAGTGAGTGAATTCTCCTTGTGCTATATTGTGCTTAAAAAAAACATTTTTTCTAGGGACAGAAAACTGTAGGTAGGGAGAGTGTGTCAGTTTCTTTCACTGTCAAAGTCCTTGTTTCCAGGGACCTGGAAGGACAGTGAGGTAATTCTCCTTGTGCTAAATTGTGCTTAAAAAAAACATTTTTTCTAGGGACAGAAAACTGTAGGTAGGGAGAGTGTGTCAGTTTCTTTCACTGTCAACGTCCTTGTTTCCAGGGACCTGGAAGGACAGTGAGGTAATTCTCCTTGTGCTAAATTGTGCTTAAAAAAAACATTTTTTCTAGGGACAGAAAACTGTAGGTAGGGAGAGTGTGTCAGTTTCTTTCACTGTCAAAGTCCTTGTTTCCAGGGACCTGGAAGGACAGTGAGGTAATTCTCCTTGTGCTAAATTGTGCTTAAAAAAAACATTTTTTCTAGGGACAGAAAACTGTAGGTAGGGAGAGTGTGTCAGTTTCTTTCACTGTCAAAGTCCTTGTTTCCAGGGACCTGGAAGGACAGTGAGGTAATTCTCCTTGTGCTAAATTGTGCTTAAAAAAAACCATTTTTTCTAGGGACAGAAAACTGTAGGTAGGGAGAGTGTGTCAGTTTCTTTCACTGTCAAAGTCCTTGTTTCCAGGGACCTGGAAGGACAGTGAGGTAATTCTCCTTGTGCTAAATTGTGCTTAAAAAAAACATTTTTTCTAGGGACAGAAAACTGTAGGTAGGGAGAGTGTGTCAGTTTCTTTCACTGTCAAAGTCCTTGTTTCCAGGGACCTGGAAGGACAGTGAGGTAATTCTCCTTGTGCTAAATTGTGCTTAAAAAAAACATTTTTTCTAGGGACAGAAAACTGTAGGTAGGGAGAGTGTGTCAGTTTCTTTCACTGTCAAAGTCCTTGTTTCCAGGGACCTGGAAGGACAGTGAGGTAATTCTCCTTGTGCTAAATTGTGCTTAAAAAAAACATTTTTTCTAGGGACAGAAAACTGTAGGTAGGGAGAGTGTGTCAGTTTCTTTCACTGTCAAAGTCCTTGTTTCCAGGGACCTGGAAGGACAGTGAGGTAATTCTCCTTGTGCTAAATTGTGCTTAAAAAAAACATTTTTTCTAGGGACAGAAAACTGTAGGTAGGGAGAGTGTGTCAGTTTCTTTCACTGTCAAAGTCCTTGTTTCCAGGGACCTGGAAGGACAGTGAGGTAATTCTCCTTGTGCTAAATTGTGCTTAAAAAAAACATTTTTTCTAGGGACAGAAAACTGTAGGTAGGGAGAGTGTGTCAGTTTCTTTCACTGTCAAAGTCCTTGTTTCCAGGGACCTGGAAGGACAGTGAGGTAATTCTCCTTGTGCTAAATTGTGCTTAAAAAAAAACATTTTTTCTAGGGACAGAAAACTGTAGGTAGGGAGAGTGTGTCAGTTTCTTTCACTGTCAAAGTCCTTGTTTCCAGGGACCTGGAAGGACAGTGAGGTAATTCTCCTTGTGCTAAATTGTGCTTAAAAAAAACATTTTTTCTAGGGACAGAAAACTGTAGGTAGGGAGAGTGTGTCAGTTTCTTTCACTGTCAAAGTCCTTGTTTCCAGGGACCTGGAAGGACAGTGAGGTAATTCTCCTTGTGCTAAATTGTGCTTAAAAAAAACATTTTTTCTAGGGACAGAAAACTGTAGGTAGGGAGAGTGTGTCAGTTTCTTTCACTGTCAAAGTCCTTGTTTCCAGGGACCTGGAAGGACAGTGAGGTAATTCTCCTTGTGCTAAATTGTGCTTAAAAAAAACATTTTTTCTAGGGACAGAAAACTGTAGGTAGGGAGAGTGTGTCAGTTTCTTTCACTGTCAAAGTCCTTGTTTCCAGGGACCTGGAAGGACAGTGAGTGAATTCTCCTTGTGCTATATTGTGCTTAAAAAAAACATTTTTTCTAGGGACAGAAAACTGTAGGTAGGGAGAGTGTGTCAGTTTCTTTCACTGTCAAAGTCCTTGTTTCCAGGGACCTGGAAGGACAGTGAGGTAATTCTCCTTGTGCTAAATTGTGCTTAAAAAAAACATTTTTTCTAGGGACAGAAAACTGTAGGTAGGGAGAGTGTGTCAGTTTCTTTCACTGTCAAAGTCCTTGTTTCCAGGGACCTGGAAGGACAGTGAGTGAATTCTCCTTGTGCTATATTGTGCTTAAAAAAAACATTTTTTCTAGGGACAGAAAACTGTAGGTAGGGAGAGTGTGTCAGTTTCTTTCACTGTCAAAGTCCTTGTTTCCAGGGACCTGGAAGGACAGTGAGGTAATTCTCCTTGTGCTAAATTGTGCTTAAAAAAAACATTTTTTCTAGGGACAGAAAACTGTAGGTAGGGAGAGTGTGTCAGTTTCTTTCACTGTCAAAGTCCTTGTTTCCAGGGACCTGGAAGGACAGTGAGGTAATTCTCCTTGTGCTAAATTGTGCTTAAAAAAAACATTTTTTCTAGGGACAGAAAACTGTAGGTAGGGAGAGTGTGTCAGTTTCTTTCACTGTCAAAGTCCTTGTTTCCAGGGACCTGGAAGGACAGTGAGGTAATTCTCCTTGTGCTAAATTGTGCTTAAAAAAAACATTTTTTCTAGGGACAGAAAACTGTAGGTAGGGAGAGTGTGTCAGTTTCTTTCACTGTCAAAGTCCTTGTTTCCAGGGACCTGGAAGGACAGTGAGGTAATTCTCCTTGTGCTAAATTGTGCTTAAAAAAAACATTTTTTCTAGGGACAGAAAACTGTAGGTAGGGAGAGTGTGTCAGTTTCTTTCACTGCCAAAGTCCTTGTTTCCAGGGACCTGGAAGGACAGTGAGGTAATTCTCCTTGTGCTAAATTGTGCTTAAAAAAAACATTTTTTCTAGGGACAGAAAACTGTAGGTAGGGAGAGTGTGTCAGTTTCTTTCACTGTCAAAGTCCTTGTTTCCAGGGACCTGGAAGGACAGTGAGGTAATTCTCCTTGTGCTAAATTGTGCTTAAAAAAAACATTTTTTCTAGGGACAGAAAACTGTAGGTAGGGAGAGTGTGTCAGTTTCTTTCACTGTCAAAGTCCTTGTTTCCAGGGACCTGGAAGGACAGTGAGGTAATTCTCCTTGTGCTAAATTGTGCTTAAAAAAAACATTTTTTCTAGGGACAGAAAACTGTAGGTAGGGAGAGTGTGTCAGTTTCTTTCACTGTCAAAGTCCTTGTTTCCAGGGACCTGGAAGGACAGTGAGGTAATTCTCCTTGTGCTAAATTGTTCTTAAAAAAAAACATTTTTTCTAGGGACAGAAAACTGTAGGTAGGGAGAGTGTGTCAGTTTCTTTCACTGTCAAAGTCCTTGTTTCCAGGGACCTGGAAGGACAGTGAGGTAATTCTCCTTGTGCTAAATTGTGCTTAAAAAAAACATTTTTTCTAGGGACAGAAAACTGTAGGTAGGGAGAGTGTGTCAGTTTCTTTCACTGTCAAAGTCCTTGTTTCCAGGGACCTGGAAGGACAGTGAGGTAATTCTCCTTGTGCTAAATTGTGCTTAAAAAAAACATTTTTTCTAGGGACAGAAAACTGTAGGTAGGGAGAGTGTGTCAGTTTCTTTCACTGTCAAAGTCCTTGTTTCCAGGGACCTGGAAGGACAGTGAGTGAATTCTCCTTGTGCTATATTGTGCTTAAAAAAAACATTTTTTCTAGGGACAGAAAACTGTAGGTAGGGAGAGTGTGTCAGTTTCTTTCACTGTCAAAGTCCTTGTTTCAAGGGACAGAGAAGGACACCTGAAGGTAGCTGTCATGGATATGCAGTAGTGTTTGTCTGCCATCTTACCTTCCTCCTCATGTGTTCATCTAGAGACCAGACCTCCTTCACCTGGCTTCCTTTATAATCTCCTCCCAGCCTGACTCCACCCCAGGCCCTATCACTGAACACTATATTAACCTGTGCACTGCAAGCCTGCTTTGCTGATCAACGTGTTTGTTAGGCATTGTGTGTTTGGGTTCCTGCCTGCCGTGTGCTACGTCTGTCTCTCTGTTACGTTATTGGCTTGTCCCCGACCATCCCTGTCTGCTCGTGACCCTTGACCTTCGGCTCGTTCTTCGTTATCCTTGTCTGCTTGTGGCCCCTGACCTTCGGCTTGTTATTCGGTTCTCTCTATCGTGTGCTGCTGCTTCCCCTTATCCTACGGGGCGTGAGCTAGGAAACTCCAGGGGCCGCGACCTGGTCCCAGCCTGCAGCGTAACATCCTCACCACTAGAGGCCCTGGAGAAGACCAGCTGGGTCTTAGACTCCGCGCCCTGGGGAATCTTGGCTCTCGCTTCCGTTGGGATCCCGGTTGTGCTCCTCTGGTCCCGCTTTCCACAACCACCCAGTTTCCTATCCACAGAAGCCAGCCATAGGGTTCACTACCTCGCGGTGCACTCCTGTCCCCCTACGGTGTGCATCTGTCACCTGGCCACAGGTGACCCTGACAGTTTGATCAGCCATGAACCCGGCTGACATCCCGCTACCCGCGGATGATCCATTGCAGGGCATAGTTTGCAGACTTGAAACCCAGGAATCGAATCAGACTCAGGTGATGCGATTCCTCCAGGATCTGGCTTCTCGCTTCGAGCAGCTTCAGGCCTCCTTGGGAACCCTGAATCCGCAACCTCAAATACAATCAGCGGTTGCACCTATTGCACCAGTCGCAGCCACACACTCGCTACAACTGCCAGCTCCGTCCCGTTTCTCTGGGGACTCCAAGGCTTGCAGGGGGTTCCTTAGCCAATGCACGATTCATTTTGAGCTCCAGCCCCAAAACTTCCTGTCTGATCGGGCTAAGGTAGCCTATATCATTTCCCTCCTCTCTGGTGAAGCTTTAGCCTGGGCAGCCCCTCTGTGGGAACTGAATGATCCAGTGGTTTCTAGCCTGTCTGGCTTCTTGAAACTTTTTCGGAATATCTTCGAAGAACCGGCTCGTGTCTCTTCAGCGGCCAGCGCCCTTTTACGTCTCCGCCAAGAGTCTGCTTCTGTGGGACAGTATGCCCTTCATTTCCGCATACTGTCGGCTGAGTTGAGCTGGAACAATGAGGCCTTAGTCGCAACCTTTTTGCATGGCCTGTCTGATAGAGTGAAGGATGAATTAGCTGGAAGAACCATCCCCACTGATCTGGCCGGCGTTATCTCCTTGTGTAACCAGATCGATATTCGCTTTCAGGAGAGGACCTTAGAAAAGCAACGCCAGCACTCCTTGGTTCTTAGTCAGCCTGAGCTCCCCTCTCTTCGACCCGTAGAGCATCTCCTACCAGCTGAGGAACCCATGCAGCTGGGTCGGACCAGGCTATCCCCTGAGGAACGTGCTAGGCGCAGAACTCTTGGTCTGTGTCTTTACTGTGGGGGCAAAGGTCATTTTCGTGACACTTGCTCTCTTTGTCCAGAAAAACGTTCGGGTCCACTTCATCTGGAAAGTGGAGTATTGGACCCAGAAATATCACCTTCCCCTTCTCGTCTTCTGCTTTCTGTGTTCCTTCATGTTGGTGCTTCTTCTCATTCGGTCTCAGCATATCTGGATTCCGGAGCCGCTGGTAATTTCATGGACTGGGAAATCGCATCGTCCATGAGACTTACTCTTTTGCCCCTCACCACGCCATTGGTGGTCTTGGCGATTGATGGTACTGTTCTCCCAGGGGGACCTATCCGCTTCCAGACCCTCCCTGTTAAGATGTCGGTAGGGACACTCCACCAGGAGTGGATATCCTTCCTTATCTTACCCAAGGCCTCAACGCCTATAATTTTGGGTCTCCCATGGTTACAGCTCCATTCTCCTCATGTGGACTGGACTACTGGACAGATCCTGGCTTGGGGTCCCTCCTGTTCCTCGTCCTGCCTACCCAAGGTTGCCCCCTGTGAATCTGAGCCGGTCATTCATTCCAGGTTGCATAACCATTTACATTTCTCTGTCCCTAACCACCCTTGGACGCACAGCCAGGCTAGCTTGTCTACAAGTCCTGCAGTCGCTACGTCTTGCGATGCGATTCAGGTAGTCGCTACACCTGACTCAGCTATTCACTCTGCCTCTGTACTAGTTATGCCAGTCCAGCCCATGCCCAGTGAGCCTCTCACTTTTTCTTGTTCGGGACATTCTGCTTGTCCTTCAGCTATTCAGCTTGACTCCGGCGACATGTCACCTTCTAACCAACCTGACTTCAGGGTTCCACTGACATCCGCCCAGTCTGATGGTCCTGTGCAAGATGACCAGTTCCCCTTTAAGGGTCTAGGGGACCCTCCTCAGATTCCTGTTGATCGTCTCATGCCCTTGCTTATTCCTAGAGAGCCTTTGGTCCTCAATAGATCTTCTTGTCATCTCCCTACCTCGTTTTCAGTCTCTGAGGATAATCTTAAGTACGAGGTTAGACAAGTTCTGGATTCTCGGCTCTGCAGAGGCATTCTTCAGTACCTTGTGCATTGGAGAGGTTTTGGTCCTGAGGAGGCGTCTTGGATCGCTGCATCTGATGTCGCTGCACCTCATCTGTTGAGAAGGTTTCATCAGAGATTTCCCTTTAAGCCTGGGTCCAGGCGGGGGAGGGCCCATAAGAGGGAGGGTACTGTCATGGATATGCAGTAGTGTTTGTCTGCCATCTTACCTTCCTCCTCATGTGTTCATCTAGAGACCAGACCTCCTTCACCTGGCTTCCTTTATAATCTCCTCCCAGCCTGACTCCACCCCAGGCCCTATCACTGAACACTATATTAACCTGTGCACTGCAAGCCTGCTTTGCTGATCAACGTGTTTGTTAGGCATTGTGTGTTTGGGTTCCTGCCTGCCGTGTGCTACGTCTGTCTCTCTGTTACGTTATTGGCTTGTCCCCGACCATCCCTGTCTGCTCGTGACCCTTGACCTTCGGCTCGTTCTTCGTTATCCTTGTCTGCTTGTGGCCCCTGACCTTCGGCTTGTTATTCGGTTCTCTCTATCGTGTGCTGCTGCTTCCCCTTATCCTACGGGGCGTGAGCTAGGAAACTCCAGGGGCCGCGACCTGGTCCCAGCCTGCAGCGTAACATCCTCACCACTAGAGGCCCTGGAGAAGACCAGCTGGGTCTTAGACTCCGCGCCCTGGGGAATCTTGGCTCTCGCTTCCGTTGGGATCCCGGTTGTGCTCCTCTGGTCCCGCTTTCCACAACCACCCAGTTTCCTATCCACAGAAGCCAGCCATAGGGTTCACTACCTCGCGGTGCACTCCTGTCCCCCTACGGTGTGCATCTGTCACCTGGCCACAGGTGACCCTGACAGTAGCCCTTATTGCTTTTTTCCCATCTCCCTGCAGGCCATCTATTAGAATGTCTGGAAGGCAAACAAGGAGAGGCAGACAGTCAGGAGGCAATAAAAGAGGGCAAGCAGGCTCTGTGTCTGGGGGCAACAGTGCTGGTCGTGGACGCGGTGCATTGTCATCAGCACATGGCCATGGGACACGCTTGTCCTTCTTTTCGGCAGCTGGACATGTTGAGCCACATCATGCCGAAGACTTGGTAGAGTGGATGACCAAGCCCTCCTCCTCCTCCTCATCCTCTCTCACCCAGGCTCAGGGTACTGGAAAAGCAGCTGCCAAAGCGTCCTCTTCCCTGGTATCAATGTCAGACTCATCATCAGTCACTCCTTCCCTAGACCCACCATGTCCTCCTCCTGAGGAGTCCCCCGAACTGTTTCAGCACAGTGTTGGGTACATGCTCCAGGAGGATGCCCAGCGTTTCGAAGGGTCTGATGATGAAACCCAGCTAGAGGAAGGCAGTAGCGTGAGAGCAGACAGAGGGGATGCTCAAGAAGGACACCAATCTGGCAGTCATGTTCCAGCAGCTGCAGCATACTGCCAGATTGCCTCCAGTGATGAGGAGGGAGGTGATGATGAGGTCACTGACTCCACGTGGGTGCCTAATAGGAGAGAGGAGGAGGAGGAGGATGAGGAGGAGGCACATCTCCAACGAGGCAGGATGCCCTTTGGTGGCCAGCGTAAGGGCAGTACACCGACGGAATCACACCGCAGAGCTCCGCCTGTGCAGGGCGCTGCCTCTGCCCGTCATTCAAAAAGTTCTTTGGTGTGGGCCTTTTTTGAGGCTAGTGCATCAGATCGCACAGCTGCTGTTTGCAACATATGTCTCAAGCGTATATCGCGTGGCCAAAACATCAGCCGCTTGGGTACCACATGCCTGACCAGACATATGTTGACCTGCCATGCAGCTCGTTGGCAAGCCTACCTCAAAGACCCACACCAAAGAACAAAGCGGACCTCTCCTTGCACCGCATCAGCTGGGATCTCCAACCCCACTATAACTTCAGTCCTCTCTGAAACATGCACTGAGAGGAATGAAGGTGTAGAATTA
This sequence comes from Rana muscosa, assembly GCA_029206835.1. Taxonomy (NCBI): domain Eukaryota; kingdom Metazoa; phylum Chordata; class Amphibia; order Anura; family Ranidae; genus Rana; species Rana muscosa. The sequence continues at coordinate 104,490,582 of CM055116.1, read as the reverse complement.
GGTGTGTCACAGCCAAGTACTTGCGGCCACTCTGCTAGCAGTACACCGACGTCCGATTCTAGCAGGCAAATTTCCCTGCCCCAGCTGCTGGACCGTCGAAAGAAGTTCACTCCCAGCCATCCACATGCCCAGCGGTTGAATGCTAGCTTGGCTAAATTGCTAGCGCTTCAACTGCTGCCTTTTCAGTTGGTAGACTCGGCCCCCTTCCGTGAGTTTGTGCAATGTGCGGTTCCTCAGTGGCAGGTTCCCAAACGCCACTTTTTCTCACGGAAGGCTATTCCGGCTCTCTACCGGCATGTGGAAGGCAATGTCTTGGCCTCGCTGACAAGGTGCATATTACCGCTGACTCATGGTCCAGCAGGCATGGACAGGGACGTTACCTTTCTTTCACGGCCCATTGGGTCACTCTTTTGGCAGCTGGGAAGGATGCAGGACAAGGTGCAGTAGTGTTGGAGGTTGTCCCACCGCCACGCCTCCAAAATGCTACTACTGGTTGTGACACACCTCTCTCCTCCACCCCCTCCTCTTCTTCTTCCTCCATGGCCTCTTCCTGTGGTTTGTCCTATGAACCAGCGGTGCTCCGTAGCCGTTCACGGGGCTACGCAAGTACGCAGGCAAAAAGATGCCATGCCGTGCTTGCGCTGGTGTGTTTGGGGGACAGAAGCCACACTGGGGCAGAGGTCCTGTCTGCTCTGCAGGGCCAGGCCGAGAGGTGGTTGACGCCACACCAGCTTAAGCCAGGAATGGTGGTTTGCGACAATGGCACCAACCTCCTCTCCGCCCTCCGACAGGGACAACTGACCCATGTGCCCTGTGTGGCTCACGTCCTTAACCTGGTGGTGCAGCGGTTCTTGGGCAGGTACCCGGGCTTACAGGATGTCCTGAGGCAGGCCAGGAAAGTCTGTGTGCATTTCCGCAGATCTTATAATGCCAGTGCTCGCCTGGCTGAGCTGCAAAAGGAGTTGAACCTGCCCAAGAACCGCCTTATATGTGACATGCCCACCAGGTGGAACTCAACGTTGGCTATGCTGCAGCGGCTGCACACGCAGCAGAGGGCCATCAATGAGTACCTGTGCGACTACGGCACCAGGACAGGGTCAGGGGAGCTTGTTTTTTTTTCTCCACGCCAGTGGGGCATGATCAGGGATGCATGCACTGTGTCAGCAGGATACGCACCTGATCAGCGAGTCCGTTGGAGCAGCGAGAGGTCACCCGTACGGATCCGACTCACGGGCCCCTGGTAGTGCAGACAGGAGGCACGGGAGTGCGGAAGGGTAAGGGAGCCTGAGAGTGGTTCAAGAGAGCGGCTCCGGATCCTGGGCTCAGAAGGGTAGCGGGCCAGGCAGGCTGCAGGCAGGTAGGTAGGCAGGCCGGTACGCAGAGCAGCGTAGCGGGGCAGAAGCAGAAGGGGCGGTCAGACAGGCAGGGTTCGGCAACGTTCGGGCAATGTGGCACAGCAGGGTAGGCAGGTTCAGGGTCAAAGACAGGCCGAGGTCGGGTGCAGGCAGATAGCAAGGAAAGTCCAGTAACAAGCCGGGTGGTCAGAAGGTCGGATTCCAGGCAAACAATAGGAGCAGGATACACAGGGGATTGCAGATCAGACAGCACTGGTCTGAAGTGTTCCAGTAGTTTAAATAAGCAAACCGGCGGGCGCGGGCGCGCGCACGGCGCGCGCGCGCACGCGCCCGCAATGCGCGCACATGCACCCGCACGCACCGGCGTGCACGGGCACGCGCACCCGCGATCCAGGAAGTGTACCAGCGCGGATGGAAACATGCAAAACACAGCGCGCATCGGCGCACGCGAACGCACACCGAAGCGACCACCGACGCGCCCGGCCAGGTACGTACACTGACAGTGCCCCCCCCTTTAGGGCAGCCTCCGGATGCCCAATTGAGCGATCTTCGTGGCGTGAGACCTCCTGAAAGCTTGCATGAGTTCCTCCGCGTGTATGCCGTTTTCGGGTTCCCAAGAATTATCTTCTGGGCCGTAACCCCTCCACTTAATCAGATATTGTACCTGGTTATGTCTCTTCCTACAGTCCAGGATTGCCTCTACCTCAAACTCCTCCTCGCCGTCAATCAGAACCGGCTCCGGTGGGCTAACGTTACGGCCAGCGAAGGGGTTAGGGACAACCGGCTTTAACAGAGTCACATGAAAGACTGGGTGGACCTTCAGGGAGTTGGGTAGGTCGAGCTCATATGCTACATTGTTGATCCTCCGTTTTACCGAGAAAGGTCCCATGAACTTAGGGCCCAATTTCCTGGACGGGCAGGCCATCTTTAGGTTAATCGTGGATAACCACACCTGGTTGCCGGGCTCCAGAATGAGTTCCCCTCTCCTTTTCCTATCAAACATCCTCTTGTTGTACTCCTGGGTCTTGGACATGGTCTCCTGTAGAAGTTTGTTATTGGAGAAGAAGAAATCCATTGTTTCGGACACCGCAGGGACAGTGCATTCGGGTATGGTACTTGGTAAGAAGGAGGGATGGAATCCATAGTTGGCAAAGAATGGGGTTTGCTTAGTGGCAGAGTGCAGGGAATTGTTGTAAGCGAATTCAGCAATGGGGAGCAGGGAGGCCCAATCATCCTGGGAGAAGGAGGAAAAACAACGGAGGTACTGCTCTAATGTTTGGTTGGTCCTCTCAGTTTGGCCATTCGTCTGGGGGTGATATGCCGAAGAAAAAGCCAACTTGATTTCCAGGGAATCACAAAGAGCCTTCCAAAATCTGGAGGTGAACTGGGCGCCTCGGTCTGAGACAATACTTGCCGGAACTCCATGAAGCCTCACTATTTCCCTGATAAAAACCCTTGCCGTTTCCATGGCGGAAGGTGTACCTTTCATGGGCAAAAAATGAGCCATCTTGGACAGCCTGTCAACGACAACGAAGACCGTGGAGAACCCTTCGGACAGAGGGAGCTCCACTATAAAGTCCATCGACACCATCTTCCAGGGTCTTTCAGGGACAGGTAGAGGTTTTAGTAGACCCCAGGCCCTCATCCGGCTATTCTTGTTCCGGGAGCAGGTGTTGCATGAGTCCACGTATCTCTTGCAGTCACTACCCAGCTGCGGCCACCAGAACGTGCGCTTGATGAGCTCGGCCGTTTTCAAGGTACCAAAATGTCCGGCCAACTTGTGGTCGTGGCAAAGCTCCAGAACAGCTATCCGAAGACCCTCAGGAACCAGAATCTTGCCCTCGTGCCTGATCAGACCATCTTGTGCCCTGACACAATCCTCCGGAAGCAAGGTCAAGCCAGCAGATGCCCGCTTAATACGGGGCATAAGATCTTCTTGGAGTAGCAGGAAGTTCCCGGCAGGGAGGATGGTGTCAACAGGTAAGTTCTCCTCAGGAGTGCTGAACATTCGGGACAGTGCGTCCGGTTTAATGTTTTTTGAGCCCGGCCTGTAGGTGATGTGGAACAAAAACCTCGAGAAAAAAAGTGCCCACCTTGCCTGCCTTGGCTTCAACCTCTTGGCTGTTCTCAGGTACTCGAGGTTCTTGTGGTCCGTGTAAACCAAAATGGGGTGTGCCGCCCCCTCGAGCAGGTAACGCCATTCTTCTAATGCGGCCTTGATAGCCAGGAGTTCCCGGTCACCCACGTCATAGTTACGTTCTGCCGTGGAAAGCTTGCGCGAGAAGAAGGCCACTGGGAAAAGTAAGGCTTTAGCCCCCTGACGCTGGGATAGCACAGCCCCCACTGCATTTTCGGACGCGTCTACTTCCAGGACGAAAGGTACTGCGGGGTCAGGGTGCTTCAAGATGGAGGCAGAGACAAATAACTCCTTCAGTTTGTCAAAGGCAGCTTGGGCTCTAGGAGACCAGTAGAAGCGGTCTCCTTGTTTGGTCAGTTCGGTAAGGGGGGCGACAATTGCAGAAAAACTTCTGATGAACTTCCGGTAGAAATTGGAGAATCCGATGAAGCGCTGGACCCCTTTTTTATCTGTGGGGGCAGGCCAGTCCAGGATAGCCGACACCTTCTGAGGGTCCATTTTAATGCCCTCAATTGAGATGATCAGACCGAGAAACTGGATGCTTTGCCGCTCAAACTCACATTTCTCTGGTTTGGCGTAAAGCCCATGTCGTCTGAGCCGAACAAGGACATTCCGGACATGCCTGCGATGGTCGTCTACAGAGGAAGAGAATATTAAGATATCGTCCAGGTATACTATGACGAACAAGTCCAGGTAATCACGGAAGATGTCATTGACAAAATGTTGAAAGGTCGCCGGCGCGTTACACAGTCCGAACGGCATAACCAGGTACTCGTAATGCCCGAACCGTGTGCGGAAGGCCGTCTTCCACTCATCCCCCTCTCGAATGCGGATCAGGTTGTACGCTCCTCGGAGGTCAAGCTTGGTGAATATGACCGCCGTTCCCAGCCTCTGGAACAGTTCCGGCACGAGAGGTAAGGGGTAACGGTTTTTAATGGTGATCCTGTTCAACTGCCGATAATCAATGCAGGGGCGTAGGGAAAGGTCCTTTTTTTCAACGAAAAAGATACCCGCACCTGCAGGTGAGGTGGACGGGCGGATGAACCCTTTCCTTAGGTTGTCGTCAATGTAGACTTTCAGGGTACCCAATTCCTGCTCAGTCAGCGGGAAGATCCTCCCAAAAGGTACTTCGGTCCCAGGCAAAAGTTCTATAGGGCAATCATATGGTCTGTGAGGAGGAAGGGTTTCTGCTCCCTTCTTACTGAACACGTCCAGAAAATCATGGTAGGGCTCAGGGATGGTTTTCTGAAGGTCAGGGTCTGTGCCCAGACAGAGCAGGTGAGTGTGGTCGGAAGAGACTTGTTGCAGGCAGTGTTGCAGGCAATAATCAGAGAGGAATTTAACTCTCCCTGTAGCCCAGTCAATGTCGGGGTTATGGGCTTGCAGCCAGGGCATCCCCAGAATGACGGGGAATAGCGGAGAGGAGATGGCATCCAGACTTAGGAACTCCTGATGGTGGGTTGCCACCGAGGCCATCAAAGGGACGGTTTCCTGAGTGACGGGGCCGGATTTGATAATAGAGCCATCAGCGAGATATACTGCAAGTCCCCGGGGTTTCGGCCGCAGGGGAATGTGATGACTGGCAGCAAATGTCAAATCAATAAAGCAGCTGCATGCCCCCGAATCAATTATGGCGGGTACCAGGATTGCGGAAGTCCTTCCGGGGGGCTGTAAAGAAATGGAGAGAGCCAAGTGAGAAGTTGGATTAGGCAACAAAGAGGCACAAGTAGAAGAGACAGGCAGGCACTTACGCATCTTAGCCGGACAGGATCTCACGTAGTGTCCCGGTTCGCCACAATACATGCACAGATTGTTGCTACGCCTGTGCTGGCGTTCTTCGGGAGAGAGCGATGGGCGCAGTAAGCCCAGTTGCATGGGTTCTGGGTCATCTAACGCCGGAAACGGGGGCGCCGGAGGTGCAAGACGGGCCGGGTTTGAGACCTTGGGGAGCAACCAGGTGGGTTGGGGCTGACTGGAGGTCCTCTCGGAGCGACGCTCTCTCAGGCGTCGGTCTATCTGGATTGCCAGATCTATTAGCTTGTCCAGGGTTTGAGGAACTCCGACACGTGCTAGCTCGTCCTTGAGCTGATCCGACAGGCCCATCCGGAATTGATAGCGCAAAGCCGCGTCATTCCACTCTGTGTCAGAGCTCCAACGTTTGAATTCTGCCGCGTAATCCTCGGCCGCTCTACGACCTTGCAGGAGGGAGTGGAGAACAGATTCTGCAGTAGCCGCTTGTTGCGGATCTTCATAGAGCTGAGACATTGCGGCAAAGAACGTGGTAAGGGTCTCCAAGGAGGCATCTTTCTGCTCTAGAAGGCGGTGAGCCCAGGCCTGCGGCTCGTCGGTCAGTAGGGAGATGACGAAGCCCACTTTGGTTGCTTCCAGGGAAAAGGTGCGGGGTTGTAGGGCGAAGAAAAGCTCGCAAGCGTTGCGGAACGCTCGGTATTTGCTGCGATTGCCCGCAAACTTCTCGGGTGTAGGGACCCTGGGTTCCGGGGGAAGCATGACGACGGAGGGTGTAGCCGGATATCCCGTGGATGTGGTGCCTTGCGGGTTGGCAGGCGAGGACAGGACTTGAACTCTTTCCTCCAACCTGGTATAGCCGGCTTGGAGGTCTTTCACGGCTTGCGTCAGCCCGTTCAGGTGTCGGCATAATTCCTCCATGGGATCCCTCCCCTGCTCGGACTCGGACATGGCTGTCTGATACTGTCAGCAGGATACGCACCTGATCAGCGAGTCCGTTGGAGCAGCGAGAGGTCACCCGTACGGATCCGACTCACGGGCCCCTGGTAGTGCAGACAGGAGGCACGGGAGTGCGGAAGGGTAAGGGAGCCTGAGAGTGGTTCAAGAGAGCGGCTCCGGATCCTGGGCTCAGAAGGGTAGCGGGCCAGGCAGGCTGCAGGCAGGTAGGTAGGCAGGCCGGTACGCAGAGCAGCGTAGCGGGGCAGAAGCAGAAGGGGCGGTCAGACAGGCAGGGTTCGGCAACGTTCGGGCAATGTGGCACAGCAGGGTAGGCAGGTTCAGGGTCAAAGACAGGCCGAGGTCGGGTGCAGGCAGATAGCAAGGAAAGTCCAGTAACAAGCCGGGTGGTCAGAAGGTCGGATTCCAGGCAAACAATAGGAGCAGGATACACAGGGGATTGCAGATCAGACAGCACTGGTCTGAAGTGTTCCAGTAGTTTAAATAAGCAAACCGGCGGGCGCGGGCGCGCGCACGGCGCGCGCGCGCACGCGCCCGCAATGCGCGCACATGCACCCGCACGCACCGGCGTGCACGGGCACGCGCACCCGCGATCCAGGAAGTGTACCAGCGCGGATGGAAACATGCAAAACACAGCGCGCATCGGCGCACGCGAACGCACACCGAAGCGACCACCGACGCGCCCGGCCAGGTACGTACACTGACACACTGTCCTGGCACCATTTGAGGAGGCCACGAGGATGGTGAGCAGTGACAGTGCATGCATCAGTGACACTGTACCTCTTGTCCACCTGTTGGAGCACACGCTGCGTGGAATAATGGACAGGGCACTTGAGGCAGAACAGAGGCAGGAAGAGGAGGACTTCCTTGCCTCTCAAGGCCCCCTTTACCCAGACAGTGTTCCTTCTGTCCCACCCATCGCACAGGAAGAGGAGGAGGAGGAGGAGGAGGAGGAGGAGGATTGTGTCAGCATGGAGGTGGAGGCTGGCACTCAGCATCATCAGCAGCAGTCTTTTAGGGATGATTTACAGTCCCAAGAAACCAGTGGACTTGTACGTGGCTGGGAGGAGGTGGCTGCGGATCATGTCGTCCTTAGTGACCCAGAGGACTCCGGAGCGAATGCCTCAGCAAACCTACGCTGCATGGCCTCCCTGATCCTGCAAAGTCTGCGGAAGGATCCTCGTATTCTTCGGATCAAGGAGAGGGACCATTACTGGCTGGCCACTCTCCTTGATCCACGGTACAAGGGTAAGGTTGCGGACCTTATGTTACCGTCGCAGAGGGAGCAGAGGATGAGACAACTCCGGGAGGCCTTGCAGAAAGGTCTGTGCAACGCGTTCCCAGAAACTGGGAGGTTACAAACTCCTGGTCCTGGACAACGAGTTGCTGAGGCTTCGGCCAGTCAAAGAAGGAGCGGTGGGGAAGGTGGCCGTCTGACCGATGCGTTCAGACAATTCTTTAGTCCGCAGCCCCAAAGTATGATCGGTTCCAGCAACCATCGCCAGCGTCTGATAAACATGGTGCAGGAATATCTAGGGGCAAGGTCAGACTTGGACACCTTCCCCACCGAAAATCCTCTGGCTTACTGGGTCTTGAGGATGGATCACTGGCCAGAGCTTGCACAGTATGCAATTGAGCTACTGGCCTGTCCTGCATCCAGCGTTCTTTCGGAACGCACATTCAGTGCTGCTGGAGGATTTGTCACGGATCACAGGGTGCGCCTGTCCACCGACTCGGTTGATCGACTGACTTTCATCAAGATGAACCAGTCTTGGATCACCACCAGCTACCACACACCTGATGCTGATATAACAGACTAATTGATTTTAACATGTCACATCCCTTCAAGACTGATGCTGATGCTGAGTGCCTGTGCTGTTATGTTGACTGGCTATCCTCCTCCTCCGAGTCCTCAATGATACGATTGATGATGATAGCTTGGAAGATCATTTTTGTTTATGGGTGCCGCCACCAGTGGCTAAGGCCCAATTTTTCAGCCCCTGTTTTACAGGGGCGTGTAATTACAATTTTTTTAGCAATAATTTGCCATAGGGCTCATTGCTGTGCTCCAAGTACAGTATCTGTGAGGGGTTGGAGTGTTGTGGCACCAGTGCCTAAGGCCCAATTTTTCAGCCCCTGTTTAACAGGGGCGTGTCATTACAATTTTTGAAGCAATACTTTGCAACAGGGCTCATTGCTGTGCTCCAAGTACAGTATCTGTGAGGGGTTGTAGTGTTGTGCCACCAGTGCCTAAGGCCCAATTTTTCAGCCCCTGTTCAACAGGGGCATGCAATTACAATTCTTGATCTAATAATTCACAGCAGGGTCCATTGCTGCACCCACCAAGAGTAACTCTGAGGGCTTACAGTCTTGTGGCAACGCCACCACCACCACCACCACGAAAGGCCCAATTTTTCAGCCCCTGTTCAAAAGGGGCATGTAATTACAATTCTTGATCTAATAATTCACAGCAGGGCCCATTGCTGCACCCACCAAGAGTAACTGTCAGGGCTTACAGTGTTGTGGCACCAGCACCACCATCAAAGCCCCAATTTTTACTACCACTGTTCAACAATTATATGTAATTAAAATTCCTGATATAATAGTTGACAGCAGGGCGTTCCAGCACCAACCAAGAGTAACTGAGTGCTTACAGTGTTGTGCCAACACCAACAACTAAGGGGCCTATTTCTGCAGAGTATATACGGCAGGTCCCTACTTTCAAACATCCAACTTACAAACGACTCCTACTTGCAAACGAAAGAAGACAACAGGAAGTGAGAGGAAATCTACCCCTAGAAAGGAAAATTCTCTCCTGTAAGAATAAATATGGGAGAAAGGGGTCTCATCTGTACTGATGCTTTATCAGCAATCCTTGTTTCAAGAAAAACACCACATTTCAAAAACAGTTGTCATTGGGACGGAAAGTGAGGTGAAATGTTCTGAACAGGGGCACAGACAGCAAAACAAATGTTACAGGGGTGATAACCCTTACCTATGTTTCCCAAAAAGTTTAAAAATAGATTTTTGGGCTGGAGCTACACTTCAACAATGTACCTGTTCAAAATTACAAACAGATTCTACATAAGAACAAACCTACAGTCCCTGTCTTGTATGCACCGCCTGTATACGGCTGTTCAGAGTATATAGGGCCTTTTTTATTTTATGTGCGGGGTTCCCCTTAATATCCATACAAGACCCAAAGGGGCTGGTAATGGGCTGGGGTAGGGGGGGGGTCATGGGGTAGCTATGCCATTTTTCTTAAAGAATTTCATCCATATTACCGGGACCAGACATTACATTAAAGCCGCAAGCAGTTTTAAATGGCTTTTTTTTCCTTTAGAAGTGTCATTTTGTGCAGGGACAGTTCTAAACACGGGAAACACGTGGCACTTCACAGGCATACTTTAGACACCCCCCAGGTACGATATTTAAAGGAATATTTGACTTTTTTTTTTTCACTTTATGCATCATTAAAATGACTGCTCCCGAAAAACGACCGTTTTTAAAACTTCTTTTTGCATTGATACATGTCCCCTGGTGCACAACCCGGGTTCCCAAACCCTATTTATGACAATAACATGCATAATAGTTGTTATAATTAGCACTTTAGAATTCGAACGTTCGCATCCATTGTATTTAATAGGGTTCTAATGTTCGTTCGAACTTTCGGTCCGTTCGCGGGTTCTGGTGCGAACCGAACCCGGGGGTGTTCGGCTCATCACTACCCGTGATGTACAAAAAAGAAAAAGAATCTGGATTCATCCACCAAGAACTAGGGAGCAGTTTTCACAGTGGTCCATAGATGGTATTGGTTATCACATGTTTTGCTGTATCTATAGGTGATTCAAAGTCAATAATCAACAGATCATTCCTTGGATCTAATTCTATGGTGATTGGATTGATTCAGCCCAGCAGCTATGTGTGATAGTGGCCAGTGGAGCCCGTTTTCATACGTTACCATCCCGGGATTGTTCTTGCGTTGTAGCTGGCACCTGTGGTGTTGCAGCGCTTTCCGGCAGAGTAGCTGAATGGCTCAAGTTGGCTTTGTTCATTAACATCCGTAATGAACTTCTTGCTGCAATAATACAAGATCGTCTCACCAGGGTGGATCGTGTGCTTGCGGCGTCAGCGACTACGGAGGTAACCACCTCTACGTTATGGACGCCGCTCTCAGCTCCACGGCTGTGCTGGGCGGGGATTGCGGGGGTTGCGTTGCCGACGTCACGTGACTGCTGTGACGTCAACGCGTTTCGCTACCTAGGTAGCGTAGCTTCGTCTGGACTGGGTGGTGGGGCGGCTCCTGGCGGTCCTATTTATGGACAATGTCCTTCCGACAGGCCGCCCTCTTATGTAAAGGAAGGAAGTAGACATGTTGTTCTCCCGTTCTTAGTGAATGACCACTGCCATTAAATATAATCATACGGGAGAAGGAATTTTAATAATCTTTAAAAGATGGAAAAAGGGGAGGGGGAGGGGGGGATGGAGGGGTGTGAAAGAAGAGAGAAAGAAGGTAATATAACCACGGCTTTTATTCTCATTACTGGGATTATAGGGGATGGTGTGATTACAATTTTGGTTCCAATTCTTACAGCAAGACCAGGAATTCTTTATCCATCAACCTGGGATCATCTCATACCACTAATTATTATTTATTTCATATGTGGTTATTTAAATCCATCATTGCTGTTAGAGAATGGAGATGACCCAGTGATGGTAATTCCGTGTCTCAAGTGATAGAATTAAGTAATGCCAATCAAGAACTTGGAGCTACAGAATATATCTATAACTCGATCTTGATAGATTGGGGTGCATTTGGGCGTGTATCAGATAACCCGACCTCGGTAAATCACATATCTAAAGAGTCAATATTTACTCCATATATTGATCTACATGTATTTCCACAAGTGGCTCAATATCCACATGATCAGCTTCCCCTATGCTATTGAGTGACCCTCAACCTCTGGGAACCCACTCTCCAACCTCTGGCCTCTGGGGGGGGGGGGTTGTTTTTTTTTTTCCTTATTCAGGAGCCTGAGTCCTAGGTCATGTATTTAGGAAAACCTGTAGATTAAGTTCGGTGTTTAACCCCATAGGAGCCAAGGAGCCTAGACGGAAAATCCACCATTTTTCCTTCTGAAGGAGAATGCGATTAAAATCGCAGTGGAGAGCGGTGCTCGATTGCTTTCCCCTCTGAGAGTCAGCAGACCCGCTCCTGCTGTTCATACACACAGAGCTAAATAAAGCGTGTCATCCCTGGACTGCCCATCATACAGCCTGCCCCATGTGTGCTCATCTACAGCCTGCCCCATGTGTGCTCATCTACAGCCTGCCCCATCCATGTGTGCTCATCTACAGCCTGCCCCATGTGTGCTCATCTACAGCCTGCCCCATCCCCATGTGTGCTCATCATACAGCCTGCCCCATCCCCATGTGTGCTCATCATACAGCCTGCCCCATCCATGTGTGCTCATCATACAGCCTGCCTCATGTGTGCTCATCATACAGCCTGCCCCATCCCCATGTGTGCTCATCATACAGCCTGCCCCATCCATGTGTGCTCATCATACAGCCTGCCCCATGTGTGCTCATCATACAGCCTGCCCCATCCATGTGTGCTCATCATACAGCCTGCCCCATCCATGTGTGCTCATCATACAGCCTGCCCCATCCATTGAAATGACTGGGGCACCGCAGCTATACCGTCGGCAAAGAGCCTCTGCAGAGGCGCTTTGTGGTGGATTTAACCCTTTCTCAGCCGCTAGCTTGGGGTAAAAGCGCCCCGCTAGCGGCCGAATAGCGCCGCAAAATTGGCGGTAAAGCGCCGCTAAAAATAGCGGCGCTTTACTGCTGATGCACCCACCGCCCCAGTGTGAAAGGGGCCTTAGGTAGGGTGACCAGACATCCCCGGTTTCCGGGGACAGTCCCTGGATTGAGGACACTGTCCCCGGACCAAGTCTGTCCCCGGACCAAGTCTGTCCCCGGTTTTGTCCCCGAATTGGATTTGAACAGGGGCTGGGGCAATTTCAAAAACAGAAAAAAAAAAATCTGAATTGCACCCCCCCGCTCTGCCGCTCCTACTAGCTTAGGGTTAGGGTTATCTGTGCCCCTTTCTGATGATCATGTGCTGGTCAGAGCGAAGGGAATATTTCTTCAGCTCCGCTCGCATGTTCTTCTGCCTTGGCTCAAGTCGTGGCCAGCAGCCTGCCTGCTTATCTCCTTGCCTTCCTTGGTGGAGTGATCTTCCTCCGCTCCCCACCCAGTAGCAGCCGGGGGCCTGGAGAGTCAAGCCTCGTACACACGACCGAGTTTCTTGGCAAGAACCAGCAAGAAACCCGCTGGCAGAGCTTTCTTGCCGAGTAAATCGGTCGTGTGTACGCGGCTATCATGTTCCTCGTCAAGAAAACCGACAAGAATCTCAACGAGAAAAATAGAGAACCTGCTCTCTTTTTTCTCGTCGAGATTCTTGTCAGCAGGTTTCTCGACGAGAAAAGTGTGTGTGTGTACATTTACCTGTCCTCCGGGAAGCCCGCGCATGCTCGAAATGACTTTGACGCATGCGCGGTAGCTTCCTAGGCATAGGTAGGGTGTAGCAAGATGGCGGCGACGGCATCGAATGTGACGAGCGCACGCTCGTCGTAGTCGATTACGTCACCCCGTTCGCTCCATTCAAAGAACCGAGTGTGTACACTCGGCCGGGACAAGTTTCTTGTCCAAGAATCTCGTCAAGAAAAACGACGTGTTTTTTTCTTGACGAGATTCTCGGCCGTGTGTACGAGGCTTAAGACTTGACAGGCTGTGAGGCGGGCGGCGACAGGCAGAGAGTCGCTGATTGCCGCCATTAATAGTAAAAAAATAAAAATATGTCCCCGGATTTCATTTTAAAAATCTGGTCACCTTAGCCTTAGGAATGTTTGTAGATTTAAACAAACTGTGCAGCTCTGACTAAAGATGAATTATACCCTTGCTATAGGTGTAGGCCATTTACATACCTTATAAAGCCTGACTGGAATACTCCCAGGACGTTGCTGAGTGAGGCCTAGTCGTTACTGTTCCCCTCCACCATCACAGGACTAAAATCTTTCTCTGATTCAAACCCCCTCACATGCTCTTTCTCTCCCCTGATGCAGTAGCTCTGAGGTCAGCATTTGAGAACTCACTCCTGTGATGGTGGAGGATGACTAGGCCTCACTTAGCAATGTCCTGGGAGTATTCCAGTCAGGTTTCATAATGTATGTAAATGGCCTACACCTACAGTATAGCAAGGGCTTTATTCAACTTTAGTCAGAGTTGCATTGATTGTTTTTATCTATAGATGACCCTTATCTGCATAGGCAGTTTTGTGGTAAGGGTGAACTATCCCTTTAACAGCTTGCCGCCCGCCCACTGTCAAATAATGGAGCAGTGGTGCCGTTCATGTTCTGGGACGACGTCATATGACGTCCCCCCAGAACGGCCGCTCTCGCGTGCCCGTACGGGTGCGCATTGAGACAATCGCGGCCATACCATGTTCCTAGGACACGGCGAGTCCCTCATCTCTGTAAAGAGCCGATGACACGGCTCTTTAACCATGTGATCGGCTGTGTCCAATCACAGCCGGTCACATGTAAATGCAGAAGTGCCGGTGATCATCTCTCTTCGCCTCACACTGACAGAGTGTGTGGTGAGGAGAGTCCGATCAGCAGCATCTCCTCGCAGGGGACACCAAGACAGGTAATTAGGGCACTGATCATTAGTGCCCTGATTACCGTAAAGCACCAGCAGTGCCCAATCAGTGCCCATCAGTGCCACCAATCATTGCCCATTAGTGATTCCAGTCAGTGCCCATCAGTGCTGCCCATCAGTGCCTCTCATCAGTGCCCATTAGTGCCACCCATTTGTGCGCCCATCAGTGCCGCCTATCTGTGCCCACCAGTGCTGCCTATAAGTGCCCACGAGTGCCGCCCACCAGTGCCACCCATCAGTGCCCATCAGTGCCACCAATAAGTGCTCACCAGTCCCACCCATCAGTGCCACCTATCAGTGCCACATATCAGTGCAATCTATCAGTGCCCATAAGAGCGGCATATTAGTGCCTCCTCATCAGTGCCACCTAATCAGTGCCCATAAGTGCCGCTTCATCAGTGCAGCCTATCAGTGCCGCCTCATCAGCGTACATCAGTGAAGGAGAAAAATTACTTATTTACAAAATTTACTGACAGAAACTAAGAAAAACTTTTTATTTATTTTTTTCAAAAGTTTTGGTCCTTTTTTTTTTTTTTTTTTTATGAAAAACCCAGCAGTGATTAAATACCACCAAAAAAAATCTTTATGGGATAGCAGTCAGCAGATTTGTACACAATAAAAAACACTACTACCTTTGTTGGAAAATATTTGGCAGCGGCCTTTATTATTGGCTTTAAAGCGGAGGTGACGCGGAAAAAAAATTATTAAAAGCCATCAGCTGCAAATACAGCAGCTGCTGACTTTTAATATATGGACACTTACCTGTCCTGGAGTCCAACGACGTCCTCAGCAGAGGACGAGCAATCGCTCGTCACTCTGCTGCCCCCACCGCCATCCTCGGTGAGGGAACCAGGAAATGAAGCCTTGCGGCTTCATGCCCGGTTCCCTACGGCGCATGCGCGAGTCGCGCTGCGCCGTTCTGAATGGTCCCCATTGTCATTCAAAGTGCAACAGCGCTGAAAGCTGAAAAATGGCTTGGGCAGGAGGGGGATGAAAGTGCCCGGTATTGAAGTGGTTAAGGACTCTAGCTGAAGGATGTAAAAAGTGATGTAAAAATGGATGGAAAATTGATGACAAACTTCATTCGTTTTTTTCTTTAAAAAAAAGTGATTGAACTGATGAAACAAATGGTCCATGTGTGTGAAAGGGGCCATAGCACGAGGAATAGGGTAGCCACTTTTTCTTCAAGTCAAACCCAAACACTTTAGCGGTGCATGGCAATTTTTTTTATAGTATAGAATATACATATATTTTGCTATTAAATAACATTTTTAATCATATGAAGTTAATAACAAGAGCTCCCCTTTACATCAGAGTCCACAGAGTTCCCTTTCACTGTAAGGGGGGACTCTGCAGACTCTGACGTAAGAGAGAACTCTGGGGCCTCTAACATAAGGGATGCTCTGGGAACCCTGATTTAAGGGGGAACACTGAGAACTCTGATGTACGAAGAAGACTCTGATGTAAAGGGGAACTCTGATGTAAGGGGTGCTTTGAGAGCCCTGATTTGCCTTAGTGTACTTACTCAGAGGCAGGAGAGAGAAGGGGGGAGACTTCAGTCACAGACTCGGATGGATGGTGAGCTCATTCACCCCTTGGCAGTCAGCACCTCTCATCCAGATGTATCTGAGGCTGTTGGACTTCAAATTTCCGGCCCCAACTTTCCATTTATGAAGCATAGCGCCGGGGATTGGAGTGTGGGCAGACACAGAGGGGTAGAGGTGTTTGGGGTGGGGGGATTTTTAGTGTTGGCTTTGGGCTGTGTGAAAGAGAATGTAACAGACACTCTCAGCTCAGACAACTGCAGCAAGCAACCCTGCTGGGAGTCCATAGTCCAGTCTAAATAATGTGCCCGGGTTTCAGACAGTCTGAAACCTGGACGCATGATTCCAAACCCGAACTGTCTGGGTGAATCCTGGACAGTGAAAACAAAAATGGTGAGGACAGACGCACTCCAATCCAACGTATGTTTATTGAAGAAAGACAGGCACTACAAAAACCAGCATAAACCAGGACAACTGACGCGTTTCTCACTTGTTCAGTGTTTACTCATACACTGAACAAGTGTGAAACGCGTCAGCTGTCCTGGTTTATGCTGGTTTTTGTAGTGCCTGTCTTTCTTCAATAGACATACGTTGGATTGGAGTGTGGCTGTCCTCACCATTTTTGTTTTCATTGCTATGTGCATTGCCGGCACCCTTGGTGTCTGAGAGAGAAACATCTTTCCAATACTTAATCTGCCTGGAGCGGCAATTTTTGGTCTTTGAATCCTGGACAGGTGGCAGCCCTAACGAGGAAAGCAATGCCAATAACCGGCAAGAGTGTTTGCATTGTGATCAGCTGTGATTGGACACAGCTGATCACGTGGTAAAGAGCCGCTGTGATTGGCTCTTTTTCCCGATCTGTGATTAGCTGTGTCCTACTTTCTGTAGGAAAGTTATAGGTCCACAAACTATATATATGTAGCGCCCTGCTCCCAATGACTGGGCGCTATGTTAAATTTAGTGGGTGTCTGAGCCAATAGTTGAGCTCAGACATAAGTGATTATGCTAAATCAGCCTCTGTTCCTGCTATGGCTGTGTTGGAAGGACTTTCCACTGTTTGCCTGCAGGTTAGCGTTACCACCCCAGGCCAATGTGGAAGACTGACAGGCCAAATTGCATTGGGTATCTTTCCCCAGGAACAGTTCAGTGGGAGTGGTGTACCCGCTGAGCATGCTGGGGAAGGGTACTTAAGGGGCAGACGCCATTGTTCTTCCCCTCGTGGCCCTCCTGGCGCGAGGAGTGTGATGTGTAATTTCGGTCTCGGGACCATGTTGGTCCGAGGCTGCAACTCTACCAAGTAGGCCCCGTTATGCTGCCTGGGGCCTACACTTTAAAGGTGATCCTGTGCTGTCCGTCCTGCGGGAGGAAGCCACTCAATGGAAGAAACCAGGGGAGGACCTATCCTGGAGTAGACCGAGCGGAAGGCTTATGTCTTGAGGAAGGCCTGGTGATTCTGTTGGAGGATGCACCGTAGCTAAAGTTACCTTGCAGTCTGCTGGGTCGGCTTAAAAGCTCTTTAACTGCTTGGCTGGAAGTTCGGGCATTAAATCCTGTGGCAGAGGATCCCGGACTATCCAATTTTGTTCACAACCGGTCTGTGGCAGAGACTGGTCCTGATCATTGTCCGTGCATCATTCCGGCTGCTATGCCAGGTGAGAGGGGCCTATCCGGGTGAGCAATACCCACTCAAGGAGGAGTGGTGAATGACTTTGAAGCTGAGAAGTTTTTCCCCAGTGATCTGTACTGCGTACCTGAACCTACCCCTTCCCTTCATCCTTCTACTATTCTTCACAAGTTTTATGCAAAAGAAAATAAAACAGCAGAAGGTTTTATATCTTGTGTGGACATTGGAGTTCTTACAGACTTTCCTCCCCTAGACAACGAATACCGAGGTAACGTGCAAGGCCCAAATCTAAACCAGCAGCTCCTACGGGGGTGTGCTACATATACTATTGTGACAGCAGGAAGGTAAAGTCACCTGGTTGCATCCAGGGGGGTAGATATATTTCTCCCAGATTCAGGCTTTATGCTGACTTATACAACTAGGGAGGGAGTTGATGAAGCCCAGCTGAGGCTAGTGGGCTCATGGATGACTCATACCTCTAGGGAGAGGGCTGGGCGTCGTGCAGGCAGGGAGTTGATGAGACCAGCTGAAGCCTGTCAGTTCGTTTAAGGCCTCTATAAAAACTCCCAGCTTCATTAGATGTTAGCTCATGCCTGGACCCAGACCTGTGTGGACTGTCTAGGGAGAGTGAACCCCTGTGCGGTGAGGCAAAGCCTGTGTGGCTATTTGTTTGGACTTTTACTAAACCAGGGACTTAGGGACTAGGACAGCACCAGGCTGATCCCAGTTGTTAGTTAGGAAACCTGTATGTTTAGTCAGAGGTCAAGCTGACCAGGATTTATTTTGTTTATGTTTCTTTTTGCTTTGCTGTGTTTTTGTCACTGTACATAGAGAAATAAACCGCACCTTTTGATTTTGAAAACCACAACCTCCGTCTGCTGGCCCTGTTTTTGTGTGGGGAGCCCAACCAGGGGGTCACACACACCCGCTACCGAGTTAACCCCCTCACAGTTGGTGGAGAACCAGTGGCAGTTTTTTTTAAGCCAGCATGGAGGAGATACTGAAACAGCTGGCTCTAGCAAATGCCAATCAACAGCAGACAAATGCAGGTTTGCAAAGGAGCCTTGCAGCCCAGCAGCAAGCTCATCAACAAGCCCAGCAGCAATCTGAGGCCCGCTTCATAGACCTGTTACAGAAGCAAGAGCAGAGACTACAACAAATGGAAGCAGTAATGCAGCAACGTCCGCAGACCAGTGAGGAAAGCCGTCCCACTAATACCGCGTCCTTTGGGGTGAGTCGTTTATTGACAAAAATGACTGGAGAGGATGATCCAGAGGTATTTTTGACCACATTTGAAAGGACTGCTGAAAGAGAAAAGTGGCCTGAGGAGCAGTGGGCTGGACTGGTGGCTCCTCTGTTAACTGGTGAATCGCAGAAGGCTTACTATGACCTAGAGCCTGACCAAGCAAAAGACTATGTGATGCTAAAAGCTGAAATATTGGCAAGGCTGGGTGTCACCCTGGCTGTCCGGGCTCAGCGTGTGCATAACTGGACTTTCCAGCTTGGAAAACCCCCCAGGTCTCAAATGTATGATCTCATTCACCTGAGCAGGAAGTGGCTACAGCCAGAGACTTTGTCCGCACCGGAGATTGTGGAACGTGTTGTGATGGATCGTTTCTTGAGAGCTCTTCCTACCGCCATTCAAAAGTGGGTAAGCCATGGAGACCCAGAAACGGCCGGTAAACTTGTGGATCGTGTAGAGAGATACTTGGCTACAGAGAACCTGACGGCCTCTTCCAGAGACTCTCGGACTTTCCACCCTAAGACCAGACCATCCCCAGGGGCGGATAAGAGGATTCCAAGGGGTGAGGGTGGAGAGAGTGAGAGGGTGGGAGCTCTACCCAAAGTTTGGCGAGAACAGCCTGGGAAGTCAGGGGCTCAAGAGGCAGCCAAATGGATTGTTTGCTACCGCTGCCGGCAAGCGGGACATATTGCAGCAAATTGCCCGGTTGTGGAGGAACCCATGCAATGTGACTTTCTGATGGACAGACGTCAGTCGCTGTGTGCGACAGTCGCATGCACTGCCATTCGGGGAACTGAGAAACATTTATGCAAAATGTGTATTAATGGTAGAAATGTTGTGGTATTACTGGATTCAGGTAGCCTTGTGACCCTGATAAAGGCTGAAATAGTTAAAACAGAGGTCTCTGGGAATAGCAAGGTAGCTGTTATTTGTGTGCATGGGGACACCCGAGAGTATCCAGTGACTACAGTGTGTTTCGAGACCCCCAAAGGTACCCTCTCTCATCCAGTGGGGTTAGTATCTCAATTACCGCATGATGCCATTGTGGGAAGGGATTTTCCGAAGTTCTGGGAACTGTGGGATGATCCTGAGCCCCCCACTGGTGCCCCTATGTACCAGGAATGTGATAGCCAGAACTCCTCTGAGAGTGGTGAGGACTCTCCAGAATTTCCCTTGTCAGTATTGGCAGGGGAGACTCAAGAAACTGGAGAGGAGCCCACCTCCTCAGACGAAAACCTACCGTCTGTGGAGTTTTCTGATCTGGAGGTTCACAGGGAAAATTTTGCCACAGAACAGTTAAAAGACCCCGCCCTAATAAAGGCACGGGAAAACGTAGTGGAAATAGATGGCGAGTTAGTGAACCCAGATAATACCTGCACTTACCCATACTTCAGCGTAGAGAAGGACCTACTGTATCGGGTGGCAAAAAGGGCAGAAGAAACCGTTGAGCAGCTTGTGGTGCCCAAACCTTACAGGAAGTTGGTGTTGGAGTTGGCCCATGGGCACATTCTTGGAGGTCATCTGGGGACAGAGAAAACCCGAGAGAGGGTATTACAGAGATTCTATTGGCCTGGGGTGATGAAGGACATAGAAAATTATTGTTCCTCCTGCCCTGTGTGTCAGAGGTCGGCCCCGATGCCACATTTCCGTAGCCCGCTGGTCCCTCTACCCATCATTGAGGTCCCGTTTGAGAGAATCACAATGGATTTGGTAGGTCCTATAATCAAGTCCGCTAGGGGGCACCAGTACATATTGGTTATAATGGACTATGCCACCCGTTATCCAGAAGCGATCCCTCTCAGAAATACCTCGGCCAAAACCATAGCCAAAGAGCTATCTCTTGTTTTTAGCCGGGTGGGTATTTGTAAAGAACTGCTTACGGACCAAGGTACACCCTTTATGTCCCGGGTTATGAAAGAGCTGTGTAAATTGTTCAAAGTGACGCAATTGCGTACATCTGTGTATCACCCCCAAACCGATGGGCTGGTTGAAAGATTCAACAAAACCCTAAAACAAATGTTGAAGAAAGTGGTGGATAGAGATGGAAAGGATTGGGACTGTCTACTTCCTTATTTGATGTTTGCTATTAGGGAGGTGCCCCAATCCTCTACGGGATTCTCCCCCTTTGAGTTACTGTATGGGAGACACCCAAGAGGGCTGTTGGATATTGCCAAGGAAACTTGGGAAAGTGAGAGTTCTCCCCACAGGAGTGTGATTGAGCATGTCGCCCTGATGCAAGATCGAATTGCACAGGTAATGCCCATCGTGAAGGAACATTTGGCCCAAGCGCAGTTGGCACAGCAGAGAGTGTACAACCGTGGAGCAAAGACCCGTACCTTTTCCCCGGGGGATAGGATATTGGTACTTGTCCCTACGGTTGAAAGTAAATTCCTTGCCAAATGGCAAGGCCCCTACGAGATAATGGAAAAAGTGAGCGAAGTGAATTACAAGGTCAGACAACCAGGAAGGCGAAAGCCCGAACAGATATATCACGTTAATCTGTTGAAAGCCTGGAGGGATAGAGAGTCCCTAGTCGCAGAAACTTGGTCACCAGCTCAAACTGGTTGCGTGATTCCGGAGGTTGGAATAGCAGCCACCTTGTCACAACCCCAACAACAGGAGGTTAAGGAGTTTGTGCTTCGCAACAAGGAGGTGTTCTCTGAGCTGCCGGGACAAACATCTGGGGTAGAGCATGATATTATTACCCCGCCCGGTGAAAGGGTGAAGTTAAAACCCTATCGGATCCCAGAGGCCCGACGGGAGGCAATACGGGAGGAAGTACAGAAAATGCTGAACTTAGGGGTGATAGAGGAGTCCCAAAGTGATTGGTCTAGTCCCATTGTGTTGGTGCCTAAACCGGATGGGAGCTGGCGATTTTGTAACGATTTTCGTCAGTTGAACAAAGTTACAAAATTTGACACCTACCCCATGCCACGTATAGATGAGTTGATCGACCGGCTGGGAACAGCCCGATACATGACGACTCTTGACCTCACAAAAGGGTATTGGCAAATTCCCCTGGCCAAGTCGGCCAAAGAGAAAACCGCATTTGTAACCCCAGACGGGGCGTTCCAATATAAGAGAATGCCGTTCGGGTTACAGAATGCGCCGGCCACATTCCAGCGGAAAATGGACCAGATACTGAGGCCCCATCGGAAGTATGCTGCGGCTTACCTGGATGACGTAATTGTCCATAGCACAGATTGGGTCTCACATCTGCCAAAAGTGCAAGCAGTCCTAGACTCTATCCGGGAAGCGGGGTTTACGGCTAACCCCAAGAAGTGTACCATTGGGCAGGAGGAGGCCAAATATCTTGGGTACACCATTGGCAGGGGAGTGATAAAACCCCAACTCAACAAAGTCGAGGCCATCCAGAGTTGGCCATGTCCCAACAGCAAGAAGCAGGTACGGGCCTTTCTGGGAATCGCGGGTTATTATCGGCGCTTCATTCCCCACTTTGCTTCTAAGGCTGTGCCCCTAACCAACCTGACGAAAGGGAAAGGGTCGGTCATGATTAAATGGACCCCCGAGGCTGAGGCAGCATTCCAATTCTTGAAACAAGCCTTATGTAGCCAGCCAGTGTTGTACTCACCCGACTTCTCTAAAGACTTTGTCGTACAAAGTGATGCGTCAGATGTGGGGTTAGGAGCAGTATTGTCCCAGGTCTGGAACGGGGAAGAGCACCCAGTCATTTACCTCAGCAGGAAGTTGAAGTCCCATGAGGTAAATTACGCCACGGTTGAAAAGGAGTGTTTAGCGGTGAAGTGGGCTCTAGATTCCCTTCGGTACTATCTGCTAGGTAGGCACTTTGACATGGTTACGGATCACGCTCCGTTAAAGTGGATGGCTCAAAACAAGGAGACAAATAGAAGAGTGAATAGGTGGTTCCTGGCCCTACAGGAATTCAACTTCACAGTAAAGCATCGCCCTGGCGTTCAAATGGGGAATGTGGATGCTTTGTCTCGAGTACATGAATGCCTGATTGCTGGTGTTCCAACCCCAAGGTTAAAACAAGAGGGGGGGGTATGTGACAGCAGGAAGGTAAAGTCACCTGGTTGCATCCAGGGGGGTAGATATATTTCTCCCAGATTCAGGCTTTATGCTGACTTATACAACTAGGGAGGGAGTTGATGAAGCCCAGCTGAGGCTAGTGGGCTCATGGATGACTCATACCTCTAGGGAGAGGGCTGGGCGTCGTGCAGGCAGGGAGTTGATGAGACCAGCTGAAGCCTGTCAGTTCGTTTAAGGCCTCTATAAAAACTCCCAGCTTCATTAGATGTTAGCTCATGCCTGGACCCAGACCTGTGTGGACTGTCTAGGGAGAGTGAACCCCTGTGCGGTGAGGCAAAGCCTGTGTGGCTATTTGTTTGGACTTTTACTAAACCAGGGACTTAGGGACTAGGACAGCACCAGGCTGATCCCAGTTGTTAGTTAGGAAACCTGTATGTTTAGTCAGAGGTCAAACTGACCAGGATTTATTTTGTTTATGTTTCTTTTTGGCTTTGCTGTGTTTTTGTCACTGTACATAGAGAAATAAACCGCAACTTTTGATTTTGAAAACCACAACCTCCGTCTGCTGGCCCTGTTTTTGTGTGGGGAGCCCAACCAGGGGGTCACACACACCCGCTACCGAGTTAACCCCCTCACACTATATACAATATATACAGTATCTGAACATCGATCAATCCCGATGTACTGACACCCTATCTCATTTCTTGAGGCCCAAAACCACCAGGACAAATATCCCCCAAATGACCCCTTTTTGGAAAGTAGAAAGTCCAAGGTATTTAGCAAGAGGCATGGCAAGTTTTTTGAAGTTTTTTTCCCCCATTTTTCTTCACTTAGTTTACATACTGTCACCAGTGCAGTACAGCATTATCATTTAATTCATGTAGCGGTGATCAGGGACACTGACTGGTGACAGATAGTAATAAAAAATAAAAAAATAATAATTTTTGGAATTTTTTTTATTACAGTGGAACCTCGGATTGCGAGTAACGTGGTTAATGAGGGTTTCGCAATACGAGCACTGTATTTCTAAAAATCCTAACTCAGTTTGCGAGTGTTGTCCCGCAAAAAGAGCAGGATTCAAGCTAAAGCGGTGTGCAGTACCGCGTTTGGCCAGAGGTGGGGGGTGCCGGAGCCAAAGGGCGCCGATCTCAGCCGATCTGCGCCGTTCGGAAATGCGCAGAAATGCCTGAGGACAGCCCAGCTGACCTCGGCAAACCTCGGAAAGGCTTGGGAACGGAACTGTCCTCGGGCCTTTCCGGCCTTTTCCGAGGCTCTCCGACGCCCCCCTCGCTTCTGGCCGCATGCGGTATTGCATGCCACTGAAGTCAGTGCGGAATTAATTCTTTTCGCTTACATTGACTTCAATGGGCAAACTTGCTTTGATATGCGAGTACTTTGGATTACGAGCATTCTCCTGGGACGGATTATTCCACTGTAATTTGTTTTTATGATTTTACTATAACCAGAGCAATACAGTGTTACCATAGTAACACTGTACTACTCTGGGAAAGTGACCAGGATTTTTTTATTTTTTTTACACATTACGATTGCATATACCATTTTTCGCAAATTGTCAGCTGTTGACAGATTGCAGCACAGCTCGTGGGGCGCGCAAGGCTCATTCCCGGCAGGATGTCATATGATGCCCACCCGGAGCGACAAAGGTCCTATGGGACTCTTCACACTACTGTACTGCGGGTGTGGTGCGTTTTGAAAAGTCCTGCTTTCTCCCCATTAAAATAAATATAAATTGCATCAAACAAAAACACAGCGGTTGCATTTTTGGTGTGTTTTTTGAGTCCATGTTTTACAGGCGAGTTGGGCAACCAGGAAACGCACCTGAAACACACGAAATGCATCAAAAACGCGTATGCGTTTTTTATGCACCATTTTTTCAATGGAGCAGTGTAAAAGCAGCCTTATATATCAACTTACCAATTCTTGGATGTGAAGGCTGCATTAGTTTTCTTGTTTGGCCTTTCTTTCCTTTATTTTTAATTGGTGATCTGGTCACAAAAAACAAAGTCTGTTGTTTTCAACAGAACAAGCTGTCCTGCAGATGTAGCTGTTACAAGGTTGAGACAAACAGGGGTGTCTACAATGATCAGCTTTTATTTATGCAAAAATAAAAAAAACAGTTTGCTGTAAACCTTCTAAAAAGTGCTAGCTGGAATTCGGCTTCAATATGTTGCATCTGTGGGCGGGGTTAGTGCACATGGGGGTACTGTTCCTCGTGTACACGCTCATCAATGCCCGGTCATGTGAGAATCAAACATTAACCACTTTAAGACAGAAATCTGTATATATACGTTGTGGTTTTAAAACAGTTTACCAAGGCTGCAGCTGTCAGCTAAAATCCCAGTATTAGTTTTTGCAGCTGCCGATTCTATCGGAGAGATCTGGGTTGTGGGACTCCAGATGTCTCCATAAAGAGGACCTGTCATGCTTTTATTTGTATCACAAGGGTTGTTTACCTTTCTTGTGATAGCAATAAGAGTGATAAAAAAAAATGAAAGGGACAGTGTAAAAAAAATATTTAAAGCACCCGCCGCGCTTGCATGTATAACAAGTGTTCGTACCACACATGCAATACAGTCACTTCATGTCACAGAAAACAGGAAAAGCTGCTGATGCATTTCACACCGTATGAAGGTGCTTAATCATGATTAAGCACCTTCATACGGTGTAAAACGCGTCAAAGGCTTTTCCTGTTTTCTGTAACATGAAGTGACTGTATTGGATTTCATCTGCTACACAAGATATCAATAAAGATGCCTTCAACAGTGGACAGCCGTCCAGGATTTTTTCTTTTTTCCTAGTTCGTTGCAGAGCCAGCACCTGTAAGTTCCTAAAAGGGCGTGTGCTTAAGAGGACTGGGGCTTAGAGCAGCAATCCTTCTATATCGCCACAAGTGTTATAGCGAGAACAATAATTCTACAGCTAGACCTCCTCTGTAATTCTAAACCTGACACTTTTATCGTGTCACCTACGGATATTTTTAAGTATCATAGTTTGATGCCATTCCACGAGCATGTGCAATTTTAAAGCATGACTTGTTAGGTATCTATTTTACTTGGCATAACATCTTTTACATGTAGCGCCCATCCCAAATGGTTGGGACGCTATTCAAATCTAGAGGGATGTCTGAGCCAGTAGCTGGGCTCAAAGGGTTGATAATTACATTTAAATTTGCCTCTGTCTCAGTTATGCTTTGCCTGGTAGTGATTTCCCTTTTTGCCTGTAGGTGGCGTTACCACCTCAGGCACCTGTTGGAACACAGGCAGATCATGGTGCATTGAGTGGCCCTTCTCGGCAGTGGAATAGTGGGAGTGCCTGCTGGGAGGAGATACTTAAGGGGCAGACGCCATTGATTGGGGTTGGTTCGCGCGCGCCCTGCAGTGTATGTGTTCCTGGTCTCAGGGCCACGTTGGCCCGAGGCTGCATCGCTACTTAGTAGGCCCCGCTAGTCTGGCTGGGGCCTATATCCAGAGAAGGGATCCAAAGCTTTCCGTTCAAATGGGGAGGAAAAATCTTAGTGAAGAAGTCCAGGGGAGGATCTGCCCCAGAGGAGACCGGCACAATACTGCTGTCACGGGAGAGGCCTGGCAACTTCAGTGAGGAGGGATCCACTATGCTACAAGCCCTACAGTTCGCCGGATCGGCTTAAAGGTTCTTAAAATTGTACGGCTGGAAGTTTGGGACATTGAAATCCTGTGGCAGAGGGTTCCTGGACTATCCAATTGATTACTTTAACACAGGTCTGTGGCAGAGATTTTGTACACTTAAAACAGGTCTGTGGCAGAGACCCAACTCATCTTGGGCAGTCTGTGGCAGAGACTGCCCTATTGCTGATTCGTGAGTCATCCCGGCTGCTAGGCCATGTGAGAGGGGACTGTCCGGGTGACCAATATTCACTCTAACATTGAGAGTGGTGAGTGACTTTGAACTTCTACCTTTGTCAACTTTTAGTGGCGAGTGACTGAACCTTCCCCTGCTCTTCTATACCTTCTACTTCTCAAAAAAAAATAAAGCCTAACTGTTTGAGGTTTTACATCGGTGTGGACATTAATACAGACTTTCCTACCCGGACAACGCAGCTGAAGAGGTAACGTGCAAACCCAAAACTAACCAGCGGCCCTGAACAGGGTATTGTTACACATGGGGGCTCGTCCGGGATATTTACCGTTGCCTCTGACAACCGGATTACTGTTCTTTTGCTATTTGGAAAGTCTGCCATTGAGAAAGTGTTGGATTGTGCTATAGACTGCCCTATTGCTGATTCGTGAGTCATCCCGGCTGCTAGGCCATGTGAGAGGGGACTATCCGGGTGACCAATATTTACTCTAAGGCTACGTTCACACTGAAGTGCTGGATGCGCTGGCGGTATAGCGGCGCTATTTTTAGCGGCGCTATACCGTCATTTTTGCAGGCTTTTATTTTGATGGTGATTTTAACCCCCGCTAGCGGCCGAAAAAGGGTTAAAAACGCCTCTTTGCAGCATTTTGCGGGCGTTTTTGAGGCGCTACCCCATTGATTTCAATGGGCAGGGGCGCTATAGGAGCGGTATTTTTACCGCTCTTACCGCGCCTCAAAGATGCGGCTTGCAGGAGTTTTTTTACACTCCTGCAAGCGCACCGCTCCAGTGTGAAAGCCCTCGGGCTTTCACACTGGATACAATGGAACGGCTTTTTTGGGGCGCATTGCAGGCGCTATTTTTAGCGCAATAGCGCCTGCAAAGCGCCTCAGTGTGAAAGGGGCCTTACATTGAGACTGGTGAGTAACTTTGAACTTCTACCTTTGTCAACTTTTAGTGGCAAGTGCCTGAACCTTTCCCAGCTCTTCTATACCTTCTACTTCTCAACGTTTACCGCATATGAAAAATAAAGCCTAACTGTTTGAGGTTTTACATGTGTGTGGACATTGCATTAATACAGACTTTCCTACCCGGACAATGCAGCTGAACAGGTAACGTGCAAAACCCAAAACTAACCAGCGGCCCTGAACAGGGTATTGCTACATACAATTTACCAAAAAATTGTGTTATATATTGTGTTATTTGCATTAAAATTCTTTAAAATATATTCTTTCCCCAAAAAAGACCGACATTTTATTCTTTAGGGTCTCTGTTAAAAAATTAACGAATAAATATATATACAGTTGTGCTCATACGTTTACATACCCTGGCAGAATTTATGATTTCTTGGCCATATTTCAGAGAATATGAATGATAACACAAAAACTTTTGCAGTGCTTTTTGCTGTGCTAACCACGTTTTTTTAAACTGCAATTTTGCCGCGATTTGCATTTTGCGTTTTTATGCTTTCCTTGTTCTGCAAAAATTTGTTGTTGGGCAGAAACGCCCAGCGCAAATCGCGACAAAATCATGGTAAGAACACGGCAAAAACGCACTACATGCTTTTCTGCAGTTTTTCCATTGAAGTCTATTAAACCACAGAAAGCAAAAAAGCACAGTTTTGCAATTTTAAAAAAGTCTGACACTTTCCAAAAAGGCAGAGGCACGAAAATGCATTGATGTGAACATGTTCCATAGGAACCCATGTTAAAAAAATGTCCTGCATTTCTGCAAAAGGCAAAAAAAACGCATTGGTGTGAATGGAGCCTTAAAGTGAGCAGTTTCCTTAGAGATGAGCCATATAATTGTGTGCAGTTATAAATGTACAGAGTTCCTCTGAAAAGTGCTGTCCCGTGTCACTACACACATTGTGTAACGTATGTTGCAGCTCCAATGGACACCAGTTCAGTATACCTCTGCCACCTCAATCCCAGGGACTGGTTACCCTGGCAACTGCATCCCTCCTCCCACTTGCCCTGCCGAGTTAACCTTGTAGTAGGTGGCTGACAAATAAATTTGATACTAGAGGTCAGAGAATTCGTTACAAGCACCACCTCCCTGGATATGGTCAAATAAATACCAAAAAACAGAAAATTGGGAGTTTTAAGGTGCTAAAAATATCAAATCATATTATTATTACAAATATCTACATTTTATTTAGACAAGCATAATTAAAAAAGACAATAATTACCGTATTTATTGGCGTATAACACGCGCCGGCGTATAACACGCACCCCAAGTTTAGGAGGGAATTTTAAGGAAAAAAACTTTTAGGAGGAAAGTTTAAGGAAAAAAAATTACATTTAAATGCCCATCAATGCAGCCTTATCAGTGTCCATCTGCAGCCTTGTCCATCATTGCAGCTTTGCCCAGTGTCCATCTGCAGCCTTGCCCAGTGCCTTTGCAGCCTTGCCCAGTGCCTTTGTAGCCTTGCCAGTCTCTTTGCAGAATTGCCCTGATTTAAAATTGACGCCGATTTCCACTGACTGTGAGAGGAGAGGAGCGAGCGGAGCCGAGATACAGAAAGCCGAGTGTACTTCGGCTAGACTCGGCTCTGCTCACAGTCCCGCCCATCTACACTGATTGCGAAAGGAGAGGAGCGAGCGCCGCTGACATACAGAAAGCCGAGTATACTTTGGCTAGACTCGGCTCTGCTCACAGTCAGGGGCGGGACTGCGAGAGGAGCCGAGACTAGCCAAAGTACACTCGGCTTTCTGTATGTCAGCGGCGCTCGCTCCTCTCGCAATCAGTGGAGGTGGGCGTGACTGCGAGAGGAGCCGAGTAAAGCCGAGTGTACTTCGGCTTTGTGTATCTCGGCTCCATTCGCTCATTTCCTCACAATCAGCAGGGGATCGGCGTATAACACGCACCCACGATTTCCCCCTGATTTTAAGGGGAAAAAAGTGCGTGTTATACGCAGATAAATACGGTATATAAAAAACTGGAGCATGAAAAAATCATGCAGTCACAATACAAAAGTTGGTTGCCTCTACATGTTTAACGACAGTCGTGGCTTCTTCTGGAGCTTTTGTAGGACTTTTATACAATGTCACTAAAAAATATGTAATAAATAAATTGTAAATTTTAGTAAAAAAAGGAAAAAAAGGAGAGGAGAAAAAAGAAGAAAACACAGGTTCACACAGGGACCCCGAAGGATCTATCACATTTACATAAATACAATGATATACAGATCGTCTGATAAGTGCACTCTCACCCCAAAAGTGATCAAGGTTCCAAATCTGGGCCCGCCAAGAGGTCCAATGAGGTGTCAGTGTGCCATATAGAAGGTGGGACACTTTCCCTACGTTCACACCTGAAAAAGGCATATGATGTAATAAACTAGGTACATCACTATGTGGTCATACTATAGAATCATTCAACTTTGACCTACCCTGTTTTGATATAAAGTCAAGGAATTGACAGGTTGATAATTATATCACTCCCAACACGTATACTTCATGTACTTATGGTAAACTTCAAGGGGACTATGCAATCTAAAAGACACATGTTTCAACATTTAATTCCCTTATAAATCCAAAATATTTTTCAGCTAAAAATAGCAATAAGTTTGGCGAGTTCCTCTTACCCAAGCATTTCCTTCCTTGAAGATAACAGTATTTCTTTCTTTGATAACAATATGATACCTTTAAACCTGGGAACAATCAAGAGATGATTAGTCTATCCCAAGGGAGTAACCCCTGTAAAGAAATGATAGACTGGTGTCAAAAACCACAACTCATACCTTATATGTTCTTTACTGACCCTTGTTCTTTCAGATGCCAGGAACCATCATGCACTCCTTTAATCTACTTCAGACCAGGCTTAGAACAGTTGATACAACTTTTGCTTGAACGTATTGACGATACCGTTCAACATGAACATACGCAATTAAACATTCCTGACTATTTCTGTTAGGCTGCCCTGGCATTCCCCCACAAATGTAGTAGTCCATGCTTGGTTTTCTCCAGGGACTGGTGGATCATCGAATTCCCATCTAACTGCAAGGCACAGCAGCCCTCTTCTGGACTCTGCAATGCAAAAATAGAGCGACAATTTTTGAAAAAAAGCTATATTTTTTGCTATATAAATATCCCCCAAAAATATATAAAAAAAACGAATTGTTTCCTCAGTTTAGGCCGATACGTATTCTTCTACATATTTTTGGTAATAAAAATCAGAATAAGCGTATATTGATTGGTTTGCGCAAAAGTTATAGCGTCTACAAAATAGGGGATAGTTTTATGGCATTTTTATTAATATATTTTTTTTCACTAGTAATGGCGGCGATCAGTGATTTTTATCGTGACTGTGACATTATGGCGTACACATCGGACACTTTTGACGCTATTTTGGGACCATTGTCATTTATACAGCGATCAGTGCTATAAAAATGCACTGATTACTGTGTAAATGACACTGGCAGTGAAGGGGTTAACCACTAGGGGGCGAGGAAGGGGATAAGTGTGTCCTAGGGAGTGATTCTAACTGTGTGGGGGCTGGGCTTACTGTGACACGACACTGATCTCTGCTCCCGATGACAGGGAGCAGACGATCACTGTCTTGTCACAAGGCAGAACAGGGAGATGCCTTGTTTACACAGGCATCCCCCCCGTTCTGCAGCTCTGTGACACGATCACGGGACACCGGCGGACATCGAGTCCACAGGTCCCGCGGGCACGGTCACGGAGCTCGCGACAGGGGCAAATTTAAAGGGACGTGTACGCCCATTTGCCTGTCCGTGCCATTCTGCCGGCGTAAATGTTCGTGCGGCGGTATACAACCCAAAAAGTTGGGACGCTGTGTAAAATCGACATAAAAAATTTATGCAATGATTTGCAAAACTCATAAACACATATTTTATTCAGAATTTAGAAAATAGAAACAAACTTAGAAAATGTACCATTTTAACAAAAAAAGTAATTATGAAATTGATGGCAGCAACACGTCCTAAATAAAGAGTAGGGTCAGGGCGACAAAAAGCTGGCAAAGTAAGTGGTACTAACAAGGAAGAGCTGGAAGAACATGAAAGTTGCAAATAATGAGGTTAAATGGAAACAGGTCAGTAACATGGTGGGGTATAATAAGAGCATCTTAAAGAGTCAGAGTGTTTCGGGAGTAAAGATGGGCAGAGGATCACCAATCTGTGAAAAGCTGCGTCTAAAATTGTCGAACAATTTCAGAATATTGTTCCCTAACATAAAATTGCAGACTTTAAATACAGGTATATCATCATCTACAGTACATAATATCATCAAACGATTCCAAGAATCTGGAGAAATCTCTGTGTGCAAGGGACAAGGATGAAGAAATAGATAGATGAAGAAATTTGATTTAATTTTTTAATTTATTGGATATGTTTATAGCAGAAAGTAAAAAATATTGTTTTTTTTTTCAAAATTGTGAGTCTTTTTTTGTTTAGCGCAAAAAATGAAAACCACAGAGGTGATCAAATACCACCAAAACTCAAAAACCACCAAAACCACCAAAACTCAATATTGGATGCCCGTGATCTTCGAGACCTAAGACAACGTAGCATGAATCAGAATCAGTTATGATTCTATAGGGGACATCACTCTATGGGCAAAGAAGAAGCCATATCTTAACATGGTACAGAAATTCTGCCATCTTCTTTGGGCCAAAGCTCATTTAACCACTTAAACCCCGGATGGTTTTACCCCCTTAATGACCAGGCCATTTTTTTGCGATAGGGCACTGCGTTGCTTTAACTGACAGTTGCGCGGTTGTGCAACGCTGTACACAAAGAAAAATGTCCTTACAAGTAGAGCTTTCTTTTGGTGGTATTTGATCACCTCTGTGGTTTTCATTTTTTGCGCTAAACAAAAAAAGACTCACAATTTTGAAAAAAAAACCCAATATTTTTTACTTTCTGCTATAAAACATATCCAATAAATGTAAAAATAAAATCAAATTTCTTCATCTATTTAGGCCAATATGTATTCTCCTACAAATTTTCGTTAAAAAATCCCAATAAGCGTAAATTGATTGGTTTGCGCAAAAGTTATCACGTCTACAAACTATGGGATAGATTTTTTGACTTTTTATTTTTTATTAATTTTTTTACTAGTAATGGCGGCGGACAAATCTGACACTGATACTTTTTGGGGACCAGTGACACTAATACAGTGATCAGTGCTAAATAAATGCACTGTCACTGTGTAAATGACACTGACAGGGAAGGGGTTAACATCAGGTGTGATCAAAGAGTTAAGTGTGCTCCTAGAGAGTGCTTTCTAACTGTATAGGCAATGCTGACACTGGAGGAAAACAGAGATCCATGTCTCTGCTTAGCAGAAACATAAGATCTCCATCTTCCTCTCTGTCAGAACAACAGTCTGCCTTGTTGACTACCATTCTGCCTCTCCTCAGTACAATCGGCGGGTCTCGGCGGCCATTGCTCCCGCTGTACTCGCTGATTGGCTCCCGCTGTGTTCAATCACAGTGGGAGTGGGTATCAGGCGGCCTGCATGCACGCCCCAGACCCAAAAAGAATCTAACAACGTATAGGTACAGGCCACCCTGCCGCAGTATATGTGCGGTCTGGAAGCAGTTAAAATGATCTGTTGCATACCTCCCAACTTTTGAACTTCAGAATGAGGGACACTTAGAGAAGGAAGTGACCTGCGGTGTATGTAGCATGCCATGGCAAAACTTTTAGCAGTGGGAGGGGCTTGAGGGCAAGGGGTGCGCCGTGTACAAACTGCAGGGTTGAAGAGTGTGCTTAGCGCAAGGTGCAGGGTTGAGTAGTGCATGGCGTACCGAGTGTAGGGTTGAGGGGTATACTACAGTATGTACTGAGTGCAGGGTTGAGGGGTGCGCTGTGTACCGAGTGTAGGGTTGAGGGGTATACTACAGTATGTACTGAGTGCAGGGTTGAGGGGTGCGCTGTGTATCGAGTGTAGGGTTGAGGGGTATACTACAGTACGTACAGAGTGTAGGGTTGAGGGGTATACTACAGTACGTACAGAGTGTAGGGTTGTGGGGTGCGCTATGTACTGAGTGCAGGGTTGAGGGGTGCACTACATAAAGAGTGCAGGGTTGAAGAGTGTGCTACATACTGAGTGCAGGGGTGCTATGTACTGAGTGCAGGGTTGAGAGGGGTGCTATGTACTGAGTGCAGGGTTGAGAGGGGTGCTATGTACTGAGTGAGGGATGCTACATACTGAGTGCAGGGTTTAGAAGGGTGCTACATACTGAGTGCAGACTTGGGGGGTGCGCTATATACTTAATGCAGGTTTGAGGGGTGTGCTATGTACTGAGGGGTGCGCTATGTCACTATGGTGACACTGTACTGCTCTGGTTACAGTATTAAAAATCAATGTAAAAAATAAAAAAAATAGTAAAAAAAATACATAAATAAAAAAAGGGAAATCTGATAAATTTTCAAATACTGTATATCTACATTTGTTTGTAGACTCTATAACTTTCATGCAAACTAAATAATATACACTTTTTTGGGTCATTTTGTAGCAGAATACATTTTGGCCTACATTTAAAAAAAATGATTATTTATTTGCAAAATGTTATAACAGAAACAAAGAAAATGTTTTTTTGTACAAAATGTTTGGTATTTTTTTGTTTGTATAGGGAAAAAAAAAAAAACAGAACCAGCAGTGATTAAATACCAACAAAAGAAAGCTCTATCTGTCTGAAAAACATAATAACATTTTTATTTGGGTACAATTTACAGTGTTGCATGACTAATTGCCATTCAAAGTGTGAGAGTGCTGAAAGCTGAAAATTGGCCTGGACTGGAAGTGGGTGAAAGTGTTTGGTATAAATGTGGTTATTAATTGTTTTAAGACATACAGTGCCTTGAAAAAGTATTCTAACCCAGGGCTCGACAATCCCCGGGCGCCAGGTCGCAAATGCGACTAGAATTAGCGACCTGGGGCAGCACAGCTGAGGTTACCTGTATCTCTGTGCGCCCCCCTCCGCGATCGCGTGATCTCGTCGGGCCGCGCCGGCCGTTAATTTAGGCCGCGGCTTTGCGGCCTTCTGCAGGCCTGGGCTTCATTCTGTAATCTGGCGCTATCTTGTGGTGGCCGTTGGTATATCAACCAGCAATGCTTGCCTGTTTCACTGCCCACCCATCTCCTTCCCTTTACTTAGAAGTTAACCCCCAAACATTATATATATTTTTTATTCTAACACCCTAGAGAATAAAATGGCGGCCGTTGCAATACTTTCTGTCACACCGTATTTGCGCAGCGGTCTTACAAGCGCACTTTTTGAGGAAAAAAATACACTTTTTTAAATAAAAAAATAAGACAACAGTAAAGTTAGCCAAATTTTTTTTTATATTGTGAAAGATAATGTTACGCTGAGTAAATTTGATACCCAACATGTCACACTTCAAAATTGCGTACGCTCGTGGAATGGCGACAAACTTTTACCCTTTAAAATCTCCATAGACGACATTTAAAAAATTCTACAGGTTGCATGTTTTGAGTTACAGAGTATGTCTAGGGCTAGAATTATTGCTCTCACTCTACCAATCACGACGATACCTCATGTGTGGTTTAAACACTGCTTTCATATGCGGGCGTTACTCGTGTATGCGTTCGCTTCTGCACGCATTGGTCGTTAAAAAAAAAAAAAACCTGGCTCCTAACTTTTTTAGCTGGCTCCTAGATTCCAAGCAAATTTGTCAAGCCCTGTTCTAACCCCTTGAAATTTTCCACATTTTGTCATGTTACAACCAAAAACATAAATGTATTTTATTGGAATTTTAAGTGATGAGATGAACACAAAGTGGCACATAATTGTGGAGTGGAAGGAAAATGATTAATGCTTTTCAATTATTTTTTTTTACAAATAAATATGTGAAAAGTATGGCGTGCATTTGTATTCAACCCCCTTTACTCTGATACCCCTAACTAAAATCTAGTGGAACCAATTGCCTTCAGAAGTCACCTAATTAGTAAATAAAGACCACCTGTGTATAATTTAATCTCAGTATAAAGCTGTTCTGTGAAGCTCTCAGAGGTTTGTTAGAGAACCTTAATAAACACACAGCACCATGAAGGCCAAGGGACACACCAGACAGGACAGGGATAAAGTTGTGGAGAAATTTTAAAGCAGGGTTAGGTTATAAAAAAATATCCCAAGCTTTGGACATCTCATGGAGATATGTAAGAGTGATCGTTTATATTCCAGATGAGGTCTTACTAATGAGTTGTACAGGGGCAAAATTATCTCTCTCTCTGCAGTCCATACCTCTCTTAATACAAAAAAGGACTTTGCTTTCTTTGGAAACCACAGTTTGGCATTGCATGCTATTATTAAGCTTATGATCTACCAGGGCACCCAGATATTCTTACCCACAAGTGATCAACATTAAACCTTTTTGCCACATAGTTGTCCAATTAAAGAGTGCATTGAGGTTGGCTTGCATAGATAGAAGATTGTATCTTTTCGGTGCTGTCCATCCTCATAAACTTGTGGAAACAGTTGCAAATCATAGTAAGCTTTCCAGCTGAAAACATACTGGAATAGTAAAATTCATGTCATTATCAACTTCTGCCACAAGATGGCAATCATTCACATTTTTTAGATTAAAGGGAAATTAGCATCTTTTAACCACTTAAGGACCAAGCCTGTTTTTCAGACTCTGTGTTTACAAGTTTAAAATATTTTTTATTGCTCGAAAATTACTTAGAACCCCCCAAACATTATATATTGTTTTTTTTCTAACATCCTAGAGAATAAAATAGTCATTGCAATACTTTTTGTCACATCGTATTTTCGCAGCGGTCTTACAAGCGCACTTTTTTTGGAAAAAATTCACTTTTTTGAATTAAAAAATAAGACAAGAGTAAAGTTAGCCCAATTTTTTTTATATTGTGAAAGATAATGTTATGAGTAAATTGATACCCAACATGTCACACTTCAAAATTGCGCCCGCTCGTGGAATGGCGTCAAACTTTTACCCTTAAAAATCTCCATAGGCGACGTTTAAACAATTCTACAGGTTGCATCTTTTGAGTTACAGAGGAGGTCTAGGGCTAGAATTATTTCTCTCGCTCTAAGGATTGCGGCGATACCTCACTTGTGTAGTTTGAACACCGTTTTCATATGCGGGCGCTACTCACATTGGCGTTCGCTTCTGCGCTCGAGCTCGTAGGGACGGGGCGCTTTAAAAAAAAAAAAATTGGTTTTCTTATTTATTTTACTTGATTTTATTTATTTTTACACTGTTTTAAAAAAAAAATGGGTCACTTTTATTCCTATTACAAGGAATGTAAACATCCCTTGTAATAGAAAAAAGCATGACAGGTCCTCTTAAATATGAGATCTGGGGTCAAAAAGACCTCAGATCTCATATTTACACTATTTACACTAAAATGCAATAAATAAAATGCAATAAAAAAAAAAATGTCATTTGAAAAAATGACAAAAAAAATGTCCCTTTAAGACGTATGGGCGGAGCTGACATTTTGACGTCAGCTCTGCCCTGCTATGGTATGGAGACGGGTGGGGGCCATCTTCCCCTCACTCGTATCCATACCACAGAGGGAGAAGGACTCCGATAAGCGGCGGAGGGTGTGGGAGAGCGGCGGGAGGGGGGGGCCTCTACCGCCGCCGATAACGGTGATCTCGCGGTGAATCCGCCGAAGAGACCACCATTACTGTAAACAGAACCGCCCACTGAAGAGATGGATATCTCGGTTGTGGCAGCAGCTGCTGCCGTTACCGAGATATCCTGCTTTAAAGTGATGACGTATATATACAGTGGGCGGTCGTTAAGTGGTTAAAGTAAATATATACTGAGACATATAGGTGTGTAGCTATAGCAGATGTTAATTTTTTTTTATTTACTAGGCTGTAGGGATGAGCTTCGTGTTCGAGTCGAACATACGTTCGACTCGAACATCGGCTGTTCGATCGTTCGACGAAGATCGAACGATTTGGGCCGTTCGCGCCAAATTCGAGTGACGCGAACGGCCCACAATGCACTACGCCATCGCAGTGTCATCCAGGCGCTGTGATTGGCCAAGCATGCACTGTGACCCCGCATGCTTGGCCAATCACAGCGCCGGCAGCGAGGAGAGCAATGATTGGCCACAGGCAGGATGCCTGTGGCCAATTATTGCTGAGGGTGTTTAGTACACGCCCCACACTATAAAAGGCCGCCAGCACGGCGGCCTAGTGTAGTGTGTTCCGGAGCAGGGATAGAGCAGCATAGGCAGGGACAGTGACTTTTATTTCTTTCTTGCTTAACCTGGATTCCTTTAGTTTAGGGAAAGAGAAGGATAGGTAGGGAGAGTGTCAGTGTGTTTTGTGCTTGTGCTATATTGTGCTTAAAAAAAACATTTTTTCTAGGGACAGAAAACTGTAGGTAGGGAGAGTGTGTCAGTTTCTTTCACTGTCAAAGTCCTTGTTTCCAGGGACCTGGAAGGACAGTGAGTGAATTCTCCTTGTGCTAAATTGTGCTTAAAAAAAACATTTTTTCTAGGGACAGAAAACTGTAGGTAGGGAGAGTGTGTCAGTTTCTTTCACTGTCAAAGTCCTTGTTTCCAGGGACCTGGAAGGACAGTGAGTGAATTCTCCTTGTGCTAAATTGTGCTTAAAAAAATTTTTTTTTCTAGGGACAGAAAACTGTAGGTAGGGAGAGTGTGTCAGTTTCTTTCACTGTCAAAGTCCTTGTTTCCAGGGACCTGGAAGGACAGTGAGTGAATTCTCCTTGTGCTAAATTGTGCTTAAAAAAAACATTTTTTCTAGGGACAGAAAACTGTAGGTAGGGAGAGTGTGTCAGTTTCTTTCACTGTCAAAGTCCTTGTTTCCAGGGACCTGGAAGGACAGTGAGTGAATTCTCCTTGTGCTAAATTGTGCTTAAAAAAAACATTTTTTCTAGGGACAGAAAACTGTAGGTAGGGAGAGTGTGTCAGTTTCTTTCACTGTCAAAGTCCTTGTTTCCAGGGACCTGGAAGGACAGTGAGTGAATTCTCCTTGTGCTAAATTGTGCTTAAAAAAACATTTTTTCTAGGGACAGAAAACTGTAGGTAGGGAGAGTGTGTCAGTTTCTTTCACTGTCAAAGTCCTTGTTTCCAGGGACCTGGAAGGACAGTGAGTGAATTCTCCTTGTGCTAAATTGTGCTTAAAAAAAACATTTTTTCTAGGGACAGAAAACTGTAGGTAGGGAGAGTGTGTCAGTTTCTTTCACTGTCAAAGTCCTTGTTTCCAGGGACCTGGAAGGACAGTGAGTGAATTCTCCTTGTGCTAAATTGTGCTTAAAAAAAACATTTTTTCTAGGGACAGAAAACTGTAGGTAGGGAGAGTGTGTCAGTTTCTTTCACTGTCAAAGTCCTTGTTTCCAGGGACCTGGAAGGACAGTGAGTGAATTCTCCTTGTGCTAAATTGTGCTTAAAAAAAACATTTTTTCTAGGGACAGAAAACTGTAGGTAGGGAGAGTGTGTCAGTTTCTTTCACTGTCAAAGTCCTTGTTTCCAGGGACCTGGAAGGACAGTGAGTGAATTCTCCTTGTGCTAAATTGTGCTTAAAAAAAACATTTTTTCTAGGGACAGAAAACTGTAGGTAGGGAGAGTGTGTCAGTTTCTTTCACTGTCAAAGTCCTTGTTTCCAGGGACCTGGAAGGACAGTGAGTGAATTCTCCTTGTGCTAAATTGTGCTTAAAAAAAACATTTTTTCTAGGGACAGAAAACTGTAGGTAGGGAGAGTGTGTCAGTTTCTTTCACTGTCAAAGTCCTTGTTTCCAGGGACCTGGAAGGACAGTGAGTGAATTCTCCTTGTGCTAAATTGTGCTTAAAAAAAACATTTTTTCTAGGGACAGAAAACTGTAGGTAGGGAGAGTGTGTCAGTTTCTTTCACTGTCAAAGTCCTTGTTTCCAGGAACCTGGAAGGACAGTGAGTGAATTCTCCTTGTGCTAAATTGTGCTTAAAAAAAACATTTTTTCTAGGGACAGAAAACTGTAGGTAGGGAGAGTGTGTCAGTTTCTTTCACTGTCAAAGTCCTTGTTTCCAGGGACCTGGAAGGACAGTGAGTGAATTCTCCTTGTGCTAAATTGTGCTTAAAAAAACATTTTTTCTAGGGACAGAAAACTGTAGGTAGGGAGAGTGTGTCAGTTTCTTTCACTGTCAAAGTCCTTGTTTCCAGGGACCTGGAAGGACAGTGAGTGAATTCTCCTTGTGCTAAATTGTGCTTAAAAAAAACATTTTTTCTAGGGACAGAAAACTGTAGGTAGGGAGAGTGTGTCAGTTTCTTTCACTGTCAAAGTCCTTGTTTCCAGGGACCTGGAAGGACAGTGAGTGAATTCTCCTTGTGCTAAATTGTGCTTAAAAAAAACATTTTTTCTAGGGACAGAAAACTGTAGGTAGGGAGAGTGTGTCAGTTTCTTTCACTGTCAAAGTCCTTGTTTCCAGGGACCTGGAAGGACAGTGAGTGAATTCTCCTTGTGCTAAATTGTGCTTAAAAAAAACATTTTTTCTAGGGACAGAAAACTGTAGGTAGGGAGAGTGTGTCAGTTTCTTTCACTGTCAAAGTCCTTGTTTCCAGGGACCTGGAAGGACAGTGAGTGAATTCTCCTTGTGCTAAATTGTGCTTAAAAAAAACATTTTTTCTAGGGACAGAAAACTGTAGGTAGGGAGAGTGTGTCAGTTTCTTTCACTGTCAAAGTCCTTGTTTCCAGGGACCTGGAAGGACAGTGAGTGAATTCTCCTTGTGCTAAATTGTGCTTAAAAAAAACATTTTTTCTAGGGACAGAAAACTGTAGGTAGGGAGAGTGTGTCAGTTTCTTTCACTGTCAAAGTCCTTGTTTCCAGGGACCTGGAAGGACAGTGAGTGAATTCTCCTTGTGCTAAATTGTGCTTAAAAAAAACATTTTTTCTAGGGACAGAAAACTGTAGGTAGGGAGAGTGTGTCAGTTTCTTTCACTGTCAAAGTCCTTGTTTCCAGGGACCTGGAAGGACAGTGAGTGAATTCTCCTTGTGCTAAAATGTGCTTAAAAAAAACATTTTTTCTAGGGACAGAAAACTGTAGGTAGGGAGAGTGTGTCAGTTTCTTTCACTGTCAAAGTCCTTGTTTCCAGGGACCTGGAAGGACAGTGAGTGAATTCTCCTTGTGCTAAATTGTGCTTAAAAAAAACATTTTTTCTAGGGACAGAAAACTGTAGGTAGGGAGAGTGTGTCAGTTTCTTTCACTGTCAAAGTCCTTGTTTCCAGGGACCTGGAAGGACAGTGAGTGAATTCTCCTTGTGCTAAATTGTGCTTAAAAAAAATTTTTTTTCTAGGGACAGAAAACTGTAGGTAGGGAGAGTGTGTCAGTTTCTTTCACTGTCAAAGTCCTTGTTTCCAGGGACCTGGAAGGACATGTGAGTGAATTCTCCTTGTGCTAAATTGTGCTTAAAAAAAACATTTTTTCTAGGGACAGAAAACTGTAGGTAGGGAGAGTGTGTCAGTTTCTTTCACTGTCAAAGTCCTTGTTTCCAGGGACCTGGAAGGACAGTGAGTGAATTCTCCTTGTGCTAAATTGTGCTTAAAAAAAACATTTTTTCTAGGGACAGAAAACTGTAGGTAGGGAGAGTGTGTCAGTTTCTTTCACTGTCAAAGTCCTTGTTTCCAGGGACCTGGAAGGACAGTGAGTGAATTCTCCTTGTGCTAAAAAAAAACATTTTTTCTAGGGACAGAAAACTGTAGGTAGGGAGAGTGTGTCAGTTTCTTTCACTGTCAAAGTCCTTGTTTCCAGGGACCTGGAAGGACAGTGAGTGAATTCTCCTTGTGCTAAATTGTGCTTAAAAAAAACATTTTTTCTAGGGACAGAAAACTGTAGGTAGGGAGAGTGTGTCAGTTTCTTTCACTGTCAAAGTCCTTGTTTCCAGGGACCTGGAAGGACAGTGAGTGAATTCTCCTTGTGCTAAATTGTGCTTAAAAAAAACATTTTTTCTAGGGACAGAAAACTGTAGGTAGGGAGAGTGTGTCAGTTTCTTTCACTGTCAAAGTCCTTGTTTCCAGGGACCTGGAAGGACAGTGAGTGAATTCTCCTTGTGCTAAATTGTGCTTAAAAAAAACATTTTTTCTAGGGACAGAAAACTGTAGGTAGGGAGAGTGTGTCAGTTTCTTTCACTGTCAAAGTCCTTGTTTCCAGGGACCTGGAAGGACAGTGAGTGAATTCTCCTTGTGCTAAATTGTGCTTAAAAAAAAACATTTTTTCTAGGGACAGAAAACTGTAGGTAGGGAGAGTGTGTCAGTTTCTTTCACTGTCAAAGTCCTTGTTTCCAGGGACCTGGAAGGACAGTGAGTGAATTCTCCTTGTGCTAAATTGTGCTTAAAAAAAACATTTTTTCTAGGGACAGAAAACTGTAGGTAGGGAGAGTGTGTCAGTTTCTTTCACTGTCAAAGTCCTTGTTTCCAGGGACCTGGAAGGACAGTGAGTGAATTCTCCTTGTGCTAAATTGTGCTTAAAAAAAACATTTTTTCTAGGGACAGAAAACTGTAGGTAGGGAGAGTGTGTCAGTTTCTTTCACTGTCAAAGTCCTTGTTTCCAGGGACCTGGAAGGACAGTGAGTGAATTCTCCTTGTGCTAAATTGTGCTTAAAAAAAACATTTTTTCTAGGGACAGAAAACTGTAGGTAGGGAGAGTGTGTCAGTTTCTTTCACTGTCAAAGTCCTTGTTTCCAGGGACCTGGAAGGACAGTGAGTGAATTCTCCTTGTGCTAAATTGTGCTTAAAAAAAACATTTTTTCTAGGGACAGAAAACTGTAGGTAGGGAGAGTGTGTCAGTTTCTTTCACTGTCAAAGTCCTTGTTTCCAGGGACCTGGAAGGACAGTGAGTGAATTCTCCTTGTGCTAAATTGTGCTTAAAAAAAACATTTTTTCTAGGGACAGAAAACTGTAGGTAGGGAGAGTGTGTCAGTTTCTTTCACTGTCAAAGTCCTTGTTTCAAGGGACAGAGAAGGACACCTGAAGATAGCCCTTATTGCTTTTTTCCCATCTCCCTGCAGGCCATCTATTAGAATGTCTGGAAGGCAAACAAGGAGAGGCAGACAGTCAGGAGGCAATAAAAGAGGGCAAGCAGGCTCTGTGTCTGGGGGCAACAGTGCTGGTCGTGGACGCGTTGCATTGTCATCAGCACATGGCCATGGGACACGCTTGTCCTTCTTTTCGGCAGCTGGACATGTTGAGCCACATCATGCCGAAGACTTGGTAGAGTGGATGACCAAGCCCTCCTCCTCCTCCTCATCCTCTCTCACCCAGGCTCAGGGTACTGGAAAAGCAGCTGCCAAAGCGTCCTCTTCCCTGGTATCAATGTCAGACTCATCATCAGTCACTCCTTCCCTAGACCCACCATGTCCTCCTCCTGAGGAGTCCCCCGAACTGTTTCAGCACAGTGTTGGGTACATGCTCCAGGAGGATGCCCAGCGTTTCGAAGGGTCTGATGATGAAACCCAGCTAGAGGAAGGCA
Source organism: Rana muscosa (assembly GCA_029206835.1). Taxonomy (NCBI): domain Eukaryota; kingdom Metazoa; phylum Chordata; class Amphibia; order Anura; family Ranidae; genus Rana; species Rana muscosa. The sequence continues at coordinate 104,447,949 of CM055116.1, read as the reverse complement.
GTAGCGTGAGAGCAGACAGAGGGGATGCTCAAGAAGGACACCAATCTGGCAGTCATGTTCCAGCAGCTGCAGCATACTGCCAGATTGGCTCCAGTGATGAGGAGGGAGGTGATGATGAGGTCACTGACTCCACGTGGGTGCCTAATAGGAGAGAGGAGGAGGAGGAGGATGAGGAGGAGGCACATCTCCAACGAGGCAGGATGCCCTTTGGTGGCCAGCGTAAGGGCAGTACACCGACGGAATCACACCGCAGAGCTCCGCCTGTGCAGGGCGCTGCCTCTGCCCGTCATTCAAAAAGTTCTTTGGTGTGGGCCTTTTTTGAGGCTAGTGCATCAGATCGCACAGCTGCTGTTTGCAACATATGTCTCAAGCGTATATCGCGTGGCCAAAACATCAGCCGCTTGGGTACCACATGCCTGACCAGACATATGTTGACCTGCCATGCAGCTCGTTGGCAAGCCTACCTGAAAGACCCACACCAAAGAACAAAGCGGACCTCTCCTTGCACCGCATCAGCTGGGATCTCCAACCCCACTATAACTTCAGTCCTCTCTGAAACATGCACTGAGAGGAATGAAGGTGTAGAATTAGGTGTGTCACAGCCAAGTACTTGCAGCCACTCTGCTAGCAGTACACCGACGTCCGATTCTAGCAGGCAAATTTCCCTGCCCCAGCTGCTGGACTGTCGAAAGAAGTTCACTCCCAGCCATCCACATGCCCAGCGGTTGAATGCTAGCTTGGCTAAATTGCTAGCGCTTCAACTGCTGCCTTTTCAGTTGGTAGACTCGGCCCCCTTCCGTGAGTTTGTGCAATGTGCGGTTCCTCAGTGGCAGGTTCCCAAACGCCACTTTTTCTCACGGAAGGCTATTCCGGCTCTCTACCGGCATGTGGAAGGCAATGTCTTGGCCTCGCTGGACAGGGCGGTCAGCGGTAAGGTGCATATTACCGCTGACTCATGGTCCAGCAGGCATGGACAGGGACGTTACCTTTCTTTCACGGCCCATTGGGTCACTCTTTTGGCAGCTGGGAAGGATGCAGGACAAGGTGCAGTAGTGTTGGAGGTTGTCCCACCGCCACGCCTCCAAAATGCTACTACTGGTTGTGACACACCTCTCTCCTCCACCCCCTCCTCTTCTTCTTCCTCCATGGCCTCTTCCTGTGGTTTGTCCTATGAACCAGCGGTGCTCCGTAGCCGTTCACGGGGCTACGCAAGTACGCAGGCAAAAAGATGCCATGCCGTGCTTGCGCTGGTGTGTTTGGGGGACAGAAGCCACACTGGGGCAGAGGTCCTGTCTGCTCTGCAGGGCCAGGCCGAGAGGTGGTTGACGCCACGCCAGCTTAAGCCAGGAATGGTGGTTTGCGACAATGGCACCAACCTCCTCTCCGCCCTCCGACAGGGACAACTGACCCATGTGCCCTGTGTGGCTCACGTCCTTAACCTGGTGGTGCAGCGGTTCTTGGGCAGGTACCCGGGCTTACAGGATGTCCTGAGGCAGGCCAGGAAAGTCTGTGTGCATTTCCGCAGATCTTATAATGCCAGTGCTCGCCTGGCTGAGCTGCAAAAGGAGTTGAACCTGCCCAAGAACCGCCTTATATGTGACATTCCCACCAGGTGGAACTCAACGTTGGCTATGCTGCAGCGGCTGCACACGCAGCAGAGGGCCATCAATGAGTACCTGTGCGACTACGGCACCAGGACAGGGTCAGGGGAGCTTGGTTTTTTTTCTCCACGCCAGTGGGGCATGATCAGGGATGCATGCACTGTCCTGGCACCATTTGAGGAGGCCACGAGGATGGTGAGCAGTGACAGTGCATGCATCAGTGACACTGTACCTCTTGTCCACCTGTTGGAGCACACGCTGCGTGGAATAATGGACAGGGCACTTGAGGCAGAACAGAGGCAGGAAGAGGAGGACTTCCTTGCCTCTCAAGGCCCCCTTTACCCAGACAGTGTTCCTTCTGTCCCACCCATCGCACAGGAAGAGGAGGAGGAGGAGGAGGAGGAGGAGGAGGAGGATTGTGTCAGCATGGAGGTGGAGGCTGGCACTCAGCATCATCAGCAGCAGTCTTTTAGGGATGATTTACAGTCCCAAGAAACCAGTGGACTTGTACGTGGCTGGGAGGAGGTGGCTGCGGATCATGTCGTCCTTAGTGACCCAGAGGACTCCGGAGCGAATGCCTCAGCAAACCTACGCTGCATGGCCTCCCTGATCCTGCAAAGTCTGCGGAAGGATCCTCGTATTCTTCGGATCAAGGAGAGGGACCATTACTGGCTGCCCACTCTCCTTGATCCACGGTACAAGGGTAAGGTTGCGGACCTTATGTTACCGTCGCAGAGGGAGCAGAGGATGAGACAACTCCGGGAGGCCTTGCAGAAAGGTCTGTGCAACGCGTTCCCAGAGACTGGGAGGTTACAAACTCCTGGTCCTGGACAACGAGTTGCTGAGGCTTCGGCCAGTCAAAGAAGGAGCGGTGGGGAAGGTGGCCGTCTGACCGATGCGTTCAGACAATTCTTTAGTCCGCAGCCCCAAAGTATGATCGGTTCCAGCAACCATCGCCAGCGTCTGATAAACATGGTGCAGGAATATCTAGGGGCAAGGTCAGACTTGGACACCTTCCCCACCGAAAATCCTCTGGCTTACTGGGTCTTGAGGATGGATCACTGGCCAGAGCTTGCACAGTATGCAATTGAGCTACTGGCCTGTCCTGCATCCAGCGTTCTTTCGGAACGCACATTCAGTGCTGCTGGAGGATTTGTCACGGATCACAGGGTGCGCCTGTCCACCGACTCGGTTGATCGACTGACTTTCATCAAGATGAACCAGTCTTGGATCACCACCAGCTACCACACACCTGATGCTGATATAACAGACTAATTGATTTTAACATGTCACATCCCTTCAAGACTGATGCTGATGCTGAGTGCCTGTGCTGTTATGTTGACTGGCTATCCTCCTCCTCCGAGTCCTCAATGATACGATTGATGATGATAGCTTGGAAGATCATTTTTGTTTATGGGTGCCGCCACCAGTGGCTAAGGCCCAATTTTTCAGCCCCTGTTTTACAGGGGCGTGTAATTACAATTTTTTTAGCAATAATTTGCCATAGGGCTCATTGCTGTGCTCCAAGTACAGTATCTGTGAGGGGTTGGAGTGTTGTGGCACCAGTGCCTAAGGCCCAATTTTTCAGCCCCTGTTTAACAGGGGCGTGTCATTACAATTTTTGAAGCAATACTTTGCAACAGGGCTCATTGCTGTGCTCCAAGTACAGTATCTGTGAGGGGTTGTAGTGTTGTGCCACCAGTGCCTAAGGCCCAATTTTTCAGCCCCTGTTCAACAGGGGCATGCAATTACAATTCTTGATCTAATAATTCACAGCAGGGTCCATTGCTGCACCCACCAAGAGTAACTCTGAGGGCTTACAGTCTTGTGGCAACGCCACCACCACCACCACCACGAAAGGCCCAATTTTTCAGCCCCTGTTCAAAAGGGGCATGTAATTACAATTCTTGATCTAATAATTCACAGCAGGGCCCATTGCTGCACCCACCAAGAGTAACTGTCAGGGCTTACAGTGTTGTGGCACCAGCACCACCATCAAAGCCCCAATTTTTACTACCACTGTTCAACAATTATATGTAATTAAAATTCCTGATATAATAGTTGACAGCAGGGCGTTCCAGCACCAACCAAGAGTAACTGAGTGCTTACAGTGTTGTGCCAACACCAACAACTAAGGGGCCTATTTCTGCAGAGTATATACGGCAGGTCCCTACTTTCAAACATCCAACTTACAAACGACTCCTACTTGCAAACGAAAGAAGACAACAGGAAGTGAGAGGAAATCTACCCCTAGAAAGGAAAATTCTCTCCTGTAAGAATAAATATGGGAGAAAGGGGTCTCATCTGTACTGATGCTTTATCAGCAATCCTTGTTTCAAGAAAAACACCACATTTCAAAAACAGTTGTCATTGGGACGGAAAGTGAGGTGAAATGTTCTGAACAGGGGCACAGACAGCAAAACAAATGTTACAGGGGTGATAACCCTTACCTATGTTTCCCAAAAAGTTTAAAAATAGATTTTTGGGCTGGAGCTACACTTCAACAATGTACCTGTTCAAAATTACAAACAGATTCTACATAAGAACAAACCTAAAGTCCCTGTCTTGTATGCACCGCCTGTATACGGCTGTTCAGAGTATATAGGGCCTTTTTTATTTTATGTGCGGGGTTCCCCTTAATATCCATACAGGACCCAAAGGGGCTGGTAATGGGCTGGGGTAGGGGGGGGGTCATGGGGTAGCTATGCCATTTTTCTTAAAGAATTTCATCCATTTTACCGGGACCAGACATTACATTAAAGCCGCAAGCAGTTTTAAATGGCTTTTTTTTCCTTTAGAAGTGTCATTTTGTGCAGGGACAGTTCTAAACACGGGAAACACGTGGCACTTCACAGGCATACTTTAGACACCCCCCAGGTACGATATTTAAAGGAATATTTGACTTTTTTTTTTTCACTTTATGCATCATTAAAATCACTGCTCCCGAAAAACGACCGTTTTTAAAACTTCTTTTTGCATTGATACATGTCCCCTGGTGCAGAACCCGGGTTCCCAAACCCTATTTATGACAATAACATGCATAATAGTTGTTATAATTAGCACTTTAGAATTCGAACGTTCGCATCCATTGTATTTAATAGGGTTCTAATGTTCGTTCGAACTTTCGGTCCGTTCGCGGGTTCTGGTGCGAACCGAACCCGGGGGTGTTCGGCTCATCACTACTAGGCTGTTTGGCTTCCATAATTTAGTTACTGACCCAGGAGCAATTGTGCAACAAATGACAGACTTCAGATCTTCTGATGTCCATACTTATTCATTTAACCACTTGAGCTCCGGAAGATTTTACCCCCTTCATGACCAGGCTATTTTTTGCTATTCGGCACTGCGCTACTTTAGAGCAGGAATAACAAGGATGTATTTCTGGACAGCCGCACTCTTGAACAATAGTTGGCTTTATTAAAATGAGGACAGCACTACAAGTCACAGCAAACAAAAAAACAAAAAGATTGCCGCTCCAGGTAGATTAGATGAGGAAAGTGCTTCTCTCAGAGACCAAGGGTGCCGGCAATGCACGTAGCAAATGAGGGAAAATAGATGAGGACAGCCGCACTCCAATCCATAGCTATGAGTAAACACTTAATTTGTGTGAAACGCGTCAGCTGTCCTGAGTTTGCTGGTTTTTGTAGTGCCTGTTTTGCCTAATAAACACACTTTGGATTGGAGTGCGGCTGTCCTCATCTATTTTTCCCCACAGCAAACAAAAACCTCGGACAGCTGACGCATTTCACACTATATCTAGTGTTTAGTCATAGCTGCGACATGCTATGACTAAACACTAGATATAGTGTGAAACGCGTCAGCTGTCCGAGGTTTTTGTTTGCTGTGACTTGTAGTGCTGTCCTTATTTTAATAAAGGCAACTATTGTTCAAGAGTGCGGCTGTCCAGAAATACATCCTTGTTATTCCTGCTCTGCTGATTGCATTGTCTGCACCTGAGATCTCTGTGGGTGGATCACCACCAAGGTTTCCATCTGGAGCAGCTATCTTCTTTTCTACTGCGCTACTTTAACTGGTAATTGCGCATTCCTGCAACGAAATTGAAATAATTTTTTTCACACAAATAGAGCTCTCTTTTGATCACCACTGGGTTTATTTTTTATTTTTTAATATATATATATATATATACATTTTGGGAAAAAAATATATTTTTTCTTTCTGCTATAAAACACATCCACTAAAAAATCGAATTCCTTTACACATTTAGGCCAAAATTTATTTTTCTACATGTTTTGATTAAAAAAAAAGTGTATAGCGATTAATTTGTGTGAAAGACCCGTTTTGCGGCACTCACTTTTCATTTTTAGCATCTAAAAACTATGGTATATACACTTGAATTTTTCTTTTTTATATACTACTAATGGCGGCGATCAGGGACTTATAATGGGACTGCAATAGTGTAATGGGAAATCTGACACTAACTGATGCTGGGGGGAACTGACTAACTGCCACCGACATCACTAGTGACATTAATACAGTGATAATACTATAAACTATCACTGTACTAATAACACTGGGTGGCTGGGAAGAGGTTAACATCTAGGGCGATTAAGGGGTTAAATATGTGCTTAACTATATGTGTAATGTGTTTACAGTGTGCTGCCTTTACTAACATATCTCTCAGCTTCTGACTGACATAAACTGACAGATAGATCCCTCTGTACAGAACCGATCAGCAGGTCCTGGCCATCAATCATTGGCTGGGACTTGCTGATTGGCTCCCGCTGTGTACAGTCATGGGTGCCCTAAACCCGGAATTAGACAGTGACGTACCAGTACGTTGCTTTGCCTACAGCGGCCGCACACCTGCAGTACATTGCAGGCGCCAAGTGGTTAAAGGAGATCTGTACCGAAAGTAACATGTGGGCTACCATTGCTGACCTCACCTTCATTCTAAACATGGCAGTTGCCTAGCTGGTGAGGTAGGTGGCTTTATACTTTGAGTGAATGGGATGGCTGCACAGATGCATGAATGGGACATCCTGCACAGGGGTGTACCAATCACTTGTGCGTCCTTGTGCAGGTAAGCACGGCCCTCACACAGGTGTGCGTTGTAGTATGCCCATGTGAACAAGGCCATAGATTAGGATGACCAGACATCCCTGGTTTCCGAGGACAGTGTCCCTGGACCAAGTCTGTCCCTGATTTTGTCCCTGGATTGTATCTGAATTTTGGTGCCCCATCCCTCCATATCTCCCTTTTCAGCCTGACCGTAGCGGCGCCCACTGTCACAGGGATTGGAGCCTTGCTTGCAGTGCAAGGTCCTGTTTTGCGGCAGGTTGCAGGCCGGCTGTAACTCTAAGGTAACAAATACCAAAAAATTCTGCGCTGCCTATAGGTGAGCAGTAGGGATGAGCCGAACACCCTCCGGTTCGGTTCGCACCAGAACCTGCAAACGGACCCAAAGTTCACACAAACTTTAGAACTCTATTAAATACAATGGACGCGAACGTTCAAAATCAAAAGTGCTAATTATAACGGCTAATATGCAAGTTATTGTCCTAAAAAGGGTTTGGGGACCCGGGTCCTGCCCCAGGGGACATGTATCAATGCAAAAAGAAGTTTTAAAAACGGCCGTTTTTTCGGGAGCAGTGATTTTAATGATGCATAAAGTGAAAAAAAAAGTAAAATATTCCTTTAAATATCGTACCTGGGGGGTGTCTAAAGTATGCCTGTGAAGTGCCACGTGTTTCCCATGTTTAGAACTGTCCCTGCTAAAAATTACATTTCTAAAGGAAAAAGAGTCATTTAAAACTGCTTGCGGCTTTAATGTAATGTATGGTCCCGGCAATATGGATGAAAATCATTGAGAAAAATGGCATGGGTACCCCCCAACCCCAGCCCATTACCAGCCCCTTTGGGTCTTGTATGGATATTAAGGGGAACCCCGCACCCAAAGTAAAAAAGGCCCTATATACTCTGAGAATAGTAAGAAATAAATGCGCAACCTTAGGGTAGCAAACAAAGTGCAAAATAATGAGTGATATATAAACACCTGGATTGTGATCCAAATGAAAAAAAAAACAGATACAGTGTAACAATATAGTAATAAAAGAAATCATTATGGAACAAATAATACAATGTCCATTCACTTCAGCTGCCAAACTTTAACAAACAAACATAGGCAACAAAGTGTCCATTTAAAGCAGCTACTGATGTATGACCGAGATCATAGAAGAAAGATTGCAAGTCTTCAGCTTAAACTTCCACTCGGCAGATACAGATGATCACAAGCAAATATATAAAGAGGCCGCTTACCAAAACAGATGGATCTCTATGACGGAGATCAAATGGGCTCAGCACATACGGTACTCCTGGTATCAGCAATGATTGATCATGCAGTCATCTGGATCTTCCACTCCGTTGGCCGGCTGGGGACTATCAATCACCTTCAGCTTTTGGAATATGGGAGCGTTCATATAGCGTGGCGAGGGACCATGTTTAGAAGAGGAAAAAATAATACTTCATGGTGCAGTGGGTTTTGTAAAAAGCAAGTACCCTTTATTGCAAATACCGGGTAACTGACATCCGCATGCAAGTATTAAAACAGATAAAACTCAGAAGCAAAAAAACCTGTCGCGGCTTGAGCCAGCCAGCTACCCGGTATTTGCAATAAAGGGTACTTGCTTTTTACAAAACCCACTGCACCATGAAGTATTATTTTTATGGTCCCTCGCAACACTATATGAACGCTCCCATATTCCAAAAGCTGAAGGTGATTGATAGTCCCCAGCCGGGCATCTGAGTGGAAGATCCAGATGACTGCATGATCAACCATTGCTGATACCAGGAGTACTGTATGTGCTGAGCCCATTTGATCTCCGTCATAGCGATCCATCTGTTTTGGTAAGCGGCCTTTATATATTTGCTTGTGTTCTTCTGTATCTGCCGAGTGGAAGTTTAAGCTGAAAACTTGCAATCTTTCTTCTATGATCTCGGTCATACATCAGTAGCTGCTTTAAATGGACACATTGTTACCTATGTTTGCTTGTTAAAGTTTGGCAGCTGAAGTGAATGGACATTGTATTATTTGTTCCATGGTGATTTATTTTATTACTATATTGTTACACTGTATCTGTTTTTTTTTTTCATTTGGATCACAGTCCAGGTGTTTATATATCACTCATTATTTTGCACTTTGTTTGCTAACCTAAGGTTGCGTATTTATTTCTTACTATTCACATATCTTTCTAGCTGAGTATTCCAGTTATTTATTATTTGAAGCACCATCATTTATTTATTTATTTATTTTTCCGGTGGGAGGACTAATATTTTCTTTTTTGGCTTTGTGTGTTTGCACTATTGCACTTTTATACATAGGGAGGTAGCGCGGATTGCCCACGTTACACCTATATACTCTGAACAGCAGTATACAGGCGGTGCAAACAAGACAGGGACTGTAGGTTTGTTCTTAAGTAGAATCTGTTTGTAATTTGGAACAGGTACATTTTTTAAGTGTAGCTCCAGCCAAAAAATCTATTTTTAAGCTTTTTGGAAAACATAGGGAAGGGTTATCACCCCTGTAACATTTGTTTTGCTGTATGTGCCCCTGTTCAGAAGATTTCACCTCACTTTCCGTCCCAATGACAACTGTTTTTTGAAAATTTTGGGTTTTTCGTGAAACAAGGATTGGTGATAAAGCATCAGTGGAGAGGAGACACCCTTTTCCCATATGAACTCTTACAGGAGTGAATGTTACTTCCTAGGGGTAGATGTCCTCTCACTTCCTGTTGTCTCCTTCCGTTTGCAAGTAGGAGTCGTTTTTAAGTTGGATGTTTGAAAGTAGGGGCCTGCCGTATATACTCTGCAGAAATGTGGCCCTGCTGTGAACTATTGTATCAAGAATTGTAATTACAAGCCATTGTTGAACAGTGGTAGGAAAAATTGGGCCTTTGGTGGTGGTGGTGGTGCTGGTGCCACAACACTGTAAGTCCTCACAGTTACTCTTGGTGGGCGCAAGAATGGGCCCAGCTGTGAAATATTAGATCAAGAATTGTAATTACATGCCCCTGTTGAACAGGGGCAGAAAAATTGGGCCTTTGGTGGTGGTGGTGTTGCCACAACACTGTAAGCCCTCACAGTTACTCTTGGTGGGCGCAGGAATGGGCCCTGCTGTGAATTATTAGATCAAGAATTGTAATTACATGCCCCTGTTGAACAGGGGCAGACAAATTGGGCCTTTGTTAGTGGTGGTGATGGTGGTGGTGGTGTTGCCACAACACTGTAAGCCCTCACAGTTACTCTTGGTGGGCGCAGGAATGGGCCCTGCTGTGAACTATTAGATCAAGAATTGTAATTACATGCCCCTGTTGAACAGGGGCAGAAAAATTGGGCCTTTGTTGGTGGTGGTGTTGCCACAACACTGTAAGCCCTCACAGTTACTCTTGGTGGGCGCAGGAATGGGCCCTGCTGTGAATTATTAGATCAAGAATTGTAATTACATGCCCCTGTTGAACAGGGGCATACAAATTGTGCCTTAGGCACTGGTGCCACAACACTGCAACACCTCACAGATACTGTACTTGGAGCGCAGCAATGAGCCCTGTTGCAAAGTATTGCATCAAAAATTGTAATTACACGCCCCTGTTAAACAGGGGCTAAAAAGTTGGGCCTTAGGCACTGGTGCTGGTGCCACAACACTGCAACCCCTCACAGATACTGTAGTTGGAGCACAGCAATGAGCCCTGCTGCAAAGAATTGCATCAAAAATTGTAAATACACGCCCCTGTTAAACAGGGGCTGAAAAATTGGGCCTTAGCCACTGGTGGCGGTGCCCAGAGCCAAAAATGTTCTTTCAAGCTATCAGCAAGATTATTGAGGAGGAAGAGGATCATCACTCAGCATAACAGGGTAGTCACTCAGCATCAGCATAGGCAGTCTTGAAGGGATCTGACATTTCCCAAAAAATTATTCGGTTACATCAGCATCAGGTGCTTGGTAGCTGGTGGTGATCCAAAACTGATTCATTTTTATGAAGGTCAGTTGATAGACCGAGTCGGTGGACAGGCGCACCCTGTGATCGGTTACAATGCCTCCAGCAGCACTGAATGTGCGGTCCAAAAGAACGCTGGATGCAGGACAGACCAGTACCTCAATTGCATACTGTGCAAGCTCTGGCCAGTGATTCATCCTTAAGACCCAGTAACCCAGAGGATTTTCGGTGGGAAAGGTGTCCAAGTCTGATCTTGCCCCTAGGTATTCCTGCACCATGTAAACCAGACGCTGGCGATGGTTGCTGGAAGCGATCATACCTTGGGGCTGCGTACTAAAAAATTGTCTGAACGCATCGGTCAGACGGCCCCCTTCTCCACCGCTCCTTTTTTGACTGATCGGAGCCTCAGCAACACGTTGTCCAGGACCCGGAATTTGTAACCTCCAGTCTCTGGGAACGCGTTGCACAGACCTTTCTGCAAGGCCTCCCAAAGATGCTTCACCCTCTGCTCCCTCTGCGACGGCAAGATAAGGTCCGCAACCTTACCCTTGTAACGTGGATCAAGGACGGTTGCCAGCCAGTAATGATCCCTCTCCTTGATCGCACGAATACAAGTTTCCTTCCTCAGGCTTTGCAGGATCAGGGAGGCCATGCAGCGTAGGTTTTCTGAGGCATTCGGTGCGGAGTCCTCTGGGTCACTGAGGACGACATGATCCGCAGCCACCTCCTCCTAGCCACGTACAAGTCCATGGGTGTCTTGGGACTGTAATTGATCCCTTGAAGACTGCTGCTGATGCTGAGTGCTAGGCTCCACCTCCATGCTGACACAATAATCCTCCTCCTCCTCCTCCTCCTCCTCTTCCTGTGTGATAGCCGGGCCAGCAGGAACACTGTCTGGATAAAGGGGGCCTTGAGAGGTAAGGAAGTCCTCCTCTTCCTGACTCTGTTCTGCCTCAAGTGCCCTGTCCATTATTCCACGAAGCGTGTGCTCCAACAGGTGGACAAGAGGGACAGTGTCACTGATGCATGCACTGTCACTGCTGACCATCCTCATGGCCTCCTCAAATGGTGCCAGGACAGTGCATGCATCCCTGATCATGGCCCACTGGCGTGGGGAAAAAAAATCCAAGATCCCCTGACACTGTCCTGGTGCCATATTGCAACAGATACTCATTGATGGCCCTCTGCTGCATGTGCAGCCGCTGCAGCATGGCCAACGTAGAGTTCCACTGGTGGGAATGTCACAGATTAGGCGTTCTTGGGCAGGTTGTAATCCTTTTGCAGGTCAGCCAGCCGAGCACTGGCATTATATGACCGGCGGAAATGCCCACAGAGTTTCCTGGCCTGCTTCAGGACCTCCTGTAAGCCCAGGTACCTGCCCAAGAACCGCTGCACCACCAAGTTAAGGACGTGAGCCAAACAGGGCACATGGGTCAGTTGTCCCTGTTGGAGGGCGGAGAGAAGGTTGGTGCCATTATCGTAAACCACCTTTCCTGGCTTAAGCTGTCGTGGCGTCAACCACCTCTGAGCCTGCCCCTGCAGAGCTGACAGAATCTCTGCCTCAGTGTGGCTCCTGTCCCCCAAGCACACCAGCTCAAGCACCGCATGGCATCTTTTTGCCTGCGCACTTGCGTAGCCCCTTGAATGCCTATGGAGCACCGCTGGTTTTGAGGACAAAGCACAGGTAGAGGCCATGGAGGAAGAAGAAGAAGAGGAGGGGGTGGAGGAGAGAGGTGTTTCAGAATCACCAGTAGTAACATTTTGGAGGCGTGGTAGTGGAACAACCTCTAACACTACTGCACCTTGTCCTGCATCCTTCCCAGCTGCCAGCAGAGTCACCCAATGCGCCGTGAAAGATAGGTAATGTCCCTGTCCATGCCTGCTGGACCATGAGTCAGTGGTAATATGCACCTTACCGCTGACCGCCCTGTCCAGCGAGGCCAAGACATTGCCTTCCACATGCCGGTAGAGAGCCGGAATCGCCTTCCGTGAGAAAAAGTTGCGTTTGGGAACCTGCCACTGAGGAACCGCACATTCAACAAACTCACGGAAGGGGGCAGAGTCTACCAACTGAAAAGGCAGCAGTTGAATTGCTAGAAATTTAGCCAAGCTAGCATTCAACCGCTGGGCATGTGGATGGCTGGGAGCGAACTTCTTTCTGCGGTGCAGCAGCTGGGGCAGGGAAATTTGCCTGGTACAATCGGACGTCGGTGTACCAATAGCAGATTGTCCTCAAGTACTTGGCTGTGACACACTGAATTCTACACCTTCATTCCTCTCAGTGCAGGTTTCAGAGAGGACTTAAGGTATAGTGGGGTTGGAGATCCCCGCTGATGAGGAGCAAGGAGAGGTCCGCTTTGTTCTTTGGTGTGGGTCTTTTAGGTACGCTTGCCAACGGACTGCATGGCAGGTCGACATATGTCTGGTCACGCACGTGGTGCCCAAGCGGTTGATGTTTTGGCCATGCGGGATACACTTTAGACATATGTTGCAAATGGCAACGGTGCGATCTGTTGCACACGTCTGAAAAAAGGCCCACACCAAAGAACTTTTGGAATAACGCGCAGAGACAGCAGCAGGCTGCACATGCGGAGCTCTGCGGTGTGATGCGGTCGGTGTGCTGCCCTTAAGCTAGCCCCTGGAGGGCATACTGCCTCGTTGGAGATGTGCCTCCTCCTCCTCCTCTCTCCTATCAGGCACCCACGTGGAGTCAGTGACCTCATCATCCCCTCCCTCCTCATCACTGGAGCCAATCTGGCAGTATGCTGCAGCTGGGGGAACATGACTGTCAGATAGCTGTCCTTCTTGGGCACCCCCTCTCTCTGGGCTCACGTTACTACCCCCTATCTCTGAGTTCACGTTACTGCCTTCCTCCAGCTGGGTTCCATCATCGGAGCCTTCAAAACGCTGGGCATCCTCCTGGAGCATGTACCCAACACTGTGCTCAAACAGTTCGGGGGACTCCTCAGGATGACATGTTGGGGTTAGGGAAGGAGTGACTGATGCCAATGAGCGGAGGGAAGAGGCTGCTTTGGCAGCTGCTTTGCCAGACAAAGTACCCTGACCCTGGGTGAGAGAGGATGAGGAGGAGGAGGACAGCTTGGTCATCCACTCTACCAAGTCTTGGGCATGTTGCGGCTCAACATGGCCAGCTGCCGAAAAGAAGGACAAGCGTGTCCCATGGCCAAGTGCTGATGAGGATGCACCGTGTCCACGACCAGCAGCACTGTTGCCTCTAGACACAGAGCCTGCTTGCCCTTTTTTATTGCCTCGTGACTGTCAGCCTCTCCTTGTTTGCCTTCCAGACATACTAATGGCCTGCAGTGAGATGTAGCTACACAAAGGTGGGATGTGTATATATATATATATATATATATATATAGTGACAGCAGGCAGGTAAAATCACCAGGTTGCATCCAGGATGGACGATATATATGTCCTAGATTCAGGCTTTATGCCAATTTATACCACTAGGGGGAGTGCTGGGAGTCTTTCAGGGGAAGGGTTAATGAGCCCAGCTGAAGTAAGTGGGCTCATTATGGCCTCTACAAGAACTCCCAGCATGCTAAGGGAGATGCTCCATCCTGGAACCAGTTCTATGTTGTGTAGACTGTGGAGTGTGCTTTCTGTCCTGTGCGGTGAGACAAAGCCTGTGTGGCTAAAACTTCTAAAACAGGGAGATAGGGGCTGGGGCAGCACAAGGCTGCACCCAGTTGTTAGATAGGGAAACTGCGTGTGTAGTAAGCGGTCAAGCTGACTAGGACTTATTTTCATGTTTCTTTTGTTTTGCTGTTATATTTTTCACTGTGTATAGTTTAAATAAATTGCACCTTTTTGTTTTTCACCTACAACTCTCTCTGCTGTGCCTGTTTTGCGTGGTGAACCCATCCAGGGGGTCACACACACCCGCTGCTGAGTTAACCCCCTCACAATATATATATATTTGTCTGTACTGATAATGCAGCTTTCAGAATCAACTGTATGGGAAAAACAGCAGCAGCAGCAGCAGTTAGTTTTAGGTGAAAACTGTGCAGAGAGGGACACAGTACACTGAAAATACTTGCAGCTCTCTGCCTGTGGTTTAATTATGAGAACACCACTAGTAGTCACTCACTAACTGTATTCAGGTGAGCTTTATGTGAACGCTATGCAAAGCACACAGTACACTAAGTGAAACACTGACTGTCTGCAGCTAGCACAATCACCTGCCTGCCTGTCACAGTATAGAGAAAACCAGAAACGGATCTAGCTAAACTAAATACAGTGTATAAATATATATACAATACCTAGGATGCATATATATCCTCTACACACTGTAACTGCAGCTAACTGACTCGCCTGCCTGCTCTATCTAACTCAATATAAATGACACTGTCTGTCTCTGTAAACTCTCTCGTTTCACAACTCCAATACACTACACAAGGCCGCCGAGCCGGCGGCCTTACATAGTGTGGGGCGTGTACTAAACCCCCTTAAACCATAATTGGCCAAACCACCCTGGCTTTGGCCAATTACGGCTCTCCGTTTTTTCTGCGCTGTGATTGGCCAAAGCATGCGGGTCATAGTGCATGCTTGGCCAATCATCAGCCAGCAATGCACTGCGATGCCGCAGTGAATTATGGGCCGTGACGCGCCACTCGAATTTGGCGCAAACGGCCCATAATGTTTGATCTTCGTCGAACGATCGAACAGCCGATGTTCGAGTCGAACATGGGTTCGACTCAAACATGAAGCTCATCCCTAGTGAGCAGCTACAAAAACCAATAGACAAAATGGTGAAAACAGAAATACATATACAAATTGTAGCGCTAAGCATATAAATGAATCAAGGAAAAATCCAATGTGACACCAAGTGAATAAACACTGTGTTCAATACGAAATAAATACGCAAATGTCCATGAAAAACATATAAGTCTCTGATGTGACAATAAAAAATTCAATGTAAATAAAAGTGGTGCTCCCTCTGTCTTGAAAGAAACAAGTGAAGTGAAGATGGCCACCACCAATATAGGAGAGGCTTACCGGAATCAGTGGACCCCAAAAAACTTACGTTTGAAAGGTCAACTGGGCATGGTATAAACCACTGTAGAACCTGGATCCTCTGCTGTAGTTCCCAAAACCGTCTCGCATGTCAGACAAATGCAGGAGGGTGAACTGATGCAAGGTACTTCCTAGACCCAGTCTGTCCAGACAATATGGTCACCTGCTGACTTGGCACCATCCGTAGCCAGCTTAGCTCTTCAAGAAGAAGTTGAATCCAACACAATTTTACTTCAGCTAATTGCAGTTCAGAGGATGCTTTTCCAGTCTTTTGAATGTTTTTTGGGGTCCACTGATTCCGGTAAGCCTCTCCTATATTGGTGGTGGCCATCTTCACTTCACTTGTTTCTTTCAAGACAGAGTGAGCACCACTTTTATTTACATTGAATTTTTTATTGTCACATCAGAGACTTATTTTATGTTTTTCATGGACATTTGCGTATTTATTTCATATTGAACACGGTGTTTATTCACTTGGTGTCACATTGGATTTTTCCTTGATTCATTTATATGCTTAGCGCTACAATTTGTATATGTATGGCTGTAACTTTAAGGGAGGACAGATGAATCCTGGTCCTCCTGACACCTGACCTTGACACACGCCACTTTTCCTGCGTTGGAGAACGGTTTAATTCCATAAGGTAAGACATGATAACTTAATTTAGATGAAGTCATTACGGTGCCTAACTGTTGCTTTAACATTTGTAGTCTTACAACAGTTAGCTATTCATATTTGATTTTTTATATTCAAAAGTATCCTACGTGCTGTTACCATGCAATCTTTTACTGTTCTGAATTGTTCATTTATATTGTTATTGTTGAACCAAAATTCTTTGCTAAGAATAAAATACAAAATATGTATTGAAAAGTTTTTTTTCTGTATCTTATCTTCTTAACATTTGGTAGTCATAACCCAAAAAATTCTAAGAAGTATCTTTTTTTATCTCATGGACGAAATGTGAGAAATAACGTATATATCATATAATCCTTCCATAACCACATAAACTGCATATATAATTTGAGGAAAATATGCTTATAAAATAGTTACCATTTGCCAATAAAAAAAAAATATATATGATTTCATTTAGAAAATCTGGTCATCCTACCATAGATAAACGTGTGAAATGAGGATTAGAATGTAAATGAAAATGACATCTTATTGTTGTGTGTAAAATTTATGAAAAATCTATGTATAGGTAGCACCGCAGAAAGAGGTGACATGTGCTCTTTGCTGGCCAACATTACTGGATGTTCTGGAAGGGTATGCTATGCAATCTGTTTTGAGCAGTGATTGGTAAAAGAAGGCTATCAGAGACTGGGGTAAAGCAACAGCTTGTTGTCAGTTAGGCTGGGTTCACACCAGGCCCGGACTGGGACAAAAAATAGGCCCGGGCATTTTAGACTAAGCAGCCCAGGGGGGGGGGGGCGCGGCGGCGGTTAATGATGGGATGTGGGGTTCCAGCACCTTGTACCTCTGGACCCCTTTACATTACACAGCACCCTGCACCTCTGGACCCCTTTACATTACACAGCACCTTGCACCTCTGGACCCTTTTACATTACACAGCACCCTGCACCTCTGGACCCCTTTACATTACATAGCACCGCACCTCTGGACCCCTTTACATTATACAGCCCCCCACAGTTTGTTACACAGACACCCCCCTAACAGTTCTGGACCCCCTGCATGTTACACAGACCTCCCTACAGGAGAGACCCCCTCCCTACAGTGCAGAACCCCTCCCTACAGTACAGACCCCCTCTTTACAGTACAGACCCCCCTACAGTACAGACCCCCCCACATTACAGACCCCCTCTACAGTACCGACCTACCTACATTACAGCCTCCCTCTACAATACAGACCCTCTCTACAATACAGACCCCCCTACATTACAGACCCCCCTACATTACAGACCCCCTCCCTACAGTACAGACCCCCCTACAATACAGACCGCCTCTACAATACAGACCCCCCTACATTACAGACCCCCCTCTACAATACAGACCCCCTACAATACAGAACCCCCTTACTTTACAGACCCCCCTATAATACAGACCCCCTACAATACAGCCCCCCTACAATACAGAACCCCCCTACAATACAGAACCCCCCTACAATACAGAACCCCCTACAATACAGAACCCCCCCACATAACATACCCCCCTACAACACAGAACCCCCCTACAATACAGAACCCCCCCTAGATTACAGACCCCCTACAATACAGAACCCCCCTACATTTCAGACCCCCCTACAATACAGAACCCCCTACAATACAGAACCCCCCTACATAACAGACCCCCCTACAATACAGAACCCCCCTACATTACAGACCCCCCTAACAATACAGAACCCCCCTACATTTCAGACCCCCCTACAATACAGAACTCCCCCTACATTTTAGACCCCCCCTACAATACAGAACTCCCCTACATTTCAGACCCCCTACAATACATAACCCCTACATTTCAGACCCCCCCTACAATAAAGAACCCCCCCTACATTACAGACCCCCCTACTATACAGAACCCCCCCACAATACAGAACCCCCCTACATTACAGACCCCCCTACAATACAGAACCCCCCTACATTTCAGACCACCCTTACAATACAGAACCCCCCTACAATACAGACCCTCTCCTTCAGACCCATAATGTACCTCAGATCAGCGCGGGACTGCATGTCAGGTCCCCTCCCCCTGTGTAGACATAAAGGAGGAGGGGAAGGCGGCTTCACTCTGCTCGGCTGTGTGAGACAGCCGAGCCGAGACTGATCAGATCATCAGAGCCGCGGCCACCGTGCCAGAGAGAAGGGGATCGCTGCGGGTCCCCGCCCCCTGATGTGCCGACGGGTGTCACTCGAGTGCAGCTGAGAGTGCACTGGGGGGAGACGTGACATGCGACCAGGCAGGCCCGTGGGCCACCGCGGGCCGCCGGGCCAGTCCCTATGGTCAGTCCGGACCTGGTTCACACTATAACACGCAGTGGCTCACAGCAGGAGTTCGGTGCGTCTCCATTTACCGTTTCAGGTCCGAATTCAGCACAAATTTTTGGCTGAGTTCGGACCTGAAACAGACCAAAAGACGCAGCGGACTCCTGTGCAATTCGCATCGGAGCCACTGCAGAGATATATAAACTTCTACACACGCCCCTTATCTGGCACTGGCATGGACCATTTGACAGTTGATAAAAAAGAATGTACAATTCTTTCTTGGTACAGCCAGCCAACCATCATAAGGGACCACTTACCTGTCAATCAAAGTCAGTCGGCCAATCAGGGGAGAGAGGGGGTGGGGCCGGGTTGGGGCTCCGTGTCTGAATGGACACACAGAGCTGTGACACGGCTCCAGTGCCCCCATAGGAAGCTGCTGATTGTGGGGGCACTCAATAGGAGGGAGGGGCCAGGACCAGCAAAGAGGGACCCGAAAAGAAGAGGATTGGGGCTGCTCTCTGCAAAACCAATTGCACAGAGGAGGTAAGTATACTATGTTTGTTATTTATTTATTTTTTAAAACAAGACTTTACAATCATTTTAAACCTACAATATATGTATCATGTATGACATGTATGTCCTATGTCTAAGCCTCAACAGGGCAAACCATATTTGGCACAAGAGATGGCCAAATGTAATTTAAGCAGAAACTATTTAAAAGAATCTGTGTGTTGTCCAGCATTGTCTGTTTTATTTTTTTAGCTGGCCATAGATGGATTGAAATTCAGCAGGTTCAGCAAGAACTGGCCAAATTTCTATTAATGTGTTGCCCCTCCCGTTCAACAGAGGTTGATCTGATGATTGACTTCTGCCAAATGGTCTTGCTGGAGATGTATCTAACTGTTGAGAGTCATGCTGTCAGAATACAATGTCTCAGCAGGAAGGATTCCTCCATCCACCTTGATTGTGTGGATAGAGAAGTCCATTCTTTTAAGAAGATTGCGAGAACAATGTTGGGCTCCTGCAGAGTCTCAGTCAGCTGTCTGCCCATAGATAGCTTCCACTCAGACAGTTACTGAGCTGCAGGAAGAATCAATGAACTACAAGAGCACTCACCAGTGCCCTTGTAATTCATTGAGAACTACAAGCCGTCTGACATTGTTCCTGATTGTCAACACACAAGACCAGTGTAGCAAGCAACAATTTTCCTGATCACCGCCATACCAGTCCCAGTGTCACCAGACCAGTGTACGCCAGCAACAGTGGTCCTTATTACTGCCACACCAGTCGCAGTGTCACCACATCAGTTTCAGCCAGAAATAGCCTCCCTGATTGCTGCCACACTTGTCCCCAATGTCACCAGACCAGTGTAAGTCAACAGTGTTTCTGATCTCACCACACCAGTGGAGTGTTGCCTCTGCCTGCGGTCTGTACTAACTCTTGCCTGTTTATTGACTACATTTCTGCCTGCTCCCTGGACCAATCCTTTCTCTGTTTGCTGACCATGTTTCTGCCTGATGTCTGAACTGACCCATCTGCAAGTCCAACTGACTACATTCCTGTGGGACACCAGTCAGTCCCACGATTCCCCTGCTGATAACTGCACTCCTGTAACCACAGAACCTAATTTTTTCTCATTTATTCAACCTCCTGTATTTTCTGGCCAGTAAACATGGCATTCCTGGGTGGCAGCCACATACCAGTAGGCTAGGTTTGCTTGGCTTATAGGAACTGGGACTTCTATGGGCGACCACTGACCACTTGCACAGAGGCAACCATTACAGTACATTGGTTTTGACACAATTGATTGGTTTGTGTAATACACAAGATATAATGTCAGTAAATAATCAGTCCATACACTGAAAAAGTCTCAGGGATCACCATACTCATGTAGCGATGCCCCCAGCTAAGAGAGCCGCTGATATGATTTTTGGGCCTGTAACACACCGCTGTCAACCCCCAGCAATTGGCTCTACCCTCCCTTGGCACAGTTAGTAGGGGGTGATAGGATTGTGAGGCCTGCAACTTTAGGCAACACAATACCGCAACAAAAACACAAACACAGTGATATAGCAAACACTGACTGTTTCTTCTGCACAGTAATAACACTGACAACTAGTCTGGTTAATCCTGGTACTTTTACCAAAGGGAATGATTAAACAGATTAATACAGTATACTTTAACATATGCAGAGCCCTGCAATGAAAGGGTGTTCAACAATAGGCAGATATACAATCCTGTACAAAGATGACTAATAGGCCCCCCTTCGTAACTCTCCTCCCTCGTGGGCAAGATGGCGCCCAGCAATGTCTACACTGATAAGTCAGACCTGACTGTAACTATGTGTAAGTTCCGCAGAAAATAATCTTCGCTAGCAAATGGTGGTGCACTTTTGAAGACAAATTGTAATCCACGGGAATAAAGGTCGACAAACTTGGTGAATAAAGATAAAGTCACTAACGCTATTCAATGCACGGTCCCTACGGTCTGCATATGCAAACTCTAGTGGGTGAGTTCCGAACAACAAAACACTAGGCCTAGAGGTAGTGCACTGATCTCTGAGCAGGTGCTCTCTCACCCAACCGGACCAGTACACGTCCGTATCTTCCGTTGCTGTGTCTCGGTACACAGGTTCCACGACACCCGGGTCTTCGGTCCTCCTGGCAGCAGCAGACGGATGGCAGGATGAGACGTCCCTCAGGCTCCCTGGTGGAAACGGAAGGCTCTTTGGAAATACAGGGCCTAGGCTTCAGGCCCTGTCCGGAACAGCAGACTCAGCAGAGAGTTCCACTTGCTGGGCGGGCGATGTCCAAAGAGACTGTACTTCAGTCCGCCCCTCAGTTAAATACCCCACCCCAGCAATCCTTGCGCGGGGAAATGCATCCTGGGTATGGTAGTCTCTGGGTTCCTCAAACAACACCCCGCTACACTCAGAAGAAATAGTAGAATGTGTTTTGGGTTGTAATTCTAAGTATGCCCATGTTATATGTGAGAATTGTCTTATTAAATTGACAACTTTGTGTTGAACAAAATTTGTTTCATTTTCTTTTCTGCATTTTACAAAAACTTGTGGTAAAAAAATGAAGTCTTCAAAAGACTCACCATGCCTCTTAGAAAACACTTTGTTGTGTTTGCTTCCAAAATGTGTCGTTTTGTGGGTGTTTGCACTGTCCTGGTGCTCCAGGGCCTCCAAAAATGTGATACATAGTCAGGAAATTAGATGTTTGATGTATGCCCCTGGAACGCCTAAAGGTGCTCCTTGGATTTTGGGCCCCTCTATGTAGTTAGGCTGTGAAAAAGTCTCACGCATGTGGTATCCCCATACATGGGAGGTGTATCTAAATGTGTTTTGGTGTAATTCTAAGTATGCTTATATAGCACCCTCTACCATAGGTAGGTGCTAGAGGTGTAGTGTTTGTAGGTTCTGTCAGTGCAGATAAATTTAAGTAGGCTTATGCTGCGAGCTAGGCCTGTTTGTTTTTGATCTGGGGGCAGGGAGTGATTAGTGTAGCAGTGGGTGTGACTGACATGTACTTCAGCTTTTGGGCGCCTCCCCTGCTTCCAGTGAAAATGTTCTGGAAGAGGGGCAGGGCTGAGAGTTGGAGTGGCATGGAGTACATGTGAAGAGCCCTGACCAATCCCCAACTAGGATTGGCAGGGGGCAGGCCTCCTACATATACTTACAGTCAGCCTGCTGGACTGGAGTTGTCGGCTGGGTGAGCTGAAAAATTTGTGCTGGACTGCGTGCAGGAGAAACACCCCCATCTGGGAGGGGTGGATTTTGTGGAGGAGCTCGGGAGCTGGGAGGGAGCCTCTGCTTACACGGTCATGGAGAGGTGTCCTGGAACAGGAGCCGGAGAAGCAGTTGGTCTGCACGGTCCGGGTAAATCCTTCAGGAAGGACTCAGGGCAGGAGTTGGTGAGTGATGCACAGTGGAGATATGGAAGAGGCATGCCAGGGGAGCTGGGTGCAGAGCCAGAGGAGAGACTGTGGGGTTTTATGCCAAATCGTTGCAGCCTTGCAAGTCTGGCTTGCTGGGAACAGTAGTCCATCGTCAAATATTCTTTCTAACTAAATGTTTAGGGCCATCAAGAAGGGGTACTGCAGGCTAGGCATGTGCACACTGAAACATTTTGTTTCAAAATTTCGTTTTCGTCCGAAAAATAAATTTATTTAGTTACTCCCGAAATTAGTTTTTATTTATTTAGTTTTTCGTTAGAAATTGCATTTGTCCGAAAATCTGAATTAATTAAGGTTGAATCTGTCATTGAAGCCTTATGGTGTCTGTCGAATGTTCAAAGAAGATTCGACGGAGCAGCGAAACTGTACGATGCCGCAATCATACATTTCCGGTCGAATGTTCCGCCTACAAGCTATAGTAGAATTCTAATGTTGTATGACTAGTAATAATTATATTTATTAATTACTATTACTAGTCAACCAACATTAGAATTCTTCTATAGCCTATGGGCGGATGCATTTGACCGGAAATGTACAATTGCAGCGTCGTACAGTTTAGCTGCTCTGTCGAATCTTCTTAGAACTTTCGACAGACACCATAAGCCTTCAATGACAGATTCGACGTTTGTATGTTTTTCGATGCTTTGTCGAATCTTCGTCGTTCATGTTGAATTATCAAGTTAGTTCTAGCTATTTTACTGCTCCTATGTTTATGTCGGATCTTTCGGTTTTTGGTTTCTGTGCTTTCGTTTACTGCTCCTGTTGTGGGAGTGCAACGTGCATCACTGCGGGCTCCTAAGCCCAAATCTACAGAGGTAGTGAAAGTACCTTGTCATCCGGAATACATCGTTGATTATCTGTCGGAAGGATGGAGAGAACATTGAATATAATGTGGAGATCTTTGACAAGCATTTAAAGCCTTTGTTCCTGCCGCACCCAAAGTTATACTTATAAGAGAAAAGACTCCTTTATATTCTCTTTTATTGCTGAATACAGGGACTGTGCTCTAATTTTTTTCTTGGCATGTTTTACTCTTCCTCCTTCTCCTCCCATCAAGGAAAATAAATCAGTGACTTTGGGGCATAGCCAGTATAGGGTCACAGCACAGAGAAGTAAAAGTTCATCTGGATCTGACAAGTGTCTATACCGCGGCATTGCCACCAGGTGACAGTGTTGCACAACAATTGTTTGTTTTACACTCTGCACTATACTTATTGGAGCGAATGGGTTTCTTTACGGATAGACCCATTCCTTCCAAGAAAACCCATACATTGTGCTATGATGTGTGTTTCTTTTTTTTTTTCCCTCTGCAGGAGACTCATCTATCAAGGCTGCTGAGAATGGGGTGGTTCATAGATAGCAGAGAGGGGGGAATGGTAATGTGTAAAATATCTAAGTATTTTTGAAAATAAATGTTCATTGTTTGTATTCTTGTTTTCCTTTCCCATTCTAGGTCCTGGCACAATTCATGGCTAAGTTTGTAGGGCTTGGTTCTACCTGTAGTTTGGTCTCTGGGTTGAACTCATGTTACCACTCTTTGGAAGACATGGGTTTGCACCAGACACTGGGGACCAGTGTCAAATCACCCGTGGGAGAGTGTAGCGGGTATTTAAATTTAAGGGAAGCATCTGGGTGGTAGTGTAACCCAGATGCACTGATTATTGTTTATGGAGGACTCTGGTGGTGTGAGGTTCACTGGGGTCCGAGGGTGGCGCTGTTGCCCTGGGCCGGGGGTTGAACCCTCACTGCAAGACTGTACTCTTTTTGTCCCTTTCCGGCGGTTGTACAGTGGGGCGGGGAACCTGCTGTGACGCTGGGGAGAGGAGATAAAGGGGACGGACGCCCTGAGTTCAGGGTTCAGAGTCGGAGGACACCGCCGCGCCCAGGCACCTTCGGCCTGGGTGCGGGCGTTCCGGAGTTCCGGGCACAGGGACCCTTGACCTGGCCGGAGCGGGAGATGGAGTCCATCCCAGGCACCTTTAGCCCTGGGGTGAGGTACTATTGAGGAGGCCTGAGACCCAGTACCTTCGACTGGGTTCCGCAAGGGTTGAGGAGTCCGAGGGGCCCTAAGGTGTTGGGCGCCCGAATCTGAGACGAGGAGGCCGGGGAGTGTAACCCTTCCGAACAGCCCAGTGCAGCATTTGCCGGTGACGGTGGGGCCTCCGGTAACTCTCTCGGAAGGATGCCTTCCCTCTGACTGGGGCCAAAGCTTAAAGAAGGTAACTCCTATTTCATGTTCGTCAGAGTTGCTGGTAGAGACTCAGAAAAGGAAAGAAGTACATTCACAGCCACTGTGCGTCATAACCGTTGGTGATATCTCAATGGTTTAGTTGATTGTGCCTTGACCTACTCCCCAACTATACTGAACTGTTCGTTGGTCACAACATGTCTGTGCTAAGTGACGATTTATTGCTGCTAAAGAATAAATAAGAGTTGGACCTTTTCAGTGGTGTGGAACTCTGGTTACTGGGAGCAAAGAGGGGTCAGTTAGAGGAAGGACTTGACCCTGGGTTATACACACGACCCGATGGTAAAATACGTTCGGGCCTTCACCTCTATCCAGAAGAGGACATGGGCCGTGGTGGATCTCATTCCTCCCCCCAGGTTTCCCCTAGACAAGACAGCAAGCCAAGAAGAAGAAGGGGTGAGAGGGGTGAGCCCGCTACAAATGTAAAAAAGAAAACATATTCAACCACCACATTACACCGCTTTCATTTAACTGCACAAAGGCACTGGAGCCACAAATATTTTTCGGTTCCTGTATCAAATGTACTAAACATGAAACAATTAAACTAATGCAGACACCACATCTAAGGACTAGCAATCTGCAAAATATTCAATGTTTGTACTTAGATTAAAATATACTTTAATCAGCCTCAGACTGCACAGAGAGACGTTATTATTCCCTCATTGTCCTTCCTTTGGTCTCTGCAGTGTCTGAAGTATGTCTACATAATTGCTGTTTTATATTAGCAGTTAGGGGAGTTTCATCTATGCCTTTGAATAGGTCAGACCAGTTATCCTTGTATGAGTCATAACCTGTTCTGCCAGATAAACATAAATCTAGTTGCCCAAAGTTGTCTTGTATGTCACCTAAGAATGTACATTTCAGAAATGGGGTTGGTTGTTAAATACATTCAGAATATAGAACTTTACAAAATGCATCAGTCACTAGACTTCAGTCTTGGAGCATTAGAGAACCGTCATGTGGAATGGAATTTAGTGGAATGATAATTGTTAATGTACAGTACTTTTAAATAAGGATTGCTATTAATGTGCATTGTGAACTTCCTCTTTGGGACACACAGTACAATAGATGAAATCTCTCTGATCACCAGTACTGTAAAATAACCATGAAATTCTGTACCAATAGATTGATGTATCTAAAGCAGTGGTGGCCAACTTTTTTTGAACAAACCTAATTTGTGTGCAGGGTATCAATATTTGTGCTCCCAGTAGCAGTGCAGTATGTATTTGCTTAAAGTGGATGTAAACCTGACATTTTATTTTTTATTTTTGCTGTCACAATGTAGAGTATAAGATTTCCTATCATTTGTGCCAGGTCTTGCCACAAAGAGTTAATCCAGCTCTGAGCAATCCTCTTTTATTGTTCAGTGAGATAAAACGGACAAACAGAGTTACCTTTGTCCGTTCCGCCCCCTTGCTTTGAGTGACAGGTTATTTACATATCTCGTGCACTAGTTTTAGACAGGCATTATTTTTTAATTCACACCCCCACTCCTTTTCTGAAGTCATGTGGTTACTTTTCTGGATTTTGACTGGATGTTAGTGATCATAGCAGAAGGAATACACAGGAGAAAATGCATGTTGACAAGGGGAGTGTAGAGGTGGGCGGGGAGTCTACTGACATCACGACTCCACCCACCGAGCTCCAGACAACAGATCCACCCACAGAATCTGCAGTTTTTCAGTTCTTATAACAGACAGAGGGGAGACATTTGACAGATAAGGATACATGCAGGAGGCATCTATATCCTTATAGATCAGCACTATGGCAGTAGTTTAGAAAGGATGAGAGTGGGTTTACATCCACTTTAACCTGGTGTGTAAGTGGGGCTGAGGTTGTTCTCAGAGTCGAGGCAGAAGAACAGAGAACCCAATCTATCAAGCTGCTCCTGTGGAGGTAGAGCTACAAAAAGATATACAATACATAACTAGAGAAAAGTGATGGACAGCTTACAAAGGACCGCATAAGGTTGGGTACCAAAGAATGTCTGTTTCACATGAGTAGCTGAGGGGAGTTGAAAACTGGTTGCAATTTTACCTCCCCTCCAGTCACTCACCTAAAGGCTAAACAGCTGGAGGAGGCCGTCCGCATTCCGCAGCCACGATGTTTTGCATGGTGTGCATGGCAGATTTAACATGACATGCCGTTCTCAGATGGTCTGTCAAACTTGGCCATTTAAGTTAATAGGGATGTGCTGCAATCATGAGCAAAACGCTTAGCTCGCAGTTGCAACACATTAGTCCCACTATAAACTATTTGGAAGAAATTAAAAAAGAAAACAACAGGCATTCAGGAGGCAGCTGGATCACCTCCTTGAATGTCTGGCAGCAACTGCTTAGCCACACTCTGAAAGTGATCCATTGCAGATCGCTTTTCAGAGCATTGGTTAGTGTGAACCTAGCCTAAAGTCCAGTTATATTGGTATGATATGCACATTTCAAAGATTATTGAAGGAGGTACTGTAGCTTTCTATCAATGATAAGATACATACATAAATTATAAAGAAATGCAAAGTCAGCAGTAACTTTAATTTCATTAATTTGAAAACTACTAATATCTAGAAATTTAGGTACCGTATATACTCGAGTATAAGCCGAATTTTTAAGCACAATTTTTTGTGCTGAAAATGCCCCCCTCGGCTTATACTCGAGTCACCTTTTTGAGCCTGATCTTCCGGACTTTGGGGAGCCGGTACCGGCCGGCCGTAGGTCCCCTGGACCCCAAACTTGGCACACATATAGCCCCACTGTTCCTCTATAAGTGTGCAAAGTTTCTTGTCCGGGGGACCTACGGCCGGGGAGCATCGATTTTTCAAAACCGGGCACCCCTTCCATAGACTCCCATGTTAAACGGTCATTTCTCTGGTGACTTTGGGGACTTGGTACCGGCCGGTCGTAGGTCCTCTTGACCCCAAACTTGGCACACATGTAGCCCCACTCTTCCTCTACAAGTTTGCAAAGTTTCTTGTCCGGCGGGACTAACGGCCGGGAAGCACCGATTTTTCAAAGCCAGGCACCCCTTCCGTAGACTCCCATGTTAAACGTCAGTCTAGTCATGGACACAGTGAGGCATGGACACAGTGAGGCAAAGTGAGGCACACCCTAGGCTTATACTCGAGTCAATAAGTTTTCCCAGTTTTTGTGGTAAAATTTGGTCCCTCTGCTTATATTCGGGTCGGCTTATACTCAAGTATATACGGGTATATAAAGTTTTATGCAAATCCTGACTTTCCATGTAAACAGAACTTGACCTACCACATCCTAAACCTCCCTTTATTTCAATGAAGTTGCTAATCACATTAAATTACCAACATGGCAGTGAGGGAGGACAGGCCAGAATTGACTTTCCGGAAAAGGCAAGATTTTCATACACTGTACATTTAGCTTCCTAAATCTCTGAAACTTTTTTTTTGCCTTTGAGAAAGAACTGCTGATTTTTTGACTGTGGATTTTTTGATCCTCCTAAATATTTGATTGCAGGTCTGTAAAAAATTATGTAAGTTAGGATTGCAGGCTAACATGATTGATAACTTGCATGACTCTGCAGACTGGATATCAGGCTGTCCTGGATGGTAGACATGTGCGGTTCGTTCCGTTACGAATCGAAATTCGTACAAATTTCCTAAAATTCGTACATTCAGAAGCTTCCGAATTGTATACGAAATACGAAATTTAGTTGACGAATTTCGGATCCAAATTTCGTTACAACGGAAACGTGACTGGTGTTTTGCTGACCAATCAGAGGTTTCCTTCTGCTGCTGAGTGAGGGTTGGGAAAATGGCCTTTTTAATATGGGAGTGAGAGACTGGTACTGGTAGTCGATGGGAGATTCAAAATCGGACAAAATAAGAATGTTCGTTAATATCGTTTTATTATTATCATAATAATTACGATTATTCGTTATGATAAAGTTAAATTACCTTTTTTGAATATTTGAAATGGGAGTCACCAGTAGGGTCCGCAGTTTCAATTTGAACATGAGTACGAATCGAAAATTGTTCGTTCGAGCGTTGTGGGAGCCCCTCATAATGAGCACAGCAGGGGTACAGCCCCAGGAGGAAGTCAGCACAGCACAGGGATGGTGGGAGCCTCTCATAATGAGCACAGCAGGGGTACAAACCCAGGAAGTCAGCACAGCACAGGGATGGTGGGAGCCCCTCATAATGAGCACAGCAGGGGTACAAACCCAGGAAGTCAGCACAGCACAGGGATGGTGGGAGCCCCTCATAATGAGCACAGCAGGGGTACAAACCCAGGAAGTCAGCACAGCACAGGGATGGTGGGAGCCCCTCATAATGAGCACAGCAGAAGTACAGCCCCAGGAGGAAGTCAGCACAGCACAGGGATGGTGGGAGCCCCTCATAATGAGCACATGGCTGCCATGCACAGCTGCTCCAGTTTTTGCCTGCTCCAGTTTTGATAGATCCCGCACTGTGCGGGGTCACCAGGGATGTGCGGGGTCACTGGGGATGTGCGGGGGTTGTTTGGTGTTACCGCGCATGTGCTCTCCGCACATCCACAGTGACCCCGAACAGTGGGGGGGATCTATCAAAACGGGAGCAGGCGAAAACTGGAGCAGCTGTGTATGGCAGCCAATCAGCTTTTCTCTTTCATTTTCAAATCTTAACGAAATGAACTGAAGAGAAGCTGATTGGTTGCCATGTGCAACTGCTCCAGATTCTGTTCGCTCCAATTTTGATCAATTTCCCTAAATGTCTTTTTATCTGTTCTAGCAGTCATATGTGTAAATGAGAAGAATGGTGGGGGCACTGTGGGGAGGGGGTAATTGGGGAACCTGGACTTGGGTCAGCAGATAGTAGATGTGACCCAGCCAGGATAAGGGGAGATCTGAGAGAGAATCTCCTTTCACTTGTTCTGTTCTATAGACTTCTCTCTGTGTCCAGGCTCCTAACACTCACACTGACACACAGAACTATGACTCATCCTGCTGTATCATTCTCCACAGAGCAGAGAGGGGATGGGGGAGTAGTTGGGAAAACAGCTAATTCAGTTCAGATAAGAAACCCGACCCTGTGAGAGATGGATTGAAGATATTGTGGATGGAAGTTAGAACTTCTAGGCCTCTGGCCTATAAAAGAATCAATAAAATAAAGTATGAATTACAACCCTGTGACTCCTAAGAATGCACACACATGTTCATCCCCCCTGCACCTCCCCATTACCACCAAAAACTCAAAATCTCTTACAAAGGTGGGAAATGTCCTCTAAGTCTTGTGTTGAGGTGCTGAAGGAGGAGTGCCATATTGAGAAAGGTATTTTTGCTTTTTAAATTCATCATAACTGTAGCGGCCTCACCCCTCTCTCTAGTTTTATCCGTTATGTGGCTGTTGTCTAGGGGTACCTGGGAGAGAGAGATGAGATACACCACGGCCCATGTCCTCCATAGCTGAGAGGTGAAGGCCAGAAGATTGGGTTTTGTGTAGGTGTCCTAGAGTCAAGTCCAGTACTTCGTCTCTGACTCCTTTGCTCCTAGTAACCAGAGTTCCACACAGTGAATAGGTCCAACTCAGTTTTATTCTTCTTGGCGTACAAACAGTTTCTTCTACTGAGTAATAATGGGGAATAGATCGAGGCACAATCCTTTCCCTTCTGATGCTAACCACTGTGGTATCACCAGTGGCGGGTAGTCACTGCCACTGACTATATTGAGTAGAATGTGAATTACCTTCGCTAGCACGGCCCCTGTCAGGGGAAGGATATCCGTCCAAGGGAGAAACCGGAGGCCTCTCTTTCACCAGCGATGCTTCACCGGACTCTTCAGAGAAGTTCCGCACACCAGCTCTCACAAACTCAGACACGGGCACCCAAGGAGTTAGGGCCCCCTCGGATTCCTCCACCCTCGCGGAACTCAGTCGAAGGTACTGAGCCCCAGGCCTCCGCCATAGTACCTCACCCCAGGCTAAAGGTGCCTGAGATGGACTCCATCTCTCGCTCCGGCTAGGTCAAGGGCACCTAGGCCTGGAACACTGGAACGCCAGCACCCAAGCTGAAGGTGCCTGGGTGCGGCCGAGTCCTCCCACTCCCACTCCGGACTCTGAACTCTGAACCCTGAGGTAAGGGCGTCCGCCCCTTTATCCCCTCTCCCTTCACGCCACAGCGGGTTCCCCGCCCCGCTGTACCAGCTCCAGGGGAGGACAAAAAGGTACAGTCTTGCGGTGTGAGTTCAGCTCCGGCCCAGGCAACAGCGCCACCTGTGGACCACAAGGAACCTCACACCACCAGAGTCCTCCAAGAACCAGAAAAAGGTCCCGGATCCCCTAGCAATTATTGCATCTGGGTTACACTACCACCCAGATGCTTCCCCTAAATTCAAATACCCGCTACATAACGAATGGTCGTAATTGTTACGAAAAGTGAACGAATCGAAGGAAAATTCGTATTTGGTATGAATCCAAATTGAATTTCAGACACGAATTACGAAATACGAACTAACGGCTAATACGAACCGGAACGGAATGAAACAAAATTAATTTATTGACGTCGCACATGTCTACTGGATGGGAGTCCATCCCTACTATGGGGCAGACTGGATAAGCAGGTTTTGCTTATAAAAACAGGGGAAAACAGTGACGAAAGCCATGGAGGAGACACAGAAAGATCAGCTTGCCCACTAGTTTAGCAAAAGTGAGAGCAGAGGGCCCACGTCTTCACCAGAGCTCCTGATGATGGAGATGGGTTTGGCTGCTGTCAGCTCCCAGTTAGCAGCTAAGGTTGCCACATGTCCAGGATTCACCCGGACAGTTCGGGTTTTGATTCATGTGTCCGGGTTTCAGACCACCGGAAATCCGGACACATTATTCAGACCGGACCATGGCTTCCCAGCAGGGTTGCTGGCTGCAGTTGTCTAAGCGTGTCTTTTACTCTCTCTTTCACACTGCCCAAAGCCAGCACTAACAACCCCCCCTACAAACACAGGCAGACGGGAGAGGAGAGAGGGCTTGATCTGTTCCTCTTCCTCCCACCCCATCCCTCTGTGTCTGCCCACACTCCAATCCAATAAGAAAAGGGAAGTGGGGGAGGGACATTTGATGCCCAGTAGACGCAGATACATCTGGATAGGAGGTGCTGACTACCAATGAGTGAATGAGCTCACCATGCATCCCTGTCTGTGACTAAAGTTTCTCCTCTCCCTCCTTCTCTCTCCTGCCTCTGAGTGAGTACACTAAAGTAAATCAGGGTTCCCAGAGTACCCCTTACATCAGAGTTCCCCTTTACACCAGAGGCCACAGTATTCCCCCTTATATCAGAGTCCCCTCTGTACATCAGAGTTCTCAGTCTTCCCCCTAAAATTAGGGTTCCCAGAGCATCCTTTATGTCAGAGTCCTCAGAGTTCTCCCTAACATCAGTCTGCAGAGTCCTTACAGTGTAAGGGAACTCTGCAAGTTCAGATGTAAGAGCAAACTCTGCATATTCAGATGTAAAAGGGGAACTCTGCGGATTCAGATGAAAACGGGAAACTCTGCGGATTCAGATGTAAAAGGGAAACTCTGCGGATTCAGATGTAAAAGGAGAACTCTGTGGATTCAGATGAAAAAGGGAAACTCTGCGGATTCAGATGTAAAAGGGAAACTCTGCGGATTCAGATGTAAAAGGAGAACTCTGTGGATTCAGATGTAAAAGGGGAACTCTGCGGATTCAGATGTAAAAGGGGAACTCTGTGGATTCAGGTTTAAAAGGGGAACTCTGTGGACTCTGATGTAAGAGGGGACTATTATATTTAATATATTTAATCACAAAATATATGTATGTAGCAGGGATTTTTGTAATGCAATTTCTCCTTTTGGTCACAAGATGGAGACAGATGCTGACTTGTTCTTCCAGAAAACTTAAACAAAGGGACTGACTAAGGTAAAAGGGGAATGTCAGGAAGTGATGAACTACTGAGGAGAAAAGGAAGTGCTGTGGAAGCTGACAGGACACAGAGGGTGAGGAGACAAAGGAGAGGGAACTACTGAGGTGAGAAGATTGCTTAAAAGAGAGGGAGATACCAATGCTCAAAAAGCCCTTTGCTGGGACACAGTGACACTTAACAGTGAGGAGAGGAGGAGTGTGTGAGGGGAAGAAACTGAGGGGCCAGAGTGAGGAGAGAGACACACACTGACACCAGGGACTGTGTGTGCCCCAACAGAGGAGGGATATCCTGAAGCCTGAGAAAAAAGAGTCTGTGAGGAGAAAAAGAGTCTGTGAGGAGAATAAGAAGAGCGGTCTGAAGAGAGGTGAGGACGCCTGAGGAGAGCCAGGAGCAGAGACAGCCACGTGGTGGTCCACTACTATTTAGTCCAGGGACTCTACTCAGCAGCCCAGCACTACTCAGCTCAGCATAGACGACCCACACCTTTCAGGGATCGAGATACCCACCCAGGTATCGGGTCAGCCGCTGCCAGGTCATCTTGTGAGTTTCGCTATCAGTCATATCGATCGGCCAGCAGCAAGAGATCCAGTGCCTTATAACATTGCTAGGAGCATTAGGAGCCTGGACCAGCACCTGGGATTATTGTTGTGTCATTGCACAGAGGATTGGTGAGGGGGTGCAAACCCAACATCCTTCTTGACATTGCATGCAGACACCAATCTCCCTTTTTAGTGTCATGGGAAGCTTGTTTGGAAGCTACCATCTCTAGTAGTTTCCTCTTTTTAATCTCTGCCTAACGGAATATTCTAGGGGATTACTGCTCCGTGCAAGCTTGTTTAAATCTACAAGGGCCCCACCATTTGCTAGCCGAAGACACTAGTATTCTTCACCTCAGGACCTGCAACATTACAGAACTATGTCTACTGTACTTGTGTAATCCATTCATTTCAATCCATTCATTTCTTTGCATGTTTGCCTCTCAAGGGTGTTTGCGGCCCAGAAGGAGCTGAGAAGTTGACAAGTCTTCTCTCCTCCCTCTCAGCGCCTGTATCAAGGGCATATAGATTACTGCCCTTCCTTACCTGCAGTTGCTAAAATTGAAGGTTGTCTTTTCTAATGTATTAGTTATTTGTAGCAAGGTTTAACAGTGTTGTAAGTTTCCATATGCTTTAAACCGTGCTAATATATTCAACTTATTTATCACTGCCAGGTGTGTGTCTATTCTTTTTGGTGATAATCCACAGCCAGGATAACAGTATTTACCGCATGCGTCCTTCAATGTGTTTGCAGTAATTTTATTTAACCAGGTGTGTCAGAGGGGCTGAGGTTATTCTTGGAGTTGAGGCGGCGATCAGAGAATCCAAATTCACAAAGCGGCTCCTTCGGGGGTTGCGCTACAGGTGGGGGCTCGTCTGGGATCCTCTTTTGTACTAGCAAATCTCCAAGAAAACACCCCAGAGAGTGTCAAGATGGACCCTGCCACTGCAACCCAGTGGTGTGAGGAAGAAAATGGTGAATGGGAGTCAAGTGTTGTAATCGACATCCCGGGGTGGCCTGGACTGAGAAATGGATCAGTCACGCTGTGAAGACACTAGTCCCAGATCAGAAAGCGTGGGTGATAGATGTCAAATAAGATCAAGAGAACTCCCGCACGTATGCCCTGATAGAGTGGAGGAAAAGGATCCCTACTTGTCTCCAAAGGGCCAGTGTACGGTTGACCGACGATGTCGAAGCTCGTCTGATCCAGCTGAATGCATTGGATGTGAGCCAAGAAAGTTCGGACCAAGCAGCATTATCAGAAGATACTACCCCACCAGTACCTGTAGCAATGATAGGACCAGAGTTTATTGCTGCCTTGGGAGCCTTTGTGGAAAAGTGCCAAAAGAGTAACCCTACATACACTGGGTCCGGTGCCCATCAGCGCAGCCTCACCAGTGCCCATCAATGCAGCATCACTAGTGCCCATCATAACAGTCTCACTGGTGCCCATCAATGCAGCCTCATTGGTACCCATCAATGCAGCCTCACCAGTGCCCATCAGTGCAGTCTCACCAGTATCCATCAGCACAGCCTCACCAGTGCCCGACAATGTAGCCTCACCATTGCCTATCAATGCAGCCTCACCAGTGCAGCTTATCAGTGGCCAACAGTGCGGCCTCATCAGTGCCCATCAGTGCTGCCTTATCAGTGCAGCTTAAGGCTACTTTCACACTGAGGCCCTTTGCAGGTGCTATAGCGCTAAAAATAGCGCCTGCAAAGTGTCCTGAAAGAGCCTCTCATTTCACTCCAGTGTGAAAGCCCGAAGGCTTTCACACTGGAGCGGTGCGCTGGCAGGACGGTAAAAAAAGTCCTGCAAATCGCATCTTTGAGGCGCTGTAGGAGCGGTGTATACACCGCTCCTACAGCGCCCCTGCCCATTGGAATCAATGGGCAGCGTTGCCGAGCCGCCAGCAAAGAGCCGCTACAGTGGCGATTTGCGGGCGGTTTTAACCCTTTTTTGGCTGCTATCGGGGGTTAAAAGCACCCTGCTAGCAGCTGAATAGCGCCGCAAAAATGACAGTAAAGCGCCGCTAAAAATAGCGGCGCTTTACCGCTGATGCCTCAGTGTGATAGTAGCCTTAGAGTGCCGCCTAATCAGTGGCAATGAGTGCAGCCTCAACCTCCTTAATGAGTTTGCATTGATTTCAGCATGCATGGAACACTTTGCACATGCTGAAATCAATGCAAACTCATTAAACAGACCACATTCATTGAAATTTCATTAATATACAGATCATAATTTTGCAATAAAGTGATCCATGCTGCAAACTCATTAAACAGTCCACCTTCAGTGAAAGTTCATGTACTGCAAAGTTTGCAAAACATGAACTTTCACTGAAGGGAGACTGAGTTTGCAGCATGGATCACTTTATTGCAAAATCATGATCTGTATATCATGATAAGAGTAATTTATAAAATTTTACCTGCTGTCCTTGCCAGGGGGTTCCCCTCGTGCTTCTCTCACTCCTCCTCCTCCTGTCATCAGACAGACCCCTCCCCAAGAGAGGATGCAGTAAACAACAGCCGCACGAAGAGGGTGGGCGGAGCTATAGGCTCCGCCTCCGCCAGTCCAATATGTCGGCCGCTTATGGAGGAGGCTGCTCCATACTACGCCCCCGCCCCCCCTCCCCCGCCAATCACGCCTCCCATACACATTTACAATACTCACAAGTACCGCTGCAGAAAGCCGGCCGCGGCACTGCAGACAGAAAAAATAAAGTTAAATAGGCTGAGGCAGCGCCACGGCCATTTTATCATTAAGTTGGCGGCCTGGGGGGAAATCTCCACCCATCCCCCCGGCCCAGTCCGCCCCTGGGCTGGGCTCTGTAAAACAGACTGTCGGCTGTGAGACAGAGAAAACATCGCTGCTCACAGTGCTGGATATAGCTGCCGCACTCAGCCAGCTCAAAAACTGCGCCTGTGCGGTTCTGAGCTGGCGACAAGGCAGCCTTTGCAGAGCATATCAGAGCAGCCCAGGGGGAAAACGCATCCCTGCCCCCTGGCCCAGCCCGCCCCTGGCCCAGCCCCTCCCTCCTCCACACAATTGGCTGGCAGAGGCTGCTCTCTCTCTTTCCCCGCCCACACTCCAGCCAGCCTGTGTGCTGTCTGTGAAGAAGATGTGTGGGCGGGAAAGTTCAATCTGAGCAGTCGGCTCGAATGCAGTGAGTCACCTGGGACCATCCAAGTAAGTGAGCTTCTCCTCCCTCCCCCTCTCTGCAGCTAAAGAGTTTTTTTTTTCTTTCTAGCAGCCTGCGACACTACCTTGCCCTTCTAGGTCTTATGATGTGGGCTCACACTGGTATCCTGCAGTTTGTCTTCCTGCATGTTGCCCCTGGTCCCATAGATGTTACACATTTTTACTGCATGTTCTGAAAGTGCACAAAATGTCCTGCTTGCTGCATCTTTGGTGCAATTCCAGAAAATGCAGCAAAAATGTGCAACCTGAGGGACTATGACTGTGGAAAACTGCCAGTACACCAGTGTGAGCCCAAAGACTTGCATTCACTTGCAGCAGGCACTGCCACTCCACTTAAAAGTGACAGGCAGAGGAGGTGATATCACATTTCATCCCTGCCTGTTTTAACCCCCTAAATGCCAATCCCTCCAAGTAATGGCACAGTTCACTTTGAACTCCACCTTATTTCCATTACTCTATGTAGGTATTAGGTGCGCTCTCACCTTATTGTTTGCACATGTAGCGGGTACTTGAATTTAGGGGAAGCATCTGGGTGGTAGTGTAACCCAGTTGCCTTGATTGTTAGGAAATTCAAGGTTCCCTTTGTGAGTCTTGGAGGACTCTGGTGGTGTGAAGTTCCCGCCGGCCTATAGGTGGTATTGTTGCCTTGGACCGGGGCTGAACTCGCACCGCAAGACTATGCCTTTTTGTCCTCCCCTGGAGCTGGTACAGCGGGGCGGGGAACCTGCTGTGGCGCGAAGGGAGAGGTCATAAAAGGGGCAGACGCCCTGGTCACGGGGTTGCTAGAGTCCGGAGCGAGA
The DNA here is from genome assembly GCA_029206835.1 of Rana muscosa. Lineage (NCBI taxonomy): Eukaryota > Metazoa > Chordata > Amphibia > Anura > Ranidae > Rana > Rana muscosa. The sequence goes on along the minus strand of CM055116.1, from coordinate 104,410,808 downwards.
AGATGCGGCCGCACCCAGGCACCTTCGGCCTGGGTGCTGGCGTTCCGGTGTTCCGGGCCTAGGTGCTCTTGACCTAGCCGGAGCAGAGATGGAGTCCATCTCAGGCACCTTTAGCCTGGGGTGAGGTATAATGGCGGATGCCTGGGGCTCAGTACCTTCGACTGAGTTCCGCGAGGGTGGAGGAATCTGAGGGGGCCCTAACTCCTTGGGTGCCCATGTCTGAGTTCGTGAGGACTGGTGTGCAGTAACTTCTCTGAAGAGCCCGGCGCAGCATCGCTGGTGACGGAGAGGCCTCCATTTCTCCCTTGGACGGATTTCTTCCTCTGACAGGGGCAGAGTGAGTGAAGGTAATTCACGTTCTATATCACCTAGTCAGTTGCAGTGATTATTCACCACTGGTGACAGTACAGTGGTCAGCATCAGAAGGGAAAGGATTGTGCCTCGATCTGTCCCCATTTTCCAAAGTAAAGAGACTGTTTTATTGCTTGGCAAGAAGAATAAAACTGAGTTGGACCTATTCACTGTGTGGAATTCTGGTTACTAGAAGCAAAGGAGTCAGGGACGAAGTACTGGACTTGACTCTAGGACACCTACACAAAAACCCAATTTGCTGGCCTTCACCTCTTAGCCATGGAGGACATGGGCCGTGGTGTGACTTATCCCTCTCTCCCAGGTACCCCTAGACAACAGCAATAAAACCGATGAAGATAGAGAGAGGAGGGAGCGGCCCCACTACACACATCTAATACCTAAAGAGTTCTGGAAATAAGGTGGAGTTCAAAGTGAATTTCTACACCTAAGTGGAGCACCCCTTTCAGAAGATTTGAGGATATTATTAAACCCAAAGACTGGTGGACTTAAGACACCATAGACAGATTGAATTTTCTGCTGAACAAGCATAATTTCAATCTATCTATGTGCAGAATGTGGTTGTACAGAATTCAATCTATCAATTGACTTCAGTACAACCAGCGTGTCTTTTTTTTTGGCGATCACTGCTGGCTGCTATAGCTGCCAGCAGTGATCATTGTATTCTGATGACTGGAAAACTTTCACCCCCACAGAGAGTGACTGCTTCGCACTGCCCCCACAGAGAGTGACCCTTTCGCACTGCCCCCACAGAGAGTGACCCCTTTGCACTGCCCCCACAGAAAGTGACCCCTTTGCACTGCCCCCACAGAGAGCGACCCTTTCGCACTGCCCCCACAGAAAGTGACCCTTTCGCACTGCCCCCACAGAGAGTGACCCCTTTGCACTGCCCCCACAGAGAGTGACACCTTTGCACTGCCCCCACAGAGAGTGACCCCTTTGCACTGCCCCCACAGAGAGTGACCCCTTCGCACTTCGGGCAATGTGGAGCAGTATCTCTCTGTGCAGGCAGTGTCAAGCAGTATCTCTCTCTCTCGGTGCAAGCAGTGTCAGGTGGCCTCTCTCTCTCTGTGCAGGCAGTGTCAAGCAGTCTCTCTCTCTCTCTGGGCAGGCAGTGTCAAGCGGTCTCTCTCTCTGTGCAGGTAGTGTCAAGTGGCCTCTCTCTCTCTGTGCAGGCAGTGTCAAGCAGTCTCTCTCTCTCTGGGCAGACAGTGTCAAATGGTCTCTTTCTTTCGGGGGCAATATGGAGCAGTCTCCCCCTCTCTCTCTCTCTGTGTGTGGGGAATGTGGTGTAGATGGATGGTGAGCCGATTCGGTGGTTCAATGGGCCACGTGACTGGACTTGCCCCCCAGGCCTAAGGCTGCCAGGCCACCCCTGTATTTGGCCCACGTGTACTAGGCTTTACAATTAGGCACAGTAGTCTTAATGCCTACAGGCAGTACCGTAGAAGCAAAAAGGCAGCCTTCCCTATTGTTAGCAGAAAAGGCAAAAGAAAGAGCACACAGTCATAGTGTAGTTAAAGCAGGCAAGTGTAAAGGCTGGCCGAAGGCTAGCCTGTGTTTGTGGGAGGAGTCTGAGGGTATATAATCCTCCTCCCCAGTCGGGTCCAGTGTCGGCATCTCTTTCAGGGTTGACGTCATTTCCGGGTTGGCGGGGGACCGCGTCACTTCCGGTTTTCGTTGCGGAGCGGCAGGTCGGCTGCTGGAGGCTCGCGGCGGTTACCCTCTCAGTGCTCACGCCGGGCATCATGGAGGCCTGCCTGCCCGCTTATCCCAGTCCTCATGCTGTGCATCAGGGGGAGGAGGGAGCCGCTCACCTCCCGGTACTCACCTCCCGGTATTCACGTGGGTGACTCCCGCACGCCTCCCTTCCTTCTCCTGGTCCCATGCAGGCACCTGAGAGGGGGGCCGCCTGCCATCCACAGGTTGTCTCCAGGGCTCATCCAGCTCCTTTAGAAGAGGGGCCGCACCGCCCGCTCCCTTTTTTCTTCCAGGCGCACGCCGAGCACCATGGGGGGCCACCCACCCATCTCCTCCGGGCTCATGCCGGTAGCATCGGCAGGGCCGCCCGCTTGTCCACTCACTCCTCCTTTCGGGGCTCACACTGATATCACAAGGGGGGGTGCATCCATCCATCCAAATCTCCCGGGCCCATGTTGGTATCATGAGGGGAGAGGGCATCCATCCACGCTGGCAGCATGAGGGGGGGGATTGTTCACCCCACTGCTGCAGGGAGTCACACGCTGGCAGTATGAGGGGGGCTGTCCACGCGCATCTCCAGGGGTTATGCTGGCAGCATGGGGGGGCAGTCCACCATTTCTCCGGGGTCACGCTAACAGTATGGGGGGGCTGTATACCCACGTCTCCACGGGTCACGCTGGCAGTATTTCCTTGCGATACATGCAATTTCTCATAGCTTCCTGTTCAGCGTTTTCAGTCTCAGCGTTTCTGTCATTGGCGTTTCTGTCATAGCGTTTATGTCTGTCCTAGGTTTTCTGTCATTGTATTTCTGCCTCAGCGTTTCAGGCTCAGCGTTTCTGCCCCAGGATTTCTGTCATTGCATTTCAGGCTCAGCGTTTCTGTCATAGCGTTTCTGCCCCAGGATTTCTGTCATTGCATTTCAGTCTCAGCGTTTCTGTCTTAGCATTTCTGCCCCAGGATTTCTGTCATTGCATTTCAGTCTCAGCATTTCAGGCTCAGCGTTTCTGTCAAAGCGTTTCTGCCCCAGGTTCTTTCTGTCTTTGCATTTTCTGCCTCAGCGGTTCAGTCTCAGCGTTTCGGTCATAGCGTTTCTGTTTGCCCCAGGTTTTCTGTTATTGCATTCCTGCCATAGCATTTCAGTCTCAGCGTTTCTGTCATAGCGTTTCTGCCCCAGATTTTTCTGTCATTGCATTTTTTCAGTCTCAGCGTTCTGTCATAGCGTTTCTGCCAGGTTTTCTGTCATTGCATTATTGCCATAGCGTTTCAGTCTCAGCATTTCTGTCATAGCGTTTCTGCCCCAGAATTTCTGTCATTGCATTTCAGTCTCAGCGTTTCAGGCTCAGCGTTTCTGTCATAGCATTTCTGCCCCATGATTTGTGTCATTGCATTTCAGTCCCAGCGTTTCTGTCATAGCGTTTCTGCCCCAGGTTTTTTCTGTCATTGCATTTTCTGCCTCAGCATTTCTGTCATAGCGTTTCTGTTTGCCCCAGGATTTCTGTCATTGCATTTCTGCCTCAGCATTTTAGGCGCAGCGTTTCTCTCATAGTGCTTCTGCCCCAGGTTTTCTGTCATTGCATTTCTGCCATAGCATTTCAGGCTCAGCTTTTCTGTCATAGCGTTTCTGACCCAGGTTTTTCTGTCATTGCATTTTTTCAGGCTCAGCGTTCTGTCATAGCGTTTCTGCCCCAGGATTTCTGTCATTGCATTTCTGCCTCAGCGTATCTCTGATAAGGTTTCTGCCCCAGGTTTTCTGTCATTGCATTTCTGCCATAGCATTTCAGTCTCAGCATTTCTGTCATAGCGTTTCTGCCCCAGGTTTTTCTGTCATTGCATTTTTTCGATCTCAGTGTTCTGTCATAGCGTTTCTGTCATAGCGTTTCTGCCCCAGGATTTCTGCCATTGCATTTCTGCCTCAGCGTTTCAGGCTCAACGTTTCTCTCATACCGTTTCTGCCCCAGGTTTTCTGTCATTGCATTTTTGCCATAGCGTTTCAGTCTCAGCATTTCTGTCATAGCGTTTCTGCCCCAGGATTTCTGTCATTGCATTTCAGTCTCAGCGTTTCAGGCTCAGCATTTCTGTCAGCGTTTCTGCCCCAGAATTTCTGTCATTGCATTTCAGTCTCAGCGTTTCAGGCTCAGCGTTTCTGTCATAGCATTTCTGCCCCAGGATTTCTGTCATTGCATTTCAGTCTCAGCGTTTCTGCCCCAGGATTTCTGTCATTGCATTTCAGTCTCAGCGTTTCTGGCTTTCTGGTTTAATATGTCTGAGCCAAGCATGTTCCTTGTCAGGGGCGGTTGTGGAATCTCCCACCCCAGGTCCTCTGACAGCCCTGCTGGAAGCATTTTCATGCCTGCACACGGGGCTCATCACTGCATCATCAGGTTTTGTCGAAGTATCTTGGCTTCAGCGGACAATCATGCTTTCATTACCAATCAAGTTACTGGAGGCAGCATTTCCAGGTGTGCTTGGTCTGGTTTCTTTACCTTCGTTCTGAAGGTAGGAGGCCGGGCCTCCTAGGTACCTAGTGGCAAGTTCCAATAGCGTTGGTACTTTTGACTGCTCTTTCCTGCAAATAAATTTTTTCATCAGGTACTCGTCCGTGGTCTGGCGATTCAGCACTTGCTACAGTTGGGGGGGGGTTGTATTGGCATCCACACAGTTATCAACTATCCTTACACTCAATTCCATCAGTCCTGCTGTTGATAGGGTAAGACAATTCGTGCTTTTGCCTGTAACCTGCCAACCAAGTCTATCAGGTGGGACCGGTGTTCTGTGTGTCTGGCATGGTTCCATGTTTAACGATGCTTGTTGCCAGAGCGCATTGGCCTTATCAACCTGCTCCATCAACATATCCATCAGGTATCCAGCCTTCAGACTCCTGCCAGTTTGTCTATTTTTTGCAACTCACCCTCTCACTTCCCCATACCAAGTATGGGTAGGCCAGGGGTTGGGGGGGTTCTTCACGGAACTACTTCACTGGTGTCCGTTGAAGTATTTCATTCTTCTCAGACATTATTTTGCAGGGGCTCCTCTGGCCAGCCCTTGCTCCAATTTCCCCCACGTATCCTCTCATCACAAGCACTTCAGTCTCATGTATGGGTTGTCTCGGGCATCAGGCTCAATCCAATCTTTCACGGGACGCTTAGTTGAGTTCTGGGCTGCTTCGCAGGTTCAATAGGGGGTTCCTTCTATCACAAGTCATGTGTTGGTGGGGTTGTCCTGTCATAGCGGATGCTTACCGGATACATATACTGTTGCCATCCTGGCACGCGCTACTCTACTTGACGGATAGTTACCTACCCTTCTTCACCTAAATATGTGTCTTTTTGCCCTCTTTTTAGGCATACCGACCAGCTAGGCCAAGGCACACCTCAGGCCTTGGTTGTTAGGGTTATCGCATTTCTTACTTGAAGACTCTGACTACAAGTGTAAAGGCTGGCCAAAGGCTAGCCTGTGTTTGTGGGAGGAGTCTGAGGGTATATAATCCTCCTTCCCTGTCGGATCCAGTGTCGGTGTCTCTTTCAGGGTTTGGGTTCCTACCCACCTGTTTCCCCCAGCCTTCATACATACTCATACTCATTGTACATTTTTCTTATTCTTACATTCAGGGTATGCCCTCTTCTCAGGCATACCGACCAGCTAGGCCAAGGCACACCTCAGGCCTTGGTTGTTAGGGTTATCGCATTTCTTACTTGAAGACTCTGACTACAAATATATTAATACATTTTATTGTTTTAGTATTGGCAATCAAGGTGTTGCACTTACATATTTAAGCTGATAGATTACCCATTGACGATGCTGGAAACGCCCTTTCTTGGCATCAGCAGGCTGTTTCTGTGAACAGGGGCTAGAGCAAGTTGCAGCAATGTTATTCCCATAAGTAAGTTGGATGAAGCAAGACCTCCTCCTATTCAGATTATGGTTTGCAGGTGTGTAAGCAGGTTGAAATGTGTGCAGTTAGTTCCAGCAGCCGCACCAGGCTGGGGAAGGGGTTAAACATGTTTGGCTCAGTTCCTGAGCTTTTGGTTTTGGCGGGCCCACCTGTTATATAAAGGAGGGGGACTGCTAAGACTGGGGCCGCCAAGCCAAGAGCAGGAGTGGAGGGGAAATGGAGACCCGTCTGTGAGCGCAAGGACTAGACATGTGCAGAACAGAAAAATGTGTTTTGTTTTGTTATTTAAATGTAATATTCGTTAAATTTTGTTTAATTTGTTTTCTGAATTTGTTTCGTTATTCATTTTATTATTTATTTTTAGATTTTTATGTATTTTTTTATTGTTTTTATTTTCTATTCTATTACAGTGAAACCTTGGATTACGAGCATAATCCGTTCCAGGAGAATGCTTGTAATCCAAAGCACTCGCATATCAAAGCGAGTTTCCCCATTGGTAAATGGAAACGAAGATAATTCGTTCCCCATTGACTTCTATTGCATGCAGTACTGAATGTGGCCAGAGGTGGCAGGGCGCCGGAAACACTCCGAAACGGCTCAGAGAAGCTCGGAAACGGCTCGTAGAGGTTCGTAAACACTCGGGACTGGAGTGTTTCCGAATGTTTCTGAGTTTTTCCGAGTGCATCCGAGCGGCGCCGACTGTCACTGGCGCCCCGCCACCTTTGGCCAAATGCGGTACTGCACACCGCAGAGGCTTAAATTCTGCTCGTTTTGCGAGACAACGCTCGCAAACCGAGTCAGAATAACAAAAAAAAAGCTCGTATTGCAAAACGCTCGTTAACCGCGTTACTCGCAGTCCGAGATATTACTTTTATTTTCTATTCTGTTCTGTTTTACTCTTTTCTATTCCTTTATTTTATATTCTATTTTATCCTATTCTTGCTTTTGAATTTGATTTTATGAAAAAAAAATGTCAATTGTTCATAAAATGCATACTAAACCTAACCTATCTAAAGTATAGGTCTACTTTAAGAACACAGGTTTCTAAATTTCTAACCGTTTCCATACAATCTAGTATACAACTAGCATATTTAATGGTACATCGGTGACTCCATCTTTGTTCACTCCACTTACATTGTATGGAAGTGTCAGGCTGGAATCCCCCAAGAACCAGGTACTATTTATAAGAGTCTGGAAGCTGATCTGTGTGTTCCATTTACAAACTGCAGGAAGTGCTGATGAAAGCAATGTATGCCCGTACATGTCAGGTGAATTCTATTGTTTTAAAGCGAAATCTAAGAGAGTGCAATTTTTTCTGCAAACTGTGAGCATTAGGAGCCAGAACAGTATGATCGGTGTATGGACTCAGAAATAATAATACATTCAGGTCAAAAGCAGTAGATTACCTTAAATTGCACTCTTTTCCCCTTTTCTTATTTAAATATGAGAAATTTCCCATGATGACAATTCCTTTCTAATGCAATAAGGCGGTTTCGGTATTGAACTGGTCAAGAGCGCAGGAGGCCCCTCCAGTACATATCATTTACTAAAGTTTGACACTCAGGATAAAGTTCAGATACAATAGCTTAGCAGTTACCATAATGAACAATTCCAAAAGGGAATGCAATGTACAATTTTTTTTAAAGCGGACATTCACTCAAAAGTGAAAGAGCTGCTATTCCTTCTTCTCCTGTCACATGTCCCAGGTGGCTGCAGGACAATCTTGCGCATGTGAAATAGATAACAATTATTGAAGCCCAACTTTAGGCTCAGTGTTATACCCATTCAATACCTTCCTTAACCCCTTGAGGTCCCCCAGTGGTGTTTTGAGCTTTTTGTTTTTTCATACTTTTGTGTGTCTTCTGGCTTCTTTCAGCAGTCTGATCTCGTAAGGTTACAAAAAGTGACGCTGGCATGATGACATCAGCACCTATCTCTGCTTTAAAATGTAAGTAAAGCTAAAAAACAAACATTTTCCTGCAGGTAGGCAATTTTTAAAAACTTGTACACTGAGTTTGTCACATGTGAAGTACAGTGTACAGCCACAGTATCTTACAGATGATGGTAATGAAGCTGTGTGCCAAGAGAATGTAACTGTGCATGCATAAGAGTTACATCATCAGTGCCCACCCAGTGGGCAAAGCAAGAAGGCAGCAGAGCCAGAAGAAGAGGAGGACATGGCACCAGCAAGGACAGAGTGGATGTGGGGAGCTCAGACCTTAAAGCGGAAGTAAACCCATCCATTAACAGTTTAAAAAAACAGTTAAGTTTCCGAAAATGTAATTCTCCCATTGGTTGTCAAACCATCCAATGGCTGGTGTCATAACTCGTTACATGTGCAGGATTATGGCAGTTGTAGATTAAACAAAGGCCAAGATGGCAGCTTCCTTGACTGAACACAATAGGAGGGTTTACTTCCAATTTAAAGCACTGGAGGAGAGCCAGAGATATGTTTGTCATAATGTACAATAATTCTGTGCGTTCTTGCACTTTATGGCAAAAGCTAGCCGCCCACAACACCCTTTACTTTGGCTTTAATATTCTGTGTTTGCAGGGCACTGTGATCATAGGGATCTGATGTCCACCATGCACTGGCCTTCCATATTCTTCTGGATTAAGACACCAAGACCAAAGACAAGAGAGTGCATGTGTAGCATCAACTGATTCCTTTCCCAATCTTAGTGCAGAGCCGGCCAGGCACTTAGCATTTTCTCTCTCTCTCTGGTTCAATAAATAGTCTAGGGAATGTCTTTTATGCTTTTATTGCTTGTAGAAACTTGGATAGGGTGAAGGGAGCGTGGGATACCCCAAGAACACTGAATAACCAGGGGACACTTTTCCCACTACTACTAACAGTCTCCAAGCATCAGGGCAGAAGAGGTGGCTGACATGAACTTTCTCAAAAAGACCATTTCAGGCTGAGCAAATACTAAAGCCCTCTGAGGAAACGGGATCCAGCAACCAGGCACTAGAGTTCAGAATTTAGGTTCGTATTCACAATGCTAAAGGATCATCAGCGAGGGAGGAACAAAGGCCACAATACCACAGGGCAGCTGGACACCTTCCTCCAACTTCCACCAGGCACTCTTTAGTGAGCTCTCCAGACCAAAATTCCAGGCTAGCGCCCTTGAAGAAGGTCCCCCTGCTATGCTACAGCTGGGACCTCGATAAACATCCAGCAGCGTTCCAGCTAACTGCCTTTTGGGGCAGAGCCGACTGGACCCAGGACCAAATCAATGATGCTCCAGGCCTCAAGCTATTTTTGGGTTCTCCTGCCACCTACTGGGCACACCTCCCCAGGGATTGGCTAAGTCCCCATAAAAAAAAAACATTCAGACTACCCTCCTGCCTTACCTCCCACTCTGATTCTAGAACCCTCTAGAATTCAGGGGGAAATAATAAGGCCAGCAAGCTGTGAAACAGTGAGCAGGCCAAAGCATTAACAACTGCTCCACTGGCAACAGAGGAGCCAGACTAAATTTACCTAGCATTCTATACTCTAATTAGGAGGGTGCTACACATGCAACAGCTTTAAAGTGTAGGTAATTATTGAAGAATAAACTGATAAAAAAAAAACACTTGAGGGACATTTACAACAAAAATTATTTTGGGGTGCACCTTAAGCATTTAGGCAGAGTCATTGTAGTAGCTAATGTGCGCTGACTCAAGTGACCACTTTCTTGACCACTTTAAGGCCGCCCACCACACGAGCGAAACGATGTACCTGTATTTCGTTTCACGCAATAGATACTGTGGGCACACGCAGGAGCGCATGCGCGGGTGCGGGCGGACTCGATTGGTGCACAGAGAGGCAGAACGGGGATCTGCCTATGTAAACAAGGCGGATTCCCGTTATGGCAGGGGACAACATGGAGATCTGCTGTTCCTAGTGATCAGGAACAGTGATCTCTGTGTGAGCCCAGGCCCCCACACATTTAGAACACACCCAGGGAACACAGTTAACCTCTTGATCGCCCCCTAGTGTTAACCCCTTCCCTGCCAGTGTAATTTTTTTAGCACTGATCACTGTAATAATGTCACTGGTCCCCAAAAAGTGTCACTTGGGGTCAGATTTGTCCGCCGCAATGTTGCAGTTCCACTAAAAATCACAGATCGCCGCCTTTATTAGTAAAAAAATTAGAAAATAAAAGTCCATAAATCTATCCCCTATTTTGTAGACGCTATAACTTTTGCGCAAACCAATCAATATACGCTTATTGCGATTTTCTTTAACAAAAATTTGTAGCAGAATACATATTGGCCTAAACTGATTCAATTGTTGGTCTTTTTTTGTTTATAGCACAAAAAGTAAGGCTCCATTCACACTGGACATTAAAATAATATTATAAAAACGCCAGTAGCTTTGCAGTGAGTCTTTCAAAGTTTTTTAACATTTTTGCAATAGCGTTTATTAGCGTTTTTTTGCGTTTTTCCGCGTTAGCTTTTTACAGCGTTTAAAAAAAATTTTTTTTTCAATGGATCAAAAACATAAAAAAAATGCTGGTGAGATACGCTTTTGAGCGTTTATCGACGTTTATGAGCATTTATGAGCGTTTGGTGTTTTTTTATGGTCAGAAAAATGACTCCTAAACGCGATTTTAGGGCGTTCAGAAAACAGCCCATAAACTCCACTGCTGATAAACGTCCATGTGTGCATGGACACATAGGATAACATAGAGGGGAGTTTATGGGCTGTTAAAAATAACTCCCAAAAATTGCAGTTTATGAGCTCCCGGAGCTGAAGTGGTTAAACAACAAAAATCTGGTAAAGAGAGCATTTCAAATGTGAAAGTCACATAAAAAATAAAGGTACAATTTGCAATAGTACCTTATTATTTATACTCTAAAAATATGCTATAGCTTCCCTTTACAGAGGTGCAAAAAACTTTAAATGTTGGCAGTATAATAAGCTATTGAAGAAGACCTATCTTAACAAAAATAAAGAATCTGTCATTGCTAACCTCTCCTTCTAAAAATATTTGTTGCCTAGCCATCATCCTGACCCTCTTTATTTAACAGCTTGAGTGAAACAAGTACTGTATGAAGATGAAGGGTTTCTGACTGTTAAGCCCTGTACACACGGGCGGGAATCCCGTCTATTTGAAAACCGTTGGTTTCCCTGACGGGATTCCTGGCAAGCTTGTCTTGCCAAGCCCTGTGTACAGACGGCCACTCCAAAAAACCGCTGTTCTTTTGAATGGCAAGAACGCAGTGACGTCATCGACTACGACAAACTGGCACTCGTCACATTCGATGCCGTCGCCGCCATCTTGCTACACCCCACACTAACCTTGTATGCTACTGCGCATGCGTCAAAGTCTTTTCGAGCATGCGCGGGTTTACCTTGGACAGGTAAGCATACAGACGACTGGTTTTCTCGGCAGGAAACACTCTGCCGAGAATCACGACGAGAAAAATAGAGAGCAGGTTCTCTATTTTTCTTGTTGAGATTCCCAGCAGTTTTCCTGTCGAGAAACCATACACACGTACGGTATTCACAGCAAAAAGCTCTCCCAGCTGTTTTCTTGCCGAGAAAACCGGTCATGTGTACGAGGCTTAAAACATAGTCCAGTTCCTGAGAGCTTTGGCCCATTTCAATTCGTTGCTCACATACACCATGAGAACCTCCTAGTTTTTTGGGGAAGCCTAGGAGTGGAGGAGTTAGGGGTGCTGAAGTGAGGTATAGTAAATCTACACAGTCAGCGCCACTCCATATGTGCAAAGACCTGCTTTAAACTGTTGTATTTTTCCTTTAGTAATTAGTATTAGTAACTACTGGGACATCTACTCTATCACATAAAATACATTCATTGCACATTTCAATCATATGTGCAACAGTTGCATTTAAAGTGTAACTATGAACAACATCAAAAATCACATATTTGTAAGTGGCAGGTTCATCCACCGTCGTGGTTCGGCAGACTACACTCAATAAAAATGAATGTTCTACCCCGATTGTTATATTTTTTCCCTACCTTGCCGGTTTCCCTGACCCGTAACGACCTTCAACAATTTCAGAATAAGGTACTGCAATTTATTTGGGGAGACAAGAGACCTAGGGTGAATAGGAGTACCCTATATGCGTTAAAACGGAAGGGAGGCCTAGGCTTGCCTGATTTCTTGAAATATTTTTATGCTGCTCAGGTGGCACAACTCACTAGGTTCCATTCCCAACGGGCACCGGCCATATGGATGGCCATGGAATCCCACTCTTGCCTTCCCACCCCAATTTCTCACATTTTGTGGCTCTCTATTAAAGAGCGACCTGCTATATTATGCCCTACTTTATCAATGTCTTTGGAAATATGGGACAGACTATCCAGATCTCACAAATTTAAATCTCCTCATTCTCCACTGGCACCTCTACTACGCAATAGAGCTTTCACCCCGGGTCTCACCCCCCCCTGACATTTGAGTGGTGGACCAATAAAGGTCTCCTACGCATAGCTGACTTATGTGATCGCAGGGGTATGCTACCTGAGAAGGTATTGACTGATAAGTATCTTATGCCTCCAGCAGAGAGTTTTAGATTTGCTCAGGTTTCACATTATATGCAAACCCTTGCTAGAAAGAGTGACCTCGCAGTTCTTACTCCAATGGAGTATATGTGCCGTAATTATGATAAAATCAAAGGTCATCTGTCCGCTGTCTATTCGATATTGTTGAGCGCATCGACAAAGCTGAACTATATGGTCCACTGGGAGACCGATCTGAAGGAAACCCTGGAATTGGACGACTGGCATAGGATAGCAGAGACAGCCTCTCGGTCGCTCATCAATACATCAATAATAGAGGCGAACTACAAGGTTCTGCTAAGGTGGTATATATATGTATATGGACATGCCCCAAGGTTCGGAGGTTTTGGATCCGGGTATATAATTTCATTTACTCCCTCACTCAGGTTAACCTGATTAAGTCAGCTAAACAAGCACTACTAGGGAGCAGAATAGTAGAGGCCTCCAAGAATTGCAGGCGACTCTTGACATTTATATTCATTTCAGCAAAGATAACCATCGCTAGGAACTGGAAATCGGCGGCTCTGCCATTTGATCAGTTTAAAGGTAAATTGTCTTGGTTGATGCTGAACGAATGGTTGACGGCATTGGCTCAGGACAAAATGAAGCTCTTTCATAGGGTGTGGGACCCTTGGCTTCATTACCTCACTAATGACCCTGGAGGACCTCCAGCTTAACATTGTTTTTTCTTTAGGGGCGTCGGGGTGCTGGATCGAGGCTCCTTCCCTCCCTCCCCCTTCTCCCCCTTCTCAACTATTCTTTTCTTGCTTTGTTTCCTTCCCCCCTATTTCCTTGCTTCTAATTTCTTATTGAATGTTATTTTTGGAGTCAGCCCCAGGCCTTAGAGGTCTGCACGACTCCCTGCTTTCACCGGTTTATAAGTAATTAATAGGACCATTGTCGGTCTGAACTGCACTGAGAGTTGCCCGCACAGGCTGGGGAGTCGAACCCCCCCGACAAGCAGATGGGGGGACGGCTCCTCTGGGCGGGTAGTTCACCAGTCGAAACCCGAGATGTCGGGGGGAGTTGGTGGTTCAGGGGTGCAGTAGTTTTCTGTAAGATATCCAAAAGTGCCATTACGCTTCCAGCCCATGCTAGAGATTCTTCAGCAGATTTGTTTTTTGGGTACTATAACATGGGCCCCTGGGCGTTATGATTCTAACGACTGGAATCCCAGAAGCGGTAATATGACTGTACAGTGTCTTGATGTATATTTTTATACTTTTTGTATGACGAAAACTTTAATAAAAAGATTGAAACATAAAAATCACATATTTGTCAATAGCAATAGTTTTTGGTATTTTATAACAATAAATTATTACCTGTTGATCCTACAGCAGATCTGTTTTTGTTTTTTTTACCTTTTACAGTCGTTCTGAAAGTGAACCCCTTATATCACAGGGGAATGTCATCCTAATGGGGGGCTTTAATTACCCCGACATTAACTGGGCAAAGGGGACAGCTCACTCATTAAGCACTTCCAGACAGCCCTTTGTACATATTCTGCAGCAGGGCGGCCCGGCTGCGCAAAACAACATACCTGTACATTGTGGACGCCCCTGCCGTCCCCGCGGCACTCGATTTGTTAAAGAACCGATCAGTCTTCACTCCCTGTCACAGTGTCATATTTTTATTTTCAATCAGAGAAAGGTTTTTATTGTACATGAAAATTTAGATAACATACATTTAAGTATAGACTGCATAGGCAATTATTAGATATTCAGAGACACGTTTTACTCTACATAAAGGATGAACTTGTTTGCAGAGAGTCTACACATTCTAAACAGTGGTAAGTACAATAAGAAACTAAACCTCCCATAAACAGAACACATAACATTAAAGAAAATAAAAAAGGTTTTTACTCAAGTCAAAACTCTTGCAGTGCACACATCCCGTCCCTATAAGGTAGACACCCTAAGGCCCGGTTCACACAGGGGCGGCACGACTTCGGGGGCGACCTCGGCGGCGCAATCTCAAGACGACTTGAGACGCCCCCTGAGGCGATTTGCATAATGACTTCTGTATAGAAGTCAATGCAAGTTGCCCTGCGTCGCCCCCAAAAGTAGTACAGGAACCTTTTTCTAAGTCGGAGCGACTCAGGTCGCTCCTATTAGAACGGTTCCATAGCACAGACCGGGACGCGACTCCTCAGGCGACCAAATCATTTGAGGAGTCGCCCCTATGTGAACCGGGCCTTAGTCTGCCCATTGTCTTCTCCACACTCTGTACAGGGCCTCCTCAAGTTTGAAGTAGCCTGGTAAGTATGAGCTGAGAGGGAGCTACTCCGGGTGTATCCAACCATTCTTGCCATATGTTTTGAAATGTCCGAGGGGCATTTCTATTAAGGTACGTATTTCTTTCCTGTATCACAATATGATTTACATAGATATGAGCAAATCTTGCGGTTCATGCACCTTACTCACAATGTACTCTGTCGTCCTCGGGGTGACCCTAAACATGATCGGCTCCACAAAATTCACCCCCCTCGTAAACCAACAATTTGCAGCCGTGTTTATCCCCGATCAAGATGTCTGCATTGATGAGTCCCTGATTCAATTTTCTGCCCGCCTTGTTTTCAAACAGTTTCTCCCCAGCAAGCGTGCCAGTCATGGGGTCAAGATGCGTAAGCTCTGGGACAGGGCAACAGGCTTTACATATAATTTTTTGGTTTACAAGGGAAAAAATAGCTTGATGTCACCCTTATTCTGAAAAGGGGTATCATTTATACGTGGACAATTTGTATACAAGCGTGCCACTTTTTAAACACCTCTTTCAATTAGAAATTGATGCATGTGGCACCGTGCGATCTAATCACCGGGGCTTCCCCCAACGGCTTGTAGATACCTGATATAGACGGGGGGAGACAGCCTGCTTGAGGTCCAATATATTGCATGCAGTGAGATGGAAGGACAAACAGAATGTTTTCGTTCTGTCTTCCATTCACGCAGACACGGCAGTCCAAATCTGGTGTTTTTGAGAAGCCCCTCTGTTTCCACAAATACAACCTTAAAATGAGAGGGGTGGACTTCAACGACCAGATGATGGGGTCGTACTTAATTGCCCGTAAGGCCAGATGCTGGTACAAAAAAGTGTCTGTATACTTCCAATTGGCTCTGTTCAACGCTTATGTACTATACAAAGAGTCTGGAAGAACTGGATCCTTCCCAAAATTCCCAAAATTCCAGGAAGATCAGATAATCACAGCCCTTCTGTATCATTTTGGTGTAAATGAGGCACATAGGAAGCCATTGTTTACTATGTGCCCTTGCAGGGACCTGCTTTGATCTGGAGCCTAAAAACGCAGGTCGCTGCACATGGTGTGAACGAGCCGCCAAAGCAATGACTGTTTGCCAAAGGTAATACATCCACTTTTGCTTTAGTTTTTATAAATCGACCGCAAAGACAGGACTATGAAGCTTGGCAGATGTGGTGGGGAAGGTTGAGGGGAAGCAGCAGAAGCTCCTGGGTGATTGGCAAGCATTAGGCCAGATTACATGCATGGCTGTCCAGAACACAAGCTCACAAAGTTGAGCTGATTAGCCCTAATTCACAGAGACTGAAGATTACCAGTAAAAATAGTAAGGCGATAGCGGAGCACAGAGTGGCTGCTGGCGCTTCCCATGACTAATGACAATTTAAAAGATGCTTCAATTCTTTATATGTGGCAGAGCAGCAGATTGAGATGACATATGCACAAAGCTGTGGCATTAATCAAATTAATGCATTCTGAAAACATGGCTGCCTCTCTAGATCTGATATGGAAAGCCCATTGTCAGAGACGCGAGATTAGAAAACAGTTTAACAGCTCCTATGCAATCTGTTATCCCTAAATATTTGATGTGTATTTAAAGAGGAACTGCAGTCTGCTCACATAATTTGTAATAAAAACATCCCGGCCATTCTGAAGCTTTCCTCCAACCACTTTTCATATTATTTTATATATACTGTGATTCTGTATTTGCCAAATATGCTGCAGAAATCTCGCTCCACTGAGTCTGGCTGCCACCATTTTAACTGTGGACAGCTGAAGCTGCTGCCTGTTCACTTCCTGGATTTACACAAACACACAGAGGCCCACCTCCAGCTCTGCAGCTCTCATTTGCCTTCTTATGACTCACCCCCTCCCTTCCTGGCAAACTCTCACAAGAGTGAAAGAGAGAGCTGTGCATGATGTCATAAGCCTAGGCTAATGACCAGGAAGTGGGCTGAATGAGGTATTTACTGGCAGAAAAAATAAAATGTTTTACTATCCAAAGTTAAAACAAGGGCAAAAGATTTAATAGATGAGAAGATGAAAAAATGACAGAAGGTCCGCTTTAAAGAGTGTAGCGGGTGTTTGAATTTAGGGGAGGCATCTGGGTGGTAGTGTAACCCAGATGCATTGATTGTTAGGGCATCTGAGACCCTTTTGTGGTTCTTGGAGGACTCTGGTGGTGTGAGGTTCCCTGCGGCCTGCAGGTGGCGCTGTCGCCCTGGGCCGGAGCTGAACACTCACCGCAAGACTGCATCCCTTTTTGTCCTTTCCTGGCGCTGGTACAGCGGGGCGGGGAACCTGCTGTGACGCAAGGGGAGAGGAGATAAAAGGGGCGGACGCCCTGACCTTGGGGTTCGGAGTTCGGAGTTGGAGGACGCGGCCGCACCCAGGCACCTTCAGCCTGGGTGCTGGCGTTCCGGAGTTCCGGGCCCAGGTGCTCTTGACCTGGCTGTAGCGGGAGATGGAGTCCATCTCAGGCACCTTTAGCCTGGGGTGAGGTACTATGGCGGAAGCCTGGAGCTCAGTACCTTCGACTGAGTTCTGCGAGGGTGGAGGAATCCAAGGGGGCCCTAACTCCTTGGGTGCCCGTGTCTGAGACGAGGAGGCCGGTGAGCGGAACTTCTCCGGAGAGTCCAGTGCAGCATTGCTGGTGACGGAGAGGCCTCCGGTAACTGTCTTGGATGGATGTCTTCCCCCTGATAGGGGCTACGTTAGCGAAGGTAATCCATGTTCTGTTCAATATAGTCAGTGGCAGTGACTATTCGCCATTGGTGACACCACAGTGGTTAGCTCTATCTAAAAGGATTGTGCCTCGACCTACTCCCTAAAAATACTTAAGTGTTCGTTGGGTCCCAACCTGTCTGTGCTGAATGACTATTTGTTGATGTAGCGGGTATGTACTTTCCCGGGTGTAAATTTGAACTTGGCAGAGACATCAGTGATGTGTAATTCCCTGGCAGCCCAGCAGGTGGCGCTGTCGCTCTGGGTTGGGGTTGAATCGTTGCTGTGTGTCGCGCTTCCTTTTTGTCCTCCCTCGGCAGCGGTATGGTGGGGCGGGTAACACGCCGTGCTTGCTGGGAGAGGGTATAAAGGGGCCGGCCATCTTTGTCACGGGGGAGTCCCAGGCACCTTCAGCCTGTGGACGGTGGTTCGTGACGGTCCTCTAGGCGGGCCTAGGCCTAGAGGACAGCCGGAGGTTGTGTTCCATCCCAGGCACCTTTAGTCTGGGGTGAGATACTCGGATGGAGGATCTGGAGCTCAGTGCCCAACACTGAGTTCCGCGAGGGAAGGAGATCCTAGGGAACCCTGGGAGTGGGTACCCGAACCCGGAGGGCGTAATGGACCGGGGGGAGCTCCTCACTCGAAGACCTGGTGCAGCATATTGCCAGTGACGGGTGAGTCTCTCATCGGAGACCGCCTGGAAGGAAATCCCCCCCCCCCCTCGCTCGGAGACCGAAACCCACTTTCAGGGAGGAAAGTGGAGAACACATTGTGTCTGGTCCTAGTCGCATCCACACCTCCTTTTCTGTTCTGTTTCTACCAAGGGAGTTCAACTGATTGTGTTCATTCGAGAAGAATAAAGGAGTGTTGAACTTTAGAGGTGTGGGGCTCATTTCCTGACAGACATTGTTCAAGGTAACTCTCAGGGGAGGCTCCAGGTGCACAACACTGACCCGAAGGTAAAAGAACTTTGCTTGTATCACACTGACACCTGTGGTGAAGGCCAGGCGTGGTGTCCCCGCTTCCTCCCCTCTAAAAGATACCCCTAGACAAGAGAGAGACGAACTGAAGAAAAAGAGGGGAGTGAGGAGGGCGCTACATTGAGAAGAATAAATACGAGTTGAACCCTTTTCAGTGTGTGGAACGTCAGTTACTGGAAGCAAAGGGGGGTCATTCAGTAAAAGATTTGACTCTGGGACATACACACAAAGCCCGATAGTTCTGGCCTTCACCTCTACGCATTGGAGGACATGGGCCGTGGTGTATCTCATCCCTCCCCCCAGTACTAACCCCTAGAGGAGACAAACAAGCCGTGAATGAGAAGGGGTGAGAGGGGTGAGGTCGCTACAAGAGGATGAACACTCAATCTTAACTTGTGACTTTATGTTTCAAATAATGTCTATAGAATGACAACAGTTAATAGTGAGTTCATGGGGCAACCAACAGAAGCATTTTTTTTTTTTACTGGCTTTCCTCCTTGGAACATGATGCAATCTCCAAAAGTCTTTGACTGATAGACAAAAACACAACATGAACAGGTTGCATGTTATCTGATCCCAGGGCACCTCTAATCTGTGACTTTATTTTTCAAATATAATGACAACAGTAAATTACAAGTTTATGTGGCAACCAAGAGAAGCAGTATTTTTTTAACTGGCTTTCCTCCCTAGAATATAAGGTTGGCCATAGACGGAGCAGATATCTTTCCTGCATTCATGGGTTTGCAGGAAAGAAATTCTCCCTGGGAGGGGGCCAGGGGAAGCCATCCCTGCCGGGAGAACACAGTATGCAAAATGTAATAAAGTGCACAAAGGGTTAAAAGCATTTACAAGATCGTTGAGTGTTAAAAGACATGCGGGGGGGGGGGGTAAGCGATTTTTCGCAGACAATGACTGGTGTTAGTGCTTCAATCATTCTGGCACCATGGTTGTTATGGTGTCAGGATGATTGAAATGCATTGTTTCTATCATTACATTGTAATATAAAATGAAATAGTTCAACTCACCATAAAGCAGAATGAGTGGGAGCCCCGAGTGTGTCACTTGCCACCGTTGCTTGTCATTTACCACCAGATGGGGATGTCACTTGCCACTCTGCCTGCCACCAGATGGGAATGTCACTTGCCATTCTGCCTGCCACCAGATGGGAATGCCACTTGCCATTCTGCCTGCCACCAGATGGGAATGTCACTTGCCATTCTGCCTGCCACCAGATGGGAATGTCACTTGCCACTCTGCCTGCCACCAGATGGGAATGTCACTTGCCATTCTGCCTGCCACCAGATGGGAATGTCACTTGCCACTCTGCCTGCCACCAGATGGGGATGTCACTTGCCACGCTGCCTGCCACCAGATGGGGATGTCACTTACCACTCTGCCTGCCACCAGATGGGAATGTCACTTGCCATTCTGCCTGCCACCAGATGGGAATGTCACTTGCCACTCTGCCTGCCACCAGATGGGAATATCACTTGCCATTCTGCCTGCCACCAGATGGGAATGTCACTTGCCACTCTGCCTGCCACCAGATGGGAATGTCACTTGCCATTCTGCCTGCCACCAGATGGGAATGTCACTTGCCACTCTGCCTGCCACCAGATGGGGATGTCACTTGCCACGCTGCCTGCCACCAGATGGGGATGTCACTTGCCATGCTGCCTGCCACCAGATGGGGATGTCACTTGCCATTCTGCCTGCCACCAGATGGGAATGTCACTTGCCACTCTGCCTGCCACCAGATGGGAATGTCACTTGCCATTCTGCCTGCCACCAGATGGGAATGTCACTTGCCACTCTGCCTGCCACCAGATGGGGGTGTCACTTGCCACGCTGCCTGCCACCAGATGGGGATGTCACTTGCCATGCTGCCTGCCACCAGATGGGGATGTCACTTGCCACGCTGCCTGCTAGCAGAATGGGGATTGCCACAGTTACCTGGCTGCTACCCAAAAAGTAGCAGTTTGTCACTAACTGCATGTAAAATCAAGCCCCCCCTCCCCCCCAGCATTGCAGAGTACTTGCAGCCAGGTACAACGCTGTCAGCCTCTCCCCTCCCACATGGGTTAACAGAGGCACATGCGAGTAAGAGATGAGAGTGAGGGCGGGCGGTGAGAGATGACATCATTCTCTCTCCTCTGTGACGAGCAGCCTTCGCGGCCCTGAAAGTAAGGGCGGAACAGCAGTGCGGACAATGAGATATCATGTAATCTCTCTCCCCCCGCCGCCGCACCCACCGCTGAAATTACTTGTCTCCTCCGCCGCACGGCGCCGCCCCTGCTCTCACTGCCGCCCCGAGGCCTGGCCTCGGTGGCCTTGTGGGAAATCCGGCCCTGTGGATGGCTCTACACTGCTCTCTACCTCCGTGTCGAAGATGGACACATGCCACAGATAAGGACTCCTGATTTTATCATGTCTTTTAACACTCAACGATCTTGTAAGTGCTTTTAACCCTTTGTGCACTTTATTACATTTTGCATATTACACTTAGAGGTGCCTTTCTTTTCCTTTTTTATATGTTCAGAGTTGCTTCTCCTCTAACCAAAGTGCTGCCAGAAGTGCCATCTCATCACTATCATCCCTCTGACCAGCTATCCACCTCCACCAGAGCGCCCTTATCTCCTCCCTGGGAGAACACAGTGATTGATGCTAGCAGCAAAAACATTTGCTAGCAGCAAAAACAGCTGCTAGCAATAATTGCATGTACAATCCTGCAGGCTAGTTGTACCCAAGTTGATTGATCAACTTTCAGACTGCCCATACATGGTTCAAATCTCTGTGACTCTAAAGCCTCATACTCACGATCGGATTTTCATCGGACAAAGCCGTGGAATTTTGTGCTCTTTAGCGCCACCCTTTGGGAAACTTCTGCTAATGTTGTGTTATGGTGAGCATTGCTTCTGAGTATGCGTGTTTGTACTGTGGATTTTTGTGTACACACGATCAGAACATCCGACAAGACAGATTTGTTGTCAGAAAATTTTAAAGCATGCTATCCAACATTTGTTGGCGGAAAATCCGACAACAATTGTCTGATGGAGCATACAAACGGTCGGATTATCCGACAACAGCCTGCCATCACACAATTCCCGTCGGAAAATCCGATCGTGTGTATGAGGCTTAAGATTTGAACTGTCTATGGCCAGCTTAATGCAATTTCCAAAAGTGCTCTGACAGATAGATAAACACAGAATGAACAAGCTGTATGTTATCTGATCTTAGGGCATCTCTTTTCTGCCCTCTATGGGAATGACTACTCTCCACAGACAGTGCCATCTGCTAATGTTATCACCAGAGCTGGGGCAACTGGGATGTGGGCCCAGTGAATGATCAGGGGGCAAAGCTGTATAAAAAAAATGAAAACTTCCCATTTCTCCTAGCTATTCTTGTATATATGTACACTGCCTGTGGTGCATGCATACTCTCACCTAAAAGCTTCCATGACACACAGGAAACTTTTTTCCGTAGCAGCTATGCTGTCAGACAGCCTGATAGAGTAGAGGAATAGGCACAGACACAATGATTGGTAGGGTGTAACGATTGGGTTTGTATATTATCTGTTCATCTGTTGCATGGGATTTGGATGTGATAATTAGTGACTCAACAGGTACTTAAGAAAAAAACAATGAAGTCAATTAAGATTAATTCGATTTAATTAATTGTCACTATTAGGAAACCAGTCCAGAGCAATTATGTGCAGCCGAAACTGGAGCTAATGCATGTAGACAGAAAGAGGCAACATGAAGGTGAAAGTGACAGCATTTGATGAAAACAAAACATGACAATTATTT
Organism: Rana muscosa; assembly: GCA_029206835.1. Lineage (NCBI taxonomy): Eukaryota > Metazoa > Chordata > Amphibia > Anura > Ranidae > Rana > Rana muscosa. Next base: position 104,388,570 of record CM055116.1, on the reverse strand, counting down.
ATGATATATTGTATTAGCAAACCAATTGTCATCTAGGGTTTAGATCTACTTTAACCACTTGCTGACCACGTACTGTAGCTTTATATTTATATATATATATATATATATATATATATATATATACACACACATGATTCTGCTCTTCCGTGTAAGGATCACATGCGTGCCACCGGCTGTGCTGTGATTACCCAATGGATGACCACTGGCACCTGCTGATTGGTGAGGAGAAAGATAGGACAGAGCTCTGTCTATGTAAACAATGCAGAGCTTGGTCCCATCAGTAGGGATGTGCTGGTTTTTGTTTGCCTGCAAAGCAGGGAATAATAACCAGCACATCCCTTAGTGAAAGCACCTCACAGTACACATAAACACTGGTTAAGCACACATTTAACCCTTTGATCGCCCTAGATGTTTAATCCCTTCCCAGCCAGTGTCATTGGTACAGTGACAGTGTATATTTTTAGTCACTGTATTAGTGTCACTGGTTCCCACAAAGTGTCAAAAATGTCAATTAGTGTCAGATTGTCTGCCGCAATATCGCAGTGCCGCTACTGTATAAATCACTGATACTAGTATAAAAAAATAAGTAAATAAAAATACCTGTATATACTGTATACCATAGTTTGTAGACACTATAACTTTTGTGCAAACCAATCAATATACATGTATTGGGAATTAAAAATGTTAAATAAAAATGTAACAGAATACATATTGGCCTGAATTTATGAATTTTTTTTTTTTTTAAATATGTTTTATAGCAGAAGTAAAAAAAAAAATGTTTTTTCCCAAATTTTCAGTCTTTATTTATTTATAGTGCAAAAAATAAAAACCCAGAGGTGATCAAATACCACTAAAAGAAAGTATCTCTTTGTGGGAAAAAAAGGAGATACATTTCATTTGGGTACAGCGTTGCATGACCACGCAATTGTCAGGTAAAATATTACAGTGTCGTATAGCAAAAATGGCCTGGTCATTAAAGGGGGTAAATCTTCCGGTTAAAGTAAAAATTTCTTGGGCACTTATTCACTCAACTTAATAATTTTAATATACAAATGAAAGTCAAACTGTTTATATATATATATATATAAATATACAGTATATACAGTATATACACGCACACATATATACACACCTTTTTTCTTCCTTTTAAAAAAAAAAGTAATCACATAATCTCTGTTCTCAACTGCATAAGGGACTTGGAGAGGTGGGGGTGGAGAAACAGCAGCACACTGAACTTCCCAGTAAATGGCTGTACCATGCTGGGAAGGGTGTGCTCTCATGCCTAGTGTGGTCAGTTTAAATTGGACAACAGGGGGACTGGCAGGATCACCAGGTATTTCACACAAAGGAAGCAATATAAAGAGAACAGGATACTTTTTAACATAAGTACGTGGTACAACAGGCACATATCAGGAACATGAAATGTTGGGGTAGCGTATTCTTTAAAAATAAAAAGAAAACTGTAAAGTTTTTACACTTATGAAAAGTAAGTAGCCTCTATGAAAATATCTTCTCACCCTTCTTTGTTCAAGTAGTACCTTGAGTGATATGGCAGCAGATTGGGGTGCCAGGGAAGTACATGTAAAGTATGTAAATGGTCTTTAGAGTCCTTACAGTTAGGGATGAGCCGAACACCCCCCAGTTCGGTTCCCATCAGAACATGCTAACATGCAATAAATTTGTTCGAACATCCGAACCCCGTTAAAGTCTATGGGACTCGAACATGAAAGTGCTAGTTTTAAAGGCTTATATGCAAGTTATTGTCATAAAAAGTGTTTGGGGACCCGGGTCCTGCCCCAGGGGACATGTATCAATGCAAAATAAAAGTTTTAAAAACTGCAGTTTTTTCGGGAGCACTGATTTTAATAATGCTTAAAGTGAAACAATAAAAGTGAAATATTCCTTTAAAATTCGTACCTAGGGGGTGTGTATAGTATGCCTGTAAAGTAGCGCTTGTTTCCCGTGCTTAGAACAGTCCCTGCACAAAATGTCATTTCTGAAGGAAAAAAGTAATTTAACCACTTCAATACCATGCACTTATACAGCTTCCTGCCCAAGCCAATTTTGAGCTTTCAGCGCTGTCGCAATTTGAATGACAATTGCGCGGTCATGCTACACTGTACCCAAACAAATTTTTTATTATTTTGTTCCCACAAATAGAGCTCTCTTTCGGTGGTATTTGATCGCCTCTGCGATTTTTATTTTTTGCGCAACAAATAAAAAAAGAGCGAAATTTTTAAAAAAAACTATGTTTTTCTTTGTTTCTGTTAATTTTTTTGTAAATAAGTACCTTTTCTACTTCAATGATGGGCACTGATAAGGCGGCACTGAAGGGCACTGATAAGGCGACACTGATGGGCACCGATGAGGTGGCACTGATGAGGTGGCACTGATGGGCACTGATGATGGGCACTGATAGGCGGCACTGATGGGCACTGATATGTGGCACTGGTATGCGGCACTGATGGGCACTCATAGGTGGCACTGATTGGCACTCATAGGCGGTACTGATTGGCACTCATAGGCGGCACTGATGGGCACTCATAGGCGGCACTAATGGGCACTCATAGGCGGCACTGATGGGCACTTATGGGTGGCACTGATAGGTGGCACGGACGGGCACTGATAGGTGGGCACTTATGGGCACAGATGGGCACGGATGGGCACTGATAGGTGGCACTGATGGACACTAGTAGGTGGCACTGGTGACACTGCTGCCTAGCAATGCCAGCCACCACACATTATTTTCTTGGCATGATCGTGCCAGTCAGTGCCCATGTGTGGGCACTGATTGGCATATTTTTTAATGTTTTTTTTTATATATTTTTTTTTTTACTACATGTGGATGGCCATGGGGGCCATCCACATGCTTAGGGCTTCCCTGGTGGTCCTTGGGGGCTTCCCTGGTGGTCCAGTGTGGGTATCCGAGGGGGGGCTGCGCTGATAAACAATCAGCGTGAACCCCCCCTGTCAGGAGAGCCGCCGATCGGCTCTCCTCTACTCGCGTCTGTCAGACGCGAGTGAGGAAGAGCCGATCAACGGCTCTTCCTGTTTACTTCCTGATCAGCCGTGATTCGACACGGGCGCGCGGCGGCTGTTATCCCGCAGGACGTCATATGATGTCCAGTGTGGATAACAGAACCACTTCCCGGACGTCAATTTGCTATTGACTGGGCGGGAAGTGGTTAAAAGTACTCACAGCTATTATGAATTGTCGGCTCCCGGCAATACAGAGAAAAGTCATAAAAAGTCATTGATAAAAAAAAAAAAATGCGTGGGGGTCGCCCCGAATTAAATTACCAGGTTCTTCAGGTCTGGTATGGAATTTAAGGGGAAATCTGCAACAAATAAAAAAAAAATAAAAAAAAAATGGTGTGGAGTTCCCCCCAAAAATCCATACCAGACCCTTTATCCGAGCACGTAACCTGGCAGGCCGCAGGAAAAGAGGGGGGATGATAGAGCGCCCCCCCTCCTGAACCGTACCAGGCCACATGCCCTCAACATGGGGAGGATGCTTTGGGGGTCTGTGACCCCTCAAAGCACCATGTCCCCATGTTGATGGGGACAAGGGCCTCATCCCCACAACCCTTGCCCGGTGGTTGTGGGGGTCTGTGGGTGGGGGGCTTATCAGAATCTGGAAGACCCCTTTAACAAAGGGGACCCCCAGATCCCACCCCCATGTGAATTGGTAAGGGGTATATTGTACCCCTACCATTTCACAAAGAAAGTGTAAAAAATTGTAAAAAAACATACAGACACCGTTGGGATAAGTCCTTTATTAAAAGAAAAGAAAAAAAAAAGATTCCAGCGGTGGTAATCCACGCTCGGTCTCCACTCCAACGCTGTCGGTATCCTGCGATGGATGATCTCTCCAGGTCCAGGCTCCAGAGATGAGATGTCCAGCGCAGCGAGGAACAGCATCCTGTCTCCACCGGAGACACCCCGGGAATAACGTTGCGGCAGCCTGACAGGTCTCGTATGTAGCTGAGGACGGGGCCACCCGTCACGTGACCCCATCCCCCTCTGACGCAAGGGGAAACCCGGGCTTTCCCAGTGACGTGCGGGTGACCCCGCCCCCCTCTGATGTAACGCAGGTTTCCCGTTATGGGATGGGAAAGCCATGTTGATGGGAAAGACTTTAAAATTAGCACTTTAGATTTCTCCCATAGACTTTTACAGGGTGTTCCGCGGCTTTTCAAATTTGCCGCGAACACCTCAAATTGTTCGCTGTTCGACTCGAACTCGAAGCTCATCCCCACTTACAGTTAAGTTAACCTGTTAACATTGCCCAGAATGTGAAAAATGCAGGTTCACTTTACAGGATAACTTCACCTTTGGTCAAGTTGTCCTTTAATTGATGGCCTTGAACTTGGTCATGGGCTTACCTTCAGCTGCAGTCCAGCAATGTTAGCTGTGTGGCCCTGTCTGGTGCAGAAAACTTCCGTTCAGCACTTTTTCATACTGTACTTGGTTTGGTCTCATCTGACCAGAGCACCTCTTTCCACATGTTTGCTGTGTCCCCCACATGGCTTCTCACAAACTGCAAACGGGACTTCTTATGGCTTTCTTTCAACAATGGCTTTCTTCTTTCCACTCTTCTATAAAAGGTCAGATTTGTGGAGTGCACGACTAATAGTTGTCCTGTGGATAGGTTTGCAGTTGTGCCATACTCTTTCTATTTTCGGATGATGTATTGAACAGAGCTCCGTGAAATGTTCAAAACTTGGGATTTTTTTTATACCGTAACCCTGCTTTAACTTCTCCACAACTTTATCCCTGACCTGTCTGGTGTCTTTCTTGTGGGGTCACGCGGCGATCGAGGTCGCGCCATGTTGCTAGGACACGGACCCTGATCTCTGTAAAGAGCCACTGACACAGCTCTTTAATCATGTGATTGGCTAATCACAGCCGGTCACATGTAATCAAGGAAGTGCCGGTAATCGTCGCTTCTCGCCTCAAACTGACAGAGTGTGTGGCGAGGAGAGCCGATCGGCGGCATCTCCTTGCAGGGGACAGTAGGAGATGTAATCAGGGAACTGATGATCAGTGCTCTGATTACATTAGAGCGCCAGAAGTGCCAGCCATTAGTGCCCATTAGTGATGCCAATCAGTGCTGGCTTTCAGTGCCGCTTTTCAGTGCTGCCCATCAATGCCACCCATCAATGTGCATCAGTGCCCAATAGTGTCGCCCATCAGTGCCGGCTATCAGTGCCCGTCAGTGCCACCTATCAGTGCCCACCAGTGCCACTTATCAGTGCCGCCTATCAGTGCTCATCAATGCCACATATCATTGCCCATAAGTGCAGAATATTAGTGCCTCCTCATCAGTGCCATCTAATCAGTGCCCATAAGGGCCACCTCATCAGTGCCCATCAGTGCAGCCTATCAGTGCCGCCTCCTCAACTTACATCAGTGAAGGAGAAAAATTACTTATTTACAAAATTTACTGATAGAAACTAAGAAAAACTTTTTTTTTTTCAAAATGTTCGGTCTTTTTTTTAAAAATAAAAATCCCAGCAGTGATTAAATGCCACCAAAAGAAATCTCTATTTTTGTGAAGAAAATGATAAAAATTTCACATGGTTACAGTGTAGCATTACTGGGCAATTGTCATTCAAAGTACTACAATGCTGAAAGTTGAAAAATGGCCTGGGCAGGAAGGGGGTGAAAGTGTCCTGTAGGTAAAAGGTTAAAGGAAAATTATAAAAAAAAAAAAAAAAAGATTAGTCAAACCCACAAGTGCTTTTTAACACTTTACCACTGCTATTTCTTTATATTGGCTTTTGAAATGCAGCAATTTAGAAATTGGATGAAAAGTTTAGCACCGGGAAAGATAAATATTGCATTTTATATAAACTATATTGATCAGACCAAAATGAGGGACAAATGAGGAGGAAAGAGGGACAGAGGGACATTTCTCCAAATCAGGGGCAGTCCCTCCAAATGAGGGACAATTGAGAGCTATGGACTAGCACAGGAGTGCCCAACCTTTTGAAGAGCGAGGGTCACTTAAGCAAATTGTTTACCAGTCATGGGCCACAATGAGCGGAGCAGGCGGATGACAGGTCCAAGTCCACTCCGCATATGCAGAGCTGACACAGACACAGCCTGCTCTACTCTATGGGCCCTCCGATCCGATCTGCCCAGATGCACAGGGACGGATCGCCCCTTCTGTTTTTTTTTTTTAGAGGATCGGATTGGAGGTAAGTCGGTGTAAATGGCCACACGTCTGTTTACATCTGTGGTTCAATAGAGGTGAACAGAGGGTCTGATTGGGTTGGACCGATCGTGTAAAAAGCAGCCTAATGCCTCGTACACACGACCGGTTTTCCTGGCAGGAAAACTGCCATGAGAGCTTTTAGCCGGGAATCCCGGCTGTGTGTATGCTCCATCGCAGTTTTCCCGACAGGAAAACTGCCGGGAATCCCGGCGGGAAAAATGAGAACATGTTTTATTTTTTCCCGTCCGGATTCCCAGCGGTTTTTAAGCCGGCAGTTTTTCTATGGGGAAAGCCTGCAGTGGAGCATACACACGGCCGGGTTTCCCGACCAAAGCTCTCATGGCAGTTTTCCTGCCAGGAAAACCGGCCGTGTGTAGGGGGAAAAAGCTACCGAGCAGGTTCTCAGTTTTCCCCTCGGAAAACCGGCCGTGTGTAGGGAGAAAAAGCTACCAAGCAGGTTCTCGGTTTTCCCCTCGGTTTTCCCGGCGGACTTTTTACTGCCGGGAAAACCGATCGTGTGTACTAGGCATAAGGCTACTTTCACACTGACGCACTGTGGTTTACCCACACGAGGGTGCAGTGCAGTGCACCTGTGGGTTAGTTGCACTTTGCCCATACTTCTATTATATCCTGCAGGGGTGGTGCACCAAACTACCAGGTAATAACAGAAGTCTATGTTAGTAACTTACTACGTTTTCGCCACCGTCCTTCTCCCCCTCTTACTCGTCGGACCTCCTCCTCATTATGCGGGAAAATATCACCCCACCTATGACAGGCGTTAACACTATACAGGAAGCATCAGCTTATGCGGCTCTGCTCCGCAGCCACTTGCTTCCTCTACCGCTGGCTTCATTCACAACACTCTTGCTCTGGGATGGTGGGTCAACAACCCACAATCTGGGCTTGCCAACCTGCCATCCCAGAGCAGGAGGTTGCGGGCCACATCAGAGGGCTCCGCGGGCCACTGGTTGGGCACCCCTGGACTAGCATCTCCTAAGGCTTTGTGGCCCAGTATCAGCCTTCTTGTGGAGCTTCTCCTATCACCATTATTATAGTCCTCTGTCTGATGCACAGTACACTATTATGTTAGGACAGTTTTCAATGTACTCAGCAGCCAAAGCAGTGTCTTCAAGGAACAAAAAAAAAAAAAGTGAAATGTAATTTAAATGGGAGTTCTCCAGTTGTAAGCAAATATATGTAAATCTTTAATTTAATGTTCCCATTAGCCAAATTCTACATCTAGACCTGCTGGTTTGAGGCACAGATACGATCACTATATATAAACTTTGCATATAGCTGTTTTAAGCTAGGTATGCATCATCATTTTTACTGTATAGTAAGGATAGCTGCACATTGATACAGAACATGCATCAAAGTTGGAGTAGAAGGAAAGAACAATGAACACAATAAATTGACATCTTCTGTAACGGCAATCACTGAAAAAAGTGTCTTTATATGGCAGGTCAACCCAAAATTATATTTCTGTTATAGATGGAAATCACAGGACACAGAACATGGAAATGCAATTATTTTAGTAAATATAAACTGCTAAATACCTTTTCTCATTAGCAGTATATAGCAGTCTTGTGACTTCTATCACTGTCTGGTTAAAGTTTGTAGGAGGAGTTTTCATTCTGCTCTGACTGTCCTATGAGTCTGCAGGACCATTGACCCTCTGTTTGGACAGTGCTGATTGGCCCTGTGCTGATCACATGCACACTCCTACAAAAAAAAACAACCTCTCTAGCAATACACACCAAACTGAGCATGTGCAGAGTGCCACCAAGGCTCTGTATGATCAGGAGATGGATTGGGGACTGTGGAAGAAGGGGAGGGTCAGAGAAGACAGGATCAAACAGCCTTTTTACACAATGTGGAGGATTAACCCCTTAGATTCCACAGTGAGTTTAACAAAAATTCATTACTGCATATACAGGCTGATTTTACTGTTGTGGGTTTAGAAACACTTTAAGTGTATTTTCTTCTGTGTTAATTGTACTACTTGGTTAATGCTTCCCAGCAGAAGTGCTGCTGCCTGAGAAGCCAGAGGTAACTCTTCTAGCTAGACTTTCTGCCCTGCCCCCTGCTAGATGAGTCCTCTTAACAACATGAATAATGTAGGAAAAGCGGCAAAACAAGGGGATAAATAAATGTCCATAGTTTGCCTCAGTAGACTCAATATGTTACCTTTAGCTGTCCTGTAAGAGATGCAGACCTCAGGGCGGCAGCCCGTAGACTGACAAACGCCAACTAAGTGTGTGCACTCTAAATGCTGTTAAGAGGACTTATCTAATTGTCTTCTTTTTATGGTCCCTTTGAACAAGTACATCTTGGCTGCTGACTTTAATCAGGCGTCTCTTGTGGATGCGCTGCAGTGGCCGGCTTTGGATTCATGATTGCCCACCCTATATTACTGTGTGGACCTTCTCAGCCAGCCTGTATTTCCCATTACTGCTTTTATCCTCTTATGATTTCTAGTGAACCCTATATATGTAAGTACTAGTAGCCTTGATACAATACATTGTGCAAAAGTGTAATTGTTGGCACTTTTCTGTATTACTGTATAAATATTACTACATAAATATATTTATATTACAGATAAGGATCAAATCACCCAATTGTAAACTTTCCCTGATGAAGGAAAATATATATCAATGTGAATTTCCTAAACATGTCGGGATGTATGCTGTAAATCTATTCGACTGACCCAGGCTTGACTTGGGCAGTATTTTGGATTGTGAGCTTTGGGTTGATCTATATACCTTGTATACGATTGGTTCATTGATGTACTTTTCATATTTTAAAGTGAATTTCGTGTTTATATACAATTAATAATATATCCACAATTTTTCTACAATTAATAAATTTGGCACTTGTGTGCCTTTTTTTATATATACTCCATTTTCTTTACGTTTCTGCCTAAAAAGTCCTAAGGGGCGACCCCCAATGCACTTGTTGCATGTCTTTCTTATTTATCTGGAAGATATGATTTGGGAAACCTAAGTTAGGATGAGCTAGATCTGTGTATGGAAGGATCTTTGAGACACTGTGCCACATTAACTTTGTGATTTTAACATGGAGGAACCCCTTTAACCTTTTAGTCTTCATGACCAGGCCATTTTTTACTATACGGCACTGCATTACTTTAACTGACAATTGCGCGGTCATGCAACGCTGTACACAAATTAAATTTAAATCGTTTTTTTTCCCCACAAATAGAGCTTTCTTTTGGTGGTTTTTGATCACTTTTTGTGCTATAAACAAAAAAAGACGGAAAATTTTGACCAAAAAAACCCAATATTTTTTACTTTCTGCTATAAAACACATCCAATAATTTTTATTTTTTTTTAATATATCTCTTTATTAAATTGTTTTCCATACAAAAAAATATACATTTTAGAACTTACATTTATAAAATTCCACTGACATTAATTTCATTAAAGGGGAGTTCCAGCCTTTTTTTATGTTTATTAAAAGTCAGAAGCTACAAAAAGTGTAGCTGCTGGCTTTTAATAAACATACACTTACCTGTTCCACTGTCCAGCGACGGGCCACAGTCAAACTGCCGCTTACCAGAAATACTGACTCTTACAAGGGATGTAATGACAGGAGAGATAGGCCTTGGAGACAGAGCCGCGGTCCGTCAGTGTTCCATCTCAACATTATGAGAACGATTGGAGACATATCTATCAGATGAGCGTGGATAGCTGATTGAGCCATTCAGAGACCCGGGCAGGGAAACAGCCAACTGTGTATACTGATCCCTTGTAAGGATCAGTATTTCTGGTAAGCGGCAGTTTGACTAGGGGTGGTGGATTTCTTTCTGTCCGAACACAGCAATTTTCTCTGGTGTTTCCATGTTTGATGTCACCATTGGTTACTAAGAAGATTGATATTTGCAGTAGTAACCTTCAGCGTTAAAATCCCAGTTTTACTGACCTTGATACATCAAGTAGTCTCATGGACTGCATGGATTCTGTTACATATAATTCTTTTAATAAGTTTGGTGTAATAGGACATTAGATTTTGGGGTTCATTGCCCCCACTTTTACCTGTATGGTCACCCAAACTTCTCACTTCAAGTACAGGATTCTCTAGATGCCAGAGACTTGACATATTGTTCTGATTCTCACATCTTGTTGCGCAGCTTAATTTAACCTTTGGAGAAACCCTGATAGAATGGTGCTCCAGATTTACAGAGAATATAAAAAGGAATCCTGTGTTGAGCTTAACAGGTATCTTATTGACCTCCTTTCTGAAAGTACTAGTTACCTACCTGTCATAGTGCTATTCTGGCTTAGATACTTCCAGAAACCGATTTGGCTTAAAGTGTGGGTCAGGCCAGAAACATTAGATTTTTTTTTTTTCAAATAACAATTTTATTGTGTTTTTCTACAAAGAAAATACAAAGGGATGTAAGACTTTAAAAAATGGAGTACATTACGTTTCCAGGTTGTCAAACAGAGACAGTAAGGTTTTATCCATATACTTGTAAGCAATAGCAGGCACCCAACCAAAGATGGAAGTGATGCAGAAATGCGTCATAAAAAAACGAAATCAAACATCCAGCAAACTATTCGGGACAAAGGGAGCAAACATTAGATTTTTACTGCTCTATGGGGCTCCATTAGAGAGATTCTCACTCACATTCTATCTTGTGTAGCGGGGTCCTCAAATTGATGGGATACACCTGGGCAATAGTGTGACCCAGGTGTATAATTGTGTTAGGATTCAGACCCCTTTTTGTTTCGTGGAGGATTGGAGGATGTAATATTCTCCTTTGCCTGTGGGTGGCGAGGTACCCACAGGCTTCAGGTAGAATCATCTTCGCAGTGCTCCCTGTTTTGTCCCTTCCTGGAGATGGTATGGCTGGGGCGGGGAACCCGCCGGGCCATTGATGGGAGGAGATAAAAGGGGGAGACGCGCTTACCACGAGGTCTTGCGGAGAAGGAGGTCCTCGGAGGAGGAGGGTTGCGGTCCGCACTCAGGGCCCTTAGGCCTGGGTGCGGGAGATCCAGGAGTCTGGTCCAGGTGCCCATGGCCTGGTCCGGAGTCATGTTGGCGTCCATCCCAGGCACCTTTAGCCTGGGGTGAGGTACTATCGAGGAGGCCTGGGGCCCAGTACCTTCGACTGGGTCCCGCTAGGGTGGACTGTCCGAGGGTCCCTGGGCGGAGGGACTCGTACCTGAGGTGAGGAGGCCGGGGAGGTTACCCACTGGAGACCCGGAGCAGCACCAACCCGGTGACAGTGGGCCTCTGGGAACTCTCTTGGGAGGACACATCCCCCTGATAGGGGCCACAGCGTATCGAAGAGGGCTCCATTGCTGTTCATAGGGGTTGCTGGAAGAGACCCCATCCTTCCTGTTCTGTAACAGCCGGATTGGCTTAGGCGCCGCTGGTCATAGTACAGTGGCATAGAACTTAAACTTTAGGAAGTGCCTCGATCTGCTCGCCCCACCGTTGGCAAGGTTATAGGTCCCAACCAGTTTGTTGCAAAATAACTGTTTATTGTGCTTTGCGTATTGGAGTGTCAAATAAACAAGTGTTGGACCTTTCTTCGGTGTGCGAACTCCAGTTACTGGAAGCAAAGGGGAGGCTGGTGAGCTTGCAATTACAGACTCAGTGCATTCACAGAACACACCGGCCCGAGGAAACATCAGGAAGTGGCCTTCACCTCCCTACTACAATGGGGAGGACATGGGCCGTGGCGCATCTCACTCTCACAACCCAGGAACCCCTAGACATGAGCTGGAGTGTAACCGATAAAGTCGAAGAGGGAGTGAGGCCGCTACACGTGGGGGCTCGTCCTGGATAGAGTGTGTTCTAGAGATGGACTTGAGAATGTCTACATTTGAACTTTGCTGCCCAGAGGAGTTCCGAGCAGATCGGCCATATTACTGGCCAAAGTGCGTCCCTGCTCGGAGTTGTGGAAATGACCCTAACACGGGAAAGGCCCATGCGGAGGAGCGGAAAAAGGGAGAGGTCCAGCCGTGTGACGTACTGCACGTGGGGACTGTTAACGCACTGCGCCACGAGGCACCCCATGGCGACATCGTTCGTGGGCGGAGTCAAGAGGAAGCCCGCGAAAATGTACAGCTCATGGGAGGAGTCTGGCCAAGTGTGGGGATACACGTGGAGACTCCGGCGCGGGGTCAGTGCATGATGGAGCAGCAGATAGTCGGGATGACCTCAAGTGCCCCGTGGATTATGGTTCCTCACCCCACGAGAATGACTTCCTTTGCTGCCCCCATCACAGACACGGGGATAAGACTTAGGCCCCGAGGGCGGTTGGCTCTGTACACTTGCAGAGACACGGAGGCCCTCGGTGTGATCTGTCCCGGCTGTTCGGGACTGGTGGTCACCCTGAAGCCATTCGGGCGATGTGAGGAGTGCAGAGAATTCCTTTTTGAGGTCGAGTCGTCCACAGCAAGGCCCCGGGCCCTTCGCCTCAACCACCTCACGGGTACTGCTACTCCGGAAGGGGAGGTCAAGGCCTCTGTCGAGGTTCCCGTGCGCGCTGACCAGGGCGATGGACTGCCCAACAGAGAAAAAATCCGGGGATGCTGCCTCGGTCGCCACAAGTTCTCTGCTCCCACCACCGAAGAGGAAAGTTGGCCTAGTACAGGCATCCTATGGACGTGGTCGAGCTTCACCCCGCTGCTTGCCTGGCCTGGATGGCGCCGGTCGAGAAGGAAGTCCCGGACATCCCAGTCCTCTACAAGGGTCAGGTGAGCCAGGGGCTGGGACTGTGGTGGTGGTTGGAGGTGTCGGGGGCCCATTGGAGGTGGAGCCCCCCAGGGAGGTTGATTCTGTGTCCACCGGGAGATATCTGCCTGCGGAGATGTATGACACCTCCGACCTAGAGTCGCTGTCTGATTGCGGAGATGATGGCGAGATAGACGAACTGTTCAGCCGCAAGGGCTGGGATAGAGTGCCACTTCTTGCTTCCCGTGCGGTACGGGATTCACCTATGTACACAGGAGACAGCACGCCTCGGGTGGAAGACCCGCAGCTTACGAGGGAACCTACCCCTCCACCTGTGTCCTCATCTACTGTTACCTCACCTACTTTGGTTGTGGGGACACCCCGCGCTTCTCTGAGAGCGCCGAAAGTCATTTCCAGGGAGCTGGTAAAGGTACCTCGGCATCCGGAAGCTATTGTGCTGCCTGGAACTGGAGAGAAAGACACTATGCCACCTTTGGCCCGCTTGCAGAGACTGTTTTGCCATAAAGTAGCTCGGGAATATGGGTGGGAGTACCCGTATCTACCCCGGGACTTGCTGTATGAGGTGGAAGTCTGGAGAACAAGATGGTATGACGAGTTTGTGTGGGACAAGTTGAAGGTGCCCCATGCTCGCAGGTACCTGGAATGTGTGCCGGCAGTGTCTAAGAGGTTTGAGGACTGCAAAGCTGAATGGAAATTGGGGCGCCATATCCATGCTGACAAGATAGTCATTTGCAGAAGAGAAGGAGAAGATGTCGAGTATTCGATAGAGGCATTTGACAAACACCTGAAACCCCTGTACCTGCCGGATCCAAAGTTTTACTTATAGGAGAAAAGAACTCCTGTTTATTTCTTTTGTGCACTTGAACTTTCTGGAAGAGCCATTCCCAGACACGCAGGACTGTGCCCTGCTTTTGTTTTTGTTTGGGTTTTTTTCTTTTTCTCGTTGGAGACTTGGGGACTGTTGTGTTTTCGTGTTTCCCCTTTTCTTCATGTGTCAAAGGCAAGGACATTTGGGAATAGTGGCAGAGTAGGGAAAAGCTGGAAGAACGAAGATTCGTTGAGAGTCATGACCGCGGCGTTGTCACCAGGTGGCAGTGTTGCGCAACAAATGTTTGAAAATATTTCACCCACACATCACCTTGCTTGTTGGAGTGAGTGGGTCTCTCGGCTGACGGGCTCACTCATCCCAAATGACACGAAATTATGTTAGGATGTTGTTTTTCTTTCCCCTGCAGGAGAATCGTCAGTCAAGATCATTGAGAGTGGGTGGCTCTTAGACAGTGTGGGAGAGGGGCTGTGACTATGCAGATGTTTAAAGTGTTTTATGACATAAGTTGTTTTATATGTTCCCCATTCCCTGAGCAGGTCTTGGCACTTGGGAAATTTAGAGGAACTGCCTCAGGGGTTTCACTCCATGTCACCACTTTATGGGAGGCATGGGTGTGCACCTGACGCTGGGGACCAGCGTCAAATTACAGGGGGGAGTGTGTAGCGGGGTCCTCAAATTGATGGGATACACCTGGGCAATAGTGTGACCCAGGTGTATAATTGTGTTAGGATTCAGACCCCTTTTTGTTTCGTGGAGGATTGGAGGATGTAATATTCTCCTTTGCCTGTGGGTGGCGAGGTACCCACAGGCTTCAGGTAGAATCATCTTCGCAGTGCTCCCTGTTTTGTCCCTTCCTGGAGATGGTATGGCTGGGGCGGGGAACCCGCCGGGCCGTTGATGGGAGGAGATAAAAGGGGGAGACGCGCTTACCACGAGGTCTTGCGGAGAAGGAGGTCCTCGGAGGAGGAGGGTTGCGGTCCGCACTCAGGGCCCTTAGGCCTGGGTGCGGGAGATCCAGGAGTCTGGTCCAGGTGCCCATGGCCTGGTCCGGAGTCATGTTGGCGTCCATCCCAGGCACCTTTAGCCTGGGGTGAGGTACTATCGAGGAGGCCTGGGGCCCAGTACCTTCGACTGGGTCCCGCTAGGGTGGACTGTCCGAGGGTCCCTGGGCGGAGGGACTCGTACCTGAGGTGAGGAGGCCGGGGAGGTTACCCACTGGAGACCCGGAGCAGCACCAACCCGGTGACAGTGGGCCTCTGGGAACTCTCTTGGGAGGACACATCCCCCTGATAGGGGCCACAGCGTATCGAAGAGGGCTCCATTGCTGTTCATAGGGGTTGCTGGAAGAGACCCCATCCTTCCTGTTCTGTAACAGCCGGATTGGCTTAGGCGCCGCTGGTCATAGTACAGTGGCATAGAACTTAAACTTTAGGAAGTGCCTCGATCTGCTCGCCCCACCGTTGGCAAGGTTATAGGTCCCAACCAGTTTGTTGCAAAAGAACTGTTTATTGTGCTTTGCGTATTGGAGTGTCAAATAAACAAGTGTTGGACCTTTCTTCTGTGTGCGAACTCCAGTTACTGGAAGCAAAGGGGAGGCTGGTGAGCTTGCAATTACAGACTCAGTGCATTCACAGAACACACCGGCCCGAGGAAACATCAGGAAGTGGCCTTCACCTCCCTACTACAATGGGGAGGACATGGGCCGTGGCGCATCTCACTCTCACAACCCAGGAACCCCTAGACATGAGCTGGAGTGTAACCGATAAAGTCGAAGAGGGAGTGAGGCCGCTACACTTATAAATGGCCAGCACCCACTGTGATTATACTCAGTGGGAGCCTGTCAGCAAGTCCTGGTCAATGATTCGAAATCAGGACCTGCTGATCGGCTGTGTACAATCACAGTCCAGAGCTCTGTGTTGACGATCAACACAAAGCTCTGTACAGAGAGAAAGATCCCTCTGTTTCTCTTCCCTGCAAAGATCTATAAGTAAAAGCAGCACATTTTACACATAATCCACATACTCAGGCAAACATTTAATCCATTGATGTTAACCCCTTCCCAGCCAGTGTTATTAGTACAGTGACAGTGAATGAAATTATCAGAAAGTAAAAAAACATATGTAGCGGGGTCTCCTTTAATGGCCCCAGGACTACGTTACCCAGAATCCCATTCGGTACCCAGAGTGCAGTTGGCCACCGCAGAGACTCATGGGAGGGGCTATTTAAGAAGGAGGCGAGGCGGAGCTCGGCCTCTTTGGACACCGCGCTGCAAGCAACAGTCTTCCTGTGCAGATCTGCTGCAGTGCAAGGCCTGAAGCCTGGTGCCTTGCACAACTTCCGAAGAGCCTTTCACCCCACTGCGGAGCCTGGGTGGCATCTGACTTGTCGAGTGAGGACATCAGTTGGATCGGGGACCCGATCGTGGCAGATGCTGTGTGCGGAGACACAGCAGGTGGAAGTCCGGGACTGGGATCGTGTCCGGAGTGGTGAGCGAGCACTTGCTCAATCCAATAGACTGTACCGTGTTTAGGCCTATAGACTGCCTTGGCCCACCGATCATTTGTTTGTTACTTCACTGGAGACCAGTAGCAGGACAGAGTTTAAAGGATCTCCAGTATAGTGTTCCTTGTAACTGCCTACTTTGTGGATTACAAAAATACTGTTTCATCAAGTGCACCACCGAAAGTTTGCATGCGAAGAAATCCTTAATGAAAAGACTGAGATTTATTCTGTGTCAGGCCTGACCAGGGAGGGGAGATAGACTATTGTTTTAGTGCGCCATAGGGCGCGTATACAATAATAGCTGCGCGTGGTGGATTACCGCGCTGCGCCATTATTGCGTGCTATACCTATTGCTGCAGGGCTCTGTAAGCAAATTGTATGTGTTATGTTCTGCCTATGCCCTTTTAAAACTAAAGTAAAACCGTTATACTTGATCTCTCGCATCAGTGTGTTGTCTTATTGCAAAGAGGTAACCCTTGCAATACTGTTTGATTGTGATACAAGTATAATCCCTAGACTAGCTGTGCCAGAGTGGGTCGAGTAAGATTGCTGGGGGTTGGCGGTGCTGTACACAGGGCCCGAAACAAAATCCAGCGGCTCTCTTAACTGGGGGTAGCGCTACACGTGGGGGCTCTCGAGTCGGATCCTGTTGCAGCAAGTAACGCGCAAAAGGTACCAGCATGGACCCACTAGAAGTAGGACAGTGGTGCAAAGCGGTCGGCACAGATCCAGCCGGGGTAGTAGTCATAGAACTCCCAGGGATCTGGCAAGAAGAAGCGGTGAAGCAGCTAGTGATGTCGCTGTCCCCGCACCAGAAGGTATGGGTGGTGGATGTCAGGTCGAATTCTTCACTGACCCACGCACTAATAGAGTGGAAGAACGGAGTCCCAGAGCATTTCAAGAATCCAAGTGTAGAAGCAATAGATGATCAGACTTATAGCCCAATACACGCGCTGCCGCTCAAGCCAGGAGGATGGTTTCAGACACCGAAACTATCTCCATCACCCACCCCAAAAGCAGAAAAAGGGGAGAAAAAGGAAAGTCCCGGATCGCCACCTGCCACCCTCAGCGCAGAATTATGCGCAGCCCTGGGGGAAATTGTAGCCCAGTGTAAGAAGGATACTACATACTACCAAATGTCGGGATACAGAAAACTCAGAACATTCTCTGGAAGGAAACCTGTACCGTCGGGAGAAGAGGGGTTTGAGGAGTGGTTGGACGGTGCCACTCAGGCCTTAGAAGAATGGGAAGTCCCAGACCACAGAAAGAAGCAGAGAATTGCTGAGAGCTTGAAGGGGCCTGCTCTAGAGGCCATACACAACCTCAAGATGAGTAAAACAGACTGTAATGCACAGGACTATCTGGACATTCTACAGAATGTGTTCGGTGGAACAGAGAAAATCACTGAGCTCACTTACCAGCTGGAGCACTGCTACCAAAAGACAGGAGAGAAACTATCAGAGTTCATGAGGCGTCTGGATAAGATCCTGCATAAGATGATCCCGAAGAAGGGGATTGACCCATGAAAGGTGGATGAGGCCCGTGTTCAGCAGGTGATGAGAGGATCTCAGCCCCTGGACCCCATCGCATTGGCGCTACGCACCAGACAGGATGGGAAGAACCTGGAGTACCCTGACTTGATCCGAGTAGTCAGAGAGGAAGAAGCTATGCTGGAGGAGAAGAGGAAGAACCAACCAGTTGAGACGGTAAATACTCCTCCGGTGATGGTCAGGACGGCCATGACCCTGGAAAGAGACTCAGAGGTGGACACCCTGAAGACGCAGATGTCCAAAGCATTGGGGATGCTGACCTCCCTGATGGAAAAGAAGTCAAGGGAACCAGAGAGGGAAAATCAGAGGAAGGAGCTGTTTCCAAATACCTCAGTGCCCGCATCCCTGGAAGATTGGGGGGGATGTGATTTGTTTCAATTGTGGAGGAGCTGGCCATCTCGCCAGAGTGTGTACCAGTCCAAAGAAAAAAAAGATGAATAACCGCAAGCCGCCGGAAAACTTCAGCGGGCCCCGGTGAAGGAGTCAACCGGGTGCCCATCATCTCCAGTGAACTCCAAACTGAATGAGAAGCACGTGAAAAGAGTGGATAAGACCCCTCAGAAGAAACACAAGGTTCTTCGGAGGGAACGCACCCCAAAGAAAGAGAGTAATGTCCCTCAGCGGGTGGTTACACCCCTCAAAAGGAGGGAGATCAATGCATACCAGGCCCAAGAGAGGCTTAAGTCAAAAGGAAAATGCAAAGATCCAAGGAAGGAGACTCCTTCGAAGCGATATCCGGAGAAGCTGGTAGGTTCCTCCCCGATAGTACCTGTTCAAGTGGAGGGAGTCTACACAAGAGCCATATTGGATACTGGGGCGCAAGTGACCCTGTTGTACCGGGACTTTTATGACAAGCATCTAAGTCACCTGGAAAAAAATAGAAGAAACTGCGCTTAAAGTGTACAAATCAAGCAAATAAATTGCCTGAAAAAAGAAAAAAATATTTTAGGAGAAGCAGCAACTAGTCTGAAAACAATCATCATAAGAAAAAATATATAGTCGCGCTAACTTATGAATTTGAACATAAGCCCATCACTGGGTAACTGAAAAAATCCAAATATCAACAGTGATAACATATAAAAAGCTAAGTGAAAAGCAATATATAATCTATGTGAACAGATAATAAACAGAGAATTAACTGTGAATAAAAAATTAGTTATTGTCCAAAAATACTGTAGAGCGGAAAAACCCCTCAAAGTTCATATTCAAAAATCCATAATGAAAAAAACACCCGTGAGGCGATATCCAAAATTAATAAAGAAATGAAGAAGGAAAGGATTCAGATCTTCTTAGACTTAAATTTGTGACTTTCACCACCACCAGTAGAAGTTACTGCTTACCGAACAGCGATGGTCCCCTATGACGGAGGACCTCAAACAGCCTTAAGTAATGCTCAGTTAAGCCTCCAGAGTGTAGCCAGTGGTAAACCTCGGTTGTTTTAATAGCCCAACAGCTCATATAGCATCATACAGATATTCAATCGTGGACCATGAAAAAAAGGGGGGGGACACTAGATAGTGTAAAATCCTTGGTGAACATTTATTAAAATAATGAAAACATACTCACAAGAGCAGTTAAAAAGACAGCTTAAAAGTATCACAGCGCCGACCGGTCAATTGGCGCTGGCACACACACGTCCGTGGAAGTCGAGCAATGGAGGGTGACGTCAGCACAATGCTTGTATCCTGCCCTACGCGTTTCGTGAAAGATCACGTCGTCTAGGGGCACGGGCGATGAGCTGCGTCACCCCCTCTAAATAGGGGACACACCGGAAAGAGGATCCGACCCGGAAGAGGACGCGCGCACGCATGCATCACGTCAGGAGTCAACAATGCCTAGCTAGTACGGCCGCTGTACCAGCAAAGCCGATCCAGCAGCAGATGCGCACGCACATCTCCCCACGAGGAAACCAAGCCTCGTTCGTAAGGCCGCTCAGTGCACGTCATCACGCTAAGCGGAATGACGAAAGCACTCGGGAAGAGCGTACCTTACGTCTACGTGACTGTGACAACAAGGATCACGGCGCGTCATCACGAAAGAACGAAATGACGGAAGCCCTCGGGATAAGCGTACCATACGTCTGCGTGACCATGATAGCAAAAATCACAACAGCGTTACGTACGTCCTCTAAGGGGAGGGACCCTCCGGGTGTGTCACAAGAAACAGTAGAACCCGCAACCTCCACCGCAACCAATAGGTGCAGAGGACGCATTGGGACACTAAACTGCTCCAATTGTTAAATATTAATATCACACATAAACAATAATGCATTGATGCTGGAATTTGGATTTATGGAATTATGGATTTTTGAATATGAACTTTGAGGGGTTTTTCCGCTCTACAGTATACAGTATTTTTGGACAATAACTAATTTTTTATTCACAGTTAATTCTCTGTTTATTATCTGTTCACATAGATCAGGGATATGCAATTAGCGGACCTCCAGCTGTTGCCAAACTACAAGTCCCATGAGGCATAGCGAGACTCTGACAGCAGCAAGCATGGCACCCAGAGGCAGAGGCATGATGGGACTTGTAGTTTTGCAACAGCTGGAGGTCCGCTAATTGCATATCCCTGACATAGATTATATATTGCTTTTCACTTAGCTTTTTATATGTTATCACTGTTGATATTTGGATTTTTTCAGTTACCCAGTGATGGGCTTATGTTCAAATTCATAAGTTAGCGCGACTATATATTTTTTCTTATTTGTACCCACTGATGATTGTTTTCAGACTAGTTGCTGCTTCTCCTAAAATATTTTTTTCTTTTTTCAGGCAATTTATTTGCTTGATTTGTACACTTTAAGCGCAGTTTCTTCTATTTTTTTCCAATTTTCACACAAACTACTATTAATTGCTGCTTGGTGATTGGTCGATCTTTTGACCGAGATGGATATTTTTGACTTCCGAGCTAAACGGATAGTCAATACGACTGGGGTATTTGACTCTACCCCGGCCTCGGTAGGCTCTGATGTCAGTGGTCTCTTTTTGAGACTTAAAAACATTATGACAACTGAGATACACACTCAGTGGGACATAGCATTTCTGGAGAATTACATCAGAAATGCTATGGTCCCAAGAAGCCTCCGCTGGCAGGTGAGCCCACAAAAGGGCGAACCTGACTTGGAGGCTTGGGCCAAATACTTTAATGATGCCGGAGTCTCTTTTTTGCGTTTTTTGGCTCAAGGGAAGAGCCAGAAACTGCAAAGACTTGACACCGAGATCAAAACGGTTAGGGACCTGTTAGCCTCTTTTAAAAATGGAGAGGAATACAGGGAGTGTTCCAACTCTCTTCAAAAAACCTTAGAGAGGGAAGAAAAGGATCAAAAAGCGAAAAAGAAGAAAAAGTACCTTAGAGATTTTGAGGATTATCAGTCCGGTCTTGTTTTTTTGTGGCAGAGAAAAATGACCGTAGAGGAGACAAACGAGGCTGCAATGGACACTGCACCTCAGGGTGTAGTGCCACCTGGCTCGGCTGTTAACCCCCCTAGGACTAGTAGGGTTTTAAACCCTCCCACACCGGTTATAGCTCAACGTAATAATAAGGCTAAGACCAAGAATGGGCCCAATCAAGGTAATCTTTCATCTAAAACGCCAAAAAAAACGAAAACTCATAGATCTGACGTACAGGTTCAACCCTTTCGGGATGAATCCTTGGGGGATTGGGAGTACCCTTCATCTAGATCCACCCAATATGATATGGGATATAACCAAGGATATATGAGACCCAGTTTTGAGACCAGTGGTATGCGGGATTATAACATCCCCACCCAAAATCGTTTTTTCCCTTTATCAGATTCATTGGGGCCGCAAGGCCGTGGATCTATGGAAAGACGATTTGGATTTGACAATCAGGATAGAAATAGCCAGTTTTCTCAGTCTAGTCAATATGACAGGGGCTATGATTATTCCAGGCCTCCCTACCCCCCAGGTCCATATGACTTTAGACCTAACTCAAGTTGGGGTTTTCCCATGGGCCAACAAGGTCGATTTGGCCCATCGGAAAGAAGAGAGGGGTTAGAGGTGGGAGGAGGGCCCAGTTGCTCAAAAAGAAAAAGAATATAGGTGCGGGCATCTTCAATTTGAGCCAACAGCCTTTGTCAGAATCAGAGCAATGCCTTTTAGATAAGGGTTTGAAATTTGCTCCGCCTAGGAGCTTGAGCAAGTTCCAAACCTTTATGGATGTTCACAAGTTTGCGAGAAAGCTTAACATCAAAAGGCACTTTTTGTCTAATCCTATAACGGTTGGACTGAATTCTCCACCTGAGTACAAACATACTGGCTTAGCCAATGCATCACTGTTCAACCCCCCTGGTTCACTGGCTCCGAGTATTAAAGTATTTAGGGATGTGGTACTCAAGGACCTTGAAATGATTAAGGTGAAAAAGGCTAAGATGCAGAGGAATTTGGAGAGTGGTCTTGAGTCTCTGTGTTCTAACAAATCCCTAGTTATTAGACCCGCTGATAAGGGGGGAGGGATAGTTATCCTTGATAGGTGTGACTACCTAAAAGAGTTGCACAGGATCGTTGATGACACCGAAACCTACACCCCCCTTAGTAGGGATCCTGTCATTAGGTATAAGAGGGAACTGGAAGGTATTGTGGACGAGGGACATCGGGTAGGTATCCTTAGTGATAGGGAGAGATTATTTTTGATACCTTGTGCCCCCAGACTCCCGTTATTTATTATCTCCCGAAGATCCACAAAAGCCTCACTTCCCCCCCGGGACGACCCATTGTAAGTGGGATAGATTCAATCACGTCCCGGGTGGGGAAATATATTGATTTTTTTCTGCAACCTCTGGTTCAGCAGATCCCCTCATACGTAAGAGACACCAAATACGTTATTAACCTACTCAAAGACCTCGTTCCCACAAATGGTATATGGATGGTCACGGCAGACGTGACCTCACTTTATACCATTATTCCACACGAGCGTGGTTTTGAGGCTGTAGAGTTGTACTTGGTGAGAGGATCAGATCTGCCACCCCGGCAAATTGATTTTATTATGACTCTGCTGAAATATGCAGCAAGTCATAATTATTTTTGGTGTGGCGATGGGGGCGAAGTATGCCCCCAGCTTGGCCAATCTTTTTATGGCCAAGTGGGAGGAGGACGTCGTCGATGTTTGCCGGAGACCAGAGGTTGTACTCTGGGCAAGGTACATCGACGACGTCCTCCTCTTGTGGGACGGTAGTGAACCCGCTCTGCGTGATTACATGCTGTCCCTGAACGATAACGATAGAGGTATCAGATTCTCTTTTGAGGCAAGCCAGGAATCAGTACACTATTTGGATTTGGAAATCTCAGTTGTTGATAATAAGTTTGTCACCACCACTTATTTTAAACCAACTGATAGGAACTCATACATCCCGCTTGATAGTTGCCATTATGCCCCCTGGCTCAAGGCTGTCCCTCATGGTCAACTCACTAGATTAAGACGTAACTGCACAGATCTAGTGGCCTTCAAAGGCCAAGCTGAGATTCTCTCTAAAAGATTTGTAGATAAAGGTTACCAACAGAGTGATACTGTATGTCTCAATTGATACAATCTGTTAGTGAGATTGACCGAGGATCACTTTTGGCTAATAAGGAGAAGGTGGCAAGGGATGGTAAGTTCTCTCTTCCATTTATTACCACCTTCTCTATGCAGCACCAGACCATCAAACGTCTGATACGTAAGCACTGGCACGTGTTAATCAGTGACCAGGTGCTGGCTCCCTCCCTTCCAGAAAGACCATCTATTGTATTTAGAGGGGCTTCGACACTTTCCAATAGAGTGGCTCCAAGCGTCCAGGACCCCCCATGGGCTAATAGGACATTCTTGGAGAACCTGACAGGATACTATCGATGTAAGAAATGCCAAGTGTGTAGCCTGAATAGTTGCAGAGATAGGAAGATTAGCCAATTTTTGTCAACAAGCACTGGCCGATCCTATGAAATTGAACCTTTTATAACATGCTCATCTTTGGGGGTGGTCTACCTGATTCAGTGCCCTTGCGGTCTTCAGTATGTGGGGAGGACCAAAAGGGCATTGAGGGTGAGACTTAACGAACACATAGCAAATATCCGTAAAGGTTTCGATAAGCACTCTGTATCCAAGCACTATGACCAGGTCCATAAGAGAGACCCGTCTGGCACGTTATTCATTGCAATTGATAAATATAGACCACATTGGAGAGGCAGCTTGCTTGTGAGAGAAATCTCCAAGCAAGAAATGGCATGGGTGTACAGGTTGAGGACTTATGTTCCATTTGGACTCAACGTTGACACCGATGTCAATGCCTTTATCAACAATTCCTAGCAACAACTGGCAATGATGTTGTGATGGGAGTCCATTGAGGCCCGATCATTGACACCCATCGTAACATGTACTCTGTCGACCACTAATGTGTTGTAGTTTAATTTTATGCGGATTCACCGCTACTTATACTTTAAATCACATGAGGTCATTCTGTTTTTTTGTTAAACTTATTTTTTGTACGGTTCTGGACATTGGTATGAACTCAGATGTTCCCAAATTCCAGCATCAATGCATTATTGTTTATGTGTGATATTAATATTTAACAATTGGAGCAGTTTAGTGTCCCAATGCGTCCTCTGCACCTATTGGTTGCGGTGGAGGTTGCGGGTTCTACTGTTTCTTGTGACACACCCGGAGGGTCCCTCCCCTTAGAGGACGTACGTAACGCTGTTGTGATTTTTGCTATCATGGTCACGCAGACGTATGGTACGCTTATCCCGAGGGCTTCCGTCATTCCGTTCTTTCGTGATGACGCGCCGTGATCCTTGTTGTCACGGTCACGTAGACGTAAGGTACGCTCTTCCCGAGTGCTTTCGTCATTCCACTTAGCGTGATGACGTGCACTGAGCGGCCTTACGAACGAGGCTTGGTTTCCTCGTGGGGAGATGTGCGTGCGCATCTGCCGCTGGATCGGCTTTGCTGGTACAGCGGCCGTACTAGCTAGGCATTGTTGACTCCTGACGTGATGCATGCGTGCGCGCGTCCTCTTCCGGGTCGGATCCTCTTTCCGGTGTGTCCCCTATTTAGAGGGGGTGACGCAGCTCATCGCCCGTGCCCCGAGACGACGTGATCTTTCACGAAACGCGTAGGGCAGGATACGAGCTTTGTGCTGACGTCACCCTCCATTGCTCGACTTCCACGGACGTGTGTGTGCCAGCGCCAATTGACCGGTCGGCGCTGTGATACTTTTAAGCCGTCTTTTTAACTGCTCTTGTGAGTATGTTTTCATTATTTTAATAAATGTTCACCAAGGATTTTACACTATCTAGTGTCCCCCCCCCTTTTTTTTCATGGTCCACGATTGAATACCTGTATGATGCTATATGAGCTGTCGGGCTATTAAAACAACCGAGGTTTACCACTGGCTACACTCTGGAGGCTTAACTGAGCATTACTTAAGGCTGTTTGAGGTCCTCCGTCATAGGGGACCATCGCTGTTCGGTAAGCAGTAACTTCTACTGGTGGTGGTGAAAGTCACGAATTTAAGTCTAAGAAGATCTGAATCCTTTCCTTCTTCATTTCTTTATTAATTTTGGATATCGCCTCACGGGTGTTTTTTTCATTATGGATTTTTGAATATGAACTTTGAGGGGTTTTTCCGCTCTACAGTATTTTTGGACAATAACTAATTTTTTATTCACAGTTAATTCTCTGTTTATTATCTGTTCACATAGATTATATATTGCTTTTCACTTAGCTTTTTATATGTTATCACTGTTGATATTTGGATTTTTTCAGTTACCCAGTGATGGGCTTATGTTCAAATTCATAAGTTAGCGCGACTATATATTTTTTCTTATCTAAGTCACCTACCCATCCAGAAGATTGAAGAGCTGGAGATATGGGGAATTGGGACAGAGAGTTTCCCTTATGATGGCTATCTGCCTATAAAACTGACTTTCGCCCCGTCCATAGCCGGGAAGGCTGAAGTGTTTGATACCTTAGCTGTGGTATGCCCCGACCGCCTGGAGCTAACAAGAGTTCCTTAATAATAGGGACCAACACGGATCTGGTCCGAAGACTCTTGGCCCCTCTAACAAAAGGGAAAGACCCCACAGCCACTGGGATCCACCCAATGTTGAAGACGGCCTACCAACGACTGATCCTAGAACAGCAGGCCCCAGAATAGGGGGTAGGGAAGGTCTGGAGGCTGGGAAGAAAAGGGATAGTGCTACAACCCGGAGAAGTGGCCTGTTTAAAAGCCACTGTAAAACTCACTTGGGAGCAGCCTGGGCCCTTTGTCATGTTGGAACCCGATCCGAGGGGAGAACATTCGGGCTAAGAAGTAGTTCCAGAAGTGGTCCCGTTGAGGGCCCTGAAGAAGGCCCACTGTAAGGTACCTGTGAGTGTCAGGAATACTACAGGTGGCCCCATGGAGATCCCAGCCAGGGTGCTGCTGGGTCAGGTGAGCCCTGCCACCCCAGTTGTTTTGTCAGATGTGGAGAAGACAGATGGAGAAAGCACTGTGTGGGAGAAACTTTCCATGGAGAACCCAAACCTACCCAGGGCTTGGAAAGAGAGAGCCAAGGCCCAGTTGACCAGGTGGGAAAAGATCTTCTCCCAAGATGAGTTCGATGTGGGGTGTGCAAGGAGTGCCACCCATCGAATCTGCCTCCAGGAAGACAAGCCCTTCAGGGAAAGAGTCAGGCGAGTTCCGTTAGCAGACCTCGAGGACTTGAGGGAACAGTTTGCCGAGCTAAAACGAACCGGTGTGATTCGAGAATCTAGAAGCCCCTATGCCTCCCCGATAGTGGTGGTCAGAAAGAAGAATGGATCATTGAGGCTGTGCATAGACTACAGGACCCTCAACAGGAGAACCAGATCCCCTTTTCTCTATGTCATTTGTAAGAAGCTGCCGGGCCTACCTGTCTATAAGTTGAAGCCGGAAGGGAAGGTGGGCCCACTGAAGACCTGGCACCGAAACCACTTACTCCCACTTGCTGAAGCAGTTCAGATACCTCCTGCAAGGGACTCCCCAAACCCAATTTCCATTCTGGATACTCCTAGACCAAACACTCGGTCCCAGACCCCTCAGATTGGGGATACAGAGACCTCGGAGATAAGTGAAGATGAGGGAGAAGAACTTGGTTGGCTTTGGCCTTCTCTGGCCCCAGAAACTTCTGCTATTGATCTTCCACCTGAAGAAGACACAATAGACAGCAAACTGAATGCAGAAGCTACTGAGTTCATCCCGTCCAGTCCTTTGTCAGATTCTTGGGAGAGTGCCTGTGACTTACTCCCAGAAGAAGATCCAAAGGAATCCATGTACCTCCCTGCTCTGGAGTCCAGTGCTCCCGAACCAGAGAAAATTCCTAAGTTGGTTCCAGAAGAGGAACCTGTTATAACAGAAAGCCCAAGAGGACAGAGGAAGCGAAGGGCCATAAATCTTCCCAGAAGATTAACTTACCCACAGATGGGGAGGAGTGCGGAAGACACTGTGGTTACTGCCAGGAGGAGTGTGGAAAACCCTGATCCTCCCACTGTTCATTTAGTGGGGGGCAACCCCAACTCACTCTCTGGCAGAGTTAGGCAGGACACTAGTGATAGTGTGACCTGTGGGCAGGGAAGTTCACTGCCTCGTTTTTGGTGGGAGTTTCCTCTGCCAACATCATACGAAACTTTGATTGATGTTGTACGTTCTGTAATTTAATGTTATGGTATCTTTGGGGACCAAAGAGTTTAAGTGGGGGGAGTGTGTAGCGGGGTCTCCTTTAATGGCCCCGGGACTACGTTACCCAGAATCCCATTCGGCACCTAGAGTGCAGTTGGCCACCGCAGAGACTCATGGGAGGGGCTATTTAAGAAGGAGGCGAGGCGGAGCTCGGCCTCTTTGGACACCGCGCTGCAAGCAACAGTCTTCCTGTGTGGATCTGCTGCAGTGCAAGGCCTGAAGCCTTGCGCAACTTCTGAAGAGCCTTCCACCCCACTGCGGAGCCTGGGTGGCATCTGACTTGTCGAGTGAGGACATCAATTGGATCGGGGACTCGATCGTGGCAGACGCTGTGTGCGGAGACACAGCAGGTGGAAGTCCCGGACTGGGATCGCGTCCGGAGTGGTGAGCGAGCACTTGCTCAATCCAATAGACTGTACCGTGTTTAGGCCTATAGACTGCCTTGGCCCACCGATCGTTTGATTGTTACTTCACTGGAGACCAGTAGCAGGACAGAGTTTAAAGGGTCTCCAGTATAGTGTTCCTTGTGACTGCCTACTTTGTGGATTACAAAAATACTGTTTCATCAAGTGCACCACCGAAAGTTTGCATGCGAAGAAATCCTTAATGAAAAGACTGAGATTTATTCTGTGTCAGGCCTGACCAGGGAGGGGAGATAGACTATTGTTTTAGTGCGCCATAGGGCGCGTATACAATAATAGCTGCGCGTGGTGGATTACCGCGCTGCGCCATTATTGCGTGCTATACCTATTGCTGCAGGGCTCTGTAAGCAAATTGTATGTCTTATGTTCTGCCTATGCCCTTTTAAAACTAAAGTAAAACCGTTATACTTGATCTCTCGCATCAGTGTGTTGTCTTATTGCAAAGAGGTAACCCTTGCAATACTGTTTGATTGTGATACAAGTATAATCCCTAGACTAGCTGTGCCAGAGTGGGTCGAGTAAGATTGCCGGGGGTTGGCGGCGCTGTACACAGGGCCCGAAACAAAATCCAGCGGCTCTCTTAACTGGGGGTAGCGCTACACATAATTTTTGTAAAGTTCTCTGTCTTTTTGCTTTTATAGCGCAAAAAAAAAAACAGTGGTGTTTGAATACCACCAAAAGAAAACTCCATTTGTGTACAAAAAATATACTTTTTTTTGTGTACAGCATTGCATGACTGCGAAGTAGCACATTGCGGAATAGCAAAATATGGCCTGGTCCTGAAGGGGAATAAATCTTCTGGCGGTCAAGTGGTTAAACTATTGTGCAATTCTCCCCACAATGTACATACCTTTATATTTATATCATCACCACAGAGCCCCCACGATGATATAAAGGTATGTACATTCATAGTTGCCAACATTGCAAAAAAAATATCTGGGACACTTTTTTTGCATGGAGGCGGAGCCTTGCTATAATTAGGGGGTGGGGCATTTGTTTGTAGGCGTGTCACACCCTAATATGAAAATGCGCCGCGCGCGCCACGGCAATAAATGGCCGTGGTTTACGCGTGATAGTGGCCGTAGCTTAAATGGGCGTGGCTCAGAAGGGGTGTGGTTAGAGTCCGAGAGGACGGAAGGAAGAAAGGAAGAAAGGAAGAAAGCCAGATCCTACACCACAATAGAAATGTGTGTATTCTAGAAAGTTTAACAAAATCGGCAGCTAAAGATACTCCAAAACACTTGATGTTGGCGCTTCAATCATCCCGGCACCATTGTTGTTATGGTGTCAGGGTAATTGAAGCGCATTATTTCTATTATTACATTGTAATATAAAATGAAATCATTCAACTCACCATAATGCCGAATCAGTGGAAGCGTGTCGTCTGCCACCAGATGGCCTCCCCAGCAGAGTCTGTCCTTGCATCAGGTGCCTCCCCAGCAGAGTTTGTCCTTGCATCAGGTGCCTCCCCAGCAGAGTCCCTCCTTACTTTAGGTGTCCCCAGCAGAGTCCCTTCTTACACCAGGTGTCCTCAGCATGGTCCCTTCTTACACCAAGTGTCCCCAGCATGGTCCCTCCTTACACCAGGTGTCCCCAGCATGGTCCCTCCTTACACCAGGTCTCCGCAGCATGGTCCCTCCTTACACCAGGTGTCCCCAGCATGGTCCCTCCTTACACCAGGTGTTCCCAGCAGAGTCCCTCCTTACACCAGGTGTCCCCAGCAGAGTCCCTCCTTACATCAGGTGTCCCCAGCAGAGTCCCTCCTTACACCATGTGTCCCCAGCTCCTCCCCCAGGCGTTACGTCACGTGACTTAATCATGGGTAGGACCCATGATTAAGTCACGTGACGAGAGACGTAACGCGTGGACCATGGTTAAGTCACGTGAAGAGTGACGTAACGCGTGGGGGAGGAGCCTAGTCACGCTACCAGCGGTGTTCTAAGGAACTAGAAGCCGGAGCAGTGAAGGAGATCGCTCCAACTGAGCTGAACTGTGGCTATGTGTGCAAACCTTATCTACGTTCACGTGAGTGAGAGTGCTGAATAAAATATCATTGCCTGTAGGATATGCAGCGCTGCACAATGATTTCCTTTTTTTTCCTTTTATGATTCATCCATTTGTTAAGCTACCGTGTTACCGCTCGAGTTAGAAAACTGACAGCCGTCCTGGTCCGTGAACAGCTGAATGAGAGGGATATATATTCAGAAGTATCCAATTGTTCATCAATAGGACTGAGAAGTGCATGTGTGTGGACCCCACCTGGCTGGTGAGGAGCAGCTATATCAGTACTTGCTCTAAATAAGGGTGATCAGTGTTGGCACTGGAGTGCATTTACACATATTATAGGGGGTTTTTAAGCACTTTAGCAATTTTTGCACTGTTGTTATTTACACATGTATTTGTAGTTTGCACTTTTTTGTAGTTTGCATTTTGATTTGATCCTATTTATGTAGGTTCACTGTATTTACTTGGGGTTGATTTCACAGCGCATCAATAATTTATTTACTCACTCTGTGCATGGCCGTCTTTAATGTTGATTGGACCCTGGGCAAAACATTTCTTGGGGCCCCCCCATGCAATTTTGCTCTCCACCTGCTCTGAGACATACAATAAATATCAGCTAGACTTAAAATCAGTTTACTGTATCAGATCAGGCAGTGATGGCGATTAGTTGCCAGAGGTTACAGCATATCATTACCACTTACTGATTGGTTGCTAGAAGTTACAGTACACATTATGGCTCACTGATTAGTTGCTAGAGGTTACAGCACATGATTTCTTCTTGTTGATTGGTTGTTAGAGATTACTGTACAGTAATACTGCTCACTGATTGGTTGCTAGAGGTTACAGTACATCATCTCTTCACTGCAGATAGGTACGATATACATATGAATGCCGCCATTATTTACATATGAATGCCACCGGCCTCAGCTATTTACATATGAATCCTGACGCTATTTACATATGAATGCTCCCATTATTTACATATGAATGACGGTTATTTACATGTAAACACAGGGTCTACAGGTGAGTCATCTGTACACAACAATAGGGCAGAGCTGGGCAGCATTAGTAGCAGCACTTCAGACTGAGATATCAGGACACAGCACAGGACTAAAACTTTAAGGGACAAGGGAATTTAAACTAGGATAGTTGGCAAGTATGAGACAGCTGTTTTGGGCCCCACAACAATGACAGGGCCCAGGGCAGCTGCCCCTTTTGCCATGCCTTAAAGACGGCTCTGACTCTGTGTGAAGAGCGGGGAGGGGCCGCCGAAAGAGAGAGAAGCCGCGATTGGCTGCCCCTCTCCTCACACTAGAGGTAAGAGGAAAGAACTCTCGTGGTGGCGGCGGAGGCCATTTTGGTGTAGCCGCCGCCGTTTTAAGCCTTAAACATTCTCGAATTTCCCGGGACAAAACGGGACGAAAAGAATTGGGCTTAGACAAGCCCAATCCGGGACAAGGGTCCAAAAATCGTGATTGTCCCGGGAAATTTCGGGACTGTTGGCAACTATGTGGGGTGCTCTGTGGTGATGATATAAAGGTATGTACATTGTGGGGTGCTCTGAGGTGATGATATAAAGGTATATACATTGTGGGATGCACTGTGGTGATGATATAAAGTTATGTAGATTGTGGGATGCACTGTGGTGATGATATAAAGTTATGTAGATTGTGGGGTGCTCTGTGGTAATGATATAAAGGTATGTACATTGTGGGGTGCTCTGAGGTGATGATATAAAGGTATATACATTGTGGGGTGCTCTGTGGTGATGATATAAAGGTATGTACATTGTGGAGTGCTCTGAGGTGATGATATAAAGGTATGTACATTGTGGGGTGCTCTGTGGTGATGATATAAAGGTATGTACATTGTGGGGTGCACTGAGGTGATGATATAAAGGTATGTACATTGTGGGGGGCTCTGTGGTGATGATATAAAGGTATGTACATTGTGGGGGGCTCTGTGGTGATGATATAAAAGGTATGTACATTGTGGGGTGCTCTGTGGTGATGATATAAAGGTATGTACATTGTGGGGGGCTCTGTGGTGATGATATAAAGGTATGTACATTGTGGGGTGCACTGAGGTGATGATATAAAGGTATGTACATTGTGGGGGGCTCTGTGGTGATGATATAAAGGTATGTACATTGTGGGGTGCTATGTGGTGATGATATAAAGGTATGTACATTATGGGGGGCTCTGTGATGATGATATAAAGGTATGTACATTGTGGGGTGCTCTGTACATTGTGGGGGGCTCTGTGATGATGATATAAAAGGTATGTACATTGTGGGGGGCTCTGTGGTGATGATATAAAGGTATGTACATTGTGGGGTGCTCTGTGGTGATGAGATAAAGGTATGTACAATGTGGGGTGCTCTGTGGTGATGATATAAAGGTATGTACATGGTGGGGGGCTCTGAGGTGATGATATAAAGGTATATAGATTGTGGGGTGCTCTGTGGTGATGATATAAAGGTATGTACAATGTGGGGTGCTCTGTGGTGATGATATAAAGGTATGTACATTGTGGGGTGCTCTGTGGTGATGATATAAAGGTATGTACATTGTGGGGTGCTCTGTGGTGATGATATACAGGTATGTACATTGTGGGGTGCTCTGTGGTGATGATATAAAGGTATGTACAATGTGTGGGGCTCTGAGGTGATGATATAAAG
Organism: Rana muscosa; assembly: GCA_029206835.1. Lineage (NCBI taxonomy): Eukaryota > Metazoa > Chordata > Amphibia > Anura > Ranidae > Rana > Rana muscosa. The sequence continues at coordinate 104,355,940 of CM055116.1, read as the reverse complement.
GTATGTACATTGTGGGGGGCTCTGTGGTGATGATATAAAGGTATGTACATTGTGGGGTGCTCTGTGGTGATGATATAAAGGTATGTACTCTGTGGGGTGCTCTGTGGTGATGATATAAAGGTATGTACATTGTGGGGTGCTCTGTGGTGATGATATAAAGGTATGTACATTGTGGGGTGCTCTGTGGTGATGATATAAAGGTATATACATTGTGGGGTGCTCTGTGGTGATGATATAAAGGTATGTACATTGTGGGGTGCTCTGTGGTGATGATACAAAGGTATGTACATTGTGGGGTGCTCTGTGGTGATGATATAAAAGGTATGTACATTGTGGGGTTCTCTGTGGTGATGATATAAAGGTATGTACATTGTGGGGTGCTCTGTGGTGATGATATAAAGGTATGTACATTGTGTGGTGCTCTGTGGTGATGATATAAAGGTATGTACATTTTGGGGGGCTCTGTGGTGATGATATAAAGGTATGTACATTGTGGGGGGCTCTGTGGTGATGATATAAAGGTATGTACATTGTGGGGGGCTCTGTGGTGATGATATAAAGGTATGTACATTGTGGGGGGCTCTGTGGTGATGATATAAAGGTATGTACATTGTGGGGGGCTCTGTGGTGATAATATAAAAGGTATGTACATTGTGGGGTGCTCTGTGGTGATGATATAAAGGTATGTACATTGTGGAGTGCTCTGAGGTGATAATATAAAGGTATGTACATTGTGGGGGGCTCTGTGGTGATGATATAAAAGGTATGTACATTGTGGGGTGCTCTGTGGTGATGATATTACGGTATGTAGATTGTGGGGTGCTCTGTGGTGATGATATAAAGGTATGTACATTGTGGGGGGCTCTGTGGTGATGATATAAAAGTATGTACATTGTGGGGTGCTCTGAGGTGATAATATAAAGGTATGTACATTGTGGGGGCCTCTGAGGTGATGATATAAAGGTATGTACATTGTGGGGGGCTCTGAGGTGATGATATAAAGGTATGTACATTGTGGGGGGCTCTGAGGTGATAATATAAAGGTATGTACATTGTGGGGTGCTCTGAGGTGATAATATAAAGGTATGTACATTGTGGGGTGCTCCGAGGTGATGATATAAAGGTATGTACATTGTGGGGGGCTCTGTGGTGATGATATAAAGGTATGTACATTGTGGGGGGCTCTGTGGTGATGATATAAAAGGTATGTACATTGTGGGGTGCTCTGTGGTGATGATATAAAGGTATGTACATTGTGGGGGGCTCTGTGGTGATGATATAAAGGTATGTACATTGTGGGGGGCCCTGAGGTGATGATATAAAGGTATGTACATTGTGGGGTGCCCTGAGGTGATGATATAAAGGTATGTACATTGTGGGGGGCTCTGTGGTGATGATATAAAGGTATGTACATTGTGGGGTGCTATGTGGTGATGATATGAAGGTATGTACATTATAAGGGGCTCTGTGATGATGATATAAAGGTATGTACATTGTGGGGTGCTCTGTACATTGTGGGGGGCTCTGTGGTGATGATATAAAGGTATGTACATTGTGGGGGGCTCTGTGGTGATGATATAAAGGTATGTACATTGTGGGGGGCTCTGAGGTGATGATATAAAGGTATGTACATTGTGGGGGGCTCTGAGGTGATGATATAAAGGTATGTACATTGTGGGGGGCTGTGAGGTGATGATATAAAGGTATGTACATTGTGGGGGGCTCTGTGGTGATTATATAAAGGTATGTACATTGTGGGGTGCTATGTGGTGATGATATAAAGGTATGTACATTGTGGGGGGCTCTGTGGTGATATACAGGTATGTACATTGTGGGGGGCTCTGTGGTGATGATATAAAGGTATGTACATTGTGGGGGGCTCTGTGGTGATGATATAAAGGTATGTACATTGTGGGGGGCTCTGTGGTGATGATATAAAGGTATGTACATTGTGGGGGGCTCTGAGGTGATGATATAAAGGTATGTACATTGTGGGGGGCTCTGTGGTGATGATATAAAGGTATGTACATTGTGGGGTGCTATGTGGTGATGATATAAAGGTATGTACATTGTGGGGGGCTCTGAGGTGATGATATAAAGGTATGTACATTGTGGGGGGCTCTTTGGTGATGATATAAAGGTATGTACATTGTGGGGTGCTATGTGGTGATGATATAAAGGTATGTACATTGTGGGGGGCTCTGAGGCGATGATATAAAGGTATGTACATTGTGGGGTGCTCTGAGGTGATGATATAAAGGTATGTACATTGTGGGGGGCTCTGTGGTGATGATATAAAGGTATGTACATTGTGGGGTGCTCTGTGGTGATGATATAAAGGTATGTACATTGTGGGGGGCTCTGTGGTGATATAAAGGTATGTACATTGTGGGGGGCTCTGTGGTGATGATATAAAGGTATGTACATTGTGGGGGGCTCTGTGGTAATGATATAAAGGTATGTACATTGTGGGGGGCTCTGAGGTGATGATATAAAGGTATGTACATTGTGGGGTGCTATGTGGTGATGATATAAAGGTATGTACATTGTGGGGTGCTCTAAGGTGATAATATAAAGGTATGTAAATTGTGGGGTGCTCTGTGATGATGATATAAAGGTATGTACATTGTGGGGGGCTCTGAGGTGATGATATAAAGGTATGTACATTGTGGGGGGCTCTGTGGTGATGATATAAAGGTATGTACATTGTGGGGGGCTCTGAGGTGATGATATCAAGGTATGTACATTGTGGGGTGCTCTGTGGTGATGATATAAAGGTATGTACATTGTGGGGTGCTCTGTGGTGATGATATAAAGGTATGTACATTGTGGGGTGCTCTGTGGTGATGATATAAAGGTATGTACATTGTGGGGTGCTCTGTGGTGATGATATAAAGGTATGTACATTGTGGGGTGCTCTGAGGTGATGATATAAAGGTATGTACATTGTGGGGGGCTCTGAGGTGATAATATAAAGGTATGTACATTGTGGGGGGCTCTGAGGTGATGATATAAAGGTATGTACATTGTGGGGTGCTCTGTGGTGATGATATAAAGGTATGTACATTGTGGGGTGCTCTGTGGTGATGATATAAAGGTATGTACATTGTGGGGTGCTCTGAGGTGATGATATAAAGGTATGTACATTGTGGGGTGCTCTGTGGTGATGATATAAAGGTATGTACATTGTGGGGTGCTCTGTGGTGATGATATAAAGGTATGTACATTGTGGGGTGCTCTGAGGTGATGATATAAAGGTATGTACATTGTGGGGGGGAACTGAGGTGATGATATAAAGGTATGTACATTGTGGGGGGCTCTCTGGTGATGATATAAAGGTATGTACATTGTGGGGTGCTCTGTGGTGATGAGATAAAGGTATGTACATTGTGGGGGGGAACTGAGGTGATGATATAAAGGTATGTACATTGTGGGGGGAACTGAGGTGATGATATAAAGGTATGTACATTGTGGGGGGGAACTGAGGTGATGATATAAAGGTATGTACATTGTGGGGGGGAACTGAGGTGATGATATAAAGGTATGTACATTGTGGGGGGCTCTGAGGTAATGATATAAAGGTATGTACATTGTGGGGTGCTCTGAGGTGATGATATAAAGGTATGTACATTGTGGGGTGCTCTGAGGTGATGATATAAAGGTATGTACATTGTGGGGAGCTCTGAGGTGGTGATATAAAGGTATGTACATTGTGGGGGCTCTGTGGTGATGATATAAAGGTATGTACATTGTGGAGGGCTCTGTGGTGATGATATAAAGGTATGTACATTGTGGAGGGCTCTGTGGTGATGATATAAAGGTATGTACATTGTGGGGGGCTCTGAGGTGATGATATAAAGGTATGTACATTGTGGGGGGCTCTGAGGTGATGATATAAAGGTATGTACATTGTGGGGAGCTCTGTGGTGATGATATAAAGGTATGTACATTGTGGGGGCTCTGTGGTGATGATATAAAGGTATGTACATTGTGGAGGGCTCTGTGGTGATGATATAAAGGTATGTACATTGTGGGGGGCTCTGTGGTGATGATATAAAGGTATGTACATTGTGGGGGGCTCTGTGGTGATGATATAAAGGTATGTACATTGTGGGGGGCTCTGTGGTGATGATATAAAGGTATGTACATTGTGGGGGGCTCTGAGGTGATGATATAAAGGCCTCGCCTTCTCTCTATTCACTAAAGTCGCCCAGCATTGCTGTAGCTCTCTGAGGCAGGGCAGCGCTGCCATTCGCTGTGTGACCAGCAGGTGTCGCCGCCGGCCCTGGCTGAGTCGCGGAATGACACACACGTGGTGCAGGCTCTTCCCAGGCTCGGAGCACAGACAGCACTGCAGCACCGGGTGGAGAGGGACAGCTCCTCCAGACGGGATGGTGAATGGAGGGCTCCTTGTCACTCCTCCGCGTCTCCCGGCTCCTGTGACCTCACCAGCAGCAGCCTTCCCTGTAAGTGCCATGGCAGGGTGTCGGGGACAGTGACAGGGAGGGGGGAGGGGAGGGGGTATTCTTCCAGGAGGACCTCACCCTCCAAGCTGGCCGGGTAATGGTATGATCTGCCCAGCACCGTCTACACTGTGATCTGTGTGTGCCAGGAGGAGGGGGGAGGGGGGGGGGACAACTGGGCACACCCATAATAGGGGGGGGTGCACCCAGCTCCATGCCAATGTCAGGGTGACTGACCCCCTATAGTCCTATGATTCTCCCCCTTCCCCATAGTCCTGTGATCAGTCCCTGTGATGATGACTGGGGATGTCTGTCAGGGACTGATAAGCAGATCTGCAGACTTGTGTGACAGGAGGGTGTGGTTGGGGTGACATTGTATGTCAGGCTGTCCCCTGTACATGGAGGGTGTATATACACCTGGAGGGTGTATATATATATATACATATATATATATATATATATATATATATATACATATATATGGAGGGTGGGTGGGGGAGAAGAGCCGTCCTCATACTATTGTCAGCCGGCTGTGTGCTGAGCTTTGCCTGTAATAGGAGGAATGTACAGGATGTCAAGATCGCCATAGTAACCAGGTTGCCAGATTCCGCTCGGCAAAAGTTTGATTCTGATTGGTTGCTAGGGGATACTGCACCCTACGCACCGATCCGGGCTTGTCCGGTAACAAGCCGTCACCCACAGCGGCGGAGAGACCTCATAAACACGCCCACAGCGTTCACTGACACGTCTGGAGCTGTGTGCAGGCAGCCTATGGTAGCGAATGTAGAGGCAGCCGCTGTACGGACATCAGTGTGCAGGGGCGGGGCCTAGACAGTGGACGTTCGTACAGCCGCCGCATCTCCATTCACTAACATCGATCACCTGCACGCAGCTCTAGACATGTAAGCAAATTCTTAGCGACTGAGGCCTCATGCAGGCAGGCAGGCAGCGACACGCGTGCGGTTAGGATGAGTTCACACTTGTTTGATGACAGACATCGCATGAGATTCGCAGCGCATTGCTGTGCAGATCACGCGCAATGAGAATTCAGCCATAGAAACTGTATGGCTGAAATCGCATCGCATTTGCACCGAAATGTTGCAGGACCCTTTTTTTTGGTCCACACTGGAATCAGATCGCATTGGGTGTTCACACCTATGGAACCTGATTGGTGCAGTATTTGACAGTTCTGCGAACCGATCTGGGGGTGTCATTAACTTTACATTGACACCCGCAAGGGTTCACAGAGGGCAGTGTGACCTGCTTGTGAGTGACATGTAATATAGGAACCCACACTGGAATCGCAATGGCTCCCGCATCGCATATGTGTGAACCGGGACTTCTAGGACTCTTCTTAATTGCATATAGACGCATGGACACAGCTATAGACGCATGGACACAGCTATAGTCGCATGGACACAGTTATAGACGCATGGACACAGATATTGACGCATGGACACAGATATAGACGCGTGGACACAGATATAGACGCGTGGACACAGATATAGACGCGTGGACACAGATATAGGCACGTGGACACAGATATAGGCACGTGGACACAGATATAGATACGTGGACACAGATATAGACGCATGGACACAGATATAGACGCATGGACACAGATATAGACGCATGGACACAGATATAGGCACGTGGACACAGATATAGATACGTGGACACAGATATAGACGCATGGACACAGATATAGACGCATGGACACAGATATAGACACGTGGACACAGATATAGATACGTGGACACAGATATAGACACATGGACACAGATATAGACGCATGGACACAGATATAGACGCGTGGACACAGATATAGACGCATGGACACAGATATAGACGCATGGACACAGATATAGACACATGGACACAGATATAGACGCGTGGACACAGATATAGACGCGTGGACACAGATATAGACACGTGGACACAGATATAGATACGTGGACACAGATAGACACATGGACACAGATATAGATACGTGGACACAGATAGACACGTGGACACAGATATAGACACATGGACACAGATATAGACGCATGGACACAGATATAGACACATGGAATGATTAAGGCTCTGTTCACACCAATGCGTTTTTTTCATGCTTTTTGCAGAAACGCAGGACATTATTTTTAACATTCACCTCAATGCATTTTTTTGTGCCTCTGCATTTTTTGGAAAGAGTCATGGACCTTTTTTTTTAAACGCAAAACGGTGCTTTTTTTGGATCAATGGACTTCAATGGAGAAGCTGCAGAAAAGCACATATTGCGTTTTTACAGTAATTTTGCAGTAATTTGAGTTTTTTAATTCGCCCAATAACAAATCCCCCCCCCCCCCCAAAAAAAGAAGAAAAACAGCATAAAAAATGCAAAACACAAATCGCGGCAAAAACGTAGTAGATCGCAGTTTAAACAAAAAAAATAAAAAATCACTGCAGAAATGCTCGTAAGCAAAATGCAAAGATGTGATTTGAGCCTTAGGCCTGGTTCACACCTATGGCATTTTTAGTGCTTTTTGAAGAATTGCACTACAGTCCATTTACCATGGTTTCCTGTGGAACACGTTCAGTTGTGCAAATCTGCAAAAAAGCACGAAAAATGCATAGGTGTGAATGGAGCCTTAGGGCGCATTCACACCAGATGCAGTGGGATGCATTTTTGACTGCACTCCAACTGCATAGACAGTCCAAAATCCAGGTTATCCAATAGGCAAGGTTCCACTATCGCAGTGAAAAAAAAAAACGACAGCAACCTGCATTTTTCTGCAATGAAAATTAGCGTTGCAGCGGTATCAGTGCTGATACTAAGCATTTGCATGAGTACTTGCACTGGTGCAAATGCTCTGATGCCTTTTTCACGTGGTGCGGTTCGCGCCCGAAAAAAATGAGGGGGCTCAAATCGCACTGCAAAGAATTGCATGTGATTTGAACAGGAATGCAGTGTGATTCCTGTCCCAATGACATGCGGTTTCCAGCACCGCTTCTGTGTGAACCCTGGCATGTCATAGTGACTTCAGCCTGGGTTCACACGGGAGCGGTGTGGGAAACGGCATGCGATTCAGACAGGAATCGCACCGCAGTTCTGTTCAAATCACATACGATTTTTTGTGGTGTGATTTGAGTTCATTCATTTTGTATGGGTTTAAATCGCACTGCACAGAAAAAAATAGGTATCAGTAATTGGTATTGGTGAGTACTTGAGGAAAAGTGACTGTGCTCGCTCTGAAAAAAACTGGTATCAGTGCATCCCTACTGCAAATGCACCGAGATGCATGCAAATTCACCACAAAGCACTGCAGTGCACATTAAAGTTCAAGGAAAAAAAAAAAAAGGAAGCCTCAAAGGAAAAAATGCACCACAAATGCATGAAAAATGCACTTCACTGCGCATGCAAAATCACACAGTAAATGTGCAGTTTGTGGTATGAATGGGCCTTTGTTGGTAGAATTCATCCTGTGCGTTCACCTGCGTTTAGTGAGAATAGAATTCTGTGCGTCCAGGGCAGAGAACGCTTGTAAGCGCAAGTACATACAGATGCCTGATTCCATGCAGAATAAATTGCGGTGTGTTTCCCCCACCCAGGAAGCCTGTAGGCAGGGCCGGGACAAGGGGTGGGCAGGAGGGACGTTTGCCCTGGGTGCAGTGGTTTACTGTAGGGATAGGGGGGGCGCCTTCCTCCTGTTACAAAGGCTTACAGGAGAAGTGACAGCGGTAGTGATTTTACCAAGTGTGTGACTGCTGGGTGTAGGATCCTCTAAGCTTGCATATCATGAACGGGGGCAGGGGTGAGTAGTTTGGCATCTTTGCCCTGGGCGCTGGACGACCTTGTCCTGCAAAGGCTGTTTGCTGAAAAAGATGAACTTGGCATTTAAGGGCTCTTGCACATGGGCGCCTGAGAGATGTAAATTTCAGCGTAGCTCCCCCATCCAGGAAGCCCAGGTGCTGCGTACAGCTGCCCATAGACATGAGTGTGTGTGGCTGTAGGTATACACTTGTACGGTAAAACATTGGATTGCGAGTAACGCAGTTAACGAGCGTTTCGCAATATGAGCTATTATTTTTTTTAAATCCTGACTCTGTTTTGCAAGCGTTTTCTCGCAAAACAAGCAGGATTCAAGCCTCTCCGTTCCCAAGTGTTTCTGAGCCTCTCTGAGTATTTTCCGAGCCTCTCCGAGTGTTTCCGTGTGCATCCGAGTGGCTCTGAGCGGTTTCTGAGTGTCTCCGGCGCCCCTCCCCCACCTCTGGCCACATGCGGTACTGCATACAATAGAAGTCACCGTGGAACGAAATATCTGAGTTCCCATTGACTTCTATGGGGAAACTCGCTTTGATATACGAGTGCTTTTGATTACAAGCATTCTCCTGGAACAAATTATGCTCGTAATCCAAGGTACTACTGTATAGTGTACAGGCGTATTCTAAAAACATACAAAAAATAGTGAAGTTCAAGGCCGGCTTTCACTATCTCAGCGCTATGGGCTCAAAGGACTAGTGATAGCAAATTAAACAAAAATGATAAAATTTTACCATATATCATTGAAATAAAACATTCAAAATTCAGCTGCCGCTTTCAAAGCATAAAAATGCACAATAATAGAATAATCAGTTAGTAAAACTATAACAAATACATTTGTCTGTTACTAAAGCAGCGCTTAATGGTCACTAGTGCCTCGTTTCCACTGAGTGGATCGGTTCGGGTCGGTACAGTTTGGAACGGTTTGAATGGTCCGGTCTATTCTGGTGAGCGTTTCCACTGCAGGTCGGACCATCAGGGGCCATTCAGGGTTTAGAAAGAATGCCTAGCGTGTCCGCCAATCAGTGGAATGTATTGTAGCTCCGCCCTAACCGAAACCGTACCATTTTCTATGGCACCACATCTGAAGCAGGACCCAGAATGGTGCGGTACGGTTCGGTTTTATGGCACGCTTTTATAATAGAAAAACACCCAAAATAGCGTATCGTACCAAACCGTACAGAACCGTACCGAACCGATCCACTCAGTGGAAACGAGGCATTAGTGAACTTGACCACTCTATCCTATGGAAGTCCATAAGAGAACACAACACTGTAAATTCAAATGGGTGGCAGGTGTGATGATGTCCAAGCCAACGAGGAGGTGTTTATGGAGTCTAGTGGAATCTCTATTGGCAACAGTTTTCACCGTGTCCGCAATACTTCTACCTTGTGTCACCCACCCCTTAGGGGTTCCTACTCACCAAATAGATGAATTAAACGGTCACTGCAATCCTGGGTCATCCACTCGTCCTCCGCCTCTCACACAGACTGGGATCACTGGATGCTTCTTCTGGTAGTCTCAGAGTGACAAGAAAAAACGGAGATAGTGTAGTCCCGCTTACACTTTTTATTCAACAATCTCCTTTTTAAAAAAGGTCACTAAAATCCAGCATTTACAAAACAGTCACTAATGCTTTAAAGACGCGCCATTCCCGGCTACCTTTTTTCACCTTTTCCAGAAAATATCCTATACATTCAGGGGGCCCAAGTAGATATTAACCACTTCAGCTCCGGAAGGTTTTACCCCCTTCATTACCAGGACATTTTTTTGCTATTTAGCACTGCGCTACTTTAATTGGTAATTGCACAGTAATGCAACAGTAAACCCAACAAAATTTATGTCATGCTTTCTCACACAAATAGAGCTTTCTTTTGCTGCTTTTTGATCACCTCTGGGTTTTTTATTTTTAATTGTATATAAAAAAAAAAAAAATTTTGAAAAAAAAAAAATATTTTCTACGTTCTGTTAATAAATTTCTTCATACATTAAGGCCCCTTTCACACTGGCACGTTTTTCAGGCGGTTTAGCGCTAATATTAGTGCTGTTATACCGCCTAAAAAAATCGTGCCCTGTATTCTTCAATGTGAAAGCCCGAAGGCTTTCACATAGGGCTGGGAAAAAAATCGATTTTAATCTTGAATCGAGTTTTGAGTTCAAATCGATTCAGATTTGAAGAAAATCGTTTTTTTTCGATTTTTTTTTTTTTATTTAAAAAAATAAATAAATTATTTTATTTATTTTTTCCTTCAAAGTTTCCGTAGCAGGGCTGCAGGGGGCGTATCCGGAATGGCACTGGGCGGCGTTACCCCAATTACATCTACTCGCCGTAGTAATGTAACACTAACTAACCGCAAGCCGCCGTCTGCCTACCTGATCAGCGTGTCATGCAGACAGACGGTGGCCATTGCAGTGTTCAAAAGCCGCTCCTCCCGAGTCCTCGTCGTCTGTGATAGGCGGAACACTCAATTTCACAGCAGGCAGTGTTCAGCCTATCACGGACATCCTCTCATCCTCGTCTGTGTTATGAGGATGAGCGGATGTCCATGATAGGCGGAACACTGAATGCTGGGAAATTGAGTGTTCCGCCTATCACAGACGAGGAGGAGGCGCGGCTTTTGAATACTGGAATGGCCGCCGGTGTAGCAGTAAAATCCGTATCCCATGAAAATCTGCATCAGGTACGGGCACAGTGATTGAAGCATGGGCACAGTGAGGCATTGGGCACAGTGAGGCATTGGGCACAGTGAGACACGGGCACAGCGAGGCATTGGACACAGTGAGGCACGGGCACAGTGAGGCACGGGCACAGTTCAATTCAACTAAGAGTAACCTCAAGATTTTTGGTTGTTTTATTAGCTAAATCCAAATACAGTATTAATAATTTGGATGTTTAACAATCTTTGTTGCACACTGACTTTCAGTTAGAGAAAGGGTTTGCCTTTGCAATTTTGTTTGTTGATGCACTTCAATTAATATAATAAAAAAAAAAATCGAATCGTAAATCGAGTTTTTTATAAAAAAATCGCAGAATTTTTTTGGGGGGAAAATCGCCCAGCCCTACTTTCACACTGAAGCGGTGCGCTAGCAGGACCGCTCCAAAAGTCCTGCTAGCCACATCTTTACAGCGGTGAAGGAGCGGTGTGTTCACCGCTCCTTTACCGCGGCTGCCCATTCAAATCAATGGGACACCGCGGTAATACCGCCCGCAAACCGCGGCAATAGCCACGGTTTGCAGGCGGTATTAACCCTTTTTCGGCCGCTAGCGGGTGTTAAATTCATCCGCTAGCGGCCGCATACCGCGGTGATAACGACGGTATAGCGGCGCTGAAAATCGCGCCGCTATACCGCCACCGCACCTGCCCGCCCCAGTGTGAAAGGGGCCTTAGGCCAAAATGTATTCTGTTACATGTCTTTGGTAAAAAATAAATAAAAATCCCAATAAGTGTTTATTGATTGGTTCGTTTGAAAGTTATAGCGTCTACAAACTATGGTATATATGAATTGTTTTTGTTTTTGTTTTTTTATGCTACTAATGGCGGTGATCAGCGACTTATAGTGGGACTGCGATACTGCAGCGGGCAATCTGACACTAACTAACACTGGGTGGGAACTGACTGCATTTCCAGTGACACTAATTCAGTGATCAGTGATAATACTATACACTGTCACTGTACTAATGACACTGGCTGGGACAGGGTTAACATCTAGCAGCAATCAAGAGGTTAAAGTGGTTGTAAACCCGAAAAAATAAAAAACACTGCAAGACAAAGCCATAATGAGCTAGTATGACTAGCATACTAGCTCATTATGCATTACTTACCTTAGATCGAAGCCCCCGAAGCCGTCCTCGTCGCCTCCTCAGGCCGCAGACATCTCTTCACAGATACCTGGAAGGTTACTTCCAGGTATTGCTGCTCCGGCGCTCTGATTGGCTGGAGCGTCGATGACGTCACCGAGCATGCGCGCGGGAGCCGTAAAAACCAGCATTGCCGGTTTTATCAATGGGATGCTAACTGTGCCTTTTGCTGTTGTCTACGGCGTGCATGCGCCGTAGACAACAGTGCATTCTTTTTTGGCAAATATCTCCTAAACCGCGTAGGTTTAAGAGATATTGCAAACACCTACAGGCTTAATCTAGGCTTACCTGTAGGTGTAACTTCCGGGGGAGGGTTTACAACCACTTTAAAGTGTTACTAAACCCACAACAGTAAAATCAGTCAGTATATGCAGTAAAGCATGCTTGTTAGGCCCCATGCACACGAGACGCAGGTGCAAACTCTGCTGAACACACGTTTTTAAACGCTGAAACCGGCGTTTATAAACGCGCGTTTTGCCGCGTTTGCGGCCGCGTTTAGCGGCGTTTTACCGCGTTTGCGTTTATAAGCGTTTCATCATAGACCCTCCCTAAGCTCAAAAAACAGTAAATTTTAACCATTTCAGCCAGTTTGTGAGACCAGAGTGAGTAGCAGCAGCTGAGAGAGCAGCAGTGTACTTGTATTTAGCGTATCACTTGCCACATCACCTGCCACAAGTTGTGGATTGTCCACTTGCCACGTCACCTGCCACGTCACCTGGCCACATCACCTGGCCACGTCACCTGGCCACGTCACCTGCCACAAGTTGTGGATTGTCCACTTGCCACGTCACCTGGCCACATCACGTGCCACGTCACCTGCCACAAGTTGTGGATTGTCCACTTGCCACGTTACCTGGCCATGTTACCTGCCACGTCACCTGGCCACGTCACCTGCCACAAGTTGTGAATTGTCCACTTGCCACGTCACCTGCCACGTCACCTGGCCACGTCACCTGCCACAAGTTGTGGATTGTCCACTTGCCACGTCACCTAGCCATGTTACCTGCCCACATTACCTGCCACGTCATCTAGCCACGTCACCTGCCACAAGTTGTGGATTGTCCACTTTCCACGTCACCTGGCCACATCACATGCCACGTCACCTGCCACAAGTTGTGAATTGTCCACTTGCCACGTCACCTGCCACGTCACCTGCCACAAGTTGTGGATTGTCCACTTGCCACGTCACCTGGCCACGTCACCTGCCACGTCACCTGGCCACGTCACCTGCCACGTCACCTGGCCACAAGCTGTGGATTGTCCACTTGCCACGTCACCTGGCCACATCACCTGACACAAGCTGTGGATTGTCCACTTGCCACGTTACCTGCCACAAGTTGTGGATTGTCCACAATGCAATGCAAGCAATTACAGTTTTCTTTTATATTTTTTAATAGTTTTTCATCATTTGCCATCATTTTTGAGATTTCTAATGTTAAAAAATAGGTCACCTTTAAAAACGCTTATAAACGCAAACGCGGCAAAACGCCGGTACCGCGTTTAGCCGCGTTTAGCCGCGTTTAGCAGCGTTTAGCGTCTGAAACGTGGAAAACTTTTGCGTCTGAACCCATTTTTTTGCTTCTGGAAAAACGAGGTTAAACGCAACTGCTTGTAAACGCCAAAAAACGAGACTGTGTGCATGGACACATAGGATAACATTGAATGGGTTCAGGAGCAGTTGAAAAAAGCGTCCAACTGCCTCTGAACGCGCGTTCAACAGCAAATAACAGCGTCTCGTGTGCATGGGGCCTTATACTCACTGTGGAGCATTGGGATTGGGGTTGATTTACTAAAGGCAAAGAGTCTGTGCACTTTGCATTCTGCAAGAGCAGTTGCTCCAGAGCTTAGTAAATGAGCAGAAGTTCTACTGACTTCCATCATCCAATCACACGGAGAAAAAAAAATGCTGTTTTTTTTTCTCTCCTTGCATGTGATTGGATATTCTTTGCAAAGTGAAGTTTTACTCATTTACTAAGCTCTGGAGTAACTGCCCTTGCAGAGTGCAACTGCATTTTGCAAAGTGCACAGTCTATTTGCCTGTAGTAAATCAACCCCAATGTTCCCTCTGTACAGAGCTCTGTGTTGATTGTCAACACCAGAGCTCTGGGCTGTGATTGGACACAGCCGATCAGCAGGTCCCAGCCATAAATCATTAGCTGGGACCTGCTGACAAAATCCCCAATGTGTCCAATCACAGCGGGAGTTGGCTGGTGGGAGCTTCTGTGCCCTGTACCCGGAAACGGCCAGCGACGTACAGGTCCATCACTGTGCTTGTACGGGCCGCCTGTCCACAGTACATTGTGGGCGGGCAGTCCTTGGGTGGTTTAAAAAATTGTGCAGATTCCGAAATTGTTCATTGATGTTACAGTAGGGCTGGGAAAAAAAATCGATTTTAATCTTGAATCGAGTTTTGAGTTCAAATCGATTTAGATTTGAAGAAAATCGATTTTTTTAGATTAAAAAAAAAAAAAAAAAAAAAAAAAATTTTTCCTTCAAAGTTTCCGTAGCAGGGCTGCAGGGGGCGTATCCGGAATGGCACTTGGCGGCGTTACCCCAATTACATCTACTCGCCGCAGCCGCCGCGAGTAGATGTAATGTAACACTAACTAACTGCAAGCCGCCGTCTGCCTACCTGATCAGCGTGTCATGCAAACAGACGGCGGCCATTGCAGTGTTCAAAAGCCGCGCCTCCCGAGTCCTCGTCGTCTGTGATAGGCGGAACACTCAATTTCACAGCAGGCAGTGTTCAGCCTATCACGGACATCCTCTCATCCTCGTCTGTGTTATGAGGATGAGCAGATGACCATGATAGGCGGAACACTGAATGCTGGGAAATTGAGTGTTCCGCCTAACACAGACGAGGAGGAGGAGCGGCTTTTGAATACTGGAATGGCCGCCGGTGTAGCAGTAAAATCCGTATCCCATGAAAATCTGCATCAGGTATGGGCACAGTGATTGAAGCACGGGCACAGTGAGACACGGGCACAGTGAGACACGGGCACAGTGGGGCACAGTGAGACACGGGCACAGTGGGGCACAGTGAGACACGGGCACAGTTCAATTCAACTAAGAGTAACTTCAAGATTTTTTGTTGTTTTATTAGCTAAATCCAAATACAGTATTAATAATTTGGATGTTTAACAATCTTTGTTGCACACTGACTTTGCAGTTAGAGAAAGGGTTTGCCTTTGCAATTTTGTTTGATGCACTTCAATTAATATAATTAAAAAAAAATCGAATTGTAAATCGAGTTTTTTATAAAAAAAAATGCAGATTTTTTTGGGGGGAAAATCGCCCAGCCCTATGTTACAGTCATACCTGTAGGCCATTAAGGGTCCCCTCAGAAGCCTGGCTGAAAAACTCCCTGTTAGCAACCCCCCATGTCCTGCCTTGTTTCTAGGATGTAAAAACGTGGTTTTCACCCCTGTCATGCTGGGAGTGACAGCCCAAAAGTTTTTACGTCCTAACAACAAGCCAGGCCATGAAGACTGGGAGGTTTTCTGACAGGCTTCCAGGGGAACCCAAATGGCCTACAGGGACGACAATAAAATTAATGAACATTGTACAAAATCAAACAGGTTTAACTTTAAAGGGGTTGTAAACCCTCGTGTTTTTTCACCTTAATGCATCCTATGCATTAAGGTGAAAAAACTTCTGAGAGTGACCGCCCCCCAGCCCCCCCCGCCCCGTTTTACTCACCTGAGCCCCGTAATTCCCACGTCAGAGACGCGCTCTTCCTCTCTGTCCGGGGTTCTCGACTCTTGATTGTTAATTTTGGCAGCAAATTTCGTTTTAGTTTTAGTCTTAGGACTAAAATGGCATTTTAGTTTTAGTCCCATTTTAGTCTTTTGCAATTGTTTTAGTTTTAGTCGTATTTAGTCAACTAAAATCTCCAGCACATTTTAGTCGATTTAAACTCATTTTAGTCATCTAAAATCGAACGGGTGCAGTTAAATTGTAATGCATTATTTAAGCATTTCTCTACAATTTCCAAACTCATTATATACTGCTGGAGTGAAAATCGAATATGTTATTATTTATGGTATTAAGGTATGAACATGCACTACACACCGGTGTTCATTTTGATGTCAAATTTCAATTTAGTTTTAGTCGTATTTTAGTCTTAGTCTTTTGACTAAAATGGCATTTTAGTTTTAGTCGTATTTTGGTTATCTCAATTGTTTTAGTTTTAGTCGTATTTTAGTCATCTCAATTGTCTTAGTTTTAGTCGACTAAATATGAAAGGATTTCTGATGTCTGCTATTATTTGGTATGGGAGTTGCATTGTACACTGGTGCTGGGAAATGTAGTGCTGAATGTTTACTATGTTCTAAGTTTGTATACGTCTTTTTCTATGTAAAAAAACCTTTAATAAAAAAAAAAAGTTAGTTGACTAAAATGTTTTAGTCGACAAAATTAACACTGAGCGCAAGCCATCGGCTCCCGCTGCTGTCAATCAAATCCAATGACGCGGGGCTGAGTCCAGCATTCTGCGTCTATGGATGCAAATGCTGGACTCAGGAGCGCGCCCACAAGGTAACCCCCCGGGAGGGCGCTTCTCCTATAGGGGTTATACGATGCGGGGAGGAGCCGCGAGGGCCGCCGAGGGACCCCAGAAGAGGAGGATCGGGGCCACTCTCTGCAGAACCAACTGCACAGTGGAGGTAAGTATGACATGTTTGTTATTTAAAAAAAAAAAAAAAAAGAAGCTTAAGGCCCCATGCACACGAGACGCCGGGGCAAACTCTGCTGAACACACGTTTTTAAAGGCTAAAACCGGCGTTTAAAAACGCCCGTTTTGCCGCGATTTTAGCGGCGTTTTACCGCGTTTTACCGCGTTTGCGTCTATAGGCGTTTAGTTAAGAAACATCATAAGACCCTCCCTAAGCTCAAAAAACATTATTATTTAACCATTTCAGCCATTTTGGGAGACCAGCAGCTGAGAGAGCAGAAGTGTACTTGTATTTAGCGTATCACTTGCCACATCATCTGCCACAAGCTGTGGATTGTCCACTTGCCACGTCACCTGCCACGTCACCTGGCCACAAGTTGTGGATTGTCCACTTGCCACATCACCTGGCCACGTCACCTGGCCACGTCACCTGGCCATGTCACCTGCCACGTCACCTGCCACAAGTTGTGGAATGTTCACTTGCCACGTCACCTGCCACGTCACCGGCCACGTCACCTGGCCACGTCACCTGCCACAAGTTGGTCATTGTCCACTTGCCACGTCACCTGGCCACGTCACCTGCCACGTCACCTGCCACAAGTTGTGAATTGTCCACTTGCCACGTCACCTGCCACGTCACCTGGCCACAAGTTGTGGATTGTCCACTTGCCACATCACCTGGCCACGTCACCTGGCCACGTCACCTGGCCATGTCACCTGCCACGTCACCTGCCACAAGTTGTGGAATGTTCACTTGCCACGTCACCTGCCACGTCACCGGCCACGTCACCTGGCCACGTCCCCTGCCACAAGTTGTGCATTGTCCACTGGCCACGTCACCTGCCACGTCACCTGCCACAAGTTGTGAATTGTCCACTTGCCACGTCACCTGCCACGTCACCTGGCCACAAGTTGTGGATTGTCCACTTGCCACATCACCTGGCCACGTCACCTGGCCACGTCACCTGGCCATGTCACCTGCCACGTCACCTGCCACAAGTTGTGGAATGTTCACTTGCCACGTCACCTGCCACAAGTTGTGCATTGTCCACTTGCCACGTCACCTGGCCACATCACCTGCCACGTCACCTGGCCACGTCACCTGCCACAATTTGTGGATTTCCACCTGCCACGTCACCTGGCCACAAGTTGTGGATTGTCCACTTGCCACGTCACCTGCCACATCACCTGCCATGTCACCTGGCCACGTCACATGCCACGTCACCTGGCCACGTCACCTGCCACAAGTTGTGGATTTTCCACTTGCCACGTCACCTGCCACGTCACCTGCCATGTCACCTGGCCACGTCACATGCCACGTCACCTGCCACAATTTGTGGCTTTCCACCTGCCACATCACCTGGCCACGTCACCTGGCACAAGTTGTGGATTGTCCACTTGCCACGTCACCTGCCACATCACCTGCCATGTCACCTGGCCACGTCACATGCCACGTCACCTGCCACAAGTTGTGGATTGTCCACTTGCCACGTCACCTGCCACATCACCTGCCATGTCACCTGGCCACGTCACATGCCACGTCACCTGGCCACGTCACCTGCCATAATTTGTGGATTGTCCACCTGCCACGTCACCTGCCACATCACCTGGCCACATCACCTGCCACAAGTTGTGGATTGTCCACTTGCCACGTCACCTGCCACATCACCTGGCCACGTCACCTGCCACAATTTGTGGATTGTCCACCTGCCACGTCACCTGCCACATCACCTGGCCACGTCACCTGCCACAATTTGTGGATTGTCCACCTGCCACGTCACCTGCCACAAGTTTTGGATTGTCCACTTGCCACGTCACCTGGCCACGTCACCTGCCACAAGTTTTGGATTGTCCACTTACCACGTCACCTGCCACGTCACCTGCCACAATTTGTGGATTGTCCACCTGCCACATCACCTGGCCACGTCACCTGCCACAATTTGTGGATTGTCCACCTGCCACGTCACCTGGCCACCTCACCTGCCACAAGTTTTGGATTGTCCACTTGCCACGTCACCTGCCACGTCACCTGCCACGTCACCTGCCACAATTTGTGGATTGTCCACCTGCCACGTAACCTGGCCACGTCACCTGCCACAAGTTTTGGATTGTCCACTTGCCACGTCACCTGCCACATCACCTGCCACAATTTGTGGATTGTCCACCTGCCACGTCACCTGGCCACGTCACCTGCCACAAGTTTTGGATTGTCCACTTGCCACGTCACCTGCCACAATTTGTGGATTGTCCACCTGCCACGTCACCTGCCATGTCACCTGGCCACGTCACCTGGCCACGTTACCTGCCACAAGTTGTGGATTGTCCACTTGCCACGTCACCTGGCCACGTCACCTGCCACAATTTGTGGATTTCCACCTGCCACGTCACCTGGCAACATCACCTGCCACAAGTTGTGGATTGTCCACTTGCCACGTCACCTGCCACAAGTTGTGGATTGTCTACAGTGCAATGCAAGCAATTACAGTTTTTTTTTCATATTTTTTTGATGGTTTTTCATCATTTGCCATCATTTTTGAGATTTCTAATGTAAAAAAATAGGTCACCTTTAAAAACGCTAATAAACGAAATCGCGGCAAAACGCCGGTACCGCGTTTTGCCGCGTTTAGCGGCGTGTAGCCGCGTTTTGCGTCTGAAACGTGGAAAACTTTTGCGTCTGAACCCATTTTTTTGCTTCTGGAAAAACGAGGTTAAACGCAACTGCCTAAAAACGGCAATAAACGAGACTGTGTGCATGGACACATAGGATAACATTGAATGTGTTCAGGAGCAGTTGAAAAAAGTGTCCAACTGCCTCTGAACGCGCGTTTAACAGCAAATAACAGCGTCTCGTGTGCATGGGGCCTAATACCTCCTCAGTCACACGGCTGCGGCTGCACGGTCGTGATTTCTGTACCCAGGAGTCACCAGTGATTGTGTACAGATCAATGACAGACGCCATGGCTATACACACCTCTATCCCTGTACAGATCTAAACACTAGGTCTGTCAGCCTGTCATTGGTTTGTACAGACTGCTGGCTGGTTGTATGCAATCACTCGTGACTCCTGAGCGCAGAAATCACGCTCCATTGTACGCTTTGTCGCCCTGACATATGAGACCTAATTAAACCAAACACAGGAGTCGCTGTGAGTGTGGCCTGATGATTGGATTATTCCTGTTTGGTTTCCATGTTTTCTCATTGGCTTTCCACTGCTCTTGTGTTTTTGGGATAGGCCTGCGAGTGTTTATAATGGAACCTGGATATTAGACAGACGCACAGTCAGGGCTTCTGGTAGTTCTGAAAGAAATCTGGAAGTACAAGGCTCTTTCACATGGGCCCTGTCTGGTTTTACACAGGCGGCCTCCATCCGGGGAGCTGGTCAAGGATCCCCTACAGAATCAGAGTAGAATGGGATGAGGGTCAGTTTTGTGATATCCGGGCCCATTTACTTGTTTTCTGCTTTTACACACTGGAGCGTTCTGGACCTGTGTTGGATCTGTGGGCAGCCGGGTGTAAACAGACTTGTGTCCACTTACATCAGACTACCTCTAGTCCATCTTGTTTGGGTTGGAATAAATGGAAGAGGATGCAGAGCTTTTGCATTTTATTTTCTGACCTGGATGGACTGAGTGGCTAACGGATGGAAATGGACACATCTACCCACCCATAGACCTACATAAAGCTTCCAATCAGATCTGCCTGAAAAACAGAAAGGTGGACCTGATTGTAGGGTTTTCAGTACTAGTCTAGTAGTACACGTCGTGCCGTTGCTTCAGTTAGACTGTGCCATTACCGGCGGCTCCCGCGCACAGTCACAGCGCCGAAGCCCGCGATACCCGGAAGTAACTCCGGGAGCGATGTCGCCGGCCAGAGCGGTGAACGAGGACCACTGCGGGGGGCTTCGATCTAGCTCATTATGCCTTTGTCTTGCAGGTTTTTTTTTTGTTTGTTTTGTTTCTAGGGTTTACAATCGCTTTAATAAAGGACTTGTCAAAAAACAGCTTTTGTTTTTTTAAACTTTTCACTGCTTTTTGGGGTGAATGGGTAGGGGTGCGATGTACCCGATACCCATTCACATAGGGGGGGGCCGGGATCTGGGGGCCCCCTTGTTAAAGGGAGCTTCCAGATTCCAATAAGCCCCCCACCCACAGACCCCGACAACCACCAGCCAGGGTTGTCGGGAAGAGGCCCTTGTCCCCATCAACATGGGGGGGGGGGCATGCAGTTTTTTTCGTGATTTTTTTTTACATTCAGCTGATGACTCATTGGTTGTTAAGGATGCAGCGGCCAGCTTCCCGGACCCTTTCTTAGCATTTTTCCTACTGACTATCAATGTAAGTGGCATATTTCCCACTGACCGCCGATGTAAGTGGCATTTTTACAACTGACCATTGATGAATTTGTTTTATCAGGGGTTCCCTGAGACTTGAAAATGATTTTTAAGGGTTCCTCTAAGATTAAAGGGTTGAGAAAGGCTGCCCTAATCAATGTTCCCAGTACAAACTGCTGAGGTCTGAAGGCATCATATAGCCAAAGGGCCGCACGTTGAGCACCAGGGTGTTAAATGCACTTAGGTTGGTGAGCTCCGACATGTGTTTTTTATTTGTTGTTTAGCATAGTTGTGTTTTTTTGCACAGTAGAAGCAGAAGTACTGTCTCCTGTTTTTCTGCAATGCAGCATGTTCCATCGTTTTCACTCAGCACACATCAAGGTCATAGTTGCCAACATTGCAAAAAAAAATCCGTGACACTTTTTCGCATGTAGGTGGAGCCTTGGTATAATTAGGGGGTGGGGCATTCATTTGAAGGTGTGTTATACTTTAGGAGAAAAAAGTGGCGCACGAAGCGTGGGCGTGGTTTACGCGGGTGGTGGGAGTGGCTTAAATTAGCGTGGCTCAAAGGGGGTGTGGTTAAAGTCTGAGATGAATGAGGGATGAAGGGAGAAAGAAAGAGGGAGGGAAGGAAAGAGAAGGAAGGATGGAAGGACAGCAGGCCCAGATCCTACACCATAATAGAAATATGTGTATTCCAGAGTTTAACAATCAACAGATAAAGATAATCCAAACATCTGGTGTTAGCTCTTTAATCATCCCGGCACCATGGTTGTTAGGGTGTCAGGATGACTGAAGTGCATTATTTCTCTTATTACATTTTAATATAAAATGAAATCATTCGACTCACCAAAATGCCGAATCAGTGGAAGCCCCGAGTGTGTCACCTGCCACGTCGCCTGCCACCAGATGCCATCGGGTGTCCCCAGGGGAGTCCCTCCTTACATCAGGCGTCCCCAGAGGAGTCCCTCCTTACATCAGGCGTACCCAGCGGAGTCCTTCCTTACATCAGGTGTACCCAGAGGAGTCCCCCTTACATCAGGCGTCCCCAGCGGAGTCCCCCCTTACATCAGGCGTCCCCAGCAGAGTCCCCCCTTACATCAGGCGTCCCCAGCGGAGTCCCCCCTTACATCAGGCGTCCCCAGCGGAGTCCCCCCTTACATCAGGCATCCCCAGCGGAGTCCCCCCTTACATCAAGTGTCCCCAGCGGCGTCCCCCCTTACCTCAGGCGTCCCCAGCGGAGTCCTCCCTTACCACAGGCGTTCCCAGCGGAGTCCCCAGTTACCACAGGCATCCCCAGCGGAGTCCCCCCTTAACCACAGGTGTCTCCTGTCTCGGCCGCCATTATTGTTTCCCCTTCCCCGAAGGGGAACAAAATAGAGGCGGAGCCGACAGTGTGGCTGCAAAAAAAAAAAAAAATTAAGCTGTGGCGCTGCCGACCCCCGCCCCTTTCCATTACAGACAGACCTGCAGCGGGGCGGGGCGGGGCGGGGCGGGGGGGTGGCCGGCCGGCCAGCCAAAACACAGATGTAGTACAATAGAAGATAAAGCTGCTGCGGCGCCGCCCACCCCCGGGGAGGTGCGGGGTGTGGGCGGCGCCGCAGCGGCTTTATTTTCTATTGTACTACATCCGTGTTTTGGTCTTCTTGAACATGGTGGCCGGCCGAGACATTGTCTCCGCCAGCCGTGGACCTCTAGCGGCGGCGGCCTGCGGCGTCCAAATTCGGGGAAAACTGGAAAAATCGGATTGGCCGGGACATTGGCCGGGACAAAATAAATCCTGGGAAAAGGGTTTGAATCCCGGGAACGTCCCGGCCAATCCGTGACTGTTGGCAACTATGCAAGGTGTGAACTGGACCTATTGGAAGGAATAGATTTCCGCTTGTCATTGCATTAGACTGAGCAGAGCAATGTAGTACAAAGTACATGGAATATGGGCTCTTTGACAGAAATGTCTTATATCTTCTGAGAGGATGTAATTTGTCACATGCAGTTTAGTGTACTAGTCATTGCCACAGCAGAATTTCACATAGGGGGTGTTTGATCTGGATGTGATATTACCAACAATTCTTTAGCTCTGCACCATGGTTTTGCTGCTCTAATTATGTATGTGTAAGCAAGTTGTGTTGATGATGACTAGTAACATTTGATATTTAAAGGTTGATGTAAACCTGTTTATAATGTAATTATATAACCCTTAACATCTTAACGTAACTTCAAACGTCATTTTACAATTTTACATACATAGTTACATAGTTTTTGAGGTTGAAAAAAGACACTAATCCATTCAACCAATTCAGGGTTGTGGAATTTTTTTGAAAAACAACTTGTCCAAGGGACTAAATCCAGGTCCCAATATACTTGTCCCTCGTGACAATCTATTTGTCCTGATAATTAAAAAATATATTTTTTTTCCCCAGGATGGAAAGTATAAAGGGTTGATGTATTTTTTTTTGGTGGTGATCACCTCTGCGTTTTTTATTTTTTGTTAAAAAAAAAATTTAAATACCGAATTTAAAATGTTATTTTAATTTTTTTATATTTTGTTATAAAATTTTGGAAACAGGTAATTTTTCTCCTTCATTGATGTACTCTAAAGAGGCGGCACTGATGGGCTGCACTGATGGGCACTGATGGGCACTAATGGGCTGCACTGATAGGCACCAATGGGCTGCATTGATGCGCACCGATAAGGCAGCACTGGTGGGCACTGATAGGCGGCACTGGTGGGCACAGAGGTGGCACTGATGGATGGCACTGAAAGGCATTAAAAGGTAGCACTGGTGGGCACTGAGAAGTGGCACTAATAGGTGGCATTGATAGGTGGCAGTGATGGGCACTGATGGGTGGCAATAATGGGCACTGATCGGCACTGGTAAGTTACACTGATAGGCAGCACTGCTAGGTGGCACTGATTAGCACCACTGCTAGGTGGCATTGATAGGTGGCACTGGTGGGCACTGTGGCAATGGCAGGTGGCACTGGCAGGGGGTATTGATTGCACAGATGAGGCAGAATTGCCTCTTCCTCTTCGGGACCGATGTCCCTTACACATAAGCCGGTGATCGGCTTTTTTTTCTCCTCACGCTGACAGCGTGAGGAGAAAAAAAAAGGATTGCCGAGCTTTTGTTTACATCACGTGATCAGCTGTCATTGGCTCACAGCTGATCACGTGGTAAGGGGCTGGGATCACCCGAGTCTCTGACTCAGGGGAGCGCGCGAAGGGAAGGACATTTATTGACGGCCTCCCAACATTTGGGGTCCGCGCTGTGACCGTCATTCGGCTATAGCGCGGGCGCCAAGTGGTTAAAAACCGGAAGGGGCTTTATGGGGACTTAAACGTAAAAATATTTTTGCTTGAAAATTTCTTAGAACTCCCAAACATTATTTATTTTTTAAGGCAGAGGCCCTAGAGAATAAATTGGTAGCTGTTGCATTTTTTTATGTTACATGTTATATGTGCAACTGTTTTTCAAACACAATTTTTTTGGAAAAAATACTTTTTTTACTTTTAATGCAAAAAAAACAAAAAAAAAACACACAATACATAACCCAATTTTTGGGTAAAATTTAAAGGATGATGTTACGCTGAGTAAATAAATACCAAATATGTCACGCTTTAAAATTGCGCATGCCCATGCAACAACAGCAAACAACGTAAATTTTACTATCCATAGGCGACGCATTAAAAGCCTTTACAGGTTACCACTTTAGATTTACACAGGAGGTCTGGTGCTAAAATTACTGCCCATGATCTGATATTTGCAGGGATACCTTACATGTATAGGGTGAATGCTGTTTGCGTCAGTGAAGAACAGACGCATGCATTCGCCTTTGCGTGCAAGTATGGGGGGACAGGAGTGCTGTAAAAAAAAAAAAATAATTATTATTAGTTAGTTAACTTTTTTTATACACTGTTGCCTTGATTTTTTATTTTATTTTTATAATTTTTTTTGCTGTAACAAAGAATGTAAATATCCCTTGTGACAGCAATAGGCAGTGACAGGTACTCTTTATAGAGATCCCTCCTCTGCCTAAGATTGATGTGATCAAATGCTTTCCATTAATAAAAATGGCACTGGGGAAACCAGAAGTGATGTATGCTCATCACTTCCTATTTCCTATATTGTAGCATTGGACAGAGCGGTTCCGCCTCTATGATAAGCCAGCGGAAGGCAGCGCGGTTGTTCTGGTGTCCTGGTGGGACAGGACAGCACACAGAAGGTAGCAGGGAGGGGGATGTCCCCTCCCACTGCCTGTAAAAAGCAATCCAGTGGCTAGCAGTGTTAATTTTGTTGACTAAAACATTTTCGTTGACTATATTTCTATTTTAGTCTACTAAAATATGACTAAAACTAAAACAAGTGAGATGACTAAAATACGACTAAAACTAAAATGGCATTTTAGTCAAAAGACTAAAATACGACTAAAACTAAATTGAAATTTGACTTCAAAATTAACACTGGTCTGTAGTGCATGTTCAAACCTAAATAACATAAATAATAACATACCGGTATTTGATTTTTCACTCCAGCAGTATATAAGTTTGGAAATTGTAGAGAAATGCTTAAATAATGCATTACAATTTAACTAAACCCATTATATTTTATATGACTAAAATGAGACACCCGAGACGCGCCAGAAGGCGGCACCTCTCCCGCCGCCCATAAAAGTGATCTTGTGGCGAATCCGCAGCGGAGACCACTTTTATGTGAAAATGGACCAGCCACTGTTTAACCACTCCCTTACTGGGCACTTAAACCCCCATCCTGCCCAGACCAATTTTCAGCTTTCAGCGCTGATGCAGTTTGAATGACAATTGCGCGGTCATACAACACTGTACCCAAATGACATTTCTCTTATCGTCCATGGACCGACGCAGCTCTCATACTGATTACATGTGGGTATATGTCCCTGCTCGCAGGAGAAGACCTAGGCAGAATGTTAGAGGTTAAAACATTCTAGAACAAGCCAGCCAGAGCTGAACAGCCCCGCCCAGGGGGCGGTCCCTCCGGACATTACCCTTCCACCTGCAGCTAATCAGCCTCAGTTTTTTTCTGCCTAGCAGAAGGAGAAGACGTGGCTCTCAGGAGCCAGTCTCCTGGAAGATTTTACTTTTGATTTTTATTCCTTTGGGAATTTTATTATTTTATTTTTGAGACCTTCAATCAACTGTCGGCTGGGCAACAGGTTGGGTACACTAGTATCCTCGTAGTCTTCCCTGTCCGACCATCGAGCGTGCTGATCCTCGCCTTGCGTGCGTGAGACTCAGTTCACGACATGCCCCATGACTCCAGGGGTGGCCGGGTTGCTTTCATGCTCCCGCGGTCCTCTCAAGATTGAACAGTACTTGACTGACTGTATCTGTCGCGGTGGACCGGGCCGACAGCTACGCAGTACGACTCTGTGATAGGTCTGTCTGAAACAAGCCAGTGGGTCCCTGAAAGGGACGGGTAAGTAGTCTCTCCTACTGCAGGTGAGTACATGCTGGCTGTGTTTCTGTGTGTGGGGGTTTCTCCCTGTCCCCCCCCTGTTATGCTGCTCTCTGCACCCTGTACTGGTGCTGTGCTGTGGGGTGCTTGGGGGTCACTCTGGCCTGGTTGGGCGCTCATGTCTGCATTTTTTTCTGGTGTGTGAGGTGATTATTGTGTGCGCCATTGGCGCTGTTTGAGGTGGTTATTGCGTGCGCCATTGGCGCGCATTAGAGCTTTGAATTTTGCGCTCTGCGGCCATCTTGGCGTTCAGTGGCACAGTTATAGCTGCGGACGGCGGCCATTTTCTTGTGGCCGCCGCGCATTTATTTCTGGCGGCGGCGCGAATCCCCTCACAATCTCCTCACAGACTGAGTTGTCCTTAAGGGTTGGTGGGTCCTCCCGGGTATCCCCTCCTCAGCGTAGCCAGTGGGTGGACTGTATATTCACTGTATAGTGTATAAGGGCTCAGAGGGTGGCGTTTATGGAGTCTGATACACCTGCTCTCCACATTGCCTGGGGCAACTGGCAGTGCTGCACAGTTAAACATGTTCATATGTTTCCTGCACCTGCGGTCCTTATGGACCAGTTGTCAGCAGTCCTGGAATCATTCCTGTCAGAATGGAAGCGGTGTGCGAGCAAAAGGAGCTATAAGCCCCCTCCCCCCACAAACTTCTTTAGTGAAGGAGTGCTCTGAGTCAGATATGGGCCTAGCTATTGGGCTCAGGACCCGACCTCTGAATATTTAATGTTTATGAACAGGACATTCCCTTGTGAGGAAGACTCCAGTTCTGTGTCAGTGAATGACAGGGCGCTTGTAAGTGATCTCATTGATGATGTGAGAAACACACTCAGGCTGAAACTGCTGTGACAAGCTTTTCTTTTACACAGTTTCCTCACTGTTTTCCTCACACGCTGCCTCAAGAGCAGCATGGATGAGGGAGGACTTTATTAATTTATGTCTCTAATCCCTGTGAGCCTTGTGTGTGATACCTGAGGTAACATTTCCCGCCATTTCCTGGGGAATGATTTGAGCTCTGACAGACACACGGTCTGAGGATCAGAGGTTACCTGTTACCTGCATGCTGCTTCAGCAGCACAGTCAAGCAGGTTGGAATGATACAGAGAAGATTATGCGCCTCTGCGCCATAATTTAAATTCATCCTATACCTCTACACTGCATACATTCACAGTGTATGTATGTGTTATTGGTCTCTGTGTCTGCGTGGCTGTCCCCACGTTCCAATGCTGTGTTTCAGTGCCATACATGATATAAACGTACAAAATATGTTTATGCACGACTCCAGATACATTCACAGTATATGTATGTATCATACTCTCTGGGCTGGCGGGGGCTCCGGTGTCCTCCCGCACTCTCATGGTATGTGCGCTTCGGCTCTCTGCACAGTATAGACATGTTCAATATGTTTATTGCACATATTATACATGTTTACAGTATGGGTATACTGTTTGCGTGGGGTTCCTCCGGGTACTCCGGTTTCCCCCCACGCTCCAATGGAAATGCACAGCATAAACATGGGCAATATTATGTTGATTCACATGCTATCATTCCTACACGGTATCTGTGTGCTGTCTGCGTGGAGTTCTTCCGAGTGGGCGCTTCGGCGCTATGCACAGTCTAAATTTGTGCGATTGGACCTACCCGGTATGTCTTTGTAGTCTGCGTGGGTTTCCGCCCACGCTACATGACATGCATGCCTTTGGTGCAATACACGATGTAAACATACACATTATGTTTATACACTACACTAAATACATTCACAGTAGTTGTCGGTATTGCATTCTCTGAGTATGCGTGGGGTACTTCGGTTCCTCCCACGCGCCAACGGTGTGTGCGCCTTCGGTGCTATGCACACATGAGCTTGTGCAAAAGGTTTAGCACACACAATATCATACCTATACGGTATGCGTATGCAGTCTGCGTGGGTTTCTGCCCATGCTACATGACATGCATGCCTTTGGTGCAATACACGGAGTAAACATACACATTATGTCTATACACTACACTAAATACATTTACAGTAGTTGTAGGTATTGCATTCTCTGAGTATGCGTGGGGTACTTCGGTTCCTCACACGCGCCAACGGTGTGCGCGCTTTCGGTGCTTTGCACACATGAGCTTGTGCAAAAGGTTTAGCACACACACTATAATACCTACACGGTATGCGTATGCAGTCTGCGTGGGTTTCTGCCCATGCTACATGACATGCATGCCTTTGGTGCAATACACGGTGTAAACATACACATTATGTCTATACACTACACTAAATACATTTACAGTAGCTGTAGGTATTGCATTCTCTGAGTATGCGTGGGGTACTTCGGTTCCTCCCACGCGCCAACAGTGTGCGCGCCTTCGGTGCTATGCACACATGGGCTTGTGCAAAATGTTTAGCACACATACTATAATACCATACACGGTATGCGTATGCAGTCTGCATGGGTTTCATCCGGGTGCTCAGGTTTCTCCCCTGCGTTCCAATGGTGTGCGCATTCTCAGCGCTATGCACAGTATAAACATGTGCAATTTGTTTATTCGCAGGCTAACATACCTACACGGTTGTGTACGCAATCTGTGTGGCTGGTTTACGTCCAGGCCCCGATGATGTGCACGCCTTTGTCGCTGGCACAGTATATACGCGTTTAATAGGTTTATCCACAAATACTAAACTACATACGCCGTATGTGGTGGTATTATGCTCTTTGTGGCTGGGTGGGTTTCCTCCCACACTCTCCATTTGTGCGTTTGACGCAATACATTGTATAAACTATGTGTTTGCACAATCAGCACCTATCCATGGGTAGCTGCTGGATGGAGCATTGTCACAAGGATCCCTGGTTTCAGGGGTATCACTTTCCACCTGCTTTCAGTGGTGATCAGAAGCGCTGGCTTGGACTGTGTTCGCCAGGCTGGGGTTGGCGTTGCGCCCGTTAGTGGCTGCGTCTCTGGCATTTTTTGTAGCTCAATGACTGGGCAAAAGCCTCTGCTTCATTCATTAGTCGTCTAGCAGGTGCACTACAACTGCTTTAGCCTTTAGGGTCTCTGTGCCCGGGGTGGGTTTGCGCCACCTGTGGAGGCTGAGGTACTAGTCCTCTGACCGAGTTTCTAGGGAAGTTCCGTCAAGTTGCCTTTATTGGCCAACATTTGAGGCACCCTGTACACTGGGGCCTCCCTTCTCCGATACATTGCGGAGTCTCTTTGGGATTTTCATATGTCTCGCTGCAAGACGGTCCTGTCGGCCGTGTGCATTGCAGGCGAAGGGTCCTTGCATCCGGAGGTGTTTCCACCTTCTTTACCGGAGGTGGGGCACCGGAAGTGGACCTTGTGGCCTCTCGACTCACTCGCAAGGTGGCAAGATCGTGGTCAGGTCCAGGGACCCCTGGGCGGATGCGTTAGACGTGTTGGAAGCCCGTGGGGGCAATATCGCCTGATATATGCTTACCCTCTGCTACTGTTGTTGCCTCGCCGGCTTCGCAGAGCATACTTCATCCTGCTTTACAGTCCTTGGCTTTAATGGCATGGCTGTTTAAAGCCAGGTGCTAAAGGACCGAGTTCTCTCGTATTCGGTCATCTCTTCTATGTTGTTGACACGGGAATCTTCCTCCAGAAAGATATCTCACCGTACCTGGAAGGCTTACATCGCTATGTGCGAGGAACTTGAGTGGCATCCTCGGATGTTTTCCGTTCCCAGGATTTTGCTGTTCTTACAGCGTGGTGTGACCCAAAAGCTGGCCTTGCATACCTTTTTTTGAGGGTCGGATTTCGGCCCGGACTTTCTTTTTCAACGACCGCTGCCGGGCCATTCCTTGATTAGCACCTTTTGGGCAGGGGGTTCGCCATGTGGTCCCCCCTGTCAAGCCTCCTCTCCCTACTTGGGATCTGATTTTGATGCATCTCGGTTCTCCAAGAACATCCCTTTGAGAATATCAGAGAGATTCCTCTCTTGACCTTGTCCCGGAAGTTGGCCTTATTGGCCATTGCTTCGGTTAGACGGGTGTCTGAGTTGGCAGCCTTGTCTGGCAAGTCGCCTTACTTGGTCCTCCATAAGTATATGTTGGTGTTGCGCCCACGACCATCCTTCTTTTCTAAGGATGGTCTTGGCCTTTCACCTTAAGAAGGACATTGTTCTTCCGTCCTTGTGTCCTCACCCATCGCTTCCCTTAGAGTTTGCGCTTCATACATTAAGATGGGTACAAGCCTTACGAGTGTACCTGTCTGCTACTGTTTCCATTCGGAAATCTGTGTCTGGTCCAAAACAGGGCCGAGCGGTGTCGTCTGCCACCGTCTTTAGGTGGATCAGGCAGACCGTCATACAGGCCTATGCCCTTAAGGGGCGGGCGCCTCCCTTTCCGGTTGCGGCGCATTCCACCAAGGCAATTGGTGCTTCCCGGGCCTTCCGACATCAAGCGTCGGTTGCACAAGTGTGCAAGGCGACGACCTGGTCGTCCATTCATACCTTTTCAAAGTTCTACAAGGTTGATGTGGCTGCATCTTCGGATGCTTCCTTTGGCCGCAAAGTGTTGCAGGCCGCTGTCTAATGTTGCAACTCCTCCGTTGAGGGGCTCTGCTGGTTTGGAGTGAAGTTTTGGTTGTTCCTTACTTTTTTTGCTCCCACCCTTTTCTTATACTGCTTTGGGACGTCCCACATGTAATCAGTATGAGAGCTGCGTCGGTCCATGGACGATAAGAGAAAATAGGATTTTTGTACTCACCGTAAAATCCGTTTCTCTGACGTCCATGGACCGACGCAGCACCCACCCTTCCTTTTAAGTTTGTACTGCTTTGTTACGAACTGAGGCTGATTAGCTGCAGGTGGAAGGGTAATGTCCGGAGGGACCACCCCCCTGGGCGGGGCTGTTCAGCTCTGGCTTGTTCTAGAATGTTTTAACCTCTAACATTCTGCCTAGGTCTTCTCCTGCGAGCAGGGACATATACCCACATGTAATCAGTATGAGAGCTGCGTCGGTCCATGGACGTCAGAGAAACGGATTTTACGGTGAGTACAAAAATCCTATTTTTTACCATGTTTTTCCCACAAATAGAGCTTTCTTTTGGTGGTATTTGATCATCTTTACGTTTTTTATTTTTTGCGCTATAAACAAAAAAATTCTGACAATTTTGAAAAAAAAAAACACAATATTTTTTACTTTTTGCTATGATAAATATCCCAATTTTTTTTAAATAACTATTTTTTTTCTTAGTTTAGGCTTCTACATATTTCTGGTAAAAAAAAAAAAAAAAATCGCAATAAGCGTATAGTGATTGGTTTGCGCAAAAGTTATAGCGCCTACAAAATAGGGGATAGATATATGAAATTGTTTGTTTTTTTTACTAGTAATGGTTTTACTAGTAATGGCGGTTATCTTCGGTTTTTGTCAGGACTGCGATATTGCGGCAGACACATCGGACACTTTTGACACTATTTTGGGACCATTCACATTTATACAGCGAACAGTGCTATAAATATGCACTGATTACTGTAGAAATGTAACTTATAGTGAATGGGTTAACACTAGGGGGCGAGGAAGGGGTTAAATGTGTTCCCTAGGAGTGATTCTTACTGTGGGGGGAGGGGACTGACTGGGGGAGGTGACCGATCTGTGCCCCTATGTACAAGAGACACACCATCGGTCTCCTCTCCCTGACAGGACGTGGATCTCTGTGTTTACACGCAGAGATCCACGTCCCTGGCTCTGTGACTGCCGATCGCGGGTACCCAGCAGTCATCGCGGCCACCAGGGACGTGCATCGGCACCCACGTGACACGGCGGGCACAGATTTTCCCCGATGCGTGCCCTCGCCTGCGCGCACATTGCGGAAGTAAACAGGAGGACGTCCATGGACGTCCTCCCGGCAATTGGGCCATCTTTCTTTGTAGACGTCTTTCGTCTTTAGCGCGGGCGCCAACTGGTTAAAAAGATACCGGGGTTATGACAGCTATCTGCTGCCATAACCCTGGTATTTAACATCAAAGTACCGACATATATATACAGTGGGTGGTCCGGAAGTGGCAAAAAGGTATTTTAAATAAATAAATAAACTATTTGCCATACAGGCGGTCCCCGGGTTACAAACAAGATGGTTTTAAGATAAGCCTAAGGCTAGCTTGACATTGGGAAACTCAATAGCAGACTCATATCCCGGTGCCTATGTGTCTGTGTAGCCTCACACTTCCTCCCGAGCAGCATGGAGGCACAAGAAAGCTGCCGTTCTTAATTATTAAAATACTGACCAGAGCTTTGAAATGGGAGTTTTGGCCTTCCCCTTCCTGCCTTGCCGTTTGTCATTAACCACTTGCTACCCAGGCCAATTCTGATACTTCGCTCCTACATGTAAAAATCATCATTTTCTTTGCTAGAAAACTACTCAGAACCCCCGAACATTATGTGTTTTTAGCGGAGACCCTAGGGAATAAAATGGTGGTCGTTGCAACTTTTTATCTTGCACGGTATTTGCGCAGTAATTTTTCAAACGTGTTTTGTTTTACAGCGCGATCTGAGGTCAATAAGTCCCCATGTCTCGCCTCTAGGCTGGAAAGCCTAAAGAAAAAAAACAAAAAAAAAACAACGAGGTTGGCTTCGCAGCCGAGGCGGCGGCATTTTTTTAAATGCAGAGGCCGGGCGTGACGTAATAACATCGCGCCTGGCCTCTGAAAGAACATAGAGACGTCCGGGGGCCATCTGGTAAACTTTCAGCATGGACCGATTTCTTCTCACTCTTGCCAATCGTACGGGCAAGCCAGGAGAAGCATCAGAGGGCGGC
The DNA here is from genome assembly GCA_029206835.1 of Rana muscosa. Taxonomy (NCBI): domain Eukaryota; kingdom Metazoa; phylum Chordata; class Amphibia; order Anura; family Ranidae; genus Rana; species Rana muscosa. The sequence goes on along the minus strand of CM055116.1, from coordinate 104,322,559 downwards.
GGGAGGGGGGGGGGACACGTCCCCTCCCGCTGCCTGTAAGAACGAACGATCGAGCGGCTGAACAGCTGCTATGATTGTTCTAACGGTACAGGTAAAAAAATATTTAAACTTCAGCTTTGAAGTGATACTAAACACACACTGTTTAATTTACATTATCCCTTCTCTTTCTGTATGTGGATGATGGCACTGTAATTATTTTAATTAAATAACAAAACAAACATGTAAGTACCTTTTTCCTAATCGAGATACAGCTGTCACATGACCCAGCTCTCTCCCAGCCTCTCTGCAGGGAAACATAAGCAGGAGGAGCTTCTAGTCCTCCGCTGGTCACGCGTTCAAAAAAAAAATTTAAAACAAAAAAACACAACAGCCTTTGGAATACAGAGTAAAAATAAATAATGTATATCAATAAAAGGAAGAATAACAGGAAGTTGAGGCCTTCATCAATCTACATGTAATATCCCCGACCTATTGTGTTTAGCTGGTTGGTGGACATGGAGGAGGAGGGAGGGAGTGGGCTGTCATTTACCACCGTGTAAACTCCCACATGTGTGGCGCTATAGTCACATGGGCTGATCAGATGTGATAGGGAGGAAATGCTCAGCATAGAAACTCACTAAAACTGAGCATGTGCAGAGCTGCCACCACAGCTGCAAAATCCCCTAGCTGAATTGGGCACATTAACAGAAGGGGGAGATAGAGAGCAGCAGGATCAACCAGGTTTTTTGCAGAATACAGAAAAATTTCACAATGACTGAGTGAGTATGAACAGCATGTAATACACCATTTATTGATCGTTCTTATTGATGTGGGATTAGTGACACTTTAGGTATGCATGCTATTCCCCTGCATGTCATTCTCTCAGTGATGAGCTTTAAAAGGATGTAAATAAATCACAGGCGTGCGCCTTTTTAATGCGTTCTACAAGTGCAGCGCTCTGGGGAGGAGGACTGATCATAATGATGAACTTCATGCAGTATGTCTGTTTTGAACCGCCAAAAATTCATGTAAGTTCCAGCCGGGTAAGTGAGCCCAGAATGAAGGATGGAACCTGATCAGCCTGCAGTACAGTCAATGGAGGCTGCCATTGCTTTCTTTACAAAATGCTAGTTTCCTGGCTGTCTCTAACTTCAATACTTTTTTCACTTATGTATCAATCAATAAATAGTACTGTGCATACTAAATCAGTAACTCAGTGTATACAACCCTTTTGCTACCAAGGGCGTGTTTTATACTTCATGGCATTGAAAGGATTTATTGAAGCTCACAGCTGGTTTTAAAATCCATCAGCGGTCTCCTGGCTGTAATGTAGTCATGTCTCTGTAATGTAATGACTGTAATGATCAGGGCGGTTGTAAAGTGATCAGGACGGCTGTAAGAAGAAGTGATCATAGTGATCATAGTGCCTATAACATTTTGAGTATCACAGTTTTTTTTTTATATCAGAGTCCTGACATATTCTGTATCTATTTACTGACATAATCTCATCTTGTATATTTTACAAAGATTATAATATGATTGTGTGCACTAAAATGATTTTAACCACTTGAACTCTGGAAGGTTTTACCCCCTTGATGACCAGGTAATTTTTTTGCTATTCAGCACTGCGCTACTTTAACTGGTAATTGCGCCGTCAATACGCAAACGAACCCAAACGAAATTTGTATATTTTTTTCACACAAATAGAGCTTTCTTTTGGTGGTATTTGATCACCACTGGGTTTTTATTTTTTATTTTTTTTATTGCGATATAAACAAAAAAACACTGAAAGGTAAGGCTCCATGCACACTGGATGGTAAAATAACATTACTCTTTCGTCCATGGACCAACACAGCTTCTCTATTGACAAAGTGGGTATTATCCGTTAATTAGGAGTGACTAGGCAGAAAAACTTGTAAAAAGTGTTGCATCACACCTTCTACAGTACCGCCCAGGGGGCGGACCCTCTGGGTATACCCTCTCAGTCTGCACATCGCAGATCAGTTTTTTTCTGTCTAGCAAGGAGTAGGACATGGCTCCCTTCGGGCCCATTGGTCCGGGGAAAAAAGATATATATATATATATTTTTTTTTTTTGCTACATTTGTTGTTTCCTGCGATCTTCGATCAACTGCCGACTGGGTGACAGGCTGGATCCTCGATCCTTGTAGTCTCCCCAGTTTCGGCCATCGAGCGTGTGCCGACCCTAGCTAAGCGCTGGGTTTTCCACGACATGCCCGTCGCTCCACGGGTGGCCGGTGAGCCTACGCTCCAGGGCCTGCATCGGACCGCTCAGCTTCGGCTGACCTTACGGCCGAGTCGCAGCAGCCTGGCCGGTGAGCTTACGCTCCAAGGCTTGCATCGGACCGCTCAGCTTCGACTGACCTTACAGCCGAGTCGCAGCAGCCTGTCCGGTGAGCGTCATGCTCCAGGGCATACATATGATCGTCCCTTCTGGGTCCAATCACAGCATGCCTGGCCAACAGTCACCTTCCGTGCGCGGACGATGATCTGTTTGGAATGTCTTCCAGCAGAATACATGCAGGATAGGTAAGTAAAACTCCCCTGCCTCGGCTGGGTGATTTAGCTGGACATTCCTGGAGAGATCAAGTAAGTGGTTGTGGCCCCTTTCTTCCCTCTCTCCCTGCCTTTCCCTCCTCCCTGGGCTTCTAGCTAAAGGTTGCTGGGTGCTGGGGGTCACCTAGGGGGTCCCACTGGAGCGGGGCTGGCTGTAACTAACATTTAAAAGAAATGTCATTTTTGCTTACCTGTGTTTCTGTGTCTCCATGCTGTCGGCGGCCATTTTGAGGTGGTCCATGCCAAGTTTGGCCTCTTGTAACTGCCTGGCGGCCATCTTCCTGTGGTTCGGCCACACCCACTGGCCCCTATCAGGTGATCGGCGGCCATGTTTGTCCACCCTGTATGCAGATATTGCCGTTCGGCGGCCATCAATTTGTGGGCTATGGCTGCCTGACCTCTATCTTCTGTCGGCGGCCATTTTCTTAGAACCCACATTATCTTCCATACAGACGTTTTTGGCAACCATTTTGCGAGAGCCTCCGGCCTCTAGGGTGCATTACACTGGCGCGAAAATTCACACAGGAAGTGCTGATAAAAGAAGCAGACTGACACAGCAGCAAGGGGACAGCATCACAGGCGCAGCATAGCAGTACCTATCCAGGGTGGTGAGTCCTCTGGGTAACCCAGCATCTCTGCAGCGCAGGAGGGTGGCCTATTGATATCTTGCCTGGAGCCCTGTGAGTGTCAGCGTGTGGTCAGCATGGCATCTGAGCCAGATGTCTTCTCCCCTGAAACACCAGATTTAGCAGCTGGTGTCCCTGAGGTGTCTATGGACGCTATGTCGGCAATCCTAGAGGCGTTTGCTGCCAGGGTGGAAGCAGCACACGGGAATACAGGGGGTAATAAACGCCCCCGTCCCCTGCAATCTTCTGGGGATATTTCTGATGCAGAACCAGGTCCAGCTACGGCTCATGGCCCAGATTCTGATGCATCAGAGACTGCAGACCGTGACCGATCGGACAGTGAGGAGGACTCCAAGTCCAGGTCAGTACGCGAGACGGCTTTGGTATCTGACCTTATTACTGCAGTGCGGGATACGCTAAAGTTGGAAAGGACTGAAGAAGTAGCAGATACTCCAGTCCCCTTTGGGTTTCATAAACCTGCCCGCACTGCTAAGGTGTTCCCTTGTGTGTCTTATTTTGACAAACTCTTATACAAGGAATGGGAGAACCCACTGAGGGTCTTTACAGCCCCAAAGAGGTTTGCAGTACGGTACCCCTTTGAGGAGAGTTTTCTGAAGATATGGACCTCTCCCCCTATAGTGGACCCTTCGGTGTCCAGACTTAAAAGAGCCACCACTATTCCAGTAGAAGGGGCTCCTGTTTTCAAGGACCCTGTGGATAAGAAGGCTGAAGCACTCGCTCGCTACCTATACTCAGTGGTAGGCTCGGCAGTACGCCCGGCATTGGCGGGGGCCCTAGTGTCTCAGACACATACTGAATGGGCAAAATTGCTACTCCAGGGGTTAAAGGAGCGAGATGCTCCTCCTAATGAGATAACTTTGGCCGACCAGTTGGTCCAGGGCCTTAAGTTTGTCTGCGAGTCAGACATGGATACTATTCCCCTGCTGTCAAGAGCTTCGGTTTATGCAGTAGCAATACGCCGCCTGATCTGGCTAAAGGGCTGGTCTGCGGACCAGACTTCCAAGAAAGCCCTATTGGATCTGCCTTTTAAGGGCGACAGACTTTTTGGGGCTTCTCTGGATGACATCATCAAGGATGCCACAGGAGGTAAAAGCACTTTGCTTCCCCAAACCAGCAAGGGTAAGGGACCACGCCAAGGGCAAGGGCCCTCCTTTACTGCACGTAAGCGGTTTTTTCGCCCCCTTAAGGCGACAGGGAAAAGACCCCAGGCCGATAAAGCGCCTGCCCAAGGACAAAAGCGTCCTTGGTCCCGCAGACCCAACAAGCCTGCGGACAAATCTGCGTCCACATGAAGGTCCGCCCCCACCCAGCTCTCGGGTGGGGGGACGTCTTCGCAAATTCGCGACTCAGTGGACTGCTCTAGTCTCCGACAGGTGGGTTTGCGAAGTAATCTCCTCAGGCTACAAGATAGAATTTCTCTCTTGTCCACCAGACAGATTCATCACCTCCAATCTCCAGCTACTACCGACCCGTCGGGAGGCCCTGTATGGGGCGGTCCAGGGTCTACTGGAACGCAGGGTAGTTATTCCAGTTCCAGAACAGGAACGGGGTCAGGGTTTTTACTCAAATCTGTTCATTGTGCCAAAGAAGGAGGGGGTTCGTCCAATCTTGGATCTCAGAGCCCTCAATTGCTTTGTGAAGGTACAAAGATTTCGGATGGAGTCGGTTCGATCCGTAGTCACGGCTCTCCATCCCGGGGACTTTCTGGCCTCCTTGGACATCAAGGACGCATACCTGCATGTCCCCATATACTCCAGACACCAGAGGTTTCTGCGATTTGCTATCGGGAAGAACCACTACCAGTTTGTGGCCCTCCCGTTTGGCCTTGCCTCAGCACCCAGGACGTTCACCAAGGTGCTCGCTCCGATTCTGGCACTTCTAAGACAGCGGGGTATCGCTATCACAGGTTACTTGGACGACCTTCTGCTGAAGGCCCCTTCAAGCTCAGAATTAGAGGTAAGCGTGTCCATTACCTGTCAGACTCTTCGAGACTGTGGTTGGATACTAAACACGCAAAAGTCAGTATTGGTGCCCACTCAACGCCTAGTGTACCTGGGGTTGATTCTGGATTCCTCAGAGGCAAAGATATTCCTCCCTGTGGAGAAGTTGCAGACCCTCTGGGCTGCAGTACGGCAGCTGACTTCCAGGAATTGGTCGTCACTCCGTTTTTGCATGCGAGTGTTGGGCCTCATGGTAGCCTCCTTCGAGGCGGTCCCATATGCTCAATACCACACTCGAGTGTTACAGAAGGAAGTTCTGTCCAGATGGAACAGATGCCCTTCATCTCTGGATTATCAAATCCGAGTGAGCCACCTAGTCAGGAGATCCCTGGTATGGTGGCTGACAGCACCGGCTCTAATGGCCGGGAAGTCATTTCTTCCGGTTTACTGGATAGTGATCACGACGGACGCCAGCCTTACAGGTTGGTGGGGAGTCTGGGGTGTCCAGTCGGCGCAAGGTCGCTGGACCCCAGAGGAAGCCCTCCTGCCGATCAATGTCCTGGAGATCCGGGCGATCAAGCTGTGCCTCGTCAAATGGTCTCAGAGACTGCAAGGGCGTCCAGTCAGGATCCAGTCAGACAACGCCACAGCAGTGGCATATGTCAATCATCAAGGAGGAACAAGAAGCTCAGCTGCAGCATCGGAGATCGCTCGCATCCTGAAGTGGGCAGAGAGGAGCGTACCGGCACTGTCGGCCGTGTACATTCCGGGTGTGGAAAACTGGCAGGGGGACTACCTGAGCCGCCAGATGCTGGACCAGGGAGAATGGTCCTTACACCCGGAGGTGTTCCAACTCCTCTGCCAAAGATGGGGCACACCAGACGTAGATCTTCTGGCTTCCCGACTCAATCAGAAGGTATTGAGGTTTGTGGCCCGGTCAAGAGACCCATGGGCAGACGCAACGGACGCGTTGGTAGCATCGTGGGGTCAGTATCGGCTAATCTATGCCTTCCCTCCCTTAAGGCTTCTTCCTCTTCTGCTCCGCAGAGTGGAGGCAGAGGGAATTCCAATGATCCTAATCGCTCCAGATTGGCCTCAGCGTCCTTGGTACGCCGATCTAGTACGTCTGGTAGCAGACGTCCCCTGGCGCCTACCACTACGGAAGGACCTGCTATCGCAAGGTCCCATATTCCATCCTGCTTTACAGTCATTGGCTTTAACGGCATGGCTGTTGAGAACCAGGTACTGAGAGACCGGGGCCTGTCAGATTCAGTAATCATCTCTACTATGAGAAGTGCTCGAAAACCGTCCTCTAGGAAGGTCTATCACCGCACTTGGAGGGCCTACATCTCCATGTGTGAGGAAATGAAATGGCATCCGCGTACCTATTTGGTTTCCAGAATCCTGCTGTTTTTACAGCATGGGGTAGACCAAAGGCTTGCCCTAAGTACGATTAAGGGACAGATATCTGCCCTGGCTGTCTTTTTTCAGCGACCCCTGGCGACTCACTCTCTCGTGAGTACATTTGTGCAGGGGGTTCGACATGTGGCCCCTCCGGTCCGCCCCCCGTTACCTCCGTGGGACTTGAACCTGGTCCTCTCGGTGCTTCAGAAGGCACCGTTTGAGAATATTAGAGATATTCCCCTGTTGACACTTTCTCAGAAGGTGGTCTTTTTGGTGGCTGTTACGTCAGTTAGACGAGTCTCTGAGCTGGCAGCCCTGTCCTGCAAGGCTCCCTATTTGATTTTCCACAAGGATAAGGTGGTGCTGCGGCCGCAGCCTTCCTTTCTTCCGAAAGTCGTTTCGGCTTTTCATCTCAACGAAGACATTGTACTTCAATCCTTGTGTCCTCAGCCGTCGAATCCTAAGGAGTCGGCGTTGCATTCCTTGGACGTTGTCCGAGCTTTGAGAGTATACATATCTGCTACTTCCCTGTTCCGGAAGTCAGACTCACTGTTTGTTTCGGTGGCTGGTCCCAAGAAGGGCCAAGCAGTCTCATCGGCCACCATCTCTAGGTGGATCCGACAGATAGTAATCCAGGCTTACGCCTTAAAGGGTCAGGCGCCCCCCTTTCCTGTCACGGCGCATTCGACCAGGGCAATAGGTGCCTCTTGGGCTTTCCGACATCAAGCGTCTGTTTCCCAACTATGTAAAGCGGCGACTTGGTCGTCCGCTCACACTTTCACAAAATTCTACAAAGTTGATGTAGGTGCATCTTCGGATGCCTCTTTTGGCCGCAAGGTTTTGCAGGCGGCTGTTTAGAGTTGCAACTCCTCCGTTGGAGGAGTGCTGTTTTGTGTTTTGGGGTGAAGTTTGTTTTTATGCTGTTACCACCCCTCGTTTTTTCTCTGACACTGCTTTGGGACGTCCCACTTTGTCAATAGAGAAGCTGTGTCGGTCCATGGACGAAAGAGTAAATAGGATTTTTCACTCACCGTAAAATCCTTTTCTCTGAGTCTATGGACCGACACAGCACCCACCCCTCCTTTTAAGTTTGTACTGCTTTTTGACGAACTGACCTGCGATGTGCAGACTGAGAGGGTATACCCAGAGGGTCCGGCCCCTGGGCGGTACTGTAGAAGGTGTGATGCAACACTTTTTACAAGTTTTTCTGCCTAGTCACTCCTAATTAACGGATAATACCCACTTTGTCAATAGAGAAGCTGTGTCGGTCCATGGACTCAGAGAAAAGGATTTTACGGTGAGTAAAAAATCCTATTTTTTTTTTTCAATGGAACAAAAACGTTAAACGCTGGTGAGTTACGTTTATCAGCGTTTATGGTCGTTTAATGTTTTTAAGCGTTTTTTTGTGGTCAGAAAAACAGCTCCTGAATGCAATTTTAGGGCGATTTTAACAGCCCATAAACTCCACTGCTGATAAAAGTCCATGTATGCATGGACACATAGGATAAAATAGAGGGGAGTTTATGGGCTGTTAAAAAAAAAACGCCCAAACTCCCAAAAACTTCAGTTTATGAGCTTCAGTGTGCATGGAGCCCAAAAAGAAATAGTAGATAAATATTTTTTACTTTCTGATACAAAACATTTCTTTTTTTTTTTTTCACAAGAAATGATACGAAATATTTCTAATAATTTTTTATTTATTTTTTTTAATCGAATTTCTTCATAAATTTCGGGCAAAATGTGTTCTGCTACATGTCTTTGATGAAAAAAAAAATCCCAATAAGTATACAGTTAGATCCATATATAGTTGGACAATAAAATTAAAATGAAACAATCCAAATTAATTTGAAGTGAGGACTTTCAGCTTTAATTCAAGGGGTTGAACATAAATATCAAGTACAAATTTTAGGAACTGCAACCATTTTTATACACAGTCCCCCCATTTTCAGGGGTTTAAATGTAATTAGACAAATCAATATAATCATAAATAAAATGTTAATTTTTAATAGTTTGTTGAGAATCATTGACTGGCAATGACTGCCTGAAGTCTGGAACCCATAGACATTACCAAAGACTGGGTTTCCTCCTTTCTGATGCTTTGCCAGGCTCTTACTGCAGCTGTCTTCAGTTGTTCTTTGTTTGTGGGTCTTCCTACCTTTAGTTTGCATTCAGAAATGCATGCTCAATTGGTTGAGATCAGGTGATTGACTCGGCCATTTCAGAATATTCCACTTCTTTTTCTTCAAAAGCTCTTGGGTTGCATTTGCAGTGTGTTTTGGGTCATTGTCCATCTGTAGTGTGAATCGCCGTCCAATCAACTTTGCTGCATTTGGTTAATTTTGGGCTGACAGTATATCTCTAAACACTGCAGAATTCATCCGGATGCTTCTGTCTTCTGTCACATCATCAATAAACACAAATGACACAGTGCCACTGGAAGCCATGCATGCCCATTCTATCACACTGCCTGCTAATTTCGTGTTTAGTGAGCATTGATTCCGAGCATGCGTATTTGTACTTTCGACTTTTGTGTGAAGGACTTGTGTACTGACCATACAAAAATCAGACAACAGACCATTGTCTGCCGAAAATTTACTAGCCTGCCATCCAGCATTTGTTGGCTGAAAGTTGGACAACAATAGTCAGGAGTGTACTAACAGTAAGATTTTAGGACAAGTCTGTCAACAGACAATCCCCTGCCAACAATCGTATTGTGTGTACGAGGCTTTAGCAACATTTCCTTCTCCTCTGTGTAAGACGCTCTGCATTCTGCTCATTTTTCCAGCCTTGACAGAAAATAAATAAAATGATCAGCACCCAGTCATGGCTGTTGCCGTACAGAGTAAGAAGCGTCATAAAATAAGAACACTCATTAGCATTGACCAGTAAATGAGGCAGCATCGTTGTTTGTCACTCAGGTAGAAGACTGAGCTGTCGTGGTAATCACACAGACAATGCCCAATTACCCTTTATAGGATCTCTAAGCACTTTTATAATTCAAAGAAGCCATTTAATTATCCTCAGCTAGGGATCAATAAACGCACAGCAAGACGCTCATTTATGTACTATACAACACCTGCTTACATGGCTTGCTCATCTCTGCACCCTTCTCACTCTATTTAGAGAAAATTTGCTGAATGTCAAAAACATGTTTGGAAATTATATTTAAATGACTAGTGGAGTCAATTAAATATAGGAGTAGACATTATTTCCCTAGCAAAGTGAATTTTCACCTAGTGTGGTAAATAATTTGAAGCGCTGTTCACTTTGAGTACTCAAATCCCATGTTGGGGCTCTTTCACACTAGATGCATTGGGGCTACACTGGGGATTGGCGCATCAGCCCAGTGTCTCATAACACACCGGCAGTGCACTGATGGCAATGAGCTCTAAAGGGAAAAAATAAAAAAAACAGGATTTTTGTTTGAACATGATTGGATGACTGAAGTAACCATTTACAGTGCCTTGAAAAAGTATTCATACCCCTTGAAATTTTCCACATTTTGTCGTGTTGCAACCAAAAACATCAATGTATTTTATTGGGATTTTATGTGATAGACCAACACAAAGTGGCACATAATTGTGAAATGGAAGGAAAATTATAAATGGTTTTCAACATTTTTTACAGATAAATATCTGAAAAGTGTGGCGTGCATTTGTACAGTGTCCAATCACAGCGGGAGCGGTGCTCCGGCGGCGTGTGTGCTCCCTACATCGCGTACACAAAATCCCGCACAGGTACGTGATTTTGCACATCCGGGCCGCCCTGCCGCAGTATATATGTGGTGGGCGTTCCGGAAGCAGTTAAACACGACTGTTCCCTTGGCGGGGGTGCCCACCCATTGGTCGACTCTTTCTGAATGGGGAATATACCACCTGCCAAATCAGGTTCCAAGGTTGACCCTCCTAAGACAGAGGATGCCAGTGAACGTCTTATGGATGTTATACTGGCTAGATCAATACCCTCTCGGTAGGGAGGCTTGGATCTTACAATTGGGAGGTAACGATGTAGGGCATTACTGGTCTGTAGATTCAATCTCTTCCATTAAGCATGTTATTGCTCAATGATGTGCCACTGTTACCAATCTATCGTTTGGTCCAACATTGTCCCCTTTTCTGGTTTGGGCCTGTCACATACTTTGCTGTTGTTTCTAGTTCTTCTTCAGGGCTCTTTCGCCGCGAGGTGAAAGCCTAGGTTTTCAAATTGGTCCTTAGGATTGGTGGCATTGTTGTCTGCCACAGGGGTCTTGAGGAAGATAACAGTATTTATTAAGAACTTATGGGGTTCATTTAAATGACTGCCTTAAATATGTTAATCTAGACCAACAATCTGTTGTTGGCTGCGGTGGGGCGCTCGTCAGTGTACCACTGATTTGCGTGTGGTGGCTTTGACATTGCCAGCAATTGATGTTGCTTTATGGGCTATGCCCTCAAGTTAAATTCTAGGGTCAGTCTAATGCCTGTGTGGCACTGATGGTAAGGACAGGCCTCTTAAGCCTTGTACACATGATCAGATTATTGGATGAATTTTCGTCAGTTTTTTGCTAGTCTCAAATCGAAATTGAAGAGGGTACTCACCATCAGAAAATTTTTGGATGACAGATTTCAGCGTCAGAAGTGACGTAATGTGTTGAATTGTTTTGTATGTGTTCTTTCATTTCTGAGCATGCCTAGTCTTGCTCTTCAGATTTTTTTTTGTCAGAAAACCGTACTAATGAACAGAAAATCGGACGCTGTGGTCACATCAGACAAAAATTTTGGAGCCTACACATCCAGTATTTGTCTGACGAAAATTAGTAATCGTTTGTCAAAAGCAGCATACTAACGATCAGAAAATCGGCAGATCGTTCATTGGATGAAATTTAACTTCAGATTTTCTGACCGTGTGTACGGGCCTTGGATGTAAACCTGATTCGTGAAATTTGAGCTGGACACATATATCTGCAGTGTTTTGTTATCTCTCTTCAAAGAGCCAAGTCCCTTAGATCTCTCCTGACCCGTTCCTCTGATATCAGCCTGATAACTTCTGACAAATTCTCGGACACATCCGATAAAAGCAGCCTGACATTTCTGTCCAGGGAGGTTGCTATAAATAGATTAGCAGGCGGTTGGCCCTGTTACAAAACACCTCTGATAGTCTCTTCCTATGATGAGAGGGGGTGTGTGCCTTTCCTCCAATCAGCAATTTTAGCTATCTTGGCTGTATGCCCAGACATCACACTCTGTGTTAAACAGGAAGAGAAAATCTCCTAACACAATCTGAACTTTCTAAACAGTATATAATGTGAAGACAGCAGATATACATGTAAAACCTATGAACAGTGGAACCTCGGATTGCGAGTAGCACACTTAACGAGCGTTTCGCAATACGAGCACTGTTTTAAAAAAAATCCTGACTCGGTTTGCGAGTGCTGTTTTGCAAAACGAGTAGGATTCAAGCCACAGCGGTGTGCAGTACTGCGTTTGGCCTGAGGTGGGAGGGCACTGGAGCCAAGCAGAGGCGATCGGAGCTGTTCGGAAATGCTCGGAAAAACTCAGAAATACTCAGTTCCCGAGCCTTTCTAAGGTTTTCCAAGTTCAGCCGAGCTGTCCCCAGGCCTTTCCGAGTGTTTCCGAGGCTCTCTGGTGCCCCCCATCTCTGGCCACATGCGGTATTGCATGCCATTGAAGTCAATGCGGAACAAATTTTTTTCGTTTTCATTGACTTCTATGGGGAAACTCGCTTTCATATGCAAGTATTTTGGATTACGAGCATTCTCCTGGAATGGATTATGCTCGTAATCCAAGGTTCCACTGTAGGGAGATTTGGTTCATCCCTGTGTATCATCTGAGGCTATTCACTTCACTGGGTGTATGGAGGGTTTTACATCCACTTTAAGACTATGTGAGTTTATGTTTTATGGGTGCTCTGTGACTGGCATTGTTGTTTGGTACATTTGGAAAGTTGTTACTTTTATGCCATCACAAGATTATCATGTGTGACAGCAGGAAGGTAAAGTCACCTGGTTGCATCCAGGGGGGTAGATATATTTCGCCCAGATTCAGGCTTTACGCCGACTTATACAACTAGGTGGAGAGTTGTATAAGGCTAGTGGGCTCATGGATGACTCATACCTCTAGGGAGAGGGCTGGGCGTCGTACAGACAGGGAGTTGATGAGGCCAGCTGAAGCTTGTCAGCTCATTTAGGCCTCTATAAGAACTCCCAGCTTCATTAGATGTTAGCTCATGCCTGGAACCAGACCTGTGTGGACTGTCTAGGGAGAGTGAACCCCTGTGCGGTGAGACAAGCCTGTGTGGCTATTTGTTTGGACTTTTACAAAACCAGGGACTTAGGGACTAGGACAGCACTAGGCTGATCCCAGTTGTTAGTTAGGAAACCTGTATGTTTAGTCAGAGGTCAACTTGACCAGGATTTATTTTGGTTATGTTTCTTTTGCTTTGCTGTGTTTTGTCACTGTAAATAGAAAATAAACCGCACCTTTTTTTGATTTTGAAAACCACCACCTCCGTTTGCTGGGCCTGTTTTGTGTGGGGAGCCCATCCCGGGGGTCACACACACCCGCTGCCGAGCTAACCCCCTCACAGTTGGTGGAGAACCAGTGGCAGTTTTTTTTTAAGCCAGCATGGAGGAGATACTGAAGCAGCTGGCTCTAGCAAATGCCAATCAACAGCAGACAAATGCAGGTTTGCAAAGGAGCCTTGCAGCCCAGCAGCAGACAAACGCAACTTTGCAACAGAGTCTGGAGGCTCAGCAACGAGCCCAGCAGCAATCTGAGGCCCGCTTCATAGACCTGTTGCAGAAGCAAGAGCAGAGACTACAACAACAGATGGAAGCAGTAATGCAGCAACGTCCGCAGACCAGTGAGGAAAGCCGTCCCACTAATACCGCGTCCTTTGGGGTGAGTCGTTTATTGACAAAAATGACTGGAGAGGATGATCCAGAGGTATTTTTGACCACATTTGAAAGGACCGCTGAAAGAGAAAAGTGGCCTGAGGAGCAGTGGGCTGGACTGGTGGCTCCTCTGTTAACTGGTGAATCGCAGAAAGCTTACTATGACCTAGAGCCTAACCAAGCAAAAGACTATGTGATGCTAAAAGCTGAAATATTGGCAAGGCTGGGTGTCACCCAGGCTGTCCGGGCTCAGCGTGTGCATAACTGGACTTTCCAGCTTGGAAAACCCCCCAGGTCTCAAATGTATGATCTCATTCACCTGAGCAGAAAGTGGCTACAGCCAGAGACTTTGTCCGCACCAAAGATTGTGGAACGTGTTGTAATGGATCGGTTTTTGAGAGCTCTTCCTACTGCCATCCAAAAGTGGGTAAGCCATGGAGACCCAGAGACGGCCGATGGTCTTGTGGATTGTGTGGAGAAATACTTGGCTACAGAGAACCTGACGGCCTCTTCCAGAGACACTCGGACTTTCCACCCTAAGACCAGACCATCCCCAGGGGCGGATAAGAGGATTCCAAGGGGTGAGGGTGGAGAGAGTGAGAGGGTGGGAGCTCTACCCCAAGTTTGGCGAGAACAGCCTGGGAAATCAGCGGCTCAAGAGGCGGCAAGAAGGATCGTTTGCTACCGCTGCCGGCAAGCGGGACATATTGCAGCCAATTGCCCGGTTGTGGAGGAACCCATGCAGTGTGACTTTCTGACGGGCAGACGTCAGTCGCTGTGTGCGACAGTCGCATGCACTGCCATTCGAGGAACTGAGAAACATTTATGCAAAATGTGTGTTAATGGTAGAAATGTTGTGGTATTGCTGGATTCAGGTAGCCTTGTGACCCTGATAAAGGCTGAGTTAGTTAAAACAGAGGTCTCTGGGAATAGCAAGGTAGCTGTTATTTGTGTGCATGGGGACACCCGAGAGTATCCAGTGACTACAGTGTGTTTCGAGACCCCCAAAGGTACCCTCTCTCATCCAGTGGGCTTAGTATCTCAGTTACCGCATGACGCCATTGTGGGAAGGGATTTTCCGAAGTTCTGGGAACTGTGGGATGATCCTGAGCCCCTCACTGGTGCCCCTATGTACCAGGAATGTGATAGCCAGAACTCCCCTGAGAGTGGTGAGGACTCTCCGGAATTTCCCTTATCAGTATTGGCAGGGGAGACTCAAGAAACTGGAGAGGAGCCCACCTCCTCAGACGAAAACCTACCGTCTGTGGAGTTTTCTGATCTTGAGGTTCACAGGGAAAACTTTGCCACAGAACAGTTGAAAGACCCCGCCCTAATAAAGGCACGGGAAAACGTAGTGAAAATAGATGGCGAGTTAGTGAACCCAGATAATACCTGCACTTACCCATACTTCAGCGTAGAGAAGGACCTACTGTATTGGGTGGCAAAAAGGGCAGAAGAAACCGTTGAGCAGCTTGTGGTGCCCAAACCTTACAGGAAGTTGGTGTTGGAGTTGGCCCATGGGCACATTCTTGGAGGTCATCTGGGGACAGAGAAAACCCGAGAGAGGGTATTACAGAGATTCTATTGGCCGGGGGTGATGAAGGACGTAGAAAATTATTGTTCCTCGTGCCCTGTGTGTCAGAGGTTGGCCCCGATGCCACATTTCCGTAGCCCGCTGGTCCCTCTACCCATCATTGAGGTCCCGTTTGAGAGGATCGCCATGGATTTGGTAGGTCCTATAATCAAGTCCGCTAGGGGGCACCAGTACATATTAGTTATAATGGACTATGCCACCCGTTATCCAGAAGCGATCCCTCTCCGAAATACCTCGGCCAAAACCATAGCCAAAGAGCTATCTCTTGTTTTTAGCCGGGTGGGTATTTGTAAAGAACTGCTTACGGACCAAGGTACACCCTTTATGTCCCGGGTTATGAAAGAGCTGTGTAAATTGTTCAAAGTGACGCAATTGCGTACGTCTGTGTATCACCCCCAAACCGATGGGCTGGTTGAAAGATTCAACAAAACCCTAAAACAAATGTTGAAGAAAGTGGTGGATAGAGATGGAAAGGATTGGGACTGTTTACTTCCTTATTTGATGTTTGCTATTAGGGAGGTGCCCCAATCCTCTACGGGATTCTCCCCCTTTGAGTTACTGTATGGGAGACACCCAAGAGGGCTGTTGGATATTGCCAAGGAAACTTGGGAAAGTGAGAGTTCTCCCCACAGGAGTGTGATTGAGCATGTCGCCCTGATGCAAGATCGAATTGCACGGGTAATGCCCATCGTGAAGGAACATTTGGCCCAAGCGCAGTTGGCACAGCAGAGAGTGTACAACCGTGGAGCCAAGACCCGTACCTTTTCCCCGGGGGATAGGATATTGGTACTTGTCCCTACGGTTGAAAGTAAATTCCTTGCCAAATGGCAAGGCCCCTACGAGATAATGGAAAAAGTGAGCGAAGTGAATTACAAGGTCAGACAACCAGGAAGGCGAAAGCCCGAACAGATCTATCACGTTAATCTGTTGAAAGCCTGGAGGGATAGAGAGTCCCTAGTCGCAGACACTTGGTCACCAGCTCAAACTGGTTGCGTGATTCCTGAGGTTGGAATAGCAGCCACCTTGTCACAACCCCAACAACAGGAGGTTAAGGAGTTTGTGCTTCGCAACAAGGAGGTATTCTCTGAGCTGCCGGGACAAACATCTGGGGTAGAGCATGACATCATTACCCCGCCCGGTGAAAGGGTGAAGTTAAAACCCTATCGGATCCCAGAGGCTCGACGGGAGGCAATACGGGAGGAAGTACAGAAAATGCTGAACTTAGGGGTGATAGAGGAGTCCCAAAGTGATTGGTCTAGTCCCATCGTGTTGGTGCCTAAACCGGATGGGAGCTGGCGATTTTGTAACGATTTTCGTCAGTTGAACAAAGTTACAAAATTTGACACCTACCCCATGCCACGTATAGATGAGTTGATCGACCGGCTGGGAACAGCCCGATACATGACGACTCTTGACCTCACAAAAGGGTATTGGCAAATCCCCCTGGCCAAGTCGGCCAAAGAGAAAACCGCATTTGTAACCCCAGACGGGGCGTTCCAATATAAAAGAATGCCGTTCGGGTTACAGAATGCGCCGGCCACATTCCAGCGGAAAATGGACCAGATGCTGAGGCCCCATCGGAAGTATGCTGCGGCTTACCTGGATGACGTAATTGTCCATAGCACAGATTGGGCCTCACATCTGCCAAAAGTGCAAGCAGTCCTGGACTCTGTTCGGGAAGCGGGGTTTACGGCTAACCCCAAGAAGTGTACCATTGGGCAGGAGGAGGCCAAATATCTTGGGTACACCATTGGGAGGGGAGTAATAAAACCCCAACTCAACAAAGTCGAGGCCATCCAGAGTTGGCCACGTCCCAACAGCAAGAAGCAGGTACGAGCCTTTCTGGGAATCGCTGGGTATTATCGGCGATTCATTCCCCACTTTGCTTCTAAGGCTGTGCCCCTAACCAACCTGACGAAGGGGAAAGGGTCGGTCATGATTAAATGGACCCCCGAGGCTGAGGCAGCATTCCAATTCTTGAAACAAGCCTTATGTAGCCAGCCAGTGTTGTACTCACCCGACTTCTCTAAAGACTTTGTCGTACAAAGTGATGCGTCAGATGTGGGGTTAGGAGCAGTATTGTCCCAGGTCTGGAACGGGGAAGAGCACCCAGTCATTTACCTCAGCAGGAAGTTGAAGTCCCATGAGGTAAATTACGCCACCGTTGAAAAGGAGTGTTTAGCGGTGAAGTGGGCTCTAGATTCCCTTCGGTACTACCTGCTAGGTAGGCACTTTGACATGGTTACGGATCACGCTCCGTTAAAGTGGATGGCTCAAAACAAGGAAACAAATAGAAGAGTGAATAGGTGGTTCCTGGCCCTCCAGGAATTCAACTTCACAGTAAAGCATCGCCCTGGCGTTCAAATGGGGAATGTGGATGCTTTGTCTCGAGTACATGAATGCCTGATTGCTGGTGTTCCAACCCCGAGGTTAAAACAAGAGGGGGGGGTATGTGACAGCAGGAAGGTAAAGTCACCTGGTTGCATCCAGGGGGGTAGATATATTTCGCCCAGATTCAGGCTTTACGCCGACTTATACAACTAGGTGGAGAGTTGTATAAGGCTAGTGGGCTCATGGATGACTCATACCTCTAGGGAGAGGGCTGGGCGTCGTACAGACAGGGAGTTGATGAGGCCAGCTGAAGCTTGTCAGCTCATTTAGGCCTCTATAAGAACTCCCAGCTTCATTAGGTGTTTGCTCATGCCTGGAACCAGACCTGTGTGGACTGTCTAGGGAGAGTGAACCCCTGTGCGGTGAGACAAGCCTGTGTGGCTATTTGTTTGGACTTTTACAAAACCAGGGACTTAGGGACTAGGACAGCACTAGGCTGATCCCAGTTGTTAGTTAGGAAACCTGTATGTTTAGTCAGAGGTCAACTTGACCAGGATTTATTTTGGTTATGTTTCTTTTGCTTTGCTGTGTTTTGTCACTGTAAATAGAAAATAAACCGCACCTTTTTTTGATTTTGAAAACCACCACCTCCGTTTGCTGGGCCTGTTTTGTGTGGGGAGCCCATCCCGGGGGTCACACACACCCGCTGCCGAGCTAACCCCCTCACACATGGTAAAAATGTAGACAAAGCCTCTCATACTTTCCAGCTTATTTTGACAAGAGGATCATGTTATTACATTATCCGATGCTGAGCTCTTGGTCAGCTAAGTTTACACACACTATTCAGAAGAGTTTGATGAAGGCTCAACAGATTAAACCGTTTTAATAACGGAGGGACTAAGCTAGATCAAAATATTCTCAGCATCGCCAACAATGCTCTTTTTCTGTATTCTAAAACATATGCCATTAGGGGGCGCTTCACTCTGGGATCGTGCGTTTTGGGCTGCAAACTGCACCGTAACGTAAAATACGCTGAAAGTCATATGGTACTGCGTTTGTGGTGCCTTTAAAGTGTTACTAAACCCACAACAGTAAAATCAGTCTGTATTTGCAGCATAGCATGTTTGTTATACTCAGTGTGGAACTTAAGGGGTTAATCCTCTGCATTGTGCAAATAGACTGTTTTATCCTTTACCACGGTTTCAAAGACATCTGAAACAGATGTCAATGTAAATCGCGGCTGAAACCGCAAAAAGTAGTGCAGAAACTACTTTTTGTAATCGGTGCAGTGCCGCAGATGCGGCGTCGCACCGATTAGGACGGTGCCATTGCCCGCAATTTGCGGCAAATTTCGCCGATTTGACATGCGATTTGACATGTAAAATCGCACCAGTGTGAACCAGGGCTTATGCAGAGATCCTCCCCTCCTGCACTGTCTGGGGAAGGTCAGCTAACACAGGCAGAGTAGCCGACCTGCACATGCTCAGTTGTGTCTTTTATGCTGGAGAGAACATTCACTTGTTCTCAGAGATAGCCAGGTCACATGATATTGACATCACACATGTGGGCGTGTATACAGGCTGTAGTGAAAATCTCCTCCTTCCTGAACTCTCAGCACTGGAGAAACTGTGCAGTTTATCATGTAACCGTGGTATACAGATCAGCCAAAAAGGTATTTAGTGGCAGCATTGTGTAAAAAGGCTGTTTGATCCTGTCTTCTCTGACTCTCCCCTTCTTTTACTGTCCATCTGATAATAGTACAGAGCCTTGGGAACACTCTGCACATGCTCTGTTTAGTGTGTATTGCTAGGGCCAATCAGCACTGTCCAGACAGAAAGTCAGGGGTCTTGCAGCCTCATAGGACAGTCAGAGAACAATGAAAACTGCTCCTACAAATTTTAACCAGACACTGATAGAATTTACAAGACTGCGATATACTGCTGATGAAAGCATGCTCTGCTGCATATACAGACTGATTTTACTGTTGTGGGTTTAGTAACACTATAAGGTGAAAAATCCTGAGGGTTTACAACTCCTTTAACCACTTCCCTACCCAGCCATAGTCAAATGACGTCCACAGATGGGATCTCCCATCCTGGGTGGACGTCATATGACGTCCTGGCTTTGTAGGGTGATATCTGAATGATGGGTGCAGTTAGAGGCATCATTCAGATATCCTTTTGAAGTGCCGGCGATTCTGTGCACCATAAGAACGATCATAGCGGCGGTTCCACCGCTTGATCGTTCTTATAGGCGGCGAGAGGGGACATCCCCCCCTCCTCCCGCCATCCGGTGCTTCTCCGGGCTCTCCTGTGCGTTCGGGGACCCGGAGCGAATCTTCCGGCGCCGTTGGTGGGTCACGTGACGAGCATAGAGATGACTGGTGACCAGATGGTCACCAGTCATCTCTATGATCGTCGGAGGCCCGGGCGCGATGTGATGACGTCACGCCCGGGCCTCAAATGTAAACAAAGCCGCCATTGCGGCTAGTAAGTATGAGATCAGTGAAAAAAATTTCACTGATCTCATGCTTTCCAGCCTGGAGGAGAGATGTGAGGTCTTATTGACCCCGCATCTCTCAATAAAGAGAACCTGTCACACACATTCCTATTACAAGGGATGTTTACATTCCTTGCAATAGGAATAAAAGTGATCAAAAAAAATAAAAAAAAGTAAAAAAATAAATAAATAAGTAAAAAAAAAAAAATTTAAACGCCCCTGTCCCCGGTAGCTCGCGATCAGAAGCGAATGCACACGTAAGTCGCCCACATATGTAAACGCCGTGCAAACCATATATGTGAGGTATCGCCACGTGCGTTAGAGCGTGTGCACTAGACCTCCTCTGTAACTCTAAACTGGTAACGTGTAAAAAAAATAAAGCGTCGCCTATGGAGATTTTTAAGTACCGAAGTTTGGCGCCATTCCATGAGTGTGCGCAATTTTAAAGCGTGACATGTTAGGTATCTATTTACTCGGCGTAACATCATCTTTCATATTTTCCCCAAATATGTTGTTATTTTTTTATTTATGAAACCATTTTTTTTTTTTAAAAAGGCGTTTGAAAAATTATTGCGCAAATGTCGTGCAAGAAAAAAAGTTGCAATGACCGTCATTTTATTCCCTAGGGTGTCTGCTAAAAAAACATATATAATGTTTGGGGGTTCTGAGTAATTTTCTAGCAAAAGAATGATGATTTGTACATGTAGTAGAGAAGTGCCAGAATAGGCCCGGTATGGAAGTGGTACAAAAAGCCCAGGGTTGAAGTGGTTAACACAGAGCAGTAGTGTGAATGAGCCCTTAGTGAACCACGCCTATTGAATTTGACCCTTCAATAAACTTAAGCCGAATGACAACATCTGATGAATGATCGACCAATTTTTCACAAAGGTGCTTATCGAGATGTAACTGAGATTCATAATAACTTGTAAAAAAATTCTCGACAAAGGCAAATGTAGCTACGTACTAGCCTAGCGTGATTATTGTCACAGAAAAATATATGCTACTGTTCCATATTTGTACTGTATCTCTTTAATGATCCAGAATATGAACGTTTTTTCTTCAGTACAATTTTTATTTTTGTTGCCATCTTCTTCTGGGTCGTTCTTTGCTTCCAATCATGCGCAGTATTTTCTGTTGGATTATTTCCATACAAGTACTGTACACATTGAAAGAAAATCAGATGTTACGTTAACCACCTGCTGACTGCCCTATAGCTGTTTTACTGCTACAGCAGGACGGCAGCTCTGCGCGGGATCACATATATATATATATATATATATATATATATATATATAAAAATATATATGTATACACACACACACACACATGATTCTGCACTTCCGCCTGCAGGGGGCGCTGGCGGGCCACTTCTGCTCTGATTATTCACAACAGAAGCCGATCTGCAGGTGCCGAGCCGAACGTCAGGGACTAAAATCCATCTCTTCCCCTAGTAAAAGCACCTAACGCAGTAAGCAAAAACACTGGCTAGGCACACAGTTAACCCTTTGATCGCCTTAGGTGTTTAACCCCTTCCCAACCAGTGTCATTAGTATAGTGACAGTACATATTTTTTATCACTGATCACTGTATTAGTGTCGCTGGTTCCCGCAACGTTTCAGTTGGTGTCCGTTTGTTTGCCGCAATATCGCTGCCATTACTAATATAAAAAAAATTCCATAAATATATACCATGGTTTGTAGACTCAATCAATATTCACCTTTTTGGGATTTTTACCCCAAAAATGTAACAGAATACACCTTGGCCTAAATTTATGAGGACATTTGATTTTTGATTTTTTTTATTGGATATGTTTTTAGCAGAAAGTAAAAAGTATTGTTTTTTTTTTATTTCAAACTTGTCAGTCTTTTTTTACTTTAACCACTTGACCTCCATAAGATTTACACCCCTTCATGACTAGGCCACTTTTTGCGATACGGCACTGCATTATTTTACCTAACAATTGCGCTGTCATGCAACACCGTACCCAAATAAAATTGATGTAATTTTTTTCCTACAAATAGGGCTTTCTTATTTTAGAGGTATTTTTTTACTTTTCTGCTATCCAACTAAAACCTATCCAATAAAAAAAAAGAAAAAATGTCTTCATGAATTTAGGCCAATATGTATTCTGCTACATGTTTCTGGTAAAAAATCCCAATAAACATATATTGATTGGTTTTACGTGAATGTATAGCGTCTACAAACTACGGTACATATGCTGATTTTTTTTATTTTATACTTATAGCTGGACTGTGATATTGTAGCGGACACTTCTGACACTTTATGGGAACCAGTCACACTAATACAATGAAAAAAAATGCACTGTCACTGTACTTGTGACACTGGCTGGGAACTGGTTCATTGTCTAGGATGATTAAAGGGTTAATTTAACTGTGTGCTTAACCAGATTTGTGTTTACTATGTGTGCTGCTTTTACTAGGGTAAAGCCTCGTACACACGATCCGATTGTTGGCAGGGGATTGTCTGATGACAGACTGTTGTCCTAAAATCTGACGGTTAGTACGCTCCTTTTGACAATTGTTGTCCAACTTTCAGCCAACAAATGTTGGATGACAGGCTAGTAAATTCGTCAGACAACATTTTTGACGTCAGATTTTTGTATGGTCGGTACACAAATCCGTCACACAAAAGTCGAAAGTACAAACACGCATGCTCGGAATCAATGCTCACCAAACACAAAGTTAGCAGAAGGGGCCCAAAGGGTGGCGCTCAAGAGCTAAAATTCCTTGTAGTACGTCACTATGTTCTTTCTTGTTTGTGGCACGACAATTGTGTACCGTTTGTATGCAAGACAAGATACAGGCACACGCTCTTTTGACAAAAATCAGACGCTCGGTTGGCTAACAATCGTATCGTGTGTACGAGGCTTAAGCCTCGTACACACGGCCAGTTTTCTCGTCAAGAAACGACAAGAAAACTGCCAGGAGAGCTTTCTTGCCGAGAAAACCGGCCGTGTGTACGAGGCTTTCGGGTTTCTCGTCAAGAAAACTGGCCAGAATCTTGACGAGAAAAATAGAGAACCTGCTCTCTATTTTCTCGTCGAGATTCTCGTCGGCCTGTTTCCCGACGAGAAACCCGAGAGTGTGTACACTTACCTGTCGCCGTGGAAACCCACGCATTCTCGAAATGTCTTCGACACATGCGCGGTAGCTTCCTAGGCATAGGTAGGGTGTAGCAAGATGGCGGTGGCAGCATCGAATGTGACGAGCGCACGCTCGTCGTAGTCAATGACGTCACCGCGTTCGTTCCATTCAAAAGAACGGCGGTTCTTTTGAATGGAGCGTGTGTACACTCGGTCGGGACAAGATTCTTGTCAAGGATCTCGTCAGGAAAAACAACGTGTTTTTTCCTGACGATATTCTCGGCCGTGTGTACGAGGCTTCAAGGTTGACCATATACAATTTTTTGTTCAATTTTCCTCTAGATTTACCAAAACCATATAAAATGAGGTCATACCTAAACACTTCCAATTTGTATGCAATTGGGCAGGCCCTTGCATCACATAGTTGAAGGTAAATTTAAAGGAAATTGAATAAGAAAATTGTATAATGTATGGCCAGCTTAAGAGATAGATTTTAGTTCCTGCTTCGCAGAAACACAGAATCAATCCCTTCCCCCCTATCAGAACGGAACTCTGCCTTGTTTACATAGGCAGAACTCCGTTCTGAGTCTCTGTCAGACGATCAGTGGGTGTCGGCGGACATCGAGTGCCTGGCACCTGCAGATCGGCTTCTGCTCTGAATAATTACAGCAGAAGCAGGCTGCTGACGGCGTGCACGCAGGATCACATATATATATGTGATCTAGATCACAGCTGCCACCCTGTAGCAGTAAGGCCGGGTTCACACTAGTGCGACACGACAGCCGTCCTACTTTGGATCCGACTTTGCCCTGCGACTTGAAGCCGACATACGTCCGACTTTCAATGAACGGGGATCCGACTTGGATCCCCGCCAATACCAGGCACTGTGTTTGGTATGAATCTTGAGGGGGAACTCCACGACAAATTTTTAATAAAAAACCGGCATGGGTTCCCCTCCAGGAGCATACCAGGCCCTTG
Source organism: Rana muscosa (assembly GCA_029206835.1). Classification (NCBI taxonomy): domain Eukaryota; kingdom Metazoa; phylum Chordata; class Amphibia; order Anura; family Ranidae; genus Rana; species Rana muscosa. Next base: position 104,298,616 of record CM055116.1, on the reverse strand, counting down.
GATCTGGTATGGATTTTAAGGGGAACATCCTACACCCAAAAAAACGGTGTGGGGGTCCCCCTAATATCCATACCAGACCCTTATCTGAGCATGCAGCCCGGCCGGTCAGGAAAGGGGGTGGGGACAAGCGAGCGCCCCCCCCTCCTGAGCCGTACCAGGCTGCATGCCCCTCCCCCCACCCCAAAGCACCCTTTCCCCATGTCGATGAGGGCAAGGGCCTCTTCCCGACAACCCTGGCCGTTGGTTGTCGGGATCTGCGGGTGGGGGGCTTATCCGGGCCCCCACCCTATGTGAATAAGTATGGGGTACATCGTACCCCTACCCATTCACCTGGCGGTGCTTTCTGCCTTCTGCCGGGCTCTTCCGCTATCTTCTGCCAGCTCTTTTACTAGCGTTGGCCCGGTCTTCTTCTCTCTTCTCTTCTTTCGATGTTGACACGACGATCTCTCCCGCTGTAATGCCGTGTGCGCGGTGCGCAACGATTTATATAGGCATGGGGCGTGGTCACCGGGTGATGTCACCCGGTGACCCTGCCCTGTATGACGTCACAGTCCCATCATGCCCCGGGACTGTGACATTATACGGGGCGGGGTCACCGAAGGGCCTGGTATGCTCCTGGAGGGGGAGCCCATGCTGGTTTTTTATTTAAAATTTGGCGTGGAGTTCCCCCTCAAGAACAGCAGAGCACAAGTCGCATGCCAAAGTCGGACCGACATGTGTCGGAGGACCAGTTAAGACGGCTCCCATAGGGAAACATTGATTTTCACACGTCATGCGTCATGAGCTCCCAATGTCGGAGCGTTTGTCGCACCAGTGTGAACCCGGCCTCAAACTGCTATAGGCGGGTCAGCAGGTGGTTAACGTAGGGCAGTGCCGAATAGCAAGAAATGGCCAAGTCACGAAGGAGGTAAAATCTTCTGGAGGGCAAGTGGATAAACTATATAGCCTCGTACACACGATCGGGTTTTCCGACGGGAATTGTGTGATGACAGCCTAAAATCTGACCGTTTGTACGCTCCATCAGACAATGATTGTCAGACTTTCCGCTGACAAATGTTGGATGGCAGGCTTATAAATTTTCGGCGGACAACGTCTGTTGTCAGATTTTCCTATTGTGTTCATCAGACAAAAGTCCAAAGTACAAACACGCATGCTCGGAATCAATGCTCACCAAACATGACATTAGAAGAAGGTGCCCAAAAGGTGGCGCTCAAGAGCTGAAATTCCACATAGTACGTCACTACGTTCGTGTTTGTTGGCCGGCAATTGTGAGCCGTTTGTAGGCTAGACAAAATCCAGGCACACGCCCTTCGTACGATCGTAAGTACAAGGCTTTATGCTGGGTCCACACTAAAGCACGGAGCGGCTCACAGCAGGGGTCTGGTGTGTCTCTATTGACCGATTCAGGTATGATTTCACCTCAAATTTTTGGCTAAATTCGGACCTGAAACTGACCAAAAAGGCACAGAACTCTTGTGCAATTCGCACCGGAGCCGCTCTGCAGAGATGTGAACCGGCTTCATAGAGTTCCGGTCACAGTCTCCCGACATGCAAATTGGACGCGGGGAAAAATCTGCATCCAATTCGCAATAGTGTGAACCCAGCCTAAAACTAGAACTTGTTGAGCTCCATATATCAAAAACAATGCTGAGATAATCTGCAGATCATGCTACCAACCCTGAATAGATTGCGCCTACCATTGGATTGTGCCCCTACTCAGGGATACAACACAGGAGATGGTAGATGTTCTACCTTGAGATGAGTCTTAGCAGAGCACAGGGATGCTGCCCATGCATCCTCTGCATTCAGTCATGTGATCTTTTATATCACATGACCAGGTTCAGGGAAAGTATTGATAATAATATAATTATGTCTGGATCACCTATGCATTTGCCTGTTCAGATGTACTATGAGTTCTAATGAGGCAGCATATACCTCCTGTCTATGATCTCTTGCTTTGCATGAGTTTTATCCATAAAGGTGGTTGGGGAGGGGGATGGGAGAGCAGTCATAGCTGTGCCAATGATTATCCTACACAAGAAAAACAATACTGGCCAGTTACTGCACTTTGCATTATTTTTGCATACATTTTTGTGCGTTTAGTGCTTAGTTGTAGTTTTTACTAGTTTGCGAGGTAAATCGCATGTTGTTTTGTGTAGTACAAACATTGCCCAAGTTTTATAAACCGCCCAACTTTTTTTTTCCTATACTGTCCCTTTAAGCATTCAGGTTGATGATGATCAGTAAGGGTGAGCCAGGTGTGTTCCTGCTCACATTGGAGGTGTAGAGGTGGATTTTACTTGTACTGGTAGGGAGGGATGGAAGATCCTGGAGGTATGTGCTCAGTAAATGGCTGTAGTGCTATTTGCAGCTCTTGTTTGTTGTATTTCTGCATTGTTTGCAGCTATATGCAGTGTGTCAGGGCTTTTTCGCATTGCATCAGTGTTAAAGTGGTTGTAAACTCGGGGGGGGGGGGAAACACCCTGCAAGACAAAGGCATAATGAGCTAGTATGCATAGCATACCAGCTAATTATGCATTACTGATCTTAGATCGAAGCCCCCGCAGTGGTCCTCGTACCCCCCTCCGGTGGCGACATCTCTCCCGCGAGTAACTTCTGGGTATCGTGACTCCGGGCATGCGCGCGGGAGCTGCCGGTAATGGTACACGGACTGAAGCAATGGCACATTCAGTTTCCTTTAGTACTCATGTGCTGATGACATCGGCACATGCAGATACATGGGATATCTCTTAAACACATTCACATCTATGGCTTTTTTTTTTTTTTTTTTTTTTTTTTTTTTTTTTTGGAAAGGGACAGGGACTTTTTTTTTAAATGGAGAAACTGTGATTTTTTTGGTTTAAAAGACTTTAATAGGGAAGCTGCAGAAAAGAATGTAGTGCGTTTCTGCTGCAATGGTAGTACGATTTGTGTTTTTTCTTGTTTTTGCATTTTTTTTTTTTTTTTTTTTCTGCGAATGAAAAAAAAACAATCTTGGCAAAATCGCATGTGTGCAAAAAGCACTGCAGAAATGGTTCAAAAGCAAACTGCATAGTTGTGAACTGAGCCTTAGCCCTGGTTCACACTAGTGCGATTTGACATGTCAAATCGTCAATATTTGCTGGCAAATTGCGGGCAATGGCATCTGCGGCGCTGCACAAATTTTAAAAAGTAGTTTCTGTACTACTTTTTGCGATTTCGGGCCGTGATTTACATTGACATCTGTGCAGAAACCTGCACAGATGTCCCTGTAATCACGGCCAAAATCGGGACTGACAGGCAGGAGTGAAATTGTGCGAGTTCAGCTGAACTCGCAGGCTTCACTCCCGCAGCCCCAGTGTGAACCTGGGCTAAGGGCCCATTCACACCAGAAACTGCGTGTTTTTTGACTGCATTTGCAGTGTATTTTTTCTCTACGTTTTTAGATTTGGCTTTCCTGGCTTAAAAGGGTGCAGTGCATTTGAAGTGTTTGTTGCGCATTACCTGCATTTGCGCTGCAGAAAATTGCAGCATGCTCTTTCTTTCTTTCTTTTCTTTTTCTTTCTCCATAGGATTACCTTGATTTTGGGATGGAGATGCAGTTGGAGGGCAGTTAAAAATGCATCTAACTGTGTTTAGTGTAAAAGGACCCTTTATGGATGTATTTTGAACTGCCCTCCAACTGCATACACAGCCCAAAATCAAGGTAATCCTATGGGCATAGTTCACATCATTGCAGTTCAGCACAGTTAAAGTAGAGCATGCTGCATTTTTCTGCACCGCAAATGCAGGGAACACGCTACAAGCACGTTTCAAACGCACTGCACCATGCCCCTTTAAGCCAAGTCCAAAAACGTATAGCAAAATGCATTCACACAGTCTTCAAATATGCGTCAAATGCATGTACACATGCAGTCTAAAATGCGCAGTTATGTGCAGTTTCTGGTGGAAGTGGGCCCTCACTTGTGGGCATAGGGAAAAAGAGTAAGACCCCCTCTCAGGTATTTATTGCTGTCTGAGTCCCAGCTGTGGGGATTCCCAACTCTATTGCTGACCATTGTCACTAGGCTAGAATGTGATGGCACTTTGCCGATGCCTGCACATATGTGAATATACACTGCTCAAAGTTAAGGAACGCTTTGAAAACACATCAGATCTCAATGGAGAAAAATATCATGCTGGATATCTATACTTGTATGGACTGGGTAATGTGTTTGGGAACGAAAGGATGCCACATTGGTTGATGGAAATTAAAATAATCAACCTACAGAGAGTGCTGAATTCAAAGACAGGTGTTTTATCACCTTAATACATAGGATGCATTAAAGTGGTTGTAAACCCACTTTTTAAACAAAGACCTACAGGTAAGCCTAGATTAAGGCTTACCTGTAGGTGCATGAAATATCTCCTTAACCTACACGGTTAAGGAGATATTTGTATGTAAATGCGGCGACGCTGACGTCACCCCATTCACAAATTCGGCTAGGTTGCAACATTCGACGACGTAGCCGAATTCGACAGCTCACGCGCGCTGTGATTGGCTGCAGCGGCGATACCCGGAAGTAACATTCCGGCTATCGCCGCAGCGATGGATGCGGCTAGAGGAGGGACACGGATGACTTCGGGGGCCCCGATCGAAGGTAAGTGGTACATAATGAGCTAGTATGCTAGTCATACTAGCTCATTATAGCTTTGTCTTGCAGGTTAGTAAAAAAAAAAAAAAAAGATAAAAGGGTTTACAACCACTTTAAGGTGAAAGAACACGAAGGTTTACAACCTCTTTAAGGCAGGACAAATGGGGCAGCTGCCCTGGGCCCTGTCAATGTTGTGGGGCCTGACTTCCTAACAATGGCTCCCTGTCACATAGTGTAGCTAAAGGGCAAGGAAAGCTGTGATCGGAGGTGTCCATGCCTGACAGGGAGCTGGCTGAGTGGAGAGAGACACTGACAAGCAGTGGCAGAGAACGGAGGAGTGAGGGAGGATTGAATAGGAGATGACATTCCTAAGGCAGAAAAGATAAGGAAAGCCAGTGGTGCGACAGTTACAATGTGAATTAGAACATGTGCTTGGGTGAGCTGACGTTTGCTTGCAATGCCTGTCCATACACTGGCCAGGACAAACCAGCAGATGGCTGGTATGTTTTATTATCAATCTGAATGAGCTACTTTACTCTGCTGAGTTGAACTTTCACTTCTTTAGCTGCTAAAGTCGCTTATCTCTTCCTCTCTGCTTGCTATGCTCATTGACAGTACTGTTTTGAAGGTAATCCTGGTCGGATTCATTAACCCCATCTGCCACATGTTTAATTCTGCTGCAATGCAAGACAACACTTCTACTCTGGCAAAGGGACTTCTGTGTGAGTTTGTAGCATAACCTATCTAGTAATTTATGTGCAGTAACCTCCTAGCAATCAATCAGTTAACACTAATTATTGACGTCACTGCTAGGCTCCCGCCTCCTCCCTCGGCCGCTGGGCCAGTAGGAGAGAGGAGCGGGCCTCGCGCATGCACAGTAGGGTTCCTGGTGTGAAGCTGTAAGGCTACACTGTGGGGTTCCCTTACCCGCAATGGCAGCGGCAGCACCCGACAGCTGATGGAAACATCAGCTGCAGTGCTGACATCGCTGGACTCCAGGACAGGTAAGTGTCCTGTTATTGAAAGCCAGCAGCTGCAGTATGTGTAGCTTCTGGATTTTAATTTATGCAGCGGTGGGCGGACCTCCTCTTTAAATAGAAAACTATCTTTTAGATGGCTTTATACTCCAAAAGCATCTTATTAAAATAAATCTGATGTAAGTAGAAAAAAAAAAAAAAAAATCTTTCTTCTGTAGCACTACCCCCAGTTAAGAGAGCTGCTTGTATTGTTTGGGCCTGTACCGTACTGCTGTCAACCCCCAAACTGGCTCTAACCCTCCACTGACACAGCTGTAAATAAATGGGATTGTGAAACCCACTGGCTATAGGAACCACAATGCCGCAATAGAGCATACAGTACAGTTCAAACTTGGTTTACCTGTGTTGGCCGTCTCCCTGGAACAGTTAACACTCCACACAACATGTTTGCTTAACCACAAAAGTATTTTTACTGAATAAGAAATGACAGGTTAAACAAATATGCGTTTACTTATGCAGAGCCCTGCAAAAGCCAAAGTGATAAACATATAAAGGTACCAAATATAATGAAATCCTGTATTCACTAAATGTCTTTGAACTAACTATGCTCGCGAGCTTTCCCCTCGTGGACAATATGGCGCCCACACAGTGTCAAAGTGAGTTCCAGTCAGGCCTGACTACCTCCAAACACTGTCACTCCAATGAAAAGGATCTTCACTAGCAAAACGTTGGTGCACCTAATATTTGTAATCCAAGGGATATCAAATATTGTTAGCTGAACTCCGGCTATACTTAGGACGTGAAGTCACGGGTGATAAAATGCTCAGCCTTATCCAAAAGATCACGGGCCTAATTACAGTTAAAAGTCCAGGGCAAGTGCCCTCTCACCCGACCAGGCCCAGTCCATTCCGCTAGTTCTGTTGCTGGTGCTCCGGCACACGATCTCTCCACCACCCGTAGTCTCCGGTCCCTCAGACAACCGTATGGAAGTCGATAGATGGGTCGACTCTTGGATGCTCCGAGATATCAGCAGGCTCTTCGGATGAGATCCCTCTCTCTGCGACGAGCAGGTTTTCCGGATTCGGTAGGCCCAGGCTCTCTGGCCTAGACAAGCACAACAGGTCTCAACACAGGCTCCTACTTGCTGGGCAGGCGATGTCCCAAAGAGGGCGCGCGTTGCTCCTCCTCCACTTAAATAACCCTTCCCCAGCAAACCTTGCGCCGGGCAATGCACTGTGGGTGTACAGCTGCACTGTGGGTACAGTAGTCTATATAGCATCCACTGCATTGGAGTCCATGTCTCTCTGTACTACAAGTCCCACTATGCACCTTTCCTTCCAAGTCAAACAGTAGTCAATAGAGTTCCGGAGGGATCTGGGTGCATTTGCGTATAAAGTAGTCCTTTATAGCATACCAATAGGCGACACCCCGCTACACTTCTTCTTCTTTTTTTTTTTTTTTTTGGGGATCGAACCCCCGCTCTCGCCCATGTCAGGAAAGCGGCAGAAATGCATGGTTAGGCTCAAAGGAAGGTCCCACCGAGATTTTTCTTTCAAAATCTTTCTTTCTTGAAGTGTCACATTCTACAAAAAAGGCGCTGTGTTATGCGATAAAATGCAAATCACAACGTCCCTGTTGCCCAAATTGTGGTGTCAGCTGCAGATGGGTGCTGTAGGTTTTAATTTTTTACTTCGGATCTCCATAAGCTGCCTTTCTGCATCCCCATTGGAAAATGTCACCTTTAGTGAGTTCTAACCGCGTAGGATAACGAAACATCTTGTAACTGAAAGTATCCCATTCACACCAAGCGATTTGAAATCGGGGCAGTATCGGCACAATTCTACCTGTTATTTCAAATTGCGCTTAAATCGCAGCAAAATGCGCAATGCACGTTTTTGGGTACTTTGGGAAATTGCAGAAAACGGCTTGCGAAAAAATTTGCACAAAGATTGTTACCCAAGAAGGTGCAGGGGCTTCTTTTGCGAGACACGTGGAAACGCACTTCTATAAAAAAATAAATAAAATAAATTAGGAAAGTGCGTTTTTCGCTATGCAGCATGTGAATGGGGCCTGAACATAGACCAAACATGGTAATACAATAAGTTCTGTTTACTTAGTAGTACAATATGGATTCCCATTGCTTACATTTCCCTTTGCCACTTGGAGGGTTTGAGTCCTCCAGTTTGTCATAAATCCTTCTTATCTACTACTGTAGGGCCCCTTTCACACTGGCACGTTTTTCAGGCGATTTAGCGCTAATATTAGCGCTGTTATACCGCCTGAAAAAATCGTGCCCTGTAGTCTTCAATGTGAAAGCCCGAAGGCTTTCACACTGAAGCGGTGCGCTAGCATGACCGCTCCAAAAGTCCTGCAAGCCGCATCTTTACAGCGGTGAAGGAGCTGTGTGTTCTCTGCTCCTTTACCGCGGCTGCCCATTGAAATCAATGGGACACCGCGGTAATACCGCCCGCAAACCGCGGCAATAGCCGCGGTTTGCGGGCGGTATTAACCCTTTTTCGGCCGCTAGCGGGGGTTAAATTCACCCCGCTAGCGGCCGCATACTGCGGTGATAGCGACGGTATAGCGGCGCTGAAAATTGCACCGCTAAACCGCACCTGCCCGCCCCAGTGTGAAAGGGGCCTAAGTGTTACCAATATAATCATACAGGCCTGCTTTATTCCTCTGCCAATCACCATTTGAAAGTTTCTCAAGCTCAAATTTAGAAAAAGAGAAAAGTACAATGAATCCTTTCAGTGGTGCTCAAGTTAATAGGTAATTGAACAATTTCTAGTTTAATTTGATCCTTCTGTACATAAATGAAGGGACATTATTTCACGAGACTATCTAAAATGAGTGAGGTGCAGTAAGCAGTTGGTTCATGTACAGGGCTTCTGGCAGTTTCCTGAGATATTATTAAAAAAAAGTGGAGGTGGTAGAGTTTAATTTATCATTTTACTCCCATTTTTAAAAAGCTTTTCATCTGGTGACAGTCGTGCATGTGAGTCGGCTATCTGGTATCTGAGGGAACATTGAGTGGAGAGGGTAGAACCTTGCCCACACTTTTTTACCAACAAGATGATAAAAGTTTTGAATCGCCTTAAAGGTCTTAAAGCGGGGTTCCGGGCATCTTCTTTTTTTTTTTTTTTTGCAAGCTAAAATTAATCACATTAAATAGTTCCTAGAAATCATTGCAAACACTTGCCTTATATCCTCCAGCTCATGTTGTGGCCGTATCCATCATATGTGTGGGCATGTGAAGCCCAGTTCCCTTTTCTTCCTGGTTTTCAGATAGAGGTGCATCCTGGGCGATTTTTAGGCACAGTAATGCCCAGAGACTCCTGGGAAATTAGTGTCATCATTTCCCAGGAGGCAATGGGGTCTTAGGAGAGGAAGGTGAACCACCTAGGACCAGGAACTAGGCAGATTACGAAATCTGCCTAGTAACAGCTAGATAGAAGTGAGTAAAATGTTTTATTTTATTTTTTTACATTTAAAGGCAAGCTGTTAATAGAAAGTTCATTTTTAGGGTGGAACTCCACTTTAAGTTTCACTGGTACACTAGCAATGTCTTGCAATGTTGCTGACCAGAATATTGGGTGGGGCAGGGGATGTACCTACAGGGGTCACCATTGCGACCCAGCCCTATGCTCCAGGGGGCTATGTGCACCCCCCTGTGACCCTGGATAGGAGGAGCGGCAGGGCAGCTGCATACAGAGAAATCGATTCTTCCTGCTCCTTCCTCTTCCTTCTGCAGGGGATTCTGTCAGGACTGGGAAGCGGGGAAGGGGCCATTAAATGTCATCTACCAGCTCCTTCCTTGTCTCAATAAATAGTCAGTGATCTGTACTGATCACTGACTCTATCCATTCATAACTGAAACATAGTAAATGGTGTTTACTACGCTTCATGTTGTGAATGAATGGGAATTTCTGCTCAGAGCTATTCCTAACCATTCATTCTGTACAGCTGAGGCTGCAGAGATGCAAATTGAGGGCTGTGTCCTCCATCTGCTTTCTTTGTCTCAAAGGTGGAACTTCAGAGCAGTGGCGTAGCGTGGGTTGAGAGCGCCCGGGGCAAGGCTAGAGATTTGCACCCCCCCTAACCCACGGATTTTTAGCTCTCTCTGTGTCCCTTCTGCTAGTACAGTAGTACTGACCAACCTGATTCCTACACCGACCTACCTGACCACTATACTAACCTACCTGATTCCTATACTGACCTGCCTGATTCCTACACTGTCCACTACCCATTATTATTGCTCACTGATTGGTTTCTAGACGATACTGCACATAATTAGCGCTTACCCATTGTTTGCTAGAGGTTACTGCACATCATTACTACAAACTGGTTGCTAGAGGTTACTGCAAGTAATTATTGCTCACTGATTGCTTGCTAGAGATTACAGCAGATCATTACTGTTCACTGATATATTGCTGAAGGTTACTGCACATTATTACCACTCACTGGTTGCTAGAGGTTTCTGCATATTATTAATGCTCCCTAATTGGTTGCTAGACATTGCAGCACATCATTATGGCTCACTGATTGGTTTGCTAGAGGTTGCAGGGATGAGGGGGGTGCGCTGTGTGTGGCTTGCAGGGTTGAGGGGGGTGCGCTGTGTACATACCCCCCCCCCCCCCCTCCCTAAATACAGAGCTCTCTTTCCCACAGATTCCAGTTCAGAGCTCAGCCCCAGCCCCCCCTCCGGCTGCCATCATCCCGTACAGATCTTTCCTCTGTAGAGGAGTACTCACAATGTCCGTGCAGCTGTTGGTAAGGAGGGACTTCTGTCTGTGTGGATGATGCCTCATCCTCTTCCTCCTGGCCCCGGTTTCCTCCAGTCCTGGGGTGGTCGGTGCATGGTCTGAGTGTCGGGGCCGCGTAGCAGCACACTGACCAGCACAGGCAGGACTCAGGAGAAGCGGCAGTGGTCAGACGTCCGGGCTGTGGGGCGGGCTAAGTGGACGGACAGCATGTCGCACGTGGACCTCGTGTGTGGGGAGTGGCGTGTAATGGGGAGGATGCCCCCCCCCCAGTCTCCGCACAGTCACAATCCCTAGGATCATCATGGATGGGCTTCGGTGTTCGTTTACTCACTGCTGGGTCAGTGTCACTGCTGGAGCCTAAGCCGGGACTGCACCGCAACTTCTTCCTCATAGTGAAGTGGAAGAGCTCACAGTCTCCTAGACTGCACAGCGCAGGAGAAGAGCGGCAGGCAAACTGCCGCTGCACCCCTCTAAATTTTGCGCCCGGGGCGATCGCCTCCTGGTCCCCCCACGCTACGCCACTGCCTCAGAGTTCTGTTTAGACCCCTGATATTACACCAAAGCCCCAACAGGGTTCCTAAAAAAAAAATTGTAAAAAAAAAAAATGCTGACACCAGTGGCCGAACTACCAAGGTCACACTAGCACTAGAAATAGCCTTTAACACCTCAAAACCGCCTCCCTTTCATTTCAGTGTGTCTCTTCACACTGGAGCTGTGCTCTTGTGGGACATTAAGAAAAGTCCTGAAAGCAGCATCTTTGGGGCAGTTTAGGAGCGCTGTCCATTAAAATGAATGGGCAGCTCTTCTAAATCGCCTGAAATACGATTCGGAAGTGCTGCAACACGGGCACTTTTAACCCCTTCAGCCGCTAGCGTAGGTTAAAAGCGCCCCACTAGTGGCTGAAAAGCGGTGCTTTAGTGCTAACGCAGTGTGAAAGGGCTCTAATTGTACAAAGAAAACTAAAAAAATAAGCTCTCAGGTAGAAACATCTTAAAATCTATACATAAGCTAAAACAAAGGGCTGCCAAAATCTTAGAACACCTTGCTATGTAAACCGCTGTATAACCCCCATTACGCCATATGCCCCTGTTCACATTGGTATATAACATCTTACTACTGTAGGAGCTGAAGCAGGTTCTTAATATTTTTTTTAATCCTATACGTTGCCATTATGATTATTGCATATTGGCATCAATACACATCAATAATATACAGTATCTCACAGAAGTTAGTACACCCTCACATTTTTGTAAATATTTTATTATATCTTTTCATGTGACAACACTGAAGAAATGACACTTTGCTACAATGTAAAGTAGTGAGTGTACAGCTTGTATAACAGTGTAAATTTGCTGTCCCCTCAAAATAACTCAACACACAGCCATTAAAGTGGTTGTAAACCCACTCTTGCAACTTGCACCGACAGGTAAGCCTAGATTAAGGCTTACCTGTAGGTGTTTGCAATATCTCTTAAACCTACAAGGTTTAGGAGATATTTGCAAAAAAAAGTACACCGGTGTGTACGGCGCATGCACACTGTAAATGCCGGTTTTATGAATGATAAAGCCGGCTTTTACGGCTCCCACGCGAATGTGCAGAGTGATGTCATCGCCGCTCCGGCCAATCACAGTGCTGGAGCGGTGATACCAGGAAGACGCTCCGAGGGGACATGGCGGCGGATGGGAACGAGGAGGATTTCGGGGGCTTCGATTTCAGGTAAGTGCCACGTAATGAGCTAGTATGTTATGCATACTAGCTCATTATGCCTTTCTCTTGCAGGGTCTTATTTTATCCCATTTTTTTGGGGGGGGGGGGGGGTTTACTTCCTCTTTAATGTCTAAACCGCTGGCAACAAAAGTGAGGACAGTGGAACTTCGGATTGCAAGTAACGCAGTTAACGAGCGTTTGGCAATGCAAGCAATTTTTATTTTTTTTTAAATCCTGACCCCATTTGCGAGTGTTGTCGCAAAATGAGCAGGATTCAAGCCTCTGCGGTGTGCAGTACTGCATTAGGCTTGAGGTGCGGTGGTGCCGGCAACACTCTGAGCCATTCGGAAATACTCCGTTCCTGAGTGTTTTCTAGCCTTTCCGAGTGTTTGCTCCTAATCTACCACTTCCAGCTCTGCGGCAATCCACATCACTTCCTTTCTCGCCTGTGCTCCTGGGAAATGTGAGTAGTAATTTCCCCGGAGACAGTGGGCATGATTATTATGCGATTTAAGGCGGATCTATTTATGTTGCCATAACAGGGCAGGGGCAGGCCCGCCCTCTGTCGCCGCCCCGCCGCCCGTTGTTATGGCAACTTGCTAAACGTCAGCCAGCGCATAGAAGTCTTAGCCACTAGTGTGTGTGTGTGTGTGTGAGATTGATTGATTTTATATATATATATATATATTATATAATCTCTCAATTAGGGCTGTTACTGATTAAAATTTTCGTGTTCGATTTAATTGATTTTTTTTTTTTTTTTTTTTAATCGATTAATTATAACGCACATAGATCCAACTACTTTTAGCTGATCTCCTTGCAGGCCGATTCCCAGTGCAGCTCCCAACCACTGGAAAAATGGATAGCAGGATACAAAAAACACACAAAGGCAGCACTCGATGGGAATAGCATTAAAACTTTTATGGTCTTCCAATAGGTAACAAAAAAAATAATATTGCACTGGAGATAAAATCGATGTAGCTACATAAACTGTAAAAATGGTGCGAGTAATACCAAACGGTAGTAAAAGCAGTCATAAAAACATGTAGCCAAGTATGATGCTGGTATAAAAATGTGTACAACGATATCACTGCTGAATCCAGATGAGGAGTTAACATCAGTCCATCGGCATGTAGATGTCCTGTGAAGGGAACTATCACAACTCCCAGTGGATGGCTGTAGAATCCCAGGTTGATAGAGGGAAGTGATAGAGGGAAGTGTAACAGCCCTTGCATGTGGCAGATCGTATGGTCCCGCCGGCATGCAGATATGAAGGCACAGCAAAGGAGCCCTTCAGATGGACACGGCAAGCCCAAAGAATTTTGATCGATCAAAACAATTAATCGATTAATCGAGGAATTAAGGCCTCATGCCCACTGACGTTTTTACAGCTGCGTTTTTTACAGCTTAAAAACGCCTGTCCATGTTGTTATTGTAAATTATTTTATTATTTAAAAAAAAAAAAAAAAAGAAAAACGTTGGAGCTAAAAACGCGACCGCGCGTTTTTGCGCGTTTTTTTCCTGCCTAATTCTGACGCTGAGAAACGCACTGGTCCTGGTTTTTTTTTTACAGCTTAAAAACGTCTATGCTATTTGCAGCTCAAAAACGTCTAGGTGGGCATGAAGCTATAGACTAACATGGACAGGCGTTTTTAAGCTGTAAAAAACGCTCAAAAACGCGGCTGTAAAAACGTCCGTGGGCATGAGGCCTTATAGTTAATTTCCACAGCCCTAATATATATATATCAATCAATCAATGTTGCCAACTTGTTCATTCCATGCCTAGAAGACTTGGTGCTGTCCCTACAAATCATGGAGGTCATAAAAAATACTAGATGTAGTAGTTTTTGTTGTGGGGGTTGTATACGTTTTTCCATCAACTAATTTGAGTAAAACTGAAGATTTTGTAATCTTATATTATTAATCTTCCATGTTAATGAGCTAAACAAATGTTTTGTAAAAAATGTGGAACTTTGTGTTCATTGAGATATTGATTAAAATCTTACTTTTCAAAAGGCGTGTATTGATTAAAATCTTACTTTTCAAAAGGCGTGTACTCATTTATGTTGCGCACTGTATGTGTACCGAGACTTAAAGGATAAGTTCACCTTTCCTAACATGTTACACTGGCACGTGCCGGAAATGTCACACTCCCACTGGTTGTGCTCTCAACCAAACTGTCAAATCATGATGTCCTAACTAATCACATGTGCAGCATCATGGCAGTTGTAGATTAAACCAAGGAAAAGATGCCAGCTTCCTTGGCTGAAAACGGGGGGGGGGGGGGGGGGGGTTTACTTACACTTTTAGGCTTCATGCCCACGGACATTTTTACAGCCGCGTTTTTGAGCGTTTTTTACAGCTTAAAAACGCCTGCCCATGTTAGTCTATAGCTTCATGCCCACCTAGACGTTTTTGAGCTGCAAATAGCAGAGAAGTTTTTATGCTGTAAAAAAAAAAACCAGGACCAGTGCGTTCCTCAGCGTCAGCGTTGGGCAGAAAAAAACGCGAGCGTCAAACGCGCACTAGCGTTTTTCAGCTCCGACTTTATTTTTTTTCTTCAAAAAATAAAAATAAAATTATACAATAACATGCACAGGCATTTTTAAGCTGTAAAAAATGCAGCTGTAAAAACGTCCGTGGGCATGAGGCCTTAATCTCAAAGAACACTTTTGATGTCAGGAGCTGATGATGGTTGAGAAGACGGCTTTGAATTGGAATTTCAATTTTAATTTATATTCATTCCTAAGGTGCTCAGTAGGGTTGAGGTGAGGAGGAGGAACTCGAGTGATCTCACAAACTCAACTATTCAAACCATGTTTTTGATGGACCTGACTTTGTGAACTTGATAGTTTCGGAAGGGTGTCCACATACATTTTGGACATACAGTGAATCCATTTTCAAGAGCTCAGCAACTGCAGAATCTGAATGAAAAAAAAACACATGTTGGGAAGGTTGTCATTTTTGGGTGAATTCCTTCTGTTTTCAAGTTCAACCAAGAATCCTGTGGAATAGGGATGAGCTTTATGTTCGAGTCGAACATTGGCTGTTCGCCGAATAGCGAACAATTTGGGGTGTTCGCGGCAAATTCGAAAGCCGTGGAACACCATTTAAAAGTCTATGGGAGAAATCAAAAGTGCTAATTTTAAAGGTAAATATGCAAGTTATTGTCATAAAGTGTTTGGGGATCCAGGTCCTGCCCCAGGCGACATGTATCGATGCAAAAAAAAGTTTTAAAAAACGTCAGTTTTTTCGGGAGCAGTGATTTAAATTTTTAAGTGAAACAAAAGTAAAAATATTAATTGAAATTTCGTACCGGGGGTGTGTCTAAAGTATGCCTGTAAAGTAGCGCATGTTTCCCGTGTTTAGAACAGTCCCTGCACAAAATTAAATTTCTGAAGGGAAAAAAAGTAATTTAAAACTGCTCGCGGCTATAATAAATTGTCGGGTCCCGGCAATACAGATCAAAGTCATTTGAAAAAAAAAAACGCATTAGTCCATTACCAGGCCCTTTGGGTCTGGTATGAATATTAGGGGAACCCTATGCCAATTTAAAAAAAAAAAATTAAAAAAAATATGGCGTAAGGGTCCCTCTCAAAATCCATACCAGACCCTTATCCGAGCTCGCAGGCCGCAGGAAAAGAGGGGGGCCGAAAGAGCCCCCCCCATGAACCGTACCAGGCCACATGCCCTCAACATGGGGGGGATGTCTCCATGTTGATGGGGTCAAGGGCCTCATCCCCACAACACTTGCCCGGTTGTTGTGGGGGTCTGCAGGTTTATCGGAATCTGGAAGCTCCCTTTAACAAAGGGGACTCTCAGATCCCGCCCCCCCCATGTGAATTGGTAACGGGGTACATTGTACTCCTACCATTTCACAGAAAAGTGTAAAAATGTTAAAAACCACAGGAGACAGCTTGGGACAAGTCCTTTATTAAAAAGGAAAAAAAAAATTCCAACCATGTAATCGATTCTCGAGCGATACGGAGAAAAAAAATAATAAGCCGACTCGATCCCGCCACTATGAACGATACCGCCTCCATAGGAGGCGCCCGGCCGAATGACGTGCGACCCGTTTGACAGCTCTTTTTTTTATATCTGAGGGTGGGGCCACCAGTCACGTGCGTGGGTGACCCCGCCCCCGTCTGCAGGGGGTTACCCAGTGACGTGTACGGGTGACCCCGCCCCCCTCTGATGCAACGCAGGTTTTCCGTTGCATCAGAGGGGGGCGGGGTCACCCGTACATGTCACCGGGTAACCCCCGGTGTTTCCCCTTGCGTCAGGGGGGTCACCCGCGCACGTGACAGGTGGCCCCGCCCTCAGCTATAAAAGAGTTGCCAGACGGGTCGCGCGTCATTCGGCTGGGTGCCTCCTATGGAGGCGGTATCGTTCGTAGCGGCGGGATCGAGTCGGGTTAATTTATTTATTTTTCTCCGTATCGCTCGAGAATGGATTACGTCGTTGGAATTTTTTTTCTTCTTTTTTCTTTTTAATGAAGGACTTGTCCCAAGCTGTCTCCTGTGGTTTTTAACATTTTGACACCTTTTAGTGAAATGGTAGGGGTACAATGTACCCCGTTACCAATTCACATGGGGGGGGTGGGATCTGGGAGCCCCCTTTTGTTAAAGGGGGCTTCCAGATTCCGATGAGCCCGCAGACCCCTGTGGCCTGGTACGGTTCAGGAGGGAGGGAGGGATGCCGCTCTCTTGTCCCCCCCCCCCCCCCCTTTCCTGCGGACTGCCAGGTTGCGTGCTCGGATAAGGGTCTGGTATGGATTTTTGGGGGGAACCCCACGCAATTTTTTTTTTTATTATTTTGGCGCGGGATTCGCCTTAAAATCATCAGGTCTGGTATGGATTTTGAGGGGTACCCCTAGGCCTTTTTTTTATTTTGGGCTTCCCCTTAAAGTGGTTGTAAACCCTTTATTTTTTATTTTTTTTGACTAACCTGCAAGACAAAGCTATAATGAGCTAGTATGACTAGCATACTAGCTCATTATGTACCACTTACCTTCGATCGGGGCCCCCGAAGTCGTCCGTGTCCCTCCTCTAGCCGCATCCATCGCTTCGGCGATAGCCGGAATGTTACTTCCGGGTATCGCCGCTGCAGCCAATCACAGCGCCGCTCCGGCGCTGTGATTGGCCGGAGCGGAGAAGACGTGACTCCGCGCATGCGGGCGTGAGCTGTCGAATTCGGCTACGTTGTCGAATGTTGCGACCTAGCCGAATTTGTGAATGGGGTGACGTCAGCGTCGCCGCATTTACATACAAATATCTCCTTAACCGTGTAGGTTAAGGAGATATTTCTTGCACCTACAGGTAAGCCTTAATCTAGGCTTACCTGTAGGGCTTTGTTTAAAAAGTGGGTTTACAACCACTTTAATATTCATACCAGGCCCTTTTGGGTCTTGTAAAATACTATGGGGGGGGGGGGAAACCATGCGGTTCTTTTTTTCAATGACTTTGATCTGCATTGCCACGACCCGACAATTCATTATAGCCGCGAGTAGTTTTAAATGACTTTTCTCTTATCGTCCGTGGACTGACACAGCTGGATACTGTAAACGTGTGGTATATGTCCCTGCTCGCAGGAGAAGATCTAGGCAGAATGTTAGAAACATTCCAGAACAATCCAGAGCTGAACAGCCCCGCCCAGGGGGGCGGTCCCTCCGGACATTACCCTCCTACCTGCAGTCAGCAGACCTCAGTTTTTTTCTGCCTAGCAGAAGGAGAAGACGTGGCTCTCTCAGGAGCCAGTCTCCTGGAAGATTTTACTTTTAATTTTTATTCCTTTGGGAATTTTATTTTATTTTTGAGACCTTCAATCAACTGTCGGCTGGGCAACAGGTTAGGTACACTGGTATCCTCGTAGTCTTCCCTGTCCGACCATGGAGCGTGCTGATCCTCGCCTTGTGTGCGTGAGACTCGTTCACGACATGCCCCATGACTCCAGGGGTGGCCGGGTTGCTTTCATGCTCCCGCGGTCCTCTCAAGATTGAACAGTACCTGACTGACTGTATCTCTCGCGGTGGACCGGGCCGACAGCTACGCAGTACTGCTCTGTGATAGGTCTGTCTGAAACAAGCCAGTGGGTCCCTGAAAGGGACGGGTAAGTAGTCTCTCCTACTGCAGGTGAGTACATGCTGGCTGTGTTTCTTTTATATGGGGGGTTTCTCCCTGTCCCCCCCCCCCCATTTATGCTGCTCTCTGCACCCTGTACTGGTGCTGTGCTGTGGGGTGCTTGGGGGGGTCACTCTGGCCTGGCTGGGCACTCATGTCTGCGTTTTTTTTCTGGTGTGTGAGGTGATTATTGCGTGCGCCGTGTTCGCGCCTATTAGCGCTGTTTGAAGTGGTTATTGCGTGCGCCATTGGCACGCATTAGAGCTTTGAATTTCGCGCTCGGCGGCTATCTTGGCGTTCAATGGCGCAGTTTTAGCTGCGGCCAGCGGACATTTTCTTGTGGCGCCGCGCATTTATTTTCGGTTCTAGCGGCGGCGCGAATCCCCTCACAATCTCCTCACAGACTGAGCGGTCCTTAAGGGTTGGTGAGTCCACCGGGTATCCCCTCCTCAGCGTAGCCAGTGGGTGGACTGTATATTCACTGTATAGTGTATAAGGTCTCAGAGGGTGGCGTTATGGAGTCTGATACACCTGCTCTCCACCCTTGCCTGGGGCAACTGGCAGTGCTGGACAGTTAAACATGTTCATATGTTTCCTGCACCTGCGGTCCTTATGGACCAGTTGTCAGCAGTCCTGGAATCATTCCTTGTCGGAATGGAAGCAGTGTGCGAGCAAAAGGAGCTATAAGCCCCCCTCCCCCCACAAAAATCTTTAGTGAAGGAGTGCTCTGAGTCAGATATGGGCCTAGCTACTGTGCTCAGGACCCTAGCTCTAAATATTTAATGTTTATGAACAGGACATTCCCTTGTGAGGAAGACACCAGTTCTGTGTCCGTGAATGACAGGGCGCTTGTAAGTGATCTCATTGATGATGTGAGGAACACTCTCAAGCTGGAATTGCTGTGACAAGCCTTACTTTTACATAGCTTCCTCACTGTTTTCCTCACACGCTGCCTCAAGAGCAGCATGGATGATACAGTGTTTCCCTCCCCATGGTGGGGGGGGGGGGGGACTTTATTCATTCATGTCTCTAGTCCCTGTGAGCCTTCTGTGTGATATCCTGAGGCAACATTTCCCGCCATTTCCTGGGGAACGCTTTGAGCTCTGACAGACACACGGTCTGAGGATCAGAGGTTGCCTGCATGCTGCTTCGGCAGCACAGTCAAGCAGGTTGGAATGATGCAGAGAAGATTATGCGCCTCTGCGCAATAATTTAAACTCATCCTATACCTCTACACTGCATACATTCACAGTGTATGTATGTGTTATTGGTTTCTGTGTCTGCGTGGGTGTTCCCCCACGTTCCAATGCTGTGTTTCAGTGCCATACATGATATAAACGTACAAAATATGTTTATGCACGACTCCAGATACATTCACAGTATATGTATGTATTATACTCTCTGGGTCGGCGCGGGTTTCCGCCGGGGGCTCCGGTGTCCTCCCGCGCTCTCATGGTATGTGCGCTTCGGCTCTCTGCACAGTATAGATATGTTCAAATATGTTTATTGCACATACTATACATGTTTACAGTATGGGTATACTGTTTGCGTGGGGTACTCCGGTTTCCCCCCATGCTCCAATGGAAAAGCACAGCATAAACATGTGCAATATGTTGATTCACATGCTATCATTCCTACACAGTATCTGTGTGCTGTCTGCGTGGAGTTCTTCTGGATGTTCCGGTTTCCTCCCACGCGCTGACGGTATGTGCGCCTTTGGCCTTCTGCACAGTTAAACATGTTCAATGTTTATCACGCATGCTAAAATACCTACACGGTATGTGTAGGCAGTCTGTGTGGTTTTCCTCCGGGTACTCCGGTTCCCTCCCACACTCCATTGGTATGGGCGCTTCGGCGCTATGCACAAAAATTTGTGTGATTGGATATCCACATACTAACATACCTACCCGGTATGTCTGTACAGTCTGCGTGGGTTTCTGCCCACGCTACATGACATGCATGCCTTTTGGTGCAATACACGGTGTAAACATACACATTATGTCTATACACTACACTAAATACATTTACAGTAGTTGTAGGTATTGCATTCTCTGAGTATGCATGGGGTACTTTGGTTCCTCCCACACGCCAACAGTGTGCGCGTCTTCGGTGCTATGCACACACGGGCTTGTGCAAAATGTTTAGCACACATACTATAATACCTACACGGTATGCGTATGCAGTCTGCATGGGTTTTATCCGGGTGCTCAGGTTTCTCCCCTGCGTTCCAATGGTGTGCGCATTCTCAGCGCTATGCACAGTATAAACATGTGCAATTTGTTTATTCGCAGGCTAACATACCTACACGGTTGTGTACGCAATCTGTGTGGCTGGTTTACGTCCAAGCTCCGATGATGTGCACGCCTTCGTCGCTGGCACAGTATATACATGTTTAATAGGTTTATCCACACATACTAAACTACATACGCCGTATGTGGTGGTATTATGCTCTTTGTGGCTGGGTGGGTTTCCTCCCACACTCTTTTTGCGCGTTTGACGCAATACATAGTATAAACTATGTGTTTGTACAATCAGCACTTATCCATGGGTAGCTGCTGGATAGAGCATTGTCACAAGGATCCCTGGTTTCAGGGGTATCACTTTCCACCTGCTTTCAGTGGTGATCAGAAGCGTTGGCTTGGACTGTGTTCGCCAGGCTGAGGTTAGCATTACGCCCATTAGTGGCTGCGTCTCTGCCATTTTTTGTAGCTCAATGACTGGGCAAAATCCTCTGCTTCATCCATCAGTCGTCTAGCAGGTGCATTGCAACTGCTTTAGCCTTTAGGGTCTCTGTGCCCGGGGTGGGTTTGCGCCACCTGTGGAGGCTGAGGTACTAGTCCTCTTACCGAGTTTCTAGGGAAGTTCCGTCAAGTTGCCTTTATTGGCCAACAGTTGAGGCACCCTGTACATCAGGGCCTCCCTTCTCAGATTACATTGCGGAGTCTCTTTGGGATTTTCATACATCTCACTGCAAGACGGTCCTGTCGGCCGTGTGCATTGCAGGGGAAGGGTCCTTGCATCCGGAGGTGTCTCCACCTCCTTTACCGGAGGTGGGGCACCGGAAGTGGACCTTATGGTCTCTCGACTCACTCGCAAGGTGGCAAGATCGTGGTCAGGTCCAGGGACCCCAGGGCGGACGCGTCCGGCGCGTTTGAAGCCCTTGGGGGCAGTATCGCCTGATATATGCTTACCCTCCGCTACTGTTGTTGCCTTGCCGGCTTCGCAGAGTAGGGGCTGAGGCCATTCCAGTGATCCTCATTGCTCCGGAACGGCGACATTGGTACGCCGATCTACTTCGGCTAGTCGCAGACGTTCCTGGCGACTGCCTATTGGGGTGGACCTTCTGTCTCATGATCCCATACTTCATTCTGCTTTACAGTCCTTGGCTTTAACGGCATAGCTGTTTAAAACCAGGTGCTGAAGGACCGAGTTCTCTCGTATTCGGTCATCTCTTCTATGTTGTTGACACAGGAATCTTCCTCCCAGAAAGATATCTCACCGTACCTGGAAGGCTTACATCGCTATGTGCGAGGAACTTGAATGGCGTCCTCGGATGTATTCCATTCCCAGGATTTTGCTGTTCTTACAGCGTGGTGTGACCCAAAAGCTGGCCTTGCATATCTTTTTTGAGGGTCGGATTTTGGCCCGGGCTGTCTTTTTCAACGACCGCTTCCGGGCCATTCCTTGATGGCACCTTTTGTGCAGGGGGTTCGCCATGTGATTCCCCCCCCCCTCCCTGTCAAGCCTCCTCTCCCTACTTGGGATCTGAATTTGATGCATCTCGGTTCTCCAAGAACATCCCTTTGAGAATATCACAGAGATTCCTCTCTTGACCTTGTCCCGGAAGGTGGCCTTCTTAGTGGCCATTGCTTCGGTTAGACGGGTGTCTGAGTTGGCGGCCTTGTCCTGCAAGTCGCCTTACTTGGTCCTCCATAAGGATGTGGTGGTGTTGCGCCCACGACCGTCCTTTTTTTTTCAAAGGATGGTCTCTGCCTTTCTCCTTAAGAAGGACATTGTTCTTCCGTCCTTGTGTCCTCACCCATCGCATCCCTGAGAGTTTGCGCTTCATACATTAAGATGGGTACAAGCCTTACGAGTGTACCTGTCTGCTACTGTTTCCATTCGGAAGTCTGTGTCTGGTCCAAAACAGGGCCGAGCGGTGTCGTCTGCCACCGTCTCTAGGTGGATCAGGCAGACCGTCATACAGGCTTATGCCCTTAAGGGGCGGGCGCCTCCCTTTTCCGGTTGCGGCGCATTCCACCAAGGCAATTGGTGCTTCCTGGGCCTTCCGATATCAAGCATCTGTTGCACAAGTGTGCAAGGCGACGACCTGGTCGTCTGTTCATACCTTTTCAAGATTTTATAAGGTTGATGTGGCTGCATCTTCGGATGCTCCCTGCGGCCGCAAAGCATTGCAGGCCACTGTTTAATGTTGCAACTCCTCCGTTGAGGAGCTCTGCTTGTTTGGAGTGAACTATTGGTTGTTCCTTTACTACTGCTCCCACCCTTCTGATACTGCTTTGGGACATCCCACACGTTTACAGTATCCAGCTGTGTCAGTCCATGGACGATAAGAGAAAAGAGGATTTTTGTACTTGCCGTAAAATCCATTTCTCTGACGTCCATGGACTGACACAGCACCCACCCTTCCTTTTTTACGGTTTGTACTCCTTTGTTACGAACTGAGGTCTGCTGACTGCAGGTGGGAGGGTAATGTCTGGAGGGAACGCCCCCCTGGGCGGGGCTGTTCAGCTCTGGTTTGTTCTGGAATGTTTCTAACATTCTGCCTAGATCTTCTCCTGCGAGCAGGGACATATACCCACACGTTTACAGTATCCAGCTGTGTCAGTCCATGGATGTCAGAGAAATGGATTTTACGGTGAGTACAAAAATCCTATATTTTTTTTTTTTCCCTTTTTAGAAATGTCATTTTGTGCAGGGACTATTATAAACATGGGAAACATGCACTACTTTTACAGGCATACTATAGACACCCCCCCCAGGTACGAAATTTAAAGGAATATTTCCCCTTTATTGTTTCACTTTAAGCATTATTAAAATCACTGCTCCCGAAAAAACATTAGTTTTTTAAAACTTTTTTTTGCATTGATACATGTTCTCTGGGGCAGAACCCGGGTCCCCAAAACTTTTTGGACAATAACTTGCATATTAACCTTTTTAAAATTAGCATTTTTGATTTTTCATGTTCCCATAGACTTTAACGGTGTTCGCGTGTTCGAACAAATTTTTTGCCTGTTCGCATGCTCTGTTGCGAACCTAACCGGGGAGGGGGGGGGTGTGTTCGGCCCATTCCTACTGTGGAATATGATGGATCTGTATACTCTGGGATCTGAAATAGAACCCTCTTTTGTCGGCAAATACACAGTAAGCGCTCTTCTCTTATATGCACTCCTGTACAAGTGTGGGCGGCATAATGTCGATACTATCTTTGTTATTTCCAGTAGAAATATTGATTTTAGACATCTTTAAATGTACCTGCCAGAGCTTGCTACAGTAAATGTGCTTTGCTTTTAGTGAAAGTCCTACTGTTGTGTTGCTCGGCATGTCAAAAGTCTATCCACAAAAAATCTTTTCTTACAGAAAGCTATTCGTGACTGGCAGCTTACTCTTCAGTCAGTAGTTCTGATTATTGCTGTCATAAGGGTTGAGGCTTTGTATGGGTCAGCTGTTTGTGGTAGTTTAAAGTGGGAAGTCACATCTTATATATTTTTTCATGCTCAGCGTATGCATTCTAAAGCCCCGTACACACACAGTCGGACTTTTGGCCAACAAACTTCATTTTGAGCAAGTTGGACCAACAATCCGACCGTCTGTACGCTCCATCGGACAAACTTTTTTTGCTGTTTTCATCTGACAAAAGTTGGGTCTGCAAACGGACAAACTTTTGCCCAACAAAAGTCAGATGGAGCAAAGTCCGACCGTGTGTACAGAAAACCATCGGACATTTGTCCGATGGACAAAACAAATAATGTTAAAATCAACCAACAATAGCAGAAGTTGACCAAAGGGTGGCGGAAAAGAGCAGGAAAACCACGTGATGTTGCAAAAAGTTATAAGAAAGTTTGCAGAAAAGTCAGAGCGTGTGTATGCTATGGGTGTTCCCGACCAACTCCGTTCAGACAAAAAACCACGGAAAAGTCCGATGGAAGTCCGATCGTGTGTACGAGGCTTTAGTCATAGTGTGTGTGTGTGTGTGTGTGTGTGTGTGTGTATGTATGTATTGTGAGAGTGAGAGCCCCTGTCTCTAGGGAAATGAGTGTAGAATGGACACAGGACTCTCAAAGAGGCAGTTTGAGAAGTTCCAGCAGAAGATTTGTGAGCAGAGGAAACTGTGCTTTTAATTTTTCTTTTTCTCTGGATTTTGTAAGTCTGGATTGGGGCTGGAAACTTGGACTTCAAAGAGCATTGGGAGGGATGGAGTCTTCAGTCTTGTGTCGGGCTTTCCAGAAGTTCTGCATGTGTGTGTGTGTGTGTGTGTGTGTGTGTGTGTGTCCAGGTGAACACACTCATTTATATAGCAGATCTGAGCATAGCTCAGGGGGGTTGGTGTTGGAGCAGTTGCTGCAGCCAGGAGAGAAGTGTGCTCCTGTTTAGGATGCGGCGTCGCACCGATTAGGACGGTGCAATTGGCCGAAATTTGCGGCAAATTTCGCCGATTTGACATGCGATTTGACATGTCAAATCGCATGTGAAATCGCACCAGTGTGAACCAGGGCTAAAACCTGAAGTTCCTGTTGGCTGTGAACTCACTGAAAATGCATCTACCACTGAGCTAGACAACCCCCCCCCCCCCCCGTGTGTGTGTGTATATATAATATATATATAACACAAACACGCATGCACACCCCTCAAATTCCGCTCGCATTTTGAGGGCTGGCGAGGAATGGCTGCCTGGGAGCGGGGCGGGCGGGTTGTGTGGGAGTCCTTCTCCCAGTGCTCATGGAGTGGAATAGAGGAGAGCAGATGACCGGATCATCAGAGCGTGTGGAACATCACTAGTGGCTTTCATTTCAATAGCAGAGCGTGCCCCGCACTCGCTGTCACACACAGCCCCGCCCGCTGGTCCCGGGACTTTGATAGACAGATCACCCGTCCAATCCCAGGAAGAGTGACGTGTATCAAAGTTCCCTGGCGGGAACACTCTGCTATTGAAATGAAAGCTGTTCCAGTGATGTTCCTCTGCGCTATGATCATCCGGCTGGTAATCCTCTTCCTTTCCTCTGTTCCCCTGCATGGTGGACACAGGGAGGCTGCATTGATGGGCACGGATTAAGTTGTTAAATGTTTTATGCAGAATTTAATTCTAAAAATAATTAAGTGTAATTTCATGAGATTATATATGAGGGCGTGATTAGGGGTGGGGCATGGTAGGGGTTGGAGGGGCAACTGCTGGTGAGTAACCCTTGAGGCCTGGCTAGTAGCTCAGGACTTGACATTTTGATAATTTTCAGTGTGCAGGGGTTTAGAGTGCAGGACTTGTTGTTTGACATGCTGTTAGAAACAGTGAGCCTGCTCGGTGAAGCTTACGGTTATCCATGTTGTCACCATTGCCCCTGCGTTGTCACTACCCATGTTGTCACCATTGCCCCTGCGTTGTCACTACCCATGTTGTCACCATTGCCCCTGCGTTGTCACTACCCATGTTGTCATAAATGCCCCTGTGTTGTCACTACCCATGTTGTCACCAATGCCCCTGTGTTGTCACTTATACCTATGTTGTCACCATTGCCCGTGTATGTATGCTCCCTCTCAGGCCCCCAGGTAGTACAATGGTCCCCTCTCTCTCAGGCTCTCAGTTACACAGGCCCCCCAGGTATGCCCTCACCTTGGTGCCCCCGTCTTCTGCCTCCTCCAGTGGTAACGCTCCGGCTGGGCTCCCCCAGCACCTGCCCTCGTCTCCCTGGCTCCGGGCAGCATTCTCCGATCCCTGCCTGGAACTGTTCCCGCTAGGAATCCTGGGATTAGTAGTTCTTCAAGGAGACCTCCCACTTCATTAACAATAGAGGCTGGACTACATATCTCGGCATGCCATGCAGCGCAGCGGATGATGACGGTGGACTGATCATTCTCTGTATCCGGAGGGAGGGAGGGAGGAAGGAAGGGGAGGAGATTCAGGGAAACATTTGTCACCTCCGGACTACACTGCCCACAATGCACCACGGCCTCCTCCCGCCCGACTCTCACTGCGGACAGCCCCAACTTCCGCCGCAGGGAGGAATAGAGTGCCCGCCCTGTCGCGCGCACACACACGGAGATAGAGGAGGAGGGAGTAAAGGACTGGGCGTGCCAGAGGGACACTCCCACAATGGGCGGCACCTGGGGCGGACCACGCCCCTTTCGGTATCAGCCATATTTGTCTTTCAGCTTTTTGCCGAAAGGGCCATTTTCGGCCGATATGTTTTCGGTGGCCGAAATTTCGGTGCATCACTATTTTCTGTGAACGTTGTTTCCTTTTAAATAAAATTGTGCTACCATGCCCTTAAGAATACAGTCTGACCGATGTTCCTGAAAACACATATACTACTTGAGCATAAGCACCCCGACATATTATAAATAAATCTATATATAATATAAATGAAATAAGTATGTGTGTATGTATATATGTATGTATATATATATATATATATATATATATATATATATATATATATATATATATATAAAAATATAAATTTTTAGTGGGTACGGAAAGTATTCAGACCCCCTTAAATTTTTCACTCTGTTTATATTGCAGCCATTTGCTAAAATCTTTAAAGTTAATTTTTTTCCCCTTTTAATGTACACACAGCACCCCATATTGACAGAAAAACACAGAATTGTTGACATTTTTGCATGTTTATTAACCACTTGACAACTGGGCACATAACCCCCTTCCTGCCCAGGCGAAATTTCAGGTTTCAGCGCCGTCACGCTTTGAATGACAATTGCGCGGTCGTGCGACGTGGCTCCCAAACAAAATTGACGTCCTTTTTTTCCTACAAATAGAGCTTTCTTTTGGAGGTCTTTGATCATTTCTGCGGTTTTTATTTTTTGCGCTATAAGCAAAAATAGAGCGACAATTTTGAAAAAAACAATATTTTTTAATTTTTGCTATAATTAATATCCCATTTTTTTTTTTTTTAAACTATTTTTTTCCTCAGTTTAGGCCGATACGTATTCTACATATTTTAGGTCAAAAAAAAAATCGCAATAAGCGTATAGTGATTGGTTTGCGCAAAAGTTATAGCGCCTACAAAATAGGGAATAGAATTATGATTTTTTTTTTTATTATTTTTTTTATTTTATTTTTTTACTAGTAATGGCGTCGATCTGCGATTTTTTTTTTTTTTTTTTTTTAAATTTATTTATTTATTTTTCCGACTGTGACATTACGGCGGACACATCGGACACTTTTGACACATTTTTGGGACCATTCACATTTATACAGCGAACAGTGCTAAAAATATGCACTGATTACTGTATAAATGTGACTGGCAGGGAAGGGGTTAACCACTAGGGGGCGATCAAGGGGTTAATATGTTCCCTGCTAGATGTTCTTACTGTGGGGGGAAGGGGACTGACTGGGGGAGGTGACTGATGGTTGTCCCTATGTACAAGGGACACACCATCCGTCTCCTCTCCCTGACAGGACGTGGATCTCTGTGTTTACACACACAGATCCACGTCCCTGGCTCTGTGACAGCCGATCGCTCGTACCTGGCGGACATCGCGGCCGCCAGGCACGCGCATCGGCACTCGCCTGACACGGCGGGCACAGTTTTTCCCCGATGCGCGCCCGCGGTGGCGCGCATCGCGGAAGTAAATAAGAGGACGTCCATAGACGTCCTATCAGCAATTGACGACCGCTTTGCGGACGTCTTTTCCTTATAGCCCGGGCGCGAAGTGGTTAAAGTGGTTGTAAACCCACTTTGTAAACAAACACCTACAGGTAAGCCTAGATTAAGGCTTACCTGTAGATGCATGAAATATCTCCTTAACCTACGCGGTTAAGGTGATATTTGCATTTAAAAGCGGCGACGCTGACGTCACGCGCATGGGGTTAACCCCATTCACATATTCGGCTAGGTTGCAGCATTCGACGACGTACCCGAATTCGACGGCTCACGCGCGCATGCGCGGAGTCGCGTCTTCGCCGCTCCGGCCAATCACAGCGCCGGAGCGGCGCTGTGATTGGCTGGTGCGGCGATACCCGGAAGTAACATTCCGGCCATCGCCGCAGCGATGGATGCGGCTGAAGAGGGAGACGAGGACGGCTTCGGGGGCCCCGATCTAAGGTAAGTGATGCATAATGAGCTATAATGCTAGTCATATTAGCTCATTATGCCTTTCTCTTACAGGTCGTTGGGAAAAAAAAAAAAAAATAGTGGGTTTACAACCACTTTAACCACTTCGCATCTGGGCCAATTCTGACACTTCGCTCCTACATGTAAAAAGCCTGATTTTTTTTTTTTTCGCTAGAAAATTACATATAACCCCCAAACACTAGATATGTTTTTTTTTTAGCAAAGACCCTAGAGAATACAATGGCGGTCATTGCAACTTTTTATCTCGCACGGTATTTGCGCAATAATTTTTCAAACGCATTTTTTGGGGAAAAAAAAACGGTTTCATGAATTAAAAAATATTAAAGTTAGCCCAATTATTTTGCATAATGTGAAAGATGAAGTTACGCCGAGTAAATAGATACCTAACATGGCACCCTTCAAAATTGTACACGCTCGTGGAATAATGCCAAACTTCGGTACTTAAACATCCTCATGGGCGACGCTTTCATTTTTTTTACTGGTCACATGTTTTGAGTTCCAGAGGAGGTCTAGGGCTAGAATTATTGCTCTCGCTCTAACGTTCGCTGCGATACCTCACATGTGTGTTCTGAACACCGTTTTCATATGTGGGCTGGACTTGCGTATGCGTACGAGCTACCGGGGACAGGGGCGCTTTACATTTTTTTTTTTTTTTTTATTTATTGTTAATTTTACTTTAAACTTTTTACTTTGACACGTTAAAAAAAAAAAAAAAAAAATTATCACTTTTATTCCTATTACAAGGAATGTAAATATCCCTTGTAATAGGAATAAGTATGACAGGTCCTCTTTACAGTGAGATATGGGGTCAATAAGACCCCACATCTCACCTCTAGGCTGAAATGAAAAAAAAAAAAATCACCGCTTCCTAGCCAAAGCGGCGCCGGTTTTTTTTTTTAATGCAGAGGCCGGGCGTGACGTCATAACATCGCGCCCGGCCTCCAAACGATCATAGAGACTCCGGCGACCATCTGATCCGCCGGAAATCTCTATGGTTAGAAGCCGGGGCCGGCGGATCCTGTCACCGACTCACCGATCGCTCAGGTGAGTCGGTAGAAGCACCGGAGGGTGGTGGGAGGGGGGGGGGACGTCCCCTCTCGCCGCCTGTAAGAATGATCAAGCGGCGGAACAGCCACTATGATCGTTCCTACGGTACACAGAATCGCCGGCTCTAAAAAAACGATATCTGAATGATGCCTGCAGCTACAGGCATCATTCATTCAGATATGCCGGCTCAAAGTCAAGGACGTCCCACGGACGTCCTTGGCTGCGAAGTGGTTAAAGAAAAACTGAAATATCACATGGTCCTAAATATTCAGACCCTTTTGCTGTGACACTCATATTTAACTCGGGTGCTGTCCATTTCTTCTGATCATCCTTGAGATGGTTCTACACCTTCATTTGAGTCCAGCTGTGTTTTGATTATACTGATTGGACTTGATTAGGAAAGCCACACACCTGTCTATATAAGACCTTACAGCTCAGAGTGCATGTCAGAGCAAATGAGAATCATGAGGTCAAGGGAACTGCCTGAAGAGCTCAGAGACAGAATTGTGGCAAGGCACAGATCTGGCCAAGGTTACAAAAAAATTTCTGCTGCACTTAAGGTTCCTAAGAGCACAGTGGCCTCCATAATCCTTAAATGGAAGACGTTTGGGATGACCAGAACACTTCCTAGAGCTGGCCATCCGGCCAAACTGAGCTATCGGGGAGGAGAGCCTTGGTGAGAGTGGTAAAGAAGAACCCAAAGATCACTGTGGCTGAGCTCCAGAGATGGAGATGGGAGAAAGTTGTAGAAAGTCAACCATCATTGCAGCCCTCCACCTGTCGGGGCTTTATGGCAGAGTGTCCCGACGAAAGCCTCTCCTCAGTGCAAGACACATGAAAGCCTGCATGGAGTTTGCTAAAAAACACCTGAAGGACTCCAAGATGGTGAGAAATAAGATTCTCTGGTCTGATGAGACCAAGGTAAAACTTTTTGGCCTTGATTCTAAGCGGTATGTGTGGAGAAAACAGTGAAGCATGGTGGTGACAGCATCATGCTGTGGGGGTGTTTTTCAGCTGCAGGGACAGGACGACTGGTTGCAATCGAGGGAAAGATGAATGCAGCCAAGTACAGGGATATCCTCGATGAAAACCTTCTCCAGAGTGCTCAGGACCTCAGACTGGGCCGAAGGTTTACCTTCCAACAAGACAATGACCCTAAGCACACAGCTAAAATAACGAAGGAGTGGCTTCACAACAACTCCGTGACTGTTCTTGAATGGCCCAGCCAGAGCCCTGACTTAAACCCAATTGAGCATCTCTGGAGAGACCTAAAAATGGCTGTCCACCAACGTTTACCATCCAACCTGACAGAACTGGAGAGGATCTGTAAGGAGGAATGGCAGAGGATCCCCAAATCCAGGTGTGAAAAACTTGTTGCATCTTTCCCAAAAAGACTCCTGGCTGTATTAGATCAAAAGGGTGCAAATACTAAATACTGAGGAAAGGCTCTGAATACTTAGGACCATGTGATATTTCAGTTTTTCTTTTTTAATAAATCTGCAAAAATGTTTACAACTCTGTTTTTCTGTCAATATGGGGTGCTGTGTGTACATTGAGGGGAAAAAAAATGAACTTTTTTGATTTTAGCAAATGGCTGCAATATAACAGAGTGAAAAATTTAAGGGGGTCTGAATCCTTTCCGTACCCACTGTGTGTGTATATTATGTATGTATGTATGTATGTTTGGGGTAGATGTTTATGCAGTCCAAGGGGACCACATTAATTCAGAACATATGAGTAGTAATAAAAATCAGGCGTAGCAGCAATCCTTTCCATTTGGGTTTTAATGTGTGACCTACTCCCATGTGATTGCCCCCTTTTTCCTTCCATGCCACTGTGTAAGCTACAAAGTTATCTGATCAGTTTGCACAGAGCTTAAAGAGTAAAGCCCCTTTCACACATATGGACCGTTCGTCTGTTTTTCATCCATCCGTTGACGGATGAAAAACGGACATCAATGCATTCCTATGGAAAACAGATTGCAACAGGTGATCGTCTATTTTCATCCGCTTCCGTCAACAACCAGTTTTTTGAACGGATGAAAGTTCTATTTTTCATCCGTCAAAAAAACGGATCAGACGAAAATGGATGGTAACTGACGAATGATCAGTTTTTCCATTTGTTTTTGCATTGGTAGTGAATATAAAAAAACTGATGAACTAAATGATCCGTATGTGTGAAGGGGCCTAAGGGTCCTTTCACACATACAAACCGTTCATTTTACCAGTGCAGTTCATTCGTTTTTCGTCCTTCTTCTTTTTTTTTTTTTTTTTTTTTTTTTTTTATATATCCACTTCCAATGCAAAAACGGATGAATAACTGACAATTCATCCGAACCGTTTTTTTGCCGGATGATAAATAGAGCTTTCATTTGTTCAAAAAAACGGATGTTGATGGAAGCGGATGAAAATAGATCATCATCCGTTGTACGTTTTTCCATAGGAACGCATTGATGTCCGTTTTTCATCCATCAACGGATGGATGAACAACAGACGAACTGTGTGAAAGGGGCCTAACCATCATCTCACCCCCCCCTTAATCTCCTCTTCCCAAAACGGAATAAATTCAGTTCCCCTAATCTTTCCTCATAGCGAGTTCCTCCATGCCTCTTATCAGTTTGGTTGCCCATCTCTGCATTTTCTCCAGTTCCCCAATATCCTTTTTGAGAACTGGT
Organism: Rana muscosa; assembly: GCA_029206835.1. Taxonomy (NCBI): domain Eukaryota; kingdom Metazoa; phylum Chordata; class Amphibia; order Anura; family Ranidae; genus Rana; species Rana muscosa. The sequence goes on along the minus strand of CM055116.1, from coordinate 104,266,388 downwards.
GCCCAAAACTGAACTGCATATTTTAGATGAGGTCTTACTAATTTGAACAGGGGCAAAATATCTCTCCCTGGACGCCATACCTCTCTAAATACAAAGGACTTTGCTCGTTTTGGAAACCGCAGCTTGGCATTGCATGCTATTATTAAGCTTATGTTCTACCAAAACCCCCAGATCCTTCTCCACTACCGATTCCCCCCCCCCCCCCCCAAGTTGTACTCCCCCCCCTAGTATGTATGATGCATGCATATTCTTGGCCCCCAAGTGCATAACTTTACATTTATCAACATTAAACCTCATCTGCCACATAGTACCCCAATTAGACCGTGCAGGTTGGCTTGTAAGTTGGAGACATCCTTTAAGGACGTTATTCCACTGCATATGTTGGTGTCCTCTGCAAAGACTTTTAATCCCAGACCCTATATAATTATTAAAGATATTAAAAAAAATAAGGTTCCTGTAACGGCACCCCCAAATACCAATAGGGGGGGAACGCCGTTTAGATCTCTTCCCTCTCCTGGACACACATTCGCTGTCGATCCTCCACAGCCAGACGACCACTTCCCATAGGAATTAATCCTTCTGAAAGAACGAGACACACTCTGTATCTTTCCAAGGATAGACTCACTTTATTGCCAAAAACATTGTAACCTTTATACACATCCAATACTGCATTAATCTAAAATGAACAATGGTCCAGCTCCACCCACAACATAACAAGACCCAATACACATTTGACAGTAGGCTAGCTCTTGTCTCCCACTACCCATCTCTTAGAAGGCAACAGCTAATCCCTTTATGTTTAAATAACTATGCATGACCTTTATATTCACCAGACTGGCTGTTACTTTACAATACACACAAGGACAGACTTAATTTCCCCAATCCACATCACCACAAACAATGAACAGGTCTTTTAGAAGCTGGGATTAGCATTACACTAGGCAGACAGGTGAGAGGCTGAACACCTCAGTATCTCTCAATTATCCTGTTGAGTGCAAAATCAGTAAATAGTCCTTTACAGATATCCTTGGGAATATGGTGGATAAATATTACAGACCCATTTTAGGTAGTCCAAGATCTATTTCTTAATGTCCATTAATTCCTGGCTCACCCTGTGTCCAAAGTGACCCCCCTGTCACAGTTCCCAACACTGAACCTTGGGGTACACCACTGATGACCTTGGACCATTCAGAGTAACGATCATTAATCCCTACATTTTGAATTCTACCCATTCACATATTGATCTTTCCAAGCCTGTAGACTTTACCTTGCACATTTGCCATGTGTGGGGAACTGTGTCAAACGCTTTTTTGCAAAATCCAAGTATACCACGTCCACAGCCACCCCTCTTTCCAAGGTTTTACTTGCCACCTCATAAAAAGAAATTGGGTTTGTTTGTCAACTTCTGTCTTTCATGAATCTATGCTGTCTGTAGCTTAAAGGAGAAGTCCAGACAAAATCTTGTTTGGCTATACTTCTCCTATGGGTCACAAGTTTGTTTTGCACTCCTGTGACCTGTTTTCAGCAGAGAGTGGACTGAAATCTCCCCTCTGCTGACGTCACAGATTTCAGTCCAGGCACCACGTCATCGTGGACTGATACCTGTCTCAGGCTCTCAGCGGGTCGCTGATGGTCCGCTCAGCCCCCTCCACAGCTCAGCGCTCCAATGAGCATGGAGGGAGATGAGCAGAGAGCTGCGACTGACAGTCTACAGCTCTCTGCTCACGGAGATCTGAAAACCAAGTGATCGGCGATGTTCGATTGCTCGGTTTTCAGTGTAGAGGCACCGGGGGATAGATGCAGCATTGGACCCATGCTGCATCCAGCTAGGTAAGTATGAATGGGGGAAAAATTTTTCTTTCCCCATACTTCTTCTCTCTTAAAATATTTTTTTCCAGCAAGAACTCGTCTGTGGTCTTTTTATTAACCACTTCCTGCCCATAGCAGAATGACGGCCGGGCAGTGGTTCAGTTAACCTGACTGGGCATCATATGACGTCCAGCAGGATAATCCACGATGGCGTGCAGCATGGCGATCAGTGGTGCTGTGTACCAGTCTGACACACCGCAACACCAATCTCGATAAAGACCCTCTGACGGAGGCGCTTTACCACGTGAACAGCCTTGTCCAATCATGGCTGATCACGATGTAAACAGGAAGAGCCGTTCATCGGCTTTTTCCTCACTTACGACTGACAGACGCGAGTAGAGGAGAGCCAATCGGTGGTTCTCCTGACGGGGGGTGTCTGTGCTGATTGTTTCTCAGTGCAGCTCCCCCGTGGATGACCACCAGGGATGCCCATCAGGTATGCCACCCTGGACCACCAGTGATATACCAATCCCAGGCAGATGCCAATCGGTGTCCATCAGCAATGCCTGCCAGTGCAGCCTTTCAGTGCACCTCTCATTGGTGCCTCCTCATCAGTGCCCATCAGTGAAGGAGAAAACCTACTTATTTACAAAATTTTATAACAAAGAAAGAAAAACTATTTTTTGATTTAGCCTAAAAATACGTAGAAGTGATCAAATACCACCAAAATAAAGCTCCTATTTGTGGGAGCAAAACAATAATTAATAAAACAAAAAAAAAATTGGGGTACAGTGTAGCATGACCGCGCAATTGTCATTTAAAAAGTGACCGTGCTGAAAATTGGCTTGGGCTGGAAGGGGTGAAGTGCCCGGTATTGAAGTGGTTAAACTCTCCAGTATCTTCCCGACCTATAGAAGGTAAACTAACAGGTTTATAGTTACTTGGTAAAGACTTTGATCCCTTTTTAAATATGGGCACCACATTGGCAGTACGCCAATCCAGTGGTACTATTCCAGTCATTAACGAGTCCTTAAAAATAAGAAAGACAATACAGTAAAACCTTGGATTGCGAGCATAATTCGTTCCGGAAACATGCTTGTAATCAAAAGCACTTGTATATCAAAGCGAGTTTCCCCATAAGAGAAAATAGAAACTCGGATGATTCGTTCTGGAACCATTTATTCGGAAGTCCTTCAGTTTATAGTCCATATAAAAAGATTATAGCAATGCGATAGGTTGTGTAACCATAAAATGGCCATCCACAATTGGAAGCCTCCCCAAGGGGATTAGAAGCAAAATCCAGCAGCAGTTGGAGTATAAAAGAGAAGAGAGTAGCAATATGTTACTAAATGTTCTACCTTCATTAAATTTAATCATATTTCTACACTTAGAGGCGCCTCTCTTCTCTTTTATACTTGGTTGTGACATGACACTACTCTTATATCAAGACATCGCATTTATATCAAGTCAAAATTTTGCTTGTCTTGCAAAATGCTCACACCAAGTTACTCTCAAACCAAGTTTTACTGTATTTCTGGACCATATCACTTTTGAACCATTGTGGATCATTTGGGCCTTTGTCCATACCACCCCCATTATGGTATTAGGTTATTAGGCCCCTTTCACACTGGGGCGTCCGCAATTTTTAGCGGCGCTTTACCATCGTATTTGCGGGGGTTTTCGGCTGCTGGTAGGGCGCTTTTACCCCTCGTTTGCGGCCGAGAAAGGGTTAAAACCACCACTGCAGTGACGCTTTGCCGGCAGTATAGCCACGGTGCCCATTAATTTCAATGGGCAGGAGCGGTATACACACCGCTCCTAGCAGGACTTTTTTTTTTTTACCGTCCTGCCAGCGCACCGCTCCAGTCTGAAAGCCCTCTGGGCTTTCACACTGGAGAGACTCTTTCAGGGCGATTTTTGCAGGCGCTATTTTGGCCTCAGTGTGAAAGGGGTATTAATAAATTTGCCTTCACGTTGTCCCCAGTCGCCCACTCCAGATTATTTTGTAAAGGGCCTACATGCTCAGACCTGACCTTTTTTTACTATTAATATATTTGAAGAGTTTTTTGGGGGGTTTGTCTGACATGAGCCCAAACCCGTTGACACAGGCCCTAATTCAGATTGTTCCGTGACTAGAAATGTTTTCCTCCCCTTTTTTCTTTTTTTTTTTTGATTTCTTGCATTTGCCTGCCAGTTCTTTTCAAATGTTCATTTCAGTCAGGCCTGAATATTGGTTTAGAGGTCACCTTGATCACTGCCAGCAGATGAGTGTATCCGTATGTCAACTTGTTGCCAGCCTGCCCGATTATTGCTTCTGGAACCCACAAGGACTTTGTGTTAATTTTTATGAGAATGTGTTCCTTTATGCAGTGTCTTTGTTGTTGGACAATACAGATTTATATTGTGCTTGCAAAGTGTCTATAAAATAGTTTTGCTGTCTGTGCTTTGTGTGGTCGTTTGGACAGAAAATGAAAATCGTTTTAAGAAGCCAGAATCTGGAGGGCAATGCCAAAGCCGTTTTGTCCTTCTAAACACCATCCTTTCCTGATCCAAAAGCCTACTTGGCAGATTGTATTATCTGCAGGACTTTCATACGGATGCAGATCTTGGGGTTGGGTTTTTTATATTCACAGAAGTGGTTGACATGCAGATTCATGTATTTTGTGATTTCTTCACAATGGCTCTTTGGCTGCTCTTCCTCATTTTAGGTCAGCAAGCATCAGACTGCTCAGCTGGCATCGTACTGTCTGTTTTGGCAAGTGTCACCGGAGGCTTGAAATGGGACACGAAAATGAATTTCTCTACCAGGATAATATCTGTCAGCTTTTACTGCAGCAGACCTAGCAAGGCCATCATGATGGGTTTTACACAACAATATGAATGTTTTATTTTAGATGAGGAGGGGTGTGTGTGTGTGTGTGTGTGTGTGTGTGTGTGTGTGTGTGTGTGTGTGTATACAGTACTTTAAAGTAGAATTGTAAACTGTAATCATGGGCAAAATAGAAAAAAATGTGAAACAGTCTAAGGCAGGGTTGTCAGTCAATTTCATTGTGGGCCACATAAGCATTATGGTTGCCCTCAAAGGGACTGTTGTATCTGTATGACCAGATGTCAAAAGCACCCCTTATAATCACAGCACCCCCCCCCCCTTTAGGCACACTGGCTTAAAATTGTTTCTTCTACATGAGTTTTGTGTTTTGCCTGTAGAAGTACAGTGGAACCTTGGATTACGAGCATAATCAGTTACAGGAGAATGCTTGTATACCAAAGCACTCGCATGTCAAAGCGAGTTTCCCCATAGAAGTCAATGGAAATGAAAATAATTAGTTCCACATTGACTTCTATGGCATGCAATACTGCATGTGGCCAGAGGTGGGGGGGGGGGCGCGACGGGGAGACTCGGAAATACCTGAAGATCGTTCGGCTGCCCTCGGAAACACTCGGGAACGGAGTATTTGAGTGTTTCCGGCACCCCCGTCCCTCTGGCCAAATGCGGTACTGCACACCGCAGAGGCTTGAATCCTGCTCGTTTTCCGAGACAACACTCAGAGTCAGGATTTTTTTTTTAATAATCCGAGGTTCCACTTTACCTAAATGTTATCCTATGTGTCCATGCACATTAGGACGATTACAGGCATATTTTGAGCTCAATGTTTAGAGGCAGGAAAAACAATACTTGTGTATCTGATTGGAGCTTTCTGGAAGAAAAATGTTAAACTGGCCGAAAATGTATACAAGAACGCTCTATATGAGCTTTTTTTTTTTTTTTTTTTTTTTTTAAGCTTAATGTGCATGGAGCCTTAGGCATGTACACTAGCAGCTCCTAAACTTGACTTTAGGAGCTTTTTGGCAGTTTTTTTTTTTTTTTTTGCCAAAACTCCTAAACTTCACACCATAAAAGCCTATGTGTCAATGTACACGTAGGGGGTTATTTACTAAAGGCAAATCCACTTTGCACTACAATGCAAAGTGCACTTGAAATTGCACTGAAAGTGCAGTCGCTGTAGATCCGAGGGGGACAGGCAAGGAAAATAAACAGCATTTTAGCTTGCACATGATTGGATGGTAAAATCAGCAGAGCTTCCCCTCGTTTCAGATCTACCCCTCAGATTTACAACGACTGCATTTCCAAGTGCACTTTCAGTGCACTTTCAGTGCAATTTCAAGTGCACTTTGCACTTGTAGTGCAAAGTGGATTTGCCTTTCGTAAATAACCCCTATAGGCTTTTAGCAGAGTTTAGGAGCTGCTGCTGTTACGTGAGGTTCAACCTCCCTCTCCTGAACATGGAAGAAGTGCATTGAGAATAGAAACGTTTTGAATGCAGGAAAACGCAGCGTGATTTTTTCCACGTTTTGCGTTTTCCCGCGGTTATTATAGGCAGGGTGTACATGAAGCCTTACCTTGTGATGCTGCCGGGAAGAAGCTGGGGGGGGGGGGACTGGAAAGCGGAAACTGCGGGGTCTGGAGGAAAACCAGAAGAGAGCCGGAGTCTGCTGAATGCTAAGACCAGGTGAGATGGAGACGAGGAGGTGCTACGGCTGCACAGAGTGGCCCAGGATCTGCAGGACTGACTTTTGAAACGAGGTGGGAGCAGAGATAAAGGGGGGGGGGGCAAAGGCCACTTGAAATGGCGTTGTGTGCCGGATTAAGCCCAGCGCACTGCAGTGGAAAAGTGTGAGCCCAGCCTAAGAGCCTATTTACACTTTTTCAGTGCTTTGCGGTAATGTGCACATTACATGTTAGCATGTTGCATTTTTTGAATGGGACCGCAATCCCCGGTAACACATTATAATGTTGTGGTGGGCGTTATCAGATATATCAATCTTGGGTTTATATAAGTTTTAATTAAAAGTGTGGCAAGGAAAATACGTTGCTATTACATCTGTCAGTTGAATTTATTCGGTAGCTGTTTGTTTTATTTTTGTTTTTTTTATCACATGAGCAGGAAATGTACCCATTCATTGGAAGTGGCTAACCCAGTAAAAAGTCTTCAAACATTCTCTTTTGAAGATAAATATTACATGCACCATTTTTGAATCTGTTCAGGTAATTTAGTCCTTCAAAAAGCCCCCCTCCCCCTCAAAAAAACAGTCTCAAAAGTGTAATGTGAACAAATATTCAGTAAATGAACAATATTCACTGTATTGTGTATTCTTAGCCAGCTTTCCCTCGACATCGGGCTTAGCAGAGTTTGGTTAAATGCCAGGTCTGTTTATTATTCCCGGTCTGGCTGTGATCTCTCCTCCACAGCTCGTGTGCAGATTGATTGGTGTGTGTGGTCAAAGATCTGAGAATCCCCAACCTGCAGAAAGTCTTGCTTTGCTGCTCAGCTTGTCTTTTGCATTCTTAATTATGCCTGTGGTGGGAGTGGATGAATTATTCATAATAAATGCATTCATTCCAGGAAAAGGTTTTTGTATTTTGTGCTGAAAGCTTCTCAAACTAGGGCAGTCACTGAGCCGTACAAGCATTTTGATTTTGGAGATGCAACACCGACTTATCAAACCGGGGAATAAATTTAGATGTATCATTTTAAAGATGGCTGTCTGGTTGTAGAAGACATGATTGGGTAGAAGAGAAATTAAATTAGACAGTTATGTTTTTTTCCTTGGCACCTCAAAGTGAAAATCCTATGTGCTTCATGTACTGTACTGCTACATTTTTATTTGCCAAAGGCCCAGGGCACTTGTTCTGTATTTACATTAGAGATTGGAAAACTGATGATTTACTGCTGAAAGAGGGGACCAATGGGAGCTGAGCTGCTAAGTCACTGTTGGAAGAGGGAGCAGAGGACTTGAGCTTCTAAGATAGTAGATGCACCAAACTGGTGCAACCTGTTGTGAGGATGTATTTCTCCACAGTGCCTGCAGTCGGGGCCGTTGCAAGGATTTTTGTCTACACAGGCGAAGATGCACTGTCTATAGCAGGGGTCTCAAACTGGTGGCCCTCCAGCTGTTTCAGAACTACAATTCCCATGAGGCATTGCAAGGCTAAACAGTTACAAGCATGACTCCCATAGGCAAAGGCATGATGGGACTTGTAGTTCCGCAACAGCTGGAGGGCCGCAGGTTTGAGACCCCTGGTCTATAGCCTCGCTGGTACCTCCTTTTATGTTCTCGCAATGTGGTGGTGGAGCGCAGCGTGAAGGACTACACACAGCATTGAATATTTGCGCTGTGCTGAACTGGCACTAAACAGCAGTGTGTAATGAGGGGGCAGAGTTATGCATTCCCCCGCTTCCCCTCACTGGCTACGGGGCAGCTGGCAGGTGAGGCAAACTAAAACTTCCACGCTGTGCCCAATGGGAGAAAGGGATGCAGCTTTAGGGAATGCATACCTCCCATCACAGAATGCAGGGGGCAGGGTTGTGTTCTGCGCAGGGGGCGGGGGGTGTGTAATTATCAGGAACCATAAATCAGACTGAGACAAAATACGGTAAATATCACTCCTTTTTAAATGTAATGGTAAAAATGGTACAGATCAGAAAAAGTAATCGGGACATCGGAGATTAGTGTAGTCGAGGCAGAAGAACAGGATCAGGAACCAGAAGGGACGTCAGCCTGGTAAAGTCTTTCACAGGAACACAGCAGAGAATTTCCAGATTTGTTGATCAGACGAAGACACGAAAGGAATGAACAAGGTAGTTTAACACTTCCCGCCCAAGGTACGTATTAGGACGTCCTTGACTTTGTGCGGGTATACCTGAATGATGCCTGCAGCTACAGTCATCATTCAGATATAGTCTTTTTCAGCCGGCGATTCTCTGCACCATAAGAATGATCATAGCGGCTGTTCCCCCGCTTGATCGTTCTTACGGGCGGCGCGAGGGGGGAGGTCCGTCCTCCCGTGCTTCTACCAACTCACCGTTGCGATTGGTGAGTTGGAGAACGGATCCGCTGGCCCCGGATGTTTACCATAGAGATTTCCGGCTGACCAGATGGTCGCCTGAGTCTCTATGATCGTTCAGAGGCCGCGCGCGATGTTATGACATCACGCCCGGCCTCTGCATTCAAACAAATGACACCGCCTCGGCTGGGAAGCCGAGATTTAAAAAAATAAAATAAAAATTCCCAGCCTATCTGGGTCTTATTGACCCATATCTCACTGTAAAGAGGACCGATCCTACCATATTCCTATTACAAGGGATGTTTGCATTACTTGTAATATGAATAAGTGATCAAAAATTATTATTATTATTATTATTATTATTATTATTATTATTATTATTATTAGTATTATTATTTTTTTTTTTAAAGTATCAAACAAAAAAAAAGTAAAAATAAAATTAAAATACAATTTTAAAGCGCCCCTGTCCCTGTGTGCTCGCACGCAGAAGTGAACACATACGTAAGTCCCGCCCACATATGAAAACTGTGTTCAAACTACACATGTGAGGTATCGCCGCAAACGTTAGAGCAATAATTGTAGCCTTAGACCTCCTCTGTAACTCAAAAAATGTAAAGCGTCGCCTATGAGGATTTTTAAGTACCGAAGTTTGGCGCAATTTTGAAGTGTGACATGTTGGGTATCTATTTACTCAGCGTAACATCTTTCACATTATGCAAAAAAATTGGGATAACTTTAATGTGGTTTTTTTTTTTTTTTAAGTATGAAACGGTTTTTGTTTTTTCCCCCCCCAAAAAAAGTGTTCGAAAAATTGCTGCGCAAATGCCGTGCGAGATAAAAAGTTTCAACGACCGCCATTGTACTCTCTAGGGTCTCTACAAAAAAAAACATGCATAATGTTTGAGGGCTCTATGTAATTTTCTAGCAAAAAAAAATATGATTTTCTCTTATCCATGGACCGACACGGCGGCTCTTAATCACTGAACATGTGGGTCTATGTCCCTGCTTGCAGGAGAAGACCTAGGCAGAATGTTAAAACATTCTAGAACAAACCAGAGCTGAACAGCCCCGCCCAGGGGGGCGGTCCCTCCGGACATTACCCTCCCACCTGCAGCTAGCCGACTTCATTTTTTTTCTGCCTAGCAGAAGGAGAAGACGTGGCTCTCTCAGGAGCCAGTCTCCTGGAAGATTTTACTTTTGAATTTTATTGCTTTTGGGAATTTTATTATTTTATTTTTGAGACCTTTAATCAACTGTCGGCTGGGCAACAGGTTGGGTACACTGGTATCCTCGTAGTCTTCCCTGTCCGACCATCGAGCGTGCTGATCCTCGCCTTGTGTGCATGAGACTCAGTTCACGACATACCCCATGGCTGCAGGGGTGGCCGGGTTGCTTTCATGCTCCCGCGGTCCTCTCAAGATCGAACAGTACCTACTGTATCTTTCGCGGTGGACCGGGCCGACAGCTACGCAGTACGACTCTGTGATAGGTCTGTCTGAAACAAGCCAGTGGGTTCCTCTATTGGCACCGGGGGTGTTCTCCAAGGTGCTTGCGGGACCGCTAAGTAGTCTCTCCTGCTGCAAGGTGAGTACATGCTGGCTGTGTTTCTGTGTGTGGGGGGGTTCTCCCTGTCTCCCCCTGTTATGCTGCTCTCTGCACCCTGTTGTGCTGTGTGGGGATGCTTGGGGGGTCACTCTGCCCTGGGGGGGGGGCCGCTCCATGACTGTTATTTTGCATGGGAAGTGGTCTGGGGGACTGGTGTTTTTTTTTTTCTGTGCGCCATTTGCGCGGTGTTTTATTTTTAAAAAGTGCGCCATTGGTGGCCATTTTGCTGAGGCTCAAAACACAGTTATACTGGCGCCCGGTGGCCATTTTCTTGTAGCTGCTGCGCTTTCAGTTTCATTTTCGGCCTCTAGCGGCGCTGATGAACGGCGCGAAATACACATCTCCTCACAGTTTCTTCACTCTCCTCAGGCTCGCGCTACAGCGCGGCTCATACAGCGGTCCGAGCAGTCCCTAGGGGTGGTGAGTACTCTGGGTATCCCCTCCTCAGTCCCAGCACGGCCAGTGGGTGGGCTGTATTATTCACTGTAATGGTAAGGTCTCAGAGGGTGGCAACATGGAGTCTGGTTCACCTGTTTCTCCACACTTGTTAGTGACAACTGGCAGTGCTTCTGCACCTGCGGTCCTTATGGACCAGTTGTTGGCAGTCCTGGTATCATTCTGTCCAGGAGGGAAGCAGTGTGTGAGCGCAAGGGAGCAAAAAAGCCCCTCTCCCCACTTTTATTTCTAAAAAAATAAATAAAAAAATTAAGGGGGCGTGCGCTGATTCAGATATGGGCCTAGCCATTACCCCTAAGGACCCTAGCTCTGAATATATTTGATGGTTTTGAACAGGACATTCCTTGCGAGGAAGACTCCAGTTCTGTGTCAGTAAATGACAGGGCGCTTGTTAGTGAACTCATTACTGCAGTGTGGGACACTCGCAAGCTGAATGCTGCAGATGTAGAACCTCAGGTGGACAGTCTCCTCTAGTTCCTTAGGGCCGGGCCTTCTAAAAAGTTTTTTTTCCATATGTACCTTCTTTGACCAGCTCATTGATGAGGTCTGGGGAAAAAGCCGCAGAAGACTTTTATGGTCCCGTGGCGTTTGCCTATAGATAACCCTTTGAAGATGCCCTACTTAAAACGTGGGCTTCTCCCCCAGTGGTCGACCCTCCAGTCGCCCGGTTGAACAAGGCCACCACTCTCCCGATGGAGGGGACTCCTGCATTTAGGGACCCCGCTGACAGGAGGTCAGAAGTGGTGAGCAGAGCCATGTTTCCCTTGTTGGGGTCCGCCCTACGGCCTGTGGTAGCGGCGACCCTTGTGTCTCAGACACTTATGGGTTGGGCGAAAATTTTTGCACCAAACTTTACAGGAGCATAATCTTCCTCCAGACACTATTGCTCTGGCCCACCAAATGGTGCAGGGCCTGGTTTATGTTGCAACGCCACGTTAGACGCGGCCCCTTATATCTCAGGGCCTCTGTCTTGGTGGTGGTATTGCGTTGTCTGATCTGGTTGAAATGCTGGTCTGCTGACCTAGCTTCTAAAAAGCCTGACGGATCTACCATTTTTAAAGGTGGTAGGATTTTCGGCGCTGCGCTGGTTGACATAATCAAGGATGTCACGGGAAGTAAAAGCACTCTTCTTCCTCAGGCTAGCAAGGGTAAGGAGGCCGCTGTAAGCAGGGTCCTTCCTTTCCAGCAATGAAGGGGGTCTTTTCGTCAGTCTACGGGGGGGCCCTCCCAGACTGACAGCGGTGCGGCTGGTGGACACAAGCGCCCCTGGGTGCGTAAGCCAAATAAGCCGGCTCCCCTAGCCCGCCTCCACGTGAAGTCTTGCCCCTCCCGACTCTGGGGTAGGGGGGACGACTTTGCAGGTTCACAGATCGATGGACCTCCCGGATCTCCTACCGGTGGGTGGGCGAGGTGATCACCTCAGGTTACAGGATAGGTTTCCGTTCCTGATCCCAGACTTATTCTTCCCTCAAACTTTCCTCTCCTTCCTGCCCGTCGGGCAGCCCTATGGGGCCTATTCAGGATTGCTCGGGTCCGGAGTGATTGTGCCGGTTCCGTCACAGGAGAGGTTTTCAGGGATTCTCCTCGAATTCGTTTGTCGTCCCAAAAAGGGACGGGGTTCGGCCTATCTTGGACTTCAAGGTCCTGAATACCTTTTGTGAAGGTGCAAAAGTTCCGCATGGAATCCATTCGCACGGTCATCAATACACCCCGTCAAGGGGATTTTCTTGCGACCTTGGACATCTAGGATGCCTACTTACATGTTCTGATCTGCGCAAGTCACCAGAAGTTTCTACGCTTGAGATCGGTGAAGTCCACTATCCATTTGTGGCATTTCCTTCGGCCTAGCCTTGGCACCGAGGGTTTTCTCCAAGGTGCTTGCGCCGGTTCTAGTTTTGCTGAGACGGCGAGGCATCGCTGTCGTGGGCTATCTGGACGATCTTCTCAGAGCAGGAAATGTCTCAGAATTAGAAGACAGTGTGACTATCGTCAATCAGACCCTCAGGGACTTCGGGTGGCTGGACCCGATGACCTCTCGACTCAATTGCAAGGTGTCGAGGTTTGTGGCCAGATCCAGGGATCCTTAGGCGGATGCCTCAGAGGCGTTGGTGGCCCATGGGGTCATTATCACCTGATATACGTTTAGCCTCCGCTGCATTTGCTCCCTCGCCTGCTGCGCAGGGTGGCGACCGAGGGAATTCCGGTGATCCTCATTGCTCCGGATTGGCCTCGGCTTCACTGGTACGCCGATCAGGTACGTCTCGTCGCAGACGTTCCCTGGCGGTTGCCAATAAGGGAGGACTTTCTGTCTCAAAGTCCTATATTTCATCCTGCCTTTACAGTCTCTGGCCTTTAACGGCATGGCTGTTGAAAGCCAGGTGTTGAGAGACCGAGGTCTCTCGGACTCGGTCATTTCGTCCATAGTAAAGACACCGAAGTCTTCCTCCAGAATGATCTATCTCCGTACCTGGAAAGCTTACATCGCCATGTGCGAAGAGCTTGACTGACGTCCTCGGACATATGCCGTCCCTAGAATCCTGCGTTTCCTGCAGCATGGAGTGGCCCAAAAGCTCGCATTGAGTATCAAGGATCAGATTTCGGCCTTGGCCGTCTTCTTTCAGAGACCACTAGCGGGTCATTCCTTGGTTAGCACCCTTGTGCAGGGGAGTTTGCCATGTGCTCCCTCCTGTCAAGTCTCCTCTCCCCCCGTGGGATCGGAATTAGTACTCTCGGTTCTCCAGGAACCTCCTTTTGAGAATATCGGGGTTATTCCCCTCTTGACTTTGTCTCGGAAGGTGGCCCTTTTAGTGGCAATCAATTCTTAGACGAGTGAGTTGGCGACCTTGTCCTGCAAGTCGCCATATTTAGTCATCCATAAAGATAAGGCGGTGTTGCATCCGCGACTTTCTCTTTTGGCAAAGGTGATCTCGACCTTTCACCTAAATGAGGACATTATCCTCCCTCCCAGAGAGTTTGCGCGGCACACTTTGGATGTGGTACGGGCCTTGCGGGTGTACCTGTCTGCTACTGCTTCTATTCGGAAGTCTGACTCTCTGTTTGACTGTCTCTGGTCAAAAACAGGGCCAAGCGGCTTCGTCTGCCACCATTTTCTAGGTGGATCGGACAATCCGTCATTCAAGCCTATGCTCTCATGGGGCGGGCGCCTCCCCTTCCGGTTACGGCGCATTCCACCAGGGCAATTGGTGCTTCCTGGGCTTTCTGACATCAAGCGTCGGTTGCACAAGTGTGCAAGGCGGCGACCTGGTCGTCTGTTCATACCCTTTCTAAGTTTTATAGGGTTGATGTGGATGCATCTCCGGATGCTTCCTTCGGCCGCAAGGTGTTGCAGGCCGCTGTTTAAAGTTGCAACTCCTCCGTTGAGGAGTTTTGCCTTGTTTGGAGTGAAGTTTTTTGGTTTTTCCATTTTTTTATATTGCTCCCATCCCTCTTGACACTGCTTTGGGACATCCCACACGTTCAGTGAATAAGAGCCGCCGTGTCGGTCCATGGATAAGAGAAAATAGGATTTTTGTACTCACCGTAAAATCCTTTTCTCTGACATCCATGGACCGACACGGCACCCACCCTTCCTTTTAAGTTTGTACTGCTTTGTTACGAACTGAGGTCTGCTGGCTGCAGGTAGGAGGGTAATGTCCGGAGGGACCGCCCCCCTGGGCAGGGTTTGTTCAGCTCTGGTTTGTTCTAAAATGTTTTAACATTCTGCCTAGGTCTTCTCCTGCAAGCAGGGACATATATCCACACGTTCAGTGAATAAGAGCCGCCGTATCGGTCCATGGATGTCAGAGAAAAGGATTTTACGGTGAGTACAAAAATCCTATTTTTTCTTTGGTTTGATAAACCTAATCTAGAACATATAAGGTTGTGTGGAGTCAGATGGAGGTGCTGCCATCTGTGCAGTCAGAGAAGGAGGAAGTGTTGTGGTCGGCTCTGTAGGAAGTGCTCTGATCAGAGAAGTGTAGTAGAGTATTGAATGGAGTACAGAGGGTGCAAATACAAAGTGAAAGCAGAAGCCATTGAAGGTAGATTTTGTTTTTTAAAATACATTTTTTAATGGTTTTTGCATTTTTCTTACCTAATTTAACTAGTGTGAATCTTTAAATATAACTTTTCTATGTAAGTCTTTAGGTTTACAGTATTGGCATTCATCCTTCCACACAATGTATGGAAATATTGATAAATTGGGTTAATCTATTTTTACTCTACTAAACTGTGCAAGCACAGGAGGTTTGGCATATTTCGGAGGGCAAAACATATCACAGAAAAGGATGCAACGCTTGTCAGCTTTTGAATGCATATTATTACTGTGGATTTGTATTCGGGTCAACTCCTCCCCTTGTCCAACCATATAGCAGAGTGCTAGGATGAACCTTCTTGGTCCAATGGCTCCTGTCCGGTGTAGTTGCAGATGGCCAAGTTAAAGTGATATTAAAGGTTAGTTTTTTTGTTTTTTTTTTAAATAACAAACATATCATACTTGCCTCCACTTTGCAGTTCGTTTTGCACAGAGTGGCCCCGATCGTCCTCTTCTGGGGTCCGATGGTGGCTCTCGCGGCTCCTCCTCGCATTAGATAACCCCCTCTGGGAAGCTTTCTCCCGAGGGGGGGGGGGTTACCTTGCGGGCGAGCTCCTGTGTCATACACTCGGCCGCGTCACTGGATTTGATTGACAGCAGCGGAAGCCAATGGCCGCGCTGCTATCAATCCAATGAAGAGCCGAGAAGACGTGGGATCGCGCCCACGGAAATTCGGGGCTCGGGTAAGTAAAACGGGGGGTGGCTAGGGGGCCGGACACTGCAAGGTGTTTTTTTTTTTTTTTTTTTTTTTTTGTAAGTGTTTTAAAAACACAAGGGTCGCCGCTACCACAGGCCGTAGGGCGGATCCCAACAAGGCAAACATGGCTATGCGCACCACCTCTGACCTCCTGTCAGTGGGGACCTTACTGCAGGAGTCCCCTCCATCGGGAGAGTGGTGGCCTTGTTCAACAGGGCGACTGGAGGGTCGACCACTGGGGGAGAAGCCCACTTTTTAAGTAGGGCATCTTCAAAGGGGTATCTGATAGACAAACGCCGCGGGACCATAAAAAATTCTTCTGCGGCTTTTTCCAGACCTTATCAATGAGCTGGTCAAAGAAAGTACAATGGAAAAAACCCCTTTAGAAGGCCTGGCCTTAAAAGAACCAAAGGAGACAGTATCCGCCTGAGGTTCTGCATCCGCAGCATTTGAGCTTGAGAGTGTCCCTCACCGCAGTCATGAGCACACTAACAAGCGCCCTGTCATTTACTGACTCAGAACTGGAGTTTCCCTCATAAGGAATGTCCTGTTCAAAACCATCCATACATTCAGAACTAGGGTCCTGAGCGATAGTGGCTAGGCCCATATCTGAATCAGCGCACTGCCCTCGAGTAGATAAAGTGGGGAGAGGGCGCCTTTTTTGTACCTTGCGTTTGCACACAGCTCCCATCCTGGTCAGAAATTGATTCCAGGGCTGCCCACAACAGGTCCATAGGGACCGCAGGTGCTGAAGCACTGCCTGTTGCCACTGACATTTTTTGGGGAAGCTGGTGACACAGACTCCATATTGTCCCCCTCTGAGACTCTCTCAGATAAAAAGTCCACCCACAGGCTGTGCTGACTGAGGAGGGGGCGCCCAGGGGACTCACCAAACCGGACCAGGGACCGCTTAGTTCCGCTGTCTGTACCGCGCTGTGTCAGCGCTGGTGAGCTGTGAGGAGACTGTGAGGAGATTTGCGCTGCTACAGCAGCGCTAGAGGCCAAACTAGTGCTGAAAAGCGTGCGGGCTACAAGAAAATGGCCGCCGCACTTCACTGAGGCAATCTGCAGCAAGATGGCCGCCATGACGCAGTTAAAATGAAACAGCACACACGCACAGCGCCACTCGGCGCTCAGGCCCCAAAAAAAAACACACAAAAAAGCCCCAAGGCATACATTGCAGACCAGCATGAGCCCCCCAAGAACAGTGTGACCCCCAAGCACCCCACACAGCCAGCGCCAGTAATGGTGACAGAGAGCGACAATAAAATACAGGGGGAGACAGGGAAAATCCCCCACAGAGAAACACACAGCCCTTTGTACTCACCTGCAGGCAGGAGAGACTACTTACCCGTCCCCTGAGGGACACACTGGTGTTTCTGACAGGACTATCACAGTGCAGTACTGAGTAGCTGTCGGCCCGGTCCACCGCGAAAGATACAGTCAGTCAGGAGCTGTTCAGTCTTGAGAGGACCGTGGGAGCATGAAAGCAAACCCGGCCACCCCTGGAGTCATGGGGCCTGTCGTGAACTGAGTCTCACGCACACAAGGCGAGGATCAGCACGCTCGATGGTCGGACAGGGAAGACTACGAGGATATCTTGTACCCAACCTGTTGCCCAGCCGACAGTTGATAGAAGATTCTCAAAAATAAAATAAAAAAGAATTCCAAAAAGGAATAAAAATAGGTCAGGAGACTGGCTCCTGAGGGAGCCACGTCTTCTCCTTCTGCTAGGCAGAAAAAAACTGAAGTCTGCTGACTGTAGTGGGAGGGTTATGCCCGGAGGGACCGCCCCCTGGTTGGGGCTGTTCAGCTCTGGCTTTTAGAATGTATGTATAACATCTCACATTCTGCCTAGGTCTTCTCCTGCAAGCAGGGACATAACCCACGTGTAAAGTGTAAAGAGACACCGTGTCAGTCCATGGATGTCAGAGAAAAGGATTTTACGGTGAGTACAAAAAATCCTATTTTTTTTTTTTTTTTACCTTTTTAATGCAATTACAGGGGTTGTACATAATTTTTTTTTTTTTTTTTTTTTTTTTTAAATAACAAACGTTATACTTCCACTGTGCAGCTCGTTTTGCACAGAGTGGCCCCGAACCTGGTCTTCTGGGGTCCCTCGGCGGCTGTCTCGGCTCCTCCCCGCAAAAACTCGCCACCGATATGCAAGCAAACTCGCATGGTGGTGAGTGATTGCGGGTGCGCAGCAGTGATACAGCTGGTGGCTATAGCCGCTCACTGTATCACTCGGCCCGCCCCCGGCGCGCCACGTCATTGGATGTGATTGACAGCAGCGTGAGCCTATGGCTGCTCTGCTTTCAATCCATCCAGTGTAGCCAATCAACGGCCAGGCTCAGAAACGAGGAGGATGACAGGGGCGAGTGCGGGACTTTCGAGGGCTCAGGTAAGTAAAACGGATGCATTAAGTTGAAAAAACTTTTACCTTTACAACCCCTTTTAAGGTAAAAAAAACACGTGGGTTTACAACCCCTTTAAAGCGGAGCTCCACCCAAATTTGGAACTTCCGCTTTATCCACTCCTCGCCACATTTGGCATGTATTTTTTTGGGGGGGGGTGGGGGCTTCAGTAGGAGTGGGACTTCCTGTCCCACTTCCTCCTTCCGCCCTGGGCTCACCTAGGCGATACGTCATATCGCCTTGTGGCGGCCCCTCCCTGTAGGCGATCACCTGGGACGTGACAGGTCCCAGGCGATCGCCTGTCCATTCAGAGAACGCTGCGCCGTTCGCGCATGCGCAGTGAGTGCCCGGCCGTGAAGCCGAAAAGCTGTCACGGCCGGGTGCCCACACAATGAATGGAGGCGCCGGCGGAGAAGGGGGGAGAGGAGCGGAGCGTCGCTGGACAGTGGAACAGGTAAGTGTATGTTTATTAAAAGCCAGCAGCTACACTTTTTGTAGCTGCTGGCTTTTAATAAACATAAAAAAAGGGTGTAACTCTCCTTTAATGCATCTTGTTTAGTAGAGTTTTTATAAGGGCTGAGGAGGTTTGGTGCTCAAGCCAGAGTCCTGCTAAAAGCGAAGTAACTGAGATGTCACCTGACCCTTAAGGAAATGGAGAAAGTGGTGTTATATACTTTTACAAAAAAAAATTTCTCTTATCGTCCATGGACTGACACAGCTCTAATACTGAAACACGTGGGTATATGTCCCTGCTCGCAGGAGAAGATCTAGGCAGAATGTTAGATGTTGGAAACATACATTCTAGAAAAAAGCAGAGCTGAACAGCCCCGCCCAGGGGGGCGGCCCCTCCAGACATAAACTTCCTACCTGCAGCTAGCAGCCCCAGTTTTTTTCTGCCTAGCAGAAGACGTGGCTCTCTCAGGAGCCAGTCTCCTGGAAGATTTAATTTTTATTCCTTTGGGAATCTTATTATTTTATTTTTGAGACCTTCAATCAACTGTCGGCTGGGCAACAGGTTGGGTACACTGGTATCCTCGTAGTCTTCCCTGTCCGACCATCGAGCGTGCTGATCCTCGCCTTGTGTGCGTGAGACTCAGTTCACGACATACCCCATGACTCCAGGGGTGGCCGGGTGACTTTCATACTCCCGCGGTCCTCTCAAAATTGAACAGTACCATGCTGTATCTTTAGCGGTGGACCGGGCCGACAGCTACTCAGTACTACTCTGTGATAGGTCTGTCTGAAACAAGCCAGTGGGTCCCTCTGGGATGGGTAAGTAATCTCTCCTGCTGCAGGTGAGTACAAGCTGGCTGTGTTTCTCTATATGGGTGGGTTTCTCCCTGTCTCCCCCCTGTTATAGTTATAGTTAGTCAGGTTGAAAAAAGACACAAGTCCATCCAGTTCAACCGTAAAAAATAAAAATAAAAAAATAAAAATAAACATATATCGTACAATCCCATATACCCAATTCTATACCCACAGTTGATCCAGAGGAAGGCAAAAAAACCCAGAAGAGCATTATCCAATTTGCTACAGCAGGGGAAAAAATTCCTTCCTGATCCCCCGAGAGGCAATCGGATATTCCCCGGATCAACTTTACCTATAAATGTCAGTACCCAGTTATATTATGTACATTTAAGAAAGAATCCAGGCCCTTCTTAAAGCAATCTACTGAGCTGGCCAGAACCACCTCTGCAGGGAGTCTGTTCCACATTTTCACAGCTCTTACTGTGAAAAAACCTTTCCGTATTTGGAGGTGAAATCTCTTTTCCTCTAGACGCAAAGAGTGCCCCCTTGTCCTTTGTGTTGACCGTAAAGTGAATAACTGAACACCAAGTTCACTATATGGACCCCTTATATATTTGTACATGTTGATCATATCCCCCCTTAATCTCCTCTTCTCAAGAGAGAATAAATTCAGTTCCTCTAATCTCTCCTCATAGCTGAGCTCCTCCATGCCTCTTATCAGTTTGGTTGCCCTTCTCTGCACTTTCTCCAGTTCCCCAATATCCTTTTTGAGAACTGGGGCCCAAAACTGAACTGCATATTCCAGATGAGGTCTTACTAATGATTTGAACAGGGGCAAAATTATATCTCTCTCTCTCTGGAGTCCATACCTCTCTTAATACAAGAAAGGACTTTGCTCGCTTTGGAAACCGCAGCTTGGCATTGCATGCCATTATTGAGCTTATGATCTACCAAAACCCCCAGATCCTTCTCCACTACGGATCCCCCCAGTTGTACTCCCCCTAGTATGTATGATGCATTCATATTATTAGCCCCCAAGTGCATAACTTTGCATTTATCAACATTAAACCTCATCTGCCACATAGTCGCCCAATTAGACAGAGCATTGAGGTCGGCTTGTAAATTGGCGACATCCTGTAAGGACGTTATTCCACTGCATAGCTTGGTGTCATCTGCAAAGACAGAAATGTTACTTTTGATCTCAGACCCAATATCATTTATAAACATATTAAAAAGTAAGGGTCCCAGCACTGAACCTTGGGGTACACCACTGATAACCTTGGACCATTCAGAGTAAGAATCATTAACCACTACTCTCTGAATTCTGTCTTTTAGCCAGTTTTCTATCCATTTACAAACTGATATTTCCAATCCTGTAGACTTTACCTTACACATGAGCCGTGTGTGGGGAACTGTATCGAACGCTTTTGCAAAATCCAAGTATACCACGTCCACTGCCACCCCTCTGTCCAAGGTCTTACTTACCTCTTCATAAAAAGAAATCAGGTTTGTTTGACAACTTCTGTCTTTCATGAATCCATGCTGTCTGTTGCTTAAATAGTTTTTTTCCAGCAAGAACTCATCTATGTGGTCTTTTATTAATCTCTCCAGTATTTTCCCAACTATAGAAGTTAAACTAACAGGTCTATAGTTACTTGGTAAACACTTAATTCCCTTTTTAAATATAGGCACCACATTGGCCCTGCGCCAATCCAGTGGTACTATTCCTGTCATTAATGAGTCCCTAAAAATTAAATACAATGGCTTTGAAATTACAGAGCTCAATTCTTTTAGGATCCGTGGGTGTATGCCATCTGGTCCAGGTGCTTTATCCACCTTTATTCCATCTAAATATTTCTGGACCATATCACTTTTGAGCCATTGTGGATTTGGGGCTGTGTCACTACCACCCCCATTTTGGACATGAGCTCCCCCATGCTCCTTTGTATACACAGAACTGAAGAAAGTATTTAATAAATTAGCCTTCTCTTTGTCCCCAGTCACCCACTCTAGATTATTTTGTAAAGGGCCTACATGCTCAGACTTGACCTTTTTTACTATTAATATATTTGAAGAATTTTTTGGGGTTTGTCCTACTATCTTTTGCAATCTGTCGTTCATTTTGAATTTTTGCATCCTTGATTTCCTTTTTACATATCCTGTTATATTCTTTGTAACATTTAAATGACACTAGTGTTCCCTCATTTTTATATTTTTTAAAAGCTCTTTTCTTATAGTTTATAGCTTTTTTAACTTTGTCAGTGAGCCACATAGGTTTTATTTTTAGCCTTTTAAACTTATTGCCCATGGGAATATACTTTGCAGTGAGTTCCCAAACAGTCTTTTTGAAGAATTCCCATTTCTGTTCTGTGCCCATTGATGCCAATATTCCTTCCCAGTCTAAGTCCTGGAGAGCAGCACTCATCCTTGGAAAATTTGCTCTCTTGAAATTAAGTGTTTTTATCTTTCCTGTATGTGATTTTTGCTTACAACTAACATCAAATGAAATCATGTTATGGTCACTGCTACCCAGGTGTTCCTTTATCTGAACATTAGTAATACGCTCTGCATGGTTTGAGATTACCAGGTCCAACAGAGCATCATTCCTAGTTGGGGCCTCAATAAACTGGACCATAAAATTGTCCTGCAATAGGTTTATAAATTTTTGCCCTTTAACTGTCCCAGCAGTTCCATTACTCCAGTCAATTTCTGGGTAGTTAAAATCCCCCATTATTATCACCGTCCCAGCCCTTGCAGCCCTTTCCATCTGTGCAAGGAGCTGAGTCTCTAACTCCTCATTAACATTGGGTGGTCTATAACAAACTCCAATGATTAGCTTTGAACTACGCACATCTGTATGCAGTCCTACCCATAATGCTTCAGACTCATCACACTCTCCATCCACCAGGTCCTCTTTCACACTCGCTTTGAGATCACTTCTCACATAGAGACAGACCCCTCCACCCTTCCTTTTTACCCTGTCTTTCCGAAAGAGTGCATAGCCAGGAATATTAATAGCCCAGTCGTGTGAGGAATGAAGCCAAGTTTCAGCAATACCGATTACATCATAGCTCTCCTCATGCACCAGAGCTTCCAACTCACCTATTTTGCTTGGCAGACTTCTGGCGTTGGTGAACAGACACTTTAATGCATTAATATTATTTGACCGGTCACATACTATCCTCTTGGGTGTTCCCAGATTGCAACTAGGACTTGCTACTATACTTACCTTGGGTTTATGTTCTTTGGTTACCCTACCACTAATGCCCCTAATACTACCCTTTAGAATATGTTCCCCGCTGACTCTCACTATCTCTGGACCCTCCCCCCTAGTTTAAAAACCCCTCTAACTTTTTGGCCATCCTTATTCCCAGCTGATGTATGCTGCTCTCTGCACCGGCGCTGTGCTGTGTGGGGGTACTTGGGGGTCACTCTGGCCTGGCGGGGGGCGCTCATGTCTGTACTGCCCTGTGTGAGTGTTTGGAGACACCATGTGTGTGTTTGGAGACGCCATTAGCGCTGTGTGGGGTTTTAAACTGCGCTCGGTGGCCATCTTGCCGTGGTTCAATGGCGCAGTAATACATGTGGCCGGCGGTCATTTTCTTGGAGCCGCGGTGCTTTTACTTTCGGTTTCGGCCTCTATCGCCGCTGCTGCGGCGCAAATCTCCTCACAATCTCCTCACACTCTCCTCAGGCTTCACTCGCGCTGCAGCACGGTTACATACAGCAGAACTGAGCTGTCCTTATATGGGTTGGTGAGTCCTCTGGGTATCCCCTCCTCAGCGCAGCCAGTGGGTGGACTGTATTATTCACTGTTATTGTGTATAAGGTCTCAGAGGGTGGCAGTATGGAGTCTGGTTCACCTGCTTCCCCACACGAGTCAGAGGCAACTTGCAGTGCTCCTGCACCTGCGGTCCCTATGGACCAGTTGTCGGCAGTCCTGGAAAAAAAATTGTCAGAATGGAAGCGGTGTGCGAGCAAGGGAGCTATAAAGCGCCCTCTCCCCACACAATCTCACACATAGGGAGTGCTCTGATTCAGATATGGGCCTAGCTCTGAGTCTTTTAATGTTTTTGAACAGGACATTCCTTGTGAGGAAGACTCAAGTTCTGAGTCAGTAAATGACAGGGCGCTTGTAAGTGAACTCATTGATGCTGTGAGGGACACTCTCAAGCTGGATGCTGTGGTACCTAAGGTGGACACTTTCTCCTTTTGGTTCTTTTCAAGCTTTTCTATTACACAGCTTCCTCACACGCTGCGTCGAGAACAGCATGAATGATACAGTGGTACACAGTGCCCCCCCTGGTCGGTGCAGCATGGTGGGGGGGGGGGGCACTTCATTTTATTTCTATAATCCCTGTGAGCCTTCTGTGTGATGTCTCTGAGGCAACAACAGGGTCTCTGCACCTGTGGTTTCCCGCCATTTCCTGGGGAACGCTCTGAGCTCTGACAGGACCACGGTCTGCGGTGTCAGAGGTTACCTTTTACCTGCATGCTACTTCGGCAGCACATGTAAGCAGGTCGGCGCCATAATTAAAACTTATCCTATAACTCTGCAGTGGTATCCATTCACAGTGTAGGTATGTGTTATTGATCTCTGTGCCTGCGTGGGTTTCCTCCCACGTTCCAATGCTGTGTCATCAGTGCCACACACGATATAAACATACACAATATGTTTATACACGACTCTAAATACATTCACAGTATATGTATGTATTATACTCTCTGGGTCGGCGTGGGTGTCCTCCGGGTGCTCCGGTGTCCTCTCACGGTATGTGCGCTTCGGCTCTCTGCACAGTATAAACAATATGTTTATTGCACATGCTATAAATACTTACAGTATGTGTATGCTGTCTGCGTGGGTTTCCTCCGGGTGCTCCGGTTTCCTCCCACGCTCCAAGGGTAATGCACAGCTTAACCATGTGCAATATGTTTATTCACATGCTATCATTCCTACGTGGTATCTGTGTGCTGTCTGTGTGGGTTGCTTCCGGGTGTTCCGGTTTCCTCTCTCGCTCTGATGGTATGTGCGCCTTTTGGCTCTCTGCACAGTTTAAACATGTTCCATATGTTTATCACGCATACTATAATACCTACGCGGTATGTGTATGCAGTCTGAAACCTGTGCGATTTGATTATCCACATGCTAACATACCTACACGGTATGTGTGTGCAGTCTGCGTGGGTTTCTTCCGGGTCCTTCGGTTTCCGCCCACGCTACATGACATGCGCGCCTTCGGTGCCATACACAGTATAAACATACACATTATGTTTATACACAACACTAAATACATTCACAGTAGATGTATGTATTGTATTCTCTGGGTCTGCGTGGGGTTCCTCCGGGTACTCCGATTTCCCGATTGCACACATAGACATGCTCAAAATACTATCACACATACTATAGTACCTACACGGTATGTGTATGCGGTCTGCGTGGGTTTCATCCGGGTTCTCCGGTTTTTCCCCCCCGCGCTCCAATGGTGTGCGCATTTTCAGCGCTATGCAAAGCATGAACATGTGCAATTGGTTTATTCGCATGCTAACATGCCTACACGGTTGTGTACGCAGTCTTCTTGGCTGGTTTCCGCCTACGCCCCAATGATGTGCGCGCCTTCGTCGCTGGCACAGTATAAACGTGTTTTAATATGTTTATCCACACATACTAAACTTCATACGCTGTATGTGGTTGTACTATGGGGCTGAGGGGTTTTCCTCCCACGCTCTTATTGCGCGTTTTGATGCAATACACAGTATAAACTATGTGTTTGTACAATCGGCACTTATCAATGGAGCAGAAGCGCTGGCTTGGACTGGGTTCGCCATGCTGAGGTTAGCGTTACGCCCGGTAGTGGCTGCGTCTCTGGCGTTCCTGAAGCTCAATGACTGGGCAAAAGCCTCTGCTTCATTTATCAGTTGACCAGCAGGTGCACTGCAACTGCTTTAGCCTCTAGGGTCTCTGTGTCCAGGGTGGGTCTGCGCCACCTGTAGAGGCTGAGTTACTGGTCCTCTGACCGAGTTTCTAGGGAAGCTCTGTCAGGTTGCTTTTCTTGGCCAACAATTGAGGCACCCGTAAGCCGGGGCCTCCCTTCTCCGATACATTGCGGGGTCTCCTTGGGTTTATCATACCCATCTTGCTGCAGGACGGTCCCGTTGGCCGTGTGCATTCCAGGGGAAGGGTCCTTACGTCCGGAGGTGTTTTCACCTCCTTTACCGGAGGTGGGGCACCGGATGTGGACCTTTTGGCCTCTCGACTCACTCGCAAGATGTAGAGATTCGTGGCCAGGTCCAGAGATCCCTGGGCAGACGCGTCAGACGCGTTGGTGGCCCGTGGGGGCAGTATCGCATGATGTCTGCTTACCCTCCACTACTGTTGTTGCCTCGCCTGTTTCGCAGAGTAGTGGTCGAGGCCATTCTGGTCATCCTAATTTCTCCGGGACGGCAAAATTGGTACCCCGATCTAGTTCGGCTAGTCGCAGACGTTCCTTGGTGACTGCCTATTTGGGTGGACCTTCTGTCTCATGGTCCCATACCTCATCCTGCTTTACAGTCCTTGGCTTTGGCACGGCTGTTAAAGCCAGGTGCTGAGGGACCGAGCTCTCTCGGATTCGGTCATCTCATGTATGTTGTGACACGGACATCTTCCTCCAGAAAGATCTATCACCGTACCTGGAAGGCTTACATCACTATGTGCGAGGAGCTTGATGGCGTCCATGGACGTATTCCGTTCCCAAGATTTTGCTGTTCTTACAGCGTGGTGTGACCCAAAAGCTGGCCTTGCGTACCGTCGAGGGTCGGATTTTGGTCCGGGCTGTCTTTTTTTTTTTTTCAACGACCGCTAGCGGGCCATTCCTTGACTAGCACCTTTGTGCAGGGGGTTCGCCATGTGATCCCCCCTGTCAAGCCTCCTCCCCCTCCTTGGGATCTGAATTTGGTGCTCTCGGTTCTCCAAGAACATCCCTTTGAAAATATCAGGGAGATTCCTCTCTTGACCTTGTCCCAGAAGGTGGCTTTCTTAGTGGCCATTACTTCTGTTCGACGGATGTCTGAGTTGGCGGCCTTGTCCCGCAAGTCACCTTACTTGGTCCTTCATAAGGATAAGGCGGTGTTGCGCCCACGACCGTCTTCCTTTCAAAGGTGGTCTCAGCCTTTCACCTTTAATGAGGACATTGTTCTTCCGTCCTTGTGTCCTCACCCTTTGCATCCCTGAGAGTTTGCGCTTCATACATTGGATGTGGTACAAGCCTTACGGGTGTACCTGGTGGCTACTGTTTCCATTCAGAAGTCTGACTCACTGTTTATGTTGGTTTCTGGTCCAAAACAGGGCCAAGCGGTGTCGTCTGCCACCTTTTCTAGGTGGATCAGACAGACCGTTATACAGGCCTATGCCCTTAGGGGCGGACGCCTCCCTTTCCGGTTACGGCGCATTCCACCAGGGCAATTGGTGCTTCCTGGGCTTTCCGACATCAAGCGTCGGTTGCACATATGTGCAAGGCGGCGACCTGGTCGTCTGTTCATACTTTTTCTAAGTTCTATAAGGTTGATGTGGCTGCATCTTCGGATGCTTCCTTCGGCCGCAAGGGTTGCAGGCCGCTGTTTAAAGTTGCAACTCCTCCGTTGAGGAGTTCACTCAAAACAAGCAGGAGTTTGGATTTTCCTTTACTACAGCTCCCACCCTTTTCTGATGCTGCTTTGGGACGTCCCACTTGTTTCAGTATTATAGCTGTGTCAGTCCATGGACGATAAGAGAAAATGGGATTTTTGTACTCCTTTTCTCTGACGTCCATGGACCGACACAGCACCCACCCTTCTTTAAGGTTTGTACTGCTTTGTTACGAACTGAGGCTGCTAGCTGCAGGTAGGAGGGTTATGTCTGAAGGGACCGCCCCCCTGGGCGGCGCTGTTCAGCTCTGTTTTTTTCTAAAATGTATGTTTATAACATCTAACTTTCTGCCTAGATCTTCTCCTGTGAGCACGGACATATACCCACGTGTTTCAGTATTAGAGCGGTGTCAGTCCATGGACGTCAGAGAAAAGGATTTTACGGTGAGTACAAAAATCCCATATTTTTATTTTACTTTATATAAAAAAAATTTTTTTTTTTATAATTACTATGTACATAGGGTTCGTCCTGAGACTTTGAATGAGGTGAATATGGTTAGCCAAAAAACATATCATGATTGTATAAAAAGTAGATTTATTACAATTTGTTGCGCATATAAAACGCAACAAAAATGAATGCAGGCCGATTAAAATATGCATATAATGTGAAAAAAAGACAATCCACATACATGGTAAACAGTATATAAAAGCACCAGTAGTACCCGACGGCGTTTCACGAGACCACACTCACTCTTCAGGGGTAAATGCTGTGCTATATCTGTAATACAAGTAGTAAATCAAATGAATGTATGTTGCATAAGATTGGCAGGGAGGTGAGTAATCATCGGGGTCATAGTATAGTACAGTACCCCATAAACACCAATAGGCTGGGCTAGGTCATCAGTCACTGATTCCACAGGCGGCAGCAGCGACAAAGCATTTACCCCTGAAGAGCGAGCGCGGTCTCGCGAAACATGGTCGGGTACTACTGATGCTTTCACATTTTTCTGATGTTTGTATATTGGTTATATACTGTTTACCATGTATGTGGATTGTCTTCTTTTCACATTGTATGCATATTTTATCAGCCTGCATTCATTTCTGTTGTGTTTTTATATGCGCAACAAATTGTAATCTACTTTTTATACAATCATGATGTTTTTTGGCCAACTATATTTTAGGGATGCACCGAAATTTCGGACACCGAAACATATCAGCTGAAAATAGCACTTTCGGCAAAAAGCCGAAAGAGAAAATGGGCCGATACTGGAGCCGAAAATGGGGCGGGCCGTCCATTACGGGGGTGTCGTTGTGGGAGAGGAGAGCCGCTGCCGCCTGGTGATAAGAGCGCTGGGAACATAACCACTTTCATTTCAATAGCTGTGTGTTCCCTGCGGCGCCCCATCACATACAGCCCATCCTCTTTGTCCGGGCACTTTTAATAGACAGATCACCTGTCCAATCCTGGGACAGGTGATCTGTCTATAAAAGTTCCCCGGACAAGGGGGAGGGGCTGTATGTGATGGCGCGCCGTGGGGAACACACAGCTATTGAAATGAAAGCTGTTCTGTTCCTGGCACTCTAATCACCAGGCGGCAGCGGCTCTCCTCTCTCTTCCCCCTCTTCCCCTGCACAGGTAGGCTGAACTGGGGACACAGGCTGCTGAACTGGGGACACAGGCTGCTTGCATCTGACAGGCACTGGTGAGGCTGCATTGATCTCCTCTACACCGTCTGCAGTCTCTGACCATCTCCTGTACACCATCTGCAGTCTCTGACCATCTCCTGTACCATGTCTGCAGTCTCTGACCATATCCATGTATAAAAATATTCTTTAAAAACAGTCACTTTCGGTATCGGTGCTGTTTCGGTATCGGTTTCGGTTTTTGGGATCAATCAAGATTTGTTTTCGGTATTGGTTTCGGCACCAAAAAACCCATTCGGTGCATCCCTACCATATTTACCTCACTTAAAGTCCCAGGGTGAACCCTTTGTATATATGTATTGAATCGGGGATGAAGGTCATGTTGGGGTGACACCAGACCTTTTTATTTTTATTATGTCTCTGTACAGTAATAATGCACATCTTTTTGAATGGTAAAAAAGTTTTTTTTTTACCCTAGAGCCTGTAAAGCAGGGGTCCTCAAACTTTTTAAACAGGGGGCCAGTTCAGTCCCTTAGACTGTTGGGGGGCCGGATTATAGTTTGAAAAAAATATGAACAAATTCCTATGCACACATATTTGTCGTGAAAAAAAAAACTGGTATACAATACTTAAAATAAAGAACAATTTTAATCAACATAAACTTATTAGTATTTCACAGAATCCCCTCATCACAGAACCCGAATCCTTCCCATCACAGACTCCT
This sequence comes from Rana muscosa, assembly GCA_029206835.1. Classification (NCBI taxonomy): domain Eukaryota; kingdom Metazoa; phylum Chordata; class Amphibia; order Anura; family Ranidae; genus Rana; species Rana muscosa. The sequence continues at coordinate 104,237,246 of CM055116.1, read as the reverse complement.
CTCCATCACAGAGCCCCCCAATCACAGTGCCCCCCATTACAGACTCCTCCAACACAGAATCCTCTAACAGATCCCCCCCCCCCCCCGCATTACAGACTCCCTCGACACAGAGCCCCTCGACATGGAGCCCGCCATAACAGATCCCCCCCCAGCGGTATTACATTGCCCCTTCTATAACATTTCAGCACTCCCCCTCCCCTCTGCTACCTTAATCACACAAGATGCGAAGCATGGCAGGTCCGGACAAAAGGCGGGACTTTGCAAGTGAAAGGCAGGTGCTTAATTGCTGGGACCGCCCTGCTGCCTAATAACCAGTTGCCTGCGTCTGAACTCAAAAGGTCCCACCCTTTGTCCGAAACCGTCATGTTTCTCATCATGATTAAGATAGCAGAGGGGAGGGGGAGTGATGCAATCTTAAAGGGGCAGATTGCGGGTGCAATGCCAGGCTCCTGCAGACTCCCAGTACACTGCCTGTACCTTGTGCGGGCAGGCAGATGCTAAATTGCAGGAGGAATCGAACTATGAGGACACTCCCTAGCGCCCTTACAGTTCATTGAGTGTTATAAACTGCCAGCTGCAGTGGAAGACAGTAGTTGTAGTTCATTCGAATGACGCGGCAGTGTGGGCGTTGCATGAGACAGATTTTACACACTTTGAGGTCCTTCCTCTGTCGTCACCATGGAATGCCTTGCGTAAGCTCTCTGTGTTGCATGGTATCTGAGTTTGTATGGGGGAATGATTTTACCGCCTCCATCATGTGATTTGGTTGAGGCTTTGTGACTGGCCACTAGGCCCCAGCACTACACCATAGAAGGTCGCATGCTTCCCCATGTAAGTTGAGACAGCTGTAATGGAGAAAACAGAGATGGGTGCTCTGCAAAACGAACTATAAATCAGGAGTGAGCGATAAAGACTATGGGAGGACAAAATGGCAGAGCCCTTTAAGCGAACCATAGATTGTATAATTGATGGTATATGCTGTGCCTTTTGCTACAAATACATCTGAAATTAATATTTGTATTCTCGGATTTCAAAACATACCAACATATATATTTTTTTTTTTATTATTTAAAGTGATATTAAAGGCAAAAAAACAAACATGTCATATTTACCTGCTGTGTGCAGTGGTTTTGCACAGAGCAGCCACGATCCTCCTATTCTGGGGTCCCCCACCGACACTCCAGGCCCCTCCCTCCTGTCGAGTGCCCCCACCGCCAGCAGTTTGCAATTGGGGCACCCAAGCAGGCGGGCCGCAGTTCTGTGTCCATTAAGGCAAGGAGCCATGGTTCAGCTTTGCCCCCCCCCCCCTCCTTATTGGCTCACTAGCCATGATTGTCTCTGTCAATAATGAGGAAGAGTCCCCGGAGAGCTGATGCTCTCGTGCACATCGCTGGATCAAGGGGGAGCTCAAGTAAATATTAGGGGGGGCTGCTGCACACAGGTGTGTGTGTGTGTGTGTGTGTGTGTTTGTTTTTTTTTTGTTTTTTTAAAACCTTCAGCCTTTAAAACCACTTTGAAGAGAATCTTTACTTTGCCATGGCAAAATTAAAAGTCAGCAGCTAAAAATACTGTGGCAGTTTACTTAGAGGACGTAACATCTTTGTATTTAAAATCCTCTGACAGGCAGGGTATTTATGACAGACACTATTTATGACAGATGGACACTATGAGTCTCTTCTGCCATAAATGCATCCTTCTGCCTGTCAGCGGTCATGTTCACTGAGCCGTGCATTGGCAGCTCAGTGAACCTTTATGCCCCCCGGATAGGCCCCCGATCCGTGCAGCGGTAATGTGACTCCCGTGCGCATGCCAGAGGGTGGCGGCTTTGTGGCTCGGCCTATCAAGTGGCCAAAGACACAGACCCGGAAGGAAGACCGTGCGAAGATGGAAGGGCAGGGGGCCCACCGTATCCGTTCCACCGTATATGTGTTTGTGTGTGTGTATGTATGTGTGTGTGTGTGTGTGTGTGTGTGTGATCAGACTTTTGCTTTAATAAACAGGTACTTACCACCCCATGGTTTCCAGCACTGATTCTTCTGAGGGTGTAGATACCCAGCACCACCACCTTGGATTTGTGATATCTCTTGCTGAATCACAGCTGGCTCCCCGGCTTGAGCACCACCGCTAGACTTGTCCCTCCCGCAGCCTCCTGGTATGTGTAATGTTATTCCAGGAGGCTGTGGGTTGAGATGATGTTGTCCTTGTCTGAGTGAGGAACGAGGTAGTAGAAATGGGTACCAACAAAAAGTACCCATGTGACTGCAGCTCTATTTGCATTAAAGGGGTTGTAAGGGTTATATTTTTTAAATAACAAACATACCATACTTGCCTCCACTGTGCAGTTCGTTTTGCACGAAGTGGCCCCGATCCTGGTCTTCTGGGGTCCCTCGGCGGCTGTCTCGGCTCCTCCCCGCAAGAGCTAACCCCCGTTCTGGGAAGCGCTCTCCCAAGGGGGTTAGCTTGCCGGTGCGCTCCCGTGTGATACAGTGTCGGCTATAGCTGCCAAGTGTATCACTCGGCCCCTGCGCACTGCGTCACTGGTTTGATTGACAGCAGCGGGAGCCAATGGCTGCGCTGCTATCAATCTCCAATGAAGAGACGCCTCAAGCTGGGGGAAAGTATAGCGGGATCGTGCCCATGGAGTTTTGTGGCTCGGGTAAGTAAAATGGGGGCCCGAGAGTGCAAGGATGCATTAAGGTGAAAAAACACGAAGCTTTAAAACCCCTTTTTAATCATTGAGTTGGAAGGGGCACTATTATCAGTTGTTTTCCATTCACATGTGCTGACAAGCTTCTTGTCAACAAAAGAGAGCAGAAAGATGACCTCCTTAGGCCTCGTGTTCACTTGAGCTCAAAAATGCAAATTTTACAGGCGTTGGAGCTTTTTTTTTCTCTTTGCAAACACCCTTTCATGTTAGTCTGTGTCCATGCACACTATTGGTGTGTACAGGAGTTTCGAGGCAGGGGCATTTAGAGCATAAACGCCTTATGCGCCTAAACACTAGACACATTAAACGTTTAAGAGTTTTTTCATTTCAGTGGCCAGAATAAATGAACCAATTCCTGCCGAAGGTTTATATGGGCCCTACTGGACTTGGCTTTTTTCAGTGGGGACGAATGTATGCATACCTCTCTTTGTGCTGGAAGTGCACAGCGCTCTCCCAGCAAAGAGACGAGCTCTCACCAGGAGCCCCGGGTCTCGTACTAACTATCGGGACCCGCAACACCCGGTTCCAGGTCACCTGATGGCTGTGGTTGCCTCTGATGGGTTAATACAGCGGTCAGTCACTGTGGGTCCGCTTCCATGTTTCTCCTTGCAGAAGATAATCTGTAAATAATAAAGTGTTAAAAAAATAAAAAAATTATATTCCTGGTCAGTGCCAGGATTAGTGTTCGGGTCAAAGGTCAGTATGACAATTGCTTCTGGCCCATGCTACGGATACAAACCACAAATGACATACACATATGTGATATTGGTGCAATTGTCAGGAGCAGGAGAATTTATTTTGGAAAAATCTTTGGTGGTAAATTATGGTAATAGCAAGAAATGTACAGCTACATTTACCACCAAAATATATATATATATTATTAAAAATTAGTGTGTGTGCCTTTTTGTATTCAGGGAATGGTCTCTATTGGTTTCCGAGACCATTCCCTCCCCATAGGCAGAGTCTTGCAGGGAAAGAAAGAAAGGGTGCACCAGCCTAGTGCATTATCCTTTTAAACTGATTTTATTTAAAAAAAGGTAAAATGAAACTGCTCACAAAAGTAGGTGAAGAGCTCACAATGTAAACAGTTTCCACAAGTAGCAGCAATAAGTCAGAACCAATTACGGTAAACTCCAGATGGTCACAGAGGGAATGATGAGGACTACTGCCGGCTGACGTGTTTCGAAGGACAACCTTCCTCGGAGCCCAGCAGTCTTGCAGAGCTGTGCTGTGAATAAACTAGCTCTCTGCTAATCTATTTTCGCACCCACCCTGACACAATTCAAGCTGGTTTTATCACAGTTGACAGAGAACTTGTCAGAAGATAACAGAAGAATGGAGCAGGAGAAAGCCATAGGGTTTTGAAGAGAGATAAGAAAACAGTGCAGATATATATGTGCCCAGCTCAAATTTAATGAAACGGGTTTACATCCACTTTAACCACTTAAAGACCGTCTCACGCCGATATACATCGGCAGAATGGCACGGCTGGGCAAAGTGACGTATATTTACATCACTTTGAATTTCCCACCGCGGGCAGCGCGCTTGAGCTCCGTGACAGTGTCCACGGGACCCACAGACTTGATGTCTGCCGGTGTCCCACTGCAGAATGGCGAGAGGCCAGTATAAACAAGGCATCTCCCCATTCTGCCTAGTGACACAGCACTGATCGTCTGCTCCCTCTCATCGGGTGCAGCGATCAGAGACATGTCACAGTAAGCCACGCCCCCTAACAGTTAGAATCTCTCCCTAGGACACACTTGACCCCTTCCTAGCCTCCTAGTGGTTAACCCTTTCACTGCCAGTCACATTTATACAGTAATCAGTGCATTTTTTTTAGCACTGATCTCTGTATAAATTTGAATGGTCCCAAAATAGCGTCAAAGGTGTCTGATATGTCCGCCATAATGTCAGTCACGATTAAAATCAATGATCGCCGCCATTACTAGTAAAAAAATAAATAAAAATTCATAATAAAAATGCCATAAAACTATCCCCTATTTTGTAGACGCTATAACTTTTGCGCAAACCAATCAATATACGCTTATTGCAATATTTTTGGTTAAAAAAATAAATAGAAATGTAGCAGAATAAGTATCGGCCTAAACTGAGGAAAAAAAATAGTTTTTAGATATTTTTGGGGGATATTTATTATAGCAAAAAGTTAAAAATATAGCTTTTTTTTTTTTTTTTCAAACTTGTTGCTCTATTTTTGTTTATAGTGCAAAAAATAAAAAACACAGGTGATCATATGCCACCAAAAGAAAGCTCTATTTGTGGGAAAAAAAATAAGTCAATTTTGTTTGGGAGCCACGTCGCACGACCGCGCAATTGTCAGTTAAATCGACGCAGTACCGAATCGCAAAAAGTGGCCTGGTCATTTGGCAGCCAAATGGTCCGGGGCTGAAGTGGTTAATGTGCTTCTTGAGCCACTCCTTTTATTGCCTTGGCTGTTAGTTTTGGGTCATTGTCATGCTGGAATACCAATTTTTTTTTCAATGCCCTGGCTGAGGGAAGGAGGTTCTCACCCAAGATTTGACGGTACGTGGCCCCGTCCATCATCCCTTTGATGCAGTGAAGTGAAAAATGCCCCCAAAGCATAATGTTTCCACCTCCCATGTTTGACGGTGAGATGGGGTTCTTGGGGTCATAGGCAGCATTCCTCCTCCTCCAGACACGCCGAGTTGAGTTGATGCCAAAGAGCTCGGTTTTGGTCTCATCTGACCACAACACTTTCTTCTCTGAATCATTCAGATGTTCATTCGCAAGCTTCAGACGGGCCTGTACATGTGCTTTTCTTGAGCTGGGGGACCTTGCGGGTGCTGCAGGATTTCAGTCCTTCAGGGCGTAGTACGTTACCTATTGTTTTCTTGGTGACTGTGGTCCCAGTTGCCTTAAGATCATCGACCAGATTCTCCCAAGTAGTTCTGGGCTGATTCCTCCCCATTGTCATGATCATTGAAACTCCACGAGGTAAAATCTTGCATGGAGCCCCAGACAGAGGGAGATTGACAGTTATCTTTTGTTTCTTCCATTTGTGAATAATCACACCAACTGTTGTCCCCCTCTCACCAAGCTGCTTGGCGATTGTCTTAAAGCCCATTCCAGCCTAGTGTAGGTCTACAATCTTGTCCCTGACAACCTTGGACAGCTCTTTGCTCTTGGCCATGGTGGAGAGAATGGAATCTGATTGCTTCTGTGGACAGGTGTCTTTTATACAGGTAGCCAGCTGAGATTAGGAGCACTCCCTTTTAATGGGCCGTAAGCACGATCCGAAAATCGGACGTAAAATACCGCTTTCGACGTGATCGTACGATAATCGGATCGTTGGTACAGAGCTTTCGAGAGCAGATCATGACAGGTTATTCGATAATATATTATCCGATCGGAGAAACACAAAAAAAATTTGCGTACTATTTGTTTAATCAGTACAGTTTTCGTCCGAAAATACACTACAACACATGACATCACTTCCGATTTTTTTTTTATTTTTTTTTTTATTCTGTCTATTCTGTCAAAAGAGCTTTTTACTTTAGTAAAATCTTCAGGTTCGATATAATACTAGCATGCAAAAAAGAAAAAAGGACAATTTTCGGATCGTGTGTACAGGGCATAAGAGTGCTCCTGTACAGGCAACGAGCTGAGATTAGAAATCTGGGAGCCGGAAATCTTGCTGATAGGGGATCAAATACTTATTTCACTCATTTAAAATGCAAATCCATTTATAACTTTTTTTAAATGTGTTTTTCTGGATATTTTTATTGTTATTTAGTCTCTCATTGTTAAAACAAACCTACCATTAAAATTAGACTGATCATTTCTTTGGGCTCTTTCACACGGAGGGTCCGTTCAGGTCCGCCTGTCAGTTTTTTAGGTGGAATTGAACGGATGCTTCATGTACCTCTATGGAGCCACGAATGTCAGCGGTGACATGTCCGCTGACATCCGATCCGATCCGCAAAAGTGTGACGGAGGAAAACCCTATTTCTCTTATCCATGGACCAACACGGCGGCTCTTAATCACTGAACGTGTGGGTATATGTCCCTGCTTGCAGGAGAAGACCTAGGCAGAATGTTAAATGTTAAAACATTCTAGAACAAACCAGAGCTGAACAGCCCCGCCCAGGGGGGTGGTCCCTCCGGACATTACCCTCCCACCTGCAGCTAGCAGACCTCATTTTTTTTTTTTGCCTAGCAGAAGGAGAAGACGTGGCTCTCTCAGGAGCCAGTCTCCTGGAAGATTTTACTTAAAAATGTATTCCTTTGGGAATTTTATTTTTGAGACCTTCAATCAACTGTTGGCTGGGCAACAGGTTGGGTACACTAGTATCCTCGTAGTCTTCCCTGTCCGACCATCGAGGGTGCTGATCCTCGCCTTGCGTGCATGAGACCCAGTTCACGACATACCCCATGGCTCCAGGGGTGGCCGGGTTGCTTTCATGCTCCCGCGGTCCTCTCAAGATCGAACAGTACCTACTGTATCTTTTGCGGTGGACCGGGCCGACAGCTACGCAGTACGACTCTGTGATAGGTCTGTCTGAAACAAGCCAGTGGGTCCCTCTATTGGCACCGGGGGTGTTCTCCATGGTGCTTGCGGGACGGGTAAGTAGTCTCTCCTGTTGCAAGGTGAGTACATACTGGCTGTGTTTCTGTGTGCGGGGTTCTCCCTGTCTCCCCCCCTGTTATGCTGCTCTCTGCACCCTGTTGTGCTGCTGTGCTGTGTGGGGGTACTTGGGGGGTCGTTCTGCCCTGGGGGGGTTGGCGCTCCATGTCTGTTTAGTGACTTGGGATGTGTTCTGGAGAACTGTGCAGGTTTTTGTGTGCGCCATTGGCGCAGTGTTTTAAATTTAAAAAGTGCACCATTGGCTACCATTTTGCCAAGGTTTTTTCACAGTTATACTGGCGCCCGGCGGCCATTTTCTTGTAGCTGTGGCACTTTTAGTTTCGTTTTCGGCCTCTAGCGGCGCTGCTGAACGGCGCAAATTACATATCTCCTCACAGATTCTTCACTCCTCAGGCTTCACCCGCACTACAGCGCGGCTCAACAGCGGAACCGAGCGGTCCCTAGGGGTGGTGAGTACTCCGGGTATCCCCTCCACAGCCTCAGCACAGCCAGTGGGTGGACTGTACTATTCACTGTTATAGTGAATAGGGTCTCAGAGGGTGGCAAAAATGGAGTCTGGTTCACCTGCTTCTCCCCACTTGCCAGAGGCAACTGGCAGTGCTCCTGCGGTCCTTATGGACCTGTTGTCGGCAGTCCTGTAATCATTAATCTGACCAGGAGGAAGCAGTGTGTGAGCACAAGGGAGCAAAATAGCCCCTTTCCCCACTTTTTAAAAAAGAAAAAAAAAAAGGGGGGTGTGCGCTGATTCAGATATGGGCCTAGCCACTACTGCTCAGGACCCTAACTCTGAATATATTTGATGGTTTTGAACAGGACATTCCTTGCAAAGAAGACTCCCGTTCTGTGTCAGTAATTGACAGAGCGCTTGTTTTGTGAACTCATGATGCAGTGAGGGACACTCGCAAGCTGAATGCTGCGGATGTAGAACCTCAGGCGGACAGTCTCCTCTGGTTCCTTAGGGCCGGGCCTTCTAAAAAGTGTTTTTTTCCATATGTTCCTTTCTTTGACCAGCTCATTGATAAGGTCTGGGGAAAAAGCCGCAGAAGACGTTTATGGTCCCGCAGCGTTTGCCTATAGATACCCTCAGGGCCTCTGTCTTGGTGGTGGTATTGCGTTGTCTGATCTGGTTGAAATGCTGGTCTGCTGACCTAGCTTCTAAAAAGCCTCTGATAGATTTACCATTTAAAGGTGGTAGGCTTTTCGGTGCTGCGCTGGATGACATCAAGGATGTCACGGGAGGTAAAAGCACTGTAATTCCTCAGGCTAGCAAGGGTAAGGAGGCCGCGGTAAGCAGGGTCCTCCCTTTCCAGCAAAAAAGGTTTTTTTTTTCGTCAGTCAACGGGGAGACCCTCCAAGACTGACAGCGGTGCGGCTGATGGACACAAGCGCCCCTGGGTGCATAAGCCGAACAAGCCCGCCACTGCGTGAAGTCTTGCCCCCACCCGACTCTGGGGTAGGGGGGATGACTTTGCAGGTCCACGGATCGATGGACCTCCCGGATCTCCTACCGGTGGGTGTGCGAGGTGATCACCTCAGGTTACAGGATAGGTTCCGTTCCTAAAAAACCAGACAGATTCTTCCCTCAAATCTCCTCTCCTTCCTGCCCGTGCGGCGGCCCTATGGGGCCTATTCAGGTTTGCTCAGGTCCGGAGTGATTGTGCCGGTTCCGTCACAGGAGAGTTTTCAGGGATTCTACTCAAATTCGTTTGTCGTCCCAACAAAGGGACGGGGTTCGGCCTATCTTGGACCTCAGGTCCTGAATGCCTTCGTGAAGGTGCAAATGTTCTGCATGGAATTCAATTGGCACGGTGATCGATACACTCCGTCAAGGGGATTTTCTGTCAACCTTGGACATCAAGGACGCCTACTTACATGTTGCGATCTGCGCAAGTCACCAGAAGTTTCTACGCTTGAGATCGGTGAAGTCCACTATCAAATTGTGGCTCTTCCTAGCCTTGGCACCGAGGGTGTTCTCCAAGGTGCTTGCACCGGTTCTAGCTTTGCTGAGATGGCGGGGCATCGCTGTCGTGGGCTATCTGGACGATCTTTTTAGAGCAGGAAATGGCTCATAATTAGAAGACAGCATGACTATCGTCAGTCAGACCCTCAGAGACTTCGGGGGATCCTGAACATTAAGGTGTCAGTCCTGGTCCCGACTCAACGTCTGGAGTACCTAGGTCTGTTTCTAGACCCCTTGGAGGCAAAGGTATCCTACCTCTGGGGAAGTTACTGAAACTTCAGTCCGCAGTGCGGGTGCTGACATCCCAAAAATGGTCGTCAATCAGTTTTGCATGAGAGTCCTGGGACTCATGGTGGCCTCCTTCGAGGCTGTTCCATATGCCCAATCTCACTCCAGGGCATTACGGAAGGAGATCTTGTTCACTTGGGACAAATCCCCGTTGTCTTTGGATCTTCCGATCCAGGTGAGTCACCTGGTCAGGGCGTCCCTGACATGGTTGGGGTCCCCTGCTCTTTGGTCCGGGAAGTCGTCCATCCCCGTCCAATGGACAGTGTTCCTACGGACGCCAGCCTGAAGGGCTGCGGTGAAGTCTGGGGAGTCCTGTTGGCCCAAGGGCTTGGACTCCGGTCGAAGCCTGTTTACCGATCAGTGTTCTGGAAATACGGGCCATCAGACTGTGCCTCTCCTCGTGGTCTGAGAGATTGCAGGATCGCTCCATTAGGATCCAGTCGGACAAGTCACGGCGGTGGCGTATGTCAACCATCATGGGGGGACTCGAAGCTCAGCTGCGGCTTCCGAGGTCCCCTGTACCCTGAAGTGGGCTAAAAGAAGCGTGTCGGCTCTGTCGGCCGTTTACATTCCGGGCATAAAACTGGCGGACTATTGGAGTCACCAGACGCTGGACCAGGGAGAGTGGTCCTTGCACCCGGAGGTATTTCAACTCCTTTGCCACACAGACGGTGGGGCACGCCGGAGGTGGACCCAATGGCCTCTCGACTCAATCGCAATGTGTCGAGGTTTGTGGCCAGATCCAGGGACCCTTGGGTGGACGCCTCAGAGGCGTTAGTGGTCCATGGGGTCATTATCACCTGATCTACGTTTATCCTCTGCTGCAGTTGCCCCCTCGCCTGCTGCGCAAGGTGACGACCGGGGGAATCCGGTGATCCTCATTGCTCCGGATTGGCCTCGGCTTCACTGGTACGCCGATCTGGTACGTCTCGTCGCAGACGTTTCCTGGCGGTTGCCAATAAGGGAGGACTTTCTGGCTCAAAGTCATATACTGTATTTCATCCTGATTTACAGTCTCTGGCCTTAACGGCATGGGTGTTAAAAGCCAGGTGTTGAGAGGCACGGAAGTCTTCCTCCAGGATGATCTATCACTGTACCTGGAAAGCTTACATCGCCATGTGCGAAGAGCTGGACTGACGTCCTCGGACGTATTCCGTCCCTAGAATCCTGCGTTTCCTGCAGCATGGGGTGGCCCAAAAGCTCGCTTTGAGTATCATTAAGGCCGTCTTCTTTCAGCAACCACTAGTGGGTCATTCCTTGGTTAGCACCCTTGTGCAGTGGGTTCGCCGTGTGCTCCCTCCTGTCAAGTCTCCTCTCCCCCCGTGGGATTGGAATTGGTACTCTCGGTTCTCCAGGAACCTCCTTTTGAGAATATCAGGGTTATTCCCCTCTTGACTTTGCCACTAAAAGGGCCACCTCCTGAGACCATCACGAGTGTCTGAGTTGGCGACCTTGTCCTGCAAGTCGCCATATTTAGTCATCTATAAAGATAAGGCGGGGTTGCATCCGTGACTTTCTCTTTTGTCAAAGGTGATCTCGACCTTTCACCTAAACTAGGACATTGTGCAGTCCAGTGCATTTTTATCCACTTACCCCCCGGCCTATAGACAAATGACTGCCGGGCGAAAAATTTGTCGTTCCTGGTGGACGTTATAGGATGTCCTCCCGGAATTCAACTCGCACGTGCTGTGGCAAGATCTGTCACAGACTGTGTGATGCCAGTTAACTGTACTGGGCTGCTGCCGGTACCATGCGATCTTCACGGATCCGTCCCGTGTGAAAGAGCCCAAAGTCAGTTGGAAAACGTGCAAAATCAGCAGGGAATCAAATTTTTTTTTTTTCTCTCTGTAGACAAGGGGCGAGAGCAGCAAAGTTTTACACTGGATTACTGCAAGGATCTGGAAGAAATACACAAAACACACCGGGCTTCAAGGAAGAATACACGTGCTTGTTGTACGTAGGCAATCTTTGCCTATTGCAGAATTTGTTTACCATTTCAGTTATTACAAATGGAACTTTAAAGATAAAAAGCAGCTGTCTACTGTATGTACAAATTAATGGTGTTGAGGTATGGTCGAGGAAACAGGCTATTTCATAGTCACTGGGCTCCTAGGCAAATGAGTAGTGACAAGATGTGCAAGAAACTAAATCATACACAACTGACTTGTCTCATACTGCTTGCAGGATAGGGTTGCTTGAATCTAGGTCTGCTTTAAAGTGATACTAAACGCACAATCTTTCATTTACATTATCCCTTCTCTTTCTGTATATAGTGTGAGGGGGTTAGCTCGGCAGCGGGTGTGTGTGACCCCCGGGATGGGCTCCCCACACAAAACAGGCCCAGCAAACGGAGGTTGTGGTTTTCAAAATCAAAAAGGTGCGGTTTATTTTCCATTTACAGTGACAAAACACAGCAAAGCAAAAGAAACATAACCAAAATAAATCCTGGTCAAGTTGACCTCTGACTAAACATACAGGTTTCCTAACTAACAACTGGGATCAGCCTAGTGCTGTCCTAGTCCCTAAGTCCCTGGTTTTAACTGTCCAAGCAAATAGCCACACAGGCTTTGTCTCACCGCACAGGGGTTCACTCTCCCTAGACAGTCCACACAGGTCTGGTTCCAGGCATGAGCTAACATCTAATGAAGCTGGGAGTTCTTATAGAGGCCTAAATGAGCTGACAAGCTTCAGCTGGTCTCATCAACTCCCTGTCTGCACGACGCCCAGCCCTCTCCCTAGAGGTATGAGTCATCCATGAGCCCACTAGCCTTATACAACTCTCCACCTAGTTGTATAAGTCGGCGTAAAGCCTGAATCTGGGCGAAATATATCTACCCCCCTGGATGCAACCAGGTGACTTTACCTTCCTGCTGTCACATACCCCCCCCTCTTGTTTTAACCTCGGGGTTGGAACACCAGCAATCAGGCATTCATGTACTCGAGACAAAGCATCCACATTCCCCATTTGAACGCCAGGGCGATGCTTTACTGTGAAGTTGAATTCCTGGAGGGCCAGGAACCACCTATTCACTCTTCTATTTGTTTCCTTGTTTTGAGCCATCCACTTTAACGGAGCGTGATCCGTAACCATGTCAAAGTGCCTACCTAGCAGGTAGTACCGAAGGGAATCTAGAGCCCACTTCACCGCTAAACACTCCTTTTCAACGGTGGCGTAATTTACCTCATGGGACTTCAACTTCCTGCTGAGGTAAATGACTGGGTGCTCTTCCCCGTTCCAGACCTGGGACAATACTGCTCCTAACCCCACATCTGACGCATCACTTTGTACGACAAAGTCTTTAGAGAAGTCGGGTGAGTACAACACTGGCTGGCTACATAAGGCTTGTTTCAAGAATTGGAATGCTGCCTCAGCCTCGGGGGTCCATTTAATCATGACCGACCCTTTCCCCTTCGTCAGGTTGGTTAGGGGCACAGCCTTAGAAGCAAAGTGGGGAATGAATCGCCGATAATACCCAGCGATTCCCAGAAAGGCTCGTACCTGCTTCTTGCTGTTGGGACGTGGCCAACTCTGGATGGCCTCGACTTTGTTGAGTTGGGGTTTTATTACTCCCCTCCCAATGGTGTACCCAAGATATTTGGCCTCCTCCTGCCCAATGGTACACTTCTTGGGGTTAGCCGTAAACCCCGCTTCCCGAACAGAGTCCAGGACTGCTTGCACTTTTGGCAGATGTGAGGCCCAATCTGTGCTATGGACAATTACGTCATCCAGGTAAGCCGCAGCATACTTCCGATGGGGCCTCAGCATCTGGTCCATTTTCCGCTGGAATGTGGCCGGCGCATTCTGTAACCCGAACGGCATTCTTTTATATTGGAACGCCCCGTCTGGGGTTACAAATGCGGTTTTCTCTTTGGCCGACTTGGCCAGGGGGATTTGCCAATACCCTTTTGTGAGGTCAAGAGTCGTCATGTATCGGGCTGTTCCCAGCCGGTCGATCAACTCATCTATACGTGGCATGGGGTAGGTGTCAAATTTTGTAACTTTGTTCAACTGACGAAAATCGTTACAAAATCGCCAGCTCCCATCCGGTTTAGGCACCAACACGATGGGACTAGACCAATCACTTTGGGACTCCTCTATCACCCCTAAGTTCAGCATTTTCTGTACTTCCTCCCGTATTGCCTCCCGTCGAGCCTCTGGGATCCGATAGGGTTTTAACTTCACCCTTTCACCGGGCGGGGTAATGATGTCATGCTCTACCCCAGATGTTTGTCCCGGCAGCTCAGAGAATACCTCCTTGTTGCGAAGCACAAACTCCTTAACCTCCTGTTGTTGGGGTTGTGACAAGGTGGCTGCTATTCCAACCTCAGGAATCACGCAACCAGTTTGAGCTGGTGACCAAGTGTCTGCGACTAGGGACTCTCTATCCCTCCAGGCTTTCAACAGATTAACGTGATAGATCTGTTCGGGCTTTCGCCTTCCTGGTTGTCTGACCTTGTAATTCACTTCGCTCACTTTTTCCATTATCTCGTAGGGGCCTTGCCATTTGGCAAGGAATTTACTTTCAACCGTAGGGACAAGTACCAATATCCTATCCCCCGGGGAAAAGGTACGGGTCTTGGCTCCACGGTTGTACACTCTCTGCTGTGCCAACTGCGCTTGGGCCAAATGTTCCTTCACGATGGGCATTACCTGTGCAATTCGATCTTGCATCAGGGCGACATGCTCAATCACACTCCTGTGGGGAGAACTCTCACTTTCCCAAGTTTCCTTGGCAATATCCAACAGCCCTCTTGGGTGTCTCCCATACAGTAACTCAAAGGGGGAGAATCCCGTAGAGGATTGGGGCACCTCCCTAATAGCAAACATCAAATAAGGAAGTAAACAGTCCCAATCCTTTCCATCTCTATCCACCACTTTCTTCAACATTTGTTTTAGGGTTTTGTTGAATCTTTCAACCAGCCCATCGGTTTGGGGGTGATACACAGACGTACGCAATTGCGTCACTTTGAACAATTTACACAGCTCTTTCATAACCCGGGACATAAAGGGTGTACCTTGGTCCGTAAGCAGTTCTTTACAAATACCCACCCGGCTAAAAACAAGAGATAGCTCTTTGGCTATGGTTTTGGCCGAGGTATTTCGGAGAGGGATCGCTTCTGGATAACGGGTGGCATAGTCCATTATAACTAATATGTACTGGTGCCCCCTAGCGGACTTGATTATAGGACCTACCAAATCCATGGCGATCCTCTCAAACGGGACCTCAATGATGGGTAGAGGGACCAGCGGGCTACGGAAATGTGGCATCGGGGCCAACCTCTGACACACAGGGCAGGAGGAACAATAATTTTCTACGTCCTTCATCACCCCCGGCCAATAGAATCTCTGTAATACCCTCTCTCGGGTTTTCTCTGTCCCCAGATGACCTCCAAGAATGTGCCCATGGGCCAACTCCAACACCAACTTCCTGTAAGGTTTGGGCACCACAAGCTGCTCAACGGTTTCTTCTGCCCTTTTTGCCACCCAATACAGTAGGTCCTTCTCTACGCTGAAGTATGGGTAAGTGCAGGTATTATCTGGGTTCACTAACTCGCCATCTATTTTCACTACGTTTTCCCGTGCCTTTATTAGGGCGGGGTCTTTCAACTGTTCTGTGGCAAAGTTTTCCCTGTGAACCTCAAGATCAGAAAACTCCACAGACGGTAGGTTTTCGTCTGAGGAGGTGGGCTCCTCTCCAGTTTCTTGAGTCTCCCCTGCCAATACTGATAAGGGAAATTCCGGAGAGTCCTCACCACTCTCAGGGGAGTTCTGGCTATCACATTCCTGGTACATAGGGGCACCAGTGAGGGGCTCAGGATCATCCCACAGTTCCCAGAACTTCGGAAAATCCCTTCCCACAATGGCGTCATGCGGTAACTGAGATACTAAGCCCACTGGATGAGAGAGGGTACCTTTGGGGGTCTCGAAACACACTGTAGTCACTGGATACTCTCGGGTGTCCCCATGCACACAAATAACAGCTACCTTGCTATTCCCAGAGACCTCTGTTTTAACTAACTCAGCCTTTATCAGGGTCACAAGGCTACCTGAATCCAGCAATACCACAACATTTCTACCATTAACACACATTTTGCATAAATGTTTCTCAGTTCCTCGAATGGCAGTGCATGCGACTGTCGCACACAGCGACTGACGTCTGCCCGTCAGAAAGTCACACTGCATGGGTTCCTCCACAACCGGGCAATTGGCTGCAATATGTCCCGCTTGCCGGCAGCGGTAGCAAACGATCCTTCTTGCGGCCTCTTGAGCCGCTGATTTCCCAGGCTGTTCTCGCCAAACTTGGGGTAGAGCTCCCACCCTCTCACTCTCTCCACCCTCACCCCTTGGAATCCTCTTATCCGCCCCTGGGGATGGTCTGGTCTTAGGGTGGAAAGTCCGAGTGTCTCTGGAAGAGGCCGTCAGGTTCTCTGTAGCCAAGTATTTCTCCACACGATCCACAAGACCATCGGCCGTCTCTGGGTCTCCATGGCTTACCCACTTTTGGATGGCAGTAGGAAGAGCTCTCAAAAACCGATCCATTACAACACGTTCCACAATCTTTGGTGCGGACAAAGTCTCTGGCTGTAGCCACTTTCTGCTCAGGTGAATGAGATCATACATTTGAGACCTGGGGGGTTTTCCAAGCTGGAAAGTCCAGTTATGCACACGCTGCGCCCGGACAGCCTGGGTGACACCCAGCCTTGCCAATATTTCAGCTTTTAGCATCACATAGTCTTTTGCTTGGTTAGGCTCTAGGTCATAGTAAGCTTTCTGCGATTCACCAGTTAACAGAGGAGCCACCAGTCCAGCCCACTGCTCCTCAGGCCACTTTTCTCTTTCAGCGGTCCTTTCAAATGTGGTCAAAAATACCTCTGGATCATCCTCTCCAGTCATTTTTGTCAATAAACGACTCACCCCAAAGGACGCGGTATTAGTGGGACGGCTTTCCTCACTGGTCTGCGGACGTTGCTGCATTACTGCTTCCATCTGTTGTTGTAGTCTCTGCTCTTGCTTCTGCAACAGATCTATGAAGCGGGCCTCAGATTGCTGCTGGGCTCGTTGCTGAGCCTCCAGACTCTGTTGCAAAGTTGCGTTTGTCTGCTGCTGGGCTGCAAGGCTCTGTTGATGAGCTTGCTGCTGGGCTGCGAAGTTCTGTTGTTGAGCTGCAAGGCTCTGTTGATGAGCTGCAAGGCTCTTTTGCAAACCTGCATTTGTCTGCTGTTGATTGGCATTTGCTAGAGCCAGCTGCTTCAGTATCTCCTCCATGCTGGCTTAAAAAAAAACTGCCTGCATTCTCCACCAACTGTGAGGGGGTTAGCTCGGCAGCGGGTGTGTGTGACCCCCGGGATGGGCTCCCCACACAAAACAGGCCCAGCAAACGGAGGTTGTGGTTTTCAAAATCAAAAAGGTGCGGTTTATTTTCCATTTACAGTGACAAAACACAGCAAAGCAAAAGAAACATAACCAAAATAAATCCTGGTCAAGTTGACCTCTGACTAAACATACAGGTTTCCTAACTAACAACTGGGATCAGCCTAGTGCTGTCCTAGTCCCTAAGTCCCTGGTTTTAACTGTCCAAGCAAATAGCCACACAGGCTTTGTCTCACCGCACAGGGGTTCACTCTCCCTAGACAGTCCACACAGGTCTGGTTCCAGGCATGAGCTAACATCTAATGAAGCTGGGAGTTCTTATAGAGGCCTAAATGAGCTGACAAGCTTCAGCTGGTCTCATCAACTCCCTGTCTGCACGACGCCCAGCCCTCTCCCTAGAGGTATGAGTCATCCATGAGCCCACTAGCCTTAGCTGGGCTTATACAACTCTCCACCTAGTTGTATAAGTCGGCGTAAAGCCTGAATCTGGGCGAAATATATCTACCCCCCTGGATGCAACCAGGTGACTTTACCTTCCTGCTGTCACAATAGATAATGGCACTCTAATACTCTAATTATTTTAATTAAAAATATCGAAACATCTAAGTACTTTTTTTTTTCCTAATCAATATAAAGCTGTCACATGACCCAACTCTCTCCCAGCCTGTCTGTAGGGAAACGGTGGATTCCGTCACATTCCCACCCTCCTACTTCACAGTGCATCCCCCTTACCTTGTGCTGCTGCCGGGAAGAAGCTGGAAGCAGAACTGGGAAGCAGAAAGTGCAGGGTCTGGAGGAATACTATAAGGGGGGCTGGAGACTGCTGAATGCTGAGACCGGGGAGGCGGAGATGAGGGGGTGCTGCGGCTGCACAGAGAGGTACAGGATATGTAGGAGGAGTTCTGTCTTCTCGGCTGCTGACTGCAGAGACAAGGTGGGGGCGGAGATGAGGGGGTTCCGCAGGTGCAGGAGATGTGCAAAGGCAGCATGAGACGGCCTGGCGGGCCGTGTGTTTGACACATGTGGCATAGGCCATAAACTAGGACGCAACCCTTCAACTTTGAAAACGGCTTACTGTATGTAAGGCTGGTTCACACCTAATGCAGTCCAGTGCATTTTTATCCACTTCCCCCCCCCCCCGTCCTATAGACAAATGACTGCCGGGCGAAAAATTTGTCGTTCCTGGTGGACGTTATAGGATGTCCTCCCGGAATTCAACTTGCACGTGCTGTGGCAAGATCTGTCACAGGCTGTGTGATGCCAGTTAACTGTACTGGGCTGCTGCCGGTACCATGTGATCGCTCTGACCAATCACAGATCACATGATAATTGTAATCAATGAATGGCTTCCATTCATGCCATTCACAATTGTGGTGCTAGCTGTGATTGGTCACAGTGATTACATGGTACAGACAGGACCAACTACAGCCCATCTGTACCATGTGATTATCTGTGGCCAATCATGGATAATCGCAGCAATACACACTGAATCAATTTATTCAGTAAAAATGGTTGCTTATAACTGTGAAATTCACTGATATAAGCAATCATAATGTGTAAAAAAAAAAAAAAAAAAATTCTTATCACTTCCCCAGGGTAGTACAACATTACTGTAGTAACATTTTATTGCTCTGGTCAGGGCATGGTAACAAAAAATAAAGAAAAAATAAAATTGCTAAATTTTTTTTTTTCTTTTAACATGCTGTCACCAAGCTGAAAAATGGCATGGACATGAAGGGGGTGAAAGTGTCTGGTATTGAAGTGGTAATCTGCATCAAAAACACATGCACATTGCTGGAACATGCTGCATTTTTTTCTGTATGGAATGCATCTGGAGTGCGGCAAAACGCAACGGAGCGCATGTAACTACACTAGAAATGCACAGGCATACACAAGTCCTGAATTGAGATGAAGAAAAAAATGCACCAAAGCGTGCGTGCGCGTGTGTGTGTGTATATGTATGTAGCCCATACCACCCTGTTTCTGCTTTTCTGCCATTTCTGCAGTCAGGGTACACCTGCTACTTGCCCGGTATCCCCCCTTTTTGTGTAGAGAGGGGCGAGCCGTGTTAATGTTTTTGGGTCTTGCGGCGAGTTACCTCTCCAGAGTGGATCCCTGGCCTCCGTTGTCTGGGGAAGAAAGTCTCTTTGAATAAAGCCAATGTCCACACAGGGGTAAAACCCGAGCAACAAGGTTTTATTATTTTCTTGAGGTAAAACTTTGAAGAATGAGAGAGTAGAAACGACAGAGTAGGGGAAGGTTCAGGCACGCAGCACTTGGAGAACACTTTAGTCGCCACTCAAGCCTGAGTGGGTATTGTTCACCCGGATAGTCGGATGCAGCAGCAGAGCCTCGGGCTAAAGGTGCCCGAGACCAAACACACGCATCCCGTGCCATGAGGGCCACAAGACACACTCACTGGACCAGCGGTCCCCCCCAACGCCTTGGGGTCCCCCTGGAATCACCTCACGCCAAATGGCATCTTCACCTTTTGTACCCTCTCCCAGCATGCACAGCGGGTAGACCACACCCACTGCATGGCTGCCGAGAGAAGACACCCAAGGTGCTGTGATACCCCCGTGATCCAGCCTGTGCCGGAGGTGACAGTGCCAGCTGCAGGAAAAGGAGAATAACACTGCCGAGCAGTATCACACCCAGAGCAGAGCAGACAATTTGAACCATAATTGGTCTGAGCCCAACTACTGGCTCAGACTGCCCCTAAATTTGCACAAAATTGGGGTGGGCGCTGTGTGTGTGTGTGTGTGTGTGTGTGTATACAAGTATACAGTGCGTTGCTAAAGTATTCGGCCCCCCTTGAACTTTTCATCCTTTTGCCACATTTCAGGCTTCAAACATAAAGATATAAAATTTTAATTTTTTGTGAAGAATCACCAACAAGTGGGACACAATTGTGAAGTGGAACGAAGTCTATTGGATTTTTGAAACTTTTTTAACTAAGAAAAAAATGAAAAGTGGGGCGTGCAAAATTATTCGGCCCCCTTGCGTTAATACTTTGTAGAGCCACCTTTTGCTGCGATTACAGCTGCAAGTCGCTTGGGGTATGTCTCTATCAGTTTTGCACATCGAGAGACTGAAATTCTTGCCCATTCTTCCTTGCAAAACAGCTCGAGCTCAGTGAGGTTGGATGGAGAGCGTTTGTGAACAGCAGTTTTCAGCTCTTTCCACAGATTCTCGATTGGATTCAGGTCTGGACTTTGACTTGGCCATTCTAACACCTGGATACGTTTATTTGTGAACCATTCCTTTGTAGATTTTGCTGTATGTTTGGGATCATTGTCTTGTTGGAAGATAAATCTCCGTCCCAGTCTCGGGTCTTTTGCAGACTCCAACAGGTTTTCATCCAGAATGGTCCTGTATTTGGCTGCATCCATCTTCCCCTCAATTTTAACCATCTTCCCTGTCCCTGCTGAAGAAAAGCAGCCCCAAACCATGATGCTGCCACCACCATGTTTCACAGTGGGGATGGTGTGTTGAGGGTGATGAGCTGTGTTGCTTTTACGCCAAACATATAGTTTTGCATTGTGGCCAAAAAGTTCGATTTTGGTTTCATCGGACCAGAGCACCTTCTTCCACATGTTTGGTGTGTCTCCCAGGTGGCTTGTGGCAAACTTTAGACAAGACTTTTTATAGATATCTTTGAGAAATGGCTTTCTTCTTGCCACTCTTCCATAAAGGCCAGATTTGTGCAGTGTACGACTGATTGTTGTCCTGTGGACAGACTCTCCCACCTCAGCTGTAATTCTCTGCAGTTCATCCAGAGTGATCATGGGCCTCTTGGCTGCATCTCTGATCAGTCTTCTCCTTGTCTGAGCTGAAAGTTTAGAGGGACAGCCAGGTCTTGGTAGATTTGCAGTGGTCTGATACTACTTGCTTTTCAAAATGATCGCTTGCACAGTGCTCCTTGGGATGTTTAAAGCTTGGGAAATCTTTTTGTATCCAAATCCGGCTTTAAACTTCTCCACAACAGTATTACGGACCTGCCTGGTGTGTTCCTTGGTCTTCATGATGCTCTCTGCGCTTTCAACAGAACCCTGAGACTATCACAGAGCAGGTGCATTTATACAGAGACTTGATTACACACAGGTGGATTCTATTTATCACCATCAGTCATTTAGGACAACATTGGATCATTAACCACCTCGCGCCCGCCGTACGAGAATATACGGCTGCAAGGTGGTTGTCAAATGCCGGGAGGCCGTTATTATACGGCCTCCTCTATTTGGCCACTGGGGGCGCGCGCGCACGTGCCCGGCGCTTCACTGCAATGCCGATGCGCGTGCCTGGCGGCCGCGATGTCCGCCAGGCACCCGCAATCGGCGGTTACAGAGACAAGGACATGGATCTCTGTGTGTAAACACAGAGATCCATGTCCTGTCAGGGAGAGGGGACCGATGCTGTGTCCCTTGTACATAGGGACACAGATCGGTCTCCTCCCCCAGTCAGTCCCCTCCCCCCACAGTAAAAATCACTAATAGGGAACACATTTAACCCCTTCCTCGCCCCTAGTGTTAACCCCTTCCCTGCCAGTCACATTTATACAGTAATCAGTGCATATTTATAGCACTGTTCGCTGTATAAATGTGAATGGTCCCAAATTAGTGTCAAAAGTGTCCGATGTGTCCGCCATAATGTCAGTCACAAAAAAAATCACTGATCGCCGCCATTACTAATAAAAAAAAAAAAATTATAAAAATGCCATAAAACTACCCCCTATTTGGTAAACGCTATAACTTTTGCGCAAACCAATCAAACGCTGATTGCGATTTTTTTTTTTTTATACCAAAAATATGTAGAAGAATACGTATCGGCCTAAACTGAGGAAAAAAATATAAAAAAAAAAAAAAAATTGGGATATTTATTATAGCAAAGTGTAAGAAATATTGCTTTTTTTTTCAAAATTGTCGCTCTAATTTTGTTTATAGCGCAAAAAATAAAAACCGCCGAGGTGATCAAATACCACCAAAGGAAAGCTCTATTTGTGCGGAAAAAAAGAACGTCAATTTTGTTTGGGAGCCACGTCGCACGACCGCGCAATTGTCATTCAAAGCGTGACAGTGCTGAAAGCTGAAATTTCGCCTGGGCAGGAAGGGGGTATATGTGCCCAGTAAGGAAGTGGTTAAGAGATCCTCGCTGAACTTCTGGAGTGAGTTTGCTGCACTGAAAGTAAAGGGGCAGAATAATTTTGCATGCACCACTTTTCAGTTTTTTATTTGCTAAAAAAGTTTAAAATATCTTCACAAAAAATTAAAATTTTATATCTTTATATTTGAAGCCTGAAATGTGGCAAAAGGATGAAAAGTTCAAGGGGGCTGAATACTTTCGCAAGGCACTGTGTGTGTGTGTGTGTGTATACAAGTATATGTGTGTGTATACAAGTATGTGTATATATATATATATATATATATATATATATATATATATATATATATATATATATATGTGTGTGTGTGTGTGTGTGTGTGTGTGTGTATGTATGTATGTATGTATGTATGTGTGTATGTGTGTGTGTGTATATATATATATATATATATATGTATATATAATTATAGCTTTATAGCTCTAATTATATATATATATATATATATATATATATATATATATATAATTAGAGCTGTTACTGATTAAAAATTTTGTGTTTGATTAATCGATTTTTTTTTTTAAATCGATTAATCAACTAATTTCGATTAATTATAACGCACATACAGATCCAACTGCTTTTTAGCTGATCTCCTTGCAGGCTGATTCCCAGTGCAGCTACCAACCACTGGAAAAATGGATAGCAGGATACAAAAAACACACAAAGGCAGCGCTCGATGGGAATAGCATTAAAACTTTTATAGTCTTCAAGTAGGTAACAAAATAAATATTGCACTGGAGTTAAAATCGATGTAGATACATAAACTGTAAAAATGGTGCGAGTAATACCAAACGGTAGCAAAAGCAGTCATAAAAAAGATGTAGCTAAGTATGATACTGGTATAAAAATGTGTACAACGATACCACTGCTGAATCCAGATGAGGAGGGGTTAACATCAATCCGACATGTAGATGTCCAGTGAAGGGAACTATCACAACTCCCAGTAGATGGCTGTAGAATCCCAGGTTGATAGAGGAAAGTGATAGAGGGAAGTGTAACAGCCCTTGCGTGTGGCAGATAGTAAGGTCCCGTCGGCATGCAGATATGAAGGCACAGCAAAGGAGCCCTTCAGATGGACACGGCAAGCCCCACTGGTGTCTGTGGCATCACCGGATCTCCGACGGAGCTCCCTGAAGACCCGGAATTTTGATCAATCAAAATAATTTTGATCGATCAAAAGACTTAATCGATTAATCGAGGAATTAATAGTTAATTTCCACAGCCCTAATATATATATATATATATATATATATATATATATATATATATATATATATATATATATATATATATATATATATATATTACATTTATGGATGGTTCAGCATTACTAAATTTGTGAAAAGAACAAACTTCATGTGAAAAATTGCGTTTTTTTTTTTTTTCTAGGTAATGTTTTTCTTCATGCTCTTTTTCACCTTAGTATAGCAGACTTGAAGCTTGCACAGTCTTGTGCATGTTACTTAAACTACTGTTTAACTGTATCCTAAAGCATATTGCTGTGTAAAGGATTTAGGTAATTCCCATGTTGTGCTTGATGGGCAGAGTAAACGAATTACTGCCCAATCTGCGTCATTGATCCTTGAACAACAGGATGTAAGTATTTGACACTTACTTCTGTTCACATTTGTCTTTGTGCTGTGAAGAATGAGAATATCCTCAACAAATGTGAAGGTGCTGCAAGATGTTGGAACTTGTATAGTGCTAAAATGCTTTCTAGGGAAAACAAATCCTAAGGCCCCTTTCACACGGAGGGTCCGTTCAGGTCCGCCTGTCAGTTTTTTAGGCGGACCCTAACGAATCCTCCATGTACCCCTATGGAGCCACGGATGTCAGCGGTGACATGTCCGCTGACATCCGACCCGCTCCGCCAAAGTGTGACGGAGGAAAACCCTATTTTTCCTTCCGTCGGCGGAGCGGATGACAACGGACTCTACGGTCCGTCGTCATCCGATCCCCTATAGGGGAGAGCGATGCTCTGACAGGGCGGTCCCTGCACAGTGTGCGGGGACCGCGCAGTCATCCGCCGGCTCAGCGGGGATCAACGGAGCGATCCCCGCTGAGCAAGCGGAGCTTCACGGGGCGGATCTTCACGGATCCGCCCCGTGTGAAAGAGCCCTTACTTTCTAAAGGTTAATTTGCCGTGTTTAGAGTCTATTGGCTTCATTAAGCTGTAATGCCTTTTTTAATATTACTTGCAGTGTGTTTAGGTGCAGTAACAATTGCAGGCCTATCGGAAATGAATGATGAATGTGCAGAAATGTATCTGCACAATTGAGATTATTTGCTCTCAAATGTTCTTCTGCCCACTTTCATGTAGCTAAAAAAATAATAGTAATGTGCATCAGCGTGCTTTACTAGGAAGCCACCCCAATGGGGATATAGACCCCAGTACAAATGTTAAGGTTGTAATCCTTCTCTGTCTGTCAACCCCCCCCCCCCCCCCCGCCCCCCAAAAAAAAAAAAGTTTTGGAAGGAGTTTGGCTCAAAAAAAAATTCCAGATCTGTATGCTCCATTGTGGTGTGTTGCAGGTTAACATGTACTGTAAAGCCCTGTACACACGATTGGTTTTACCGATGAAAAAAGTCCGATGGACTTTTTTCATCGGACAAACCGATCGTGTGTGGGCCCCATCGGTCTTTTTTCCATCAGTTAGAAAAAATAGAACATGTTTTAAATTTATCCGATGGGGAAAAAAAAAACATAGAAAATTCCGATCGTTTGTGGGGAACTCCATCAGACAAAAAACCCACGCATGCTCAGAATCAAGTCGAAGCATGCTCAGAAGCATTGAACTTCATTTTTCTCAGCTTGTCGGAGTGTTTTACGTCACAGCGTTTTGGGCGGTCGGATTTTTGACTGATGGTGTGTAGGCAAGACTGATGGAAGTCGGCTTCATCGGATTTCCGATGGAAAAATCCATTGGATTAGAATCCATAGGAAATCCGATCGTGTGTACAGGGCTTTGGGCAGTTCATTTATAACTATGGCCAATGCACCAAAAGGGATCACAAATCGGACATGACCCTTTTTTCCCTAGTCTATTGTGGAGCGCTGCAGCATGTGTTGGAGTGCCATTAAAAATGAACTTCACGAGAAGTCCTCGAAATGCCACCGTCGGAGACTTTACAACTCTATCCCATTTCTCATTATTTACATTCATTATGGCCAGACACCAGTGTGGGCTCTAGGGTCACCTCTTATGAGAAGCGGTGCTCACAGGGCATGGGCCAGAGAGACATAATCTCTACCATCTATGGGCTCTTAATAGAATCTTCCATGAAATTGACCTACAGGAGTGCCTGGGAAGCTGATTTAGATTTTGTCCAGGATCTGTAAGCTTGGCATAGCAACCCCCACCAGTCTTATAAGGGCATACTGAATGTATCGTTAATTGATGCTAATATAAAGGTTATGTCTAGATGGTATTTGGTTGGCTGTCAGAGCTTTGTCCCAGTGTGTCACCCTTTTGCTTTAGAGGTTGCCAAATGCCAGGGACAATGCTTCATATCAGGTGGGAATGTCCCAGACTCTGGGGCCTTTGGAGCAGAGTTTTTGCCCTTCCTTGATGAGTCACTGGGGCCAATATTCCACAATTCCCATAAGTTGCTGTTTTTAATGATCCTCTGGAGAAGGTTTCTTGATCCACTGAAAGGCTGGCCTTCTTTATTTTCTTTTCGGCCAAACTAACTATTCCTGGATCTTGGAAGAAGACCTCAGTTCCAGTCTCTCAAGTATGGTAAAGTGTCTCCTGGACGATGTCTCAAGAGAGAATTACGGGTATTATTTAGGACTTGAACAGCTGCTTTGAATGTTTTTGGGGCCCGTTACATGCATATTGACATTTAAACTGGTACGATTTGGGCTACATTGTACATTTTTCTTTGCAGTTCCTGGGATCCTTGCTCTTCTCTCCTCTTCCTCGCTTTCCTCTTTTTTTTTTTTTTTCTTTTGTGTATACTAGTGCTATAAATCATTGTACTATCTAGCCTTGCCAGTGATTTCCCCTAGTGAGAAGGGTGCCTTCTGTGGATACCTATGGCTTCATATTGGTAACGTATATCGCCACCATCTTCTTAGTCTGTTTGATGGCTGGGTTCTTTTGCTGTACGGTCTTGGGGCCAGTTCACACCAGATGCAGTTCCGTGTGCTTTTTATCTGCACTAAAAATGCATGCACAGTGTTTTTCCAAGTATTCCAATGGCTCTAGTTTACACAATGCAGTCAGTTTCCAGTGCATAAACTGACCGGAAACTGACTGCATGGTGTGAACTAGAGCCATTGTAATACATGGAAAACACTGTGCATGCATTTTTAGTGCAGATAAAAAGCACACAGAACTGCATCCGGTAGTTACCATTTGGCTATCTGTGTATGACGATCTACTTTATGTTGAATGACTATATAAAACATTTTCAACAAAAATTATTGAAAGAAAAATGAACTGCACGACACTTAAGGCCCATGGCTGCCACCTTTTTGTTTTACTACTGTCCACAAATGGGATATTATCAGGGCTGCCAATAGAGTAGAGGTAATGTCGCTATACCGGGCCCAGGCTGTCTGTTAGAGGCCCCAGTGCAGCGCCATTCTATAGTGCAAACGGGTACCTTGCTTCAAGCATAAAAGCAGAAGGAAGAAAAAATGTTTACCACCTCCAGACTACTATAGCGTTGGTTGGATGATTGTGCAGCATCATTCCTGTTTCTGTTACTCATTTAAAGTATATCTATAGCTGACAACAGTTGGTCTTCTATTTTTTTTCTTTTTTTTTAACTGCTTTGGCTAGATTGTGGAAGGGTCCTCACTGGGGAGATTTGCCCCTTTTTTTTTTTTATTTGTCCCAATGACATTTGAAGTGGGGATTGAATCTTGTAATGAGGACACCTGTTCGAGTGACATATCTTGTACATACCATAAGGTGATACATCTTATACAGTTTATCCATATCTTACCATAAGGTATTGACTCTCAGTGCAGTGGGCAGTGATTTATGCTGCAGAGAACAGCTCTTGTGTGTAGTGACATGGGAACAATTCTCTGCAGTATTCTGTGATCCCAGGCCAAAGATGACAGCCTGGGTTTACAGGAGGTGGGTTGAATGATGTTAGGACCGGCTGGGCTAGAGGGAGTGAAAAGTCTGCAGGGGACAGCAGGGAAGATCAGATAACATTACAATTTTTATTTTTATAATTTATTTGTATTCCTTTTGTACTTTTATATACTACTGTAAGTATAAAATATACATAATACACAACACTGTATACAATCCATTATAACATCAGTTCATCTAGATGCAATCTTTAAAGAGGAGTATGGCCAAAGCTCTTTTGACCATTCTTCTCATGTGGGTCACAAGGAGTGCACTTAGTTCTGCTTTCCTGTGACCCAGAACTGGCCAACAATGGGCTAAAGTCCTCTGTTGTCAAAGACCTGCGCCAGATTCTGCAAAGAGCCTGACCATAATTTTGGGATCCACCCAGATTCCTGACCATCAGCTGGCTCAGCCTCTCCTGCCCCCTCTGTAGTCTGGAGTTCTTGTGAATGCTGGAGGGGCAGAGAACAGAGCAGGGTCGGACAGTCGCCACTCTGCTCAGAGCATACCCGAGAACTGAGTGATCAGCAGTTACAGGAATGCTCACTTCTCAGGCTAAGGCCCCTTTCACACGGAGGGTCCGTTCAGGTCCGCCTGTCAGTTTTTTAGGCGGACCTGGACGGACGCTCCATGTAGCCCTATGGAGCCACGGATGTCAGCGGTGACATGTCCGCTGACATCCGCTCCGCCAAAGTGTGACGGAGGAAAACCCTATTCTTTCTTTCCGTCGGTGGAGCGGATCGGATGAACACGGACAGACGGTCCGTGTTCATCCGATCTCCCCATAGGGGAGAGCGGCGCTCTGACAGGGCGGTCACTGCACAGTGTGCGGGGACCGCCCAGTCATCCGCCGGCTCAGCGGGGATCAACTGAGCGATCCCCGCTGAACAAGCAGAGCTTCACGGGGCGGATCATGACTGATCCGTCCCGTGTGAAAGAGCCCTTAGAGGTGGCCTGGGACAGCTGCATCATCAGACCAATGCACTTCTTCTGCACTTCTCCTTTTTTAAATTCTTGACTTTTGATTAAAAGTTGGTGTTCTGCTACCTGTTTGCACTATCACAACCCTTGCTGATACTCCCTGTCCAAGCCTGATCAGGAAATGGTAATATTGACTGATTTGTGTTGCTTCCCCCTGAGACCAGCAAAAGCCAGTAGCACTTCTTCATAGAATTGATGGAAATTCCTATCTGTAGAAAACTCTTGTGTTGAACGAGGGTTGGAAATGTACGGCCAGACACTATGTATCCGTATGATTATAAAAGGCAATCGGCGCGCACAAATAAAATATAACAAAAAAGGGAACTGCAAGCTGGACACCAACGGGCAATCGCAAAAACCTCAAATGCAGATATAAGTAAGTAAAAACGGTGCAGCACAGTAAATGAAGTCCATAAACGCAAGTGTATGGCAGTAAGACGATGATGGGACACCACGTGATAAGGACAGTCTTCAAATGATAATATCAAGGTGACAGGTCCTCCACCATTAGAAGTGAACACTCTTACCAGGTGTAATGGACGTCACCCGCGATCCATGTGTATTCACTTGCGGCTCTCACACTGCTGTTTTTTTATGCAAGGCTGTTGTGCCTACCTTGGCTCGTACTTTTGTTTTTAAAGCCTCTCTATTTTTGGAATAAATACGATCTTTTATAGTCTACATACACTCAGATCGTTTCCATCATTTTTATTCCTACATACGTTTGCACGATTGATGCCTGTCTGTCACCTTGCTGGACCGAATCATCGTCATCACTCCATCTGTGGGATCAAGCGCTATTGACCATTTGTTCATTCAGTGGTCCATCACACCTGGTAAGAGTGTTCACTTTTAATGGTGGAGGACCTGTCACCTTGATATTATCATTTGAAGACTTTCCTTATCACGTGGTGTCCCCCCATCGTCTTACTGCCATACATATTAGTTTATGGACTTTATTTACTGCGCTGCACCGTTTTTACTTACTATGTATTCGTAGGCAGCTTTGGGTTTAGGCTCTGTTCACATTTCAAATCAGGGGCGTAATCGCTACTTTCTTTTTCGTACATCACGGGACACAGAGCGACATAGTCATTACTAATGGGTTATATAGATACCGTCAGGTGCTGGCACTGGCAACTTCCAAAACCGGAAGTACCCTCCCCTATATAAGCCCCTCCCATCCGGGAGCACCTCAGTTTTTTGCCAGTGTCTAAGGTGTTGGCCAAGAAGAAACATGTGTTTTTCACTGAGCTTGCGTACAGGTTCTTTTGGGCCTCAGTAAGCTATTCCGGATCCGACCAAAAAAGCTTCATAGCTAAACGGTCGGTACCCGGGCCTTGCAGAGAAGAGCAAGGTTTTGCCTGTAATGCTTCTCTTAGGAGAGCTGGACCCTGGGATCCAGAGCTCTGGTCATACCCACGACCAAGATGTTTTCTGTGCAGGGTGCTATACAGGTCCAGGGGAGTGGAATCCTTGGGAACCCGGTCCCTGAAGGTTTGATTACAATGCCTGCCGTGATAGGTGAAGTTTGGGCTTTTGTGGACCAAACAAAGTCCTGCGGCGGGGAACAGGTAAGTGGGGGCCCCCAGGAACTTGGTTCTATTGGGGGACCCCCAAGCCTAATTTGTCTTTCTGTCTGTTACCTAATGGTATTCCCGCAAGATTCTGTGCATGCCTGTAACTACTAAAAAAATGTAATAATTTTTAATGGTGGTCAAGAAAAAAAAAAAAAAAAAAAAAATTTTTATATATATATTTAATATATTAGACTGCGGTACCTGTGTTTGTCCACTAGAGGCCGCTGTGGAATGTTTTCTTGTCATGTGGACTAGTTTCTTCTCAGCAGAGCAAAGTCCAGGCAGTTGGTGAGTTCTCTTATAGGAAACTGCTTCCTCTGCCATGTTGCAGTGCTCGTCCATCCCCCGGCCTGCGGCAAAGAGGGGCCCTGGCTCCTGTCCCTTTTGTTTCCATTTCTGAAATTAGCGCCGAAGGCGCACGTGGCCGCGCGCGTGCGCGTGCACGCGCCTCTATATATAGAGGTGAGCCGGAAAAGGGGGCGGAGCCTGGGGGATGACGCTCTGTGCGCGCCGCAGCGCTTCTGCGCATGTGCGGGCGTCCCAGCAGGTTTAAAAACCACAATATTGTAGTAAGCTGGCTATGAAGTACAGAGACAGAGCTGGCAACATTTAAAGGCATACAGCAAGCGGTTGATACAGGCACATTAGTAGACACCAACTGTTTCTTATAGCAGCATTTATGCTAGACTATTATCAGTAACTGGTGTATTTCGGCTGGAATACCTCAGCTTTGTGGCTTAGGAATATGCCGTCTAAAAACTCCGGGACTAGAAATTCCAGGAGGAATAGGGGGTCTCCATCGGGCTCTGAGGATCTTGGGCATGCTTTTGGCTGCACCAGTCTCCCCTGAAGAATCAGAGGTTAGTGACCGTAGGGCACCCCCAGGAGTACCTGGTACTGTGGCTGTCCTCAGTTCACCTGCTCCTGTGTATGTAACAGAGGAGGTTTTTTCCTCAGCTCTGGGAGGGCTGGAAGAGAGATTGTCAGCATTGATCGCTGCTTCCCTGTCACAGGAGAAAAGCGCTCGATCTCCGTCTCCTCCCTCAGAGTGCCTGTTAACAGAGCAACAGTCCCATACAGAGGTCGACCTACCTGAGGGGGATCAGGATGAGGTCGATTCGGTTGCAGAGGAATCAACAGTGGAAGAGCCGTTCTCAGCATCACATGCTGAAAGGTTATGGGTTCAGTCCCTGACTAATATGGTCCGATCAGCATTTAAAATGCCACTTGCGGAGCCATCCTCCACTTCTGTCTCCTCGTTGGGGTCGCTAAAAGCTCCCCAGACTGTTTGTTCCTTTCCGATCCATCCTTTACTGGAGGGGCTCATTTACCAGGATTGGGAGCATCCTGACAAAATATTTACTCCTCCCAAGAGATTTCCGGTGGTCTATCCTATGGAGGATAAGTTCATCAGAAAATGGAGGGTCCCTACAGTGGACGCAGCCATCTCTTGTGTGAATAAATCACTGACATGTCCGGTGGAAAATGTCCAAATGTTCAAGGACCCAATAGATAAAAAATTGGAGTCCTTATTGAAATCTGCTTTTTCTACAGCAGGATTGGTGACACAACCAGCAGTGGCAGCTATTGGGGTCTGCCAAGCAGTGAAGGATCAGTTGAAACAGGTCTTAAGGGACTTGCCAGATCAGCAGGCTCTTGCCCTAGCTGATCTACCTAGAGCCTTATGCTTTGCGGTGGACGCTATAAAGGATTCAATCCATCAGGCCTCCCGCCTTACGCTGTCTGTAGTACATATGCGCAGGCTTCTATGGCTCAAAAACTGGTCTGCTGAAGCTCCCTGTAAAAAATTGCTGGTCAGCTTCCCATTTCATGGGGAGCGCTTATTCGGGGAAGACCTGGACAAGTATATCCAGAGAATTTCCAGCGGTAAAAGTACACTTTTGCCGGTTAAAAATAGAGTTAGAGGTCCCTCTTTTAAGAGGCCGGCTTCTCCAGTCCCTAGGGCATCGGCTGTGAAACAGTTCCGACGGCCTCCTCGGTCAAATCCCGGAGGTAGAAATCAGGGACAGTTGCAGGGTAACAAGAAGCCCTGGAGCAGGAGAGGTACAAAACCTCCCCCAAAGTCAAATGCATGAAGGGTTGCCCCCACCCAATCGGGTGGGGGGAAGACTTCAGTTGTTCACAGAGACCTGGCGGGACACGATCCGAGACAGATGGGTGCTCTCCGCAGTAAATCTGGGATACAAATTGGAGTTAAAAAACTCCCCTTCTTCCCGCTTTATAAGGTCAAACGTGCCAAGGGATCCCCAGAAGAGAGGATCCCTCCTGTTGGCACTAGAACAATTATTGCTACAAGCAGTAATTATAGAGGTTCCCCTGGAAGAGTGGGGGTTCGGGTTTTACTCAAACCTCTTTACAGTTCCGAAGCCAAACGGGGACGTGAGGCCCATACTAAATTTAAAAGGGCTAAACAAATTCCTGCATATCAGGACTTTCCGGATGGAGTCGATCCGATCGGTAGCCACTGCCCTACAAGGGGAGGAATGGTTAGCCTCGATCGACATCAAGGATGCTTATTTGCACATTCCCATCTTTCCAGCCCACCAAAAATGTCTACGCTTTGCGGTAGAAGGCCGCCATTTTCAGTTCAGAGCCTTACCCTTCGGTCTGGCCACAGCACCAAGAGTGTTCACAAAAATTTTGGCCCCGTTATTGGCCAATCTAAGAACACGAGGTGTAACGATAATGGCATATCTAGATGACTTGTTGCTGATAGACCACTCAGTGGAAAAACTAGAAGTGGTTGTTCACGAGACAATCAAGTATCTGGAATATCACGGTTGGATTATCAACCGAGACAAGTCAGCCCTAAAACCAGTCAAAAGTCTGGAATACTTGGGGCTAAGGCTGGATTCAGACCAGAGAAAAATTTTCTTGCCTCAAGAAAAGGGGTCGTCTTTGAGAGATTTGATCCACTTAGTGGGCTCAAAAAGACAGCCATCCATACGCTTGTGCATGAGGCTGCTGGGAAAGATGGTGGCATCATTCGAAGCAGTACCCTACGGTCAATTCCATTCAAGGAAGTTGCAAAGGGCCATACTGTCAGCCTGGAACAAAAAAGTTCAGGCTCTGGACTTACCAATGTCCTTGTCCCCTTCCGTTCGCAGGAGCCTCCGCTGGTGGTTGGTTCCCCAGAATCTGGAAAGAGGGAAATCCTTCAGTCCGATTTCCTGGAAGGTGGTCACTACAGATGCCAGCCTTGTAGGCTGGGGAGCAGTACTGGAGCAATGGTCTCTCCAGGGCAAGTGGTCAGAAGCAGAAAAGGCCCTGCCCATCAATCTCTTAGAGATACGAGCAGCCCGGTATGCCCTAGTAGCATGGACATCCAAACTCCAAGGGTCCCCTGTCAGAGTTCAATCAGACAATGCCACAGCAGTGGCATATATCAATCGTCAGGGGGGCACCAGGAGTCGTGCAGCCCAAAGGGAAGTAAATTACATCCTGAGATGGGCAGAAAAATATGTCCCAGCCATATCTGCGGTATTCATTCCAGGAGTGGAAAATTGGAAGGCGGACTTTCTAAGTCGCCAACAATTATGCCCAGGGGAATGGTCCCTTCATCCCGAGGTTTTCCGGACAATATGTCAGCGGTGGGGAACACCGGATGTAGATCTGCTAGCATCCAGATTCAACACAAAAGTGGACAGGTTTGTCTCTTGGACAAGGGATCCCCTAGCTTGCGGCTCGGATGCCCTAGTGTTCCCTTGGGATCAGTTCAAGCTGATATATGCATTCCCACCGCCACAATTGTTACCTCGATTACTCCGCAGAATCAGGGTAGAAAAGAAACCAGTGATTCTGGTGGCTCCAGCGTGGCCCCGAAGAGCATGGTACGCGGAGATTGTAAAAATGTCTGTGGGGAGTCCTTGGACCCTCCCACATCGTCCGGACCTGCTTTCGCAGGGACCGATATACCACCCTTCCTTACCAGCCCTAGGTTTGACGGCCTGGCTATTGAAGCCCACATTCTAAAAAAGAGAGGGCTCTCTAATGCTGTGGTGTCTACCATGATCAATGCCAGGAAACCGGTATCCAGGCAGATCTACTATAGAATCTGGAAGGCGTACATCGCCTGGTGTGAGGCCAGAAAATGGCATCCACGTAAATACGTAATAGGTAGGATTCTGGACTTCCTACAATGGGCTGTAGATAGGAAGCTTGCCTTGAGTACTATCAAGGGTCAGATTTCGGCCTTGTCAATATTTTTTCAAAGGCCCTTGGCTTCGCATTCACTAGTCAAAGCCTTTATACAAGGAGTGATGCGTATTAGTCCTCCGGTTAATATTCCCATATGTCCATGGGATCTAAACTTGGTTCTGTCAGTTCTACAGAAACAACCATTTGAACCATTACAGCATATTTCCTTGGTGCTTCTCACCAGGAAATTGATTTTTCTAGTAGCCATTTGTTCGGCTAAAAGAGTGTCGGAATTAGCAGCTATGTCCTGTAAGGAGCCATATCTGGTTATCCATAAGGACAGAGTAGTGTTACGTCCTCATCCAGCCTTTCTTCCTAAGGTGGTATCGAGGTTTCATTTGAACCAAGATGTGGTTCTTCCTTCTTTTTTCCCCAAGCCTACTTCGGTAGAGGAAAAGTTATTGCATTCTTTGGATGTAGTAAGAGCAGTTAAAGCTTATCTAAAAGCCACTGCTCCAGATTCGCAGAACGGATACTTTGTTTATTCTGCCGGAAGGCCCCAGAAGGGGTCAGGCAGCGTCAAAATCTACTTTAGCCAAGTGGATTCGACAGGTCATAATACAAGCCTATGGCTTGAGAAGTAGACCGCCTCCGTTCAAAGTTAGGGCGCACTCCACGAGAGCAGTTGGAACTTCATGGGCAGTGCATCACCAGGCCTCCCTGGCTCAAATCTGTAAGGCCGCAACATGGTCTTCAGTACACACGTTTACTAGGTTCTACCAGGTGGACGTTAGAAGTCAGGAGGATGTCGCCTTTGGGCGCAGTGTGTTGCAGGCCGCAAAAGATCCTCATGTCTGATAGCGCTCAGCTTATATATGGTGTATCCCCCCCCTCATTTGGCATTGCTTTAGGACATCCCATTAGTAATGACTATGTCGCTCTGTGTCCCGTGATGTACGAAAAAGAAAATAGGATTTTTATAACAGCTTACCTGTAAAATCCTTTTCTTGGAGTACATCACGGGACACAGAGCTCCCACCCCTCTTTGGGGACACTTATTGCTTTGCTACAAAACTGAGGTGCTCCCGGATGGGAGGGGCTTATATAGGGGAGGGTACTTCCGGTTTTGGAAGTTGCCAGTGCCAGCACCTGACGGTATCTATATAACCCATTAGTAATGACTATGTCGCTCTGTGTCCCGTGATGTACTCCAAGAAAAGGATTTTACAGGTAAGCTGTTATAAAAATCCTATTATTCTGCCCGCGATTTGCAATAGCAGCAAATCGCAGGATGCCTGTGAATCCCGGTGTGTTGCCCGTCAATTTCAATAGCAGCCCAAATACGGCGCGATGTTCCCGCGATTAATCGGGCGACAATCGCGGTAGAATCGTGGGACGCCTGTCGCCCAAAAAAAGTACATAAGCTTCTTTAGGGTGATTGGGCATAATTTCTATTTGTATGATTTTACCACGATTATACGCCAAGAAGTGAACTCAGCCTTAATGTACTACTGTTTAAGGCTGCATTCACACTACAGCGTTTTAAAACGCGTGCAGATTTGCCGTGAATCTGCCCACGATTTGGTAGCGCTGATGTGTGAATGACAAATTGTGGAAATCTCATTTGAGTGACACCTCAAATTGCGGTGAGGGTTTGCCATGATTGTCGCATTTTAAAATGTGCGGCAATCTGAAGCATGTCTCCCAGAAGAAGCTCCAAAACTTTTTTGGGGCGACATGCCTCCCGCGATGCGGATTGCCGCCATTGCATCACGTTTTATCGTGCGAAAATCGCGGCAGACCCCCACTGCGATTTAAGGTGTCTTTCAAATGAAAGGCATCTTAAATGTGAGTCCCGCGATTTTGTCGTTCACACATCAGCGCTTTCAAATCGTGGGCAGATTCGCGCCAAATCTGCTTGCGATTCAAAACACTATAGTGTGAATGCAGCCAAGGGATGAATCAAATGGATTTTTGTTTTTGACTTAGAATATTAATTTTCTTCTGCAGGTGACAAGAGAAAAGGAGGATGGCTAAGGACCGTGCACACAGGAATTGTGAATTAAAAAATAGTTGATACTTTTCTTTTTCAAATGCCAAAGACATCCCAGTGGGAATAAGAGATAATTGGTTTTATGTGGTGCACAAATAATTGAGAGAATCATGTCAAAGAAAACCAGAGCCAAAGGAGACAAGTGTGAAGGGGAGATGGAGGCCTTTCAGGTGGCCAACGAGGAACTCCGGACAAAACTTACGCAAATCCAAATAGAAAATCAGCAGGAGAAAAGTAAGGTACTGTATATCCAGAGTGCTGGCTGACATGTATATATTCATCAAGAGTTTTTAGGTTTAAAGTAGAACTAAACACAAATCCTTTTTATTATTTTTTTTGGATAGAGTAAGGGAGGGTTATAACCCCTGCCACTTTTACCATCTGAGTCCCATTGGGGAGATTTACCTTCACTTCCTGTCCCATAGCCAAAACAGGAAGTGTGAGATTCATTGGGGGACCCCCAG
This sequence comes from Rana muscosa, assembly GCA_029206835.1. Taxonomy (NCBI): domain Eukaryota; kingdom Metazoa; phylum Chordata; class Amphibia; order Anura; family Ranidae; genus Rana; species Rana muscosa. The sequence continues at coordinate 104,200,805 of CM055116.1, read as the reverse complement.
ATCACCAGAATGTGTTCCCCCCATTGGAAGATTTTCCCTCTGATGCTTTTCTGGGGACAATCCAAGATTAGATCATTTCTTTTCGCTTTCACTATCAATAATAGTGGTACACAGGACAAATAGAGAGGGTGAATCTCCCCAACGAGGGCACAGACAGCAATAAAAACCTAAAAGATGTTCTAATCCCCCTCCACCCTGTCCAAAACAAAAAAAAATGCCTTTAGTTATAATTTAAAAAGAAAAAGGCTTGCCTAAAGAATAAACAACCAGAATAAAACCTCCTATACAAAAGTGTGATATTCCCGTGAAAGGTATTGAGAATAACTCCACAGCATGGGGATATGGCCTCTAGCCTTGCTGCCCTCTCGGATTGGGGACCTCCTGAAGCCACTACAAAAAACGAACAAGAGGGCGCACCAACCATTATATTTATTAAGAAAAAATTGTCTAAATTTATACTCATAAACAGATAAATTAATATCTCTATTCAAGCTACTCAACCGTAGCCCTGTAGTTTTTGGTACAACAATTCCAAAATACAGGGGGACCCTTCTGGACTCATTACTGACTGACACACATTTCGAAGGCAACACCTTCTTCCTCAGAGCCTCTTTTGTTCATTTTTTGTAGTTACTTAAAGTATATCGAAGGCCGAACTTTTTTGTTTTGTTTTTGGATAGCAGGCTAAATGCGTTTTTTTTTTTTCTTTGTGCTGTCTGTGTTCCTTTTTGGGGAGGTTTGCCATCCATTCCTTTTTTTTTTCTCTCCCTGACGGAGCAGCAGATTGCAGGTGTAAGGCCATTCTGCCTGCTGCCCGAGTTCAGCGCTGTTAACAGACCCTTATATAACACAGTTGTGGTTGGGATTACGTGCACACAAGCTCTAAAGGCTTTAATTGACTTTCACCTTCCTCCGGCAGTCTGTGCAGAGTCATCCTTTTCAGTCTTGTGATCAGGCAGCAGACAGGTTGGCCTTACAAATCTGTAGGGCACTGTCACTTGGCTGACATGTCTGCTCCGAGAGGGAGAAAATACAAGTCATATACACTTGTACCCAACAGGCATACCTCCCAACTCTTTGAGATGGGAAGGAGGGATACCTATTGGCAAAAGTATGTAGGCATAGGACACACCTCCCTGCCACGCCCACTTAAAGGAGAATTCTGCAAAACAAAATTGTGCTTTTTTTTTTTTTTTTTTTTTTTTTTTTTTTTTCTACTACTACTACTACTACTACTACTACTACTACTACTACTACTACTACTCCTTTTCCTTTATACTGGCTTTTGAAATTGACAAATGCAGCAATTTAGAAAAGCACTGGGAAACACATTTTGAAGGATAAATAGTGCATTTTATATACAACTATATAGATCAGACCAAAATGAGGGACAATTGAGGAGAAAAGGAGGACAGAGAAACTTTGTTGCAAATCGGGGACAGTCCCTCGAAATCAGGGGCAGTTGGGAGCTATGCCAACAGGTAATACAGCAGTATTTTAACTTTAAAGAGTGAAGATAAAGATTTTTTAAATGCCAATTTCTGATTTGGTTCTCTCTAACCTTCTAAAGCGCGGGTTCCAGGCATAATTACATTTTTTTTTTTTTTTTTTTTGCAAGCTAAAATTAATCATATAGCTCCCCAATCGTTCCAGAAATCATCGCCAACAATTGCCTTATAACCTCCAGCTCATGTTGTGGCCGTATCCATCATATGTGTGGGCATGTGAAGTCCAGTTCCTTTTTCTTCCTGGTTTTCAGGGAGAGGTGCATCCTGGGCGATTTTTAGACACAGTAATGCCCAGAGACTCCTGGGAAATGAGTGTCATCAATTTCCCAGGAGGCAATGGGGTCTTGTGACAGGAAGTTGAACCACCTAGGACTAGGAACATTACGAAATCTGCCTAGTAACAGCCAGATAGAAGTGGTAAAATAATTTTTTTATTTTTTACATTAAAGGTAAGCTGTTAATAGAAAGTTCATTTTTAGGGTGGAACTCCGCTTTAATTGGGCAGTACCCTGTTCACACTATTGGTTGCAGTAACGTAGTATGTGCATTGGTGCAATGGAGTGCCATTCATTCTGAATGAACCTTTTCAGTGCATTTGCTAACTAAATTGTGTTGCCATGGTTTGCCAAAATGACTGCATTAACCTTATTTGGCGTGTTGGGTAGCCCATTTAAATTAATTGGCGGGCTTAATGCAACACACGTTAACAGTGTGATCAGAGCCGAAAGCTGGATACACGCTATGCAATTTTCTGTAGATTTTTTTTCCTTTAGATTTACTAAAACCATATAATATGAGGTCAAACCTGAAGAGTTTCAATTTGTATGCAATCAGGCAGGCCCTTGCACTACAGGGTTTTGGTAAATCTAAATTAAATCAGACAACAAAAGTTGTATAGTGTGTATGGGGTCTAAGGCTGGCCATACATTATACAATTTTCCTTTAGCTTTACTAAAACCCTATAATATGAGGTCAAACCTAAACACTTTCAATTTGTATGCAATCGGGCAGGCCCTTGCGCTACATAGTTGAAAGTAAATCTAAAGAAAATTGAATAGGAAAATTGTATGTAAAGTCACGGTGTTCTTTTTGCTATAATCTCGGAGATTACACCAGCATAGATTGTCAGCATTCCCAAAGACCTACAACTATGCCACCTTGCCGGTAAAATTGCTTTTGGTGCTGCATTTGGACCAGGGCCTATGGACACTGTATTGCAGCCGCCATACTTTTTCCTCCATCCTCCGCCCTACCTCCTGCAGTCCTTTCCTAGATTAGAATATGTTCTAGTTAGCATGTTCTGTTTACAGTATCGCTTCTTACCTTGTCTGTTTTTTTTATTTTTTTTTATTTGCAGGTGAGTAAACTTCGAGAAAAGATCCAAGATGTCAAGAAGGAAAGGGAACAAGAACAGCATAGACATACTGTGTATGTAACTGAACTGAAGGCAAAGCTACACGAGGAGAAAATGAAGGAGCTCCAGTCAGTCCGGGAGGTACTGATACGGCAGCATGAACTGGATGTAGCCCGCTGGGTAAAGATTAAAGACACAGAGATCCAGCGACTTCAGTCCACCGTCAATGTGTTAAGGGACGGAGCAGCAGACAAAGTAAAAATGGCTTTATTAAATGAGGCCCGAGAAGAGGCCAGGAGGTCTTTTGATATTGAACGTATAAAGTTCCAACAAGAAGTCCTGGAATTAAAGGGTGGTAAAAAACACTTGGAGGAGTCGCTGAATAATGTCATGCAGGCAGATAAAATGAAGGCAGCTGATTTGCGGACAGCATATCAAACCCACCAGGAGGAGATCACCAGGATCAAACGGGAGAGTGAGCGCGACATCCGCAGGCTGGTAAGGACTTTACACTCAGGGTCATGAAGTAGTCCTTTTCTGTGTAGGCATTCATTTACATGTGGGCTTAAGTTGGGGTATCGCCATAGGAGGAACCTGCCATAGTAGGTAGCTTGCAAAGACAAATCCTGCTAAGTAACTTTGAACTGACCTTGTATGTGAATCCAATGCAACAGAACCTTTCTGTGAAACCAGCCGTTTTCCTTTATGGGTTTCTATTCATCAGTCACATGTATGAGTTTAAAGGAAGAATAAGAATTTCTGGACTTTCGTGCTGACCTAGTGTTATCCTTACTTTTAGGCCACTGACACGGAACTAGTATGTAGATTAGGAGTTCTGGCTTATCTGACTTTACTTGTGTGCATTTTTGTTCTGGGTCAGTATCCATGTCCAAAAAAACCTACCAATGGCATCACCTGCATTTCTCTCAGTTCAGGTATCCCTTTTTAAAATTAAAGTCAGGATGCATCTTTGGCCACTACTCCTCCCCAGTATGCTGTAGGTGGCAATGGATTAGGGAGGGGGTGCAGGAGACGGTGTAGTCTCCTAGTGATATAATGGTTTTGCACAGAGCAGCCCTAGTCCTCCTTCTCAACTTCTCAAGTCCCCTGCTCAGTGCCCCCATAGCAAGCAGCACTCATACATGTTCGCTCCTGAGCCACTGCACTGTGTTCATTCACACACAGATTTCAGCTCGGGCCGCCCCCACTCTCTCCTTATTTGCTCACTGGCTGCAATTCACAGTACATGGTGCCAATGTCACAGCCAATGAGGAGAGAAAGACCTGCTCTTATGCACATCGCTGGATTGAGACGGGGCTCAGGTAAGTATTGCAGGTGGGGGAAGCTGCACACAGAAGGTTTTTTTACCTTCGTGCATAGAATGCATGAAGGTAAAAAAACCTTGAGCCTTTACAACCACTTTAAATCCCATTTGCACCATGCTACATCGGTTCGAATCCCGGATGGTTCAGCAGGGACTGGCTGAGATTCAAACTATGTATTGGCAGGCTGAATGTACCCAAATTGATCGATCAACTTGGTACAACCAGCCTGTCGGATTTTACAATGCGATTATTGCTAGCGTGAAATTCGTACCCACCAGGAGAACACAATGGCTTCACGGAAGAGATTCCCCCATCAACCCTGCCCTTGTTGATGGAGGAATTGAACAATTTTCTTACCTGCAACCCATAGTTTCAGGAAAGGGAGGCAGGCTTTAGTCTATAAAGTTCTCTGATTCCCAGTGCAAGATGTACACAGTAACTTCTTGACTTCTGCCATAGTTGTAAACCATAAATAAACATATTGTTATAATAAAAGCACCAGCCCCGGCACTCCAGAAGTTTTGCACTAAAGATAAAGCTGCTGTTGCAGGGGATGCCAGTAACCTGACTTTAAGCTTTGTGTTGAAAGGCAGCAAGCTTATTGCATGTGCAGCGGGATGGAGTGTTTGGGATGTTCTGGGACTACATCCGTTTTTGCTAGTTTTAGAAAATCAGGGCTAGCTGAAGACTAAAAAGCAAAAGGTAGGTTATGATAGCAATAGATTTAAAAATTGATATTGGTTAAACAAAAATTGAGTTTACTTTAACCACTTGACCTCTGGAGGGTTTTACCGCCTTCATGACCAGACCATCTTTTGCTATTCAGCACTGTGCTACTTTTAACTGGCAATTGCTCGGTCATGCAACACTACACAAATAGAGCTTTCTTTTGGTGGCATTTGGTTTCACCACTGGGTTTTTTTGTTTTTTATATATATATATATATATATATGTATATATATATGTGTATATGTGATTTTTTTTTTTTTTTTTTTTTTTAACAAAAAAAAACTATATTCTACTTTCTGTTATAAAACATATATTCAATAAAATCTAAATTCTTAATAAATTTAGGCCAAAATGTATTCTGCTACATGTCTTTTAGTAAAAAAAAAAAAGTAGTAGATGGTATATACAGTGAGGGGAAAAAAAGTATTTGATCCCTTGCTGATTTTGTGTATTTGCCCACTGGCACAGAAATGATCAGTCTATAGGTCTATAGTTTTAATGGTAGGTTTATTTGAACAGCGAGAGACAAAATAACAACAAAAATATCCAGAAAAACACATATCAAAAGTTCTAAATTGATTTGCATTTTAGAAAATGAAATCAGTATCTCCTGCATGGCCAAGACCAAAGAGCTGTCCAAGGATGTCGGGGACAATATTATAGACCTACACAAGGCTGGAATGGGCTACAAGACCATCTATAAGCAGCTTGGTGAGACAACAGTTGGTGCGATTATTTGCAAATGGAAGAAACACAAAATAACTGTCAATCTCCCTCGGTCTGGGGCTCCATGTAAGATCTCACCTCGTGGAGTTTCAATAATCATGAGAATGGTGAGTAATCAGCCCAGAACTACATGGGAGAATCTCGTCAATGATCTCAAGACAGCTGGGACCATAGTCACCAAGAAGAAAATTTATAACACACTACGCCATGACGGACTGAAGTCCTGCAATGCCCGCAAGGTCCCCCCGCTCAAGAAAGCACATGTACAGGCCCGTTTTGAAGTTTGCTACTGGGTGAAAGTGTTGTGGTCAGATGAGAACAAAATCAAGCAGCTTGGCATCAACTCAACTCGCCATGTTTGAAGAAGGATCCTATGACCACAAGAACACATATCCCCACTGTCAAACGTGGAGGTGGAAACATTATGCTTTGGGAGTGTTTTTCTGCTAAGGGGACAGGACAACTTCACTGCATCAAAGGGACCAAGGGACGATGTACCATCAAATCGTGAGTGAGTACCTCTCTCCCTCAGCCAGGACATTGAAAATCGGTCGTGGATGGGTATTCCACCATGACAATGACCCAAAACACATGGCCAAGGCAACAAAGGAGTGGCTCATGAAGAAGCACATTAATATCCTGGAGTGACCTAGCCAGTCTCCATCTTATAGAAAAATGTGGAGGGAGCTGAAGGTTCGAGTTACCAAACGTCAGCCTCAAAACCTTAATGACTTGGAAAGGATCTGCACAGAGGAGTGGGACAAAATCTCTCCTAAGATGTGAGCAAACTTGGTGGCCAACTACAAGAAACGTCTGACCTCTGTGATTGCCAACAAGGGTTTTGCCACCAAGTACTACTTCATGTTTTGCGAAGCAATCAAAACCATCAAATACTTATTTCACTCATTAAAATGCAAATCAATTTATATATTTTTTTTTAAATGTGTTTTTCTGGATATTTTTGTTCTGTCTCTCACTGTTAAAATAAACCGGCCATGAAAATTATAGACTGATCATTTCTTTGTCAGTGGGCAAACGTACAAAATCGGCAGGAGATCAAATACGTTTTTTCTCACTGTATACTGGAATTTCTGCAGCTTTTAGAGCTCGTTTACACTAGCTTAGGCTTCAACACATATCAACCACTTGCCGTCCGCCCACCGTAAAATGACGGCTGGCCGGTGCGGCTCTCGTTCTGGGGCTGAAGTGGTTAAGCTTTTACTTGTGTTGGCTTGCTTTGTGTCAGACACGCCAAGGGAACTTGAGAATTACTTGCGGTTTAAAGCCTGTTGGGTCACAGGTTTCTCTTGGTGGTCATCAGATGAGCCCATTGCCCATTTTCTTGGGCTCCGTCCATGTATCGGTTAGGACCAGAACTGTGTGGAGAAAACACAGGGACAAGATGGAAGGAATCAGGCTGCAGGGCAAGGATACAGGAACAGAAACAAACAGGTTCAGAATGCAGGAATCATGGTTCAGGGTGCAGAATCAGGATCAGGCTAAACAGGCTGCAGGTCAGGGCACGAGGACAATACCAGGGCAAGGTGTGTGTGTGTGTGTGTGCACTTGCCGGGTATTTATGCTATTACCTGCTAACAAGCTCAGGTGATGCCTGTCTGCAGAAGGTAAAATCTGCTCCATACTGCCAGGATCCATTTTCTGGTAGATGCCAGTACTGCGACCCAAAGATGACATAACACCAGCAGGGAGAAGTTCCCCTGACGGTTCCAAACTGCCAGGAGACACCTACTGGTGGACCTCAGTACTGCACGCCAAAGGATGGCTATTACCAGCGGATGGAGCTTTTCCTGACAGGCTTCTTAAGACTTTTGCAATGATTAAGCACTTTGTGTGAAACGCTTCTGCTGAACAGTGTGGATCCCTTGTGTGCCATGTTTTTTTAAACCTTTGATTCTACAATAAATCTACAAATTTTTCTTAATCTCTGGATGTGCCGCTTTTTCTCTTTGTTGCATTCACCATCTTTTCACCATCGCATACAACGCAGGCAACTTTCTGCAGCCATCTTGCACAGTTCCGTGGTTCCCATATTTAATAACTGAATAATGAAGCCAGCTGGTGTCTTCATCTAGAGCCATTTCACATAACTGGGAAATTACAGAGTTTGTGCACATTCCGGCCTTGACATCTGTTGTTTTCCATGTATGAGCAACCCAAAACCATCATTTTCATTACAAATGCTATTTTCAAAGCTAACAATCGTTCAGTGTCGTGTTTGATGACATGCAGCTCTTTTAAATGGTCCTTGAAACACGCTGTACTTTGATTCTACTTCAACACAGATCACGATTTCACCCCGTGTGTCTGTGGCTGAATGCGTTGTACTTATCTGTGCGTATGGCGGTGTAATCACATCTGTCACTTCACAGTAGAAATATAGACTTCTTGCATTATCATCGAACACTTTAGCAGTTCTCAACACCTCTGACCACTCTGCTTTTAGGAACACGGATGTCTGTATAATAGATCCCGCGTGTCTTTTTTTGCAGACACTTTGGTTTCTATGGATAGTAAGGTGTTTCATTTTAGAAAAAAAAAAATTCAAAAAAGTTTTGTCCCAGGAAATGTAACCATTTTCCATCATCTTAACCCCCTGCCGACCGCCGCACTAACTTATACATCGACAGAATGGCACGGCTGCGCAAATGGCCGTATATATACACATCCCATTTAAATTGCCGCCGTGTGGTCGCACGCTCGCGACCCTGCCGCAAGCTCCGTGACCGCAGGACCAGCGGACTCGATGTCTGCCGGTGTCCCGCAATCGTGTCACTGAGCTGAAGAATGGGGAGATGTCAGTGTAAACACAACATCTCCCAGTTCTTCCTAGTGACATGTCACTGATTGTCTGTCTGTTCCCTGTCATCGAGAACAGCGATCAGTTATGTGTCACGGCAAGCCACGCCCCCTATCAGTTAGAAGCACTCCCTAGGTCACACTAAACCCCTTCAGTGCCCTTACAGGCGCACTGAGCGTGCGGGTTTTCTGAATGGGATAATGACGGTCCCGCGCACATGCGGAGGGGACATGGCGGTGGAGGGGAACGAGGAGCGATTCGGGTGCTTTGATCTCAGGTAAGTGCAACATAATGATTTAGTATGTTATGTATACTAGCTCATTATGCCTTTCTCTTGCAGGGTTTTTTTGCAGGAAAAACAAAAATGGGTTTACTTCCTCTTTAAGAGTTTCAATTTGTATGCAATCAGACAGGCCCTTGCACTACATGGTTTTGGGAAATCTGAAGACAAAAATCTGCAGAAAATCTTATAGTGTGTATGGGGTCTTAGGCAAGGTCTGCATATCAAATCATGTTAAATGGTAGAACAAAGCATCCTGGGAGGTCGGGGGGGCGTAGAGTTAGTAAATACACTTGACTTACCCCCTGCGTCTGCACTTTTAGAGCAGCTGTTCTCGACCAGGGGTCCTCCAGACATTGCTAGAGGTTCCTTTAGCTGTGGCTGTGTTACCTCCTATTCACTGGTGACTGATTAAAGTCATTGTAATTGATCACCTTTTTTAAAACAACTCGTTCAGTTTAAAATGGAAATGAAGGGCAAAACATTTTTGTATAGGTATAAACATTTGTTACAAGTACCTTTTTTTTATATAAGTGATCACACTCCTTCTGTTCTCAGCTGGGGGAGGAGAAGTACCAGTGCACTGATCTTCACAGTGAATGGCTGAGCAGCCAGGGGTGTGTCAGGACAAGTCTGATCATTGGAGTTCCCAGCATAGCTAGAGGACTGGTCACGCTGTGCTCTCCCGCTTGGTGTGGTCAGTTTTTTTTATGGGAACGCAGAAGGTATGGCAGGAACAACGGGGTATTCAAATAAAGGAAGCAATACAAAGAGAACAGAATACTGTCTCATACAAGTACGTGGTACAGCAGGTACTTATCAGGAATATGAAGTGTTGGGGGTAGCAAACTTTAAGGGCTTTTACCTTAATGCATAGACTGCATTAAGTTGAACTTTCTGTGCCACAAAATCCCCTCTCAGAGATCCCCCTTACACTAATCAAAGCCCAATCACAATCCAGCTTTGCGCTCTAGAGCAGCGTCTCTCCCCGCTCTCCCTCCTCATAGGACAGAATAATAGCAGCGGGAGCCATTGGTTCCTGCTGCTGTCAATCAAATTATGTGATGGGACGAGGCCAAGCCACGGGGTGTGTGTGTGTGTCCATAGACATGGGATTGGGACCAAGACCACACGAGCGCCCCCATAGAAAGTGTCTTCCTATGGGGGTGGGTACTCGTCAAAGAAGAGGAGAAAGGAGCGCCAGCGGGGGAGCCCCAGAAGTGGAGGATTGGGGCTGCTTTGTGCAAAACCGTACAGTATGACATGTTTTATAATAAAAAAATTAATAAAAAATTTAAGTTTTAAAATCACTTTAATACTAGATCTTTTTCAAAAATGGTGTTTACATAAAGTATGCTTTTGAAAATTTTGAGTTGGACAGTGTAACGGCACCCCAATCTCAAGGAGTATTAACGCCGTTTACGATGTTCCCTCTCCTAGACACACATCCACTCGCTACCGATATCCACAGCTAAACGACCCTTTCCTATAGGAGCCGACCCTCTGGAAGAAGACGAGACGCACTCTGTCTCTTCTGTAGTAGGAATGACTTTATTATTGACAAACATTGTAACTTTATACACAATTCAGGGCACATGATTTAACATGAACAAGGGCCCAGCTCCACCCACACATCCCAAAACTCAACACCTCATCCTGACGTCTGCTAGGCTTCAAAAGATCCCAACACAATAGAATATACGATCTCCAATACACATCTTCCCACAAAGGGTTGGCAGCCAGTCTGTCTGGCGACAACAGGTTCTAAACCGTTTACATCTTAAATCCCTTTGTATTGTAAATCCCAGTCTGCCTTTACAATACACACAAGTATAGGGTTAATTACTTCTATTCACACCAGACCTTCCCAAGTCATACTGAACAATAGAATGCAAATTACCTTAATTCCTCACAGCCATGATTACACAAAGTCAGGGCTGTCGGTGATGATATTAGCATCTAAGAGTATGTGTCTAAACATCATGAAGGCGTCACTTTCCAATTAACCTGTTGAGGTCATAATCAAACAGTAGAGAGTTCTTTGCAGGTATCCTGGGGAATATGGTGGATGAATATTACAGACCCAATCTAGATAAAATGTATGTACAGCATTGAATATGGCCATCATAGACCATATTGGGGTTTTCATTCACCCTGTGCCCCTAATAGAGACACAGGGTGATTGACACATAAGAGCCATTGGGGAAGCTGGCGCAAGGGTATTTCATACTTCCTAAGCGATTCTGAGTTCCCCGGGCCTTCCCGTTACATCTCTCCCCTTTCGGCAGGAGACTAACAGAGGGGGGAACCCCAGACGGGTTGACTCCGAAGTTAGTCCATAGGTCCCTTCTAATGCCGGTATCCACACAGTACCCCAAATAAATTTCTCCAAACAGAGAATCGCTTACCCAGCCAACCTCTGCCTCTCTCAGAGAACACACCCGCCGCTGGGGAGAGGCCTGGACTGGCCCTCCTCCCTGGAGTCCTTTCTGCTGCTGGAGAGAAGACAGGGTGACTGGGCTCAGTCCGTCATGCTGTTGGGGATCTGGGTCGACTGCCCAGCATCCCTGTGGTATACAAGTGGAGACTGAAGTCCCATCCACTTGTGGTAGGTGAAAATCTCCCAGTGCTTGCAAGGCTGACATCCTCCTGTCTCAGTGTCGCACCATTTTCTGGGGTTGTGTCAGTGAGGACTGAAGTCCCATCCAATACCACAGGAACTCCCTCTTCTGTTAGTTGAGAGCCGAGGCCCGTGGCACTCGGCTCTGTTGCCAGCTCTTCTGCTGGGTTGCTGTGAGTGGAGACCGCAGTCCCATCCACCGATATCCGCTCAAGTGGCAGTTGTGTGCAGCGGCCAGTAGCATTCTGCCCTGCTGCCAGTGATTCAGCTGGGGGTAGAAGCTTTACCACCCCAGCTTGTTGCTGGAGAGAGGGGCCAACTGCCCCGGCTCCCTGAAACTCCACAGTTGTTTCCGGTGCTGGGCAGCACAGGTTGCTATCACTCTGCCCTGTTGCCAGTACTCCTGCTGGGGACTCCACACCATCTGCTCTGGCTACCTGTTGGGGAGGGAAAATGGCTGCTTCTCCTCCCTGCATCTCTGAAATCCACTCAGAAAGAGGAACCATCACCTTCTCAATTCGGGCCTCCAACACTGCCATGGGTGTAGAGCAGGGGTCTGCAGTACTTTGTCCTGCTGCCAGTACTTGAGCGGGCGATGCATAATTCATAACATCCTCTGCACAGTCCATTAAGTCCATACCTTCTGTAATCTGTGGCTGGGGAGATGAGCCAACTGCCCTAGCTCCCTGGAACTCCATATTATCCACTTCGGCTTTAGGGAGGGCAATCTTCATCTTTTCCACTGCCGATTCTTCAGCCAGGTTAGCTCCCTGGAACTCCATATCATCTACTTTGGCTTTAGGGAGGGCAATCTTCAGATTTTCCACTGCTGATTCTTCGGCCAGGATTTCATAGTTGTCAACTGGTATTTCCTGATAGTCCCAGGCAAAGGGAGCCCCACCCTGCTGCTGAGCGGAGTCTAGCAGCTGTTTGTAGGCGATCTCCAGCTCCCATTCCTGAACGGCCAGAAACTCCAAATCTTCCTGTGCCCAGTGCCCTTCCGAGACATTCAGTCTTTGTTCTCTGTGCTCCAATATTTCCTCCAAACGCCACTCCTGATCACTCCCAAAGTCAGGGTCCTCGGACAGCCTCCAATACAACAATCCCAGGCCATTATAGTCAAAGCCTTCCGTGGGGCTGTCATCCGCTGACCATGGGCACTCTTGGGCTACATACCACCGGAGGGCTCTGTAGCTCTCGTCCAACCGCATCTCTGCCCGGATCAGCCTGCTTAACTCAGCTGTCCACTCCTGCTTCAGTTGTTCCCCCAATAACAGCATTCGTACTTCATACTGCGACCAGTACCTTACATGGATGGAGGGGAGAACTTTTCCCTGGTGTTGCTGCTCGAGGGCTAGCACTTTCTTCCAGAGTTCGCAGCGGATCGAATCTGACCATCCCAGCAGGACCTCCTCTGATACTGGTCCTCTATGCTGTATCTGCATCTCTCGCAACCTCCTTCTGAATTCCTTTTCCATGTCGGCTGGTATCTGTATCTCTCCTCTCCTTTCAGTTGGTGCTGCTTTTTTAGGTGTTGTCTCTGATTGCCGTATTTCCGCCATTCTCTGCTCATGTTGTCGCTCATCCTGCCGCTCGATTTCTCTAATGGCTTCCTGTATGGCGGTCTCTGATGGGTTAGCACCATATAATGCAAAGCGCTCTCGAACTCGTTGCTGAAACAAATCTTCAACTGACCGGGGTCCTGCATCACCATTCCTCTGGTTCATCTCGGCTCTCAAGTAAGTCTTTCAGCGTGACTTTCCTGCAGGCTGCATAGCTTGGTCATTCACTGTGGTGGCTTGGAGTGTCCCAGGAACTGGAGGGAAAATCCCGCTGCTGCCAACCAATGTAACGGCACCCCAATCTCAAGGGGGTATCAACGCCGTTTACGATGTTCCCTCTCCTAGACACACATCCACTCGCTACCGATATCCACAGCTAAACGACCCTTTCCTATAGGAGCCGACCCTCTGGAAGAAGACGAGACGCACTCTGTCTCTTCTGTAGTAGGAATGACTTTATTATTGACAAACGTAACTTTATACACAATTCAGGGCACATGATTTAACATGAACAAGGGCCCAGCTCCACCCACACATCCCAAAACTCAACACCTCATCCTGACGTCTGCTAGGCTTCAAAAGATCCCAACACAATAGAATATACGATCTCCAATACACATCTTCCCACAAAGGGTTGGCACCCAGTCTGTCTGGCGACAACAGGTTCTAAACCCTTTACATCTTAAATCCCTTTGTATTGTAAATCCCAGTCTGCCTTTACAATACACACAAGTATAGGGTTAATTACTTCTATTCACACCAGACCTTCCCAAGTCATACTGAACAATAGAATGCAAATTACCTTAATTCCTCACAGCCATGATTACACAAAGTCAGGGCTGTTGGTGATGATATTAGCATCTAAGAGTATGTGTCTAAACATCATGAAGGCGTCACTTTCCAATTAACCTGTTGAGGTCATAATCAAACAGTAGAGAGTTCTTTGCAGGTATCCTGGGGAATATGGTGGATGAATATTACAGACCCAATCTAGATAAAATGTATGTACAGCATTGAATATGGCCATCATAGACCATATTGGGGTTTTCATTCACCCTGTGCCCCTAATAGAGACACAGGGTGATTGACACATAAGAGCCATTGGGGAAGCTGGCGCAAGGGTATTTCATACTTCCTAAGCGATTCTGAGTTCCCCGGGCCTTCCCGTTACAGACAGGTTCACTTTAACACTTGACAACTGGGCACATAACCCCCTTCCTGCCCAGGCGAAATTTCAGGTTTCAGCGCTGTCACGCTTTGAATGACAATTGCGCGGTCGTGCGACGTGGCTCCCAAACAAAATTGACGTCCTTTTTTTCCCACACATAGAGCTTTCTTTTGGTGGTATTTGATCATTTCTGCGGTTTTTATTTTTTGCGCTATAAACAAAAGAGCGACAATTTTGAAAAAAACACAATATTTTTTCATTTTTGCTATAATTAATATCCCTTTTTTTTTTTAAAAAAACTATTTTTTCCTCAGTTTAGGCTGATACGCATTCTACATATTTTAGGTAAAAAAAAAAAACGCAATAAGCGTATAGTGATTGGTTTGCACAAAAGTTATAGCGCCTACAAAATAGGGAATAGAATTATGATTTTTATTTTATTTTTTTTATTTTATTTTTTTTACTAGTAATGGTGTCGGTCTGCGATTTTTTTTTTTTTTTTTTGTGACTGTGACATTATGGCGGACACATCGGACACTTTTGACACATTTTTGGGACCATTCACATTTATACAGCGAATAGTGCTATAAATATGCACTGATTACTGTATAAATGTGACTGGCAGTGAAGGGGTTAACCACTAGGGGGCGATCGAGGGGTTAAATGTTTTCCCTGGGAGTGATTGTAACTGTGGGGGGAGGGGACTGACTGGGGGAGGTGACTGATGGTTGTCCCTATGTACAAGGGACACACCATCCGTCACCTCTCCCTGACAGGACGTGGATCTCTGTGTTTACACACACAGATCCACGTCCCTGGCTCTGTGACAGCCAATCGCGGGTACCTGGCAGACATCGCGGCCGCCAGGCACGCGCATCGGCACCCACCTGACACGGCGGGCACAGCTTTTCCCCGATGCGCGCCCGCGGCGGCGCGCATCGCGGAAGTGAATGGGAGGACGTCCATAGACGTCCTATCAGCAATTGGCGACCGCTTTGCGGACGTCTTTTGCAGATAGGCCGGGCGCGAAGTGGTTAATGCCTCTGTGAAGAGTGTGGAGGACTTCATGAATTATCTTTACTGCCATCTTGTGGTGATGACGTATGCTGCAAAGTTTGTGTGTTTTCACTCTTATTTCAGGTCTCTGCCACACCATTTCAGTTATCCATATCTAACTGTACTAAACTTCCTCAGCACTGCAAGTGTGGGTGGCTATTTCTATTTTTTTTTATTTATAAGCATATATGGATTGGTTTATGCAAATGTTATAGTGTCTACAAACTCTGAGAAATATACTGGAATTTTTTTTATATACTAGTAATGGCGGCAATCAGCGGCTTGTAGCGGCACTGTGATATTGCGGCAGACACTGACCCTTTTGAGTGACACGAATACACTGATCAGTGCTAAAAAAATATGCACTGTCACTATACTAATGACACTGGCTTGGAAGGGGTTAATTATCTAGGACAATCAAAGGGTTAAATGTGTACCTAGCCAGTGTTTGTGTTTACTATGTGTGCTGCTTTTTACTAGGGGATGATATGGAACACAATACCCATCGTCATCGAGTGCCTGGCACCCACAGATTTGGCTTAATCACAGCAAGCAGCGTGAAAGTGCGGGATCATAGAGATATTATATATATTATGTTGTGTGTATGTATGTGTAACAACCAGACCCCTTTTCCCTACCTTTTGGCTCACTTGTAGGAAAAGGGGCACACCAATGTTACATGCCCGTACCCTCCTGTGTGAAGAGGTTGAGCGGTGTTATGTACCTGGGTCTCTATGGCTAAGTTCTCCAGAGAATGGCTCCCGTCTTCACTGCAATAAAGACAAGTCTCTATCCCCCAATAACTCCAAGGTCCACACCAATTGCAACTTCAACGTAGAGTTTATTTTCTCACATGCATAGTCTTTCGATAGGAAAGGATGAATGGAGAACAGGACAGCAAGAGGTGTTGGAGTAGGTCCAGGCACAAACGAATACATATTCACTACCTATATCTTCAGGTAGTCTCAGCTCACCCGGATAGTCTACCATTATTGTGGATCCTAGCAGCTGGAGTGATGCTCGAATCAGATAACACACAGAGTCTCTGCACAACTGTTACGGGTGAACTTTGGGTCTCTGCCACAGACCTGGTGAACTTTGGGTCCCTGCCACAGACCTGGTGAACTTTGGGTCCCTGCCACAGACCTGGTGAACTTTGGGTCCCTGCCACAGACCTGGTGAACTTTGGGTCCCTGCCACAGACCTGGTGAACTTTGGGTCCCTGCCACAGACCTGGTGAACTTTGGGTCCCTGCCACAGACCTGGTGAACTTTGGGTCTCTGCCACAGACCTGGTGAACTTGGCTTGTGGTACTAGACCTCCATCAGGAAGATGACATCCCTCCAGAGAGTTATCGGGCCCCTTCCTTCACTGTAATCTCTCACCAGTCCCTCTGAACAGTCCTCCCCCGGCCTCCTCTTCCAGATACGGGTCTCCTCGCAAGGCAGCACCCTGGGATTCCTCCTCCCTCTGTGGGCTCCAGCCGAAGGTTCTGGACCCAAGGCCTTCATTTGCAGCCCCAGGGCTAAAGGTGCCTGGGACTGGTCCGCCAGTTTACCGAGCCTGGAACTCCACCCCAGGGCTAAATGTGCCTGGGGTGGCTACGAACAGAACAACACTCCCCGGGGTCGGACCCCCGGGAACTCACACCCTACAGACAGGGTCTGCCCCTTTTATATTCTCCCGGCATGCACAGCAGGCCGACACGCCCACCATACCACCGTCAAGAGGGGACATCCAAGGCACAGCAATGTACCAGAGGTTCAACCCTAGCCTCCGATGGCAGCGCCATCAACAGGCCACAAGGAACTATGCACCAGTATCCCACCTGTAGCACAAAAATGGTTTTACAGAACCCTATTAAATAGTGTGTTTGAGTACAACTACCACTCAAACATTCCCCTAGATTTAAAGGCCCCGCTACACACTCCCCCAGGACAGATAGACACTGTCCCCAGTGTCTGGGGTAAAATTGCGTACCTCAAGCCTGAGTATACGCATGTTTATCCCTGAACTATGTACAAAAAAAATTGTTTGTTTGTGCCAGTGTCTTGTCGACCTAGTTCCCCTATCGATATGGTTCCGAGCTCGACTGCGCATGCGCACATGGAAATCTACGAACATCTACAGCTATTCGTCAGCTGTAGACGCGCTCGCTCCCGAGGATATACGCCGCGCAGAAAGCGGTGGGGGCGGAGACTGGGACACGCCGCTCTATAGGGTGGCATTAAACAAGTTGATGGCCGGGTGACACGCCGCTCTGTATTTTTTTTAAATGTGTACAGAGTGGCGTTTCACCCGGCCATCAACTTGTTTAATGCCACCCTATAGAGCGGCGTGTCCCAGTCTCTGCCCCTGCCGCTTTCTTGTCGAGCTGGTTCCCCTAGCATCGGAAGCGAGCGCGTCTACAGCTGCCGAACAGCTGTTCGCGCTCAGAGAATTCCGTCGCCTCGGATTGCGCCTGCGCAGTCGAGCTCGGAACCATATCAATGGGCGGAACCAGCTCGGCAGTACACCGGCACCTAAATGTGGGAAAAGGGGTTGAATAAAGAACTTAAGGAAGATCAACAAGAGAAAAAAAAATGTGTACATCCCATTCTCAATGTCACACATCAATATAAAACACATCCTTATATCCACGTTTACATCTCCCTCCCCTCCTATACTAGCTAACCCACCCATGCTCTGGTTGCCAGTCTTTCACCTGCAAAGGGAGAAAACACACATAAAACCAGCATAACAACATCCTATACTATTATTTACAAAAGAAGGGAACTATCCTCCCCGAGGGAAGGACACTTTCCTTCTAAATGAAGTACCTATTACACTAGTCCTAGTGTAAATAAAAAAACATTAATATATATATATATATATATATATATATATATATATATATAATTTTCTTTTCTCTGAGCGCACAGAAACTCTTTGCAAACACCGCCACCTAGTGGAAGCGCTACCGTCATAACATTGTCCCAAACACTTGAAAATAAATCTTCTCTTCTTCTGTGGCCCTAACTGTATCTACCCCCAAAGTCTCTGTCTTTGTGGCGCTGTGAGCAGAAAGAAACCGCAACAGCTCTCCTGGCTCTCCAGCTGAGTAGATTACCCCAAGTCACAAGGGCAAAGTCCCTGGACTCCAAGAGAGTACACTCTGGAAAAAAAATACAATGGAATCTAGTCTTTTTAGAGGTAACATTTTGGATCGGGTAAAACAAGGAGCTTCCAATTCTTGTCAAAAGTTTCGATGGAATACACGGCATCCTCCCGCTCCTTCCGACACACAACCACCCGATCTGCGTGTATGTGCCGACCCAGTACCCAGTCCAGTTTACACCCCTTGTACCTCTCAGCAACAGCAGCAGAACAAGAGGGATACCGGCGGGCATTGGGCAAATAATTTTTGGTGGTGGAGGAATCGCTGTCTTTAGCAAGTTCTTTTGGGTCAGGAACCCAAACGTCCCCGATACTTCGAACACTAATCTTTGTCCCTTTCCCCGGCTTACCTTGGCCTGTAGCTGTCGTGGATCGTCTGGAGGTCCCTCCGACTAAACAATCTGATTCAGGCAAGCGCTGGGGTGTAGCTCGACCACGGCCGCAGGAGGCTTTCACATAGCCCACCTTTCGCTTGGGCGGTGGGAGCGAAGACTCTGTAGTGACAGAGGCAGCATCCACCGGCTTCTCAGTCTCCGGTTCCTCAACTACCGGAACATCTGCAACGACTTCCTCCGAAGTCACGACAGTGCGTGTGGGGGTGGCTGTAGAAGCGTAGGTTTCCTCCTCAAGAGTAGTGACGCCCGTAAGGCAATTCAAACGGGAGGCCCAAGGTTTCTCTGTAGGTTGCTCTACCTCGAAGATAAATTCCTTGCACTTGTCACATCTTCCAAAGCGCCGAAGGTGCACCACCAGTCCCTGGCATCTGGGACAAACCAATCCAAGGGCCTCCGCGTCTCTGCAGATATAGAGGGCGAAGCGTCCCTGAGGCTTCAGCCAAATCCCCTTATCCATCAAGGGAGCAGCCAGTGAGGCAACGTTCATGGTTGTAGGAACTGGAATCCATGGGGCATTAGTCGCCATGTTGCTCACTCGCTGATCCATCACGCACTTTCCATTTGGCGCCAAAGTCACCACGCACATCTTACCGCATGGTGAGGCTCCTCCCATTTTCCTGCAATGTTCGCGGGCTTTCTCTACTCTTGACACGCCCACGAACTACGCAGCTTGGGCTCTCCTCGTGGCGCAGTCAAAATTCTTCCAAAGATGGCCTACCAACACGGAGCCTCACAAGGGGAATAAAGTCCATAGAAATCCCGGAAAGCCCCCACGTGTAACAACCAGACCCCTTTTCCCTACCTTTTGGCTCACTTGTAGGAAAAGGGGCACACCAATATTATATGCCCGTACCCTCCTGTGTGAAGAGGTTGAGCGGTGTTATGTACCTGGGTCTGTATTGCTAAGTTCTCCAGAGAATGGCTCCCATCTTCACTGCAACAAAGACAAGTCTCTATCCCCCAATAACTCCAAGGTCCACACCAATTGCAACTCCAACGTAGAGTTTATTTTTTCACATGCATAGTCATTAGATAGGAAAGGATGAATGGAGAACAGGACAGCAAGAGGTGTTGTAGTAGGTCCAGGCACAAACGAATACATATTCACTACCTATATCTTCAGGTAGTCTCAGCTCACCCGGATAGTCTCCCATTAGAGTGGATCCTAGCAGCTGGAGTGATTCTCGAATCAGATAACACACAGAGTCTCTGCACAACTGTTACGGGTGAATTTAGGCCTCTGCCACAGACCTGGTGAACTTGGCTTGTGGTATTAGGCCTCTATCAGGAAGATGACATCCCTCCAGAGAGTTACCGGGCCCCTTCCTTCACTGTGATCTCTCACCAGTCCCTCGGAACGGTCCTCCCCCGGCCTCCTTTTACCAGATACGGGTCTCCTCAACAGGCAGCACCCTGAGATTCCTCCTCCCTCCGTGGACTCCAGCCGAAGGTGCTGGACCCAAGGCCTTCAGTTGCAGCCTCAGGGCTAAAGGTGCCTGGGACTGATCCGCCAGTGTACCGAGCCTGGAACTCAACCCCTGGGCTAAAGATGCCTGGCGTGGCCATGAACAGAACAACCCACTCCCCGTGGTCGGACCCCCGGGAACTCACACCCTACAGACAGGGTCTGCCCCTTTTTATATCCTATCCTGGTATGCACAGCAGGCCGACACGCCCATCATACCACCGCCAAGAGGGGACATCCAAGGCACAGCACTGTACCAGCGGTTCAACCCTAGCCTCCGATCAACAGGCCACAGGAACTATACACCAGTATCCCACCTGTAGCACAAAAATGGTTTTACAGAACCCTATCAAATAGCGTGTTTGAGTACAACTACCACTTAAACATTCCCCTACATTTAAAGGCCCCGCTACACACATATATATATATATATATATATATATATATATATATATATATATATAAATAATGTGTGTGTGTGTATATGTGTGTGTATGTGTATATATATATATATATATATATATATATATATATGTGTGTGTGTGTGTGTGTGTATATATGTATGTGTATAAAATACTGCATACAGCTGCCACCCTGTAAAACTGCTATAGGGTGGTCAGCAAGTGGTTAATATCAAACTTTTTTTATTTAAAGTGGTTGTAAAGTTCAGACATGAAATATTAACAAAGCATTCCCCTCTATACTTGTCCTAATCCAGAGCACCAAGTGTCATTCCTGTCTTCTGTATTGTTCCTCTGCTATAAGTATAAGTGGCTACTGACAATTTTCCGGACACCAAGAGAAAAATGGTGACAGCAGATTGATAGCCTCAGCTCTGTACCTGCATGCTGTCTGAAGGAGTGGGGGGGGGGGGGAGTCCCTTTCTTTTTCTTTTTCTTTTTCTTTCTTTTTCCTTTCCCTCCTCCTTTCCCTCCTCCTTTCCCCCTCCTTTTCCTCCTCATTTCCCTCCTCCTTTCCCTCCTTCTTTCCCGTCTCCTTTCCCTCCTCCCTTCCTCTCAGCTATAAGAGCTCTCCTCAATGATGTGACTTCAGCTCTCCTCCCCCTGCTTATCAGAGCTGAGAGATTCTGTGTAAATTCTCCACTTTGAATGGATGTAGACGAAAGACAAATGTAGATAAACAGGTACAACGTATGAAGGAGGATATGATTTATCTCTGTGGCCAGTCACTTCACTGGGTATATGTAAGGGTTTACAACCACTTTAATATACTTTTAACGTTTTTCGAATTTGCAGGCAGGTATGCTAGGCGATCTGTCTAAGAATATGAGTTGGTGTGATCTACTTTTGAGAAAGTCAGAAAAGCCGATTGCCCTTAACCTGATCACCCTGTAATCGACTGCACGTTTTTACAGAGCAACTTACAGGGTCACTTGCTAAAGCCTATATTGTGGACTCTGAGTGAGACTCTGTTAATTTTGTCGACTAAATCTGACTAAAACATTTTAGTCGACTAACTTAATACCTTTTAATCTACTAAAACTAAAACAATTGAGGTGACTAAAACTAAAATGGCATTTTAGTCAAAAGACTTAAGACTAAATTGAAATTTGACATAAAAAATAAACACTGGTCTGTAGTGCATGTTCATACCTCCTTTAACATAAATATTAGATTTTTTACTTTTTTGGAAATTGTAGAGAAATGCTTAAATAATGCATTACAATTTAAAGTGTAGCTCCACCCGCAATTTTTTTATTTTTTTTTTAAGTCAGCAGCAACAAACACTGTAGCTGCTGAGTTTTAATAAGGACACTTACCTGTCCTACTCGCCCGCGTTGATGGCCCCCCGATGCCGATCCCTTGATCCTGATGGGTCCCGCGCCACCATCCTCACTAAGGGAAACAGGCAGTGAAGCCTTACGGCTTCACTGCCTGTTTCCTACTGCGCATGCGTGAGTCTCGCGCCGATTTTGTGAATGGGCGGCTGCTTTCTGTGATTACTCACAGTTCCCAGAATGCAGCGCGCCCCATTCACCAGAAGACACCGCGAGTAGGAGGGATGAACAGGATCCACCTCGGATAAAGAAGAGGCAGATTAGGGACAGGTATTTCGGGTGAGTAAAAATTGTATTTATTTTTTTCAATTTTTTATTTTCAATTTTTTTGCTGCATTTTCGTGTTTTTTTTTTTTCAGGGTGGAACTCCGCTTTAAACACACATTCGATTTTAGATGACTAAAATGTACTGGAGATTTTGTTGACTAAATACAATTAAAACTAAAATGGGACTAAAACTAAAATGCCATTTTAGTCCTAAGACTAAAACTAAATCGGAATTTGCTGCCAAAATTAACACTGGTGAGACTACATTACAAGAAAAAGGAAGTGGTGTTGTGGATGCAATGCAGCAATATCTAGATAAAGTGAAGTGCCAAGCAGTTGGGTTGTGTCCCCTCTATTTTCCCTTCTATGTAGTTCTGTTTTAGAACCTGAACTGGAGAGTTCCTAACAGAAATCATTGGTACTGACAACTGCTGTGCCCCAATCAAATCATTATTGCTGTATTAATCTAAACAAGCTCAAGCCAAGTGGAGGCTGGAGGCTACTCATTATACCAGAGCTGCTTGTTGCCGCCAGTCTGGTTTTAGAAAATAGCATTCATAATTTAAATTTTAAGTAAACCCGTCTTGTCTGACCAGCAGTTTAAGAAGTGATAAACCCACAATCAAACCTTTAGACCCCTTTCACACTGAGGCGCTTTACAGGCTCTAACGCTAAAAATAGCGCCTGCAAAGCGCCCTCAAAGAGCCGCTGCTGTCTCTCCAATGTGAAAGCCCCGAGGGCTTTCACACTGGAGCGGTGCGCTGGCAGGACGGTAAAAAAAAGTCCTGCAAGCAGTATATTTGGAGCGGTAAAGGAGCGGTGTGTATACCGCTCCTCCACCGCTCCTGCCCATTGAAATGAATGGGGCACCGCGACTATACCGCCTCTGCAGAGGTGCTTTGCTGTGGTTTTAACCCTTTCTCGGCCGCTAGCAGCCAGATAGCGCAGCGAAATTGACGCTAAAGCGCGGCTAAAAATAGCCGCCGGCGCACCCACCGCCCCGGTGTGAAAGGGGCCTTATTATATTGCAGCCTACCAATTCTTAGATGTGACTCCATTTGTTTTCTTTTTCAGGCTTTCTTTCCTTTATTTTGACTTGGTGATCCAGCCAGTAAGTCCTGTTGTTTTTCAACAGAACAAGCTCTCCTGCAAATGTAATTTGCACGCTACACTTTTCGCCTTATTTATTTGTAAAAAAAAAAAACGAAAACCATTTATATTTTTTTCCACTTAACAATGATGTGCAACTTTGTGTTGGTCTATCACATAAAAATCCCAAAAAAATAAATTTACGTTTTTTGGCTGTAACATGACAAAATGTGGAAAATTTCAAAGGGTGTGAATACTTGGCTCTGTATGTAAAATAATCCAATTGTAAACTTTCCCGGGAATGTTCCCTGCACAGGATGATCCATTCATAAATCCTGGTCTGGCGATAGATTCAAGGTGTTTGATAAAACATGCTCCATCTGGGACAGTTTAGTGAAGCTGATTGTACCTTCCTGCTAGACGGGGACATAAAGGAAGTACTGATCCTCTTCAGACTTGCCTCTTGCAGTGTGACAGGTGCTCTTTGTTCCCCATACATTTCAGCAGTCAGTTCATTCACGCTCTTGGCAGATAATGGTGAGTCGTCTGAATTGATCTGGCTCAGGCGTGTGCATTAATAAATCACATGGCTGGGACATTACATGGTGGGATGTCCCTGAGTTCCTGCCGTTTTGGTTTTGGCATCACATCATATTAAGGATAAAGCATCAGAACCGGTCTACAGATTGCAATTTACAGAGCGGCGCCTTCTGTACGAAAGCTGGTTGCCTTGACAACTGTCTGTTACTTTGGATACTGTTCAGTGACTCATCCAAAGTTTGCTATAAAGGAGCTTGTGTAACAACAAATGTAGAATTTCTTGTGTTGTATTTACAGATTACCTCTTCCTGATAATGTGAATGGTGGGTAATGCTCAGCACAACAGATATGTCTGCAGTTGAAAGGTGTGCTCCAGTTAAAACTGACCATTAAAGATGAAAAATGGTGCATACAAATAAATGACCTGTCTTGCTGCCTGTCCCCACATTATGGAAAAACACACAGCAGAGGGCGCCATCTAAGTGCAGCATTAAAACATTTATTGTATGATAAAAACAAATTGGTATCTCACATGAAGCAAGTTTGTGGAGGTATGTAGAGCATAAGAAATCAGGACATCTAGGGAACCCTGTAGCAGAGGCATCTGGTCCAGGGAATGTGCATAACTGCCATAGGCCGGGAAGGTATAGGAAGCCCAGAGCACTTCCTGGTCAGGAGGAGGCTCCAGAGGAACCCAGTGGATAATATCAGATGCCGGGAGACGTCCTGACTGCTACTCCGTTCAGTAAAAGTGTTACCGTCACTGTAAAGATTTCTACCTCTGACTATAGTACACTGATTACAGCAGTTCACCCAATGTACACGACCTCCTTTCAGAATTTTTTTTTTATTCTTTCTACTGAATGCAAGGCTTTCTGTGATTGGAGGAGGGTGGATTGTGATTATCCATCCATCCTCCAATCACAAAGAGCTTTCCATTTAGTAAATAGAATTAGAGGTTGACCAATATATTGGCCGATATTTGGCCATTTTTGATAAATCAGTATCGGCCGATTATTATCCAAATCAGGCCGATATTTAACACCATGCCCACAAGTGTTCCTCTCTTCTCCACACTCCGTTGGCAGAGCGGCACTTGACGCTTGCCACAGCCGCTGAGTGTGTGAAACGGACACCTAACTGAATGCAGAGAGAGAGAGAGAGGAGCTGTCAAAATTGAGCGTTGATGTCGGGGGTGGGCGGGACCCAGCAGCTATCAAGCACCAGCCAATGGAATGGGATCTGGGCGGGCTGCTACGTGTATGTGGCCCACCCCCTTTCTTAAGCAGCCCAATCATTGGCTGGTGTTTGATAGCTGCTGGGTCCCGCCAACCGCGACATCACCGCTGAATTTTGACAGCTCCCCTCTCTACATTCAGTTATTTGTCAGTTTCACACACAGTTACACTATGGGCTCAGTGTGAAACGTGCCAATCGGTGTCACCTGGCAGTGCCAACCAGTGCTACCTGCCAACCCGTACCATCTGTACTGAGGACATAAAGTGTGTGGTAGAGTGACAAGAGCAAGCAGGGGGTGGTGGAGTGGGAGTGGGTGGGTTTAAAAACAAACAAAAAAAAAACGGCCTAAAATATCAGCCGCAAAAACGGACATCATATATCGGCCCCCCGATTTTCTGAATATTGGCATCGGCCAGAGAAAAACCCATATCGGTCGACCTCTAAATAGAATACAATTTTTTTCTGAATGGAGGAGGTGTACATTGTGTGACTTGCTGTGATCAATATACTGTGACCAGAACTGCAAGTCTCAGTGCAGGACAATCGGCACTTACAGTACTGCAGGGACTGAATGAAGGTAAATGTTTTACTGAACGGAGAAGCAGCCCAATGTAACACAGACGTCAATAGAGGTCACTTAGTTTTACAAAGCAAATGGACCAAGATTATTTTCACCCACAGTTCAGCTCGCATGCAGTGAGGCTGCTGCCCCCACTGCAAGGGTCAACTGCTCCTTTTTGCAGATGGCGCTCCTCCATGATCCAATGGTGGACATCCTCGCATCCAGAGCAGGTCTATGGGTATGATGTCGGGGACAGTCCACCACACAAGACAGCATGACTTGGGGGGGGGGGGGGGGGAGTTCAGGAGCCACAGGGACCAGTGTTTGTGCTGGGGGAAATATCGGAAGATTGGGCAAGTATATCTCTGTTCTCCAACCCCCTTGACAAAAATGAGCAGTTAACCCCTCTACCTTTTTCTGTAATCTGGTGATCTGGGAGCCCCGTTTTGTGGTGCTGGAAAATAATTCCTAAACGCGCCCATACCAGACTCTTGATGGTCTCTAATCTAAAGAAATCCTTATATTAAAAGGAAAAAAATATTGGTACTTGGACATTTCTCAGAACCACCAATGAGGATCAATCGTGCTTTGTTGTGATTGGTGGCAAGCATAAAGAACATTGTTCCGCTCGAGCTTCATGAAATACGCTCTGTTAGCCGGCGGTATAAACTAGACAAGTGCGGTTCGTTTCGTTCCGAATTAAAACTCAATATAATTTTTCATTATTCTGGTGTATCTGAATGACAATAATAACGAATTTGAGCAAATAACGAAACAAAATTTAATATGAAATTCGAATAGCTTTCTATTCGAATTTCCAAAGAGAATAAAATAGAATAGAAAATAATAGAATAGAATAAAAGATGAGAATAAAATATAATCGTTGAATAGAAAAAAAATTGGCGTAAAACAGAACAAAATAGAATAGAAAATAAAAGAACGGAATAAAATTTAATAGCATACAATAAAATAAAGAATAGAATAAGAATATAACCATCTTCTAAATTTGAATTTCAAATAGAATTCAAATACAAAAGAATAGAATAAACGTGCAATATGTATTCGTGAAAGAAATACAATTAGAAGGAATACAATTCGAAGGAATATAGTAATATAACCGTTTTCCAAAATTCTGATTTCGAATAGAATAAATTAGAATTTGAATAGATTTGAAAAGAATGGAATATAATAGAAAAGAACAGAAAATAAAAACAGAATAGAAAAAACAATAGCTTAGAATGGAATAGAAAGAATATAACCATCTTCCAAAATTCCAATTTCAAATAGAATAAATTGGATACAGAATTCGGAAAAATTTAAATCAATTTAGAATAAACGAATTTCGAAAACAAATTTAATTAATTTGCCTAAAATTTATTTAAAGCGGAGGTTCAGGCAAAATAACATCCATATACAAGCACACTCCTTAAAGAACGAACATGTACAGTAGCCACTTTTTTTTTTTTTTTTATGTAGTACATACCGTACTAATGTCATTTCAATTTCGTCTTCCGGGTACTCACTCCCGCGGGACTAGGCGTTTCTATTCACCCGCAATGTAATCTGGGAGTTCGCCCAGATGTGACATGTCCTGCAGAAAAAGTTCCCCGAAAGTAGCCGAACATGTAGAGCTGCGAGTCGGCTCTACAAGGCGCCTGCGCAGTCAGCTCTACATGACTCCTAGACATTGCGCAGGCGCCGTGTAGAGCTAACTCGCAGCTCTACATGTTCGGCTACTTTCGGAAACTCCGTTGAGGTTCGTGCCGCGCATGCGCAGTACAGGGGGGGGAACCTTATCTGCCGGGGAACTTTTTCTGCATTACACCGTCCACCACCAGGAAGTCAGTGCTTGTGGGCTTCAAAATGCCCACAAGCAAAATGGAAAATTCAGACGGCTGATTTTAAAAGTGCATCTTTTGCCAGAAAAAAGACAGGGGAGGTTTAAAGTCACCAAACACGTGAGTACAAATTGGTGATCTGAAAATACTTTGCATGCAAGCGAAAAAAAAAAAAAAAAATGCCGCGGAACAACCGCTTTAAATACCAGAACGAAAACAAAACAATTTTTTTTATGTCTAGTATAAACATTGCCTGGGTATTACATTCCAAAACTTTTGGGGGCTCCAGGTCTTGAGATGAGGGGCCAGTTGTCAGGCTAAATATTTTATGGTGTGTGAAACCAGATTTTAATATTTTTTTTCCTGCCATACAGGTGCTCTTTAACCACTTCAATACTAACCCCCTTCCTGCCCAGGCCAATTTCAGCTTTCAGCGCTGCCACACTTTGAATGAGAATTGTCATGCAATGCTGTACCCAAATGAAATTTTTTATTTTTTTTTCCACATATGGAGCTTTCTTCTGGTGATACTTAATTGCCACTGGGTATTTTAATTTTTTGCTAAACAAACTGAAAAAAAAAAACTTTCTGATATAAAAACAAAAATTCTTCACTGATGTGCGCTGATGAGGCTGCACTGATGGGTTACACTGATAGGCGGCACTGCTGCATGGTGCTGATGGGGCTGCACTGATAGGCGACACTGCTGCGTGGCGCTGTTGGGCTGCACTGATAATCGGTGTCCTGACTATCAGTGTAAATGTGTCCTGTCAGAATTTCCAGTTACCTGCTTTCCGTTTCTCGCACTGTGAAAGCGTATGATGAAAGGAATGCCGATAACCAGCAAGTTTGTTTACGTGTGATCAGCTGTGATTATACACCGCTGATCACATGGTAAAAAGCCGCTGTGATTGGCCCTTTTAGAGCGATCACAGAGCGTGCCCCAGGGGGGCGTGGTTCTGGGAGGACATCCATAGATGCCTTCGCAGAACTTTAGTACCGAGCTGTAGCTGTCACCCCCCAGAACCTCTTGCCGTGGTCATCTAGAGTAAGGGCAGATGATTCGTGTAGCATTTGCTTCCTGGAATGCATCTGTCCGGGCATGCATGCAAGAGAGTGGGTTTAGATGACAAAACCCTTCTCCTCTCCCTCCTATGATCTATGATCTTCATAATGATGAATAGTATAGTAACCAATGCCATTGGCAGTTTGCTTCACCAGCTGCAGTTTGCTAGTGTATGCTTACATTTTATACAAATTGTATGGCAGCACAAATTCTTATTTCAGACTCTTAATATAATGCAAACTGTAGAGAGGCACAGTACAAATACTTAAAATACATTAAGGTTTGCCTCTGAGTGCTGTGTTACAGGCTATCTGATCTTTCTCTCTTAGATGGATGAAATTAAAGGAAAGGATCGCGTGATAATGGCGCTGGAGAAGGAGCTCGGGGCGCAGGCTGGTCACACGCAGAAGCTGTTGCTGCAGAAGGAAGCTTTGGATGAACAGCTGGTACAGGTCAAGGAAGCCGATCGATACCACAGCAGTCCAAAGAAGGAGCTTCCCAGCGGAGTTGCTGACATATCCGAACTGATGGGTCATGCTGTAAAATCTAAAGAGGCAAGTGCTTTGACTGCTTCAGTCCATACACGTACTGAACAGTCTTATGAAAGGAGGAAAGTGTTCATGTGATGTAGTTCTTGGTAGAATTACCTACCTCAGCTGTAGACAAAGCTCTCATTGACTTTTCTTTACTTTTTTTCACTTTAGAGCAAAATTGCACCCCTGAAAATCTGTCCCATTGGCATTGGCTGTGGTGGCTTAGCCCGCCCCATCAGACAGCATTTTCCTACAAATGCATTCTCCTGGCTGGTACATGGCTTTGAGCGATTGCACTACCCTCCTGGTTTACTACAGGAGCTTGATAATTGCAGCTAGGCCCCCTTAGACATCCACAGGGTGTTAGGCTTTAGCCTAGGTTGCCTTATGGTCGATTCGACTAGTTCCTTAGCAGTATATACAGTGGGGAAAATAATTATTCGATCCCTGCAGACTTTGTATGTTTTCCCTTCTTATAAAGAAATTAAGGGTCTATCCTGTTTATCATAGGTGTATTTTAAATGATAGAGACAGAATATCAACCAAAAATCCCACCAAAAAAACAAACAAAACAAATGCTATAAATTAAATTGCAGTAAAGTGATTAAATAAGTATTTGATCCCCAAGCAAAACATGACTTGGTACTTTGGTGAAGCACAGAGGTAAGACGTTTCTTGTAGTCTGTTACCTGGTTTGCACACTGTGGGGATGGTATTCTTACGGTCATAGTCAGCATTTTTCTTCTTCCAAACACGGAGAGTCGAGTTAATGCCAAAGAGCTCAATTCTGTTCTCATCTGACCACAGTGCTTTCTCCCAATCCTTCTCTGAATCATTTATTTATTCACTGCAGGATTTCAATTCATGGCGGCGTATTGTGTTACCAATGGTTTGTTTGGTGACTGTGGTCCTAACTGCCTTGAGATCATTCACAGGCTTTTCCAGTGTAGTTCTGGACTGGTCTCTCACTTTTCTCATGATCATCCTTACCCCATGAGACAAAATCTTGCATGGAGTTTCAGACTGAGGGCGATTGATGTTTTTTTTTTTTTTTTATGTATTTCTATCATTTGCGAATAATCACTCCAACAGTTGTCTCCTTCTCACCAAGCTTCTTGCTGATGGCCTTGTAGCCCATTCCAGCCTTGTGCAGGTCTACAATCTTGTCCCCGACATCCTTTGACAGCTCTTTGGTCTTGCCCATGATGGTGGGTTTGAATGAAAGAAAGATTCTGTGGACAGGTGTTTTTTATTATACACATAACAAGATATCGTTAGGAGCACCTTCTTAAATTGACAGGACTAATCTATGTACCACACGAGCACATACTGTAGCCAGTCTGTGGGAGCCAGAATTATTATTGGTTGGTAGGGGATCAAATACGTATTTTACTCACTCAACTGCAACTCAATTTATAACATTTGTATCATGTGTTTTTTCTGGATTTTTGGTTGATATTCTGTGTCTATCATTTAAAATACATCTATGACAACAATTTTAGACCCTTCATCTCTGTGTAAGTGGGCAAAAATTTGCAGAGAATCAAATAATAATTTATTTCTCGTACATCACGGGACACAGAGCGACATAGTCATTACTATGTGGGTTATATAGATACCTTCAGGTGCTGGCACTGGCAACTTCCAAAACCGGAAGTACCCTCCCCTATATAAGCCCCTCCCATCCGGGAGCACCTCAGTTTTTTGCCAGTTTCTAAGGTGTTGGCCAAGAAGTAACATGTGTTTTCACTGAGCTTGCGTACAGGTTCTTTTGGGCCTCAGTAAGCTATTCCGGATCCGACCAAAAAAGCTTCATAGCTAAACGGTCGGTACCCGGGCCTTGCAAAGAGAAGAGCAAGGTTTTGCCTGTAATGCCTCTCTTAAGAGGGCTGGACCCTGTGATCCAGAGCTCTGGTCATACCCACGACCAAGATGTTTTCTGTGCAGGGTGCTATACAGGTCCAGGGGAGTGGAATCCTTGGGAACCCGGTCCCTGAAGGTTTAATTACAATGCCTGCCGTGATAGGTGAAGTTTGGGCTTCTGTGGACCAAACGGAGTCCTGCGGCGAGGAAAAGGTAAGTGGGGGCCCTCAGGAACTTGGTTCTATTGGGGGACCCCCAAGCCTATTTTGTCTTTCTGTCTGTTACCTAAGGTATTCCCGCTAATATTCTGTGTATGCCTGTTACTACTGAGAAAATGTAAAAATTTTAATAGTAGGCAAGAAAAAAAAAAAAAATGTAAGACCGCGGTACCTGTGTTAGACACTAGAGGCCGCTATGGTTCTTTTTCTTGTAATGTGGATTTTTTTCTTCCAGAATCAAATCCAGGCAGTTGGTAAGTTCTCTGCTGGGAAGCTGTCTCCTCTGCCCTGTTGCTGCGCTCATCCATCCCCGGGCCCTGCGGCAGGGACCCTGGCTCCCATCTAGCTCCTTATTTTTTTCAAAAAAGGCGCCGAAGGCGCACGTGCCTCTATATATAGAGGCGATCTGGAAAAGGGGCGGAGCGGGTGGATGAGGCTCGGTGTGCGGCGCTACTGCGCATGTGCGGGCGTCCAGCGTGTTTTAAAGCACAATCAAGCTGGCTATTGAAGTGCACAGATAGAGCTAGCAACAGTAAAAAGGCACACAGAGGCGGTTGATGCAGGCATCCCCTAGAAAGGCACTTTAGTAGACACCAACTGTTATATAGCAGCAATTGTGCTAGACTATTATCAGTAAAAGTGGTGTATTACGGCTGGAATACCTCAGCTTTAGGCTTAGGAATATGCCGTCCAGAAGCTCCGGAACTGAATCTTCCAGGAAGCGAAGGGGGTCTCATCGGGCTCTGAGGATCTTGGGCATGCTTCTGCTGCACCAGTCTCCCCTGAAAATTCAGAGGTAAGTGACCGTAGAGACCCCGCAGGGGTACTTGGTACTGTGGCTGTCCTCAGTTCACCTGCTCCTGTGTATGTAATAGAGGAGGTTTTTTCCTCAGCTCTGGGAGGATTAGAGAGAGATTGTCAACATTGATCGCTGCCTCCCTGTCAGGGAAAGCACGCCCGATCTCCGTCTCCTCCTTCAGAGTGCCTGTTAGCGGAGCAACAGTCCCATACAGGGATCGACCTGCCTGAAGGGGATCAGGATGAGGTTGATTCTGTTTATAGAGGTCAACAGTGGAGGAACCTTTCTCAGCATCTCAAGCTGAAAGATTATGGGTTCAGTCTCTGACTAACTTGGTCCGATCAGCATTTAAAAATGCACCTTGCGGAACCATCAACCACTACTGTATCCTCGTTGGGGTCGCTAGAAGCCCCCAGACTATCTGTTCTTTTCCACTTCACCCTTTACTGAAAGGGCTCATTTACCAGGATTGGGAACATCCTGAGAAAATATTTTTTCCCCCCAAGAGATTTCCGGTGGTCTATCCCATGGAGGATAAGTTCATCAAAAAATGGAAGGTCCCTACAGTGGACGCAGCCATCTCTTGTGTGTATAAATCACTGACATGTTCAGTGGATAATGTCCAAATGTTCAAGAACCCAATAGATAAAAAATTGGAGTCCTTATGAAAATCTGCTTCTTTCTACAGCAAGCTTGGTGACACAACCAGCAGTGGGGTCTGCTAAGCAGTGAAGGATCAGTTGAAACAGGTCTTGAGGGACTTGCCAGATCAGCAGGCCCTTGCCCTAGCTGATCTACCTAGAGCCTTATGCTTTGCGGTTGACGCCATAAAGGAGTCAATCCATCAGGCCTCCCGCCTTACGCTGTCTGTAGTACATATGCGTAGGCTTCTATGGCTCAAAAACTGGTCTGCTGAAGCTCCCTGTAAAAAATGGCTGGTTAGCGTCCCATTTCATGGTGAACGCTTATTCAGGGAAGACCTGGACAAATATATCCAGAAAATTTCCAGCGGTAAAAATACACTCTTGCCGGTTAAAAACAGAGTTAGAGGTCCCTCTTTTAAGAGGCCTGCTTCTCCAGTCCCTGGGGCATCGGCTGTGTAACAGTTCGACGGCCTCCTCGGTCAAATCCGGGGGTAAAAATCAGGGACAATCGCAGGGTAATGACCCTGGGTCAGGAGAGGTACAAAACCTCCCTCAAAGTTAAATTCATTGAAGGGTCCCCCACTCAGTCGGGTGGGGGGAAGACTCCAGTTGTTCGCAGAGACCTGGCGGGACACGATCAGAACAGATAGGTGCTCTCCGCAGTATGTTTGGGATACAGATTGGAGTTAAGACTCTCCTCCTTCCCATTTTTTGAGGTCAAACGTGCCAAGGGATCCCCGGAAGAGAGAGTCCCTCCTGTTGGCACTAGAAAAACTATTGCTCCAAGGAGTAATTATGGAGGTTCCCCTGGAAGAATGGGGGTTCGGGTTTTACTCAAACCTCTTTACAGTCCCGAAGCAAACGGGGACGTGAGGCCCATAT
The DNA here is from genome assembly GCA_029206835.1 of Rana muscosa. Lineage (NCBI taxonomy): Eukaryota > Metazoa > Chordata > Amphibia > Anura > Ranidae > Rana > Rana muscosa. Next base: position 104,167,305 of record CM055116.1, on the reverse strand, counting down.
TAATTCTAAAAGGGCTAAAGAAATTCCTGTATATCAGGACTTTCCGATGGAGTCGATCCGATCGATGGCCACTGCCCTACAAGGGGAGGAATGGTTAGCCTCGATCGTCATCAAAGATGCTTATTTGCACATTCCCATCTTTCCAGTCCACCAAAAATTTCAACGCTTTGCAGTAGAAGGGCGCCATTTTCAGTTCAGAGCCTTACCCTTCGGTCTGGCCACAGCACCACAAGTGTTTACAAAAATTCTGGCCCTTTATTGGCCAATCTAAGAACACAAGGTGTAATAATAATGGCATATCTAGATGACTTGTTGTTGATAGACCACTCAGTGAAAAAACTAGAAGTGGTCGTTCACAAGACAATCAAGTATCTGGAATCTCACGGTTGGATTATCAACCGAGACAAGTCAGCCCTAAAACCAGTCAAAAGTCTGGAATGCTTGGGGCTAAGGCTAGATTCAGGCCAGAAGAAAATATTCTTGCCTCGAAAAAAGGTGTTGTCTTTGAGAGATTTGATCCACTTGGTGGGTACAAAAAGACAGCCGTCCATACGCCTGTGCATGAGGCTGCTGGGAAAAATGGTGGCATCATTCGAAGCAGTACCCTACGGTCAATTCCATTCAAGGAATTTGCAAAGGACCATACTGTCAGCCTGGAACAAGAAAGTTCAGGCCCTAGACTTACCAATGTCCTTGTCCCCTTCCGTTCGCAAGAGCCTCCGTTGGTGGTTGGTTCCCCAGAATCTGGAAAAAGGGAAATCCTTCAGTCCGATTTCTTGGAAGGTGGTCACTACAGATGCCAGCCTTATAGGCTGGGGAGCAGTACTGGAGCAAAGGTCTCTCCAGGGCAGATGGTCGGATGCGGAAAAGGCCCTGCCCATCAATCTCTTAGAGATACGAGCAGCCCGGTATGCCCTAGTAGCATGGACATCCAAACTCCAAGGGTCCCCTGTCAGAATTCAATCAGACAATGCCACGGCAGTGGCATATATCAATCAGGGTGGCACCAGGAGTCGTGCAGCCCAGAGGGAAGTAAATTGCATCCTGAAATGGGCAGAAAGATATGTCCCAGCCATATCCGCGGTATTCATTCCAGGAGTGGAGAATTGGAAGGCAGACTTTCTAAGTCGCCAACAATTATGCCCAGGGGAATGGTCCCTTCACCCCGAGGTTTTTCGGACAATATGTCAGCGGTGGGGAACACCGGATGTAGATCTGCTAGCATCCAGATGCAACGCAAAGGTGGACAGATTTGTCTCTTGGACAAGGGATCCCCTAGCTTGCGGCTTGGATGCCCTAGTGTTCCCTTGGGATCAGTTCAAGCTGATATATGCATTCCCACCGCCACAGTTGTTACCTCGATTACTCCGCAGAATCAGGGTAGAAAAGAAACCAGTGATTCTGGTGGCTCCAGCGTGGCCCCGAAGAGCATGGTACGCGGAGATTGTAAAAATGTCAGTGGGGAGTCTTTGGACTCTCCCACATCGTCCGGACCTGCTTTCGCAAGGACCGATATACCACCCTTCCTTACCAGCCCTAGGTTTGACGGCCTGGCTATTGAAGCCCACATTCTAAAAAAGAGAGGGCTCTCTAATCCTGTGGTATCTACCATGATCAATGCCAGGAAGCCGGTATCCAGGCAGATCTACTATAGAATCTGGAAGGCGTACATCGCAAGGTTTCATTTGAACCAAGATGTGGTTCTTCCTTCGTTTTTTCCCAAACCTAGTTCGGTAGAAGAAAAGTTATTGCATTCTTTGGATGTAGTAAGAGCAGTTAAAGCTTATTTAAAAGCCACTGCTCAGATTCGCAGAACGGATACTTTGTTTATTCTGCCGGAAGGTCCTAGAAAGGGTCAGGCAGTGTCAAAATCTACTTTAGCCAAGTGGATTCGACAGGTCGTAATGCAAGCCTATGGCTTGAGAAGGAGACCGCCTCCATTCAAAGTTAGGGCGCACTCTATGAGAGCAGTTGGAACTTCATGGGCAGTGCATCACCAGGCCTCCCTGGCTCAAATCTGTAAGGCCGCAACATGGTCTTCAGTACACACGTTTGCTAGGTTCTACCAGGTGGACGTTAGAAGTCAGGAGGATGTCGCCTTTGGGCGCAGTGTGTTGCAGGCCGCAAAAGATCCTCATGTCTGATAGCTTATGTATGGTGTATCCCCCCCCTCATTGGGCATTGCTTTAGGACATCCCACATAGTAATGACTATGTCGCTCTGTGTCCTGTGATGTACGAGAAAGAAAATAGGATTTTTATAACAGCTTACCTGTAAAATCCTTTTCTTGGAGTACATCACGGGACACAGAGCTCCCACCCCTCTTTGGGGACACTTATTTCTTTGCTACAAAACTGAGGTGCTCCCGGATGGGAGGGGCTTATATAGGGGAGGGTACTTCCGGTTTTGGAAGTTGCCAGTGCCAGCACCTGAAGGTATCTATATAACCCACATAGTAATGACTATGTCGCTCTGTGTCCCATGATGTACTCCAAGAAAAGGATTTTACAGGTAAGCTGTTATAAAAATCCTATTTCTCTTACCATCCATGGACTGACACGGTGTCTCTTTACACTTTACACGTGGGTTATGTCCCTGCCTGCAGGAGAAGACCTAGGCAGAATGTGAGATGTTATACATACATTCTAAAAGCCAGAGCTGAACAGCCCCACCCAGGGGGCGGTCCCTCCGGACATAACCCTCCCACTACAGTCAGCAGACTTCAGTTTTTTTCTGCCTAGCAGAAGGAGAAGACGTGGCTCTCTCAGGAGCCAGTCTCCTGACCTATTTTTATTCCTTTTCTGGAATTCTTTTTTATTTTATTTTTGAGAATCTTCTATCAACTGTCGGCTGGGCAACAGGTTGGGTACAAGATATCCTCGTAGTCTTCCCTGTCCGACCATCGAGCGTGCTGATCCTCGCCTTGTGTGCCTGAGACTCAGTTCACGACAGGCCCCATGACTCCAGGGGTGGCCGGGTTTGCTTTCATGCTCCCACGGTCCTCTCAAGACTGAACAGTTCCTGACTGACTGTATCTTTCACGGTGGACCGGGCCGACAGCTACTCAGTACTGCACTGTGATAGTCCTGTCAGAAACACACCAGTGGGTCCCTCAGGGGACGGGTAAGTAGTCTCTCCTGCCTGCAGGTGAGTACAAAAAGCTGTGTGTTTCTCTGTGGGGGATTTTCCCTGTCTCCCCCTGTATTTCATTGTCACTCTCTGTCACCATTGCTGGCGCTGTGCTGTGTGGGGTGCCTGGGGGTCACACTGTTCTTGGAGGGGCTAATGCTGGTCTGCAGATATGCTTGTGGCCTTTTTTTGTGTGTTTTGGGGCCTGAGCGCCGAGTGGCGCTGTGTGTGTGCTGTTTTTTTCACTTTTGCTGAGTCATGGCGGCCATCTTGCCGTGGATCGCCTCGGCGACCATTTTCTTGTAGCCCGCGCGCTCTTCAGCACTAGTTTTGGCCTCTAGCGCTGCTGTAACAGCGCGAATCTCCTCACAATCTCCTCACAGCTCACCAGCGCTGACACAGCGCGGTACAGACAGCGGAACTGAGCGGTCCCTGGTCCGGTTTGGTGAGTCCCCTGGGCGCCCCCTCCTCAGTCAGCACAGCCTGTGGGTGGACTTTTTATCTGAGGAGTCTCAGAGGGGGGCAATATGGAGTCTCTGTCACCAGCTTCCCCTAAATGTCAGTGGACAACAGGCAGTGCTTCAGCACCTGCGGTCCCTAGGGACCAGTTGTGGGCAGTCCTGGAATCATTTCTGACCAGGATGGGAGCTGTGTGCAAGCGCAAGGGAGCAAAAAAGCGCCCTCCCCCCACTTTACTTCATGAGGGCAGTGCACTGATTCAGATATGGGCCTAGCCACTACCGCTCAGGACCCTAGTTCTGAATGTATTGGATGGTTTTGAACAGGACATTCCTTATGAGGAAAACTCCAGTTCTGAGTCAGTAAATGACAGGGCGCTTGTTAGTGTACTCATCACTGCGGTGAGGGACACTCTCAAGCTAAAATGCTGCGGATGCAGAACCTCAGACGGATACAGTCTCCTTTGGTTCTTTTAAGGCCAGGCCTTCTAAAGAGGTTTTTCCATATGTACTTTCTTTGACCAGCTCATTGATAAGGTCTGGGAAAAGCCGCAGAAGAATTTTTTTATGGTCCCGCGGCGTTTGTCTATCAGATACCCCTTGAAGATGCCCTACTTAAAAAGTGGGCTTCTCCCCCAGGGTCGACCCTCCAGTCGCCCGGTTGAACAAGGCCATCACTCTCCCGATGGAGGTGACTCCTGCATTTGAGGACCCCACTGACAGGAGGTCAGAAGTGGTGAGCAGAGCCATGTTTGCCTTGTTGGGATCCGCCCTACGGCCTGTGGTAGCGGCGACCCTTGTGTGTTAAACACTTACAGGTTGGGCAAAAATGTTGCACCTAGCTGTACAGGAGCATAATCTTCCTCCAGACACAGTTGCTCTGGCCCACCAACTGGTTCAGGGCCTGGTTTATGTGTGCGACGCCACGTTGGACGCGGCCCCTTTAATATCCAGGGCCTCTGTCTCGGCGGTGGTATTGCGTCGTCTTATCTGGTTGAAGTGCTGGTCTGCTGACCTAGCCTTAGGAAGCTCCTGACAGATCTACCATTTAAAGGTGGTAGACCTTTCGGTGCTGCTCTGGATGACATCGTCATGGATGTCATGGGAGGTAAAAGCACTCTTCTTCCTTAGACTAGCAAGAGTGAGGAGGCCCGCCGAAAACAGGGGCCTTCCTTTCCAGCAAAACGGGGTTTTTTTCGTCAGTCAGAGTCCACGGGTAGGTCCTCTCAGACTGACGGCAGTGCGGCTGGTGGGCACAAGTGCCCCTGGGTGCGTAAGCCAAACAAGCGGCTCCCAAGCCCGCCTCTGCCCGACTCTGGGGTGGGGGGACGACTTCGCAGGTCACGAATCGGTGGTCCTCCCGAATCTCCGACTGGTGGGTGTGCGAGGTGGTCACCTCAGGATAGTATTCCGATCCTGGCCCCCAGACAGATTCTTTCCCTCGAATCTTCCTCTCCTTCCTACCTGTCGGGCAGCCCTCTTGGGGGCTGTACAGGATTTGATCAGGTCCGGAGTGATTGTGCCGGTTCCGTCACAGGGGAGTTTTCAGGGATTCTACTCGAATCTGTTTGTCGTCCCAAAAATAGGACGTGGTTCGACCTATCCTGGACCTCAAGGCCCTGAATGCCTTCGAGAAGGTGCAGAAATTCCGCATGGAATCCATTCGCACGGTGATCGCTACACTCCACCAAAGGGATTTTCTTCTGGCGTCCTTGGACTTCAAGGACGCCTACTTGCATGTTCCGATCTGCGCAAGTCACCAGAAGTTTCTGCGCTTGCGATCAGCGAAGTCCACTATCGATTGTGGCTCTTCCTTTCGGCCTAGCCTTGGCACCAAGGGTGTTCACCAAGGTGCTTGCTCCGGTTCTAGCCTTCTGTTACAGTGAGGTATTGCTGTCGTGGGCTATCTGGACGATCTTCTGCTAAGAGCAGAAAGTGGCTCAGACTTAGAGGAAAGGTGACTATCGTCAATTAGACCCTCAGGGACTTCGGGTGGTTCCTGAACATTCAGGAGTCAGTCCTGGTCCCGACTCAGTGTCTGGAGTATCTAGTTCTGATTCTAGACTCCTTGGAGGCAAAGGTATCCTACCTCTGGAGAAGTTGCTGACACTTCAGTCTGCGGTGCGGGTGCTGACATCCCGAAAATGGTTGTCAATCCGTTTTTTTGCATGAGAGTCCCGGGACTCGTGGTGGCCTCCTTCGTGGCCGTTCCGTATGCCCAATCACACACCAGGGCATTGCAGAAGGAGATCTTGTCCACCTGGGACAAATCCCCGTTGTCCTTGGATCTTCAGATCCAGGTGATTCACCTGGTCAGGGTGCCCCTGACATGGTGGTTGAGATCCTCGGCTCTTCGGTCCGGAAAGTCGTTCCCCTCCCATCCAATGGACGGTACTCACGACGGACACCAGCCTGACGGGCTGGGGTGGAGTCTGGGGAGTCCTGTCGGCTCAAGGCCTTGGACTCCGGACGAGCCCGTTTACCAATCACTGTTCTGGAAATACGGGCCATCGGACTGTGTCTCTCCTCAGGTCGGAGAGAGTACGGGGTCGCTCCATCAGGAGCCAGTCGGACAACGCCACGGCGGTGGCGTATGTAAACCATCAAGGGGGGACTCGGAGCTCAGCTGCGGCTTCCGAGGTAGTCCGTATCCTGAAGTGGGCCGGAAGAAACGTGCCGGCTCTGTAGGCCATTTACATTCTGGGCATAGACAATGGGCAGGCGGACTATCTGAGTCGCCAATCGCCGGACCAAGAAGAGTGGCCCTTGCATATTTCAACTCCTTTGCCGACGGTGGGGCACGTCGGATGTGGACCTGATGGCCTCTCGACTCAATCGCAAGGGTCGAGGTTGTGGCCAGATCCAGGGATCCTTGGGCGATGCTTCGGATGCGTTGGTGGCCCCATAGGGTCCTTATCGCCTGATATAAACTCTAGTGATCCTAATTGTTCCTGATTGGCCTCAGTATCACTGGTACGCTGATCTGGTACGTCTCGTCGCGGACGTTCCCTGGCGGTTGCCGATGAGGGAGGACCTTCAGTCTCAAGGTCCTATGTTTCATCCGGCTTACAGTCTCTGGCTTTCACGGCAGGGCTGTTGAAAGCCAGGTGTTGAGGGGACTCGGTCATTTTGACCATGTTAAGGACACGGAAGTCTTCCTCCAAGCAGATCTATCACCGTGCCTGGAAAGCTTATATCGCCATATGCGAAGCGCTGGACTGGCGTCCTCGGACGTATTCCGTCCCCAGAATCCTGCGTCCTCTGCAGTGTGGAGTGACCCAAAAGCTTGCTTTGAGTACCATCAAGGATCAGATTCCGGCCTTGGCCGTCTTCTTTCAGCGACCTCTAGCGGGTCATTTCTTGGTTAGCACCTTGTGTTGGGGGTTCGCCATGTGCTCCCTCCTGTCAAGCCTCCTCTCCCACCGTGGGATCTGAATTTGGTGCTCTCGGTCCTCCAGGAACCTCCTTTTGGGAATATCCGGGATATTCCCCTCTTGTCTTGTCTCAGAAGGTGGCCTTTTAGTGGCAATCATTTCTGTTTGACGGGTGTCTGAGTTGGCGGCTTTGTCCTGCAAGTCGCCATATTTAGTCATCCATAAGGATAAGGCGGTGTTGCATCCGTGACCTTCCTTTTTGCCAAAGGTGGTGTCGACCTTTCACCTACATGAGGACATTGTCCTCCCGTCCTTGTGTCCTCACCCATCGCATCCCAGAGAGTTTGCGCTGCACATATTGGATGTGGTACAAGCCTTACGGGTGTACCTGTCTGCTACTGCTTCTATTCGAAAGTCCGACTCACTGTTTGTGACTGTCTCTGGTCCATAACAGGGCCAAGCGGTTTCGTCTGCCATAATTTCTAGGGGAATCAGACAAACCGTCATTCAAGCCTATGCTCTCAAAGGGCGGGCGCCTCCCTTTCCGGTTACGGCGCATTCCACCAGGGCAATTGGTGCTTCCTGGGTTTTCCGACATCAAGCGTCGGTTGCACAAGTGTGCAAGGCGGCGACCTGGTCGTCTGTTCATGCCTTTTAAGTTTTATAAGGTTAATGTGGCTGCATCTCCGGATGCTTCCTTCGGCCGCAGGGTGCTGCAGGCCGCTGTTTAAAGTTGCGACTCCTCCGTTGAGGAGCTCTGCCTTCTTGGAGTGAAGTTTTTGGTTTTTCCATTTATACTGCTCCCATCCCTCTTGACACTGCTTTGGGACATCCCACGTGTAAAGTGTAAAGAGACACCGTGTCAGTCCATGGATGGTAAGAGAAAATAGGATTTTTGTACTCACCGTAAAATCCTTTTCTCTTGACATCCATGGACTGACACGGCACCCACCCTTCCTTTTTAAGTTTGTACTGCTTTGTTACGAACTGAAGTCTGCTGACTGTAGTGGGAGGGTTATGTCCGGAGGGACCGCCCCCTGTGTGGGGCTGTTCAGCTCTGGCTTTTAGAATGTATGTATAACATCTCACATTCTGCCTAGGTCTTCTCCTGCAGGCAGGGACATAACCCACGTGTAAAGTGTAAAGAGACACCGTGTCAGTCCATGGATGTCAGAGAAAAGGATTTTACGGTGAGTACAAAAAATCCTATTTTTTCCCCACTGTATGTTCTGTGGCAATCTGTTCTCCTCTAGTTGCATGTGTGCAGATTTGACAGTAGGAAATGATGGGACTCACTAGCTCCAGCTCAGTGCATGTAAACAGAAAAACTGCCTAAGTGATTTGTCTGCTTTTTTAAGATGTCCCATATTCTACCTCTGCCCTGTACAGGGCAGACTCATCACCAGAAATCCAGATCTCGAATACAGGAAAACTCAAGAGCATATCATTTGACATCTGTGTCTAAAGCTTAGAATGTCAGCAATTATACATGTCCTACTAAGTGATCTAACATGGCATGGACTGAAAATTGTAGGTGGCTCCCACCATCCACAATAATGTTGGGCGTCAAGTTGAGTTCCAATGTTGTTCTCCACATGAGGGTTCTTAGTGTTGATTCCCAAAAGCATTACAATTACATTATGTACTAATTTTTACAATCACATTTTTTTATTTTAATTTATTAAAGATTTTATTAAAATCTTGATTTCCATCTGGGAATCTTTCATTCAAATCTTGCCTACAGATACTCCACAATCGATAGTATAATGTTTTCAATATTTCTAGTGGTTTCAAACCAGACTGTTAACCAATGACCCTCCAATTAATATCCTATCCTCCACTTATAAAATTAAAATATATTTTGCACATTATGGCCATTTTCATTGTTGCATTCTCGCATCAAAAAAAAAATCTTGATTTCCAAAATCTGTTTTGGGGTAATCTAAACTTAAAAGTAAGTTCGAAAAATAATTCTATGTTTTTGCTCCTAAAAACACAGATGACATTTTACTGTAAGTAGTCTATTGCAGAGCGACCCCAAAATAGGAGCCTCTTCACATGGAAATAAAATAAGAAATTGAGAGATAAAATACTAAATAATAAGAAATAAAGGTTTTCCCCCCAAAAAATGACTTTCCTGTGGAACGGATTCCACAGCAGTGTGATAATTATGTGAACATTTTGATGCAGAAATTATCCTGAGATTCAATAATAGACGTGTAAAATAACTCTTGTGAGCTTTTATCTTCCACTGTACGTTCATTTTGTCACTTTTATCCTACAGGATACACATGTAGATGACAGAGACCTGCGAAGATTCCAGCTAAAGATTGCAGAACTATATGCTGTGATCCGGAAGCTGGAGGACAGGAATACACTGCTGTCTGATGAGAGGAATGAACTGGTATGTAACTAAATTGTTATCTGAAACCCCAGATCTATTAGCCTTCAATGACAGCCTTGGCCTAAAATGTTTCCAAGGTGACAGCAATGATAAAATGTGAATTTTGTGCTTCATCTGCTTATGTTGGCTTTTATGCAATTTTTGGACTCCACTTGGGATCATACATCTAGGCCCAAATTTATATTAAGCCCCGCCACCCAGTGCCATCGTAATAGTATCATGGGTCCCTGGGAAAAGTAACGCACTTGGGCACCTACCCTGTATTAATTTTTTTTAAAAATGTACTTATTTTTTTTTTTTTTACAATTGTTTTAAATTTATCATTTACATTTTTTTTTCTCACAACAGTGTTGAAGGGTCTTTGGTGAGATATCGGGGGGCTAAACAGACTTTTACAACAGAGCAAGGGAATGCGGAGATGGACTCCCCAATCCCTTTCTCTGCAGCCTTAGCTGCATTGAGATGAATGAATAGGAAGCTCTCTGAGACTTCCTGTTCATTCACAAACTGAAGCATAGTAAACACAGTTTACTCTGTTTTAGTTATGTAGGAGCAGGTGCAATAAATCAGCTCAGAATATAAACTCATAATGATGAGGACCAGGGGCCGTCTGGAGACTTCTAAACCAGGAATGGGGTGATACCCATCAGTGTCAGGAGGAGATATGAGGACTGCAAGTAAAACAACGTTGGTCATGCGAAGGCACTCCCAGGTGTAAGCAGGGGTACCGATATAGGCAAGTCAACCTTTTAACCATACACAATATTTAAATATATGGTATGGATAGGAAGTGAGGGAAATGGTAATGGGCTGATGTTGCTAGTTTCGAACATTAAAATCGATTAAAAATGACATGAGGATTAATGTAAATAGTCCGAGGTAAGAGCCCATATGTCCTGGGTGATAATCTCCAAATTGTCACTATTCCTGAGGTTAACACTGGAAAGGCAGCAAGCTGAAGAGCAGAAGTTACTCTGGTAGTGGAAACATAAAGAACAAAAGAGCAGCGCCAATCTGAGTGTAGTAATTGGAAAAGCACATTTTAATCACAAATGATTGCACTCACTAGAAAGCAGCGTCACGCTAAGCATAGTATAACGGCCACCATCAAGCGGACACAAAACTTGCCTAATTTTTTTTAAAAGTCTGTCAATGCGTTTTTAGTAGGGATCCACCGATATTGTTTTTTCGTTGCCGATACGATGCCAATGTTTCTGCCACTTCTCAGGCCGATAGCTGATATTGTGTGCCAATATTCTGTACATTTAAAGGATAACTCCACTTTCGTGGGCAAAAAAAAAATATAGCACATATAATTGTGACACTAATCCTATTGTAATTGAATGTTATTAAAAATTACCTTTCCTTTTCAATCTGCAGCCACTGTAATTTTCTGAGAATGCAATGCAATATGGCTACCTGGAGGTGTTCTGTGCACAGAGTGTGTACTGACCACACCTCAGAAACATAATTTCCTGCTTGTGTGATTGGCTCCCCAATTTTCCCAGAAGTCTGCCTAAGATACAAGTCAGATTTCAGGCATCCCCTGCAACAAAAATGTAATTTTTGGAGAGACGCTTTTAATAGGAGCACATCTAAAGGGATGCAAGCCAAGCAGATTTCCTCATTGGTGCCCTAAAGCTGCACACATGACAGATCATTATGAAACCACTTCCATTAGACCCACTTAGTACAGAGGCACAGACAAACGCACAGGGACTTCTTCAGAATAACAAAAGGTAGGAATCTGCAACAAAGGTTGTTATAATCCTTGCAATGTACATGGATCACCCAGAGGGCAATGCTTTGGAGTTGCGCTTTAAAAAAAAAATGTTTTAACTTTTTTTTTTATTATAGCTGTTATTGCTGTCGCGAGGAATGTAAACATCCCTTGTGACAGGTACTCTTTATGGAGGGATCAGGGGTCTATAAGACCCTAAACCTTCCCCTGCACTTGAAAGTATTCAAAATGTCAAGATCAGCGTTTTTTTAATACTTTTTTTTTTTTTTTTTAAAACTGGTGCTTTTAAGATGCAAGTAATCCTTGAAGTGATGTCATGACATCGCTTCCGGGTTACGAGATCCGAACGAAGCATCGGCTTTGTTCGGGTATTCGGCCAACCGGCGGACGTGCCGGCTGGATGCTCGTGCCTCCCGGTGGGAGTGGCAAGCATCACCACAGTAAGACCCCTTGAAGCAATCTCGGTAACATCCAGTACTTTTGTGCCCGATAGTTCAAAAAAGTGAATATTGGCCGCCGATAATTGGCCTTACAGATGATCCCTAGTTTTTAGGTTGGGGTGCAAAACGGAGCACCTGGAGGGATTCCAGGGGAGAAAATACAACCCCCATGAAAGTAGTATTTCTAATGGAAATATGGGAATTGGCCCCAAGAGTTCAGCACTGACAAGTTGCACTGCAGTACAGTGGGCAGAAGCAGGACTTTGAACTAGCAGGGTCATGGAAGCTATCTAGAGTGAAAGGATCTGCCAGCTAAGCTGTGAGTATTGGTGCAGATATCGTTTTTTTCTTTTTTCTCAAAAGAAAATACACCCAACATTCTTCAGGAGTTATACATGCATCAGGGTCTATTCAGTAAGATCCTATTAGGGTCACTGGTCTGGCTGCACCCTGATGAAGATGGATTCTTGTATAACCCCCAGATGTGCTGTGCGATTTCTTTTGTGAATAATACATTATCTGGACTGATATCTACAGCCTGGCACTCCATCCTTTCAATCCACATAAGCGGACTATCACAGGACCCAGTCAAAGCTTATTTGCTACAACTGCTACCTCACTAGACTGAAACACTTGCTAAGCTTGGAGTCCAGCGCTCCACTACCATACTTTTTTAAATGGAAGGAATACTTGGAATGATCCTACAGCTGAAATCTCTGAGAGATGAATGTTCCTGCTGCATCCACACATACATGAAATGGCAGATTTGGATGTACTTGGCCTAAATGTACATAGAATGAATGTAAAAAATCCTGAATATAATGAACAAGGCATGTTGGTTTAGGTCCACATCATTGCATATTCATTTTATAGTTCAAATAGCACACTAATATACTTATTAATAACTCAAGATTTTTTTTGAAGTGTCTAAAACTTTTTATTTATATTTATTTTCAGCTAAAGCGTTCCAGAGAGACAGAAAGTCAGGTGAAGCCTCTCGTGGAGAAGAATAGGAGGCTATCCAAAAAAAACGATGATACTTTACAGACAATTCAAAGAATGGAGGAAAAAATTAAGGCCTTGTCAAGAGAAAATGCAGAAATTGTAAGAAGTTGTTCACATAATATATATATCAATCAATTGCATAACTTGTAGCTTAAAGGTAACCTTTAGGGCTTGTTCATACCAGCAAGGTGCATATGGTCTGTATAATGTGCACAAGCCTGTGTGCGTTGCGTTTTAACAGTTAATTGGGACTGAAACCCAAGAGGTGGAGCAGCAGATAAACAAGGCAACATTTCTCTTTTGTCCATGGACAGACACAGCTCCTTATAATTCTTGGTTATGTTCCTGTCTATTAGGAAAGGACTAGGCACATGTTAGACATTTAGAAACATGTAACTTTAGCAAAGCTGAACAGCCCCGCCCAGAGGGCGGTCCCTCTGGTCATAACACCTCACACTGCCTCAGCAGCTCAGTTTTTTTTTCTGCCTAGTAGAGAAGGACCTTGCTCCCTTTTGGGCCCAGGGTCCTGAAGAAATTTTTACCATTTTATTTTTTGGAATCTACTATCAATTGCCGGCTGGGCATGACAGGCAGGATAATATAGATACTTGTAGTCCCCCCCCAGTCTGGCCATCGAGCGTGAGCAGACCTTAGCTAAGTGCGGGGTCGGCTACGACATACCCCGTGGCTCCAGGGGTGGCCGGTGAGCCATATGCTCCGGGGTTCACATATGACTGGGCTGCTTGCTTTCTCAGTCACAGTGGACCGGGCCCACAGCTACTCTGTACTGCTTGGATGTAGGTCTGTCAGGAACGCACCAGCAAGTCCTCACATGGACGGGTAAGTACGGTTCCTCCTGCCTCGGCAGGATGGAGCCGTTGGCATTCCTGGGGGGGGGGTCATTTAGGGGGTTTCCTAGGTCTCTTTCCTCCCCCCCGTTCCTTTTTTCCTCCTCCCCTTGCATTGCGGGGCCTGATGTGTGCGACCGAGGTATGCCTGCGGGGGGGCTCTGGGGGCTGCGGGTGTGTCAGGGTCCGCTCTCACTATAGGTGTTCTGACTTTTGGGGGGCCTCCGTTCGGTGGCCACTGCGGTATAGCGGCCGTCTCGTTCATCTCAGGACGCTTGGCGCCGTTTTTTCAAAGCACCGGCGCCATTTTCTTGTGGCTACGCTGCTGCTGTATGTAATACAGCTGGCGGCCATTTTGTTGTGGCCGCACTTGGCGCAGTTAGTTACTGCGGGCTGCCATTTTCTGGAAGCTCAAGCTCCTTTTTATCTGAGGCGTACAGCGGCCATATTTGTGTGGTTTTTACACAACGGATGGCACAGTTCACTTCTGAGACACCCAGATACACACTGTCAGTGTGGGAGAGCGGACCGCGGCGCTGTGCGTTGCCTTGGCAGGGCGGTGAGTCCCCTGGGATACCCCTGGTCAGTAGCAGCTAGGAGGGTGGGCCTCTTTTTAAGGTACCTTGTACTTAACTGTAGCCCCTGAGGCGGTTCAAGGTGTGGGTCAGCATGGAGCCTGGAGCTGAGCGATGCCCAGTCATTCCAGTGGTAACCGGTGCCCCTGCTCCTGGGGTACCTAAGGGGGCTTTGTTGGCGGTCCTGGAACCATTGTTGCCAGGGTGGAAGGGGTGCGTAGCGCAGGGGGGGGGTTTTCAAAACGCCCCCTTCCACCGCCTTATTCTGGGGATGGCTCTGTCTCAGACTCGGTCCTGGCTGTGGCACAGGGCCCATGCTCTTATGGGGCTGGGTCTGCTGACCAGGACCATTCGAACAGTATGGAGGTCTCCATGTCCGGGTCCACGCAGGACAATACTGCTGGGGCATCTGCTGGGTCCCTTTTGGGTTCCTCAAGCCGGCCTGCACTAAAAGTTTTTTACTTATGGACTTATTTTGATAAGTCCATATACAAGGCATGGGAGTGACCGCAGAGGACCTTTCGGTCCCAAAAACGCATGGCGGTCCTTTACCTTTTTTAGGAGAGCCTTTTAAAAGTGGGCATCTCCCATGGTTGCGGACCTCCCGGTGTCTAGGTTATACAAATTAACCACTTTTGAGGGACCCCTGCATTTAAGGACACTACAGGTAGTAGATCCGAAGCGGTGGACCAGTCAGGTTCACCATCCTGGGATCAGCATTACGGCCTATGTTGGCTGCGGCACTGGTGTTTCTGACACTCACTGAATGGGTACAAATATTGCACCAGGAGTTGGAGGAGCATCATGCTCCCCCAGGCTGCGGGGAACTGACCGAACGGTTGGTGCATGGCCTTACGTGTGTCTGCGAGGCAGCCTTTGATGCAGCTCCCTTGGTTTCCAGAGCCTCAGTATCTGCAGAGGTTCTGCAGCGCCTTATTTGGCAAAAAAAGCTGGTCCACGAACCAGACTTCCAAGAAGGCTCTGGCGGACTTATCTTTCACGGAAGGGAGGCTATTTGGAGCCTCACTGGATGACCGTATTGAGGATGTCACTAGGGGTAAGAGCACTCTCCTCCCTCAGGCCAGAAAGGGTAAGGAGCCAAAGGGTTCGTCAGTCAAGACCCACAGGTGGGCGTTCCCAGACCGACAAGGGTCCTGCTGAGGGACAGAAGCGTCCCTGGGTTTGCAAGCCATACAAGCCTTGCGGGCAAGTCTGCTACCGCATGAGGGTTTGCTCCCGCCCGTCTCCCGGGTGGGGATATCTTGTGAGTTTGCAGCTCGGTGGGCCTCCCTGCTTTACGACCAGTGGGTTGCGAGGTGGTTTCTTCAGGGTACAAGATAAAGTTTCTTTCTTGTCCACCAAACGAATTCCTTTCCTCAAACCTTCCTCTCCTTTCCGACACATTGTGAAGCCCTAAAGAGGGCTGTACAGTACTGCATACCTGTGCCGCTGCAGAAAAGGTTTCAGGGTTTTTACTCGAATCTATTGTGGTCACAAAGATGGACGGAGTCCGTCCAATTCTGGATCTCAAGGCCCTCGCCGCCTTTGTACAATGTCCCCATATGCACCAGGCATCAGAGGTTTCTGCGTTTTGCAGTCGGGGAAGATGACTACCAGTGGTGGCTCTCCTTTTTGGCCTGGCATCGGCACCAAGGGTTTTCACCAAGGTGTTTGCCCCGATTCTGGCCTTGCTGAGACAGCTTGGGATCGCTATCTATTGTGGTCCCAAAGATGGACGGAGTCCGTCCAATTCTGGATCTCAAGGCCCTCGCCGCCTTTGTACAATGTCCCCATATGCACCAGGCATCAGAGGTTTCTGCGTTTTGCAGTCGGGGAAGATGACTACCAATGGTGGCTCTCCTTTTTGGCCTGGCATCGGCACCAAGGGTTTTCACCAAGGTGTTTGCCCCGATTCTGGCCTTGCTGAGACAGCGTGGGATCGCTATCGTGGGCTACCTGGACGACCTCCTTCTGAGAGCTGCTTCAGACTCAGTATTGGAGGAGGATGTGACGATTGCCAGTCTGACCCTTCAAGAATTTGGTTGGGTACTGAATCTCCAAAAGTTGGTGTTGCTCCCTTTAGAGAAATTGCAGACTCTCAGGTGACGGTGAAGCGGTTGGCAACCCGCAGGTGGGCATCGCTGCGATTCTGCATGCGACTCCTAGGTCTCATGGTGGCCTCCTTCGAGGCGGTACCGTATGCTCAATTCCACACTTGAGTCTTGCGGATGGAGATCCTGTCCAAATTGGACAAGTTTCAGTTGTCCCTGGATTGTCAAATCTGGGTGAGCCAACTAGTCAGGACTTTCCTGGTCTGGTGGCTGACATCTCCGGCTCTTTAGTCTGGAAAGTCGTTCCTTCCCTTTCACTGGACGGTGATCACGACTGGTACTTCGGGCGATAAGGCAGTGCCTTTCCACATGGTCACAGAGGCTACAGGGGGATCCAGTCGAACAACGCTACGGCGGTGGCGTATGTCAACCATCAAGAAGGAGCAAGTAACTTGGCTGCAGCATCGGAGGTCGCTCATCATGCGGTGGGCAGAAAGGAGCGTGCCGGCTCTATCGGCCATATACATTCCGGGCGTAGAAAACTGGCGAGCTGGTTACCTAAGAAGCCAGACGCTGGACCAAGGAGAAGGGTCGCTACACCCGGATGTGTTCCAACTCCTTTGCCTGAGGTGGGCCACGCCAGACATGGACCTCGTGGTTTCTCGACTCAATCGCAAGGTATTGAGGTTTGTGGCCAGGTCCAGAGATCCCTGGGCAGACGCGACAGACGCGTTGGTGGGGTAAGTATCGGCTAATTTACGCCTTTTCCCCAATGAAACTTCTTCCTTGTCTGCTCCACAGAGTAGAGGCCGACGGGATTCCGATGATTCTGTTTGCCCCAGGCTGGCCTCGGCGTCCCCGGTACGCCGACCTAGTGCGCCTGGTGGTGGATGTCCCTTGGTGACTGCTGATGTGGGAGGACCTTCTGTTGCAAGGTCCCATACTTCATCCTGCTTTACAGTCGCTGGCTTTAACGGCATGGCTATTGAGAGCCAGGTACTAAGGGAACGAGGCCTGTCTGATTCGGTCATTTCCACTTTGCTGAGGACACGGAAGTCGTCTTCTTGGAAGATCTACCATCGCACTTGAAGGACCTACAGCTCTATGTGTGAGGAGATGGAGTGGCTTCCATGGGTATATTTGGTTTCTAGGATCCTGCTGTTTTTACAGCGTTGAGTGGATCAAAGACTTGCCTTAAGCTCCATTAAGGGGCGGATTCCAGCCTTGGCTGTTTTCTTACGTTTGTGCAGGGAGTCCGACATGTGGTCCCCCCGGTTCGACCACCAATTCCTCCGAGGGGTTTGAATCTGGTGCTCTGTGCTTCAGAAACCTCCCTTGGGAACATCAGAGAGATTTCTCTTTTGACATTCTCTCAGAAAGTTGCTTTTCTGGTGGCCATTACATCTGTCAGAAGGGTTTCTGAGTAGCGGCCTTGTCTTGCAAGTCCCCATACTTAATCCTCTGTAAGGATAATGCGGTGCTACGCCCGCAGCCTTCGTTTCTTCCAAAGGTGGTTTCGGCCTTTCATCTGATCGAAGACGTTGTGCTTCCATCCTTGTGTCCTCAGCCGTCGCATCACAAAGAGGTTGGGTTACATCCCTTAGACGGGGTACGTGCTCTGCGTGTCTATCTGTCTGCTACGGCTCCGTTTTCGGAGGTCAGACTCACTGTCTGTGTCGGTGACTTGTCGACAGTAAGGCCTGGCGGTCTCGTCGACCACCATTTCTCGGTGGACCTGTCTGACAGTAATTCAGGCCTATGCCCTTAGAGGGCGGGCGCCTCCCTTTCCTGTTTCAGCGCATTCGACCAGGGCAATTGGTGTCTCCTGGGTTTTTCGGCATCAAGCGTCTGTTTCACAGATGTGTAAGGCGGCCACCTGGTCGTCCGTTCATACCTTCACTAAGTTTTACAAGTTTGATGTGTATGCATCTTCGGAGGCTTGCTTCGGCCGCAAGGTTTTTGCAGGCGACTGTTTAGGATTACATCTCCTCCGTTGAGCTCTGGTTTGGGGTGAAGTTGTTAATTGCTTTTCCCACCCCTCGTTTTTTGACACTGCTTGGGGACGTCCCACAAGTCAAGAATTATAAGGAGTTGTGTCCGTCCATGGACAAAAGAGAAAATAGGATTTTTGTACTCACCGTAAAATCCTTTTCTCTGAAGTCCATGGACAGACACAGCACCATCCCCTCCTTTTTTAAGTTTGTACTGCTTTTTGACGAATGGAGCTGCTGAGGCTGTTCAGCTTTGCTAAAGTTACATGTTTTAAATGTCTAACATGTCTGCCTAGTCCTCTCCTAATAGACAGGAACATAACCCACAAGTCAAGAATTATAAGGAGCTGTGTCCGTCCATGGACTTCAGAGAAAAGGATTTTATGGTGAGTACAAAAATCCTATTTTTTAAGATGGATGAAGAAAAAAATTCCTTTGTGGTTTGCATTATCCTTGTCCAAAAAAGTCAGTTTAACAAACCCGTTTCTGACCACTTTTACTCTAAAAACTAATTTTTAATGGTACCAGGAAAATGAGTAAACCGTTAAATTTACTCTTGCGGCAATAAGCACAAATCTCCGATGAGTCATCTCACTCATTGCATTCAATGTCGCACACACAAGTCATGATGAAAGTGAATTCGCTGTTGGGCACAATGCGTCTGCTATTGAGCAGCATAAATTACATTTTCAAAATCCACAAAATTGTTCTCCTCAATCTCATAAATCTGCCCTAATGTCATTTATAAGTTGTGCCTACGTGTGATGCCACCAATATCGGGAATGTCGTAAAGGTTATAACTGATCAGGCATTTATCATTTTTATTGTGGTTCTGTATCTGTCATTGCTTCTGCCACTGTATGGAAAGGGAAAAACAATAACCAAATAGTTTCTTGACTGGCCTGCTTGCATTGCTTTTCTAAACCTGTTGTGATAACTTTAAAGTAAAACTCTGGGCAATTTATTTTTTCCCCGTGCAGTGGTCAGTGTTAATTTTGGCAGCAAATTTTTATTTAGTTTTAGTCTTAGGACTAAAATGGCATTTTAGTTAGTCCCATTTTAGTCTTCTGCAATTGTTTTTGTGTTATTTAGTCGACTATAAATCTCCAGTACATTTTAGTCGACTAAAACAAATTTTAGTCGTCTAAGATCGAATGGGTGTAATTAATTTGTAATGCATTAGTTAACATTTCTCTACAATTTCCAAACTCATTATATACTGCTGGAGTGAAAAATCTCATATGCCATTATTTATGGTATTGAGTTATGAATATGCACTACAGACCCATGTTAATTTTGAAGTCAAATTTAGTTTTAGTCTTTTGACTAAAATGGCATTTTAGTTTTAGTCATATTTTAGTCATCTCAATTGTTTGTTTTAGTCGTATTTTAGTTGACTAAAATGGTATTCATTAAGTCGACTAAAATGTTTTAGTCGACAAAATTAACACTGGCAAGTGGGGCTGTGCCGGCATTGCACAGGTTAGCTGCTCGTTTCGTTCTGCGGAGAGGACAGCAGAGATATACTTGCCTGACCCGCTGATACGTCCCATGCAAGACCGGTCCCTTATGGCCCGTATACACGATTCAAAAATTAGACGACAGATTATCTGACTTTTTTCGCTAAATATTCACAAGTAGAAATTGAATAGGTTACTAAAGTCACAAATTCTCGTACGACAGAAAAAAAAATCGAAAGTGAAGTCATGTGTTGTAATGTATTTGTATTGTATTTTCGGACGACAACTATACTGACGAACGAAAATCGTACGAGGAAAATTTTCGTGCTTGTCCAATCTAATATCAGATGAATTGTCGTGATCGACTCTCAAAAGCTCTGTACTAACGATCCGATTATCGTAGGATTGCGCCGAAAGCGTTATTGTTCGTCCGATTTTCGGATCGTGTGTACAGGCCATTGGACTCTTGAGCCCTCCCGCAGTCCAGCTGGATCGTGGAGGAGCATGGTTTCCCGAAGGATTGGCGGATCTGGCGAGTATGAACTTTGTGCTCGTCCCTAGAAAAAAACAAGCAGTTGACCTATGCAGTGCAGGCATATCCCCAGCAAAAATATTTTTGCCCGGAGTTGGGCTTTGAATATGGATATGACTTTCACAATTATACATGTCTGTCATATTTTAATGATTGAAAATACACCTGTAGCGACCTCACCCCTTCTCATTCTCGGCTTGTCTTTCTCTGTCTAGGGGTGTTAGTGCTGGGGGGAGGGATGAGATACACCACGGCCCATGTCCTCCATAGTGAAGAGGTGAAGGCCAGAAAGATCGGGCTTTGTGTAGGTGTCCTAGAGTCAAGTCCTATACTTCGTCCCTGACTCCTTTGCTCCTAGTAACCAGAGTTCCACACAGTGAATAGGTCCAACACAGTTTTATTCTTCTCAGCGAATAAACACACAGCACGGTTAAGTTGGATTCTTTTGCAACAACTTAGTCTTAATGGGAATAGGTCGAGGCACAATCCTTTCCTTTCTCTTGCCAACCACTGTGGTATCACCAGTGGCGAATAGTCACTGCCACTGACTATGTAAAATAGAACGTGAATTACCTTAGCTAGCATGGCCCCTGTCAGGGGAAGGATATCCGTCCAAGGGAGATACCGGAGGCCTCTCTGTCACCAGCGATGCTGCGCCGGACTCTCCAGAGAAGTTCTGCACACCAGACCTCACAAACTCAGACACGGGCACCCAAGGAGTTAGGGCCCCCTCGGATTCCTCCACCCTCGCGGAACTCAGTCAAAGGTACTGAGCCCCAGGCATTCGCCATAGTACCTCACCCCAGGCTAAAGGTGCCTGAGATGGACTCCATCTCCGCTCCGGCCAGGTCAAAGGCACCTGGGCCCGGAAAACCGGGACGCCAGCACCCAAGCTGAAGGTGCCTGGGTGCGGCCACGTCCTCAGACTCTGCACTCTGAACCCCGTGGTAAGGGCGTCCGCCCCTTTTATCTCCTCTCCCTTCGCGCCACAGCGGGTTCCCCGCCCCGCTGTACCAGCTCCAGGGGAGGACAAAAAGGCACAGTCCTGCGGTGTGAGTTCACCTCCGGCCCCCGGCAACAACGCCACCTATAGGCCCAGGGAACCTCACACCACCAGAGTCCTCCGAGAACCATAAAAGGGCCTCGGATCTACTAGCAATCAGTGCATCTAGGTTACACTGCCACCCAGATGCTTCCCCTAAATTCAAATACCCGCTACACACCTTATGGCCAACAGTGTGTTTACACCTTACCATCACACCTACCTAATTGGTCAGAAGTACATGGACATTCTTCCAATTGATTGAGTTAAGGTATTGCCAGTGAAGGTTAATGCAAGGACATTTGTGCCCCACAGGCACACTACCAAATCTCATGAAAAGCCTTCCTAGAAGGGTAGAAGCAGTTAAAGCTGAATGGCAATGGGCCAAATCTACTTTAATGGCCATGTTTTGTAATGGAACGTCCAGCAAGCTGATATAGGTGTAATGGTCAGATTCCCTCAAACCTTTTGCAGTGTATGTAACCTAATATTTGTTACCATTCAGATAGCTAGGAGCATTGTGATTAGTGCAGTAATTCACAGTAATTAGAATGTGTGCCCCACTGATCAAACAAAGTCAACTTACTTTACTGAAATTATATAGGGCTGCCATTGGTAGCTTCTTCCTATGAATACCCGTAACCCATCTCTGGCTTTTAGTACCTTGAGTCCTTGACCTAATCAGAAAATCATAACTCCTTTTGGCATACTTATTGAGGGTCAGTGATTCCAAATGCATTGAAGCTGTTTAATCAACACAACAATTTGACAACTTGTTTCACATTAGGTCAGTACATCCCTCAGGGTGGATAAAAATTGATGATTTTGTAAAAAAATAAATCCAAAAAAATCAGATTTTTTTTTTTTTTTATTTAAATTGGATTTTGTTTTTTAATCCAATTTTTTAAATGGAGCTTGGTTATGTAGCATGATGCTGTATATTCTGCAATATATGCATTTCAGTAAACTCATTCAATGAATCCAAGCTAACATGCACTTGCAGGGTTATTGTTTTAATAAAATAAAATAATTTGAATAGTTCTCCAACTATATGTGAATAACCCATTAACCTAAAATCGGTTCTGATATCACTGTTTTACTAACCTGACAGCTTATTATTCTAAATGGGGAAACCTTCATTTTGTTTGCAAATATTAAAGATTCCAACTACCAGCAAGAATAAGTCCTTACATTTAAAGAGCACCTGTTATTTCAGATCCATCATGGCAGCGCCTGTTAGCGGGCATCCACTCACCTACTGCCGCCACGTCCCTCACCTTGTTCTGTCACTGCCGCATCACCAGCTGTCCCATTAAAGTGAATGGGACTGTCGGCGAGTCAACAGCGGGTCAGAGGAGGAGCCACTGTGGGACAGAGGACAGTTGCTCTTTAACCACTTCCCTACCGCACGCCGTTATATGAGGTCCTTGACTTTTAGGGGGGATATCTGAATTATGGGTGCAGCTACAGGCATCATTCAGATATCATTATTTCCAGCCAATGATTCTGTGCACGACAAGAACGATCATAGCGGCAGTTCCGCCACTTGATCGTTCTTATAGGCGACGGGAGGGGACATCACCTGCCGCCATCCGGTGCTTCTCCGGGCTCTCCCGTGCCATCGGGGACCCGGAGAAAGAATCGGCCGCTGCCAGATGACAACTATAGAGATTTCCGCTCAACAGTCGTCTCAATGACCGCCGGAGGCCTGGGCGCGACGTTGTGACGTTACACCCGGGCCCCGGATGTAAACAAAGCCGCGATCGCTGTCAGCATGGGATCGGTGAATTTTTTTTTCCGATCTCATGCTTTCCAGCCTGGAGGAGAGATGTGAGGTCTTATTGACCCCGCATCTCTCCATAAAGAGGACCTATTGCGATAGATTCCTATTTCTTGTAATAGGAATAAAAGTGATTAAAAAAAAATTAAAATAATTTTTTTTTATTTAAAACGCCCCTGTCCCCGGTAGCTCGCTCTCAGAAGCGAACACACACACATGTCCCGCCCACATATGTAAACGCCGTTCAAACCACACATGTGAGGTATCGGCGCGTGTGTTAGAGCGCAAGCAACAGTTTTAGCACTAGACCTCCGCTGTAACTCTAAATTGGTAACCTGTAAAAAAAATGTAAGCGTCGCCTATGGAGATTTTTAAGTACCAAAGTTTGGTGCCATTCCAGTGTGCGCAATTTTAAAGCGTGACATGTTAGGTATCTATTTACTCTGCGTAACATAATCTTTCACATTATACAAAACAATTGGGCCAACTTTACTGTTTTTTGTTATTTTTTAACCACTTGCCGACCGCTCACGACCTATATGCGCCGGCAGAATGGCTCGTACAGGCCCTTTAACTGCCGACGTCGGGGTCGCGCGCGCACCGCCGGCGGCGCGCTCGCGACCCCCCCTGCCTTCCACGTTAGTGGGACCGCGGATCCCGCGGACTCGATCGCTGCGGGGATCCCCGCGATCGTCTCACGGAGGCTCGGAGCGGGGAGATGTGTGTGTAAACACAGCATCTCCCCGCTCCTCTACTGACACTGTCAGCGATCTCCGCTCTGTGTAATCAGAGCAGAGATCGGTGACGTGTCAGTCGTAGCCACGCCCCCCTCAGTAACACGCCCGCAGGCACACTTAACCCCTTCAGCGCCCCTAGTGGTTAACCCCTTCACTGCCAGTGTCATTTTCACAGTAACCAGTGCATTTTTATTGCACTGATCGCTGTGAAAATGACAATGGTCCGAAAAATGTGTCAAAAGTGTCCGATGTGTCTGCCATAATGTCGCAGTCACAAAAAAAATCACTGATCGCCGCCATTACTAGAAAAAAAAAATATTAATAAAAATGCCTTAAAACTATACCCTATTTTGTAAACGCTATAATTTTTGCGCAAACCAATCAATAAACGCCGACTGCGATTTTTTTTTTTTTTTACCAAAAACATGTAGAAGAATACGTATCGGCCTAAACTGAGGAAAAAAAAAGTTTTTTTATATATTTTTTGAGGATATTTATTATAGAAAAATGTAAAAAATGTCATTTTTTTCAAAATTTTCGCTCTATTTTTGTTTATAGCGCAAAAAATAAAAACCGCAGAGGTGATCGAATACCACCAAAAGAAAGCTCTATTTGTGGGGAAAAAAGGACGCCAATTTTGTTTGGGAGCCACGTTGCACGACCGCGCAATTGTCAGTTAAAGCGACGCAGTGCCGAATCGCAAAAAGGGGCCTGGTCATAATGGCCCGTATAGGTCCGGGGCTTAAGTGGTTAAGTCATGAAACTTTTTTTTCAAACAAAAAGGCGTTTAAAAAAATTATTGCGCAAATACCGTGCGAGATAAAAAGTTGCAATGACCGTCATTTTATTCTCTAGGGTGTCTGTTAAAAAAACATATAATGTTTGGGGGTTCTGAGTAATTTTCTAGCAAAAAAATGATGATTTTTACATGTTGGAGAGGAGTGCCAGAATTGGCCCGGTATGGAAGTGGTTAAAATTTATGATTTTAAATCGAGCCTTTTTACTAGTGATTTAAATCAAATCCACCCCGACATCCCTTTTTATAATCCACTGGCAAGGCTAAGAGCTGCTTCACACTATGTGCCTCGACCACACATTACTCATGTGCATTGCATTGCATTAAAAGGCCATTCATTTTGAACATTTTGAGCCTCAATGCACCAAGCAATGTTTGCAAAGCCCACATATGTGTGTTGTGTTACAACATAAGTGCACTGCAGTGCGCGGTGTTGGTGCGATGGGGCGTTATTGAAAATAAATGGCACTGCGCTACACACGCTGACATGTATTATTGGTCAGGCACATTAAAACATCTATTTCTACAATGCACCAGTGTGAACCAGACCTTAATGTGTGATTGGTGCTCGTAGCCCTCACATTTGTGCTAACACACCAGGCAGTCTGTTGCTCTTTAACCCAATGAAAATGACACCTCTAGTTCCCTGTGATGAACCTGAAAGAAAGTAACACTTTTTTATCAGCAAGTGTTCATGGTCATTGGATACTAATGTTGGGATAAGGCCGTACTCCTATATGTAGTTTGTTATAAATAAAAACTAAAAGTTACTCATGTGAATTACCCATTTCTATGAATTGTTTTCCAGAAGGAGAAGTTTTCCACTGTGGGTTCCCTGAAGTCGCACCCATGCCTGGATAATCTGAGCAATGCCCAGGAGCAAGAGATTGAATTCCTGAGGCTTCAAGTAATAGAGCAACAGCAAATCATTGATGACATCACAGTGGTAATCACAGTATTCATATATACCTTGTCCCTAGCCAAGTCTTTTTGTTCTCTTATGGAAGGGAAGTTTTTGGGGAGACCGAAGTAGAGCCCCCACCCTACTTTGCTTCTGTTGTCCTTGATCTCATTATTCTTGAAATATGTAGCTAAGTAGAGAGCTTAATTAGCCCACTCCTGAAATAAATGTACAATCTGCTGTGGACAAAAATGTCTGTTGGAAGTTATTAGTGGTGATCGGTTTCTACACAGTATACCTTTTAGCTCCTGGTAAATGAGGACAAATATAATGGCTATGACAGACCCCATTAGTGGAAGGCTAAGGTGCTACATTTTATAGCTGAGAACAAATATTGAAACCTTTTCATCTGGCAAAAGATGTGCAAATTTGTATATGCTTGATTGTATCCGTATTGGTGCACTTGCAACAAAAAACGATGAATACTGTTATTTGCACTAACTTCCAAATTTTCAGGTTAAGCTTTTGAGGTGTACCCCCTTCCTCCAAGGTCCAAGCGTACTAATTCAGAAAGTTTTAGCAGGATGTTAAGCAAGACATTTCACCCATCAAACAAAAAATTTATAATTCAAGCACACACGTCAACTTCCTAGACACCACAATATCCATTAGGAATGACAAGCTGCACACCTCAATATACAGGAAACCCAATGATGGATGCAACTATCTCCAAAGTACCAGCTCCCACCCCCAGCACACCAAACGGGCCATCATACGCAGCCAGGCAGGCCATCAGATACCACTGAAAATGTTCAGACCCAGAGAACAGAAATAAACATCTCAGAATACTAGAAGATGCCTTCCATGAATAAGGTTACAGGAACAAAACCATCAATGCAAGCATAAACACGGCATTGAAAATCCAAAGAAAGAATCCTATACAATACACAGAAGAAAAAAAAACAATAACCACCATAGCAGAGGATGAAACGCTGAAAGAAACATTCAAACAACCCCCAATGCTGGCTTTTAGGCAACCACCCAACACCAAACATAAATTTATCAGCAGGAGACTTTACTCATTACAAAGTTGTAAATACAAGAAACAAGGCTTGCAACAAAAAAAACGCAATCTGTGCAGTCAGATCAATCCATTTAGGCCCCTTTCACACAGGCGGACCGTTCAGGTCTGCCTGTCAGTTTTTTCAGTGGACCTAAACAGGCGCTCCATGCAAGTCTATGGAGCGATGGATGTCAGTGGTGACCATGTCCGCTGACATCCAAACCGCTAAAATCAGACGTATGGCGATACGTTCGCCATCCGTCCGATCGGATCGGGAGAGATCTGATAAAAACAGACAAGCTTTCTGTTTTCGTCCAGTCTCTTCATAGGAATCGGCGGCGCTCGACAAACCCCTCCCCGCTCAATGTGCAGAGAGAGACCCGTCATCCGCCGGCTCAGCAGAGATCAGCGGAGAGATCTCTCGCTGAGCTGGTGGACTCCGCTGCAATGGATCCGCCCTGTGTGGAAGGAGCCTAAGGCTTTATGCACACTGGGCATAAAAAAAAAAAAAAAAAAAGAAAACTGCTTATGCAGGCATTTGGCCTTTTTCCTTTGTCTGTGGAAACAACTGTATGTTGGCCTATGTGTCCATGTACATGTGTAGGGGAGTGTTTACAGGCTAAAAAAAAAACACCACTGCATTTTCTGAGAGGAGCTTTAGGGCAGAAAAAGTGCTTGATGCACCTGTTTAGGTGCGTCAAGCGTTTTTACGTGTACATTTTTCTAGTGTTTTAGGGAAAAACACTTCTAACCGTTTGTATTTTTGTCGTATGTCCATAGGAGCATCTTTTATGCTGCTTTTTTCTGCCCGTAGTTTTGCCATTTTTTTTCTGCTGCCTAGTGTGCATGGACCTTTAAAAAATGTCACACAGCTCCAGGCCGGGCAATGTACTTGTGCCTTGCAGCCTTTCTTGCTGGTTCAGAGCGCGTGCATGATACGATACAGCACAAGTTGGACAGCTGATTTCAGACAATGATTTTGGCTAAAGTCAGCGGATTTGCTGTGGCCAGTCGCAGTTCAGCATTTACAAAAACTGATCACTGTAATAGTGACACTATTGATGTCAGTGTCGGTGTACTAGCATCAGCTAGCACCAGATTGCCTGTCACACCATCACGGTCACACAATAAGTCGCTGATCACCGCCATTACCAACATAGTGTCATAGCTACGTAAATTCCAGTATATATCCCATAGTTTGTAGACGCTATAACTTTCACTCAAACCATAAGACCCCTTCCACACTGGGGTGCTTTTCAGTCGGTTTTGCGCTAAAAATAGTGCCTGTAAAGCGCCTCTCATGCCACCCCAGTGTGAAAGCCCGAGTGCTTTTACACTGAGGCAGTGCGCTTGCAGGATGGAAAAAAGTCCTGCAAGCAGCATCTTTGGGGCGGTGTATGCGCTGCTCCTCCACCGCCCCTGCCATTGAAATCAATAGGCAGCGCTGCCGAAGTGCCTGCAAAGCTGTGTCTGTGCTTTTAACCCTTTATTCCAGGGGTGCCTAACCTTTTGAGGTGTTATGGCAACTTTAGCGACTTGGTAACTTGTCGCTGGCCACAATGAGTGTAGCGGGCGGATGGCAGGTTTGTGTTCACTGTGCATATGTAGAGCTGACACGGATGCAGCCCACTCTACCCTAAGGGCCCTCCGATCCGCCCAGACAGAAGAGGACAGACCCCCTTCTGTTTTTTTAAGCAGATCGGATTGCAGATAGGTGGATGTAAACGGACACTAGTCCGTTTTACATCTGCCGCTCTATAGAGGTGAATGGAGAGTCC
Source organism: Rana muscosa (assembly GCA_029206835.1). NCBI lineage: Eukaryota > Metazoa > Chordata > Amphibia > Anura > Ranidae > Rana > Rana muscosa. The sequence continues at coordinate 104,139,200 of CM055116.1, read as the reverse complement.
GTTTTGAGTCCCACCTGAAAAACAGACAGGCGGACCCGATCAGACCGATCGTGTGAAAGGGGCCTAAGGCTGCTTTCACACTGATGCACAGCGGTTTACCTGCACCTCAACTGACCTAATTTTCACTTTTTCCTCCGGATTCCTGCATCTGGCTCCTGCTGTCCCCCAGGCGGCTATGGCTGGTGGCTGCTGCTGGCTGTCCTCCAGGGCTGGTACTATCGTTGGTTACTGCGGACAGGGGCTGGTACTGCGTACTGGTACTGCTGACTGGTGCTGGTACTGCTGACTGGTGCTGGTACTGCTGACTGGTGCTGGTACTGCTGACTGGTGCTGGTACTGCTGACTGGTACTGCTGGTGGGTACTGGTACCAATGGCTAGTATTGCTGGCTAGTACTGATACTACTGGCGGGTACTGGTACTGCTGGATGGTGCTGGTATAGCTGGTGGGTACTGCTGGCTGGTACTGGTACTGCTGGCTAGTACTGATACTACTGGCGGGTACTGGTGCTGCTGTCTGGTGCTGGTATGGCTGGCGGGTATTGGCACTGCTGGCTGGTACTGGAACTGCTGGCTGGTACTGATGGCTGCTGTCCCAGATTGCGAGTTCCCGTGTCTCGACCCGCCATCCCCAAGCATCAGTGTGACAGAAGCATGCGGCTGCAATAGAGAGCAGAGCCGATGCTTCCTTTTGCCGATGGAGAACATTTGGTATCACTCTGCCTGAGAAGGAAAAGGCGATATACAGGAAGCATCGGCTCTGCTTCCTTTAGCAGCGGCTCCATTCTTTGCGCTGATGCTCGGAGATGGCGGGTTGGGAACCCTCGTTCTGGGCCTGCCGACCCGCCAGCTCAGAGCAAGACGCGGCGGGCCACATCAGAGGGCGCCATGAACCACATGTGTTGGCACCCCTGCTTTATTCGGCTGCTAGCAGGGGTTAAAAGCGCTGCTAAAACTAGCAGCCCTTTACTACCAAGATTTGTCACTATTATCCAATCTTAATTTATGTGTTTCACTATAGCACTTATAAACACTTGGTTTCTGATAGACTCTATTGCTTTGCCATCCAGGCATTGCTGTGTCATTTTTGCAGCCAAGTTTTGTTTTTGTATTTTTATGATCATTAATTCTTCTATATATGATCTCATCTTGATTATCACGTCAACTGCCACTGCTGCACCTTAATATTTTTCCTCTTCCAGAACAGTCTCCCTAGAAGCAGGGGAGGCGCCTCAGAACCAGAGCACAGGTGGTCACACCTACTCCTACAATAACCACTCCCAGCCCCAGATCAAAACAAATAGGCCTGCCTGAATTTGACCTGCGTTGACAGTTTTAACTAGACAAATCCTATTCTAGCACCTACCTATGGTAGAGGGTGCTACATGTATAATTAAAAACCCAGTGGTGATCAAATACCACCAAAAGCAGTAAAAACATGCATTTAAGCCCTTCAACGCCTCCCCTTGAAGCTGTAAAGGCAGCGTGAATGTACATGTGTCACAGTGGCGATGCTTTACATCACAGCAAAAATGACTCCAAAGTCATGTTTGGCGGGCATCACACACACACACCCCCCCCCCCCCCTACTGAACTCAACCCATGCAAAGCAGTGCAGGTTTTAATGGGATAAAACAGGCAGTGAGGAGGTAACATAACACCGGCTCCTGACTGCCTGTCAAATGCCCTCTGTCAAACACAAATTACCTTTCGGAGGGCACTACTAGTGTAAATGAGCCCTTTGTGTATTAATAAGAAAAGCTTCTGCCCTTACCTTCATTCAGTGCAAAATCATTTGAATGTATATCATCAAGGAAGTCTTAAATATGCCCTTGTGTCCCATACTTGTACTGCTGCTATGGTTGTAAAAAAATGGGTTTGAAGCTTTGTTTGGTTTTTATAAAATTGTAGCGAACAGGAAAAATAATTTTAATAACAAAATGAATTGGAGGGGAGGGTAATAGTCTATGCAAGACACTCCTTTTGATTGTCTTTTTGTAACCAGACTATAAATAAAGCAAGTGCTGTCATTCAGTATATAAGACTATTTCATAATCGCTGGAACTGCTTTGTGACTTTTCTCTTGTGTTTTAAGGAAAGGGAACGGATACTGCGTTTCAAGAAGCCCAAAAGAAAAAGTTTGAAGCATCCAAAGGTAATTTTTTTCTTTAAATTTGGTGACTAAACTTTTTTTTTCTATTCTTCTGTCTGCACTTTTCAATGTTTGTAGATGGAGAAATTCACAAACCCATGAGTTAGTTTGCCCTTTAAAGTTTGTTTCATCTATGGGTAGAAGGCCTGGATCAATCACTGGCTTCTAAATATCTCTTGGGAACCCCAGCAGTGAAATCTCACAGGGGAGTTCCTGGCTCTTCTTCTACCACAAAGGCTCTTTCCTGCAGCTCGCATATCTACTCAATCCCCAGAAGATGGAGCTTGAAAAAATGTCTAGAAGAGCCCTGCAAATGTGTGGGGACTGGTATGTGCATTCATCTTAAGGCATCAAGAAGCCATTGCACTCCATTGTGAAGAAGCCATTAGGACTGACACATTTTCCCTAATGAATGTTCTGTTTTCAATACAACTTTATAGTACCTCCTTTGGAAGCAAATGAGAAAGGCAGTCTGCCCATCTTCATGGCACATGCCACAGGGTCTTCAAGGATGACTGAAATTGAGAAACGGTGGCCTAAATGAACCCTGATCCGCCCTAAATTTATAGTGAAGATGTTCTTGCAAAGTGATCATTTTCTGTTATAGAGAATACATAGAAATGTTAATTGTGCCTATGCAGTATCCTGAAAATTGTACCTTTTTTATCTTGAATCCCTCCTTAGTGGCAGTTCCAGGTATGAGTGTGCCTAGGCACTCCTATGCCTACAGTCTTATAACTGTATATCTGCAGTGAGCATTTAAGGCCTCTGACTGCTAGTGTTAGGTGATTTGGAGTGAGATGGGTAATGTCACTACTGTGCTGCTTAAGCTGTCCATAAATGGATGGAAATTAGGCCAGTTGAGCAGGGACACATTTTGTTCCGCCTATGGCCGGTCCCATTCTTGAGAAGTCGATCTAATGATGAGCTTGTTGGAATATTTGTTTTCTATCTGAGTAGCAACGCGGATTAGAGCATTCTGAGAGTGAAGTTCCTGCTGTTGGAATACAATAGGGCAGCGGGGATGATTTCCCCATCCATCTGGCTTGTTTGGATGGGGAATCTGTTCAGTTTTGTTATTTTTTTTGATCAGCCCGCTGGTTGATCGACAAACTATGAAGAATGTATTGTGAGCTTCACTGTTCCCCTCTACCAGACACAGTGTTGAACAAGGCATGGTAAGTCAGTAATGGGGTAAAGATCAGCTACAGCAGGGGTGCCAAACTGCTGGCCTGCGGCGCCCTCGGATGTGGCCCACCACCTCCTGCTCTGGGATGGCGGGTCTGCAAGACCAGATCACGAGTTTCCGACCGGCCATCCCCGAGCATCAATGGGAAGAACGGAACCGGCACAAGAGGAAGCAGACCCGATGCTTCCTGTGCTCCGCCTGTCACAGGAGCGATACAAGAAGAATCGACTCTGCTCTCTACTGCAGCTGCATGCTTTCTCTATTGCCGGCCCTGTCACACTGATGCTCGGGGATGGTGGGTCAGGAACCAGCCAGCAGTACCCGCCAATAGGACCTGCCAGCAGAACCATCCAGCAGTACCCACCAGCAGTACAAGCCCTGGAGGACAGCCAGCAGCAGCCACCAGCCATACCTGCTTTGGGGGGCAGGGTCCCTCTGACCGTTCCAGGCTGTCCAGGGTCTGATAATGCCCTCTGCCCTCTACTCTTCCCCTGACCCTGTGCAAGAGCCCTCTCCTCTTCCTGCACATCCCATCTACCCTGCACCCATCGCCCCATACTGATCCATGGCAATAATTTGCTGTTAGTCTAAAAGAAAAAACCTGCGTAAAAATCGGTATTGGTAATTGGTACTTATTTTTTTATTAAGATTAAATATGTGCGTGTGTATGTATATACAATTATGTATGTGTGTGTGTGTGTGTTTATGTAGTCTGGGTATCTTATTTTGTTGGCTAATATATATTTACATACATGCTGTATAATACTGTAATATCACTATAATCTGGGGTTATAAAAGATTAGGATGCATGTTATCCTGATGGTGGTGCTGTTCTGGATATTTTGATAGCATCCAGCAATTTCCTGGGGGAAAAAAAAAAAAGCGTTAGTCCTCCCAAAGCCTATATTTTATCATTGATACTAGAATTAAGCCACCAAACCTAAAGACTCTTGGGGACTCTGGTAAAGGGGATACAGTAGATGTAACAGGAATAGCTCAACCTGTACTCTGGCTGTTTGACACTTGGGTGTGGCGTGATTTTAAAAAAAAAGACGGTTCGGGGACTAGGGTCGGTTGACACAGGAACACGGTGCAGGAAAGGGGTACTCCGTGTGCATTTCTCGCACTGCAGATGATTGCAGTGCCCTTGCGATTTGCATGCAGGTGCCAAAACGGCACCCCAAATGCAGTGTGTTTGAAGGCACTAGATTGCATGGTATCGCAGTACCATATGCTTTGGTGTGGAGAGTTTTTTTTATTCTTTTTTTAAATGTGCATGCACTACTTTTTCTGTGCTCCAATGCGATTTGCAGCCCATTCAAATTAATAGGCTGCCAAATCACATCACACATTCCCCTCTCTGTTTACCTTTGGACCCCAATTCCCCTGCTTATCTTTTTTAAATATATTTTTATTAAGTTTTCCAAACAAACTTATAGACGAACAAAAAAATAAAGCACATACAAAAAAAAAAACATACAATAAAGCACCAGACAGTTCACACAGATACATAGAGTACTTTTCTGGCAAAGTGCATAGATGTACATAAACAATGGGTTTCAGTGCAAGATGGGGGAAATTAGTATAAAGGTACAATCTGGTAACAAACCTTCACAGCAAAGTAATAGGCAATTATCCGATAGTAAAAAAAATAATTTCTCTGGGGGTATGGCCCATCAATAATTAAGTACTAATAATAATTAGGGGTCAATCATTTCTGGGATAAGGTTAGTGGGCTGGCCAGCCATCTATCCCAGATTTTGTTGAAGGTTTTGCTCCGTTTCTGGATTTCGAAGGTGAGCTTATATAGCGGGATAACATCATTAATACGTTTCAACCAGAGGGACTTTAGTGAGGTCTGTGCACCCTTCCAGGACAGTAAAATGGCTTTCCTAACAAAAAAATAAAGTATACGGAGCAATCTCTTGGCATGAGATAAGTAAAGTAACCCAAAGAAGCCAAGAAGGCAGTTCTTGGGGTGAACAATGTTCAGGAGACCCAACGCAGATGAAATAAAGGCACCCATCTCCTCCCAGAGGTCCCGAATTACTACCAGAAGCAGTGCAGGAAGTCCGCCTCCTGGCCACAGCCATAAAAACAGGCAGCTGAGGGCAGGAGACCTAGCTTGTGTAACCTAGCCGGAGTAAAGTGTGTTTGATGGTAAATTTTAATCTGTATAATACGGTCACGGGAGGCAATGACAGAGGACTTGTATGTCTCACTAAATTCTGACCAGTCATCGTCAGTAAGGGAGATGTCCAGGGCAGTCCACTTTGCCTGAGCCTTGTGGAACCTAGGATTATAATCAGACATTAGGGTCGCATAATAGGTGGAGACTAGCTTAGTGGGATCTGGCTTTCTAAGCAAATCTTCCAAGGGAGGTATGGCAGTGGGGTCCTCCAGGGAGCCAAACTGGGCGCGGATAGCATGTCGGAGCTGGTAGTAGTAAACTAAATAGGATCTCGGCAGGTCAAAATCTAAACATAACTGGGGGAAGGTTTAGAAACCTGGAGCATTGTTCAGGTGACACAAATATTTAACCCCTTTAGAGTACCAGCGGTTGGGGTCCGGGAGGGTATATAGTTCGTGCAAATTCGGGTTATACATCAGGGGGTTATTGGGCGACTTTAACCAGGTGTGCTTAGAAATTTTCTGGACAATGTACCGAAATGAGGAAAGGGTGTTGGCAAGTATAGAGGTACCGGGACGGTCAGGGACTTTGCTCCTATATATGATATTATGCAGGGTTTCCAGGGAAGAAGCAATGGCCCCCTCCGTGGAGGTGCAGGTGTTGGCCGATACTGGGCACAACTAATCATGGATGTGCACCAGCTGCGATGCCAAATAGTATATATGAAAGTTGGGAAACGCCAGGCCTGCCAAATGTGCTGGCAAGCGTAGTGTTTCAAGGACCACTCTAGGGGAGCCACCTTTTGCATGAGAAAGTAGTGCATATCGCATCAATGTGTTTTTAAAAATGGATTTAGGTATTTTACAGGGAGAGTTAGCTAGGATATTCCCCCTGCTTATCTCTGCACCTCAGAAACCTGCTCATCTCTGCACTGCAGTCCCCTCTCTGCTAGGGCTGAAACAACTAATCGATTAATCGACAACTAATCGATTATGAAATTAATCGATTACAATTTTCATAATCGATTAATCGGCCAGTAATATAATGGGGTTTAAAAAAAAAAAATTCCCTTTATAGTACAAAAAGAGCAAATCGCTACTGTAAATATTACTTTCACTGTCCCACAGTAAAAAATTAACCCCTTTCAGTAGCGATTATTTGCTCTTTTTGTACTAATTTTAGTTTTTTTAACCCCATTATGTTACTAAACCTCTCAGACCTGGGTCGCTCCTCTGTGTTTTTTGGTGCTTTTTGCAGAAACACACTACAGTTCATTTACATGGTTTCCTATGGGACACGTTCACATCCATGATTTTTTCAGCTGCTGCATATTTGGAAAGGGCAAAGACTTTTTTTAACGCAAAACGGTGCTATTTTTGTTTTTTTGGTTTAATATACTTCAATGGAGAAGCTGCAGAAAAGCATGTAATGTGTTTTTGCGGCAATTTGTGTTTTGTAATCTGCCCAACAACAAATTTGCCAAAAATAATGCAAATCGCAGCAAAATTACCTTTTTTTTTTTTTTTTTACATTTATTAACCGATTAGTCGATTAATCGAAACAATAATCGGCCAACTAATCGATTATGAAAATAATCGTTAGTTGCAGCCCTACTCTCTGCTCACCTTGGTACCCCAAACCCCTTCTCTGCTCATGGGAGAAAAAGAAACCCTGGACTGCCGCACTCTGTATAGACAGTTATTTATTCCAAAATTTCAAGTAAAAAATCCAAATTCAAAATCCATAAATCCGTCAATTCGTGACGTGAAACGCGTTAGCCACCCTTCCCTGCATGCACACTATCTGCATTTGTTGTTTTGGATTTATTTTGAATTTGGATTTTTTACTTGAAATTTTGGAATAAATAACTGTCTATACAGAGTGCGGCAGTCCAGGGTTTCTTTTTCTCCCATGCATCAGTGCAGAGCCAGCACCTGTGTGAGTGACCGGGCGGAAGCAGCTATTTGGTGAATTCTTAAGCTTTTGAGCGGTACGTTTTTCCTTTCCCCTTCTCTGCTCACTTTTGTACCCCAAACCTCCCTCTGCTCACCTCCATACCCCAAACCTCCCTCTGCTCACCTCCATACCCCAAAACCCCATCTCTGCTCACCTCTGTACCCCTAAACCCCACTCTTTGCTCACCTCCACACCCCAAAAAACCCTCCCTGCTTACCCCCACCCCAATTATCCCTCTGCTTACCTCCACACCCCCCTCTGCTCACCTCCACACCCCCTCTCTCTGCTCATCTCTGTACCGAAAAACCCCTCTTTGCTAACCTCCACACCCCCCCTCTCTGCTCAACTCTGTACGCTCACCTCCACACCCCAAAGCTCCCTCTTTGCTCACCTCTGTACCCCAAACCCCTCTCTGCTCACATTCACACCCCAAAACCCCTCTTTTAGCAAACCTGTGTTATCCACTCTCTGCTAAGCGCCACTAGCCAACCCCTACCCTTCCTTTTAATCCCCTGCTTTTCACTCACCAGAGCCACAGGACAGGACCTTCCTATTACCATCCACACAGCCGTGTGCGGTGCTGGCTGAGTACTGTCCTGTAGGGGGATGCGGAGCGCTCAGGATTCAGAAAGCTGCCTCCCCCCTGCCACTGCTTTGCATTGCACTGTGCTGACCAAGCTCCTGCTGTGCTGATGTTTGGCAGAACAGGAGTTTGGTTGGATCTGACAGCCTTTTTCAACCAGGATGCTGCGGCCCCGGTTGAGAAAGGACCTCGCCTCGCTTGAGAGAGGACCTCGCCCCGGTTGAGGACGGCTGGTTAATAGCAATAGGTTTCAGCCGCCAGTTTTCAAGTTCAGAAGAGAGAAGAAAGCATGGTTTGCAGCTGTGGATCGCAGATGCTTTCATGTGTTTTTTAGTTTGTATGCAGAACCCTTTGTTGATTCAAAATTCAATTTTCATATATTGTAAAAAATTATTTAAGTAATTTAGAAAATGTTGTTACCGTATGCTGCAGTGGAAACAGGGCAGGTAGGGTGGCCTTATCAATCTAGAAGGAATAGTGTATTAGTAGGACTGATAAACTCAATGTGCTGTTTAAGTGAACCTTTCAGTAATTTTAAAGTGTCAGTGAACAGGGTAATTTCTTAAAAACTTTTACTTTTCATCATGATGCCATCAGGCTGCTGCAGTTATGAAGGAGCATTTAGTCAATCTCCTCTCACTGATAATCAGACCACAACATTGTAACCTTGCAGCACCTTGCAAGGTGAGAGGCTTAAGCAAGGGTTGATCTGTGTCTGACATTTGTGAACACTGAGACGGCAACTGTACAGGGATCATAATTTACATGACTGTCACCTCTGAGACAGAATCTTAGGTCATGAAAGTGGATGCTGACCCAGGATGATGTCTAAACAAAGTGGGCTTAGTCCTCTTGGACAGAAAAGCAGATGAGGACATTGTCAGAGGTAGTACTGTGATCTCTGTAAGCGGTAATAAATACTGAATGTGTTACATTACGTCTCATAAATCAAAGCTTTTTTTTTTCATTTTGCATACACCTGGAAAGGTTGGGGGTCGATGAAGAGAATTCACACTTTGTGTGCCCTGCCGACCTTTGCCAGTGGAACTAAAAATTAGAGGAGAACCCAAAATATAGAGTTGTCACCAGAATATAAATAGAGAGGAAATGTTTTCAAGTTGTGATCCAGCTAACTTTGGAGAGATCTTGTCTCACTCCTCTGTGTTTACAAAACGTATGTGGCCCGCACACCCAGGGCTTTTTTTTTTTTTCTTTTTCAGCCAGAACCCTGCACACCCCTAAACCCTGCAGTCTGTATGTAGCACACTCTGTACACATTGCACTTCTGAACTCTGCACTCTGTACATAGTGCACCCTGTATCAGAGCCAGATACACACAGGTTACATACGCTGCGAACGTTAGAGCAATAATTCTAGCACTAGACCTCCTCTGTAACTCTAAACATGTAACCTGTATATATTTACTTGGTGTAACATCATCTTTCACATTATACCAAAAAATCGGACTAACTTTAGTTTTTAGTTTTTCATACGAATAAAATAAAACGTTTTTTTCACAAAAAAATAAAACGCGTTTGAAAAATTGCTGCGCATATACTGTGTAAAATAAAAAGTTGCAATGACCACTATTTTTTTCCCTAGGGTGTCTGCTAAAAAATATATATATATGTTTGGGGGTACTGAGTAATTTCCTAGCAAAAAAGGTAATTTACTATATTTAAAAAAAAACTGTACTCAAGCAGGTGGCTTAACAGACAAATTACTGAAGTTTGAACTATAACTTGGTTATAACTTCAAACCAGTAATTTCACAGTAAATGGATAAACAATAAATTATTATCTTATAACATATAGCATAATATATAATTTAGCTTGATTAAAACAGTACCCTTTCAGCAGACAGTAGATTCTCGTTCTCCCTCTTAACTGTGTGAGAAAAACTTGGGATTATGGGTAATCCTTATACACATAAACCCATTATTTTTCCTTCTAGTTAAGAGGGCTGGGCTGGAAGGGAGTATTTGTCTTTTAGACACATGCCACCTTCTATGACGATGCACTTGCAGTGAGAGGACTGCCTCCATGCAGCATTTTTATTGGACAACTTGTTCCAATGGTGCTTTACAATTGGTCCAGGGGCACAAAGCTGTCCATTAAGCTCAGTGCGTCTGAAAAGAAGTGAGGAGAGGCACTGTGAGCTCATCCTCTGTCTATGGCAAACAGTGTGCCAGCTTGTATTTAAACTGGCCGCTCTGTATGTAGCTTCTGACAGGCTGCACAAGAAGCCCCTTATCTCGAACTATAGGTGGCAGGAGCCCCAAACACATTTTCAATGGGATTCAGGTCTGGGCCCTGGCTGGGCCGTTCCAAAACTTTAATGTTCTTTAAAGTGACCCTAAACGTTCAAATTTTATTTTTTTAAATAACAAACCTGTCATACTTACCTCCACTTTGCAGCTCGTTTTGCACAGAGTGGCCCCGATCCTCGTCTTCTGGGGTCCCTCGGCAGCTGTCTCTGCTCCTCCCTGCTTCTGATAACCCCCTCTGGGAAGCGCTCTCCCAAGGGGGTTACCTTTCGGGCACACTCCTGAGTCCTGTATTCTGCGTCCATAGCCGCCGACTACAGGACTCGGCCCCGCCCCCCGGCCCTCGCAGCATTGGAGTTGATTGACAGCAACGCGAGCCAATGGCTGCGCTGCTATCAATCTATCCAATGAAGAGCCGAGCAAAGGAAGAGCGCGTTCGCGACGCAGGACTTTCCAGGGCTCAGGTAAGTAAAACGGGGGGGCTGGGGGGCCAGTAATCGTAAGATGTTTTTTCACCTTAATGCAGAGGATGCATTAAGGTGAAAAAACATGAACTTTTACAACCCCTTTAATCAGGAACTGACAAAACTGCAGTCAATACCTCTGTCACCTGTTGCCAATACCTTACTATAACCGGACAAAGCCACATAACCTGTGCAAAGTCTTGGACAGGTACACCTAGTGCAGGTTGAGGTAGGCAGATGATACATTGTATGAAATCAAACTAGGGTCAGATATGATTGATGTAACACATAAAGGTGGATCAATTTATTGTTTACAGCCGGGGATACAGATAAATGGGATGAGCATGCTTCCTCCCAGTCCTCGTCAGATGAGTCAGGGAAGGATAAGTTGTTGCCATTTAGTACGTACCGCCAGCGGAGCCCCGCTAGTCTTAGCAGACAACAAATGGAGGTATAAAGTTGATACAAATCCCCTAGGGCCCTGAGATTCACAGCAGTGGGTATTCAGAAAAGTCAGTGTCATGGGTACCAAATTGAGTTTGTATCACATGTCTAAGTTGAAGATATCTATAAAAGGTGGCTCGGGGCAGTTCATACTTCCTCTGCAATCCATCAAAAGAAGCCAATACATTTCCACCATAGATGTTTTCCAGAGTAACCATCTCCTACGTTCCCAAAAATAATAGTGCAGTAACATCTTTGTTCTCGGAATAAAAGCTTTTGATGGTGAACCATACACGGCCTAACTAGCGCTGTCATGGTAACATGCCAACAAAATGGAAGCTGGGTATATACAGGCCTTGAACTACACTAAAACCTTCCTCAATAGAAGACGCAAGTACAGTGTCTACCTAACCTTCATTCCTCCACCACAGCATTATGTTTATAACTGAAGGTGAATTGTATTTTTTCAAATTAAATACTATGAAGATTAATTATTTCCTATACCAAAGATTTATAAGTTGATCCCTCATCTCCTCCCCCCCCCCCCCCCCACATACAGTGGATATAAAAAGTCTACACACCCCTATTAAAATGTCAGGTTTTTGTGATATAAAATCACGAGACAAAGAAATTATTTCATAACTTTTTCCACCTTTTAATGTGGCCTATAAACTGTACAACTCAATTTAGAAACATTGAAATCTTTTAGGGGGGGGGGTGGGTGTAACAATAAAAAACCTAAAATAATATGGTTGCATAAGTGTGCTGGAGATGTAGCTGTGTTCAGAATTAAGCAATCACATTCCAACTCTTGTTAAATAGGAGTTAGTACTATATACCTGCCATCATTTAAAGTGCCTCTGATTAACTCCTAATAAAGTTCAGCTGTTTTAGTAGGTCTTTCCTGGCATTTTCTTAAGCCCCATACACACGGTCGGACTTCCATCTGACTTCTCCGTGGTTTTTTGTCCGAACGGAGTTGGTCGGGAACACCCATAGCATACACACGCTTGGACTTTTCTGCAAACTTTCCCAAAACTTTTTGCAACATCACGTGGTTTTTCAGCTCTTTTCTGCTCTTTACCGCCACCCTTTGGTCAACTTCTGCTATTGTTGGTTTATTTTAACATTGGTTGTTTTGTCCATCGGACAAAAGTCTGATGGTTTTCTGTACACACGGTCGGACTTTGCTTCATTGGACTTTTGTTGGGCAAAAGTTTGTCCGTTTGCAGACCCAACTTTTGTCCGATGAAAACAAGAAAAAAGCAAAAAAAGTTTGTCCGATGGAGCGTACACACGGTCGGATTGTTGGTCCAACTTGCTCAAAATGAAGTTTGTTGGCCAAAAGTCCGACCGTGTGTACGGGGCTTAAGTCGCATCCTAGAGAAAAAGCCACGGTCCGCAGAGAGCTTCCAAAGCATCAGAGGGATCTCATTGTTAAAAGGTATCAGTCAGGAGAAGAGTACAATTTTTTTTCCAAGGCATTAGATATTCTATGGAACAGAGTGAAGACATTCATCATCGGTATTATTTGTAGAATTTTGAGGAAAATATTGAATTGAATCTCATTTGGAATAAGGCTGTTACATTACAAAATGTGGAAAAAGTGAAGCGCTGTGAATACTTTCCGGATGCACTCTACATCAGATCTCATGAAGTGTATGTGCAATATTGGTCTGTGCAGAAAAAAAATTATCGACTTTCTCCCAAAATGTTTTAGGATTTTGCAGACTACCAAAAAGAGCTCCCTCTACTGGTAAGGTAGCCCTCCCAGGGGGCGGCAGCTGGGGGCATTGGCTACAACACCAGTGCCTTAGAAAATGATGAAGAGAATGAGACCAAGTCAATTTAAAAAGTGTGATTTTTAGATATGAGTGCACATTGTTTGTTTATTTTCGAGCATGCAGAGTTGGGGGGGAGGGGGGGTCTACGTGTGTGTGTGTGTGTGTGTGTGTGTGTGTGTGTGTGTGTGTGTGTGTGTATGTATGTACGCTGTAAAGCACTGCCTTTACATTGGTTCTTTCAAAATAAAGAAACGTAGATGTCTATCAGGAAACACATGTAAACCTGACACAGCCAGGGGTTTACTAACAGTCATAGTGAGGGGTGACCTACACATTGGCTTCCTAGTTGGTGATCTGGGTAAAGTGAAGGTGATCACCTGACACAGCAAAGATATAAAAATCTGCCACCCTCTTCTCACTATCGGGAACTATTTGAGGAAGAAAAAAAATAACCATTAACGATTATTTTTACAATCGATTAGTTGGCCGATTAAAAATTTTGATTGGATAAAAACCTATATGGTTGGGGAACAAAATCCACTCTGAAAATAACCAACAGAGAGAGAGACCCTGTGCGTCCTTAAAGAGTGTTGGTTTAGGCCATATTTTGTAGAGAAAGACAATTAATTAAACAGCTGTGTGTTAGGCTATTTAGTTCTGACCTGACTATGGATCGGGAAGTCTGTGCATGAGTCAGGTGGACTCCCATCCCTCTGAGAGGAGTCAGAGGCTATCGATGCTGCATGGATGCAGCCAAAGTGTGCGTGTCTGCAAGAGGCAGATGTTGATGTTTGAGCAGCAAAGCGCTGACCAGGAGTAAGCGAGGAGTGAGCTTATCTCTAGGAAACTGTTTGGTCTGAGGAGCAGACTTTAGGCCTAGGCTTAAAGGCCTGAGACAGATGGATCGCTAGAATGAAAGCCAGGAGGCTAAACTGTTGAGTATGCAAGATACAGTAATGGTGGAACCCCCTGTGAGGGCTACTGATGTATTTGTGAACTTTTTGTGCTTTTAAATAAAAGTGGGCTACCATGCCCTTAAAAATAGTTCCTGACTGGCTGGAATCACTGGAAAAACGCATCTACCACGAGAGCTAACAACCCCCAATCTTACACTATACACTATATATATATATATATATATATATATATATATATATATATAATTAGAACTTGAATCTGGTACATATCCTCAGACTCCGGGATCAACATTTTTATGTGAACAAAAATCTTTTTAAAAATACCTAAAACACGGTTTTGTAATCTTATTCATGACAGACTCCCTTGTCATAGGCAGGTAGCTTAATACAAGCTACCTGCTGTCACTTATCCTGGCCATAGGTGTGCCCAACCTATTGCATTAGGGTGTGCACCCTAAAGCTCAAACACACATGCATTTGTGTGTGTGTCTAATATATATATATATATATATATATATATATATATATATATATATATATATATATATATATATATATAACCCTGACACATTGATTTCCCTGCTGACGCAGTGAAAGAGAAGCGCATAAATACTTCTCTTATGGCAGAGCCGGTAAGAGGGAGATCTTTCCCATGTTCCTGCTGCTACACAGAGCTATAATACTAATGCGCATGGGGTCATTAGGGTGTGCCTGGCATGCCTATGAAGCTGGCCATACACAAACAAGTTTTTTTTTCTTCAACGGAGCTTCACTGCTGTCTCAACCAATGAGGAGGCTGAGTCCTGGGCAGCCAAGTGTCTCCTGCAGCATTACTGGATAGAGATGAGCTCAGGTAAGTATAAGTATAAGGCTTATGCATACAGATTTTTTATCCTAATGCATTAAGATAAAAAAAAAAAAATCTGACTTTACAACCTCTTTAACTTTTAACTTTTGTTGGAAAGCATGGTCTGTGGAAAGGCTACTTTTACACTGCAGAGACCGGCCGTTAGTGCTAAAGCGCCGCTAGTTATTGTGTCACTTCAGTGCTGTTTAAGCAGCACTTTTCAGCCGCTAGCGGGTGCTTTTTACCCCAAAAAAAGGTAAAAAGTTCAGTTTTGCAGGGCTTTCAAAGCGTTTTTAAGGCGATTTGAAAGTGATGCCCATTCATTTCAATGGGCAGGGCGTTTTGGGATTGCTAAATACAGCGCTCCTAACCTGCCCCAAAGATTCTGCTTGCAGGACTTTTGGGAACGTCCCGCAAGCGCACCGCCCCAGTGTGAAAAGACACACTGGAACAAAAGGGAGGCGGTCTTCAGGCGCTTTGCAGAGGCAGTTTCTAGCGCTAAAGCACCTGAAAACTGCCCCAGTGAGAAAGATGTCTTGAAGAAAGTTGAAAAGTAACAATTTTACCGTATCACCAGGTGAAAATAAAGAAAAAAGCCTAAAGGTTCATTCACAGGTGAGGTTGTGGGGCAATAAAACTCTGTGGTTAAACCAGGCATTTACCATTCCTAACCACTACCCACTTTAGTTACAGAGGCAGCAGCCGTAGGTGCACGCATGCCACATCAGGAGTTATATGCCCTGTCATAAGCAAACTGTTTCCATACACACATTGGCTTTTAGAGGAAGCTCTTTCTCCTAAACACAGAAGAATCACATTCAGGAGAGGAGCTTTAAGGCATAAAACCACCAAATGTGGCTAAACACTAGGCATATAAAGGGAGAAACTCCTGCGCTGTCTGACAACCTAAGCTAGGGGGCACTGCTGCAAGACACCTGTGACTCTGATTCAAAACAGGTACTAATAAGAAAAGAGGAAGTGGTGTGAAGGGGCAGGGAAGGTGGAAAGAATGAAACTGACCAAGCAGCCAGTATATGAATAGGTGGAAACAATAAAGTGATAGGTGCACTAACACTATAGCCTGTGAGGCAGGTTTAAAATGAAGGAATATTAACAGTGAATGACCTAAAACATATGTTTTTTTGGACCATTATTATTGTGTATTGATATTCATTTTGTGTTGTATTGCTGCAAATTATGCACAAAATGAATATCAATACACAATAATAATGGTCCAAAAAACAATCCAAAAAATAAAGTCCAACAATATGGTGATGAAAGAGCTAAAGTTCATATGTGTGAGTGATTCCCACCACCAGAAAAGATAATACACACGCAGTGCTGCAGAATTCTTCAGTGAAACACCTCGGTGTCTTCAAGCAGCTTACCTCACTACTGTTAAACAAATTGTATATGCAGACAGCAGGGTAAACCAGTGATGGTGTTTGCAACGATATGGCAGTCTCTTTTATGTTGTTGCAGTCCTCTCAGTAGCAGATGGAAGGCGTACATAGGATGTAGAAGAAGGGAGAGCAATCATAGCGCACCACAGGCAGGGAACCACAAAAAGGCAGGCGCCAGTTACCACGGTATTGCACTCACTTGATAGTAAAGGAAGCGTGGGCAAAACTCCACCAACGCCGAGTTTGTAAGCCCTCAGTGTGTGTATGGCTCTGTACTACTGGTCCCCTTCTATTACCAGGTCATTAATGGGATAAGTACTCGGTGGAAAATATGAGGAATAGAAGGGAGGCATTCATAGCGTAATCCCGTTTGATAAAAAATGTATTATAATCATAAAACCAGTAAAACTCACATTTAGCAGGTAAAAATCATGCAGAGTATCCACGAGCGCCAAAAGGGTGAAAAGAGAGCCGGGCTCTCAAAACAAATGGGATTTTAATGGGAGACACCAGTACTGTTTAAAGGTGAGCACAAAAGACAAGATTGTATAGAAAAATATAAATTTTAATACATCATTAAAATACACAGTTCATAATTTTACATAGACCGTGAGAGTTTGGGAAACAAGATGCTTGATTGTGCATCCACCACGCTCCTCTTCCTACTTCCAGAAAGTTGGTAAACCTAATGCTCCAATCCCGACGCGTATCGTCACATCACGTGACTTCATCAGGGGACTCTGCATGATTTGTACCTGCTAAATGTGAGTTTTACTTGTTTTATGATTATCCTAATTTTTTTATCCACGGGATTACGCTATGAATGCCTCCCTTCTATTCCTCATATTTTCCACCGAGTACTTATCCCATTGATGACCTGGTTATGGAAGGGGACCAACACAGAGCCATACACACACTGAGGGCTTACAAACTCGGCGTTCGTGGAGTTTTGCCCACGCTTCCTTTACTATTAAGTGAGTGCAATACCGTGTGACTGGCGCCTGCCTTTTTGTGGTTTCCTGCCTGTGGTGCACTATGATTGCTCTCTCTCCTTCTACATCCTATGTATGCCTTCCATCTGCTACTGAGAGGACTGCAACAACATAAAGGAGACTGCCATACCGTTGCAAACACCATCTCTAGTTTACCCTTCTGTCTGCATATGCGGTTTGTTTAACAGCAGTGAGGTAAGCTGCTTGCAGACACCGAGGTGTTTCACTGAAGAATTCTGCAGCACTGCGTGTGTATTATCTTTTCTGGTGGTGGGAATCACTGACACATATGAACTTTAGCTCTTTCATCACCATATTGTTGGACTTTCTTTTTTGGATTGTTTTTTGGACTATTATTATTGCGTATTGATGTTCATTTTGTGCACCATTTGCAGCGATACTTACCTTTTGGATTGTCACATATGTTTTATGTCATTCACTGTTAACATTCCTTCATTTTAAACCTGCCTCACAGGCTATAGTGTTAGTGCACCTATCACTTTATTGTTTCCACCTATTCATATACTGGCTGCTTGATCCGTTTCATTCTTTCCACCTTCCCTGCCCCTTCACAGCGCAGACACCACTTCCTTTTTTCTTAAACACTAGGCATGTTTAGCACTTTAGCGTTTATTCATTTTAATGGCCTGAATAAATTAAAATTCTGGTCAATAAAATAAACGTCCAAATGCTGCTAAACTCGCCTAGACTGGTTTAAAAAATGCAGCCTAGGTGAGATTTTAACGCTGATTTACCAGTACCAATAAACCAGTGTGCATGCCTTAGAATGATTATTATAATTAGGAATGAAATGTCATGTACTTCAGGACGGCCTCATTTAATTTTCTGATATATTACAAATGTCCTCTTGCAGTTTGCATCCTGATTGGTAATGTGAATTTATTTTGAGTACTATCGTGAGTGGCTCTGCCAGTTTGGCTAATCAAAATCCCATTAGTGAGAAGCATTTAACCTGTCCTCCTGTGAGACTGATAGCTGAACTGCTGCTAATAGAAAAACCCAGTTTGTCTTCTGTGTGCTTTAGAGCAAAAAGGATTTATTCTAATATTTTGCGTTCATATATCATTCATTTTATGTGTTGTCATTGCTACATATTTTTTGTCAATTGCGGGGCATAGGAACTCCTAAAAGTGTTACTAAACCCAGCACCCTGCATTCACTATATCTGGTCTCTTACAGTACACAGAACATCTGAATTCAATTATTTTAGTAAATATAAACTTCTAAATACCCTTTCTCATCAGCAGTATATAGCAGTCTTATGACTTCTATTAGTGTCTAGTTAAAGCTTGTAGGAGGAGTATTCATTCTACTCTGACTGTTCTATGAGGCTGCAGGACCCCTGGCCCTCTGTCTGGACAGTGCTGATCACCCCTGTGCTGATCAAAAAAAACTCTCTAGCAATACACACCAAACTGAGCATGTGCAGAGTGACTCCAAAGGCTCTGTCCTATCAGGAGATGGATTGGGGACAGTGGAAGAAGGGGAGGATCAGAGGAGACAGGATCAAACAGCCTTTTTGTTTACCTTGGGCCGACCTCTGCCACATCAAATATGATTACATTACACATATCAATCAGTTGGGTGGAGACACAAGTTCCGCATAGGTAGATGTATATTTAAAGGCAATCCAGCAGGACCAAATAGTTTTTGCCAATTCTGATTTATTTCTAAGGGAGAGTGTAAGGTCTTCCATATAATATATATGGTCAACTTCCAAAAGCCATTGGCGAAGGTTGGGCACTACAGGTTTTTTCCAGAAATGTGGGATAAGCGCTCTTGCAGCGTTGAGCAAATGGGGCGTTATAGATTTCTTGTAAGATCCTGCTGGTTTGTCTGTGCAATGAAGAACTACTATCCAAGGATCATTAGGGGTTTCAAACCCCTGAATCACATAAACCCAATGCAAAATGGTCTGCCAATAGGGGCGGATAAGAGAGCAATGCCACCATATGTGAGCGTGTGTTGCCCGCTCTTCACAACCTCTCCAACACAAAGGAGAGGCCTGCGGAAAGACCTTATGGAGTACCATGGGGGTATAGTGCCATCTGGTCAGCAGTTTGTAGTTCACCTCCGCAGTTTTAGAAGCAGTGGAGGTGGTGTGTGTCATGGCTAAGATAACTGCCCGTTGGGGCTCTGAAAGTTCAGAGTTAAGGTCTTTTTCCCATTTACGAAGGAAGGCTGGGTCCCCAGCAAAGGCTATCGTTTGTAGAGCGTGGTAGAAGAAAGAGACAGGTTTGTCCACCGGCTTGTCTTCAGCAAAAGCTGATTCAATGGGAGTTAGATCAGTGATAGTTCGTAAAGGCCTTGGAAGTGAGCGGACAAAAGCAGCGAGTTGACGAAAGCGCCAGTGGTCCATGGGTGTAGCAGAATGAACAGGCATCAACGTAGACATGGGCACCACACCCGAGGGTGTGGTGACGTGATGTAATAGGGTTGCAGAACCAAGTTTCCAAACATGTACGCTGGGGTCTATGTTCCCAGGGGGGAAGAAATTATGGCCCAGCAAGGGCATTAGAGGTGAGTTGTAGAGCCACCCATGCGTTTTACATTGCGAATCCCATATCATGAGGGTAGATCGCGTGAGTGGAGAGGTAGACAAAGCCATGGATCTATGTTTCCTAGGGATCCAGATCTGTGAGAAGAGGTCCGTCTCACTGAGCTCCATTTCCAGGTCAACCCAAAGTTTAGTGCCCTTACAAAATTTCCAGTCAGAAATTCTATTGAGTACAATAGCAGTGAAATATTTCTTAATGTCAGGTAAGGCTAAACCACCCTCTCTCTTAGGTCTGTAGAGGAGGGTCGTGGCGAGTCAGGGACGCTTTCTGTTCCATACATATCTGCCAATCAATGAATTGATTATAGTGAAGAAACCCACAGGAATTCTATATGGGATCCTCTGCATCAGAAACAGCAGCCTGGGTAGCACATTCATTTTTACAATGCTAATCTTCCCCAGCCGTGAGTGGGCAATTTGTGACCATTTTTGCAAATCTGATCTAATCGTGTTTAGCAGCGGTAGAAAATTGGCGCGAAACCGGGAGTATCAGGGAATTAATTGACCAGACTGTTTGGACTGCACAGAGATCACCAAAACGCATGTAGAGTGAAATATAATGGGATTTATTGAGAAGGTGATAGGGATAAATACAAACAGTGCAAACTAACAAAACAACCCACAAACAACAAATAATATATACAGCAAAGGGCAGTACCAGAATCTTGAACGTAAGCCAGGCCGGGGTCATACACAGCAGATCAGGAGATTGACAAAGGAGTGTTCCAGGGGCATAAACGTAGCCAGGCCAAGGTCATACACGGGGAGTCAGCAGGTGGGAATAGGGAACAAAACCAGGCAGGGAGAAGACGGATGGATAGGCTTAGGACTGGAATCAGGTCAGGACGGGACAGGACAGGTACAGGCTCAAGGTCCGGATACAGGCTGCAAGGTCAAGGCTCCAGGAGAAAGATAACAAGGCGAGCATGTGAGGGCTCGCCGGGTATTAATAGGACTGCTATAATTGCCCTCATGTCACAGCTGATCGAAGGAAGTACTGCCTGCCCCACACTGCCAGAATACCCCCGCTGGTGGACGCCGGTACTACGGCCCATGGATCAGGCATTACCACCAGCAGGTGAGATCCTCTGTCAAAGATACAGGCTGCGAGAGGACACCTGCTGGTGGACACTAGTACTGCGATCCATAGGACCGACAGCGCCACCAGTGGGTGAAGCTTTCCCTGACGGGGAGGCTGGGTTAGAAGTGAGGTAAATGCCTAGGTATTTCATCTTACGGGGTTGCCAGGTAAAAGGGAAGGTTCGTTTTTAACTGGGACACTAAGGCCCCCGGGATTGAGATGTTCAGGATTTCCGACTTCGTCATGTTAATTTTAAAGTTGGAAATGTCTCCAAATTTCGAGAAGGCTGACATGAGATTTGGGAGGGAAATCAAAGGCTGTCTTACATAAAATAGGATGTCATCCGCATAAGCGGAATATTTGTGTTCTAGGCTCCCTACTGTTATACTGTAGATGAGGTGTGTCTGACTGTCGATAAGAAGGGTTCCAGGGAGAGGGCAAATAAGATAGGTGAAAGGGGGCAGCCCTGCCTAGTACCATTGTATAGCGTGAAGGGATCACTAAGGGTACTATTGAGACGTAATTGGGCCGTGGGTAAGTTATAAAGGGCCGATATCTGCAGTCAAAGGGGTTCGCTGATGCCTAGGTGGGAAAGTGTTGCCATAAGATACCCCCAGTCCACCCTGTCAAACGCCTTTTCAGTGTCGGTTGAAAGCAGAAGGGTGGGCTGGGAGGATCCCCGCGCGTACGACATCAAAGAGAGGGTGCGGAGGGAGTTCTCGAGCTTCCCTTCCGGGGATAAAACCAGTTTGGTTGTTGGAAACCCAACGAGGGGTTAAGGGGAGGAGCCTATTAGCTATAGCTTTCGCATATATCTTTGCATCAATGTTCAACAATGATATCGGGCGGTAGCTCCCGCAGGAGCTAGGGTCCTTACCAGGTTTGGGGATAACTGTTTTGTTTTATGTGGGCGTGGAGGGTCTCCGGTCTGAGGGCATCACCAGCGGAGATAGCGTTGGCATAGCGAGCTAAACGAGGGAGCAAGATGTCAGCAAACGACCGATAATAGGCAACCGTGAAACCATCTGGGCCAGGCGATTTGCCATTGGCCATGGCTTTCAGGGCAACACTCAGCTCCGAGGTGGTGAACTCCCCATCCAGAGTCTCAAGGACATCCGGCGGCAACGCCGGTAATTGGGCTTGTGATAGGTATTCTTTAATGAGCAGATTCCTAGTGTCCTTATCTGGTATATTATGTTGAACATGGTAAAGATGTTGGTAAAATGAACAAAATTCCTTCGCTATGGCAGGTGTGTCATGTACTAATACCGAACATGTTGCCTTAATAGTTCAAGTGATTCTAAGCCTAAACATTGTCTATAAATGCAGGCAGCATGGCTCAGGATTAAGCCTGCACGAGAAGAGGTTCGGGGCTGCTCTGTGCAATTCTATTGCACAGAGCAGAGGAGTATAAACCAGTTTTTTTTATTTAAAAAAAAAAAAAACGTTGCAATTACTTTTACGACCGATTTCCACACTAGCACAGTTTTATTTATTTTTTCCCAATCATCTCTTCTCAACATTGCTGCTGGAACGATGTCTCTTTCTAGGACTGTCATTTTCAGCCTGGCTTTTGGAATACTGTGTCAGGCACTGGGTTGGGCATAGGGGACTTTCCAGACTCCGTTATTGTAGAAGTTTAGCTTTAGAGTCCTTCCAGGTTCACAGCAGTTGGTATTGCCTCAGCTCTTGCCTGTCTTGGAGAACTAAGTGAGTAAGTAAAATCAATAGCAAAGGAGCACCTATTTAAACCCATGCAAATAAAAAAATGTGAATATCATACCAGAAAATATACAAAACAGCCATCATAAATAGAAAATATCCCATAAAGCATCTACAAATCCATGAATAAACACCTAAGATGCAAATGGCGTTCTTCCTACCACTCGGCAAATAAGGGTTTACTGAATATTTCCCTAGTGGAAGCAAACGTAAAGGTAATGACCAGATGGTAAATGGTTCCCTTCCTCCTATCGAGGCTTTATCCGACTTCCCTGTGTTTCTGTGGTTGCCAATCATTTTGGTACTATGTATCATATATGGTGCGAGTGCCCGAAGCTGCAGGATTTTTGAAACAAGGTACTTGGTTTGATAGGAAAATTTTCAAGATCCCCGTTCCCCAATAACTGCACATTGCTTTACTAAGCTAACCAGTAGAGAACCTGCATCGGTCTAAGCAAAAGACTGATCTTTGTGTTTTTGACTACTAAACTTACCATAGCATGTTCGTGGAAGAAATCCTCTGTATGTATGTATGTCTCGGTATAGACGAGAGGTATCTTAGATTCTGCTCAATGTAGGGCTGCAACTAACGATTATTTTCATAATCGATTAGTTGGCCGATTATTGTTTCGATTAATCGACTAATCGGTTAATAAACGTTAAAAAAAAGGTAATTTTGCTGCGATTTGCATTTTAAATTTTTTTTTTTGCCCAATTTGTTGTTGGGCAGATTACAAAACACAAATTGCCGCAAAAACACATTACATGCTTTTCTGCAGCTTCTCCATTGAAGTATATTAAACCAAAAAAACAAAAGAGCACCGTTTTGCGTTAAAAAAAGTCGTTGCCCTTTCCAAATACGCAGCAGCTGAAAAAATCATGGATGTGAACATGTCCCATAGGAAACCATGTAAATGAACTGTAGTGTGTTTCTGAAAAAAGCACCCAAAAACACAGAGGAGTGACCCAGGCCTGAGATGTTTAGTAACATTAATGGGGTTAAAAAAACAAAAATTAGTACAAAAAGAGCAAATAATCGCTACTGAAAGGGGTTAATTTTTTACTGTGGGACAGTAAAAGTAATATTTACAGTAGCGATTTGCTCTTTGTGTACTATAAAGTGCTCATTTTAGTTTTTTTTTAACCCTATTATGTTACTGGCCGATTAATCGATTATGAAAATTGTAATCGATTAATTTCATAATCGATTAGTTGTCGATTAATCGATTAGTTGTTTCGGCCCTAGCTCAATGAACAACTTCTTAGTGTTAATGATACAACTAAACGATTTAAGACAATATGAAGTCCTTGGGCCGATTATGTTCATGTTGAACTCTAGCGGTTATGGTCACATTAAAGTGATATTAAAGTCAAACTTTTTTTTTTTTTTTTTTTAAATAACAAACGTGTTATGCTTGCCTGCTCTGCACAGTGGTATTGCACAGAGCAGTCCAAATCCTCCTCTTCTTGGGTCCCCCACCCAGCGATTATTCTCATACAGAGGTTTACGATCACAATTGACCCCCAAGATTAATGGAAGGCCTGAAAGCACTTTTGTAAGCGAATCCACTATGGGGTGCAGTCCTGATATACGAATCTAAATTACAGATGAGTACATGAAGATAAAAATCCTGTATGCTTGAAAAAAAGAGAACACTGGCGCCACAGACAAGGCACTCCCATAGCTTAAACGTAGAAGTATGATGACACTGGGAACCCGTACAGGTCTCGTATGAATGACTTCCTCAGGGGCTGATGGACTTATTTAAAGCTCTTACGCTTTACTAAATTAATAAATACCAATCGGCACAGTCACAAAAAAAATAAAAATAAAAGAATGCTTGCAAGTTAAATGATTTCACTACACCCCAATGCATAAACGTATAATAAAAAAGTATAACGCAACCCGTGTAAAACTAATCAAAATGCATAAAGATATAAATAAATAAAGTCCATAGACAAGTAGTGCCAAATGTATCTCCACCACCAGTAACCCGAAGCCACTCACCTCCAGATTTGACCGCCAAAAGGTCAAAAAATGCTGAGCTCCCTTTGAGGTTAATTACCAACGTCAATCACAGCCCCAAAGGACTTGTAAAAGTAAAAAAAATAATAATAATAGTGCTCTCTGTCTGTGATGATAATAATAATCAGGAAAACTCTTCCACACTGCAGATACCACTCACAATCACATGGGACATGAGGAAGCAAGAAAAATAAACTGATGGTGCTCTTTGTGTATAACGTTTATTAAGAATCCAAGAATAAAATGCACTTACAATGTATAAAAGCACATCAGTACTATCAGCAGCATTATTTGCACACATCCTAGATACTCGGCTCGACAGTTGATCACAAGATCAACAAAATGGCAGCAGGATGATGTCACAACATGTTTCCACCCCCGGTGCGTGTTTTGCCCGTAGGTGGGACTTCTTAAGCCTCTGTCTTGCCATTTCACTGCTTGTTGCCCTAGTGCCTGTTCAGGTCCGACAACACTATATAGCCTCTATTACAAATGGCTTTACTTACTAGTGGTGTTGGTACCTGGAAGCTGCTTCCCATTGTCTATGCAAGAATTATGATGCTTGCTCCATTGTGTATGCATTGCATTTGTCAGACTGTGCTCTGGGGGTCTAGAAGGCAAAAGTCCTCTTGAAAAGTCTCCAACCACTGCTCATCAGGGAGAGGAGCCAAATGGAGAGTTAGTGGTCGTGTGGCCAAAGTAAGAAAAGGTATATGTCCTTTTATTGACCATAAATATCATGGTGTTCCTAAGCAAAGCTATAAGTATCATTTGGGCAAATGTACAGTTAGGTCCATATATATTTGGACACGGGCACAATTTTCATATTTTTGGCTCTGTATGCCACTAGAATAACATTAAAACAAAACAATCCAATTGAATTTGAAGTGCAAACTTTCAGCTTTAATTCAAGGGGTTGAACATAAATATCAAGTACACATTTTGGGAACTGCAACCATTTGTATACACAGTCCCCCCATTTCCAGGGGCTCAAATGTAATTGGACAAATTAATTCAATCATTAAAAAATAAATTCATTTTTAATTGTTGAGAATTCTGTCAATGACTGCCTGAAGTCTGGAACCCATGGACATTACCAAAGACTGGGTTTCCTCCTTCCTGATGCTTTTACAGGCTCTAACTGCAGCTGTCTTCAGTTCTTTGTTTGTGGGTCTTTCTGCCTTTTTAGTTTTGCCTTCAGCACGTGAAAGGCATGCTCAATTGGGTTGAGATCAGGTGATTGACTCGGCCATTGCTGAATATTTCACTTTTTTTCCTTCAAAAGCTCCTGGGTTGCTTTTGCAGTGTGTTTTTGAGCATTGTCCATCTGTAGTATGAAGCGGTCGTCCAATCAACTTTACTGCATTTGGCTGAATCTGGGCTGACAGTATATCTCTAAACACTGCAGAATTCATCCGAATGCTTCTGTCTTCTGTCACATCAGTAAACGCCAATGACCCAGTGCCACTGGAAGCCATGCATGTCCATGCCATCACACTGCCTCCACCATGTTTTACAGATGACGTTGTGTGCTTTAGATCATGAGCTGTTCCAAGCCTTCTCCGCACTTTTTTCTTCCCGTCATTCTGGTACAGATTAATCTTGGTTTCATCCGTCCAAAGAATGCTTTTTCCAGAACTGGTTCTGGCTTTTTTCTATTTTTATTTTTTTGGCAAAGTCTAACCTGGCTTTTCTATTCTTCACGCTTATGAATGGATTGCACCTTGTGGTGAACCCTCTGTATTTGCTCTTGTGAAATCTTCTCTTGATTGTAGACTTTGACAATCATATGCCCACCTCCTGGAGAGTGTCCTTCACTTGTGTGGATGTTGTGAATGGGTGTTTCTTTACCATAGAGAGTATCCTGCGGTCATCCACCAATGTTGTCTTCCGTGGACGTCCAGGCCTTTTTATATTGCTAAGCTCACCAGTGCAGTCTGCAGATGCAGAGATCTGGAAATGTCACAGTGCCTGTGATTGGCTCTGTGCACTGTCAGCTTTATAGCGGCCCTGGCAAATAGACTTGTGAACACGCCCCGCTACACACCCCACTCATCCTAACAATAAGAGCAGCGCTCGGGATTTGCCATGCTGAAGATGAATCCAAAAAATAAAAAATAACACGTGGATGTACTTGGGGGGGGGGGGCCACATTAGAATGTATATGTAAATACACGCCCCGCTCATCCTAAAAATGGCGCTCGGCACACAGAGGCAGAGATTTTGGAAAATGTCAGTGCCTGTGATTGGCGGTGGTGCTGCGCTGTCATCTTCCTTGCGGGCTCGGGCACATCTACTTGTGAACACGCCCGACCTTCCTTACAGTCAGAGGGCTGAATGGCTGAAGGAGACTTCACTACTACAAAAAAGTAAATGAAACACCCAAGCTCATCTTTAGTGAGAGGCACTGGCTGGCTACAGAAGGAAAGAATATTATTTAAAAAAAGTACATAAAACACCCAAGCTCATAATTTGCATTTCATTTAAGGCCCCTTTCACACTGGGGCGGGAGGTGCGCTGACGGTATAGCGCCGCTATACCGTCAAAATTACGGTGGTATTCAGCCGTTAGCGGTGCAGTTTTAACCCCCTGCTAGCGGCCGAAAAATGGTTAATACCGCCGAAAACGCGCCTCTGCAGAGGCGCATTGCTGGAGGTATAGCCACGGTTTTCCCATTGTTTTCAAACACACCGCTCCTTCACCACTCCAAAGATGCTGCTAGTAGGACTTTTGGAGCGGTCCTGCTAGCGCCCTCAGGCTTTCACACTGGAGAAACAGCAGCCGCTGTTTAGGGTCGGTTTGCAGGCGTTATTTTTAGCGCAATAATGCCTGCAAACAGCCCCAGTGTGAAAGGGGTATTAATGGTTCAAAGAAAGTCATGTAAAATGGTCGGCCCTCACGCATGTTCACTTCATGAAATCTGGCCCTCTTTGAAAAACGTTTGGACACCCCTGGCTTAAGCCATTTATTATCAATCAACTGTCTTTACTCTCTTTAAATCATAATGACAGCAGAAACTTCCTAAATGGCCGTGATCAAAAGTTCACATACCCCAGTTCTTAATACATGTATTGTCCCCTTTAACATCAATGACAGCTTGAAGTCTTTTTTGGTATTTGTGGATGAGGCTCTTTATCTTCTCAGATGGTAAATCTGCCCATTCCTCTTGGCAAAAAAGCCTCCAGTTCCTGTAAATTATTGGGCTGTCTTGCATGAACTGCACATTTGAGATCTCCCCAGAGTGGCTCAATGATATTGAGGTCAGGAGACTGAGATGGCCACTCCAGAACCTTCAGTTTATTCTGCTGTAGCCAATGACAGGTCAACTTGGCCTTGCGTTTTGGATCATTGTCATGTTGGAATGGCCAAGTACGTCCCATGCGCAGCTTCCTGGCTGATGAATGCAACTGTTCCTCCAGTATTTTTTGATAATATACTGCATTCATCTTGCCATCAATTTTGACCAAATTTCCTGTGCCTTTGCCTTTTGTAGCTCTCACATCCCCAAAACATCAGCGATCCACCTCCGTGTTTCACAGTAGGAATGGTGTACCTTTCGTCATAGGCCTTGTTGACTCCTCTCCAAATGTAGCTTTTATTGTCATTGCCCCAAATGACTTTATGCCAGAAGGTTTGAGGCTTGTCTCTGTGCTGTTTGGCATATTGTAAGTGGGATACTTTGTGGCATTTGCGTAGTAATGGCTTTCTTCTGGCGACTCGACCATGCAGCCCATCTTTCTTCAAGTGCTTCCTTATTGTGCATATTGAAACAGCCACACCACGTGTTTTCAGAGAGTCCTGTATTTCGCCTGAAGTTATTTGTGGGTTTTTCTTTGCATCCTGAACAATTTTCCTGGCAGTTGTGGCTGAAATTTTAGTTGGTCTACCTGACCGTGGTTTGGTTTCAACAGAACCCCTCATTTTCCACTTCTTGATTAGAGTTTGAACACTGCTAATTGCCATTCATAATTCCTTGGATATCTTTTTATATCCCTTTCCTGTTTTATACAGTTAAACTACCTTTTCCCGCAGATCCTTTGACAATTCTTTTACTTTGCCCATGACTCAGAATCCAGAAACGTCAGTGCAGCACTGAATGAAAGATGCAAGGGTCTGTCAGGAGTCCAGAAACTCATCAACCTTTTATACACACACACTAATTACAAGCAAACAGATCACAGGTGAGGATGGTTACCTTTAATAGCAATTCAAACCCCTTTGTGTGAACTTGTGTGCATGTTATCAGGCCAAAATCACCAGGATATGTAAACTTTTGATCAGGGTCATTTGGGTAGTTTCTGTTGTCATTATGATTTAAAAAGAGTAAACACAGTTGATGATAAATGGCTTCAGCCAAACACTAACCATGAGTTGGAAAACGTTTTTGTGTTCTCATTCACATTCTCTGAAAAATGGCCAAGAAATCATAAATTCTGCCAGGGTATGTAAACTTATGAGCACAACTAGGGCTGCAACGGATCGGCGGTGATCCGTGAACCGAACGGGTCACCCTGTTCAGATCGGATCACCACTCGATCCGCGGAGCGACCCCGCGGCCTCAGCCTTAGGAAAGGCCGCGGCTTCGGCCTAGCTCCGGAGCCGCGGCCATCTTGGTACACCCGGCGGCGGCTGCCTTGTGCGCGCTTACGTCATCACCCCTCGCTGCTCGTGGATCTGTACTGGCCGGAGGGAGAGACTAAAGTAAGTGGGGGAGATGCCCATTACAGGGGGAAGATTGTGGATATTACTGGGGGAAGATTGTGGATATTACTGGGGGAAGATTGTGGATATTACTGGGGGAAGATTGTGGATATTACTGAGGGAAGATTGTGGATATTACAGTGGGGAGGATGATGTGAATATTACAGTGGGGGAGATTGTGGATATTACAGTGGGGGAGATTGTGGATATTACAGTGGGGGAGATTGTGGATATTACAGGGGGAGATTGTGGATATTACAGTGGGGAGGATGACGTGGATATTAGTAATTTTTTTTTTTTGCCGATCTGAAAATGATCCGATCCGTGGCGCTGATCCGAGGATCGATCCGATCCGTCAGTTTTTTGATCCGTTGCACCCCTAAGCACAACTGTATGCACCTGAAAGTGATTGTAAAGTATTGGTTTTTTTTCCCCCCAAAAAAAAAAAAACCTGCTCTGTTGCAGTGGATTTGTACAGATCAGCCCAGATCCTCCTTTTCTCGGGTCCCTCTTCTGTGCTCCTGGCCCCTCCCTCCTGTTCAGTGCCCCCACAGCAAGCAGCTTGCTATAGGGGCACCCAAGTCGAGTCACTGCTCCCTGTGTCCATTCAGACACGGAGCCCCGGCCCCACCCCCTCTCCCCTGATTGGCCAGCTGACTGACAGCAGCCACAGCCAATGGCGCTGTTGTTGTGTCTCAGCCAATCAGGAGGGAGAATCTCGGACGACTGAGACACTCGTGGACATCGCTGGACAGAGAGGGACCTCAGGTAAGTATTATGGGGGCTGCTGCACACAAAAGGCTTTTGATCTTAATGCATGGAATGCATTAAAATAAAAAACCTTCTGCCTTTACAGCCCCTTTTAAAAGCACATCATAGGGCATATTTAGAAGGGCTGGCAAAATAATTGCTGTTTGTTTCTAATTTATATGGATTTTATTTTATTAAGAAAGCATAACATTCTGCAATGGCAAAGTTTAAGGTTTTATATGTAGACCTCTGTATTGTACAGCACCAGGTAATTGGAATAAAAGCTTTTAGATGTGAGTCAGTAAAGATTATTGAGCTGCATTTGTTTACTGTGCACTTTTAGTTTTGCTGTTTGCGCACCCTGGCTGGCAGCTCCAGGTTACTGTTGCTAGCTGTACAGAGCTCACATGGAATAGTCTGGGGACACATATGGAACTTGGCAGCCTACCTGTGCCCAGTCCCCTGTCAGGGAGGGGCTGCTCTCTGATATTTTCATAATCATTATTTAATCTGCCTAGCTTTCAGTGGCCAGCTCTCAGATAGGCACCCCAGGTGCTTAATGTGTAAATGATTATCACAGCATTTGTATGAGGCTCTGCAAGTTATTGCTCAGACCAGCGCAGGAACTGAGCTCACCATTAGATGGAATATATTAAGGATTGAAGTAGCTGCTCTTCACCAGCAAACAATGGAAGATTTTCTACTCATATTGTACTTCTCTTTCTTCATTTGTCTGTGTGCGCTAGTGTGTTTGTATTTCTCTGGATGCCAGGAGCTTACCTATAGACACGAGGGTAAGTCACCTGTAAAGCCTCTGTATTATTCTAATTATTATTTTTTTATTTGTGCTGCGTACTGATCATTTTTTTAATATGTTTGTGGCCAGGACAACCTTTTAAAATGTATTTATGTAGTTAAAATGGGATTAAAGGTTTTCTGACTTCTTTGAAGATGCAATTTCTGGGAATCTCATCATTATGCTTCTTTGCTTCTTATTTACTGAACTTGAACCTGCCCTGATATTAAACATGCATTTTTATTCCAGGGAAATTACTTACTAGGTAGTGATGTGAGGATAAAGATGACAGCCCTGTAGCATCTTTATATTGACAGAGCAGCGTTTCAAAATGAGGAGTTGCTTTTATGTTTATGTAAAGGATTTGCACTTTGTTTCCCTGCAGTGGAGAAGCACTAATAAGAAAACTCCTAAATCTACCCCACCTCAAATATTTGCCTGCGCTCGATCACTTTACTATACTCCGGGATCACAGTAGGGAAAAACTCCTACGGGATCTCAGTAGGGAAAAGCTCCTCCGGGTTCTCAGTAGGGAAAAGCTCCTCCGGGATCTCAGTACGGAAAAGCTCCTCCGGGATCTCAGTAGGGAAAAGCTCCTCCGGGATCTCAGTAGGGAAAAGCTCCTCCGGGTTCTCAGTAGGGAAAAGCTCCTCCGGGTTCTCAGTAGGGAAAAGCTCCTCTGGGTTCTCAGTAGGGAAAAGCTCCTCTGGGTTCTCAGTAGGGAAAAGCTCCTCCGGGTTCTCAGTAGGGAAAAGCTCCTCCGGGTTCTCAGTAGGGAAAAGCTCCTCCGGGTTCTCAGTAGGGAAAAGCTCCTCCGGGTTCTCAGTAGGGAAAAGCTCCTCCGGGTTCTCGGTAGGGAAAAGCTCCTCCGGGTTCTCGGTAGGGAAAAGCTCCTCCGGGTTCTCGGTAGGGAAAAGCTCCTCCGGGTTCTCGGTAGGGAAAAGCTCCTCCGGGTTCTCGGTAGGGAAAAGCTCCTCCGGGTTCTCGGTAGGGAAAAGCTCCTCCGGGTTCTCAGTAGGGAAAAGCTCCTCCGGGTTCTCAGTAGGGAAAAGCTCCTCCGGGATCACAGTAGGGAAAGCTCCTCCGGGATCACAGTAGGGAAAGCTCCTGTTGCATTAAAAAAAAAAAAATCCTAACCTTGCTCTAACCCCTCTATGGACCCATACTTGCCTTCTCCTGCACCTAAAGAGATTTAGGAGGTGGACAGTGTGACCGTGGTACTCTCAGGCTCCCCCTGCACAGATTTTCCAGCTTGCTGGACAACAGTTGACATGCTAGCAGATTGAGAGTGATTGTCACTGGGTTTGAATAATCCATTGTTAACCCTTTCACATACAATAGCTTAAACTGCATGTTTTGAATGGAAATGTGAACCATTCGAAGGATCTGTTTAACAATTCTGATTGCTAAGCAATGTCTTTAATACACGCTCTAATGCCAGACAGAAATATAACAGAGGTGTTCCTGCTACGCAAAATGAGAACGGGGACTGTTGTAATGTATTCTATTTTTAATGTACTAAAGCTTTGTCCTGGTGTGGGAGAGGGGTGAGATATAGACTGTCTGTTTAACCTCCCTGGCGGTAATCCCGAGTCTGGCTCGGGGTGAGTTTTCCATGCTAAGAGCGGTAACCCCGAGCCAGACTCGGGATTGCATTGCAGGATACAGGGAAGTTACTTTACCTTGTTCCCTGGATCCTGCGATGTCTCCCCGCAGTGTGTACGAGCTGTCATCTCGCTCGATCCCGCTCGAGCCACACACTGGTGACTGCCGAGTGCCGACCCCCATTTTTTTCTGCCTAGCAGAGAAGGACATGGCTCCCTTTGGGCCCAGAGTCCTGAAGATTTTTTTATTTTATTTTTATTTTTTTGTGATATCTTCTGGCTGGGTGACAGGCTGGATATTATAGATCCTTGTAGTCTTCCTAGTTCCGGCCATCGAACGTGCCAGTCCTTAGCTTCGTGATCGTTCTGCCACAACGTACCCCATGGCTCCAGGGGTGGCCGGTGAGCACATGCTCCGGGGTCCACATATGACTGGGCTGCTTGTTGTCTCACTCACAGTGGACCGGGCCGACAGCTACTCCGTACCGTCGGTTGTGGGTCTGTCAGGTACGTGCCAGCATGTCTTTGCAAGGACGGGCTAGTACGGATCCTCCTGTCTCAGCAGGATGGAACAGCTGGGTATTCCCAGGATTAAGGGGTTCTTTTGTCCTCCTTTTTCCCTGCTCTCTGTCGCCCTTTCCCCTCCTGCCCTAGGGCCTGCTGCAACCGAGGTGTACCTGTGGGGGGGCTCAGAGTCCCTGTGGGGCGCCGGGGTCCGCTTTCTCTGAGGGGGGGGGTCTGTCTCCTGGAAAGTCTCTGCAAGCCTTCTCGTCCACATCCCAGGGCTCGGGCACCATTTTTTGCGGCGCTGACTCCATTTTTAGTGTGCTTTTTTCTATGTTAAAATTTCCATTGGCCGTGCTGTGGCGCAGGTCGGTATTGCGGGCGGCCATTTTCTTGTGGTCCGCGCCCTTTTTATCTGAGGCGTCTGGCGGCCATTTTGGAGTGGGTTTGGCCTCTAGCACTGGCTTTCTGAACGGCGCACAGTTCATTCTCCACAGTTTTTTCATCACACACGCGCTGTGTATACAAGGCGGGCAGCAGTGCTGAGCGGTCTCCCTCTGGGTGGCGAGTCCCCTGGGTCACCCCCCCCGGTCAGTGCAGCATGGAGGGTGGACCCTTAAGTGTTTTTCACTTGGTCCATGAGGGCTGTCAGTGGGTGTTTATGGAGTCAGTATGTGACTTTTCTTCCCCTACATTGCCAGAGGCAGCTAATGGTGCCCCTGCACCTGCGGTTTCCATGGGTACGTTGAGACAGTCCTGGAATCCTTTGTTGCCAGGGTAGAAATGGCATGCGGGCGTAAGGGGGGTAAAAAAGGGCCCCCTCCCCTGCCATCTTCTGGGGAGTGTTAGGGCACTTATGAGTGCACTTCTGATGCTGTGCGGGACACTCTCCAGCTGGTAGATGCAGCTGGGACTTTCGCAGAGGAGTCTGTCTCCTTTGGGTCACACAAATCTGACCGCTTTGTGACAGTTTTTCTTATGTTACTTTCTTTGATACGTTCATAGATAAGGAATGGGAACGGCCGCAGAGGTTTTTTGTGGTTCCCCAGCGCATGGCGGTCCGTTATCCTCCAAGACCCTACTGATAGGAGGTCCGAAGTGGTGTCCGGCTCCAGGTTCACCATGCTGGGGTCAGTGTTGTGACCTATATTGGCTGTGACTTTGGTGTCTCAGACATTCACTGAATGGAGGGCAGAACAGTGGTGTAGTGGTTATCTCCCTCACCTGGCAGCAAGGGGGTCACTGGTTCAACCTGGACCCCGTCACCATCTGCCTGGAGTTTGCATGTTCTCCCGGTGTCTGCGTGGGTTTCCTCCAGGTACTCCGGTTTCCTCCCACACTCCAAAGACATGCGTGCGCCACAGTAAGAACATATACACTAATACATACTCATACATACTCAGTGTGTGTATGTAAAATGGCTTCCAGAGCCTCTGTATCTGCGGTGGTACTGCGCCGCCTTATTGGCTGGAATGCTGGTCCGCTGACCAAGCATCCAAGTGAGCTCTGGTAGATTGCCTTTCAGAGGTTTTTTGGTACCTCGGGGACGACATTATTAAGGATGTCACTGGAGGTAAGAGCACACTTCTCCCGCAGTCCTCTGAGGGGAAGGAGCCGCGCCGTTGGCCGGGGCCCTCCTATTCCGCGCAGAAGCAGTATTTTCGTCAGTCGGGGTCAGCCGGCAGATCCTCCCAGACTGACAAGGCTTCAGCTGGGGGACAGAAGCGTCCCTGGGTGCGTATGCCGAACAAGTCGGCTAACATACCTGCTACTGCATGAAATTTTGCCCCTGCCCGACTCAAGGGTGGAGGTCCGGCTTAGCGAGTTTGCAGCTCGGTGGACCTCCCTGCTCTCTGACCAGTGGGTCTGCGAGGTGGTCACTTAGGGGTACAAGATAGTTTCTTCTTGTCCACCAAACAGATCTTTCCCTCAAATCTTCCTCTCCTTCCGGCTCGTCTGTCTGCTTTGATGGGAGCAGTACAAAATTTGCTCTGGTGCGGAGTAATTTTACCTGTGCCCCTGGTGGAAAGGTTTCAGGGATTCTATTCGAATCTGTTGGTAGTCCCAAGGAAGGATGGTGTCTGTCCAATCTTGGACCTCAGGGCCCCTCAATACCTTGTGAGGGTGCGAAGTTCAGGATGAAATCCATTAGTTCGGAGGTTGCTGTGCTCCATCCGAGGGATTTTCTGGCGTCCCTGGACATCAAGGATGCATACTTGCATGTCCCCATTTGCAATAGCCATCAGAGGTTTCTGCGCTTTGCGATTTGGCATAGCGTCGGCACCAAGAGTTGTTAACAAGGTGCTCACCCCGATCTGTCTTTGCTGAGAGAGTGGGGCATTGCTATCGTGGGCTACTTGGACGATCTTCTTTTGAGAGCTGCTTCTGGCTCAGAATTGGAGGAGGACATGTCTATAGCCAGTCAGACCCTCCGGGACATTGGTTGGGTACTGAACATACAGAAGTCGGTGTTG
The DNA here is from genome assembly GCA_029206835.1 of Rana muscosa. NCBI lineage: Eukaryota > Metazoa > Chordata > Amphibia > Anura > Ranidae > Rana > Rana muscosa. The sequence continues at coordinate 104,103,838 of CM055116.1, read as the reverse complement.
GTACGGACTCAGCATCTGGAGTACCTAGGCTTAATCCTGGACTCCTCGATAGGCAAAGGTCTTCCTTCCTTTGGAGCAGTTGCAGACGCTCCAGTCGGCGGTGAAATTGTTAGCATCCCGCAAATGGTCGTCTCTCGGTTTTTTGTATGCGTGTTTTGGGCCTCATGGTGGCCTCCTTCGAGGCAGTTCCGTATGCCCAATTCCACACTCGAGTATTGCAGGAGGAGATCCTGTCCAATTGGAACAGATCTCCATTGTCTCTATATTCAGGTAAGTCACCTGGTCAAGGCTTCCCTGAGAGGGCGGCTGAGATCCCCGGCTCTTCAGTCCGGGAGGTTGTTCCTTCCTTTTTCATGGGACTGTGATCACGACAGACGCCAGCCTCACAGTTTGGAGGGGAGTCTGGGGGGTCCAGTCGGCCCAGGGTTGCTGGACTCCGGACGAATCTCGCCTGCCGATCAATGTCCTTGAACTTCGAGAGATCGGACTGTGCCTCTCCAAGTGGTCACAGAGATTTCAAGGGCGTCCAGTCAGAATCCAGTCGGACAACGCCACAGTGGCTTCTGTCAACCATCGGGGAGGAACAAGGAGCTCGGCCGCAGCGTTGGTAGTCGCTCACATCCTAAGATGGGCCGAAAGGAGCGTGCCAGCTCTGTCGGCTGTTTACATCCGGGCGTAGAAAAATGTCAGGCAGACTATCTGAGTCGCAAGATGCTGGACCAAGGGGAATGGTCGTTACACCATTACTTTGTCAAAAATGGGGCACACCAGTTGTGGATCTCCTGGCCTCTCGACTTAATCGCAAGGTGTCGAGGTTTGTGGCCAGGTCCAGGGATCCCTGGGCAGACGCGTCGAATGCGTTGGTGGCTCCATGGGGAGTTTATGCATTTTCTCCAATGAAATTTCTTCCTCGTCTGCTCCGCAGAGTGGAGGCCGAGGGGATTCTGGTGATTCTAATCGCCCCCGACTGGTCCCGGCGTCCCTGGTACGCCGACCTCGTGAGACTGGTAGCTGACGCTCCCTGGTGGCTGCCAATGCGGGAGGACCTTCTGTCTCAAGGTCCCATACTTCATCCTGCTTTACAGTCGCTGTCTTTAACGGCATGGCTATTGAAAGCCAGATACTAAAGGACCATGGTCTGTCAGACTCGGTAATCTCCACTATGTTGAGGGCTTGGTTTTTATCTTCCCGGAAGATCTACCATCGCACTTGGAAGGCCTACATCTCTGTGTGAAGAGATGGATTGGCGCCCGCGGGCATATTCGGTTTCTCGGATCCTGCTGTTCTTACAGCGTGGAGTGGTTGAAACTTGCCTTAAGCACTATTAAGGGGCAGATTTCAGCCTTGGCTGTCTTCTTCCAACGGCCCCTGGCGGCTCACTCACTGGTAAGTACGTTTGTGCATGGGGTCTGACACGTGGTTCCCCCGATTAGACCACCGCTTCCTCCGTGGACTTGACTCTGGTGCTCTCGGTACTTCAGGAACCTCCCTTTGAGAATGCCAGGGAGATTCCACTCTTAACGCTTTCTCAGAAAGTTGCCTTTCTAGTTGCCATTACATCGGTCAGAAGGGTTTCTGAATTGGCGGCCTTGTCTTGCAAGTCACCTTTCTTGGTCCTCCATAAGGATAAAGCGGAGCTACGCCCGCAACCTTCATTCCTTCCTAAGGTAGTTTCGGCTTTTCACCTAAACAAGGACATTTTGCTTCTATCCTTGTGTCCTCAGCCGTCACATCCCAAGGAGGCTGTGCTACATACCTTGGACGTGGTACGTGCCCTACGGGTGTACCTGTCTGCTACTGCTCCGTTCCGGAGATCTGACTCGCTGTTCGTGTCAGTGTCTGGTCCACAGAAGGGCCTGGCGGTCTCGTTGGCCACCATTTCTAGGTGGATCAGGCAGACCGTCATCCAGGCCTATGCCCTTAAGGGGCGGGCACCTCCCTTTCCTGTCACGGCGCATTCGACCAGGGCAATTGGTGCCTCCTGGGCTTTCCGACATCAGGCATCTGTGTCACAGGTGTGCAAGGCGGCGACCTAGTCGTCTGTTCACACTTTCTCAAAGTTTTGATGCGAGTGCATCTTCGGGTGCTTCCTTTGGCCGCAAGGTTTTGCAGGCGGCTGTTTGAGGTTGCAACTCCTCCGTTGAGGAGCTCTGTTTATTTGGGGTGAAGTTAAATCTTCTTTTGATTGCTGTTCCCACCCCTTGTTTTTTCTGACACTACTTGGGGACGTCCCACATGTTGAGATTTAAGGAGCTGTGTCCGTCCATGGACGAAAAGAGAAAATAGGATTTTACTGTGAGTACAAAAAAATCCTTTTTCTCTGTCGTCCATGGACGGACACAGCACCCACCCCCCCCCCCTCCTTTTTTAGTTTGTACTGCTTTTCTACGAACTGATGCTGCTGACTGCAGGGTGGAGGGTTATGTACGGAGGGACCGCCCCCTGGGCGGGGCTGTTCAACTCTGTTAAAGTTACATGTTTTAAGATAACTAACATGTTCTGCCTAGTCCTCTCCTATGAACAGGAACATAACCCACATGTCAAGATTTAAGGAGCTGTGTCCGTCCATGGACGACAGAGAAAAGGATTTTACTGTGAGTACAAAAAAATCCTATTTTTCTCTCTTAATTTAACAATGAGGCACCATTAATTCCACTGACGCCAACAATGGGACATTACTTCTCCTGTTGACACCAATGATGAACTATTCATATAATTGATACCAATGATGGCCAAAGTTGGGCACTATTCTTCCCATTGACACCTATAATGGGGCACTATGCCTCCCATTGACACCAAGAATTTGGGCACTGCTCCTTCCACTAATACTTATATATATTTTTTTTTACTCCCACTGACCACCAAGAATGAGGCATTGTTACTCCCGCTGACATGCCTGTCTATTGCATTAATATTTATTGTTTGTGATGAAGACTGTGACAGGCATACTTGGGTGAATGTTTGGTAAATTTTGGTATTGGTAGGTGTGTTTTGCCCATGTGTTGGAAACTCCATTTGACCAGGTCCAGATTGGGGAAATCGCACAGTCTAATTTCAGTATGTGCTGCATGTACAAATTATTTGCCATAGATAACTTCACAGAGGGGCTGTATTACAAATTAAATATTTCAAGGTGTCCATTTTTGAGGAGGCTGAATTTATCAGAATTTTGTTGCAATCTGATGTTTAGCTTAGGCAGATAAAAACATTGTGTGGTATGATGGTCTATTACAGTGATGGCGAACCTTGGCACCCAAGATGTTTTGGAACTACATTTCCCATGATGTTCAACTACACTGCAGAATGCATGGGCATCATGGGAAATGTAGTTCCAAAACATCTGGGGTGCCAAGGTTCGCCGTCACTGGTCAATTAAGTGATGTGATCGAGCAGAGACCAGTGATAAGCAATGCCACAATCAATCCTGCTCCCCGTGAGATCTTGCTGGCAACAGTATGCATCTCAGAATGTTTAGCCGTTCACCTGGGGCTCAGCATGAGCCTTAAAGTATGAACATAATGGAATTTTTCATTCTTTATCATTGTCCGTTCTAAAACCGTGTGTGTATATGAACATTAGAGATAGAGGTGTTTGGTGCTTATTTGAAAATGAACATACAAATATGTTGTGTTTGAGGTTCACCCAGTGCTCTGAACAGAAGCTCAGTTTAAACACTTCGGTAAACCTTTGTTTGATCTATATAACAATATCATCTCTTCTAATATAAGGGATAATAGCAAAGGTTTGGCCAGAATGTACACTTGCCATAGGAGGTAAGATTTTCAAAGTGCACTTAAAGTTTGTAAAACTGCAGAGTACCAAGCAACATATGAAAGGGGTTTCCAGTGATATGGAGAGGATGGAAAAAAAATCTTAAGAATAGAGGCTGTGCTTTGGGATGGTATCTGGAAATTGAGAAGATACATGGAGAGACCAGACTAGAGAGAGTTTTTAGAAATTCTAGCAGAATTCTGTCTGTAGAGGAGCTCAAACTGATCAAGACGATGAGTTGGAGAGCAAAGCTCAGTATGGATTGCTATAGATCTTGTACACACTCTGGTCAATAGTATGAATACAGGACAAATTGGATGTATTTGTAAACACTTGCCCTAAAGGAGCCTGCCAGAAAATAGATACGGTAGCTGCCATTTCTAAATTATTTTTGAAAAATGCTTGCTCTGGTGGTGTCATTCCAGATTTTCCCTTTCACTACTTGATGGGTCACTGACTTGAAACTAGCATGTGTATATCATAAGCCAGGACATGTCTATAACTTAATACAATGACAAGAATGACAGCAACTTAGCTTGCAATTCCAGATGTCTAACTTGGTGGGCTGCTTTTAAGAGATGAGGAAAATGGAAATGGTGGTGTACTGCCAATAGCTGGTCATCAGTCATGCATTTGTTTTTAAACCTGTGCTAGAAAATGACACCTGGAATCTGGTTGTATAAGAAATGTTTGTGCATTCCATCCCTTGTATAGGCTACTTACCAAAAAGGATTTGTGGGTCTACATTGTTCATTAAGTATATGAAATAATAAGCCTTTCGAATCTTGGCTACCTTCTGTTTTCCCTGGTACCCAGACCATCTTTGCATTAAAATCACTTTTGAATTCAAAGGATAATTATTATTTTTTTTTTAATTATCCAGGAAGACATGGTAGTGAAAATAGCATTTCTTTCTCGTACATCACGGGACACAGAGCGGCATAGTCATTACTATGTGGGTTATATAGATACCTTCAGGTGCTGGCACTGGCAACTTCCAAAACCGGAAGTACCCTCCCCCATATAAGCCCCTCCCATCCGGGAGCACCTCAGTTTTTTGCCAGTGTCTAAGGTGTTGGCCAAGAAGTAACATGTGTTTTTCACTGAGCTTGCGTACAGGTTCTTTTGGGCCTCAGTAAGCTATTCCGGATCCGACCAAAAAAGCTTCATAGCTAAACGGTCGGTACCCGGGCCTTGCAGAGAAGAGCAAGGTTTTGCCTGTAATGCTTCTCTTAGGAGAGCTGGACCCTGGGATCCAGAGCTCTGGTCATACCCACGACCAAGATGTTTTCTGTGCAGGGTGCTATACAGGTCCAGGGGAGTGGAATCCTTGGGAACCCGGTCCCTGAAGGTTTAATTACAATGCCTGCCGTGATAGGTGAAGTTTGGGCTTCTGTGGACCAAACAGAGTCCTGCGGCGGGGAAAAGGTAAGTGGGGGCCCCTCAGGAACTTGGTTCTATTGAGGGGACCCCCAAGCCTAATATGTCTTTCTGCCTGTTACCTAAGGTATTCCCGCTAAATATTTATGCATGCCTGTAACTACTAAAAATAGTGGTCAAGAAAAAAAAAATATATATATATAGACTGCGGTACCTGTGTTAATCCACTAGAGGCCGCTGTGGAACGTTTCTTGTCATGTGGACTAGTTTCTTTTCATCAGAGCAAGTCCAGGCAGATGGTGAGTTCTCTTGTGGGAAACTGCTTCCTCTGCCATGTTGCAATGCTCGTCCATCCCCCGGCCTGCGGCAAAAGGGGCCCTGTCTCTTGTCCCTAGTTTCCCTTTTCAAAAAAGAGCGCCGAAGGCGCACGTGCCCGCGCGCGTGCACGCGCCTCTATATATAGAGGTGAGCTGGGAAAGGGGGCGGAGCTTGGGGGGTTGACGCTCTGTGCGCGCCGCAGCGCTTCTGCTCATGTGCGGGCGTCCCAGCATGTTAAAAAGCACAATTATGTGTTGTTTGCTGGCTATGGAGTGCAGAGACAGAGCTGGCAACAGTTTAAAAAAGGCATACAGCAAGCGGTTGATGCAGGCATGCCCATAGAAAGGCACATTAGTAGACACCAACTGTTTTTATAGCAGCAATTGTGCTAGACTATTGTCAGTAAGTGGTGTATTTCGGCTGGAATATCTCAGCTTTGGGCTTAGGAATATGCCGTCTAAAAACTCCGGGACTAAAAATCCCAGGAAGCATAGGGGGTCTCCATCGGGCTCTGAGGATCTTGGGCATGCTTCGGCTGCACCAATCTCCCCTGAAGAATCAGAGGTTAGTGACCGTAGAGCACCCTCAGGAGTACCTGGTACTGTGGCTGTCCTCAGTTCACCTGCTCCTGTGTATGTAACAGAGGAGGTTTTTTCCTCAGCTCTGGGAGGGCTGGAAGAGAGATTGTCAGCATTGATCGCTGCTTCCCTGTCACAGGGAAAAAGCGCTCGATCTCCGTCTCCTCCCTCAGAGTGCCTGTTAGCGGAGCAACAGTTCCATACAGGGATCGACCTACCTGAGGGGGATCAGGATGAGGTCGATTCTGTTATAGAGGAATCAACCGTGGAAGAGCCATTCTCAGCATCACATGCTGAAAGATTATGGGTTCAGTCCCTGACTAACATGGTCCGATCAGCATTTAAAATGCCCCTTGCGGAGCCATCATCCACTTCTGTCTCCTCGTTGGGGTCGCTAAAAGCTCCCCAGACTGTTTGTTCCTTTCCGATCCATTCTTTACTGGAAGGGCTCATTTACCAGGATTGGGAGCATCCTGATAAAATATTTACTCCTCCCAAGAGATTTCAGGTGATCTATCCCATGGAGGATAAGTTCGTCAAAAAATGGAGGGTCCCTACAGTGGACGCAGCCATCTCTTGTGTGAATAAATCACTGACATGTCCAGTGGATAATGTCCAAATGTTCAAGGACCCAATAGATAAAAAATTAGAGTCCTTATTAAAATCTGCTTTTGCTACAGCAGGCTTGGTGACACAACCAGCAGTGGCAGCTATTGGGGTCTGCCAAGCAGTGAAGGATCAGTTGAAACAGGTCTTAAGGGACTTGCCAGATCAGCAGGCTCTTGCCCTAGCTGATCTACCTAGAGCCTTATGCTTTGCGGTGGACGCTATAAAGGATTCAATCCATCAGGCCTCCCGCCTTACGCTGTCTGTAGTACATATGCGCAGGCTTCTGTGGCTCAAAAACTGGTCTGCTGAAGCTCCCTGTAAAAAATTGCTGGTCAGCTTCCCATTTCATGGTGAACGCTTATTCGGGGAAGACCTGGACAAATATATCCAGAAAATTTCCAGCGGTAAAAGTACACTTTTGCCGGTTAAAAACAGAGTTAGAGGTCCCTCTTTTAAGAGGCCTGCTTCTCCAGTCCCTAGGACATCGGCTGTGAAACAGTTCCGACGGCCTCCTCGGTCAAATCCCGGAGGTAAAAATCAGGGACAATTGCAGGGTAACAAGAAGCCCTGGATCAGGAGAGGTACAAAACCTCCCCCAAAGTCAAATGCATGAAGGGTTGCCCCCACTCAATCGGGTGGGGGGAAGACTTCAGTTGTTCACAGAGACCTGGCGGAACACGATCAGAGACAGATGGGTGCTCTCCGCAGTAAGTCTGGGATACAAATTGGAGTTAAAAGACTCCCCTCCTTCCCACTTTATAAGGTCAAACGTGCCAAGGGATCCCCAGAAGAGAGGATCCCTCCTGTTGGCACTAGAACAATTATTGCTCCAAGCAGTAATTATAGAGGTTCCCCTGGAAGAATGGGGGTTCGGGTTTTACTCAAACCTCTTTACAGTCCCGAAGCCAAACGGGGACGTGAGGCCCATATTAAATCTAAAAGGGCTAAACAAATTCCTACATATCAGGACTTTCCGGATGGAGTCGATCCGATCGGTGGCCACTGCCCTACAAGGGGAGGAATGGTTAGCCTCGATCGACATCAAAGATGCTTATTTGCACATTCCCATCTTTCCAGCCCACCAAAAATTTCTACGCTTTGCGGTAGAAGGGCGCCATTTTCAGTTCAGAGCCTTACCCTTCGGTCTGGCCACAGCACCACGAGTGTTCACAAAAATTCTGGCCCCATTATTGGCCAATCTAAGAACACGAGGTGTAACGATAATGGCATATCTAGACGACTTGTTGCTGATAGACCACTCAGTGGGAAAACTAGAAGTGGTTGTTCACGAGACAATCGAGTATCTGGAATATCACGGTTGGATTATCAACCGGGACAAGTCAGCCCTAAAACCAGTCAAAAGTCTGGAATACTTGGGGCTAAGGCTGGATTCAGACCAGAGAAAAATTTTCTTGCCTCAAGAAAAGGGGTCGTCTTTGAGAGATTTGATCCACCTAGTGGGTACAAAAAGACAGCCATCCATACGCCTGTGCATGAGGCTGCTGGGAAAAATGGTGGCATCATTCGAAGCAGTACCCTACGGTCAATTCCATTCAAGGAATTTGCAAAGGGCCATACTGTCAGCCTGGAACAAAAAAGTTCAGGCCCTAGACTTACCAATGTCCTTGTCCCCTTCCGTTCGCAAGAGCCTCCGTTGGTGGTTGGTTCCCCAGAATCTGGAAAAAGGGAAATCCTTCAGTCCGATTTCTTGGAAGGTGGTCACTACAGATGCCAGCCTTATAGGCTGGGGAGCAGTACTGGAGCAATGGTCTCTCCAGGGCAGATGGTCGGATGCAGAAAAGGACCTGCCCATCAATCTCTTAGAGATACAAGCAGCCCGGTATGCCCTAGTAGCATGGACATCCAAACTCCAAGGGTCCCCTGTCAGAATTCAATCGGACAATGCCACGGCAGTGGCATATATCAATCATCAGGGTGGCACCAGGAGTTGTGCAGCCCAGAGGGAAGTAAATTGCATCCTGAAATGGGCAGAAAGATATGTCCCAGCCATATCTGCGGTATTCATTCCAGGAGTGGAGAATTGGAAGGCGGACTTTCTAAGTCGCCAACAATTATGCCCAGGGGAATGGTCCCTTCATCCCGAGGTTTTCCGGACAATATGTCAGCGGTGGGGAACACCGGATGTAGATCTGCTAGCATCCAGATTCAACGCAAAAGTGGACAGGTTTGTCTCTTGGACAAGAGATCCCCTAGCTTGCGGCTCGGATGCCCTAGTGTTCCCTTGGGATCAGTTCAAGCTGATATATGCATTCCCACCGCCACAATTGTTACCTCGATTACTCCGCAGAATCAGGGTAGAAAAGAAACCAGTGATTCTGGTGGCTCCAGCATGGCCCCGAAGAGCATGGTACGCGGAGATTGTAAAGATGTCTGTGGGGAGTCCTTGGACCCTCCCACATCGTCCGGACCTGCTTTCGCAAGGACCGATATACCACCCTTCCTTACCAGCCCTAGGTTTGACGGCCTGGCTATTGAAGCCCACATTCTAAAAAAGAGAGGGCTCTCTAATCCTGTGGTATCTACCATGATCAATGCCAGGAAGCCGGTATCCAGGCAGATCTACTATTGAATCTGGAAGGCGTACCTTGCCTGGTGTGAAGCCAAGAAATGGCATCCACGTAAGTACGTAATAGGTAGGATTCTGGACTTCCTACAATGGGCTGTAGATAGGAAGCTTGCCTTGAGTACTATCAAGGGTCAGATTTCGGCCTTGTCAATATTTTTTCAAAGGCCCTTGGCTTCGCATTCACTAGTCAAAGCCTTTATACAAGGAGTGATGCGTATTAGCCCTCCGGTTAATATTCCCATATGTCCATGGGACTTAAACCTGGTTCTGTCGGTTCTAGAGAAACAACCATTTGAACCATTACAGCATATTTCCCTCGTTCTTCTCACCAGGAAATTGATTTTTCTAGTAGCCATTTGTTCGGCTAAAAGAGTGTCGGAATTAGCCGCTATGTCCTGTAGGGAGCCATATCTGGTTATCCATAAGGACAGAGTAGTGTTACGTCCTCATCCAGCCTTTCTTCCTAAGGTGGTATCGAGGTTTCATTTGAACCAAGATGTGGTTCTTCCTTCCTTTTTCCCCAAGCCTAGTTCGGTAGAGGAAAAGTTATTGCATTCTTTGGATGTAGTAAGAGCAGTTAAAGCTTATCTAAAAGCCACTGCTCAGATTCGCAGAACGGATACTTTGTTTATTCTGCCGGAAGGCCCCAGAAGGGGTCAGGCAGCGTCAAAATCTACTTTAGCCAAGTGGATTCGACAGGTCATAATGCAAGCCTATGGCTTGAGAAGGAGACCGCCTCCGTTCAAAGTTAGGGCGCACTCCACGAGAGCAGTTGGAACTTCATGGGCAGTGCATCACCAGGCCTCCCTGGCTCAGATCTGTAAGGCCGCAACATGGTCTTCAGTACACACGTTTACTAGGTTCTACCAGGTGGACGTTAGAAGTTAGGAGGATGTCGCCTTTGGGCGCAGTGTGTTGCAGGCCGCAAAAGATCCTCATGTCTGATAGCGCTCAGCTTATGTATGGTGTATCCCCCCCCTCATTGGGCATTGCTTTAGGACATCCCACATAGTAATGACTATGCCGCTCTGTGTCCCGTGATGTACGAGAAAGAAAATAGGATTTTTATAACAGCTTACCTGTAAAATCCTTTTCTTGGAGTACATCACGGGACACAGAGCTCCCACCCCTCTTTGGGGACACTTATTGCTTTGCTACAAAACTGAGGTGCTCCCGGATGGGAGGGGCTTATATAGGGGAGGGTACTTCCGGTTTTGGAAGTTGCCAGTGCCAGCACCTGAAGGTATCTATATAACCCACATAGTAATGACTATGCCGCTCTGTGTCCCGTGATGTACTCCAAGAAAAGGATTTTACAGGTAAGCTGTTATAAAAATCCTATTATGTGTATTGCTTTAGTGAAGGGGTCTCGAACCTTCAGCCTGGGGTACAAACAAATTGGGCTGATGTCTTTAAAGTGTACCAAGCAAAGTGTGCTGTCGCATGGTGCCACAGTAATTTATGTGCATGGTGAAAGTTTTTTTTCCTAAAGAGCATGGATTATGGTCTTCCAGCAGTGGCTTCTTTTGCAGCACTTGTTTGGCCACATGGCTTCCAAGAGCCACAAAGGAAGTCAGTGCTGAAAGATTTCTGCACAGTGTCTGGGTTTGAGTCCGTGCCCCACCACCTAAAATTTTGACATAAAACTGTGTGTGCATCCACTTATATGAGCTTCTTGCACACAGATTCAAGGTGAATTCACATGCAGCAGACAGTGGCTCAGATTGAACAATGGGCCTGATCGCCCATCTAAATGAGCCCTAATACTCATCATGTATCACCAACTGCAGGTCCTGCTCTGATCAGTGTCTGGTTGGTAAAATATGGCCTCTTAGGACCACCATCCCAATACATCTTCTTAGTACTGGCCCAAGGGGTAAATGCCATCTTGACTTCCAACCCATTTCTTCCCTGATGCAGACCAACCCTTTACATTGCAGTCATAGAGTAGTCTTTCTCAATTTAGTTACTGTCAGCAATTCATGAAAACAGCAAGGGTAATTTAAAGTCTCAGTTATTCTCGCCTCCTGCAGACTTATAATAAAGCCTCTGTATAAGGAAGCCAAAGCTTTGTGTGCAGTGTGAGGTCTGTACTCTGCTAATTATTGTTTTACTTGAGAGTTAATGGCTTTTCCAGTTCCGTAAGCTCATTATATCATATAGTACCTTGGGACAAAAAGAATACAGTTCTCTGGAGTATACAGTGAAGTGCTCCTTTTTCGAAGCTCCTCTCTCTATTTCTCTTATTCTTGCTTTCCTTGCACTTTCACTATTTTCTCTTAAATTTCTGTGTGAACATTATAAATGCTGCAACTGCTACTGTCATGATACCCAAACATAACTTAGATTTGGCTTTACTAGTTTATATGACGTTCTTTTGAGGACTTTACCGATGTGTATTTGAGATTATTTTCTGCTTGCTGAAAAGGATGAAAGTGTGAACCCAATGAAGTTTTGAAAGTCAAAGCCTTCAAAGGGGAAACTGGTAATGCCACGAGTGACATGGTGGCAAAAATCACAACTGCAAACGATGACTCTGCCAAGATTTGTTACATGAGCTTCTTTGGAGCAATTTTGGAGCGGAGGGAGGACATTGAAATGAATGGTTCTGCTCCAAAAAACGCTCCACAAAAAAAAAAAAAAAACGTAAAAAAGCAGCCTGCTGCAGCAGCTGTTGCTGCAGATCACTCAGGTGTAAATTGAGGCTTGGGGTCCATGCACACTGGCTTAAAAAATGCTGCTTCTAAAGGAGTTTTGCCAGTGGAAGCAGCTCAATGTTATCCTATGTGTCCATGCACATTAGGGTGTTTAGAGGCATATTTTAAGTTAAGCGTTTTGAGTCAGGAAAAAAACCTTCTGTCCTGCATTTTTGAGAGCAGTTTTCTGGCAGAAAAAAATGCTAAATGCTCTTAAACACTTCTAAACACCTGTACAAAAATACGCTCTATATGAGCATTTTTTTATTTTTTTTTGCCAAAAGGACTGGTGTTTTAGCCCAGTGTGCATGGACCCTTATATATCATGGTTAAGGGGGAGAGCAACAAAGGGCGGGACTTTGAATGAAGCATGTGTGGGATAGGGGTTGAATATATTGTAAAATGACCAGTATGTCAAGGGTACGTTATACACTATCTAACTTCACATAATCAAATCATACATAACAGTATTGGATTGATAAGGAGTTCATGAAATGTACCCATGTATCGACACCTATAAGGTTAACACGATTAATGAACAACGGAATAGTTGAAAGAATTAAAATTCAATGGTTTTAAAATATAAATTAATACTTAGCAAGACAAAAATATAACAAGGGCTGAATTGTACAAACAGAAATTAATTGAGGCATTATGAGATTACTGGGGTGACACGATAGAAACACGATAGTTGGTGGCTCTACGCATTTCGCGACTTAAATGTCGCTCTTCAGGAGCTAACGTGCATAGTGTCTAGGGCAGGGATATGCAATTAGCGGACCTCCAGATGTTGCAGAACTGCAAGTCCCATGAGGCATAGCAAGACTTTTACAACCACAAGCATGACACCCAGAGGCAGAGGCATGATGGGACTTGTAGTTTTGCAACAGCTGGAGGTCCGATAATTGCATATCACTGGTCTAGGGTATCCATGTGAGACCGGCATGGAGGCTGGGTCAAGCTGCGCCTCCAAAAGCGGGGAATGCTCCCACCAGGAACAGGCAGGATCCCGAACGGCCGCGGCCCCCAAACAGGGCGCATCAAGGATGGACGGGCACCAGGCAGTGAAGAATGTCAAGACATGAAGTCGTGACAACGTGTGACTAGAAATTACATGTGGTTCTGTGAAGTGCACTTGCCAGGCACTTGGCTTTCTTGCACTTCACAGAACCACATGTAATTTCTAGTCACACGTTGTCACGACTTCATGTCTCGACATTCTTCACTGCCTGGTGCCCGTCCATCCTTGATGCGCCCTGTTTGGGGGCCGCGGCCGTTCGGGATCCTGCCTCAGTTCCTGGTGGGAGCATTCCCCGCTTTTGGAGGCGCAGCTTGACCCAGCCTCCATGCCGGTCTCACATGGATACCCTAGACCAGGGCTTGACAAATTTGCTTGGAATCTAAGAGCCAGCTAAAAAAGTTAGGAGCCAGGAACGCGCCCTGTCCCGCCGAGCTTGCGCGCAGAAGCGAACACATACGTGAGTAGCGCCCGCATATGAAAGCAGTGTTCAAACCACACATGAGGTATCGCCGCGATCGGTAGAGCGAGAGCAATAATTCTAGCCCTAGACCTCCTCTGTAACTCAAAACATGCAACCTGTAGAATTTTTGAAACGTCGCCTATGGAGATTTTAAAGGGTAAAAGTTAGTCGCCATTCCACGAGCGGACGCAATTTTGAAGCGTGACATGTTGGGTATCAATTTACTCAGCGTAACATTATCTTTCACAGTATAAAAAAAACTGGGCTAACTTTACTGTTTTATTTTTTTATTAATTTTTTATTTTTTTTCCCAAAAAAGTGCGCTTGTAAGACCGCTGCGCAAATACGGTGTGACAGAAAGTATTGCAACGACCGCCATTTTATTCTCTAGGCTGTTAGAATAAAAAATATATAATGTTTGGGGGTTCTAATTAGAGGGAAGGAGATGGCAGGGAAAAACAGACAGGGAAACTCCATTAGCATTGCTGGTTGCAATACCAACGGCCACCACAAGATGGCGCTAGACCACAGAAGGAAGCATAGGCCTGCAGAAGGCCGCAAAGCCGCGGCCTCAATTACCGGCCAGCGCGGCCCGACGCGATCCCGCGGCGCGGAGGGGGGGGCACGGAGACACAGGTTACCCCAGCTGTGCTGCCCCAGGCGCCAGGTCGCTAATTCTAGTCGCAATGGCGACCTGGCGCCCGGGGTTTGTCGAGGCCTGCCCTAGACACTATGCACGTTAGCTCCTGAAGAGCGACATTTAAGTCGCAAAACGCGTAGAGCCGCCAACTATCGTGTTTCTATCGTGTCACCCCAGTAATCTCATAATGCCTCAATTAATTTCTGTTTGTACAATTCAGCCCTTGTTATATTTTTGTCTTGCTATGTATTAATTTATATTTTAAAACCATTGAATTTTAATTCTTTCAACTATTCCGTTGTTCATTAATCGTGTTAACCTTCTAGGTGTCAATACATGGGTACATTTCATGAACTCCTTATCAATCCAATACTGTTATGTATGATTTGATTATGTGAAGTTAGTGTATAATGTACCCTTGACATACTGGTCATTTTACAATATATTCAACCCCTATCCCACACATGCTTCATTCAAAGTCCCACCCTTTGTTGCTCTCCCCCTTCACCAAATATAGGGATGGAGGTAAATGACTCGTCATTACCTCATTTAAAGTCCCACCAATTCTCTCTATTTTAATCCTTATATATCATGTGTTTGGTCAGTAGGAATCCATTTGACTTCTTTCTTTTTAATGTAATATGGGGTAAAGGGCAGAATAAGAAGTCTAGTAGAATTGGATCTTATAATTGTTTTCAATAATGAAGTATTTAAGTGAGTAAGAAATACTGTAGATGGCTCTGAAGGAACTGTTTAATGTAAATTTTCCACATTTTGTCATGTTACGACCAAAAAACGTAAATGTATTTTATTGGAATTTTATGTGATGGACCAACACAAAGTAGCACATAATTGTGAAGTGGAAGGAAAATTATATGGAAAGTGGTGAGTCAATACTTTGTAGAACCACCTTTCGCTGCAATTACAGCTACAAATCTTTTTGGTTGGGTCTCTACCAGCTTTGCACATCTAGAGTGACATTTTTGTCCATTCTTCTTTGCAAAATAGCTCAAGCTCTGTCAGATTGGATGGAGAATAGCAATTTTCAAGTCTTGCCATAGATTCTCAATTAAATTTAGGTCTGGACTTTGACTGGATCATTCTAACACATGAATATGCTTTGACCGAAACCATTCCATTGTAGCTCTGCTTGTATGTTTGGGGTCGATGTCCTGCTGGAAGGTGAACCTCCGCCCCAGTCTCGAGAAGGTTTTCTTCTAAGATTGCCTCCATCCATTTTCTCATCAACTTTGACCAGCTTCCCTGTCCCTGCTGAAGAAAAGCATCCCAACAACATGATGCTGCCACCACCATGTTTCACATAGTGATGGTGTGTTCAGGGTAACTTTCAGTGTTAGTCTTCTGCCACACGTATTGTTTTGCTTTTAGGCCAAAAAGCTACATTTTGGTCTCCTCTGACCAGAGCACATTCTTTCACATGTTTGCTGTGTCCCCCACATGGCTTCTCACAAACTGCAAACAGAACTTCTGGCTTTCTTTCAACACAATGGCTTTCTTCTTGCCACTCTTCCATAAAGGCCAGATTTGTCCTGTGGACAGATTCTCCGACCTGAGCTGTGGATCTCTGCAGCTCCTCTAGAGTTACCATTGGCCTCTTAGCTGCTTCTCTGAATAATGCTCTCCTTGCCCGGCCTGTCGGTTTAGGACGGTGAACGACCATGTCTTGGGTTTGCAGTTGTGCCATACCTTTTCATTTTCGGGTGATGGAATGAACAGTGCTCCGTGAGATGTTCAAAGCTTGGGATTTTTTTTTTATAACCTAACCCTGCTTTAAACTTCACCACTTTAACCCTGACCTGTCTGGTGTGTTCCTTCATGATGCTGTTAGTTCACTAAGGTTCTCTAACAAACCTCTGATGGCTTCACAGAACATATATATATATATTAATACTGAGATTAAATTACACACAGGTGGACTCTATTTACTAATTAGGTGACTTCTGAAGGCAATTGGTTCCACTAGATTTTAGTTAGGGGTATCGGAATAAAGGGGGCTGAATACAAATGCACACTAAACTTTTTCTGATTATTTACTTGTAAAACTTTTTTTAAACCATTTATCATTTTCCATCCACAATTTTGTGCCACTTTGTGAGGGTCATTTACATAAAAACCCAATAAAATATACATTTACGTTTTTGGTTGTAACATGACAAAATGTGGAAAATTTCAAGGGATATGAAAACGTTTTCAATGCACTATACAGCTGTTTTTATGCCAGCACAATAACATCCATCTTTTCTTTTTTAGAGGCATGTTGTGGAGACGTTTTTTGGATTTGACGAAGACTCTGTTGATTCAGAAACCTCTTCGGTCACGTCCTATAACACTGATAAAACGGACAGGACACCTGCAACGCCTGAAGAAGATCTTGAAGATGTAAGTTGTGTTTCCTTCAGTTCTCTTGCATGTTGTTATAATCTGTTTAGGCCCCAACTGCATCAGGAGTGGCCTGGCACTGCAAACCTCCATCCACTAGGGTTCACGCTTTTGGGTGCTTTTTGTGAGCCCATGTTCTAAGATCCTTTGCGCTGGGCTCTGCAAAACTAACAGGCTCAGCCCTGAGTTTACAAGTGCCCTTAGTCTGGCCAGAGATGGGCATATATTGCAACCAGTGGTTAAACCTGTATGCCATTCCATGCTCACCATACCTCTGTGTCCTGCTTTTGCTTCATTGAGTTTGCTGGTTCGTGGCTACGGTAAACCTACTGTGCAAGATTTGTTGCCTTTTTTTCCATAGAATATGAAAATCTAGCCGTTTTTACAGGTTTTTCCAGGGTGGAAAATTCTTTATTCAAAATATAATTGCACATCGGGAAGAAACCAATATCTCTCTCTAGGTAAATTGTATGTATAGCCCAAACCCTTTTTATAGTTTTAGATAGCAAAGTAAACATTGGAACCACTGTAATGTGTTTATTGTCATCGTGAGATTTTATTGCTAGGGATATCGTCATTCTATATTTGTCCTGGAGACAGAATATCATGGGAAATTTTAGAGCTGTCACGAGAGTAAATGGTGAAGGTAAAACTTTTTCATTGGACAACTGGTCCAATGACCACTGTCTCTTTGGGACATTCCCCTCCCTTTTTGTATAGACTTACTCTCGCCTCCTGTTGTGTCTCAAGGACAAGAAGTTGAGGTCAAGTTCCCCAACGGGATGCACAGCAAAAAAATAAACTGACAGGACCCTTTCCTTCTCTAGATGCAGAAAAGTGTTTTATACATAGATTTTAACCCTTGTATGGCTATATAGTTATTCAGTCATTGGGGGGAGTACTTTACAGGCCTGTCTTATTGAAGAGCTACTAAGAATACAATACAAGCAACCTATAGTTGGAACTGTTTTCAAAAGGCAAGAGTAGCCTAATAAACTTGCTCTGAGAGAGCACAACAGTAGCGCACAGTCACTGTGCCACACTAATGAGCCAGAAACATAGACTGCATATGTATTAATATTAATCAAATATAGCTGACCCATGTACTTGTCAGCTTTTTTAAAGCTATAGATCAGGGGTGTCCAACCTGTGGCTTTCGGGCCACATGTGACCCAAGGAGGCTATGAATGTGGCCCAACACAAAATTGAAAAACTTAAAAATGTTGATTTTTATTTTTTTGGGGTGGAATTTTTCACTTGACAAACGCATGCGCCCAATGAAAAGGTTAAAAGTGTCTCTTTACTGGACTGTTAGAAGTTTTATCTTACCAAAGAAAAAAATCCCACTCTTCACAATCACGCCTTATTCATGTTTTCAGTTTTCGGCAGCACCTATTTTCAAGGATGAAACGCACAAAGGGCAAAATTAGAACCAAAATATCTGAATTGCTACTATATCCACCCAACCAGATATTGATGCGTTCGTATATAAAAAACTCAAATGTCGCACTAGTTTTTTGTTACCCTCTTTTACTTTTTAAAAAAAAAATCTATTTGTATTACAGATAAGGTACATCATCTATATCAGTGATCATTAAAGTTTGATAGGCTAATATAGAGGGACGTTTTAGAGGCAGGAAAAAAAAATCAAATGCCTGTAAAACAGGGGTTTGACAGCTGCATTGTGCATGAGGCCTATTTCTATTTTTTCCTGCACATTTGTGGGTGGGTAACTTAAACCCAGCAACCTTATAACTTAAGCAGAGCTTTTGGACAGCTGCTAGAAAGGTGAATCAATACATTTATATCTGAAGCTGTAGGATGACATTCCTCAAATACTTTGGTTGGAAGTGACTCATGTAGTTGCCTACAAACCCCTGCAGTTTCAGTGATGCAAGGAACAAAATAAGAATTCATAGACCCTTCAGGGACTCAAATGGGTCCCTGAAGTGTAATTTCTATATATTTTTAAAACGGAATTAAAAGAGTTGTAAAGGCAGAAGGTTATTTCTTTATGCATTCTATGCTGTAAGTTAAAAAAACCTTTTGTGTGTAGTAGCTGCCCCAGCACCCCCCTAATTACTTACCTGAGCCCCATCTGTCTCCAGAGATGTCCAGCGATGTCCACGAATGTCTAAGATGTCCGGGGCATTGCTCCTGATTGGCTGAGACACAGTCAGCCAATCAGAAGAGAGGTGACCGGCCAGGTCAGGGTTCCATGTCTGAATGGACACACGGACCTGTGACTTGGCTCCAGTGCCCCCATAGGAAGCTGCTGACTGTGGGGACACTCAATAGGTGGGAGGGGCCAGGAGCAGCAAAGGGGGACCCGAGGAGAGGAGGATCTGGGCTGCTCTGTGTAAAACCAACTGCCCAGAGGAGGCAAGTATGACATCTTTGTTATTTAAAAAAAAAAAAAAAAAACTTTACAATCACTTTAACACCATCAGTTTTTCCCCAATTCAAAAAGGACTTCTTAACACTTTTCAAACCAAGTGTGCAGGTGAAGAGCCTTCTGTGACTGGAGAGTCTTGTTATAAAGTGGCAAGACTCGTTAACCATCCTCATGCTGGTAAAGAGCCTCAGAGAGGCAATGTTTGGTAAGCCAGGTCAGGATTTAGAAAGGGAATTGCAAGGCCCGTTTTGAATGCTGGTATTCACAGTACCAAGCCCCAAATTTGCTTTTAAATTATAAGGTTATCAAACATGCTCATACTGTTGGCTTTCAGAATAAACGTTATAGAGAAGCCTTTCTTAACCATTTTATCACAGAGAAACCCCAGGTCTCTGGGAACGCTTCATCAGGGGTCAAACAGAAATATTACCATTAGTGGTGACAAGGAGGAAGTTTGCAACCCATACAGTGATGGTCAGAATGCCCCCCTTGTGACCGCTAAAAAGACCAGTTGTGTAATGCTGCTGGCTATGCGGTGGTGCTGGCCCTGGAACTATGCAGTCACCTTCAAATTGAAAGTTAATCCCCTTCACCTCAAGGAACCCCTAGCAGCCTCTTGAAGAACCCTAGGGTTCCATGGCACCCTTGTTGAGAATGGCTGGTGTAGAGACTTGAGAGAATGTAACTTGACAATTCATAAGAAACAAATTCAGTCCAAGTATTTGCACTGCATGTACATGGTATCCTCAGTACAGCTCAATGGCACGGTGACGTTGAATGTACCCACCCCATGTCATATAAAACAAATCTGAATCCAAGTCTGTTTTACAAAATAAATTGAATTGTGTTTTTATTAATGGACCTGTGAGGTGCAGATCATATTTTCGTAACATAGTATTGCTAAACAGGATGATGACCAGGGCTGGACTTTTATCACTGAAGCCTGTAATACCACCACCTATTTTACACAGGACAATTCCTTGCTTTCCTGGTCCTCACTGCCTAATATGTTCTGATAATGTGTAAATAATTTTATATGAAATTATTTTTTCTTCTAATGATGGGAAGAATGTGCTGTCAATTATTATACACAGAAAAGCCACCTCTTTGCCTCTGGCACCTATAGTCACATGCCTATGATTGTTAAGCTTATCCAGATAAGGAAAAACTTTCATATCATGAACCCGTAAATAAAATGTAGTGAAATGTTTGTTTCCTCTTCAAGAGCACCCCTAAAGAGGAGGCTGATTTGAGGTTTCGCCAGCTAACACGCGAGTACCAGGCGCTGCAGAGAGCCTATGCCTTACTCCAAGAGCAAGTAGGGGGGACCCTGGATGCAGAAAGAGAAGCAAGGGTATGTTTGTTGGACTGAACTTTCTGTTTTGGTATCTGTAAAACACAACATTGTTATCAATTCTTAGTACCCAGTAAAGGAACACTTGATGTTTCAAAGTAACCCAATTGCTTAAAAAAATACAACAAAAATAATGCTGCAAAAGAAGACACTTCATACTTGCCTGTCCTGGCTCGAATTAGCAGAATTAAGCTACAAGGATCTTGCATTCAGTATGCCTCTGCGCGTCCTGAAATTTTGTGTCCCTTGGCAATTCTGTGGTTCCTCCTGTCAGCCCCGTAATTGCTATGGAGCGTAGATACTTTGTGTGCAGCAATGGATTGAAGGTTGTAGAAATGGGTTTTTGGAAGTGTGAGTTTGAAGTGTCTTATTTTACAGGAGCATTTTCAATGCAGTTGTAAGGGGATTTCAAGGTGAAAAGTTTATTGGCTACCTGCTTCCTGTGTTCCTATGGCCACACTAATTTTCTTAAAAAATAAAAATAATAATAAAAATAAAATCTGATTGCCATGTGCAAAGAAGCCACCTGTACCTTCCAAACAAAATGGCAGCAGGGATAACTAGAACATTGTTTAGTCACCAATTTATCTGTGCACCTAGCTGGACCCACCTAACTAAGGGAGGGGTTTAAATAGTCTCCTAATTACTGTCACTTACTAACCCTCTGGATCATACCTGAGGGATGAGCAGCGCTGTACCCCATAACCATTCACTATAACTAGAACATACTTGTAGGTACTGACTACACACAGCAGTGCTGTATGTATAGCCAAATGAGGTGTGTGAGCATGTAGAAAATCTTCTTTCCGTCTTCTTTCTTTTCCCTTTTACCTTTTTCTCGGTAGTGGGGGTAGAAGGGTTGAAATGTTGGCTTTAGTTTAAAACTTTTTTCTGTACTTTTTGGAAAGAAACTTTTCACTAAATGATATACTGTATATGGGAGACACACACATTTCTAAATTTGAAAGGATCTGTTGATGGGGCTTTAACGCTGTAACACATACCTTTCTTGGTTCTCTTCATTGGTCCTTGAGATCAGACATGACTCCATGCAATGCTGGGAGTTGGAACACCAGTGTACAATATCAGCACTTACCTATGTTCTCATGTGGAATAATCCTGCCCAACGGACCTTCTATACAACCATCAATGATAACGTTTGTAGAAATATTTATAAAAAGTTCAATGGGTGAGGTGCACAACGATCACAGTAATATGTGCAATAGCAATCAAGCCTTCCCAAGGGGCTTATATTATAAAATTGAGTGGGATTGCTGCACAAATTAATTTTTTAATGAAGAAATATAAATTGTATCAAAAAGATAAGGCAGCCATGGCTGATGTCATTTATATTTCTTCATTAAAAACATTTTTTGTTCAGCAATCCCACTCAATTTATTATGTATGTGTATATGTATATATGTATATGTGTGTGTATGTGTGTGTGTGTATATATATATATATATATATATATATATATATATATATATATATATATATATAATATATATATACACACACACATAACGCTTGGCATTCATGTTCCCTGGGTTTCATGACCAATATCTTCTGCCCCAAACTAAATTAAACTGTACCATGTAACTTTGTAATATGTCACAAGGTGAGAGGTTGCAGCAGATATTTGTGAATGCATCAAATAATTGCACAGACAGCCGGATGCATATTCTTGTGTCTTTATGGCGCCACCTTCTCAGTGTAATTAAGTAGATTCTGCCCCTGGAATAACCTGGATGCCTGAAATGACACTGTCCTTAAGCAGATGAAGACATGGTCAGGGGAAGTAGTTTGAATAAAATACCTGCAAGTGTTAGACTTGTACATTACTTGGCATTAACATATACACTATATTGTCAAAAGTATGGCCCTCCAGCTTTTGCTGAACTACAAGTCCCATGATGCATTGCAAGGGTAATGGTTACAAACATGAATATCAAAGTCAGAGGCATGATGGGACTTGTAGTTTTGCAACAGCTGGAGGGCCACAGGTTCAGCAAAGATATTTTACATGCACATGAACTTTAATGGCATCCTAGTCCGTAGAGTTCAATATTGACTGGCCTGAACAGAGTCGCTTCTGGAAAAATGGTCAAACATTCCCATAGACACACTCCTAAACCTCGTGGACAGCCTTCCTAGAAGAGTTGAAGCTGTTAGAGCTGCAAAGGGTGGGTGAACTCCAATATTGTGTTGATTTTCATGTTTTTCCTCATCTGGTCTCTTGAGTTTGGGAGCAGCGGCCGAAGTCTAATACCCCCTAACCACATGGTACCTTTTGGACACATCCATACGCCTTGCTTTTTTGTTGTTTTTTACAACTCAATATTGAAGCCTACAGACTAAGACGCCATTAAAGTTTATATGCTTGTAAAGGCAGGTGTCACAATACTTTTGACAATATAGTGTATAAAAAAAAAAGGGGTTGTGGGACTTTATTTGAAGCACAATTCTCCGCGGGCCACTGGTTGGGCACCCCTGGTTTAGATTATATTTATCGAGACCTATTATTTATTTATTTTCCACTATTTTGTATGTATGCCCTTTGTAACAATAAACAATTTTTACGTTCAACTTAGTAGTGTGCTTCATATAAAGTCCCACAACCCCTCTCCTTTTTTCAAACATACCAGGGATGGAGGTATATGAACTATCATAGTCATTGCCTCATATAAAGTCCCAATTTTTTTTTTTTTGTTCTCAATATAGTGTATAATATAGCAAAGTATATCACTTTAACTTTTACAAAATTCGTCTCAATGTTTATGTAACCATATTTGGACTTCAGCCAGCTGCTCAATTTCAGCAAGATAAAATCCTGAACCAACCATTCAATGAACTGTCAAGACAAATAATAGGTTGTCCAATCTATGAAAAGACTCCTCTGCTCTCTCCATAATCATCTAATAAAATATGTTGTCAATATTCTTCCTTTTGAGCGTCTTCCATCCTTGGCATATTTTAGTTTATGGGCTTGCTCACACCATGTCTGTTAAGCTTCACTTTTTTTTTTGCATACCGCACATGTATGGTGTGAACAGAGCACATAGAATTTTTTTTTTTTATCCTCCTCCCTTAGTGATTGCAGTTCTTATATTTCTTTCCAGACAGGCTTCCTTTAATGTCTCCAGCATTTGTGTATATGGAGTTAATTGCTGATTGATTTTCATCCTCTGCAGACTCGGGAACAGCTCCAGGCTGATCTGCTCCGATATCAGGCCAAAATTGAAGACTTGGAGAATTCTCTGTGTGAGAAAGGACAGGTAAAGCTTGCACAGAAGCCTCTCCATAAGCCAGTGTCTGTTCTGCTCGGCAGCATGCTTTCTGCTCTCATAGCTTGGTGGTGGGCTTTGTATTTGTAACAATGATGACTTGCTTGTTTGCTTTCAATAAAGGGCTGCTGTGTAACAGTAATTCACATGATTCTGAGATCTATTAGCAATATACAATAATGGGCATAATTAAAATAGCCCTGAAAAAGGTAGTGTAACGGCACCCCACAATATGAAAGGGGTTAACGCCGTTTAGAATATTCCCTCTCTGAACACACAACCACTATCGACCCTCCACAGCCAGGCGACCACTTCCCATAGGATTAATCCTTCCAGAGATACGAGACAACACTCTGTATTTCAAGTTCCAAAACAGGGAAAGACTTTATTTTCAAAACACATGGTAACACATTTCTCTTCAAAACCCTTCCCTCCCATCCTTGGGGGAACAGGGCGGGTTAAACTGTCCAATGACAATGGTGATACAGGTTAGGTGTGTTCAAACTTCTCCTTCAGTAAACAGTCTTAGCAGGAGGGGTGATTCCCCACCCTCCTCACAGAAGACACTTCAACATCCCATAATATGCAGCCAGACGGTCGACCAGCTCCAATCCACATCATCACAGTAGCAGACTTAATTCACAATAGACAATAGAATGCAATCGCACCTCATCACAGCAAGGATTACACAACCCCCAACCACAGTACACACCCAATCTAGATACAATGTATAAACAGCATTGAATGTGGCTATCATAGGTCATAGTGGGGTTTTTCCATTCACCCTGTGCCCAGAGTGACCCCCTGTCACAGGTAGTAACTATAATAAAATGCAGTAGCCCATAGTAGCAGATCAGAATTCATCTTTTGCCAATATCACCAAAATACAGAAATATAATTTGCTGCCATGGGTTACTAAAAATGAAACGTAATGCCTCATTAAAGAACAAAAAATTGGAGCAAAAAAAAAGGGTGTCTGATTTATAAAGGGTCCACAGCTTACCTACTCAGGACATTGATTTTTTTTTTTTAGCCAGTCAGTGTGCCAAACTACCCTTTTTGTTGGTAATCTAATGATCTGTGAACACCTGCTTCTGATACCGGACAGGGATTTCTAAACATACCCTCTGTAGGAATTTTGCTGTTTCTTTCTACAGAAAGCCTTGTGAAAAAAAAAAAAGAAAAATGTATTAAAAATGTTTTCAAAGCTACCTATCAGATTTAAACCTGTTTTGGAAGCTTCAATGCTGATGGTGATGCAAGAAGCAGAGAGGGAAATTACACAGCACAGGCTTCAGGGACATTTCTCCCAGTAACCCTCTGTGTGCTCCCTGGGTTATGGCTGCTGTCGACTGCAGTTAACACAATCGGCAGCATTTGCTGGCAAGGCATAGATATCACTGATCAGTTAAAAAAAAAAAAAAAAAAACACTAATGCACATAAGGTTCAGCATCTCACAACCCCTGCAGCTTTGACCAGAGAAAGGCAAAACAAAACCCCCTTTGTAACTGTTTAACTTTTCTGGATTTGCTCTTTGTATAAGGCTGATAATGTTCTGTTTTTTTTTTTTGTTTTTTTTTACTATAGGAGTGCAGTTAATATTATTTTACAGGATTTATATAGCGCCAAGTTTGCGCAGTGCTTTACAACATGAGGACAGACAGTACAGTTACAATACAATTCAAAAAAGGAGGAATCAGAGGGCCCTGCTCCTTAGAGCTTACAGTCTTAAAGCAATTTCATTATCCTCAAAGACTCTATATCTATCTTTCCATTATATGTTAACCACTTGCCGCCCGCCATATAGCAGAATGACGTCGGCAAAGTGGTTTAGTTATCCTGATCGGACGTCATATGACGTGATCAGGGTAACAGAGCCGGCGCGCGCCCATGGGGGTGCGCAGTGTGGCGATCAGAGGTGCAGTGTGTCAGTCTGACACACCGCAACTTCGATCGTGGTATGAAGCCTCTGACCGAGGCTTCATACCATGTCATCAGCTGTGACCAATCACAGCTGATCATCGTGTGAACCAGGAAGTGCCGGTAAACGGCTCTCCTCGGTTCACTCTGACAGGGAGAGCCGATCGGAGGCTCTCCCTGTCAGGGGGGGGGGGGGTCTGTGCTGATAATCGGCACATTGATTATCAGCACAGTCCCCATCAAAAGGTGCCAATCAATGCCCATTACATGCCTGTCAGTGCCCATGAAAGTGCAGATCAGTGCCCCATCAAAGTGCCAATCAGTGCCACTCAGTAAAGCCTGTCAGTAGCTCCTCATCAGTGCTGCCTATCCAGTGCCACCTATCCAGTGCCACCTATCGGTACCATCAGTGCTGCCTATTGGTGCCCTTTTTTTTTTTTTTTAATTGACGCATTTTTTTCGTTTATCGCAAAAATTTAAAACTGCAGAGGTGATCAAATGCCACCAAAAGAGAGCTCTATTTGTGGTGGAAAAAAATGATAAATGTCATTTGGGTACAGAGTTGCATGACTGCACAATTGTCATTCAAAGTGCGACAGCGCTGAAAGATAAAAATTGTCTTGGCCAGGAAGGGGGGAAAGGTCCTGGTATTGAAGTGGTTAATGATTAACAGCTGCCAGAGCTTTTTTCCCTGATTGTTGGCTGCTCAGCTTTCGCATATTGATGAAGATTATTTGCCACAGATGAGGTTTGTCCGTGTGTACCAAGCAGATGAAAGCAGAAGAACACCTTAGGTTGTAGAATAGAAACAATCCATTCAGTTTAAAATCGAAATGAAAGGCAAAATATTTTTGTGTATTCATAATTATAAATACCGGTACATTTTCTTCCCCTTTTCTATAAGTGATTGCATACCCTTCATTCTCAGCTGCATAAGGACCTCAAATAGCTAGGGGAGGAGAAATATACTGATCTTCCCAGTGAATGGCTGGGGGGCATGTCAGCACAAGTCTAATCATTAGAGGCATCAGGTTGAGTTCTCATCACAGCCAGAAAACTAACCACACTGTGTTCTCATGTCTAGTGTGTTCAGATTTTACTGGGAAAGCAGAGGGAATTGGCCAAAAAACTGGTATTTTACACAAAGGAAACAATACAAAGAGAACACGATACTTCTTCATACAAGTACATGGTACAACATATACATATCAGGAATATGAAATGTTGGGGTAACATATTCTTTACGTCTATAATTCCTTATCTTAATCATAAAGCACACGATGCAGGGCTTGTATTTACAGACCATGGGTTATATGCAGGCAACCTTCAGGTGGTTGAACACTGGCCAAAAACATTCTAGGGCCACCCATAATGCACGCTCATATAACCCCAATCACTCTGTGAGACTCCAGTTTTAATGTGTTAGGCACTCACCTTAGCACAAAGTGCAACGCCTGTTGTTAGCCGCAGGCTGCTCTACAGGTCCAGGGCCTTGGTCCATCACTGTAGTTCCCAGTCCCTGAAGACCCCTTTGGGATATGCCCACCATGACGGGCAAAGCCTGGAATGCTAATGGGCTCAAGGACATGGATAAGCTAAGACCGTGTTTCCCTGAATCTTGGGAGCAGTTTATGCCCATTAATAGAGGACCCACAGTGCTTATCACATGCAAACCAAAAAAATTTCAGCACACTTGGCAGCCAGCCTGCAACAAAACTGAGTTGACCCAGTCTAACTGTTTACGTTAAAAGCAGAGGATTTTGTTTGCACACATTTTCAATTATATGCATAAGTCACAGTGCCCATACCATAGGACCTCTGTATATACTGTGGCCCTAACTCTAAATTTCCAAAGCCTGTATAGTAGGAGCACCGTTGTACAGTTAACCCACAGTGCTTGGCAAACAATGAATACTCATAGAGGCATGGGAAGTATTTCACTACTCAATATCAGGTAGAAGTTCCTGCCATTTCAGTCCTCAATATACACCTTCTAGTTCCTGTTGAGGATATTGATGCTCTAAAGCTCCTTGAGGCCAGGTTCACACTGATACGACACGACTGTTGTACCGATGCCCTGCGATATCTGTCCTACATCTGTCCTACTTCCATCCAACTTGAATGAACAAGATAAGATTTTGCTCTGACTTTGAGATAGTACGACTTGTCTTTTGACCAATCAAAACAATCCCAGTGTGAGATGAATTCATTTTACTGCTGCTGTAATCACCATGTTGGATGTCACAAGTTGGATGGTTAGGACAAGGATCCTACTTTGATCCAACTTCAATGATATTTAATGGGCTGAAGTAGAACCAAAGTAGTGCAGGGAGCATTTTCAAAGTCGGACCGACTTGTGTCGGACCAGTTAAGACGGCTCCCATAGGGAACCATTGATTTTCGCACGTCATGCAATATGAGCTCCCAATGTCGGAGCGTTTGTCGTACTAGTGTGAACCCGGCCTGAAGGTCTCCTTTGCCCTTGCAGGCCCCCACCTGCAACCTGAAGGGGTCTCCTTTGCCCTTGCAGGCCCCCACCTGCAACCAGCAATTGCTGCCATGTCTATTTGCCAGACTATTGCTAATTGGACAAAACCATTGAATCAAGTCCATGAACCTGTCTTTATTGACCCTATTCTTATAGAAAACTTACAGCTGACGCGCTTGGCCTTATTGTTTTGTGTTGACTCTATCGAGAATGTACTTTGCCAAGTCTTTAGGATATCTGTGTGCATATCCGCAGGATTTTTTGGTTAAAAGCTTGGCCTGCTTATACTGCTTGTAAGATGTGTCTTACATGCATGTCTTTTGACAGTGAACATCTATTTGAGAAATCTCTTGAAAGTTTCATCAAAAAAGTCACTTGCTCTTGTGCTCTTACCCCAAAAGGAAGAAGCCTAATGCTCGGTTTCCAATAGTGCGACTTGGGACTGCAAAGTCGCATGACATGTCGTACACCATGATTTCCAATGAGTACCATTCATATATGTGCGACTTCAAAGTAGTCCCTGCACTACTTTGGTCCCACTTTGATGCGACTTGAGGTCCATAGACCTCAAGGCTACACAGGCATTACTTCAAGTCGCATCAAAGTCGCAATAAAACATTGTGGCAAAATCGCACGACTTTGGGGTTGCAATAGTGGAAACCTATCCCAAGTCTCCTGATCTTATGGCTACTACCTCTACTCACCAAGGGTGTCTTTTTTAATCTCCCCAGGTGTCAACTGCAAAATCCAAGGCTTAGTACTTTTTTGTCACTTGGACCCCAAGTCCACCAAGCTTGCCCAGGAGCCCTGTTTGTAATGAAGGGGCATCTGTACTCCTTGGATTGGGGGAACGCCTATTGGTGTTTACACTAGTCTGGATCTGGGATGTCCCGGACCTCTGTGTTAAACTTGTGGCTTCAAAGGAGTACAAAATAGAATTTTTAACTCCTGTCCCTTCTCACTTTCTACCCTTCAATCTGGCAGTGTCAGCCAGAAAACAAGGTGATTTGCTGGCTGCCCTGTGCCATCGAGGGGTTGGACCATTTCCTTCAGTGGAAGCGTTCTGAGGTTTTTATTCAAACCTATGCACAGTCCCCAAACTAATTTGGGCATCCGACCCATATTGGACCTCTAAACAGATTTTTCAGGTATCTAAATTCTGTATGCTTGGCCTGATTATTGCTTTTCTGCAGACCCAGGGTATTCAAGTCACAGGGTTCTTAGACAACCTTCTGGTGAATGATTCCTCAGTTAACCTTGTCTGCCAACTTCGAAAGGGCGATTCAGTACTTTCTACTGGTTGATCAACTTTTCAAAGTCTTCACACCAGCCCTCACTAAAATACCTGGGTCTTATCTTATCTTGGACACAGCCCAAGCCAGAGTTTTCCTACCTTCAGAAAAAGTTACATCCTTAAAGGGGTTGTAAAGGTTCGTTTTTTATTTTCTAAATAGGTTCCTTTAAGCTAGTGCATTGTTGGTTCACTTACCTTTTCCTTAGATTTCCCTTCTAAATATTTTTTTCTTTGTTTTCTTTGTCTGAATTTCTCACTTCCTGTTCCTCCTCAGTAAGCTGTTCAGTAAGCTGTTCTGGCTGACTCCACACCACTCGGATGATGGTGTGAAGTTTACTGAGGAGAAACAGGAAGTGAGAAATTCAGACAAAGAAAAAAAACATTTAGAAGGTAAATCAAAGGAAAAGGTAAGTGAACCAACAATGCACTAGCTTAAAGGAACCTATTTAGAAAATAAAAAACAAACCTTTACAACCCCTTTAAAGAGGAACTGCAGTCTGCTCAGATAATTTGTAATAAAAACATCTTTGCCATTCGGAAGCTTTCCTCCAACCACTTTGTATATGTAGCGCCTCTTTACTTTTAGGGGAGCTAGGTACCTAAATTTACAGGTTGATCTGGGTTAGTAGCCAGACCCAGATTGCTTTAATTGTTAGGTTTTGTTCTTTTGCTTTTGCCAAGTGGTGTTGCTGGTGTACAGATCCCTGTGGCCTGTGGGTGGCGCTGCCATAACAGGTCAGGGTTGAACCGCTAGTGACATTACTGTACCTTTTGGGTGTCCTCTCCAGGCAGCTGTACTGGGGCGTGGTCGGCCCGCTGTGCATGCTGGGAGAGGATACATAAGGGGCAGAGGCCATCTTAGGAGGGGAGATGGAGGGGTACTGAGGAGCAGTACCGAGGAGCAGTCCGTCTGCGTCTCGTGGCCCTCCATGTCATGGGAGAGCGCATGGGTGGATCAGTCTCAGGCACATTTAGCCTGGGGCTGCAACTCTTCATGTAGGCCCAGCACCTTTAGCTGGCCTACCATCTAAAGAGGAATTCCAGGGCACTCGAGGGTGAACCGTTCTGGAGAGGGAGCCAGGGTTACCGGTGAAGGAAGTCCCCGCCTCGGATGAGGCCTGGTCACCTACAGAGGGATTCCACAAGTCCGCCACAGGCATTGTAGCGTGCTTCAACTTGCACCTAGGTCCTTATGCTACAAGTGCCGGGAGGTTTGGAACTAGGCAAATAGGTTCCAATTGTATCCCTAGGAAAGTAAAGTTTGTGCATCACTCCGGCTGCTGGGACCGTGAGAGGGAACTATCCGGGAGAGCAGAGTCCACTTGGGATTGAGTGGTGATATTAAGTGCCTGAACCTGCCTCCCTGTTATTCTATTCTTCACTTTTAACTTTCCGGTCTGGTTTCAAGCATAAAGAAAATAAACCTTCAGTCATTGAGGTTTAACCTTATCTGGACATTGGCCTTATAGATGCACAAACAACAGACTTTTCCCTACACTCTAGAGAAAGGAACCAGCCTAGGAGAGGTAACTCGCTGCGGAACTCAACAATTGTGAACACCGCTTAACCTCCTCACACAGGAGGGTACGGGCATATAGCACGGTGTGCCTTATCTTACAAGTGAGCCAGGTGAGAAAAAGGTCCGTGTGCTACATATATTTTATATATACTGTAATTTTGTACTTGTCAAATATGCTCCACTGAGTCTGGCTGCAACCATTTTAACTGTGGGCAGCTGAAGCTGCTGCCTGTTCACTTCCTGGATTTACACAGGCACACTTCCAGCTCTGCAGCTCTCATTGTCCCTCTTATGACTCATCCCCATCCCTTTCTGGCAAACTCTGAGTGAGGGAGAGAGAGCTTTGTATGATCTCGTAAGCCTAGGCTTTTTACCAGACAAGAAAAAGGATGTGGGCTGTATAAAGTATTTACTGACAGAAAAAAAAATGTTTTACTATCCAAAGTTAAAACAAGAAAGGCAGAAGATTTAATAGATGGAAAGATGAAAAAATTACTGAAGTTCCGCTTTAAGGTCCCACACATGGATTATCAGATCCAAAAGACACTCCTCAGTTCAGTTCTGCATAAGGATTCTAAGCTTTAATGGTAGCCTCTTTTTCCAGGCCTAATGGTAGCCCCTTTACCCAGTTTCAATCCAGATCACTTAAAGATCCTCACATCATCAAAGGAACAGATCCACTCTGTGGTTTGTCCACAAGAGTGTTTCTGAGCTAGCAGCCCTTTGTTCTAGAGAGCCTTTTCTTGTATTGCCCTGGGACATAGTGGTCTTCAGACTTGCTTTTCTACCCAAGCCCCCAGCCCCCCCCCCCCCCCCACTTCTATGTGGAAATTGTCCTCCTTTTTTCCTGCAGTCCTGCTCCAAAACACACCAAGGAAATTTTGCTATACTGTTTTGATGTTGTCAGTGTCTACTGCTTCTGTTTGCAAAGTTATTTTTTGTTTTACCCATAGGTCCTCATAGAAGACACCCTGCCCCCTGATCCAACATTGCCAGGTGGATCACACAACTTATTGTCAGGGCTTGTGCCCTTAAGGAAATGGTTCTCATTTCACTGTCAGAGTTCATTCCACTAGGTCTGTTGGTGTCTAATGGGCTTTCTAGCATCAAACATCTGTATCCCGGATTTGCAGGACAGCCAGTGGCGGCTGGTGCTCTAAATTTTTTTGGGGGGGGGGGGGGCGCAAACCAACTGAAAAATTAAGAAAAAAAAAATCAATTGCAGCCCCACTGTGCCCCCATCAAACGCAGCCACTGTGCCCCCATCAAACGCAGCCACTGTGCCCCCATCAAACGCAGCCACTGTGCCCCTCGCCCGCTTGCCATCTGCCCGGCACTTGCCCTATCTCGGTGGCGGGTCAGGCAGCGGGTGACGGCGGTGAGCTGTGGGACCTTGTAGTGGGCCAGACAATGGTGAGCTGTGTCCTCCATGCATCTCCTCCCCTCCTCCTGATAGGCGTCCAATCGCAGCACCTGTCCTTTCAGCTAATCAGGTGACGGGTAACAAACCCATGCTTCCTGATTGGCAGAGAGGCGGTTCAGTGTTAGAAAACCGAATATTCATTCGCTTTTCTAACACACCTGGGTGGACTCCGAATTTACCTTTTTTGTAGCCTATTAGAGCCTACGGCTCTAACCGGGTGCTTCAAAAATACACCCCCGCCGCTGTAATTCAGGTGCCCGGTGACCGAAAAGGGGCGGGATCCCTCAATAGGGGTGGTGGCGGCGGCCATAGATTAATGCAATGCATGAATCTATCAATTAGTCATAGAGGGGGCGGCGCCCGTGCACCCTTAATGGATGCACTGCCACTGAGGACTGCCATTTGGTCTTCTGTTTACATGTTCCCACAAGCTTTACCAGGTGGATGTTTAAACCTCAGCTGATGCAAACTTCATCCGCAAGGTGTTTCGGGTTTCTTAACCCTTGTTTTTTTGTGGACCTGTTGGTACTTCTGTTTGCCATGTTGTTGCCGACACCACAGTTTTTCTGTGGGACCTCCCATGGTATGTGGATAAAAGCATTAAGGCATATTGTACAGGATACACTGTATTAGGCACATATTTGAGTTGTGATCCCTTTACGGGGAATGACTTGTGTGCAGTTGGTGTACTCAGGGGTTCTCACCCATGCAGGATGACAAGTTCCGGGGTAGTCTGATCCGAGAGCAGAGGACTGACAGTCTTCTCTGGATTGATCATTCTTCATTTGGGACCTGTAATTTGGAGGTTCAGAGAGATATTTGGGTGGGAAAGAACCTCCAGCCCTGATTATGGGGTCCCAAAAGAGTAAACCTACCTTTCAGGATGAAGCCTTTAAAGACGAGAAGCTCTTAAGGCAGGTGTGATGTAGTGATGAGTGGAGAGCAGACACAAGTGTCCGAAGTGCTGCATATCTGCTGGGAGCTACATAAAAATGCTTGGCTTTAACTTCCTGTAGGTAAAAATCTTGTGTGGGTGGTACACTGTTAATGTTATTTTGTGCTAACGATAACTGCACTTATTTGTGGTGTTTTTCTGGAGTCGAGACATTTTTATTTGCTGTAAAGCAGTTTTTTGTTTGCCTTGATAAAAATAGACTTTCTGTTTATTTAAAAATGGCTTAACAAGTGGACCTCGAGCACTACAACAGTTACGAACACCCCTGAACTTTACAATATCTAAACCCAAGAACAAAGATTAACATATTGTAGCTTACCTGTCCTTAGATGTCTACCTTTGCTTGCTTTCTTTCAGTTTTTTTCCATTTTTATCTAGTGGTCTAGCCACTAATACATTTTCTGTACCAGGGTGACAACGTTTACTCATTCTACTGCACCTCTGGAGTACAGGACTACAGAACACCTATCCCTCTCCCCTTCTCCATGACATAGGGAGGGGAGTACTGTAGTCTACAGAGATAGCTGGAATTAATGGTAGCATATAACTTGGGCTGAGTTTGCAGAAAGTCATTGGCTCACAAGAGTTCTGGCCGGCTTAACAAGAAAATGTTTTCACTTCTTGAACAGATGTAACAAAACACAATGGTATTTATAACAGATCAAAAGAGAGCAAATAGTAGAAGTTCATTGTTTGGGTTTACATACACTATAAGCTACCAAATCTATCATTTTGTTAATTGCATGACCAGCATAACCGCAAGCAACACACATTGGTCTGAATGTAAAAACATGTGCCCTATGACTTTTTGAAGTCCCGGAAGATTTGGCTGCTCAATGACCAGGCCATTTTTTGTGATCAGGCACTGCGTCGCTTTAACTGACAATTGCGCGGTCGTGCGACGCTGTACCCAAACAAAATTGACGTCCTTTTTTTTTTCCCACAAATAGAGATTTCTTTTGGGTGGTATTTGATCATCTCTGCAGTTTTTATTTTTTGTGCTATAAACAAAAAAAAGCCATAATTAAAAAAAAAAAACACTATTGTACTTTTTTCTATAATCAATATCCCCAATTCTTTTTTAAAAATAAGCAAATGTATTCCTCAGTTTAGGCCGATATGTATTCTTCTACATATTTTTGGTTATAAAAATCGCAATAAGCATATATTGATTGGTTTGCGCAAAAGTTATAGCGTCTACCATGTAGGGGAAAGATTTATGTCTTTTTTTATTTAATTTTTTACTAGTAATGGCGGTGATCAGCGATGTTTATCGGGACTGCGACATTATGGCGGACAGATTGGACACTTTGACACATTTTTGGGACCATTGGCATTTATACAGCGATCAGTGCTATAAAAATGCACTGATTACTGTATAAATGGGACTGGCAGTGAAGGTGTTAACAGTAGGGGGCGATCAAGGGGTTAACTGTGTTACCTAGGGAGTGATTCTAACTGGGGGGGGGGGACTGCCTGGGTAAGGAGACCAATCGTTGTTCATACTTTGTATGAACAACAGATCGCTCTCCTCACCCAAGACAGCACGGAGATCTGTCTGTTTACATTGACAAATCTTGGTTCTGTCTGTGTGGAGCGTTCGCGGGTGCCTGGCGGTCTTAGCGACCGCCGGGCACGCGCATATGCTTTGGCGCCGTGGGCGCGCGCCCCCTATTGGTAAAAAGGTGAGCCAACGTATAGCTACGACGGTTCGCCCAGGGGAGCCAACCTGCCGCAGTATATCTGCGACGGCTGGTTAGGAAGGGGTTAATGTGTATCTAGGGCAGTGTTTCTCAACCTTTTTTCAGTCAAGGCACCCTTTGTGCAGAATTGTAATCTCAAGGCACCCCATTCTAAAAATGTAAAAAACAAAAATAATAGTTTTACATAATTCAGCAACACCCATATGCGTAGGACACCTAACATTAGCAGTGATTTATTCTACCAAAGCAAACACCTTTGCACACTGGTACTGACTAGTATTCCAATGTGTTTCTTTCCCTCGCTCAGCTAATGTGACCCTAGTGCTGATGGAGAGGCGTAGGGGAGGGGCAAACAAGGGTGCTGTGCAGGTGCGCAATGTCCTCCTCATCAACCAATGATGTAATTGGTTGTTGGGACACTGGTGGCACGAAGGTTGTAATAGTGCATAATGAAATCCTGTGGCTCTATGTAACTTATAGGCAGACTTGATCCACCCATTGGCTTGTATACCATTTTTGGGCAGTTTCTAGGCATTTTGCCAAGGCATACCTGAAGGCGCCCCAGGATGCCTGGGCACCCTGGCTGAAAAAGGCTGAATTCGGGCATTTAGGCATTCTCTACATGTAAGCTTTGGCTTGATCAGATATCGGTGTAATGGGGATCAGGATGATGCCAAATTTCAAAAACCCACTTGGCTTTATTACTCTTTTTTGCATCGCTGAGCTCCGTCAGTCATCTTTTCACGTGGGGTAGTGGAGCTTACTTTAAGAACCAGAAAACAAATAACTCCAGTAGAAGCACATATTGTCAAAATACACAAGGCAGAAGATTATTACTTGTATCTTGTGCTTTGTATATCTCTTCCAGATATGTGCAGTATACCAGCATGAAACTTGGAGCTTCCTGTAATAAAGACTGATCACTGCTGCTCTCTCTTTATGCAGTGAATGATCATGTATCTGCCCCCTTCTCCCTTTTCTGCAGGCAGCCTAGAGAGGAAAGACCTGTTGAGTCCCCTCCCCTTTTAAAGTAATAATTGGGTTTGCAAAGAGTTCAGCTTTAATAAACAGGAATGTAACGGCTCTGTTTTTACTCTATACAGTATACAGATCAGGGGCGGATCCAGGGGGGGGCAACAGGGCAATTCCCCCCCCCCCCCCCCCCCCCGAGACCATCTGTCACACTCACTTGCTTGCTCTGTTTTTATTTTTTTTCGCCTGATCTCCCGGATTTTTGGGGACCCAGTACCGGCCCGACGTAGGTCTCCTGGACCCCAAACGTGGCACACATGTAGCCCCATGTCTCCTCTACAAGTGTGCAAAGTTTGGTGTCTGGGGGACCTACGGCCGGGGAGCACTGATTTTTTAAAGCCGGGCACCCCTTCTATAGACTCCAATGTTAAATGGTAATTTCTCTGGTGACTTTGCGGACCCGGTACCGGCCGGTTGTAGGTCTCCTGGACCCCAAACCTAGGACACGTGTAGCTCCATGTCTCCTATACAAGTGTGCAAAGTTTGGTGTCTGGGAGACCTACAGCCAGGGAGAACCGATTTTTCAAAGCCGGGCACTCCTTCCATAGACTCCCATGTTAAACATCAGTCTAGTCATGGGCACAGTGAAGCATGGGCACAGTGAGGCACAGTGAGGCATGCAGATGGACACCCTAGGCTTATACTCGAGTCAATAAGTTTTCCCCGTTTTTTGGGGTAAAATTAGGTGCCTCGGCTTATATTCGGGTCGGCTTATACTCGAGTATATACAGTACTTGTTCTTCGGCTGCCGCTGCCTCTCTTAGTCTCTCAGTTTCTCACATCAGCCGATCAGCGGCGCCGGGAGAGAGACTCGTCTAATGTAGTTACGCGGCGCACTGACACGATACCAGGAGCGGAGGAGGAGGTGGGTGGAGCCTCTTCCCTGCACTCGTGGCTAACGCCTGGGCCACTTGGCGTCTAGCAACGAGTGACGTCAGTGAGTCACGTCGGGCCGCTCTGTGGGCAGGTGCGATAGCGTGCGGCTCCACAGACGGGTAAGAAAGCAGGCGGCTCCGCTTGTGGCGCGGTTTGTGGGCGGGCGGCGCGGTTCGTGGGCAGACCGTGCTGCTCAGTGTGTTGGCAGCGCAGGTGAGAGTGAGAGAGCAGGCTCAGTGTGGCAGCTGGCCAATCAGCTAGCCGGGAACGGGGGAGCAGAGAGATGAGATCATCTCTCACCGCCCGTGCCTGCCCTGCATTCCTGCAGTGACTTCCGCCCTCACTGTGCAGGCAGCAGAGAGATTACATTATCTCTCTGCTGCCTGACTCTGGGAGTCTGGGACACAGCAAGAGACAACCAAAACTACACCTTAGCAGGCAAGTTAGTGACAATCCGCAAATTGTGTCAGGTGACGTGGCAAATGACAATCTGCATCTGGTGGCAGGCAAGTGACAATCGGCAAGGTGTGGCAGGTGAGTGGCAAGTGACAATCCGCAAGGTATGGCAAGTGACAATCCACAAGGTGTGGCAAGTGACAATCCACAAGATGTGGCAGGTGACGTGGCAAGTGACAATCCACAAGGTGTGGCAGGTGAGTGGCAAGTGACAATCCGCAAGGTGTGGCAGGTGATGTGGCAAGTGACAATCCACAAGGTGTGGCAAGTGACAATCCGCAAGGTGTGGCAGGTGATGTGGCTAGTGACAATCCACAAGGTGTGGCAAGTGACACGCTCAGGGCTCCCACTAATTGCAGGCAACGGTGGCAAGTGACACACTCGGGGCTCCCACTGATTCTGCATTGAACTATTTCATTTTATATTACAATGTAATAATAGAAATAATGCGCTTCAATCATCCTGACACCATAACAACCATGGTGCCGGGATGATTGAAGCGCCGACACCAGCCATTTCCCCAATAAATTTCCCACAAAAAAAACATTTTTTTGGCAGTGCCCCTCCCGAGAAA
Organism: Rana muscosa; assembly: GCA_029206835.1. NCBI lineage: Eukaryota > Metazoa > Chordata > Amphibia > Anura > Ranidae > Rana > Rana muscosa. Next base: position 104,066,101 of record CM055116.1, on the reverse strand, counting down.
AGACTCTGGATCCGCCCCTGATACAGATTAATATTTAGAGTGCCTGTTCAGGTTGCCTGTAAAAAGGTTCCTTCTCTCTCTTGTTAATACTTTACTCTTATCGCAATTACCTTGCTAAGAACACAAGAGTTCTGTTCTCTTAGCATTACTATGGAAACAGGACTTCTCATTGCTTGGCCTGCCAGGTCATTGCAAATGATCATTGATCTGTGTGTCAGTTCAATGGACGTAACAGTCTTGTATGGAACCAAACAAAGCTGAGAGACATAGTAACTGGGAGCATATGAAATGCATTCATTATTTTGGGATTGAAATGACTCGCAGGCATGAAATGGGTACAGTAAGTGCGTGCAGAATAGTTATTGCTTTTGGGTACTTTGTGTTTGCCATGATAGTGCCGACCATTTTTGTGGAGTGTGTCTGGGGCAGTTCTCACCCATTGGCAGGCTTTATATGTTCATGCTTAAGCTAATTGTGGCTTTAACTTTTTCAAAAAGATATTGCATATAGTTTTAAGGTGTTTGCTAAACTAGTCATACTGTAGTAGTGTCTGAAATGTAGTGCAGTCTCATTTGGTATAGAATGGATACAATACAGACCTGTGCAAGAGTTTGAACTTACTTTCGGGTTATGGAACTCCCCAGGTCCTCAGTGTTCAGTGATGGGGGATACAAGTACATATTTATAGCTATTCATTCTAGTTGTAGGAGGCCAATACATCTGAGGGGAATATACATATGCTCAGCTTGTAGTTATCTTAGTTGACTTGCATTAGAGGTAGTAAACCGCATGTTAAAAAAATCCCCTGCAAAGCAATGTTTTACAATGTGTTTAATATGCATCGCATACTAACACATTATGCAAGACTTGCCTTAAAACAAAGCCCTCCATCTTTACCCGGTCTTCTGGCTAAATGAGTGGCCAGGGCCACGATAACGTTACTCCCGTGCATGCGCGCGGGAGCCCTCATTTTAAGGCATGAGCTCTGAAAGTCTGGCACGGTATGCCGGACCTTGTGGTGCATGCGCCAGCAGCATGATTATCTCCTAAACAGTGCAAGTTTAGGAGATATTTACTGTTCCCTTCAGGAAATCCTCATTATAAGCTTTCCTGTAGGTACAAGTGAAAAAACGTAGTTTACTACTTGCTTTAATTTCCCACCAGGACATCACCTAACTGGAAGGTGAATGCCGCATTTTCGTCTATTAGCTTGTGTGATGCCAATTTTGTTCCAGTTACTATGAATTGACCTCTGTGTGTATCTGAAATGGGGGTGAGGTTTAAATGGGAGGGAGGGGGGGTAATGATGATTAAAAAAAGGGGAGGCCTGAGGACTCTTAATTTGAAAGGACTGGGTCTGAGCTGAGGAGTTTAATGTGGAAGGGGGGGAGTGCGGACTCTGATGTAAAGGGGGTCCCTGAGGACTTTGATCTCTGATGTAAAAGTTTAGTGAATTGAGTGCTCTGATGTTAATGTAATTTAAAAGGGGAGGACTGAGGGCCCAATGTGAAAGGGGGAGGGGGTAATGAGGCCTATGATTTGTGTTTGTGGGGGGGGGGGTTTATCTGAGGACTTTGATGTGGGGGGGGGGGGGCTTCTGATTTGACAAGGGGCCCACATTAGACTGGAGTGTCTTGAGATTTTGGATACTGTTAAAGGGAGCCACCATGATTGGAAATGGGTTCAGAATCACTGGTTTACCCTGTTAGTACAGGTTTACTTAAATAACCGTATTGTAGAAGGCATCCTTAAGTGCCTGGTCTGTCTTTACTGTGCTCCCATGCCACCCCAGTTTGGTATATGAAATTAATCATTTAAGTAAGACTAAGGCTATCCATAGAATATTTTTGTTTTCATGCAGCCAGTGGGCTAAATTGGGAACCCCCCCCCCCCCCCAAAAAAAAACAACAGATTCCTCCATCCATGCAGATGAGGTGGATGGAGGAATCTCCTGCGCCGGGACATTGTTTTCTGACAGCGGCACCTGGCACTGTCCGCATACATTGATGACCAACTGCAGCCACTGATCAGTGCAGTGTTTTCCAGCTATCAACTTCTGTAAAACTGGAACAGCCACACACTGATGGACATTTGTTTGGTCCCTGCTGACCTGTTTGAATTTTGATCCATCGATGTCCTCCCTTAAGCACTTCTTCACACAGTTGTGCTCTGGCCTAGTGATAGGACACTAATCCCTTCATTATGGGAGCTTCGGTGCAATGTATTTTTTCTGTTTCAGTGTAAGGCCCCATGCACACGAGACGCTGTTATTTGCTGTTAAACGCGCATTCAGAGGCAGTTGGACGCTTTTTTCAACTGCCCCTGAACCCATTCAATGTTATCCTATGTGTCCATGCACACACTCTCGTTTTTTGGCGTTTACAAGCAGTTGCGTTTAACCTCATTTTTCCAGAAGCAAAAAAATGGGTTCAGACGCAAAAGTTTTCCACATTTCAGACGCTAAACGCAGTACCGGCGTTTTGCCGCGTTTGCGTTTAAGCGTTTTTTAAAGGTGACCTATTTTTTAACATTAGAAATCTCAAAAATGATGGCAAATGATGAAAAACTATTAACAAATATAAAAGAAAACTGTAATTGCTTGCATTGCATTGTGGACAATCCACAACTTGTGTCAGGTAACGTGGCAAGTGGACAATCAACAACTTGTGCCAGGTGACGTGTCCAGTGGACAATCCATAACTTGTGGCAGGTGACGTGGCCAGGTGACGTGGCCAGTGGACAATCCACAACTTGTGGCAGGTGACGTGGCCAGTGGACAATCCACAACTTGTGGCAGGTGACGTGGCCAGTGGACAATCCACAACTTGTGGCAGGTGACATGGCCAGGTGACTTGGCATGTGACGTGGCCAGGTGACTTGGCATGTGACGTGGCAAGTGGACAATCCACAACTTGTGGCAGGTAACATGGCCAGGTGACGTGGCAAGTGGACAATCCACAACTTGTGGCAGGTGACGTGGCCAGGTAACGTGGCCAGGTGACAATCCACAACTTGTGGAAGGTTATGTGGCAAGTGATACGCTAAATACAAGTACACTGCTGCTCTCTCAGCTTCTGCTACTCACTCTGGTCTCACAAACTGGCTGAAATGGTTAAAATTTACTGTTTTTTGAGCTTAGGGAGGGTCTATGATGAAACGCTTATAAACGCGGCCGCAAACGCGGCAAAACGCGAGTTTTTAAACGCCGGTTTCAGCGTTTAAAAACGTGTGTTCAGCAGAGTTTGCACCTGCGTCTCATGTGCATGGGGCCTTAGGCGAAAATAAATTTCATAGTGATAGTCAGTGGGTATACCTTTATGGAATTACTGAGAAGGGAATGAATCTGTGCTTGAAGATCTTGTTTTCCACAATAATATCTTTATTTAGTGAATGTTATTAAAGTGTACGTAAACCCTAACAATGAACTTTTTTCTATTTATTCACATTTTGTCTTTTAAATCTACCATTGTAACGGTATGTATGGTCTTTTGTACAAGCCCACTGTTTGGGCTTATGTATTTTGTACGTTTTAAAAATTTGCTCAATACTATCTGAAGAAGGGCAGCTTCGAGTAGTGCAGTTTTCATGCGGGTTAGCTGCACTTTCCCTATTATGTCCCATTGGTTTTGTTGCGCTTTCAGAAAACTTACCAAAACCACGGGACAGTTAGCCCGTACGAAAACCACGGGTACACTGTGTTGGGGCCATAGTGCAGCGGATCACTGTAAAGCCACCCTCAAACAAAAATCTTTTTTTTTAATAAGGTAAAAAAAATACCTGTTGATTGTACCAGAAATACCATGTGCTAGGAACGTCCTGCGCGTTGTACCTATTACCCTAAAAAACCCATTTATTACCATCAGCCCTGCTTAGCTCACTATTGTGGTTACAGACCCTCCCTGTGTTATGAAGATGAGAAAAGTTGTTCTGTAGTTCTAATACACTTCCTGTTCTTGAGTGCTCCTCCATAGATGCAGTACAGTAAGTTAGCGTCGTCACCGTAGGACAGGAAGTGGGTTATGGGTGAGATCCGCAGGTGGAGATAATGGGAAAAAAAAGGAAAAAAAAAGTAATAGACACCATCTAAGAACTAGTAAGCTGGAATATAATACATTTGCATTCTTGGGTGTTGGATAAGCATTAAAGATTCTTCTGTTATAAATCAGTTTTGAAAATAGTTTTATGTAGCGCTTCCTGTGATTGCATGGTAAATATTGTGTCTAGATGTATCGGACAACCGCACTAGTTCCTGATGTGCTAAGCCCTCTGATCTTGCATGTTTGGGATCTTGAGTTTATTTCCCACCAAGGGTGTTGTGTTCAAGTCTGTAGAAGTTCCCTCCATGTTTTCTGGTTTATCTCCCTTCTCCAAAAAACTTTCTACCAGATCAATCCCACCCAAGCTATGTATGCATGTGTTTATCGCTGTTCTGGGAACATTGGACTGAAAGTGGGAATCGTGACTACTTCCACGTACTTTGTAAAGATTTGCAAAACTTGAGGACTCTATATGAGGAAAATAATATCTGTTGCTTGTTCACTGTTGTTCTTCCTTAGGATTCCAAGTGGGTGGAAGAGAAACAGCTGCTTCTGCGGAAAAATCAAGACTTGTCAGAAAAGGTACGATAATATAGGTCTACGTTTGCAGCTCATAGGTTCTGTTAGCAATTAATATTTGATGATTTATTATTTGAGGGTGGGGGGATGCACAAAATTGTTGGCCGAACATTGGCTGCATCCAATTGAATGTAGCCGCTGTTTGGGTATTCTGACAGCTGGCGGTGCCAGCTGTGAAAATACAATGGCTGCTGTGGGAGATCATCCCATCTACATTGTTTAGTCGGGATAGAGAAACCTGTCAGATTTTTTTTTGTTTTCGTTTAGCCCTTAGACTGATCTAAAAAGATTCTAATAGTGTATGGCTGGTTTCAGAATTGTCTTTGAGCAGAGTGATGGAAAGTACTGCTCCGTTTGCAACCATTTGGAAGGGCCCTTTCACATGACCATTCCGATCAGGTCCACCTGTCAGTTTTTCAGGTGGACCTGATCGGATAGTACATTTATCCCTACATCCAGTCCAGTCCTCTAAAAACAAACAGAAGGGGATCCATTCTCCCCTGTGTTGGCGGATTGGATCGGAGGTAGTCGGGTGTAAACAGATAGGGGAGTCTGTTTCCACTCAGCCATCCATTGAACAGAGCGGGCTCTGTCCCTGTCCGCTTTGCATAAATTGAGCGGACACGGACCTTGCATCTGCCCTCTCGGCTCTGATCAGCAGGGGATCTGCGAGTGGATCCCCTGCTGATCGAAATGGAGTCCGCCCCATGTGAAAGGGGCTTTACCCATTGATGTTTATGTACACCATTAGTGTACAGAACACTCCCAGAAATGCCATCTCCTGCTTGTATGATTGACTCATGGATTTTCCCAGATATCTGCCCTAAGACAAGAGTCAGACTTTAGGGATCCTCTGCAAAAAAAAAAAAAATTGGTGGAGATATTCCAAAGGGATGCAGACCCTGCATTTCCTCATTAGAACACATAATGAAAAAGTCACTCCCATTCATATTTACTCTGAGACAACAAACAGCTTTTTCTTCAGTTTGTTACAATTCCTGTAATGTACATTTATCACCCAGAGAGGATTATTTTTTTTTTCAACAAAAGTGGAGTTTGGGATGAATTGGAACTCAAATTGTGAGCCAGGTTTTCTCATCTACAGTGGGGAAAATTATCACTTGATCCCCTGCAGATTTTGTAAGTTTGCTCACTTTTTTTCATTATCATAGGTGTATGTTAAATAATAGAGACAGAATATCAACCAAAAATCCAGAAAACGCACGATACAAATGTTACAAATTGAGTTGTAGTTCAGTGAGCAAAATAAATATTTGATCCCCAAGCAAAACATGACTTGGTACTTGGTGGAAAGTCCCTTGTTGGTAAGCAGATCTCTTTGCAGATCTTCTCTAAATCCTTAAAGAGGAAACTGCAGTCTGCTCACATAATTTGTAATAAAGACATCTTTGCCATTCTGAAGCTTCCCTCCAACCACTTTACTTATTATTTTATATATACTGTGATTCTGTACTTGCTAAATATACTGCAGAAATCTCCCTCGACTGAGTCTGGTTGCATCAATTTTAACTGTGGGCAGCTGAAGCTGCTGCCTGTTCACTTCCTGGATTTACACAGACACACAGAGGCACACCTCCAGCTCTGCAGCCCTCATTGGCCCTCTTATGACCCCCCCTCCCTTCCTGGCAAACACTCAGGAGAGAGAGATGTGCATGATGTCATTAACCACTTCCATACCGGGCATTTTCACCCCCTTCCTGCCCAGGCCAATTTTCAGCTTTCATCGCTGTCACATTTTGAATGACAATTGTGCGGTCATGCGACGTTGTACACAAATTATTTTTGATCATTTTTTTTCCCCACAAATGGCGCTTTCTTTTGGTGGTATCTGATCACGGTTTTAATATTTTGCGCTATAAACAAAGAAGAGCGTCAATTTTGAAAAAAAAACACTATTTATTACTTTTTGCTATAATAAATATCCCAATTTAAAAAAAAAAAAAAAAAAGTTTTCCTCAGTTTAGGCCGATATGTATTCTTCTACATATTTTTGGTAAAAAAAATCACAATAAGCGTATATTGATTGCATTGTGCAAAAAGTATAGCGTCTACAAAATAGGAGATAGAATTATAGCATTTTTATTTTTTACCAGTAATGCGATTTTTGTTATGACTGCGATATTGCGGTGGGCAGATCAGACACTTTTGACACTATTTTGGGACCATTAACATTTATACAGCGAACAATGCTATAAATATGCACTGATTACTGTATAAATGTGACTGCCAGGGAAGGGGTTAACACTAGGGGGCGATCAAGGGGTTAAATGTGTTCCCTAGGGAGTGATTCTAACTGTGGGGGGAGGAGACTGACTGGGGGAGGTGACCGATCTGTGTTCCTATGTACAAGGGACACCCCATCGGTCTCCTCTCCCTGGCAGGATGTGGATCTCTGTGTTTACACACGGAGATCCACGTCCCTGCTCTGTGATGAGCAATCGCGGGTGCCCGGCGGACATCGTGATGTGGCGGGCGCGCGCTCTCCACACTGCAGGGACAGTGTGGAGGGACAAAAGGTTCCTGCGGACGTCATATGACTATACCCCGGGCGGGAAGATGTTAAACTAGGCTAATGACTAGACAAGAAACGGGCTGTATAAGGTATTTACTGGCAGAAAAAAAATGTTTTACTATCCAAAGTTAAAACAACAAGGGCAGAAGATTTAATAGATGGAAAGATGAAAAAATTACTGAAGGTCGGCTTTAAGATTTTTTGTCTGTCACTTGGCAACTCAAAGTTTCAACTCCCTCCATAAATTTTCTATAGGATTAAGGTCTGGAGACTGGCTAGGCCACTTCATGACCTTAATGTGTTTCTTAGTGAGCCACTCCTTTGTTGACTTGGTGATATGTTTTGGGTCATTGTCATGCTGGAAGACCCATCCACGACCCATCTTCAGTGTTCTGGCTGAGGGAAGAAGGTTCTCATCCAAGATTTTATAATACATGGGCCCGCTTATTGGCCCCTCGATGTGCAAACTCGGCCTGTACCTTAAGCAGAGAAACGGCTCCAAAGCATGCTTTCACCTCTGTACTAGACTGTAGGGACAGTGTTCTTGGGGTAATTTTTCTTAATCCATACACAGCGAGTCAAAATGTCAGAGTTAAATTTGGGTCTCATCTGACTACAACACTTTCTAACAATCCGCCTTTGAATCATTTAGATGTTCATTGGCAAACTTCAAATGGGGCTGTACATGTGCCTCCTAGAGGAGGGGGACCTTGCGGGAGCTGCAGGATTTCCATAAATGGCGGCTTATTGTGTTACCAATGGTTTATTTGGTGATTGTGGTCCTAACTGCCTTGAGATCATTCACAAGCTCCTCCCGTGCAGTTCTGGGCGAATCCCTCACTTTTCTCATGATCATCCTTACTCCATGAGGCAAAATCTTGCATGGAGCTCCAGACCGAGGGCAATTGATGGTTATTTTGTATTTCTTCCATTTACAAATCACTTGTAGCCCATTCTAGCCTTGTGCAGGTCTACAATCTTGTCCCTGATGTCCTTTGACAGCTCTTTAGTCTTGCCCATGATGGTGATGTTTGAATGGAAGGATTCTGTGGACAGGACCGGTGTCTTGTATACCCATGAGTTGTTGTTAGGAGCACCTTCTTGAATTAACAGCACTAATCTGTGTACCACATGAGCACATACTGTAGCCAGTCTGTGGGAGCCAGAATTATTGTTGGTTACTTATTTTACTCACTGAGCTGCAACTCAATTTATAACATTTTGTATCGTGTGTTTTCTTGATTTTTGGTTGATATTCTGTCTCTATCGTTTAAAATACACGAATGATAACAATTATAGACCCATAAATTCTTTTGTAAGGGGGCAAACTTGAAAAATCTGCAGGGGATCAAATAATTATTCTCCCCACTGTAATAGTACCTAACCTCATAAATGCTCTTTTGTCCCAATGGGCACATATTTCCACATACTCGCTGCAAAAAATTCTCGGGGAAGGCCTTTTCCGGAGAGAGGAGGCTGTTCTAGCCACAAAGGGTGCAAATCCATATTCAAGTTCATGGTTTCAAAATGCAAAATCAGGTGTCCACATACTTTTGGTTGTGTAGTGTATATTATCTCATGCCTCTGATTTCTATAAATTCTAGTTTATTTACATCACACATACACCTAGATGAAACTGGCTTAGTCACGTTGCTAATAATGAGCAGTAGTGTTTGACATAGATCTGCACCACAGTGTGAATTTGTATGTACAGGGATTATTTTGAAGCTCACGCAAAAGTGGGGCAGTCAGCAAATTGTCAATGATTATAATAGAGCAGTATGCATGACAGTTGATATGCTGCATTTGACCTGCTTTGTATTGGGCTGCCTACTTTTAGAACTAAAATGTCCTATTGACGTTGTTTGACATGCAGGCAAGTCAGGTTCAATGCAATCGAACTGCGTGATTTATATTCAAACATATGCAGCTACAATTTGAATGCCCATCAACCAAGGCCTGGACTCAGGAAAAGTATGACATTTTGGCAGTGGCATCAATTACTTGAAAACAGACTTTACTCTTTCGTCCATGGACCGACACAGCTTCTCTATTGACAAAGTGGGTATTATCCGTTAATTAGGAGTGACTAGGCAGAAAAACTTGTAAAAAGTGTTGCATCACACCTTCTACAGTACCGCCCAGGGGGCGGACCCTCTGGGTATACCCTCTCAGTCTGCATCTTCGCAGATCAGTTTTTTTCTGTCTAGCAAGGAGTAGGACATGGCTCCCTTCGGGCCCATTGGTCCGGGGAAAAAAGATAGAGATATATATATATATATATATATATATATATATATATATATATATAATATTTTTTTTTTTTTTTTTTTTGCTACATTTGTTGTTTCCTGCGATCTTCGATCAACTGCCGACTGGGTGACAGGCTGGATCCTCGATCCTTGTAGTCTCCCCAGTTTCGGCCATCGAGCGTGTGCCGACCCTAGCTACGCGCTGGGTTTTCCACGACATGCCCGTCGCTCCACGGGTGGCCGGTGAGCTTACGCTCCAGGGCCTGCATCGGACCGCTCAGCTTCGGCTGACCTTACGGCCGAGTCGCAGCAGCCTGGCCGGTGAGCTTACGCTCCAAGGCTTGCCTCGGACCGCTCAGCTTCGGCTGACCTTACGGCCGAGTTGCAGCAGCCTGTCCGGTGAGCGTCATGCTCCAGGGCATACATATGATCGTCCCTTCTGGGTCCAATCACAGCATGCCTGGCCAACAGTCACCTTCCGTGCGCGGACGATGATCTGTTTGGAATGTCTTCCAGCAGAATACATGCAGGATAGGTAAGTAAAACTCCCCTGCCTCGGCTGGGTGATTTAGCTGGACATTCCTGGAGAGATCAAGTAAGTGGTTGTGGCCCCTTTCTTCCCTCTCTCCCTGCCTTTCCCTCCTCCCTGGGCTTCTAGCTAAAGGGTGCTGGGGGTCACCTAGGGGGTCCCACTGGAGCGGGGCTGGTTGTAACTAACATTTAAAAGAAATGTCATTTTTTCTTACCTGTGTTTGTGTCCTTCCTCCTCCATGCTGTCGGCGGCCATTTTGAGGTGGTCCATGCCAAGTTTGGCCTCTTGTGACTGCCCGGCGGCCATCTTCCTGTGGTTCGGCCACACCCACTGGCCCCTATCAGCTGATCGGCGGTCATGTTTGTCCACCCTGTATGCAGATATTGCCGTTCGGCGGCCATCTTTTTGTGGGCTATGGCTGCTTGACCTCTATCTTCTGTCGGTGGCCATTTTCTTAGAGCCCACATTATCTTCCATACAGACGTTTTTGGCAACCATTTTTCGAGAGCCTCCGGCCTCTAGGGTGCATTACACTGGCGCGAAAATTCACACAGGAAGTGCTGATAAAAGAAGCAGACTGACACAGCAGCAGGGGGACAGCATCACAGGCGCAGCATAGCAGTACCTATCCAGGGTGGTGAGTCCTCTGGGTGACCCGGCCTCTCTGCAGCACAGGAGGGTGGCCTATTGATATCTTGCCTGGAGCCCTGTGAGTGTCAGCGTGTGGTCAGCATGGCATCTGAGCCAGATGTCTTCTCCCCTGAAACACCAGATTTAGCAGCTGGTGCCCCTGAGGTGTCTATGAACGCTATGACTGCAATCCTAGAGGCGTTTGCTGCCAGGGTGGAAGCAGCACACAGGAATAGAGGGGGTAGTGAACACCCCATCCCCTGCAAGCTTCAGGGGATAATTCTGGTGCAGAACCAGGTCCAGCTACGGCTCGGGGCCCAGATTCTGACGCATCAGAGACTGCAGACCGTGACCGGACAGTGAGAATGACTCAAAGTCCAGGTCAGTACGCGAGACGGCTTTGGTATCTGACCTTATTACTGCAGTGCGGGATATGCTAAAATTGGAAAATACTGCAGAAGCAGCAGAGACTCCGGTCCACTTGGGTTTCATAGACCTGCCCGCACTGCTAAGGTGTTCCCTTGTGTGTCTTTTGATAAACTCTTATACAAGGAATGGGAGAACCCACTGAGGGTCTTTACAGCCCCAAAGAGGTTTGCGGTACGGTACCCCTTTTGAGGAGAGTTTTCTGAAGAAATGGACCTCTCCCCCTATAGTGGACCCTCCGGTGTCCAGACTTAATAGAGCCACCACAATTCCTGTAGAAGGGGCTCCTGTTTTCAAGGACCCTGTGGATAAGAAGGCTGAAGCACTCGCTTGCTACCTATACTCAGTGGTAGGCTCGGCAGTACGCCCGGCATTGGCGGGGGCCCTAGTGTCTCACGCACTTACTTAATGGGCAAGATTGCTACTCCAGGGGTTAAGGAGCGAGATGCTCCTCCTGATGAGATAACATTGGCCGACCTGTTGGTCCAGGGCCTTAGGTTTGTCTGCGAGTCAGACATGAATACTATTCCCCTGCTGTCTAAAACTTCGGTTTATGCAGTAGCAATACGCCGCCTGATCTGGCTAAAAGGCTGGTCTGCGGACCAGACTTCCAAGAAAGCCCTGTTGGATCTGCCTTTTAAGGGCGACAGACTTTTTGGGGCTTCTCTGGATGACATCATCAAGGATGCCACAGGAAGTAAAAGCACTTTGCTTCCCCAAATTAGCAAGGGTAAGGGGCCACGCCAAGGGCAAGGGCCCTCCTTTACTGCACACAAGTGGTTTTTTCGTCCCCCTAGGGCGACAGGGAAAAGACCCCAGGCCGATAAAGCGCCTGCCCAAGGACAAAAGCGTCCCTGGTCCCGCATACCCAATAAGCCTGCGGACAAATTTGCGTCCGCATGAAGGTCCACCCCCACCCAGCTCTCGGGTGGGGAGACGTCTTCGCAAATTCGCGACTCAGTGGACAGCACTAATCTCCGACAGGTGGGTTTGCGAAGTAATCTCCTCAGGCTACAAGATAGAGTTTCTCTCTTGTCCACCGGACAGATTCAACACCTCCAATCTCCAGCTCTACTACCGACCCGTCGGGAGGCCCTGTATGGGGCGGTCCAGGGTCTACTGGAACGCGGGGTAGTTATTCCAGTTCCAGAACTGGAACGGTGTTTTTACTCAAATCTGTTCATTGTGCCGAAGAAGGAGGGGGTTCGTCCAAGCTTGGATCTCAGAGCCCTCAATTGCTTTGTGAAGGTACAAAGTTTTCGGATGGAGTCGGTTCGATCTGTAGTCACGGCTCTCCATCCGGGGGACTTTCTGGCCTCCTTGGACATCAAGGACGCATACCTGCATGTCCCCATATACTCCAGACACCAGAGGTTTCTGCGATTTGCTATCGGGAAGGACCACTACCAGTTTGTGGCCCTCCCGTTGGGCCTTGCCTCAGCACCCAGGACGTTCACCAAGGTGCTCGCTCTGATTATGGCACTTCTAAGACAGCGGGGTATCGCTATCACAGGCTACTTATACGACCTTCTGCTGAAGGCCCCTTCAAGCTCAGAATTAGAGGTAAGCGTGTCCATTACCTGTCAGACTCTTCGAGAGTGTGGTTGGATACTAAACACGCAAAAGTCAGTATTGGTGCCCACTCAACGCCTAGGGTACCTGGGGTTGATTCTGGATTCTTCAGAGGCAAAGGTATTCCTCCCTGTGGAGAAGTTGCAGACCCTCCGGGCTGCAGTACGGCAGCTGACTTCCAGGAATTGGTCGTCACTCCGTTTTTTGCATGCGAGTGTTTGGCCTCAGGGTAGCCTCCTTCGAGGCGGTTCCATATGCTCAATACCACACTCGAGTGTTACAGAAGGAAGTTCTGTCCAGATGGAACAGATGTCCATCATCTCTGGATTATCAAATCCGAGTGAGCCATATAGTCAGGAGATCCCTGGTATGGTGGCTGACAGCACCAGCTCTAATGGCCGGGAAGTCATTTCTTCCGGTTTACTGGATAGTGATCACGACGGACGCCAGCCTTACAGGTTGGGGGGGAGTCTGGGGTGTTCAGTCGGCGCAAGGTCGCTGGACCCCAGAGGAAGCCCTCCTGCCGATCAATGTCCTGGTAATCCGGGCGATCAGGCTGTGCCTCTTCAAATGGTCTCAGAGGCTGCAGGGGCGTCCAGTCAGGATCCAGTCAGACAACGCCACAGCAGTGGCATATGTCAATCATCAAGGAGGAACAAGAAGCTCAGCTGCAGCATCGGAGATCGCTCGCATCCTGAAGTGGGCAGAGAGGAGCATACCGGCACTGTCGGCCGTGTACATTCCGGGTGTGGAAAACTGGCAGGCGGACTACCTGAGCCGCCAGATGCTGGACCAGGGAGAAGGGTCCTTACACCCGGAGGTGTTCCAACTCCTCTGCCAAAGATGGGGCACACCAGACATAGATCTTCTGGCTTCCCGACTCAATCGGAAGGTATTGAGATTTGTGGCCCGGTCAAGAGACCCATGGGCAGACGCAACGGACGCGTTGGTAGCATCGTGGGGTCAGTATCGGCTAATCTATGCCTTCCCTCCCTTAAGGCTTCTTCCTCTTCTGCTCCGCAGAGTGGAGGCAGAGGGAATTCCAATGATCCTAATCGCTCCAGATTGGCCTCAGCGTCCTTGGTACGCCGATCTAGTACGTCTGGTAGCAGACGTCCCCTGGCGCCTACCACTACGGAAGGACCTGCTATCGCAAGGTCCCATATTCCATCCTGCTTTACAGTCATTGGCTTTAACGGCATGGCTGTTGAGAACCAGGTACTGAGAGACCGGGGCCTGTCAGACTCAGTAATCTCTACTATGAGAAGTGCTCGAAAACCGTCCTCTAGGAAGGTCTATCACCGCACTTGGAGGGCCTACATCTCCATGTGTGAGGAAATGAAATGGCATCCGCGTACCTATTTGGTTTCCAGAATCCTGCTGTTTTTACAGCATGGGGTGGACCAAGGGCTTGCCCTAAGTACGATTTAAGGGACAGATATCTGCCCTGGCTGTCTTTTTTCAGCGACCCCTGGCGACTCACTCTCTCGTGAGTACATTTGTGCAGGGGGTCCGACATGTGGCCCCTCCGGTCCGTCCCCCGTTACCTCCGTGGGACTTGAACCTGGTCCTCTCGGTGCTTCAGAAGGCACCGTTTGAGAATATTAGAGATATTCCCCTGTTGACACTTTCTCAGAAAGTGGTCTTTTTGGTGGCTGTTACGTCAGTTAGACGAGTCTCTGAGCTGGCAGCCTTGTCCTGCAAGGCTCCCTATTTGATTTTCCACAAGGATAAGGTGGTGCTGCGGCCGCAGCCTTCCTTTCTTCCGAAAGTCGTTTCGGCTTTTCATCTCAACGAAGACATTGTACTTCCATCCTTGTGTCCTCAGCCGTCGAATCCTAAGGAGTCGGCGTTGCATTCCTTGGACGTTGTCCGAGCTTTGAGAGTATACCTATCTGCTACTTCCCTGTTCCGGAAGTCAGACTCACTGTTTGTTTCGGTGGCTGGTCCCAAGAAGGGCCAAGCAGTCTCATCGGCCACCATCTCTAGGTGGATCCGACAGATAGTAATCCAGGCTTACGCCTTAAAGGGTCAGGCGCCCCCCTTTCCTGTCACGGCGCATTCGACCAGGGCAATAGGTGCCTCTTGGGCTTTCCGACATCAAGCGTCTGTTTCCCAATTATGTGAAGCGGCGACTTGGTCGTCCGCTCACACTTTCACAAAATTCTACAAAATTGATGTAGGTGCATCTTCGGATGCCTCTTTTGGCCGCAAGGTTTTGCAAGCGGCTGTTTAGAGTTGCAACTCCTCCGTTGGAGGAGTGCTGTTTTGTGTTTGGGGTGAAGTTTATTTTTATGCTGTTACCACCCCTCGTTTTTTCTCTGACACTGCTTTGGGACGTCCCACTTTGTCAATAGAGAAGCTGTGTCGGTCCATGGACGAAAGAGTAAATAGGATTTTTTACTCACCGTAAAATCCTTTTCTCTGAGTCCATGGACCGACACAGCACCCACCCCTCCTTTTAAGTTTGTACTGCTTTTTGACGAACTGATCTGCGAAGATGCAGACTGAGAGGGTATACCCAGAGGGTCCGCCCCCTGGGCGGTACTGTAGAAGGTGTGATGCAACACTTTTTACAAGTTTTTCTGCCTAGTCACTCCTAATTAACGGATAATACCCACTTTGTCAATAGAGAAGCTGTGTCGGTCCATGGACTCAGAGAAAAGGATTTTACGGTGAGTAAAAAATCCTATTTTTTGACTAAGGCACCATGCACACAGGGCGTTTTTACAGCCGCGTTTTTTACAGCTTAAAAACGCCTGTCCATGTTTTGTAAACATTTTTTGACCTTTTTTAAAAAAAAAAAAAAAATCCCGGAGCTCAAAAACTCAAATCGCTGCATTTTTGCGCATTTTCGCTGCGTTTTTTGCGTGTTTATGCTCGTTTAATAGTGTCGGGCGTTTTTGCAGCTCAAACCTGGAGCTCCAGAACGCACTGGAATTGGGTTTTTTTTGCAGCTGGAAAACGCCTATGCCACTTGGAGCTCATAAAAGCTCTATGTGTGCATGACACAATAGAATAACATGGATGGGCGTTTTGCAGCTGTAAAAAAAAACGTCTAACGCTGCTGTTAGCAGCTGCAAAAACGCCCTGTGTGCATGGGGCCTAAAGTGTCTAACTTTATTCCATGAATACGAAGAGGTTGCACAGAAATTATGTGATTGCTCTTATAATGTTGTGTTTGATTTGTTTCAGATCTTTAAGTTTGAATTGGATGAGAGCCAGCTGAAAAATGAAATCCAGGATGCCAAAGACCAGAATGAATTGTTAGAGTTCCGGGTGTTAGAGTTGGAAGTAAGAGATTCCCACAGTAAACTGTCTCCAGGGGCAGAGATAGCATTTGAGTCCCGGATTAAATATATATAATACACTTCACTTCCAGGAGATGTGACATGCGATGCCTTAATACATTTCCCGGAGTTTATGAATTGACATGGAAAGTGATCAGTGTCTAACCCTATTGCACTTATTTGGATTAGGAAGTGTTAACAATTTTTATGTGTCTTCTCTGCCATTCCGTTTTATGCATGTCTAACATACAATTGTAAACTGTGAATTTTGTTAATCCTGTTGTTTTTAAATGTTATGTTTTTGTTGTGCATGTTTAACCCATTTTAAATATATATATGTTTGTTTTTTTTGGGGAAGAAAAAAAAATCATTATTTTCCGTTAATAAAACCCATTTTGTATTTGAATATACTCCCTCTTATTTATGCCATCGTCATTCTTGCATGCTGCTGTTCACTTTTTTTTTTTTTTGTTAATCCTTGTTTTTGTTTTCTTCATCACCCAGCATGAAACCTCCTAATCCTCAGCCTGATTTTAGAACTACAAAACATACATGACTTAAATGACAATACATATGGATTATTTTATTTAAAGTGTAGCTGTACTCAAACAAAATCAACCGAACTGAGCATTCACACAGAGGAATGTGCACATGTGCTCATCTTGCACTTTTACAATGTACTTCTTGGGCCAGAGTCCTGTATTATGCAAACTTTGATTACTTTTTAATGTTTGTCCTTGCCATTCATCAGTAGCCATCAGTCATACTAAAGCTGTGGTGAGGCCACGTACCATCTTCATGGGATAAAGTAGATATTTGTATAATAGAGTGGCTCCAGGACACACTGAAGAGAATCAAGGTACATACAGGTGTCAAGATCCTCCGGGTGTCTGCTTTTAAAATTCCTGTTCTCAGTGTAGTTGGTTTTTGAGTACAGATCCAGTTTAATAGGGCAAATGTATGGTGCGCAGGAACCCCTGACATGAGAATACCTCTTTCAGAGATCGGTCTTCGATATCATAACATATGATTTGGTTCCTTAATTTTTCTTGTCTTAATTTTTCTTTCACTCTTTACAGTTGACATTTCCCTAGCTACAACACCTGAATAAGCTCTGAACAAATAAATGTGTTCATTCTTTTCTACACAGTACTGTATTTTTAGAGTGCAAACAAGTTATTGGTTAATACAGCAAGCATAAAAACATATATAAAAGAGGTTTTACATGCAAAACATGAAACACAACCTAAACAGGTATATCATGAATACACTTTAGTTTGAACTGTCAGTGTGCTTAGCTAGCTCGCTGCACCTGTCAATCAGCAGCCTCATTTCTTGCCTGCTCTACAGTAATGATGCATAGTGACACATAGAAGTACGTATGATGTGCTACACACACCTATTTTTGGATCACAATTATGCAGACTTGTTTGAATGAGTGATCACTGGTTATTTCTATGCTGAACTGATGCAGTGGGTGAACCACTTTTCTGATAAGAAAAACGTAGGGTCTGCTAGCAACCTTAGAGAGATGCATTGAAGAAATGTTCTAGTTCATAGGTAAATTTAAATAAGTAATTCATTCACCATCGTTTCTGTGAGGGTGCTTGACAGGTGTTCCTCACACATGTTGAATGCACATCAGAAGCTGGGATTGTAAGAATGTATTGAGCCAAATTACACATTGGTTTAAGGTTTACTCAGAGTAAAAGCAATGGCTGGTAGTTCCTGGTGCAGTGGCCTTCTTTTACTGTTTGAAGCTCACTTAAGCAGGAGTGATAACCAGCCCCTGTATTCCCAAGCTCTTGTGTATATGAACCCTTAATACGACTTGGACAGGTTAGACTAGAGAAGTGTTTCCAAAATCCATTCCCAAGGCCCACCAACAGTGCATGATTTACAAGTAACCTCACACATGCACAGGTTTTGTAATTGGTGCCCCATGATTTAATTGCCTGTGCAAAAAATATCTGAAGGTTCCGCAAGATTTATATATATATGAATGTTGACACCAAAATCTTTTTCCACCAATTTGGCCAATCATTTTTTCCCAGTTGCTTTGGACATAGTAAAGATCTCTTTAAAGCATCACAGACTTCAGTTAAAATGCAAAATGTGATGTGGGGGGTGCAGTGCTTCATAGCAACCAATCAGAAAATATATTTTCCCAGGTTTGTTTTCCCACTTCATCTTGATGCACGTAGTGGTATTCTTATTTCATACCTATGGGCTTTGGAAAGATAGACCTCATATTTGCTGGTATGTGCATGTTCATGGATCTCCTTACAAGCTTTTTGTGACCTATGTTAAAGGGTCTGTTTACCCAAAACTAGTATTTGTGTTGGGTTAGATCACGCAACTGCCTTTTTTATCTGTGATTCTGTTAGCGAGTTAGTGAGATCTCTGCACTTAAATGCTTAGACACTCTGCGGTGGCAGAGCTTCCTTCTTGACCACTCCTTAAAGGTGCCAACATTTCTGATTATAATCTCCTGAGCTTAGACAATGGAAGAAGTTGCCTAGAATCAGAGGGCAGAAAGATGGTAAGGCAGACTTATTTATACTCTGTGGAGCAGAACATGTTTGAAAAGTTTAATGCAGCTATTATAAAGAAGGCTTTACATTTTGGGGAATGCAGGGAGTTTAGCAAAGAGTGACAGCAGGTGACTGAAAGACCAAGATCTCTGTTAGTTAAATTTTACCAGTGGAGTCCCACAGATGTAGACTAACCCACTGAATATTTCAGCCAGCAGGCCCTAAACACTTCCTTCTTTTGGCCCATTGATGACTTTACATTGCCATTTAGATGTTTACTCAGCTTGTACTATTAGTTTTCATATTCAGTTTTCTTTCAACATACTAATTCTTTTTTTTTTTTTTTAAAGCGGAAGTAAACCCATTCATTTACCAGTTTCATTTCTGGCACGTGCCAGAAATGTAACACTCCCATTGGTTGTGCTCTCAACCAAACTGTCAAACCATCCAATGGCTGGTGTCATAACTGATCACATGTGCAGCATCATGGCAGTTGTAGATTAAACAGAGGCAAAGCTGGCAGCTTCCTTGGCTGAAAATGATAGGGGGGTTTACTTCCACTTTAAGTCAACTTTTGCATGCTACTCTGTACCATAACACGAATGTCAAACATCTCTATATATGTATATTGCTTCTAATTTGAGTATACCCTAAGAAGCTGTGTGCCCAGTTTTAAGATATGCACAGTTTTTGGAGGAACTGTACAGCATGCATCACAAACATTCCCAAAACTTGTATAGGGGGCATTATATGGGTACAGCTGTATTTCAGTTCTACTATACAGGTATAACCCACCAAAGTATTTTGGAAGATTGTGTGTGAATGGTTGCAATTCTTTGATTGAAGAGATACTTAGGGGTCTATTTATAATGTTTTCACACTTTTTCTAATTGGATTCAATTGAAAAAATGTGTGAATCATTTATAAATGGCTCTTAGCTTTGTTTCTTTTCACTTTAACAAGCCTCTGCTTTTTCTCTTACCGTCCATGGACTGACACAGCCTCTCTTACACTTTTCCCGTGCGTTATGTCCCTGTTTGCAGGAGAAGACCTAGGCAGAATGTGAAATGTTATACATACATTCTAAAAAGCCAGAGCTGTACAGCTCCACCCAGGGGAAGGTCCCTCCGGACATAACCCTCCCACTGCAGTCAGCAGACCTCAGACATCAGTTTTTTTCTGCCTAGCAGAAAGAGAAGACGTGGCTCTCTCAGGAGCCAGTCTCCTGACCTATTTTATTCCTTTTTGGAACTTTTTCTTTTATTTTTTTGATACTTCTATCAACTGTCGGCTGGGCAACAGGTTGGGTACAAGATATCCTCGTAGTCTTCCCTGTCCGACCATCGAGCGTGCTGATCCTCGCCTTGTGTGTGTGAGACTCAGTTCACGAAATGCCCCATGACTCCAGGGGTGGCCGGTGGGCTGTCATGCTCCGCGGTCCTCTCAAGATTGATCAGTCCTGCTGTATCTTTCCCGGTGGACCAGGCCGACAGCTACTCAGTACCGCACTGTGATAGTCCTGTCAGAAACACACCAGTGGGTCCCTCAGGGGACGGGTAAGTAGTCTCTCCTGCCTGCAGGTGAGTACATGCTGTGCGTTTCAATGTGTGGGGGATTTTCCCTGTCTCCCCCTGTTTTATTGGCACTCTCTGTCACCATTGCTGGCGCTGTGCTGTATGGGGTGCATGGGGGTCATACTGTCCTAGGGGGGGGCTCATGGTGGTCTGCATGTCGCTGGGGCTGTTTTCTGGGAGTTTTGGGGCCTGGGCGCCGTTGGGCGCCATGTTTGTGTTTCCCCATTCAACTGCATTGGCGGCCATCTTGCGCGTTTTTGCATGTTTGGCCTCTAGCGCTGCTGAGGAACGGCGTGAATCTCCTCACTCTCCCTCACAGCTCACTTGCGCTGGTACTGCGCGGCGCAGGCAGCGGAACCGAACGGTCCTGGTCCGGGTTGGTGAGTCCCCTGGGCATTCCCCTACTCAGTCAGCACAGCCTGTGGGTGGACTTTTTTTCTGAGGAGTCTCAGAGAGGGACAATTATGGAGTCTGTGTCACCAGCTTCCCCATGCATGTCAGAGGCAACAGGCAGTGCTCCAGCACCTGCGGTCTCTATGGACCAGTCGTCAGCAGTCCTGGAATCATTTCTTACCAGGATGGAAGTGGTGTGCGAGTGCAAGGGAGCAAAAAAGCGCCCTCTCCCCACATTATCTCCACAAGGGGAGTGCTCTGATTCAGATATTGGCCTAGCTGTTGCTGCTCAGGACCCTAGTTCTGAATATTTTGATGGTTTTGAATAGGACATTCCTTGTGAGGAAGACTCCAGTTCTGAGTCAGTAAATGACAGAGCGCTTGTTAGTGAACTCATTGAGGCTGTGAGGGACACTCTCAAGCTGAATGCTTCGGAACCTCAGGCGGAGGCAGTCTCCTTTGGTTCTTTTAAGGCCAAGCCTTCTAAAAAGGTTTTTCCATATGCACCTTTCTTTGACCAGTTCATTGACCAGTTTTGGGAAAAGCCGCAGAAGACATTTATGGTCCCGCGGCGTTTGTCTATCAGATACCCCTTTGAAGAAGCCCTACTTAAAAAGTGGGCTTCTCCCCCATTGGTCGACCCTCCGGTCGCCCGTTTGAACAAGGCCACCACTCTCCCGATGGGGGGGGACTCATGCATTTAAGGACCCCACTGACAGGAGGTCAGAAGTGGTGAGCAGAGCCATGTTTGCCTTGTTGGGATCCGCCTTACGGCCTGTTGTAGCGGCGACCCTTGTGTCTCAGACACTCACGGAATGGGCAACAATTTTGCACCAGACTGTGCAGGAGCATAATCTTCCTCCAGACACTATTGCTCTGGCCCACCAAATGGTGCAGGGCCTGATATATGTGTGCGACGCCACTTTGGACGCGCCCCCTTTAATATCCAGGGCCTCTGTTTCTGCGGTGGTGTTGCGTCGTCTTATCTGGTTAAAATGCTGGTCTGCGGACCTAGCCTCTAAGAAGCTCCTTACGGATCTGCCCTTTAAGGGTGGTAGACTTTTCGGTGCTGCTCTGGATGACATCATCAAGGATGTCATGGGAGGTAAAAGCACTCTTCTTTCTCAGACTATCAAGGGTAAGGAGGCCCGCCGTAAACCGGGTCCTTCCTTTCCAGCAAAAAAGTTTTTTTTTCGTCAGTCCGAGTCCACGAGTAAGCCCTCCCAGACTGACAACCGTGCGGCTGGTGGACACAAGCGCCCTTGGGTGCGTAAGCCGAACAAAGCGGCTCCCTAGCCCACCTCCGCGTGAAGTCTTGCCCCCACCCAACTCTGGGGTGGGGGGACGACTTTGCAGGTTCACGGATCGGTGGACCTCCCGGATCTCCGACCGGTGGGTGTGCGAGGTGGTCACCTCAGGATACAGGATAGAGTTCCGTTCCTGGCCCCCAGACAGATTCTTTCCCTCAAATCTCCCTCTCCTTCCTGCCCATCGGGCGGCACTTTTAGGGGCCATACAGGATTTGATCAGGTCCGGAGTGATTGTGCCGGTTCCGTCACAGGAGAGGTTTCAGGGGTTCTACTCGAATCTGTTTGTTGTCCCAAAAAAGGACGGGGTTCGACCAATCCTGGACCTCAAGGCGCTGAATGCCTTTGTGAAGGTGCAAAAGTTCCGCATGGAATCCATTCGCACGGTGATCGCTACACTCCATCAAGGGGATTTTCTGGCGTCCTTGGACATCAAGGACGCCTACTTGCATGTTCTGATCTGCGCAAGTCACCAGTAGTTTCTGCGCTTGTGATCGGCAAAGTCCACTATCAATTTGTGGCTCTTCCCTTCGCCCTAGCCTCGGCACCAAAGGTGTTTACCAAGGTGCTTGCTCCGGTTCTAGCTTTGCTGAGACAGCGAGGCAATGCTATCGTGGGCTATCTGGGCGATCTTCTAAGAGCAGACAATGGCTCAGAATTAGAAGAAAGTGTGACTGTCGTCAGTCAGACCCTCAGGGACTTCGGGTGGCTCCTGAACATTCAGAAGTCGGTCCTGGTCCCGACTCAGCGTTTAGCGTATCTAGGTCTGATCCTGGACTCCTTGGAGGCAAAGGTATTCCTACCCCCGAAGAAGTTACTGACACTTCAGTCTGCAGTGCGGGTCCTGACTTCCCGACAGTGGTCGTCAATCCGTTTTTGCATGAGAGTCCTGGGACTCATGGTGGCCTAGTTCGAGGCAGTTCCATATGCCCAATCACACACACGGGCATTACAGAAAGAGATCCTGTCCACTTGGGACAAATCCTCGTTGTCCTTGGATCCAGGTGAGTCCCCCAGTCAGGGCGTCCCTGGCGTGGTGGTTGAGGTCCCTGGCTCTTCGGTCCGGGAAGTCGTTCCTCCCCATCCAGTGGACGGTGATCAGGACAGATGCCAGCCTGACGGGCTGGGGTGGAGTCTGGGGAGTCCTCTCAGCCCAAGGGCTTTGGACTCCGAACAAAGCCCGTTTCCCGATCAATGTTCTAGAAATACGGGCAATCAGACTGTGCCTCTCCTCGTGGTCGGAGAGACTACAGGGTCGCTCCCTCAGGATCCAGTCGGACAACGCCACAGCGGTGGTGTATGTCAACCATCAAGGGGGGACCCGGAGCTCAACTGAGGCTTCAGAGGTTGCCTGCATCCTAAGGTGGGCCGAAAGAAGCGTGCTGGCTCTGTCAGTCGTCTACATTCCGGACGTAGACAATTGGCAGATGGACTATGAGTCGCCAGACACTGGACCAGGGAGAGTGGTCCTTGCACCCGGAGGTTTTTCAAATTCTGTGCCGGCGGTGGGGCACACCGAATGTGGACCTGATGGCCTCTCGACTCAATCGCAAGGTGTCGAGGTTTGTGGCCAGGTCTAGGGATCCTTGGGTGGATGCGTTGGTGGCCCCATGGGGTCATTATCACCTGATATATGTTTATCCTCCGCTGCAGCTGCTTCCTCGCCTGCTGCGCAGGGTGGCGACCGGACGCCTGAGGGAATTCCGGTGATCCTCATTGCTCCGGATTGGCCTCGGCGTCTTTGGTACGCCAATCTGGTACGTCTCGTCGCGGACGTTCCTTGGCGGTTGCCAATGAGGGAGGACCTTCTGTCTCGAGGTCCTATATTTCATCCTGCTTTTACAGTCTCTGGCTTTAACGGCATGGCTATTGAAAGCCAGGTGCTGAGAGACCGAGGTCTCTCGGATTCGGTCATTTTGACCATGTTAAGGGCACGGAAGTCTTCCTCCAGAAAGATATATCACCGTACCTGGAAAGCCTACATCGCTATGTGCGAAGAGCTGGACTGGAGTCCACGGACGTATTCCGTCCCCAGAATCCTGCGGCCCTTGCAGCGTGGCGTGACCCAAAAGCTTGCTTTGAGTACCATTAAGGGTCAGATTTCGGCCTTGGCCGTCTTCTTTAAGCGACTGCTAGCAGGTCATTCCTTTGTGCAGGGGGTTCGCCATGTGCTCCCTCCTGTTAAACCTCCTCTCTCCCCTTGGGATCTGAATTTGGTGCTCTTGGTTCTCCAGGAACCTCCCTTTGAAAATATCAGAGATATTCCCCTCTTGACCTTGTCTCAGAAGGTGGCCTTCTTAGTGGCCATTACTTCTGTCAGATGGGTGTCTGAGTTGGCGGCCTTGTCCTGCAAGTCGCCCTATTTGGTCATCCATAAGGATAAGGCGGTGTTGCGTCCGCGACCTTCTTTTTTGCCAAAGGTGGTCTAGGCCTTTCACCTAAATGAGGACATCGTCCTTGTGTCCTCACCCATCGCATCCCAGAGAGTTTGCGCTTCACACATTGGATGTGGTACGTGCCTTGCGGGTGTACCTGTCTGCTAATGCTTCTATTTGGAAGTCTGACTCACTGTTTGTGTCTGTCTCGGGTCCAAAACAGGGCCAAGCGGTTTCGTCTGCCACCATTTCTAGGTGGATCAGACAGACCGTTATACAGGCCTATGCCCTCAAGGGGCGGGCGCCTCCCTTTCTGGTTACGATGCATTCCACCAGGGCAATTGGTGCTTCCTGGGCTTTCCGACATCAAGCGTCGGTTGCACAAGTGTGCATGGCGGCGACCTGGTCGTCCGTTCATACCTTTTCTAAGTTCTATAAGGTTGATGTGGCTGCATCTTCGGATGCTTCCTTCGGCCGCAAGGTGTTGCAGGCCGCTGTTTAATGTTGCAACTCCTCCGTTGAGGAGCTCTGCCTTGTTTGGAGTGAAGTTTTGGTTTTCCATTTATACTGCTCCCATCCCTCTTGACACTGCTTTGGGACATCCCACGGGTAAAGTGTAAGAGAGTCTGTGTCAGTCCATGGACGATAAGAGAAAATAGGATTTTTGTACCCGCCGTAAAATCCGTTTCTCTGACGTCCATGGACTGACACAGCACCCACCCTTCTTTTCAAGGTTTGTACTGCTTTGTTACGAACTGAGGTCTGCTCACTGCAGTGGGAGGGTTATTTCTGGAGGGACCACCCCCCTGGGAGGGGCTGTTCAGCTCTGGCTTTTTAGAATGTATGTATAACATTTCACATTCTGCCTAGGTCTTCTCCTGCAAGCAGGGACATAACCCATGGGAAAAGTGTAAGAGAGGCTGTGTCAGTCCATGGACGTCGGAGAAACGGATTTTACGGTAAGTACAAAAATCTTATTTTTATTTTTGGTATTCTTAAATTAGATGGTAATATGTCAGGTTTTGCACTTTATAATGTTGATTTTGCATACAGTACAAAACTGCTACGTCTCAGCCCTATCTGGTGCCTAGAGCAACGCTGTGCTTTGTCCAAGGGCAAAGATATACTAGTATAATATGTCTAAAGGTTTTGCATAAACAACCCCACGTATTTATGGCTGCCACTTTTCAACACTGTGTTCATATTAGGGCAATATTCCATTACATTCCTACTAGGTTTAAATGTGAAATAACACATTTTTCCCCAGGAGAGAGAACGAAGGTCTCCAGCCTTTAACCTCCATATAGCCAGCTTCCCAGAAAATAATGGAAGCGCCCTGCAGCTATTCTGTCAGCAGGAAGGAATTAAGGTAGATCCAGATTCAATTCCCTCTTCTAGTGCATCCCATGTCTTTCACTGCCATTAACTCACTATTAAAACCAACATTTCGACAGAAGCATCCCATAAACATGTTACTACTGGTTTTCCCAATATTGTGCCGTCATGCATGGTTATCCTCTCCTGTGTAAGGCCTATGTGTCTTGTGTAAGCCTGTAATGCAAGCTAACATTGTGTTTTTGGAGTCGACTGTGAGTTGCAGATAATGTAATATTGAACTACACTTATGGCTTTCACATACAAGAGGCAGCCATTATCTGTTAATCCATCTCGTGCTAATGTGACCTGTCAGTTCTATAGTGGGCCAAACTTTTAAAAAACTTCTGCAAAGGAAAGTGATAGCCACACCGACTAAGGTTTTGTTTTATTTTTATTTGGTGTAGGTTTTTTTAACACCTGACTGGTATCTACTGGCATCACTTTTCAGTTTGAATTGATATGCCATGTTAGCTGAGACCACAATATGGCTGCCTCTGGCTTGTGCATGTAAATAGAGCTACAGTGTTAGAGACTGCGGTGTTCTAAACAGCCAGGTAATGCATTTCAATACAACTGACTGCTACAAAAATGCATCATCAAAATGTATCAAATGTCTTGTATATTACTGTTTCATTTATATATATATATATATATATATATATATAGTTACATAGTTAGTCAGGTTGAAAAAAGACACAAGTCCATCCAGTTCAACCGTAAAAAATAAAAATAAAAAAATAAAAATAAACATATATCGTACAATCCCATATACCCAATTCTATACCCACAGTTGATCCAGAGGAAGGCAAAAAAAAACAGAAGAGCATTATCCAATTTGCTACAGCAGGGGAAAAAATTCCTTCCTGATCCCCCGAGAGGCAATCGGATATTCCCTGGATCAACTTTACCTATAAATGTCAGTACCCAGTTATATTATGTACATTTAAGAAAGAATCCAGGCCCTTCTTAAAGCAATCTACTGAGCTGGCCAGAACCACCTCTGCAGGGAGTCTATTCCACATTTTCACAGCTCTTACTGTGAAAAAACCTTTCCGTATTTGGAGGTGAAATCTCTTTTCCTCTAGACGCAAAGAGTGCCCCCTTGTCCTTTGTGTTGACCGTAAAGTGAATAACTGAACACCAAGTTCACTATATGGACCCCTTATATATTTGTACATGTTGATCATATCCCCCCTTAATCTCCTCTTCTCAAGAGAGAATAAATTCAGTTCCTCTAATCTCTCCTCATAGCTGAGCTCCTCCATGCCTCTTATCAGTTTGGTTGCCCTTCTCTGCACTTTCTCCAGTTCCCCAATATCCTTTTTGAGAACTGGGGCCCAAAACTGAACTGCATATTCCAGATGAGGTCTTACTAATGATTTGAACAGGGGCAAAATGATATCTCTCTCTCTGGAGACCATACCTCTCTTAATACAAGAAAGGACTTTGCTCGCTTTGGAAACCGCAGCTTGGCATTGCATGCCATTATTGAGCTTATGATCTACCAAAACCCCCAGATTCTTCTCCACTACGGATCCCCCCAGTTGTACTCCCCCTAGTATGTATGATGCATTCATATTATTAGCCCCCAAGTGCATAACTTTACATTTATCAACATTAAACCTCATCTGCCACATAGTCGCCCAATTAGACAGAGCATTGAGGTCGGCTTGTAAATTGGCGACATCCTGTAAGGACGTTATTCCACTGCATAGCTTGGTGTCATCTGCAAAGACAGAAATGTTACTTTTGATCTCAGACCCAATATCATTTATAAACATATTAAAAAGTAAGGGTCCCAGCACTGAACCTTGGGGTACACCACTGATAACCTTGGACCATTCAGAGTAAGAATCATTAACCACTACTCTCTGAATTCTGTCTTTTAGCCAGTTTTCTATCCATTTACAAACTGATATTTCCAATCCTGTAGACTTTACCTTACACATGAGCCGTGTGTGGGGAACTGTATCGAACGCTTTTGCAAAATCCAAGTATACCACGTCCACTGCCACCCCTCTGTCCAAGGTCTTACTTACCTCTTCATAAAAAGAAATCAGGTTTGTTTGACAACTTCTGTCTTTCATGAATCCATGCTGTCTGTTGCTTAAATAGTTTTTTTCCAGCAAGAACTCATCTATGTGGTCTTTTATTAATCTCTCCAGTATTTTCCCAACTATAGAAGTTAAACTAACAGGTCTATAGTTACTTGGTAAACACTTAATTCCCTTTTTAAATATAGGCACCACATTGGCCCTGCGCCAATCCAGTGGTACTATTCCTGTCATTAATGAGTCCCTAAAAATTAAATACAATGGCTTTGAAATTACAGAGCTCAATTCTTTTAGGATCCGTGGGTGTATGCCATCTGGTCCAGGTGCTTTATCCACCTTTATTCCATCTAAATATTTCTGGACCATATCACTTTTGAGCCATTGTGGATTTGGGGCTGTGTCACTACCACCCCCATTTTGGACATGAGCTCCCCCATGCTCCTTTGTATACACAGAACTGAAGAAAGTATTTAATAAATTAGCCTTCTCTTTGTCCCCAGTCACCCACTCTAGATTATTTTGTAAAGGGCCTACATGCTCAGACTTGACCTTTTTACTATTAATATATTTGAAGAATTTTTTGGGGTTTGTCCTACTATCTTTTGCAATCTGTCGTTCATTTTGAATTTTTGCATCCTTGATTTCCTTTTTACATATCCTGTTATATTCTTTGTAACATTTAAATGACACTAGTGTTCCCTCATTTTTATATTTTTTAAAAGCTCTTTTCTTATAGTTTATAGCTTTTTTAACTTTGTCAGTGAGCCACATAGGTTTTATTTTTAGCCTTTTAAACTTATTGCCCATGGGAATATACTTTGCAGTGAGTTCCCAAACAGTCTTTTTGAAGAATTCCCATTTCTGTTCTGTGCCCATTGATGCCAATATTCCTTCCCAGTCTAAGTCCTGGAGAGCAGCACTCATCCTTGGAAAATTTGCTCTCTTGAAATTAAGTGTTTTTATCTTTCCTGTATGTGATTTTTGCTTACAACTAACATCAAATGAAATCATGTTATGGTCACTGCTACCCAGGTGTTCCTTTATCTGAACATTAGTAATACGCTCTGCATGGTTTGAGATTACCAGGTCCAACAGAGCATCATTCCTAGTTGGGGCCTCAATAAACTGGACCATAAAATTGTCCTGCAATAGGTTTATAAATTTTTGCCCTTTAACTGTCCCAGCAGTTCCATTACTCCAGTCAATTTCTGGGTAGTTAAAATCCCCCATTATTATCACCGTCCCAGCCCTTGCAGCCCTTTCCATCTGTGCAAGGAGCTGAGTCTCTAACTCCTCATTAACATTGGGTGGTCTATAACAAACTCCAATGATTAGCTTTGAACTACGCACATCTGTATGCAGTCCTACCCATAATGCTTCAGACTCATCACACTCTCCATCCACCAGGTCCTCTTTCACACTCGCTTTGAGATCACTTCTCACATAGAGACAGACCCCTCCACCCTTCCTTTTTACCCTGTCTTTCCGAAAGAGTGCATAGCCAGGAATATTAATAGCCCAGTCGTGTGAGGAATGAAGCCAAGTTTCAGCAATACCGATTACATCATAGCTCTCCTCATGCACCAGAGCTTCCAACTCACCTATTTTGCTTGGCAGACTTCTGGCGTTGGTGAACAGACACTTTAATGCATTAATATTATTTGACCGGTCACATACTATCCTCTTGGGTGTTCCCAGATTGCAACTAGGACTTGCTACTATACTTACCTTGGGTTTATGTTCTTTGGTTACCCTACCACTAATGCCCCTAATACTACCCTTTAGAATATGTTCCCCGCTGACTCTCACTATCTCTGGACCCTCCCCCCTGTCACCTAGTTTAAAAACCCCTCTAACTTTTTGGCCATCCTTATTCCCAGCTGATCTGCACCCTCCTCATTTAGGTGCAGTCCGTCCCTTCTATAGTACTGGTTATCGACTGAGAAGTCGGCCCAGTCCTCCAGGAACCCAAACCCCTCCTTACTACACCAGCTCTTCAGCCACTTGTTCACTTCCCTAATCTCCCTCTGCCTTTCTGGTGTGGCTCGATGTACCGGTAGTATTCCCGAGAATACTACCTTGGAGGTCCTTTTCCTCAATTTAGCTCCCAAGTCCCTAAAATCGTTCTTTAGGACACTCCATCTGCCTCTGACTTTGTCATTGGTGCCAACGTGCACCATGACAGCTGGGTCTTCCCCAGCCCCTCCCAGTAATCTGTCCACCAGATCCGTGATGTGCCGAACCCGAGCGCCCGGTAGACAACATACAGTTCGGCGCTTCAGGTCTTTGTTACAGATTGCCCTCTCTGTCCTTCTAAGAATTGAGTCCCCTACCACCAGAATCTGTCTTTCCTTTCCCTTCGCTTCCCCCCCACTCTCACTGGAGGAGTTCTTCCCCTGGCAGCTAGGAGAGTCCCTCAGCTCCAGCAGTGCTGGTCCCGGACTGGTTTCACCAATGTCACTCAATGGAGCATACTTATTGGGATGCTCCAGCCCTGGATCGGCCTCCCTGGCACTTCGCCCTCTACCCTTCCTGACTGTCACCCATCTACTATTTTCTAGTGCCTGCACCTCTTTGACTCCACCCACCTCTGTGCTGGCCCCTGCCATCACCTGCCGGGTACGTATCCAGCTCTCCTTTAGTGTGGAGGGACTTCCCAGTGCTGACAGTTGCTTCCCTAGATTCAGAACCTGGGCTTCCAGGGAAACAATGTGCTTACATTTTGCACAGCAGTAATCGCCCTCGATCAGATGATCAAGGAACGCATACATGCTGCAAGATGTACACCGAGTCGCCTCGCCACACCCGCTGGGCATCGTACCTATTAATTTAATGAGGATTCGAGATTATACCCTGTCCAAATTACCTAACACTAGCTTCCTGACCCAACTATTCAACAAGACAATACACAGGTACTCAACAAGACAATACACAGGTACTCAACAAGACAATACACAGGTACTCAACAAGACAATACACAGGTACTCAACAAGACAATACACAGGTACTCAACAAGACAATACACAGGTACCACGCAGACCCACGTGCACCCACAGACCAACGGACCCGCGTGCACTCGCAGACCAGCGTGCACTCGCAGACCAACGGACCTGCGTGCACTCGCGGACCCGCGTGCACTCGCAGACCAACGGACCCGCGTGCACTCGCAGACCAGCGTGCACTCGCAGACCAACGGACCCGCGTGCACTCGCAGACCAACGGACCCGCGTGCACTCGCAGACCAACGGACCCGCGTGCACTCGCAGACCAACGGACCCG
Organism: Rana muscosa; assembly: GCA_029206835.1. Classification (NCBI taxonomy): domain Eukaryota; kingdom Metazoa; phylum Chordata; class Amphibia; order Anura; family Ranidae; genus Rana; species Rana muscosa. The sequence goes on along the minus strand of CM055116.1, from coordinate 104,035,357 downwards.
CGTGCACTCGCAGACCAACGGACCCACGTGCACTCGCAGACCAACGGACCCACGTGCACTCGCAGACCAACGGACCCACGTATATATATATATATATATATATATATATGTGTGTGTATATATATATACGGTATATATGTTATATATATTTCTATAAAACCATCAGAACAAAATGATCACAAATATTGCTCTGAGAATTTTATGTAAGACTTACTTTGAGTAATTTACCCAAAATGAAACTTAAAAAAATAAATAAAGTTTTCTCCTTAAATAGTTGATGGTTTTGTACTCTAAAAAATAATCTGTTTGTGCTAAACAAGCTCCAATACTGCAATATAGGAACCCAACGGTGCCTGCATGTACCTTGGGATGCCTTTGGCAGGTTCCTGAGTGTCCAAAATTCTAAAAAAACAATGTGCAAATTTCAAAATGTCCTTGTCTGCGGCTTTCCCCACATTTTCCTCGGCCTAGCACTATGACACACAGCTATACTGCCCACTTGGAACATAAAGCAAAAGGGAGGCAGTGGACGGGTTCTTGAAACAATGGAGTGTCAAAATTTGAATGTTACAGGTTTGGAGATTCAGAGCACCTTGGATACAGGGTTTGCATTCTATTCTCCAAACTGTTCAGTACCATTTGGGTATTGACTGAAACAATCATCTGCTAAAAATATAGATATATAAATAAAAAAAGATTTTACTTCTAATAATTACTGACTGTAGACTGACTTCTAAAATAAGAATGTTAGGGGGGAGCACTTGGTGTCTCTGTCTAGCTATAAATGACCTAAATCAACGTAGGATAAAAACCTCACAAAAAGGATTGACAATGCATCACCCTTCAGGTTGGTAGCTGTATAAAGCCTCATGCACAGTGGACGTTATAAAAATGCCAGAGTTGGCTGTCGAAAGCTGTAGCTGTAGAATGAGTTTTGCAGCGTTTTTACTGTAACGTTTTTCAGTGTTTTTTTAGCTGTTTTATGCAAAACTATACTCCCACAAATGCTTACGGCTCAAAAACTCTCAAACGCCAATTAGCCGTTTTTTTTTTTTTTTTTAAAGATTTTTTCAGAGTTTTTGGCTTCAGGCATTTTTTTCTGCAGCCAGTAAACTCCCCAGCATGTTATCCTATATGTTATTAGCGTTTTTGGCAGGGACGTTTTCTGGCTAGAAAAAACCCCCAGAACTAGTGGGTTTTAAGAGGAGGTTTTTCAGCTGTAAATAGTAACTCTGATAAAAGCTTCAAAACGCTGAAAAACACAACAATATTCAGCATTTATCAGCATGTTTGAGCCATAAGCTTTTGTGGGAGTATAGTTTTGCCCCAAAAAACAAAAAAAAAATAAATGCAACAGCTAAACGCTACTGCAAAAACGCTGCAAAACTTTTTCTACAGCTTCCTACAGCTAACGCTACTGGCATTTTTATAACGTCCACTGTGCATGAGGCCTTAGAGTGTTTTAACGCTGAAGCCAAAATCAGCAGCTTTAACCACTTCAGCCCCGGAAGATTTTACCCCCTTCCTGACCAGAGCACTTTTTACAATTTGGCACTGCGTCGCTTTAACTGACAATTGCGCGGTCATGCAATCCTGTATCCAAACGAAATATGCATCCTTTATTTCCCAAAAATAGAGCTTTCTTTTTGTGGTATTTGATCACCTCTGCGTTTTTTTTATTTTTTGCGCTATAAACAAAAAAAAGATCAACAATTTAAAAAAAACGAATTTTTACTTTTTGCCATAATATCCCCAAAAATGTTTTTAAACAAATTTTTTCATCAGTTTAGACCAATATGTATTCTACATATTTTTGGTAAAAAAAAAAATCGCAATAAGCGTATATTGATTGGTTTGCGCAAAAGTTATAGCGTCTACAAACTATGGGAAAGATTTATGGCATTTTTATGGCGTTTATATTATTATTATATATTTTTACTAGTAATGGCGGTGATCTACGATTTTTAGCTGTATTGCGGCAGACAGATCAGACACTTTTGACACATTTTTGGGACCAATGACATTTATAGAGCAATCACTGCTATAAATATGCACAGATTACTGTATAAATGTCACTGGCAGGGAAGGGGTTAACACTAGGGGGCGATCAAGGGGTTAAGTGTGTGTTCCCTTGTGTGTGTGTTCTAACTGTGTGGAGAGGGGAATAAATAGGAGAGATGACAGATCGTGGTTTCTACTTTGTAGAAACAAACGATCTGTCTCCTCTCCTCTGACGGCACAGGGATTTGTGTGTTTACACACACAAATCCTCGTGCATGTGAACGCGCGTGGCCGGTGGAGCTCGCACGCCCTCTGGTGGCTCTCCTGGGCAAAGCTGTATATGTACGGGATTTCGCCCAGGAGAGCCATTCTGCCACAGTATATCTGCGTGAGCCGGTCAGGAACTGGTTAAAAACGTCCAGTGTGCATGAAGCCTTAAGCTGGGTACACACGGGCCGAATGTCAGGAAACCACGGGCGGTTAAAAAAAAAAAAAAAAACTGGCATCATTTGGGGGTGTGTAAGTAGCTCTGTCCGACATTTAGCCGGCTTCTGTCGGACGTGCATGCTGGAAAACCAGCATCCAACTGACTACCAATTAGCATTCCCAATAGCAGAGAGCGAGGATTGGAGTGTTCTGGCGGGGCTTTCCCCCTGTCATAACACCAATAGCTCAGCGGGGGAGATCGCTGAACTAAACTTAAATGGTTAGTACAGTGGCTCAGACCGAGGCGGCCTTTTTTTTTTTTCGTTCAGCCCACGGGGTTGAATGAAAAAAAAAATAGTGTGTACCAGGCATTGGGGTAAAGGAGTAAATACTCCTATAAATGTAATTGTATTCAATTTACAGTATGTATTATACATTGAGATGTAAAGGAGGGAACAAATTCCTAACAGCTAGCATATTTCCTAGCACTATATTATATCCATTTTATTTTCAGTTCGATATTTTTGATTTAGAGAAACTATTGTATCATTAATAGACTAGTTTGGGGCAAATTATTACACAGCCAGGGGTGCCTAATCATTTAAATAGCATACAATAATATACAGTATTAATAATGCAACTTTTTTTTTAATCCATTGCCTGCCATGATAAAAAATAAATGAAACAGCTTACATTCTAATATGGTATCCCACTGCTGTCCCCTGAATGGCGCTGGGCCCAGGGCATCAGACACGCACTGGAGAACACTGCAGAGTGTGGCACCTCTTCATTATGTAAGCAACATTTTCTTTAGCATTCAGGACCCACCCACTGCTGAAGGAAGTGGACATGTAATATCGCTACCTGGACTAAAAACCCCTTGAACAAGGTTTATATATAGTAATTTAGGGCACTTTCACACTGGGGCGTCGTGGTATTTTTATTGGCTCCAGTGTGAAAGCACTCGCTATTTTTAGCGCTATAGCGCCTATACAGCGCCTCAGTGTGAAAGTAGCCTTAAAAAAAAAGGGAACCCAGGGAAAAGGGAACTGTGGTTAAGGGGGCAGGGCTTTGGTAGAATTGGGCTTTACATCCTCTTAACAAAAAAAAAAAAAAGTTTGCCCAAAACCTTGCCATTGTCACTTTTGATAGACACCCTGGACTGTAAAAGTGGAGAAAATAACAAAAAATAAAAAAAGGAATTCCTATATTAAATATTCTCATTACATTACATATCATTACTATACAATGACTTTTTTTTGCAACAGAAGTCCTTTTAACGAGTTCATCCAGGTCTTTCAGCTAAAAATATATATATATAAACTATTTATTCTAAGCATGTTGTTGCACAATTGCCTTCAGCAGAAAGCATTTTCCTAGTCAGTGTGTGGCGTGGTGTTCCATCTTATAGCATGTCGTGTGACTGCATAGAACAATCTGTATTAAAGCTTGAATAGTGATTCGAGCTCATGAGTAATGGGGGACCTGCAGCCATGATTGCTCTACAATCTGTTGCAGGCCTCAGTGGGACATAAAGAGCCTTCAGAATGTAGCTACATGGTATGTATTTTTCAAGACCATCTCCATTTTCCATTTTCCATTCTTGTGTTTCCATGTTCTGTAAGCTCTGTGTACTGTGTATCTGGATTTGGGGCATGGGTTGACCCTTTCCTATCTTTTCATTATGTGGCTTCACTCTCTTCCAGGATGTGGACATTTCAGAGCTTATGAAGAAGTTGGATATACTTGGCGACAATGGGGTAATTGAATACTTTTAACGACTAATACTTTTTAAACAAACCTGTTTGTTTACATATTTAGCCAAGTGACAACAATACGTTACTCAGAACCAGTCATGTTAGTCTCTTCACCAGGGACCTTATGGGTTACTGTACCTTCCACTTTCAAACAAACGATTGCATTCACAAACCAGATTGGATGAACACAAATTTTTCAAACTCTTCATAAATATTTCTCGAACTTGAGGCAGTGACCTGTAATTGTAACAGTATAGAACTGTTTGCTACTAATAGTCCACTAAATATTTAACAATGTGCCTTGTGCCTAAAGAGAGCCTGTGGGGTGGGTATTAATGTCAGCCAAAATCTCCCGTAAAAGAAGATCCTTTATACCTAGCTAATCCCAATGCCTGTTCATGGAATCTTCCCTATGCTGAAGAGGGAAATTGGTGGACCTAAAGCTGAATTAGAGAAATTCAGCAACTTTGCAAAAAGTGCAATCACACTATGAGTTAAGTCCAATTAGGTGCACGTCATCTCTGGGACATATCTCTATTATTTATATTTGACAAGTTTATTGCACTTCGAGGGGACACACTCAGGCAGCTATACCCTCCCCTCTTCTGCCAATTCACAGAAACCTTTGTATTTTGTGAATTAGTTCTTATAATGCAAAGGCTTCTGTGAATGGGCAGAAGGTGCGAAAAGTGCAGACACACTATGAGTTAAAGTATTACTAAAGTCTTCTTTTTTTTCTTTAAAAATAAACATGTTACACTTGCCTACTCTGTGAAATAATTTTGCGCAGAGCAGCCCAGATCCTCCTCTTCTTGGGTCACTAGTCTGTGTTCCTGGCCCCTCCCTCCTGTTGAGTGCCCCCCAGCAAGCAGCCTCCTATGGGGGAACCCCGCCCCCTCCTGTATGGCTAACTGACTTTGACAGCAGTAGGAGCTAATGTGTCTCAGCCAATCAGGAGGGAGAGTCCTGGACGGCCGAGTCTCCCCTGCAACATTGCTGGATAAAGATGGGACTCTGAGGCTGCGGGGACTTCTACCTTTACAACCACGTAAAGTCCAATTAGGTGCGTGTCATCTCCAGGACTTATCGCTATTACTTACTGTATATGTGACAGGCTTATTGCATTCTTGAAGGGCACACTCTGGCTGTGAGAGGAGAGAAGTACACACAGCTATGCCCGCCCCTCCCCTCTGATGCCCGTTCACAGAAGCCTTTGTATTTTGTGGATGAGTTCTTCTAACAGGCTTCTGTGAATAGGCATGGGGAGGGGCGGGCATAGCAGTTCCAACTACTCTGCCCTTCAAAGGAATTGAGACCACAGTGAGCCGCATGTACCTCTGGAAGTTCTCTTCCTGGAGCACAATAAAAGTGTCTGATTTAAATAATAAAGATAAGTTTACCAGGCTCCTTATTAGACTTACCTTGTAAAAACTGGAGGCATACAATGAGTTAACTGAATTCCTGCCATTCAACTGTAAAGATTCTTCAGGGCATTGTAGCTGTGCAACAGAGTGAAAAGTCCGTAATAGTAAGCAAAAAATTTCTACCTTTACAGGAGACTTTTGGCTGACATTGCTACCTCCTTCCCTAAGGAGGTTACTTTAATGTACAATAAGCTTCAAACAAGCCATCCTTAACCTTAGTAGATGTCACTGTGGAGCAAATCTCAATCCTCAAAGTTTACAAGGGAAGCCGTGAAGTCATCAAATTGGGGTTACAGCACTCACACCTCATATTGTGCACCTGCTCTGTGTTTACATTGGCGAAAAAACCTACAGACTGTTTAGCTACTGCCGGAAGAGAAAGCAAGAAGAGCTGAGACAAAAGTAAAAGTGTTTCTGGTGTGAAGTGTGAGAACAAATTACTCCACAGTGCCTGCAGCTACAGAGTGTCAGTGAGGGCTTGTTTGCAAGCTCATATAAATAGACTTAGTCTGATAACATTTCTACCAGGCTTTAATATTCATAAAAGGATCATGGTGTGCCTGTCATGTGCTTCAATTTTCATCCAGGCATTACTTCTAGATCTTAAGAGAATAGATTGAGGCCAATGATATTTAAGTTAAGAACACTTGTGACTTAGCATCAGATGGCTGGGCATTCGAGCGGGACCGCCCTTGAAGGTACAGAAGTGTGAAAAGATGTGATAGAAAATGATTGCGTTTCATAATGGGCTTATAGTTTCTCATCTCAGGGAAAATTGATAATTTGACCACAGACTGAAGGTCACCTTTAATAGCAATAAACTCCCATTGTACCAATCCCCCACTGCTTCTGAAAATACTAGCACATAGGTTTATAACTTGTAGCCTTCTTAACCTCTAACCATTGCAGTCTTGGGGCCCATTTGCAGTATCACATTGCAGTAACATGCATGTTTTCATAATGCATGTTACAAGCATTGGTGCAACGCACCTTGACGATGGACATGTTTTGCAATTCTATGCACAAAGGTGTGGTGTGCTGCCGGAAATGGTGCATGTTTTAATACAATGCATGTTTTTACACGTTTACACTCATGATAGGCTTTTAAAGAGGAATTATGGGCAAAATCAAAGAAATAGATATACAGTGGGGAAAATAGTTATTTGATCCCCTGCAGATTTTGTAAGTTTGCCCACCTACAAAGAAATGAAGGTTCTATAATTTTTTATCAAAGGTGCATTTTAAATGATGGAGACAGAATATCAAGCAAAAATCCAGAAAAAAAACACAGAATACAAATGTTATAAATTGAGTTGCAGTTCAGAGAGTAAAAAAGGTATTTGATCCCCAAGCAAAACATGACTTAGTACTTGGTGGAGAAACCGTTGTTGGAAAGCATAGAGGTAAGACGTGTGCAAACCTGGTAACCAACTATAAGAAACGTCTCAGAAGGGATGTTGCTCCATTCTTCTTTACAGATCTTCTCTAAATTCGTAAGTTTTTTTTGGTTATCGCTTGGCAACTCGAAGTTTCAGCTCCCTCCATAAATTTCCTATAGGATTAAGGTATGGAGATTGGCTAGGCCACTCCATGACTGTAGTGTGCTTCTTCTTGAGCCACTCCTTTTGTTGCCTTGGTGGTATGTTTTAGGTCATTGTCATGCTAAAAGACCCATCTTTAGTGTTCTGGCTTAGGGAAGAAGATTCTCATGCAAGATTTTCCAATACATGGCCCTGTCTATATTGGCCCCTCGATGCTGCATAGTCAGCCTATACCTTTAGCAGAGAAACCTCAAAGCATAATGTTTCCACCTCCGTGCTTGACACTGGGGATGGTGTTCTTAGGGTCATAGTCATCATTTTTCTTCCTCCAAACACGACAAGTCAAGTTAATGCCAAAGAGCTAAATTTTGGTCTCATCTGACCACAGCGCTTTCTCCCAATCCTTCTCTGAATCATTCAGATGCTTATTGGCAAACTTCTGATGAGCCTGTACATGTGCCTTCTTCAGGAGTGGGGACCTTGCGGCCGCTGCAGGATTTCAATTCATGGTGGCGTTATTGTGTTACCAATGGTTTGTTTGGTGACTGTGGTCTCAACTGCCTTGAGATCATTCACAAGCTTCTCCTGTGCTGATCCCTCACTTTTCTCATCATCCTTACTCTGAGACAAAATCCTTCATTGCGCTCCAGACTGAGGGTGGTTGATGGTTATTTTGTATTTCTTCCATTTGCGAATAATCACTCCAACAGTTATTTCCTTCTCACCAAGCTTTTGCTGATGGTCTTGTAGCCCATTTCAGCCTTGTAAAGGTCTGCAATCTTGTCCCTGACGTCCTTTGACAGCTCTTTTAGTCTTGCCCAAGATGGTGAGGTTTGAATGGAAGAAAGAGATTCTGTGAACAGGTGTCTTTTATACACAGATTTTTGGTTAGGGGCACCTTCTTAAATTGACAAGTCTAATCTGTGTACCACATGAGCACATACTGTAGCTAGTCTGTGGGAGACAGAATTATTATTGGTTGGTAGGGGGATCAAATACTTTTACTTACTGAACTGGAAACTAAATTTATAACAATTATATTGTGTTTTTTCTGGATTTTTGGTTGGTATTCTGTCTCTATCAATTAAAATACACCTATGATAACAATTTTAGACACTTCATTTCTTTGTAAGTCGGCAAACTTACAAAATCTGCAGGGGATTAAATAATTATTTTCGCCACTGTGTACTGTATGTTGCAGTCTGTAACTAGCATTAAAGTGGTTGTAATTTTTTATTTAAAAAATAAAGAAAAACATTTCATACTTGCCTGCTCTGTGTAATGGTTTTGCACAAAGCAGCCGATCCTCTTCTTTTTGGGTCCTCAGTCGGCAGTCCTGGCTCCTCCCCCTTACCAAGTGCCCCCAATAGCAAGCCTCTTGCTATGGGGGCACTCGAGCAGGCTTGCTCCCGAGTGCTGTCATGTGAATGGGCATTGTCCATTCACACAGAGTGTAGCTCGGCCTCACCCCTGCTCTCTCCTCATTGGCTGTGAATAACAGCAACAGGAGCCAATGGCTCCCACTGCCGTGTGAACCAATGAGGAGAGAGAGACTGGGGAGAGCTGCTGGTTTCATGCACATCACTGGATCAAGATGGGGTTCAGGTAAGTATAAAGGTGGGGGAAAGTTGCTCCCAGAAGGTATTTTATCTTTATGCATTGAAGGTAAAAAATCTTCTGCCTTTAGAACCACTTTAACACAGCAGTTCTTCTGCTGTATATGCCAGTGAAGGTTCTCATTTATCCATGTCATGATATATCTAGTAGTAGTATTTTCTTTAGGCCCCTTTCACACTGAGGCGCTTTGCAGGCGCTATTGCGCCCTAAAAAAGCCTCTCAATACTATCCAATGTGAAAGCCCGAGGGCTTTCACACTGGAGCGTTGCGCTTGCAGGAGGTTCAAAAAACTCCTGCAAGCCGCATCTTTGAGGCGCAATAGGAGCGCTAAAAATAGCGCTCCTATAGCGCCCCTGCCCATTGAAATCAATGGGGTAGCGCCTCTAATAAGCCCGCAAAACGCCTCAAAGAGGCGTTATTGCGGGCATTTTTAACCCTTTTTCGGCCGCTAGCGGGGGTTAAAATACCCCCGCTAGCGCCCGCAAATCGCGGCAAAAAAAACGGTATAGCGGCTCTAAAAATAGCGCCGCTATACCTCCAGCGCCTCAGTGTGAAAGTAGCCTTACTCTCATTAGAACTGAAGAACTTGCCTGGACAATCGGTGAAACATTTTCATCATTACAAATCAAGTTCAGTTGAATGTGACTACTAATAGATATACAGTGTCTTCAGTTACCGATTCCACACTGTTACATTATTTTATTACCTGTTTATCTTGCCAGCAGATTCATTGATTATCCACTTTTATCTTTTAAATAGACTTTATCACATTGGAAAAACGTTTAAGATACCTGTAAAATAAAAAAGAAAGAATACTTATTCTGCTCTATTGCCAAGAAATGGTTCTCTAAAATTTGTTGGGAAACTGACTTTTGTTAGGCTACTTTCACACTGAGGCGCTTTACAGGCGATATAGCGCTAAAAATAGCGCCTTTTAAGCGGGAAGCTAAAAAAAAGTCCAGCAAGCAGCTTCTTTTGAGGCGCTCCTAAAGCGCCCCTGCCCATGGAAATCAATGGGCAGCGCCAGCAAAGTGCCACTGCAGCAGCACTTGGGGGGCGCTTTTAACCCTTTTTCGGCTGCTAGCAATGGTTAAAAGCGCCTAAAAATAGTGGCGCTTTACCGCCGACGCCCCAGCACATCAGTGTGAGAGTGCCTTTAGTGTTGCTGTCCTGGTTCACCTCCTGTAGCACTTATGGATTTCTCCTGCTGACCTTTATGTTATTATGGGGCTTAGCAGTGATGTGGTGGTCTCTTGGAGAACTAGTAGAGTTGCAGGGGAACTCAAGAGTTCGATACTCTAGGAAGAGTAGGTTTCCCATCAAACTTCAGGTACCAATCTGGCAGCAAGAGAGTAAAATATTCTGTTTCTTCTTTTGTACCTTTGTGAAAGAAACTCTGTAAATTGCAAACAAATAAGTCCAGTTAACACTTTTTTAAAGCAATTGCAGGATTTTTTTTATTTAAAAAAATAAATAAAATAAAACATTTAAATTATATGGATAAAAACTGACCTTTTGTAAACCTTTGTTCCAACCCCTTTAACTACTACTTTTGCTGGATAGTCTGGTAAAATAAATTAAAAAAAATGAATCTTCTGTAGGGTTAACAGGTCATAAAGTGGGGAACTTTTTAGTTCCCCTAATTAAAGGGGTTTTTCACATCCAACTGAAATGGTGGGAAACATATTCCATTTCGTAGGTGAATATTTGTTTTGTTTATAGTTTTCTGAAAATTTTGGTTTTCCATTTAGAAGTTACAAGAAATTTAAGTTAGAATAGCTCACAATTAATATTAACTTATTTTTTTTTTAATTAACTTAAAATTTTCAAAATTAAAATCATTTCGACTTTTGAAATCTAGAGAACGTATAGTATGATTAGTAGGGATGGACATAAACATAAGTTGATCAGCTTTCTTTCGTCTTTTTTGTTTTCCAGAATTTGCGGAATGAAGAACAGGTTGCAGTAATTCAAGCGGGTACTGTGTTATCTCTCTGTGAAAAGGTTTGTAATTATCACAGTATTATTAGAGATGAATGGGACTCAAAGGTGAAACAGAGGCAAAACATAAAATCCAGACCTGACGATAAGCTGTGTCTGCAGGGATGTAGGATAGAGTACTCCCTGTTCCAGGTTTTCTTGTGTATATCCTGCAGTTGCCACGCAAACTGAAGTCACATTACCCACAACAGGAGATGCATTGGAAAGTATCTCGGTACGGTGCACCAGCTGTGTAGCTTTCCAGCACAGCTCTGCAGTGTATCCTCTTCAGAAAGCAGGACTCCCATCTCCAGTAGAATTTGCCGCATAAAAGTTTGAATACTAGCCAGTAATGGAAATAAGGTTACTTTGCAGAAGGGCCCTAGATTTGGACCTAAACCAATTTTAGTTCATATCTTGCTTTTGGATGAACCATTTGGGCAATAAGCTAAAAAATCAGAATCCGCCCTTCTAAAATAAGAATACAAAGTCAATGCTGCTGATAGTATAACATGGTTCCCCCAAAGTAAAAAAAGATTTTCTTAAGTTTAGACTTAAAACATAGTGGACCCATTCTTATGTTCATTTCCTAATGACTTTTGCCTTGCTTGAAGTTCTCCTAAGCTATACATTTATTATATACAGTACATGTGGGATACAATATCATTAGACTATCTTTTGTCGGAGGAACCCTCAAATTTATTTTAGGTCTATTTTAGGTCTCTGCTGAAAAGAATTGTATCTACAGTTAACGAAACACTAGTGCAATCACTACATTCTCTGTTTTAAATTAAATAAAAAATATGGGGTCTTTGACCTATTTATCACCTTTTGCAGTAATTTGTTGACAGATTCCTGCTCTGTATATAATTTTTAGTAATAACATTGACAATAAATGAATACGAATAAATAAATAGGCATGTAGACAGTAAAAATTCTGGTGTCCCCTAAAATAATTGGTCAGCGTAGCAGTGTCCCTTTGCATTGGTGGTCAGTGAAGTTTGGAGATCAATTTGCCATTGCTCACTTCTAGGAACTTCTAGCATCCTCAGGAGGATACCTAAAGCTGGCCATAAATGAATCGAAATGCAGCTGGTTCAGCAGAAGTCAAATGCAAATGTTTGAAAACTTCTCATGATCAGCGGCTGCATCCGCTGACCAGTGTATTCTAACAGCGGAGGAGTCCTGCATTCAAATTAAAATGTCCCAGGTTGAGGATTCCTCTAGCTAGCTTGCTTGTGTGTCATCTATGGCCAGACTAAAGCCTCGTACACACGACCGAGTTTCTCGTCAAAAAACGACAAGAAAACTGGCGAGAGAGCTTTCTTGCAGAGAAAACCGTTCGTGTGTATGGTTTCTCATCAAGAAAACTGCGGGGAATCTCGATGAGAAAAATAGAGAACCTGCTCTCTATTTTCTCGTCAGGATTCTCGTTTTTCTCGTCGGCCTGTTTTGCGACGAGAAAACCGGTCATGTGTATGCTTTTCCGAGTCTTAAAAAACCGCACATGCTCAGAATCAAGTATGAGATGGGAGCGCTCCTTCTGGTAAAACTAGCGTTCGTAATGGAGATGGCCCATTCGTCACGTTGAACTGAAAAGCACGAGGCTGAAAAGCGCGAATCGTCTCTCACCAAATTTTTTACTAACGCAATAACACAAGATCAGCAAAAGCAGCCCAAGGGGTGGCGCCATTGGAATCGAACTTCCCCTTTATACTGCCGTCGTACGTGCTGTACGTGACCGCGCAGAACAACGAGATTTGGAATTGATAGTGTGTATGCAAGGAAAGCATGACAAGAATCTCGTCAAGCTTGACAAGAATCTCGTCGAGAAAATCGACAGGTTTTTTACGACGAGAAACTCAGTGGTGTATACGAGGCTTTAGAATTCCACAGAACACTCGTTGAGAAAGACTGCTTTAGATTATGAATATCTCACATAATCTTTTAAATTGCCATAGTATATGAGAATAATCATTAAATCAATTAATTCAATTCAGTGTGTTGCAAGTAAGGCAATGGTATTTTCAGCTGAAAAGATCATTATTATAATAATGAGATTATAAATGCTTGTTTCAAGCCCAGGAAAAATAACGGTCAGTAAAAATAGCTGTGGTTTTACCATCAAGGGCTACCCTGGGCACCCCAACAATGGTGAAAAGTAGAAAAGTTTCACACAGAGCAGTGCTCATCTTTTCTCTATCTGTTCCCATTTCCCTACCTTTGCTCTTTCACCCTTCAGCCTTCACCTTCTTTTTTTCCCAGTTTCCCTATCAATCTTCTTTGATTATTGCCAGTCCTTCTGTCTGCTGCTTGGCCTATGATACTAGACAGGAATTTTTTAATGCACGACAGAAGCAGTCAGCTTTAACTCTCTCTAGGACAGTGGTTCTAAACTCCTGTCCTCGGGACCACTAACAGGCCAGATTGTAACTACTTGGAGCCCCAGGCCATTGTCAAATGACGGCCTCAAGGTGGCTCTCAAAATCCGGGAGGATGTCAATAGACGTCCTCGGCTCCTCCGGCCACTGGGGGGCGCACGAGCGCCGGCGGCGCGCGCGCCCGGCGCGTCACTGACATGCCGATGCGCGTGCCTGGCGGCCGCGATGTCCGCCAGGCACCCGCGATCGGCCGGTACAGAGACAAGGACATGGATCTGTGTGTGTAAACACACAGATCCATGTCCTGTCAGGGAGAGAGGAGACCGGGGTGTGTCCCTTGTACATAGGGACACAGATCGGTCTCCTCCCCCAGTCACTCCCCTCCCCCCACAGTAGTAATCACTCCCAGGGCACACATTTAACCCCTTCCTCGCCCCCTAGTGTTAACCCCTTCCCTGCCAATGTCATTTTTACAGTAACCAGTGCATTTTTTTTAGCCCTGATCGCTGTATCAATGACAATGGTCCCAAAATGGTGTCAAAAGTGTCCGATGTGTCCGCCATAGTGTCGCAGTCACAATAAAAATCGCTGATCGCCGCCATTACTAGTAAAAAAAAAAATTATAAAAATGCTATAAAACTACCCCCTATTTTGTAAGCGCTATAACTTTTGCGCAAAGCAATCAATAAACGCTTATTGCAATTTTTTTTGACCAAAAATATGTAGAAGAATACGTATCGGACTAAACTGAGAAAAAATTTTTTTTTTTTTTAAAATTGGGATATTTATTATAGCAAAAAGTAATAAATATTGTGTTTTTTTTTTTCAAAATCGTCGCTCTTTTTTTGTTTATAGCGCAAAAAATAAAAACCGCAGAGGTGATCAAATACCACCAAAAGAAAGCTCTATTTGTGGGAAAAAAGGACGTCAATTTTGTTTGGGAGCCACGTCGCACGACCGCGCAATTGTCATTCAAAGCGACGCAGTGCCGAAAGCTGAAATTTCGCCTGGGCAGGAAGGGGGTTTATGTAACCAGTAAGCAAGTGGTTAAGTATTACCTTGGGGAGATGCAGACTAGAATACTGCAATCACTGAGCAGAAAATATCACTTGTAAAGTATTTCAATTATCTTGCAAACCTGGCCTGTTAGTGGGTCCAGAGGACAGGAGTTGAGAACCACTGTTCTAGGAGGTCTGCAGGCCTGAGACTTGGGCATTCGACTGAAGACTCTTGGTCAAAGCCCAACATCATTCCATGGTGACAGATGAATAGATTGGGGCAAGGAAGGGTTAAATAAAGTTCAGCCTTCATTTACAAATGTTTGATTTTACACTACTTTGGAGACTGACTGTATTCAATTATTTCTGCCATATAGGAGGGCAAAAAAGCAGTCACTGGGCACAGATTGGAAATAAAGTATTTAGGTGTCAAGTGACAAAAACACCATATGGTAACAAAATATAAAAAAAAAACGGTGTTTCTATTCAGTGAAAATAAAATATAGTGTATAGAAAGATAGCAGAATGTAATCACATCCTAGGATGTATTTCTCATTCGTTATCAGGCTCTGCATAGAGGAAAGGGAAGGAAAGCTTTTATTGTTATTTAATTTGACTTCCATTAATGTGATTTAGCTGCTAATTAGATATAGTATTGAAGGAACTGGTGTGACCATTTCTGCTGCTTCATCTTCTTTCAGAGAAGCGTGTTTTGTCTGTCGGTTAGTTGCTTAGAGCTGAAGAAAGTGCAGCAAAAGTAATTGGACTGGCTGTGTTCTCGTGGGAGGATGGGATAAAGATAATGCTTGCAGAAACGAAAAGGGCAGAATGGAAACAGATGTAAATGCATAGGCGTGCGCAGCCTATGGCATTAGGGTGTGCACCCCAAGGCTCAAACACACGTGCGTGCGTGTGTGCGTATGTGTGTATATATACACACACACACACACACACTTTTATAAATAAATAAAACATTTTTTTCATTAAACACTTATAAATGTAAAAAAAAAAAATGTTTTTTAATTTATTAAAACATTTAATTGTTCACACTAGCGGTTGAGGTGCAGTAAAACCCTGCTGTTGAGTCGTGCTTTTACCACCCCTCAACCACTATTATCTTTTAGCTTTAGAGGCAGTGGCTGGGCATGTTCACATGCCGCAGCTGCAGTTGTACTCCCTGTTGCTTTCAGCAGGTGTAGCACCCACTGACCGTGACCCATTCAAGTGAGAGGCGGCACTCTGCAAGCGGTCTGCAACTGCGTGCAAAGTGGAGTTCAAGGGGTTAAAACAGGTTGTGTGGAGGTGATAAAACGCCTCCTCACCACCTTTCAAATTCTCTCTGCATGTACGGCAGTGACATCATTGCGGCTCCGGCCGCTCATACAGCCAGAGCCCACAAACCTGGAAGGAAGACTGGGGAAGATGCACGCCCTGTCAAGAGGGCTTTGTTGTAAGGTGAGTATTTCCTAATGTGCCAGTATGTGATGCATACTAGCACATTATGCAATTGCCTTACAGGGGAAAGTTGGTACATGTGTACAGTTTTATTAATTCAGATCGCTAGCTGATGGGTTCTTGCATCCACACAAGTGATGTGGATGCAGGAATCCCCCCCTGCTGGGACATCGTATTCTGACAGCGGGGACTCTCCACCATCAGAATACACTGATTAGTGCTGCAGCTGATTGGCTGCAAGAACAAGGTTTCCAGTAGTCCTTTGCTGATGCAATGATTGGCTTCTGTCTTACAGGGAATGCTACACATAGATTGAAATATATCCAGTCCCTGGTGAACTGGACAAATCTCAATCTGTGTGTACTCAGCTTTACCTTTATTTCTTGCTCCGCTCCCTCCACTGCTGTGACTGTCCCCCTTGGCTTCTATGCAAGTTACTGGCCACACTCCAGCCTCTCCATCATACCATAAAGGGTTAATGTCTCTGTATGGTATGTGATGATGATGTCAAGGCTTTGAGTGAAGAAAGAAAGCTTGGAATCAGGTAGGTGAAAGAGAATATCCCCCTTTCCCCACACGCAAGAAAGGGACTTTTTTTTTTTAACAGAAAAGTATTATTAATGAACTAAGCATATGCAGAATCCATTTGTAAAACAGTGAGGTGTGTGATGCATCAAACCAGCAGGTATACAGACGGTCCTATGCACATAGCTAGTCAAAACAAAAAGAAACATGACGTAGCATAGGAGTTAAATGTCAAAGTACACTAAGTTATTGTCTATAGGGCATTAAAGCGGAGGTCCGCCCACCGCTGCAAAAATTAAGCCAGCAGCTACACATACTGTACACATACTGCAGCTGCTGGCTTTTAATAATCGGACACTTACCTGTCCTGGAGTGCAGCGATATCATCACCGCAGCTGATATTTCCATCAGCTGTCGGCTGCTGCCGCCGCCATTGCCAGTAAAGGAACACGGCAGTGTAGCCTTACGGCTTCACGCCGGGAAACCTACTGCGCATGCGCGAGGCTCCGCTCCTCTCTCCTACTGGCCCACCAACAGGGGGAGAAGGAGGGAACAAAATTGGTGACATCAATAGCCGCGGCTGCAGCTCCCAGAAGTGGGAACAAGATACCTGTCAAAGACAGGTATCCTGTCCCCCCTCCCCCCTGAAAGGTACCAATTGTGGCACCGGAGGGGGGGGGAAACAAATGAGCGGAAGTTCCACTTTTGGGTGGAACTCCGCTTTAAGCTAAAGGTTAATAATAATCTGTAAACAAAATAAAGGATGTCATTTTACTTTCCTGAGCT
This sequence comes from Rana muscosa, assembly GCA_029206835.1. Lineage (NCBI taxonomy): Eukaryota > Metazoa > Chordata > Amphibia > Anura > Ranidae > Rana > Rana muscosa. The sequence continues at coordinate 104,018,466 of CM055116.1, read as the reverse complement.
GTGCTGGGCAGGAAGCAGTGCTTCAGGCTGCACTGTGATGATCTTCCTGCTCCGCCCACCTGTACTGGAGCTGTGAAGCCCAGACTCAGCCAGAAAAACGAGTACCGAGGAGAGAGACAGTTTACCCATTGTAAACTGTTTGTGTGGCAACAGGAGGCATAGGGTGGTTGGGGACTGGTAACTACTAACTCATGTGAGGACTGCAGCCACCAGCTGTGTAGTAAGCAGCCAGGAGTTGTCCCATGCTGCCTCTGTAGTCACGGCTACTGCATCTCTGATAGCAGGTGGCGGAGTGATATTCAGCTGTCAGGGACGCTGTAGCCGGGGCTACAGAGACCGTATCGGAAAATGCGGCTGCCTGCTTGCTCACTCCTCTACCTGTGTCTGCAGTTCTCACAGGAATTTTACATTCAACTGATCTATATAGTCACAACTGCAGCGCTATTAGTTACAGTAGCAGGGGTGCCGAACTGGAGTTGTCACACATTGTGACAGTGAAATAACCCCGGCACACCCCCTGCGCACGCTTATGTGTAAATGTAATGATTATCTATGTCAAAGTGCACTGTGTGTGTGTGTGTGTGTGTATATATATATATATATATATATGGCTTTTTTCGGCAGGAGCGCAGTTTTGTTAAGGGCTCATTTACACCATAATCCCTGTGTTCCATGTGCCGTTCCCCATACATGTTTACATGCATTTGTAATGCAGTTTCCGCATGACTGCAGTGTGTTTTTCTTGGATTTGCTGTGTGTTTTTTTAGCAGTTTCTTTTTTTTAACTTGGCTACGTTTACACGCATTCTGATACGTTTACGCGCAGCATGCTGTACTTTGTTTAAACACACATGAAAGCACTGCAGTGGTGTAAATTTCACTAACTCTAATTATTTCAGTGATCCCCAAACCTAATACAGATGCTACAGCATGGTCCAACTATAGGCTCATTACCCTCATTGATGTTAAAATCATTCAGGTTTCAGAATGGGAGGCTTTTATTATATATTTTTTGCCCAACCCGAACTAAACCAGATTGTGCCACACTATTTACCCTATTTAGGGATAAAATAGTTTGAGAATAGATTAAACTATCCACCTATGGTAACCCATTTATCTTCCTTCCCGTCCTGTTGATCCTCTCTTCCTGTTTCCTGGATGGGTAGGATAATATCTGCGAACATGGCCATACTTCCAAAAATGTTGTACCTTTTTAGGGAATTGCCTATCCCTGTCACAGCGCATTACCTATGAATTCTGTAATGTCGCGTGTTAACATACATCAGGGGGGCCACAAAACCTAGACTTCCCAAATTCATTATAATGACCCCTAAGTTGAACCGTGGTTTTGGGTTTGTCTCATTTTGCAAAATATTATCATGCAACACAATTGACGCTGTTAACGAAATAACACTCAGTCCATAAAACCCCCCTTTGGGTTGGACTAGAAGCTTATGAGTGTGACCCTCTTGTCAATCGCTAATCTATTATGGTTGCTGCTCTCGGACCGCAGGCAAGTCACCAACCAGACCATGGAACACTCCCTTGCGCTTTTGGGACAGCCTTAAAGCTCCCTTGGCCTTTTCTTTCCTGATGTGCCCTTACTGTCCTTTCTTAAAAAATGCTAATTTTATCCGGCCCTGGTGTTCCCCACTTCAGGTTCAGACACACTTTAAACTTATGAGGTTGCCTAAGTTTATCACCTCAAACCTTTCTTGCTTTAAATGAACAGCATGGTCTGCCCAACTTAGACATATTTTGATACCTGCAAATGAAACTATTGTACACCTCATATACCAGATCAGGGATGACCCTAGACCAGATGTCACAATATTGGCATATGTTTAGCCATGACTCACATGCTGCAGGTCTAATATCATGACCGTACTTGCAACTACTCAGTCTTATTGCTTTGGAAATTAATTATAAGGTATAGACCCATTGGTATTTGGTCTCTGCCAGGTTATCTAAATGTGTTTCAAACTATCCAGAAATTTGTTTTCAAGGCTGTGGAGGATTGGGCAGCACATCTACATGTGTGGTGGTCCTGTCCAATAGCCAAACAGTTCTGGATAGCAATTTTTTGAATCCTTATTCACATTTTTCTTGACCATGATCGACCCTGATCCTCTGATTGCTCTTGTTAATACCTGCCCCTGGAACTTTACCCAGGCTGAATTCCAACTACTTTTAAAGGTCATCATGGCCTCCAAACAGAAAATAGCAAAGTCCTGAAAGTCTAACTCCATCAGTACAATAGAAACTAAAAATAGGGTCACTCAGGCCAATAATTACACCAAAATTGAGGCAATTGTTATGGACAAAGTTCTGAAATATGCAAACATAGGGTAGCCATGGATAGACCATTTCCTACATCCACACTTTGACTCGTCCATATTGCTTCCTTGACAGGCTTATCATCTTTTATTTTTTCTGACATGTTGGTGTTATATCTTTCACTTGGATGTTATAAGTTGCAGTAGGAAAATACATCTGGATAAAACAAAAATGTGAAAATGGACTCTGTCTTCATTTCAGGCTGCTAAGCAATAAAATGTGATTATTTTAGGGTGTGATTTATTTTCTATACCCACTAAAAGTTTGTTTTAGTTCCTTAAACTTAAAGGTTGAACATCTTTGCTGTTGAAAGTATTTTTTTTTTCAGGTAGATACTGAGGTCAGGAACAAAAAAAGATCCTAGAATGTGACACACGTAACAGCAGGTTTGGGATTCAACATGTTTATGCCAGAGGCCGCCAATCAGTGGTCCACAAATATTTTTTATTGGTCCCCAGGGGTTCTGCCATAAATCAACACTGGCGAATATATACCGCTGAATGTTTCCAGTGTTGTTCTCAATGCACGCTGACAGTCGATACACTCAGCGCGCATTGATACCCAATGCCTCCTCTGTAGTTCCAGCTCCTATGAACTCAGAGGGAAGCGCCAGGAGTAGTGCAGAGAGTGGGGGGTGAAGGAGGAGGGAACTTCCATCCAAAGGCAGCGCTGATCACAGACTGTAGGAGGAGAGCACGGAGCTTGAGCACATGGTTGGATTAGAAGGTGGGATCCAATGATGAATCTGTGTAAGGCAGCAGTTTGATGCAGAGTGCTGGGGGGGGGGGGGACAGAGAGCCAGAGCGTTGTGTGTATAAGGCAGCAGTGTGATCCAGGGGGAGGGGGGCAGAGAGACGGAGCATTGTGTGTGTATAAGGCATGTAAAATTCATGTTGGTGTTCCACGGGATTCAAAATTGTGAGTTTAGTGGTCCATGAGGTCCGAAAAGGCTGGCGACCACTGGTTTATGCCATGTATCATTCACCGTTTGGCTTGTTCTTTGTGTTTGGTTGTAGTGGCTAAAACAGATTGAGGTAACAGAAGCTGCCCTCACACAGAAAATGATCGATCTGGAAAATGAGAAGGTAAGACTCCCAGTAAGTGAAGTTTTTGTAAACTATTTCAAATTACCCCAAACTTCTTCCATCAAACATTTCTACAGACGGTGATTCATCTCATAATACACCTAATTACTAACATACCACCATTCTCTTCTCTTAAAGGGGAACATAAAGTGAAAAATTACACTTACAATAGTGTAGCGGGTATTTAAATTGGGGGGGGGGAGCATCTGGGTTATTTAACCCAGATGTACTAATTGTTAGGGAATCTGAGAATCCCTTTTTGTGGTTCTTGGAGGACTCTGGTGGTGCAGGGTTCCCTGTGGCCTGCTGGTGGCGTTGTCGCCCTGGGCTGGAGTTGAACCTGCACCGCAAGACTGCTCCCTTTTTGTCCTTTCCTGGCGCTGGTACAGCGACGCAGGGGGAGAGGAGATAAAGGGGGGGACGCCCTGACCTTGGAGTGCAGAGTTGGAGGACGCGGCCGCACCCAGGCACCTTCAGCCTGGGTGCTGGCGTTCCGGAGTTCCGGGCCCAGGTGCCCTTGACCTGGCCGGAGCGAGAGATGGAGTCCATCCCAGGCACCTTAAGCCTGGGGTGAGGTACTACTGCCGGAGCCTGGGGCCCAGTAACTTTGAGTTCCGCGAGGGTGGAGGAGTCCGAGGGGCCCTAAGGTGTTGGGACCTGTATCTGAGGCGAGGAGGCCGGGGAGTGTAACCCTTCCGGATAGTCCGGTACAGCATTAACCCAGTGACGGTGGGGCCTCTGGTAACTCTCGCAACGTAGCGAAGGTAACTCCAGTTCCCGTTCACTAGAGTCGCTGGAAGAGACTCTGAAGCCAAAAATTCCATTTAACAGCCACCGTGCTTAGCAACCGTTGGTGAAACCTCAACGGTTTAGTTTCTTTGAAGATTGTGCCTTGACCTACTCTCCACCAATACTGAACTGTTCTATGGGTTTCAAACTGTCTGCTCGCAAAGGACTATTTGTTTGCCGTTATGGAATAAATAAGTGTTGGACCTTTTCAGTGTATGGTACTCCAATTACTGGGAGCAAAGGGGGTTATCAGCAGAACAGACTTGGCTCTAAGCGTATACACAGGCCCGAATACAACTAGATACTGGCCTTCACCTCTACATGCAGAATCGAGAGGACATGGGCCGTGGCGCACCTCACTCTCCCCTCCAAGGTACCCCTAGACCAGAGCCAGAGTAACCGATAAAGAAGGGGGTGAGGGTGAAGGCCGCTACAATAATAAATGTAATTTTTATTACTTTTTTTTTTTTACTATATAAAAGTATTATGAATGTCTTTTCATTCTCAGGATTTGTTCAGCAAGCAGAAAGGCTACTTAGAAGAGGAACTTGACTACCGGAAGCAAGCGCTTGATCAAGCATATATGGTAGGCATTTAAAGAGCGTGAATGCTTGCAGTGAGGACACAAACTGAAATAAAACCCTGACAGAGATTCTAACTCTTCCCCACTGTATTCAAAACAAGTTTTGTCTACCCTTTAGGTACACTTTCACAGAGCTATTTCTTGGAATATAGTTTTGGTGCAAAGACAAAGACCAACCCGTACTGCCTACTTTTCATTCTGTAGAAGGCATATTTTCTGCACTGCACTAATTTCATTTGAGAGGAACTGACTATCTGAAAGGACCACAAAGACTCTCTAGCCCCCAGATACATTTACATAAGCATTTAGGCACCTTCCATGCCTGTAGATGGCCTGGAGAAATGTCTCCATGTAAGATCTGTGCAAAGTAGTTTTATTGTTTTTTTCTTTTTTACTAAAGTCAATATGATGTCATTATAATTCCAGGTTGTGTTTTTACTATAAAGTTATATATAATATACTAACTATTAAGACTGAAGTGACAACACTTAGACAACTGGCTAGCTGCTTTCACTGGGGTGGCCATCTCTCCTTGTATTTGGGTTTTGGGTAGTGGAAAATATCTTGCCAACTAAAGTTTGTGATGTGGTCAATTCTTCTTTAACACAACTTTTATTTGCTGTTGAGCTAAAATCCTGTGGCTTTAATTCTAAACAACTTTTTCTTCTCTTTCAAGTTGAGAATATGAGAGAACTTTTTTTTGTTCTTCTATTTAGTGATTGGATCCATGGGTTGTACACCTTGCAATACATGTTTTAATCATGTCATCGATTTTTAGGATCCCTTTCTTTCCCTACAATTATTTTATAGAGTATATTACCTAAACATAAAAGGTAAAAACTTTTCTTCAGTTAATGGGTATGTATTGTGAGGCACTGGTTGGCAGGAATATGTATGTCCGTGTCACGTAGGTTTCTTACTTACACATGGTGAGGGGCTCCAGGGATAATGGTTGATGTAAAGTACACAAGATTTTTGCTTTCGTAGAATCCTATTTTTTTATTTTTTATTTACTGGATCCTGGGGATAGTATTATATGGTAAGCTCATTTTCTAAGTCCACTTCAATTTACTACAGTCAGTAGAATACTTAATTTTAGCTTAATAAGACGCTAAAAGTGGTCATGATATAAGAAGCAAATAGACTGTAACTAGCACACAGCAATAATAGGTTATGTTATAAAAATATAAAAGAAGCTATTAACTCTCAATAGGAAATGGCAAAAATGGGTCTTGATACAAATCTAAGGCCCCTTTCACACTGGGGCAGTTTGCAGGTGCGATTGCGCTAAAAATAGCTCCTGCAAACCGACCTGAAACAGCGGCTGCTGTTTCTCCAGTGTGAAAGCCCCAGGACGGTAAAAAAAAGTCCTGCTAGCCGCATCTTTGGAGCGGTGAAGGAGTGGTGTGTTTACCGCTCTTCCACTGCTCTTGCCTATTAAAAGCAATGGAGCACCGCGGCTATACCGCCGGCAAAGCGCCTCTGCTGAGGCGCTTTGCGGTGTTTTTTAACCCTTTTTCGGCCACTAGCGGGGGGGGTAAAACCGCAATGCTATCGGCCGAATAGCGGCGCTAAAAATAGCGGTGCTTTACCGCCGACGCACCTCCCGCCCCAGTGTGAAAGGGGCCTAATAGACAGCTAGTAGGAGGGTACTGTAACGCACTGCCTGACACCCCAACTGGCTATCTCTGCCAGACTACTGCTTCCTCCACTCTGGAACCAGAATATATTAATTTCATCCCAGTATTTTAGGTTGGGACTGTAGATAACAAATTTACCCCAAGCATCAGACAGAACCAATGTTTGAGTAAAACAGAACTGACTTTATGTACCAGTTGCCGACCGGGCCATAGCCGAATGATGGCTACAACGTGGTCGGATAACTCTGGGAGACTGTCATATGATGTCCTCCCACAATCGCGCTCCCGTGTGCCCCCCTGGGAATGTCCATGACCGTTGGGTCTCCCAGACCCGGCATGTCACGGATCGGGGTAAAGGCCGATCCCTTTACCACGTGATCACACTGTCCAATGACGGCGTGATCACTTGTAAACAAACCGAAGTATGTCTGGTTCGGCTCCTCCCCTCACCCCGATCGGTACAGCGTGCGAGGAGAGGAGGGAGCCGGGTGCAGCAGCGCTGTGTGCTGGATCTGAAGTGCCCACAGCACTGATCTGTGCTTAGCCATGGCTCATCCATCCATGCTCCATCCTTCTATCCATGGCTCATCCATGCTCCACTCATGCCCAGCCATGGATCATCCATCCATCCATGGCTCATCCATGCTCCATCCATGGCTCCATCCATCCATGGCTTATCCATGCTCCATCCATGGCTCATCAGTGATTATCTATGCTACATCCGTGCCACATCAGTGACCATCCGTGCCACATCAGTGACCATCCGTGCCACATCAGTGACCATCCGTGCCACATCAGTGACCATCAGTGCCACATTAGTGACCATCAGTGCCACATTAGTGACCATCAGTGCCACATTAGTGACCATCAGTGCCACATTAGTGACCATCAGTGCCACATTAGTGACCATCAGTGCCACATTAGTGACCATCAGTGCCACATTAGTGACCATCAGTGCCACATTAGTGACCATCAGTGCCACATTAGTGACCATCAGTGCCACATTAGTGACCATCAGTGCCACATCAGTGACCATCAGTGCCACATCAGTGACCATCCATGCCACATCCTTGCCTCATCAGTGCTCATCCTTGCCACATCAATGCCACACTAGTGGTCATTCGTGCCACATCCATGCGACACCAGTGCTTATCCATGCCACTTCAGTGCTCTTCCGTACCACATCAATGCCACATCAGTACTCATCCGTGCATCATCAGTGATCATCCGTGCCAAATCCATGTTACATCAGTGTCATCCATGCCACATCAGTTCTCATCCGTATCACATCCATGCCACTACAGTGCCCATCAGTGCCTCAAAGTGTAATAGGTAGTCAAATTATATTTGAAATATATGTCCCTAGAACACCTGACGGTGCTCCCTGCATGTTGGGCCTCTATATGTAGCCAGGCTGTGGTGAAGTCTCACACATGTGGTATCGCCATATTAGGGAGGAGTAGAAAAATATATTTTGGGGGGTCATTTTTGCTATGTACATACTATGTGTTTTAAATATCTTATAAATGGACAACTTTGTGTAAAATAAAATGTGTTTTTATTTTCTTTCCGCATTTTCCAAAAACTTGTGGAAAAAAAATGGCATGTTCAAAAGACTCATTATGCCTCATAGAATATACATTGGGGTGTTTACTTTCCAAAATGGGGTAATTTTGTGGGCGTTTTCTTTGTCCTGGTGCTCCAGGGCCTTCAAAAGAGATAGTCTAGAAACTATATTTGTAATTTATGCTTCTATAACGCCTGATGGTGCTCCCTGCATGTTGGGCCTCTGTATGTGGCCAGGCTGTGTAAAAGTCTCACACATGCTTGGGAGGAGTAGCAGAATGTGTTTTGAGGTGCAATTTGTGGTATGCATATGCTGTATATGAGAAATAACTTATTAATATCACAATTTTGTGAAAAATAAAATAAAAATAATTGTGGGAAAAAAATTACAGCTTAAAAAACTCGCCATGCCTTTTACTATATAACTTGGACTGTCTACTTTCTAAAAAAGTGTCACTTAGGGGGTATTTGTACTGTCCTGGCATGTTAGAGTCTCAATAAATTAGATAGGCCTTCCAGTACATCCATTTTTAATGATTGACATCATAGTTTGTAGACTCTAACTTTCACTAAGACCAAATAATATACACTGATTTGGTTATTTTTACTAAAGATATGTAGCAGTATAAATTTTGGACAACATTTATGAAGAAAAATTACTATTTTTTTACATTTTATAACTAACGAAGAAAAATGCTTTTTTTACAAAGTTTTCAAATCTTTTTTAATTTATAGCGCAAAAATTAAAAACACAGAGCTGATCAAATACCACCAAAAGAAAGCTCAATTTGTATGAAATAAAGGACAGAAATTTCATATGGGTACAGTGTTGCATGACTGAGTAATTGTCATTCAAAATGTGAGAGCACCGAAGGCTGAAAATTGGTCTGGTTAGGAAAGTGGTTTAAGTGCCCAGTGGGCAAGTGGTTAACAAACCGGACAGCATTTATACACAAAAACCTTCCCCCTAGGCAGGTATGGCACACATTATGAGTCCAAAGAGAAAATTTTATTACATAAACAATCAAACACAAGAAAACAATGGATTCCTTCCTGGCACCTAGCAGTCTGAACTCTGGAGGTGATTGAAGTGGAAGTAAATTTCCATCTCTAAATTGAACCTATAAGTATGCCTATAATAAGGCTTAAATATTGGGTATATATAATAAGGCTTACCTATAGGTAGTGTAAATATCTCCTAAACCTGCACCGTTTAGGAGATATTTACTGTTCATGCAGCCGGTGACATCACTGGCGCACGCACTCTGAATGAACGGCCACCTGTGCTGTTCCTTCAGTGCCTTGTGCCGTGAAGCTTCTGCGCACATGTGCGAAAGTGACGTCATTGTGGCTCCAGCCAGTCACAGAGCCGGAGTCTGCAAACCCGGAAGCAAGTCGGGTGAAGATGGGAGTGCCTGCAGATATGACACCTTGGCGCTGGAAGAGCTTAGTTTTAAGGTAAGTTTAACATAATGTGCTAGTATGCGATACCTTGCAGGTATGAAAAAAAATACGTCCAGCGGTTTACAACCACTTCAAACAGAGTGAGGGCTTATCACCTAAACCTAATTACAGCAAACAATAGTTGATGCCAGTAAACCTGTAACAGAAAATAACGTTTCTTAACCCTACATACGCTGGAATTCACCCCCTGCACATAACACATGATAATTGTTCCACTATGCACAGTATGTCAAGGGGTCCCAGAAACAGTCCCTCCTGCCCTCATTGCATGGAAAGGGTAGCTGATATATTTCACAGCCTGACAGGTACCCAGGGAAGTGATATAACAATCTTGGGGAAAAAGGTTCATTGTAACCCCAAGAGGGGGGTCTCCTTAGTCCTGGGTATAGTCGGTGGGAAGGAGGCTGACCCCAAGGACCCTCCAGGCACCCAAGTCATGGTGGTTTCTGTGACAGGTACAGTAATGATAGCTCATGATATGAGAAGCTAATAGACTGCGATTTGGTTAGAGCAATAAAGGGTCACAATATAGGAAGCTAAACAAAAATGTCAACTCATAGGCTAGAGCAAGGGTCGCCCAAGTGCTGCTTGTTGGCCACATCAACCACGATATGAGATTTTTTCAGGCCCACAGCTAGGGTCAGTGGTGTTTCCATCAGATCAGTTGGTCTCTGCTTCTGATAGGGACTCTGATGTAAAGGGAAACTCTAATGGAGACCCTGTGGGCGGGGGACTCAAATATGTAAGGGGGCTCTGAAGTAGTGAGGGACTCTGATGTGAAGGCGTAGGGGAGCTGTGATGTGAAATGGGGTTCTGATGCGCTATGAAGGCTTCTGATGCGAACGGAGAAGGTCTGATGCGCTAGGGGGCTTCTGATGTGAAGTTATTTCTTGGAGTCTCTTTTTTGTTGTCATTCATTTATAAAAACGGTTTTATTTTTCTGGCCTGCGAATATTTGTAAAATATAGCACATTGTACTTAAAAGTTGGGACACCCCCTCTGTTTTTTTAATGCAAATTGTTAGTGTAATATATATATATTTTTTACTAGCTAGCTGGAAATTGTGCTGAGAAATACATTTTATTTTGTTTGTCATCGTGATAAAGAAGACTTAGGACACTGATGACTAAAAGCTATTACAATGTCAATAGGATACAGCGTAGATGACTTGTTGTAGGATACTTTAATGATTTCTCATGATAGAAGAAACTAATAGACTATTAGGACACTGTAATGATGGCCAATAGTATATTGCAAACTGCTAATAGGATGCCAGTAGGAGCAGTATTTTCTAAAATATTACACTAACAAGGTATTGACCAGAGTGGTATCATTCTTTTTATTTATAACAGCACAATAAAAGGTTGATAGAATACAGTGTTTTTTTTCTTATGGCTCAGCTTTTTTTCTATTCAGTTTTCTGTCTATCTGTATTCTTATTTTTCCATTTTTTTATATTCTTTTCTTGAACACACAACTGCTGGTGACCGCTGTGACTTGTGCTAGAAAATCCAGGATCTAGAGGCCACTCTGTATAACGCTTTACAACACGAACCCGGGAAGAGAGTCAGCGAATGTTTGAATGAGGCGCAAAGAGAAGACTTGAGGTTGGCAGTAGAAAAGCTGCGAAGGCAAATACTGCGGCAGAGCCGCGAGTTTGACAGCCAAATTCTTCATGAACGCATGGAGCTCTTACAACAGGCACAACAGGTACAGAAATAAATTCTTCAACATGGTTAATGCTAGGGTAGACTTTTGTAAATTCACCCTTTTGTTACTTATGGAACTACTAAAGCCAGCCCTACCATGAAGAAAAGTGCAAATATCACTGGGGGGCATCCTCTAGGAACAGCATGAGACACGTTTCATATATTGCCTACTGTCCCTTAGTCACCTCTGTAGCGATGCACATGTAAGACTTTCCTCACTGAATTCCCATTGTCCATAGTATTAGAAACAGGGCAAATGCTGGGGATATGGCTTAATGATGAAAGGTAGGCCTTGGCTTGGAGTGTGGGTAGTATTTAACCACTTTCCGCCCGCCCTATAGCGGATTGACGTCGGCAAAGTGGTTTCAAAATCCTGACTGGACGTCATATGACGTCCTCAGAATTTTGAGCCGCTGCGCGCCCCCGGGGGCATGCATCGCGGCGATCGTTGTTGCGGGATGTCAGTCTGACACCCTGCAACACCGATCTAGGTAAAGAGTCTCCGACGGAGACTCTTTACCACGTGATCAGCCGTGTCCAATCACGGCTGATCACGATGTAAACAGGAAAAGCCGATGATCGGCTTTTCCTCACTCGCGTCTGTCAGACGCGAGTAGAGGAGAGCCGATCGGCTGCTCCTCTGACAGGGGGGGTTTGTGATGATCGATTATCAGGGCAGCCACCCCGAGGATGCCCACACTGGGCCACCAGGTATGCCACCCTAGACCACCAGGGATGCCAATCAGTGCCCATAATGGGCATCACTGGCAGGCATTATTGTTTGGCACTGATTGGCATCCATTAGTACAATACATTACAGTACAGTGCCACCTATCGGTGCCCATCCGTGCCGCCTATCGGTGCCCATCCGTGCCGCCTATCGGTGCCCATCCGTGCCGCCTATCGGTGCCCATCCGTGCCACCTATCGGTGCCCATCTGTGCCGCCTATCTGTGCCCATTTGTGCCGCCTACTGGTGCCTATCCGTGCCGCCTACCGGTGCCCATCCGTGCCGCCTACCGGTGCCCATCCGTGCCGCCTACCGGTGCCCATCCGTGCCGCCTACCGGTGCCCGTCAGTGCAGCCCATCAGTGAAGGAGAAAACGTACTTATTTACAAAGTTTTATAACTGAAACAAAAATTTTCGGTCTTTTTAAAAAAAAAAATTGCAGAAAATAAAAATCGCAGAGGTGATCAAATACCACCAAAAGAAAGCTCTATTTGTGGGAACAAAATTATAAAAATGTACTTTGGGTACAGTGTAGCACAACCGTGCAATTGTCATTCAAAGTGCAACAGCGCTGAAAGCTGAAAATTGGTCTGGGCAGGAAGGTGTATAAGTGCCCTGTATGGAAGTGGTTAAAGAAAATATATAGGGTTTCTTTCTACTGTATATTATGACTTAAAAATATATGTACAGTATATTTTTTTGTAATCATGTAAAAATAATGCAAGCTCATATTACACTATTTTACCAAAAGTATTGAGACGTCACGCACATGAACTTTAAAGGCATCCCAGTCTTAGTCCTTAGGGTTAAATATTGAGATGGCTCACCTTTTGCAGCTATAACAGCTTCACTTCTCCTAGGAAGGCTGTCCACAAGGTTTAGGAGTGTGCATATGGGAATGTTTGACCATTCTTCCAGAAGCGCATTTGTGAGGTCAGGCACTGATGTGGACAAGAAAGCCTGGCTCCAAGTCTCTGCTCTAATTCATCCTAAAGGTGTCCTTTTGTGTTGAGGTCAGGACTCAGGCCAGTCAGGCCTGGTCATAAACTCCCTCACCCATGTCTTTATGGACCTTTCTTTGTGCACTGGTGCACAGTCATGTTGGAACAGAAAGGGACCATCCCCAAACTGTTCCCACAAAGTCTTGGTATGCTGACATCTTAAGAGTTCCCTTCAATGGAACTTAGGGGCCAAGCCCAACCCCTGAAAAACAACTTCACACCATAATCCCCCCCTCCACCAAATGATTTGGTCCAGTTATTACCAATACTTTTGGCAATATAAAGTATGTATGCTCCATTTGAGGCAGCCTGTGGAAATCTAGGTTTTTTGTTACATATTACAGCCTATTGTATACAGAGTTCCGCAGCTCAAGCAGAAATTCACACACACACACACTTGCAACAAGAGACAACCTGTCTGAAAGGAAATAACTATTATTGTGCGGTCTCTTTAGGTGACCCATAGTACTCCAAGAATCCTTTGTCATGTGTTAAATGTTATTAGCATAACAAAGATTGTAATAATATTTTAAAATGTATAAACTTTGAAAATAAATAAAAAAATCAAAATTGATGCCATACCATTATAGTTTCCCTGTAAGTGCACCACATTGAATAACCTGAACGCCAATGGGTAACAGACTCCAACATCTTGAAACTGGGGATCAGGATGCTAAATTATTCCCTCCAATCCACCAAGACATCACAGCAAATAGGATTATTTTTGGTCAAAGTTAGGACAACGGAGGCAGCTTCATTGATTGTTTGCCCACAAAAAGATGAAGCTTAAATCATACATATAACACATTAAAGGGTAACTCCACTTTTGTGGGAAAAAATACAGATCAATTAATATAGCATATACAATTCCAACAAAAGCCATTCTGTAATTAAGGCTTGGTTCACACATGTCCGGCTGCAGTTTGCAGTCCAGAGATTTTCTGTTTGCCGATTCAGATGCAAATTTTTGCCTGAATTCACACCTGAACCGGACCCAAAAACACACAGGACCCTTTTCAAAACAGCACATGCGTGAACCGGCTCAATTGAGAGTCGGTCACATTTACATGTTACGCCAATCAGTTGCTGATAAAAACGCATCCAATTCGTATATATGTGAGCCCAGCCTTAATATTTGTAAAAAAAATACCTTTCCTTTTTAAATTGCAGCTGCTGTAATTTTCTATACAATTCAGTACAATATGACAGCCTGGGGTCATTGTGTACACAGCTGGTTTACAGAAAGCCTCCAAAAATGTAATTTCCTGCTCAGATAAAGGTTTTGGGCATCCTCTGCAACAAAAATGTAATCTTTGGTCGGATGTTCCCTATGGGTTAATAAAGGGATGCAGACACGGCAACTTTCAGAACCCCAAAAGTGCACCAGCTGATTAAAATGAACAGTTTTTTCTTCATAGCAGAACAGTTATAATCTGCAAAATTTTATGTTAAAATCCTTGCAATGGACATTGCCTCACCCAGAGAGGATGTTTTTTTTTTTTTTTAAGTGGTACAACACTGATGTCGTTAAAATAAAAACCTGATGATTTAGTCAGATACATATGCCAAGACATGCTTAAGCCACACAGCACTCTCCCGGAATATTTTCTGAGGTTGTCCTCTGCTTTAAGAGAGCATATCACATTGTGACATATAAATTAATACTTCTAATAAAAGCAACCCTTGGTGCCAGTTCACACTGTTACGCTGTGAATTTGTAAAGTTTTTTCAGTCCATTCTGAGGTGCGAATTTACCGCGTTTTTACCGCGATTTGAATGCAAATTTCAGGAGTGGGCTGTGATTAATGTTCTAGCCAATAGAATCATAATGTAAAAAAAAAAAAAGGTGTTAACTTCCTGTTTTTTGTGGAGAATAGTGTGGTGGAATTCGCACATATGTGAACCATCAAATGCGATTCCAGAACGATTTACATTGATGTCTATGGAGACTAAATTCGCAACGCAGTAAACTCGCACAAGACCTTTTTTTCATCGCAACGCATAGATGTGAACCACCATCATTGAAAACAATACCTTTTTAGATGACATGCGAATCTAGTTTGTGTTTAACGCATCGCATTCGGTATCAACTCGCACAAGTGTGAACTGGCACTTAAGAAGAGGTTTCTTTAGCCCTCCAGACCGATACTTAGCCCCCGTTCACATCGGTGCGACTTGTCAAGCGATTTGACAGGTCAAATCGCATGACAAGTCGCACCCTATTTTCAGCAATGGAACTGTTCGATTAGTACAACACTGACTTTGTGATTCTGCACCTATTTGAAAAATTAGTTCTTGCACTACTTGTGGCGACTTCAGGTGTGGCTTGCATAGACATCTGTGCATGAAGTCGCACAGATGTCAGGGAGGTCGCACCTGAAGTCACACTGACATGCGGACTTGAAATTGTGCGTTTTTAAGTGAAGTCGCACAATTTCAATGCCACATTCAGTATGAACCAGGGCTTAGTCAAACAAGAGACCTAAATAACACCTAAGACTTCTTACACTTGGTCCTCAATGCTCAATGGTGAGAAATTTGGTGGCGATCACAGCAAAATGTACGTACTTTGACCTTTTGCAAAGTTGGAAAACGGGGACTGTGCTATTAAAATATAGGCAACTGTATGCAGTCTCTTATTGTTGCAACTTTTTTTGAGCCATTTGCTAAGTTTGTTGCAACATGCCCCCTACTGGTGTATATATGCATTTGCACATGCCGAGAGAGACTTTGTATAAAAAAACAAAAAATTGCAAATGCAAAAGTCCCTAGAAGACCACCCATCTTTTGTCCCAACCCAAAGATGTTCCAGCCTCTACCACACAAATGTGACCAGTTGTAGCTGGAGATGAAGTTGAAGGATCAAATCTAAAGAAAAAATGTGCACATCTGTCCTATAAAGTAGATTTACAGATCTGTAAAAGGAGATTTACCCAATGAAAATATAACATTTACCGTACTTTCTTTAATGTGTGCCAACATTGCAGAGCAACCAGCAGTGTAAAATAAAACTGTTTTGACAACCGATATTTACACCACCTACTCTATTGTAGAAATCTGCTTAGTGATGTGGACTCCTGATAGTCCTCTTTACCTGGACATTGCAGATATTTATTAAAAGTAGCTGTAGGCACATTAAATACAGCACACAATACTATAGAACATTAACCACTTTCAGAAACCTGATTCCACTTGATGGAATAGGGAGGGCACATAGCTGGAACATTTCAAAATGATGGCCAACCTTGTTTCCTGCATCAGGACCTGAGTGTACCTACTATTCTTTATTTCCCTGTATATCTTACCTAGCAGACATGTTTGTTACTTTATAGCTCTACAATTATCTTTATATTTATAACATCAGAACCTCAAAACAAATCTGCTCATTGTTTAAAATAAAGAATATTGCTGTGTTTCTTACCGTGTGCTCAGATGCAGTCTGCTCCTATCTATAGGTTTTGTAGACACAGCCTACACCTGTATACATATGGTATGCAGACATTCTAATCAGCTTAGCTGGTTTGCCCTTGTTATTTCGTCAGTGTAATTCAGTTAGTTTGGCTGCTGCAAGGCAATCCTGGTAGCCCAATAAATGTAGTCACAAGTGTAGCCATTAGATTAAATTATAGGTCTATAAAGTCCTACACCTAAGCAAATAGGACAATAAGTGCTTTTGTGCAAAGAGAATTCATTATTTTTGTGAAAATCAAAAATTGCTTTAAATTAAAGTGTTGTGTATTGTGTGTTATGTTGAGAGCTGCTTGTTATGGGACTTTAAATATAAAAATTGTGAAATAAATTTAATAACCTCACTCTCAATTCCCATAATAGTGTTTGCACTTACATCATGCAGAAATGTATAATATACACAAAAAATATCTAAATGTGCCACCAAATAAAATGTGTTTTTTCCTTTTTAACAAAAAATGTGCGATTCTCTCACCACTCTGCATACATAGCCATGAACAATATACATAGGAATGTTATATACAAATTTAAATGTGAAAAAAGTCCAATTATAATTCCAAACAAGTGATGGTTTGACACCAAATGGGTGATTGTGCTTTTTCCTCTCCACCAGAACATCATGACTCCTATAACAGGACGTCAAACAGTGCTCTAAATTTATCCTTACTGGCAGGCTTTTTCATCAGGCTAGAAGTCAAGTGTCCCTGATGACGTCAAACACTTGCTGACGAAATGCGTTGGAGGGGACATTTGGGGCACGTTACTTACGCCAGTTGGATTGCAGGTGGAATGCAAACCTGCATTTCCACATTTATTTTAAATGCCGAACCTGTTTTTATCAGTGTAAGTGCAATTTTTACTCTGTATTCAATAAATTTTAATCCACTACTCTTTGAGAGGTCCCACTCTCCTTCTCTATATGTGAGTCATATGTAGAGTCTGTTTAAAGGCGCAAGAGCGCCGTACTGTTGTTTCTGGGTGCCCCAAACAACTTTTTCAAGACCTCTGCAATTCGTCCTGGCATGCTGTCAATTAACTTCTGGGCCACATCCTGACTGATGGCGGCCCATTTTTGCATAATCAATGCTTGAAGTTTGTCAGAATATGTATGGGTTTTTGTTCACTCGGCCCTTGAGGATTGCCCACAAGTTCTCAATGGGATTAAGGTCTAGGGGAGTTTCCTGGCCATAGACCCAAAATTTGGATGTTTTGTTCCTCAAGCCACTTGGTTATCACATTTGCCTTATGGCAAGGTGCTCCATCATGCTAGAAAAGGCATTGTTCCTCAACAAACTATTCTTGGATGGTTGAAAGAAGTTGCTCTCGGAGGATGTTTTTGTACCATTCTCTATTCATGGCTTAGAAGCAACCCCACACATGAATGGTCTAAGGATGCTTTGGCATGTTGGCATGACACAGGACTTATGGTAGCGCTTACCTTTTCTTCTTTGGACAAGGTTTTTTTCCTCGGATGCCCCAAACAATCAGAAAGGGGATTCATCTGAGAAAATGACTTTACCCCAGTCCTCAGCAGTCCAATCCCTGTACTTTTGCAGAATATCAGTGGCTTCTTTGCTGCCCTTCTTGACACCAAGCTATCCACCAAAAGTCTTTACCTCACTGTGCATGACTATGTACTCACACCTGCCTGCTGCTATTCCGGAGCAAGCTCTGCACTGGTGGTGCCCCGATCCCGCAGCTGAATCCAGCTGTAGGTGACGTTCCTGGTGCTTGCTGGACTTTCTTGGGCGTCCTGAACCCTTCTTCACAAACAAAGAGGAAATATTTTTTGGGGGATTAAGTTAATTTTCATGGCAAAGAGGGACTTTGCAATTAATTGCAATTCATCTGATCACTCTTCATAACATTCTGGAGGATATGCAAATTTCCATCATAAAAACTGAGGCGGCAGACTTTGTGAAAATTTATATTTGTGTCATTCTCAAAACTTTGGCCACGGCTGTATACATATGGCTAAGGGGCAGGGAATGCCTCTATGATTGTCTGAGATTATCACTGTTATCACTGTTAGGCTAGATTTAGAAGTGCATTCAAAACCGACGCTTCTGATTCACTTTTGTATTGCTTTTTAGAAGTGATTGCCAGGTGATAAGAATAATAATTGGCAGGTGATAATCGCACATGTTTTAACCCCATTTTTGCCAAAACACATTGTGCCACAACCATGTGAATTGCACGCAATTTGCAGGGCCTTTGCGGCTCTTCCTCATTCACTTAAATTGCTCACGTTCAGGAGGCTTATCACCTGCTTAACGTGATAATTTTTACTGCAGCCACTAAACGAGGTGGCTCACTGTTCCCTGCCATTGCAGTTCAAGGAGGGCGGTTGAGGAGCACTAAAAATGTGTCTTCACCGCACGTTTTCAGTGCTCCCCAACCACACGTCTAAACTTAGCCCTAACCACTTGAGGACCTGAAGATTTTCCCCCTTAATGACCAGGCCATTTTTTGCGATACGGCACTGCGTCGCTTTAACTGACAATTACGTAGTCGTGAGACGCTCTACCCAAACAAAATTTACATATTTTTTCTCACAAATAGTGCTTTCTTTCGGTGGTATCACCGCTGTGGTTTTTATTATTTGCGCTATATACAAAGAAAGACCAACAATTTTGAAAAATAAACAATAGTTATTACTTTTTGCTATAATTAATATCCCCCCAAAAAAAGTCTTCCTCAGTTTAGGCCAATATGTATTCTTATACATATTTTTGGTAAACAAAATTGCAATAAGTGTATATTGATTGGTTTGCGAAAAAGTTATAGCGTCTAGGGAAAAGATTTATGGCATTTTTATTATTATTTTTTTTACTAGCAATGGTGGTGATCAACGATTTTTAGCAGGACTGCGACATTACGGCGGTCAGATTGGACACTATTGACACTTTTTTGGGACCATACAGCGATAAGTGCTATAAAAATGCACTGATTACTGTATAAATGTCACTGGCAGAGAAGGGGTTAACGCTAGGCGCAATCAAGGGGTTAAATGTGTTCCCTGGGAGGTGTTTCTAACTGTGGGGGCAGTGTACTGACTGGAGAAGGAGAGAGATTGCTGTTCCTAATCACTAGGAACAGCAGATCACTCTCTACTCCCCAGACAGAATGGGGATCTGTCTGTTTGACAGAATCCTGTTCTGCCTCTCTATTGAGCGATCGCAGGTGGCCGGTGGACATCGCGGCCGCCGGCCACACGCATCAGTTCCCCTGCGTGTGCCTGCTATAGCTGTTTAAAGGCCCGACGTACAGCTACAGCGATTCGCGGGACCGAGCTGACCTGCCTCAGTATAATGATGGTGGCTAGTCGTCAAGTGGTTAAAGTGGATGTAAACTTTTTGTGAAATTTGAGCTGGGCACATATATCTGCAGTGTTTTCTTATCTCTCTTCAAAGCACTAAGTCCCGTGGCTTTCTCCTGTTCCCTTCTTCTCTTATCAGCATAAGTTCTGACAAGTTCACTGACACGTGATAAAACCAGCCTGAATTTTGTGTCAGGGTGGATGCTATAAATAGATTAGCAGAAAGCTGCTTTACTCACAGGACAACACTGAAAGTCTCTTCCTATCTGGAGGGGGGGGGGTGTGCTTTTTCTCCAATCAGCTCACTCCCAGTGTAATCCAAGATTTCTCTCACAGTGCAGAACGAGGAAATTAAATTCTAACACAATCTGCACTTTCTAAACAGTATATAAAGCTGAAGACAGCAGATATACAAGGCTGTTCACTTCACTGGGTATATGTGAGGGTTTACATCCACCTTAAGGACCAATAGGGCAAAGCTGGGGATTTGCATATATCTTCAGCTGTCGATTATCTCTGGATCTACTGATTATTTTGACTTGCAGATTTTACTTCATCTGACCTCTGCATATGTATTTTATATTTATTCTAGTGCTTTGTCTTGATTGATGACAGGTTCACTTTAATGATTCAGTTTCATTGACATGCAGAATCTGATAGGGTAGTGATCTTTCTCGAATGAAATTCATTATATAAACACATTTGAGCATTTACCTTTCCCCCAAACTACCTAAACCTAGAAGAAACATTTTTTGGCAGAAATTCGATTTAAAATAATGTTTCTTTGACATCCATATTCTGTAGTGATTGTATTGTTGGTGTACGATTGAAGTTTTGTTCCAAGTCACTGAAATGAAAGAAGCCGTGGTGTTCTATGGAAGAGAATGAATATCGCGCTGAGTGTCTGTCATAGCTTAGTGCTGTTATTGGATTAGGATTTACTCTTTTCAGCTTTAAAATAGAATTACCCCGCCACGTAATATCTGTAATCCACCAGACGCGGGAGAGAAACCTACCAGGAGTAATACCATTTTCGCTAAATATCCATCACACGATGGCTCATAACAAAAACTGAACCCAAGGAAAGCAACATCAGAGCTGCCATTGGTCACTTGCCTTTAAAGACACTGGCCCCTGGAATGTCATCCTGATCCTGACTTTACTATGTGGTTATCTGCTAATCTGGAACAATTGTGTAGGATGGGAATACTTCAGACATTTAGAATTTATGGGATCAAATGAAAATGTTTGCACAGTCAATTTTAGAATTGTAGGTGTTTTAAGAGGAAGTACAGTGCATATTTTAAATGATTATTGCAGTGTTCATCTTAGAACAGAGCTCTCTAAACGTTTTAAACAATGGGCAAGTTTACTGTCCTTCAGACTTTAGGAGGACCAGTGGGAGTAGAAAATGCCTCCAGCTTGGTGGTCAATGGGAGTAATAAAATTACATTTCACCTGTGGTCAGTAGGAGGAGCAATAGCACCCCATCATTGTTATCAGTTGAAAGAATAGTGCCCCATCATTGGTATTGGTAGGAGGAATAGTGTACCATTGTTGTTGGCAGTCAAAAAAATAATGCTTTGTCATTGGCGTCAGTGGAAGGAATAGTGCCCTTCATTGGTGTGAATGGAAGGAATCATGCCCCATCATTGCTATCAGTGGCAGGAATAATGCCCCTTCATTGGTGTCAGTGGAAGGAATAGTGCCCTTCATTGGTGTGAATGGAAGGAATCATGCCCCATCATTGCTATCAGTGGCAGGAATAATGCCCCTTCATTGGTGTGAGTGGAAGGAATTGTGCCCTATTATTGATGTCAATGGCAGGAATAGTGTTCATTAGTTTCAGTGGCAGGAATAGGGCCTTATCATTGGTGTCAGTGGAAAGAATAGTGCCCCATCATTGGTGTCAGTGGCAGGAATAGTGTTCCAACATTTATATCAGTTAAAGGAAGTATGGCCCATCATTGGTACCAGTGGAAGGAATAGAGCCCCACTGTTGTCGTCAATGAGAGAAATTATGCCCCACTGCTGCTGTCGTGGAATGAATGGTGCTTCATCATTGGTGTCAATAGGAGGAAATAATGCCTAGAATCAATGAGAGGAATAGTGGCCCAAGGACCGCATAAAGGCAAGCAAAGGGTCGCATCTGGCCCTTGGGCCACAGTTTGGAGACCACTCCCTTAGAGGATAAGTGCATATTTTAGTAAAATGCATACTAGTCACGATCCCTAACAAAACTTAGCCTAGTAACCCTCCACCAGACTGCTTATCTACTCATGTAACAAGAATAGGGCCTTACTCCAAGGGTTTCCCATCTAAAAAGCTAGAGAGCAAAACCAATATGGAAATAGAGAGAGAGAGAGACAAAGAACAAAACTGAAAGTGAGAAAAGAAAGAGATGCAGAAAGAAGGGAGGGAAAGATAGATAATGAAAGAACGAGATAGAGAGAGACTGCCCTCTGCTGCCTGAATAAAACATTTTATATTCATATACATTGTTTCATAATTTCCCATGTCCTTAATCTAAATAGGTTTTACATCAATATAAGTCCTGACTGGTGAGGTTCCTCGGTGGTGAACACACTCCTTAGTGTAAGACCCTGCTGGTGGGGATTTGTGGGTGGTGAACATACTCCTCGATGCTGTTGTAATATGTAATATACAGATGTAAGACCCGGTTGGTGGCATTCCTGGATAGTGAACATACTTCCTAATGTAAGACCTTACTGGTGTGGTTTCTGGATGGTAACATATTTCTCAGTGTTAGACCTGGCTGGTGGACATCGCGGCCGACAGGCACACGCATCGGCACTTGAGTGACGCGGCGGGCACGTGCGCCCCCCCAGTGGCCAGAGGCACAAGGACGTCATATGACGGCCTCCCGGTGTTCTGCCGGGATGTGTCCCCCCTGGCGGATAATGCCCGCCCTGGACTGCGCAGGTGCAGCGCTCTAGCAAACGGAGCCTCCGAAAATGAAGAGCTTTGAGTCGGCTGTAGACTGCGCCTGCGCAATGAGCATGGGGGTGGGTGTATTACTATTATATCGTGCAAGGGGCGGGTGTATTAGTGCGGTTTTACCAAGAAAGTACACGTCTTTGCGGGGCATGTTTAAACAAATGAAGAAGCCGCATTTTAAATTGATGGACAGAGAAGATGAGGACGATATAATAGTAAAACACATCCGCCCCTTGCTGTAGTCAGCCGCCCCTTACACGATATAATAGTAATACAGCCGCCCCGTGCTCATTGCGCATTCACAGCTGTGTTAATCTTCTGCGATATTCGGAGGTCCGCTGTGCTCTGTACTGCGCAAGCGCTGCGCCGGCGCAGTATAGAGCGGGCATAATCCCCTGGGGGACAATTCTCGGCAGGACACTGGCCCTGTAGAGCCACCTTGTGGCCGTCATTCGACAATGGCCTGGGTCCCTAGTGGTTAAATTGTATTTTATTAAAAATAAAAAATAAAATCTTACACTGTATCTTTGCATTTTTTTGGGGTAATTTTTGCTTTCACAAGGGATGGACAACATTCCTTGTGATTGCATGGGCCATGACAGGTCCTCTTTATAGGGAGATATGAGGTCTTTTAGACCCCATATCTGTCCTCTGGCCTCCAAAGCATCTGATCAAACGAAGATCAGTTTGACCAGATGCTTGTTCAAGTCAGTGATGGCTTCTTTACATGAGACCGAAACTAGAAGTGATAAAATCTTCGTCACTTCTGATTTCTCACGTCACACGGTGGGAGGAATGACATCCATCCCTCTCACTGTGTCCCAGTAACTGGATGCTACTGGTCACATCTTAAAAGCAGTAAAGGCTGTGGTGGGACCCCCTTCCACTGCCTGTAAAAGTAATCCAGGGGCTTCTTGGCCACTACGATTACTTTTACTTTGTTCAGAGTCGATGGGGCTAAAAAATATCTTGATCATTGCTGTAGTGATGACCGAGATATCAACCTTCCAATCCAGTGACGATGGGAACCAGTTAAAGGGGATTGGTTTGGGGGGCAGTAAAAATGCAGCTCCTCCGCATTTTTACTGCTCCCCAAATGAAGTTTAAAGTAGCATGTTTCTTATTATCCTCAGGTTACAATTATCACACAGGCAGCACAGTAACCAGGGGCTCCATCATGGCTTTAGCATGGCTCTTTCATGGCTCTTTGTCACATGGCTGTTGGGTGCTGGCTTAGTTAACTTATGGCTGTATTGTATATAACGGACTGTAACAGTACAACCATAACAAAGTCAGCACCCAAAAGCAATGTGACACAGAGCCACTACAGAGACCCTGCTGTGCTGCCTGTGTGATGATTGTAACATGCCGTGATGTGAGAAGCATAATAGGACACAGTGAGTATTCTTTCCTCTATTCCCCACTCACTGTGTCCAGTGCAGCCACAATCTCCTCCTGCTCTTGCCTCTCAGCTGCTCAACTTCTTCACATCTGGTGAGGATTGCAGCCAGGAGCCAAACGGAGAATCACAGTATCACTCCGCCAGCCGGGACTAAAAGAAAAGTGGGCGGCATGATGTACATGCCCCCCCGAAAATGCAGAGATAGTCCCTCCGCTGTGCTCCCCTCCTGGGCCCCTGTGTTGACCAGATGAGGCCCACGAAAATAATATACCCACTCTGTAAGCAAGTGGAAGTGGGGAAAAGTTTAGAAAACTTTTTTTTTATAATTCAGTAACAAATTGTCATGATGCCCGGGCCCCACTGTGTAGCTAATCT
This sequence comes from Rana muscosa, assembly GCA_029206835.1. NCBI lineage: Eukaryota > Metazoa > Chordata > Amphibia > Anura > Ranidae > Rana > Rana muscosa. Next base: position 103,994,042 of record CM055116.1, on the reverse strand, counting down.
GGGCGGGCCCTGTACAACAGGGCTGGTTGTACTGCCCTATCAGTGGCCCTGGGTGAACATACTCCTCATTGAAAGACTTGGCTGGCATGTGTTAATTCTGGAAAATGCCTATAAAGTATTGTATAGGTGGTATTACACCCCGGCGAGATTGGCTCGCTTTATACCAAATTATTCTCCACTTTGTTTTCGGGGGTGCTCCCAGGAGGGCTCCATGGCACATATCTGGTGGTCATGCCCGCGGGCGTGCAGACTGTGGATTAGGGTTTTCACTCTCCTCCGTAATCTATTTCAGATCAACATTAAAAGGGACCCTTATGTAGCTCTCCTTGGTAAGCCCATCGAGGAACTATTGCGTCCAGAAAGGCAATTGGCAATTGGCCATCTTTTTACTGCAGCTAGGTTGACAGTTGCAAGAGCTTGGAAGACCCCCACACTTAGCTTTGAAGCAGTCAAAAACCGCCTGAACGATGTCATGGTTAACGAGAAACTAACGGCTATTCTTTCTGATACGCATGACAAGTTTCTTAAGGTCTGGCAACCATGGATCACATACCACCACCCTTCTAGGTTTGACGTTGCTTTACTATCACTATAGGACTCCTCTTGCGCGCACCCCGTGGACCTCCTGCTTTCCTCTTCTTTTCCTCCCTCTTCAGCTTCTACTCCCCTTCTTGTTACGCTCAATTTTTTTTTTGTATTTCATTTCTCTCCCTCTTTCTCCATTTCTCCTTTGCTTTTTTTTTTCTTTCCCCTCTTTCATATAGTCACTTATTTTGCTGATAACCCTTTCTAACCTTTCTAAAGGATACTAACCTTCAGGTTTTCTTGTTGTGCATTATATGTTCACTCAACAGGTTTATAGACAGCCGGGCATGGCTCGGGTTTTGGACCATTTGGTCTTATGGTTTATTTTAATTTCTTCCTTTATTTGTGTATAGCATAGGATCGCGGCTCATGCTTCCTTAATGTTGATAAGGGCCTCCAAGCCCGGATCTGTTTTGTATTTTGTATGCTATAACACGCTATTGTAAACCTGCTCTGTCGGTTTGTATGACAATAAACCTTTTTGTAAAAGAAAGACTTGGCTGGAGGGGTTCCTGGATGGTAAACATAGTCTGCATTGTAAGACATGTCTGGTGGGTTTCCTGAATGGTGAACATACTCTTTAGCATAAGGCCCCATGCACACAGGGCGTTTTTACAGCCGCTTTTTTTAGAGCTTAAAAACGCCTGTCCATGTTTTGTAAACATTTTTTGACCTTTTAAAAAAAAAAAAAAAAAAATCCCGGACCTCAAAAACGCAAATCGCGGCGTTTTCGCGGCGTTTTTTGCGCGTTTATGCGCGTTTAATAGCGTCAGGCGTTTTTGCAGCTTAAACCTGGAGCTCCAGAACGCACTGGAATTGGGTTTTTTTTGCAGCTGGAAAACGCCTATGCCACTTGGAGCTCATAAAAGCTCTAGTGTGCATGACACAATAGAATAACATGGATGGGCGTTTTGAAGCTGTAAAAAAAAACGTCTAAAGCTGCTGTTAGCAGCTGCAAAAACGCCCTGTGTGCATGGGGCCAAGACTGTACTGTTGAGGTTCCTGAATGGTGAACATACTCCTCAGTGCAAAACTTAACTGGTGGGTTTCTTTAATGGTGAACATACTCTTATTGTAAGACCCTGCGGGTGGGGTTCCGGGATGAAACAATAAAAAATATTGAATAAACAAGTGTCCATAAAGTGTGAACAACTGGTGCTGTTTTAAATAGTGCAGATGAATTCCTTGATGAACATCCAGTAACGGAGTATAATTGATGTGCGTTTTGATCACCCTAGTGCACCTCCACCGATATTGATATAAAATGCCTCCTTACCAGAGGTCTAGACTCCAAATTATAAGAGTCTAGACAGGCGTGAAATGCAAGTATAGAAGGTCCAATCAGCTTCCTCTATTATATTGCAGGTGGTGGTACTGTTATGGCTGATAGTAAAAATTTACTCCCATAGTAGGGCCCATGAAGGAGAGATAAAACAGCTGTAGTGTAAAACCGCTTAACTGTCTATTAAAAGAAATTAGTGCTAAACACTTACAGAAATCCGGTAAAAACAAGCAATACTAAATCCAAGACATCCCAGAAGTCGATCGACCAGTATACAGGATTGGTGTGCGTGGTACCTCACGGACATGGACTCCAACTGACGTGTTTCGTTAGAATTAAGGTCTTCTGGAGCAAACATACTCTGTGTAAGACCTGGCTGGTGGGGTTCCTGAATGGTGAACATAGTCCTCATTGTAAGACCTAGCTTGGCGGAAGAAGGGTGACACCTATTGTGGAAAAGAATGCCAGCCAGGTGGCAAATGTAGGTGTAAGAGTACCAATGTACAGCAAGAATTAACGAGTACTGATGGGACCTACCTCTCGTCTGTTGCTCTGCAATACATTTTGCGGGCACACAGCAAGTTTTATTCACTTTCACACTGTTTTCACTTTTTATTTTTGTATGTATTCATGGTGGGGGGGCAGCTACTTTCCCTTCCTGTTTGTTGTCCCGAATAGGAAGTGAGGTCAAATCTCACCAACTCTCTCTCATACAGACAAAAAAAAAACAACCTGGCTAGATTTTCTGGCCTGTTTCCTCACTGAACCCCAGGTTTATTTATAAACAATAAGGGCCGATTTACACTGGTGCATTTAACTCACACTTTCTGATGAGCAAAAAACACGTGCCTGAAGATGGTATTTTTGAAGAATACAACTTGCCTGTTTTTTAGTGCATTTTAATGTATTGGGTACCCCAAAGAAGCCAATGATAATGCATCAAAACGCATATGACAAGCCTTGGTCATTGGCCGTTAACCCTATCCATCCCAAATTGTACATTCAAAAAAAACATGTCACTGTACAAAGGCAATGCACATTGACACATGACAATGCACCTGCCAGACTACAAAAATGCACACAATCTAAACAGCCCTTAATGTCTGAGTCTGATCGCAAAACAAGCTGTTTCTGTAAATATAAATGTCAGAAAGTAACAGATGAATGCATTTGTTACTGTTTGTTAAAAAGACAGTGACAATGATAATAATGCGTGTTGTTCCTTTACATTTCCAGAGAATCCGTGAACTTGAAGATAGGATAGAACTTCAAAAACGACAGCTGAAAGAGATAGAAGAAAAGGTAAAGGAGTGTCACTTGCACATTATTGTATTAAGCATTTGGTGTAAGTGATGTGATGTGTCTGAGTGGCTGGTGTGTAATTTACTAATTAGACCATTAGGATGCTCTGAGCAAAGCACATATTTAGATCCGGAAAATAAAGCAGTGGTGACCGTGTTACAGAATGTCAGGGCCCAGGGAATATATGTGACTTGCTTACAGAGCCAGGCTACTAACCCCACACTTTCATATATTAATTGAAAGAAAGATAAATGCTATGAAATGTCCACACTGAACTGCTTGTGAATCATTCTTATTACGTTCCGTATGGCACTAAACAAGACATTCTATTTATAGAAAATCCTTAACTTACAGTGGGGAAAATTATTATTTGATCGCCTGCAGATTTTGTAAGTTTGCCCACTTACAAGGAAATTAAGGGTCTATAATTTTTATCATAGATGTATTTTAAATGATAAAGACAGAATATCAAGCAAAACTCCAGAAAAAAAACACATGATACAAATATAAATTGAGTTGCAGTTTAGCGAGTAAAATAAGTATTTGATCCCCTACCAACCAACAATAATTTCACAGGCTGGCTATAGTACAGTGGATCTAAAAAGTCTACACACCCCTGTTAAAATGTCAGATTTCTGTGATGTAAAAAAAAATGAGACAAAGATGAATCATTTCAGAACTTTTTCTACCTTTTAATGTGACCTATAAACTGTACAACTCAATTTAACAACAAACTGAAATCTTTTAGGTGGAGGAAAGTAAAAATAAAATAATATGGTTGCATAAATGTGCACACCCTTAAACTAATACTTTGTTGAAGCACCTTTTGATTTTATTACAGCACTCAGTCTTTTTGGGTATGAGTCTATCAGAATGGCACATCTTGACTTGGCAATATTTTCCCACTCTTCTTTGCAAAAACACTCCAAATCTGTCAGATTGCGAGGACATCTCCACTTCAGATCTCTCAACAGATTTTCAATATGATTCAGGTCTGGGCTCTGGCTGGGCCATTCCAAAACTTTAATCTTCTTCTGGTGAAGACATCCCTTTGTTGATTTGGATGTGTGCTTTGGGTTGTTGTCATGCTGAAAGATGAAGTTCCTCTTCATGTTCAGCTTTCTAGCAGAAGCCTGAAGGTTTTGTGCCAATATTGACTGGTAATGGGAGCTGTTCATAATTCTCGCTACCTTGAATAAGGCCTCTGTTCCAGCTGAAGCAAAACCGCCCCAAAGCATGATGCTGCCACCAACATTATTCACTGTGGGTGGGTATGGTGTTCTTTTGGTGATGTGCAGTGTTTTTGCACCAAACATATCTTTTGGAATTATGGCCAAAAAGTTCAACCTTGGTTCCATCAGATCATACCACATTTTCCCACATGCTTTTGGGAAACTTCAGATGTGTTTTTGCAAAATTTAGCTGGGCCTGGATGTTTTTCTTGGTAAGAAAAGGCTTCCGTCTTGCCACTCTACTCTATAGCCCAGACATATGAAGAATACAGGAGATTGTTGTCACATGTACCACACAGCCAGTACTTGCCAGATAATCCTGCAGCTTCCTGCACCAGTTTTCTTCTCATCTTTTCATCAATTTTGGAGGGACGTCCAGTTCTTGGTAATGTCACTGTTGTGCCATATTTTCTCCACTTGATGATGACTGTCTTCACTGTGGTCATGGTATATCTAATGCCTTGGAAATGATTTTGTACCCTTCTGACTGATACCTTTTAACAATGAGATCCCTCTGATGCTTTGGAAGCTCTCTGCGGACCATGGCTTTTGCTGTAGTATGCGACCAAGAAAATGTCAGGAAAGACCTACTAGAACAGCGGAACTTTATTTGGGGTTAATCAGAGGCCCTTCAAATGACAGGCGTGCACTGACTGTACTAAAGGTACAGGTCGACTTTGACACATTGAGGAGCCAATGGATGGTGCCATGTATTGTAAAATCTTGGATGAGGACCTTCTTCCCTCACACTAAAGATGTGTTGTGGATGGGTCTTCCAGCCTGACAATGACACAAAACATACCGCTAAGGCAATAAAGGAGTGGCTCAAGAAGAAGCACGTTCAGGTTATGCAGTGGCCTAGCCAGCCTTCAGATCTTAATCCTATAGAAAATTTATAGAGGGAGCTGAAATTTTCAAGTTGCCAAGCGATAGCCAAGAAACCTTAGGGATTTAGAGAAAATCTGTAAAGAAGAGTGGACCAAAATCTCTCATGAGACGTGTGCAAACCTGGTAACCAAGTACTGTACAAGAAACTTCTTACCTCTGTGCTTGCCAACAAGGGTTACTCCACCAAGTACTAAGTCATGTTTTGCTTGGGGATCAAATACTTATTTTACTCATGAACTTAAACTCAATTTGTATCATGTGTTTTTTCAGGAGTTTTTGTTGACATTCTGTCTTTATCATTTAAAATACACCTATAATAAATATTATAGACCCTTCATTTATTTGTAATTGGACAAACTTACAAAATCTGAAGGTGATCAAATAATTATTTTCTCCACTGTATACCGATTCCAGACAAAAAGTGCCAGAATACCACTTTGTACTGTGATTGTTGTAACAAAATAAAGCTGAAAGGAGATATTTGATGAACAGGACCCATCTGTAGTAGTATCATCAGCCTTGAACCTGTCTACTATGTCTCTCAGCATGAGATGTCCTAGAGCAAGGGTCTCCAAACTGTGGCCAGGGGTCAGATGCAGCCTTTTGCTTGCTTTTATCCTGCCATTTGGACCATTTTTCTCCCACTGACACCAACAAAAGGGCACAATTTCTCCCACTGACACCAATGATAGGGCACAATGTCTACCAATGACACCAACAATGGGGCACAGTCTGTACCCCTAAATTCTGAAGCACAGAAAATTGGCCCTTTGTTTAGAAGTTTTGGAGACCCCTGGTCTAGAGACAAAGGTGCAGTTTATGGATGAGCTCAAGTGCGTTTGGATCATAGTCTGAACCCACATGAATGAGCCCGCCAGGAAGCTGCCACTGTACTATACCAATCATAAGCAACAGAGGCATTCCCCACCCCGCCTCAGCACCTACACCCACCCCCTGTATGAGCAGAACTGTGGGTGGGACCCAGCAGGCCCACCTGCAAAAAACTACTGGAGGGGGCGGATACAAGACAAGTCCCCCTGCACAAAAAGAGCAGCAGTGATCGGTCTTTATTACAGGAAACTTCTGCTCAAAGATAAAATTACACACTAAATTACACTAATACACAAACAAGTAAGAATACACATGACAATATTTGCTTATCCTGGAATTCAAACTTAATTCTTTTATTTCCATGCTTTTTCGATTTTTGTTTTTTTAATGCCATTTAGGATTTTCTGTGGCATTTTAAAATAGATAGCCAAAACCATGTGATTACCAAGTCAAAGCTGTCATGGAGACCAAGGGATCAGAATCAGAGGTCATTTTTCCATTTCTTCTTGATCACTAGTCCTCCTGAACATGTTCTCTTGGCCTAAAGCCAACCAAACATGGATCAAAGTTTGGCCGGTTCAGCAGGGACTGGCTGAATTTCAATCCATGTATTGGCAGGTTGATTGTACACAAGTTGATCCATCGATCGACTTGGGTACAACCAGCCTGTCAGATTTTTCTACATGTGATTACTGCCAGCAGCTATAGCCACTAGCAATAATCATTGTATTCTGCCACTGGGAAGGCTCCCTGTGCCCCCTACTGGCAGAAAATAGCGCTGCGGGAGGCATTCCCCCATTAACACTTACTGTGCTGATGGGGGAATCAAGTGAATTTCTTTTCACCTATGGTGGAAGGAAAGAGAATCAATTAATCTATGCCTTGCCTTACAGTGTATCTCTAGGCAAAACCTTGGGGTGAGTTAGAGTTGTCCACAGAACAAGAGATAAGGGGAAATTTGCTAATAGGGACACCAGCTGTCTAAGATGGGAATTCCTCTTTCGGAGATTGCCTCTAACTTCCTGTTGCATCTCTGGAACTGCAAGGAAAATTTCCCCAATGGTACAGAGACAGCAAAAGAATAACCTGGCATGGATTTTAACCCTATCCTACTTTATCCCAAACTAAAACAAAGCTTTTGGCTATAGATAAACCTTAATAATTTGTTTATTTTATTTAATGAGGCAAGAAGAATTGCAGTGAGACAAAGCGACCATTTAGACTTACATTTTATTTTAACACATTTCTAATTGTAATCGGATCAGCAACAAAATGTATTGGTTGCCATAGGTTACTCCACGTTGCATATCCCACTCTGCTTTATTGACAGGTTTTTCTAATTTGTCATTAGAATTTTCTGACCACTTACACTGAGTTAAAAGTTTAAATAAACTTTATTTGGCTTGTCATGTTATGTCCTCTCTTATTTGTTTGTGTTCTGCTTCTAGTACTGATCCAAGTACACCATAGATGTGCTGTTTAAAATCTGGCCTAGATTTAGAATTTAGAACTTGGAGGTTATTTGGAAGTTATTGATGGGTAAAACCCTCACAGAGCATAAGATCAGTCGTTTCTCAAAGTAAAGAAAGTTGTAGCTTTGAAACATCTCATGATGTTTAATAGAAGATTTATTGGAGGGTAGATATAGGTAGCGCAGCTGTGGATGGTTCCAAAGCAGCAGATAATGCATCCTTCATGTGTAATCCATTTTAAATTTGCTTTTAGATTTTTAGTTAAAGCCCAACCAAATCTTCCCTTTTTAGTTTTGATTAAAGTGGACAAGGACCAGAATCCTTGCAGGTTTTACTATTATCCTGGGCTACATTAAGGGGGTTTTCCCATATTTACTGTCCCAGTAACAGAAGTTTTACCAAACAAAGAGATGGTAAATCTTCAAATACTAAAACATCAGACACAAATTAAAATGTATTCTTTGTTTCATTTTATCACATTTCCAATATTAAAAGGATTATTCTGTAATTTTAAGGAAGTGGGCAGAGCTATGCAAATCATTCCATTATGCCCTATCATCCAAACGAACAGCTGGTGTCAGGTGCAAATATGGCCTAATATTATAGAGCAATATACAGTGCATTGAAAAAGTATTCACTTTTTCCACATTTTGTCATGTTACAACCAAAAACGTACCGTATATACTCGAGTATAAGCCAAGTTTTTCAGCCCTTTTTTTAGGGCTGAAAGTACACCCCTCGGCTAATACTCGAGTCAGTACCTGAAAATCTTATTATACTGTGGCTGGCGTCCATTGTTTAAATATCGCGGCTTTCTCCTGGTCCCTTCCGTGATGGGCGTTTCCAGCAAACACTGTGTTGAGTGTTCCGCCTATCACGGAGGTCTTCTCATTCTCGGACTCCGTTTCCCAGCAGACACTGTGTTCAGTGTTTCCGCCTATCATGGACGTTCTCTTGTCCGAGGATGAAAAGACGTCCGTGATTGGCGGAACACTGAACACAGTGCCTGCTGGGAAACGGAGTCCGAGAATGAGAGGTCCTCCGTGATAGGCGGAACACTCAACACAGTGTTTGCTGGAAACGCCTATCACGGAAGGGACCAGGAGAAAGCTGCGAGATTTAAACAATGGACGCCGGCCGCAGTATAAGAAGATTTTCAGGTACACTGACTCGGGCACAGGGAGGCTGCAATGGACACAGTGAGGTTGGGCACAGTAAGCTGGCAATGGGCACAATAAGGTGGCACAGTGAGGTGGCAATGGGCACAGTGAGGTGACAATGGGCACAGTAAGGTTGGGCAAGTGGCACAGTGAGGTGGCAATGGGCACTTTTCCCCCCCTAGGCTTATACTCGAATACTGAATACGTTTTCCCAGTTTATTGTGGTAATATTAGGTACCTCGGCTTATACTCGGGTCGGCTTATACTCGAGTATATACGGTAAATGTATTTTATTGTGATTTTATGTGAATGGACCAACACAAAGTGGCACATAATTGTGAAGTGGGGGGAGAATAATAAAGTTTTCAAAATGGTTTACAAATAAGTATGGGATGCATTTGTATTAAGCCCCCCCCCCCCCCGCGAGTCAATACTTTGTAGAACCACCTTTCACTGCAATTAGAGCTGCAAGTCTTTTTGGGGATGTCTCCCACCAGCTTTGCACATCTATAGAGTGACATTTTTGCCCATTCTTCTTTGCAAAATAGCTCAAGCTCTGTCAGATTGGATGGAGAGCAAGATTCTCATTTGGATTTAGGTCTGGACTTTGAGTGGGCCATTCTAGCACATAAATATGCTTTGATCTAAACCATTACATTGTAGCTCTGGCTGTATGTTTTTGAGTTGTTGTCCTGCTGGAAGGTAAACCCCCTCCCCAGTCTCAAGTCTTTTGCAGACTCTAACAGGTTTTCTTCTAAGATTGCCCTGTATTTGGCTCCATCCATCTTCCCATCAACTCTGACCAACTTCCCTGTCACTGCTAAAGAAAAGCATCCCCATTACATGATGCTGCCACCACCATGTTGCACGGTGGGGGTTGTGTGTTCAGGGTAATGTTCAGTGTTCGTTTTCCACCACACATATCATTTTGCTTTTAGACCAAAAAGTTAAATTTTGGTCTCATCTGGCAAGAGCACCTTCATGTTTGCCGTGTCCCCCACATGGCTTCTTGCAAACTGCAAAAATTACTTTTTATGGCTTTCTTTCAACAATGCTGTTCCTTTTGCCTCTTTTCCATAAAGGGCAGATTTGTGGAGTGCATGACTAATAGTTGTCCTGTGGACAGATTCTCCCACCTGAGCTGTGGATCTCTGCAGCTCCTCCAGACTTACCATGGGCCTCTTGACTGCTTCTCTGATTAATGCTCTTCTTGCCCGGCCTGTCAGTTTTGGTGGACGGCCATGTCTTGGTAGGTTTGCAGTTGTGCCATATCTTTCCATTTTCGGATGATGGATTGAACAGTGCTCTGTGAGATGTTCAAAGTTTGGGATATTTTTTTAAAACTTCACCCTGCTTTAAACTTCTCCACAACTTTATCCCTGACCTGTCTGGTGTGTTCTTTGGCCTTCATGATGCTGTTTGTTCACTAAGGTTCTCCAACAAACCTATGAGGGCTTCACAGAACAGCTTCATTCATCCTGACTTTCAATTACACACAGGTGGACTCTATTTGCTAATTAGGTGACTTCTGAAGGCAATTGGTTCTACTAGATTTTAGTTAGGGGTATCAGAGTAAAGGGGGCTCAATACAAATGCACGCCACACTTTTCAGATATTTATTTGTAATAAAATTTGAAAAACATTTATCATTTTCCTTTCACTTCACAATTATGTGCGACTGTGTGTTGGTCTATCACATTAATCCCGATAAAATACATTTAACATTTTTGGTTGTAACATGACAAAATGTGGAAAATTTCAAGGGGCGTGAATACTTTTTCCAGGCACCATATTCCAAACTGCATACATCTGTTTCAGGCTATGTGGCCATAAATAGTGCAGTGGATAGAAACCATAACTTCTAGGGAGTAGGACTTGGGACCAAACGAGACAGTATACCAAAACAAGTTAGGGTGGCATAAGACTAAAGAAATCCGTACATAGCACAGTAAAAAAAAATCATAAGGTGTTCACATGTCTCATTCTGTCATACATCCTAAATATAAGTAGATTATTCCTAATTTCAGGACAATAGGTACACCATACAAACCTTTCCAAGGGCTTTAGGTCTTGTTTGTTGAATAATGGAAGATTCAACCACCCATCGGCTGTTATATCTTTTTTTGTGTCCCTGTTGCAGATTTTCACTCACTTGGTAAAATTGTTGTCACCAGGAAAGAAAGTAATGAGAAATCTCTAATGTAAATCCTACGCAGCAGAAAGAAAAAACCATCAGGGGTTCTCATACTTCCATACAATAAAAAAAAAAATAGGTTTTGTCTGGACATACATTAAGGGCATATATCAAAATATGGTTGTTCTAAAAAAAAATCTTTAATATGACCAATATTTAAACACCACTAGTTAGACTACAAATGACATAGTCCATTGTAGTCTAATTAGTTGTGTTTAAATATTGGTATTTATTCATTATTATGTCACCAGACTCTGGATGAGTGAGAGGCTTGTAGGCCCATGTGGTAGTTCTGTTAGATAATTTTTCATTACTCAACAACAATAGTGAGAAAAAGTTTAATTTCCTTAACTGAATTGGATTTTCCTTACTGATCATAATTTGAAACACACATTAATTTAGTGATCAAATGACCCATTTAGTGCATTGATGAATCAATCGCTATATCAGACGATCTTGTTGTTCCCAGTATGTTTGGTGTATGAATGATGCTCTTCTTGTAGAAATATTGTACAAAGCTATGAAACTTACTTCTCTGCTTCTCACTGCATTTCTTCTTTTTTCTTTTTTCTGTTTTATTTTGATCTTATTTTATAGTTTTTGTTCCTTTTTTTGTTTTTCTCACTAGCATTCATTCTGTGGCCTTAATGATCTATTCCAGCAAACAAAGATGGTTGGTATTTACTGAACATTATTTTTATTTGATACTTACTGATTCCTGCGCCATCTACTTTGCAATACTTATAGCAGAAGAGCTATTGATGCTCTTTGATACTTGTGGGATTTTTTTAGTTTTCAATTAAAATGAGAACGTTTATTGGATCTGTCAGGTTTTTTATTGCTGTCGGTGTCCCTGCAGGGGAGGTTGACCCTCTCTGTTTGACCTGGTGACCACAGTAAATGGAACTGAAAGTGAGGGAAAATCCCCCAACAGGGGCACTTGCTCCAGTGACAGCTGTTTAAAAGAAGATCTCTTCTTGCTTCCTCGTGCAACTTGGAACAGGAAGTGAAGGGAAATCTCCTCCATGGTACACAGATGCCAATAAACAAGCTGAGAGGGGGATAAAACATTCCCTTCTCTATCCAAAATAAACAAACAATATTTTTGGCCTAAGGTTTACTTAAAGTGGTAGTCCACCCAAGGGTGATTTTTAATTTCTAGAAGATGTATGATTGGCTGAATCACTTGCAGAATTTGTAGATGTTTGGGTGCTCCAGGGGCAAGATATCCACCCTTCAGTCCTTGTCTTACTTTCAATCCAAATGTGTGTGTGTGTGTGTATATATATATATATATATATATATATATATATATATATATATATATACACACACACACACACACACACTATAGTGCCAAAAGTGTTGGGACGCCTCCCTTTACACGCACATGAACTTTAATAGCATCCCAGTCTTAGTCCGTAGGGTTCAATATTGAGTTGGCCCAACCTTTGCAGCTAAAACCGCTTCAACTCTTCTGGGAAGGCTGTCCACAAGGTTTAGGAGTGTGTCTATGGGAATGTTTGACCATTCTTCCAGAAGCGCATTTGTGAGGTCGGGCACTGATGTTGGGACTCTAATTCATCCCAAAGGTGTTCTATCAAGTTGAGGTCAGAACTCTGTGCAGGCCAGTTAAGTTCCTCCACCCCAAACTCGCTTATCCATGTCTTTATGAACTTTCCTTTGTACACTGGTGTGCAGCCATGTTGGAACATGAAGAGGCCATCCCCAAACTGTTCCTATGAAGTTGGGAGCATGAAATTGTCCAAAATTTCTTGGTATGCTGACGCCTTAAGAGTTCCCTTCACTGGAACTAAGGGGCCAAGCCCAACCCCTGAAATACAACCCCACACCATAATCCCCCCTCCACCGAATGATTTAGACCAGTGCACAAAAATAGGTCCATAAAGACATGGATGAGCAAGTTTGGGGTGGAGGAATTTGACTGGCTAGCAGATTTCTGACGTCAACCTGATAGAACATCTTTGGGATGAATTAGAGCGGAGACTGTGAGCCAGGCTTTCTCATCCAATATCAGTGCCTGATCTTACAAATGCGCTTCTGGAAGAATGGTGAAACATTCCCATAGACACTCCTAAACCTTGTGGACAGCCTTCCCAGAAGAGTTGAAGCTGTTATTGCTGCAAAGGGTGGGCCAACTTAATATTGAACCCTACGGACTAAGACTGGGATGCCATTAAAGTTCATGTGTGTGTAAAGGCCTTCTGAAGCAACCGGCACTCACAGTATGCATCTAGGCAGCCTGCCGTCCGGTCCTCCTTAGCAACCAGAGAGGACATATGCACTTAGGCAGCTGCCATCCTGTCCTCGTTTTAACTCTTAACCCACTTTGAGCCCGTAATAGGAGGGCAACCAAAAAAGTGTCTCTACCCATCCCACTTCTGACACAACTGAACTGTAGGGGTTAAATTATACTATAGGTCTTCCCGTCACCTACCTTGACTTCAGGGCCCTAAAAAGTCCTGCTTAATCAGACACGCACACAATGGAGTGGCGGGCAAATACTTTTTTGGGGGGGCGTGGCTCATCATCTCGCTGCTAGGCTATTTTTGAATTTATAAGTTCCTCATTTATTTTCACTTTTACTATATAACTTGCTCAATGTACTTAGATCAAACAGCTACAAAACAGAACCTAAAGTAGCACTCTACAGCCTAAAATATTATTCATCATTATATTAAATAATCATTTAACCCTTCAATCTCACCACCAGAGTCCTTGAGAGATAAGAATTTGTTAGGTGGTTTAACTCTTTAGCACCTTGGGTGGACTGATTCTTTAACTGCTACATAATAGAAAAATAGTAAAAATGAACCAGTGCTTATACTGTTGGGGTGGTTTAAATCAACAGTGAAAAAAAAACATTGATGTAGATTGTAGACCATGACAACCAGTAAGAAACAATCTCTCAACTAAACTGCCTTCAGTATGTCAGGGTCACCTGTGGCCAGGTGACAGATGCACACCGTAGGGGGACAGGAGTGCACCGCGAGGTAGTGAACCCTATGGCTGGCTTCTGTGGGTAGGAAACTGGGTGGTTGTGGAAAGCGGGACCAGAGGAGCACAACCGGGATCCCAACGGAAGCGAGAGCCAAGATTCCCCAGGGCGCGGAGTCTAAGACACAGCTGGTCTTCTCCAGGGCCTCTAGTGGTGAGGATGTTACGCTGCAGGCTGGGACCAGGTCGCGGCCCCTGGAGTTTCCTAGCTCACGCCCCGTAGGATAAGGGGAAGCAGCGGCACACGATAGAGAGAACCGAATAACAAGCCGAAGGTCAGGGGCCACAAGCAGACAAGGATAACGAAGAACGAGCCGAAGGTCAAGGGTCACGAGCAGACAGGGATGGTCGGGGACAAGCCAATAACGTAACAGAGAGACAGACGTAGCACACGGCAGGCAGGAACCCAAACACACAATGCCTAACAAACACGTTGATCAGCAAAGCAGGCTTGCAGTGCACAGGTTAATATAGTGTTCAGTGATAGGGCCTGGGGTGGAGTCAGGCTGGGAGGAGATTATAAAGGAAGCCAGGTGAAGGAGGTCTGGTCTCTAGATGAACACATGAGGAGGAAGGTAAGATGGCAGACAAACACTACTGCATATCCATGACAGTACCCTCCCTCTTATGGGCCCTCCCCCGCCTGGACCCAGGCTTAAAGGGAAATCTCTGATGAAACCTTCTCAACAGATGAGGTGCAGCGACATCAGATGCAGCGATCCAAGACGCCTCCTCAGGACCAAAACCTCTCCAATGCACAAGGTACTGAAGAATGCCTCTGCAGAGCCGAGAATCCAGAACTTGTCTAACCTCGTACTTAAGATTATCCTCAGAGACTGAAAACGAGGTAGGGAGATGACAAGAAGATCTATTGAGGACCAAAGGCTCTCTAGGAATAAGCAAGGGCATGAGACGATCAACAGGAATCTGAGGAGGGTCCCCTAGACCCTTAAAGGGGAACTGGTCATCTTGCACAGGACCATCAGACTGGGCAGATGTCAGTGGAACCCTGAAGTCAGGTTGGTTAGAAGGTGACATGTCGCCGGAGTCAAGCTGAATAGCTGAAGGACAAGCAGAATGTCCCGAACAAGAAAAAGTGAGAGGCTCACTGGGCATGGGCTGGACTGGCATAACTAGTACAGAGGCAGAGTGAATAGCTGAGTCAGGTGTAGCGACTACCTGAATCGCATCGCAAGACGTAGCGACTGCAGGACTTGTAGACAAGCTAGCCTGGCTGTGCGTCCAAGGGTGGTTAGGGACAGAGAAATGTAAATGGTTATGCAACCTGGAATGAATGACCGGCTCAGATTCACAGGGGGCAACCTTGGGTAGGCAGGACGAGGAACAGGAGGGACCCCAAGCCAGGATCTGTCCAGTAGTCCAGTCCACATGAGGAGAATGGAGCTGTAACCATGGGAGACCCAAAATTATAGGCGTTGAGGCCTTGGGTAAGATAAGGAAGGATATCCACTCCTGGTGGAGTGTACCCACCGACATCTTAACAGGGAGGGTCTGGAAGCGGATAGGTCCCCCTGGGAGAACAGTACCATCAATCGCCAAGACCACCAATGGCGTGGTGAGGGGCAAAAGAGTAAGTCTCATGGACGATGCGATTTCCCAGTCCATGAAATTACCAGCGGCTCCGGAATCCAGATATGCTGAGACCGAATGAGAAGAAGCACCAACATGAAGGAACACAGAAAGCAGAAGACGAGAAGGGGAAGGTGATATTTCTGGGTCCAATACTCCACTTTCCAGATGAAGTGGACCCGGACGTTTTTCTGGACAAAGAGAGCAAGTGTCACGAAAATGACCTTTGCCCCCACAGTAAAGACACAGACCAAGAGTTCTGCGCCTAGCACGTTCCTCGGGGGATAGCCTGGTCCGACCCAGCTGCATGGGTTCCTCAGCTGGTAGGAGATGCTCTACGGGTCGAAGAGAGGGGAGCTCAGGCTGACTAAGAACCAAGGAGTGCTGGCGTTGCTTTTCTAAGGTCCTCTCCTGAAAGCGAATATCGATCTGGTTACACAAGGAGATAACGCCGGCCAGATCAGTGGGGATGGTTCTTCCTGCTAATTCATCCTTCACTCTATCAGACAGGCCATGCAAAAAGGTTGCGACTAAGGCCTCATTGTTCCAGCTCAACTCAGCCGACAGTATGCGGAAATGAAGGGCATACTGTCCCACAGAAGCGGACTCTTGGCGGAGACGTAAAAGGGTGCTGGCCGCTGAAGAGACACGAGCCGGTTCTTCGAAGATATTCCGAAAAAGTTTCAAGAAGCCAGACAGGCTAGAAACCACTGGATCATTCAGTTCCCACAGAGGGGCTGCCCAGGCTAAAGCTTCACCAGAGAGGAGGGAAATGATATAGGCTACCTTAGCCCGATCAGACAGGAAGTTTTGGGGCTGGAGCTCAAAATGAATTGTGCATTGACTAAGGAACCCCCTGCAAGCCTTGGAGTCCCCAGAGAAACGGGACGGAGCTGGCAGTTGTAGTGAGTGTGTGGCTGCGACTGGTGCAATAGGTGCAGCCGCTGGTTGTATTTGAGGTTGCGGATTCAGGGTTCCCAAGGAGGCCTGAAGCTGCTCAAAGCGAGAAGCCAGATCCTGGAGGAATCGCATCACCTGGGTCTGATTTGATTCCTGGGTCTCAAGTCTGCGAACTATGCCCTGCAATGGAT
Organism: Rana muscosa; assembly: GCA_029206835.1. Lineage (NCBI taxonomy): Eukaryota > Metazoa > Chordata > Amphibia > Anura > Ranidae > Rana > Rana muscosa. The sequence continues at coordinate 103,977,397 of CM055116.1, read as the reverse complement.
CATCCGCGGGAAGCGGGATGTCAGCCGGGTTCATGGCTGATCAAACTGTCAGGGTCACCTGTGGCCAGGTGACAGATGCACACCGTAGGGGGACAGGAGTGCACCGCGAGGTAGTGAACCCTATGGCTGGCTTCTGTGGGTAGGAAACTGGGTGGTTGTGGAAAGCGGGACCAGAGGAGCACAACCGGGATCCCAACGGAAGCGAGAGCCAAGATTCCCCAGGGCGCGGAGTCTAAGACCCAGCTGGTCTTCTCCAGGGCCTCTAGTGGTGAGGATGTTACGCTGCAGGCTGGGACCAGGTCGCGGCCCCTGGAGTTTCCTAGCTCACGCCCCGTAGGATAAGGGGAAGCAGCGGCACACGATAGAGAGAACCGAATAACAAGCCGAAGGTCAGGGGCCACAAGCAGACAAGGATAACGAAGAACGAGCCGAAGGTCAAGGGTCACGAGCAGACAGGGATGGTCGGGGACAAGCCAATAACGTAACAGAGAGACAGATGTAGCACACGGCAGGCAGGAACCCAAACACACAATGCCTAACAAACACGTTGATCAGCAAAGCAGGCTTGCAGTGCACAGGTTAATATAGTGTTCAGTGATAGGGCCTGGGGTGGAGTCAGGCTGGGAGGAGATTATAAAGGAAGCCAGGTGAAGGAGGTCTGGTCTCTAGATGAACACATGAGGAGGAAGGTAAGATGGCAGACAAACACTACTGCATATCCATGACACAGTAAGGTAAAAGCTTATTGGTTGCCATTTGGAAAAAAAGATGAAAAAGTGGAATAGGAGACCTGTCGAGGTCATTTTGATAATTTTGTTTCCCACTACTGGTGAAGAGTGGTTGGAGTAATATAATACTATGTATGCAGAATAAAAGAATGCCCGGACACCCACTATAGAAGCATGTTAGCAGAATTCAGTGATCTTTGCAGTTCAGGAGCAAACAGTGTTTAAGTGTGAAGTTTAATTTTGAACATACATGTGCTGTTATTGTTGAATGCCATTATGCCAACCACTGCTCGTGCAGCTGAAGTCATTGTAACATACTGTATAAGCAAAATATAAAGGCCTTTTTCTCCAAGATCTCACAGTTTGACCAGCAGAACTCTCTGTTAGGGAATGAAGATGTAGCCTTCCCAGGGGGCAACTGGAAGGCACGGACTACGCCACCAGTTTCTCAGAAAAACATTAAGGTCATTCTTCGCAATATAAGGGCCTTTCTCTTTACTTACCACTATTGTAAAGGGGTCCTATTCCCATTAACCGCTTATCTAAGGAGATCATTTTCCCACTTGCCACCAATGTAAGGGGGCCTTTCTCAACAAGTTTGTCATGTATGCACTGTGCCTTCCTTTGCTTTACACTAAAATGCTGCCAGTATATGCGCAGGAGGTGGAATGTCATATTCCCTACAGTTCTCTAATCTCTTTTCTTTTTGCTTTTTTTATTGCAGGGTTTGAAAAGAGCACATGGGGTAAACATCTGACTCTTCTGCAACTGCCAAAACAGACACACTGATCTTATTTTATTTTTTAATCACAGGACTGGCCTGAGCTGCCAGACGACTCTTTAAATTATAAGTTTTGTACCTATTTAGTTTTTAACTGGACTAAATTTGTTGCACAGCAATAGTCCCGATATTCAGAGACTCTAACAAAATGGATGAAAACATAGTAAATAAAAAAAATAAATAAATGCACAATAGCACTAAATTCTCTTTATCTTTTTTGCATTTCGTGTGTAATCTTTTTATTTTTAGCTTTTTAAATAATGCCCTTTTAAAGTAAATGCCCAGTTTTTATGTACATGTTTACAAACAGGTGTATAATTTTTTGATGATTTTATGTCTGATTCCTTAAAATAATTTTATTTCTGGTTTGTGTTCAGTTATATCAAAGACTAGACACTTCAATATTTTTACACTAACAGAAAAGTTTTAAACACGGTATCCCGTAGCATAAATCCAGACAAGGATCCCTATTTACTGTACACTTCCAAAGGTCGTTTTCACTTTGCAAATGTAATTTTCAATTATCTGGGTGAATGAGGCGAAACAAAAGACCCAATCATGTGCAAATAAAATACAAATTTGCCCCAACATAATTGAATAATTGAAGTGTGCACAACTTTGCCTCATTCAGTAAGTAAAGTAAAAATTCCCTTGAGCCTAGTGCACTCTACCAGTCTTTTTTTGTTCAACCCAGCAGGTTGAAGGGAAAAAAAAACCTGATGAGCTCAGGAGGAGATCCTGTACTAAAAATGTGATGTTTGTACAGCGGTCTCCCCGTTGTGCTATTGTGTTCTGACTGGTGGACGCACCACTGTAACCTGCCACTCAAGACTAGCCATTTTACTGTCCATGTGTGAGCACCAAATCTCCACATCATAGATCTTCCACTCAAACTCCCCCACATAGTCTTGGGGACAACCACCACTCCTGTAAGGGCTGTTCCTGTTGCTGTAATTAAAGCCAAATGTTCAGCATTGGATTTCAACAAAGGTAAACTGGTTAGAAGAGGTATTTTGATCCAGTAAAGGACCATTTCTGCAGCTGTAGGAGTATCATAAGAGTACCTCCACCTCCATGATAGTATAGACACAAGGGACGTCTTGCCTCAACAGCTCAGGACCCCGTACAGCTCCAAAGCACACATGTTCTAAAGGGAGAGCTGGAGTCTGATTGCTTACCCTTTACCAAATAAAGTATTGTAAAGAATTGCTATCTGGCACATCCAAACAAACGCAGCAAAATGAGCTAGCATGTGAAATAAAACTGGGCAGAAGGTGCACAGGAATAAGCAGGATAACATTCTCACAGTGTGCTGAGACCAAGCTCCTAAAATTTGTGGCTGCTCACATCCTAGGTTGAAGCCACACCATCATTTATATGTATATTTTATACATAAACATTTAAAGGGGTTATAAACCCTTGTGTTTTTTCACTTTAATGCATCCTATGCATTAAGGTGAAAAAAAATTCTGTCAGTGACCGGCCCCCCAGCACCCCCGTTTTACTTACCTGAGACCCTTCATTCCGTCAGCGGAGACGCGCTCTCCCTCTCTGCACGGGGTCCCGGCTCTTGATTGGGTAGATTGATAGCACGACAGCCATTGGCTCTCGCTGCTGTCAATCAAATCCAATGACGCAGGCGCCGGAGGGCAGGGCCAAGTCAGGCATTCGTGTCTATGGACGCAAATGCTGGACTCGGGAGCGCACCCGCACGGTAACCCCCCCGGGAGAGCGCTTCTCCTAGGGGGGTTATTTGATGCGGGGAGGAGCCACGAGCACCGCCGGGGGACCCCAGAAGTCGAGGATCGGGACCACTCTGTGCAAAACAAGCTGCACAGTGGAAAATAAAACACAAAGGTATACAATCACTTTAATACTGTGTTAATATAGAATTCTTTCTTTGCAAAGCAAGCTGGGCTTTCTATAAAGGAAGACTAGCACTGTCTTCAAGCTTAGAGGTACTCTGGGTATAAGTGACTAAACCAAATGGGTGGCTGTTTGAAGAGTGGAAGGGGTCTGGAAGTTAATTGGCAGTGTGGGTAATATGACCTCCGCTGCTCTTCCTATTGGATACAAATTGGCAATATGAAAACCATATACAGGTGATACTCGAAAAATTTGAATATTGTGCAAAAGTTCATTTATTTCACTAATGCAACTTAAAAACTAATATATTGAAACTAATATATGAGATAGACTCATTGCATGCAAAGCAAGATGGTTCAAGCCGTGATTTGTCATAATTGTGATGATTATGGCTTACAGCTCATGAAAAACCCAAATCCACAATCTCAGAAAATTAGAATATTACATGCAATCAATAAAACAAGGATTGTACTGTACATAGAACAATATCGGACCTCTGAAAAGTATAAGCATGCATATGTTCTCAGTACTTGGTTTGGGCCCCTTTTGCAGAATCTACTGCCTCAATGCGGCGTGGCATGGAAGCCATTAGCCTGTGGCACTGCTGAGGTGTTATGGAAGACCAGGATGCTTCAATAGCAGCCTTCAGCTCTTCTGCATTGTTCGGTCTCATGTCTCTCCTCTTTTTCTTGGCAATGCCCCATAGATTCTCAGGTCAGGCGAGTTTGCTGGCCAATCAAGCACAGTAATCCCATGGTCATTGAACCAGGTTTTGGTGCTTTTGGCAGTGTGGGCAGGTGCCAAGTCCTGCTGGAAAATTAAGTCAGCATCCCCATAGAGCTCGTCTGCGGAAGGAAGCATGAAGTGCTCCAAAATCTCCTGATAGACGGCTGCGGTGACCCTGGACTTAATGAAGCACAGTGGACCAACACCAGCAGTTGACATGGCTCCCCAAATCAACACAGACTGTGGAAACTTCACACTGGACTTCAAGCATCTTGCAGTGTGTGCCTCTCCATTCTTCCTCCATACTCTGGATCCGTGGTTTCCAATTGAGATGCAAAATTTGCTCTCATCAGAAAAGAGGACTTTGGACCACTGAGCAACAGACCAGGTGTGTTTTTCTTTAGCCCAGGTAAGACGCTTCTGACGTTGTATGTTGTTCAGGAGTGGGTTGACAAGAGGAATACGACATTTGAAGCCCATGTTCAGGATCCGTCTGTGTGTGGTGGCTCTTGATGCACTGACTCCAGCCTCAGTCCACTTCTTCTGAAAGTCCCCAACACTTTTGAATGGCCTTTTCCTGACAATCCTCTCCAGGCTGCAGTCATCCCTGCTGCTTGTGCACCTTTTTCTTCAACGCTTTTCCCTTCCACATAACTTCCTATTAATGTGCTTTGATACAGCACTTTGGGAACATCCAACTTCTTTTGCAAGTTTTGAGGCTTTCCCTCCTCATGGAGGGTGTCAATGATGGTTTTCTGCACAACTGTCAGGTCAGCCGTCTTTCCCATGATTGTGATTCCTACTGAACCAGACTGAGATACCATTTAAAGGCTCAGGAACCCTTTGCAGGTGTTATGGCTTAATTAGCTGATTAGAGTGGGACACTTTGAGCCTAGAATAATGCACCTTTTCACAATATTCAAGTTTTCTGAGATTGTGGATTTGGGGTTTTCATGAGCTGTAAGCCATAATCATCACAATTATGAAAAATCACGGCTTGAACTATCTTGCTTTGTATGTAATGAGTCTCATATATTAGTTTCACCTTTTACGTTGCATTAGTGAAATAAATGAACCTTTGCACGATATTCAAATTTTTCGAGTATCACCTGTATAATATGTCTGTCTGTATCCCATTGGGGTGATATCTCTTCTTTTACGATCTGAAAGATGCAACAGAAAGTGAGAAGAAATCTTTACAAAGTGAGGGGAATTCCCCTCTTAGGCCTTATTTAAACTTGTGTTGCCCTCTGTTCGGATCACTCTTCAGATGACATTTAAAGGTGGTAAAGAGGCATTATATTGCCTCCTATCTGCCTGTTTTAACCCCTTAAACCCTGCGCCAGCATGGGGTTGCATGGGTCGCGGTCAGCAGGTGGTACTGCCCGTGAATTGTAACAGCAGGAATAATTTTATATTATACCTCCTTCAGGAGGGTGGTAAAAACGAGGTTCAACCACATATGATTTACTCCCCCCCCCCCCAAGTGTAAATGAGGCATTAGATAGTTATCACAAGAACATGTGTTTCCATCACAAAATTTTACATCACTCCTTGTTCTGATGACAGCTGTAAAATTTTGGATCCCCCCTCACTCGCTTCCCCTCTAACTATGGTCATGAAGACAAACAGAGAGGGTGAACCTACCCAGACAGACAGCGATAAAAAGTTGGCTGCTGTTCTAATCCTTCCATGCTGCATGTAAAACTAAAAAGAATAAGTGTTTGCTTTATATAAACTTTAATTAGAGGTCTGTGGTAGACATGTGCACTGCCGAAAAATATGCTCGTTTTCGTTTCATTCGTTTTATATTTTTTTCGTTTTTCGGGTCATTCGTTATAATAAAAAATTCGAAGATCCGAAAATTCGAAAATAAAGAAAATCGGACAATTCAAAAGAACCAAAATCCGAAAATTCTCAATAACTAATAATAACTAACTATTGAATTATAGGTATTGGAATTTCCTTTCAAATTTGGCTGTTAGTGAACGTAACGAATATGAATTTACGAATTATGCAAAATAAGGAATGCCGTATCTAAAGAATGGAACAGAACCATAACGAATTAATAATAAATAAATAATAAAAAGGTTTTATTATTATTGTTGTAGCACTACCCCCATAGAAGCTGCTGGTTTCGTTTTGGGCCTGCACTCTGCCTGTCAACCCCCAGAATTTGGCTCAAATCCCCTCTGGCACAAATGGACATTAATATGATTGGGGACCCCAATTGGCTGTAAGGGACCTCAATGATACACACAAAACAATAAATGCAATAAAAGGTTGTTACCTTGGTGTTGTTCACCTGCCACTCAGCTGCAAAGACAGTCCCACACAAATTTTAGCTTAACCAATGGTGATACTGTATGTTTACTTGGTAAAGGAATGAAACAATGGTTATACAATAAGCGTTCAGTACATACAGCTCCCTGTATAAGTCAATGAAATACCACTGGTTCAAAATACCTCTGAAATCCGACCCCAATAACGTAACCTGAGGGCCAGACTTGAGTGAAGGTATGGTGGAGGAATCTTCCAGTGCGGTAATATCAACACTGGGGCACCTCTCCACCAAGTCTTACGTAAACAGTAGAAAACACGGGGTGATAAAAACTTTTATCATTAATATTGCAGAATCACGACTCTCTGGTTCCCCCTGGTGGACAGTTCAATGGGTGTGTGCCCTGTAGATAACCACTTGCAAGGATAGAAAAGCAGATGACTGTTCCTTTAAGGGTCAGTTAATCTTCAGCTAGCCACGTTGGTGCACTTAAACATTTGTAATCCAAAAGATAAGGTGAGGGAAGAAACTGCTAATTGAAGCACACAAGCTAACAGTACAAGTGTACTAATTTCCCCCCCCAGCGTTGAGTTTCTACGTGCGGAGATGCAAGCGCCAGCAAGCACAAATAAAGCTTGTGTTAGTCACACTCCTGGCAGTCAATTAACTAAATTGATGGGCAAGTGCCCGCTCACCAGATGAGGCCTTGTGTTTCTGCTTTTCCTCTCAGTCCAGAGCCCTCCTTCAATGGTCCGTCTCTCGGTGACACGAGGCCCCTGGTTCTTCACCTGGCCGTTATCTGGATAACAATGGATAAAAGGCTCTGAATATGGCGTCCAGAGAGAGCGTGCTATCCCGCGCGCTTGTCTTAAATTGCTCCTCCCATCGGGCTTTGCGTGATGCACTGCTCTATGGTAGCACAGTGGCCTTGTGGGCAATATAGTCTCTTTGCTACTTACTGTAATGGAGTCTTTGTCTCTCGATAACTGAACCAAAACAAGTTGTAACTAATTAGCATGAAATAAACACCAAAGGGAGCCAAACTTATTCACAGCACAGATTGCAGTCCTTTAAGATGCTTGCAATGGTAACACCTTGCTACACACTCCCCCACTTGAAAACTTTGGTCCCCAAAGACAACAGCAATTTGTGACCTGCTACAAGCTTTGTTTAATACACGTGGAGAGAAAACAGGTTAAAGTACACAAGAAAGTAAACAGTTTGCTCTTTCATAAAATTATGACAGAGGAACCTTCCACCAGTTAGTATAGAGAAGGGGGTTGTCCTGTCTACAGGCCACCGTAACAGGAATGGCCCAGCCAGATGTGCCAGGGGGTGAGCTGGGGTTGCCCTCCACTAAATGGTGAGTGGAAGGATCAGGTATGTCTGATGTCCTTTTTGAGGTAAGCACAGCCTTAATGACCCATTTTTCTTCCGCACCACCACTATTGGGGAAGCATAGGGGCTCCTGGATTCTTTGATAAATCCCTGCTCTTTTGAGTTCTGCCAGTTTTTCACGCAGGTCTTCCAAATACCCCAAAGGAACCCGTCGGACCCTTTCTCTGAATGGTTTTTCCTCTTGCAGACGAATCTTGTGGGAGGCACTCTGCACACCCTACATCAAACTCGTTCTTGGAGAATGAAGCCTGCCATCTGGCGAGCTGGGCTTTAACTCTTTCTCTCCACTCTGGTGGGAGGGTGGTGTCCTCTGGGTAGAACTTCTCTACTGGGATCTCATGACTAAGCACTAGACCCTAGTGTGAAACGCGTCGGCTGTACCCGTTTATTCTTGCTGTGACTTGCAGTGTCCTATGTATTTTACCCAATAAAGGCAACCTCAATGGTTTTGGAGTGCGGCTGTCCATATATTCTACCTTCTTTTCTCGCATCTACTGGGATCTCACCCTTCTCTTCCTTCAAGTCAGATGGCGTGACTGGGGTGGCTGTGCTCACTTGGCCCAACAGCATTCTGGCCGGCACCTTCACAGGCGAGGTGGTCGTGTTGCGAACACTCACTGAGACCTTCCCCGTGATTCCTCTGCAGAGCCTTCAATGGAACCACTTCAGGGTTTAGCTCTATCCCCTTTCCTTCCTTCCGTTGGTCCGTTTCAAGGACAATGAAGGGGCCAGATTGCTTCCAAGTAAGCTTGTGACAGATGCTTTCAGTTAGTCCCCTGGCTGTAGTACTCTCTCTCCTTTATCCAAACGCCAGATCTTGCCTTCTCCTTCTGCTGGAGCCTTCTGTTCTAGCACTAGGCGCTGGTACGCTTGTTTTAGCATGGAGTGTACTCCTGCAGTTGAAGTACTCTGCTCCTGGGCCAGAGGTGTTAGTAATCTCCTGACCAGGTCAGTGTTTGTCCCTATGATGAGGGAACTTTTACTAGTCCCTGGTGGGCGAGGGCAGACCACTGCCAGAGTGTCAAAAGTCTCTGTTTCTCCTGCCACTGAGGGGTCAAAGGTTAGTTTGATTGGTAAGTAACCATCATAGGAAAAGCTTTGAGTCCCAATGCCCCATATCTCCAGTTCTTCCAACTTCTGCAACGGCAAGTGTTTAAGGTGCTTGTCATAGAAGTCTCTGTACAAGAGAGTCACTTGAGCCCTTAAATCCAGGAGGGCATTGGTGTAAGTTCCCTCTACCTGGATTGAGACTACTGGGGAGGGCCCCAATAACTTGGTAGGAAACTTTTGGAGAAGGGCTTGCTTGCCCGGTTCAGTAATTTGTACCCTTACTCCTTTTTGTCTGGAATTCTGGCGGGATCTCGACCCCTTTTGAGTCTGGTGTGCACTGACTTTCCGCTGCCGGGCAGGCCGGGGTCAAGGAGCGGGAGACATTAGGTTGCTCAGAGGCAGCAATGGGAGCCCCAGGCGAGGGTCGGGACCCCCAATGCTGTCTCCTCGCGTTGTTGGATCTTATGGAGTTAGCTGAATCTGGCGGGCACCCGGTTGACTCCTTCACCGGGGCCCTCTGGAGTTTTCCGCCGGATTGCGGTACTGGGCTGCAGCTTTCTCTGGGCTTGGACATACTTCCCGATAGTGTCCGAAGTCTTCACAGTTGAAACCGATCATCAGTTTCCTTGGTTTCTGCACCTGGGTGGTATTAGAGCTGAGAGACTTCTTGGGCTCTTCTGAAGTGTCCCACTGGGCAAACCGGTTGACTGGTTGGTTAGTATGGACATCATCTCTATCAGCTGGGACACTTGAGTCTTTAGAAGCCCAACCTGAGGGTCACCCTCATCGGCATTAATCACTCTGACTCCGTCAGCGGGTTCAGGTTTCTGGCTCCTCTTCTTACAGTCCAACATGACTTCCTCCTCCCTGACAATCCGGATCAAGTCTGGATATTTCAGGATACCACCATCCTGCCGGCTTCTCAACAGAAGGGTAATGGGGTCTAAAGGTTGAGCCCCTCTCAAAACTTGCGTTGCTCTGATCTCATCCACCTCCTGGGGGTCTAACTCCTTTTTCAACAGGATCTGATGTATGATCTTGTCCAGGTGCCTCATGTACTCTGACAACTTCTCTCCTTCCTTCTAACAAGAGTGTTCAATTTGGTAGATGAGGTCGGTGACTTTCTCAGTGCGGCCAAATACATCCTGTAAGATGCTCAAGTAGTCTTGGGCAGTATAGTTGTTTTTACTAAGTTTCAAGTTGCGAATGGCTTCCAAAGCAGGTCCCTTTAAACTCTCAGTGATCCTCTGCTTCTTATGTGGCTCTGGTATGTCCCACTCCTCCAAAGCTTGAGTAGCCTGATCCAGCCATTCTTCAAAACTGTCTTCTGCTGAAGGTACTGGTTGCCTTCCAGAGAAGATCCTAAGCTTCCTGTAACCAGCAGTTGAGTATGATTGGGGATCCTTTTGGCACTTTGCAACAAATTCCCCAAGGACAGCACAGAGTTCAGGTCCGATGGTGGCCAGAGGTGACCTGGCGGAAACTTCTGGTTTGCTAGAGTCAGCGTGACTGGATGAGGCAGGGCCTCTTTTGGCTGCTTCTGGGTGTATCACATTTAATTCTCCCTTGCTGGCTAGTTTCACACTGGCGCCCTTGAAGTATTCAGGGATTTTATGCTTCCACTCAATCAATGCATAAGTACTCAGGGGTCCCTGTGTCTGTCTTTACAGCAATCACCCATGCTTTCTGGTCTGGGGACAGGATCTTTAAGGTTTGGATTAACTGTTCTTCGCCTCAGGATTCTCCTGGAATTTCAAGCACTATGCTGTAGTCTGCATGGGCTTTCTCTTCCTTACACCATGCCACAGCAGTAACAGGGTCCATTTTGGTGCCGGTAGAGGTTCCGTCTAGGGGGGGGTTTGTTGCAGAGTCGCAGGAATCCCGGACGAGCCGCCACGTGTAGCACTACCCCCGTAGGAGCTGCTGGTTTAGTTTTGGGCCTGCACTCTGCCTGTCAACCCAAAGAATTTGGCTCAAATCCCCTGTGGCACAAATGGACAATAATATGATTGGGGACCCCAATTGGATGTAAGGGACCTCAATGATACACACACAACAATAAATGGTTGTTATCTTGGTGTTGTTCACCTGCCACTCAGCTGCAAAGACAGAGTCCCACACAAATTGTAGCTTAACCAATGGTGATATGTTTACTTGGTAAAGGAATGAAACAATGGTTATACAATAAGCGTTCAATACATACAGCATCGGAGTGATACAAACTTTTATCATTAATATTGCAGAATCACGACTCTATGGCTCCCCCTGGTGGACAGTTCAATGGGTGCATGTCCTGTAGCAACCACTTGCAAGGATAGAAAAGCAGATGACTGTTCCTTTAAGGGTCAGTTAATCTTCGGCTAGCCACGTTGGTGCACTTAAACATTTGTAATCCAAAAGATAAGGTGAGGGAAGAAACGGCTAATTGAAGCACACAAGCTAACAGTACAAGGGGTACTAAGTTCCCCCCCCCCCCCCCGGCGTTGAGTTTCTTTGTGCGGAGATGCAAATGCCAGCAAGCACAAGTAAAGCTTGTGATATTCACACTCCTGGCAGTCAATTAACGGGCAAGGGCCCGCTCACCAGATGAGGCCTTGTGTTGCTGCTTTTCCTCTCAGTCCGGAGCCCTCCTTCAATGGTCCGTCTCTCAGTGACATAAGAGGCCCCTGGTTCTTCAACCGGCCGTTCTCTGGATAATAATGGATAAAAGGCTCTGGATAATGCGGGCTGCAGACCGATCCTCCTCCAGTTGATCAGTGAGACTGTGCACAGGAATCCCTCTCTGGCTAGGCGATCCGCTCTCAGTCCCAATAGGCCCAGACTTCTCGGGCCTAGGCACACTCACGACAGGCCTCAACACAGGCCTCCAGCCGGCTTGAAGATGGCGTCCAGAGAGAGCGTGCTATCCCCCGCGCTTGTCTTAAATAGCTCCTCCCATCGGGCTTTGCACGGTGCACTGCCCTATGGTAGCACAGTGGCCTTGTGGGCAATGTAGTCTCTGTGCTACTTACTGTAATGGAGTCTTTGTCTCTCGATAACTGAACCAAAACAAGTTGTAACTAATTAGCATGAAATAAACACCTAAGGGAGCCAAACTTATTCACAGCACAGATTGCAGTCCTTTAAGATGCTTGCAATGGTAACACCTTGCTACATTGTTATTTATTATTATTAATTTGTTACGTTCCATTCGTTTAGATATGGCATTCGTTATTTCGGATAATTCGTAACTTCAGATAAATTCGTATTCGTTCACTAACAGCCAGATTTGTAAGGACATTCCAATACCTATAATTTAACAGTTAGTTATTATTTCAGATTTTAGTTTTTTTGGGGATTTTTGAATTTCGAATTTATGAATTTTCTAATTTACGAATATATTGAAAATTTTGTTAAACAGGTTTTCGTGAATTCTGATGTTTCCGAATTAACAAATTTGTCGAAATTCGTTAACAAATTTGTAACAAAACAAATTGCACATGTCTAGTCTGTGGTAAAAGGCATCACTAAATGGCGGACAGCAGACTAGATCCAGACATAGCAACAGTTCTATCGAGCCAAACAGGGTGTCCTCAGCGCAGTTCCCCCATAGCAGTGATTGGCTGTTAGGACTTCCAGCATCCTAACAACCTATGACATCACATACGTGCTCTGTCTCCAGCATCACAGGAGGATGGGAGTGGAGCTTCCTCCTTCTAGACCTACAGTCTGCTCTGCCTCCTGGCTCCAGCTCTCTGCCTGGTTCTAAAAAGGCATGGGGGCACTGTGAGGGGGACACCAGTAAAGGGGCACCTAATGTAAGGGAGCACTCTGCTAGGGGCACCTGATGAACGAGGGCATTCTGATAGGGGCACCTGATGAACGAGGGCATTCTGATAGGGGCACCTGATGAACGAGGGCATTCTAAAAGGGGCACCTGATGAACAAGGGCATTCTGATAGGGGCACCTGATGAACGAGGGCATTCTGATAGGGGCACCTGATGAACGAGGGCATTCTGATAGGGGCACCTGATGTAATGGGGCACTCTGATGGGGGACGCAATGAAAACTGACAATGATTGAAATCCTATAGAAATCGCACATTGCTTATTTTTTTATAGATAAAATGACTACATACAGTATATACTAGAATTTGAGTCTGAGCACAAACATGAGAATCAGACCTCTGCTGGAAAAAAAGTTTACAGACAGGACCTCTTTGGATTTTAATTCAATACACCTGTATTAGAGGAAAGAAAGACAATTACACTGCTGAAGGTGAATTGCTATATTATACAATGATACACAGAAGATAATGGTACACAAGCATGGGCGTCCGCTCCATAGGTAGGGCAAGGGGGGTCAATTGCCCCCCCCCCTGGAATCGTAAGAGTGTTGAAGTCAGAGTGAAGACACTTGCCCCCTGTGTTGCAATGGCCGCTGCAGCCGCCTCCGCGGCAGCCGTGGACTCTTATTTCTGCTGGCCTGGGGGATGGGGCTGCTCTTAGTCTTTTCCGACTACACATCCATCCCTCCCTCCTCACCCCCGGCCCAAGCATTGGATTGGCTCTGCCGCCCGGGCCTCTGCTTAACATCACCGTGACCCGGCTGTTCCGTGATTGGCTGCTGCCTCAGCCTGCCTCTGCCTGTGTAAATGTATGTTGTGCCTATGCCGGCGCAGCGCCGGGATCTCCCACAGGTGCGTGGCGTGCAGTGGCCGAGACAAGAGAGAATACGCTGCCAGTGCCTGCCCTGGGCCTATCGCTGAAGAACTACAGGTAACAGCAGTGCCTGTGCCAAGACACCACTGTGTACATCTTTTTGTATTGCAATACATCTGTGTTGTGGGCGGCCATATTTTGATCTTGATGAAAACAACCTATACAGTATAGGCCACAACAGATGTATTGCAATACATTGCAATATAGAAAGATGTACATTCTCTAGGCTATATTTATATGGACATGGAGTGAAGCGGAATTATCCTCAAGAGCTATTTTACACTGCCGGCTGGCCGCATTATCGGTAAAGCGCCGCTAGTTTTAGCGGCGCTTTACCATCGTTTTAGTGATGCTATTCGGCCGCTAGTGGGTTGCTTTTAACCCCAGATAGCGGTTAAAGACAGGGTTACATGCAACTGTGTATCGCTGCTGCCATAGCCGAAGCAGCGGTGCCCATTTATTTCAATGGCTAGGGGCGGTGGAGGAGTGGTGTATATACATCGCTGCTCCACTGCCCCAAAGATGCATGGATGACCTTAAAATGATGCCCCCCCCCTGAAAAAAGTTCAGCGGACGCCCATGTACACAAGCTTAAAGGGGTTGTAAAGGTTCGTTTTTTATTTTCTAAATAGGTTCCTTTAAGCTAGTGCATTGTTGCTTCACTTACCTTTTCCTTTGATTTACCTTCTAAATGTTTGTTTTCTTTGTCTGAATTTCTCACTTCCTGTTTCTCCTCACTAAACTTCACACCATCATCCGAGTGGTGTGGAGTCAGCCAGAACAGCTTACTGAACAGCTTACTGAGGAGGAACAGGAAGTGAGAAATTCAGACAAAGAAAACAAACATTTAGAAGGGAAATCAAAGGAAAAGGTAAGTGAACCAACAATGCACTAGCTTAAAGGAACCTATTTAGAAAATAAAAAACGAACCTTTACAACCCCTTTAATCTTAATTTTTCAGCTAAGTAACACCATAAACCAGAAGTGCAGTGGTGCCATGCTATGGAAAAAGTGATAATTTATATTGCATATTTCTTATAAAGGCTTTATTTCACACATGTAGCACTTTGTAAATAAATGTTTAGCATCTTCAATTGTACATCCTTCTAAACATTTTCTTACAGCCCTGCTGCAGGTACAGAGGGACACACTGCCCCCTATCTTAAGAAAGGGGTATGGCAAAGACATCCCATTCATAGTGTATATATATATAGTAATCTGCAAGGCTGCAAATACTGCATTAGCTGTAAGAATAAACTGAAATAATATTCATACAGCGTTCCATATTGAATGAATAATTGATTTTGTTCCGTCTTAGGAAGCAATGAGGTGTTAAACTCATTCACACTCACACCTACAAGCTGCAGTATAATTATCTGTACATTGTGAGTAGGGATACGTTCGACTCGAACATCGGCTGTTCGATCGTTCAACGATGATCGAACTATTTGGGCCGTTCGCGCCAAATTCGAGTGACGCGAACGGCCCACAATACACTGCGCCATCGCAGGTCAATCCCGGGTCTGTGATTGGCCAAGCATGCACTGTGACCCTGCATGCTTGGCTAATCACAGCGCCTGCAGCTAGGAGAGCCATAATTGGCCACAGGCAGGTTGCCTGTGGTCAATTATAGCTCAGGGGGTTTAGCACACGCCCCACACTATAAAAGGCCGCCAGCGCGGTGGCCTTGTGTAGTGTGTTTCGGCGCAGGGAAAGAGAAGGATAGGCAGGGAAAGTGTGCTATTCTTTGTGCTATTCTTGTGTGTAGGGAGAGAGAAGGATAGGCAGGGAGAGTGTCAGTGTCAAATTCTTTGCTAAACCTTGTGTGCAGGGAGAGAGAAGGATAGGTAGGGGACAGTGTCAGTGTCATATTCTTTGCTAAACCTTGTGTGCAGGGAGAGAGAAGGATAGGCAGGGAGAGTGTCAGTGTCATATTCTTTGCTAAACCTTGTGTGCAGGGAGAGAGAAGGATAGGCAGGGAGAGTGTCAGTGTCATATTCTTTGCTAAACCTTGTGTGCAGGGAGAGAGAAGGATAGGCAGGGGACAGTGTCAGTGTCATATTCTTTGCTAAACCTTGTGTGCAGGGAGAGAGAAGGATAGGCAGGGAGAGTGTCTGTCATATTCTTTGATAAACCTTGTGTGCAGGGAGAGAGAAGGATAGGCAGGGGACAGTGTCAGTGTCATTGTTGCTAAGCCTCCTGCACAGTATACACCTGAAGCTAGCCCTTATTGCTGTGTTTTCCTGGTGTGTTACACTAACAGGCATTTGCAGCACTTACAGCGGGCGTAGTGTGCTTCCTGCTAAATATACTCCTGAAGCTAGGCCTTATTGCTGTGTTTTCCTAGTGTGTTACACTAACAGGCATTTGCAGCACTTACAGCAGGCGTAGTGTGATTCCTGCAAAATATACACCTGAAGCTAGCCCGTATTGCTGTGTTTTCCTGGTGTGTTACACTAACAGGCATTTGCAGCACTTACAGCGGGCGGAGTGTGCTTCCTGCTAAATATACACCTGAAGCTAGCCCATATTGCTGTGTTTTCCTGGTGTGTTACACTAACAGGCATTTCCAGCACTTACAGCGGGCGGAGTGTGCCTCCTGCACATTATACACCTGAAGCTAGCCCGTATTGCTGTGTTTTCCTGGTGTGTTACACTAACAGGCATTTGCAGCACTTACAGCGGGCGGAGTGTGCTTCCTGCTAAATATACTCCTGAAGCTAGGCCTTATTGCTGTGTTTTCCTGGTGTGTTACACTAACAGGCATTTGCAGCACTTACAGCAGGCGTAGTGTGATTCCTGTAAAATATACACCTGACGCTACCCCTTATTGCTGGTTTTCCCATCTCCCTGCAGGCCATTAGAATGTCTGAAAGGCAAACAAGGAGAGGCAGACAGTCTGGAGCCAATAAAAGAGGGCAAGCAGGCTCTGTGTCTAGAGACAACAGTGCTGGTCATGGACGCGGTGCATCGTCATCAGCACGTGGCCATGGGACACGCTTGTCCTTCTTTTCGGCAGCTGGACATGTTGAGCCGCATCATGCCGAAGACTTGGTAGAGTGGATGACCAAGCCCTCCTCATCCTCTCTCACCCAGGCTCCGGGTACTGGCAAAGCAGCTGCCAAAGCGTCCTCTTCCCTGGTATCAATGTCATCATCAGTCACTCCTTCCCTAGACCCACCATGTCCTCCTGAGGAGTCCCCCGAACTGTTTGAGCACAGTGTTGGGTACATGCTCCAGGAGGATGCCCAGCGTTTCGAAGGGTCTGATGATGATACCCAGCTAGAGGAAGGCAGTAGTGTGAGAGCAGAGAGAGGGGATGCTCAAGAAGGACACCAATCTGGCAGTCATGTTCCAGCAGCTGCAGTATACTGCCAGATTGGCTACAGTGATGAGGAGGGAGGGGATGATGAGGTCAGTGACTCCACGTGGGTGCCTAATAGGAGAGAGGAGGAGGAGGAGGAAAATGAGGAGGAGGCACATCTCCAACAAGGCAGGATGCCCTCGGGGGGCCAGCGTAAGGGCAGCACACCGACTGAATCACACCGCAGAGCTCCGCCTGTGCAGGGCGCTGCCTCTGCCCGTTATTCAAAAAGTTCTTTGGTGTGGGCCTTTTTTGAGTCGAGTGCATCAGATCGCACCGCTGCTGTTTGCAACATATGTCTCAAGCGTATATCGCATGGCCAAAACATCACCCGCTTGGGCACCACATGCTTGACCAGACATATGTTGACCTGCCATGCAGCTCGTTGGCAAGCCTACCTTAACCACTTCCCGCCCCGTCAATAGCAGATTGACGTCCGGGAAGTGGTTCAGGTATCCACACTGGACGTCATATGACGTCATATCGCGGCGATCGGTGGAGCGGTGTGTCAGTCTGACACACCGCTACACTGATCTCGGTAAAAAGCCTCCGTCGGAGGCTTTTTACCATGTGATCAGCCGTGTCCAATCATGGCTGATCACAATGTAAACAGGAAGAGCCGTTGATCGGCTCTTCCTCACTCGCGTCTGACAGACGCGAGTAGAGGAGAGCCGATCGGCGGCTCTCCTGACAGGGGGGGTTCGCGCTGATTGTTTATCAGCGCAGCCCCCCCTCGGATACCCACACTGGACCACCAGGGAAGCCCCCCCCAGGAACACCAGGGAAGCCTCAATCATGTGGATGGCCCCCATGGCCATCCACATGTAGTAAACAAAATAAAATAAAATAAAAACATTAAAAAAAATATGCCAATCAGTGCCCACAAATGGGCACTGACTGGCACTTTCACAATGTTTGGTGGCTGGCATTGCTGGGCACCAGTGCCACCAGTGCCACCTAGTGTCCATCAGTGCCACCTATCAATTCCCATCCGTGCCCATCCGTGCCCATCTGTGCCCACCTATCAGTGCCCGTCCGTGCCAATTTTCAGTGCCACCCATAAGTGCCCATCAGTGCCGCCTATGAGTGCCAATCAGTGCCGCCTATGAGTGCCAATCAGTGCCGCCTATGAGTGCCAATCAGTGCCACCTATGAGTGCCCATCAGTGCCGCATACCAGTGCCACATATCAGTGCCCATCAGTGCCGCCGATCAGTGCCCATCAGTGCCACCTCATCAGTGCCACCTCATCGGTGCCCATCAGTGTCGCCTTATCAGTGCCCTTCAGTGCCGCCTTATCAGTGCCCGTCATTGAAGTAGAAAAGGTACTTATTTACAAAAAAAATAACAGAAACAAAGAAAAACTTAGTTTTTTTAAACAATTTTGCTCTTTTTTATTTGTTGTGCAAAAAATAAAAATCGCAGAGGCGATCAAATACCACCGAAAGAAAGCTCTATTTGTGGGAACAAAATGATAAAAAATTTGTTTGGGTACAGTGTAGCATGACCGCGCAATTGTCATTCAAATTGCGACAGTGCTGAAAGCTCAAAATTGGCTTGGGCAGGAAGCTGTATAAGTGCATGGTATTGAAGTGGTTAAAGACCCACACCAAAGAACAAAGCGGACCTCTCCTTGCTCCGCATCAGCTGGGATCTCCAACCCCACTATACCTTCAGTCCTCTCTGAAACCTGCTCTGAGAGGAATGAAGGTGTAGAATTAGGTGTGTCACAGGCAAGTACTTGCGGGCACTCTGCTAGCAGTACACCGACGTCCGATTCTAGCAGGCAAATTTCCCTGCCCCAGCTGCTGGACCGTCGAAAGAAGTTCACTCCCAGCCATCCACATGCCCAGCGGTTGAATGCTAGCTTGGCTAAATTGCTAGCGCTTCAACTGCTGCCTTTTCAGTTGGTAGACTCGGCCCCCTTCCGTGAGTTTGTGCAATGTGCGGTTCCTCAGTGGCAGGTTCCCAAACGCCACTTTTTCTCACGGAAGGCGATTCCGGCTCTCTACCGGCATGTGGAAGGCCATGTCTTGGCCTCGCTGGACAGGGCGGTCAGCGGTAAGGTGCATATTACCGCTGACTCATGGTCCAGCAGACATGGACAGGGACGTTACCTTTCTTTCACGGCCCATTGGGTCACTCTTTTGGCAGCTGGGAAGGATGCAGGACAAGGTGCAGTAGTGTTGGAGGTTGTTCCGCCGCCACGCCTCCAAAATGCTACTACTGGTTGTGACACACCTCTCTCTTCCACCCCGCCTATTCTTCTTCCTCCATGGCCTCTTCCTGTGCTTTGTCCTCGGAACCAGTGGTGCTCCGTAGGCGTTCAAGGGGCTACGCAAGTACGCAGGCAAAAAGATGCCATGCTGTGCTTGCGCTGGTGTGTTTGGGGGACAGGAGCCACACTGGGGCAGAGGTTCTGTCTGCTCTGCAGGGGCAGGCCAAGAGGTGGTTGAGGCCACACCAGCTTAAGCCAGGAATGGTGGTTTGCAACAATGGCACCAACCTCCTCTCCGCCCTCCGACAGGGACAACTGACCCATGTGCCCTGTGTGGCTCACGTCCTTAACCTGGTGGTGCAGCGGTTCTTGGGCAGGTACCTGGGCTTACAGGATGTCCTGAGGCAGGCCAGGAAAGTCTGTGTGCATTTCCGCAGATCTTATAATGCCAGTGCTCGCCTGGTTGAGCTGCAAAAGGAGTTGAACCTGCCCAAGAACTGCCTTATATGTGACATGCCCACCAGGTGGAACTCAACGTTGGCCATGCTGCAGCGGCTGCACATGCAGCAGAGGGCCATCAATGAGTACCTGTGCGACTACGGCACCAGGACAGGGTCAGGGGAGCTCAGGTTTTTTTCACCACGCCAGTGGGGCATGATCAGGGATGCATGCACTGTCCTGGCACCATTTGAGGAGGCCACGAGGATGGTGAGCAGTGACAGTGCATGCATCAGTGACACTGTACCTCTTGTCCACCTGTTGGAACATACGCTGCGTGGAATAATGGACAGGGCACTTGAGGCAGAACAGAGGCAGGAAGAGGAGGACTTCCTTGCCTCTCAAGGCCCCCTTTACCCAGACAGTGTTCCTTCTGTCCCACCCATTGCACAGGAAGAGGAGGAGGAGGAGGAGGAGGAGGATTGTGTCAGCATGGAGGTAGAGCCTGGCACTCAGCATCATCAGCAGCAGTCTTTTAGGGATGATTTACAGTCCCAAGAAACCCGTGGACTTGTACGTGGCTGGGAGGAGGTGGCTGCGGATCATGTCGTCCTTAGTGACCTAGAGGACTCCGGACCGAATGCCTCAGCTAACCTACGCTGCATGGCCTCCCTGATCCTGCAAAGTCTGCGGAAGGATCCTCGTATTCTTCGGATCAAGGAGAGGGACCATTACTGGCTGGCCACTCTCCTTGATCCACGGTACAAGGGTAAGGTTGCGGACCTTATCTTACCGTCGTAGAGGGAGCAGAGGATGAGACAACTCCGGGAGGCCTTGCAGAAAGGTCTGTGCAACGCGTTCCCAGAGACTGGGAGGTTACAAACTCCTGGTCCTGGACAACGAGTTGCTGAGGCTTCGGTCAGTCAAAGAAGGAGCGGTGGGGAAGGTGGCTGTCTGACCGATGCGTTCAGACAATTCTTTAGTCCGCAGCCCCAAGGTATGATCGGTTCCAGCAACCATCGCCAGCGTCTGATATACATGGTGCAGGAATACCTAGGGGCAAGGTCAGACTTGGACACCTTCCCCACCGAAAATCCTCTGGCTTACTGGGTCTTGAGGATGGATCACTGGCCAGAGCTTGCACAGTATGCAATTGAGCTACTGGCCTGTCCTGGATCCAGCGTTCTTTCAGAACGCACATTCAGTGCTGCTGGAGGATTTGTCACGGATCACAGGGTGCGCCTGTCCACCGACTCGGTTGATCGACTGACCTTCATAAAGATGAACCAGTCTTGGATCACCACCAGCTACCATACACCTGAAGCTGATATAACAGACTAATTTATTTTCAAATGTCACGTCCCTTCAAGACTGATGCTGATGCTGAGTGACTGTCCTGTTATGTTGACTGACTATCCTCCTCCTCCTCAATGATCCGATTGATGATGATAGCTTGGAAGAACATTTTTGTTTCTGGGTGCCGCCACCAGTGCCTAAGGCCCAATTTTTCAGCCCCTGTTTAACAGGGGCATGTAATTACAATTTTTTATGCAATGCTTTGCAGCAGGGCTCATTCCTGCACTCCAACTAGAGTATCTGGGAGAGGTTGCAGTGTCGTGGGACCAGCACCAGTGCCTAAGGCCCAATTTTTCAGCCCCTGTTTAACAGGGGCATGTAATTACAATTTTTGATGCAATACTTTGCAACAGGGCTCATTGCTGTGCTCCAAGTACAGTATCTGTGAGGGGTTGCAGTGTTGTGGCACCAGTGCCTAAGGCCCAATTTTTCTGCCCCTGTTCAACAGGGGCATGTAATTGCAATTCTTGATCTAATAATTCACAGCAGGGCCCATTCCTGCGCCCACCAAGAGTAACTGTGAGGCCTTAGTGTTGTGTCAACACCACCACCAAAGGCCCAATTTTTCAGCCCCTGTTCAACAGAGGCATGCAATTACAATTCTTGATCTAATAATTCACAGCAGGGCCCATTCATGCGCCCACCAAGAGTAACTGTGAGGGCTTACAGTGTTGTGTCAACACCACCACCACCACCACCAAAGGCCCAATTTTTCAGCCCCTGTTCAACAGGGGCATGCAATTACATTTCTTGATCTAATAATTCACAGCAGGGCCCATTCATGTGCCCACAAAGAGTAACTGTGAGGGCTTACAGTGTTATGGCAACACCAACATGTAAGGGACAAATTTCAGCAGAGTATATAGGGCAGGCCCCTACTTTCAAACATCCAACTTACAAACGACTCCTACTTGCAAACGGAAGGAGACAACAGGAAGTGAGAGGAAATCTACCCCATGGAAGGGAAATTCTCTCCTGTAAGCGTTAATATGGGGTAGCTATGCCATTTTTCTTAAAGATTTTCATCCATATTACCGGGAC
Source organism: Rana muscosa (assembly GCA_029206835.1). Classification (NCBI taxonomy): domain Eukaryota; kingdom Metazoa; phylum Chordata; class Amphibia; order Anura; family Ranidae; genus Rana; species Rana muscosa. The sequence continues at coordinate 103,955,450 of CM055116.1, read as the reverse complement.
CAGACATTACATTAAAGCCGCAAGCAGTTTTAAATGGCTTTTTTTTCCTTTAGAAATGTCATTTTGTGCAGGGACAGTTCTAAACACGGGAAACACGTGGCACTTCACAGGCATACTATAGACACCCCCCAGGTACGATATTTAAAGGAATATTTGACTTTTTTTTTTCGCTTTATGCATCATTAAAATGACTGCTCCCGAAAAACGGCCGTTTTTAAAACTTCGTTTTGCATTAATACATGTCCCCTGGTGCAGAACCCGGGTTCCCAAACCCTTTTTAGGACAATAACATGCATAATAGTCGTTATAATTAGCACTTTAGATTTCGAACGTTCGCATCCATTGTATTTAATAGGGTTCTAACGTTCGTGCGAACTTTCGGGCCGTTCGTGGGTTCTGGTGCGAACCGAACCCAGGGGTGTTCGGCTCATCCCTAATTGTGAGCATATTACACATGCCCTTTACGTATTTATTTATTAGCAGTGTCCCTTAATTTGCTTTCCAAAAAAAAACAAAAACATTAAATTACATGTAAATGCCAACTGAATGACATTTATTTTTCTAAAGCACTATGTATCAGAAACAGTTACCATATTTATTTATTTTTATGTCTTTGTGACCACAATACAACTTTTAAAATCCAGATATAACATGGCCCTTGTGATATGAAAGTTATTTAAAATCTCACTTTATATCATGGGCGTCTGCAGAAATTTTTTCAGGGGGGAGGGGGGCATTATTTTAAGGTCACCCATGCTCCGCCCCTTTTTGATAATGTAATATGATTTTGATCAGTGGTAAACCTGTAAAAAATAGAGGTTTCCACTACTGACTTTTCTTTTTGAGAATGCCAGCACCATGGCTTTGTTGTTCCAATATTTATATTAATTAACCCAGAGAAGGTATGCAGATAATAATTTTTTTAACTTTCCTTAAACTTTTCTGATGTGAATACAGGTCAGCATTACAGCCAGGTAAAGAGCATTTTTAGAAGGTTAACAATGATATCTATCAGGATGCAGTTTATTCGCTGAAGGGCTGGAGCGCAGTACAATAATGAGTGTCTGCAGGCAATAGTGAAGCATGGTGGAGGTTTCTTGCAGGTTTGGGGCTGCATTTCTGCAAATGGAGTTGGAGATTTGGTCAGGATCAATCGTATCCTCATTGCTGGGAGATACAGGCAGATACTTATCCATCATGTCATACCATCAGGGAGGCGTGTTATTGGCCCCAATTGTATTCTGCAGCAGGATAACCACCCCAGACATGCAGCCTCTGTCATTAGGAACTATCTTCAGCCTAAAGAAGAACAAGGAGTCCTGGAAAGGGTGGTTTGGCCCCCACAGAGACCTGATCTCAACATCAAGTCTATCTGGGCTTACTCAAAGAGACAAACATATGTGAGGCTGCCTACATCCACAGAAGATCTCTAGTTAGATGTTTGGAGCAACCTACCTGCTGAGTTCCTTCAAAACTGTGTTTGAGGGTACCACACCATTTATTGATTTTATTTGGATTTATTTTCTGTTTATTTACTTTCCATTTTGTTAATTGCTAAAAAATAAACTATTAACACTTATATTTCAGATTATTATTATTTTTTTATTCTGCCTCATCTCTTATGCAACAAAGTATGTTGTCCCATGTTGGTAGGGGCTTCCTAACTATAGCTGTGAGATCTGACCTGCTCCCCCTATCCACCTGTCATGGCTGAGCCGACAACCGCTAGGAAGGAGATGAACACTGCATAGACAACAGCGCATTCATGGGGTTAATCCCATTCACAAATGTGGCTACTTCCCAGCAATCGCTGGGCGTAGCCGAATGTGAGGGCTCCCGCGCGCATGCGCATAGTGACGTCTCCGCCGCTGCGGCCAATCACAGCGCCGGAGCGGCGCTGTGATTGGCTGGAGCGCCGAAACCCGGAAGTAACCTTCCGGCTATCGCCGCAGAGATGGCTGCGGCTGAAGAGGGAGACGAAGACGGCTTCGGGGGCCCCGATCTAAGGTAAGTGATGCATAATGAGCTATTATGCTAGTTATATTGGCTCATTATGCCTTTCTCTTACAGGTTGTTAAAAAAAAAAAATGATATAAGGGTTTACAACCACTTTAAAGCCAATATCTCCCCCCCCCCCCCCCCACTTAGCAATTCTTTCTTTTTATTCGCCTATGTCCACTGTCACCCCCTTTTCCAAGAGTGGAGACCAGTGATCGAGCACAGCAGTCTGTGCACCAACATGTCATATTACTTTTCTAAAAGTATCTTCATTTCATTTAATATTTTAGTAAAATAATAAATGTTTAGCTTCTAAATTACCTTAGTGTCTTTCCACACCAGTTCCTAAATATATACACTAGATGGCAGTATAATTTGCAAAAATCCTAAAGGGCTACTACTGTACAGTATATAGAATGTATAATACGATCCACAAATTGTAATGTTTTAGAAGTCTCTAATGCAGAAAATTTATTATACTGTCTTCGACTTGTGGCCAGACAAGTGCAGCATTTGTTTTTTTCCACGTGACTCCTTGGGTATATGGCTTTGCAAATTATTTCTTCCGAAAAAGTGAATTTTTAAGATTTATCTTTCATTTAATTGTTAAACTTCACTGAAAAGAAAGAAAGAAAAAAAAAAATGCAGAATACTATGCAAGATATGTGGTGCTATGCTTCTCACAAGACACATTTAAAATGATGTGCACATATCTGTAGTAGCAACAATAATATTCATGAATTTCCTATTTCTAGTCAAACTAATAGCATGTCGACATCATCTGGTATTTAGCTGCCCACCATTCACCCTCTAGTGTGCTAGGAGTGGTAGTGTTTAAGGTTTCTGTTAGAGTAGGTACATTTCCAGGCTTGGCTGGTAGCCAAGTCTGGGTGTGTGTTTTGATCTGGGTTGGGAGTGACTCAGGGCAGAGCTGGTGACTCACAGACAGCATCACCAACACCTCCCACTTCTTTCCAGAATGTTCTGGTGGCTTCTGGGAAAGGAAGGAGGAGAGGAAAGATGGAGCTGCCTTGGGTATTCTGAGGAGCCCTGACCAATCCCCGACTTGAATTGGCAGGGGGCAGGCCTCCTTAACCACTTCAGCCCCGGAAGGATTCACCCTATTCCTGACCAGGCCATTTTTTGCGATACGGCACTGCGACGCTTAAACTGACAATTGCGCAGTCCTGCAAATTTGTACAAAAACAAAATTGATGTAATTTTTTCCCACAAATAGAGCTTTCTTTTGGTGGTATTTGATCACTTCTGTGGTTTTTATTTTTTGCGCGATAAGCAAAAAAAGCGTAAAGTTTTTGCTTTAATAAATATCCCCCCCAAAAAATAAAACTATTTAAAATTCTTCCTTAGTTTAGGCCAATATGTATTATTCTACATATTTTTGGTAAATAAAATCCAAATTAGCGTATATTGATTGATTTGCACAAAAGTTATCGCATCTACAAAATAGGGGATAGATTTATGGCATTTTTATTATTATTATTTTTTTTACTAGTAATCTCAGTGATCTGCGATTTTTAGCGGGACTGCTACATTGCGGCGAGCAGATCGGACACTTTTGACACTTTTTTGGGACCAGTGACATTTATACAGCGATCAGTACTATAAAAATAGCCACTGATTACTGTATGAATGACACTGGCAGGGAGGGGGTTAACACCAGGGGCGATCAAAGGGTTAAACGTTCCCTAGGAAAGTGTTTATAACTGTGGGGGGATGGGACTGACAGGGAGTAGAAAGAGATCGCTGTTCCTAATCACTAGAAACAGACAATCTCACTCGACTCCCTGACAGAACGGGGATTTTCTTTGTTTACACTGGCAGATTCCGTTCTGCCTCTCTGTGGAGCGATCGCGGGTGGCCGGCGGACATCGAGTTCGCCGGACCCGCTGATTGGCTCCCCTGCTAGCGAATAGGAACGCGCGCTTCTACAGATCGCTGTGTTTGCGCCCAACATACAATGACAGCAATTCGCGCATCCGAGCCAACCTGCCGCAGTATAACTGCGGCGGCTGGTTGGCAAGTGGTTAAATACCCAGGGTCAGCCCAGCTGGGGAGGAGTTGTATCGGGTGGAAGCTGGAGATGTTGTGCTAGGCTTCCATGGCCTTTGAGGGAGCTCCCCAGTCTGGGGGGGGGGGGGGGTGACCTTGGGCCTGAGCTCGGGTGCGGACGGGATCCACAGGAAGAGCAAGAGAGGACAGCGAGAGAGAGCACTTCCGGGCAAGTCTCCAGGGAGGAACAACAAGTCACAGTTCCAGGAGGGCTGGTGAGTGCAACACACGGTCAGGAGAACTGGGGAGGCACGCCTGAGAAGAATGGGAGATTGCAATCTGGGATGGGTGCAGAGCCAGTGGAGTGGACTGTGGTGGCATGGGCAGTGGAGAGGGGCAGCTGCAGCCAGGAGGGCTGGCAGTGCCTGAAAAGGTGGTACTGGGAGCAGTTGCCACGTGGACAGCTAGCACCAAGAACTACCATATTTTCTGCTACACCATAGAGGCCCGCGGTCCCTGCCTGCAAAGGGCATTTTCTAAGGCCTGACTGAGCCAGTGTCAGGCCAGTCTATCTGTGCTAGTTGGTCCGGAGAGTGCAAGCAAGTGATGTGCTGGAGGTGTTGAGGAGAGATAGTCTGCAAGCAAGTGACGTGCTGGAGGAAGCGAGGAGATTGTATATACCAGGAGTGTATATAGTTCTGTCCCAAAATTGACTTTCAATCATCAGGGCATCTCATAATTTTCCCTATCCCCATCCAAGTTTATTCCCCTCAATAAAAACAAGTGCAAGGACTGCTTTCTGTCTAAAGAGTGACTGAAAAGTGTGTGCCTGGCTGGGCAGGGTGACAGACGGACTACAACACTCAGCAGCCCCTACATTAGCATAACACTTTATGATACTAGGGGCAGAAAAACAAAGCCCTTAAGCTGTCTCCATTGTACCTGGCAGATATAAGGAGGTTAGATTATGGAAGAGTTTCTCATCATTTGCAATGATTTCCTGAGGTTAGCAATGACAGTTGAGTGTCATCTAATCCCTGGATAGTCTAATCCGTCAACTCTGCCTTTGTAGGAGCTGGAAAGCATGAAGGCCTACAGGACAAGAAGAGGCCCAGGTTCTTATTCATGCACTAAAAGAAGAACTGTGGAAACTGTGCCCAACAAAGGCCAGCAGAGAACTAGTCACCAGTATTGCCTGTGGTCTCCCTATAGGTGATCTTTCCTCATTACTGATTTACCATGTGTAGTGACACCTCTTTATGAGTCGCTGAGTATTCTGAATATCCTGTTCACTACTGAGCCCTGAGCAGAGTGTTACTGCTGCTAACACCATCAAAACACCTTGGCCAGGTGATTCTCTGGCTGTCACTCAAAGGATAAATATGTACGCCTAAATAAGATAAATGGTTAAATTGTAATGGCAAAGCAGGCAAATGAAACCCAGGACTTGTTTTCAGCCGGAATGGGGGGGGGGGGGCAGTTCGGGCACCTCCAGCACTGAATGCATGTAATGGCAACAGGTGCTGGGGTGTGCTAGAGGGTCTTTTGATGGTGGCTGTTGGGGATTTATTTTGCTTGGGGAAATCTATTGTTGGTGGGGGGCCTTTTGTTGCTGGGGGGGGGGTTAATTGTTGCTGGGAGGGATACACTGTTGAGGAAGGGGTCTACTGATGCTGGCTTCTGGGGGATCTATTGTTGATGGGGATCTTATGTGACTGGGGGGGTTAATTGTTGCTGGAAGGGATCTACTGTTGAGGATGGAATCTACCGATGCTGGCTTCTGTGAGATCCATTGTTGCTGGGGGGATTGATTGTTACTGGTGGTTGATCTATTGTTGCTGGGGAAGTCTTATGTTGCTAGGATAGGTGGGGGGGTCAAATGCTGATAGGGTGGGTTCTACTGTTGAGGAAGGGGATCTACTGATGCTGGCTTCTGGGAGATATTTTGTTGCTGGGTGGATCTATTGTTGTTGGGGGTCTATTGCTGCTGTATGCAGGGTATCTACGGTATTCAACTGCATTTCTTGTTATCATTTACACATTCCATAGAAACTACTTAGCCCTACAAAATTATACTTGGCTCTGTATTCTCTAAAAGAGGCGGTACTGGGAGGTGGAACCAAGGGATGGTGCTCGGAGGTGGGTAGGGGGCGGAGACAAGGGTTGACTAGGAAAGAAGGGGGGGTACCTGTACCCATTTTCTGAGAAAAAAAGCCCAGATGAAACCAATAGGCTGAGTCATCCAAATGGAACAAATACCCACAAGAAAACTATATAACACAATACAGTACCACTTAAAGACACTGCCACCCATCCTACAGGACTGAAGATTTTTTTTTTTTTTTTAAATAATTTTTATTGAAATTTTGACACATAAAACATACATAGCTTGGCACACCACCAAACTAACAGTCAGCCAACATGGCCAGTAGGTCTATCAACCATAACTAAGCCATCCATTTGACAGCTACAACAAGTATGACCCCCCCCCCCACCTCCCTCCTCCTTCCCGATACTCAGTTCCCAGTCCCCCACCCCAGATTGGCTCCATCTTTGGGATGCAGAATATAAACATTACCAGTCACCCAAAATACAGTGTTTGTTAATAGGCCTCCTCCGGAGTATATTACCCATTGACTATACTCCTGACCCTTCTACTCTTATATCCTACTATTAACTCATCACACTGTTAGATCTGACTCGTACCATGCCCTCCAGACTTTGTCAAATTTTGTTTTACACCCACGAGCTCTATACGCGGCCTTGTAGAATGGAAGCATCGCATTTACCAATCCTTTCCAAAAAGTTATCTCAGGGGCTCCCATCTTTTTCCATTTTAGCAATATGGCCTTCTTTCCATAAAATAAAAGTATAGTTAGTAAGGTTCTGAGTGCCTTTGATGGGACCACCTCTTCCACCAAACCAAGAAGACATACCTCTATAGTCATTGGTATCGGAACCTGCAGTATCCCTGCTATACAGGAGGTGACCCCTGACCAGAATTGGCTGATCAGGGGGCAGCCCCAGAACACATGCTGCGCGTCTGCCGATGCCGCAGAGCACCGCCAGCACTCTGAAGAAACGGATGGGTATATTACGGCTAATCTAGCCGGGGTATAGTATATTCTATGTAGGAATTTAAACTGGATAAGCCTATCCCTTGCTGCCACTAAATTCCGAAATGGTTGTTCCCACATATCATCCCATTCCTCTCCCTGTATGCCTGGTACTTCCGCCGCCCATCTTTCTCTACATTTAATTAGAGCCTTGGGACTAGTTTTAAACAGTTCTTTGTATGTAACTGATAAAGTCTTTGCTAAGTCCTCCGTCATGAGCGTGTTCTCTAGACTAGAGGGGAAGGATTCCACCCTCCTCTCCCTAAATTGTGTTTGGAAGGCATGTCGTAACTGCAAGTATCTGAAGAACTGGGAGTTGTGGAGGTCATGTCTATCTTTGAGGTCATTGAAGGGCAAGAGTTCACCGTCTCGTGTGATATCTTTCAATAGTCTGGTTCCCTTACCCGCCCACCCAGTCGAGTCTTCCATGTTATAGAATTGTTCCAGTTTGGGATTCATCCACAGCGGAGCCATCGGAGAAAATCCCCGAAAACTAGGGCATGCCAGTTTCACCGCCTCCTCCCACGCTTTTATGGTGGCTTTCATAGAATCAGTGAGGGGGAGTTCACTTTTTAGGCCTCTGTGAATGGCTAAACGAAGGGATTCGTATGATCCTAGATGAGCTGCTTCAAGAAGTGTTGCCGAGTCACCCCCAACCGACACCAACCATCTGTGTACAAAAACCAATTGGCTCGCTATGTAGTACTTGCGCCAATCTGGCAGAGCCAACCCTCCCTGTCTCCAAGGCTCCTGTAGCACTTTCAGGCTTATTCTAGGCATTTTAGGGGCCCACAGAAATGAGCTGGTGATCTCTTCCAGTTTCTTGAAATAGGACTTCGGTACCCACACCGGAGCATTTCTCAAGAAATACAAAATGACTGGGAGAATTTTGATTTTTATTAGGCTAATTCTACCCATCAAGGATAACGGAAGCCTTTGCCACGTTTGCGTCTTTTGTTTAAAGAAGGTAATTAGGGGCCCCAGATTCAGGGGCATGTAATCCGACACCTTCGCCGTCACCTTTATTCCAAGATATGTAATCTGATTGACCCATTTCAAAGGCAAGTTCGGATTCGCTCTAGCTTTTGCTCTCTCATCTAAGGGTAAGATAGAGGACTTAGCCCAGTTAACCCTCAAACCCGAGTAGCCAGCAAAGGCGTCCATTAGATCCAGAGCTGCTTCTAGTGAGTCCGCCGGGTCTTGCAGAAATAGTAGAAGGTCATCGGCATACAATGCCAATCCCTCTTCTATATTGCCCACCCTGATCGCTTTGACCCTTGCTGACGCTCGAAGAGCCACCGCCAATGGCTCCATCATGAGCGCAAACAAAAATGGCGATAGAGGGCACCCCTGATGCGTACCCCTACCTACTGTAAAGTGTTCAGATGTGTGCGTGCCCGTGCGGATGGCCGTACGTGGTGTACTATACAGGAGAGATACCCATTGACGGAAGCATGGGCCGAAACCCATACGCTCAAGCACTGCGTGCATAAAGCGCCAGTCCACCGAATCAAAGGCTTTTTCAATATCAATCGAGACAATGATTCTATAGGATGAGTCAAAGTTAGGAAGTTGTAAGTGAGTGAACAGCCTCCTCAGGTTGGTATCTGTTGATTTGCCCGGCATGAATCCTGTCTGGTCCACATCAACCAGAGAGGAGACTACCGCTGCCAATCGCTTTGCCAGGACCTTAGTCAGAATTTTAAGGTCCATGTTCAACAGAGCAATGGGTCTGTATGAAGAGCATTCTAACGGGTCTTTACCCGGCTTAAGCAATAGGATCATATAGGCGTCTAACATCGAGTCAGGTAACCTCTTTTGTTGTAAACAGTATGCTAGCAATGTCGTAAGTCTTGGGGCCAGTTGGTCAGCATAGGTCTTGTAAAAATCTGCTGGGAACCCGTCCGGACCGGGGGCTTTATTGGGTGGAAATGCAAAAATGGCTGCTATCACTTCTTTTTTTGCAATTTCAGCTTCTAATGTGTGTCTGTCATCTTCTGAAAGCCTAGGGAGGGACATGCTGTCTAGCATGTTCTCTAATCCTTTTTTATCATATTGTCCACCCGATGCATATAGTGTTGAGAAATATGTTTTAAAATCAGCTAATATGTCCTTCGGGTCTTTTAGCAACTCCCATTTTTATCCCCTTCTGCAAATAGAGAGTTGGCTAGATTTTTTGTCTCAGTATGTGCCAGATCATTGCCATGCAGGGAAAGGTGCCTCCTGGCCTCCAGCAACATATTGTAGCCGGAATCCGAGGGGGCCGTCGCATGCAACCTTGCACACTCCCTTTCCCTATCCTGCAACCGCTGGATTTCCGCGTTTTGATCCACCCTCACTCTCTTGATGGCCGTTATACATTCTCCCCGGATCACTGATTTAAAGGCATCCCAGACAACTGGAGGGTCCGCTGTCTCAGTATTAGTGGCCCAATATTCAGCAGTCGAAGCAAGAAGGTGAGAAGACACCTGCTCCTCCTGCAACCAGCCCGGGGCCAGCCTCCACCCTCTTGACTCTTTTTTTGACTGTAAACACAGGGAGATACAGAGGGGGTTATGATCAGATAAGCCCCCCGCCATGTAATCTATCCCCCTCACATAGGACAGCATGATGCGACTACCAAAAGCTAGATCAATCCTGGCTGAAGAGCGGTGTGACAGAGACAGATGAGAATAACAAATTTCCTCCGGATTCCTCAATCTCCATATCTCAGCCAAATCCGCCACTGCAGCCCAAGACTTCAAATCAATTGATCCCCCTCTCCCAGGATTAGAGGAGTCCCTGGCCTCTAGCGTGGCATTAAAATCCCCCATCAGCAGGAGCGGAAGGTGCATGTGTGGGGCTAGCTTCACCATTAAATCATGTAATAATTGTACTGTGAAAGGAGGCGGAACATACACATTCACCAGAAGCAGTGTGCAATTACATATATCTACAATCACAGCCACATACCGTCCCCCCGGATCGGAGATCACCTGTTGGATCGTGCACGGAACTGCTTTACTTATCAATATGGAGACCCCCCTCGCAAAGGTGGAGTACGTAGCATGAAATGCCTTTTGAATCCAGGATCTGCGCAGTGCTAGAATTTTACTACCGTCCAGGTGAGTCTCCTGCAAGAAGACGATATGCGGCCTGACCACCTTCAAATACTGAAACATTGCAGCCCTTTTGTATTTATTATTCAGTCCTCGAATGTTCCAGGACAGCAATTTAATCATGTTAGCCATAATCCTGTAAAATGATTAGTAGTAGGGTGAATTTGTTATTTAGGGTAACCTTCAACTCTTTAACAAATACCTTCTCCCCCAGGTAAATATGTACCGTCACGGGTTGGAGGATGGGAACTGAGTAAACCCCCCCCCCCCTCTATAAACATTACAATACCAACCCCCCCCCCCCCCCTGCTGTCATACCAGAACTAACTAGCAAAATAGAAAAAGAAAAAAAAAGAGCCCATGGAAAAAAAACTTCAAAAAATACCATCGTCCAGTATGCAGTTTGTATTCCCAAACTTGCAAAACAATCAAAAGGGAAAAATTGTTGCTAGAAGGTCTCCCGACATGAAAAAGTCCAGCAAGACTACTAGTTCTTATCTAAATTGTTCAGAGGAGCTCCAGTTTAAACTGTATTGTTGAAACATGTTGCAATGTAAATTGGGCAAGTATATGCCAAAAAGGATTATAACTGGATTAAGTAGTATTATGCCGCCATCTAGTGGCGCCAGGTATTAGTGACCATATGCACACCTAACTAAAACATAAAAGCATTGTAAAAGTCAACAGTAAAAATAATGAATAGGCAGCCACTACTCACGAGCATCCAGCCATAGAGAGCGCCAGTCCATCCTCTCCGAGCAGACCAGACTAGGAGCAAGCTTCAGGTCTAGTGAGGCACAACCGGTGCAGCAGAAAAACAGAAAAACAAAATGCAGCTCACACTTATGTCTGGTTTACGGATTCCTGTCCAGCCAGTCACAGGCCTCCTGTGGTGTCTCAATTTTTTTTACTGCGCCCTGATGTTGAATACGCAGCCTGCTAGGGTACAGCATACTATATTGGATATTTTTCTCCCGCAATTTCTTGTGCACTTCAGTGAAAGATCTCCGTTTGTGCTGCGTTTCAGCTGAAAAATCCGGAAACAGCATCACCTTCGTGTTTTCATATCTGAGCTCTGGGATTTTCCTGGAGGCTGCTAAAATCATGTCTCGGTCTCTGAAGTTCATGAAACGCACCAGAAACGGCCTAGGGTAGTTACCCGGAGGACGCCCTCCTGTTGGGACCCTGTGCGCACGCTCCACCACATATATCGGCGGCCGATCGCCCAGAGATAGCAGATGTTTAAAGAAATCTTCCGCAAAGGTAGTTGTATTGGACCCCTCCGCACCCTCCGGCAATCCCACCACCCGCACATTGTTCCTCCTCTGTCTGTCCTCAGCATCATCCGCGCGGCTCTGCAGCGCTTTTACCATAGCATGCAATTCGGACAACTGATTGCCTTGTATATGTGAAACATCTTCTACTTCAGATATTCTCTCTTCCGTCACAGTGAGCCGGCCCCTGATCTTATCTAAATCATGTCTGATGAATGTACATTCGGTTGTTAGATGGTCAATGCTCACCATAACTGCGGCCTTGCTTGCTGCAATTGCTTCCAAGATCGGGCGAGTGATCGCATCTTGCGCGTCGACTGCTACAGGAGAGTTTGATCTGGACTCAGTGGCATCCGCCTCAGGTATGTCTTTTTCAGGCGCGGCCATGTTCTTTGCTCGACGCCCCGACCGCTTGGCAGAAGAAGCGGTGGGTAAGATGGGTAAGATGGCGGCGGCAAGTCCCGCGTCTGGGCCTCTGGAGGAGCGCGTTTGGCGTTGCTTTTTGGCATTCTGATGACCAGCTCTAGCGGCCCCCTTCCGCATGTCCAGGGAGTCCCCCTGCTCAGGCTGATGCTGCAGCTCCCAGGAGCTCTATTTAGGCAACCCACAGTTGTACAAGGGCTTCTTGTGCAATGTCAAATTTACAACAGCACTCCTCCTTTAGTATGAGAGGAGGCACAGGGAAGGCAGGGCAGCGTCTCTGGGCACCTAGGATGAATCAGGGAGGTTGGTGCCGCTATCCCAGGGGTGCACGGAGGATGATGCCAGTGTACAGAACCTTGATGAGGGGGAGGGGGGTGGGGGGGGGTGAGTCAGGCAGGGTTAAGTCTCAGGATGGCAGCCGCAGACTCTCACCAGGGATCCCCCAGCTATACCCCAAACACCCTCAGACTAACCTCCACTCAGGGCCTCCGGGCAATAGGCTAGGATTCACAGACCAGGGAGCTCAGTAATCCAGCCCCAGGCCTGTGGGCATGCAGTAGGCCTCAGTCCGTGATGTGTCCCTGCAGCAGGAAGCCAGCCGCGGCCCCGAGCAGTGTACCCAGTCACTCACTTCCACCACTGCCGCTGAAACAAGCGATCCGGACGCTCGGGTGGTCCCAGGGAGAGTCAGGGATCCCTCAGAGTCCCCACAGGTCTCTGCAATGGCCGGAACGTTCCGGAGCCTCCGGCCGCAAGATGGCGGCGCGCCGGGGGGAGCCGATCACCTCCCGCAGTCCCCTTTGTCTCCCTCACCTGCCGAGGCTCTCCAGTGGCCGCCACTGCTGGCAGGTAGTGCAGCGCCGCCTGTCCCCCTTCCGATCACGGCTCCGGAGCCTTGTTAAAGGTGCAGGCCGCAGGAATCCAAGATGGCGGCGGACCTCCACAGCAAGGAGCCTGTCACGGTCTTGTGCAGCCTTGAACACGCCACCCGGCTCCACAATAATTAGCTGTACGGGTACAGATGATGCCCAGCTTCAAAGTAGGCTAGCCTGAGAATTCTTTAGGCACAGTAATTAGCAGGATGGATGAGGATTGTCAGCCGGATCAATGGAGCTCCTCTAGAACACGTCCTGCTCCTTCTACATCCGGACACGCCCCCCCCCCCCAGGACTGAAGATTTAAACGTGACCTCCCAAACCGAAAATTTTTCCCCGAGTGAGAATGAGAAAGAATAAACATGGGGCTAGCTCACGTGCAGGCTCTCAGTGAGAAACGTCAGTGATTAAATTTCAGGAATCTAAGCAAGTCGATTTTCAACTGATACCCCAAGCACATGAAGAACTCTTCTGCCCAAAGGATGGTAAAAGAGCAAACAGAGTTCCCCTTCAATAAGCACTGGTAGGATGAAGAGTCACTTTAAGGTTGTAAGACTAAGGTGACGAGTCACTTTAAAGATGTCAGATGGTAACGAAGATTGCTTTGTAAGGTAGCACTACCCCCAGCCCCCCCCCCCCCCGTAGGAGCTGCTGGTTTAATTATGGGTCTGCACTCTGCCTGTCATCCCCGGAAATTTGGCTCGAACCCCCCCTTGGCACAACGGGACAATAATATAAATGCGGAAACCGATAGCAGAGGGGACCACAACAATACCACACTGTAATGTATATAGTTACTGTTACCTTGGCACTGGTCACCTGGTTCGCAGCTAGAATAGACAGAGTCCCACACAGGTAGTAACTTAATCCAGCTGTAATATGTTTACTTGTAAAAGAGCGACACAATGGTTATACAAATAAACATTTGACTGTACCCAGATCCCTGCAAAGTCAATGAAACATAACTGGTTCAAGATTTCTATAACACAAGACCCAATTACCATATCCTGAGTCAGATGTGAATGAGTGTGTGGTTTAGGAATCTCCCAATACGATGGCACCGGCACTGGGACACCTCTCCACCAAGGCTCACACAAATCACTAAAATAACAAAGCAACAGATATAGTGCAGTTACATTAAACCTAATGCCCCATACACACGATCGTTTTTCATGCGGTTAAAAATTCCATTTTTAAAAATGGGCATTAAAACCGATCGTGTGTATGCTCCAGAGCATTTTTAACGACGTGAAAAACGGGCATTAAAAATTTCGAACATGCTCTTTTTTTTCACGTTGTTTTTCATGTCGTTTTTTTTAACGACGTGAAAAACGATAGTGTGTATGCTTTCACGAGGAGAAAAAAAACGCGCATGCTCAGAATCAAGTATGAGATGGGAGCGCTCCTTCTGGTAAAACTAGCGTTCGTAATGGAGATAGCACATTCGTCACGCTGTAACGGACTGAAAAGCACGAGGCTGAAAAGCGTGAATCGTCGTTCAACAAACTTTACTAACATGAAGGGTGGCGCCATCCGAATGGAACTTCCCCTTTATAGTGCCGTCGTACGTGTTGTACGTCACTGCGTTTTGCTCGAGCATTTTTTTTAATGATCGTGTGTACGCAAGACAGGCTTGAGAGGAAACATGAAAAAAAACGACACGAAAAACGTCGGTTTAAAAAATGGCATGAAAAACGATCGTGTGTACGCCGCATTAGAGTTCATACGGCTATATGGCTCCCTCTAGCGGGCAGTTCAAACTGGTGCATATCCCTTTGCAGTAAACGTTGAAAAGGGATAAGGTGATGACTGTTCCTTTAATTTCAGCTTGTCTTCTGCTAGCTCAGTTGGTGCACTTAATTGTATTCCAATCAGTATGTAAAGAGGAAAAAAAAGTACTCACTCCGTGAAGGTAAAATAGAAGCAAAGGAACAGCTAGTTTTCCCAGGCCGCTGTACTGCACGCAGTTGCAAGGGATCCCTATCTGTGGCACTGCAAGTGTCAGCAACTACAAGTGGGATTATATAGACCACTCTCCTGCAACTCAGTCAACTATGTTGGTAGGCAAGTGCCCTCTCACCCAGCTGGAAGCCTCTGCTCACTGGTATCCCCGTCAGGCAAGATGTTGCCGGTTCGCCGCGCGGCCGCTCACAAGGTGTAGATGGACGGGTGGTTTCAGATGCTGTGGAGCATAGGGCGGTCCCCTCTCTGGCTCAGTCAGCGATGCGGTCCACAAGGATCCTTCCATCGGCGATCCGATCTCCAACTTTAGGCCCACATTTCTCCGGCCTAGGCACTAGGCACGCTCACAGCAGGCCTCCTGCCTGTTGAAAGATGGCGTCCAGAGAGAGCGTGCTGAGGCCTCACTTGTCCTTATATCAGATCCCCCAGCAGGCTGTGCGGTGGCGTACTGTTTTCTGGTAGCACAGTGGCACTTTGGGTATTGTAGTCTCAATCCAACCCACGGTAATAGAGTCACTTCCTCTCGCACTACAATGCCCACCATGCTTTGTTCCATAATGCAACTGGACTGAACAAACTTCAATGTCACAACATAAACAGACACCAGAGGGAGCCAACCGCTTAATTAGAAGCACAAAGTAGTCTTTTAGGATACGCTTAATCGTAACTCCCTGCTACATGAGGAAAAAGGGGAAATAGATTTTGCCTCAAGTATGTCCCTTTAAATGGAAACCAGCTCATTTCTTTCTTGGATGGCTCAAGTAAGGAATATGTATACTTACATTGGCCCAGCTTGGAACAATGTAACTACCATATACTGCAATTCATCTTTAACCACTTGCTGACCGCCCATAGCCGAAAAATGGCTGCAGGGCGGTCGGATAACTCTGGGAGGCCTTACTATAACGTCCTCCCCATCAGCATTTGATCCCTGGGGCGCGTACCCGGGATTATATCCGTGACTGCCGGGTCCGGGGAACACGACGCATCACGGATCACGGTATAGGGCCGATGGCAGCGGCCCTTTACCACGTGATCGCTCCGTCAAATGACAGAGCGATCAGTAGTAAACAAGCCGGAGCATGCCCGGTTCATCTCTGCCCTCTCCATACCGATCGGTACAGTGTGAAAGGAGAGGGGGAGAGATTGGCGGCAGCAGTGCTGTGGGCTGGATCTGTAGTGCCCACAGCTCTGCTCAGTGCCAATTTCTGCCTCTATACTCAGCCATGCTATCCATACTCACAGCCATGCCATCCATACTAATCCATCCATCCATGCTCAGCCATCCCATCCATGCTCAGCCATGCCATTCATACTCATTCATCCATCCATGCTTAGCCATGTCATCCATACTCAGCCATGCCATCCATACTCATCCATCCATGCCATCCATACTCATCCATCCATCCATGCTCAGCCATGTCATCCATACTCAGCCATGCCATCCATACTCACAGCCATGCCATCCATACTCACAGCCATGCCAGCCATGCTCAGCCATCCCATCCATGCTCAGCCATGCCATTCATACTCATTCATCCATCCATGCTCAGCCATGTCATCCATACTCAGCCATGCCATCCATACTCAGTCATCCATGCCATCCATACTCATCCATTCGTCCGTGCTCAGCCATGTCATCTATACTCAGCCATGCCATCCATACTCAGCCATGCCATCCATACTCAGCCATCCCATCCATACTCAGCCATGCCATCCATACTCATCCATTTATTGCTCAGCCATCCTATCGATTCAATACTCAGCCATGCCATCCATACTCAGCCATGCCATCCATACTCAGCCATTTGTCCATGCTCAGCCATGCCATCCATACTCAGCCATGCCATCCATACTCAGCCATGCCATCCATACTCAGCCATGCCATCCATACTCATCCATTTATTGCTCAGCTATCCTATCGATTCAATACTCAGCCATGCCATCCATACTCAGCCATGCCATCCATAATCAGCCATCCATGCTCAGCCATCCCATTCATACTCAGCTATGCCATCCATTCTCATCCATCCTTGCTCAGCCATCCCATCCATACTCAGCCATGCCATCCATGCTCAGCCATCCCCATCCATCCTCAGCCATCCCCACCCATGCTCAGCCAACCCCATCCACGGCTTAGCCACCCCATCCATGGGTCATCCATCCACATTCATGGCTCATGCATCCCCATCCACGGCTCATCCATCCCCAATCACGGCTCATCCATGCCACATCAGTTCTTATCAATGTCACATCCATGCCACTACAGTGTCACTACAGTGCCTCACAAAATTGCAATAGGTAGTCAAATTCGATTTGAAATGTATGCCCCTAGAACACCTGATGGTGCTTCCTGCATGTTTGGCCTCTGTATGTGGCCAGGCTGTGTAAAAGTCTTACATATGTGGTATGGTTATACTCGGGAGGAGTAACAGAATATATTTTTGGGTGTAATTTTTGCTATGTACATGCTATGTGTTTGAAATATTGTATAAATGGACAACTTTGTGTAAAAAAAAAGCGTTTTTATTTTATTTTCACATTTTCCAAAAACTTGTGGAAAAAAATTACATGTTCCAAAGACTAATTTTGCCTCATAGAATATATGTTGGAGTGTTTGCTTTACAAACTGGGGTACTTTTTTGGGCATTTCTATTGTCCTGGTGCTCCAGGGCCTTCAGAAGTGCAAGAGGTAGTCAAAAAATGATATGTGTAATTTATGTCCCTAGAACGCCTGACGGTGCTCCCTGCATGTTGGACCTCTCTATGTGGCCACGCTGTGTAAAAGTCTCACACATGCGGTTGCGCCATAGTCAGGAGGAGTAGCAGAATGTATTTTTGGGTCTAATTTGTGGTATGCATATGCTGTGTGTGAGAAATAACCTGTTAATATGACAAGAAAATAAAAATCTTAATTTTTCAAAGAATTGTGGGGAAAAAGATACAACTTCAAAAGATTCACTATGCCTCTTACTATATATTTTGGAATGTCTACTTTCGCTATTATATTCGCTATTTTCACACTAAATCTCCTCCTTGGCAATCAGGAAGTGGGTCGTGAGACCCATTTCTCTATTGGCCAAAACGTCAGGCGAGCTCCCCCTCCCCCAAAAAAAAAACCACCAGCCGCCACTGATATCTACATTCTTTGATCTAAGGCACTGCTGCCTCTGACTGGCTGCTGGTCTTAGAAGATTTGGAGTGAGATTCTGTGATGTCACTACTGTGCTGCTCACTGTTCTCCTTGCTGGAGAGGATGCTGTACCTGAGGACCTGCAATGCAAGGATCTCCCTGATTCTGCTTCATTGATTCTGTGGATTTGTGTCTCCTTCACCTCTCTTTTTACTGCTTCTCAATAATCACACCAGTCATGGGACCAACTCTGACACGAGTCAGAGTCCATACCAAGATGGCCACCTCCACATAGAGACACAGTGCAGAACAAGGCATGGTAGGTCAGTAATGGAGAATAGAACAGGTGAAGTGAGCCTACAGTCAATAGTGGTGTAGCACTACCCCTGTAGGAGTTGCTAGTGTCCTGGGTCCCCACTGCTGCACAGCTAATTACACAGCATTTCCTTCATGCGGTGCAACTTAGGGATCTGACCTTGGCTTGTTTTTGCTGTTTTATTAGGGATTAACTTGGATGGGGTAGGGAATTATGGGATGCCCAACTTGAAAAATGTCCAGAACTATGAACAAAGGGACCATTCCTCCCTATTTACAAAAGACCTCTTTTCCTTCCTCCTGCACAAACTTGGTCCTCTCAGCAAGGCACCTGCTGCTTAAGCCTCGTACACACGGCCGAGAATCTCGTCAGGGAAAAAAACGTTGTTTTTCCTGACGAGATTCTTGGACAAGAATCTTGTCCCGGCCGAGTGTACACACGATCCATTCAAAGAACCGCCGTTCTTTTGAATGGAACGAACGCGGTGACATCATCGACTACGACGAGCGTGCGCTCGTCACATTTGTTGCCTTCGCCGCCATCTTGCTACACCCTACCTATGCCTGGGAAGCTACCGCGCATGCGTCAAAGTCATTTCGAGCATGCACGGGTTTCCACGGTGACAGGTAAGTGTACACACACTCGGGTTTCTCGTCGAGAAACAGGCCGACGACAATCCAGACGAGAAAATAGAGAGCAGGTTCTCTATTTTTCTCATTCTCGTCGAGATTCTTGCCTGTTTCCTTGACGAGAAACCTGAAAGCCGCGTACACACGACCGATTTACTATTTTGCTCTGCCAGCAAGTTTCTTGCTGGTTCTTGCCGAGAAAATCGGTCGTGTGTACGAGGCTTTACTCTTGAAGGAACTAACAGTTTTGTGTTAGCTCAGCAAAGGCCCATTACAGGCAGGAACTCTCGGTCCCTTGACAAAGTAGTGCAGTGAGAAAACAGCATGTCATTCCTCCTTCCTTTGTGTGATCCCAGCCCACTTGCTAGCAGAAATTGCTAGCTCACCTGGCTGCCACCAGCCACGCCTGGCTGTTATTCCCCCTAGTCCTCCTGACTGACTTTCTGCCCCAGTCCTGCCCGACTGGCACACTTCCATGGAGATTCCCTAGAGTAAGGATGATAACTAGGCCCACTGCTGTCTTCATAAAACACTGTTACAGCTGACAGTCTATCCCCTTGTGTTGTCCCTGCTCAGTGTTGATCTCTTACTCACTCGTTGTCTTTGCTCTGTCCCGCTGCCTCTCCTGAAGATTCTCCTCCAACTGCCTCCTGTGGTGGGATCCTTCTAGGCTAGCTAACCCAAGCCTCCAGCCCAAGGTATCATCTCTCCCCGGGAGGAGATTCCCTCAAGGACCACCGACATCCTCGCCTCTGCACTCCATCTCCATCTTCCACCCGACTCCCCAGCTCAAATTGCCCATGTCTATTTATGAGGTTGTCTCTGTCAGCCCACTTCTGGGAATTGGCTGAGGCGCCATAAATATTCATGGCAGCTCCTCCTAACCCCCGCCCTCTAATTCAAGAAGGTTCTCCAACCTTCCAGACACCAGGGAGAAGCACCAGAGAGCTGCCAGGATGAGTCAGACATCCCTGAACTCTGTGAACTCTGACCCAATTAAGACTCACAGGCTGTAACATGAGTCAGGTAAATTTTCCTACATTGCCACTTCTAGTAGCACACACTAGAGGTTGCTACACTGGTGTAACGACACCCCCAGTGGCGGCCCGTCCATAGGGGGCGCCCGGGCGCCGCCCCCCCTCCTGTGGTCACCAAAAAAAAAAAAACGGCCCTTTAAGAGTTTTTTTTTTAATGTCTTTTTTTCACACATGGCAGCGCGACCATAGTGGGCGCAGAAGCGCCGCTAACGCTCGCTTCTGCGCCCGGCCGTCACTCACCACAACAATACATAGGTTCATGCATTGCATGAACCTATGTATTGCTGCCGCCCACTATTCAGATGGCCGGCCCCTTGAGCGCCGGCTATCTGAATCACAGCGTCTGATTGGCCTTTAGAAGTGCCTATCAGAGCCAGCAGGCTCTGATAGGCTTCCCGACTACAGCCTGAGGGCTGTAATCGGCTTCTAAATATCTAATAAGAGGACGCACAGGGGTGCGTTCCCTGGCCAATCAGGTTCACCGGGTCTGGTTACCGGTAACCTGATTGGCTGAAGTGACATCAAGGGCGGGAGAAGACATCGAGGACGGAAGAAGGACGGCGCTGACTCGAGGAAGGTAAATGCAGGGCTGGGGGGGACAAACTGGCTGTATTATGGGGGAGAAACTGGCTGCATATGGGGGAGAAACTGGCTGCATATGGGGGAGAAACTGGCTGCATTATGGGGGAGAAACTGGCTGCATTATGGGGGAGAAACTGGCTGCATATGGGGGAGAAACTGGCTGTATTATGGGGGAGAAACTGGCTGTATTATGGGGGAGAAACTGGCTGCATATGGGGGAGAAGCTGGCTGCATTATGGGGGAGAAGCTGGCTGCATTATGGGGGAGAAACTGTCTGTATTATGGGGGAGAAACTGGCTGTATTATGGGGGAGAAACTGGCTGCATATGGGGGAGAAACTGGCTGCATATGGGGGAGAAACTGGCTGCATTATGGGGGAGAAACTGGCTGTATTATGGGGGAGAAACTGGCTGCATATGGGGGAGAAACTGGCTGTATTATGGGGGAGAAACTGGCTGCATATGGGGGAGAAACTGGCTGCATTATGGGGGAGAAACTGGCTGCATATGGGGGAGAAACTGGCTGCATATGGGGGAGAAACTGGCTGTATTATGGGGGAGAAACTGGCTGTATTATGGGGGAGAAACTGGCTGTATTATGGGGGAGAAACTGGCTGCATTATGGGGGAGAAACTGGCTGCATTATGGGGGAGAAACTGGCTGCATTATAGGGGAGAAACTGGCGGTATTATGGGGGAGAAACTGGCTGCATTATGGGGGAGAAATTGGCTGCATATGGCGGAGAAACTGGCTGCATATTGGGGGAGAAACTGGCTGCATATGGGGGAGAAACTGGCTGCATATGGGGGAGAAACTGGCTGCATATGGGGGAGAAACTGGCTGTATTGTGGGGGACAAACTGGCTGTATTATGGGGGAGAAACTGGCTGCATTATGGGGGAGAAACTGGCTGTATTATGGGGGAGAAACTGGCTGCATATGGGGTAGAAACTGGCTGTATTATGGGGGAGAAACTGGCTGTATATGGGGGGAAACTGGCTGCATTTGGGGACAAACTAGTGGCGTTTGGGCACAGTGGCTGCGTTTAATGGGCACAGTGGCGGCAATTGATGATTTTTATTTTTTTTTCAGTTTGTTTGCGCCCCCCCCAAAAAATTTGAGCAGCAGCCGCCACTGGACACCCCCCAATACGAAAGGGGTTAACGCCATTTAGAATATTCCCTCTCTGAACACACAACCACTATCGACCCTCCACAGCCAGGCGACCACTTCCCATAGGATTAATCCTTCCTGAGATACGAGACAACGCTCTGTATTTCAAGTTCCAAAACAGGGAATGACTTTATTTTCAAAACACATGGTAACACATTTCTCTTCAAAACCCTTCCCTCCCATCCTTGGGGGAACAGGGCGGGTTAAACTGTCCAATGACAATGGTGATACAGGTCAGGTGTGTTCAAACTTCTCCTTCAGTAAACAGTCTTAGCAGGAGGGGTGATTCCCCCCCCCTCCTCACAGAAGACACTTCAACATCCCATAATATGCAGCCAGACGGTCGACCAGCTCCAATCCACATCATCACAGTAACAGACTTAATTCACAATAGACAATAGAATGCAAGCACACCTCATCACAGCAAGGATTACACAACCCCCAACCACAGTACACACCCAATCTAGATACAATGTATAAACAGCATTGAATGTGGCTATCATAGGTTATAGTGGGGTTTTTCCATTCACCCTGTGCCCAGAGTGACCCCCTGTCACACAATCACAGATTATAGTGGGGGTTTTCATTCACCCTGTGCCCCTAAGGGAGACACAGGGTGGTTGACACATAAGAGGCATTGGGGAAGCTGAAGCAAGGGTATCCCATACTGTCCAAGAGATTCTGGGTTCCCCGGGCACTCCCGTTACAACTGGTGTCCAGTTTTTTGCTCTTTGCCTGTCTTCTTTGAGTATACTTTTACAGTTTAGGTCATTTTTAGGAAAAAAATTACGTTGGAAAAAATCTAAGCACTAAGATTGATATTTATAGTGCGTCTGAAGGTAAAGCTCTCCAGGCAGAACAAGCTGAAAAATATGAAGTCTGTTATAGCTATCTGCATAGGTGTGCACAGCCTGTTGCATTAGGGTGTGCACCCCAAAGATCATACACACGCGCCTTTCTCTTCAGCATCAGCTGCACTGGACAGTGAATGAATGGGAAGTACTCTGTGCTGAGTTGCTTCCTGTTCATTCACAAATTGAAGCATAGAAAACGCAGTTTACTTTGCTTCAGTTATGCATGAACGCAGTGAGTGAGTGTACTGTGTTCATTTAGAAAAGAAAGTCGCTGGTATATGACATACAGTATTTACTAGCCCCTTCCCCCACTCTCCATCCTGAAACATCTCCTGCAGCAGCTGGGGTGGAGAGGAGAGGAAAGGAGGGAAGCCAGCAATACTGCAGGGTGGAGCTTAACACATGGGAAGCCCAGGCAGTAGGGGGAATCAGCACTGCACGTAGTGATTAGGGTTTGCATAGGCACACCTGGCACACTCCCTGTGCACGCCTATGGCTAGCTGTCTTTTTGAAATGCTTGTTGCCTGGCTGCTGTAACTTGATTCACTTGATCTGAAACAGGAGTTCCAACTTCAATACTTTCTAATGTACGGATCCAAAATACGTAGGCATCCAGTAAAGCCAGAGGCTCAGTAAGGCCAGCAAGCAGCTGGCATTTTTATACATCATTTTGTCTGTATAATGTGAATCTGTATCTAGGTATTCTCGTTTGTATTAAAGCGGAAGTAAACCCATTGATTTAACAGTTTCAAAAAGCAGTTACATTCCCGGCATGCCGGGAATGCCAACTTGTCACATTGGTTGTGCTCTCAACCAAACTGTCAAACCATCCAATGGCTGGTGTCATAACTGATCACATGTGCAGCATCATGGCAGTTGAAGATTAAACAGAGGCCAAGATGGCAGCTTCCTTGCCTGAAAATGATAGGAGGGTTTACTTCCACTTTAATTAGTGGTGCAACGGATCGGTGGTGATCCGTGATCCGAACGGGTCACCCTGTTCGGATCGGATCACCACGCGATCCGTGGAGCGCTCCGGAGCCTCGCCGTAGGAAAGGCCGCGGCTTCGGCCTAGCTCCGGAGATGCGGCCATCTTGGTACACCCGGCGGCGGCCGCTGTAGTGTCGTTTCACCGCCATCTTGCTCCACCCCACACTCCTGCACAGTAATGATAGAGACGGGGCCAAGCGGACATCTTGTTACACCCACCGGAGTTTTAGATTTCAGTTCATTTAAACACAAAACGGAGCTTATCAGCTTTAATACATTATTTGGAAATCCATCGGACTGTTTCCATTTTAAATTTTAAAAGCAGCTGCAAACCTTACATGCTTGCTAATGTGACGGAACACCTCTGATTTTCACATTTAACATTTAGTTAAATGTGAAAATCAGAGGTGTTCTGTCACATTAGCAAGCATGTACATAGTTGCCAACATTGCAAAAAAAACATCTGGGACACTTTTTTTGTATTGAGGCGGAGCCTTGCTATAATTAGGGGGCGGGACATTTGTTTGTAGGCGTGTCATGCTGGAATGAAAAATGCGGTGCGTGAAGCGCGTCGCGGCGAAAAATGGGCGTGGTTTACGCACGATAGTGGGTGTGGCTTAAATGGGCGTGGTTAAAAGGGGTGTGGCTAGAGTCCGAGGTGAGAGAAAGAAAGAAGCCAGATCCTACACCACAATAGAAATGTGTAACAAAATTGGCAGATAAGGATACTCCAAAACACCTGTTGGCGCTTCAATCATCCCGGCACCATGGTTGTTACGGTGTCAGGATGATTGAAGTGCATTATTTCTATTATTACATTGTAATATAAAATTAAATCATTCAACTCACCATAATGCCGAATCAGTGGAAGCCCTGAGCGTGTTACCTGCCACGTCGCCTGCCACCAGATGGCCTCCCCAGCAGTCCGTCCTTGCATCAGGTGCCTCCCCAGCAGTCCATCCTTGCATCAGGTGCCTCCCCAGCAGTCCGTCCTTGCATCAGGTGCCTCCCCAGCAGAGCCCCCTCCACACTTGTGGACAAGGGTCCAAAAATCATGATTGTCCTGGGAAATTCGGGACTGTTTGGCAACTATGCACTACACTGATTACCCCGCCACCCACTACACTGATTACCCCGTCACCCACTACACTGATTACCCCGCCACCAACTACACTGATTACCCCGCCACCCACTACACTGATTACCCCGCCACCCACTACACTGATTACCCCGCTACCCACTACACTGATTACCCCGCCACCCACTACACTGATTACCCCGCTACCCACTACACTGATTACCCCGCCACCCACTACACTGATTAACCCGCCACCCACTACACTACACTGATTAACCCGCCACCCACTACACTACACTGATTACCCTGCCACCCACTACACTGATTATCCCACCACCCACTACACTGATTACCCTGCCACCCACTACACTGATTACCCCACACTGATTACCCCACCACCCACTACACTACACAGATTACCCTGCCACCCACTACACTAATTACCCCGCCACCCACTACACTACACTGATTACCCCGCCACCCACTACACTAATTACCCCGCCACCCACTACACTGATTACCCCGCCACCCACTACACTGATTACCCCGCCACCCACTACACTGATTACCCCGCCACCCACTACACTACACTGTGATTACCCCGCCACCCACTACACTACACTGTGATTACCCCGCCACCCACTACACCACACTGTGATTACCCCACCACCCACTACACTAATTACCCCGCCACCCACTACACTAATTACCCCGCCACCCACTACACTGATTACCCCGCCACCCACTACACTGATTACCCCGCCACCCACTACACTAATTACCCCACCACCCACTACACTGATTACCCCGCCACCCACTACACTGATTACCCCGCCACCCACTACACTGATTACCCCGCCACCCACTACACTACACTGTGATTACCCCGCCACCCACTACACTGTGATTACCCCACCACCCACTACACTAAATTACCCCGCCACCCACTACACTACACTAATTACCCCACCACCCACTACACTACACTAATTACCCCACCACCCACTACACTACACTGATTACCCCACCACCCACTACACTACACTGATTACCCCACCACCCACTACACTACACTAATTACCCCACCACCCACTACACTACAGTGCAATAGTACGGTACCTGCGGTGCGTGAGGATGTGCTGGTGGTCCGAGGGGTCTGCCAAATGGAGTGAGCCAGGACTATCACAGTGTCCCCAGCCAGCGGTGCCCCGGTCCTTCCATCAGTGTCCCCACTCGTCGGACACACGGGGGCGGGGCGGAGGGTTGTTGGCAGCGGCGGCGCCGGGTGCTGATAGGCGTCAGTGTCCCCAGCCAGTGGAGCCCCGGTCCTTACATCCGTATCCCCGCTCCTTGTCGGACACACGGGGGCTGGGCAGAGGGTCGTTAGCGGCGGCGGCGGGTGAAGCATGCTGCTTCCTTGTGCCTCTCCTTGCGTTCAGTGGAGAGCGGGGAGGAGTCACCAATCCGAAGCCGATTGGCTGCCCCAGGCTCTGCACTGAACACAAGGGGAAAACGTAAACAAATATGGTGGCGGCAGCGGCCATTTTTGTGTAGCCGCTGCCGTTTTTAGCTAAAGCATTCCCGAATTTACCGGGACAAAACGGGACAAAAATAACTGGGCTTGTCCCGAATCGGGACAAGCCCAATTCGGGACAAGGGTCCAAAAATCGTGCTTGTCCCGGGAAATTCGGGACTGTTGGTAACTATGCATGTAAGGTCAGCAGGTTTGCTGCTGCTTTTAAAATGTAACATGTAAAGAGTCCGTTGGATTTACCAATACTGTATTTAAGCATATAAGCTCCGATTTGTGTTGAAAATAACTGTGAAATCGAAAACTCCGGTGGGTGTAACATTATTATTTTTTTAATTTTTTTATTATTATTTTTTTTTGCCGATCCGAAAATGATCCGATCCGTGGCTCTGATCTGAGGATCGATCCGATCCGTGAGTTTTTTGATCCGTTGCACCCCTAGTATTAATCATAGTTTGTGTTCGACGTTTTTTGGATTCAGTCAGTACTGAATCCAGTTGATCCATTTTATGTTGCGATTGCATGTTACATTAATTGTTACAGTAATTTCCAGTCGCTTAGATGTGTTTTATGATACAATTGATTGTGTGCTCAGTGACCAGTTTAAAATACTTGTCCTGGTGCTGACGTCATGCAATGATTGTCCGCAGGCCATGCTTTTTAATTATTGTCACTGAGAAGGCCACGCTAAGCCAGGGCAGATGTGTGAAGTGTTATACAATCAGCCTGCCTTCACTTTCTATGATAAATCGGGACTGGATCTCCAGAGGAACACCCTTAACCTGGCCTATTGATGTCGAAATCCATTTGTCAAGTAAGCTGTCAGTGCTGCAAGTACCAAAAGGTCAATGGATAATTGTGGTATAAAAGGCCTACAACAATAGTCCGCCTGCAAATAAAATAACACTGCGATCGATTGCACTCCTACATGATATATAGATAAAAAATGTATGACTGTAGTTTCATTTCTAAAGTACAGATGGAATACACACACACACACACACACACACACAGAAGCTACACGAAATGAATGTGAACTATTTGTTCAATAAGAGATTAAATTGTGTCTTTACACTCCAGCCGTACACATTTCTGTCTTCAGGTTCTGGTGCTTGGTGGAAAAAAAATGTGGTGCTCTTTAACCACTTAAGGACCGGAGATTTTCCCCCTTAATGACCAGGCCATTTTTTGTGATATGGCACTGCGTCGCTTTAACTGATTATTGCGCTGTTGTGCGACGCTGTACTCAAACAAAATGTATGTCCCTTTGGAGCTGGAGGAAGAGCCTGCAGGAGCCTGGCATTGCACCCACTATCCATTAGTCACAGTTGCAAAGCTTTGCAGGCTCATTTGCAAAAATATAATAAATGTAAATTTTTGTCCTGCTTCAGGTTCATTTATTATTTTTTTATGAAAGAGGGACTTAGCTTTAATGCTGACCTTTTATTTTGTTTTGTTTGACCTGGGTTCACACTATAGCAATGCGGGAACCAGTGCGATTCCAGTGCAGGTTTCCGCATCGCATTCTCTCCCGCAGGCAGTTCACACTGCCCTCTGTGAACCGCTGCGGGTGTCAATACAATGTTAATGACACCCCAGATTGGTTCACAGATCGCAGTGCGAACTGTGGAATCAAACAGAAATCGCATTTCAGGGTGTGAACACATATGTGATCCGATTCCAGTGAGGGAAAAAAAAAATCCCTGCATCTTTTTTTGTGCAAATCCAAACTGTATGGCTGAACTCGCATTGCACAGACATCGCATGTGATCGGCACCGCAATGTGGGTGCGAATCACATGCATTTGCATATGTGTAAACCCAGACTCAGAGAATGAGAATAGGTTTGAAGTTATCAATTAACATTAGGGCACCGGGGATTCTTGAGGCCTGGTTCACACTGGGGCGACAAACGCTCCGACATTGGGAGCTCATGTCGCATGACATGTGAAAATCAATGAATCCCTATGAGAGCCGTCTTAACTGGTCCGACACAAGTCGGTCCGACATTAAAAATGCTCCCTGTACTACTTCTGTCCGACTTTGATCCTACTTCAGCCCATTGAATATCATTGAAGTCGGATCACAGTAGGATCCTTGTCCTAACCATCTGACATTTGACATCCGACATGGTGATTACAGCAGCAGTAAGGCCTGGTTCACACTGGGGCGACAAACGCTCCGACATTGGGAGCTCATGTCGCATGACGTGTGAAAATCAATGTTTCCCTATGGGAGCCGTCCTAACTGGTCCGACACATGTCGGTCCGACTTTGAAAATGCTCCCTGTACTACTTTGGTCCGACTTTGATCCGACTTCAGCCCATTGACTATCACTGAAGTCGGATCAAAGTCGGACCGCAGTCTTGCATGGTCCGACTTTGGCATGCGACATGTGCTCTGCTGATCTTGAGGGGGAACTCCAGGCCAAATTTTAAATAAAAAACCGGCATAGGTTCCCCCTCCGGGAGAATACCAGGCCCTTGGGTCTGGTCTGGATTTGAACGGGCGCCCCTACGCCGAAAAAACGGCGTGGGGGTCCCCCCAAAATCCAAACCAGACCTTTATCCGAGCACACAACCTGGCAGGCCGCAGGGGAAGAGGGGGGACGAGAGAGCGCCCCCCCTCCCTCCTGAACCGTACCAGGCCGCATGCCCTCAACATGGGGGGTTTGGTGCTCTGGGGCAGGGGGGCGACCTGCGGCCCCCCACCCCAGAGCACCCTGCCCCCATGTTGATGAGGACAGGGCCTCTTCCCGACAACCCTGGCCGTTGGTTGTCGGGGTCTGCGGGCGGGGGGCTTATCGGAATCCGGGAGCCCCCTTCAATAAGGGGGCCCCGGATACCGGCCCCCCCACCCTATGTGAATGAGTATGGGGTACATCGTACCCCTACCCATTCACCTGGTGGACAAAAAATTGCAATAAAAAATACACTACACAGGTTTTCAAAGTAATTTATTGCACAGCTCCGGGGGTCTTCTTCCGACTTCCGGGGGTCTTCTTCCGACTTCGGGGGTCTCCGGTTCTTCTCCCGCTCTCCGGTTCTTTCTTCCGCTGGGCCTCCGCTAACTTCTTTTTAGCTCTCTTGCTAACAGAGGCCCGGTCTTCCCGTTGTCTCGTCCGGCTCTCCGTTGTCCTTCTGCCGGCCCCTCCACTAACTTCTTGTAGCTCTTTCGCTAGTGGAGGGGCCGGTCTTCCCGTCGCTGTCGCCGTCGGCTTCTTCTTCCCTCTTCTCCTCCTCGATGTTGACGCGTCGCTTCTTCCCGCTGTAATACTGGCTCTCCGCTCCGCTCCGCATTAATATAGGCTTCTCATGACGTCACAGTCACATGTTCCAGGGCACATGGCCCCGGAGCATGTGACTGTGACGTCATGGGAACATGTGACTGTGACGTCATGAGAAGCCTATATTAATGCGGAGCGGAGCGGAGAGCCAGTATTACAGCGGGAGGAAGCGACGCGTCAACATCGAGAAGGAGAAGAGGGAAGAAGAAGCCGACGGCGACAGCGACGGGAAGACCGACCCCTCCACTAGCGAAAGAGCTAAAAAGAAGTTAGTGGAGGGGCCGGCAGAAGGACAACGGAGAGCGGGACGAGACAACGGGAAGACGGGGCCTCTGTTAGCAAGAGAGCTAAAAAGAAGTTAGCGGAGGCCCGGCGGAAGAAAGAACCGGAGAGCGGGAGAAGAACCGGAGACCCCCGAAGTCGGAAGAAGACCCCCGGAGCTGTGCAATAAATTACTTTGAAAACCCGTGTAGTGTTTTTTATTGCAATTTTTTGTCCACCAGGTGAATGGGTAGGGGTACGATGTACCCCATACTCATTCACATAGGGTGGGGGGGGGCCGGGATCCGGGGACCCCCTTATTAAAGGGGGCTCCCGGATTCCGATAAGCCCCCCGCCCGCAGACCCCGACAGCCAATGGCCAGGGTTGTCGGGAAGAGGCCCTGTCCTCATCAACATGGGGGCAGGGTGCTCTGGGGTGGGGGGGCCACAGGTCGCCCCAGAGCACCAAACCCCCCCATGTTGAGGGCATGCGGCCTGGTACGGTTCAGGAGGGAGGGGGGGCCGCTCTCTCGTACCCCCTTTTCCCCTGCGGCCTGCCAGGTTGTGTGCTCGGATAAGGGTCTGGTTTGGATTTTGGGGGGACCCCCACGCCGTTTTTTCGGCGTAGGGGCGCCCGTTCAAATCCAGACCCAAGGGCCTGGTATTCTCCCGGAGGGGGAACCTATGCCGGTTTTTTATTTAAAATTTGGCGTGGAGTTCCCCCTCAAGATCAGCAGAGCACAAGTCGCATGCCAAAGTCGGACCATGCAAGACTGCGGTCCGACTTTGATCCGACTTCAATGATAGTCAATTGGCTGAAGTCGGATCAAAGTCAGACCAAAGTAGTACAGGGAGCATTTTCAAAGTCGGACCGACATGTGTCGGACCAGTTAAGACGGCTCCCATAGGGAAACATTGATTTTCACACGTCATGCGACATGAGCTCCCAATGTCGGAGCGTTTGTCGCCCCAGTGTGAACCAGGCCTTAGGCTGGGTTCACACTGATACGACACACATTCATCCGACTTTTATCCTACTTTGCTCTGCGACATCAGTCCTACATTGATCTTACATTGGTCCGACATCCATCCGACTTTCATGAACAGGATACTACTTTGATCCGACATTGTGATAGTCTGACTTGTCCTTTGACCAATCAAAACAATCCCAGGGTGAGATAAATTCCTTTTACTGCTGCTGTAATCACTAGATTTGTGCACAACGGAAAAATTTGTTCCGTTTCGGTTAGTTTCTTTCCGGTCCTGTTGATTTGTAATCATTCGTAATTTTGCTAGACGGGATTTTTCGTGTTCGGACTAATTCGTATTTTCGCAAGCGACATTTTTCGTTGAATTTTTTGTTGCTTTATAATTCGTACTTTCGGTAGAGTACGTTGTTTTTCGTTGATTCTGGACACAACTCCTACTTTCGTAACTTTTTTTGGGTACGTTGATTCGTAATTTTCCGTGTCTCTCTCACAACGACGCTGCCTATTATGCCTAATGTGCTTCGAATGGATTTGTACTTTTCTAAATACATAGCGGTTATTTGTAACGATTCGAAATCTCGTATTTTACTTTCGTTTTTTACATGCGGCTATAGGCTCCGCCCCTGTACACCATTTTGAGAGGGTTCAGCACGGTGAGGGAGAAGCAGAGAGCAGAGCAGAGTGTTATTGTGCTTCGAATGGATTAGAAATCTCGTATTTTACTTTCGTTTTTTCATGCGGCTATAGCCTCCGCCCCTGTACACCATTTTGAGAGGGAGTTCAGCATGGTGAGGGAGAAGCAGAGAGCAGAGTGAGTGTTATTGTGCTTCGAATGGATTCGTACATTCGTAACTTTTTTCATAACGAATTATGCCGAAGACATTCGGGCATTCGCTATTTTGCGGTATAATTTATTTCGGATTCGATTTTATTCGTAAATTCGAATGCTTCCGAATGTCCGAAAGTTGCTAAATTCGGACGAATTTCGATTCGTTACGAAACGAATTGCACAAGCCTAGTAATCACCATGTCGGATGTCAAATGTCGGATGGTTAGGACAAGGATCCTACTTTGATCCGACTTCAATGATATTCAATGGGCTGAAGTCGGATCAAAGTCGGACAGAAGTAGTACAGGGAGTATTTTTAATGTCGGACCGACTTGTGTCGGACCAGTTAAGACGGCTCTCATAGGGAAACATTGATTTTCACACGTCATGCGACATGAGCTCCTAATGTCGGAGCGTTTGTCGGACCAGTGTGAACCAGGCCTGAAAGTCGTGTCGTACAGTGTGAACCCAGCCTTAAATAAGCTTAATTAAATCGACTTCATATCAGGTGTATTTCTTGCTTTATAGCCTGTGCCGCAATTAGAACCCTTAATTGATGTTGTTTGCATGTCTTGTGTTAATTAAAATGTAAGCATAAGCAGCAATCTATTAGAATATTTAGCATTCCCACTGTGCACATTCGTAAATCTTTCAGAGTGTGTTGTGTCAATGTGTTCCATGGCTGCATAGAGAGTCCCTCACCTGGAACATGCATGTATATATTAGTTGTCCTGACTCTGACTAGCGTAATGCACTCACAAAAAAAATGTTGTCAATAGTGGATCAAGAAAACCTATCTTGCGAGGTTTCTTTTAAAGAGCAATTGCAGGCAAAAAGTGAAATCAATCAGTGAGCTACTAATGCTATCCAAGGAGAATTGCAGCTGTGCTTAGGCCCACGCAGGACACTGCAACAGGTTTCCACTTCAGCCCCGGAAAGGTTTTACCCCCCTTCCTGACCAGGCCATTTTTTGCGATATGGCACTGTATTTCTTTAACCAACCATTGCGCAGTCATGCAATGCTGTATCCAAATAAAATTGACGTCCTTTTTCCCCCACAAATAGAGCTTTCTTTTGGTGGTATTTGATCACCTCTGCGCTTTTTATTTTTTGCACTATAAAACAAAAAAAAGACCGACAATTTTGAAAAAAAATATATTTTTACTTTTTTGCTATAAAACATTTCCAATAAAATTACAAAAAAAATCAAATTTCTTCATCAATTCAGGCCAATATGTATTCTGCTACATATTTTTGGTAAAAAAAAATCCAATAAGCGTATATTGATTGGTTTGCAGAAAACGTTATAGCGTCTACAAAATAGGGGATATTTTTATGTATTTTAATTCTTTTACTAGTAATGGGCAGCGATCAGTGACTTATAGGCGGACTGCGACATTGTAGCGGACAAATCGGACACTAGGTGACACTTTTTTTAGGGACCAGTGACACTAATACAGTGATCAGTGATAAAAATATGCACTGTCACTGTACTAATGACACTGGCAGGGAAGGGGTTAACACCAGGAGAGATCAAAGGGTTAAATGTGTTCCTAGGGAGTGCTTGCTAACTGCGGGAAAGGTGCTTTTACTGTGTGAAGGCAGAAATCTGTGTTCCTACTTAGCAGAAACACAGGATTACTACCTTCCCTACTGACAGTACGGCGATCTGCCTTGTTAACATACGCAGACCGCCATTCTGCTTCTCTCGGGAACGATCGGTGGGTCACGGCTGACCTCGAGTCCACTAGCTCCACTGTGTCCAATCAGTGTGTAGCACCCTGGGGTTTAGTCAGGGATGCCCCTCACAAATTTACAGGAGTAGTAACCCTTGTCAGTTTTTAGAGATCCATTGATTTCTCCCTAAGTATTGCAACAACCTCCATTTTATTCTCTAGGGTGTCTGAAAAAAATATATATATAATGTTTGGGGGTTCTAAGTAATTTTCTAGCAAAAAATAATGATTTTAACTTGTAAACACCAAGTGTTAAAAAAAATAAATAGGCCTGGTCCTTAAGTGATTAAGAGGTTAATTATAAAAGGTAAAGCGGTTTTTAAGAATTTTTACTATTGTTGCATTTTGTGACATGTCAAGAATTCATTTATATATTTAAAGCGGAGTTCCAACTTAAAAAAATTATAATAATTAATAATCGGACACTTACCTGTCCCAGGGTCCAGCGATGTGGGGAAATGAAGCCCCGCTCCTCTCCGTAGCGCCGGCATCACTACTGTGGGCGCACGACTGTGATTTCACAGCCAGGCACGTACTGCGCATGCGCACTGTGACTGGCCAGGCAATCATCTGGGACCTGTGACGTTTCCCAGTTGATTGCCGAGAGGGAGGGGGGAAAGGTGAACTTCCTTCCCGGGGCCGCGGTGCCCCGGGAGGAAGTGGGAGCTGAAACCCTCTAAAAAGAGTGTTTCTGCTCCCCCCCCCCAAAAAAAAAATTACATCAAATGTGGCATGTCAGGGGGTCACCTTCCCTTAAAGCGGAAGTTCCATTTTTGGGTGGAACTCCACTTTAAGGGAAGGCTCCCAAACAACTCTATGTGAAGGTGCCATTTAATGACAATGAATTGACCTATTATTATTAGCTATACAAGCTCCACCGCTGTACTCTGGTCAATACTCCTGTTATCTTTTCTTGTAATTAGCACTAGTGCAAGATCAGAACTTTACAGTCCAGGGACTGAATAATAAATAAAGGCTCTATATTAGGTCTCCACAGTAACAATATTTAATGCACATCGTGCAATTACAAGACCACATTAAGCTAAAGAGTGATTAAGAAGCTGCAGAAGAAAACTCAGCTCTTTATTATGTGATCAATCAGGCAGGAAAGCTGAACAAGGACAATGGAAATGTTGCTTGGCATGTAAAATTGACAGGCGCTAATTTCTAAAGGGAAGTGCAGCATCGGTCAGCTCCTAGTTTCAAGGACAGCGCTTTGTTTACTACTGTATTGTTTACAAAAAAGTGCCACTCTCTCATTTCTGATGGGCTTAATGTAGAGTCACTAATGGCAACATTCTTATGCATTTCAAGGAGAAATTCCCTCACTGCATTAAAAAGGTTGTAGAACCTTGGATGATAAAACAAAATTGAGCTTGTTTAAGATAATTTTAGATATGTATTCTGGATTTTTCAGTGTTTTCTCTTTTCCTTGTTTAGCAACGTCCCCCATCTCCTATCAATCACACTTCCATCCCCTCCATAAAGCAAGTAGCAGCTGACTGTCTATATATGCTTCTCTTCCACAACTGGTATGTAATTTGGTATTAAGATCGGAAATAAAAAGAGGGCTCTGAAGAAGAGGTGATGCCTCGAAACACGTCAGCCAGCCTACGTGTGGGATGTTTATCTGTAATGTGATACCATGGACATTAAGCTGTTGTATATCTGAAATTCTGTTTTCAAGCGTATGTTTGTGAGTATTATTCTTCCTTGTTTAATCACTTGCCGCCTGCCCACTGTCATATGGCAGCCTCCTTAGAACTACCGCTCTGCCGCGGCTGCGTCTCTTTAACCATGTGATCGGCTGTGTCCAATCACAGCCTGTCACATGTAAACACGGAGATGCCGGTAATCGGCGCTCCTCGCCTCACACTGACAGAGTGTGAGGAGAGGAGAGTCGATCAGCTGTATCTCCTCACAGGGGGACATCTAGGTATGTAATCAGGGCACTGATCATCAGTTCTCTGATTACAATTAAGTGCCCCCAGTGCCAGCAAGGAGTGCCCACCACTGCCAGCAATCAGTGCCAACCAATGCCCACAAGTGCCAGCAATCAGTGGCCATTAGTGATGCCAGTCAG
This sequence comes from Rana muscosa, assembly GCA_029206835.1. Classification (NCBI taxonomy): domain Eukaryota; kingdom Metazoa; phylum Chordata; class Amphibia; order Anura; family Ranidae; genus Rana; species Rana muscosa. The sequence goes on along the minus strand of CM055116.1, from coordinate 103,920,190 downwards.
TGCTGGCTATCACTGCTGCCCATCAATGCCCATCACTGCTGCCCATCAGTGCCGTCTATCAATGCCGCCTATCTGTGCCCACCAGTGCCACCTATTTGTGCCCACCAGTGCCACCAATCAGTGCCGTCCTAACAGTGCTCATTAGTGCCACTTATCAGTGCCCATAAGTGCAGCATATTCGTGCCTTCTCATAAGTGCCACCTCATCAGTGCCGCCTCATCAGCGCCCATCGGTAAAGGAGAAAAATTACTTATTTACAAAATTTACTGACAGAAACTAAAGCCTCGTACACACAATATGATTGTTGGCAGGGTATGTCTGTTGACAGACTGTTGTCCTAAAATCTTACCGTTAGTTGTCCTATAACTTACCGCAGTCATGTTGAAACAGGAAGGGCCATCCCCAAACTGTTACCACAAAGTTGGGAGCATGAAATTGTACAAAATGTCTTTGTATGCTGACGCCTTAAGGGGCCAAGCCCAACCCCTGAAAAACCACCCCACACCATAATCCCCCCTCCACCAAATGATTTGATGGGGTGGCCCTATACATTTGGCAATGTAGCGTGGAGGAGTTTGGTGTGAAGGAACTTGACTGGTCTGCACAGAGTCCTCATCTCAACCCAATAGAACACCTTTGGAATGAATTCGAGTGGAGACTGCGAGTCCAGGCCTTCTCGTCCAACATCAGTGCCTGACCTCACAAATGCACTTTTGGAAGAATGGTCAAATATTTCCAAAGACACACTCCTAAACCTTGTGGACAGCCTTCCCAGAAGAGTTGAAGCTGTTGTAGCTGCAAAAAGTGGGCCAACCCTACAGACTAAGACTGGAATGCCATTAACGTTCATGTGTCCCAATGGTTTTGACAATATAGTGTATGTACCTGCTGTACCATGTACTTGTGTGAAAACGTATCCTGTTCTCTTTGTATTACTTCCTTTGTGTGAAATCCCTGGTGTTCCTGCCAGTCCCTCTGCTTTCCTATTAAAAACTGACCACACTAAGGAGAACACACCGTGGTCAGTTCTTTAGTCTGCTCTCCTGCAATGATCAGACTTCTTCTGCTGCTGTTTCTCCTCCCTCACCTCTCTGTGTTGCTGTGATCACTTATAAAAAGAAAACAAAGTATTTATAATGTTTTTTATATCTATACACACACGGTTTGCCTTTTATTTCTATTTTAACCACTTCGCGCCCGGGCTATAAGAAAAAGACGTCCGCAAAGCGGTCGTCAATTGCTGATAGGACGTCTATGGACGTCCTCTCATTTACTTCCGCGATGCGCGCCACCACGGGCGCGCATCGGGGAAAAGCTGTGCCCGCCGTGTCAGGCGAGTGCCGATGCGAGTGCCGATCGGCTGTCACAGAGCCAGGGACGTGGATCTCTGTGTGTAAACAATGGTGTGTCTCTTGTACATAGGGACAACCATCAGTCACCTCCCCCAGTCAGTCCCCTCCCCCCACAGTAAGAACATCTAGCAGGGAACATATTAACCCCTTGATCGCCCCCTAGTGGTTAACCCCTTCCCTGCCAGTCACATTTATACAGTAATCAGTGCATATTTTTAGCACTGTTCGCTGTATAAATGTGAATGGTCCCAAAAATGTGTCAAAAGTGTCCGATGTGTCCGCCGTAATGTCACAGTCACAAAAAAAAAAAAAATCGCAGATCGACGCCATTACTAGTAAAAAAATAAATAAAAAAATAATTAAAAAAAATCATAATTCTATTCCCTATTTTGTAGGTGCTATAACTTTTGCGCAAACCAATCACTATACGCTTATTGCGATTTTTTTTTTTACCTAAAATATGTAGAATACATATCGGCCTAAACTGAGGAAAAAAATAGTTTTTTTTTTAAAAAAAGGGATATTAATTATAGCAAAAATTAAAAAATATTGTGTATTTTTCAAAATTGTCGCTCTATTTTTGTTTATAGCGCAAAAAATAAAAACCGCAGAAATGATCAAAGACCACCAAAAGAAAGCTCTATTTGTGGGAAAAAAAGGACGTCAATTTTGTTTGGGAGCCACATCGCACGACCGCGCAATTGTCATTCAAAGCGTGACAGCGCTGAAACCTGAAATTTCGCCTGGGCAGGAAGGGGGTTATGTGCTCAGTTGTCAAGTGGTTAAACTGAATGTGTTGTTTTTCAAGGTGCACGTTTACATACACTTTAAGGCATACCTGTAAAAGACGTATGTATATACTTACCTTCCCTGCTGTCCTTGACATCTGTGCTGAAGTTCGCATTTGTTTATTGGAATGTTTGACCATTTTTCTAGAAGGGCATTTGTGAGGTCAGGCACATTAAATTGTGAATGTTCTTGTAGGGTACCAGACATACAGGCTCTATTGTAAGAGATTTATCCCTTGTCCAATTCCAGGATGTATGTTCTATTCTGCCTCTGACCCAAATTCAAAGTGATGTGAATCCATGCATGCAAAAAGGATCACACTGACACACACTGTTCAGTATGAGCTCTTCTCATCAATAACAGGGGTTTATTCAGGTCACAGCCCCTTATATAAACAAAGTGACATAAGCAAACGTCATCACATATGTGTGTATATCATTGGTTCATCTGTATATGGTCATTTTCCTGACGACATCTGTTCTACCACAATGCTGCATTCCTTAGCTCAGCGCCGCCATTTGCTTTGCACGGTGGGAGGGGCAGAAAGGAGGGGGTGAAGGAGTACGGAGTGGATATAACATCTGTTTCTCGTTTTTATGTAAGGAAACTTACTGCTGGCTGGTTATAAGATTACTAAAACACACATACACACACACACACACATATATACCTGTATATATATATATATATATATATATATATATATACATACATCTATATATATACATATATCGCAACAAGAAAGAAAATAAACAATAACAAATTGTAGCACTTACCCCCATTTAAGGGAACGGCTGGTTTTGTTTTGGGTCTGCAGCAATTACCTCTCTGGATTGGATCCTTTAGCTCCGTTGTCTAGGCAAACAAAAATCTCCAGGAATAAGGTCAATGTCAACACATGAGTAAAACCTAATCAGCAAGGCTTTATTCTTTTTCTCTTTGAGTCAACTTGAAGAGAGCGAGAGCAGGAAGTTGAAAGAAGTAGGGGGAAAGGTTCAGGCACGCAACACTTAAGTTCAGTATATACACTCGTCGCCACTCAAGCCTGAGTGGGTATTGCTCACCCGGATAGTCCCTATGAGAGCAGTCCTAGCAGCCGGGATGGAGCACGGATATCAGAGAATGTTGAATCCCCCTCTAGGTAAGTCTCCAGGCCTCTCCCCGAGACAGCAGTAGCGTCGCTAATCTCCACCGGAAATGATCTTCCCCTGGACTCCTTTCCTAAAGATGGGCCCCCTACAAACGGGCAGCCTGGGATCCTTCTCTGAAGCATAGGCGCTTGTCATCGGAGCTGGGCCCACGATGCAGCAACAGGACCTCGGGCTGAAGGTGCCCAAGGCCTAAACACACTCGCGCACCTCGTGCCATGCGGGCCACGAGGCACACTTACTGGACCAGAGGTCCCCCCTGAACGCCTTGGGGTCCCCCTGGAATCGTCTGCCCCTTTTGTGCCCTCTCCCAGCATGCACAGCAGGCAGACCACGCCCACTGCCGAGAGAAGACACCCAAGGTGCTGTAGCTCAACCCATGCCGGCGGTGACAGTGCCAGCTAAGGAGAACACTATTGCCAGGCAGTATTACACCCAGAGCAGAGAAAAATTGAATCATAAATTGGTCTGAGCCCAACTACTGGCTCAGACTGCCCCTAAATTTACACATAGCGCCCCAAAATATGGGGGGGGGCGCTACATAAAGAAGAAAAGAAAATAACAATATTTGAGTGGTTAGAAGAGAGAGAGATAACATAGACATAATATAGTCATTTTTTCAACTACATCACAATATCAGTGTATTATTTTTTTATAGGTGCTGCACACTGTGTTTCTGGCACAACATTCCTCCCCTAAGTCATCTAACAGTGCTTCAGCTCAAGGTATAGGAAAACTTGGGTGAACATTGTCCCCACATGTTCCCTCCAGGCAGTGTCGGCCCAAGACATTGTGCTGCCTGGTACCAAAAATGAAATGCTGCCCCCCCCCAAAAAAAAATCACGCCCACCAAAATGCCCCCACATCCATTATTTTATATTATGATAACTAAAGTGGACCTGTCATGGCTCTATACATGTATATAAGAGTATAAAGAGGACCTGTTATGGCTCTATACATGTATAGGAGTGTAAAGAGGACCAGTCATGGCATTATACGTGTATATAGAAGTATAATAAGGACCTTACATGGCTCTATACATGTATGTAGGAGTATAAAGAGGACCTGTCATGGCTCTATACATGTATGTAGGAGTATAAAGAGGACCTGTCATGGCTCTATACATGTATGTAGGAGTATAAAGAGGACCTGTCATGGCTCTATACATGTATGTAGGAGTATAAAGAGGACCTGTCATGGCTCTATACAGGTATATAGAAGTATAAAGAGGACCTGTCATGGCTCTATACATGTATATTGGAGTATAAAAGGACCTGTGCTTGGCCGGCGGCCGCGATGCCACCCACGATCGCTCCACAGAGAGCCAGAACGGGGATCTGTCAATGTAAACAGACAGATCCCCATTCTGACAGGGGAGGAGAGACAGATCTGCTGTTCCTAGTGATTAGGAACAGAGATCTCTCTCCTCCTCCAGTCAGTCCCATCCCCCCCAGTTAGAAACACCTCCACATTTAACCCCTTTCCAGACAGTGACATTTACACAGTAATCAGTGCAGTTTTATAGCACAGATCGCTGTATAGATGTCAGTTGATCCCAAATATGTGTCAAAAGTGTCCGAACCTGTCCACCGCAATGTCGTAGATCACTGCCATTACTAGTAAAAAAGTTAATAATAAAAATGCTTGAAGTGCAGCGGGGAGTGGAGCGGGCAATTTGCCCCACAGTGCAGGGGGCAGTGCCGGGACAAAGTCAACCAGCACCCAGGGCGAACATGCCAAGCTGCGCCCCCCCATGACCAATTATCTTACACACACACAAATACATTATATATATATATATATATATATATATATATAGTGCAGAGGTCAGAATTGGATAGATTACAAAGTACAAGGATCAGGAGCAGTGTGTACAGTGTTCAGAGGTAGAGTATGTACAGTAATATACAATGTGCAGAAGTCAAGAGCAGTAAACTGCAGAGTACAGAGACCAGGAGTATATACACCCTAGTGCATAGCAGTAACCCCTATAAATTATATCAAATTTAGTGTATGTGTCATTATCAAATCTGACCAAGTGAAATATATAGCACATGAATATGGAACCAAAATACCAGTGCTGCAAACAAAATTATGAAGGGGCGAATCCCAAAACATATAATGCGAACAACTCATAAATATTCAATTACATATCACATGTGGGACCAAAATCCCTGTGCTGCAAAAACATTTTGTGAGGGAACTGTAAATAAAAAATGTAAAATACTATAACATATAATGTGAATAACTCCCAAATATTCAAATAACTCTAGTCAAATTCTTATGGTTCATTTGTACACAATTTGGTTTTGGAGTTACTACCAAACTCCCAGTGCTGCAAATCAAACACACAGTGCAAAGTAATATTAAAGTGCACTATAAAAAAACAGTCCACTAGAGCAATGGTCTCCAAACTGCGGCCCTGGGGCCGGATGTGGCCCTTTGCTTGCCTTTATCTGGCCCTTGAGGCATTATTCCTGCCAATGACACCAATGATGGGGCATAATTCCTTCTACTGACAAAAAAAGGGGCACTATTCCTCCCAACGACACCAGATCGCACATTGTTAACTCCCACTGGGCACAGTTCGGTCCCCCTGAAGTCTAAAAGACAGTAAACTGGCCCTTTAGAGAGTTTGGAGACCCCTGCACTAGAGAGCAAGTGCTCTTGTGCACATTGCTGGATCGAGATGGGGCTCAAGCAAGTGGCTGACAGATTCCTCCATCCACACAAGTTGGATGGATGTGGGAATTGTATTCTGACAGCAGGTACTCTCCCCTATCAAAATACACTGATCAGCACTGCTTCCGTTTGGCTGCAAACAGCTAATTGAACAAGGATTTCCAGCAGAAGTGGATATAACAAATCGGTTTCTGTCTAACAGAGAGGGTTACACATCGATCAAAAATTCAGCCCCTGCTGAACCCAATGAATTCTTTGCTGTGTATTCAGTTTTACCTTGTACTTTGCTTCAGCGGGCTCTCTGCAGTTCTGTTACTGGTCCCCTGCAGCTCCTGTGTCAGTTAGGAGTGACAGTGGTCACACTCCAGCCTCCAATTTAGACCATACAGGGTTAATCTTCCTCTATATGTGATAGGGAGGAGGAGGAGAGCACTGGAGCTGGCTGAAGCATAGAATCAAGTAAAAAAAGACTATACAGTATCCCCCTTCTCCCCCCTCCCCCACGCTGCAAGAGTGGACTTTCTTGAAGTTGGGCTGGGATAAGAAATCACATCCTTTGCTGTGTAATGTTATATTCTTGAACAGGTTAGGGATTAGTGTGACATTTCAGGTGCTACATATATGTAATCCACATACACATTATATCTTATTAAAAAATCATTCTTTTTAGAAGATATAATGTGTATGTGGATTACATATAATGTAGCACCTGAAATGTCACACTAATTCCTAACCTGTTTAAGAATTTTACTTTCAATAAACCTGCAGTGAAAAGTGCAGGGCACGTTTATAATCACAGTATATGGAATGCAGAGCAGTCGGGACTCACAGTAGAAGAGGATCCAGCCTGTCATCCGTGATTTACACACCTTCACTCTGCTCTGGAGGAGGAGCGCTTTGCTGTGTGCTGGGCGGGAACCAAAGATCGATGCTGCAGTGTGAGGTTCTCTTTCTGCTCCGCCCACATGCACTTTCGCTGGGACTGTACCAGCTCCGATCCAGGGGGGGGGAGACTCATAGGAACTCAAGAAGGGAGCCTAGAAAGGGGTGCATCTGCTGCCGCAGAGCAGTGAGCAGGAGCGCATAATCCTTAAATTAGGCAGGCAACAGGGGCATACAAGTTTTACAGCTACATTTTGTGGATAGATTTTTCTGCTCACAGCTTTGCCGCCCCCCTAAAAGTGCCGCCTGGTACAATGGTACCACCTGGTCCCATGGTAGGGCCGGCCCTGCCTCCAGGGATGGGTGGAAAGTAACTCGATCTTCAACTCCATCAAATGGTCATATGGGAGGCCTAGTTGTCTCTCACCAGCTATAAATCTTCCACAATTGCCTCTGCAGAATGACCTTCACACACCAGCAACAGGCGCCCTTTTTCTAGATTGGAGGGGTATTTCCTCAATACTGAGAACAAAACCTCCTCTGCTATATTAAAGTGTGAAGAATAGACCCAGACCAGAATGTAAGAAACCCTTACCAGCTGAGTTAAGATTGTGCGAATTTACAGGAATGGCATCCGACTTACTATCCTGAAACTTTTCTTGGCTCTATTGCTAATAAAAAAGACACATGTTTATAGGTTCTGCCTGTGTCTTTGTATGAGAATAGGACTATACAGTTTAATTAGTAATGAGCTTCGAGTTCGAGTCGAACATGAGTTAGACTCGAACTTTTCGAAATTGTTCGCGGCAAATTCGAAAAGCCGCGGAAAACACCCTGTAAAAGTCTATGGGCGAATTCTAAAGTGCTAATTTTAAAGGTTAATTTTCAAGTTATTGTCCTAAAAAGTGTTTGGGGACCCGGGTCCTGCCCCAGGGGACATGTATCAATGCAAAAAAACTTTTCAAAAAATGCAGTTTTTTCGGGAGCAGTGATTTTAACCACCTGCCTACCGGGCACGAAAACCCCCTTCCTGCCCAAGCCATTTTTCAGCTTTCAGCGCTGTCACACTTTGAATGACAATTGCGCGGTCGTGCGACGTGGCTCCCAAACAAAATTTGTGTCCTTTTTTCTCACAAATAGAGCTTTCTTTTGGTGGTATTTGATCACCTCTGCGGGTTTTATTTTTTGCGCTATAAACAAAAGAAGAGCGTCCAGTTTGGAAAAAAAACACTATTTTTTACTTTTTGCTATAATAAATACCCATTTTTTTTTTTAACCACTTAACGACCGCCCACCGCCGATTTACGTCGGCAGAATGGCACGGACAGGCAGAATCACGTAGATCTACGTGACTGCCTTTGTACAGTTGGGGGGTCCATCCGGACCCCCCTTCTGTGCCGTGAGCGGTCGTTACTTCACCGGGAGCGATCCCAGATGAGGGGGCGGCCTTTCGATTCCGGCCCCCCCCTCGCGATCGCTCCCGGCGAATGGAAATGCCTCCTCTGTCTGTTTCAGACAGAGGAGGCAGGAGGAAGTGATGTCATCTCCTGTGCGGCGCTCACATATACCGAGCGCCGTACAAGAGAAGACATCAGGTCAGTGAGCACAACACTACACTGACACCAGGACACATAGGAACACTAATCGCCCCCCCCAGGACCCCCAGACCCCCCCAGATCACCCCCCAGCCCCCAGTCACAGTGTCACTGATTGCAGTGACCATTTATTTAGTGATCACTGCAATCAGTGACATTTGTGACTGTGAAAGTGTCACTAAAGTTTAGTTTTAGGTCCAGTGTAGCCCCCTAACCCCCCCTAATAAAGGTTTAACCCCCTGATCACCCCCCAGATAACCCTTTCACCCCCTATCACCGCTGTCGCTATGCGATCATTTTTCTGATGGCTGTCTTAGCATCAGTGATGGCGATCGGTAGCCAGTAATTTTTTTTAGGTTCGCCGCAGGTTTTTATAGCGTCGGGTACCCCAATATATTATCTAATAAAGGTTCAACCCCCTTGATCGCCCCCCAGGTAACCCTTTCACCCCCTATCACCGCTGTCGCTAATCGATCGTTTTTCTGATGCTGTCTTAGCATCAGTGATGGCGATCGGTAGCCAGTAATTTTTTTTAGGTTCGCCGCAGGTTTTTATAGCGTCAGGTACCCCAATATATTATCTAATAAAGGTTAAACCCCCTTGATCGCCCCCCAGGTAACCCTTTCACCCCCTATCACCGCTGTCGCTATGCAATCATTTTTCTGATGGCTGTCTTAGCATCAGTGATGGCGATCGGTAGCCAGTAATTTTTTTTAGGTTCGCCGCAGGTTTTTATAGCGTCGGGTACCCCAATATATTATCTAATAAAGGTTTAACCCCCTTGATCGCCCCCCAGGTAACCCTTTCACCCCCTATCACCGCTGTCGCTAATCGATCGTTTTTCTGATGCTGTCTTAGCATCAGTGATGGCGATCGGTAGCCAGTAATTTTTTTTAGGTTCGCCGCAGGTTTTTATAGCGTCAGGTACCCCAATATATTATCTAATAAAGGTTAAACCCCCTTGATCGCCCCCCAGGTAACCCTTTCACCCCCTATCACCGCTGTCGCTATGCGATCATTTTTCTGATGGCTGTCTTAGCATCAGTGATGGCGATCGGTAGCCAGTAATTTTTTTTAGGTTCGCCGCAGGTTTTTATAGCGTCGGGTACCCCAATATATTATCTAATAAAGGTTTAACCCCCTTGATCGCCCCCCAGGTAACCCTTTCACCCCCTATCACCACTGTCACTAAGCGATCGTTTTTCTGATCGCTGTCTTCGTGTCGGTGATGCCAATCGGTAGCCAGTTATTTTTTTTAGGTTCGCCGCAGGTTTTTATAGCGTCAGGTACCCCCAAATATGATCTAATAAAGGTTTTAACCCCCTAATTGCCCCTAGTTAACCCTTTCACCAGTGATCACCATATAAGTGTTACGGGTGACGCTGGTTAGTTAGTTTGCTTTTTATAGTGTCAGGGCACCCGCCGTATATAACCCAATAAAGGTTTAACCCCCTGATCGCCCGGTGGGTGATATCAATTAGGTTTTAGCGTCAGAGAGGGTCTGCGTCACACCCCAGGCAGCGTCAGGTTAGTGCCAGTAACGCTAACACCCACGCGTAAAGCATACACCCCCCTTAGTGGTATAGTATCTGAACAGATCAATATCTGATCTGATCAGATCTATACCAGCGGTTTAGGGTTCCCAAAAACGCAGTGTTAGCGGGATCAGCCCAGATACCTGCTAGCACCTGCGTTTTGCCCCTCCGTCCAGCCCAGGCCACCCAAGTGCAGTATCGATCGATCACTGTCACTTACAAAACACAACACACATAACTGCAGCGGTCGCAGAGACAGGCCTGATCCCTGCGACTCCAGTGCTGTAGGAGGTGATTTCACCACCACAGTTAAAAAAAAAAAAAGCATATATGCCGAAGCATGGGGGCAGCAGGGGCAGCAGGGCGGAGGAGCAATTTTGCTCCTAATGCCGCATACATACGGTCGAAATTCCGACGGAGGCTTGCCCGTGGAAACGTTTGACCATGTGTGTGCGGCATAACTTTTTTGCGGGAGGATGCCCCCATGCTTCGGCATATATAAATGGTGCATGTATGCCCATCATTAGAAGTGGGTGGATGAAGGGCGGTATTCTAATGGTGGGCATACCCACCAATCAATCTCTTTTTTCGTTCAGCCAACAGGCTGCATGAAAAAAAAAGATTACAATACATGTCCAACAAGGACCAGCAACGTACTGGTATGTTGCTGGACTTTGAATGGTTATACCAGATTGATGCCTGCAGGTTTAGGCATCATCTTGGTATCATTCTTTTCAGCCAGCGGCCGGCTTTCATGTAAAAGCAATCACAGCGGCTAATTAGCCTCTGGACTGCTTTTACAAGCAGTGGGAGGGAATGTCCCCCCCCCGGATATAAAAAGCGCCATTGGGAAATTGGGAAAGCATTTTATCACACCGATCTTGGTGTGGTCAGATGCTTTGAGGGCAGAGGAAAGATCTAGGGTCTAGAAGACCCCAGTTTTTTCAAAAAAAGAGTACCTGTCACTACCTATTGCTATCATAGGGGATATTTACATTCCCTGAGATAACAATAAAAATTATAAAAAAAAAAAATATATGTAAGGAACAATTTAAAAATAAAATAAAAAAGCAAAATTAATAATAAAAAAAAAAAAAAAAAAAAAAAAAGCACCCCTGTCCTGCCCTGCTCTTGCCCAATGGCGAACGCAAGCGTCGGTCTGGCGTCATATGTAAACAGCAATTGCACCATGCATGTGAGGTATCACCGCGAAGGTCAGATCGAGGGCAGTCATTTTAGCAGTAGACCTCCTCTGTAAATCTAACGGGGTAATCTGTAAAGGCTTTTAAAGGCTTTTAAAAATGTATGTAGTTTGTCGCCAATGCGCGTTTGTGCGAAATTTTAAAGCATGTCGTGTTTGGTATCTATGTACTCGGCCTAAGATCATCTTTATTATTTCATCAAACATTTGGGCAATATAGTGTGTTTTAGTGCATTAAAATTAAAAAAAGTGTATTTTTTCCCCAAAAAATGCGTTTGAAAAATCGCTGCGCAAATACTGTGTAGAAAAAAAAAATGCAACACCCACCATTTTAATCTGTAGGGCCTTTGCTTTAAAAATATATATAATGTTTGGGGGTTCAACATAATTTTCTTGCAAAAAAAAAATATGTTTTCATGTAAACAAAAAGTGTCAAAAAGGGCTTTGTCTGCAAGTGGTTAGAAGAGTGGATGTAAGCTTCCTAATGTTGTGTATAAAATGCCAGAACAGTTCAAAACCCCCCCAAATGACCCCATTTTGGAAAGTAGACACCCCAAGCTATATACTGAGAGGCATGTCGAGTCCATGGAATATTTTATATGTTGACACAAGTTGCGGAAAAAAGACAATTTTTTTTTTTTAATTTTTTTTTTGCACAAAGTTGTCACTAAATGATATATTGCTCAAACATGCCATGGGCATATGTGGAATTACACCCCAAAATAAATTCTGTTGCTTCTCCTGAGTACAGGGATACCACATGTGTGAGACTTTTTGGGAGCCTAGCCGCGTACGGGACCCCAAAAACAAAGCACCGCCTTCAGGCTTTCTAAGGGTGTAAATTTTTGATTTTACTTCTCACTGCCTATCACAGTTTCGGAGGCCATGGAATGCCCAGATGGCACAAAACCCCCCCAAATGACCCCATTTTGGAAAGTAGACACCCCAAGCTATTTGCTGAGAGGTATTGTGAGTATTTTGCAGATCTCGCTTTTTGTCACAAAGTTTTGAAAATTGAAAAAAAAAAAATTTTTCTTTCTTCATTTTCAAAAACAAATGAGAGCTGTAAAATACTCACCATGCCTCCTCAGCAAATAGCTTGGGGTGTCTACTTTCTAAAATGGGGTCATTTGGGGGGGTTTTGTGCTATTTTGGCATTTTATGGCCTTAGAAACTGTGATAGGTAGTGAGGAGTGAAATCAAAAATTTGTGCCTAGAAATCCTGAAGGCGGTGCTTGGTTTTCGGGGTCCCGTACGCGGCTAGGCTCCTAAAAAGTCCCACACATGTGGTATCCCTGTACTCAGGAGAAGCAGCAAAATGTATTTTGGGGTGCAATTCCACATATAACCATGGCATGTGTGAGTAATATATCATTTAGTGACAACTTTTTGTAATTTATTTTTTATTTTTATTTTTTGTCATTATTCAATCACTTGGGACAAAAAAAAAAAATATTCAACGGGCTCAACAGGCCTCTCAGCAATTTCCTTGGGGTGTCTACTTTCTAAAATGGGGTCATTTGGGGGGGTTTTGTGCTATTTTGGCATTTTATGGCCTTGGAAACTGTGATAGGTAGTGAGGAATGAAATCAAAAATTTGCGCCCTTAGAAATCCTGAAGGCGGTGCTTGGTTTCCGGGGTCCCGTACGTGGCCAGGCTCCTAAAAAGTCCCACACATGTGGTATCCCCGTACTCAGGAGAAGCAGCAAAATGTATTTTGGGGTGCAATTCCACATATAACCATGGCATGTGTGAGCAATATATCATTTAGTGACAACTTTTTGTAATTTTTTTTTTTTTTTTTTTTTTTTGTCATTATTCAATCACTTGGGACAAAAAAAAAAAATATTCAATGGGCTCAACATGCCTCTCAGCAATTTCCTTGGGGTGTCTACTTTCCAAAATGGGGTCATTTGGGGGGGTTTTGTACTGCCCTGCCATTTTAGCACCTCAAGAAATGAGATAGGCAGTCATAAATTTAAAGCTGTGTAAATTTCAGAAAATGTACCCTAGTTTGTAAACGCTATAACTTTTGCGCAAACCAATAAATATACGTTTATTGACATTTTTTTTACTAAAGACATGTGGCTGAATACATTTTGGCCTAAATGTCTGACTAAAATTGAGTTTATTCGATTTTTCTTATAACAAAAAGTAGAAAATATCATTTTTTTTCAAAATTTTCGGTCTTTTTCCGTTTATATCGCAAAAAATAAAAATCGCAGAGGCAATCAAATACCATTAAAAGAAAGCTCTATTTGTGGGAAGAAAAGGACGCAAATTTCATTTGGGTACAACATTGCATGTCCGCACAATTTACAGTTAAAGCAGCGCAGTGCCGAATCCCAAAAACAGGCCTGGTCCTAATGGCCCGAAATGGTCCGGGGCTTAAGTGGTTAAATAAAATTTTCCTCAGTTTAGGCCGATACGTATTCTTCTACATATTTTTGGTAAAAAAAAAAAATCGCAATAAGCGCGTATTGATTGGTTTGCGCAAAAGTTATAGCGTGTACAAAATAGGGGATAGATTTATAGCATTTTTATTTTTTTATTAGTAATGGCGGCGATCTGCGATTTTTTTTATTGTGACTGCGATATTGCGGCGGACACATCGGACACTTTTGACACATTTTTGGGACCATTCACGTTTATACAGCGATCCCTGCTATAAAAATGCATTGATTACTGTATAAATGTGATTGGCAGGGAAGGGGTTAACCACTAGGGGGCGGGAAGGGGTTAAATATGTTCCCTCAATGTGTTCTTACTGTGGGGGGAGGGGACTGACTGGGGAAGGTGACTGATGGTTGTCCCTATGTACAAGGGACACACCATCAGCCTCCTCTCCCTCACAGGACGTGGATCTCTGTGTTTACACACAGAGACCCACTTTCCTGCTCGTTTCCCGGGCAATCGCGGGTGCCCGGCGGCAATCGCGGCCGCCGGGCACGCGCACCGGGGCCTTGTGAACGCGGCGGGCGTGTGCGCGCGCCGCTGGCGGCGAGCGCGCGCCTTCTAGCTCGTTTTAAAGGGAGGACATCATATGACGTCCTCCCAGAACGAGAGTATCCTCCGCCCGCCGTCAATTGACAGTGGGCGGTGGACAAGTGGTTAATAATGCTTAAAGTGAAACAATAAAAGTGAAATATTCCTTTAAATTTCTTACCTGGGGGGTGTCTAAAGTATGCCTGTAAAGTAGCGCATGTTTTCCGTGCTTTGAATTGTCCCTGCACAAAGTGTCATTTCTGAAGGAAAAAAAGTCATTCAAAACTACTAGCGGCTATTCATGAATTGTCGGCCCCGGCAATACATAGAAAAGTAATTGAAAAAAATGACAGGGGTCCCCCCCTAGTCCATTACCAGCCCCCCCCCCTAGTCCCCATCAACATGGGGACAAGGTGTTTTGAGGGGTCACAGACCCCCAAAGCATCCTCCCCATGTTGAGGGCATGTGGCCTGGTACGGTTCAGGAGGGGGGGCGCTCTCTCGTCCCCCCCTCTTTTCCTGCGGCCTGCCAGGTTGCGTGCTCGGATAAAGGGTCTGGAATGGATTTTTAGGGGGACCCCACAACATTTTTTTTTATTTGGGCGCGGAGTTCCCCTTAAAATCCATACCAGACCTGAAGGATCTGGTATGGATTTTTTGGGGGAACCCCACATCATTTTTTTTTAAATTACGCAGGGTTCCCCTTAATATCCATACCAGACCTGAAGGGCCTGATATGAAATTTGGGGGGGACCCCCACACATTTTTTTTTTTAATTTTGGTTCCCTGCACATTTTTGAAGGAAAACTACTCCCACTATTAATGAATTGTCGGTCCCGGCAATACAGATAAAAGTCATTGAAAAAAAATACTTTTCTCTGTATTGCCGGGACCGACAATTCATGAATAGCCGCTAGTAGTTTTAAATTACTTTTTTTCCTTCAGAAAGTACACTTTGTGCAGGGACAATTCAAAGCACGGGAAACATGCGCTACTTTACAGGCATACTTTAGACACCCCCCAGGTACGAAATTTAAAGGAATATTTCACTTTTATTGTTTTACTTTAAGCATTATTAAAATCACTGCTCCTGGAAAAAACTTCAGTTTTTTAAACTTTTTTTTGCATTGATACATGTCCCCTGGGGCAGGACCCGGGTCCCCAAACACTTTTTAGGACAATAACTTGCATATTAACCTTTTATATTAGCACTTTTGATTTTTCATGTTCGTGTCCCATAGACTTTAACGGTGTCCGCGTGTTCGAACTAATTTTTTGCCTGTTCGCATGTTCTGGTGCGAACCGAACTGGGGGGTGTTCGGCTCATCCCTAAGTATAAGCAGAACCAGTGTCTGGGGAAAGAAGCCCTGATATATAATGTATAGCAACCTACAACTTGTCCTGGTTGAGACAAAATACTTATGTGTCAGCACTGTTCGATTGGTTTCCAAGCCAAGAACATATAGCTTTCAATTAAAGTGTTACTAAGCCCACAACAGTAAAATCAGTCTGTATATGCAGTAAAGCATGCTTGTTATACTCACTGTGGAACTTAAGGGGTTAATCTTCTGCATTGTGTAAAAAGACTGTTTGATCCTGACTTCTGTTTGATCCTGTCTTCTCTGATGCTCCCCTTCTTCCACAGTCCCCAATCCATCTCCTGATGGAACAGAGCCTTGGGGGCACTCTGCACATGCTCAGTTTGGTGTGTGCTGCTAGAAAGTTTTTTTTTTTTTTTCATGGAAAGGTGCATGTGGTCAGGTAATGACTAAGCGCTAACATTTGCGCGACACGCGTCTACATCTTTGTCCTCTGCTCCATCTGTTAACCACTTGTCATATGAAGCTTCAATAAAAAGATTTTTGGAAGTGCAGCCGTCCGGAATTATTTCTTTATGTTATACAGCATGCGAGCTGGGCTAGCACCTGACCAGTGTGTGTGGGGATTAACCAGAGACTCTTTTCTTGGTGCATGTGATCAGCACAGGGCCAATCAGCACTGTCCAGACAGAGGGTCAGGGGTCCTGCAGCCTCATAGGACAGTCAGAGAAGAATTAAAAATCCTCCTACAAGCTTTAACCAGACACTGACAGAAGTCACAAGACTGCTATATACTGCTGATGAGAAAAGGTATTTAGCAGTTTATATTTACTAAAATAATTGTGTTTCCATGTTCTGTGTACTGTGGGAGACCAGATATGCTGAAGGCAGGGTCCTGGGTTTAGTAACACTTTAACCACTTGCCGACCTCTTCACGCAGATATACATCGGCAGAATGGCTCGTACAGGCACAATCACGTACCTGTACATGGCCCTTTAACTGCCGGCGGCGCGCTCGCGACCCCCCTGCCTTCCCCGTGAGTGGGACCGCGGGTCCCGCGGACTCGATCGTCTCATGGAGGCTCGGAGCGGGGAGATGTGTGTGTAAACACATCATCTCCCCGCTCCTCTACTGACAATGTCAGCGATCTCCGCTCTGTGTAATCAGAGCGGAGATCGGTGACGTGTCACTCGTAGCCACGCCCTCCCTCAGTTAGTAACACGCCCCTAGGCACACTTAACCCCTCCAGCGCCCCTAGTGGTTAACCCCATTCACTGCCAGTGTCATTTTCATAGTAACCAGTGCATTTTTATTGCACTGATCGCTGTGAAAATGACAATGGTCCCAAAAATGGTGTCAAAAGTGTCCGATGTGTCCGCCATAATGTCGCAGTCACAAATTTTTTTTAAAACTATCCCCTATTTTGTAAACACTATAATTTTTGCGCAAACCAATCAATAAACGGCGATTGCGATTTTTTTTTAACAAAAATATGTAGAAGAATACGTATTGGCCGAAACTGAGGAAAAAAAAATTTTTTTATATATTTTTTGGGGATATTTATTATAGCAAAAAGTAAAAAATATGTAATTTTTTTCAAAATTTTCGCTCTATTTTTGTTTATAGCGCAAAAAATAAAAACCGCAGAGATGATCAAATACCACCAAAAGAAAGCTCTATTTGTGGGAAAAAAAGGACGCCAATTTTGTTTGGGAGCCACGTCGCACGACCGCGCAATTGTCAGTTAAAGCGACGCAGTGCCGAATCGCAAAAAGGGGCCTGGTCATAATGGCCCGTATTGGTCCGGGGCTTAAGTGGTTAATATTACTTTTTTTAATAAAAGTGGTCTGGAAGAGGCTAAGCAGCCCACTTGAGGTTACACAGGACAACAAATATTCTCAGACACCAGTCCTTATGACAAATACCAGAATTGCATTATTGCCAATCCAGATCTGCTTATATATGTTTAGGACCTAATCCACAAATTCTGGATGGACCCTCTGCACACTGCTACACCCTTCCCAGCAAACAATGCAATGAAAACCAGGCATATTTAGTTCACATCCAGTAAATTGCAATCAGGGCCGCCATTAGGGGGGTACAGGCAGTACTGATCCGGAAGCTCCTGGATTCTTTGGGAATCAAGAAGACTCGAACTACACCTTACCATCCACAGGGAGATGCTCAGCCGGAAAGGTTCAACCGAACCTTGCTCAACATGTTGGGGACTCTGGAAAGTGAGAAAAAGCAACATTGGAGCAAACACATAGCAGCCACAGTACATGCTTACAACTGCACCATCAGTGATGCTACAGGCTACTCCCCATATCGACTCATGTTTGGGAGAGAGGCGAGACTACCTGTGGACCTGGCCTTTGGCACCTCTCTGGACCATTCCTCAGTCACATCCCACAAAGGGTACGTGGACAGGCTCAGACAAAGCCTGAAAGTAGCTTATGAGCAAGCTCAAGCAGCTTCCGACCAAAGGGGGGCTAGAAATAAGAGAAACTTTGACTTGAAGGTCCGGGTGCAAGACCTACAGCCTGGGGATCGAGTGCTGTTACGCAACCTGGGGATCCCTGGGAAGCACAAACTTGCAGACAGATGGAGATCTGAACCTTATGTCATCTGTAGGAAGTTGCCGGGCCTACCTGTCTATAAGTTGAAACCAGAAGGAAAGGTAGGCCCACTGAAGACGTGGCATCGGAATCACCTGCTCCCACTTGCAGAGGCAGTTAGAATACCTCCTGCGGGAGACTCCCCTGAACCGGCCTCTATCCTGGATACTCCTAGGCCGAACACTCGGTCGCAGACCTCCCGAGCTGAAGAGGGAGAGGCCTCTCAACTTAGTGAAAATGAAGAAGGAGAACTTGATTGGCTGTGGCCTTCCCCAACTCCAGAAACTTCTAATATTGATCTTCCAGCCACTGAAGACACTCAAGATGGAACACTGAACCCAGAAGCCACAGAGTTCATCCCTTCTAGTCCTTCAGCAGAATACTGGGAAGATGCCCAGGATGGTTGTTCAGAGGAAGAGGAGCCTGAGGCGCCAGAGCCAGAAATCCCAAGAGAGCAAAGGGCTCGAAGAGTCATCCGGCCTCCTAAGAAGCTGACCTACCCACAAATGGGGAACAGTTCGGAAGACTTTGTAGTTACTGCTAGAAGGAATGCTGAGAATCCGGATCCTTCCACTGTCCATTTAGTGGAGGGCAACCCCAGCTCACTCTCTGGCACAGTTAGACAGGTCGCCCCCACTGAAGCGACCTGTAGACAGGACAGCTCCCCATCCTATGATGATTGGTGGGAGGCTCCTCTGTCAATCCTATGCAACTGCATTGAATCTAAAATGTTTTGTAGATCTAAAAATGTCTTTGGGGACCAAAGATTCAAAGTGGGGGGAGTGTGTAGCGGGGTATTCCCCTTTAAGACAGAGAGACAAGAAGTTCCAGGTGAGAGGTGAGTCGGGAGGAAGTAAAGAGACATTACTGAAAGTGAAAGCAGAGGAGAGAGAGAGACTACATCTCCCAGTACATCTTGCAGCACCCAGGGTACATTGCTCCGGAACAGAGACTGCTGGGGCAGACTTTATAAAGGGGAGGTGGAGTTTGTTCGGTCTCTTTGGACACCCCCTCTCCTAGCAAGAGGATCTCTGTGCTGAACTGCTGTGTGCACAAGGCCTGAAGCCTGGGCCTTGTGCTCCTTTCCAAAGAGCCCCTCTGCCAGCCTAGCAGAACCTTAGAGACATCTTCTCATGCTTGCTGCAGTACACCAGAAGGATTGAAGACTTGGATGTCGGTGGATTCCTGTTCCTAGACGAATTGATGGAGGAAACGGACTTGGACTTGTCCGGGTGGTGAGAGCTGTTTAAAGACAGATACTTTATCTTTACTATTCGTTGGGATTACAAAGTTGTTCTTCAAGTGCACCACCGAAAGATTGCTAGCGAATATTGTTTCACTGAACTTCCATTTAGATCAGTCAGGCCTGACTGCATAGGTAGACATTGCTGGGTGTTAGTCTACCCATGAGGGGAAGTAGCTGTAAAAGGGCAGCGCTAGAGTTGCATAGCAATACTTAATTATTCCGATTACTCTGTTTATCTTTATTACTGTTTATTGCAGGGATCTGCAACTTGTTATACTGTTGTTTATTACTTGCCCATTAGCCTCAGTAAAATATCTGGGTCAAGTACATTGGTGTCAGTTTGACTTACTTTAATAGAAGTTTTAAAGTATATCACTGTGTGTGTTTGCCATAGGACTGCGTCACCTAGAGTTGCGGTCACGCGGTCCTATCTCCCCTTACTAGCTGTGCCAGTAGGGGGTTGAGCATATTGCCGGGGGTTGGCGGAGCTGTCTTCAGGGCCCAACTAAATCTGCGGCCTTCTTAGTTGGAGGTATCGCTACAGTTATTTGTTCTGAAAAAAACCTTAGCCTTTATTATTACTTTAAGTAAGGGCAGATGATTAATATAGCTTTTACTTCCTGGAATTCATCTGCCCTTAGCTCAAGCATGCAGGCAGAGGGTGTGCTTAGCTAAGAAAGCCCCTCCTCCCCTCCTGTAGACTCCTGTGATATATATGGCATTATTTGCCTAGGCCTGTAAACCAGGAAGTAACTGAAGAAATGTAAAAAACAAATGAATATGATATACCTTCTTATCTATTTACTAATGCTAACAACATAAGGATTAAAAATAGTTAGTGTCAATTGAGAGAGTGATGTTCCGCATTAATGCCCTCCTTTCCGTTTGAGGTCGCCGCCAGTGCTATTTAATGCTTAATTAAAAAAATATATACTTACTTTTGAGATAAATGCCATTGAGGATTTGGGGAAACACAAATGCTCAACTAAGCTCCTGTTCACTAACACTTTTTTGATTTATAAACTTTATAGCGTAGCTAAACTCTCTCAATTAGCATGAACTATTTTATTCTTATGCTACCAGCATTAGCAAATATATATGAAGGTATATTAAATTTACTTGGCAAGTGTTCCTTTTTTTTAATAGTTTACTAGACTGTGGTTTATCTTTCTTCTTCTTGTTATCTCACATGCACTATACCAGATAAATAGGTCTGTGATATGGTGTGCATGTGTAGTGGTCACCTTGCAGTTAGTAGGTGAACCTGTTTATTGCTATAGAGTTTTTATTAGACTTGTGCACAACGAAAAAATTTGTTTCGTTTTGGTTCGTTTCTTTTCGGTCCCGTTGATTCGTAATAGTTCGTAATTTTGCTAGACGGGATTTTTCGTGTTCGGACTAATTCGTATTTTCGCAAGCGACATTTTTTGTTGAATCGGAATGATTCGTATTAATGTAAGCCTTATTTTTAGTTAATTTATAATTCGTACTTTCGGTAGAGTACATTGTTTTTCGTTGATTCTACTTTCTTAACTTTTTTGGGGTTTGGTGATTCGTAATTTTCCGTGTCTCTCTCACAACGACGCTGCCTATTATGCCTAATGTGCTTCGAATGGATTTGTACTTTTCTAAATACATAGCGGTTATTTGTAACGATTCGAAATCTCGTATTTTACTTTCAGTTTTTATATGCGGCTATAGCCTCCGCCCCTGTATACCATTTTGAGAGGGAGTTCAGCATGGTGAGGGAGAAGCAGAGAGCAGAGAAAAGTGTTATTGTGCTTCGAATGGATTCGTACATTCGTAACTTTTTTTATAACGAATTATGCCGAAGACATTCGGGCATTCGCTATTTGCAATATAATTTATTCCGGATTCGGTTTTATTCGTAATTGCTTTGTTCGGAAATTCGACTGCTTCCGAATCTCCGAAAGTTGATAAATTCGGACGAATTTCGATTCGTTACAAAACAAATTGCACAAGCCTAATTTTTATGTAGCTCACAATTTTTTAGTTAACCCTGTCCCTTTTGGTTTGAAATTCTATAGCTAGTTTTAGTTCAGAGCTCAATAACCAGTATAGGCTAGAGCCAGGTTAAGCATCCGATGGCCCATAGGTAGTCAGAGGTCCGGATGCATGACAGATTTGAAGCTACTAGGGACTAAGTAGCAGAGTAGATAGGCTGAATCTGCATTTCACTGCCAAACCACAATTTCTGCTGGTGAGAAGCTGTATTCCAAACATGTTGGACACCTGAATGATCTCCCCATCATTGCAGATCTTGTCTTCAGGTCTCTGACACCTAGACGGATACAGTATTGCGATCATCCTCAGGGGCACCTGTAGCTGAACTTTGCTGCAACATTTATCTGGAGGTATCTTTATTAATTAGAAACAGGACATGAAACCACTGACTGGTTCAAAATTGAGAAAGGAGTGCGGCAAGGATGTAAATTGTCACCCTACTTATTTAACTTATATGCAGGGTACATCATGCGAAATGCCAGGATCGACGAATCACAAGCCGGAATTAAGATCGCAGGGAGAAATATCAACAACCTGAGATATGCAGACTATACCACACTAATGGCAGAAAGTGAAAAAGAATTAAAGAGTCTCCTAATGAAGGTAAAAGAGGAGAGTGCAAAAGCTGGCCTGAAATTGAACATTAAGAAAACTAAGATCATGGCAACCGGTCCCATCACTCCTTGAAATAGAAGGAGAAGAAATGGAGACAGTGACAGATTTTATCTTCCTAGGCTCCAAGGTCATGGCAGACGGTGACTGTAGCTATGAAATCAAGACACGCTTGCTTTTTGGGAGAAAAGCAATGGCAAAACTAGACAACATTATAAAAAGCAGAGACATCACCCTCGCGACAAAGTGCTGTATAGTTAAAGTTATGGTTTTGCCAGTAGTAATCTATGGATGTGAAAGTTGGACCATAAGGAAGGCGGAACGCCGAAGAATTGATGCTTTTGAACTATGGTGTTGGAGAAGACTCTTGAAAGTCCCTTGGATGGCAAGAAGATCAAACCAGTCAATCCTGAGGAAATCAACCCTGATTATTCACTGGAAGGACAGATCCTGAAGCTGAAACTTGCATAATTTGGCCACCTAATGCGAAGAGGGGACTCATTGGAAAATACCCCGATGCCAGGAAACATAGAAGTAAAAAGGAGAAGAGGATGACAGAAAACAAGATGGATAGATAGCATCATTGAAACAATGAACATGAAGTCAAACAAGCTCCAGGAGGCAGTGGAGGACAGAAAAGCCTGGCGCACTATGGTCCATGAGTTCACAAAGAGTCGGACACTACTAAACAGCTGAACAACCACAATCTTTATTGATAACTATGTATTCCTGGGTATATGTGCACAATTCCACCAGTATTCCAGTTGGGCCCTTTGCTGATAATATTTGTTTTTACCTTGGATGTATGTAGTGTTATTAATCTTCCAGATAAAGCTGGTATTTTTTTTTACTGGTGTGCATCTAAATACTAACGGTTAAAATAATTGCAAATGTTTTATTTTAATAACAAAAATGTCATACTTATGTAGCAATACCCCCTAGAGGGCCGCTGATTAGTTTTGGGTTTTGCCTCTTTCAGCTGCGTTGTCCGGGTAGGAAAGTCTGTAGTAATGGCAATGTCCACACAGATGTAAAACCTCAAAAAGTTAGGCTTTATTTTCTTTTGCAATTAACGTTGAGAAAGCAGAAGGTATAGAAGAGCAGGGGAAGGTTCAGGCACTCGCCACGAAATGTCACAGTGTCAGTACAAAAGTCACTCCCCACTCTCAATGTTAGAGCGGGCATTGATCACCCGGATAGTCCTCTCTCACAGGGCCTAGCAGCCGGGATGACACGCGAATCAACAGTGGGACAACCTCCGCCTCAGACCTTTTTTATTATATACAAATGATTTATTGAAAAATAAGTCTCAATACAATTTTACTGTACATTGGTAAGAGTTACATACATAAAGGTGGGTGCAAAAAACATCATCATAATGTATAAGTAGCAGTGGTATAAGAGGGAGTGATACAAATAGTGGGAAGTATAATGAAATCATTAATAAGACATTGCATAGATATTAAGACCTTGTGGATTTGTTTATTGATGGAAAAAAAATTAACCTAATCTTCTGAAGCCTCGTACACACGACCGAGTTTCTTGGCAAGAACCAGCAAGAAACTTGCTGGCAGAGCCTTCTTGCCGAGTAACTCGGTCGTGTGTACGCGGCTATCATGTTTCTCGTCAAGAAAACCGACAAGAATCTCGACGAGAAAAATAGAGACCCTGCTCTCTATTTTCTCGTCGAGATTCTTGTCAGCATGTTTCTCGACGAGAAAAGTGTGTGTGTGTGTGTACACTTACCTGTCCTCCGGGAAGCCTGCGCATGCTCGAAATGACTTTGACGCATGCGCGGTAGCTTCCTAGACATAGGTAGGGTGTAGCAAGATGGCGGCGACGGCATCAAATGTGACAAGCGCAGGCTCGTCGTAGTCGATTACGTCACCGCGTTCACTCCATTCAAAGAACCGCGGGTTCTTTGAAAGGAGCGTGTGTACACTCGGCCGGGACAACTTTCTTGTCCAAGAATCTCGTCAAGAAAAACTACGTGTTTTTTTCTTGACGAGATTCTCGGCCGTGTGTACGAGGCCTTACAGTTCACTGAACCAGCAGAGATAGATCCCAGGGTTTCCATTTTTTGTCATATGTGTCCATAGTATCGAATAAAGTATAATTAATATGTTCTGATAGCTTGATGGCCAACATGCGGTTCATTATCTGGGACCATGGCACAGTAGAGGAGCGCCAGTTGAGAGCTATAGCCCAGTGTATTGAGCTGAATAATGTGTGTATTAGCCTGGTGTGAGCTATAGAAATATCTGCAATAGGAAAGAAGAGAAGGCACATCTTAGATGTCAGTTCAATCCTGCTACCTGTTATTTGTTCTATTTTGATTCTAGCTTGATGCCCCGTTGTTTTAACCACTTCGCTCCCAAGGACGTCCATGGACGTCCTTGACTTTGAGCCGGGATATCTGAATGATGCCTGCAGCTACAGGCATCATTCAGATATCGTTTTTTAGAGCCGGCGATTCCCTGTACCGTAAGAACGATCATAGCGGCTGTTCCGCCGCTTGATCGTTCTTAAAGGCGGCGAGAGGGGACGTCCCCCCTCCCGCCACCCTCCGGTGCTTCTACCGACTCACCTGAGCGTTCGGTGAGTCGGTGACAGGATCCACCGGCCCCGGCTTCTTACAATAGAGATTTCCGGCGGACCAGATGGTCGCCGGAGTCTCTATGATCGTTCGGAGGCCGGGCGCGATGTTATGACGTCACGCCCGGCCTCTGCATTCAAAAAAACGGCGCCGCTTCGGCTAGGAAGCGGTGATCGTTTTTTTTTTTTTTCATTTCAGGCTTCCCGGCCTAGAGGTGAGATGTGGGGTCTTATTGACCCCATATCTCACTGTAAAGAGGACCTGTCATGCTTATTCCTATTACAAGGGATGTTTACATTCCTTGTAATAGGAATAAAAGTGATCATTTTTTTTTTTCTAACTGTCAAAGTAAAAAGTTAAGTGTAAAATGAACAATAAATAATAAAAAAAAAAATTGTAAAGCACCCCTGTCCCCGGTAGCTCGTACGCAGAAGCGAACGCATACGTAAGTCCCGCCCACATATTAAAACGGTGTTCAGAACACACATGTGAGGTATCGTAGCGAACGTTAGAGCGAGAGCAATAATTCTAGCCCTAGACCTCCTCTGTAACTCAAAACATGTAACCAATAAAAAAATTTAAAGCGTCGCCCATGAGGATTTTTAAGTACCGAAGTTTGGCGCCATTCCACGAGCGTGTACAATTTTGAAGGGTGACATGTTAGGTATCTATTTACTCGGCGTAACTTCATCTTTCACATTATGCAAAAAATTGGGCTAACTTTAATGTTTTAATATTTTTTAATTCATGAAACCGTTTTTTTTCCAAAAAAAATGCGTTTGAAAAATTATTGCGCAAATACCGTGCGAGATAAAAAGTTGCAATGACCGCCATTGTATTCTCTAGGGTCTTTGCTAAAAAAACATATATATTGTTTGGGGGTTCTATGTAATTTTCTAGCAAAAAAATGAGGCTTTTTACATGTAGGAGCGAAGTGTCAGAATTGGCCCGGATGCGAAGTGGTTAAGGTGCGTACAATCCCAGAATGTGTGTATAAGGGAGCCCTGTACTGGGCATCCTCTAAAGCATAGGGGAGAGGTTGTTGGATAGAGTTGATTCTGTCTGGGGTAAGGTACCACCTATGCTGTAGTTTAATGGCGGATTCTCTGATGGAGGCTGTCTTGGTGCATTTTCGTAAATTGTTTATCATAATGTCCCATTGTTCTATAGAGAAGGATTCATTTAAATCTGATTCCCACTGGGACATTTGGCGTGTTTTGTCTGGTGTATTGTGTTCATTTAGGCTTTTATGAATTTTGGATAACAAACCCCTATCGCGGGGTGAAGTAAGACAAATTTGTTCAAATATCATGAAAGGGATTTGGAGGGTGAGTGAGAAGTGTTTTTGGTATAAAAGCTTGATATTGCTGTAGTCAGAGAGTTCAGTTTCTGTAAGTTTATATTCTGTTTGTAGATTTGAGAATGTACGAAATGTATTATTTTTTGTGAGTGTTTTTAGGTTAGATAGTTTAAGGAGTTGCCATATAGTGTATTGGTTTGAGATTAGGTCGGGGGGGGGGGGGGT
This sequence comes from Rana muscosa, assembly GCA_029206835.1. Lineage (NCBI taxonomy): Eukaryota > Metazoa > Chordata > Amphibia > Anura > Ranidae > Rana > Rana muscosa. The sequence goes on along the minus strand of CM055116.1, from coordinate 103,894,080 downwards.
AAAAAGAGGGTCCCCTATAAAAGAGGCTAGGGGAGGAATCACTGATGAGATGTTAAATTTATGCTTATGTCTGTGCCATAATAGTAGGTTATGGTGTACTATTTTGTTGAGATGGCCCAATCTTTGAGTTTTGATGGATTTGGACCAAGGGAGGCCCTGAAGGTTGTACGGTAGGTCAGATTGTTCCTCAAATAATAGCCAAGGTATATAGCTGGATGGTGCGTACCATTGTGCTAGTTGTGTGTATCTAGCAGAAAGATAATATAGCCAAAGGTTGGGAATGCTTAGCCCACCCTTCAATTGAGGTCTGAACATTAATGCATATCCAAATCTAGATTTTTTATTTTGCCATATGAACTTCTTTATCTCTCTCTGTATGGAATCTAGGGTGTTTTTAGGTACCAAGAGAGTAAGTGCTCTAAAGAAGAATAGTAGCTTTGGTAGTATAACCATTTTTGTAGCAGCTATCCTACCCATAAATGAAATATGGTATGTTGACCATGATTTGAGTAAGTCTCTGATGTTTTGGAATAATCTGGGGTAATTAGTGTGGTATAGGGTTTTGTAAGATGGAGTGATTTGGATGCCTAAATATCTAAAGGATTCTGAACAAAATTGAAAAGGAGATTTATTTTTTAATATAGTAGTCCAATCAGGGGGGCAATTGATTGGAAGGGCTGATACTTAAACCTGTGAGGTCATGGAATGTATCCAAAGTTTTGATAAGGTTTGGTAGTGAAATTAACGGGTCAGTAAGGAATAAGAGGACGTCGTCTGCATACAAACTTAATTTAAATTCATTCGAGCCTTTTGTGTATCCTTTGATGTTAATATTATTGTGGATGGCGCAAGCAAGGGGCTCTATAGCGAGAGCAAATAGGAGAGGAGATAAAGGGCAGCCCTGTCTTGTGCCTTTGCTTAAAGGGAAAAACTCTGAATTGTGGCCCGGGAGTTTGATACGAGTATGTGGATCATGATATAGGGCTTTAAATCCGTGCAGAAACTCATTACTTATACCGTATCTGGGGAGCAGCGAGTCTAAGTAAGACCAGCTGACGCTATCAAAGGCTTTATGTATATCTAAACGAAGTAGTAGTGTGGTTCTAGCGTGTAGATTGGCGTCTTGGATGATATTAGTTGCTAATCTAATATTGTCCATGATTTGCCTGCCTGGGATGAAACCTGATTGATCCGGGTTGATTAGGGGTGGGATGACTGAGGCCAATCTGTCCGCTAACATCTTACCAAAAATTTTGAGGTCATTATCTATGACTGAGATTGGGCGGAAGTTCTGTGGGGTGGAGTGGTCTTTGTTTGGTTTGGGTAATAGGGACATATTAGCTAGGAGCATTTCGGAAGGGAATTGATTGCCTTGTAGAATATGGTTGAACAGTTTAACAAGGTGGGGATTTAAAATTGAAGCAAATTTTTTGTAATATGATGTAGAAAAGCCGTCTGGACTTGGGGCAGTGGTTGTTTTTTAATGAACTTATTATTCTATTTATTTCTGTTTCTGAACAGGGTGAATTTAATGCCTCAATTTGTTGGGTAGATAGAGTGGGTAGTAGAATTTCATCAAGCCATTGTAACAAGGATTGTTTTGGGGTATTTTGAGGAGAAGATAGAAGTTTCTTATAAAAATTCAAAAAAACCTCCATGACTGCTTTGGGATGGGAGATTAGATTGCCTGTAGCGTTTCTTAGTTTATAGGTATGGGGAGGTTTCATGGATTGGTTCAATTTTCTGGCAAACATGGTGGATGAGGAGTTACTATATAATAAGAATCTTGCCTTGGACCATCTAAGGGCTTTTTCAGTGTCTGTAGTTAGTAATGTATCTAGGGCCGTACATTTTCTTGAATTTGTTTTAGTATATCTCCAGAGGGGGATTGACTATGTTTATGGTATAGCTTGTCTAGATCTCTAGTTAGTGTTTTTATGTCAGTCAGTTTCATCCTATTTTTGTAAGATGCCATCTTGATTAGATGGCCTCTCATGACTGCCTTGTGGGCCATCCACCGTGATGTGGGAAGAATGTCTGGGGAAGAGTTAAGTGTAAAGTACTCTTCCATGTTATTTTCTAACTGTTGTATATTTAGATGGTCTGTTAATAGAGCATCATTGATCGGCCATTTATGTGGAGTATTGGCAAGACCTATTTTTGTAGTGGTAAAAGAAACAATCTGGTGATCCGACCAGGGACAAGAATGAATATCTGCTTTTGATGAGTTAGCTACTAAAATTGGGGTGCAGAAAATGTAATCTAATCTAGCGGAGCAGTCATGTGGGTGTGAGTAAAAAGTGTAATTTTTAATGCCTACGTTATGTGCTCTCCATGTGTCGATGAGTTGATAGTTATGTAATATTTAATGTTTTAGGGAAGGCTTTGGATGAGGGTACCACTATACTCCTATCTAAGGTTGAATGTGCAGCTAAGTTGAAGTCTCCGCCTATAATCAAATGGGGGGAAGAGTATTTGTCTAATGTGTCAAAGAATTTTGAAAAAAAAGATGCATGAGCTTCATTAGGTGCATATACATAGGCTATTGTGACAAGACGTCCTTCTATGGAACCTTTTACAATCAGAAAGCGACTCTCTGGGTCTTTAACCACTTAAGCCCCGGACCATTTCGGGCCATTAGGACCAGGCCTGTTTTTGGGATTCGGCACTGCGCTGCTTTAACTGTAAATTGTGCGGACATGCAATGTTGTACCCAAATGAAATTTGCGTCCTTTTCTTCCCACAAATAGAGCTTTCTTTTAATGGTATTTGATTGCCTCTGCGATTTTTATTTTTTGCGATATAAACAGAAAAAGACCGAAAATTTTGAAAAAAAATGATATTTTCTACTTTTTGTTATAAGAAAAATCGAATAAACTCAATTTTAGTCATACATTTAGGCCAAAATGTATTCAGCCACATGTCTTTAGTAAAAAAAATGTCAATAAGCGTATATTTATTGGTTTGCGCAAAAGTTATAGCGTTTACAAACTAGGGTACATTTTCTGAAATTTACACAGCTTTAAATTTATGACTGCCTATCTCATTTCTTGAGGTGCTAAAATGGCAGGGCAGTACAAAACCCCCCCAAATGACCCCATTTTGGAAAGTAGACACCCCAAGGAAATTGCTGAGAGGCATGTTGAGCCCATTGAATATTTTTTTTTTTGTCCCAAGTGATTGAATAATGACAAAAAAAAAAAAAATTACAAAAAGTTGTCACTAAATGATATATTGCTCACACATGCCATGGTTATATGTGGAATTGCACCCCAAAATACATTCTGCTGCTTCTCCTGAGTACGGGGATACCACATGTGTGGGACTTTTTAGGAGCCTAGCCACGTACGGGACCCCGGAAACCAAGCACCGCCTTCAGGATTTCTAAGGGCGCAAATTTTTGATTTCACTCCTCACTACCTATCACAGTTTCGAAGGCCATAAAATGCCAAAATAGCACAAAACCCCCCCAAATGACCCCATTTTGGAAAGTAGACACCCCAAGCTATTTGCTGAGAGGCATGTTGAGTCCATGGAATATTTTATATTTTGCCACAGGTTGCGGGAATATGACAAACTTTTTTTTTTTTGCACAAAGTTGTCACTAAATGATATATTGCTCACACATGCCATGGGCATATGTGAAATTACACCCCAAAATACATTCTGCTGCTTCTCCTGAGTACGGGGATACCACATGTGTGGGACTTTTTGGGAGCCTAGCCGCGTACGGGACCCCAAAAACCAAGCACCGCCTTCAAGGTTTCTAAGGGCATAAATTTTTGATTTCGCTCCTCACTACCTATCACAGTTTTGAAGGCCATAAAATGCCAAGATGGCACAAAACCCCCCCAAATGACCCCATTTTGGAAAGTAGACACCCCAAGCTATTTGCTGAGAGGCATGTTGAGCCCATTGAATATTTTTTTTTTTTGTCCCAAATGATTGAATAATGACAAAAAGAAAAAAAAAATGTACAAAAAGTTGCCACTAAATGATATATTGCTCACACATGCCATGGTTATATGTGAAATTACACCCCAAAATACATTCTGCTGCTTCTCCTGAGTACGGGGATACCACATGTGTGGGACTTTTTGGGAGCCTAGCCGCGTACGGGACCCCAAAAACCAAGCACCGCCTTCAAGGTTTCTAAGGGCATAAATTTTTGATTTCACTCCTCACTACCTATCACAGTTTTGAAGGCCATAAAATGTCAAAATAGCCCAAAACCCCCACAAATGACCCCATTTTGGAAAGTAGACACCCCAAGCTATTTGCTGAGAGGCATGGTGAGTATTTTACAGCTCTCATTTGTTTTTGAAAATTAAGAAAGACATTTTTTTTTCTTTTTTTTTTTCTTTTTTTATATTTTCAAAACTTTGTGACAAAAAGCGAGATCTGCAAAATACTCAACATACCTCTCAGCAAATAGCTTGGGGTGTCTACTTTCCAAAATGGGGTCATTTGGGGGGGTTTTGTGCCATCTGGGCATTCCATGGCCTCCGAAACTGTGATAGGCAGTGAGGAGTGAAATCAAAAATTTACACCCATAGAAATCCTGAAGGCAGTGCTTGGTTTTTGGGGTCCCGTACGCGACTAGGCTCCCAAAAAGTCCCACACATGTGGTATCCCCGTACTCAGGAGAAGCAACAGAATGTATTTTGGGGTGTAATTCCACATATGCCCATGGCATGTTTGAGCAATATATAATTTAGTGACAACTTTTTGTACATTTTTATTTTTTTTTATTTTTTTGGTCATTATTCAATCACTTGGGACAACAAAAAAAAATATTCAATGGGCTCAACATGCCTCTCAGCAAATAGCTTGAGGTGTCTACTTTACAAAATGGGGTCATTTGGGGGGGTTTTGAACTGTCCTGGCATTTTATGCACAACATTAGGAAGCTTATGTCACACATCATCCACTCTTCTAACCACTTGAAGACAAAGCCCTTTCTGACACTTTTTGTTTACATGAAAAAAAATTTTTTTTTGCAAGAAAATTATGTTGAACCCCCAAACATTATATATTTTTTTAAAGCAAAGGCCCTACAGATTAAAATAGTGGGTGTTGCATTTTTTTTTTCCACACAGTATTTGCGCAGCGATTTTTCAAACACATTTTTTGGGGGAAAAACACACTTTTTTTATTTTTAATGCACTAAAAAACACTATATTGCCCAAATGTTTGATGAAATAAAAAAGATGATCATAGGCCGAGTACATGGATACCAAACACGACATGCTTTAAAATTGCGCACAAACGCGCAGCGGCGACAAACTACATTCATTTTTAAAAGCATTTAAAAGCCTTTACAGGTTACCACGTTAGATTTACAGAGGAGGTCTACTGCTAAAATGACTGCCCTCGATCTGACCTTCGCGGTGATACCTCACATGCATGATGCAATTGCTGTTTACATATGACGCTAGACCGACGCTTGCGTTCGCCTTTGCGCAAGAGCAGGGGGGGACAGCGGTGCTTTTTTTTTTTTTTTTTTTTTTTTTTATTATTTATTTGGCTTTTTTATTTTATTTTTAAACTGTGCCTTCCATATTTTATTTTTTTACCATTTTTATCGTTATCTCAGGGAATGTAAATATCCCCTATGATAGCAATAAGTAGTGACAGGTACTCTTTTTTTGAAAAAAATTGGGGGGTTAGACCCTAGATCTTTCCTCTGCCCTCAAAGCATCTGACCACACCAAGATCGGTGTGATAAAATGCTTTCCCAATTTCCCAATGGCGCTTTTTATATCCGGGGGGGGGGGACATTCCCTCCCACTGCTTGTAAAAGCAGTCTAGAGGCTAATTATCTGCTAGAATTGCTTTTACATGAAAGCCGGCTGCTGGCTGAAAAGAATGATACCAAGATGATAACTAAACCCGCAGGCATCAATCTGGTATAAACATTCAAAGTCCAGCAACATACCAGTACGTTGCTGGTCCTTGTTGGACATGTATTGTAATCTTTTATTTCATACAGCCTATTGGCTGAACGAAAAAAAGAGATTGATTGGTGGGTATGCCCACCATTAGAATACCTCCCTTCATCCACCCACTTCTAATGATGGGCATACATGCACCATTTATATATGCCGAAGCATGGGGGCATCCTCCCGCAAAAAAGTTATGCCGCGTACACACGGTCAAGCCTTCGTCGGAATTTCGACCGTATGTACGCGGCATAAAAGGTTATGCCGCGTACACACGGTCGGACTTTTCCACGGGCAAGCCTCCGTTGGAATTTCGACCGTATATACGCGGCATTAGGAGCAAAATCGCTCCTCCGCCACTGCTGCCCCCATGCTTCGGCATATATGCTCTTTTTTTTTAACTGTGGTGGTGAAATCACCTCCTACAGCGTTGGAGTCACGGCTGTCAAGATAAATAGATCCGCGCTGCAACTGAATGGCGTACCTGCTAAGCAAATGGTGGTTAACATTAAAACAAAGTAACATTACAGTACAACAGTAAGACCTTACCATGCCATACCTGCAAAGCAAATACCAAAACAAAACCTAGTAAAAAATAAAAAAATGTTTTAACGCAACCTGTGCCTAAAATATATATATGCCGAAGCATGGGGGCATCCTCCCGCAAAAAAGTTATGCCGCGTACACACGGTCGGAATTTTCCACGGGCAGGCCTCCGTCGGAATTTCGACCGTATGTACGCGGCATTAGGAGCAAAATCGCTCCTCCGCCCCTGCTGCCCCCATGCTTCGGCATATATGCTCTTTTTTTTAACTGTGGTGTCACGGCTTTATGTATCGTGGGAGCAAACGCTGTTGCTGTCAAGATAAATAATTCCGCGCTGCAGTTGAATGGCGCACCTGAAAACAAAAAATTACATACCTGAAAAGCAAGCATGATAAAACATTGCAGAATAGAATACAGTAAAAAAGAGCAGAACAATAGAGAGAAAATAGAGAGAGAGAGAACAATAAAACGACAACTATTTTTGTTTTTTTTATTTTATATTTTTTTTGTGTTTTGTTTTTTACGTTTTTTTTTTCTTTTTTACACTTTTTTTGTAACTTTACAACTGTAATGGTTCGGGTCTCTCAAAATGTAATGGCATCTTGGGAGACCCTGTGTAAGTGTGTCCTTGTCTGTGAAATGCTGTACCCTACGCTAAAACTTCACTTTTGAGTGGTAGCGTTCAAAACATTCACCTTGGACTGGTTGATATTGATGGTTGCTATGGACTGGTTGCTATGGACGGTTGCTATGGACAGTTGCTATGGACGGTTGCTACGGATTGGTTGTTATGGACGGTTGCTATGGATTGGTTGCCATGGACAGTTGCTATGGACTGGATGCTATGGATAGTTGCTATGGATGGTTGCTATGGACAGTTGCTATGGACGGTTGCTATGGACTGGTTGCAATGGATGGTTGCTATGGACAGTTGCTATAGACTGGTTGCTATGGATGGTTGCTATGGACGGTTGCTATGGACTGGTTGCTATGGACGTTTGCTATGGACTGGTTGATATGGATCAGGCCTGTCTCTGCGAACGCTGCAGTTATGTGTGTTGTGTTTGGTAAGTGACAGTGATCGATCGATACTGCACTTGGGTGGGCTGGGCTGGGCTGGGCGGAGGGGCTAAACGCAGGCGCTAGCAGGTATCTGGGCTGATCCCGCTAACACTGCGTTTTTGGGAACCCTAAACCGCTGGGGATGCTAGTATAGATCTGATCAGATACTATACCAGTAAGGGGGGTGTATGCTTTGCGCGTGGGTGTTAGCGTTACTGGCACTAACCTAACACTGCCTGGGGCGACGCAGACCCTCTCTGGCGCTAAAACCTAATTGATCTCACCCGCCGGGCGATCAGGGGGGTTAAACCTTTATTGGGTTATATACGGCGGGTGCCCTGATGCTATAAAAAGCAAACTAATCAACCAGCGTCACCCGTAACCTTTATATGGTGATCACTGGTGAAAGGGTTAACTAGGGGCAATCAGGGGGTTAAAACCTTTATTAGGTTAAATATGGGGGTACCTGACACTATATAAAAACCTGACGGGTAACCTAAATAACTAAATAACTTACTGGCTAACCAGTGACACCAGTGACGCTTATACGGCGATCACTGGTGAAAGGGTTAACTCTAGGGGCAATCAGGGGGTTAAAATAATATATGGGGGTACCTGACACTAATAAAAACCTGCGGCGAACCTAAAAAAAATAACTAATAATCTAAAACACCAGCGACACAAATACAGCGATCGGAAAAACAATCGCTTAGTGACGCTGAAGTTAGGGGGTGAAAGGGTTACCTGGGGGGTGATCAAGGGGTTAAACCTTTATTAGGGGGGGTTAGGGGGCTACCCTGGACCTAAAGGGGCCTAATCCTAACTGCCCTGCAACTTTTTACAATCACAGATGACACTAAATGCAGTGATCAGTAAAATAAATGATCACTGCAATCAGTGACACTGTGATTGGGGGCTTTGGGGTGACCTGGGGGGTGATCTGGGGGTGACTGGGGGGTGATTTGTGTGCCTATGTGTACCTACGTGTCAGTGGACTGTTGGTGCACTAACCTCTGTCTTCACTCCTCGGCGCCGGGAACGAAAAGACCGCGGCGAGGGAGATGACATCACTTCCTCCAGCCTTGTTTACATCACATGGCGGAGGAAGCATTTTCATTGGCCGGGAGCGATCGCGAGGGGGGGGGGGCGGAATCGAGCGGCCGCCCCCTCATGCCTGATCGCTCCCGAACACTTAACGGCCGCTCACTGCAGTGAAGGGGGGTCCGGATGGACCCCCCAACTGCACAAAGGCGATCACGTAGATCTACGTGATTCTGCCTGTCCGTGCCATTCTGCCGACGTAAATCGGCGGTGGGCGGTCGTTAAGTGGTTAAAGACACTTTGCGTTTCAAACACTATTGAATTTTTTATAAAAATAGCTGTTCCTCTTGTCTTGGAATTGAATGTTGTATAATAGAATTGACCATATGCTTTGTCAAAAAATTTGGGGTGCTTGGATGTAGCGAAGTGCGTTTCTTGCACTAATATAATGTCAGCCCCCAATCTTTTATAATGGGGGAGAATTTAAGCCATTGGCATTGTGGGAAATTATTTTTAAGTCCCATTTAGAATATATAAAAAAAAATTCTCTGGCATGATAGATTGTGGTACCAGATAGATATTTTTGAGTCATGAAAAATGAATATAAGATATGGTGATAGATTAGCAACATACCGAGCACCCCCATATGTAATCGTATTGTATGTAAGTACCAAACTTGAAAAAACATGTGATAGCGATGTGTTAATCCCAAGCATGAGATCCTTACCAAGCCAGTGTTTAACCAAACTGTACTTTATGTGAGACTTGAGTACATTAGAACACAACAAAATAAACCAAAAGAGCATTATTTCGAAATTTATAGGGCAACGAAACATGTTACCTAACTTGCCATAAAATTGTAAAGAATGAATATACAATAACCAGGGGTCAGGCTGAAAAAAACAGCTTGACATAAAAACAATAATCTTTGGACCGGGAGGTCCATATCTCACTTCGGGAGTCTTGTCGAAATGGGCGGCTAAGAGTAGGACCAAAAACACCAAAAGACGTGCTGTAAGATCCATATCTAGACTCCAAAAGTGAGAGGGGTGACAATCAAGCGGGGGCGGAGAGACTAAGCAACTCTCCATTTTTTATCTATACATTTTTATTCCCACCAAGGGAATGAAAGAATTAGCATGCATGCGTTATAGGGATTGCAGCATCAACTAACCCACATATATAACGAAAGAAAAAATTTAGTGCACTCCCCAAAGTGTGTTGAGTACCATTTTGTGATATGAAGCATAAAAGTTTCATTGATTTTGTGTGAATTACCTGGATTCACTGATCGCATGGATAAGGAAAAATGGGGAAGAGGGAAAAGAAAAAAAATATATACACATATATATACATATATACTGTATATACATATATATATACACACACATACATACATACATAAAATAAAATAAAATAAAACACAACAAAAACATAGAATGCAAGTTTAAACTTGCCTAAGGTGTCGTTCATGGTCTAGCATGTCCCATAGTTAAACTGGAAAGTTTTTGCTAGTTTATGGTGCTTTTCCTTGATTAACGAATCGCACAAGTGGAATAAATTGTTGAAGTTTGTTGAGAGCGATTCTTCTAGGCAGGAATAATGCATAAAAGAGCATGAGTTTTAATGCCCGCCAGTAGCATTTATCAAGCAAAAACAGGAAAAAAAAAAAAAAAAAACCCAATCCAGACTTGATGGATGCGATTTTCATGGATTTGCCTAGCTCATAAATGGGTTGAATAGTTCAACCTTAATTATAGAGTATATCATGGTCTAGCAAATTGTTTAGTAGAAGTGAGAGATAATGAACTAGTATGAGGCGTCTGTTTTCTCTGTTAGAAAATTGCAATAACCAGTGAAATATTACTTGGGACGTCTTTCATTTGATAACAAGTCACATCTGACTGAAAAGAACCTAACTAGGTTCAAAGCTTTCTTTTTGGATCAGCAAATCATAAATAGGAAAAAAAGAAGTCGAACCAACTTGTTTCAGACGATTTTCATGGGTTAGCGAAACGCATAGATGATCTCATCCTTCTTTGATCTCGTCTTGAAGAGGGAGTGGCCCAGATGGGTGATGAATGCGGTGTAGATGGTGGTCTTGGATTTACTTCTTGATCCAGAAGTCCTAATTTGATTAGGAGCTCTTTGCCTTCTGCAACGTTTATAACAGAATATATGGTGCCGTTATGGGGTACAGTTAGTCTGAACGGAAATCCCCACCTGTATCTGATATGGGCAGATTGTAGGATTGATGTTATTTCCCTCATCTTGCGCCTTCTTTCAAGCGTGGCCTGTGAGATGTCAGGGTATATTTGAATCCTTGTTCCCTCAAACTCAATGTTGTGCGAGTTTCTGGCGGCCCTTAGAATATTTTCCTTTGTGATAAAGTCCTTCATACAGAGGACAATGTCACGAGGTGGCTTGTCTACAGGAGGTTTGGGTCGCAGAGCCCTGTGAATTCTGTCTCAAGTGAAGGACTGTGATGGGGTGTCAGGGAAAAGAGACCGGAATAGCTTTGAGACAGCAGGCATTAATTCCGTTACAGACTCTGGAACACTGCGGATTCTTAAATTGATTCCTAAATTGTTCCTTCGGTTTCTGTTGTCTAAATCTTCCACTTGTGTTTGGAGATACGAATAGTTTTCAGCTAGTAGCTCAAAATCTTTTCTTAGATCATTGTGGGCTAATGGCAACTCATCGTGCTTTGTCTCTAATTTGTCTGTACGACCACCCAGGAAGGCTATCTCCTGCTGAAGTGTGCTAGTGGATGTCTTCAGTTCCGAGTGGAATTTGTTTGCTAGCTTGTCATACATAATGGTGAGACTGGCATCTAGATCAGCTTTAGTGAGCTGTGAGGGGAACTCACTTACTTGTTTGGATGAGGCTGTTCCCTGAGAGGCATGTGAAGTTGCTGGAGAGGCCTGTGGAGAGGGACAGGCACCGTCCCGGGACATCTTGCCTTTCCCTTTGGAGCGGAGTAAAACGTTGGATGGAGAATATTTAGACCGGCGGCCGCGGGTCCTATAGTTTCCAGGCATGCACAGAGGTATCCTGCGGGGGTGATAGTGGTTTTCGGGCGATTTGTCTGTGTTGTGGCCCCACGGATATGCTATCTACCTCCTTTATTGGCGGAGCTGTTACATAGAGCTGCCGCCCTGCATCGCGCCTCGCATGCGCCCCCCCTTAGTTGAGAATGTGTCCTTTAGAACATCCTGTCACCTTAATCCCCTATCCACGACTTGCTTCTATGCCTTTGTGGGGCTGCATGCAACCCGGTGAGAGGGCTGTGGGACCCTGTCGGGGCAAGGATCAATCGTATAAGGTTTTTAGTGAGCGAGTTTGTGAGGTGTAGCAAGATGGCTGATCTTGATTGAGTAGCACCTCCTATAGCATTAAGGGGATCATAGGTGAGGATTATAGGAGGAAGTGATAATAGCTGGGCAGCTTCAATGTTTCTGCAAGAGGCCAGATTGATTGTTTTTACGAGGGTCTGAGCAGCTCCACACTGCTGTTGGGAGTAGCAAGATGGCCGCTGCACTGGGGATGTGGAGATAGGGCCGTTTCTCAGCGGGATATTTTCTTTAAATCGTAGCCTGGGTCACCCTCTATGTTGATGTGGTGTACTTAAAGTGCCGTGGGGCTTTTTTTCTCTTTTTTCTCCCTTCCTTAGTTCAGGTGGGGCGAGGGAGCTATTGTTGGCCTCAGGGTGTAGCAAGATGGCCGCCGCTCACCTTCATCCACGGAGCTCCGTCTCCAATCTGGTATCCCCTTCTGCTTTGAGGGCTCCCTAGGACTCCTTAGTACTGTCCACTCAGTCCGCTGAAGCCGCCTCTGGTGGAACCGGGAGGGGTAGCTGCACGTCCCGCGATCCGAGCGCGGAGGATCCAGAGGCCTCAAGATGGCGGCTGGTCCGCAATGAAAGGAGCCTGCTGAGCGTCGGATTGCCGAGTATGTAACCCCAATTTAGGAAGGGCCGACAATTTAGGGGGAGTCTAGAACTTAGGATGGCTTGTTTTTGTGGCCGAATCCCAAACCGCTGGTACAGGATGGCAGTGGATTAAATCAGGGCCATCGGAGCTCATCCACAGCACATCCTTCTCCTCTCGCAGCCGGACACACCCCCCCAGACCTTTATAATTAGATGAAGGATCTAATGAAAGGATAGGCCAGGAACCCTCTGCCACAGGATTTCCCCGCCCCAGACTTCCAGCGGTACAGTCAATGAGCCTTTAAGCCGTATCGGTGAACTGCAGGGCTTGAAATATAGTGAATCCCTCCTTAATGAAGTTTCCAGGCCTCTCCCGAGACAGCGGTAATTGGCCGGTCCCCTCCGGGTAGATACTCCCCTGGTCTCCTTCACTAAGATGCTTCCTCCCCATTTGGATGGACAACTTGGGATCCCTATTTCTGGATGTAGGCCCCAGCCAGGTTAGCTGGGCCTACTAGGCCCCGAGACCAAAACCACACACATACCTCGAGCCCTGAGGACCACGAGGCGAAGAAGGACCCCAATCAATGGCGTCTGCCCCTTAAGTATCCCTTCCCAGCAGGCACAGCGGGTTCACCGTTGCCGAGAAGGGCCACTCAACGCACCATGTCTTGCCCGTGTTCCAACAGGTGCCTGAGGTGATAACGCCACCTACAGGCAATAAGGGAAAACTACTTGTAACGGCACCCCAAGTATGAAAGGGGTTAACGCCGTTTAGGATATTCCCTCTCTGGACACGCATCCACTGCCGATCCTCCACAGTCAGGCGACCGCTTCCCATAGGATTAATTCTTCCAAACATACGAGACAAACACTCTGTATGAAGTTTCCAACTGGACTGACCATCTTTAATGACAAACTCCCAGTTTTATACACACAGAGAGGAGGTTCTTACATTCTCCTCAGACAATACACCTTTGACCAGACCTAATTTACATGAGCTACGGTAATTAACTACAGTGATGACTCAGAAACACGACCTTTAGGCTAGCCTCACTGTCTCCCAATACACATCAGACATCTCTTAAGAGACAATAGGTGGGTTCGTTAGCTAATCCCTTTACATCTTAAATGACTACGCATAACCTTTATGTTCCCCAGACTGTCTGTTTACAATACACACAAGTACAGAGTTAATTATCACAATGAAAGAGCCTCAGAAGCCATCCTAGATTCATTTACATCACACAGGCAGGGGCTGGAGGTGATGACATTAGCATCTAACAGTATGTGTCCCAACATCATAAAGGAGTCAGTTAACCTGTTGAGTTCATAATCAAACAGTAAATAGTTCTTTACAGATATCCTGGGGAATATTGTGGAAAAATATCACTGTCCCATTTTAAAGCAATCCAAGACATATTCTTAATGTCCAATATTTTCTTGCTCACCCTGTGCCCAAAGTGACCCCTGTCGCACTACTATCGGGCAAGCCACAGCTAAAGCTGAGGCAAAACAAGTTATAATTCAACCATCTGAGCCCAACTACTGGCTCAGACATCCCTTTAAATTTAAATAGCGTCCCAACCATTTGGGATGGGCGCTACACTTAACTGCTCTTTGCAATTGTTTTGCATCTGGATGGATGGGTGAATCTGCTTTGAATATAAAAAATTCATAAAATACAGTTTTCGATCTGTGGTGCTCAGATACAGTTTAGTTCCACTTTAAGGATTTGAAACCATTTCATATTTGTTATACTTACCTGATAATAAAGTTTAAATAACTCCATTACTCACACCTAGCTACCATGAGCTAAATTCCCTAACCTAACATAACCTTAGTATATTTATAAAATAAAAAGTGAGCAAAGAAGAACAATCTAAATCAAATTAATATTTTGTGTGACCACCCTTTAGCTTCAAACCAGCATCAATACTTCTACACTTGCACCCAGATTTTAATGGAACTAGGCAGGTAGGTTGTTCCAAACATCTTGGAGAACTAACCACCATTACCAAATCACCACCCCAAAAAAAGTGTAAAAATTCATAAAGACAGTACAAGAGTTTTTGAAAAGTCCTCTATTAAAAAAAAAAAAAACAATATAGATCCATTGTCAATCACGATGCCTGCTGTCCCGCCGGATCCGAATAAAGAAAAAAAAAAGCTCAGCTCGTGACGAACGCTCCCGCAGTCTGCCTGCTCCGCCGTGTGACATTTCCCAAATAGCTAAAGGACCGCCCCCCCCCCCCGTGACAACGACCAGTGCATGCTGGGCGGCCGAGGTCACAAACTCTTTATTTACATTACACTTTTTTGGTGAATGGGTAGGGGTACTATGTAGCCCATACTCATTTACATGGGGGGCAGGATCAGGGGGGCTTTCAGATTCTAAAAAGCCCCCCGCCCGTAGAACCCCCACAACCCCTCAACATGGGGACAAGGAGCTTTAGAGTTTAAAACACCCCCCCCCCATGTTGAGGGCATGTGGCTCGCTCATCCCCTCTCTTTCCTGACCTGTTGGGCTGTATTCTCGGATAAGGGTCTGGTATGTATTGGGGGGACCCCACACCATTTTTTTTATTTTGGCGTGGGGGTCCCCGCCAAATCCCCACCAGACCCAAAGAGCCTGGTAGAGATTTGGGGAGGGGGACCCTATGCCATTTCCCCCCCCCAATTTATTTATTTTGCCGGCAATCCTTTAGTAGCGGGGAATCCCGCTGACAGCTGATGGCTACCCGACCCACTCTTTAGCAACCAGCTATGTACAATGTTTTTAAAGGGGAAAAAAAACACAACGCATCAAAAACGCAACATTTTTTGGTGTGACTCCATTAAAGTCTATTACACGCAAAACGCACGCTTCATGTATTTTTTTTCATGCACTTTTCATTCACTTCTGTTGAAGTCTATGGGGCCAAAAAGACACTATGCCTCACCGAAAGAAGCACCTCACCTTTTCAAAAGTCATTAAAGTGAGCAGGCATCAAACAAAAATAATGTGATTTCCATTGTCATGCATTGCATCACAATGGCAGATGCAGCAGGAATTGCAGTAGTGTGAATGGAGCTTAACCACTTACGGACCATCCGCCGTCGTTATACGCCGGTACTTTGACGTAGAATACCGGGGTTATGGCAGCAGATAGCTACCATAACCCCGGTATTTTCTGCATTGGCGGGCGGTCCTCTTTCAGATAAAAGTGGTATTTGCAGTGGATTCGCTGCAAGATCGTCAGCGGGAGAGGTTTCCCGCGCCACGCTCCGGTTTTCACCGCCACTTACCGGAGCCGCCAGTAGCGACAGAGACGATCCAATCCTATCCCCTCAGTAGCATGGAGCCAAGTGAGGGAAAGATGGCCCCCACTCGGCTCCATAACATTGGATGACAGAAGCGACGTCAAACGTCAGTTCCACCCAATGGTCTTAAAGGGGACATTTATTTTTATTATTTTTTTTATTGCATTTAAAGTGGTTGTAAACCCAACCACACAACTTGCAACTACAGGTAAGCCTAGATTAAGGCTTACCTGTAGGTGCAAGAAATATCTCCTTAACCTACAGTACACGGTTAAGGAGATACTGGCTGTAAAGCACAGCATCGATGACATCACGCGCATGCGCACTAGCGGGCCAGCATCATTGCCGGTTTTCTGAATGGATCTTGCCGGCCCGAGTACGCATGCGCGTGACGTCATCGCCGCTCCGGGCCAATCACAGCGCCGGAGAGGCGATAACCGGAAGACGATCGTCGGAGACATGGCAGTGGCGGGGAAGGCACAGAGGAGAACTTCGGGGGCTTCGATCTCAGGTAAGTCGATCATAATGACCTAGTATGCTATGCATGTTTACATTCCTTGTAATAAAATAAAAGGGACCCAAAAAAAAATTGTAAAAAAATAAAAGGAAAATAAATAAGAAAAAAATGTAAAGCACCCCGTCCCGCCAAGCTCGCGCGCAGAAGCGAACGCATACATAAGTCGCGCCCGCATATGAATAGGTATTGCCGTGATCGTTAGAGCGAGAGCAATAAGTCTAGTAAAAGACCTCCTCTGTAACTCAAAACTGGTAACCTGTAGAAATTTTTAACCACTTAAGCCTCGGACCAATACGGGCCATTATGACCAGGCCCCTTTTTGCGATTCGGCACTGCGTCGCTTTAACTGACAATTGCACGGTCGTGCAACATGGCTCCCAAACAAAATTGGCGTCCTTTTTTTCACACAAATGGAGCTTTCTTTTGGTGGTATTTGATCACCTCTGCGGTTTTTATTTTTTGCGCTATAAACAAAAATAGAGTGAAAACTTTGAATAAAATTACATATTTTTTACCTTTTTCTATAATAAATATCCCCAAAAAATATATAAAATTATTATTTTTTCCTCAGTTTAGGCCGATACGTATTCTTCTACATATTTTTGGTAAAAAAAAATCGCAATCACCGTTTATTGATTGGTTTGCGCAAAAATTATAGCGTTTACAATATAGGGTATAGTTTTAAAGCATTTTTATAATTTTTTTTTTTTTACTAGTAATGGCGGCGATCAGCAATTTTTTTCGTGACTGCGACATTATGGCGGACACATCGGACACTTTTGACACATTTTGGGACCATTGTCATTTTCACAGCGATCAGTGCAATAAAAATGCACTGATTACTGTGAAAATGACACTGGCAGTGAAGGGGTTAACCACTAGGGGCGCTGTAGGGGTTAAGTGTGCCTAGGGGCGTGTTACTAACTGAGGGGGGGCGTGGCTACGACTGACATGTCACCGATCTCCGCTCTGATTACACAGAGCGGAGATCGCTGACATTGTCAGTAGAGGAGCGGGGAGATGTGTTTACACACACATCTCCCCGCTCCGAGCCTCCGTGAGACGATCGCGGGGATCCCCGCGGCGATCAAGTCCGCGGGACCCGCGGTCCCACTCACGGGGAAGGCAGGGGGTCACGAGCGCGCCGGCGGCGGCGTGCGCGTGACCCCGACATCGGCATTTAAAGGGCCACGTACAGGTACGAGCCACTCTGCCGACGTATATATACCGTGAGCGGTCGGCAAGTGGTTAAACGTCGCCTATGGAGATTTTTAACGGTCAAAGTTTGTTGCACAAATACGGTGTGACATAAAGTATTGCAACAAACGCCATTTTATTCTCTAGGGTGTCTGAAAAAAATTATATACCGTATATACTCGAGTATAAGCCGACCCAAATATAAGCCGAGGCACCTAATTTTACCACAAGAAAATTGTGAAAACGTATTAACTCGATTATAAGCATAGGGTAGGAAATGCAGCAGCTACTGTAAGTGGAAAAGAGGGTCAACAATGCCCATTTGCAGCTTCACTGTGCCCATTTGCAGCTTCGCTGTGCCCATTTGCAGCCTCACTGTGCCCATTGCATGCCTCACTGTGGCCATTTGCAGCCTGTGCCCATTGCATGTCTCACTGTGCCCATTGCAAGCCTCACTGTGCCCATTGCAAGCCTCACTGTGCACATTGCATGCCTCACTGTGCCCATTGCATGCCTCACTGTGCCGATCTGCATACCTGATCTCCGTGTCATGAAGTCAGTCGACAGCCGTCAAGTGTAACAAAGCACCACCTCCTTCTCGTCCTCGTCCCTGATAGACGGAACACTCCCGGCAGTGAGTCAGTGTTCCGCCTATGATGGATGAGGACGAGGAGGAGGCGGGGCTTTGTTGCACTTGAGGGCCACCGTCTAACTGCATGACACAGGAGCTGATCAGGTATGCAGATCGGAGAGACTTGAGTATAAGCCGAGGGGGGCTTTTTCACCACAAAAAAAATGTGCTGAAAAACTTGGCTTATACTCGAGTATATACAGTATATAAAATGTTTGGGGGTTCTAAGTAATTTTCTAGCAAAAAGATAATAATTTTAACTTGTAAAAAATAAGTTTGAAAAATAAGCCTGGTCCTTAAAGCGGAGCTTCACCCTATTTTATAACATTACATTAATCGTACCGCAGCAATGAAAACAGTTAGGAACGGAAGTTTTTTAAAAAAAATTTCTACGGTACCTTTGTTATCTTGATTTTCCTCTCTGTTTCCTGTCTCTCTTTACTGAGGATATAGGCGGGTCTGATGCGGCTATTTCGTCTTCTCTTGGGAGCTTGTGTCATTTCTCCCAGGAGTCATTGCGGAGGCCTACTGCAAGATATCACGGGATTTAGAAACCGATAGCAACCCCAGAGGTTGGCGGCGCTGCGGTGAGGTGCGGAAAGCAAATGCGCGAGAATGGGGCGGGACGGAACGGTGCATGATGGTCATACATCATCACCGTATCCAGGAAGTAAGTGCTTGTGGGCTTCACCATGCCCACAAGCAAAATGAGAACCGCAGAGAAGAGTTTTATAAAGTGTCTTTCTAAGATTACTCGGGAGATTGGCGGCGGATTTAAATACAGTAGGTGAACTTACATATACAATGTGATTGCCTCATGAAATATATTTATGGTTAAAATTGTTAAATGTAGTGGGAGCTCCACTTTAAGTGGTTAATGTTTTTAAATCTGCCTTCAGAAAACTGTTTTATTGCTATGGGCTTTTGCGCCTTAACCACATCAGCCCCGGACCATTTTGGCTGGTTAAAGACCAGGTCCCTTTTTGCGATTCGGCACTGCGTCGCTTTTACTGACAATTGCGCGGTCGTGCGACGTGGCTCCCGAACAAAATTTACGTCCTTTTTTCCCCACAAATAGAGCTTTATTTTGGTGGTATTTGATTACCTCTGCGGTTTTTATTTTTTGAGCTATAAACAAAAATAGAGCGACAATATTGAAAAAAATTACATATTTTTAACTTTTTGCTATAATAAATATCCCCAAAAAATATATATAAAAAAATGTTTTTCCTCAGTTTAGTTTTATACATATTCTTCTACATATTTTTGGTAAAAAAAAGGCAAAAGTTATAGTATCTACAAAATAGGGGGTAGTTTTATGGCATTTTTATTAATATTTTTTTTTTACTAGTAATGGCGGCGATCAGCGATTTTTATCATGACTGCGACATTATGGCGGACACATCGGACACTTTTGACACATTTTTGGGACCATTGTCATTTTTACAGCGATCAGTGCTATAAAAATGCCCTGATTACTGTAAAAATGACACTTGCAGTGAAGGGTTTAACCTCTAGGTGGCGCTGTAGGGGTTAAGTGTGACCTAATGAGTGATTCTAACTGAAGGGGGCGTGGCTTGGCGTGTGACATCACTGATCGTCGTTCCCTATGACACGGAACAGACGATCAGTGACACTGCCACTAGGAAGAACGGGGAAAGGTTTGTTTACACTTACCTCTCCCCGTTCTTTAGCTCTGTGACCCGATCGCAGGACACCGGCAGCGATCGGGTCCGCGGGTCCCGCGGGCGCGGCCATGGAGCTTCGGACCGGGTCGCGAGCATGCCGGCGGCGTCGACAGGTTCTTAAAGGGGACGTACCTGTACGCCCTTGTGCCTGTCGGTGCCATTCTGTCTACGTACATCGTCGTGCGGCGGTCCTTAAGTGGTTAAACACTTAACATGCTACTAAACAGAAACCCTTTTAGATGTATGTCTAAATCTATGTGTAAATGTATGTCTAGATTTATGTGATAAGCCTCCTGGGTTTATCCTAAAATCAGTATTAGCCCAGGTTCACACTGGGCTGCGGGAGTGAAGCCGCGCGAGTTCAGCTGAACTCGCACAATTTCACTCTCGCTGGCAGTCCCGATTTCAGCCGCGATTACAAAGACATCTGACACAGATGTCAATGTAAATCGCGACCGAAATCGCAAAAAGTAGTACAGAAACTACTTTTTGAAATCGGTGCAGCGCCGCAGATGCCAAATCGCATGTCAAAACGCACCAGTGTGAACCTGGGCTTAGACACGTCTAAATATTGCTCCATTCCGTGGTCCTTCTAAGAGCCAGGGCAGGGAATGTCTATCTTTTCCCACCAAGATTACGTTTAAGTTGCCTATTTCCACCCAATAGAAAATTAGGCCAAATCTGAAAAAAAAATTGCTCCTGTAGCTTCCGGAGATTGTCCTGCCATGTCCAAGTGCATTAATCCCTCGCCTTGCTATCTGCAGACCTAAATACATTATTGACTGAAGCACCAGCTTTCCCCATCTGTCTAGCGTGCAGGGGTCACATGAAGGTTACCATGGTAACCTGATTTTAGCAGCATACAGCCGAGAGCAGGATGTGTTGTTTGAATAAGGGGCGGTGACGCAGCGTCTTGTGAATTCATACATAGAAGAAATGCCAACTCATCAGAGACTCATTCACAGGTTCACACCTTGGTTCAGAGAGAGTTCACTGAATATTTTCATATTTACACATGCGCTTGGATAATTTGGTATATTTATACATCTCTCTATCGGAAAATACTGAGACAGATCATATTTTTAGATACACAGAGCGTTCATCGTCTCACGCCATTTCTCTGACTGGATGGAAAGGTCAAATATTATGATCTAAACTAGTGTAGGCTGTAAATATAAAATAATCAATTAATAAACTGAATTAGTCATTAGCCACTTCAGCCCCAGGAGGAATTACCCCCTTAATGACCAGAGCATTTTTTTGCAATACAGCACTGCGTCGCTTTAACTGACAATTGCGCGGTCATGCGACGTTGTACCCAAACAAAATTGACGTCCTTTTATTCCCACAAATAGAGCTTTCTTTTTTACTTTCTCATACCTCCCAACTTTTTGAGATGGGAATGAGGGACACCTATCAGCAAAAGTATGCAGGCATAGGACACACCCCTTACCACGCCCCCTTAAAGGAGAATTGTACAAAAAAAAGAAGATTGGTTAAACCCACAAGTGCTTTTTTTACCACTATTATTCCTTTATATTGGCTTTTGGAATTTACCAATGCAGCAATTTAGAAATCAGATGAAAGGTTAGTGCTGGAAAATAATTCTTGATAGATAAAAAGTGAATTTTATATACATCTATATAGATCAGACCAAAATGAGGGACAAATGAGGAGGAATGAGGGACAGAGGGACAGTCCCTCTAAATCAGGGACAGTTGGGAGCTATGCTTTCTGCTATAATTTGTTTTTACTTTCTGCTATAATACATAGCCAAAAAAAAAAAAATATATATATATATATATATATATATATATATATATATATATAAAAACACAAAAATGTATTGATCAGTTTAGGCCGATATATATATATATATATATATATATATATATATATTCTTCTGCATTTTTTGTAAAAGAAAAATCACAATAGGCGTATATTGATTGGTTTGCGCAAAAGTTATCGTGTCTACAAACTATGGGAAATATTTAGGGACTTTTTTTATTTTTATTGTTTACTGGTAATGGCGGCGATCTGCGATTTTTGTTGTCACTAAATGATATATTGCTCACACATGCCATGGTTATATGTGGAATTGCACCCCAAAATACATTTTGCTGCTTCTCCTGAGTACGGGGATACCGCATGTGTGGGACTTTTTGGTACGGGGTCCCGCAAACCAAGCACCGCCTTCAGGATTTCTAAGGGCGCAAATTTTTGATTTCACTCCTCACTACCTATCACAGTTTTGAAGGCCATAAAATGCCAAAATGGCACAAACCCCCCCCCCCCCCAAATTACCCCATTTTGGAAAGTAGACACCCCAAGCTATTTGCTGAGAGGCATGGTGAGTATTTTGCAGCTCTCATTTGTTTTTGAAAATGAAGAAAGAAAAGAAAAAAATTTTTTTTTCTTTTTTCAATTTTCAAAACTTTGTGACAAAAAGCGAGACCTGCAAAATACTCACCATACCTCTCAGCAAATAGATTGGGGTGTCTACTTTCCAAAATGGGGTAATTTGGGGGGGTTTGTGCCATCTGGGCATTCCATGGCCTCCGAAACTGTGATAGGCAGTGAGGAGTGAAATCAAAAATTTACACCCTTATGCCCTGTACACACGATCGGAGTATCCGATGGTCTAAAATCAAATGGAATTTTTCATCGGAATTCCTTTCAAGCTGTCTTGCATACACACTGTCAGACTAAATTCCGGCCATCCAAAACGCGGTGACGTACAACACATACGACGGCAGTATAAAGGGGAAGTTCAAATCCAACTGCGCCACCCTTTGGGCTGCTTTTGCTGATTTTGTGTTACCGCGTGTTAGTAAAAGTTTGGTGAGAGCTTTTCAGTCTCTGTGCTTTCCAGATCGTTTTCTGCGTTTCAGTTTGTGCTTGTGGGTTCGTATCTGTCTTTCAGTGCGTGTAGTCAGGTCGTATCTGTTTTTCAGTGCGTTCTTGTCCGCTCGTGTCTGTTTTTCAGGTCGTTCTTCATAGGACTTTCTGTTCCTCAGTGCGTTCTGTTTAAGTTCGTTCTGACCAGCCGGCCGGTTTCTAGCCATGTTGGAAGTACATTCTCATCGTAGAGTTCGTGCTGCGTATGGGCTTGGTGTTGCGGTTAATACTTTGACCCAAGCTCAGTCCATGAACAGGGTGAGGAGGAGTTCATGGACCAAGAATTGGTTGCTCCAGCGGGACCAATTCTCTCATATGCCTCTGCTGCAGGAAATCCAGGAGAATAATCCTGATGACTACAGGAATTATCTCCGGATGACCGACCCCGTTTTTCACCGTCTGTTGGATTTGCTGTCCCCCTATATCACGAGGCAGGACACTGTAATGCGCCAGACCATCACTGCCGAGCAGAGGCTTATTGCCACGTTGCGATACCTGGCGACTGGGAGAAGCCTGCAGGACCTCAAGTTCACGACAGGCATCTCCCCCAGGCTCTGGGGATCATTATCCCAAAAACCAATTCAAGTTATGCAGAAGGACTATATTAAGGTAAGTTTTCTCCTTTATAACATCACATTCTATGTATCTTAATGCTTGCTAATGTATTGTATTTCTTTCATCCTTCCCTAATTACCATGATTGTAATATGCTGTGAATGTCACCTTTGTCCCCATGCATGCTGTAAGCTTTTAATGCTCCTTTTTTGGCCTACATGCATATTTCCCTTTACAAACCTCTCCAGCATGCTATCCTGGGCCCATACACACCTAGCCCAGTCACTTCCCAATGTATTTTGTCAGCTCCATTGTAGTGCTTTACCCCCCCCCCCCCCTTAAAATGTGTTCAAATGTTTTGGTTCTCATTAAATGTGGGCAGAGTAGCAGAGGCTTTTTTTGGAGGGCCCAAACTCAGCTACAACCTCTCCCCCCCCCCAAAACTACAATGGCCCATCAGAGGGGGTGAGGAATCTGATAATTGGGCCTTCTATTTTTGTCTATAAATACTCCAAAAAATATATGTTATACTGATGTTGGCCAAGAATGTTTTTGTGTAATCTGCATGCAATGTTATGTGCAAAAGTACTAATTTCTTTTTCTGCTTTGACTCCACAGTTTCCTTCTTCGCCACAGAAATGGCAGACCGTGGCCTCCCAGTTTGCCGAGCGGTGGGACTTACCCAACTGCGGAGGGGCAATAGACGGGAAGCATGTCCGCATAGTGCCACCACCCCATTCGGGGTCGTACTATTATAATCATAAAGGATTTAATAGTATCGTGTTGATGGCGGTGGTGTTGGCACAGTATGAATTCATGTATGTGGACGTCGAGAAGAATGGCCGGATGTCGGATGGTGGTGTGTTCGCACAGACAGAATTTGCCCTATGTCTCCAGACTGGTGGCCTGGCACTGCCACCTGATGAAGACAAGGTTGAGGGCCTTCCGTTTGTTTTTATTGCTGATGAGGTTTTCGGACTGGCACCACACCTGATGAGGCCATTTCCCCTGAGGACCCTCACCCCGGAGAGGAGGGAGCCCGACGGGTTGTTGAGAATGCCTTCGGGATAATGGCCAGCTGGTTCCGCCTGTTCCTTACAGCTATACATATGGCGGAATACAAACTGAATTACTGGTATATTGTTTTCAGCTCCTGCAATCTGCATAACTTTTTAAGGGGAAATGCACCTAATTATCTGGCCACAGTTGGGCCTGAGGCCAGACTTTCTGGGAATCCCCTGCTGGGCCTGGATACTGGCCGTCATGGATTGGCCCCCCAAAGGGCCCGTGAAGTGCGTGATAAATACGTTGAGTACTTTACGGGTAGGGGGGCCATTGCTATGCCAGACAATCTCTGATTTTTTGATTAAAAAATAAACAAAAAATAAATTTGTGTGAAAAACTTGATTTGTCATTATTGCTTGTGTTTCTTTTATCTGTCTCCCATGTTCTCCTAGTGCACTTTAACTGCTAAGTGGATTTGTCTTTAGTAAATAACCACCATTGTCACAGTAAACAAGAACTTAATTTTCAAACTGGTATTGAGCATAGAAAGAAAAAGCCACACATTGTTGAGTAGAAAACGATTTTTACTCTGTGCACATTCACATGTGCGTTATAAAATTTCTTAGAAAATTCTAACCAGTTTTGTAACAAAAATAATTAAAATTGTTTTTTTTTTTTTTGGTTTTGCATAAACAGGCATGTTTCAAACAATAAAACATATAAAAATATGGAACTTACAAAGTTCAACCTTTGAGAAATTGAAGGCAATATTAGACATTATATAGTGTTTAAAAAATGTGTTGCTGTTGCCTTCATCAGATGGGGTGATGTCACCCCTGAACAAGCCCAATTTCGAAGATGCACACAAATTGTGCGTCAAAATGGGGATTTTCCTTCTGATCCCATGCCAAATGTCAACATTTGCTATCTGCCATCATGGGGGATCAATGGACGTGTTTTGGGGGTGCAAACCCTTCCTCTCACCTACTTGAGTTTCGAGGAAGGGGTTGCACCCTCAAAACACGTACATTGATTTGCCCTGATGGCAGATAGCACATGTTGACACACTGTGTGCATTGTCAAAATTTGGCTTGTTCAATTACACAAAAATTTGGGAAACTAGGCCACAAAAACGTGAAATGGTGGCAATAAAAACATCTTTAGACTCTCCCCAAAACATCAATCATGTTCTGTTGTGCCTTATAATGTCCATTTCACGACTCATAACCATGAGATCCTGGATTAGGATTTGTGCGCTACCACTTGAGAAAGGAGGAGATTGTTCTTCAACAAGCAGCACATCACCTAAAAAAAAAAAAAAACATGTCTTATAAATATGCATGCATGCCTGCATCTATTCCCTGAATCTGTGGTGTATGACACTGACCTGTTGTGGTGACAATCTCACACACTTCCTCCACATTTCCTTCCTCCACATTTCCTTCCTCCACATTTCCTTCCTCCACATTTCCTTCCTCCACATCTCCTTCCTCCACATCCTGAGTTTGGGGTTCTCTCTAGTCCCCTTCTTTCTGAGTTGTGGGGTTCTTGGCCTCCTCAGAGTGGTGTGCTCCGAGTCTTCGCTCCCCTATGAAAATGAAACAAAAGGTATATCCAGGTATACGCCCAAGTTTCACACATGGAGACACCCCAAAGTATCCACTGTAGCACCTGTGTGGGACACCCTAAAAAGGTTGTTCTGGTGTCCCACACAGGTGCTCCAGAGTACAGCTGTGGAAACAGCTGCTGAGTGTCCTCTCCTTTACACTGAATCCAGTTTGTATTTCACATTCTATTTACAAACACATCATCTAGACAACAATGTTTATAAACATTGTTTTAATACAAATAGGCATGACCAAATGTGGTTTACCTGTATCTGCGCAAAACAGCGTATTTTTGATGAAGGATGTTTACTACGAAAGATTATACTTTGGCCACTAACCTGAAAGTTGCCATTTTAAAATGTCCAACCAGTCAATGAAAGCACATGGAGCAACATGCAAGTATAATAATCAAATTAGTAATAACACAGGAGAAATACTTACTTTTTGCTAGCATTTTTTTGATCTTCCTGTACTGCTCTGGCTCCCTCAGCTCCAGGTCAGACCACATTTTTCTCAGCTGCTCCTTGGATCTCCGAACTCCAAATTTATGGTACAGACTCCTCACCACTTTGCTCATTATTTTGGCCTTTCTGAGATTAGGGGTCTTGTACGGCCCATGCTTCCCATCATAATCTCTACTCCGCAAGATCTCCACCATCTCCGCCATTTCTGCAAAGGATATTACTGGCCTTGTATCTTCTCCTGGACCGGGCTTTCCTCATCGGTACTTAATATAACACGCACCTGCTGTGTCACCGCCATGTCGTCTACCACTGTGCGCCGAACGAGAAGGAGGGAATATCCTATAAAGACCGTCAGGGGCGGGCGACGCGGGCGGAGTTTCACGCATGCGCAGGGTATATAATGATAACATGCATGTGTCGTAACTACGTTGTTTGCGCAGAGTAAGGAGGACCGGAAGTGCCGAACATCATAAACAAAGGTAAAAATGAAACTTGGGCCATCAGTGGCCTATACTGATTCGTGATTAAAGGCCTATATTGGGATAAGATTAGGACAGTTTAGGCTGACCTAGTGTTTTTTTTATTTGTTTTATCTTGCAGAAAATATGCAGAAATTTAAGGATCCTGCAATAATGTCAGCATTTATTGATAAATATAGGGAGCTCAGAAACTTATGGGACCTAAAACACAGTTTGTACCATAACCGTGACGTAAGGAGGGCTACAATTGACAAATTTGTTGAATTTATGAAGACCTGGATCCCAGAGGCAGACTATAACATGTTGAATAATAAAATCAATAACATGAGGAATATGTACAATAAGCAGCACAAAGCAATCCGCAAATCACGGAGATCAGGAGCAGCAGCAGACAAAGTGCATGTCCCCAAGCTATGGTACTACAAACACTTGCGTTTTCTGGACGACCAGATTGAAGCCAGGGAATCATTTTTGAGCCTTCCCTCCAGCCTTCCCTCCACCCCTGCAGAGGGTGGCGAGGAGCTACCTGACCTGGAAGAGCCGGATCTGATTATCTATAGCCAGGTAGAGTATTTTACAACATACAGTATTTATTGTCCTAGAATTATTGTTGGGAACTAGATGTTAGTATTCCCAAATTAAAAATTAAACCCCACAACATTTACATATCAATAGACAGTAGTGGCCAGAATTGTTTGGGACAAGAATGAAAAATGCTGGGGTCAGAATGATAGTCTTTTCTATTTATTAACATTCAATTTGCAACAGTCTTGATCCCTTTTTTATACACAGGATGAGATCAGCCAGGAGGATGAGGCTCTGGAGTGTGGCAGCCAGGAGGAGGCAGGGGTGAGTGGCAGACAGGAGGTGGCCGGGCCAAGTGGCAGCCAGCAGGTGCCCAGGCCAAGTGGCAGCACCCAGTCACAGGTGCATGCCCTCCACGTCAGACCAAAAAGGCCAAGGAAGATGACACAGGTGGAGGAGGAATCCCTGAGGATCATAAGGGACGCAGCCGAGATAATGAGAGCCCCCCTCAACCCTGTAGAGTCCTATGGCTGCTACGTGGCCAATAAGCTCCAGAAAGTGGAGGAGGGACAACGTACACTCTCTGAGGAGCTTATTTCTCTGGTCCTTTAGAAGGCGAGGAGGGGCCAGCTGACAGAGGCCACCCATCTGTGTGATCTCGCCCATCCTTCTCCTCCTCCTCCTCCTACCACATTTCCAACACCAGAGCCACAGCCTGCAAGGGGGCGTGGAGGGAGCCGTGGAAGGAACGCTGCAGGGAGCCGTGGAGGGAAGGCTGCAAGGAAGACCAGAAAGTGAATTCCTGGCTTCAAGCTGCTCTGCCAGAAGACGCGCTAGATTTCGGCCTGGTCTTCTCGGCTCTTCATTAGATAGATTGCTAGCAGCGCAGCCATTGGCTTGGGCTGCTGTCAATCAAATCCAATGACGTGGGCGCCGGGGGGCGGGGCCGAGTCCAGCATTCGTGTCTATGGACGCAAATGCTGGACTCGGGAGCGCGCCCGCAAGGTAACCCCCTTGGGAAAGAGCTTCCTAGGGGGGTTAGCTGATGCGGGGAGGAGCCGAGACAGCCGTCGAGGGACCCCAGAAGATGTGGATCGAGGCCACTCTGTGCAAAACCAGCTGCACAGCGGAGGTAAGTATGATATTATTGTTATTTAAAAAAAAAAAAACTAACCTTTAGTAACACTTTAACTCAGTGTCTTGCATTTTTGCAGGTTTAGTTTCAGGGCTTTTGGAAAGATTAGATTACTGGTAGCCAGAGGGATTTAGCAAGCAAGGGGCAGCCAAATATTAATGTCATATTTATGGCCATGTACCAACTAAATTTACAGTATATCTGACCCTAATAACTAAAACCTTACATAAGCTTTAATGTGTTCATGTAATTTGATAATGTGTTTCCAGTCAGCTAATCTGCAGTTTTCCATAAACTTTCATTTATTTATTTTTTTATTCTTTTTTTTTTTTTTAAACAGGGTATACAGGTTCAACATTGCCATTTAAAAAAAAACATATAAAGAAAAACTTAATCAATCTATCAAATTCCTTATTTTACTATAGTCTCATAGTCTATTCTTCCTATTGCCCCTCTTCTTTCCTTTCCCTGTACATCTCCTACTTCTTTTGACCCTGCTATCCTTTCCTATTTCCCCTATTCTCCCACCCATCCCCTTTCCCTCGACCCCCATATCCTCCCTTCTCTACCCCTGCTTTACGCAGGTGAACATTGGACATACAAAAACAGAGAAAAGAAAAAAAAAGGGGGGGGATAATATTTTCCCCTTTTCCTTAATCTTAAACTAGCTGTGGAACTTCTCAGAAAGCCCCTGCTTACTCTTTTTACCAGTCAGCCACAGGGAGAACATGCAAACTCCAGGCAGATGGTGTCGTGGTTGGGATTCGAACCAACGACCCTTTTTCTGCTAGGTGAAAGTGCTAACCACTACACCACTGTACTGCCCTCTGCCTTTGGGTGCTTTGTTAGGGGTCGATAAAGGGGGTGCATCTGGGGCAGCTGTTTCGCCGCCACATGCGGTGGTGGCGGATGCTGGCTCACAGGTGGCGGGCAGTGGGCCCGCCAGTTTTGGGTCAGAGGCCCAACTGCGGGATTTGTTGGGGGGCCTGCAGGACTTGGTGGGACGTTTTGCAGGGGTACAGGAGCACCCCCCTCAAGTGGCCCCGTGGGCACCGGCCGTGGGGGATGGCGGGGGGCCTGCCTTGGCCGGGGTGTCAGGGGAGTCAGCAACCCCTGCGGTGGCACCTGTTGGGCTCTCTGGGGCAGTGTCAGGTACTGAGGAGGCAGGTGGAACAGGGGGGCCCCGGAGGCTACTGTTAGGATGGATGTGGTAAGGATTGCGGACACAGCAAAATGCGAGGTGTACGTGTGCTTTGAGGGTCTGCTGGGAGCACATTTGAAGCAAGAGGTTCGGGATAAGATTTGCAAGGGTGAGTATGTGGAGATCTTCTCACTTTTGCCATTGGAAAAGTTTAACTTGGATAGGGTCAAGCCTGATAATTCCAAGAAGGAGGATGAAGAAAAAAGGAGGTACAGGTTGATCCTGCAAACATTTGTTAACTGGCTTCAGGCATTCGCCATTATGTCGAGTGTCATTGGAGAGAAGAACCCCGAACATTGTTCGGCGTTGTTCTGTTATATGGATGCCATTGGGGAGGCCCACAGGGTTATGGGGGTTTGGCTTGGTTGAGATATGATGAACAGTTCAGACAGCGCAGGGCGGTCAGGCCATCTCTTCGCTGGGATCATAAAGACATCAGCCTCTGGATGCGACTTATGTCGTCGGCGAGGGCCCGTACTTAATTTCTTCAAGGGGGGGCCGGGGGTAAACCCTCCTCAGGACTTCCGGCCGGAAAGAAATGGGCGGTGTGTTGGCAATTCAATGAGAACTCCTGTAAGTTCGGGGGGTCTTGCAGATTCAAGCATGAGTGTTCGGGGTGTGGGGGATCCCATCCCTTGTCCAGCTGCTTTAAAAAAGGTAAGCGTGCCAGCGAGCCTGCTCACAAAAGACGACTCCAGTGAAGGGGGAAAGGATGCAGCCTCTCCTAAGTAGGTACCCGGATAGGAAAGCGGTTATGTTGCTTGCCTCGGGTTTTCGGGACGGTTTCAGGATCCCGTGTTCATTGGCGGTGGTCTCGTCGGTGGTCCCGCCGGTGGCGCGGAATTTGAAATCGGCCTTGCAGCATCTGGGGGTGGTGGGGGACAAATTGGCAAAAAAGGTGGTGCTAGGTCGCATGGGGGGCCGTTCGCAGTTCCACCTTTGCCGGACATAGTGGTGTCTCCATTGGGGTGGTGCCTAAGAAGGAACCGAACAATTTCCATCTCATTCATCACTTATCTTTCCCAAAAGGCGGTTCTGTCCATGATTTCATTGATCCTGATGAGTGCACTGTGTCCTATACTTCCTTTGACGCAGCTGTCAAGTGGGTTAGGCGTTATGGACAGGGGGCACTGATGGCGAAGTCAGACATTGAATCCACGTTCCGCTTGCTGCCGGTTCATCCGGACAGCTTTCGGTTGCTGGGATGCTGCTGGCAGGAACAGTTTTATGTGGATCGGTGTTTGCCCATGGGTTGCTCCATTTCCTGTGCAATGTTTGAGGCTTTCAGCTCCTTCTTGGAGTGGGTGGTTAGGGACGCGTCGGGCCTTGATTCGGTCATACATTACTTGGATGACTTTCTCTGTGTGGGGCCACCTTCCTCTGGTGTGTGTGCGATTTTCCTATCCACGTTGCAGCACATTGCAGGACGGTTTGGGGTGCCGTTAGCGGCAGACAAAATGGAAGGCCCCACGACGGAGATTCCGTGGCAATGGAGTGCCGCCTGCCGAGGGACAAGTTGGAGGCTCTACAGAGGGAGATTCAGGAGATTCAAGGTTTGCGGAAGGTGCTGTTGAGGACTTTGCAGTCGTTGCTGGGTAAGTTCAATTTTGCTTGTAGTATTATCCCCATGGGTAGGGTTTTTTTTCAATGGCTGTCGGCTGCTACAGCGGGGGTTAAGGCTCCGACCCATTTTATTTGGCTGACTAAGGAACACAGGGAGGACTTGAAGGTATGGTATGAGTTTCTGGCCTCTTACAACGGCAGATCGGTGTGGATGTCCGGCCCGGTGAGTAATTTTGACGTGGAATTGGTCACGGACGCGGCAGGGTCCACGGGCTATGGGGCGTTCTTTCAGGGGCAATGGAGTGCAGAACCTTGGCCCCCGGTCTTGGGTGGAAGCAGGGTTCCTTCGCAACTTGGTGCTATTGGAGCAGTTTCCAGTGGTCCTGGCTATGAAGCTGTGGGGGGAGTCTTGCCACAACCTGAAACTCCGACTGAATTGTGACAACATGGGTGTGGTTCAAGTGGTAAACTGCATGTCCATGTCATCACATCCAGTGATACGGCTGCTGCGGCATTTGGTGTTGAGGTGCTTGCAGTTGAACATTTTTCTATATGCTGTTCATCTCCCGGGCATCGACAAAACGCTGGCTGACTTCTTGTCTCGATTTCAGCGGGACAAGTTCAGAGAGCTGGCTCCGGCTGCGGAGGCCGAAGGGGTTCCTTGCCCGGGCTGGATTTGGGAGCTGGCCTTGGAATCACAGCAGGATGGATCCGGCAATCAGTGAGTGAGGCCACATGGGCAGCTTACGCGAAGGTATGGAGGGAATGGTTAGTTTTGAGACAGGAGTCTGGGGTTGTAGGTAACGGGTCTGAAGTGAGGTTGATGGTTTTGTACTTTGTGTCCAGGAACATGGAAAGTGGGGTGTCGGTGTCGGCCATTGAACGGAAGCTGGCAGGGCTGTCCTTTTTCTTTAAATTGCTGTAGGGGAGGATTGGACGAAAGATTTCTGGGTCAGACAGGCAGTAAAAGGTTACCGTAAAGTTCACACAAGACAAAAGATGCAGAGGACGGTCACTTTTTCGAATCTCCTGTCCATATGTGAGGCTTTGGGGGGGGGGGTGTACTTCGAGGTACGAAGGTCTGCTCTTTACAGCGGCCTTTTCGTTGGCGTCCTATGTGGCGTTTCGCATTGGGGAATTGGTTGGCCCTTCTAGGCGTCTGGCAGGAGGGATGTTGGAACAGGACGTGCGTGTGGGGGAGGACAGGGTGTGTTTGAGGCTGCACAGGTCCAAAACTGACCAGAGGGGTAGAGGGGTGTATGTGTTACTGTTTGCATTAGCAGGGTCCAAGGTGTGCCCTGTGGAAGCAGTACGGGAGTTTTTACGGGTTAGACATGCTGGGAGGGGGGGTCATTCTTGCAGCATGAGGATGGGTCCTATTTGTCACGGTTTCAATTTGTTTCAGTGTTTAGGAAATGTCTCAAGGGGGCTGGGTTGGATTGTGCCGCTTACACTTCACACTCCTTCCGCATCGGGGCGGCTACTGAAGCTGCAGAGATTCCGTTCTTGTATACGCCCACACCTGGTGCTTGGATAGATATGTCTGTATACATATATAAAAAAAAGATGGGAAACACATGCATGCGTGTGGAGGATGGACACACATGCTGTGCCGTGGTGTGTTGGGTATATTGTTATGTCAAATTGGTGCTATTTGGTTTTGTTAATTTTTTAGTTTTAGGTGGAGGGTCTGTACGCCTCATCTGGATTCTTGGCCACTCGTATGTCTGTTGGGGGGGCCAGGAGAGCAGATGAGAGACCTAACGTCAGACAGTTGGGTATCTCAAGGCGGGAAGCATATACTCGCTGGTTAGGGATACCAGGCATGATGTGGGGTAGGGTTGTAGCTGAAGTGGCCCGTTATGCGCGGCTGGATAGACCGCCAGATGTTTTGATTGTATATGCGGGGGGGGGGGCGATTTGGGGGTCCGTACGACCAGGGATCTGATCGCGGATGTCAAGTCGGATATTGTAAAACTTTGCACAGCCTTCCCTAATACTCTGCTGCTGTGGTGCGACATTGTGGCGCGGACGACGTGGCACATGGCAAGGTCCGTGGCGAGAATTAACAAGGCACGCATCCGTGTCAAGAGGGTGCTGGGGAGGTTTGTGGCTAAACATGGGGGCATGGTCATTAGGCACGTGGAGTTAGAGTCTAATGTGGGCCTGTATTTGTGATGGTGTACATCTCTCGGCAGTGGGGATAGATCTCTGGGCGCTGGGTTTGCAGGACGGGATCCAGCTGGCCCTGCGGGTGTGGAGGGGTCTTTAAGGGTGAGGTGTCATCCTTGCGGGCTGTGGCAGTGTTTTTGTTGGTCTACAGGCGGGCGTTGTCTCCGAGCTGATTCTACGGCTGGAGGCTTATTATGCTATATGGGCCTGCAGTGTATTGGTGGTATATGTGTTGGAGTTCGGGGTGCCGTCAAAGACCAACAGAATGGGGTTAAACAAGTTGTTTACAGATGTGATATATTTTGTTATAGTTGATATTGGAATTTTATTTATAGTGTGTTATTTATAGTGTGTTAATAAATAGGTTGTTATGGCCATTTTACTCCAAATTTAAGGTGTGGTCTCATCCTTTTAAGTAAGTAAGATATGGGGGGTACTGGAGTATAAGTGGTATAACAGTAAGAGGTAGGTTGGGTAGCTCTGGACTACACTGGTCATGGGATGATGTTGCTTCTGCACATGCGCAGGAGTGCAGCCACCCCGGCACACTGGCAGTATGCCAGAGTGTAAGCTAAGCTGCACATGCGCAGTTTTATGTACATTCAACAGGTAAATTGTGAACAGGCAGGTAAGTGTATTTAATTGCAGAAGAGGCATTTCCTGCAATAAAGAGGCTTTTTCAATTTAATTCCACGTAAACCGCACCAATTTTTTTAAACCCTGCAAGGTAAGTGCATCGCATACTAGCACATTATAAAATACTTACCTTAGAATGAAGCCCACCAGCGGCACGCTATCACCGCTGAGAGGGCTTCCATCTTCACCGGTCTTCTTTCCAGGTCCGGAGTCACAGACCACGGAACGGGGCTCTGAAGGGATGGCACGGGTATGACATCACCAGTTGCATGCAGTGTGAATATCTCTTAAAAGGTGCAGGTTTAGGAGATATTCACGGTACCTACAGGTAAGGCAGAAAACAGAAAATCTTATCCTACTGTAGCAGGTATATACTTTTAAATTCTGGTGAAGACATCAGTGATGTATAGTTCCCTGCGGCCTAGCAGGTGGAGCTGTCACTTTGGGCCGGGGTTGAACCATCGCTGCAGTGCCGTACCCTTTGTGGCATCTCACAGCGGTTGTACGGCGGGGCGGGGAACCCGCCGTGCATCCTGGGAGAGGGTATAAATGGGCCGGACATCTTGGCCACGAGGTTCGAGTCCCAGGCACCTTCAGCCTGAGGGCTGCTGTTCGCGGTCGGGGTCCAGGCGGCCTAGGCCTGGACACCGGGAGTTCGTGTTCCATCCCAGACACCTTCAGTCTGGGGTGAGGTACTCATCCGGAGGCCTGGGGCCCAGTACCTTCCGTGGGTCCCGCGAGGGAGGGATTTTCCTAGGGGGCCCCGGGAGTGGGGCACCCGAATCCAGTGGCGTAAGGGACCGGAGGAGGGACTCATCCGAAGACCTGGTGCAGCAGATTGCCAGTGCCGGATGAACCTCTGGAGACCACCCGGAGGGATATCTTCCCAAACATGGGCCAAGTTCAGAGAGGAAGGTGGTTCATGTTCTATGACCGGTGGCTGCGGTCCAGCTATTCAACTCAGGTCAGTGGCAGAGACCTGCTATTAGGCCTGTGGCAGGGGCCTCAACGGTTCATCCGGTCGGTGGCAGCGACCAAAACTCACGGTCTGTGGCAGGCAAAGGAATAGGAGAGTTCAGTTGTGCCTGGGCCTACTCGTATCCACACCCCTGTTTGTTCATTACTGAAATTTCAACTGATTGTGTTCACTCTGCAAGAAAAGGAATAAAGGAGTGTTGGACTTTCGATTGGTGTGGGGCTCTATGTTATTGGCAGGCACATCTCCACAGAACAACTAAGGCTTCGTATGCAGTGAACAGACCCGGAGGTAATTCAAGTAACTCTGCTCAACCCTCATACACATACGAGGAGAGAGCTTGGCGTAGTGTTCCTGCACTCTCCTCTCTCAGGTACCCCTAGACACAAGCCAATCACAATAGGCGAGAGGGGGAGTGAGGCTCCGCTACACTACTTACTGTAAAAAAAAAATCCTGGTGCCTATCTATGGCAGCATACGTATGATAGTAGCCCCGCCTACTTCCGCCCACAGGACCAGTGCATAACTATAAAAAGTTAACACCCACACAGCAGCCCAATCCCTGTACATCGCTAGGAATGAACTGGGTGGGTTCGGTATGCTGCCATGGATAGGCACCAGGAAAAGAAAATTACAGTAAGTAGGACACACTTTTCTGTTTTCCTGGTGTCTCCATGGCAGCATACGTATGATAGATCAATAAATAGCTATCAGGGTGGGAAGCTTCAGCAAATTAGATCATAAGAAAGTAAGTAGGCTACTGGCTTCCTGCCGAAGACAGGTGTAGTGTGGACTAAGCCCATCAGTAGAGCTGAAAGAATGCGCCATAATAGAGCCAGATTGGCTCCCCTGCCTGCCATGTTGACTGACATCTCACTATGGCATAGGCAAGCAAATGCCCACAGGGAAACTCTTGATGCCATGACAACAGCAAGGATGTGAACTTCCTGCAGCTCAAAGAGCTTCCCCAATAATTCTTATACGAGAAGCTGGCTTCAGATAAGGGTGAAGGTCTGCCTGGTAGAAAACAAATTGAGCACCATCTGCGATACCCTCCCCATCTACTATCTATCTTCTACCTATCTTCATCTACTATCTATCTTCTCTACCTTTGACTGGATTTCGGGTGCTCCTCTCACACATATTCCTGTCAGTGGGACAGGATGGACTCCTTAGCCAAGGGAGAGGTCAGTTAGCACCTGAATGCACTGTTTTAGCAGCAAATACCTACCTGGTCTGATGACCCTTACCTATAGGAACCATGTGGATATTTGTTATGCAGTGAGCCTATGCAGGGCAGCTGGAACACTGACATTTAGTCAGGTATAATAATAATGCCACACTGAGACATGTGTAAATATCTATTGACTAGGCAGCAGGAAATGGCCCTTAATGCAGGGTTTGCGGCTATGGGCGTGCTGGCATGCAGTCCTAGCGTGAAAACGCCCTATCTGTAAGCTGCTGGGTCTTTAACCCCATGTTCCTCAACTCTTCTGCCTGCCTCCCACTCCTGGCAAACTTCTCATCTTGCCCACTTCCAAGATGGCTTCCAGGTAGTCTTGCCCCACTCCAAGATGGCCACTGGGGGAATTTTTGCTCAAACCAAAGATGGCCTCCATGTGAGCTCTATCCACTTCACCTGTTCAGCATAATGCATTATTCTCTTCAATATAGACACTTAGATTTCTGTTCCTCAATTGCCACTAGAATGCATACTGGAACACGGTGCACCTGCAGCCTATCCGAGAGGAGATGTAACACAACAACTTATGAGGCCATTCACAGATAAATTCCAAAAAATTAGAAAACATATGTAGCGGGGTGCTGAATTTAGGGGAAGTGTTTGGGTGGTAGTTGTGCCCAAACACCTTAATTGTTAGAGTTCTTGAAACCATTTTGATTCACAGGTGGAGTATTGGTGTACAGTTCCCTGTGGCCTGCAGGTGGCGCTGCCATGGTGGGCCAGGGTTGAACCACTGATACAGTGCTGTGCCTTGTGTGTCCCCTCTCGGCAACTATCCAGTGGGTGTGTTCTACCTGCTGGGCATGCTGGGAGAGGATATAAAGGGGGCAGACGCTGCCTGTTGAGGGTTCGTTGTCGGGGGTCTTACCCCAGGGTTCTTGTTCCTGTCCGCCCTGGGCACCTTTAGCCCAGGGGCGGGTCTGCAGTTCGTGGTCAGTGGATCAGTCCCAGGCACCTTTAGTCCTGGGGCTGCAACAGAGGCCTGGCCCCAGCACCTTCATCTGGAGCCCAGCGGGGATCGAGGAGTCTCAGGGTGCCGCCTTGCGAGGGGACCCGTATCTTGGAAGAGGAGGCCGGGGGAGGAACCGTTCCGAGGGACTGGTGCAGAAGTCACAGTGAAGGAAGGGTCCCGGTAACTCTCTGGAGGGACGTCTTCTCCCTAATAGGAGGCCTTGTTCACCAGGTCTGTGGCAGAGACCGAGTTCACCAGGTCTGTGGCAGAGACCGAGTTCACCAGGTCTGTGGCAGAGGCCTTGGGTAGAGTTGGAGTGTCATTTGGCTGCTAGTCTTGTCTTAAGTAGACTATCCATTTGAGGCTGAGTCTGTTCGAGAAGCCCAACAGTGAAGTGATTGAGATTGTGCCTGGACCTCTCCCATATCGTATGCTGTCCTCTGTTTACTTCAACCTCTTTCCTATCAGAGACTGTTGTTTTACTAAAAGAGAAACAAAACTCCGTGTTGGAGTTATAGCGAGTGTGGATATTCCAGTTACTGGGGGAAACAAGGACTTATCTCTGTTGTTCACAGAGGTGAGAGACATTTTCTGGTTATCTGACTGTGGAAGACCCATCAACAACACCGCTCAACCTCTTATTACAGGAGGGTACGGGCTTGTGGCATGGTGTGCCCCTTCTTCCTGCGAGGAGCCGAAGCAGGCAGGTAAAAGGGGGTCTGTGTGCTACACATACTTATCTTGAAAATGCGGTGTCACAGTTCAAAGGATCCACTCATTTCTGGGAGGCAGACTCCAGACACGGACAGCTCTTCTGAGGAACAAAGCCCTGGCTGCATTGCTATATGTGGAGCTAGCTAGCACCATTGTTGCCAACTGTCCTGGATTGGCCGGGACATTCCCGGGATTCAAACCATTTTCCCGGATTTATTTTGTCCCTCGAAATGTCCCGGCAAATCAGTTTTTTCCAGTTTTTCGCGATTTTCTGCCACCGCTAGAGGTCCACGGCCGGAGGAGACAATGTCTCCGCCGGCCGCCATTTTTAAGAAGACCAAAACACAGGGATATCTAGTACAATAGAAAATAAAGCTGCTGCGGCACCGCCCACCCCCGCCACTTTCCATAACAGACGGACCTGCAGCGGGGCGGGGCGGCGCCGCAGCAGCTTTATTTTCTATTGTACTAGCCATCCATGTTTTGGCCGCCCACCCCCCATTCCGCCCTGACCCGCTGCAGGTCCGTCTGTTATGGAAAGGGGCGGGGGTGAACGGTGCCGCAGCTTAATTTTTTTTGCAGCCACGCGGCCGGCTCCGCCTCCACTTTGTTCCTCCTCTGGGAAGGGAGACAGTACAGGAGACTCCAATGGGGGGACACCTGATGTAAGGAAGGACTCCGCTGTGGGCACCTGATGTAAGGAAGGACTCCGATGGGGACGCCTGATGTAAGGAAGGACTCCGCTGGGGACGCCTGATGTAAGGAAGGACTCCGCTGGGGACGCCTGATGTAAGGAAGGACTCCGCTGGGGATGCCTGATGTAAGAAAGGACTCCGCTGGGGACGCCTGATGTAAGGAAGGACTCCGCTGGGGACGCCTGATGTAAGGAGGGACTCCGCTGGGTACGCCTGATGTAAGGAGGCACTCTGCTGGGTACGCCTGATGTAAGGAGAGACTCCGCTGGGAATGCCTGATGTAAGGAAGGACTCCGCTGGGGATGCCTGATGTAATGAGGAACTCCGCTGGGTACGCCTGATGTAAAATAAAGCTGCTGCGGCACCGCCCACCCCCGCCACTTTCCATAACAGATGGACCTGCAGCGGGGCGGGGCGGCGCCGCAGCAGCTTTATTTTCTATTGTACTAGCCATCCATGTTTTGGCCGCCCACCCCCCATTCCGCCCTGACCCGCTGCAGGTCCGTCTGTTATGGAAAGGGGCGGGGGTGGGCGGCGCCGCAGCTTAATTTTTTTTGCAGCCACGCGGCCGGCTCCGCCTCTACTTTGTTCCCCCTTGGGGAAGGGAGACAGTACAGGAGACTCCAATGGGGGGACACCTGATGTAAGGAAGGACTCCGCTGTGGGCACCTGATGTAAGGAAGGACTCCGCTGGGGACGCCTGATGTAAGGAAGGACTCCGCTGGGGATGCCTGATGTAAGAAAGGACTCGGCTGGGGACACCTGATGTAAGGAAGGACTCCACTGGGGACGCCTGATGTAAGGAAGGACTCCGCTGGGGACGCCTGATGTAAGGAGGCACTCTGCTGGGTACGCCTGATGTAAGGAGGGACTCCGCTGGGAATGCCTGATGTAAGGAGGGACTCTACTGGGATTGCCTGATGTAAGGAAGGACTCCGCTGGGGGCACCTGATGGCATCTGGTGGCAGGTGACACACTCGGGGCTAACACTGATTCTGCATTATGGTGAGTTGAATAATTTCATTCTATATTACAATGTAATAATAGAAATAATGCGCTTCAATCATCCTGACACCATAACAACCATGGTGCCGGGATTATTGAAGCGCTAACACCAGGTGTTTGGAGTATCTTTATCTGCTGATTGTTAAACTCTGGAATACACATATTTCTATTGTGGTGTAGGATCTGGGCCTGCTGTCCCTTCATCCTTCCTTCTCTCTCCTTCCCTCCCTCTTTCTCCCTTTCTTTTTACCTTCATCCCTCATTCATCTCAGACTCTAACCACACCCTCTTTGAGCCACGCCCATTTAAGCCACTCCCACTGCCTGCATAAACCATGGCCATTATTCGTTACGGTGTAACACACCTACAAATGAATGCCCTGCCCCCTAAATATAGCAAGGCTCCGCCTACATGCAAAAAAGTGTCCCGGATTTTTTTTTGCAATGTTGGCAACTATGTAGCACCCGATTTTTCACCCCAAAAGATCCACAGAAGGGGCTCCCTGCCTTATCAGAGCATTTAGCATCCCACGGTCATGGACTGTGCTTACAGGAGAGGCCGAACCTGAGTGGAAAACCACCAAAGGTGGCAGGTAAAGCCT
The DNA here is from genome assembly GCA_029206835.1 of Rana muscosa. Classification (NCBI taxonomy): domain Eukaryota; kingdom Metazoa; phylum Chordata; class Amphibia; order Anura; family Ranidae; genus Rana; species Rana muscosa. Next base: position 103,853,797 of record CM055116.1, on the reverse strand, counting down.
CGTACACACGATCTGATTTTCCGCGGACAAAGCATAGGACTTTTGCCCGAAGGGCGTTGGCCGTGAACTTGTCTTTCATACAAACGGCAAATAATTGTTGTCCAACAAACACAAAACTACGTGGTTTTTCAGCTCTTAAGTGCCACCCTTTGGGCAACTTTTGCTAATGTTGTCTTATGGTTAGCATTCTGATCATGCATGTTTGTACTTTGGAGTTTTTTCTGACGGACTTGTGTACACACGATCGGAAAATCCGACATCACACATTTGTTGTCGGAAAATTTTGAAGCGTGCTATCCCACATTTGTTGTCAGAAATTCCGACAACAATTGACCGATGGAGCATACAAACGGTCGGATTAACCCGACAACATCCTGCCATCACACAATTCCCCTCGGAAAATCCGATCGTGTGTACGAGGCTTTAGGGTTTCTTCTCTTCACACTGGCTGTGAGTTCCATGGGGACAAAAAAGGGAAATGGGCTGTTGTGTGAGTGTTAACTTTTTATAGTCATGCACTGGTCCTGTGGGTGGAAGTAGGTGGGGCTACTATCATACATATGCTGCCATGGAGACACCAGGAAAAGTTTACATCCACTTTAAGTAAGGAAGAACCTGAGTAGTGGGTTCTATGCCTGATTAGGGAGCAAGGAAGACTTTGTTTTTAACCACTTGCCAACCTCCTCCTGTACTTATACGTCGGCAGAATAGCACGTACAGGCACATCCACGTACCTGTACGTTGCCCTTTAACTGCCTGACGTGTGGTCGCACGCACCGCCGGTGGCGCGCTCGTGACCCTGCTGCCTTCCCCGTGAGCCGGCCTGCGGGTCCCGTGGACTCGATCGCCGCGGGGATCCCCGCGATTGTCTCAAGGAGGTATAGAGCTCTGCCTAGTGACAATAACACGGATCTCGGCTCCATGTACTCAGAGCGGAGATCGGTGTCATGTGACACAGAGCCCATCCCCAATACAGTTAGAAACACTATGCAGGGAACACTTAATCCCTACAGCGCCACCTAGTGGTTAACCCCTTCACTGCCAGTGTCATTTTTACAGTAATCAGTGCATTTTTATAGCACTGATCGCTGTAAAAATGACAATGGTCCCAAAAATGTGTCAAAAGTGTCCGATGTGTCCGCCATAATGTCGCAGTCACAAAAAAAATCACAGATCGCCGCCATTACTAGTAAAAAAAAAAAAAAATTATAAAAATGCCATAAAACTATCCCCTATTTTGTAAACGCTATAACTTTTGCGCAAACCAATCATAAAACGCCGATTGCGATTTTTTTTTTACCAAAAATATGTAGAAGAATACGTATCGGCCTAAACTGAGGAAAAAAAAAAATTTTTTATATATTTTTGGGGGATATTTATTATAGCAAAAAGTAAATAAAGATTTCATTTTTTTCACAATTGTCGCTCTATTTTTGTTTATAGCGCAAAAAAAACCAAAAAAAAACGCAGAGGTGATCAAATACCACCAAAAAAAAAATAGGATTTTTTACTCACCGTAAAATCCTTTTCTCTGAGTCCATGGACCGACACAGCTTCTCTATTGACAAAGTGGGTATTATCCGTTAATTAGGAGTGACTAGGCAGAAAAACTTGTAAAAAGTGTTGCATCACACCTTCTACAGTACCGCCCAGGGGGCGGACCCTCTGGGTATACCCTCTCAGTCTGCATCTTCGCAGATCAGTTCGTCAAAAAGCAGTACAAACTTAAAAGGAGGGGTGGGTGCTGTGTCGGTCCATGGACCTAGCTATGAGTAAGCGTCAATTCGTGACGTGAAACGCGTTAGCCACCCTTCCCTGCATGCACACCATCTGCATTTGTTGTTTTGGATTTATGGATTTATTTTGAATTTGGATTTTTTACCTGAAATTTTGGAATAAATAACTGTCTATACAGAGTGCGGCAGTCCAGGGTTTCTTTTTCTCCCATGCATCAGTGCAGAGCCAGCACCTGTGTGAGTGACCGGGCGGAAGCAGCTATTTGGTGAATTCTCAAGCTTTTGAGCGGTACGTTTTTCCTTTCCTCCATGGACTCAGAGAAAAGGATTTTACGGTGAGTACAAAAATCCTATTTACTCTTTCGTCCATGGACCGACACAGCTTCTCTATTGACAAAGTGGGACGTCCCAAAGCAGTGTCAGAGAAAAAACGAGGGGTGGTAACAGCATAAAAATAAACTTCACCCCAAACACAAAACAGCACTCCTCCAACGGAGGAGTTGCAACTCTAAACAGCCGCTTGCAAAACCTTGCGGCCAAAAGAGGCATCCGAAGATGCACCTACATCAATTTTGTAGAATTTTGTGAAAGTGTGAGCGGACGACCAAGTCGCCGCTTTACATAATTGGGAAACAGACGCTTGATGTCGGAAAGCCCAAGAGGCACCTATTGCCCTGGTCGAATGCGCCGTGACCGGGAAGGGGGGCGCTTGACCCTTTAAGGCGTAAGCCTGGATTACTGTCTGTCGGATCCACCTAGAGATGGTGGCCGATGAGACTGCTTGGCCCTTCTTGGGACCAGCCACCGAAACAAACAGTGAGTCTGACTTCCGGAACAGGTAAGTAGCAGATAGGTATACTCTCAACCTCGGACAACGTCCAAGGAATGCAGTGCCGACTCCTTAGGATTCGGTGGCTGAGGACACAAGGATGGAAGTACAATGTCTTTGTTGAGATGAAAAGCCGAAACGACTTTCGGAAGAAAGGAAGGCTGCGGCCGCAGCACCACCTTATCCTTGTGGAAAATCAAATAGGGAGCCTTGCAGGACAGGGCTGCCAGCTCAGAGACTCGTCTAACTGACGTAACAGCCACCAAAAAGACCACTTTCTGAGAAAGTGTCAACAGGGGAATATCTCTAATATTCTCAAACGGTGCCTTCTGAAGCACCGAGAGGACCAGGTTCAAGTCCCACGGAGGTAACGGGGGACGGACCGGAGGGGCCACATGTCGGACCCCCTGCACAAATGTACTCACGAGAGAGTGAGTCGCCAGGGGTCGCTGAAAAAAGACAGCCAGGGCAGATATCTGTCCCTTAAATCGTACTTAGGGCAAGCCCTTGGTCCACCCCATGCTGTAAAAACAGCAGGATTCTGGAAACCAAATAGGTACGCGGATGCCATTTCATTTCCTCACACATGGAGATGTAGGCCCTCCAAGTGCGGTGATAGACCTTCCTAGAGGACGGTTTTCGAGCACTTCTCATAGTAGAGATTACTGAGTCTGACAGGCCCCGGTCTCTCAGTACCTGGTTCTCAACAGCCATGCCGTTAAAGCCAGTGACTGTAAAGCAGGATGGAATATGGGACCTTGCGATAGCAGGTCCTTCCGTAGTGGTAGGCGCCAGGGGACGTCTGCTACCAGACGTACTAGATCGGCGTACCAAGGACGCTGAGGCCAATCTGGAGCGATTAGGATCATTGGAATTCCCTCTGCCTCCACTCTGCGGAGCAGAAGAGGAAGAAGCCTTAAGGGAGGGAAGGCATAGATTAGCCGATACTGACCCCACGATGCTACCAACGCGTCCGTTGCGTCTGCCCATGGGTCTCTTGACCGGGCCACAAATCTCAATACCTTCCGATTGAGTCGGCAAGCCAGAAGATCTACGTCTGGTGTGCCCCATCTTTGGCAGAGGAGTTGGAACACCTCCGGGTGTAAGGACCCTTCTCCCTGGTCCAGCATCTGGCGGCTCAGGTAGTCCGCCTGCCAGTTTTCCACACCCGGAATGTACACGGCCGACAGTGCCGGTACGCTCCTCTCTGCCCACTTCAGGATGCGAGCGATCTCCGAGGTTGCAGCTGAGCTTCTTGTTCCTCCTTGATGATTGACATATGCCACTGCTGTGGCGTTGTCTGACTGGATCCTGACTGGACGCCCTTGCAGCCTCTGAGACCATTTGAGGAGGCACAGCCTGATCGCCCGGATTACCAGGACATTGATCGGCAGGAGGGCTTCCTCTGGGGTCCAGCGACCTTGCGCCGACTGAACACCCCAGACTCCCCCCCAACCTGTAAGGCTGGCGTCCGTCGTGATCACTATCCAGTAAACCGGAAGAAATGACTTCCCGGCCATTAGAGCCGGTGCTGTCAGCCACCATACCGGGGATCTCCTGACTATGTGGCTCACTCGGATTTGATAATCCAGAGATGATGGACATCTGTTCCATCTGGACAGAACTTCCTTCTGTAACACTCGAGTGTGGTATTGAGCATATGGAACCGCCTCGAAGGAGGCTACCCTGAGGCCCAACACTCGCATGCAAAAAACTGAGTGACGACCAATTCCTGGAAGTCAGCTGCCGTACTGCAGCCCGGAGGGTCTGCAACTTCTCCACAGGGAGGAATACCTTTGCCTCTGAAGAATCCAGAATCAACCCCAGGTACCCTAGGCGTTGAGTGGGCACCAATACTGACCTTTGCTTGTTTAGTATCCAACCACAGTCTCGAAGAGTCTGACAGGTAATGGACCCGCTTACCTCTAATTCTGAGCTTGAAGGGGCCTTCAGCAGAAGGTCGTATAAGTAGCCTGTGATAGCGATACCCCGCTGTCTTAGAAGTGCCAGAATCGGAGCGAGCACTTTGGTGAACGTCCTGGGTGCTGAGGCAAGGCCCAACGGGAGGGCCACAAACTGGTAGTGGTCCTTCCCGATAGCAAATCGCAGAAACCTCTGGTGTCTGGAGTATATGGGGACATGCAGGTATGCGTCCTTGATGTCCAAGGAGGCCAGAAAGTCCCCCGGATGGAGAGCCGTGACTACAGATCGAACCGACTCCATCCGAAAACTTTGTACCTTCACAAAGCAATTGAGGGCTCTGAGATCCAAGCTTGGACGAACCCCCTCCTTCTTCGGCACAATGAACAGATTTGAGTAAAAACCCCGTTCCAGTTCTGGAACTGGAATAACTACCCCGCGTTCCAGTAGACCCTGGACCGCCCCATACAGGGCCTCCCGACGGGTCGGTAGTAGCTGGAGATTGGGGGTGTTGAATCTGTCCGGTGGACAAGAGAGAAACTCTATCTTGTAGCCTGAGGAGATTACTTCGCAAACCCACCTGTCGGAGATTAGTGCTGTCCACTGAGTCGCGAATTTGCGAAGACGTCTCCCCACCCGAGAGCTGGGTGGGGGTGGACCTTCATGCGGACGCAAATTTGTCCGCAGGCTTATTGGGTATGCGGGACCAGGGACGCTTTTGTCCTTGGGCAGGCGCTTTATCGGCCTGGGGTCTTTTCCCTGTCGCCCTAGGGGGACGAAAAAACCACTTGTGTGCAGTAAAGGAGGGCCCTTGCCCTTGGCGTGGCCCCTTATCCTTGCTAATTTGGGTAAGCAAAGTGCTTTTACTTCCTGTGGCATCCTTGATGATGTCATCCAGAGAAGCCCCAAAAAGTCTGTCGCCCTTAAAAGGCAGATCCAACAGGGCTTTCTTGGAAGTCTGGTCCGCAGACCAGCCTTTTAGCCAGATCAGGCGGCGTATTGCTACTGCATAAACCGAAGTTTTAGACAGCAGGGGAATAGTATTCATGTCTGACTCGCAGACAAACCTAAGGCCCTGGACCAACAGGTCGGCCAATGTTATCTCATCAGGAGGAGCATCTCGCTCCTTAACCCCTGGAGTAGCAATCTTGCCCCTTCAGTAAGTGTGTGAGACACTAGGGCCCCCGCCAATGCCGGGCGTACTGCCGAGCCTACCACTGAGTATAGGTAGCAAGCGAGTGCTTCAGCCTTCTTATCCACAGGGTCCTTGAAAACAGGAGCCCCTTCTACAGGAATTGTGGTGGCTCTATTAGGTCTGGACACCGGAGGGTCCACTATAGGGGGGAGAGGTCCATTTCTTCAGAAAACTCTCCTCAAAAGGGGTACCGTACCGCAAACCTCTTTGGGGCTGTAAAGACCCTCAGTGGGTTCTCCCATTCCTTGTATAAGAGTTTATCAAAAGACACACAAGGGAACACCTTAGCAGTGCGGGCAGGTCTATGAAACCCAAGTGGACCGGAGTCTCTGCTGCTTCTGCAGTATTTTCCAATTTTAGCATATCCCGCACTGCAGTAATAAGGTCAGATACCAAAGCCGTCTCGCGTACTGACCTGGACTTTGAGTCATTCTCACTGTCCGGTCACGGTCTGCAGTCTCTGATGCGTCAGAATCTGGGCCCCGAGCCGCAGCTGGACCTGGTTCTGCACCAGAATTATCCCCAGAAGCTTGCAGGGGATGGGGCATTTACTACCCCCTGTATTCCCGTGTGCTGCTTCCACCCTGGCAGCAAACGCCTCTAGGATTGCAGTCATAGCGTTCATAGACACCTCAGGGGCACCAGCTGCTAAATCTGGTGTTTCAGGGGAGAAGACATCTGGCTCAGATGCCATGCTGACCACACGCTGACACTCACAGGGCTCCAGGCAAGATATCAATAGGCCACCCTCCTGTGCTGCAGAGAGGCCGGGTCACCCAGAGGACTCACCACCCTGGATAGGCACTGCTATGCTGCGCCTGTGATGCTGTCCCCTTGCTGCTGTGTCAGTCTGCTTCTTTTATCAGCACTTCCTGTGTGAATTTTCGCACCAGTGTAATGCACCCTAGAGGCTGGAGGCTCTCGAAAAATGGTTGCCAAAAACGTCTGTATGGAAGATAATGTGGGCTCTAAGAAAATGGCCGCCGACAGAAGATAGAGGTCAAGCAGCCATAGCCCACAAAAAGATGGCTGCCGAACGGCAATATCTGCATACAGGGTGGACAAATATGGCCGCCGATCAGCTGATAGGGGCCAGTGGGTGTGGCCGAACCACAGGAAGATGGCCGCCGGGCAGTCACAAGAGGCCAAACTTAGCATGGACCACCTCAAAATGGCCGCCGACAGCATGGAGGAGGAAGGACACAAACACAGGTAAGAAAAAATGACATTTCTTTTAAATGTTAGTTACAGCCAGCCCCGCTCCAGTGGGACCCCCTAGGTGACCCCCAGCACCCAGCAACCTTTAGCTAGAAGCCCAGGGAGGAGGGAAAGGCAGGGAGAGAGGGAAGAAAGGGGCCACAACCACTTACTTGATCTCTCCAGGAATGTCCAGCTAAATCACCCAGCCAAGGCAGGGGAGTTTTACTTACCTATCCTGCATGTATTCTGCTGGAAGACATTCCAAACAGATCATCGTCCGCGCACGGAAGGTGACTGTTGGCCAGGCATGCTGTGATTGGACCCAGAAGAGACGATCATATGTATGCCCTGGAGCATGACGCTCACCGGACAGGCTGCTGCGACTCGGCCGTAAGGTCAGCCAAAGCTGAGCGGTCCGATGCAAGCCTTGGAGCGTAAGCTCACCGGCCAGGCTGCTGCGACTCGGCCGTAAGGTCAGCCGAAGCTGAGCGGTCCGATGCAGGCCCTGGAGCGTAAGCTCACCGGCCACCCGTGGAGCGACGGGCATGTCGTGGAAAACCCAGCGCGTAGCTAGGGTCGGCACACGCTCGATGGCCGAAACTGGGGAGACTACAAGGATCGAGGATCCAGCCTGTCACCCAGTCGGCAGTTGATCGAAGATCGCAGGAAACAACAAATGTAGCAAAAAAAAAATATATATATATATATATCTTTTTTCCCCGGACCAATGGGCCCGAAGGGAGCCATGTCCTACTCCTTGCTAGACAGAAAAAAACTGATCTGCGAAGATGCAGACTGAGAGGGTATACCCAGAGGGTCCGCCCCCTGGGCGGTACTGTAGAAGGTGTGATGCAACACTTTTTACAAGTTTTTCTGCCTAGTCACTCCTAATTAACGGATAATACCCACTTTGTCAATAGAGAAGCTGTGTCGGTCCATGGACGAAAGAGTAACTCTATTTGTGGGAAAAAAAGGACGTCAATTTTGTTTGGGAGCCACGTCGCACCACCCCGCAATTGTCAGTTAAAGCGACGCAGTGCCGAATCGCAAAAAGGGGCCTGGTCTTTAACCAGCCAAAATGTTCCGGGGCTTAAGTGGTTAATTTGGCAAACTATAGTTACATTTAGATCTATGCATATGCATAGAGGTGCATTTTTATGCAGGTGCATTTGTCAACTCGCATTTCTTTTATGCATTTTGACATGCATTTACGTGTTTTTTTTATGTTTTTTTTTTATTATTAAAAAGAGTAATATAGAACATTAAAAGAAAAAACTAATTGGAGTGAATAGGGTTAACAGCCTTGGCCAAAGCTTGTTAATACCTTTTGCCAACACATCAACATGCGTATTATATGCACTGCTTTTGACATCTTGACTTCCCATTTTGTAAAAATGCAGAAAAAAAACAGAATATGTGAGGAGAGCCGATCGTCTAGCAACCGGCTCTCTATTTACATCACATGGCGGCTGTGATTGGACACAGCCGTCATGTGATCAGGAGGGCCAATCACAGAGCCCTCCTGCCGATCAAAGATGCGCCATTTTGTAAAAATGCAGAAAAAAAACAGAATATGTGAGGAGAGCCGATCGTCTAGCAACCGGCTCTCTATTTACATCACATGGCGGCTGTGATTGGACACAGCCGTCATGTGATCAGGAGGGCCAATCACAGAGCCCTCCTGCCGATCAAAGATGCGCCATTTTGTAAAAATGCAGAAAAAAACCCAGAATATGTGAGTTTTAAGAATACACTTCAGCACTGATATGGGACAGACACAGATATTTGTTATGGGGGAAGATGGACACATTTTAGTGCGTTGTTGCAATATGCATTTTCAAATGCAAAGCGCACTCTGAAATAGTAAGTCATAATATATGTTTACTGAACAAACTGTACACACCATGCCTTTTATTTACTAGATGTTGTTTTTGAACCAATGGCAGTTTCTGATGACTACAAAGTAGCTGTGATTTTATATCACCTTGTCACCTAACCTTACATGGTGAAGATTTTTGTAGCACACTCTAATACATGATTTGAGTTTAAATTGAATTTCTGCAGTAAAAAAAAGGAAACAATCTATTAAATTCTTATTTCAGAGTTTTAAACAGCCCTAGTCCCACATACATGAGCACATACAGTACGTGGCTTGATTTTCACTGTCTGGGAAGTGATTATCTTTTATTTCAGGGGATCAATAAATCAGAGTTCACAGTATAATATCTTTCAGCACATTACAGGCTCCAGGGAGTTGGAGGAGGCAGTTTGGAAACCACAATGTAACCAAATAGAGCAATTAATAAGCATAGTATTGTTTCTTTATCTGACTGCTCTCCAAACGCTCATTTAGAAGTCACTTCCTATATCTCTCAGTCTCCATATTTACACATGGCACTTGACTCTCTATTATTAATGAAGGTAAAGAACGCTTTAAAGCATTCCATGATGCAAATCTCCCATTCCACCACATCACAATGGTGCTCTATTGGATTGAGATCTGGTGACTGTGGAGGCCATTTCCGTACAGTGAACTCATTGTCATGTTCAAGAAACCAGTTTGAGATGATTTGAGCTTTAAGACATGGCTTCATCCTCAGAGATTTTGGTAGACATGTGCACTGCCGAAAAAGTAGTTTTTTTCGTTTTTTTTTTTTTTTTTATTTCGGAAATTCTGGAAATTTGGAATTCGGAAATTTGGAATTCCGAATTTCCGAATTTCCAAAAAAACGAATAAAACTAAAACAACAAATTTTTTGAATTTCCGAAAAAAGCAAAAAAACGAAAAACGAATTTCCGATTTTCGGAAATTCAAAAAATTCGGAATTCTGAATTTCAGATTTCCGAATTTTAGATTTCCAAATTTCGGAAATTCAGAATTTCAGAAATTCCGAAATCCCGAATTTCCGAAATTCGGAAATTCGAAATTTCCGAAATTGAAAAATTTGGAAATTTGTAAATTCGAAATTTTGGAAATCCAAAAATCCGATAATTCGGAAATTGAAAAATTCGGAAATACTAAAATTTCGGAATTAACGAAGTTCTCTAAATTCGTGAAAAACGAATTAGAAACTAAACGAATTGCACATGTCTAGATTTTGGTCCATATTGACATGATAACATCATGATGGCCTCATCCTCTAAAGTGTTAGTCCATATTGACATGATCGCATCACACAGTTGCTGCAGATTTGTCGGCTGCACGTCCATGATGCGAATCTCCTGTTCCACCACATCCCAAAGGTGCTCTATTGGATTGAGATCTGGTGACTGTGGAGGCAATTGGAGTTCAGTGACCTCATTGTCATGTTCAAGAAACCAGTTTGAGATGATTTTAGCTTTGTGACATGGTGCATTATCCTGCTGGAAGGAGCCATCAGAAGATGGGTACACTGTAGTCATAAAGGGATGGACATGATCAGCAACAAAACTCAGGTAGGTCGTGGAGTTTAAACAATGCTCAGTTGGTACTAAGGGGCCTAAAGTGTATATAGAAAAGGGAAGAAAAGAATTTGGGGACTGGGAGGTCCTCAAAAAACAATAACCAAAGAATTCTTCGGTGAGGCACTGTTAAATATATATACTTTATTAGTGAGCCGTAATTAGATAATACTATTTATAAAATTGTAGAAAAACACAACATTGTGAACACCTAATTTAAAAATTGACTAGTCAAAGAACTATGGACATGGGTGGCCACCCGACCGGCCATACACACCACATTCAACCATGCACAACCAATTTCACTTGCATTATTTGCAGTTCGGGTATATACTTATTTTGAAATGCTCATTTATTTGATTTGTAAGTCCAAAGACAGGTTCAACGAGCGTATAAGATCAGTGGATAAAGTTAATTAAACCGATCAGAAAATAACATTCATGAATTGATTGCTGATAGACCATACACCGTACGACTAGATGTCACGCTCCATAGACCGGTAGAGGTAGCAAGAAACAATCCTTACTTTTCAGCATAGGATAACCCTCAGAGCCGAGCCTCACACTCCAAGCTCAGGTATTATAGCTCGTTTAGGGGATCTTGAAAATAGTCACTCACCCGTTCAAGCCTGTGTCCTTCTGGTTATCATACAGCAGGTATTGTAAAACACTTAAGCCCTGTACACACGATCGGTTTAACCGATGAAAACCGTCCGATGGATTGTTTTTATCAGACAAACCGATCGTGTATGGGACCCATCGGTCTTTTTTCCATCGGTTTTAAAAAATAGAACATGTTTTAAATTTTTCCGATGGATAAAAAACCGATCGAAAACTCAGATCGTCTATGGTCAAGTCCATCGGATAAAAAACCCATGCATGCTCAGAATCAAGTCGACGCATGCTCAGAGGCATTGAACTTCATTTTTCTCGGCTCATCGGAGTGTTTTACGTCACCGCGTTTGGAACGGTCGGTTTTTTGACTGATGGTGTGTACGCAACACTGATGGAAGTCAGCTTCATCGGATTTCCGATGGACAAAACCATCGGATTAGAATCCATAGGATATCCGATCGTGTGTACGAGGCTTCACCGGTGCCTGGCGTGTTTAGTCGGTACTATTACAATAGGATTCCATGGATATCCTTCTGATTCCAATTAGGTCAATCCCATCGGTTAACTTTGTATCCAAGCAGTAGATCCGAGGGAACTTGTAACGGATTCCAAGTATATCCTGAATAGTATGGTGTTAGGATCAGCCTTCAGGTATAGCAATATCCGGACAAGAGGTGGTGGATGGTCATTTGATGAAATATTAGGTGGTTGGTCGTATGGGTCGGGAACTTATGTTCAGAAAACTACAGTTGATGTAGCGGCAGTGCTTACATGTTTCGCTTTTAGAAAAGCTTCATCGGAGCATGCGCATTGGTCTGATGTCTGTCCAAATATACGTTTCGCAAGCAGGTGCTTTAATTATTATCACCTGTGGTTTTGATTGGGTCTAGAACACCACCATCCATGCCAATTCACACAGTTTCATTCATACAGACTAAAGGGAAGGGGAGGGAATGACATGCGGAATTAAAAAAACAAAACAGATTCTATAAAACAAACAATAAAAGTTAATATGTACTTATAATCATTGATGCTGATGTTATTTGAAGAGCACAATTCTCATGTATTGATTTTTGTGATTTTTCGCTACTGGCATACCATAGGTCCTAGTGATAGTAAACAGAAATTTAGAGATTAAATTAGATAGTTGCAGACGGAAGTAAATAGAAAGCAGAAGGGGGTATTGAAAAATACTACTCGATAAATAACGGCCATAGTAAACCAAATATCTAAGCATGTTCTTCTTTCATGGTGACAGGCTAGTGTTAAATTTATTCATCCTTATGTTAATAATCGCTGTCATAAATCATTAGTATAGATAAGACCCGATACTTTTACCAGTTTCTGCTGATTTCCAATTAAACATGGTTTATATTGAGAAAAGCTAATTAAGTAATTAAATGATCACCATTTTATTTCAGTGGATATCACAATATTGATAATAGATTTTCTGATACTTATATAGATCATTTTTTCATCAGAGCCACATAGGTCCAGGGAATTAATCATATTTCCATAGGGCTTTGAGCAGATGGACAAGTATACATCCATACATATCAGCGGGAATTGGGACAATGATTGTCACAAGATTAGTATAGTAATGTACTAAATAAAGGGGTTTAACTATCACAATTAGGAATCAAGAAATACTGATAAGTTGCATTCGTTGTTCAAACCTGCCGGCTGCATACTATCCAGATTGAAAATCCACATTTTTTCTTTTCTATACAGGATCTTATCGAAATCGCCCCGACTATGGGGAAGGTTTAGGCGGTAGATTCCTTTAAAGGTCAATCTGTCCAGTTTACCATCATGGTGTTTCAAAAAATGAAGTGAAAGTGGCCGTTCATCATCCTTTTTAATGATGGTTTGGACGTGTCCACCAATTCTAATTTTCAATTGTCTTTTTGTTTTACCCACATAATTTTTCCCGCTAGGGCAGGATAGCATATAAATGACTCTAGTGGTAAGGAAGTTGATAAAGTTGGTAATTTTAAAATTTTTAGTACCATTTGAATTGGTGAAGACGTCCGTACGATCTACATATTTGCACAATGAGCACCTGCCACAGGAGTACATGCCTTTCAATGGTGGTAAATCAGTAAGCCAATTGGTGTTAGTTGATCTTTTATATTCTGACTGTACTAGACTGTCTTTTAGGTTATGGGATCTCCTAGCTGTAAGTAGCGGACGGTCACCCACAAACTCACCCAAGATGGGTGCCTCAGCAAGGATATGCCAATGATGGCTCAAAATGCTCCTGACCTGTTCCCATTGTGCACTGTATTTGGTGATAATTCTTGTGGGGGTCTGTGGGTGAGCTTCCTCAACCTTTTTCTTTTTAATCAGCAGATCCTTTCTCTCCGTTTGAAAGGCTCTTTTTTTGCCCTTCTCAGGCACTTGTGAGGATAGCCTCTATCTCTAAATCGGCTATAGAGTTGACTTGCTTCAGTCTGGAAGTCAGCATCCCTGGAACAATTTTGTCTACTACGTAGGAATTGACCCACTGGGATTCCGTGTATGAGTGACCTGGGATGGTGACTGCCAGCAAAAAGAAGGTTATTGGCTGCTGTAGCTTTTCTGAAGGTACTTGTAGATAGTTGGTCGTTATTAACAGATATGGACAGGTTCAGAAAGGAAAGAGTATGTTGGTGCCATGTATAGGTCAATTTTATATTTCTGTCATTTGAATTGAGTTCATCCATGAATTGAATGAGTTGTTGGGGGGTCCCACCCCACAGCATGATCACGTCGTCTATGAATCTTAGCCATAGACGACAGTGTTCTCTATACAGTGATGAGGTATACACCAGTTGCTTCTCCCACAGGCCAAGGTGGAGGCACGCGTATGCTGGTGCCCAGGGTGCACCCATAGAGGTGCCTCTTATTTGTCTGTAGTTTTTATTTAGAAATTGAAAGCAGTTATTGGTTAACATGAATTTGAGTGTATCTACTATGAACTCATTCTGGGCAGCTAAAAGAGGGAATTTATCGTGTAGAAAATAATCAATCACCCTAAGTCCCCATTCGTGGGGAATCAACGTATACAATGACTCAACGTCGATCCCCACCAGAAGGGCACCCGGAGGATATACAATCCCCTCAAGATGTCCAAGGACATCACGTGTATCTTGTATAAAGGATGGGAGTTCCACCACCAGGTCCTTAATAAAAGCATCCACAAGTCTACCAACTCGTTCCAAGGGTCCCTTAATGGCCGATACGATTGGTCTGCCTGGGGGGTTGGTGGTAGACTTATGGAGCTTAGGGATGATATAGAACGTTGGGGTGTTGAACTCAGTTATCCTAAGATACTCAAATTCCTTTTTAGTAATGAGTTTCTCTTCATACGCTAGACTCAATTTAAAGTTTAGTTCATGTACAATCTTATGGAATGGATTGATAGATAGAATGCATTAAGGTGAAAAAACTTTTACCTTTACAACCCCTTTAAGAGAGGAAAGGGCAGGTCAGACCTCATAAATAGGCATTAAATCACTTAGCAGCATAGGACAAAGTAATACATGTACTTGCATGCACTTGGAAGATTCACCTGCTGTGAATGTTGGGGAATGTTAGATTCACTTTAAAGAAGGCATGTTAGGGAGGTAAGGGACATTTTTTTCCCCCATTTGTGTCCTATTGTGGAAATTTCCCTTCACTTCTTGCCCCATGGCCAAACAGGAAGTGAGAGGACATCCCTGCAAAACAAGGGAATCCATTGGGGCCATTTGAAATAATTTGGAAAAGGGTATCTCTTTAAAAGCATTTAGACATGTACGAGTTCAGTAAAAATATAATGGTGATACAGAATAGTGATGAGTGAAATTCAGAGTTTTCATTCCCCTGAAATCATTTTTCCTATAGTGGCAAAATACAATGTGGTGCTGAGGATGGTGAAATTAGGATAGTTTGGGATTTTATTAAAGGTATAAAGGGAATTAAGAGGCTCCTGAGTGTTATAGAAGCCTTTTTCAACTATCCTGAAACTTTGACAAAAAACAACCCCTCAGTCTCATTATTTTATCACAGAATTACATTTTTTTTTTTAATTAACATTTTCAGTAGAAAAAAAAGAAAATTATATATATATATATATATATGTAGCGGGTATTTAAATTTAAAGGGAAGCATCTGGGTGGTAGTGTAACCCAGATGCACTGATTATTGTTTATGGAGGACTCTGGTGGTGTGAGGTTCCCTGGGGTCCGAGGGTGGCGCTGTTGCCCTGGGTTGAACCCTCACTACAAGACTGTACTCTTTTTGTCCCTTTCCGGTGGTTGTACAGCGGGGCGGGGAACCTGCTGTGACGCTGGGGAGAGGACATAAATGGGGCGGACGCCCTGACCACGGGGTTCAGAGTCGGAGGACACCGCTGCACCCAGGCACCTTCAGCCTGGGTGCGGGCTTTCCGGAGTTCCGGGCACAGGGGCCCTTGACCTGGCCAGAGCGGTAGATGGAGTCCATCCCAGGCACCTTTAGCCCTGGGGTGAGGTACTATTGAGGAGGCCTGGGACCCAGTACCTTCGACTGGGTTCCGCAAGGGTGGAGGAGTTCGAGGGGCCCCCAAGGTGTTGGGCGCCCGAATCTGAGACGAGGAGGCCGGGGAGTGTAACCCTTCCGAACAGCCCGTGCAGCATTTGCCGGTGACGGTGGGGCCTCCGGTAACTCTCTCAGAAGGATGTCTTCCCTCTGACTGGGGCCACAGCTTAAAGAAGGTAACTCCTGTTTCATGTTCGTCAGAGTTGCTGGTAGAGACTCAGAAAAGGAAAGAAGTACATTCACAGCCACTGTGCGCCATAACCGTTGGTGATATCTCAATGGTTTAGCTTGATTAAGGATTGTGCCTTGAACTACCTCGTTTGTCTGCTTCGGACGCAGCTCTGCTTGATGCCCCTATATCAGAGAACGAATTGGCTACCGCATTAGAACAGACTCAAAATAACAAATCTCCGGGGGCAGATGGCATCCCGTCCGAGGTATACAAACGATATGCTGCCACATTGTTACCTATGCTTGTAAGGGTCTATAATGAGGCACTTAGAGAGGGTGTTCTCCCGGACTCAATGAATGAAGCTGTTATAATAGTTCTGCTGAAACCCGGTAAGGAGGCCTCACAGCCTGACTCCTATAGGCCGATCTCTTTGCTTACAACCGATGTCAAGTTATTGGCACGGGTGATGGCAACAAGATTGTCACAGGTGGTCCACAAGCTGGTCC
Source organism: Rana muscosa (assembly GCA_029206835.1). Classification (NCBI taxonomy): domain Eukaryota; kingdom Metazoa; phylum Chordata; class Amphibia; order Anura; family Ranidae; genus Rana; species Rana muscosa. The sequence goes on along the minus strand of CM055116.1, from coordinate 103,837,642 downwards.
ATGCGGACCAGTCGGGATTCATACCTACTAGATCCACAGCTCAAAATATAAGGCGACTTTTCTTAAACTTACAGCTGCCAGTGGAGAATACAGGCAACAGGGCTATTTTTTCACTGGACGCAGCTAAGGCCTTCGACAGTGTCGAGTGGCCCTATCTGTGGAAGGTGTTAGAACGGGCAGGGTTGGGTGTTAACTTTATTAATTGGGTCAAACTACTGTATGCTAACCCATCGGCCAGAGTCAGGGTTAATGGGGAGCTTTCGGGCCCATTTCCATTGTTCAGAGGCACTAGGCAGGGGTGTCCACTATCCCCCCTGCTGTTTGCCCTGGCACTGGAACCTCTTGCCCCACGTATAAGGGGGGACAGTGCGATAGTGGGATTCAGGCGTGGCACGGGGACGGATGTTATCTCCCTATATGCAGATGATACCCTACTATACCTGGGTGATACGCGGGGCTCCTTGTCCACTGTTATGCACTGCATCAAGACCTTTGGCGCACTGTCTGGCTTCTCCATTAACTGGAATAAGTCGGTACTCATGCCGTTAGATCCCCTGGCGGTACCCCTCCCGGACTGTGCATCGATGCTACAAATTGTGTCATCCTTCCGCTATCTGGGGGTGCAGGTGTCCCCGGATGTCTCTCAATACATTCCTCTCAATCTCGCCCCGTTACTTGCTAAATTTAGGGCCAAGCGTAGTGCCTGGTGTAAATTGCCCTTATAGGTAGTTGGGAGGGTGAACCTTATAAAAATGGTGTGGGCGCCTCAATTATTATACATAAGTCATAATTCCCCGATGTGGATTCCACACTATTGGTTTGATAGGATTGACTCCCAATTTAGAGAACTGATTTGGCGCAAGAAAACGGCGAGGATTAGACTCTACCTTACAGTATAACAAGGATGAGGGGGGTTTGGCGGTTCCACACGCCAGAACCTATTTTCTAGCGGCTCAACTACAGCAGCTGGGAGGTTGGGGACTGGTAGATACATCGGACCCTATCCGTAGACTTCTGGCCACTCCGACAGACGAGGCCCAGGCGTTGTCTGGCTTGGAGGCTGGCCATGCACATTTGTTAGGTGGGACCCCTTCTCTGATCCTACTAAAAACTCTGTGGACTTCTGTTAAACGACTATTGGGTGTTAGGGGATTCATACCACTCACCCCCATATGGCGTAATCTTCATTATAAAGAATTATACAAACTTACAGGATTTAGACAATGGGAAGCTGCGGGGCTCAGATACTTAGCACAACTTTACAATGGCAGAGTCCTCAAATCCTTTTTGGAACTCCAGGCTGAGTTTGGTATACCTCGCTCTCACTTTTTTAAATACCTGCAGCTGCGTCATGCACTACAGGAACAATCCAGGCAGAGGCCACTTAGACTAACGGACCACGCCATAATCCAGGGGATTTTTATGGAAGGAGAAAAAAAGGGTATGATTTCATGGGGCTACAATATTTTGCTCAATGCGCTCCAAGATCCAACTAGTCTACCATGTAGGGCTAAATGGGAGGAGGATGTGGGGCCTATTGATGGGGAAATGTGGGATGTCTGTTTGATGGTTGCTCCTATGGTCTCAGTGTCTTCCTCTCAGAGGCTGTCACACCTACACCTGGTACACAGGGTATATAGAACTCCGGCCAGGCTACATGATTGGGGGCTCAGATACTCCCCACTAAGCCCCAAGTGCATGAGAGATCATGGTGACTTCATGCATATGTTCTGGAAATGCCCCAAACTCTTCCGATACTGGACTGAGGTGCTTGATGTGATTACACAGGTGTTCGCCTTTGCTGTCCCGAGATCACCCGTTTTATGTCTGCTGGGTGCCCTGGATGAGGAACTCCTATCGCCGCCGGTTTTTACGGCAATTATCCGTTTACTTTATGTGGCACGCAAGCTGATAGCTCAGCTTTGGATTACTCCCAGGGTACCCACCGGAAGACAGTGGATTGATCAGGTAAACAAACTACTAATTAGAGAAAAACTGACTTATCAGCATAGGAATGCACCGCGTAAGTTTAACTCAATGTGGCAGGCCTGGCTTGATGTCCCAGGGTTAGCACCCCACCAATTGGTTAAAGACAGACTACTGCAATACTAAAAGCTGTGCCGAACTATAGAGGGGATTGATTTCATAGATCGTGTTGGGCATTTGGGAACCACATACTTTGAAGGAGGGCGGGGGGTGCACGTGTGGAGTGATCACCCTTGTGTTTTCTTCGACTACAGCTATATGACACCATTTGGGGGGGAGAGGGGAGAAGAGAGTTAGGTTGACTGTAGAATATGTACTTTTTGTAATGTTTGACTGATATTTTGTTGTTACATACACTGAAATTTTTTTTTTTTTTTGTTTCTCTTTTTCCTTTCTCTTTGCACTATGAGGAATGTTCTGAATCTGTGCAATACACTGTGACGATTCTAATGTGATGCTTCTGTTTTATTCGTGGACTTTTTTCATGTACAATGTGTATGGTATGTTTGGCAACATTCAATAAAACTTTTTCTGATTTAAAAAAAGGATTGTGCCTTGACCTACTCCCCACCTATAGTGAACTGTTCGTTGGTCACAACCTGTCTGTGCTAAGTGACGATTTATTGCTGTTGAAGAATAAATAAGAGTTGGACCTTTTCAGTGGTGTGGAACTCTGGTTACTGGGAGCAAAGGGGGGTCATTTAGAGGAAAGACTTGACCCTGGGTTATACACATGACCCGATGGTAAAATACGTTCGGGCCCTCACCTCTATCCAGAAGAGGACATGGGCCATGGTGGATCTCATCCCTCCTCCCAGGTTCCCCTAGACAAGACATCAAGCCGAGAAGAAGAAGGGGTGAGCCCGCTATATATATATATATATATATATATATATATATATATATATATGTATATATTAGAATTTCTCTTTCAATGTGTGTTGGTGATGGAAGCAGGCACAGGTTCTTGGGCAGTAAATCATTCCCTATTATCCTAATGTGCTGCACTGTGTCTGCACTGCACAATTATTGTATTGTGCATGGTCATCTATATTCATTATTGAGGTGAAGACACAGTATTAGATTCAAGGATGCAGCCAAGCTGAGTGTCTAAGGAAGGGATGTGTATCTAATGACTGCCAACTGGATCATCAAGAATCTTTGCCACTTCATATTCTGAGTAGTTTTTGGTCAGTGTGTCATTATTTCCAATGTAAAGATATCTTTTTAGTTTTTTTTAGATATACACTATAGAGGCAGTCCACCTAAAACGGATTCCTTTCTTATCAAAAGCTGGAAAAATAAACCAACTGACAGTTTCTTGTATGACCCTTTTGGTGGGATATCTGTCCTTGGTTGTTTAGCCTGAACAACTGGTGTGGAAATCATGTGGGGTTCCCATGTTTTTAAGTTATTTTATATTGTTAAGAATGTCACAGGAAGAACTGGAACACACAAAGCGGGAACACCCAAACCTCCTAGGAGGACGAGAACAGAGTCGGGAATTATGGCAGGGAGATGTTGCTGTTGGAGTATCCAAGACAAATAAGAAGTCAGGGGCTCACACAAGGCACATCTTACCTCATTTGGGAGTAAATTATTACTAGCAATTTATACATTTACACTAGTCACAAGAGAAATGTGGGGACTGCCATTGTTGTCTGGCTTGTAGGCAGGTGCCTACTAGTACTAAGTGGTTGTTATGTTATGTTTTTTATTATTATGACTTGTCTGTACTAATCATTGCACTGTTTAGTTATACTGCCTTTCCAAACTCAGCAGTTGAGTATGCTTGACAGGTTTCCTGGGCTTTTTGGCTGGTGCTGCATTCTGCTGGGGTAAGAAAAAAAAAGAAGGGAGCCACCTTGAGATTGGGTCACTCCATGTGTGGTAATTCAATAGAAGTTTGCTGCAGTATGTAACAATTACTTTGCCTTTGTGTTTGGTAGGAACTCAGTCGGGGTTCCAGGACATTGACTGATAGGCTCATACAAGTGCTCTATGGACTTTAAGTACTCTCTCTTTACAAGGGGTGACCGCTTCAATGGGCAGAGGCACCAGGAGGCATTGAGATAGCACTTAGCCTGAAGTTACTTGAGGACATTCTTAAAGGGGTGCATGCAAGGCGTAACATTTATATGGACACTACAATGCAAGAAGATACAGTACTAGGGTCTATGTGTATATAGCAGACGGCTCCAGTATTATGGGGACCTGTGTGCTTGGGTTACTTCCCTAGTGATCGGTACCCCAGTCTGGTTCCAACTTGTGGTACAGTGCCTCAATGGGACCCAGCCTGGATGTCACAGAAGATGGAGAGCGGCCTTGGGGGAATAGAAAGCACAGGTTATGTAGAGGGTCAAGCTTTTTCGGATTCAAATGTAATCATAAGTAGATTAATGGAGTTAAAAATATGGATTTGTTTCACTGGGGTGAAGTGACAGGTACTGTAGCTGGGCTGGTGGAGTCTGGTACACATCAGGTTATAGCCAGGCCATTATTCCTAATCTTTATGGACATTGGACAGCATATTGACAGGAATGGTACCAGCTGATTGGAGGAAAGCCCATGTGGTACCAATATTAACAAAAGGGCAGAGACATATTCCTGGAAACTACAGGCCAGTCAACCTTAAATCAATAGTAGGTCAATTATTGGAGGGGATGATAAGGAACTGTATCCAAGAATTTGCTGATGAAAACAGTTTCATTAGCAGTAATCAGCATGGGTTTATGAAGATTCGTTCCTGCCAGACCAATCTGTTAACATTCTACGAGGAAGTGAGCTGCCATCCAGATAGGGGAAGGCCTGTGGATGTGGTGTTACTGGATTTTGCAAAAGCATTCAATACAGTTCCCCATAAACACTTAATCTAAAACTGAGGTCTGGTAGGTATGGACATAGTTATTTCATGGATAGAAAACTAGTTACAGGGGGCGTGTTCAAAAGGCGGTGATAAATAACGTGTACTCAGACTGGTCTGGAGTGGTAAGTGGGGTTGCCCCAAGGCTCTATCTTGGGACCAATTCTATTTAATTTATTCATAAATTAAATAGAGGTTGGTATAAATAGCTCAATCTCAGTTTTTGCGGATGACACAAAAATAAGTAGGGCAATAACTTCACATCAGGATATAGAAACTTTACAGGAAGACCTGAATAAAATAATGGAGTGGGCAACTACATGGCAGATGAAGTTTAATGTTGAAAAATGTAAAGGGATGCACTTGGGGGCTACAAATATAAATACAAACTACTCACTAGGGGGAGAAACTCTGAGGGAATCAAGGATGGAGAAAGATCTGGGGTCCTAGTAGAAGACAGACTGAGCAATAGCAGGCAATCCCAGCAAAGCCAGCAGACTATTAGCTTGCATAAAAAAGGGAATTTACTCCAGAGATAAAACTTTAATCATGCCACTTTATAAAACTCTGGTTCAGCCACATCCAGAATATTCCGTCCAGTTCTGGTGACTAGTTCTCAGGAAGGATGTGCTGGAGAGAGTCCAGAGAAGGGCAACTAAATTAATAAGCGGACTGGAGGACTTCAATTTATGAGGAACGACTACAAGCACTACATTTATTTTCCCCTAGCGAAGAGATGCTTGAGAGGAGATATGATAGCAGTATACAAATACCTCAATGGTGATCCCAGCGTAGGAAGACAACTTTTCAGTCCCAGTGAGTGTAAGAGGACATGAGGCTACACAATGAGATTGGAGGAGAATTGGTTTAACCTTAAGCTGTGTAGGGGGTTTTTCACTGTCAGGGGGATAAGGATGTGGACTCTTCCACAATTGGTGGTGTCAGCAGGGAGTATTGATATTTTAAAAAGACTCTTGGACATGCATCTTAGTGAACACAACATACAGGGATATAGTTACATAGTAGGTGAGGTTGAAAAAAGACACTAGTCCATCAAGTCCAACCTATATATGGGAAATGATTACTAACATTGACACACATACACCTTCACAGGTTGAACTGGATGGACTATTGTCTTTATTAAACCTTACCTACTATAAAACTATGAATTGTTATGAGGCACCGGCTCAGAAGTGCTGCACAGAGAGAAAGAAGTGTCAGATTCATTATTATTTGTCATGTACAGTGCATGAAGTTAGAAGAACTGTGCCACGGAACCCAAGAACCAAAGAAAAAAAAAAAGGATCCTGCTCCTTTAAAGCATGTTATATGACACAATGCTTGTCCTGTGTCATTTGGCCCCCTGTAACACCTACAAAACCTGTCTGATCCTGCCAGTTTCTCTCCACCCCTCTGTAAACTGACCACAGTGTATTGTGGCTGCTAAACCCTGACCACCTTTCCCTCCCCTCTCTGTCTGTGTGTGAGTCGCCCCTCCCCCTTCCTGCTGCTCTCATAACACTAACCTGTATACACCATCAGCACTGCCTCCTATTGCAGTGAATGATTTATAAATATAAATGCTGTAAATACCTAAATTAAGAGCCAACATTGCGATCACATGACCAGCCAGCTCTTTCCTCCTACCCTCCAGACTGATATCAGCAGGGGAATTGCAGCCCCGCCCACTGCATCTCTCAGAGGAGGAAAGGAGAAAGTTGGCTGGTCATGTGATCTCGGCAGTGAAATTAGGTATTTGCAGCATTTATTTTTATAAATTACACAAAGAGGGGGATACTACAATAGGTGGCAGTGTTGATGGCATATACAGGTTAGAGTGGCTTAACAACTACTTTAAATTGTCTGCATGGAGAAGTCTTGCTCATTACGGAGAACGCCATACCCATGTTTTAGTATATGCTTCTGGCCGCCTGAAGGAACATGATGTGCGTTACTGTGCTATTCTGGTGTGAACCGGCCCTTAGGGAATACTGCCTGAAATGCTCGGGTTATTCTATCATTTTTAATACAACATTGAGGTAAGCAATGTGTTAAATGTTATGACTAGGGATGAGCTTCGTGTTCGAGTCGAACATACGTTCGACTCGAACATCGGCTGTTCGATCGTTCGACGAAGATCGAACGATTTGGGCCGTTCGCGCCAAATTCGAGTGACGCGAACGGCCCACAATGCACTACGCCATCGCAGTGTCATCCAGGCGCTGTGATTGGCCAAGCATGCACTGTGACCCCGCATGCTTGGCCAATCACAGCGCCGGCAGCGAGGAGAGCAATGATTGGCCACAGGCAGGATGCCTGTGGCCAATTATTGCTGAGGGGGTTTAGTACACGCCCCACACTATAAAAGGCCGCCAGCACGGCGGCCTAGTGTAGTGTGTTCCGGAGCAGGGATAGAGCAGCATAGGCAGGGACAGTGACTTTTATTTCTTTCTTGCTTAACCTGGATTCCTTTAGTTTAGGGAAAGAGAAGGATAGGTAGGGAGAGTGTCAGTGTGTTTTGTGCTTGTGCTATATTGTGCTTAAAAAAAACATTTTTTCTAGGGACAGAAAACTGTAGGTAGGGAGAGTGTGTCAGTTTCTTTCACTGTCAAAGTCCTTGTTTCCAGGGACCTGGAAGGACAGTGAGTGAATTCTCCTTGTGCTATATCGTGCTTAAAAAAAACATTTTTTCTAGGGACAGAAAACTGTAGGTAGGGAGAGTGTCAGTTTCTTTCACTGTCAAAGTCCTAGTTTCCAGGGACCTGGAAGGACAGTGAGGTAATTCTCCTTGTGCTAAATTGTGCTTAAAAAAAACATTTTTTCTAGGGACAGAAAACTGTAGGTAGGGAGAGTGTCAGTTTCTTTCACTGTCAAAGTCCTTGTTTCCAGGGACCTGGAAGGACAGTGAGGTAATTCTCCTTGTGCTAAATTGTGCTTAAAAAAAACATTTTTTCTAGGGACAGAAAACTGTAGGTAGGGAGAGTGTGTCAGTTTCTTTCACTGTCAAAGTCCTAGTTTCCAGGGACCTGGAAGGACAGTGAGGTAATTCTCCTTGTGCTAAATTGTGCTTAAAAAAAACATTTTTTCTAGGGACAGAAAACTGTAGGTAGGGAGAGTGTGTCAGTTTCTTTCACTGTCAAAGTCCTTGTTTCCAGGGACCTGGAAGGACAGTGAGGTAATTCTCCTTGTGCTAAATTGTGCTTAAAAAAAACATTTTTTCTAGGGACAGAAAACTGTAGGTAGGGAGAGTGTGTCAGTTTCTTTCACTGTCAAAGTCCTTGTTTCCAGGGACCTGGAAGGACAGTGAGGTAATTCTCCTTGTGCTAAATTGTGCTTAAAAAAAACATTTTTTCTAGGGACAGAAAACTGTAGGTAGGGAGAGTGTGTCAGTTTCTTTCACTGTCAAAGTCCTAGTTTCCAGGGACCTGGAAGGACAGTGAGGTAATTCTCCTTGTGCTAAATTGTGCTTAAAAAAAACATTTTTTCTAGGGACAGAAAACTGTAGGTAGGGAGAGTGTGTCAGTTTCTTTCACTGTCAAAGTCCTTGTTTCCAGGGACCTGGAAGGACAGTGAGGTAATTCTCCTTGTGCTAAATTGTGCTTAAAAAAAACATTTTTTCTAGGGACAGAAAACTGTAGGTAGGGAGAGTGTGTCAGTTTCTTTCACTGTCAAAGTCCTAGTTTCCAGGGACCTGGAAGGACAGTGAGGTAATTCTCCTTGTGCTAAATTGTGCTTAAAAAAAACATTTTTTCTAGGGACAGAAAACTGTAGGTAGGGAGAGTGTGTCAGTTTCTTTCACTGTCAAAGTCCTTGTTTCCAGGGACCTGGAAGGACAGTGAGGTAATTCTCCTTGTGCTAAATTGTGCTTAAAAAAAACATTTTTTCTAGGGACAGAAAACTGTAGGTAGGGAGAGTGTGTCAGTTTCTTTCACTGTCAAAGTCCTTGTTTCCAGGGACCTGGAAGGACAGTGAGGTAATTCTCCTTGTGCTAAATTGTGCTTAAAAAAAACATTTTTTCTAGGGACAGAAAACTGTAGGTAGGGAGAGTGTGTCAGTTTCTTTCACTGTCAAAGTCCTAGTTTCCAGGGACCTGGAAGGACAGTGAGGTAATTCTCCTTGTGCTAAATTGTGCTTAAAAAAAACATTTTTTCTAGGGACAGAAAACTGTAGGTAGGGAGAGTGTGTCAGTTTCTTTCACTGTCAAAGTCCTTGTTTCCAGGGACCTGGAAGGACAGTGAGGTAATTCTCCTTGTGCTAAATTGTGCTTAAAAAAAACATTTTTTCTAGGGACAGAAAACTGTAGGTAGGGAGAGTGTGTCAGTTTCTTTCACTGTCAAAGTCCTAGTTTCCAGGGACCTGGAAGGACAGTGAGGTAATTCTCCTTGTGCTAAATTGTGCTTAAAAAAAACATTTTTTCTAGGGACAGAAAACTGTAGGTAGGGAGAGTGTGTCAGTTTCTTTCACTGTCAAAGTCCTTGTTTCCAGGGACCTGGAAGGACAGTGAGGTAATTCTCCTTGTGCTAAATTGTGCTTAAAAAAAACATTTTTTCTAGGGACAGAAAACTGTAGGTAGGGAGAGTGTGTCAGTTTCTTTCACTGTCAAAGTCCTAGTTTCCAGGGACCTGGAAGGACAGTGAGGTAATTCTCCTTGTGCTAAATTGTGCTTAAAAAAAACATTTTTTCTAGGGACAGAAAACTGTAGGTAGGGAGAGTGTGTCAGTTTCTTTCACTGTCAAAGTCCTTGTTTCCAGGGACCTGGAAGGACAGTGAGGTAATTCTCCTTGTGCTAAATTGTGCTTAAAAAAAACATTTTTTCTAGGGACAGAAAACTGTAGGTAGGGAGAGTGTGTCAGTTTCTTTCACTGTCAAAGTCCTTGTTTCCAGGGACCTGGAAGGACAGTGAGGTAATTCTCCTTGTGCTAAATTGTGCTTAAAAAAAACATTTTTTCTAGGGACAGAAAACTGTAGGTAGGGAGAGTGTGTCAGTTTCTTTCACTGTCAAAGTCCTAGTTTCCAGGGACCTGGAAGGACAGTGAGGTAATTCTCCTTGTGCTAAATTGTGCTTAAAAAAAACATTTTTTCTAGGGACAGAAAACTGTAGGTAGGGAGAGTGTGTCAGTTTCTTTCACTGTCAAAGTCCTTGTTTCCAGGGACCTGGAAGGACAGTGAGGTAATTCTCCTTGTGCTAAATTGTGCTTAAAAAAAACATTTTTTCTAGGGACAGAAAACTGTAGGTAGGGAGAGTGTGTCAGTTTCTTTCACTGTCAAAGTCCTAGTTTCCAGGGACCTGGAAGGACAGTGAGGTAATTCTCCTTGTGCTAAATTGTGCTTAAAAAAAACATTTTTTCTAGGGACAGAAAACTGTAGGTAGGGAGAGTGTGTCAGTTTCTTTCACTGTCAAAGTCCTTGTTTCCAGGGACCTGGAAGGACAGTGAGGTAATTCTCCTTGTGCTAAATTGTGCTTAAAAAAAACATTTTTTCTAGGGACAGAAAACTGTAGGTAGGGAGAGTGTGTCAGTTTCTTTCACTGTCAAAGTCCTTGTTTCCAGGGACCTGGAAGGACAGTGAGTGAATTCTCCTTGTGCTATATTGTGCTTAAAAAAAACATTTTTTCTAGGGACAGAAAACTGTAGGTAGGGAGAGTGTGTCAGTTTCTTTCACTGTCAAAGTCCTTGTTTCAAGGGACAGAGAAGGACACCTGAAGGTAGCCCTTATTGCTTTTTTCCCATCTCCCTGCAGGCCATCTATTAGAATGTCTGGAAGGCAAACAAGGAGAGGCAGACAGTCAGGAGGCAATAAAAGAGGGCAAGCAGGCTCTGTGTCTGGGGGCAACAGTGCTGGTCGTGGACGCGGTGCATTGTCATCAGCACATGGCCATGGGACACGCTTGTCCTTCTTTTCGGCAGCTGGACATGTTGAGCCACATCATGCCGAAGACTTGGTAGAGTGGATGACCAAGCCCTCCTCCTCCTCCTCATTCTCTCTCACCCAGGCTCAGGGTACTGGAAAAGCAGCTGCCAAAGCGTCCTCTTCCCTGGTATCAATGTCAGACTCATCATCAGTCACTCCTTCCCTAGACCCACCATGTCCTCCTCCTGAGGAGTCCCCTGAACTGTTTCAGCACAGTGTTGGGTACATGCTCCAGGAGGATGCCCAGCGTTTCGAAGGGTCTGATGATGAAACCCAGCTAGAGGAAGGCAGTAGCGTGAGAGCAGACAGAGGGGATGCTCAAGAAGGACACCAATCTGGCAGTCATGTTCCAGCAGCTGCAGCATACTGCCAGATTGCCTCCAGTGATGAGGAGGGAGGTGATGATGAGGTCACTGACTCCACGTGGGTGCCTAATAGGAGAGAGGAGGAGGAGGAGGATGAGGAGGAGGCACATCTCCAACGAGGCAGGATGCCCTTTGGTGGCCAGCGTAAGGGCAGTACACCGACGGAATCACACCGCAGAGCTCCGCCTGTGCAGGGCGCTGCCTCTGCCCGTCATTCAAAAAGTTCTTTGGTGTGGGCCTTTTTTGAGGCTAGTGCATCAGATCGCACAGCTGCTGTTTGCAACATATGTCTCAAGCGTATATCGCGTGGCCAAAACATCAGCCGCTTGGGTACCACATGCCTGACCAGACATATGTTGACCTGCCATGCAGCTCGTTGGCAAGCCTACCTCAAAGACCCACACCAAAGAACAAAGCGGACCTCTCCTTGCACCGCATCAGCTGGGATCTCCAACCCCACTATAACTTCAGTCCTCTCTGAAACATGCACTGAGAGGAATGAAGGTGTAGAATTAGGTGTGTCACAGCCAAGTACTTGCGGCCACTCTGCTAGCAGTACACCGACGTCCGATTCTAGCAGGCAAATTTCCCTGCCCCAGCTGCTGGACCGTCGAAAGAAGTTCACTCCCAGCCATCCACATGCCCAGCGGTTGAATGCTAGCTTGGCTAAATTGCTAGCGCTTCAACTGCTGCCTTTTCAGTTGGTAGACTCGGCCCCCTTCCGTGAGTTTGTGCAATGTGCGGTTCCTCAGTGGCAGGTTCCCAAACGCCACTTTTTCTCACGGAAGGCTATTCCGGCTCTCTACCGGCATGTGGAAGGCAATGTCTTGGCCTCGCTGGACAGGGCGGTCAGCGGTAAGGTGCATATTACCGCTGACTCATGGTCCAGCAGGCATGGACAGGGACGTTACCTTTCTTTCACGGCCCATTGGGTCACTCTTTTGGCAGCTGGGAAGGATGCAGGACAAGGTGCAGTAGTGTTGGAGGTTGTCCCACCGCCACGCCTCCAAAATGCTACTACTGGTTGTGACACACCTCTCTCCTCCACCCCCTCCTCTTCTTCTTCCTCCATGGCCTCTTCCTGTGGTTTGTCCTATGAACCAGCGGTGCTCCGTAGCCGTTCACGGGGCTACGCAAGTACGCAGGCAAAAAGATGCCATGCCGTGCTTGCGCTGGTGTGTTTGGGGGGCAGAAGCCACACTGGGGCAGAGGTCCTGTCTGCTCTGCAGGGCCAGGCCGAGAGGTGGTTGACGCCACGCCAGCTTAAGCCAGGAATGGTGGTTTGCGACAATGGCACCAACCTCCTCTCCGCCCTCCGACAGGGACAACTGACCCATGTGCCCTGTGTGGCTCACGTCCTTAACCTGGTGGTGCAGCGGTTCTTGGGCAGGTACCCGGGCTTACAGGATGTCCTGAGGCAGGCCAGGAAAGTCTGTGTGCATTTCCGCAGATCTTATAATGCCAGTGCTCGCCTGGCTGAGCTGCAAAAGGAGTTGAACCTGCCCAAGAACCGTCTTATATGTGACATGCCCACCAGGTGGAACTCAACGTTGGCCATGCTGCAGCGGCTGCACACGCAGCAGAGGGCCATCAATGAGTACCTGTGCGACTACGGCACCAGGACAGGGTCAGGGGAGCTTGGTTTTTTTTCTCCACGCCAGTGGGGCATGATCAGGGATGCATGCACTGTCCTGGCACCATTTGAGGAGGCCACGAGGATGGTGAGCAGTGACAGTGCATGCATCAGTGACACTGTACCTCTTGTCCACCTGTTGGAGCACACGCTGCGTGGAATAATGGACAGGGCACTTGAGGCAGAACAGAGGCAGGAAGAGGAGGACTTCCTTGCCTCTCAAGGCCCCCTTTACCCAGACAGTGTTCCTTCTGTCCCACCCATCGCACAGGAAGAGGAGGAGGAGGAGGAGGAGGAGGAGGAGGAGGAGGAGGATTGTGTCAGCATGGAGGTGGAGGCTGGCACTCAGCATCATCAGCAGCAGTCTTTTAGGGATGATTTACAGTCCCAAGAAACCAGTGGACTTGTACGTGGCTGGGAGGAGGTGGCTGCGGATCATGTCGTCCTTAGTGACCCAGAGGACTCCGGAGCGAATGCCTCAGCAAACCTACGCTGCATGGCCTCCCTGATCCTGCAAAGTCTGCGGAAGGATCCTCGTATTCTTCGGATCAAGGAGAGGGACCATTACTGGCTGGCCACTCTCCTTGATCCACGGTACAAGGGTAAGGTTGCGGACCTTATGTTACCGTCGCAGAGGGAGCAGAGGATGAGACAACTCCGGGAGGCCTTGCAGAAAGGTCTGTGCAACGCGTTCCCAGAGACTGGGAGGTTACAAACTCCTGGTCCTGGACAACGAGTTGCTGAGGCTTCGGCCAGTCAAAGAAGGAGCGGTGGGGAAGGTGGCCGTCTGACCGATGCGTTCAGACAATTCTTTAGTCCGCAGCCCCAAAGTATGATCGGTTCCAGCAACCATCGCCAGCGTCTGATAAACATGGTGCAGGAATATCTAGGGGCAAGGTCAGACTTGGACACCTTCCCCACCGAAAATCCTCTGGCTTACTGGGTCTTGAGGATGGATCACTGGCCAGAGCTTGCACAGTATGCAATTGAGCTACTGGCCTGTCCTGCATCCAGCGTTCTTTCGGAACGCACATTCAGTGCTGCTGGAGGATTTGTCACGGATCACAGGGTGCGCCTGTCCACCGACTCGGTTGATCGACTGACTTTCATCAAGATGAACCAGTCTTGGATCACCACCAGCTACCACACACCTGATGCTGATATAACAGACTAATTGATTTTAACATGTCACATCCCTTCAAGACTGATGCTGATGCTGAGTGCCTGTGCTGTTATGTTGACTGGCTATCCTCCTCCTCCGAGTCCTCAATGATACGATTGATGATGATAGCTTGGAAGATCATTTTTGTTTATGGGTGCCGCCACCAGTGGCTAAGGCCCAATTTTTCAGCCCCTGTTTTACAGGGGCGTGTCATTACAATTTTTGAAGCAATACTTTGCAACAGGGCTCATTGCTGTGCTCCAAGTACAGTATCTGTGAGGGGTTGTAGTGTTGTGCCACCAGTGCCTAAGGCCCAATTTTTCAGCCCCTGTTCAACAGGGGCATGCAATTACAATTCTTGATCTAATAATTCACAGCAGGGTCCATTGCTGCACCCACCAAGAGTAACTCTGAGGGCTTACAGTCTTGTGGCAACGCCACCACCACCACCACCACGAAAGGCCCAATTTTTCAGCCCCTGTTCAAAAGGGGCATGTAATTACAATTCTTGATCTAATAATTCACAGCAGGGCCCATTGCTGCACCCACCAAGAGTAACTGTCAGGGCTTACAGTGTTGTGGCACCAGCACCACCATCAAAGCCCCAATTTTTACTACCACTGTTCAACAATTATATGTAATTAAAATTCCTGATATAATAGTTGACAGCAGGGCGTTCCAGCACCAACCAAGAGTAACTGAGTGCTTACAGTGTTGTGCCAACACCAACAACTAAGGGGCCTATTTCTGCAGAGTATATACGGCAGGTCCCTACTTTCAAACATCCAACTTACAAACGACTCCTACTTGCAAACGAAAGAAGACAACAGGAAGTGAGAGGAAATCTACCCCTAGAAAGGAAAATTCTCTCCTGTAAGAATAAATATGGGAGAAAGGGGTCTCATCTGTACTGATGCTTTATCAGCAATCCTTGTTTCAAGAAAAACACCACATTTCAAAAACAGTTGTCATTGGGACGGAAAGTGAGGTGAAATGTTCTGAACAGGGGCACAGACAGCAAAACAAATGTTACAGGGGTGATAACCCTTACCTATGTTTCCCAAAAAGTTTAAAAATAGATTTTTGGGCTGGAGCTACACTTCAACAATGTACCTGTTCAAAATTACAAACAGATTCTACATAAGAACAAACCTACAGTCCCTGTCTTGTATGCACCGCCTGTATACGGCTGTTCAGAGTATATAGGGCCTTTTTTATTTTATGTGCGGGATTCCCCTTAATATCCATACAAGACCCAAAGGGGCTGGTAATGGGCTGGGGTAGGGGGGGGGGGTCATGGGGTAGCTATGCCATTTTTCTTAAAGAATTTCATCCATATTACCGGGACCAGACATTACATTAAAGCCGCAAGCAGTTTTAAATGGCTTTTTTTTCCTTTAGAAGTGTCATTTTGTGCAGGGACAGTTCTAAACACGGGAAACACGTGGCACTTCACAGGCATACTTTAGACACCCCCCAGGTACGATATTTAAAGGAATATTTGACTTTTTTTTTTTCACTTTATGCATCATTAAAATGACTGCTCCCGAAAAACGACCGTTTTTAAAACTTCTTTTTGCATTGATACATGTCCCCTGGTGCACAACCCGAGTTCCCAAACCCTATTTATGACAATAACATGCATAATAGTTGTTATAATTAGCACTTTAGAATTCGAACGTTCGCATCCATTGTATTTAATAGGGTTCTAATGTTCGTTCGAACTTTCGGTCCGTTCGCGGGTTCTGGTGCGAACCGAACCCGGGGGTGTTCGGCTCATCACTAGTTATGACCATAGAAGCAAAACTTGACTTTTGATCAACGTAAAGCAATCAGACCAGTGAAAGAAGGATTCTGATTGGTTGTTATTGTTCATCCCTCTTTCCCTTATAAAATAATTCAGTTCCTATATCATAGCGGACAAGGAGATATGGTGCTGAACAGACAGCTCCCAGCAACAGACTGCTTACTCATTATCTCTGATGGAAAACACTGCACAATTATTATGCATAATTTGTGTAATGCTTTAGAGCAATATACAGAACATACATCATCTATCTGTCAATGATGCAACCAGCAAGGGCTCCTCCTTATTTAAGGAAGGCCATCAAAGACTTTACAGGTTTTCTAAAGCTGCTTGGTCTGTCTGGACGGGCTTAGATCTTTTCCATGTCAGCAATTTCCAATACAAACCATATTACTGCAGGCTCTAACCCAGATTCCCACCCCACTATATGTCATTATATGTTAAGCTGTTAAACAGAATGTACCAGAGAACATAATCTGTCTGCTGCACACAGATCTAGGGAGCAGAAAGGAGGGACAGTGGTAATGATCGCAATTTCATCACTGCAGCTAAAATAGTAGATTTCATTCTGTGTTACAAGCTGAACTGACACTGTTCAGTAATATATTGGTTAAAGTGACTCTAAACAAAATCCTTATTCTTCAAAATAAAGCCACACACATCCACTATGTAATGGTTCTCTAATCTATTTTTCATGAAATAATTTCTTACTGCAGGACTGACAGAATACACTGATTGGCTGCAGCCGCTGATCGACAAAAAATTTCCAGCATGTTGATCATTTGATTGGGGGGTTGCATGCTGATTGAAATTGGGCCTTTCCTTGCTGAACTGGCCCGAAATTCAATCAGTCCATGGTCAGCGTTACAATTCAGGCTGTAGTACAGCACTGATGGCGGGCTGCTCCCTCTCCACCTCATCCATTTGTTGCACCCTCCTAGATAGGTGCTAGGTTAGGTAAATTTAGTTACTGGCTCACTGTAATCAGTCAAGCTGCATGTGTTTGTTTTGGTCTGTTCTGCTATCCAGCTATCTGTCCAGTGGCGGCTGGTGCTCAAAATTTTTGGGGGGGCGCAAACAAACTGAAAAAAAAAATCAATTGCCGCCACTGTGCCCATTAAACGCAGCCACTGTGCCCAAACGCCACCAGTTTGTCCCCTCAAATACAGCCAGTTTGTTTCCATATACAGACAGTTTGTCCCCATATACAGCCAGTGTGCCTCCATATACAGCCAGTGTGTCCCCCATATATACAGCCAGTGTGTCCCCCATATATACAGCCAGTGTGCCCCCCATATATACAGCCAGTGTGCCCCCCATATATACAGCCAGTGTGCCCCCCATATATACAGCCAGTGTGCCCCCCATATACAGCCAGTGTGCCCCCATATACAGCCAGTTTGTCCCCATATATATATAGCCAGTCTGTCCCCCATATACAGCCAGTCTGTCCCCCATATACAGCCAGTCTGTCCCCCATATACAGCCAGTCTGTCCCCCATATACAGCCAGTTTGTCCCCCATATACAGCCAGTTCCCCCCAAATGCAGCCGGTTCCCCCCCCCAGCCCTGCACTTACCTTCCTCGGTCCGCGCCGTCCTCGATGTGTTCTCCCGCCCTCGATGTCGCTTCAGCCAATCAGGTTACCGGTAACCAGATCCGGTGAACCTGATTGGCTGAAACCTCCACAGTCTTCTCCAAGGAACGCACCCCCGTGCGTACCTGGGAGGAGTTTTTGGAAGCCGATTACAGCCTGAGAGCTGTATTCGGAAAGCCTATCAGAGCCGCTGGCTCTGATAGACACTTCCAGAACACACCCACCGCCGGCCACCGCTCTAATTCATATGGCCGGCGCTCACCAGGAGGCCGGCCATATGAATAGTGGGCAGCGTGGCAGCGGTGACAATACACAGATTCATGCAATGCATGAATCTGTGTATTGTCTTTCAGTGGCGGTGCAGAAGCGAGAGGGGGCGGCGCTCCGGCGCCCTCTATGGACGCACCGCCACTGTATCTGTCTATAAAGGTTCTGGAAGATAGTAGGCTGGGAGAGTCAAATCAGCAGCTGAATATTTATGCAGCCTTGGCCAATCCCTGGAGAGAGAAGTGCCCAGATGGTGACTGGGAAGGAGCATAAATACTCTGAAACGGAGAGCAGAGGAGTTATTTTCCTAGAGGAGGAGACCCCAGCCTAGAGGGCTGCTGCGTCCCAGGCAGACTTGCTAGCTGGGGGGCTTATTTTGCTAACAGTCACTGGTGCTGACTAAGGGACTTTCATCTGGGGATCTGGTCTGTATCACTGAAGAGGTGTCTGGAAGATTTTCAAAAGAGGGGTCCAATTATCCAAGGACATTAGTGAGTACAGGCTGGAGTGAGAGTGTGTGCTACTGTTATCCCTTTGGGTGCTAAAGTCAGTATTGCTCAAAAAACATTGTGCTTAGTGTCCTGCTATAGCTCAGTCCACTATTTTCTTGTGCAAAGACTGCTTACAATAATAGGAGGAAGATTAGTGTCCTTAAGTTGATACTAAAGTTATTGGAGTATCCCACAGTTATCCTACTCCTATCCAAGCTCAAGTTCCACAATAAAGAATCAGAAAAGCGTACCCCTAGACTGTTCATTAAGTCAAAGGAGTGGCTCTGACTGTGTGCCTGGCTGCAGGTGCAACTTTGGAAAAAGACCCTAGGGACCTTAACCTGCAGGCTCCTGCTGGAGTGAACGCTACACATTCATAAAATGTCCTGTATCCTTTACTGACCACAAGGCCTTCTACAATTGAAGGAAATGTGAATGAATGTCACAATCTCCCCTTGTCCAATCACAGAATAACTTGCATTCTGTGAAATAAATAAAAGATGTTTTTGGAATGGACGAAGTGGAGAGCAAAAATCAAAAAAAGAAAGAAAATACGGACTTTAAAGGTACCATTAGAGATAAGAATACATCTTTACTTTAATTACGTATTTATTAGTAGGGATGAGCCGAACACCCCCCAGGTCGGCTCGCACCAGAACTTGCGAACATGCAATAAATTTGTTCGAACATCCGAACACCATTAAAGTCTATGGGACTCGAACATGAAAAATCTAAAGTGCTAATTTTAAAGGCTTACATGCAAGTTATTGTCATAAAAAGTGTTTCGGGACCCGGGTCCTGCCCCAGGGGACATGTATCAATGCAAAAAAAAGTTTTAAAAACTGCAGTTTTTTCAGGAGCAGTGATTTTAATAATGCTTAAAGTGAAACAATAAAAGTGAAATATTCCTTTAAATTTCGTACCTGGGGTGTGTGTATAGTATGCCTGTAAAGCAGCGCTTGTTTCCCGTGCTTCGAATTGTCCCTGCATAAAGTGTAATTTCTGAAGGAAAAAAGTCATTTAAAAGCACTCGCGGCTATAATGAATTGTCGGCTCCCGGCAATACAGAGAAAAGTCATTGATAAAAAAAATAAAAAATGCGTGGGGGTCCCCCAAATTTAATTACCAGGCCATTCTGGTCTGGTATGGATATTAGGGGAACCCTGGTCTAGGGGCCACGCTGGCCCGAGGCTGCATCGCTATCTAGTAGGCCCAGCTAGTCTGGCTGGGGCCTACAGTCGGAGAGGGGATCCCAAGCTGTCCGTCCACATGGGGAGGAAGCTATCTTGGTGAAGGAGACCAGGGGAGGACCTGCCCTGGAAGAGACCGGCAAAGTGCTGCTGTCTCGGGTGAGGCCTGGTAACTTTGGCAAGGAGGGATCCACTATATTACAAGCCCTGCAGTTCGCCGGATTGGCTTAAAGGCCCTTTAACTGTACGGCTGGAAGTTTGGGACTTTAAAATCCTGTGGCAGAGGATTCCTGGACTATCCATTTGCTCAACTTCAAAAGGTCTGTGGCAGAGACTTTGTACACTTCAAAAGGTCTGTGGCAGAGACCTGCTTCATCTTGGGCAGTCTGTGGCAGAGACTGCCCTGTTGCTGATTTGTGTGTCATCCCGGCTGCTAGGCCATGTGAGAGGGGACTATCCGGGTGACCAATACCCACCCTAACATTGAGAGTGGTGAGTGACTGAGCTGAAACTGTTATATTTTGTGCCTAAACCTTCCCCTACTCTTCTATACCTTCTACTTCTCAAAGTTATACTGCATAAGAAAAATAAAGCCTAACTGTTTGAGGTTTTACATCGGTGTGGACATTGCATTACTACAGACTTTCCTACCCGGACAACGAAGCTGACGAGGTAACGTGCAAAACCCAAAACTAACCAGCGGCCCTCTAGGGGGTATTGCTACACTTGCATGAAGAAGACAATTTAAAAAAAGTTTGGAGAATGTCCAGCAGTTCTGAAGGCGATTCTACTGAAGAAAGTAGACTCATGTGCGGTTCTCGATGCAAGAATTTAAAGAGGTGTCTAAACTGGAGGAGAGCATAAGGCCATACACAGAAACAATTTTGTGTCTTGGAGAGCAGCTGGAAAGTAACAAGTGTAGCGCACACACCCCCTTCTCCTTGTCTGTTTCGGCTCCTCTTAGGAGAAAGGGGCACACCACAAGCCCGTACCCTCCTGTGTTAAGAGGTTAGGTGGTGTTGTTTTTGGGCCTTGTCTGCAGCCGGAGCATAAAGTCCTCCTGAGAATGATTCTCACCTCTACAGGGTGTAGATGCAAGTCTTTAACTTCTCCAGGAATGTAAATGTCCACACCAGCTGAAAGTCCAACTCAATCTTTATTTTTCACTTGCACAACACATTTTCTCTTGGATAGACGAAAGGTTGGAGTAAAGACACAGGACAGCTTTAAGGTGTGGAGAAGGTCCAGGCACAAACGTAGCTCAAACTCTTAAGACTGTTCAGATTCTCAAACAGTTTTGGCGCATGGTCTCTGCCACAGACCATGAGGTTGGTCTCTGCCACAGACCTGGCGAACAAGGTCACTGCCACTGACCTGGTGAATAGGGTCACTGCCACTGACCTGGTGAATAGGGTCACTGCCACTGACCTGGTGAATAGGGTCACTGCCACTGACCTGGTGAATATGAATTTCCTTCCTAGGACATAGCCCCTTTTAGGGAGAAGACATCCCCCCAGAGAGTCAACAGACCTCTTCCTTCACCGTGTCCACAGCACCAGTCATTCGGAACAGATCCTCCCTTCTCTTAGGGTGCGTGTCTCCTCGCAAGGCGGCACCCTGGACTCCTCGATCCCTTGCGGACCCCAGCCGAAGGCTGCTGGGCTCCAGGCCATCACTGCAACTCCTGGGCCTCCATGCCCAGGCGAACAGGAGCGGTGAGATAGTACCTCACCCAAGGCTAAAGGTGCCTGAG
Source organism: Rana muscosa (assembly GCA_029206835.1). Taxonomy (NCBI): domain Eukaryota; kingdom Metazoa; phylum Chordata; class Amphibia; order Anura; family Ranidae; genus Rana; species Rana muscosa. The sequence goes on along the minus strand of CM055116.1, from coordinate 103,816,618 downwards.
GTGGAACCGGAACAAGGCCTCCGGGCCTAGGGCACCGGAGATGACGAACCACACTCCCACACACCCAGGCTGAAAGTGCCTGGGCGTGGACGGACGAAGACCCCTCTCAGAAGATGTCCGCCCCTTTTATATCCTCTCCCAGCATGCACAGCAGGTTCCCCGCCCTACTGTACGGCTGCCGAGAGGGGACACAAAAGGCACAGCACTGCGCTCGCGGTTCAACCCTGGCCCAGAATGGCAGCGCCAACCACCGGCCACAGGGAACACATCACAAGCATTAACCCCTGAGAACAAAAATGGTCCATGAATCCTATCAATTTAATGTGTCTGAGCCTAGTTACCACTCAGACACTTCCCTTAAATTGAACACCCCGCTACACAAGGAAATGTACAGATGGAACAGAACAGTAAGATTTGTTGATTAGAATTAGCATTTTGAACTGAACTGGCAGCCAGAAAAGGAATTAAAGCCTCGTACACACAGCCGGGAATCCCGTTAGGAAAAAAACATTGGTTTTCCTGACAAGCTTTCCTTGCCAAGCCGTGTGTACAGACGGCCATTCAAAAGAACCTACGTTCTTTTGAATGGCAAGAACGCGGTGACTTCATCGACTACGACGAGCCTGCGCTCATCACTTTCGATGCCGTCGCCGCCATCTTACTACACCCTACACTACCTTTGTATGCTACCGCGCATGAGTCAAAGTTTTTTCGAGCATGCGCGGGTTTACCTGGGGACAGGTAAGCATACACACTCACGGTTTTCTCGGCAGAAAACACTCTGCCGAGAATCCCGACGAGAAAATAGAGAACAGGTTCTCTATTTTCTCGTCGGGATTCCCGGCAGTTTTCTCATCGAGAAAGCATACACACGCACGGTTTTCAGGGCAAAAAGCTCTTCCAGCAGCTTTCTTGCCAAGAAAACCGTGCGTGTGTACGAGGCTTCACAGAAAAAAGCTGCAATTGAGTGGGAGAAGAAAGGTGGATGAGTCAAGCGTCAGAATTCAGGATGTTTAATGCCTTGTACACACGATAGGAATTTCTGATGAAAAAAGTCTGATGGAATTTCTTTATCAGAAATTCCTATCGTGTGTGGGCCCATCAGACTTTTTTCCGTAAGATTTTAGAAATAGAATATGTTTTAAATTTTTCTGATGGAAAAAAATCCTATGGGAAATTCTGATCGTTTGTGTGGAACTCCGTCTGATAAAAAACCCACGCATGCTCAGAATCAAGTCGACGCATGCTCAGAAGCATTGAACTTAATTTTTCTCGTCTCATCGTAGTGTTTTACGTCACTGCGCTTTGGACGGTCGGAATTTAGTCTGACAGTGTGTATGCAAGACTGATGGAAGACAGCTTGAACAGAATTCTGACAGAAAATTCCATCAGATTTTAGCCCATAGGAAATTCCTATCGTGTGTACAGGGCATTAGAGTTGTGCCAGTCTGTTCTTTGGTAAACCCAAGAGGAGGGTGTTACAATAATGAAGACGTGGATGTGCGTTGCTTTGTCCATTACTTTATTTAAGTTCAAACTTTGAAGGTGAAAGATCTAGAAACTCAAGCAGTCATCTCATCTGTGATGTCCCCAAGATATATACGAGAAACCATATACTGTATATTTGACTAAACCCAATAGGGGTCAAACCAGGGGCGGATCCAGAGTCTAGTCTCGGGAGGGGCACTGCTAGAAAATATGTTTTTTGGGGGGACATTTATCTGGGAAATGGCTGGTATTGGTGCTTCAATCATCCCGGCACCATGGTTGTTATGGTGTTAGGATGATTGAAGCGCATAATTTCTATTATTACATTGTAATATAAAATTAAATGGTTCAACTCACCATAATGCAGAATCAGTGGGAGCCCTGAGGGTGTCACTTTCCACGTCACCTGCCACCAAATGCGGATTGTCACTTGCCACGTCACCTGCCAGCAGATGCGGATTGTCACTTGCCACGTCACCTGTCAGCAGATGTGGATTGTCCCTTGCCATGGTCACCTGTCAGCAGATGCGGATTGTCACTTGGCACGTCACCTGTCAGAAGATGTGGATTGTCACCTGCCACACATTGCGGATTGTCACTTGCCACGTCACCTGTCAGCAGATGTGGATTGTCACTTGCCACCAGTGGCGGCTGGTGCTCAAATTTTTTGGGGGGGCGCAAACAAACTGAAAAAAAAAATCATCAATTGCCGCCACTGTGCCCATTAAACGCAGCCACTGTGCCCAAATGCCACTAGTTTGTCCCCAAATGCAGCCAGTTTCCCCCCATATGCAGCCAGTTTCACCCCCATAATGCAGCCAGTTTCTCCCCCATAATGCAGCCAGTTAATCCCCCATAATGCAGCCAGTTTCTCCCCCATAATGCAGCCAGTTTCTCCCCCATAATGCAGCCAGTTTGTCCCCCATAATACAGCCAGTTTCTCCCCCAAATGCAGCCAGTTTCTCCCCCATATGCAGCCAGTTTGTCCCCTATATGCAGCCAGTTTCTCCCCCATAATACAGCCAGTTTCTCCCCCATAATACAGCCAGTTTCTCCTCTATATGCAGCCAGTTTCTCCCCCATAATGCAGCCAGTTTCTCCCCCATAATGCAGCCAGTTTCTCCCCCAATATACAGCCAGTTTCTCCCCCATAATGCAGCCAGTTTCTCCCCCATAATGCAGCCAGTTTCTCCCCCATAATGCAGCCAGTTTCTCCCCCAATATACAGCCAGTTTCTCCCCTATATGCAGCCAGTTTCTCCCCCAATATACAGCCAGTTTCTCCCCTATATGCAGCCAGTTTCTCCCCTATATGCAGCCAGTTTCTACCCCAATATACAGCCAGTTTCTCCCCCATAATGCAGCCAGTTTCTCCCCCATATGCAGCCAGTTTCTCCCCCATATGCAGCCAGTTTCTCCCCCATAATACAGCCAGTTTCTCCCCCATAATACAGCCAGTTTCTCCCCTATATGCAGCCAGTTTCTCCCCCATAATGCAGCCAGTTTCTCCCCCATAATGCAGCCAGTTTCTCCCCCAATATACAGCCAGTTTCTCCCCCATAATGCAGCCAGTTTCTCCCCCATAATGCAGCCAGTTTCTCCCCCATAATGCAGCCAGTTTCTCCCCCATAATGCAGCCAGTTTCTCCCCCAATATACAGCCAGTTTCTCCCCCATAATGCAGCCAGTTTCTCCCCTATAATGCAGCCAGTTTCTCCCCCATAATGCAGCCAGTTTCTCCTCCATATGCAGCCAGTTTCTCCTCCATATGCAGCCAGTTTCTCCCCCAATATACAGCCAGTTTCTCCCCCATAATGCAGCCAGTTTCTCCCCTATATGCAGCCAGTTTCTCCCCTATATGCAGCCAGTTTCTCCCCTATATGCAGCCAGTTTCTCCCCCAATATACAGCCAGTTTCTCCCCCATAATGCAGCCAGTTCTCCCCCATAATGCAGCCAGTTTCTCCCCCATAATGCAGCCAGTTTCTCCCCCAATATACAGCCAGTTTCTCCCCCATAATGCAGCCAGTTTCTCCCCTATATGCAGCCAGTTTCTCCCCCAATATACAGCCAGTTTCTCCCCCATAATGCAGCCAGTTTCTCCCCCATAATGCAGCCAGTTTCTCCCCTATATGCAGCCAGTTTCTCCCCCAATATACAGCCAGTTTCTCCCCTATATGCAGCCAGTTTCTCCCCTATATGCAGCCAGTTTCTACCCCAATATACAGCCAGTTTCTCCCCCATAATGCAGCCAGTTTCTCCCCCATAATGCAGCCAGTTTCTCCCCTATATGCAGCCAGTTTCTCCCCCAATATACAGCCAGTTTCTCCCCTATATGCAGCCAGTTTCTCCCCTATATGCAGCCAGTTTCTACCCCAATATACAGCCAGTTTCTCCCCCATATGCAGCCAGTTTCTCCCCCATAATTCAGCCAGTTTCTCCCCCATAATTCAGCCAGTTTGTCCTTATAATACAGCCAGTTTCTCCCCCCCAGCCCTGCACTTACCTTCCTCGAGTCAGCGCCGTCCTTCTTCCGTCCTCGATGTCTTCTCCCGCCCTCGATGTCACTTCAGCCAATCAGGTTACCGGTAACCAGTCCCGGTGAACCTGATTGGCCAGGGAACGCACCCCTGTGCGTCCTCTCATTAGGTATTTAGAAGCCGATTACAGCCCTCAGGCTGTAGTCGGGAAGCCTATCAGAGCCTGCTGGCTCTGATAGGCACTTCTAAAGGCCAATCAGACGCTGTGACTCAGATGGCCGGCGCTCAAGGGGATAAAAGCAGCTGGAAATTTGTGTCGGGTGGTAACCTAAAAACAGATAAGCAGAGAGCTTGTCTATTCACAGTACAGCTTTGTGGAGGGGGGCATGTCTTTTCTCCAATCAGCTGTCACACAGTGTATGCCCAGGCTCCCCTCCCACTGCTGAATTTGTAACACAATGTGCACTTTCTAAAGAGTCTAGAAAGCTAAAGACAGCATATATATACACTGAGCAAAATTATAAATGCAACACTTTTGTGTTTTCCCCTATTTATCATGAGCTGAACTAAAAGATCTACAACTTTTTCTATGTACACAAAAGGCCTATTTCTCTCAAATATTGTTCACAAATCTGTCTAAGCCCAGGTTCACACTGGGCTGCGGGAGTGAAGCCGTGCGAGTTCAGCTGAACTCGCATGATTTCACTCTCGCTAGCAGTCCCGATTTCAGCCGCGATTACAAAGACATCTGACGCAGATGTCAATGTAAATCGCGGCCGAAATTGCAAAAAGTAGTACAGAAACTACTTTTTGAAATCGGTGCAGCGCCGCAGATGCGGCGTCGCACTGATTCGGGACGGTGCCATTGCCCGCAATTTGCGGCAAATATCGCCGATTTGACATGCGATTTGACATGTCAAATCGCATGTCAAATCGCACCAGTGTGAACCAGGGCTAAATCTGTGTTAGTGAGCACTTCTCCTTTGCTGAGGTAATCCATCCACCTCACAGGTGTGGCATGTCCAGATGCTGATTAGACAGCATGATTATTGCACAGGTGTGCCTTAGGCTGACCACAATAAAAGGCCACTCTAAAATGTTTTATCACATAGCACAATGCCACAGATGTCGCAAGTTTTGAGGGAGAGTGCAATTGGCATGCTCACTGCAGGAATGTCCACCAGAGCTATTGCTCTTGAATTGAATGTTAATTTCTCTACCATAAGCCGTCTCCAAAGGCATTTCAGAGAATTTGGCAGTACATCCAACCGGCCTCACCAGGGTCGTTTGAAGGAATAAAAAAAAAAAGAAAAAAAAGGGGATATGGTCTGATGCAACCACTCAAGCACCTCCATCCCTGAAAGTGAACAGAAAGCAAAAAATGCAGGTCGCCCTGGGACTTTGAGTGAGGTGGAAGAGCTAGGCACATGCTCACACAGATGCGTAATAAAAACAATTTATTGGTAACAAATGCTGTAGAGACAAAACAGAGACAGCAGTGATTGTGCGTCACCAGGCATAGTGGCCAATGTAAAACAACATGAGTACATATAATTGTAAATACATTGCAAATATAATACATCCTTGAACAACAATGATGATAAAAAGTAGCTGAGCCAGTAAGTACACAGACAAGGTTGCTAAAACAAATATTGTTGATTTTTTACAACGTGTTGGTTTGTTGTGAAGAGCAGAGTCCTCAGCACATGCAGATATACAAAACGCATCATGTTTCCCTACGCGTTTCACGAGATTCCACTTGCTTCCTCAGGAGCTGATGCATGGTAGTTGTATCTGTTGTAAAGATATAAGGACAATGAGTGTATGTTGGTAGTGATTGGGGTCATTGGGAAATGGTGGGTAGAGAGGGTCAGAAAGAAACAAACGACCCCATACTCACCACTGCCTGGGGGCTGAGTTGCCGGTCTCTGGCTACCAAGATGGAGGCATGTGGGATATCCAGGTTGGGAGCTGAGGGGACGAAGCAATGGGGTACTATCCACGGGAAAAACTCAGATGAACAGCATGGTCTGTGTGGGGGTGTCTGACCAGTGGTCGCAAAAAGGCCCACATTGGAAATGTCTAGGAAAAATTGTGACAGCGTACATATGTAAAAAACATAGTAACAACAAGAACTGAATATGACAAGTTCAAATGCATGTGGTTGCATGAAAAAAGCAAGTGGCATATAGTAAGCTGGACTTGCTGTATTGTATGCATATGATGGGTGTACTATGGTATTAAATATATGTGGTATGGAAAAACTGGATATATAATATATCAAAAGGGAGGGCCTAAACACAGGGGGGGCCTGAGGAACAGCAGAAATAATATGACATCGCCCGAGATGAAAAAGTACAGGTTTGTGATCTGAAAGTACCTCGACTCAGGTATATGTGTGTAAATAATGCATGCCAGCATTCTTGATGCTAGAGTAAGAAGGTTTACCTGGAGAAGATACATAAGGTTCCACTCATGGTTGCTGCCTTTGTACCGCTGTGAAACATCAAGTCAGACCACCGGACCGCAATGAGAGTCCCAGCCATGGATATACCCGTGGTGATCAGAAAGCTCCGCCCCCAGCACCATGTCGGGATTGCGACGTGCTGGCGTCAGAAAGGCGCCAGCCATCAGGGGGAATGTGCACCCACACAAGAGCCGCCCATCCATCCAAGCGTGTGGGCGTGATGGACATGGCGCCGATGCTCTGGTGGCCATGCCCCTCCGGCTGGATAGGCGTGGACAGCAGGAGATCCAGAAAATCTCCCTTTAACGCATCGCAGCCCCCAAGCTGGATAGTGAACACCACCATCAGGGAAGACCAGCTGGGGGCATACAGTCAGCCCAAGAAAAACGACCCCACAATGCCACACCTGGCCAGAAAATAGTGTTTTTGGAATTTGGGGGCCCCAGGCAGAATTTTGAAACAAGTTGAGAAGGGGGGGGGGTTTCACCAGTTGTTCTTGGGGACATTGACGCCAATCGTGGGAGTGGGCCCTAAGCATTTGCTTGGTTTTCCTGTCCTGTTTCGACGACCCTGGGTCTCGCGCCCGCAGACCACGTGTAACCACATCAGCCCAGGACCTCCACATCCAGCATCTTCACCTCCAAGATCGTCTGAGATCAGACACCCAGACAGCTGCTGCAACAATCGGTTTGCATACCCAAAGAATTTCTGCACAAACTGTCAGAAACCATCTCAGGGAAGCTCATCTGCATGCTCGTCGTCCTCATCGGGGTCTCAACCTGACTGCAGTTCGTCATCGTAACCGACTTGAGTGGGCAAATGCTCACATTCGATGGCGGCTGGCACTTTGGAGAGGAGTTCTCGTCACGAATGAATCCCAGTTTTCACTGTACAGGGCAGATGGCAGACAGCGTGTATAGAGTCATGTGGGTGAGCGGTTTGCGGATCGAGTGGCCCATGGTGACGGTGGGGTTATGTTATGGGCAGGCATATGCTATGGACAATGAACACAGGTGCATTTTATTGATGGCACTTTGAATGCACAGAGATACCGTGACGAGATCCAGAGGCCCATTGTTGTGCCATTCATCCACGACCATCACTTCATGTTGCAGCATGATGATGCACGGCCCCATGTTGCAAGGATCTATACACAATTCCTGGAAGCTGAAAACATGCCAGTTCTTGCATGGCCAGCATACTCACCGGACATGTTACCCATTGAGCATGTTTGGGATGCTCTGGATCAGCGAATACGACAGCGTGTTCCAGTTCCTGCCAATATCCAGCAACTTCACACAGCCATTGAAGAGGAATGGACCAACATTCCTCAGGCCACATTCAACAATCTGATCAACTCTATGAGAAGGAGATGTGCTGCACAGCGTGAGGCAAATGGTGGTCACACCAGATACTGACTGGCTGGACCCCCCAATACAGTAAAACTGCACATTTAGAGTGGCCTTTTATTGTGGCCAGCCTAAGGCACACCTGTGCAATAATCATGCTGTCTAATCAGCATCTTGATTTGCCACACCTGTGAGATGGATGAATTATCTCGGCAAAGGAGAAGTGCTCACTAACACAGATTTAGACACATTTGTGAACAATATTTGAGAGAAATAGGCCTTTTGTGTACATAGAAAAAGTTGTAGATCTTTGAGTTATACGATGAGGGGAGGAGCCGCGAGAGGCGCCGAGGGACCCCAGAAGACAGTGTTCGGGGCCACTCTGTGCAAAACTAACTGCACAGTGGAGGTAACAGTATGATATGTTTGTTACTTAAAAAAATGAAGCTTTACAATCACTTTCATAGATGGAAAGTTGAAAAAATTACTGAAGTTTAAATACTGTTGTGTGAGTGAATACTAAAAGAAAACAGTTGAAGTATCCTGTTAACAAAACTGTAGCATCTTAGAAGAAAAAGATCACAAAGCTTAGACAAGTCCACTAAGAATCCAATCCAAGTTCTGCTGCTATTTGTTTTGTACTACAAGGGCTGTCTGGTACAAAGTCATACTCACTGCAAGCATACAAGCCCTGATGGGGAGTTTTGTGCCTGAAATACATTGTCCTTCTGTTATTATGCCTTGACACATTTCTTACTAGACTTGCCCTAACTTTGTGTAGCGGGGTCTTCAAAGTTAGTGGGATACACCTGGGGGTAGAGAGACCCAGGTGTGTAATTATGTTAGGGATTAGACCCCTTTTCTTATTCGTGGAGGATTGGGTGGTGTAATATTCTCCTTGACCAGTGGGTGTCAGTGTACCTACTGGCTCGAGGTAGAATCACTACCACAGTGCTACCCTTCTTTGTCCCTTCCTGGAGATGGTACGGCTGGGGCGGGGAACCCGCCGTGGTGTCGATGGGAGGAGATAAAAGGGGGAGACGCTCTCGCCACGAGGTCTGTCGTCTTGGGGGATCATCTCTTCACGCACCCAGGCACCTTAGGCCTGGGTGCGGGCGGTTCAAGGTTCCGGCCTAGGCGCCCAAGGCCTGGCCAGAATGAAGATGGAGTCCATCCCAGGCACCTTCAGCCTGGGGTGAGGTACTATTGAGGAGGCCTGGAACCCGGTGACTCCGACTGGGTCCCGCAAGGGTGAAGTTGCTCCAGGGCGCCCCTTGCGAGGGGACCCGCATCTGAGGTGAGGAGGCTGGGGAGGTCACCCGTCCGAAGACCCGGTGCAGTGTCAACCCGGTGACGGATGGGCCTTCGGTAACTCCCTTGGAGGACATCTTCCCCTGATAGGGGCTACAGCGCAGCGGAGGAGCTTTCATCAAGACTCCTGCAACCCCTGGTCATAGCACAGGGAGCGTAGGGACTAGGAACCTGTACAGTGCCTCGACCTGCTTCCCCATCGTATCATGCCGTGCCATTTGACTGTATGTGGAGATACGCAATAAACCTGAGTTTGGACTTTGATGGGTGTATGGACTCTGTCGATGGGAACAAGGGGAGATTCCGGCACGGAAGGACTGACCCTCATAACCAGCACACATTTGGCCCGAGGAAAAGATTGATATTGGCCTTCACCTCACCCACATGCATGGGGAGGACATGGGCCGTAGCGCCCCTCACTCTGTCGCTCGACATACCCCTAGCTAAAGAGGTCGGGGTGAGGAGGCCGCTACATTTGTGACACTCTCATCCTTCAAATACTCTACAGACTCCTCCAAGCGCTCCTGGTGATACCCTGCTTGACAGAGAGCTGCCTCAGAAATTATTTTTTTTATTACGACCCGTTTTTCATCTATTCTGGGGTCCATGCTCCACCAACACATACCCACCTCATAACAAAATTGGCATCATATACCTAGTCCTTACTGATAAAAGTATGCTTCACGGTGCCAACATGAGTAGTCCTGGCTTCATGACATGCAATTATATGATTCGATGTAGCAGGGTTCCTTACAGAAATACAAACTTTGCTTCTCCTATAGCATTTGATTGAGTCCAGGTTCAGCCTGCAAATATGAAGCGTCAGTAAGCAGGCCAGTGACTGTAATTCAGCAATGCACCACGCTGCACGCTGAGACAGCAATAAAAATCTCTAGGTTAGAGAAAATCCAATATAACTACCTCAATACAGCCATTAAATGATATGAATTTATACAATTATTCCGATCATTTCAAACACAGGGGGGACAATTAACAATTGTAGGTGGTGTTATAAAAAGGTATAAAGGAAGGTGAGTTCTGCATACAATAACCAATTTCATATTTTTCAGTAAAAATGTTTCTTCCTCCAATTAGTGTAAATGTGATTACTGTGTTTTCCATAAAGACTACACAGGATATGGAGCTCTCAAAGTCTTTTAAACAGGCAAGAACACGCTATACTGGCAGCACAGTGGTGTAGTGGTTAGCACTTTCACCTTGCAGCAAAAGGGTCGCTGGTTCGAATTCCGACGACGACACCATCTGCCCTGGAGTTTGCATGTTCTCCTTGTGTCTGCATGGGTTTTCTCCGGGTACTCCGGTTTCCTCCCACACTCCAAAGACATGCTGGTAGGTTAATTGGATCTTGTCCAAATTGGCCCAGTATATATGTGTGTACGACTGTGTGTCCCAAGCGTGTCGAGATTCTACGGGGTAAAATGACCGCAGCAGACACTGGCTGCAAAAAAGCACCTTGAGGCGATTCAGTTCGCTAGACAAGTCATTCATACATTATAAGTCACTGTGAAATGAATCTGCACATAGACAATGCTGAGAGACACTACTTCATCCAATTTGTGAACAGCTGCATGTCCAAGCACTCGCTTTCTTAGAACAGATGCGCTTTAAAAAATAATTCCAGGAATAAAGCAAAACCAATCAGAGATCTGCTATCTAGGAATGAAGCCAGAAAGTTCAGTCTATTTACCTTATAGGGTCCAAAATGAATATCCAGATTGTGTTAGATGCTGCATTTGCAAAATTATGAATCATTTGTTTTTTGTGGCGTGCCGCATTGACAAAAAATGGTACATGACCATTAAACTATGCATTGGGGTGTGCTAAAACAAATGGGTTGACTTGACGCACGTTAATACATGTGTTAATGCATAGTGTGAATGGACCCTTTATACAATCTCACAAATTCTAAAGGCCTGTACACACGATCAGATATTCCGACAACAATTGTGTGATGGAAGGGTTTTGTCAGATAATCCAACCGTCTGTATGCTCTAATCAGACAATTGTTGTCGGAATTTCCGACAACAAATGTTGGATAGCCATGATTTCAAATTGTCCGACAACAAATGTGTTCCGTCGGATTATCCGATCGTGTGTACACAAGTCCGTCGGACTAAAATCCAGAACAAACACGCATGCTCCGAACCAATGCTAACCATCAGACAACATTAGCAGAAGTTGCCCAAAGGGTGGCGCTAAAGAGCTGAAATAACACAAAGTTTTGTGAATGTTGGCTGAAAAAGTTCTGCCGTCTGTATGCAGAACAAGTTCACGGCCAACGCCCTTCGGACAAGAATCCACGGATTTGTCTGATGGAAATATGACCGTGTGTACGAGGCTTTAGTAAAGGCAGGAGAAAACAAATGTATTCTAAAGCCTTGTACACACCACCCAATTGTTGGCAGGGGATTATCTGTTGACAGACTGTTGTCCTAAAATCTGATTGTTAGTACGCTCCTTCTGACAATTGTTGTCTAACTTTCGGCCAACAAATGTTGGATGACAGGCTAGTAAATTTTCGGTGAACAACAGTCTGTTTTCTGATATTTGCATCGTCAGTACACAAGTCTGTCATACAAAAGTTGAAAGTACAAACACACATGCTCAGAATCAATGCTCACCAAACACAAAATTAGCAGAAGGGGCCCAAAGGGTGGCGCTCAAGAGCTGAATTCCTTGTTTGTTGTTCAGGAGTGGCTTGACAAGAGGAATACGACGTTTGAAGCCCATGACCAGGATCAGTCTGTGTGTGGTGGCTCTTGATGCACTGACTCCAGCCTCAGTCCACTCCTTGTGAAAGTCCCCAACACTTTTGAATGGCCTTTTCCTGACAATCCTCTCCAGGCTGCAGTCATCCCTGCTGCTTGTGCACCTTTTTCTTCCACACTTTTCCCTTCCACATAACTTTCTATTAATGTGCTTTGATACAGCACTTTGGGAACATCCAACTTCATTTGCAATTACCTTTTTAGGCTTACCCTCCTTTTGGAGGGTGTCAATGATGGTTTTCTGCACAACTGTCAGGTCAGCAGTCTTTCCCATGATTGTGATTCCTACTGAACCAGACTGAGAGACCATTTAAAGGCTCAGGAACCCTTTGCAGGCGTTATGGCTTAATTAGCTGATTAGAGTGTGACACTTTGAGCCTAGAATAATGCACCTTTTCACAATATTCTAATTTTCTGAGATTGTGGATTTGGGGTTTTCATGAGCTGTAAGCCATAATCATCACAATTATGACAAATCACGGCTTGAACTATCTTGCTTTGCATGTAATGAGTCTATTTCATATATTAGTGTAGCGGGTGTTAAATTTAGTGGGGTGTATCTGGGCAGTAGATGGCCCAGATACATTGATTTTAGGGATTTATGGACATTTTGGAGTGTGGGAGGTATGAATGGTGTCATGTTCCCTGCGGTCCCTGGGTGGCACTGTCACCTGGGACCAGGGTTGAACTACCATTCTAGAGCCGTGCCCTTTTTGTCCTCTTTCGGCAGTAGTACGGCGGGGCGGGGAACCCGCTGTGCCTGCTGGGAGAGGATATAAAAGGGGGCGGACATCTTGCGCACAAGGTCCATTTCCCAGGCACCTTCGGCCTGGGGGCTACTGCGGTTCGTCTGTGCCCAGGCGCCCTTGGCCTGGGCGCGTGGAGTCGAGTTCCATTTCAGGCACCTTCAGCCTGGGGTGAGGTACTACATCAGGAGGCCTGGGGCCCAGTACCTTCGACTGGGTCCCACGAGGGCGAAGCATTCCTAAGGTGCCCCCGGTATTGGGTGCCTGAATCCTGGGCGTAAGGGACCGGAGACGTGACCTCCCCGTAGAGCCAGCGCAGCATTTGCTGTTGCCGGTGGAGGCCTCTGGTGACCGTTCGGATGGATGTCTTCCTCTGACAGGGGTCGTTTGTTCTAAAGGAGGTACTTCATGTTCTCATGGTCCATGGCAGGGACCCATCTTTCTCAGGTCAGTGGCAGGCCTCATCTAAGGCCTGTGGCAGAGGCCTCAATGTTCACCCAGGTCAGTGGCAGTGACCAAATTCACGGTCGGTGGCAGCGACTGTGCGCCAAGCCTGTTTGCACTAAACGGAACAGGAGAAACATTAATTCATCAGTTGTGCCTGGACCTACTCCTCCCTACACATTGTCTGTTCTTTTAAAAGTCAACCGGTTCAAGTCAATAAAACAGTGTTGGACTTTTCTTGGTGTGGAACTCGTGTTACTGGAAGCTAAGTGTCCCTGTCAGAGACAGTGACAATCATTCTCCACAGGAGAGGCTGAGGCTTCGGCCTAAAGCGCAGACCCGATGGTAAACGGTTAGCTCATATCTCTGCATCCTAGATCAGAGAGTCGAGCTGGTGGTGTGCATCTTTCCCCCTTCTCCCAGATACCCCTAGACGAGTAGAACCAGCCGTGAAGAGAGGGGAGAAGCTGGGGAAGGATCGCTACATTAGTTTCACCTTTTAAGTTGCATTAGTGAAATAAATGAACTTTTGCACGATTTTCGAGTATCACCTGTATACCCAGTGAAGTGAACAGCCTCAGACTAATCACAGAGATTAAACAAATCTCCCTACATAAGTTATACATGTATATCTGCTGTCTTCATCTTTATATACTGGTTAAAAAGTGCACATCATGTTAGGAGACTTTGCCCTCATACACACGGCCGAGATTCTCGTTGAAAAAAACATGTCGTTTTTTTCGACGAGATTCTTGGGCAAGAAACTTGTCCCGGCCAAGTGTACACACGCTCGTTTCAAAGAACCCGCGGTTCTTTGAATGGAGCGTACGCGGTGACGTCATCGACTACGACGAGCATGCGCTCGTCACATTCGATGCCGTCGCCGCCATCTTGGTCTACCCTACGTATGCCTAGGAAGCTACCGCGCATGCGTCGAATTCATTTCGAACATGCGCGGGCTTCCGGGAGGACAGGTAAGTGTACACACACTCACTTTTCTCGTCGAGAAACATGCCGACGAGAATCTCGACGAGAAAATATAGAGCAGGTTCTCTATTTTCTCGTCGAGGTTTCTTGTCGGTTTTCTCGACGAGAAACCCGATAGCCGCGTACACACGACCGATTTACTCGGCAAGACCTCTCTGCCAGCAAGTTTCTTGCTGGTTCTTGCCGAGAAAATCGGCCGTGTGTACGAGGCCTTTCTCTTTCTGTTCAACACTGCAGTAAAGTCTGGGCATGCAGCCAAGACAGTTGATTGGAGGAAAGGCACACACCCCCTATCCTCATAGGTAGAGTCTTTCAGCTCTGTTTGTTGAATCGTTCAGCTCAGTGCCAATCTATTTATAGCATCCTCCCCAACACAAAAATCCGGCTGCTTTTATCATAGAAATTTTCAGAGCTGATCAGGCTGATACACAAGAATGGAGCAGGGGAGAGCTATGGGGCATAGTGCTTTAAAGAGAGATAACAAAACACTGCAGATATATGCGCCCAGCTCATATTTCATGAATCGGGTTTACATCCACTTTATAATAAAAAAGAGGTTATACTTACCCACTCAGTGCAAGGATATTGCACAACGAAGATAGAGGAGTGGTGCTGCAGCCGAGACAGCGCTGGTAAGAGGAATCAGGTAGGTGCTTAGAGATGAGGGAGGTAGAGAGTTAGTGGGAGGTTTGTTACCCTAATGCCGGATTTCATTAGGCCCCTTTCATACAGGGTGGACTCCATTGAGATCAGCAGGAGATTTGTCTGCCGATCCCCTACTTATCAGAGCTGAGCCACCCAGCTCAATGGGTGGTTGGGTGTCAACAGGCTCCACTGGCCTTTTACGCCAGAATGCCCCCTTATCTGATCAGCCTTAAAGAAGGATGATGGATCCTCTTCCAATTTTTAGTTTTTAGAGGACTGAGGAAAGGCGGATGTAAACAAACATAAAACGGGAGGATATACCGCGCTGAAATACAGGAAAGTGAAAAAAGAGGGACTGCAGCGATTACCTAGGAGATATAATCCAAGTAGCAACAAAGAAAATATATAAATTCACGCTAATCAATTTTTTTTAAAATATATTGAATAATATGCTTGTAGTGTTGTGACACACTAAACAATAAAAAAGTAATAGGTGTTTATAACAACAAAAGTGACAAATAGTACATAATCGGTATAAAAGCAAACAAAACTGGGGACTGAGGCCTCGTACACACGGCTGAGATTCTCGTCGAAAAAAACATGTCGTTTTTTTCGACGAGATTCCTGGACAAGAAAATTGTCCCGGACGAGTGTACACACGCTCGTTTCAAAGAACCCGCGGTTCTTTGAATGGAGCGTACGCGGTGACGTCATCGACTACGACGAGCATGCGCTCGTCACATTCGATGCCGTCGCCGCCATCTTGGTATACCCTACGTATGCCTAGGAAGCTACCGCGCATGCGTCGAATTCATTTCAAACATGCGCGGGCTTCCCGGCGGACAGGTAAGTGTACACACACTCACTTTTCTCGTCGAGAAACAGGCTGACGAGAATCTCGACGAGAAAATAGAGAGCAGGTTCTCTATTTTCTCGTCGAGGTTACTTGTCGGTTTTCTCGACGAGAAACCCGATAGCCGCGTACACACAACCGATTTACTCGGCAAGACATCTCTGCCAGCAAGTTTCTTGCTGGTTCTTGCCGAGAAAATCGGTCGTGTGTACGAGGCTTCAGTCCTTTGAATAGTAAAGTCCAAAAAAAGCAGATATGAATTCTCCACCACCAAGTGATTTGATACACCACACACGGTAGTCTGAGACTCTTACCGAATCGTTGGGACCACCTAGGTGCTACAAGCATATTATTCAATATATTTTAACATTTTGGATTAGCGTGATTTTATATATTATGGATGTAAACAAACACACATCCATTTACACCCGCTGGTCCATAGGGGTGAATGAACCATCCGATCAGGTCCATCTGAAAAACTGACAGGCCTTATGCCTCGTACACGCGATCAGTTTTTCCAATGGGAGAACCGCGGGGGGGGGGGGGGGGGGGTTTCAGCAGGAAAACAGCTGAAATTTGTCTTGCATAATCTAATCTTTTCTGAAATTCCAAACGTCAAGAACGTGGTGACGTACAAGACATACGACGAGCCAAGATCAATGAAGTTCAATAGGCAGTTCGGCTCTTCTGTTTGATTGTGAGCATGCGCTGGTTTTTTCGCGTCGTAATTGCATACAGACGAGCGTGATTCCCGATAGGAATTTTTCCTGTCACGAAAATTGAGATCCTGCTCTCAATCTTTTCTTGGCAGGAATTCTCACAGAAAAAGTGTGATGGAGCATACACACGGTCAGAATTCCTGACAAAAAGCTCACATCGCACTTTTCTTGTCGGGAAAACTGATCGTGTGTACGAGGCATTAGAGTAAAAAACAGACTTTAAAACCACTTTAAATTGCTTAAAGGGGTTGTAAAAGTACTTTTTTTTTTTTCTAAATAGCTTCCTTTACCTTAGTGCAGTCCTCCTTCACTTACCTTATCCTTCGATTTTGCTTTTAAATGTCCTTATTTCTTCTGAGAAATCCTCACTTCCTGTTCTTCTGTCTGTAACTCCACACAGTAATGCAAGGCTTTCTTCCTGGTGTGAAGTGTCGTGCTCGTCCCCTCCCTTGGACTACAGGAGAGTCAGGACACCCACTAACACACAGCTCCTTTCTCTATCTGCAACGTAGAGAGCATCCTGACTCTCCTGTAGTCCAAGGGACAGTGTTGTTCATCTTACGTTAAAAAAGTAATTACCGTAGTTACAGTTACAAATTACTTCTTCCAAAAAGTAATGGAGTTACTCACTCAGTTACTACATTGAAAAAGTATTTAGTTACTCAGCAAAGTAACTATATTGGTTATATTATATATACACGGGGGGCGGGGGCGGGGCGGTAGAAGGATGATATACGTATATAATTTTTTCAGTGTATAAAAATAATAGGAGGGATAACAATAATTAATATTGGTACTGTGCCCCATGCCTCACTGTGCCCATGCTTCACTGTGCCTCACTGTGCCCCATGCCTCACTGTGCCCCATGCCTCACTGTGCCCATCCCTCACTGTGCCCATCCCTCACTGTGCCCATCCCTCACTGTGCCCCATGCCTCACTGTCCATGCCTCACTGTGCCCCATGCCTCACTGTGCCCCATGCCTCACTGTGCCCCATGCTTCACTGTGCCCCATGCTTCACTGTGCCCCATGCCTCACTGTGCCCCATGCCTCACTGTGCCTCACTGTGCCCCATGCCTCACTGTGCCTCACTGTGCCCAATGCCTCACTGTGCCCCATGCCTCACTGTGCCCCATGCCTCACTGTGCCCCATGCCTCACTGTGCCTCACTGTGCCCGTGCCTCACTGTGCCCCATGCCTCACTGTGCCCCATGCCTCACTGTGCCCGTGCCTCACTGTGCCCCATGCCTCACTGTGCCCCATGCCTCACTGTGCCCATGCCTCACTGTGCCCAATGCCTCAATGTGCCCAAGTCTCAGTCACTGTGCCCGCCATGTACAGTACCTAAGATCGGCGGCGTCCCAAAGCCGCGCCTCCTCCAGTCCTCCTCGTCTGTGATAGGCGGAACACTCAATTTCCCAGCATTCAGTGTTCCGCCTATCATGGACATCCGCTCATCCTCATAAAACAGACAAGGATGAGAGGATGTCCGTGATAGGCTGAACACTGCCTCCTGTGAAATTGAGTGTTCCGCCTATCACAGGCGACGAAGACTCGGGAGGCGCGGCTTTTGAAAACTGCAATGACCACTGTCTGTCTGCATGACACGCTGATCAGGTAGGCAGACGGCGGCTTGCAGTTAGTTAAATGTTAAATTTACATCTACTCGCGGCAGCTGCGGCGAGTAGATGTAATTAGGGTAACGCCGCCCAAGTAATGGGAACGGCGGTGCCACGAGGGTAAGAGTAATCAGTTAGATTACTCGTTACCCCAAAAAGTGGCTACGTTACCTAACGCTGTTTATTTAAACGGCGTTAGTTACAACACTGCCAAGGGAGGGGGGGGCACGACACTCCACACCAGGAAGAAAGCCTCCCATTACTGTGTGGAGTTACAGACAGAAGAACAGGAAGTGAGGATTGAGGTAAGTAAAGGAGGACTGCACTAAGGTAAAGGAAGCTATTTAGGAAAAAAAAATTGTACCTTTACAACCCCTATAATGTTGAGTTGTCTGCGGACCTACTGTTGCCATTATGAAGAATTTATTTTCTCTATGTTGTATTTGCCTAATTTTATATTGACAATGCAACAGGAGGAGCTGTAAGACACAGAGGTGGCCAGGAACTCCCAAATCTCCCAGGTGGACCGGTGGTACTCGATTTATGGCCCAAAGATTTCACTAATGGTGTATCAGAAACATATAGAAGTCTAGAGCAGCCTTTCTCTAATTTGTTTTTACAGGTCTCAGGGAACTCCTTAAAGCGGAGTTCCACCCAAAAGTGGAACTTCCGCTTAAACCACTCCTCGCCCCCTTACATGCCACATTTGGCATGTCATTTTTTTTGGGGGGGGGAGTGGGGGCTTCAGTATGAGTGGGACTTCCTGTCCCACTTCCTCCTTCCACCCAGGGACCGCTTAGGCGACTCGTCATATCGCCTAAGGCAGCCCCTCCCTGTAGCCGATCACCTGGGACCTGGTCCCAGGCGGTCGCCTGTCCACTCAGATTGTGTAGCGCCGCTCGCGCATGCGCAGTGAGTGCCCGGCCGTGAAGCCGAAAGCTGTCATGGCTGGGTGCCCACAGTTAGAATGGAGAGAGGGGGGGAGAGGAGCGACGCTCCATTCGGCCGCGTCGCTGGACAGTGGAACAGGTGAGTGTCTGTTTATTAAAAGCCAGCAGCTACACTTTTTGTAGATGCTGACTTTTAATAAACATAAAAAAGGCTGGAACTCCCCTTTAAGCTGCCCATACCCTGCTAAAATTTCAGTTGGTTCTTGCTAGTTTACTCAAAATTCAAGCAGCATATGGCCAGCTTAACCGCTTCCGGACCAGCCGTCGCAGTTATACTGCGGCAGGCTGGCTCCCCTGCGCGAGCCATCATAGCTGTACCTCGGCTCTTTCAGACGCCTCCAGCAGCGCATGCGTGCCCGAAGCGTGTCCTCGGAGCTGATACAAGTGCCCGACAGTCTGGATGACCGATGGGCACCCGCGATTGCGCGTTACAGAACGAGAACGGGGATGTGTTTGTGTAAACTGATCTCTCTCATCCCCCCTACAGTTAGAACACACGCTAGGGAACACAGTTAACCCCTTAATCGACCCCCTAGTGTTAACCCCTTCCCTGCCAGTGTCATTTATACAGTAATCAATTCATTTTTATAGCTCTGATCGCTCTATAAATGTCAATGGTCCCAAAAATGTGTCAAAAGTGTCCTATGTGCGCAATATCGCAGTCCCGATAAAAATCGCTGATCGCCGCCATTACTAGTAAAAAAAATAATAATAATAAAAATGTCATAAATCTTTCCCCTATTTTGTAGACGCTATAACTTTTGCGCAATAACTTTTGCGCAAACCAATCAATATACACTTATATTTACCAAAAATATGTAGAAAAATACATATCGGCCTATACTGAGGAAAAAAATTGGGATATTTATTACAGCAAAAAGTAAAAAATATATTTATTTATTTTCAAAATTGTCGCTCTATTTTTGTTTATAGCGCAAAAAATAAAAACCGCAGAGGTGATCAAATACCACCAAAAGAAAGCTCTATTTGTGAGAAAAAAAAAGGACAATTTTGTTTGGGTGCAACGTTACATGACTGCGCAATTGTTAGTTAAAGCGACGCAGCGCCGTATCGCAAAAAATGGCCTGGTCATTGAGCAGCCAAATCTTTCGTGGCTGAAGTGGTTAATGAGTTCCCTGAGACCTGAAAGTTTGAGTTTGTTGTGTTCCTGATTCTGCGGGTTAGCTTAAAGCCTCGTACACACGATCGGATTTTCATCGGACAAAGCCGTGGAATTTTGTGCGAAGGGCATTGGCCGTGAACTTGTATTGCATACAAATGACAAAACGTTGTTGGCCAACATACACGAAACAAGGTGGTTTTTCAGCTCTTTAGCGCCACCCTTTGGGCAACTTCTGCTAATGTTGTGTTATGGTGAGCATTGGTTCGGAGCATGAGTGTTTGTACTTTTTTTTTTTTTTTTATAATTATTTTTATTGAAGTTTTCCAACACCTACAGTTATAAAAAAGGAGCATGTACAGTGGATAATACAATTTGCAATGTGAACCCAGCGATATAATGCATAGCCATGGAAGGGTACATCAGCACCGCCCAAGTAAAATCAAGGAGGGCATCCGCTATGATAAAAACCACTAGACAACAAAGATAAATCATAAGTCAATGGAGGAAAGGGAAGGTAGAAGAGCAAGGCAAGACCTTGACACAATGACCTGGTTCACCCTGAACTCATAAAGCTGTTTCAGGCTCATCTAACCAATTGCGCCAGACCTTGTCATATTTCAGTGAGCAGCCCCGATTAGCAAAAGTATCTTTGTATAAAGGAAGGCTGCTATTCACCAAGTGTTTCCATTGCGCCAAAGAGGGGGGGGCAGGCTTCCTCCACTGCATAGCGATGTTCTTACGGGCATAGAAAAGCAGCAAGGTAATTAGCGTGCGCTTGGCAGAGGACGGTACAATGGTCTCAATGAGCCCCAAAAGGCACACCTCCATTGTCAAGGGCACAGCGACTAAGGCAACTCTGTTAACCAGATCCAACACCCCAACCCAATATTGCTGAACCCCTGAACAACGCCAGAAGATATGGGAGAAGTCGCCAGGTGAGGCGCCGCATCTCCAACACTCTGAGGAATGAGCAGGGTCCATCTTATGAAGTCTGTGTGGGGTGAAATAAGCCCTATGAACTATCTTGTATTGTACTAACCTATCACGCATGGAGACTAGGGAGTTGAAGGGGAGGTCCCACACATCATCCCAGTCATCATTATCCAACGTGGGGATATCAGACTGCCATTTATTCCAGAGTTTGTTCAGAGGTGGAAGAGACACAAAGATCAAGTACGAATAAAGATGCGAGGTGGGCTTTTCTTCACAACTCAATCTAAGTGTCTTCTCCAGTTCCGACTGGGCCATAATGCACGGAGATTGCGAAAACTGCGCCGCAAATGCATGGGCCAGTTGAAGGTATCTGAATAGGAAATGGTTGGGGAGGTTGTATTGGGAGGAGAGGTGTGAGAAAGGGAGTAAGGAGTTTTGAGATACTATGTGTGACACTAGCTTGATACCGTATTTTGTCCATGCGTAGGGGTCTGGGATTTTGTAAATTTGGGATAAACTGGGGTTCAACCAGATAGGGGCGTTGGGGGAGATTTCAGCCTGTTTACATTTCTCAATGGCTAATCCCGTCCGCCATGCCCGCAGGGTGGTAAGCATAGAAGGGGTCAAAGGATAAGGGGCACGAGGGCCCCTAAAAAGTAGTAGTTGAAGAGCTTCCAGCGAACCGACCACTGTTGCTTCCAGCACAGTCGACGAGTTCGTTCTGTCCGGCTGTAGCCACCATGCCGCTGTCACCAACTGCGCGGAGAGGTAGTACTTATAGCAGTCCGGGAATGCCATGCCACCCTGCGTTCGTGGCCTCATTAAAGTCGTCAGTCGATATCTGGGAGGAAAGGGGCCCCACAAGAAGGAAGAAAAAATGGAGTTAAATTTTTAAAAAAAGGACTTGGGCACCCATTGTGGGGAGTGACGGAAAAGATATGTTAGTTTGGGAATAATCTTCATTTTTATGAGATTAACTCGCCCCCATAATGACAGGGGCAGGTTACTCCAGGATTTGTGTTTCGCTTGGGACTCTAAAAGTACTGGGGTAAGATTTAAAGATATAAAGTCCGAGGCTGAACTGGAGACATGTACCCCTAAGTATTTAAAGGAATCTACCCACAGGAGGGGGCTATCAGGAGGGGATGTGGATCTGGCCGCTGGATCAATTGGTAATAGGAGGGATTTGGACCAATTTACTCTAAGACCGGTGACCTCAGCAAAGGTGTCCAGAACATTTAGCGCTCCCTGCAGTGACGGGCCGGCATCATTCAGGAAGAGCAGCATGTCATCCGCGTACAGGGCTACCCTCTCCTCCAGAAACCCGAGTCGGAGACCCTTAATGTGCGGTGAGGTGCGAACTGCCTCCGCCACCGGCTCGATAGCAAGGGCAAACAAAGCCGGAGAGAGAGAGGGAAGCCCTGCCTTGTTCCCCTGGTGAGCCCGAAGGGGACAGATAGTCCACCCCCCAAGCGCACCGAGGAAGTGGGGCATTTGTAAATCACCTGGAGCCACCTGATGAACAACAGAGGAAACCCCATTCTGCGTAAGGTTTCCCATAAGAAGGGCCATTCGACCGTATCGAAGGCCTTTTCCATGTCTAGAGAGGCCACTGCTCGAGATCACTTATGGAGGTGGTGAGCGTGTATGTTAGTGAATAGCCTTCTGAGATTAACATCTGTGGACCTACGGGGCATGAAACCCGTCTGGTCTGGGTCTATCACCGAAGGTAGCATGGGATACAATCGAAGGGCCAGAAGTTTAGTCAGAATTTTAAAGTCAGAATTAAGTAGTGCAATAGGACGATACGAAGCACAGGAAGTGGGGTCCTTGGGGGCCTTATATATCAGTGTCAAGTAGGCATGGTACATCGATCCAGGCAGACCACCGTCTGCCAGACATACAGTATACAATTGTGCCAACAGGGGTGCCAAAAGTTCCACATGAGCTCTATAAAAGTCTATCGGAAGCCCATCTGGCCCTGGCGCCTTGCCGGGGGGGAAGGACCGAATAGCCTTTATGACCTCAGAGACCGTAAAAGGTTGGACCAAAGTCTCTTTCGTGGTCAGAGAGCCAGCCAAGCGCCAACGGATCCAACAAGCCGTTCAGCGACTCTGGCTGAAACTGAGGGCAGACCGGACGAGTATAAAGTGCCATAAAAGGAGTTGAACGTCTGCAGGATATCAGGGGGGGAGGACACCGTCCCGCCCCCCGGGGTCTGTAAGGTAGATACAAGGGTAAGGGGTTGGTCGTGTTGTGCCATCATGGCCAGCAGGCGGCCATTTCGGTCACCTTGTTCAAAGGCCCTCTGTTTACCCCTATAGGACTCGAGTCGCGTGACCTCAGCCAGGTGTAACTGCAGTTTCCTCCGAGCCGCCATCAGCAGGTCAAAGTGAACAGGGGTGGGGTCATCACTATATGTAGCAGTGTGGTCATCAACAGCCTTCTGCAGCTCCATAGTCGCTGCCGATTGTTGTTTTTTAATGTTAGCAATAGAAGAAATATACTGTCCCCTCGTGAAGGCTTTAAAGGCATCCCAGACAATGTCTGGAGAAGAGGAGTCTTTATTATTTTCCCAAAACTCAGACAGCAGGGGCGGGAGTTTGTCAGCAATGTCAGGATGAGAGACCCATTGTGTGCCCAACCTCCAGAGCGCAGTGCTCCGGGAAGCCGGGGAGCGAAGCACCACCACCAGGGGACTATGATCCGACAGCCCGCTAGACAGATAGGACGTCTCCAGAACATCCGCTAACAGTGCAGGGTTGGAGAAGGCCAGGTCTATCCGCGACGCAGTCTTATAGGATGCCGAAAAACATGAATAGGCCCTTGTGGTAGGGTGTCTCCACCTCCAGACCTCTACCAGCCCCACCGCCTGAGCCCAGGCAGAGAGGTCCATACACTGTTTCTTAGGCGGGGTAGGTCTATCTAGTTCAGGTGATAAAATGGCATTGAAGTCTCCCATGACGAGCACCCTCCCCGGGCAGAAAGGTGAAATCTTTTCCAGAACCTCATACAATAAAGCGGATGAAAACGGGGGAGGGATGTACACATTAATAACAATATATCTGACAGACCATAGCGTGAACACCACTATTGCAAATTTCCCCTGTGGATCAGTACGGATCTCCTCGATAACACAGGGGAAATTCTTGTGAATAAGGACCGATACACCTCTGGCGTATGTGGAATACGTGGCATGTATCGCTTGCTGTATCCACGGGTTTTTGAGAGTCAAAATCTTACTGCCTATGAGGTGAGTCTCCTGGAGGAGAATAAGCTGTGGGGAGTGAGATTTTAAGTATTGGAATAAAAGGGCTCGCTTGAATTTAGAGTTAAGACCCCTGACATTCCAGGAAAGGACGGTGAAGGAGTCAGCTAATTGACTAGCCATCGGGCGATGGGGAAAAATAATTGAAGAGATACCCTAAGGGGTATGTACGGGTGCACCCCATGAGCAGCAAGATCCCGGTCACATTGCAGAAAATACTGACAGTACTTAGGCATAACACAAAACATAAATAGACAAATAAGAAATAAAAAAACATAAGAACAAAGGGACAACTAAATCCCTAATCAAACTTCCCAGGCACAAGTGCCTATCCTACTATGTCCCAGCCTTCCCCCTAAAAGGGGGGAGGGTCGGGGAATAGTTTTTACCCCCAAAAAAAACCTTGAATAAAGAGTGCTAGTTAACCCCTAAACTGGGGCCCTACACTTCTGGTAGTAGTTCATCCACTCTGGCGACGGGCAGAGTCTCTTCCGTCTCGTAAGAATCGGGAGCAGAGGGACGAGGGATATCAATCCCACAAACCAGTAACAACAAAGTGAGCGAAGAACAAAGTCCGCGACTCAAGAAGCGGCATCAAAAAAAATAAAAAATCGAAAAACAAAGGGCAAACAAAAACACGTGGGGGTCTCGTGTAAAGGTACATTTGAGGTAACTCCGGTGGTTGAATAAAGTATAGAAGGATAGAGCGAACAAGGATGTGGAAGATCCGTGCATCAGAAGAATCAGTGAGAAGAACCCTTCAACGCAAGTTGGTCAGCCAGTCGTCAGCGTCCGCTGGGTTGTCAAAGAAGCGGACCGCCCCATCATGTTGGACTCGCAAGCGGCTTGGATAAAGCATGCCATACTTAATGTTCTTATCTCTGAGACATTTGCGGACATCATTAAAGGTTTTTCTCTTTCTCTGCAAATCCGCCGAAAAGTCAGGGAAAAGGAGGACAGAGGAGTTGCAATATTTGAGCGTGGGATGTTGGCGAGCTTCCGCGAGAATTCTGTCTCTGTCCCGATAGTTAAGGAAGCGGACTAAAAAGGGCCTGGGGGGTTTTCCCGGGATGGCTCGGCCCGTGGGCACCTGGTGGGCCCTCTCCACCATGTAAGTAGGGGGAACGTCGGTAAGGCCCAGGAGATTTTTAAAGAACTCCTCCGCAAATACCGCAGGGTGGTCCCCCTCTTCCAACTCAGGCAGACCCAGGACCCTGACATTATTGCGCCTCAGCCTGTTCTCGGCATCGTACGACTTTGCGACAAGGGACTGTACTGTGCGCTGCAGCTCGGCAATAGAGGCGGCATGGGAGGCCGTAAGATCTTCGGTAACTGACACTCTAGTCTCGGTTTCGGACATTCTACCCCTCATTTTGTCAAGGTCGTTTCGTATGAGGTTACACTCTTCAGCGAGGTGGTCGATGCGCACCAGCAGCGAGGTCTTACTCTGCTCTATCGCAGCGAGGATCATAGCTGTACCATCCTGAGCCAGTGGGGCTGGCCCCTCTGCCAGTGGAGCTTCAAGGGGATCCATTTCTAAATCGGCCAGCAAGGCCCGAAGCCGACCCACAAGTGTGGGATCAGATTGTGGGGAAGATGGCGGTTGCAACCGGGGTGGTGCGTTGGCCTTTGCGGCTTTAGAGGACCCCCTCCCTTTACTGGAGGAGGAGGGCATCTGACAGTCAACCAGGGGGGCCCACTTTACAGGAGATTCGTCCGTGTTCAGATGGGCACCCAGGAGGCAGGTAAGGGGCGACCCAGGCCGACGGCAGGTGCTGAGGCACAGGAGGGTATATGCCAAACAGGCCGTCAGCGTCCGCCAACAGCCCGGACTTCACAGTAGGCACCAGGCAGAGACAGCCCACCGGCTGGGCAGGCCGTCAGTGATTACCAGCAACCCCCCACCCCACAGCAGACGAATAGGTAGGGATAAGGTGGTAAGGGTGTAAAGCTGGGACCAGGGCAGCAAGACTGAGGCAGAGGGGTGACAGGGGACCTGAGAAGTTGGGTTCCAGGAGCAACACTACCGACACAGATTGAGCAGTCTCAGTGTTGCAGCACCCCAGGTCCTGACAGGGGTGGCCGGGTGTGAGGAGATAGGTGATCCGCGCTGTAGCGCTCGTCGATGTCGGCCGCGGTGCACCTCCGGCGGGACGTCAGTTCAGGAAACACCGGTGCTTCGCAGGCCACACTAGGCCGCACCAGGCCGCGTCCTCCACGGACCCCTCCAGCAGCCAGGCGGACCTCCGGATCGTGCCAGGAAGGTGGATGGGCAGGCAGACGTGGTCGGAGGACAGTCTCTTACCTCCAGGCAAGCTGGGATCGGGCCTCCTCAGAACAGCACAGGCCGGAAAGATGGCGGCGGCCGCAGGAGTGTGGAAAGTCTGGCGTGTAGGCGATCCGGGCAGAGAGTCTCCGCAATGTCGGCCCAGGATGAGACAGGGGACACAGGGGAATAAGCTGGCACGAGTGATTATTCGATTTAGGCAAGTATATGCATGGATGGCAGAGGATTTGAATCAGGATACCCGGAGCTTCTCAGATACACGTCCGCCGCCTCTCACATCAGGACACGCCCCGAGTGTTTGTACTTTGGATTTTTTCCGACGGACTTGTGTACACACGATCGGATAATCCGACGGCACACATTTGTTGTCGGAAAATTTTAAAGCATGCTATCCCACATGCTTTAGTCATCTATTATATCCTGCGGGTTTGGATGAGTTTTCAGAAAGAGCACCACACCCGCAAGATATAATAGAACTCTTTGACAAAGCAACGCTAACCCGCAGGAAAGCTGCAGGTGCACGGTAAATCACAGCACATCATTGTAAAAGCAGCCTTATAGGGGGCTCAGGACAGTAAAGGCTCATTTACATTTGAGGATTGGGGGACAGTAAAACCCCATTGTTGAGACATGTTTTTTACCTCCCCCACCTCAACTTGAGCCTGGTACACACTTATAGTTTTGTTTTTGTGAACGAAAAAAACAGAGTTTAGGAGGAACAATCCGATGTTAGCACAGCCATCTCCCCCGCTGTTCTACTGCGTTCTGACGGGGGGGGGGGGGGCATACCTACCAGAACTCACTGGTCAGTGCTCTCAGCCATTGGTGCCGATCGACAGCCTTTTTTTGGTCATGCCCCTTCAACAGAAGCCAGCTTCTGTCAGACTGGTTGCCGTACACACGGGCCATATGTCAGACAATTTCTATTGAACAAGCCAATGCTGCCCAATGTTCGGCCCTATGTGTACGGCCCTTTGACAGGAGAGGTGGCAGGGTGGCATATACAGGAACCAATTCTTTCAATGTTTCTCCTGCAACCGCTGAAATAGACATAGAGTCACACTAGTGCCATTCACTCTCTCTTTTTGTGATTGATTAAGGCTGGATTCACACCTATCCATTTTTTATGCTTTTTGCATTTTGCACTACAGAACGTGTTCCATAGGAAACCATGTTAAATGGACTGTAGTGCAAATCTGCAAAATGCACTAAAAATGCCATAGGTGTGAATCCAGCCTAAATAGTGGGTAAACATCCATTGGTCACATGGAAAATGAGGATCCTGATTGTTGCTTAAAATCTTCATTATGCTATTTAAAACAAAAGAATGCAAAATTCTGAACCATTTAATTTAATTTTGACCTGCAACTGGTTACTTAATTTAACCACACTCTTCAAAAAGGTTGTGCAGTGCACCCTTGGTATATGGTATACTTTGCATATACATGTAGCATGCCTCCCAACTTTCACATTGTCCACTGCGGGACTTTAATTTTTCTCCCGAAGTTGTTGAGCGGGGGGGGGGGGGGTATCGCGAATACAACACACAAGCCCGCCCGCCCAACTCACCTGCTTTTCGCTGCCGCTCTGGCACGCTGGAGGTTCGTCGCGGGTCGCGGAAGTGTGACGTGACGAGGGGGGGGGGGGGCTCGGAAGGACTGTGCGGGAAAACAGTGTCCCGCACGGGTACGCGGGAAGAAGATGTCCCTGCGGGAGAAACCCGCAGAATCCGGGCGGGTTGGGAGGTATGCATGTAGCACTACCCCCGTAGGAGCTGCTGGTTTAGATTTGGGCCTGCCGTTACCTTACTGTTCCGTATGCTCGTCTCAGGGGTTCTCCTTGAAGAGTTGTCCAGAAGAAGTTTGCACCAACACAAAGTCACTTCCAAGGGTTTTATTGAATAAAGTTTCCAACAGAGGGGGTTGAAGGGATGGGGAGGACTCAGGTGCCTTAGTTGCAGATCACAGGAACTTTCCAAGGTCCAGAGGAACAACTGTTTCCACGCTGGACTCAGCAAACATCGGATAGGCCCAATCTCACCGGCCTAGCAACCGATGCGTAGCTCGATCACATATAGTCTCTGCCACAGACTTGGTGTAAATAGAACAGTCTCTGCCACAGACTTGGTGTAAATAGAACAGTCTCTGCCACAGACTTGGTGTAACCCTTCCCTGGGTTACCTTCTGAATAAAGAACACAGCTCTCAGTGCCAGGATCTTCCAGCCGTTCCGGCAGCACTGTGAGGTAGATTATGATCCAGATACATCCTCCAATTGAGTCCTCAATTGCTAGGTCCCTTCCAACAGGCAAGGCGACACAGGATCATACCCGGATCAGTAGGCCCCCAGTAACTTCTGGGCCTACATCTCAGTAACAGAGCCTCGGGCCAACGTGGCCCGAGGCAGAAACTGCCAGCACTTCCCTGAGGCCATGAGGGCCCTCAGGTCGATATCGGGTGGGTGGTGCCCACCACCAACGAACGACGACCCCCAACTCTCTCTCCACCCTAATGGTGTCTGTCACTTAAGTACCCTCTCCCAGCATGCACAGCGGGTTCACCACGCCCCCTGGGCTGCTGCTGAGAAAGAGATACCCAATACGTCCAGCCCATTGCTTTTCCTATCCTGACCAGTGGTGACAGCTACACCCACTGTCAGGAGGAAAATCATGCAACCAGCTGAACTGAAACAGAGCATAATTTGTAACACAATCCTTCTGAGCCAAACTATTGCTCAGACAACTATAATTTTAACACATTTAAGACTATAAAAGAAACAGTGAAATGTGTAATGTTCCTTACATTGATTATCAGTGATGTGCCCCTTACACCAGTGGTGAGTGGTGAGGTCCTCTTGGGTTGGTGGTTATTTGGAAAGGCCCACCTTACTTTAGTGGTCAGTGGAAAGAGTGTAAAAAATCATTGGTAATGGTATCAGTGGTTACATATCTAATGCCGCGTACACACGGCCGTTTTTCCCGTCGAAAAAAACGAAATTTTTCCCATTCGACGAGAAAAACGATAGTCTGTGGGCTTTCTGTCGTTTTTTTCGACGAGAAAAACGGCATTAAAAACGACGAGAAAAATTAGAACATGTTCTAATTTTTCTCGTCGTTTTTTTTCGACGTTTTCCGCGGCAGTGTTTCCCATAGGGAAACACTGGGAAACACTGCCGCGGAGCCCACACACGGTCGTTTTTTTCGACCAAAAAAAAAATGACATTTAAAACGGCCGTGTGTGAGGGGAACAAGCTGTTCCTCGTTTTTAACGTCGATTTTTTCGACGGTGTTTTCACCGTCGAAAAAATCGATCGTGTGTACGCGGCATGAGAGGCAAAAAGTGCTTATTAAGCCCCGTACACACGATCGGACTTTTGGCCAACAAACTTCATTTTGAGCAAGTTGGACCAACAATCCGACCGTGTGTACGCTCCATCGATTGTTTTCATCGGACAAAAGTTGGGTCTGCAAACGGACAAACTTTTGCCCAACAAAAGTCCGATGGAGCAAAGTCCGACCGTGTGTACAGAAAACCATCGGACTTTTGTCCGATGGACAAAACAACTAATGTTAAAATCAACCAACAATAGCAGAAGTTGACCAAAGGGTGGCGGTAAAGAGCAGAAAAGAGCAGAAAAACCACGTGATGTTGCAAAAAGTTTTGGGAAAGTTTGCAGAAAAGTCCGAGCGTGTGTATGCTATGGGTGTTCCTGACCAACTCCGTTCGGACAAAAAAACACGGAAAAGTCAGATCGAAGTCCGACCGTGTGTAAGTTAGCCTGCAGTTTCCTGTAGACATGTGCGATTAGTTTCTTACGATCTTAAAATTCGTACGAATTTCCGGAAATTCTGTACGAAATACGAAATTTCGTTTACAAATTTCGGATCCAAAAGTGAAATATTCCTTTAAATTTCGTACCTAGGGGGTGTGTATGATATGCATGTAAAGTGGCGCATGTTTCCCGTGCTTAGAACTGTCCCTGCAAAAAATGTCATTTTTGACGGAAAAAAAGTCATTTAAACTCACTCGTGGCTATTAATGAATTGTCGGCTTTTATCAATACATAGAAAAGTCATTGATAAAAAATAAAAAAAAAGCGTGGGGGTCCCCCCAAATTCAATTACCAGGCCCTTCAGGTCTGGAATGGATATTAAGGGGAACCCCGCCGCAAATAAAAAAAAATGGCGTGCGGTTCCCCCTAAATATCCATACCAGGCCCTTCAGATCTGGCATGGATTTTAAGGGAAACTCCACCCCAAATTAAAAAAAAAATGGCGTGGAGTCCCCCCAAAAATCTATACCAGACCCTTATCCGAGCACGCAACCTGGCCGGCCGCAGGAAAAGAGGGGGGACAAGAGAGCGCCGCCCCCCCTCCTGAACTGTACCAGGCCACATGCCCTCAACATGGGGAGGATGTCCCCATGTTGATGGGGACAATGGCCTCATCCCCACAACCCTTGCCCGGTGGTTGTGGGGGTCTGCGGGCAGGGGGCTTATTGGAATCTGGAAGACCCCTTTAACAAAGGGGACCCCCAGATCCCGCCCCCCCTATGTGAATTGGTAAGGGGTACATTGTACCCCTACTATTTCACGAAGAAAGTGTCAAAAAATGTAAATAAAAACACACAAACACCTTGGAAACACCTTTTTTATCAATGACTTTTCTATGTATTGATAAAAGCCGACAATTCATTAATAGCCGCGAGTGAGTTTTAAATGACTTTTTTTCCGTCAAAAATGACATTTTGTGCAGGGACAGTTCTAAGCACGGGAAACATGCGCGACGTTTAAAATTTACGATTCGTACGAAATTCGTATTTCGTACGAATCTGAATTTAACTTCGTACACGAATTCCGAAATACAATTTTTTTTTTAATACAAATTTTTTGACGGCGCCCATGTCTAGTTTCCTGCCTGTGTATTCCTACCTCTTTTCTGTAGGGCTTTTTCTACCCTGATTCTTTTCACATGTGTGGTTTGTCTGTGCTCACCCGTGGGTGTCTCCTGCTATTCTGTGGGCTTTTATTTCCTTCCCTTCCAATCACTTCCCGCCCCGCCTCCTAGTTTGCTTGCCTATATAAGACATGTTCAGTGCAGCCCACATTGTCTGAGCAACTTCACAGCTTCTTGTGTATCCTATGCCTGTATACAGGGCTGGGGGGTGGTGCTGCTGCTGAATTCTTTTTCACATTTCAAGAAAGTTGTTGAGCGGGGGGGTGCTACAACAGAACAGAACATTGACGCCGATCACCGGAGGGGGGGGCCCCAGGACAGCTCGGGGCCCCAAGCAGTTGTTTTGTTTGCCTGTCCTGTTCCGACGGCCCAGCCTGTATAGGCAACAAAAAACAAATATATAGGTTCTATAAATTTGTTTTTTGTTGCCTATACAATCCCAATTTTTAGAGGTTTTCCACATTTTATAAACTTCCAGGGATGATGGCAACTACATGCTTTGATGTATGAGTTGACACAATTTAAAAAGCGTATCCTGTGCCTGACTGCCCGTGTCCCGACCCCGGCTTTGTTCACTTGCTGCCCGTCCTGACCTCAGCTTGTCTCCTGGATTTCCTGTTGTCTCTTGCTGTTTGTACTCTGCACACATGAGTGGTCTCTGCATCATCAGCTGGGTGTAGCTGGGGGGCGGTGATCTGGTTCCAGTTTGCTGCAAGTCCATAGTGAAGAAGCAGGCTGGGGCTTAGACTCCATGCCCTGGGGAACCATGGGTTGGTGATCTACAAGGGCTCACTACCACAGACGCTTGACACAGTGCCTATGCAAAAATCAATTTAGGACCAGTTCTTTGGAAAGAGGTGGGACACCAGTGGCGGCTGTTTTTTTTGGGGGGGGCAAACAACCACCCATCCCCCCAGAGTGGTACCGCTGTTTGCAGGTCGGTCCGGGCATTACCCCATCATGGCGGGTGGCAGGCAGCATGGTGCAGCGGCTTGGCTCAGAGTCCTCTCCTCCATGGCGGCTTCCAGCTCCTCCCCTCCTCCTCCTAGGTGTCAAATAGGATCGCCTGTCCTTTCAGCCAATCAGGTGACCGGTGTCAAAACCTGCTTCCTGATTGGCCAGGAGGAGGATCAGTGTTACAACAGCAAATATTGATTCACTGTTGTAACACACAGCCCCTCCGCATTGGAATCCAAGCGCCGGTGTCCTGAAAGGGGCCGGACGCATGGATAGGGGAGGTGGCGATGGACAGGGGGGGGCGCGCCCGTGCCCCCTAATGGAAGGGCCACCTCTGTGTGACACTTCTGTCTCCTGGTGGTGAAAGGTGATGAAAAGCTACATACAGTGGGGAAAATAATTATTTGTTCCCCTGCAGATTTTGCAAGTTTGCCCAATTACAAAGAAATTAGGAGTCTTCAATTTGTATAATATGTGTATTTGAATGATAGAGACAGAATATCAACCACAAATCCAGAAAAACACATAATACAAATGTTATAAATTGAGTTGCAGTTCAGTGAGTAAAATAAGTATTTGATCCCCAAGCAAAACATGACTTAGTACTTGGTGGAGAAATCGTTGTTGGTAAGCACAGAGGTAAGACGTTTCTTGTAGTTAGTGACCAGGTTTGCACACATCACAGGAGAGATTTTGGTCCATTCTTCTTTACACGTCTTCTCTAAATCCTTAAAAAAATTTTACTTACCAGAAATGGCGGTTGCTAGGCAGATCTTCCTAATCTGCCTCCTCCTAGTCTGTGGCTGGTCTTCATTCTTGTCCTCCTCACGTTGTCGTCTGGGACTGGGGCGCACTGTCTTCGGGGAACTGTGTGTATCCCAAAGAACAGACGCCAATTCATAAAGCGCTGCGCGACTCGCGCATGCGCAGAAGGAAACGGGGCATTGAAGCCGCTAGGCTCCACTGCCTGTTTCTCTTAGTGAGGATGGCGGCACCGGGACTGGCCACGAACGAGGGATCGGCCTCGGGGGGGGGGGCGACATTGCGGGTGCCTAGGACAGCTAAGTGTCCTTATTAAAAGTCAGCAGCTACAGCTGCTGACTTTTTAAAAAAAAAAAATCGTAGCTGGAACACCGCTTTAATGTTTCTTGGCTGGTGCTTGGCAACTCAGCTCCCTCCTTAAATTTTCTATAGGATTAATGTCTGGGGACTCCACGACCTTAATGTGCTTCTTCTTGAGCCACTCCTTTGTTGCCTTGGTGATATGTTTTGGGTCATTGTAATGCTGGAAGACCCATCCACGACCCATCTTCAGTGTTCTGGCTGAGGGAAGAAAATTCTCATCCAAGGATCTGAATAAATGACTTTCATAAACATATTGGAAGAAGCATTAGTACTATAAAAAGTTTAGTTAATATAGACTCATGTTATGCCCAGTAGATATACCACTACTAGAAATACCAGGACTTGGATAAAAGGGAACCTTCATAAATGTATTGGAGGAAGAATTAGTAACATAATGGTTTAATTAATTGTAGAATAATGTAGAGCAGTGGTTCTCAACCTGGGGTCGGGACCCCCTTGGGGGTCGAATGACGATTTGCCAGGGGTCACCGAATCCTCTCCCAGCTTGCTCTCCCAGCCTTTTTGCAGCCGCCCAGTAGGGCTGTTCCTGGAGCCCGCGGCCGCCAACTCAGCCTCTTCGCAGCCTCCCATTCAGTTCACAGCATGGCTGGGGGGGGGGGGGGGGCAGAGACTAGAGGTCAGATGACTGGTGAGGAATGTGAAGTGGGAGGGGCTGGAGGAGACCCTATTGCCTGATTTCAGCATAGGTGTCACTGCTGCGAGACACCAAAAAGTCGGAGACGCAGCCTGTGATTATAGTTGCCATTAAAAGTCCCCACTACAGTTCTCAGATCAGCAGATGACCTTGATCAAGAGCGCCCAAGTTGGCTGATCAGAACTCCCCCCAGTACTGCCACTGACCCCACCCCCCACCAGCACTGTCACTCATCCCAACTCCCTGCCAGCACTGACACTCATCCCAACTCCCTGCCAGCACTGACACTCATCCCGCCCCCCCCAACCAAGGAGTATGAGAAGGAATACAAATAGAGAATACATGGAAGGGAGAGGAAAAGAGGGGGGGGGGCAAAGAAAAAGAGAGAGAAAGAACAGGAAATACGGCTAGAGAGAGGGATGGGAAAAAAAATAAAGAAATTAGGATAGAGAGATAAAAGGGAAAGAAAAGATAACAAAGAGAAAGAGTGGTGCATCCTAAAATGTACCATAAGAGGTTTTAATAATGTACGAGTGGAAGGGACTCAGAGAGCGCTAAATGTCCGTGGGTTAGGGGCGCAAATTACTTGTCTTGCCTTGGGTGCTGACAACCCACGCTACGAAAATTATTTTACTGTTAGGGGTCCCCACAACTTTTTTCAAGGGGTCACAGTACTAGTAGGGTTGAGAACCACTGATGTAGAGTAATGTAGAGTAATATTTCATGCGTGGTATTAGATATTACTACTACTAGATATAGCAGGACCGAGATCTTTCATAGATAAATTGGAGGAAGTGATAGTACTCTACCAGTTGAGTCAATGTCATTTATTTCATGACCAGAAGTAGATAAACTACTACTAACTAGAATCTGGATAAATGAGAACCTTCATAGATGTATTGATGAAGTATTAGTATTGTGCTAGTTTACTATAGACTAATATTTCTTGCCTATGCAAGAGTCCCTTTAGGATGAGTGGGTGAGGAAGAGGTGGGACACATATGTCTCCTGGTGGTGGGAGGTGATGGAAAGCTACATAGATCCCTCTTCCTAGAGGTAGAGCAGGCAGTGCCTGGAGGGAGTGAGCAGGGGCTGTGTGTGTCTCAGGCACCAGCCATTGGAACCAGAAGCATCTACTATCAGATCTCTATGTGCAGAAGATCCTGATCTGCTCCTCATCTACCTCCAGGATTGTCCATTGTGAATCCAGATTGCACATTTTCTCTGCTGGTAACAATAGGGTTGTGGTGTCTCTCCCCATACAGACACCGCACTGCTGCATTTTATATGATCATCATTATCCTCAGCACCACCAGCAGCAGCAGCCGCCCCCTCCTCTCCTCCATCCACACACAGGGCTGTCGGGGTGTAGCATGGCAGCGGAGAGGAAACGGAATTGGAATAAAGAAGATGATCTGCCCGTCTACCTGGCCAGACCGGGCACCACTGCCCAGACCCCCCGGGTGAAGTACGGCGGCATGTTCGCCAACGTGGAGGGCGCCTATGAGAATAAGACCATTGACTTCGATGCGTACAGCGTGGGGAAGAAAGGGACCCGCACCCCGAGGAGCCAAAGCAGGCCGGACATGATGGACGGGGACAATTTCAGCGAAACGGCCAGCGATGTCAGCGAGATCTCCGGATCTGTCATCAGCTCCCCCGGGGAGAGGGACGACAGGACCCCCGGCATAGAGATCAAGTATTCCGGGGGCAACAAGGAGCTGCTGCAGGGCGAGGACAATGGCAAGGTAGAGTGACAGCTGGGAGAGGCTGGGGGGGGGGGGGGCTCTGCGCCATCACTGGGGCCCCGCACACTGACCTCAGGGGCCCATCATAGAGATCAGAGCACTGGGCTTCTCCTGGGGGGATCACAAGTCCCAGCATGGCCTGGCAGGATCATAGAGCATGCTGGGAGATGTAGTTTCCATATTGCTATCTATATTGATGTGATGCTTCAGGCCTTTCCTATGGCAATATACCCAATGCATATCTATCTATCTATCTATCTATCTATCTATCTATCTATCTATCTATCTATCTATCTGTCATCATCATTTAGTTTGTGTCTGGCTGTCCCTACATTAATGCATCCACCAGTTCATCTATCCATTGCTCCCCCCAGCCCCCCCCCCCACTCCTTCCTTCCTTCCTTCCTTCCTTCCTTCCTTCCTTCCTTCCTCCCTCCCATCCATTCACCCTCCCTCCCTCCATTCATTCATTTATCCATCCTTCCTTCCCTCCCTCCCTCCCTTCCATCCATTCATCCCTCCCTCCATTAATTTATCCTTCCTTCATTCATTTATACATCCATTCTTCCTTCCTTCCCTTCCTTCCATTCATCCCTCCCTCCATTAATTTATCCTTCCTTCCTTCCTTCATTCAATCATTCATTCATTCTTTCATTTATCCTTCCATCCATCCATCCTTCCGTCCCATCCATTCATCCCTTCATTAATTTATTCTTCCTTCCTTCCCATCCATTCATTCCTCCCTCCCATCCATTTATTTATCCTTCCTTCCTATCCATTCATCCCTCCCTCCCTCCATTCATTCATCCATCCTTCCTTCCCTCCCTTCCATCCATTCATCCCTCCCTCCATTAATTTATCCTTCCCTCATTCATTTATACATCCATTCTTCCTTCCTTCCCTTCCTTCCATTCATCCCTCCCTCCATTCATTTATCCTTCCTTCCTCCATTCAATCATTCATTCATTCTTTCATTTATCCTTCCATCATCCATCCTTCCGTCCCATCCATTCATCCCTTCATTCATTTATTCTTCCTTCCTTCCTTCCATCCTTCCTTCCCATCCATTCATTCCTCCCTCCCATCCATTTATTTATCCTTCCTTCCTATCCATTCATCCCTCCCTCCCTCCATTCATTCATTTATCCATCCTTCCTTCCCTCCCTTCCATCCATTCATCCCTCCCTCCATTAATTTATCCTTCCTTCATTCATTTATACATCCATTCTTCCTTCCTTCCATTCATCCCTCCCTCCATTCATTTATCCTTCCTTCCTTCCTCCATTCAATCATTCATTCATTCTTTCATTTATCCTTCCATCCATCTATCCATCCTTCCGTCCCATCCATTCATCCCTTCATTAATTTATTCTTCCTTCCTTCCTTCCTTCCCATCCATTCATTCCTCCCTCCCATCCATTTATTTATCCTTCCTTCCTATCCATTCATCCCTCCCTCCCTCTATTCATTAATTTATCCATCCATCCAAAATTTCTAGGAGCAAATCTTCAAAGCCTAGAATTATTTCATTTTCTTTAATAACATATGGAGTTGTCACATCTATCTATCTATCTATCTATCTATCTATCTATCTATCTATCTATCTATCTATCTATCTAATCAACGTTTTGAAGCCCACATTTTCATAACCTGGACCCCATTTCGAATTAAATATAGAGGTGTCCTCTACATCTACTATCTATCTATCTATCTATCTATCTATCTAGCTATCTATCTGTCTATCTATCTATCTATCTATCTATCTATTTATCTATCATTTGTCATCATTTAGTTTATGTCCATCCATTCCTCCTTCCACCCATCCTTCACTCCATCCATTAATCTATCCTTACATCCACCCATGTACCCATATATCTACCCACCCTTCTTTCCGTTCTTCCATTCATCCCTCCCTCCATTATTCCATTTATCCATCCATCCAAACTTTCTAAGGGCAAATCTTTAAAACCTAGAATTATTTTTTTATGAAGTTGTCCTATCTATCTGTCCTATCTATCTATCCCATCTATCTATCCTATCTATCTGTCCTATCTATCTA
Organism: Rana muscosa; assembly: GCA_029206835.1. Lineage (NCBI taxonomy): Eukaryota > Metazoa > Chordata > Amphibia > Anura > Ranidae > Rana > Rana muscosa. The sequence goes on along the minus strand of CM055116.1, from coordinate 103,778,667 downwards.
TCTATCTATCTATCTATCTATCTATCTATCTATCTATCTATCTATCTATCTATCTATCTATCCTATCTATATATCTATCTATCTATCTATAATCAAGTATTGAGGCCTTAAAATCTAGAGGCAATTTTAATAAAATATAGAGGTGTCATCTACATCTGTCTGTCTATCCCGCCTACTTCCATCCATCCATCCATCCAAACCAGGACCAAGTCTTCAAAACCTGGAATTCATTTTATAATAAATAATGGAGCTGCTATCTATCTATCTATCTATCTATCTATCTATCTATCTATCTATCTATCTATCTATCTATCTATATATCTATCTATCTATCAGTCTTGAATTCACTCCAAGTATTATGCCATGGTGCTGCTTCTATGGCTGTCAGAGTGTAAAGATTTTTTTGACACAAGAGCTTGCAATCTGTTTAAATGTTGGCAAACACGGCCCTCCTCAAGGTCAAATGAGCTGATACTGAAGTGTAATTGGCAGTGCATAGTGGTCAGTGTTTTAATTAAATCTGATCAATGATTTGTTACAACATGGCCTAGTCTGAAAAAAGAGATACAGTAGACCAGGGGTGTCAAACTCAATTTCATTGTGGGCCGCATCAGCATTATGATTGTCCTGAAAAGGGCCGGTTGTATCTGTAATGCCCCATACACACGATCATTTTTCATGCCGTTAAAAATGCCATTAAAAAAAATGGCCATTAAAAATGATCGTGTGTATGCTCCAGAGCATTTTTAACGACGTGAAAAACGGGCATTAAAAATTTCGAACATGCTCTCTTTTTTCACGTCGTTTTTCATGTCGTTTTTTTTAACGACGTGAAAAACGATAGTGTGTATGCTTTAACAACGTGAAAAAAAATGCGCATGCTCAGAATCAAGTATGAGACAGGAGCGCTCGTTCTGGTAAAACTAGCGTTCGTAATGGAGATAGCACATTTGTCACGCAGTAACGGACTGAAAAGCACTAGACTGAAAAGAGCGAATCGTCTCTCACCAAACTTTGCTAACATGAAGGGTGGCGCCATTCGAACGGAACTTCCCCTTTATAGTGTCGTCGTACGTGGTGTACGTCACCGCGCTTTGCTTGAACATTTTTTAAAATGATGGTGTGTACGCAAGACAGGCTTGAGAGGAAACAAGAAAAAAAATGACGAGAAAAATGTCAGTTTTAAAAATGACATTAAAAATGATCGTGTGTATGGGGCATAAGACTAGATGTCCAGCGCATCCCCTCCCCTCTACATTAGATGTCAAGAGCCACCCCACCATCAGAAGTTGAGTCCCCCACCCTCCCTTACGTCACAGTGCACCCCCCTTACCTTATGCTGCTGCTGGGAAGAAGCTGGATGCATTGCTTGAAAGCAGAATGTAAGGGTCAGGAGGAGGACCAGAGCTCTCCTGCAGCTGCAGGAGAGGTGCGAAGGCCACATGAAATGGCCTGGAGGGCCGGATTCGGCCCACGGGCCTTGGGTTTGACACCTGTGCAGTAGACTGTGGATGTATCTAATCATTAATATTTAGTGGAAAACTTGAGTGATTATCTGTATGCTGATACAAAACACACGATAAAATGAGAATATTGTGGATTGTCATTGCTTTTATTCAGCATGTACTGATCATGCAGGCCTGGTAGTCTGGAATGAATAGACATTGGTGTACTGCAAACATATTTTCTGAGTTGTGGAGCACATGTATGTTCCAGTTGCAGATCACTGAGACTGTCCTATGTATTCCTCAATATTTATTTTATATCTATATGTATTGGTCAATATTTATTTTATATGTATTGGTCAATATTTATTTTATATGTATTGGTCAATATTTATTTTATATGTATTGGTCAATATTTATTTTATATGTATTGGTCAATATTTATTTTATACCTATATGTTTTGGTCAATATTTATTTTATATGTATTGGTCAATATTTATTTTATATCTATATGTATTGGACAATATTTATTTTATATCCATATGTATTGGTCAATATTTATTTTATATCTATATGTATTGGACAATATTTATTTTATATCTATATGTATTGGTCAATATTTATTTTATATCTATATGTATTGGTCAATATTTATTTTATATGTATTGGTCAATATTTATTTGATATGTATTGGTCAATATTTATTTTATATCTATATGTATTGGACAATATTTATTTTATATCTATATGTATTGGACAATATTTATTTTATATCTATATGTATTGGTCAATATTTATTTTATATCTATATGTATTGGTCAATATTTATTTTATATGTATTGGTCAATATTTATTTGATATGTATTGGTCAATATTTATTTTATATCTATATGTATTGGACAATATTTATTTTATATCTACATGTATTAGTCAATATTTATTTTATATTTACATGTATTAGTTAATATTTATTTTGTATTTCTCTGTATTAGTCAATATGTAATGTTTAGGTTGGGATTGTTGGGAGAAGTGACTCTGTCCCTGCAGATCCTTGTAGTGCTGGGTTCCGGGGGGAATGTAGTGTAAGAGGGGATTGGCTGGAGAGTGTGGGGGGCCTCCTGTCTCCTCTTCCCCTGTTTGCCTTCTGTCCCAGCACACTCACTTTGCATTCTAATGTCTGGAGTCCGCCAATTTGGGACAGGCTATCTGTATTTCAGTTTACAGCATGCTGACATGAATGTTAATGTACAAGCCGGATTCAGAAAGACCTAGCTCACCTACAGGCCACTAGAATAACAATCGTCACAATCACTTAGGAGGCCAGTGGACACTGTGATTTATTAAATAACAGACATACAATAATAAACAGGACTGTTATGGCCTGCAGTGCAATGCTGAATGCTGCTGAAAACTGGCAAGAGTCCACATTTTATGCACCCCAGAGGGCAGTTAGCAATTGCCTGAGGCACAACTTTCCCATACCCGTATCCAGCAAAAGGACCAATAACAGCTGATTAGTATATCTCGGTTGAACTATACAGTTGTGCTTGTGTGAAATAAAACTTTGAGACAATAAAATGTAACAAATGATAAAGGGGAAGGTGGGACACATTGAACCAGCCTTTTTCATTCTTTCTTATTTTAAAGGAACCCTTGGAATAATTTTCTGGTCTTGAGAAACCCCTGTTAAAGCGGTCTTCCGCCCCCCGCAAAAAAAAAAAAAAGTAAACAGCTACAAATACTGTAGCTGCTGACTTTTAATATTAGGACACTTACCTGTCCAGAGTTCCCGCGATGTCGGCACCCCAGCCGATTTTCGGATCGGCTGTCGGGTGCCCCCACGGCCATTTCTGGTAGTCGGTTCCCTACTGTGCATGTGTGAAGCGCGCTTTCTAATCTCCGTAAGTGGGGAAGGGGGACCTGTCAAAAACAGGTCCCCGTTCCTCCCTCCCCCCTGAAAGGTGCCAAATGGGGGGAGGAGACAGATAAGTGGAAGTTCCACTTTTGAGTGGAACTCCGCTTTAAAACTAATTTTATTGGGTGTCAGTGGGAAGAATACTCCATATATTGATGGCCATTGGAAAGAATGCCCCCTTACATTGGTGGTCAGAATACTACCCTTACAGATATCTAAAAAGATAATTGGTGTCATGCAGCTGGCTATGCCAAGTGGTGTTAGCCCTGGAACTATGCAGGCACCATCAAAGAGGAGATCAATCATCTACAGTAGTAGTCTCCATACTGTGGCCTGCAGGTTGGATGCTGCCCTTTGCTTGCCATTATCCGGCCCTTGGGGCACTATTCCTCCCACTGATATAAGGCACTTTTCTTCCCACTGACAGTAACGATGAGGCACTTTTCTTTCTACTGACAGTAACAATGAGGCACTATTCCACTGACAGTAACAATGAGGCACTATTCCACTGACACTAAAGATGGAGCACTATTTCTCCTACTGCGGGGGTTGCTGCACACAGAAGGTTTTTTTATTCCTTCATGCATAGAATGCATGAAGGTAAAAAACCTTTCGCCTTTAGAACCACTTTAATCCCTGTAGTTTGGTGCCTACTACGATTTCCAGCTTCCATAGGGATTCCATTGCATAGGGTATGACACATCCATATTTTGGCCCCCTTCACACTGGGGCAGGACCGCGCCGGCGGTAAAGCGCTGCTATTTTTAGCGACGCTTTACTGCCAATTTCGCTGCGCTATTCGGCCGCTAGTGGGGCGGTTTTACCCCCGCTAGCGGCTGAGAAAGGGTTAAAAACCACCGCAAAGCGCCTCTGCATTGATTTCAATGGACAAGAGCGGCGGAGGAGCGGTATACACACCGCTCCGTCACCGCTCCAAAGATACGGCTAGCAGGACTTTTTTTCACACTGGAGACACAGCAGCGGCTGTTTCAGGTTGGTTTGCAGGCGCTATTTTGAGCGCAATAGTGCCTGCAAAACGACCCAGTGTGAAGGGGTCTTACATTTGTCCAGGCTGGACCAATGCAACAATTTAAAGACTGCCACACCTAAACTTCAGCTTTAAACACAACTAGAATAAATAAATGAATACATTTTTGGCCATCTTCTTTTCCTCTATTGACCTGTACAGCAACACTCTCACTAGGAGAGGGAAAGAGAGCAGCGCGGGCCAATAAGTACTCTGTTGTTTTGAACAGTGCTGTTAGTTTAACACTGGAAACTTACAAACTGAAGGAAAGAGAAAAAGGATGAACTTATTAGGGGTAAGTTATCTGTGCACCTAAAAGATGCTTGCAGCGATAAATTTAGGGTAGGGCTCTGCGTGTGGGATATTCACTTCGATATGCGTTTGATGGTACAGTGGCTGCGTTTGATGGGGCACAGTGGGAGCATATGATGGCACAGTGGCTGCGTTTGATGTCACAGTGGCTGCGTTTGATGTCACAGTGGCTGCGTTTGATGGAACAGTGGGAGCATTTGATGGGGCACAGTGGGAGCATTTGTTGGGGCACAGTGGGAGCATTTTTTGGGGCACAGTGGGAGCATTTGTTGGGGCACAGTGGGAGCATTTGTTGGGGCACAGTGGGAGCATTTGATGGGGCACAGTGGGAGCATTTGATGGTACAGTGGGAGCATTTGATGGTACAGTGGGAGCATTTGATGGTACAGTGGGAGCGTTTGACGGTACAGTGGCTGCGTTTGATGGCACAGTGGCTGCGTTTGATGGTACAGTGGGAGCATATGATGGTACAGTGGCTGCGTTTGATGGTACAGTGGCTGCGTTTGATGTCACAGTGCCTGCGTTTGATGGGGCACAGTGGGAGCATTTGATAGGGCACAGTGGGAGCATTTGATGGGGCAAAGTGGGAGCATTTGATGGGGCACAGTGGGAGCATTTGATTGGGCACAGTGAGAGCATTTGATTGGGAACAGTGGGAGCATTTGTTGGGACCAGTGGGAGCATTTGATGGCACAGTGGGAGCATTTGATGGGGTTCAGTGGGAGCATTTGATGGTACAGTGGCTGCGTTTGATGTCACAGTGGCTGCGTTTGATGGCACAGTGGGAGCATTTGTTGGGGCACAGTGGGAGCATTTGATGGCACAGTGGGAGCATTTGATGGGGCACAGTGGCTGCGTTTGATGGTCCAGTGGCTGCGTTTGATGGTCCAGTGGCTGCGTTTGATGGTCCAGTGGCTGCATTTGATGGTACAGTGGCTGCGTTTGATGGCACAGTGTAAAAATAAAATATAATAGGTAAAATAAATAAGAAAAAAAAGTTTTTCTCGTGTGCAGAAGCGAACGCATAAGTGAGCAGCACCTGCATATGAAAATGTTAGAGCGAGAGCAATAATTATTGCCCTAGACCTCTTCTGTAACTCAAAACATGCAACCTGTAGAATTTTTTTAACGTCGCCTATGGAGATTTTTAAGGGTAAAAGCTTGTCGCCATTCCACGAGCGGGCGCAACTTTGAAGCATTACATGTTGGGTATCAATTTACTCAGCGTAACGTTATCTTTCACAATATAACTTTACTGTTGTCTTATTTTTTAACTCAAAAAAGTGTATTCTTTTCCAAAGAAAAGTGTGCTTGTAAGACCGCTGCGCAAATACGGTGTGACAGAAAGTATTGCAACGACCGCCATTTTATTCTCTAGGGTGTTAGAAAAATATATATATAATGTTTGAGGGTTCTAAGTAATTTTCTAGGAAAAAAAAACTGTTTTTAACTTGTAAACACCAAATCTCAGAAAGAGGCTCGGTCCTTAAAGCGGGGTTCCACCCGCAATTTTTTTTTTTTTAAATGTCAGCAGCTACAAACACTGTAGCTGCTGACTTTTAATAAGGACACTTACCTGTCCTAGGCGCCCGCGAAGTCGGCCCCCCCGAGGCCGATCGCTCGATCACAGCAGGTCCCCGCGCCGCCATCCTCACTAAGGGAAACAGGCAGTGAAGCCTTGCAGCTTCACTACCCGTTTCCTACTGTGCATGCGCAAGTCGCGGCAGCGCTTTGTAAATGGGCCGGCTGCTCTCTGGGATACACACAGTTCCCAGAAGGCAGCGCGCCCCATTCACCAGAAGACACCGAGTGTAGGACGAGGAAGAAGACCCACCGCGGAGGATGAAGAGGCAGATTAGGGTCTTCCACATAGCAACCGCTATTTCTGGTAAGTATAAAAAAAAAAAAAAAAAATCTTTTTTTTTTCCTATTTCTTTAAAGATTTATGGTAAAAAAAAAATAATTCAGGGTGGAACTCCACTTTAAGCGGTTAAAAGGAACTGTTCCTGGGAGAAACACATTCTGCCATTCGTGATGCCTCATTCTGCAAATACTAGTTGCCAGGCTGTCAAACTGACCATTTTTCCTGGCAATTCTCTATGAGCTTGACACACAGCTTCTGCCCCGGAAGGTTTTACCCCCCCCATCCATGACTAGGCCATTTTTTTTGCGATATGGCACTGCGTTATTTTACTGACAATTGCGCGGTTGTGCGACGCTGTACCCAAATAAAATGTATGTCCTTTTTTCCCCCATAAATAGAGCTTTTTTTATGGTATTTGGTCACCTCTGCGGTTTTTATTTTTTGCGCTAGAGACAAAAAAAAGACCAACCGTTTTGAAAAAAAACCCCAAAAAAACAATATTAGTTTTTTTGGTAAAAACAAATCCCTATAAGCGTATATTGATTGGTTTGTGCAAAAGTTATAGTATCTACAAACTATGGGATGGATTTATGGAGTTTCTATTTTTATATTTTTTCCTAGCAATCAGCGACTGTGACATTGCAATGGACAAATTGGACACACAGTGACACTTTTTGAGAATCAGTGACGTCAATACAGTGATCAGTGCTAACAATATGCACTGTCACTGTACTATTGACACTGGCAGGGAAGGGTTAACATCAAGGGCGATCAAAGGGTTAAATGTGCTTTAACTGTGGAAAGGCAGAGATCCATGTTTTCTGCTTAGCTGAAACACAAGATCACTGCCTTTCCTTGTCACAGAACGATGATCTGTCTTGTTTACATAGGCAAATTGCCTGTGTCACGAATGATCGCTGGGTGCCGGCGGACATCCGAACCCGCTGATTGGCTCCCGCTGTGAGTGGGTCGCTGTCGGAGCGCGTGTCCCAGACCCGCAAATGCAGAATGACGTAGAGGTACGTGATTCTGCCTGTAGGTGCCACTGACCCGCAGTACATGTACGTGGGGTGGTCAGCAACAGGTTAAAACTCTGCGAGGTCCCGCATCAAACCCAGAAGGACATTAAAGAGGCTGTAACCCCCCCCCCAAAAAACCTGAAAGACAAAGGCATAATGAGCTAGTGTGCATCGCATACTAGCTCATTATGAAATACTTACCTTAGAACGATGCCCTAGATTGGTGTCGGCACACCGCTTACACAGCCAACATATTTCCCGGAGTTACTTCAGGGTTTGCGGGCTCCGGCGCTGTGATTGGCCGGAGCTGCGATTCCGTCACTCCCGCGCATGCACGCTGGTGCCGCCAGTCACGACCTGGACCCTGAAGAAACAGCACAAGCAAGCTGTTCCTTCAGTGCGCTTGTGCCGATGACATCGGTGGCAGCGTATATAGTAAATATCTCCTAAACGGTGCAAGTTTAGGCAGGGCCGCCATCAGGGGGGTACAGGCAGTACACCTGTAAGGGGCCCGGAGGTCCCCAGATGGCAACCCCCCCTTTTTTTATTTTTATTTTTTTCTAAAAGGGGCGCAGAGGTCCCCAGGGCCCCGGATGGTAACCCCCTTTTTTTATGTATTTTTATAAAAAAAATAAAAATAGTTTTTTTTTTGGTAAGGGGCTCAGAGGTCCCCAGAGGTCCCCAGGGCTCTGGATGGCAACCCCCCCCCCCCCCCCTTTTTATTTTTTTATAAAAATATTTTTTTATTTTATTTTATTTTTTATATATAAAAAAAAATTGTAAGGGGCCCAGAGTCCCCGGGGCCCCGGATAGTAACCCCCTTTATTATGTATGTTTTATAAAAAAAATTTTTTATTTTATAATTTTTTTAATTTATTTTTTGTAAGGGGCCCAGAGGTCCCCAGAGGCCCGGAGGTCCCCAGGGCCCTGGATGGCAACCCCCCTATTTTTTTTTTGTTGTTTCTTTTTTCGTCAGCACCCAAAGCCCCCCTCGACCTCAACAATTCCCAGCTCCCCACCCCCCGCTCCTCAATTTGCGGCGGCAGCACCCCCCCCTCCGCTTCTCCTCTGCTCCAGGGGGCCCATGCCTGAAGCCTGAAGCTGTCCAAAATTCCTGATGGCGGCCCTGAGTTTAGGAGATATTTACAGTATCTACAGGTAAACCTTATTATAGGCCTACCTGTAGGTACAATTAAAGAGGAAGACTGGAAGACTTTACTTCCTCTTTAAGCTACTGCTTGATTAATAAAGATCATATGGATACAAAGCTAACAATATAACCTAATAGTGAGGATTATTACCCAATCCTCACTATCACCATTACAGAGATCCGTTCATGGCTAACCACTACTTTGCCAGTTTTTTTTTTTTACAGACGTGGATTATTTTAGTTTTAGTAAGTATCTCTTACTGGTATAGAACAGGAGATTTTTTTCTTCAATTATCAGCTTTAATGTAACTCACCACTAGACTGCCCAATAATCCCCATTCAAATCTGGGATATCTCCCACCCATTTCTCTTTGCTTCGCATAGGACAAGGGGGTCTATTCAAAAACAATTCCTTCTAAACTGCAGATAAAGTTTTAACCAGGGAGTCTTCACATAGTACCGTGTATATACTCGAGTATAAGCCGACCTGAATATAAGTCGAGGCACCTAATTTTACCACAAAAAACTGGGAAAACTTATTGATTCGAATATAAGCCTAGGGTGTCCATCTGCATGCCTCACTGTGTCTCACTGTGTCCATGTGCAAGCCTCACTGTGCCTTACTATGCCTCACTCTGCCCATGCCTCTGTCACTGTGCCCATTGTTCACTGTGTCCATGCCTCACTGTGCCCAATCTCCCTACCTGATCTCCGGCGCTGTGTGACTAGACTGACGTTTAACATGGGAGTCTATGGTCCGGGGGACCTAGGGCCGGCCGGTACCGGGTCCCCAAAATTACAGTTTAACATGGGAGTCTATGGAATGGGTGCCCGGATTTGAAAAATCGGTGCTCCCCGGCCGCAAGTCCCCCGGACAACAAGCTTTGCACACTTGTAGAGGAAGAGTGGGGCTACATGTGTGCCATGTTTGGGGTCCAGGGGACCTAGGGCCGGCCAGTACCAGGTCGCCAAAAACACCAGAGAAATTACCGTTTAACATGGGAGTCTATGGAAGGGGAGTCTATGGAAGGGGTGCCCGGGTTTGAAAAATCGGTGCTCCCCAGCCGTAGGTCCCCCAGACAAAAAACTTTGCACACTTGTAGAGGAAGAGTGGGGCTACATGTGTGCCGGGATCAGGCGCACAAAGGTGAAGATGGACACAGACTCGGGTATAAGCCGAGGGGGGGCATTTTCAGCACAAAAAAATGTGCTGAAAAACTCTGCTTATACTCGAGTATATACGGTAACCGTTCCAGAGAGGAGGCTAAGTCACTAGCTCAAGCGATTCAAACTGCATGCCGCAGTTGTAGGTACCGGAAGAAGTACCAATTTGGGAAGGCAAATTGGCTCTTGAGCTTGTCAAACATCATCAGTTTAACCTTGAAAACAATATCGCAGATTGTCTTGAAACCCTTCCCCACCCATAAAGGAGGGTCAGGTATTGACATCAGATGAGGATAACAACCCAGATAGCAAGGAGAACTTGCCACAAATTTGTGGCAGTGTTGAATTGTAAAGTCTGTTAACTTGTTGCACATTTTCACTGGCAAGTTGTACACTTGCAGAGCACTTGAAGCACAAGTTCTAGGTGACACTTTTCCAATTTGTAGCAAATTTACGTGGCAAGTCTCTAGCAAGAGCAAAGTTGCAGTGGTGAGTCTACAGCAAGAGCTCTGCAAGTCTACAGCATGAAAATTCAGCCATAGTGACCCCACTTGACTGAACCAGAAATTGCTGCAGACTTGCAGAATGTTTGCAAAGAAAGTTGATGTGGAGTCATGCAATGCGGACTTGCTGCAATTGTGTAACTTGTGTGAAGTCTGACAAGTCTAGCAATAGCTTAGTAAGTCATTTTCAAACTTGCAGCACAATAGCTTGCTATCTGGGAAGGGCTCACCCAGAGAGGGAACACGGAGAAACCTGAATTTTTGCCCCTGAGGATATCTTTTGGGCCATTCCCCAGGCTCTGTGTCATTTTCCTAGGGACAGAGGTACATGTTTCCATGTCTCAGTCTTTTGCTGTAACATGCCAAGAAGGGGCAGGAGATACAGTGACATATATACGGAAACCTGGGCTGTGATCTGCACCCCTAGACAGGTCATTTTGGGGACCTATTTCAAAGGAAGATCTGGGGCCATGAGGTTTGGGGCCCCTGCATCGAGTGGCAGGATAGTTTACCTTTAAGCCTGAGTAGTGGGTAAAAGTGTCCATTATCCTAAAAAATGTTCTCAAGGAGGAACCTGAATCACTTAAAAAGAAGTAAGTTGTCCGCATACAATGCAGGACATTCTGTGATAGCTCTAGTGCCCCAACCTCAGGCAATGAATGAAGGTCTATCACTATGGGTTCCATCATCAGAGCAAATAGAAAAGGCGAGAGGTGGCAACCCTGCCTTGTACCCCTGTATATGAAAAAGTATGGGGAGAGGGAGTGACCCAATTTTATAGCCACTCTAGGGTGGTCTTACAAAATGGTAAACCAAGGTAGACATTTTGACCCAAAACTCATATGGTATTGCACCTTGCCTATATATACTTTGAGTCTACGGAGTCAAACAAAGGCCTTTTCAATGAGTGTTGTCAGGCCTGGCCTGGAGATGGGAAAAGAGCCTACGAAAATGTGTGTCTTTATGCAGCATGAATCCTGTCTAATTAATATTTACTAAAGAAGTGATGATTTTAGATAAGCGAGTGGCCAATATTTTTTTTAGAATTTTCAAATCCCTTTGGGTCCAAAGAGAGATGACCTGCCGCTGTTTTAATACATGGGATATTTGTTTGAGCCCATTGGTCAGCCACCAGAAGGGATAACAATTTGCCATTTTTGTCCCCCTGCTCAAAAAGAGACTCAGCCCTTTTTGTACAGGAAGTGTGGGTTAGTTCGGAGAGTGCAAACTAAGCTGGCATCTAGATTCCAAAAGAACTATATGCGTAGCATCTGAGGGGGAGAAGGCGTGGGTTTGTTCACACCTGTACTCCTCATCTTGTAACTCAGAAAAATTATATTCTGACTGACCCTAGCATATGAATTAAAGTATAGCCTCTAAAGTAAGATACATAAACATTGTAAAGGGTAGTACCATCATCCAGAAATTTGAGTATAGAAACCGCCCCCCTTCCTTTTGGCTCTCTGGTTTGGGGACCACAGACCCAATATTTCTATTTTCCTGACCCTAGCATATGTAATGGCAGAAATGCAGTGTATTTGCCCCTAATAATCACTTAGAATGTGTCCCAAAGAACCAGTTCCTGGGCCATATAAGCGTTATTTTCCCAGTTAGGGGTGAAAGGGGAGCTACTATGGCATATAATGGGTCTGTGGTGTGCTGCGCCCACCTCGGGCACAATAAGGATCGAAAGCGTTCGCTATCCATTTTGTCGATATGAAACAATTGGGAGGGTTGGGCCGCAATGTAGTAGTGGTTGAAATCCGGTAAGGTCGTGCCCCCCATATCCGTCGGGTTTTTAAGTGTTTGCCAGGCGAGTTTGTGTCTGTTACTACCCCAGACAAAGGGCTTAAGGAGGGCTTCCAAAGATTTTAAATATTTTAACGGGAGATAGATTGGGGAATGCCAGAGAAAGTACAGTACCTTGGGTAAAAGAACCATTTTAATGAGATTTATACAGCCCCATACCCCTAGGGGCAGACGTGACCAGGCACGTATTTTGGCCTTAACTAAGGAGAAGAGGGGTTCAATGTTTAGATCAATGTAGTCAGCGGGGGTTCTAGATATGTGTATCCCTAGGTATTTTATAACCTCAACTCTCTGTAGCGGTAGGTTGGCTTGGGACTTCGGAGGTGGGAAGCTATGGAGTGGGAGGAGCTGGGACTTGCCCCAGTTAATCTTCAGGCCAGAGAACATTCCAAACTGCTCAATGGTCTGGAGGGCCTTATGTAGGGATGGACCTGAGTCAGCTAGATACAATAACGTATCGTCAGCCTAAAGGCTGATTTTTTCTGTGAGGGGCCCCGATCTCAACCCCCTGATCTCTGGGTCTGCTCGAATAGCCATGGGTAGGGGCTCCGCAGCCAATGCATACAGTAGTGGGGAGAGCAGGCAGCCCTGTCCCGTGCCCCTGCTGAGGTTAAACACCGGAGAGGGCCATCCATTCGACACCACTTTAGCTGTCGGGGCCTGATAGAGGAGTTGAGTCCATCTGATAAATTTTGGTCCAAATACGGATGGGAAGTTCGTGACGTCACCCGCAGTTCATTCACAGTCTCACCAGACGCGCTGTTGTACCTCGGTACTGGTATAGTGCCTTTTAAATGTAAGTGCACTACTTTTGTTTTCTCATTAAATTGTTTTTACCACGGAGAAACACTATGGTCTGCCTTTCTATCTTCTACATGTAAAACTGTCTTTGAATCGGATACCTTGAAGTCCTTCTGATCTCATACGGTATTGATGATCCTCACTCATCTGGGGAATTGTACACATATATATCTGTCTTGGATTCACCCGCAAGGGAAGGTTTTCAGTGACCCTCTATAATCAAAGGGTCCATGTTTGGAGGTGAGCGGCCAATTTATCTGTTGGTGGAGGTCTCTCACTGTGTGTGTTTGTTACCACCTGCATGCAATCAAGAGTTCATGTGTCACCTATGAAGATCACGGGGATTATTCATTGATTCACTGTGCTGTTTTCCATCTTTGACATATGGACATTTAAAGCGCTGCACTATCTATTTTTATGTTTATTTCAGGGATTTTGACTATTTGACCCTTAGTGTTCAGCTGCTCAGTATTATATTGTATCACAGTTTATTGCGCGGATTTGATTTTATTTATAAATTTTGGTCCAAACCCATAGCTCTCTAAGCATCTCCAGAGATATCCCCACTCCACTGAATCAAACGCCTTAGCCGTGTCAAGCGTTACCACTACCCGCGTTCCAACATTATCATGTGTAGCCTGCAGGTTAATAAAGAGTTTCCGAAGGTTAAATGAGGTATTACGACCAGGCATAACGCCTGCTTGATCTGAGTGTATAAGGGACAGTATGACTTGGTTGAGGCGTAGGGAGAGGACCTTGGCTAAGATTTTGATGTCCACAGGTATTGATACTTTTACATAGTTACATTGGTCCAAATTGGAACAAACTGGGGGGATCCTTCTACATGCTGGAAATCACTTTAGTAAATGCTGTTACCACAGTGATCTGCACTAGCTTATGGGTTCTGAACACAGGAGGTTTGTCACTTTTCATGGGTGCCATTTATTAAGAAAATGCAAAATGTTCTGTGCATGGCACCTATACCGAGTAGCTGACCTCCTGTGCTCACAATACAGCACAGCGGGGACTTGGCACGGGACCCGGAAACTAGTGGAGATCACTGGAGTAGTGGTGCCTATTACTGTAATTTCTAGCTTCTAGAGCAGGGGTCTCCAAAGTATGGCCCATGAGCCACATCTGGCCCGCTAGGATGTTTTTAGTGGCCCGCAGAGTCATCAGACTCGCTGCAGGGACGATCTCTCTACCAAAGCTTTGTCGGGTTGCAAAGCCTGTTATGCATACTCACCCCCTGCAGCATTCAGCACAGATCCCGTAAGCACTCCTACCACCCATCCTTAACCAATTAGATATTTTAGTGTAGACCAGCTGAACCTCCCGGCTTCCATCCCTCTGTTTACATCAGTGTACTTTAGAGCCATGATTTAGCATACAGGGTACCTGTGTACATCGGGCCGGAAGCCGAGATGGGAGGTGCAGAAGGTCTGCACTTTAGACAAACTGTACAGCAGTAAAGTACAGAGAGACTGGTGGGTAGGAAACAAATGTGTGGCATGGGGATGGATTGGCTCTGTTGGGGACACAGTTGTTGTGGGGGGGGGGGGGTTGTGGAGTTGATTGCCCTGAAGGAGACACATTTGTGTTAGGGGTGATGGCTCTGAAGGGGACACAGTTTGGGAGGGGGAGGTTTGATGACAAAGTGATGGTGGGGGAGAAGAGGGGATTTGATGTCACTGCAGGGGACACAGTTTTGTGTGTGTGTGGGGGGGGGGGGTTATGGCACTGAAGGGGACACCATTGTGTGTGTGCGTGCGTGTGTGTGTGTGGGGTTATAGTACTGAAGGGGACACAATTGTGTGTGTGTGTTGGGGGGGTTATGACACTAAAGGGGACACAGTTGTGGGGGGGGTTATGTAACAGAAGGGGACAATTGTGTGTGTGGAGGGGAGGGGGGTTGATGGCTGTGATGGGGACACAGTTGTGAGGGGGGATGTGATGGCTCTGAGGGTGACACAAATGTGCAGGGAGATGTTGTTGGGCACACAAATGTGTGTGTATGTGTGTGGGGGGGCTCTGATGAGCACACAAATGTTTGGGGGGCACCGATGGCCACACAAATATACAGAGGGGCTCCAATGGGAACACAAATGTGCAGCGGGGCTCCGATGGGCACACAAATGTGCAGCGGGGCTCCGATGGGCACACAAACGTGCGGAGGGGCTCCGATGGCACACAAATGTGCGGAGGGTCTCTGATGGAGACACCAGTTTGCAGGGATCCTCTGATGGGTGATGGGGACACCAATTTGCAGGGAAACACTGATGAGTGATGGGAAAGTAAGTGTGTTGGGAGACTCTGATGGGGACACAGATGTAAGGCCCTGGAAGTTCAACCCGCTGCATAAGGCTACAGCATTTTGCTGCAGGAGTAGGATACAGGTGCACCATCCAGCCCTGCTTCCAGCAGCCGGGCAAGTTTTATTCTTTGCCGCTGCTGCGGATATATTTATAAATTATTCTTTTCGGCACACGAGTATGTGTAAAATTTACGATGTGGCCCTTGAAATGAAAAGTTTGCAGACTCATGTTCTAGAGGGATCCCACAGGTACAGTATATGCAGAGTTACATTGCTCCAAGCTAGACCAAAGTAAATAAAAATATCCATACCTGGAATTCTTCTTTAACACTAATCCAGGCCAATTCCTTAACACTAACCAACCGGTATAATACTAACCAACTCCCTAACACTAATATATCCCCTAACAGTAATCACTGCTGCTCACACTAACCCACCAGGCATTAAGAGAATATTGTTTTGTTTCAAGAGTCTTTTTAAGGATTGCTGAAAAGTCTTAAGGTAATGTCACAGGATATTCTATGGCGGTCTTTTTTATAACTGAGCGTCGCCACACTAAAATTTCATGCTGAGCATATATTGTCTGCATCATGTCGCTGTGTTTGCTTCTGGAAATATTCTGTCTTTGTTACACATTTTGTAATTTTTGCAAATGATCATCTTGTCTGACTGTATGGCAGGAAGCCTTCTAATATATTTATATGGTTTGTCAACTTATTCAATGATAGTAACATTTCTTGGATAACTTTATACAAAGAAATGCATCAGCTTGTGCTTTTCCTGCTTTAAAGTGAACTTGTCACTTTGTCCATTGAAGTTCTCCTCCCCTCAACTGATATTTATGGTCACCATGCTCCCCCTCCAAAGTTTGCCCTAGCCCTTAGCACTATCTGGTGTTTCTGGGGGAGCATGTGACCCCTCTCTCCTTCCACCTACAATGCATGTGACCATCTTTTTTGGACGGGCAAAGTAACCGATTCACTTTAACTCTGTTCTGAGGATATATGTTTTACTAGTGAAACTCTGAGAACACATTTGTATAAACAGGTTAAATTCAGAATACTACAAATGACTCTTTACTATCAAATAAAAAACACGCTGACTCTCTGGCTTCCATAGATTTTTAGTCAATGTCCCATAAAGAGTATGAATATCAGCATAGGTGTGCACAGCCTGTTTCATTAGGGTGTGCACCTGAAAGCTCAAAAACACGGTACCGATCTCTCACTGTGTTTATTCAGAAAGGGAAAGGGCCGGTAAATGACATTCCCCCTTCCCCCACTCATCTTGAATTATCATCTACGTGTGCCCACTGCAGTAGCCAATGGAAGAGAAGGGAAGCCAGCCATGCTGTCGGAGGAGACACCGGGCAGCAGGGGGAATCTGTACTGCAGGGAGTGATTAGGGTGTGCCTGGGCACACCTGGCACACCCTGTGCGCACGCCTATGAGTATCAGTAAAGTCAGAGAAACAGGCTCTGGGTTTGTAAATGCAAGTATTGAACTCTGTGAGTCACCGTGAGAGCAAAAAGGCTTGTGAAGTTAGCAATCACAACCTCCATGTTTCTCTATTTTCCTTTTACGGCAGTTGTGCAGGGAGTGTAATTATGACTGATATCCAATAGGCACCAGAGGTAGGCCTAGTGCTCTCAGTAATGAGGATTTTGTAACAGACCTGGTCAGATGCACCCCCTCTACTTCTCTGCAATATAAATCTGGTGAGGACAATTGGGTTGAGGGATGGAAATGTTGCTAGAGGTGGACATACCATTTCTCCAGACTCTGGGACTTTGTGGCCCATGTATAGAGGGTCAGGCCAGAACAAGACATAAAGAATTCTTCTCTCTCTGTCAATCTCGCTCTCCATCCTACAGTGAATATGTGTATTTGAGCAGATGTTGAACACAAGGGGCCCAATAATTATTTGCACGTGAACAATTTGGTGATCGTGTGCCATTGGCTAGCCTATTACTAACAGGGCAATGGAGAGTGAGAGAAGAAAGCATAATTTTCACTGAGAGAAAATTGTATTTTAAAGCCTAGTTTCACCTTTGAAAAAAAAAAATACACATTTTTTGCAGGAATTTATTTTTTATTTTTATAGGAGCCTACAAACTACAGCGCCCATGGTCAATGCATCCTAGGTGCAGTGTCAGGCTCCTGCAAACTTGTTCTCCTTCTCTCTGTACCTCTGTACAGGCTGTCAATTGGAGAGCTTGAGGAATATTCCATGGATTACAGGTGAGCTAATTACTTCACTTGTAGTCCATCAAGAACGACAAGTCCTTCTGCTACAGTGAGAGATGGGTCTTGTAGTTCATTTATTCACAGATCCCTGTGAAAGAATGATGTGGCTGTGCAAGTGGAGCCCCGCACAGCCACGGCTATTTTAAATGTGAAAGCGGCTGTACTAGTTACAAAGTTTATATATTTCTATTCCCCCTGTTACAATCAGAAAATAAATTCCTCCCAAGAATATAATATTGATGGTTGGTGAGTGTGCATTTTTTACACACTTCTGAAGGAGACTTTAAGCACTTTACATCATTAATCACGATGGTTGGAGAATCTCAAGAGGACTTTATTAATATTTGTTGGATATTTCAATAAAATGAGACACAAATTATGGATTGGTGATTATGTTATTTTTATTTACATGAAGTGTTGAAGTAACACAGTAGCGCCTTATTTTTTACTGTTTTGATTTGAAAGTGGGTTCAACCACTTAATGGAACAGCTGCACTTTTATAGAAAGTTTTTTTGTTGGCGCCACACTTATCATATTGTTTCATATATTTTTTAATGGTGAGTCTTTTTATGAACATTTTTTTTTGCCACACGTTTTTTGGAGAATGAAGAAAGAAACACACAGCATGGGCATACTTAGAATTACACCCCATAACACATTCTGATATTCTTCTCGAGTATGGGCATACCACATATGTGGGGATTTTTTTTATTTCAGGCCTAGCCGCATATAGGGGTCCAAAATTTAATGAGTACCTTCAAGCTTTCAAGGAGCAGAAATTATGCATCTAATTTCCTGACTACCTATCACATGTTTGGAGGCCCTGAAGTGCTAGGACAGTAGAAACACCCACAACATGACCACATTTTGGAAAGCAAACACCCCAAGGTATTTTTTAAATAGGAAAAAGGAAACTTTTGAAGATTTCAGTTTTCTGCCACAAGTTTTTGGAAAATGTGGGAACAAAAGGAATAAAACATTTTTCACACAAAGTTGTCAGGTAAAAAGATATTTCTAAAACGCAGCATAAGCAAAACCCATTCTGCTACTCTTCCCGAGTATGGCAATACCACTTTTTAAAGCCTAGTCATATGGAGGGGTCCAAAATCCGAGAATCACCTTCAAGCTTTCTAAGGGCATAAAATATGCATCTAATTTTCTGACTCATTTTTGAGGCCCTGGAGCACCAGGGAAGTAGAAACATCCACAAAATGACCACAATTTTTGTAGAGTTAAACGTCCTAAGGTATTTTTAAGAGGCAATTTGAGTATTTTGAAGATTTCATTTTGGCCACAAGTTTTGGGAAAATGTCAAATGAAAATTTATTTTTTTAACACAAAGTTGTCAATGTAATCAGACATTTTTCACACACAGAATGGATATACTTAGAATATTACACCAAAACACATTTTGTTATTCCTCCTGAGTATGGGAATACCACATGTGTGATACTTTTAAAATGTTTGGACTGATTATGTAGCAGACAATGTATGTTGTGTATCACAAAAATCAACCAACATTGTATCAAAAATTGTATTGCAATGCTCTCCTCTATATGAGTGGTCAGGGATTATTGCTTTGTGTAGAACACCTATAGTAGCCCCATTCCTTTAAGCCAAGCAAGCCTAATTTACTAGTATGTTGCTGCCTTCAGGAATGCCATGTTCAATGGCCAGAAAGCATAGGTGGCTGAACAATAGAGTTCCTGTGGTTCCAGGGTGCAGTTGTACATGGGGATGGCTGGGACTGGTACTGTATCTCACAGGAACGTAGTCAACATGATGTGCAGATGGGTCAGCTCAGACGACAGAAAGAGACATGGGGAGTTATTTACTAAAGCAGAAGAGTGCAAAAGCTGGTGCATCTCTGCATAGAAACCAATTAGCTTCCAGGTTTTATTGCCAAAGCTTCATTGAACAAGCTGAAATTTGAAACTGATTGGCTACCATGCACAGCTTCACCAGATTCTGAGTGCACCGGCTTTAGTAAATCTCCTCAACGGTCAGCAAACATGCAAAGGATCAAGGAACACTGTTGTTGGCTGTGAACCTAAACAAACTTTAGGGTCTCTGCTCCTGCATCTATGTCCCCCATTCAGGGTGTTCCACTGAGGGTGGAGATCAGGCTAGGAGTCCACCCTGACTCCATGTAATCCACATTGTGGTGGCAATCAGGAACAATTTTGCTGTCTGCACTGGTCTAGTGTGATATTGATCAGGAACACTTTTACTGGTTGCACTGGTCTAGTGTGATGTTGACCAGGAACACTTCTGCTGGTTGCACTGGTCTAGTGTGATGGTGATCAGGAACACTACTACTGGTTGCACTGGTCTAGTGTGGTGGTAATCAGGAACACTGCTGCTGGTTGCACTGGTCTAGTGTGGTGGTGATCAGGAACACTGTTGCTGGTTGCACTAGTCTAGTGTGGTGGTGATCAGGAACACTGCTGCTATTTGCCCTGGTCTAGTGTGGTGGTGATCAGCAACACTGCTGCTGGTTGCACTGGTCTAGTGTGATGGTGATCAGGAACACTGCTGCTGGTTGCACTGGTCTAGTGTGATGGTGATCAGCAACACTGCTGCTTGTTGCACTGGTCAGGTGTGGTGGTGATCAGGAACACTGCTGCTGGTTGCACTGGTCTAGTTTGATGGTGATCAGGAACACTGCTGCTGGTTGCACTGGTCTAGTGTGGTGGTGATCAGAAACACTGCTGCTGGTTGCACTGGTCTAGTCTAATGATGATCAGGAACACTGCTGCTTGTTGCACTGGTCAGGTGTGGTGGTGATCAGGAACACTGCTGCTGGTTGCACTGGTCTAGTGGTGGTGATCAGGAACACTGCTGCTGGTTGCACTGGTCTAGTGTGGTGGTGATCAGGAACACTTCTGCTGGTTGCACTGGTCTAGTGTGATGGTGATCAGGAATACTGCTGCTGGTTGCACTGGTCTGGGGACTCTGTGACTGGTGTGGGGGCAGTCATGAACACTGTGGTTGGTGGCTGCACTGGTATAGTGACACTGTACTAATATGGATAGTAATCAAGGACACTGGCTGGCTGCTGTAGTGAAAAGGGTTAAAAAAAAAGTGATCACGGAGTGTTTCCTACAATTCTGATCACTGTGAGAGGACACAGAGAAAATAAAAAGTGATAGTAAGATTATGATAAGCAAGATTAATAAGTGGGGAAATGGAGAACACTGATGCTTACCCATGGACCAACTCACAAAGCCAAGACAGTGGCACTGCCAATGCATGGGTTTCCTCCCACACTCCAAATACATGCTGGTAGGTTTTGTGCACAGGGGGTGTGCCAGATGTGCCTGGGCACACCCTAATCACTGTGTGGTGCTGATTCCCCATACTACCCAGGCTTCCCCCTGTTTTGCCCCCCCCCCCACTGCGCAGTGCTGCTGGCTTCCCTCCCTACCTCTCTTCTCCTGCCAGCTGCTGTGGGGGATGTTTCAGGATGGAGAGTAGGGGAAGAGGCTAATCAATATGTAATTTAATGGCCCCTTCCTTTTCTAAATGAACACAGTGAACACGCTCACTGTGTTAAATTATAACTGAAACGTAGTAAACTATGTTCACTATGCTTCAGTTTGTGAATGAACAGGAAGCCGCTCAACACTGAGCACTTCCTATTCATTTCCTATCTATTGAAGCTGAGGCTGCTGAGAAAGACGTGTGTGTATGAGCTTGGGGTGCACACCCTAATGCAATGGGCTGTGCACATCTGTAGTAGGTTTATTGGCCCCAGTGTCTGTATATACATTATCTCACAAAAGTGAGTACACCCCTCACATTTTTGTTCATATTTTATTACGGTATATCTTTTTATGTGACAACACTGAAGAAATGACACTTTGCTACAATGTAAAGTAGTGAGTGTACAGCTTGAATAACAGTGTAAATTTTCTGCCCCCTCAAAATAAATCAACACACAGCCATTAATGTCTAAACCATTGGCAACAAAAGTGAGTACACCCCTAAGTGAAAATTTCCAAATTGGGCCCAATTAGCCATTTTAGTGTTACAAGGTCTAGGGTGTGAATGGGGAGCAGGTGTGTTAAATTTGGTGTTATCGCTCTCACTCTCTCATACTGGTCACTGGAAGTTCAACATGGCACCTCGTGGCAAAAAACTCTCTGAGGATCTGAAAAAAAGAATTGTCGCTCTACATAAAGATGTCTTATGCATACGACCGTTTTTCATGACGAGAAAAATGCCATTTTTAAAAATGCCCGAATTTTTTTTAGAACCTGCTCTATTTTTTCTCGCCCTTTTTGCACGTTGTTCTTTTTAACGTCGTAAAAAACAGTCGTGTGTATGCTTTTACGAGGGGAAAAAAATTTTCATGCTCAGAATCAAGTATGAGACGGGAGCGCTCGTTCTGGTAAAACTAGTGTTTGTAATGGAGATAGCACATTCGTCACGCTGTAACGGACTGAAAAGCGCGAATCGTCTCTCACCAAACTTTATTAACAGGAGGATCAGCAAAAGCGTCCCAAAGGGTGGCGCCATTCGAATGGAACTTCCTCTTTATAGTGCCGTCGTACGTGTTGTACGTCACTGCACTTTGCTCAAGCGTTTTTTTTTCACAAACGTGTGTATGCAAGGCAGGCTTGAGAGGAAACACGAAAAATCACATTGAGAAAAACATTGTATTTTTCCATGACATGAATAACGGTCGTGTGTACGCGGCATTAGGCTACAAGAAGATTGCCAAGACCCTGAAACTGAGCTGCAGCATGGTAGCCAAGACCATGCAGCCATTTAACAGGACAGGTTCCACTCAGAACAGGCCTTACCATGATCGACCAAAGAAGTTGAGTGCACGTGCTCAGCGTCATATCCAGAGGTTGTCTTTGGGAAATAGACATATGAGTGCTGCCAGCATTGCTGCAGAGGTTGAAGGGGTGAGGGTTCAGCCTGTCAGTGCTCAGACCATACGCCACACACTGCATCAAATTGGTCTGCAAGGCTGTCGTCCCAGAAGAAAGCCTCTTCTAAAGATGATGCACAAGAAAGCCCGCAAACAGTTTGCTGAAGACAAGCAGACTAAGGACATGGATTACTGGAACCATATCCTGTGGTCTGATGAAACCAAGATAAACTTATTTGGTTCAGATTGTGTCAAGCATGTGTGGCGACTACCAGGTGCGGAGTACAAAGACAAGTGTGTCTTGCCTACACTCAATTATGGTGGTGGGAGTGTCATGGTCTGGGACTGCATGAGAGCTGCCGACACTGGGGAGCTACAGTTCATTGAGGGAACCATGAATGCCAACATGTACTGTGACATACTGAAGCAGAGCCTGATCCCCTCTCTTCAGAGACTGGGCCGCAGGGCAATATTCCAACATAACGACCCCAAACACACCTCCAAGATGACCACTGCCTTGCTAAAGAAGATGAGGGTAAAGGTGATGGACTGGCCAAGCATGTCTCCAGACCTAAACCCTATTGATCATCTGTGGGGTATCCTCAAACGGAGGGTGGAGGTGGAGGAGTGGAAGAGGACTCCAGTGACAACCTGTGGAGCTCTGGTGAACTCCATTCCCAAGAGGGTTAAAGAAAGTGCTGGAAAATAATGGTGGCCACACAAAATATTGACAATTTGGGCCCAATTTGGACATTTTCACTTAGGGGTGTACTCACTTTTGTTGCCAGCGGTTTAGACATTAATGGCTGTGTGTTGAGTTATTTTGAGGGGACAGCAAATTTACACTGTTATACAAGCTGTACACTCACTACTTTACATTGTAGCAAAGTGTCATTTCTTCAGTGTTGTCACATGAAAAGATATAATAAAATATTTACAAAAATGTGAGGGGTGTACTTACTTTTGTGAGATACTGAATATGCATAGAAATTGCCCGGCTAAATATCATAAAATATGGGATTGATGGCTGGACCTGTCCTCTACCTCTATAGAGGATGATTTAGCAACTGAATGAGCAATATTATCACAAATAAGGTGACTTTGGCCTATGACTATATGTGTTAATGGTAACTTGTGAGTGGGATGCCTCATTACATTCATCCAATGTACTCAGCGAATCAAAATAGAGCATACACATGTGCCTTTTCTTATCAGTACATGTATAACCTATTGTACACTACTGCCTATGTCAATATGACGTCCTCGGCTTTGTGCGGTTATATCTGAATGATGGGTGCAGCTACAGGCATCATTCAGATATCGGCGTTTTCAACCGGTGATTTTCTACACCATAAGAATGATCATAGCGGCTTGATCGTTCTTACGGGTGGTGAGAGGGGATGTCCCCCCCTCCTGTCGCCCTCTGGTGCTTCTACCGGCTCACCTCTGCGATCGGTAAGTCGGAGAACGGATCCGCCGGCCCCCGGATGTCCACCATAGAGATTTCCGGCGGACCAGATGGTCGCCGGAGTCTGTATGATCATTCGGAGGCCGGCGCGATGTTATGACGCCACGCCCGGCCTCTGCATTCAAAAAAATGGCGCCGC
This sequence comes from Rana muscosa, assembly GCA_029206835.1. Taxonomy (NCBI): domain Eukaryota; kingdom Metazoa; phylum Chordata; class Amphibia; order Anura; family Ranidae; genus Rana; species Rana muscosa. The sequence continues at coordinate 103,754,607 of CM055116.1, read as the reverse complement.
CTCGGCTTGAAAGCTAAGATCGTGTTTTTGTTTTTTTTTATTGATTTTAGGCTTCCCAGCCTAGAGGTGAGATGTGGGGTCTTATTGACCCCCATATCTCACTGTAAAGAGGTCCTGTCATGCCACATTCATATTACAAGGGATGTTACATTCCTTGTAATAGGAATAAAAGTGATCAAAATTTTTTTTTTTCAAAAGTGTCAAACTAAAAAGTTTTAAGTAAAATTAACAATAATTTTTTTTTTAAAGTGCCCCTGTCCCTGTGTGCTTGCACGCAGAAGCGAATGCATAAGTAAGTCCCGCCCACATATGAAAAACGGTGTTCAAACCACACATGTGAGGTGTCGCCATGAACATTAGAGCGAGAGCAATAATTCTAGCCATAGACTTCCTCTGTAACTCCAAACATGTAACCAGTAAAAAAAATTCAAGCGCCGTCTATTGGGATTTTTAAGTACCGAAGTTTGGCGCCATTCCACGAGCGTGTGCAATTTTGAAGCGTGACATATTGGGTATCTATTTACTCGGCGTAACTTCATCTTTCACATTATGCAAAAAAAAATTGGGCTAACTTTACTTTTTTTTTTTTTTTTTTAAAGCATGAAACTGTTTTTTTTCCCCCCCAAAAAAACACGTTTGAAAAATTGCTGTGCAAATACAGCGCGACATAAAAAGTTGCAATGAATGCCATTGTATTCTCTAGGATCTCTGCTAAAAAAAACATATATAATATTTGGGGGTTCTATGTAATTTTCTAGCAAAAACATTATGATTTTTACATGTAGGAGAGAATTGGCCTGGTTGGCAAGTGGTTAAGGCAAACCTGATCAGGTCAAAAAAAAAAAACAGGTTTGCTTTTACACCATCATATACCTTCAATATACTTCCCTTTCATTCCTGAATATGGATGAGCTTGTGACTCACTCCATACAGAGTCAATCATCGCTGTCACCAGGGCTTTTTTTCAGCGGGAACGTGGGGGAACGCAGTTCCGGCACCTCCGACAATGAACGTATTTTATGGCAAGGTGTGCTGGAGGGTCTATTGATGCTGGCCACTGGGGGATCTATTGTCACTGGGGGGTCTATTTTTTGTGGGGGTCTATTGTTGCTGGGTAGGTCTATTGTTGTTGGCTGGGGGTCTTATGTTGCTGGGGGGGTCAATTGTTGATGGAAGGTATCTACTGTTAAGGGAGAGATCTATTGTTGCTGGAGGGTCCTATTGATGTTGGCTGCTGGCAGATCTGTTGTTGCTGTTGGGGGTCTATTGTTGCAGAGGACCCATTGTTGCTGGTGGGGGGGGTCTGTTGTTGTGTGGGGGATCTATTTTTGCTGTGGTGGGGTCTGTTGTTGCTGGGGGAGTCTATTGTCGCTGGGGAGGGGGGTTCCATACAAATTACTTAGTAGCACAAAATTATACTTGGTTCTGTAGTCTCTAAAAGGGACAGTACTGGGAGGTGGGTAGGGGGTGGAGCCAAGAGACCATGCTCAGAGGTGGGTAGGGGGCAGAGATGAAGGGTGACTCAGAAGGGGGCAGTTATTGCACCTATTCTCTGAGAAAAAAAGCCCTGGCTGTCACACACTCCAAAGTTCTGTGTAAAGCCTCGTACACACGACCGGTTTTCTCGGCAAGAAACAACAAGAAAACTGCCGGGAGAGCTTTCTTGCCGAGAAAGCCGTTCGTGTGTACGAGGCTTTCAGGAAATCTGCCGAGAATCTCGACGAGAAAAATAGAGAATCTGCTCTCTATTTTCTGGTCGGGATTCTTGTCGGCCTGTTTCCCGACGAGAAACCCGAGAGTGTGTACACTTACCTGCCTCCATGGAAACCCGCACATGCTCGAAATGACTTTGCCGCATGCGCGGTAGCTTCCAAGGCATAGGTAGGGTGAAGCAAGATGGCAGCGACGGCATCGAATGTGACGAGCACATGCTCGTCGTAGTCGATGACGTCACCGCGTTCGCGCCATTCAAAAGAACGGCGGTTCTTTGGAATCGTATGTGTGTACACTCAGCTGGCACAAGATAGTTGTCAAGAATCTCGTCAGGAAAAACGATGGGTTTTTTCCTGATGAGATTCTCGGCCGTGTGTACGAGGCTTCAGTCATCTCTCCAGCAACTTGCAGCTTAGAAAGGGGGGAAGTAGACTACATGCATATGTGATAGGATCTTAGAGTAGGGTGACCAGACATCCCCGGTTTCAGGGGACAGTCCCCGGATTGAGGACACTGTCCCCGGACCAAGTCTGTCCCCGGTTTTGTCCCCGGATTGGATTTGAACAGGGACTCTGGCAATTTGAAAGACAGTCAGTGCAGAATAAAAAAAAAAAATCTGAATTAGACACGCCGCTCCTACTAGCTTAGGGGGGTGTATTTTTTCCATTATCTGTGCCCCTTTCTGATGATCATGTGCTGGTCGGAGCGGAGGGAATATTTCTTCAGTTTCGGGTGCCCATTCAGCTCCGCTCGCATGTTCTTCTGCCTTGGCTCAAGTCCAAGGCAGAAGGACTTGGACTTCTGCAAAGTAGAATTGGACTACTTGCACTTCTCCAAAGTACAAACATGCATGCTCAGAAGCAATGCTCATCATAACACAACATTAGCAGAAGTTGCCCAAAGGGTGGCACAAAAGGGCTAAAAAAAACACGTAGTTTCGTGTTTGTTGGCCGACAATTCTTTGCTGTTTGTATGCAAGACAAGTTCATGGCCAACGCCCTTTGGACAAAAGTCCTACGCTTTGTCCGCAGAAAATCCGATCGTCTGTATGAGGCTTAAGACTTGACAGGCTGTGAGGCGGGCGGTGGCGGCGACGAGCAGAGAGTCGCTGATTGCCGCCATTACTAGTAAAAAAAAATATATGTCCCCGGATTTAATTTGAAAAATCTGGTCACCTTATCTTAGAGTGTAAGCTCCTTGGGGGCAGGGACTGATGTAAATGTAAAGCACTGCATACAATTGTCAGTAGTATATAAAAACCTATAATAAAAGAATGAATTGTCTGCTCCTTTGCCTTGCCCATGCCATGAGCCTTCAGTGCTGTGCCCATGGACTTCACATTCTTATATCTGTCACCTGGGAGGAGCCCAGTCCTCCCCCCATCATTGCAGAGTCTCCTCCATCCATCCAGCATTACATGAGGGTCAGTCCTTGCCTATGAAGGGATTCCTTCCTCCTCTGTTATTGGATGATGAGGATAGCAATATGCTCAGCCAGCCTGTCATTCTCCCCGGCCGCCTGTAGGAGGAGCTCTCAGCAATCTCCCGGGAAGGCTCTTCCCTGTACCGCTGCAGATGATCAGGCGGCTCAGAAATATATTTTTTTAAATCGCCGATTTTTTTTTTCTGTGTGCGCGAGGAAGTTCGTGCGATCTTCTCTGACTTGTGTTTGCATTGGTCGGTGCTCGATCCATCATGTCTTACCAGGGGAGGAAGAGCATCCCGCACATCACGGTAAGCTTTCAGCACCAGGCGCTGTCCTTTGTTACACTGGCTGCATGGATGGATGGATGGATGGGTGGGTGGGGGTCACCCCACTGGGGGGCAATCATGTCACATCACCGGGGACATCCAATCACCAGGACAGGATTATCCAGTGCAGGGCTCATCACATCTATTTACAGGACTGATATCATCTCTACATTATTATATACACAGACTGGGAGCACTGGGGGGCACTGGGGGGCACTGGGGTGGAAGCAATCCAGCCTGCTATCACTGCACACTGTACTGTTTCTATGTTCATGCCATGTAATAGGGCAAAGAACAATTACACTCATTGGCCAATCAGAATTGATCTTGCAGCCTTCATATTTTTGCACAATTTACTAAGGCAAGGAACAATTACTTTTACTGGCCAATCAGGATTTATCATGCAATGCTATATAATTAGGCAAAGAACAATTACCCCCCCCCCCCCCACTAACCAAATATAATTTGTTTTGCGTGCTGTCATTGCACTAATGCAAAGAACAATTACATTCATTGGCCAATCAGAATTTATTTTGCCTTGCTGTCATTGCTGGCTTCATATTTTTATATAATAAGGCAATGGACAATCACCCCCCCCCCCCACAACTGACCAATCAGAATTGATCTTGCAGTCTTCATATTTTTGCACAGTTTACTAAGGCAAGAAACAATTACTTTTACTGGCCAATCAGGATTTATCATGCAGGCTTCATATTTTTACACTAGAGTCCAGGGATATGCAATTAGCAGACCTCCAGCTGTTTCAGAACTACAAGGCCCATTAAGCATAGCAAGATTCTGACAGCCACAAACATGACACCCAGAGGCAGAGGCATGATGGGACTTGTAGTTTTGCAACAGCTGGAGGTCCACTAATTGCATATCCTTGTAATATACTATTTATGTGTTCATGCTATAGAATTATTAGGCAAAGAACTCCCACTAACCAAATATAATTTATTTGCCTGCTGGCATTGCAGCCTTCCTATTTTTGCACTATATAATAAGGCAATGAACAATCGCCACCCACTGACCAATCAGAATTGATCTTGCAGCCTTCCTATTTTTGCACAGTTTTCTAAGGCAATGAACAATTACTATTACTGACCAATCATAATTTATTTTACCTGCTGTCATCATTGCAGCCAGGGGCGGACTGACCATTCGGGCACTGCCCGACGGCCCCATGCCACTAGGGGGCCCCATCAGTGTTGGCAGCCTCAGTAAAACCAGAGACAGTATGTAAAAATCAGTGTTTTTAAAAAAATCTCAAGATTATAGCTGCCCCACCTCTCCAGTACCTTTTCAGTGTGTGTATGTGTATTCTGTGTGTGTGTATACTGTGTGTGTATATTGTGTGTCTGTGTATGTATACTGTATGTGTGTGTGTGCATACTGTGGGGCCCCATAATCTATTGCCTGGGGGCCCCATAATCTCCTATTGCCTGGGGGCCCCATGAGTTGTCAGTCCGCCCCTGATTGCAGGTTCATATTTTTTCACAATTTAATAAGGCAAAAAACAGCTACCTTCATTGGCCAATCAGAATTTATCTTGCCTGCTGTCATTGCAGCCTTCATACTTGTGCACTATATAATAAGGCAATGAACAATCACCCCCTACACCTGACCAATCAGAATTGATCTTGCAGCCTTCATATTGTTTGCACTATTTAATAAGGCAAAGAAAAATTACTCCCACTGACCAATCAGAATTGATCTTGCAGCCTTCATATTTTTGCACAGTTTTCTAAGGCAATGAACAATTCCTTTTACTGACCAATCAGAATGTATCATGCAGGCTTCATATTTCTACACACGGCCGAGATTCTCGTCGGAAAAAACATGTTGTTTTTTTCGACGAGATTCTTGGACAAGAAAATTGTCCCGGCCGAGTGTACACACGCTCGATTCAAAGAACCCGCGGTTCTTTGAATGGAGCGTACGCGGTGACGTCATCGCTCGTCACATTCGATGCCGTCGCCGCCATCTTGGTATACCCTATCTATGCCTAGGAAGCTACCGCGCATGCGTCGAATTCATTTCAAACATGCGCGGGCTTCCCGGCGGACAGGTAAGTGTACACACACTCACTTTTCTCGTCGAGAAACAGGCTGACGAGAATCTCGACGAGAAAATAGAGAGCAGGATCTCTATTTTCTCGTCGAGGTTACTTGTCGGTTTTCTCGACGAGAAACCATACACACGAACGAATTTCTCGGCAAGACATCTCTGCCAGCAAGTTTCTTGCTGGTTCTTGCCGAGAAACTCGGTCGTGTGTACGAGACTTAATACTTTTTCTTTTTTCATGTTATATAATTAGGCAAGGAGCAATTACACCCACTAATCAGTATTTATCTTGCCTTCTGCCATTGCAGCCTTCATATATGTGCACTAAACAATCACCCCCCCCCCCCCCCCCACTGACCAATCAGAATTTGTCTTGCAGCCTTCATAGTGTTTGCACTATTTAATAAGACAAAAAAAAACAATTACCCTCGTTGACCAATCAGAATGTATCTTGCAGCCTTCATACTTTTACACTATTTAATAAGGCAAACGACAATTACCCTCACTGACCAATCAGAATTTATCTTCACATTTGCACATCAGCATTGTATTATTATTATTTTTTTTCTCCGAATAATTCTCGCTGGAGTGTATTCTGCGATGGATTACACGGGTGGATTGATGAGACGTGACAGATCCTGTATCCTGTGCTGACAGTTCAGCTGTTTTTTGATGTAGTAAAAATCGCGCGTCTCCTTTATCAGAGAATAAACAGCGGCCGCCATGACAGGGACAACACCCCCTGATCTATTCTTGGTAGGACCTCATACTGAGACATTGAAGTAGGGGAGATCAGTGGGATCTGGTACAATGGCCTCTGCCTGCTGTTGTTATAATAAGACTGTCCCTTTAATTCATGTCACTATGAGGAGCATGTAGAGGTATTATTAAGGCTCACATGATAGCGGGACATACCATCGCATGGGAGATGAGAGGGAATGTTGGGAAATCGCATGAATTCTGCCCGGGAGGATGTATTGTCTGTTTTTTTGGGTCAAGTCACAGCTGAATTATATTCTTATTCCCATTCATTTATTGCAGACGTGTCAAATGATTTCTATTTTTGCTATTTTCTGATGTTTCTTGTGAAAATATTCTACTAATAATTAAAATGCATTCATGTTACATTAATGCAGATGTTGGCTTTTAATAATGTATGCAGCGAGGCTGGAAACCCGTACAGATTATGGTGAGAAGTGTCTGGAGCAGATCCTCTAATTCTGATAATAAAAGAATTTACAGGATGTATAAATAAAGATTGGTTTTATTAAATTAGCTGTGACCTCAATCTGCCAGGTCACTCGTCACCAAGTGTATAGGGGTCCGGCTATTTATAGGAAGACATATTCATGAATAGAGGGAGGTCTCTATGATCATACGCTGGCTTTCATTTTCTATCCTGCACAGGGAAAGTGAAATTCGCCGTCTGATTGGACGCTGCAGTTCTTTATTGTGCGCTCCGGGTTTTCCAATGAGTGAGATTGTGTGCAAGTGCACTGCTGGTGTATTGTAAAACGTGGTTTATCCTGACAGGAGAAAATCAGCGTTAAAAACTCAGTTCAAGAGGAACTGCAGTCTACTCACATAATTTGTAATAAAAACATCTTTGCCATTCTGAAGAAAACCACTTTGCATATTATTTTATATATACTGTGATTCTGTATTTGTCAAATATGCTGCAGAAATCTCCTTCCACTGAGTCTGGCTGCAATAATTTTAAATGTGGGCAGCTGAAGCTGCTGCCTGTTCCTGCCTCTTCCTGGATTTACACAGGCACACCTCCAGCTTTCAGCTCTGCAGCTCTCATTGGCCCTCTTATGACTCACCCCACTCTCCCTTCCTGGAAAGCAGAGTGAGAGAGAGAGAGAGCTGTGCACATGTCATAAGCCTAGGCTTTTTTCCAGACAAGAAACAGGAAGTGGGCTGTATGAGGTATTTACTGGCAGAAATTTTTTTTTTACTATCCAAAGTTAAAACAACAAGGGCAGAAGATTTAGTAGATGGGAAGATATCCGCCCCCCCCCCCCAACTCATCACCCACCTATTGAATCTGTCTAGTTCTAATTTTCTCTTCTATTTCTTCCATCCACTCTATCGCCTATTGTTCACTGTGCTGAATGCACTTCTCCTTGATTGTTGCTTAAACCACTAGTTATACAGTCACCACATTTATTCTGTCTGCATACATCTCCTATTCACACTTCCTAAATTCCTTATTTATAGTTACCCCCTATCCAATTTGCAAAAAAAGGTGGCCACACCATTTAAAATATGGTCCTCACCCATCCTGTTGTTAGCTAGTTTTTTTTAGGGCTCTTTCACACAGGCATTGAAAATAGGCAGTTGGGTTGTGTTTTTAACACTTTCCAAATGCTTATCAATGGCACTCAAAATTGTTACAATAGGGAGCGGTTAGAGGTGTTCACACTGCAGTGTTAGCACTGCTTCGCATTGCTGCAAGGCAAAAATAACGCTGCCTGCGGAGTTTGGCAGGCGTTGCTACTTTGCAACTGTCTCCATTCACTTTTATTGAACGCACCACAACCATACCCTAAATGTACTGTAAATGCACCTATGGCATTTACAGTGTGTTTACGGTGCGGTTGGAAAGTGTCAAAAGTGAGCATTTACCATTTTAGCGTTGTAAAAAAAAAAAAGAATATACAGGATGTTTGAGAAGTGTTGCCTGATGCAATATAAACACTTGTACAATACATCTTAAGTGCTCCTTAATGGTATATGACCGCAGCCTGGAGAGGATTGTCAGGAAAAGGCCATTCAAAAGTGTTGGGGACTTTCAGAAGAAGTGGACTGAGGCTGGAGTCAGTGCATCAAGAGCCACCACACACAGACGGATCCTGAACATGGGCTTCAAATGTCATATTCCTCTTGTCAAGCCACTCCTGAACAACATACAACGTCAGAAGCGTCTTACCTGGGCTAAAGAAAAACACACCTGGTCTGTTGCTCAGTGGTCCAAAGTCCTCTTTTCTGATGAGAGCAAATTTTTCATATCGTTTGGAAACCAAGGACCCAGAGTATGGAGGAAGAATGGAGAGGCACACACTGCAAGATGCTTGAAGTCCAGTGTGAAGTTTCCACAGTCTGTGTTGATTTGGGGAGCCGTGTCATCTGCTGGTGTTGGTCCACTGCGCTTCATTAAAGCGGTTGTATAGGTAATTTTTTAACTTTTACCTACAGGTAAGCCTATAATAAGGCTTACCTGTAGGTAAAAAAAATATCTCCTAAACCTTTACGTTTAGGAGATATTCCCCTCGCAATGAGCCGCTGAATGCAGCGGCGCATGCGCACAGGGGATTTTCGGTTTAAGGCCTCGCCGGAAAGAAGTCTCCCGCGCGGGAGTGACGACATCGCGGCTCCAGCCACTCAGCCACTCAGAGCGCTGGAGCCGCAATACCCGGAAGACACGCCGAGGCAACATGTTGGCTACCTCGGCGTGGACCAGGTAAGTTACCAACGCCTCGTTCTAAGGTAAGTATTTCATAATGAGCTAGTATGCCTTTTGCTTTACAGGGTTAAAAAAAAAAAAAATGTTCAGCGGGTATACAACCGCTTTAAGTCCAGGGTCAACGCAGCCGTCTACCAGGAGATGTTGGAGCACTTCATGCTTCCTTCCTCAGACGAGCTCTTTGGGGAGGCTGACTTCATTTTCCAGCAGGACTTGGCACCTGCCCACACTGCCAAAAGCACCAAAACCTGGTTCAATGACCGTGGGATTACTGTGCTTGATTGGCCAGAAAACTCGCCTTACCTGAACCCCATAGAGAATCGATGGGACATTGACAAGAGAAAGAGGAGAGACATGAGACCGAACAATGCAGAAGAGCTGAAGGCCGCTATTGAAGCATCCTGGTCTTCCATAACACCTCAGCAGTGCCACTGGCTGATGGCTTCCATGCCACGCCGCATTGAGGCAGTAATTGCTGCAAAGGGGCCCAAACCAAGTACTGAGTACATATGCATGCTTCTACTTTTCACAGGTCCGATATTGCTCTATGTACAATCCTTGTTTTATTGATTGCATGTAATATTCTAATTTTCTGAGATTGTGGATTTGGGGTTTTCATAAACTGTAAGTAGGGTTGCCACCTGTCCGGGATTCACCCGGACAGTTCGGGTTTGGAATCATGTGTCCGGGTTTCCAACTGCCCGAAACCCGGACACATTATTCAGACTGGACTATGGCCTCCCAGCAGGGTTCCTGGCTCCAGCTGTCTAAGCTGAGAGTGTCTGTTACACTCTCTTTCTCACTCTCCATAGCCAGCGCTAACAATCCCCCCCACTCGATTTGCTCCTCTTACCCCCACCCACCCCTCTGTGTCTGCTCACACTCCAATCCCTGGCGCTGTACCTCAGAAAAGGAAAGTGGGGGCCAGAAATTTGAAGTCCAGCAGCCTCAGATACATCTGGATGAGAGGTGCTGACTGCCAAGGGGTGAGTGAGCTCACCATCCATCCCAGTCTGTGAATGTCTCCCCCCCTTCTCTCTCCTACCTCTGAGTGAGTACACTAAGGTAAATCAGGGTTCTCAGAGCACCCCTTACCTCAGAGTTCCCCTTTACACCAGAGGCCACAGTGTTCCCCCTTACAGTAGAGTCCTCTCCGTGCATCAGAGTTCTTAGTGTTTACCCTTAAATCAGGGTTCCCAGAGCATCCCTTATGTTAGCATCCCCAGAGTTCTCCTTTACATCAGAGTCCCCCCTTACAGTGTAAGGGAACTCTGCAGATTCAGATGTAAAAGCGGAACTCTGCGGATTCAGATGTAAAAGAGGAACTCTGCGGATTCAGATGTAAAAGGGGAACTCTGCGGATTCAGATGTAAAAGAGGAACTCTGCGGATTCAGATATAAAAGGGGAACTCTGCGGATTCAGATGTAAAAAGGGGAACTCTGCGGATTCAGATGTAAAAGAGGAACTCTGCGGATTCAGATGTAAAAGGGGAACTCTGCGGATTCAGATGTAAAAGAGGAACTCTGCTGATTCAGATGTCAAAGGGGAACTCTGCGGATTCAGATGTAAAAGGGGAACTCTGTGGATTCAGATGTAAAAGAGGAACTTTGCGGATTCAGATGTAAAAGGGGAACTCTGCGGATTCAGATGTAAAAGAGGAACTCTGCGGATTCAGATGTAAAAGAGGAACTCTGCGGATTCAGATATAAAAGGGGAACTCTGCGGATTCAGATGTAAAAGGGGAACTCTGCGGATTCAGATGTAAAAGGGGAACTCTGCGGATTCAGATATAAAAGGGGAACTCTGCAGATTCAGATATAAAAGGGGAACTCTGCAGATTCAAATATAAAAGGGGAACTCTGCGGATTCAGATATAAAAGGGGAACTCTGCGGATTCAGATATAAAAGGGGAACCCTGCAGATTCAGATATAAAAGGGGAACTCTGCGGATTCAGTTATAAAAGGGGAACCCTGCAGATTCAGATATAAAAGGGGAACTCTGCGGATTCAGATATAAAAGGGGAACTCTGTGGACTCTGATGTAAAGGAGAACTCTGCAGATTCAGATATAAAAGGGGAACTCTGCGGATTCAGATATAAAAGGGGAACTCTGCGGATTCAGATATAAAAGGGGAACTCTGCAGATTCAGATATAAAAGGGGAACTCTGCAGATTCAAATATAAAAGGGGAACTCTGCGGATTCAGATATAAAAGGGGAACTCTGTTGTGGACTGATGTAAAGGGGGACTCTTGTGATTAACTTGAAATGATTAGAAATGTTATTTAATTGCAAAATATATATATAGTGTATACTATAAAAAAATTGCTGTGCGCTGCTAAAGTGTTCGGGTTTGACTTGAAGCAAAGGTGGCAGCCCTAGATGGGGCACTATTACTCCCTCTAATACCAAAGATAGGGCACTATTAATCCCCCTAATACCAAAGATGGGGCACTATTTCTCCCCCTAATACCAATGATGGGGCATTGTTTACTCCCACTGACGCCAGGACATTTTCTGCTCCCACTGGCCACAACCCGTCCAGTGTGCTGCTTTTACTCACTGTCTGAAGCTATCTCTTGTATCTCGGGAACTGAAAAGGGCTCCAGGATAGAAGAGGCCGTCATTTCCTGTGCCTGTGTTTTATAAACGCAGGCACATGTTGTGATTTGTCAGAACCTATCAGCAGATCCAGGGCAAAAATTATTGGCCTGGACCTGAAGTACTGATCGGTGCTGGAGTAAATCACAGCACACACGCGCACCCGGCTCGGGAACACAGATCACATACATATAAGGGATCCTGCGCAGCGCGGCCACCCTGTAGCAGTAAAACTGGTATGAGGCGGTCGGGAACTGGGTAATGCATGAAGTAGGTGGCTAAATATTGCAGTGCATCATATCTTGGTGTGATTCGGGGAGTAGTACAATGTGTGTGTCTTATGTTTTGCTGAAGAAGTGGAGTCAGAAGATCGTTGCTATGTTTATAAAATGTAATAATCGTGCCATCGGGCCCCGCCTCTTGCAAGATGGCAGGCTTCACACCACCCGAAAACACAGGGCTTTATTCAGTGTTAACGCAGGGGGTCTGTCTATTGTTGCCAGCTGCAGGGGATCCATTTTACTGCTTTTCTTTTCATTAACCTCTTCAAACCGGACACTTTCACCCCCAATTTTCAGTTTTCAGTGCTGTCACAGTTTGAATGACAATTGTGCGGTCATGTAACACTGTACCCAAATGACATTTTTATAATTTTTTTCACACAAATAGAGCTTTTGGTGGCATTTAACCACTTGCCGACCTGCTGCCGTCATTATACTGCGACAGGTCGGCACGATTCCGTGATGCCGTCGTAGTTGTATGACGGCTCCGTTAAGCGGGATAGCAGGCGTGCACGCGCTGAACTGCGGGGGTGCCGATGCTCGTGACCAGTAAACACACACATCCATGTTCTGTGAGGAGAGGAGATGCAGATCGTGAGTTCCTAATAGCTAGGATTCTGGAACCACGATCTTTCATCTCCTATAGTGAGTCCCCTCCTCCCACAGGTAGAACACTAGGGAACACAGTTAACCCCTTGATCGCCCCCTGGTGTTAACCCCTTCCCTGCCAGTGACATTTTTACCGTAATCAGTGCATTTTAATAGCACTGATCGCCGGTATAAATGCCAATGGTCCCAAAAATGTGTCAAAAGTGTCCGATGTGTCCGCCATAATGTCACAGATCTCTGCCATTACTAGTAAAAAAATAATAATAATATAAATGCCATAAATCTTTCCCCTATTTTGAAGACGCTACAAAAGCCCCCCGGAAGGGACTGCTTAATGACCAGGCCATTTTTTGCGATATGGCACTGCTTCAATTTAACTGAATTTTTTTTTCCCCACAAATAGAGCGTTCTTTTGGTGGTATTTGATCGTCTCTGCGGTTTTTATTTTTTGCGCTATAAACAAAAGGGTGACAATTTTGAAAAAAACACAATATTTTGTACTTTTCGCTATAATAAATATCCCTTTTTTTTTTTAAAAAAGGAAATTTTTTCCTCAGTTTAGGCCGATATGTATTCTACATATTTTTGGTAAAAAAAAAAATCGCAATAAGCGTATATTGATTGGTTTGCGCAAAAGTTATAGCGTCTACAAAATAGGGGGTAGTTTTATGGCATTTTTATTATTGGACACTTTATTATTGGACACTTTTGACACATTTTTGGGACCATTCACATTTATACAGCGATTAGTGCTATAAAAATGCACTGATTTCTGTATAAATGTCTCTGGCAGGGAAGGGGTTAACACGAGGGGGCGATCAAGGGGTTCACTGTGTTCCCTCACTGTGTTCTAACTGTAGAGGGGATGGGACTTACTAGGGGAAGAGAGAGATCGGTGTTCATACTTTGTATGAACACACGATCAGTCTCTTCTCCCCTGATGAGTGGGTGCTAGATGAGTGAGTGTAGCTAAGCCTAAGAGGCATTTCCACCCTTGGTGGTACAAAAAAGTGGTTACTGCTCCCACCTGTAACTGGTCACTGCAGCAAGGAGCATTGGAAAGGCAAACACATAAAAATAACAAAGACATTTCCACGCTCAACTTACCGACCAGCCTGCGACCAACCGAATTGACCTGTTGAGCAGCATGTGTCAAAGACAGGGGTTTAGTTGCACACATTTACAAATACATGCGTAAGCCACAGAGCCACGGCAAGGCACCCCATTTTCTGTGGACCCTCTTGGTGGTGGATGAGTGTATGTAGGTGGGGCCAGGGGGTAGTACCATTATACTGGGCGTGGGGGAGTGAGGGCAGATGAAACTTGGGGGGCAGTTCCACTGGCCACACTCAGCCCGTACCCAGGGTGGTAGCGTCCCCTCTTGGTGGTAGATGAGTGTATGTAGGTGGGGCCAGGGGGTAGTACCATTATGCTGGACATGGGGGAGTGAGGTTAGATGAAACTTGGGGGGAAGTTCCACTGGCCACACTCACCACATACCCAGGATGGTAGCGTCCCCTCTTGGTGGTAGATGAGTGCATATAGGTGGGGCAGGGGGTATTACCAGTACGCTGGGCGTGGGGGAGTGAGGGCAGATGAAACTTGGGGGGAAGTTCCACTGGCCACACTCACCCCCTACCCAGGGAGGTAGCGTCTCCTCTTGGTGGTAAATGAGTGGGTACCAGTACGCTGGGCGTGGGGGAGTGAGGGCAGATGAAACTTGGGGGGAAGTTCCACTGGCCACACTTACCCCCTACCCAGGGAGGTAGTGTCCCCTCTTGGTGGTAGATGAGCGGGTGTATTGGGTTGTGAGGCAGTTGATCCAGAGGAAGGCGAAAAACCCCAGCAAAACATGATCCAATGTGTTCCAGCTGGGGAAAAAATTCCTTCCTGATCCCCGAGAGGCAATCGAATATTTCCTGGATCGGCCCTGTGTGTGGGGGGGTGGGCAATTGGAGCCCCACCCTCAGTGGTAGGTGAGTGTAGATGTGGGTGTCAGTGTGTGGAGAGCAGAGAAGGAGGGACCATCCCCCACACAGAGCTCCAGAGGGAGGAGCCATTGTCCGGACAACAGGCGGGTCACGGCGTGTCTGTGTAATCTGCCGCCTCTGCTCAGGCTTTACAGCCTGTCATAATGTCACCCACCGAGATGTTATCGTGGGGATCTATCATTGAGTCTCTGTAAATGCAGAGAGTAGGTTCAGGGCTTGACAGCCCTTTATAATGTCACCCACCGAGATGTTATTGTGGGGATCTATCATTGAGTCTCTGTAAATGCAGAGAGTAGGTTCAGGGCTTGACAGCCCTTTATAATGTCACCCACCGAGATGTTATTGTGGGGATCTATCATTGAGTCTCTGTAAATGCAGAGAGTAGGTTCAGGGCTTGACAGCCCTTTATAATGTCACCCACCGAGATGTTATTGTGGGGATCTATCATTGAGACTGTGAATCCAGGGAGTAATTTCAGGGCTTTACAGCCCGTCATATTGTCATTCACGGAGATGGAATTGTAGGGATCTCCCTGGAATTACAGTTAATGGTAGACTTCACAAACTGTATTGTCATGCAAATTATGTTGTCTCCTTGGCTCCTATATGGCACTCCATTTTTCACTCATAAAAGTGAACCCATTGAAGTACATCTGATGCTCTGCTGGAATTGGTGGCTTCAGGGCTTCAGAGTCTGTCATAAGGTCAGCCACTGAGATGAAATCATTGGTATCAATTGCTGGACCCTACAAAGAAAAAACATTGATCAGTTTTATTCGTCAATATGTAAAAAGCCCTGGGATGTCATATAACCCCATGACTGTAAGATGCATGATAGTGTAAAGTAACATCAGTCTACATTCCCAAAAGTGTCAAGAAAGAGCATATCTGCCCCAAACAGACATTTTTGCTTCAGTCATTATAGTACACTAATATTATCCATTAGCTATTAAATATGTTTGATATTGCTCAAACTTCTCACTAATGTAGTTCCTTATATCAATTGGCCCCCGTTCACACCAGTGCGACTTGTCATGCGATTTGACGTTTCCAAATTCCATGATAAGTCGCACCACATTGTCCGCAATGGAACCGTTCATATTGCCGTGACTTATGTCGCAGCGATTATGAAAAAGATTCCTGCACTACTTTTTACAGACTTCATTGCGACTTGCATAGATTTCTGTTAATTGAAGTCGCAAACCTCAGTGAAATTGGCAGCGCAAATCGCACTGATGTGTGGCTTTGAAATTGCTCTTCAGTAGTGGGATTTCAAAGCCGCACCGGTGTGAACCAGGGCTAAAGGGCATAATAATGTAGCCCTCTTCTTGATAACACTACAGATTCTGCTTAGAATTGTATACTTACTGGTTCCATCCCAAATGGTGGTGGTAGCTTTCCAGTCTCTAACTCTGACCAATCAACTGTGCTGAAAAATGGATGGTTGTGAAGGTTTCTTGTCAGCTGTTCACGCATCACTTGATCTTTGCATAAGAGCTGTAAAAAAATATATATATAAGTTTAAGGGCATAAACAAATGACCAATTTCATCTGGTCCTTTTATTTAATAATGTTTTATCCTCAGTACTATGTCTTTCAATTCATATATTGTTCCACGTCAACTTGTGTGAAGTATCTGCTAATAGGCCACTAAAATGTTTTGGAACAACCATTTCTCATTTTTATAATTGTGATTTCTGGACAGGGATTATGTAATGTTTTATGTCCAGGCAATATCCAAAGATCTAGCTATAAATGGGAATTTGGTTACTGTATAGAGTGACAGCTTTGTAAAGTGCACCTATAGGTTGTGTTCTGTCTAATGTGTACGATTTCCTCTCTTCTCCCCACTATAAATAGAAAAGTACTTACTCTCTCGATGAGGTCTCGTAGTTCAGGATCTATGTTCTCTGGGTAAACTGGTGTATCCATACACACTCTTGTGTGCACCGTCTCATATTCCTCACTGTCAGGAAATGGCTGTGAGCCCACTGCCATCTCGTAGATTATACATCCAAGTGAGAAATAGTCAGCTATTTTGTTGTAGGGTTCACATCGATGAACCTCTGGGGCCATGTATGGTGGAGTGCCGACACCATCGGTGACCGTTCTGGATCCGAACATGCCTGCCTCCGCTATGCCAAAGTCAGCTACTTTAACATGGCCGGCGCTATCCAACAGTATATTGTCTGGTTTTAGGTCTCTATGCACAACACCCCTGGAATGTAGATGTTGAATTCCACACAATATTTCCGCTGCAAGGAATCTGATATGGAAAAAAATAAATAAGGTTTAACATCGTAACATGTCAACAGTTCTAGAAGCCAACAAAACAAATTGCTTCTATGGTATACTAAATGAATATAATGGTGAGAAGAGGTTTTCAGTGACTGGACCAAGTTTTAGTCTCTATTGAAGCTAAAATAATTTGTTCAGAGATTGTCAATATGGAAGGACACACAGTATCCAAGAAAATATGTATGTCCTGATTCATCTTTCCATTCCTATCATCACTGGTATCCCTCTCACCCTAAACATACTTATAATAAGCAACTCTTACCTTGTGATGGCCACATCTAATGGGGCTTTGGCTTTAATCAGTGAACTGAGTTCTCCTCCACTTAAATACTCCATGACAAAAAAAATGTAATCCTGTATAAGAGAGAAGAGAAAAAAAAGTTGAGTTTAAATTCATACAGACATCATTTGTACCCTGGATTCTCACTCTGATTGATTTGTTTCCTTTGCTAAGATGAAATGGTCTTCATGCCATTATTCCTAGTTAGCAAGGTAATAGGTGTGAGGATCTAGGTGGATAATAGGACTTGGCATTTGGTAGGCAGGTGGTGAAAGGTGAAGATACTTACTTCTGTCTGGAACGTAGCAAAGGCATGAGTGAGAAAGCGGTTATCCTTGCACATCTCTAGCACTTGGCGCTCAATTTGGACGCAGCTGGGATCTTCCTCAATTAGGACGCGTTTCTTCACCATCTTGACTGCCAGAAGCTGATCAATGGAAGGATGAGATGCCAACATTACCTATAGAAGAGAAAAGGTTGTTAGATAATTCATAAAGATAGAGAGCCCCAGCTTCCCCTGATGCATAATACTTCAGATATCATCTCCACTTTTCCTTTCTCTGGCCTGTTTATGGATCTGACGCTTAAGGTTGTGATTTACAAAAAGTGGAGAAACTACAGTGCAAATCTGTTTTTCAACACAGAGAATAAGGGACTAACATGGATTCTCAGATCAGGTGTATGAAATGGAACTGGGAAACTAGTAGTTTCTGCAGGCGGCATATCCATTTTTCCCATTGTCATAAATTGGTTTGAATATTATAGGCTCAATTTACAAAGCTAAAACAACAGGATTTAGGGACCTTTTTAAAAAAAAGTGACAGCTATTTTTAGCTATGTGCGATGAGCTTTGAAAAATACTGTCACATAGATGAAAAACAATCTTTTCCTTCGTGTAGCTTTATGAATTAGGCCTGGTTACCAGGCTTTATTCACAAAGCTTTCATACAAGCCTAAGGCACTCTATTATTTCCAGCCATGAAACTATCATTTTCAGGTATCATTGGACTGAGTTGAAAATAGCTGTCAAATATTTTTTGGAAACAAGGATCCTCA
Organism: Rana muscosa; assembly: GCA_029206835.1. Classification (NCBI taxonomy): domain Eukaryota; kingdom Metazoa; phylum Chordata; class Amphibia; order Anura; family Ranidae; genus Rana; species Rana muscosa. Next base: position 103,736,492 of record CM055116.1, on the reverse strand, counting down.
TCCTGGTGTGTTAACATTGTGAATCGAGTCTTATGTATTGTGCAATGATCCCAATGAAACATTTCAGATCCTTATAAAGATTAACAGTTATAACAATAAAAAATATCATCAGGAGGGTCTCCTATCTCCTGTACTTTGTATGGATCAGTTAGGGGATTGTGTATCGGGTAACTTACCTTTCCATAAGTCCCTTCTCCAAGCATACGATGGAAGGTGAAGCTCTCAGGAGTCAAAGCATGTGGTGTTGTCCGCATGGATCTTGCAGGTTGGATGTCACTTTTACCTGGAGAGAGAAAGAAATCAGATTACCCCTGTGTACAGGTCATATATTGACAGTAACATTTATACACCATCAAAGAGTAGAGAGCTGAGAAAATCAGAAACTGGAGCGTGAAAAGTATTAAACAGTCAATGCATTCAAAGGGAATATTTGTTGGGGGTGAATACTAGTGAGCTTAATTTCCTGCTGTCATTATGGTTTCCAGAAATCTCTAACTATACGCTCCCCCATCTGTATTACTCCCCACTATCCCTCTCTTCATTTCTGGTATTTCCTATTCACCCCTCCTCTGGTACACCCTATTTACTCCTCTTCCTATAATCTTAGCAACGTTGGTCCTCATGTTATAGGAAGTTCGTCCTCAACCCTCTATGTGCAAGTAGTGTAACAATAAATACATATGATAAAATCCTTACCTGCTGAACCTGATGAAGATTTGGTTGTCTTTTGGCGTCTTTGACAGCCAAAAGTGGGGCAGAGTCTTCTCAGCAACTTCTTGAAGCCCCGCTTCAATGCTTTAAATTTACCAGCTTGTTTGGGTTTAAAAAGGTCTTCTTGGATGTTACTGGCACAGGTCTGTAGGTCCTCTGTATCAATGTCCCAGCTTTCTTCAGGTATGAAGTCCATGTCCCATCTTTGCTCTGAATTGGGTTCCCAAGTGACAATGTGCTGTTCTTTCTCCGATTTGGGTTCCCAATCCTCTTCTGTGTTAGAGTCCCATTTCCAAGCTGTTTCAGGGTTCCACTGCTCAGGTGATTCAGGAACCCATGTCTCCGCTGTTTCAAGGTCCCAATTTTCTTCAATTGGCTCCTCTTGGGTGGTATATAGAGGAGCCTGAAATTCTGCTGGGAGTTCATTCTCCCAATTCTCCTCGGTGTCAAGGTTCCAATTTTCTTCCATTGGCTCCTGTTGGGTGGTATATAGAGGAGCCTGAAAGTCCTCTGGGAGTTCATCCTCCCAATTCTCCTCGGTGTCAAGGTCCCAATTTTCTTCAATTGGTTCCTGTTGGGTGGTATACAGAGGAGCCTGAAAGTCCTCTGGTAGTTCATCCTCCCAAATCTCCTCTGTATCAAGGTCCCAATTTTCTTCCATTGGCTCCTGTTGGGTGGTATACAGAGGAGCCTGAAAGTCCTCTGGGAGTTCATCCTCCCAAATCTCCTCTGTATCAAGGTCCCAATTTTCTTCCATTGGCTCCTGTTGGGTGGTATTCACAGAAGCATGAAAGTCCTCTGGGAGTTCATCCTCCCAATTCTCCTTGGTATCAAGGTCCCAATTTTCTTCCATTGGCTCCTGTTGGGTAGTATTCACAGAAGCATGAAAGTCCTCTGGGAGTTCATCCTCCCAAATCTCCTCTGTATCAAGGTCCCAATTTTCTTCCATTGGCTCCTGTTGGGTGGTATTCACAGAAGCATGAAAGTCCTCTGGGAGTTCATCCTCCCAATTCTCCTTGGTATCAAGGTCCCAATTTTCTTCCATTGGCTCCTGTTGGGTGGTATTCACAGAAGCATGAAAGTCCTCTGGGAGTTCATCCTCCCAATTCTCCTTGGTATCAAGGTCCCAATTTTCTTCCATTGGCTCCTGTTGGGTGGTATTCACAGAAGCACGAAAGTCCTCTGGGAGTTCATCCTCCCAATTCTCCTCATTGGGCTCCTCTTGGATTTTAGTCAGAGAAGCCTCACAATCATCTGGAAATGTATCCTCATTTTTTTCCTCATTATCAAGGTTGCAATTTTTCCTAGCAGGCTTCTCTTTGGTGTTCAGAGAAGCCTTAGATTTGCTATGTAAACAGCCCATTTCCTAAATAAAGAAATTTGCTGCAGACACTCAGAAAAAGCTTCCACTCAGGTCAGTGGTAAACAACCTTGTGAGCTCAGGCTGCTGTTGCAGATTCAAACCCTTTCTGCTTCTCCGTGATGTCAATAAGTGGGCGGAGACTTTTCCAGGCAGGTTAGGCTCCGCCCCCTAAGCTAACTGCCACGGCTGTGCAGGAAGCTGGCTGTGCTGTCTATGGAGGTGTCTGGATGACAAGTCTGGATAAACCAGATGAGACATCTTATTTGCAGGCAAGAAATGTCAGAGAAATGTATTTCCTCTGTGTCTTTATTTCCATGTCTGGGGCTCAGCTTTGTATTTTGGGTGACATATGGTGGCCAATAGGATTGCTGGACAGCTACTGAGTGTCTTTTTTTGGTTGGTTCTATGTAATAACTTTCACCTCTTCCTGTATTAAATCAGTTTTATCTCTAATTAATCTGGAATCCCTTTAATTTCCACTAAACGTCCACTTTTTTAGTTTATCATATGAAGAGTAGTCATGGTAAGCATTGCTTGTTACCCATAGCAGCCGCCCAGCTCCCAGCTGTCTGTTGTACAGCCCAGGTGTTTACACAAGTACAGAAGCTGACTGGTTGCTATGACAACAAGGTTGTTGTACCTTTGTCAGAGATTTAACATATCAGGCTGCATATTCCCTACCCAGGTGTCATAGACAAGTGTTGTGTCGCCGATAGCAACCAATTAGAGGTTCAGTTTACTAAAGTGCAGTGTGATAGAAATGAATGGTGTTTGATTGCTATGGGGGGAGGGGGCTAGGACCCGGATTTATTGGTTTTATTACTCCTCAGTCACTGACCGGGGACTAGTATGGACATTTGGGGTTCTGACTCCACTTGTTGGTAACTCTGATTAAAATATATTTTACGGTCTTGTTTACACTTCAGGGGCAGTAAAAAAAATAAAAAGGCCACTGATCTTTGTTTTTACTGCCCCTTTAACCTAACATGGCGGCCAGAGGGGTGGTAGAGAAGCAGAGCAAAAGTTATACCACGGGTATACCACCGCTAAGCACAACCCATTCAGATGAACAGGGCTGCACTGCTACTGCCCTGCAACTGTAAAGGGTTAACATAGGTGTCACTGGGGCAACCGATTGCCTATGAGCTTCCTATCAAATGCCTCCACAGATCACTTTTTAGAAGCGCAGCAATTACAGCCACAAATGTAATCAACCCCGGAAAGAAACCTGTCATTTAGACCCCATTCACACTGAGAGGGCCCACCGTTAGCACTAAAGCGCAGCTCGTTTTAGCGGCGCTTTTTGGCCACTAGCGGGACGTTTTACCCCCTAATAAAGACTTAAAAACTCCTATTTTGGACATTTTCAAAGCGCTTTTCAGGTGCTTTGAATGCGCTGCACCTTCATTCCAATGGGCAGGGCATTTTGGGAGCACTAAATACAGCTCTCCCAACCTGCCTCAAAGATGCTGCTGGCCAGGGCCATCTTACTGAGCAGGCACCCCTGGGCACTGCCCAGGGGCCCCAGGTTCACTTGGGGCCCCATCAGAGCCACGCAAAAAGAAGTAGCAGTGGGGCAAGGGAGTCGGGCTAAGCGGGCACATGCAGTCCGGCAGCCATTGGCATCTTCGGATCCGCCTGCCAGCTGGGCTGTCACTGCCTCCCTGAGTGACTGTCTGTAATGAAGCACCAAATGTTAGTGGCTTCGCCTCCATCCGCCGCCCAGCCTGGACTCTGTGGCTGGGAGCGGGTCAGTTGCACAGTGAACTGTGCTGTCTTTGGCTGTGCCGATCCTGTCACTCAATGTCTCACTCGCACTATTCCTGTGAGTCTGACATTGAGAGAGACGGGATTCGGTCTGAACATCCTCAGGGGTGCTGAGTGAGAAGGGCTCTTGTAAAGTAGCCAATCCCTGCGGTCCCTGCCCTAACAGCCCCACCCCCTGATGTGCACAGATACTCACACGGCGTGGTGCTAGATACTGTAGGTTTGTGTGTACAGCTGCAGCATGCTTGAAGGATTGGAAATTGGTGAGTCCACAGTCCAAATGGCTGTATGTGGTGGCTGACTGTGTTATCAATTATTTTACAATGCTTGTACTAACAATGAAATTTCATGCAAGTGCAATTCAAAAGATATCCCTATTTAATTTTATTCTAAGTTTGAAACCCCACCCTCAACTTGACAAATGCATATGTATGTCCCTCACCTCTCCTATTCTGAGTCTCTGACTGCAAAACACTGCCACTTCTCTGAAAAGCAATACACACAAATATTGCTTTTCAGAGGTGTTTGACAGGTGGTGTTGCCTCCTCACCACCTATTTTAACCCCCTAAATCCGGCATCACCGCCATCACAATCGTACGATTGTCGGGAAGTTGCAGCACGGACCCTTTTATTTGATTAGGTTGCATTTGGTGTGTGGTAGGGCCCGTCAAATGCAACTGGGGATATAATTCTTGCTGCAGTCATGAAGTAAAGCACTGTGGCTGCAGCATGTGTACACCCCCATGTGCTGCCTTGTCTGCTTAGGCCCCTTTCACACTTGTGCGACCTGAAAGTCACGCGATTTTGCCGTGACTTGAAGCAATGCCTGTGTCTATGGACCTCAAGTCGCATCAAAGTAAGACCAAAGTAGTGCAGGGACTACTTTGAAGTTGCTGCGACTTGAAGTCGCACAGATATGAATGGTACTCATTGGAAATCATGGGATACGACTTGTCATGCGACTTTGCAGCCCCAAGTCACAGGACAAGTCGCATAAGTGTGAAAGGGGCCTAAGGGTTTATTCATGCAACATGCTGTTTTTTTTTTATACAAACTTTATTGAAATGAAAAAAGCTCAATTGGCTGCAGTGCTGTGAACTAGACATACCAGAGACAAGGCATTTTGCCTTGTCATGAGGTGGGACTGTGCTGGAATAGCAACCCAACACAGTCCCACCACATCTGCTGTGAGTATGCCTTAACCACTTGCCACCCCCCCTCAGGAGACAGGTTCCCCGGACACACAGACATGCTGTGACCCGCCTGTAGTCCAGACAATGGCTCCTCCCTCTGGAGCTCTGTGGTGGAAATGCATCCTCTTCTCTGCTCTCTGCACACTGACGCTCTACCTTCCTCCGCTCGGCTATTTACCAGCTCAAGCCACGCCCACTCCTGACATCACTGTCTAACGGCTCCAGCTGTTGCGCATGTCAGATAGAACTAAGTCACGTGTCATGTCCACGTGATGTCAGCGTGGAAGATGTTCCCTCCTCCCCGCTTTTCCCTTCTCCCAATTGGCTATTTACTGGGCTCAGGCCACGCCCACCCATCCTCTGGTCATGCCCACTCCCACCTGAGCCGTTTTTCTGTCGAGAAGCACTGCCCATCATTGAAAAATCCGCCCCCTTCATGTAAAAATCCGCCCCTCACCTACATGAATGTGCCTCGTCAGCGCCAGGCACAATCTGACTCACAAATTTCTTCAGTCGCCTATTGTGTGCAGGCGCTGTCTAGCCGACACAACAGCTGAGCATAAACTCAGCTGTTGTGCTGTTACGTACGGCGCATGCCGGGCACTATTCGATAACAGGCACTTCTCAACAGAACACCTAGAAGAATACCTGGGACAAAACACTTCTCGACAGAACAGGTGACACCGGAAAGAGAACCTACTAATAGGGTTGCCACCTGTCCGGGATTCACCCGGACAGTTCGGCTTTGGAATCATGTGTCCGGGTTTCCAACTGCCCGAAACCCGGACACATTATTCAGACTGGACTATGGCCTCCCAGCAGGGTTCCTGGCTCCAGCTGTCTAAGCTGAGAGTGTCTGTTACACTCTCTTTCTCACTCTCCATAGCCAGCGCTAACAATCCCCCCCACTCGATTTGCTCCTCTTACCCCCACCCACCCCTCTGTGTCTGCTCACTCTCCAATCCCTGGCGCTGTACCTCAGAAAAGGAAAGTGGGGGCCAGAAATTTGAAGTCCAGCAGCCTCAGATACATCTGGATGAGAGGTGCTGACTGCCAAGGGGTGAGTGAGCTCACCATCCATCCCAGTCTGTGAATGTCTCCCCCCTTCTCTCTCCTACCTCTGAGTGAGTACACTAAGGTAAATCAGGGTTCTCAGAGCACCCCTTACCTCAGAGTTCCCCTTTACACCAGAGGCCACAGTGTTCCCCCTTACAGTAGAGTCCTCTCCGTGCATCAGAGTTCTTAGTGTTTACCCTTAAATCAGGGTTCCCAGAGCATCCCTTATGTTAGCGTCCCCAGAGTTCTCCCTTACATCAGAGTCCCCCCTTACAGTGTAAGGGAACTCTGCGGATTCAGATGTAAAAGGGGAACTCTGCGGATTCAGATGTAAAAGGGGAACTCTGCGGATTCAGATGTAAAAGGGGAACTCTGCGGATTCAGATGTAAAAGGGGAACTCTGCGGATTCAGATGTAAAAGGGGAACTCTGCGGATTCAGATGTAAAAGGGGAACTCTGCGGATTCCGATGTAAAAGGGGAACTCTGCGGACTCTGATGTAAAAGGGGAACTCTGCGGATTCAGATGTAAAAGGGGAACTTTGCGGATTCTGATGTAAAAGGGGAACTCTGTGGACTCTGATGTAAAGGGAAACTCTGCAGATTCAGATATAAAAGGGGAACTCTGCGGATTCAGGCCTCGTACACACGGCCGAGATTCTCGTCGAAAAAAACATGTCGTTTTTTTCGACGAGATTCTTGGACAAGAAAATTGTCCCGGCCGAGTGTACACACGCTCATTTCAAAGAACCCGCGGTTCTTTGAATGGAGCGTACGCGGTGACGTCATCGACTACGACGAGCATGCGCTCGTCACATTCGATGCCGTCGCCGCCATCTTGGTATACCCTATCTATGCCTAGGAAGCTACCGCGCATGCGTCAAATTCATTTCGAACATGCGCGGGCTTCCGGGAGGACAGGTAAGTGTACACACACTCACTTTTCTCGTCGAGAAACATGCCGACGAGAATCTCGACGAGAAAAGAGAGAGCAGGTTCTCTATTTTCTCGTCGAGATTCTTGTCGCTTTTCTTGACGAGAAACCATACACACAAACAAATTTCTCGGCAAAAAATCTCTGCCAGCAAGTTTCTTGCTGGTTTTTGCCGAGAAACTCGTTCGTGTGTATGAGGCCTGAGATATAAAAGGGGAACTCTGTAGACTCTGATGTAAAGGGAAACTCTGCAGATTCAGATATAAAAGGGGAACTCTGCGGATTCAGATATAAAAGGGGAACTCTGCGGATTCAGATATAAAAGGGGAACTCTGCGGATTCAGATATAAAAGGGGAACTCTGTGGACTCTGATGTAAAGGAGAACTCTGCGGATTCAGATATAAAAGGGGAACTCTGCGGATTCAGATATAAAAGGGGAACTCTGCGGATTCAGATATAAAAGGGGAACTCTGTGGACTCTGATGTAAAGGAGAACTCTGCGGATTCAGATATAAAAGGGGAACTCTGCGGATTCAGATATAAAAGGGGAACTCTGCGGATTCAGATATAAAAGGGGAACTCTGCGGATTCAGATATAAAAGGGGAACTCTGTGGACTCTGATGTAAAGGAGAACTCTGCGGATTCAGATATAAAAGGGGAACTCTGCGGATTCAGATATAAAAGGGGAACTCTGCGGATTCAGATATAAAAGGGGAACTCTGCGGATTCAGATATAAAAGGGGAACTCTGTGGACTCTGATGTAAAAGAAGAACTCTGCGGATTCAGATATAAAAGGGGAACTCTGCGGATTCAGATATAAAAGGGGAACTCTGCGGATTCAGATATAAAAGGGGAACTCTGTGGACTCTGATGTAAAGGAGAACTCTGCGGATTCAGATATAAAAGGGGAACTCTGTTGTGGACTGATGTAAAGGGGGACTCTTGTGATTAACTTGAAATGATTAGAAATGTTATTTAATTGCAAAATATATATATAGTGTATACTATAAAAAAATTGCTGTGCGCTGCTAAAGTGTTCGGGTTTGACTTGAAGAAAAGGTGGCAACCCTAGCTGTAAGCCATAATCATCACAATTATGACAAATCTTTTCTTTGCATGTAATGAGTCTCATATATTAGTTTCACCTTTTAAGTTGCATTAGTGAAATAAATGAACTTTTGCACGATATTCAAATTTTTTGAGTTTCACCTGTAATGACAATTTAGTTTTTTCAAATTTTTTTTATTTTTAAGAATTGTCAAATATTACAATGCAAGGAAAATATTCAAAAAGCACTTACAACTAATAACAGGAGTAAATAAATGAATATATCAGCAATAAAATAGAATAAAAATGTTCCATGGTATGGACAAGAAGATACGATAATTTTTTTTCTTTTTCTTTTTTTCTTTTATAAGACGATAAGATAATTTAATGATAATGTAAAGATAAAATAATGTTACATAAAGATAACGTAATGTTATATTAACTGGTTACATAATAAATGATAAGAAAATTCAATGTATAACCGAGGAAAAAAACATTTAAAGTGATAAAGTCTCAGTTTTTATTCATTTAAAAATACCAAACAAGTCATACTTACATGCTCTGTGCAGTGGTTTTTCACAGAGCAGCCCAAATCCTCCTCCATTAGGACACAGTGCCCCGGTTCGGCCCCGCCCTCTCTCTCTCTCCATTGGCTTGCTGACTTTGATGGACAGCAGCGGGAGCCAATGATGCCGCACTGCTGTCTCAGCTAATGAGGAGGGGGAGTCCTGGGCAGCCGAGACTCTCGTGCAACATTGCTGGATTGAGATGGGGCTCAGCTATATATGTGGGGGCTGAGGGGGGCTGCTGCACACAGAAGGTCTTTTATCTTAATGCATAGAATGCATTAAGATAAAAAAAACCTGACTTTACAACCAATTTAAAGTAAACCCATCGATTTAAAGGTTTTAAAAGTTTTTAAAAAACAGTTACATTCCTGGCATGCCAGGAATGTAACTGTCACATTGGTTGTGCTCTCAACCAAACTGCCAAACCATCCAATGGCTGGTGTCATAACTGATCACATTAGGAGAATCATGGCAGTTGAAGATTAAACAGAGACCAAGATGGCAGCTTCCTTGGCTGAAAACGATAGAAGGGTTTACTTCCACTTAAAGTAGTATAGTGATAATATTTAAATATTCATAAATTTCAATTTAAGTTCCCAAAAAATAAATAAATAAAAGAGGGAGGGGGAGAAATAGGGAAAGGGAGGAGTAAGAATTAAAGGAGGAGGTGGGAGGGGAAAAAGTGATCCAACCGGGAGGGAAAATTGGCACATATATAAAAAAAGAAGTTATATAGGCGATGATCGATATAAACGAAGTCTACACTCATGCCTTGTACACACGATCGAATATCTGATGAAAAAAGTCAGACGGAATTTTTTCATCGGATATTCCGACCGTGTGTGGGCCCCATCGGACTTTTTTCCATCGGAGTTTAGAAATAGAACATGTTTTATTTTTTTCCGATGGAAAAAAATCCTATCAGAAATTCTGATCTTCTGTGTGGAACTCCGACGGAGAAAAAACCACGCATGCTCAGAATCAAGTCGATGCATGCTCGGAAGCATTGAACTTAATTTTTCTCGGCTCGTCGTTGTGTTTTACGTCACCGCGTTTTGGACGGTCGGAATTTGGTCTGACAGTGTGTATGCAAGACAGCTTGAACAGAATTGAACGGAATTCCGACGGAAAATTCCATCGGATTTTATCCCATCGGAAATTCCGATCGTGTGTACAGGGCATAAGGGTTCCCCGAAGAGGAGTTGGAGTTGGAGGAGTCAGCCAGAACGGGAGAAGTACTTCCATTGGGACCATATGCAATTAACTATTTTTTGTTATTTTGAGAAAACTTGTAAGATTTTCCATATGTTCTATATAATGAACTCTACGGAACCACTGTCCTGTAGTGAGAGGCAAAGAGGACTTCCATAGAGCTGGGATGCAGGATTTGGCTGCCTTAAAGCCGAGATCCACCCAAAAATTGAACTTTCGCTTTAAAAGAAGGTGAACCCCTGACATGTCACATTTGGCATGTAATTTTTTTTGGGGGGGGGGGGGAGCGGAAACTCTCTTTTTAGAGGGTTCCAGCTTCCACTTCCTCCCGGGGCACCACAACGCCGTAAGGAAGTTCACCTCTCCCCCTCCCTCTCGGCAATCATCTGGGACGATGTTTGCTTGGCCAGTCATGGTGCGCAGCGCGTGCCCGGCTGTGAAGCCACAGCTGGGCGCCCACAGTGACAATGCCGGCGCCGCGGAGAGGAGGACGAGACGAGCGGGGCTTCAATCCCCCGCATCGCTGGACCATGGGACAGGTAAGTGTCCGATTATTAAAAGTCAGCAGCTGCAGAATTTGAAGCTGCTGACTTTTAATATTTTTTTTTTAGTAGTAACTCCACTTTAACTAGATGGATAATGATCAAATTTTTGTACATTTAGAGAGTAATATCATTATGGTATAGGAGGAATATAAAGACAATTTAATGGAAAAACATTTTATTTAATTTGTAAAGGACCGCACAATGCATGACATACATCAGCCGTCACTAAATGGCGGCCCGCGGTCCGAGCCCGGCCCGCGTGACACTTCTCTCCGGACCGCCAGTATAATAACAAATATCAGCGCTGGTTTGCTGGGACCGCGGGTTTCCTCAGCAACCAGTGACGCTGCTCCCGCCCCCTGCTCACCGCAGGTCTCGGAGTTTAGCAGCACGCACTCACGGGCCGTGAGTAGGGGCGTGACGTCACGTGCGTGCCCCGCCCCCTGCTGCTTCCGGTTCCCGGGTCAACTCCTGGCTCTCCTTGCGTGTAGGGGGCGTGACGTCCCGCCCCCTGCTACTCGCGGTTCCCGGGTCCACTCCTGGCTCTCCTTGTGAGTAGGGGCGTGGCGTCACGTGCGCGCCCCCGCCCCCTGCTGCTCGCGGGTCCACTCCTGGCTCTCCTTGCGAGTAGGGGGCGTGACGTCCCGCCCCCTGCTACTCGCGGTCCCGGGCTCTCCTTATCTTGCAGCATCCGCCCCTCTTGCATTCAAGGTATGTGACATCACGTTAATAATTAGTGATCACTAATGAGCATATTTTTTATTGTGCACACTGATGGGCATATTTTGTTAAGAGGCACACTGATGGACACATAAGAGTGCCCCTTAACATAAAATATGCCCATCAGCGTACACATTAAAAATATACCCATCAGCGTGCCCCTTAAAATAAAATTTGTCCATCAGCGTACCCCTTAAAATAAAATGTGCCCATCAGAGTGTCCCTTATTTTATGTTAAGGGGCACGCTGTTGGACATATTTTATGTTAAGGGGCACTCTGATGGGCAAATTTTATTTTAAGCGGCACGCTGATGGACAAATTTTATTTTAAGGGGCACGCTGATGGACAAATTTTATTTTAAGGGGCACGCTGATGGACAAATTTTATTTTAAGGGGCACGCTGATGGGTATATTTTTAATATGTACGCTGATGGGCATATTTTATGTTAGGGGGCACTCTGATGGGCAAATTTTTTGTTAAGGGGCACTCTGATGGGCAAATTTTATGTTATGGGGCACGCTGATGGGCACAACAAAACTTAAGGGGTTTTGTTGTGCCCATCAGGGTTCCCCTTAACATAAAATTTGCCCATTAGAGTGTCCCTTAACATAAAATGTGCCCATCAGCCTGACCCTTATTTTATGTTAGGGGGCACGCTGATGGGCACATTTTATGTTAAGGGGGACTCTGATGGGGACATCTGATGTAAGGAGGCACTCTGACCGGAATGCCTGATGTAAAGGGGCACTGTGATGGGCACACCTGATGTAAAGGGGTGCTGTGATGGGGACACCTGATTTAAAGGGGCGCCGTGATGGGGACATCTGATGTAAAGGGGCGCTGTGATGGGCACACCTGATGTAAATGAGTGCTGTGATGGGACCCCTGATGTAAAGGGGCGCTGTGATGGGGACATCTGATGTAACGGGGGCGCTGTGATGGGCACACCTGATGTAAATGAGTGCTGTGATGGAGACCCCTGATGTAAAGGGGCGCTGTGATGGGGACCCCTGATGTAAAGGGGCGCTGTGATAGGGACACCTGATGTAAAGGAGTGGTGTGATTGGGACACCTGATTTAAAGGGGCGCTGTGATAGGGACATCTGATGTAAAGGGGCGCTGTGATGGGGACATCTGATGTAAAGGAGCGCTGTGATGGGGACCCCTGATGTAAAAGGGCAGTGTGATGGGGACCCCTGATGTAAAGGGGCACTGTGATGGGGACACCTGATGTAAAGGGGCACTGTGATGGGCACACATGATGTAAATGAGTGCTGTAATGGGCACCCCTGATGTAAAGGGGCACTGTGATGGGCACACCTGATGTAAATGAGTGCTGTAATGGGGATCCCTGATGTAAAGGGGCGCTGTGATGGGCACACCTGATGTAAATGAGTGCTGTAATGGGGACCCCTGATGTAAAGGGGCGCTGTGATGGGCACACCTGATGTAAATGAGTGCTGTAATGGGGATCCCTGATGTAAAGGGGCGCTGTGATGGGGACACCTGATGTAAATGAGTGCTGTAATGGGGATCCCTGATATAAAGGGGCGCTGTGATGGGGACACCTGATGTAAAGGAGCGCTGTGATAGGGACACCTGATTTAAAGGGGCGCTGTGATAGGGACATCTGATGTAAAGGAGTGCTGTGATGGGGACCCCTGATGTAAAGGGGCGCTGTGATGGGGACACCTGATTTAAAGGAGAGCTGTGATGGGGACATCTGAGGTAAAGGAGCGCTGTGATGGGGACATCTGAGGTAAAGAAGTGCTGTGATGGGGACATCTGAGGTAAAGGAGCGCTGTGATGGGGACACCTGATGTAAAGGAGCGCTGTGATAGGGACACCTGATTTAAAGGGGCGCTGTGATAGGGACATCTGATGTAAAGGAGTGCTGTGATGGGGACCCCTGATGTAAAGGAGCGCTGTGATGGGGACACCTGATGTAAAGGGGCACTCTGATGAACAAACCTAATTTAAAGTGCACTCTGATGGGCACACCTGATGTGGTGGGGATACCTGATGTGGTGGGGACACCTGATGTGGTGGGGACACCTGATGTAAGGAGGCACACTTATGGTGACACCCAATGTAAGGGGGCACTCTGATGAGGACACGCTATGTAAGGGGGGCACTGAGGGGGAACCTTATATAATGGGTCAGATGATATAAGGGGGCACACTGATGGGAGTAACCAGCTGTAAGGGGGCCTTCCATTGCAGAAACCTGATGTAAGTGGGCACTCTGACAAGAATACCTGATGTAAGGGAGTACTCTGACGTTGGCAACTGATTTTTGGGGTTAGTCTGATGGGGCACCCAATGTAATGAATTACTCTGATAGGGGCAACTGATGTAAGGGGGAACACTAATGGGGACATTTACATTTACAGAGTATTACCAAAGTGTGTGGAGGAAAGCGTAGGAAAAGCACCAGAAAGCATGGCTTGTGCCAAGAAAAGGAAGGTAGATGCTGAAAACCGAGTCTTCAAAGATGAATGGACAGACCAATATATGTTCATTCTTCCCATGGGAAGTTTAAAACCAATTTTTCTCATTTGTTGCGAAACCGTGGCATTAATAAAAAGTAGCAATGTGAAGCGTCACTACGAAACAAAACACAGTTCTTTTGCGCAAACATATCCACAGCATTCCGAGGTGAGGGCGCGTAAAATTATGGAACTGAAAGCCCAGTATGATAGATCCACCAAAGTCCTCTCACATTCATTTACAGCCCAGCAGCGTGCAAATGAATGCTCACTTAAAGTAGCATGGATTTTGGGGCAACACAAAAGACCATTTACCAATGGTACATTTGTAAAGGAGTGTTTGAATGCTGTTGCTGAAACTTTACTCGAGGGTAAACAAAAAAGATGAGCTGTGTGGAAAAATCAACCAGATCCCACTGTCAGCGTCAACAGCAACTAAAAAGACTGAAATATTAACAGAGGATGTATTGGCACAACTTGATGCAGCTATTCAGAGTGCAGCATGCATTTCTTTAGCCATTGATGAATCAACAGATATAACAGATAATGCCCAGCTTTTGGTGTATGTAAGATTTTTGCACAAAGAAACAAAAGAACTCTGTGAGGACCTGTTAGGTGTAACACCACTTGAGACACACACAAGAAGACAAGACATATATGAGACCATTAAGTCGATTTTGAGAAAGAGGAAGATAGATCTGAAAAAAGTGGTCTTGGTTACCACAGATGGTGCCCCTGCCATGGTAGGAAAGGAGAGAGGAGCCATGGCATGACTGAAAGAGGGCAACCCTGACCTTATTTCCTTTCATTGCATCATTCACCAGACCGTCCTGTGTGCCATTCTATCAGACCGGTTTGCAGAAATCATGGACACAATGATGAAACTCATCAGCTTCCTCAGAGTATCCTCATCCCATCAACATCGTTTACTAAGAGAGTTTCTTAAAGAAGTTGAGGCAAATGCAAATGACCTTTTACTTCACAACAATGTTAGATGGCTGAGTAAAGGCAATGTATTGGAACGCTTTTGGTCCATTCGAACAGATGTAGCGGCTTTCTTAGTGCAACTCAAAAGTCAGAAAGCAAGACCATTTTCACTGTTTTTACAAGATGAGAGCACAATGGATAATATCGCTTTCCTAGTGGACAAAACATCACACCTTAATGAACTCAATTTAAAGCTCCAGGGCAAGAACAATTCCATCTGTGATTTGATGACCGCTGTCCGCTCCTTCCAGAGAAAACTGGATTTGTTCAAGGAAGATCTGCAAGAAGAGTGCTTGCATTTCACAAAGGTGAAAGAACAGATTCAAGGAAAGAGAGATGTTTCTCCTTTTGTTGACTTCATAAATAAACTCATTGGAAACTTCAGTAAAAGGTTTGATGGCTTCAGTCTCGGACAGCAGATCCTCCTGTTCATCCACAATCCATTCCTCATTAAAGATGTCAGAGTGTTTTCAAAGGAGGTGACACAGACCTTCAAGTGGGCACATGAGGGATCTCTACAGACAGAGATGATTGACCTGCAAACAAATGTTGCATTAAGCCTCGTACACACGACCGAGTTTCTCGGCAAGAACCAGCAAGAAACTTGCTGGCAGAGATTTCTTGCCGAGAAATTCGTTCGTGTGTATGGTTTCTCGTCAAGAAAAGTGACAAGAATCTCGACGAGAAAATAGAGAACCTGCTCTCTATTTTCTCGTCGAGATTCTCGTCAGCCTGTTTCTCGACGAGAAAATTGTGTGTGTGTACACTTACCTGTTCGCCGGGAAGCCCGCGCATGCTCGAAATGACTTTGACGCATGCGCGGTAGCTTCCTAGGCATAGGTAGGGTGAACCAAGATGGCGGCGACGGCATCGAATGTGACGAGCGCATGCTCGTCGTATTCGATGACGTCACCGCGTACGCTCCATTCAAAGAACCGCGGGTTCTTTGAAATGAGCGTGTGTACACTCGGCCGGGACAAGTTTCTTGTCCAAGGATCTCGTCGTAAAAAACGACATGTTTTTAACGACGAGATTCTCGGCCGTGTGTACGAGGCTTGAGAGAGCACTTTGGAGGAACTGATCCTGCTAACTTCTGGCTACAGACTGTTCCTGGGACTGATTTCCCTTGTCTAACCAAGGTAGCACTACACACCTTGACCATGTTTGGATCTACATACAGCTGTGAGTCAGCTTTCTCCACTATGAACATTATTAAACGAAGTATCGTTCCAGGCTCACCAATGAGCACCTACATATGTGCATGAGAATGGCAGTAACTCAATTTAAGACAAGATTCAAACTACTGGCAGGACAAGCAAAAGCCCATTTTTCTCACTAGACAGGGAAGGTTTTTGCATGGTAAAACTGAGGATAATGTGTGCACTTTTTGAAATTGACACCTTTAGTTTAAGTCAGACGGTGCTTATTTCTTTTACTTGAAAAATGGATGTGCTTTTTATGTTTTATTAAAGAGTTATTGATTTATTTCCATATTTTTGTTAAAAACAGTTGTTTGTTTTCCATACAAAGACAAGAGCAAATGTAAAGCTATGCTAGTTCTAACTGTCCACATGTTTAATGTTGTAACTGAAACTTGACAATAAAGATTGTTGAAATGCTAAGGAAATTGTACATTTCTCATGTTTTGATAGACATACAGTGACTACAATCTTTTTGAGTGATGGCACAGACTTGAGGTTCGGACCTCGGCCCAAAGAAAATTTTGGCGACCGGACCTCCTTGAATTTTAATTCAGTACCTCTGACATACATAAATCACTAGAGAAATTAAAGAATGAAATATGGACTTGTCTCTTCAGTAACAATATAATAATGAAATTTGCTTTGCTCAATAACAAACACTAATAAGTATATTTATATAAAAATAAAAAAAATTACATTTGCAACTCACCCAGTGAAAGTGAATGTACATTTTGTTCTCTGCTATTGGGGAAGAAAAAAAACAAATGTTATTTGGCTATTTTCTATGCTGGTTGAAAATGATTTCCATTGATTTAAAACAGAAAATACCACATTTGACCAATTGATGGCAAAAAACAAAAACAAACCTGATAGCGGGTTTAACCTTACTTGACTCCTTATTAGGCCCCATGTACACGGGACGCTGCTAAACGGACGTTCAGAGGCAGTTGGACGCTTTTTTCAACTGCTCCTGAACTCATTCAATGTTATCCTATGTGACCATGTACACAGTCTTGTTTATTGCCGTTTTTAGGCAGTTGCGTTTAACAGCAAAAAAATGGGTTCAGACGCAGAATATTTTCACGTTTCAGACGCCAAATGCGACTAAACGCGGTAACCGGCGTTTAGCCGCGATTTGTTTATAGGCGTTTTTTGTTTTGGCCATTTAAAAAAAAAAAATTGATATATATATTTTTTTAAATGCTTCTAAACGCAAATGCAGCTGGTAAACGTGGCAAAACGGACGTTTTAAATGTGGGTTACTATCCGTCCAGTTTAATCATTTAGGAGCAGTTGTAAAAACGCCCCGTGTACATGGAGCCTTAGTCCCCATTCACACCTAGCGATTTGAAACATGCCCTTGTGTGCGTTTTTAAAAATTTTTATTTCAAGAAGCATGCCCTATGCATGACAGGTGGCAAGATCAAGGAGCTTTTTGCTGCATTGTGGTTTGCACGTTTTTACCACATTTGTTGCACGTTTTGTCATGCAAAAAAAATGCACACCGTCTTCCCACATTTTGGGTGCCATTACCAAATGGCGCCGCATGCAAGGTGCCCGTTTCCCTGGGAATACGCACACAAACGCACGCTTCTGTGGGCGTTCCCGCAATGCGCAGATGTGAATGGAGCTTTATTGATAATGTTTTTATTGCTGTCTGTTCTTGTACAAGTAGCTGTCAGTTTTGACCACTAAAGTCTCGTACACACACTTAGATTTTCGGACGTCCGAATGTCTGTTTTTTGTAGCATGTCTGAAGTGAAGAGGTTACTCACAATACGAAAAAATTTTGTACGACAGAATACAACGTCAGAAATGACGTAATGTGTTGAATAGTTTTGTATGTATTCTTTCGTTTCTGAGCATGCCTAGTCTTGCTCTTACGTTTTATTTTCATCTGAAAACCGTACTAATGAAATGAAAATCGTACGGTGTTCACGTCCGCCAAAATTTTTATAGTCTGCACATCCAGCTTTTGTCTGACGAAAAAGCGAAATCGGCTGTTGAAAACACTGTACTAACGATCCAGAAAATCGGCAGACAGCTTGTACAAATTTTTCCATCCGATTTTCGTATCCTTTACCTGTAGCCTTTACTCTGTAGCCCTAGGCATTGACCAGTGAGTGTCATTATGGTAATCCATGATTACTCACTGATTGGTAAAAGCAAGGATAAGGAGCTGGCCATGGAGCTTGTACCTATAGGCTGGGGAAAAGGTAATGCAGCGCTAGCGGAACAAATTACATACCAGAATATACAACACATGGATGTGTCCACCCCGCAGTGTTAAACTGTGCAAAAGAAAATACATGTAGTGCAAAAATGATATCATTTTCATCAAGGAGATGTCCTTGATGATGCCCTGGAGGAGGGGTGAAACGCGTTGACGCAATTCCCGGCCAAACTAGAACCAGTGACGTTGCTTCCGGTTCTAATGGAACGCACGCCTGCAAACCCGGAACACACTGACACTTGTCTTTACTGCAGCCTCGTGAGTCTCTCAGTTAACAGCGCTATGTTACATGTTCCCAGGCGGTACTTCACATGTATGTTCTCTCTCTCTCCCATATTATGACTCGTCTCTTCATTGAACCCATCGAGCAATTTTTTTGAACCCCAAGTTTCTCTCTGGACTTAGGATCTATGATAGGGTGACCAGACATCCCCAGTTTCAGGGGACAGTCCCCGCATTGAGGACACTGTCCCCGAACCAAATCTGTCCCCGGTTTTGTCCCCGGATTGGATTTGATCAGGGGGTGGGGCAATTTTAAAGACAGTCAGTGCAGAATAAAAAAAAAAAATCTGAATTACACACCCCCCTGCTCTGCCGCTCCTACTAGCTTAGGGGGGTGTATTTTTTTCCATTATCTGTGCCCCTTTCTGATGATCATGTGCTGGTCAGAGCAGAGCGAATATTTCTTACGTTTCGGGCTCATGTTCTTCTGCCTTGGCTTAAGTCCCGGGCAGCCGCCTGCCTGCTTATCTCCTTGCCTGGAGTGATCTTCCTCCTGTCCCCACCCAGTAGTAGCCGGGGCCCGGAGAGTAAGACTTGACAGGCTGTGAGGCGGGCGGCGACGGGCAGAGAGTCGCTGATTGCCGCCATTACTAGTAAAACGAAAAAAATGTCCCCGGATTTCATTTTAAAAATCTGGTCACCTTAATCTATGACCCATTTGGTGACTTTTGTATTTCTTCGTTTGATGAGTGGGGCCACAAGAGGGGTAACCATTAACCCGGATACCGGTTTTTTGGATATATTTAGTTTCACCATTTGACATTATCAAGTGCTAAGGGTTTTATTTTTATTAACCTTTATTGTCAAGTATTTTCACCATTCATTATCATTGGTGGTCACATCCATATGTTAATTGATTTTGCAACATTGTTATATAATTTTTGCACTACATATATTTTCTTTTGCACAGTTTAACACTGCGGGGTGGACACATCCATGTGTTGTATATTCTGGTGTGTAATTTGTTCCGCTAGCGCTGCATTAACCTTTTCCTACCCTATTTCAAGGTACTAGTACCTTATGTTGCAGCAGCTGCGGTCTTATTCATTTAATTTATTTCAATTCACTGCTTGATTCTTAAGCGTGAGTTTTAGTTTTGTTTTATGTACCTACAGGCTGCTTTTATACTGAGGCCGTTTTCAGGCGTTTTAGTGCTAGAAATAGCGCCTGTAAAAGCGCCTGAAAACTCCCTCCTGCTTTCACTCCGGGGCGGTGCGCTTTTCACTCCTGCAAGCAGCATCTTTGGGGTGGTTTGGGAGCGGTGTATACACCGCTCCCAAAACGCCCTGCCCATTGAAAGAAGCACCTGAAAAGCGATTTGGATGCGCCGCAACACGGGCGCTTTTAACCCCTTCCTCGGCCGATTTAGCGCTAACGCTTGGGCGGCCCCAGTGTGAAAGTAACCATACTGAGACAAATACAATGTATATAGGGAATTACCCCCTTAATGACCAGGCAACTTTTTGCGACACGGCACTGCATCGCTTTAACTGACAATTGCGCGGTCGTGCAACGCTGTACCGAAACAAAATTGATGCCTTTTTTTCCCCACAAATAGAGCTTTCTTTTGGTGGTATTTGATCACCTCTGCGGTTCTGAGATCGGATGTGATTCGCACCGCACTGCAACTCACATGCGATCTCTGCGCAATGCGATTTCAGCCATACAGACAGTATGGCTGAATTTGCATCACATTCGGACAAAACTCGCACAGGACCCTTTTTTGGTTCGCAGCTAAATCGGTTCGCATTGGGTGTTCACACCCATGCAACCCGATTCCTGTCCGAGTTTTAAACAGACAGACAGAAACGGATACATCCCTCTTGATAGTTGCCATCACCATAATTGGCTATGTAACATACCTAGAGGCCAATTTATCCGTCTGAGGCGCAATTGTACGTCTGAAGTGGATTATCGTGCACAATGTGATCTTCTTGCCGATCGTTTCATACAAAAAGGATACAAAAAAGATGATATTTTCAGTGAAATCCAAAAAGTTGGCACCATGGAGAGAACATCATTAGTGGCCGGCTCCCGACCTAAGATAACATCTAATCCAGCCAACACCGCACTGCTATATGCGAACTGATTTGGGGGTGTCATTAACTTTTAACTGACACTCCCAGCAGTTTGCATAGGGCAGTGTTAACTGCTGCCCGTTAGACATGCAATGCCGGAACCCGCAGTGGATTCGCAGGGTTCCCGCATCGCATGTACAGGTAGATGCGTTTCTCACAGCGACGACCCGATTATTCATTAAATGAGCCCAGCGTCGCTGTATGAAAGGCGTCTACCTGTACCTGTTTGCCTGGCCTGTGGTGTTATTCATGTTACAGAGTTTACAATAAAGAGATTCATCACTACCTCGGTGTGCAGCCATCCATTCCATTTAGCCATATTGCACGGCCGTTGAGCCTAGGCTAGCATCCTGGGAGGAGTCCATTCCCCAACCTACCTGGTTCCATCACTCACCTGGAGTGGCATTTTCTTTTCCTATGGCTCGCAGCAGTGTGAACCTGCCCTTAACCACTTGACCACTGGGCACTTAAACCCCCTTAATAACCAGACCAATTTTCAGCTTTCGGTGCTCTCACATTTTGAATGACAATTACTCAGTCATACAACACTGTACCTATATGAATTTTTTGTCCTTTTTTTCACTTAAATAGAGCTTTCTTTTGGTGGTATTTAATCACCGTTGGGTTTTTTATTTTTTGCGCTATAAGAGAAAAAAGACTGAAAATTCTGTAAAAAAATGATTTTTTTTTCGTTTCTGTTATAAAATTTAGCAAATTACTATTTTTTCTTCATAAATTTTGGCCAAAATTTATACTGCTACATATCTTTGGTAAAAATAAGTACAAATTGGTGCATATTATTTGGTCTTTGTGAAAGTTATAGAGTCCACAAGCTATGGTGCCAATATCTGAAAATTGATCACACCTGAAGTACTGATGGCCTATCTCATTTCTTGAGACCCTAACATGCCAGAAAAGTACAAATACCCCCCAAATGACCCCTTTTTGGAAAGGAGACATTCCAAGGTATTTAGAAAGAGGCATTGTGAGTTTTTTGAAGTTGTCAATTTTTCCCACAATCCTTTGCAAAATCAAGATTTTTTTTTCTTTTTTTTTTTTTCACAAAATTGTCATATTAGCAGGTTATTTCTCACACACAGCATATGCATTCCACAAATTACACCCCAAAACACATCCTGCTATTCCTCACGAGTATGGCGATACCACATGTGTGAGACTTTTACACAGCGTGGCCACATACAGAGGCCCAACATGCAGGGAGCACCTTCAGGTGTTCTGGAGCACCCAGGCCAATTCTGACATTTCTCTCCTACATGTAAAAATCATCATTTGTTTGCTAGAAAATTACATAGAACCCCAAAACATTATATATGTTTTTTTAGCAAAGACCTTAGAGAATATAATGGTGGTCGTTGCAACTTTTTATCTCGCACGATATTTGCGCAGCAATTTTTTTAACGCGTTTTTTACGAAAAAAAAATGTTTTGTGCTAAAAAAAAAAAAAACAGTAAAGTTAGCCCAATGTTTTTACATAATGTGAAAGATGAAGTTACGCCGAGTAAATAGATACCTAACATGTTACCCTTCAAAATTGCACACGCTCGTGGAATGGCGCCAAACTTCGCTACTTAAAAATCCCCATAGGCGACGTTTTAAATATTTTTACTGGTTACATGTTTTGAGTTACAGAGGAGGTCTAGGGCCAGAATTATTGCTCTCGCTCTAACGTTCGCAGAGATACCTCACATGTGTGGTTTGAACACCGTTTTCATATGTGGGCGGGACTTACGTATGCGTTCGCTTCTGTATGCGAGCTCACGGGGACAGGGGCGCTTAAAAAAAAATAAAACATTTTTTATTGTTCATTTTACTTTATTTATTTTAGTTTGACATGTTTTTCAGCCCCAAAATTTTTTTTGATCACTTTTATACCTATTACAAGGAACGTAAACATCCCTTGTAATAGGAATATGGCATGACAGGTCCTCTTTACAGTGAGATATGCGGTCAATAGGACCCCACATCTCACCTCTAGGCTGGGAAGCCTACAAAAAAAACAAAAAAAACAAAAAACAATCCTGGCTTTGATCATAGCGGTGAGTCGGTAGAAGCACCGGAGGGTGGCGGGGGGGGGGGGACATCCCCTCTCGCCTCCCGTAAAAATGATCAAGCGGCGGAACAGCCGCTATGATTGTTGTTATGGTGTAGGGAATCGCCGGCTGAAAAAGCTAATATCTGAATGATGCCTGTAGCTGCTCCCATCATTCAGATATCCCCGCACATAGTCAAGGACGTCATATGACGGCCGGCGGGCGGGAAGTGGTTATTGCAGAGTATTGCCGGGCATTGCGGAGTATTGCCGGGCATTGCGGAGTATTGCCGGGCATTGCAGAGTATTGCCGGGCATTGCGGAGTATTGCCGGGCATTGCAGAGTATTGCAGGGCATTGCGGAGTATTGCACGGGGTATTGCACAGGGGGTATTGCGCAGAGTATTGCAGAGTATTGCAGAGTATTGTACAGGGTATTGCAGAGTATTGCGCAGGGTATTGCAGAGTATTGCACAGGGTATCGCGCAGGGTATTGCGCAGGGTATTGCAGAGTATTGCGCAGGGTATTGCAGAGTATTGCGCAGGGTATTGCAGAGTATTTTGCCGAGTATTGCGCAGGGTATTGCAGAGTAATGCGCAGGGTATTGCAGAATATTGCGCAGAGTATTGCAGAGTATTGCAGAGTATTGCGCAGGGTATTTCAGAGTATTGCACCAGGGTATTGCAGAGTATTGCACCAGGGTATTGCAGAGTATTGCACCAGGGTATTGCAGAGTATTGCACCAGGGTATTGCAGAGTATTTTGCAGAGTATTGCGCAGGGTAATTTGCAGAGTATTGCGCAGGGATGGCTGAGCAGGGATGGATGGATTGCTGGATCTGTGACTGCAATTGTCACAGATCCAGCCCACAGCTGACATGGGGGAGGGAGCTGACATGATCCGCTCCCTCCCCTCTCCTCTCACACTGTACCGATCGGTACAGAGAGGGGAGAGAGGAACCGGCGTCATGACATGACGCCGGTCTGTTTACAAGTGATTGCTCCGTCATTTGACGGAGCGATCACGTGGTAAACGGCCGCTATCAGCGGCGATTTACCGCGATTCGTGATGCGCCGGGTCCTCTGGACCCGGCGGTCACGGAGATTCCCGTGTGCGCGCCCCAGGGGGCGCGCGGGAGCGTGATTCTGGGAGGACGTTATATAACGTCCTCCCAGAGTTAAGCAACCACCTTGTCGACGTTATTTGTCGGCAGGTGGTTGCCAAGTGGTTAATCAATTTTGGAATAAAGCTGTAAGAAAATGTGGAAAAAGTGAAGCTCCGTGAATACTGTATATACTCGAGTATAAGCCGACCCGAATATAAGCCGAGGCACCTAATTTAACCACAAAAAAATGGGAAAACGTATTGACTTGAGTATAAGCCTAGGGTGTCCATCTGCATGCCCCACTGTGCCCATGCCTCACTGTGTCCATGACTAGACCGACGTTTAACATGGAAGTCTATAGAAGGGGTGCCCGGCTTTGAAAAATCGGTGCTCCCCGGCCGTAGGTCCCCCAAACAACAAACTTTGCAGACTTGTAGAGGAGAAATGGGGCTACATGTGTGCCAAGTTTCGGGTCCAGGGGACCTAAGACCAGCCGGTACCGGGTCCCCAAATCACTGAAGTAATGACCGTTTAACATGGGAGTCTATGGAAGGGGTGCCCGGTTTGAAAAATCGGTGCTCCCCGGCCAGAGGTCCCCCGGACAACAAACTTTGCACACTTATAGAGGAAGAGTGGGGCTACATGTGTGCCAAGTTACGGTCGGCCGGTACCGGGTCCCCAAACTTCGTGAGATCAGGCGCAAAAAGGTGACTTGAGTATAAGCCGAAGGGGGCATTTTCAGCACAAAAAAAGTGCTGAAAAACTTGGCTTATACTCGAGTATATACGGTACTTTCTGGATAAATTGTATATGTCTTCTTGAAGAAAGATATATACTGCTCCAGGTGCAAATACCAATATCTCACCTCCCCTGCACAGCCTGGGTGCTGGCTCTGTGTGCAGAACACATGCAATAGAGGAAATCCGGACAGCCGCACTCCAGTGAAAAATGTCTTTATTGAATAAAATCAGTCCATACAGCAATCAAAGACAATGGATAAATCAGCTGACGCGTTTCACACCCCTTACTGATGCTTAGTCATAGCTGAAGGTACATGTCTATATGTCTTCTTGTACTTGTTATGGGAGAGCCTGGCTGGTTGATAATGCACAATTCTTTTCTCCAGATTTTATAAATGAGTTACAATGTTGCGGTTTCCTGGCTGTGTCTTTCTATAAGATGGTGGAAGCAGTCTTGTTAATTGCAGCAGTATTTGTGCTAGCCTAGACTTCTTTATGTCGGAAGTAAAAAGCACGCTGCATACAAAGTAGTCTTTAAACAGCTCCGCTCTCCCCAGGGGGCCACACCGATCTTTTAAGTTATTTATTGGCCGCATTGGCGTCATTAAAAACACCCCTTGTGCTCTGTACAGACAATGGGATCAGGAACGTGCATGGGAAAAATAAAGGCCTTTAATGCAGGATTATTCTGCTGCATTTCCTAAAATAAAAAGTTAAAAAAAAGTACATAGTTACATGGATGATGTCATCAGAAACTTTTTTTGTTTCTTCTCTGTATACAGACAGCCCTGTATGGATGACATGATCAGAAAATGGTTAAAACTGGCAGGGGACCTCTGTAGAGCTTTTAGAGGGCAGCTAGATGAAAGGAAAAGGAAAGCTTACTTTTGTAAGAGAAGACTGGTGTTTTTTTTTTTAACCACTTACTGACTATCCACCGCAGTTTTACTATGGCAGAATGGCACGGCTGGGTGAAGCGACGTTACCTAACGTCGCTTCGCCTTTTGGGCACGCACACGCCCCCGGAGCCGATGCGAGTGCCCAGCGGGCGAGATGACCGCTGGGCACCCGCGATCGCTCGTGACAGAGCGAGAACCAGGATCCTGGTTTTCTTAGGGGAGAAGAGACTGATCGTGTGTTCATACAAAGTATGAACAGCGATCTGTCATTTCCCCTAGTAAGTCACATCCCCCCTTCAGTTAGAACACACAATAGGGAACACAGTTAACCCCTTGATCGACCCCTAGTGTTAACTCCTTCCCTGCAAGTGACATTTATACAGTAATCAGTGCATTTTTATAGCACTAATCGCTGTATAAATGTGAATGGTCCCAAAAATGTGTCAAAAGTGTCCGCCGCAATATCGTAGTCCCGATAAAAATTGCAGATCGCCGCCATTACTAGTAAAAAAAAATAATAATAATAATAAAAATGCAATAAAACTACCCCTATTTTGTAGATGCTATAATTTTTGCGCAAACCAATCAATATACGCTTATTGCGATTTTTTACCAAAAATATGTAGAAGAATACGTATCGGCCTAGACTGAGGAAAAAAAAATGTTTTGGAAAAAAAATGAGGGATATTTATTATAGCAAAAAGATATCGTGTTTTAAAAAAAAATTGTCCCTCTACTTTTGTTTATAGCTCTAAAAATAAAGACTGCAGAGGTTATCAAATACCATCAAAAGAAAGCTCCATTGGTCAGGAAGGGGGTAAAATCTTCCGAGGCTGAAGCGGTTAGATTTGCATAGAGTAAAGAAGGGTTATAAAACCTGTCATTGGTGTGCCATTGAGGAGATTTCCCTTCCTTCTTGCCCCATAGCCAAAAACAGGAAGTGAGAGGAAATTTCGGCAAAGTGAGGAAATCCCTGGTTGTCACCAAAACTAGTGTCCCCAATGGAACATTTCTCCTCTATTCCTGTCTTGGTGACAACCCCACCCCAAAGGTTTTTTTTATTAGTGCAATTAGGATGCATTTTTATTAGAAAAAAGAAGAAATATACAATGAAGAACAGGACTTTGACACCGTGTCATTGCAATTTTGTGATTTTTAATGTTTGATGTTTGATTTAAAAGTTGTTCTTCTTCATTAGTATTAGCATTAATATGGGTTTCTATATTGTAGCCTATGGATGGTATAGTGGCTTAGAGGTTAGAACACGTATACCTTGCAGCACTGGGGTTCTTGGTCAGAATTCTCAGCCAGGACACTATCTGCATGGAGTTTGCATGGGTTTTCTCCGCTTACACCAGTTCCCTCGCACACTTCTGGCATTCTGGCAATGGCTCCTTTCTAAATTGGCCATATAATGTGTGTAAAAATTTGCTTCGCATACATATATCACATTCTGCAGGACGGTCCTAAGTAGAGTTGCCACCTCATCCCTCCAAACCTGAACACATATTAATTACACAGGTTCTGTGGCTGATTAAGGTGATAACTAAACTCAATTGGTGCTTTATCTGCATTAAATTAGCCTCAGAGCCTGTGTACTTCATATGTGTTCGGGTTTAAAGGGATTGGAGGGGGTTGAGGAAAGACCTGGTGACATACCTTGCAAAACATTTGGCAAGAACATTCTATGGAAAAGGCTTTCAAGCATATCAGACATGGTGCCAAAAGAGTGTTACCTTAGAATCGCAGAGAGTCAGATACAACTGAACGCATACTGTATATACACTATATAAACATACATACTGTAGTCTAGGTCAGGACTCAACAAACCCCAGGTGCCAGGTTGCATTGGCGACTAGAATAAGCGACCTGGCACCTGGGCTACACTGCGGCAGGTGTCTTGCCCCCGTGCGCCACTCCCCCCCTGCACGGTTGCGCGGACTAAGATGCCACGCCGGCCGGTAATTAAGGCTGCGGCTTTGCTGCTTGCTGGAGCGAGATGCTTCCATTTTCTGGGGAACTGCCACCCTCTTCTGGTAGCCGGGGTTGTGACAAGCAGTCACTGATGGCGCTAAGGGCTTCCCCTGCCTGCTGTCACTGCTCGCCCACCTCCGACATCTCCTTCCCAAGAGGGAAGAGGTTGAAGGTGTTGCTGGCTTGATCTGACACCCTATCCTAAACAGTGGGTGGGCAGGGAGTGTGGGGTAGTTGGTTGGAACTGCCTGAGTTCTATTTACACCCCACAAAGATGGAAACAGTTTTCCATTTACCGTATATACTCGAGTATAAGCCGAGTTTTTCAGCACTTTTTTTGTGCTGAAAATGCCCCCCTCGGCTTATACTCGAGTCACCTTTTTGCGCCTGATCTCCTGGAATTTGGGGACCCGGTACCAGCCGGCCATAGGTTCCCTGGACCCCAAACCTGGCACACATGTAGCCTCACTCTTAATCTACAAGTGTACAAAGTTTGTTGTCCAGGGGACCTACGGCCGGGGAGCACCAATTTTTCAAAGCCGGGCACCCCTTCCATAGACTCCCATGTTAAACGGTAATTTCTCTGGTGATTTTGGGGATCCGGTACAGGCCGGTCGTAGGTCCCCTGGACCCGGAAGCTTGTCAAACATGTAGGCCCATTTCTCCTCTAGAAGTGTGCAACGTTTGTTGTCTGGGGGACCTACGGCCGGGGAGCACCGATTTTTCAAATCCGGGCACCCCTTCCATAGACTCCAATGTCAAACGTCAGTCTAGTCATGGACACAGTGAGGCATGGGCACAGTGAGGCATGGGCACAGTGAGGCATGGGCACAGTAAGGCACAGTGAGGCATGGACACAGTGAGGCATGCACATGGACACAGTGAGTCAAAGTGAGGCACAGTGAGGCATGCAGATGGACACACTAGGCTTATACTCGAGTCAATACGTTTTCCCAGTTTTTGTGGTAAAATTAGGTGCCTCGGCTTATATTCGGGTCGGCTTATACTCGAGTATATACGGTATTTATTATTTTTTTTTTTCATTAAAATAAATTTTTATTCTTTTTCATTCTGTTTAGTTTCGCGCTCTCTCCCTGTCATCACACAGCCAAAGGCACCTTTCACACGGGCTGTCTAATCAGGTCTGCCGCCAGTTTGTCAGGTGGACCTGATCTAACCCTCCATTCTCCTCTATGGAGTAGCGGATGTCAGCGGACACAAGTCTGTTCAGGTCCGCCTGTCAGATTTTTAGACGGACCTGAACGGATGCTCCATGTACCCCTAGAGAGCCACGGATGTCAGCGGTGACATGTCCGATGACAGCCGACCCGCTCCGATCCGCCAAAGTGTGACGGAGGAAAACCCTACTTTTCCATCCGTCATCGGATCAGATGACAACGGACTCTACGGTTCGTCGTCATCCGATCTCCCATAGGGGAGAGCGGCGCTCTGACAGGTCGGTCACTGCACAGTGTGCGGAGACAGACCTGTCATCTGCAGGCTCAGCGGGGATCGACGGAGCGATCCTCACTGAGCAAAGCGGAGCCCGCACACGGACATGGATCGTGTGAAAGGGCCCTAAAGGACTTTTGTAGGCACAACATGAGGCGGAACGGATATATATGCAAATATAAATGTCTTTATTACAAAAATACACTAAAAAAGAAACATAAACACTAAAATCTGACAAACAGCAACACCCTCAACTGGACAAGGTCAGCAGATACCCAATTTACAATCAAGGAGGCGTGGATTCTATTATTAAGTTGTAGAGCAATCCATTGTAAAATATATACGTGTATCAGGAATTAGGATCCATGAACTCCTCCAAACTTGTATAGTCAATGCGTTTCACATTAAATTTGTTCCTCAGGACAAAAATGGGTAGGTGCTGATTGACCCTGAACGTCAGGTAATGGGCAATGCCACACAAAACAAACTGAAAATTGTTCCTACAATAGGCTAGAAATCCACAGGCAGCGTTTGCAAAACCCAATTAGGGCCCCCAGATTTGGCGGGTTCCGCTCTCTCTGGTAAACGGGACAGCAATAAATTCTAATCAAGGTAAAGTGATGTGGATAGATTACAGCTCAAGGTAGCGGACGGAGAGTAAAAGACTTGATCCCTTCGGTTCAGATCCAGATGTCATAAATGGAGACCACTTTCAAAAAAGCCACCGAGATGAAGGTATTCCTTTCACACACCCTTTGGATATAACTCGCTAAATCCCAGATAGAACTGAAAAAGAGCCTGGACTCTATTGTATTTGGAATCCCCCACTTTGAGGCTCATTAGTAGAACCAGCACAAGACCCGATAGGGTGGAGGCACCTGGAAGTTCCACTAGCGCAAGTTTCCCCGTCAGAGTGTGTATCGTCCATTACCTGACGTTCAGGGTCAATCAGCACCTACCCATTTCTGTCCTAAAGAAGCAATTTAATGCGAAACGCGTTGACTTTACAAGCTTGGGGGAGTTCATGGACCCTAAATCCTGATACACGTATACATTTTACAATGGATTGCTCTACAACCTATTCATATAATCCATGCCTCCTTTTTTGTAAATTGGGTATCTGTTGACCTTGGCCAGTTGAGGGTGTTGTTGTTTGTCACATTTTAGTGTTTATGTTTATTTTTTAGTGTAATTTTTGTAATAAAGACAATTTTTATATATATCCGTTCCGCCTCAAAAGTCCTTTATTCTTTGAAAGAGGTTCTACTTGTCTCAATCCTTTTTCATATAACTATGGATGTTGGCATGGTGGGGTCCTCCCTTTATATGGTTCTATTTTACATCCATCTGGCAGATCAGATTGGATAGAAAGTGACACGTGGGCTGTTTCCATTCGATTGCCCCACAGTGGAGAGCGGGACTGTGTCTCCATGTTCAGAGTTTTGTCATTTAAAATAAAGCTTTGTTAGTTAAAGGGTAACTCCACTTTCGTGGGGAAAAAAATAGCAAATAAAGAAAAAATAATATAGCGCATATAATTGCCACACTAATCATATTGTAATTTAATGTTATAAAAAATTACCTTTCCTTTTCAATCTGCAGTCAATGTAATTTTCTGAGAATACATTGCAATATGGCTACCTGGAGCTGTTCTGTACACAGAATGTGTACTGACCACTCCCCAGAAACATAATTTCCTGCTTGTGTGATTGGCTCACCAATTTTCCCAGAAGTCTGCTTAAGATACAAATCAGATTTCAGGCATCCCTTGCAACCAAAATTTCATTTGAGAGATACTTTCAATAGGAACACGTCTAAAGGGATGCAGGCCCAGCAGATTTCCTCAATAGTGCCCTTCAGCTCCACACCTGACAGTTAATTATGAAACCACTCCCATTAGACCCACTCAGAACAGAGGCACAGACAAACACACATGGATTTCTTCAGAATAACAAAAGGTAGGAATCTGCAAGGTACATAGATCACCCAGAGGGGAATGTTTTTTTCTCAACAAAAGTGGAGCTACGCTTTAAAATGAAAACTGACTCCAATTTTTATTAGCTGGCTCCTAGATTCAAAGCAAATTTGTCAAGCCCTGGCTTAGGTATATTAGAACAACTAAGGTATTTCAACGTGCACTTATTCTTTAAATCTCTGTCACCAAAATAAAAATGGTCAAAATGCGCCCCCAGCAAAGATAGTTAATACTGACTGACCTCACCTTTAGGCCTCATACACACGGACGTTTAAAAAAAAAAAGCGGCGTTAAAAACGTGATTTTATTAGCGTTTTGACTTGGCGTCAATGCGCGTTAAACGTCGTTTGTAAGTGTTATCGCTAAGGCGCGTTTTAAAAAAAAAAATATCCCTCTGCTATTTTCCACTCCCAAATTACTGCGATATCACATAACATTTTACAGCTTAAAAACGCTGATGCTAAAAAACGTCGGTATAGCGCTAATTCACGTTTCTAAGCTTTTTCCGGCGCCAGCGTCAAAACAGCTCTAGCGCTGGAGCTTCAGAACGCACTGGTCCTTGTTTTTTTTTTTGGAGCTTAAAAACGACCATGTCTGTTACAGCTCAAAAATGCCATGGTGTGTATGAGCCCATTGAATAACATGGAGTGGCGTTCTTAAGCAGCAAAGAAAGCTCAAAAAAGCTGCTGTTAAAACGTCCGTGTGTATGAGGCCTCAAAGTGACACTAAAGGTTCCCGTTTTTTTTTTAAAACAACAAACATTTTTTTTAAAACAACATACTTACCTCCACTGTGCAGTTTGTTTTGCACAGAGTGGCCCCGATCCTCCTCTTCTGGGGTCCCACGGCGGCTGTCGCGGCTCCTCCCCGCATTAGATAACCCCCTCTGGGAAGCTCTCACCTGACGGGGTTACCTTGCGGTCGTGCTCCTGTGTCATACACTCGGCGTCTATAGACGCCGAGTGTATGACTCGGTCCCACCCCCCGGTTTCCCCCGTCATTGGATTTGATTGACAGCAGCAGGAGCCAATGGTTGCGCTGCTATCAATCTATCTAATCAAAGCCAGGACTCCAAGGAGAGAAGGACGGCGGGGACGCGCACACGGAAATTTGGGGCTCAGGTAAGTAAAACGAGTGGGCTGGGGGGCCGGACACTGCAACGTGTTTTTTCACCTTAATGCATTAGATGCATTAAGGTGAAAAAACATGAAGGCTTACAACCCCTTTAAGGCCGATCTCTGCTGTATTTCTAAAAAAACAAAACAAATGCATCTTGAAGAACCTTATTCTGCATATCATACACTTCCAGGAGTGCCAAATTTCTGATCTCCGTATGCCCTTAGTGGTTCCTTCCAGTAGTCCTTATCTTCCTACAGGACACAGTAGTGGCTTTGAAACTATTGGGAGGAACCACAGTGCATGGCAGGGGCAGAAATACCACATTCCCAGAAGTGTCGGATCCTTAAGCCCTGTACACACGATCAGTTTTACCGATAAAAACAGTCCGATGGACTTTTTTCATCGGACAAACCGATCGTGTATGGGCCCCATCGGTATTTTTTCCATCAGTGTTAAAAAATAGAACATGTTTTAAATGTATCCGATGGAAATAAAAACAATAGCAAATTACTATCGTCTGTGGGGAACTCCATTGGATAAAAAACCCACGCATGCTCAGAATCAAGTCAACGCATGCTCAGAAGCATAGAACTTCATTTTTCTTGGCTCGTTGGAGTGTTTTACGTCACAGAGTTTGGGACGATCGTTTTTTTGACTGATGGTGTGTAGGCAAGACTGATGAAAGTCAGCTTCATCAGATTTCCGATGGAAAAATCCATCGGTTTAAAATCCATAGGAAATCCGATCGTGTGTACAGGGCTTCAAGGTTCTTCATGCAGCAATTTTAGCAAAGATACAGGTGAGATCACCACAGGTGAGGTGTGTACTGTCTTTGCAGGGGCACATTTGTTAGCATTTTTATTTTGGTGACGCATTCAAACTCCATCCAGAAATCACAGGTATACAGAAAAGTTATATCTATCTGATGGAAGTGTTACTTCCCTCCTAGTTCCCTGATTCTGGGACAGTATAGCCGAGCCAGGACTAATATGAGACTAAAAGCAGGAGGCCAGTAAGTAGAACTATAGGCAGGCAAAATGTATTTTAATTTTGGATAGAGCAAGGGAGGGTTATAACCCCATCAGATTTTTTTTTTGCCATCTGTTTCCCAGTGATGAGATTTTCCTTCACTTCCTGTCCCATAGCCAAACAGGAAGTGAGAGGAAATCACTGCAATTTAAGAGAATCCATTGGGGACCCTCAGCTCACCAAAATTAGTATACCAATTGGAAGATTCCCCCTCTATTGCTTTTCTGGGGACAACCCAAAATTTGTGATTTTCTTTCACTGTACTGATAACACTAAAAACTGACAAATAGAGAGGGTGAATATCCCTAACATGGACACGAACAGCAATATAAAACTGACAGGGGTTCTAATCCCTCTCCACTATAACCAAATATAAAAGAAAAAAAAAGTGGGGGAAATCCTCCTTTGGATCACTGCCACTCGGACACGTGTCCTCGTTGTAATACTAACCTTGTTCCAGTGACATTAAAATTAAATTAAATTAAAATTTAGGATTTTTCATTATTTTCCTTCTCCACTTTATCCAAATAAAACAAATAAAAAATAAACTGAAATAATTACCCTTGAGACCCCTTTCACACTGAGGTGTTTAAAAACTGCCCATAAAACAACTGGCATTTTTGTGGTGCTTTAGTGCCGTATTTGCGGCGTTAGCTTTGGAGGCGCTTCCCATTCGTTTCAATAGACGGGTGTTTTTGAGGCACTTTTTAAAGCGCTCCAAACATGCCACAAAGATGCTGCTTGCAGGACTTTTTGCACCGCCCCAGTGTGAAAGTATCCATTGAAATGAATGGGAAGCAGTTTTCAAGTGCTTCAATGTTAAAGGAGTCTTAAACAAGCTCCCCGCACTCTCTCTAATTCATTTAATCTCCACTGAACAGTATTACACCCAGTTCCCAGAGTTCAGCCTGTAAAGTCAAAATCAAACTGGTTAAAAGAAAACCATTTGGTACTAAGTGACACTGAAAGGCATTGGAAGCTGAAGTGATAATGGATGGGCATGGAGTTTGTGCTGGGCTATTCCTTATAATGCCGCGCAGAGCTTTTTTTCTCAGAAAATAGGTGCAGGAACTCAACCACGACCCCATTCAGATTTCACAAGCAGTAGAAGGGTCTTAAAGGGGCATTAAATACCAGGATTGCATTACATACAGAGTGCAGAATTCAGGGGGTTACACACAGAGTGCAGAGCTGTCACCTGTAAACACAGAAACCAGACTTCTGTGTTTACAAGTGATTATGGTGAGGAGGCACCAAAGGGTCTGAGCCAGAGGTGGTGGAACTGAGTTCCCCCAAGTTCCCCCTGAAAAAAAGCCCTGATGCCGCGTACAGACGATCGGAAATTCCGACAACAAAACCGTGGATTTTTTCCCGACGGATGTTGGCTCAAACTTGTCTTGCATACACACGGTCACACAAATGTTGTCGGAAATTCCGAACGCCAAGAACGCGGTGACGTACAAGACGTACAACGGCACTATTAAAGGGAAGTTCAATACCAGTCCTGTTAGTAGAAGTTTGGTGAGAGACGATTCGCGCTTTTTAGCGTCGTGCTTTTCAGTCCGTTACAGCGCAACGAATGTGCTATCTCCATTACGAACGCTAGTTTTACCAGACCGAGCGCTTCCGTCTCGTACTTGATTCAGAGCATGCGTGGAATTTTGTGCGTCAGAATTTCCGAGAACAACTTTTGTTGTCGGAAAATTTAAGAACCAGCTCTCAAACATTTGTTGTCAGAAATTCCGACAGCAAATGTCCGATGGAGCCTACACATGGTCGGATTTTCCGACAACAAGCTCACATCGAACATTTGTTGTCGGAAATTCCGACAGTGTGTACGCGGCATTAGTGTTTGTAGCACCCTTGTCCTAAATAGGGCTGCTAGTAAATTTAGTTGTGCTAGGTGGTAACTAGCCTGGATAATTTGTAGTCTTTGATCAAGTGGTTTTCTCCTAAGCTTGAGTGTAACTGATTTCTCTCTTCTGTCAATAGCTGGCTTTGTTACCTTTGGCATTGGTATGATAGATTGCAGTGAATTCAGGTTATGAGTGAATATGCTTTCTCAATCAGTAGGAGTTTCTTTGGCCACTGAGGCTGCTGGGATAGTCTATTTATTTGGAGAGAGTCAGGCGATCGGGGTTCTTTCCACCCGGGCTGCGACCTGGGTGGGTGTGTGTGGAACAGCAGCAGAAGGCGTAGGCCGGAAGCCTGAGGCCTAGCCACGTGTAAAGGGGCTCAGCCTGATCGTTGCCATGAGGCATAGGAGAAGAAGTTGCCAGAGGGTCAACCACAGGCAGGTGTCAAATGGATGAAGTTTTGAAGGAGTACCAGAGCATATTCTTCATCAGCCCAGGACTGTGAAGTGTTGGAAAAGCTTCAGGAGAGAACTCGTCCAAGACGTACAGCGGGTAGCTCTGAGTAAAGCTTGAAGGAGTACGGCATTTAGCTGTAAGGCTACTTTCACATCGAGGCGCTACAGCACCTGTAAAGCGCCTCTCCTGTCACTCCTGATTTGACAGGTCCAAATCGCATGACAAGTCGCACGTACTGATTTAAAAAAGGAATTCCTGCACTATTTTTGCGGATTGTAGGTCCGACTTGCATAGACATCTGTGCATGACATGACAAGTCGTAACTGAAGTCGCACAGACATGCAGGGCTTTGAAATCGTGCAATTTCAAATGAAGTCGGATTTAGTGTGACCGGGGGGCTAATTGTGGTTTAAAATATCTCCACAGGGCAGTAATGTGCTATTAATCATACATATTTTATTCATTGAGTGACACAATATTTACAGCTACTGGTGTAGGCGAATTTCCTATTTTATCTTGAATTATTCCGGTGCCCAAGGCCATCAGACGCTTTATATGTGCACGCATTAAAATACATTTTCACCTTACTGGGTGGATCATTCCAAATAAGCTGTCATTACACTGACGACACATGGGAAGGCACATGGAAGGCCCAGTCTCTGATGGTAAATGGGGCAGGTTTGGAAATGTGAAAAGATGTTATGTGTGTCTGTGCCAGCGTCTTGCATAATGTGTCGCTGACACTTCCCTGGCACTGTTCAGGCCCAACTGTCCCCATTATGGAGCTTATTCTGCATGCTTTGCTTCCTTTGTCTT
Organism: Rana muscosa; assembly: GCA_029206835.1. Lineage (NCBI taxonomy): Eukaryota > Metazoa > Chordata > Amphibia > Anura > Ranidae > Rana > Rana muscosa. The sequence goes on along the minus strand of CM055116.1, from coordinate 103,700,630 downwards.
TAAAGTCAAATGATTTTATCCATTGAGATGGAAAACTTTCTGGAAAAATAAATGAGTACTGTACTTTGTAAAACATAAGGGTGTGTTCATCAACAGGGTAGCGATTTTTTTATTTTTGATGCAGATAGAAATTTTGGTGCAAAGGGTGTCTCCCCTCCTTCCCCGCAATTTTTTTGGAAACAACACCATTCACAATAGGCAGCGCAGCTCGCGAATGTGCAGTGGGCACCCAGCTGTGAAGCTGTAAGCTGTCACAGCCAGGTGCCCACAGTTAAGATATTCCCATTGACAACTTTCTGGCAGAAGATTTTCCTCAAGAATTTGATGGTATTTTGCCCCATCCATTTTTTTTCTACCCTGACAAGGGCTCCAGTCCTTGCTGCAAAGAAACACCCTCATAATAGGATATTACCACCTCCATGTAGGAATGGTGTTATTTGGATGGTGAGCTGTTTCAGATTTCCACAAGACATATTGTTTGGTGTTGGGGCCAAGAAATAAAATTTAAGTCTCCTATAACCACTTTAACCACTTGCCGACTGTATAACCTACATATACGGCGGCAAGGCGGCTCTTCTGCGCAGGATCACGTACCTAGTACGTGATCTTGCACTTTACAGGTCTTGGGCGCGAATGCGTGCCGCCGCTGACCCGCTTCCGCTGTGATTATACACAGAGGCTGATCTGCGGATACCGCGGACTTGATGTCTGCCGACACCCGCCGATCATTAGGCAGAGAGCCAAAACAGCGCTCTGCCTATGTAAACAAGGCAGATCACCATTCTGGATTAATGCCTTCCCCTAGTACAAGACTCTCCCACACAGTACACAAGCACTGGTCAGGCAAACAGTTAACCCATTGATTGCCCCTGATGTTAACCCCTTCCCAGCCAGTGTCATTAGTACAGTGACGGTGCATATTTTTTAGCGCTGATCACTGTATTTGTGTTACTGGTTCCCCAAAAAGTGTCAGTTAGTGTCCGGTTTGTACTCCGCAATATCGCATTCCTGCTATAGGTTGCTGATTACAATATACGCTTATTGGGATTTTTTACCAAAAGAATATGTAGCAGAATACATATTGGCCTAAATTGATGAATAAATTATTGTTTTTACATTTATTTGATGTGTTTTATAGCAGAAAGTAAAACATTTTTTTTATTTTTTTCAAAATTGTCAGTCTTTTTATAGTTAATAGCGCAAAAAATAGAAAACGCAGAGGTGATCAAATACCACATAAAAAAAGCTTTATTTGTGGGAAGAAAAGGACATAACGGTTATTTGGGTACAGTGTTGCACGACCGCGCAATTGTCAGTTAAAGTAACGCAGTGCCCGCAACGCAAAAAAATGGCCTGTCATGAAGGGGGGTAAATCTTCCGTAAGTCAAGTGGTTAAACGCACATTGAAGATTCGGAGGCCACATGGAAAAAGATGTTATGGTCAGATGAGACTAAAATATAATTATTTAGTCTCAACAACAAACCAAATGTGTCTGGCAAAAATACAATACAGCTCAGATAACACCATTCCTACAGTAAAACATGGAGGTGGTAATATCCTGTTATGGGGGTGTTTCTCTACAGCAAGGACTGGAGCCCTTGTCAGGATAGAAGGAAAAAATTGATAGGACAAAATACCATCAAATTCTTGAGGAAAATCTGTTGCTCTCTGCCAGAAAGTTGTCAATGGGAAGAAGGTTTATCTTCCAACATGACAATGACCCAAAGCACACAGCAAAAATGACCACACGGGTTGAAGGAGAAAAAGGTGAATGTCCTTGCATGGCCTAGTCAGAGCCCCGACTGATGCCGCGTACACACGACCGTTTTTAATGTCATTGAAAAAAACTGCATTTTTCTCGACGTTTCCTCTCAAGCCTGCCTTGCCTACACATTATCGTGGAAAAAAATGTTTGAGTAAAGTGCGGCGACGTACAACGGCACTATAAAGGGGAAGTTCCATTCGGATGGCGCCACCCTTCATGTTAGTAAAGTTTGTTGAGCGATGATTCGCGCTTTTCAGCCTTGTGCTTTTCAGTCCGTTACAGCGTGACGAATGTGCTATCTCCATTACAAACGCTAGTTTTACCAGAACGAGCGCTCCCGTCTCCTAATTTAGTCTGAGCATGCGCATTTTTTTCACGTCGTTAAAGCCCACACACGGCCGTTTTTCATGACGAGAAAAACGACGATGTAAAAAACGACGTGAAAAATTAGAGCATGTTCCAATTTTTTCATGGCCGTTTTTCACGTCGTGAAAAATGCTCTGGAGCCCACACATGATCATTTTTAATTACCATTTAAAAAAATTAAATTTTTCTCGTCATTAAAAACGGTTGTGTGTACGCGGCATTAAACCCTATTGAACATCTGTGGAATGACTTGAAGACTGCAGTCCACAAATAATCACCATCAAATTTAACTGAACTTGAGCAGTTCTGCAAAGAAGAGTGAGCAAATATTGCAAAGTCTAGATGTGCAAAGTTAGTAGAGACATCCAAACAGACTAAGAGCAGTTGCACACTGGGGCGGGGGGGCATTAGCGGTAAAGCACAGCTATTTTATTACCGTTGTAATAGCGGCACTTTTTGGCCACTAGCGGGGTGCTTTTAACCCCCGCTAGCGGCCAAATAAAGGGTTAATAGCGCCTGCAAATCGCTGATGCCGAAGCGCTTTGCAGGCACTTCGGCTGCGCCGCCAATGCACTCCAAGGGGCAGGGGCAGTGGAGGAATGCGATATACACTGCTCCTGCACCGCCCGAAAGATGCTGCTTGCAGGACTTTTTCTAACGTCCTGCAAGAGCACCGCTCCAGTGTGAAAGCACTCAGGCTCTCACACTGGGGCTGCAGGGGAGGTGTTTTTCAGGTGCTTTACAGGTGCTATTTTTAGCCCAAAAGCACCTGAAAAAATGCCCCAGTGTGAAAGGGGTCTAAAGGCTGTAATTAAAGCAAAAGGTGGTCCAACAAAATACTGAGGGGGTGATCCTTTTTCCAACTCGGTGATTCTGTTTTTGAATTATTATTATTTTTTTCTGACATGTTGGTGTTATATCTTTCACTTGGATGTTATAAGTTGCACTGAGTAAATACAGCTGGGTAAAACAAAAACCATGTCTGTCTTCATTTAAGGCTGCAAAGGAACAAAATGTGATCATATTAAAGGAGGTGATTCTTTTCTATACCCACTGTACATCATAGAACTAGTGCCATTGATATCTGCAGCCACAGTTATATTTCCTTTCAGCAATAAGAATTAAAGTGATTCTAAAGGCACAATTTTGTTTTTGTTTTGCACAAAGGAGCCCCGACCCTCCCCTTCTGGTGTCCCCCACTTGCATTCCTGACTTCTCCTCCCTGCTAAGTGCTCCCATAGCAAGCTGCTTGCTCTAGTGGCAATTGTGCATGCTCGCTCCCAAGCCAACTCTGTATGTCCATTGACACACAGATCGTGGCTCGACCCCGCCCCTAGCTCTCTTCTCACTGGCTGTGATTGGCAGGCAGCAGCGGGAGATAGTGGCTCCTGCTGCTGCTTCTCTGTTCAATGAGGAGAGAGAGAGAGCTGCTGCTCTTGTGCACATTGATGGATTGAGATCGGGCTCAGATAAGTATAAAGGGGGGGGGTTGCATATAGAAGGCTTTTTTTTTTTTTTACCCCACTGCATAAAATGCATTAAGGTAGAAAACCTTGCACATTATGCACCTTTAGAACCACTTTAATGGTCAGCCAAATATGCTCAAGGTTTGAATATTGTAAATACAAGCTGCTTGATGCATCTGCCATTTAGGATTTTCGCAATTTATTTTTTATTGGAATCCGTACCAAGGAATAATATGCTTTATAGAAGAATGTAGAAGCATCACTGGAAAAACTGCTTTACTGTAAGGGTATGTCATATGACTCCCTGGTCTCTTAAAGGGCCACACATTATGGTTTATTTTTGATAAGAATAATGAATATTTTGTACTAAGTATCCCAGCTGTGAAACTTAAAGAGAAAGTAAACCCTCCTCAAGAAAAAATATAAAAATAAGACCCTGCAAGACAAAGGCATAATGAGCTAGTAGTATGCATAGCATACTAGCTCATTATGTAGTACTTACCTAAGATCGAAGCCCCCGCAGCGGCCGTCTTTCCTCTCCTCCACCGCCGCCATCTCACTTCCTTGTATCGCAGCTCCAGCGCTGTGACTGGCCGGAGCTGCCATGACGTCACTCCCACGCATGCGCACGGGAACCGGCAGTGACGGCTCGATAGTCTTCACTCACGGTTCGCTCAGTGCGCCTGCGCCGTTGTCTACGGCACGCATGCGCCGTAGACATCGGTGCCCGTTTTTAGGGAAATATCTCCTTAACCGTGTAGGTTAAGGAGATATTTCTTGCACCTACAGGTAAGCCTTAATCTAGGCCTACCTGTAGGTCTAAGTGGTCTGTAAGGGTTTACGACCACTTTAATAATATGCTAAACAATTGTTTTCTATGTGCCCCTGTTCACACTGCAATGTTGGTGCGATGTGGTGCAGCATGTCTGCATTTTTTCACACTGCATTCAACACACAGCAGCACATCACATCGTGCTGCAGTTCTGGGACATGAATGAAGTGTCACTTTGTGACACTTCAAATAAAGTTGAGAGAAAAACAAACAGTATGATGCAAATAACTGTGCATCGCACCTCTCCCTGCCGGAGTCGGGACATACGCTAGTCTGCGCGGTAAAACACTGTGTTTTACTGTGCCGTGTCTAGTGTGAAAGTAAACGGATCTGCCAAAAATATAATAAGCTCCTACCTTTTTGACATGACAACACGGCTCTGAATTCCTAAGCACGTGGTGACACCTCTCCTCATCTTCTCCCCCTCCTCTTCATCGTTATAACTCCTCCTTTGTGTACAGACTATAAGCACAGATAGTTATCAGTTCACAACATTTCTGGCAAAATGAAAAAATCGTTTTTCACTTATGGAAGAGATATGACTTTTAATGATATATTGAACATACATTTTTATAACTGTCTCAGATATTGTTACTTCTCACACCCAACTACTGGAGCAGGCAGAAATAATCAACGCCCTGAGCTCAGGAAAAACCTACCGAGTGCAGAAAATATAAACAAAAGCTCAAGCTGGCTACAGTCTAGCTGTAAAACAACATAGAAAACTAACTAGGGACACTGCTTTTAAAGGCAGGGTCCCTGTAAAAAACATCAGTATCTTCCAAGGTGCCAATATAATGCAGTGGGGACGCGGTAGTGGGCTGTTTGTGTAAAGTATTTGAGATCCGATTGGGTGGAAGAGTACATAAGCATGAAGGTAGCCAGATTGGCACACGTCTTATTTAGTCTTTCTTCTTGCAAAAATACATGAATCTTTGTCAGTAAATGCTACGTGTTATTTTTTGTTTTCCAGAGTGACCGACTTCTTATTAAAGGTGGGAGAATTATTAATGATGACCATTCCTTCTATGCAGATGTTTACCTCGAAGATGGCCTTATTAAGTAAGTGAATGAAAAAAACTCAGCAGAAGGAACTCTGTTTAATGATAATACTGAACCTCCATTGTGGAATTCTACCCACCCTTTGTCTAATTATATCTAATGCCGCGTACACACAAAAAATTCCGACAAGAAAACTGTGGTTTTTTTTCCGACGGAATGTTGGCTCAAACTTGTGTTGCATATAAGGTGACCACATTTCCAAACTACCATTCAGGGACACCCTCCCTTCCCAAAAATCAGCTTGTGCTGTGACGAATCACAGCACAGTGATTGGACACAAGAGGCGGGATTTATGATTTCTCCAATCACAAGCAGGGGGCGGGATTGTGCTCCTCCAGGCATTCCCGGCCAGGACAAGTACTGTCAGTGAGTAAAGCGGTGATGGGGCGTCCTTTTTTGGGGGAATCAGATTGGCCCGCGGGATGGCTGTGTCAGTTTCATTCCGGGACACTGTATTGTCCTGGAATCAATGTGCCCGGGACAGACCTGCAAAATGCGGGACTGTCCCGGGCAATTCGGGACACATGGTCTCCCTAGTTGCATACACACGGTCACACAAAAATTCAGACCGTCAAGAACGCAGTGACGTACAAGACGTACGACGAGCCAAGATCAATGAAGTTCAATAGGCAGTTCGGCTCTTCTGCTTGATTCTGAGCATGCGTTTTTTTTTTGTGCGTCGGAATTGCATACAGATGATCGGAATTTCCGAAAATAACTTTTCTTGTCGGAAAAATTGAGAACCAGCTCTCAAATTTTTGTTGTCGGAAATTCCGACAGAAAAAGTCTGATGGAGCCTACACACGATCGGAATTTCCGACCAAAAGCTCACATCGAACGTTTCTTGTCGGAAATTCCGATCGTGTGTACGCGGCATAAAGCAAAAAATTTTTATTTTTTTTCTGATTATGGATAGAGTATGGGGAATGGATAAAACTGACAAGGGTATTGGAATGCAAAGCAACAGGCTGAGGTCATGCTGAGTTAGCGCATGGGCAGCTTAGTGTACAATTTTTGCATATCCCAGAATGAATGGATTCTCAGGTGGCCTAAGATCCCAAACCTGCAAAAAAAAAAAAAAAATGGCGAAAAACAGGCAAAGGCTTTGTCACCAGTGAGGGAGCCTGCAGACTTTGCACTGCTGGAAGGTTTTCAACCCTAAAGCCTTGTACACGACCGGTTTTCTCTCTTTTTTTCTCGTCGAGATTCACAACAGTTTTCTTGACGAGAAAGCATACACACGAACGGTTTTCTCGGCAAGAAAGCTCTCCCAACAGTTTTCTTGTCGTTTCTTGCCGAGAAAACCGTTCGTGTGTATGGTTTCTCGTCAAGAAAACTGTTGTGAATCTCGACAAGAAAAAAGGAAAACCTGCTTTCTTTTTTCTCGTTGGGAGTCAGTTTTCTCGTCGTGATTCTCGTCAGACTGTTTTTGGGCGAGAAAACCGTTCGAGTGTATGCTTTTCCGAATCTTCAAAAACCGCGCATGGTCAGAATCAAGTATGAGACGGGAGCGCACCTTCTTGTAAAACTAGCGTTCGTAATGGAGATAGCACATTCGTCACGCTGTAACAAACTGAAAGCACGAAGAGCGCAAATCGTCTCTCACTAAACTTTTACTAACACGCGGCCCAAGGGGTGGCGCCATGAGAATGGAACTTCCCCTTTATACAGTCGTTGTACGAGTTGTACGTCACCGCGCTTTAGACCGACGAGATTTTGGATTGACAGTGTGTATGCAAGGAAAGCTTGACAAGAATCTCGTCAAGCTTGACAAGAAACCCGTCGAGAAAAACAATGTTTTTTTGGCTACGAGATTCTCGGCCGTGTGTACTAGGCTTTACATTTATTTACATTTTGAAAAGCAGCTATAAAGGAAAATCATTGGTGAAGAAAAGCACTCTTTGGTATAGCTGATTATATTGTGTATCTTGGGTGTGTTTTTTTTTTTTTTCCTACATACAGTGGCGAAAATAATTATTAGATCCCCTGCAAATTTTGTACGTTTGCCCAATTACAATGAAATGAAGGGTCTATAATTTTCATCATAGGTGTATTTTAACCACTTAAGGACCCCTCACTGTATATATACGTCGGCAGAATGGCTCGTACAGGCACAATCACGTACCTGTACGTGGCCCTTTAACTGCCGACGTCAGGGTCGTGCGCGCGACCCCCCTGCCTTCCCCGTGAGTCGGACCGCGGGTCCCGCGGACTCGATTGCCGCGGGGATCCCCGTGATCGTCTCACGGATGCTCGGAGCAGGGAGATGTGTGTGTAATCAGAGCAGAGATCAGTGACGTGTCACTAGTAGCCACGCCCCCCTCAGTTAGAAACACGCCCCTAGGCACACTTAACCCCTCCAGCGGCCCTAGTGGTTAACCCCTTCACTGCCAGTGTAATTTTTACAGTAACCAGTGCATTTTTATTGCGCTGGTCGCTGTAAAAATGACAATGGTCCCAAAAATGTGTCAAAAGTTTCCGATGTGTCTGCCATAATGTCGCTGATCGCCGCCATTACTAGTAAAAAACAATAATAATAATAAAAATGCCTTAAAACTATCCCCTATTTTGTAAACGCTATGATTTTTGCGCACACCAATCAATGAACGCAGATTGCGTTTTTTTTTTTTTTTAACCAAAAATATGTAGAATAGGTATCGGCCTAAACTGAGGAAAAAAATAGTTTTTTTATATATTTTTTGGGGATATATATTATAGCAAAAAGTAAAAAATATGTCATTTTTTTCAAAATTGTTACTCTATTTTTGTTTATAGCGCAAAAAAAAAAAAACGCAGTGGTGATCAAATACCACCAAAAGAAAGCTCAATTTGTGGGAAAAAACACGCCAATTTTGTTTGGGAGCCACGTCGCATGACCGCGCAATTGTCAGTTAAAGCGATGCAGTGCCGAATTGCAAAAAGGGGCCTGGCCTTTATGCTGCGTATTGGTCCGGGGCTTAAGTGGTTAAATGACAGAGACAGAATATCAACCAAAAATTCTGAAAAAATACATGATACAAATGTTATAAATTGAGGTGCAGTTCAGTGAGTAAAATAAGTATTTGATTCCCAAGCAAAAGATGACTTGGTACTTGGTGGAGAATCCTTTGCTGGCAAGCACAGAGTTAAGACATTTCTTGTAGTCTGCAGACATCTCAGGAGGGATTTTTACAGATCTTCTCTAAATCCTTAAGGTTTCTTGGCTGTTGCGTGGCAACTCGAAGTTCCAGCTCCCTCCATAAATTTTCTATAGGATTAAGGTCTGGAGACTGGCAAGACCACTCCATGACCTTAATGTGCTTCTTCTTGAGCCACTCCTTTGTTGCCTTGGCGGTATGTTTTGGGTCATTGTCATGCTGGAAGACCCACCCACGACCCATCTTCAGTGCTTGATTGTAGGGATAGTGTTCTTAGGGTCATAGTCAGCATTCTTCTTCCCCCAAACACGGCAAGTCGAGTTAATGCCAAAAAAGCTCAATTTTGATCTCATCTGACCACAGCATTTTCATCTAATCCTTCTCTGAATCATTTAGATCAGGGATCCTCAAACTACGGCCCTCCAGCTGTTGCGGAACTAAAAATCCCATGAGCCATTGAAAAACTCTGACATTCACAGACATGACTAGACATGATGGGAATTGTAGTTCCTGAACACCTGGAGGGCCGTAGTTTGAAGACCCCTGATTTAGATGTTCATTGGCAATCTTCAGATGGGCCTGTACATGTGCCTTCTTGAGGAGGGGGTCCTTGCGGGTGCTGCAGGATTTCTGTCTATGGCGGTGTATTGTGTTGCCAATGGTTTATTTGGTGACTGTGGTCCCAACTGCCTTGAGATCATTCACAAGCTCCTCCCGTGTAGTTCTGGGCTGATCCCTCACTTTTCTCATGATCATCCGTCCCCTGTGAGGTGAAATCTTGCATGGAGCTCCAGACTGAGGTGATTGGTTATTTTGTATTTCTTCAATTTGCGAATATTCGCTCCAACAGTTGTCTCCTTCCCACTAAGCTTCTTGCTGATGGTCTTGTAGCCCATTCCAGCCTTGTGCAGGTCTACAATCTTGTCCCTGATGTCCTTTGACAGCTCTTTGGTCTTGCCCATGATGGTGAGGTTTAAATGGAAGAAAGAGATTCTGTGGACAGGTGTGTTTTATACACATAACAAGTTGTTGTTAGGAGCACCTTCTTGAATTGACAGGACTAATCTGTGTACCATATGAGTACATACTGTAGCCAGTCTGTGGGAGCCAGAATTATTGTTGGTTGGTAGGGGATCAAATACTTATTTTACTCACTCAACTGCAACTCACTTTATAACATTTGTATTATGTGTTTTTTTCCTAATTTTTGGTTGATATTCTGTCTCTATCATTTAAAATACACCTATGATAACAATTATAGACCCTTCATTTCTTTGTAATTGGGCAAACTTACAAAATCTGCAGGGGATCAAATAATTATTTTCCCCACTGTACTTTTTGGTATAATGTGTCCCTGGGTGTGAACAAAATGTCTCACAGTATTGTGTTAAATATCCATACAAAATGACTTTTAAAGCTTAAAGGGGTTGTAAAGGTTCGTTTTTTATTTTCTAAATAGGTTCCTTTAAGCTAGTGCATTGTTGGTTCACTTACCTTTTCCTTTGATTTACCTTCTAAATGTTTTTTTTTCTTTGTCTGAATTTCTCACTTCCTGTTTCTCCTCACTGAACTCCACACCATCATCCGAGCGGTGTTGAGTCAGCCAGAACAGCTTACTGAACAGCTTACTGAGGAGAAACAGGAAGTGAGAAATTCAGAGAAAGAAAACAAATATTTAGAAGGGAAATCTAAGGAAAAGGTAAGTGAACCAACAATGCACTAGCTTAAAGGAACCTATTTAGAGAATAAAAAACAAACCTTTCAAACCCCTTTAAGGCTAGTCAAAACTTAAAAAAATCAGCACTAGGGACAGTCAATGTGACGTGTTCCCTGTGCTTCTGGCTGCTGTTTTAGTTGAAATCCTAAGTCCTCTGATTCAGCCCCCCCACACCCATAATCTTCTGGTGCTGCAGGGGTTAACAGAGCTGAGTGCCAACTATGCCTGCCCTTTTCGCCCACATCCTCCCATTCATAAAAGCTGTACTATATAGTAGCTTCTATTAATGAAAAGCAATCTATGAATGGACAGCAGATAGAGTAGAAGGTCCACCTCCTCCATTCATATATTGTTTTTCATTGATGGAAGCTATAGTACAGTTTCTATGAATGAAGGAAGGGGTGAAAGGGCAGACATGACAAGTATCTGTGACAGGTCCAGTGCTTGTATTACCCCCCCCCCCACACTGGAAGAAGATTATGGTTGCAGAGGTAGGGGTAGATCAGAGGATAGAGGACTTCAACTAAAACCATGGCTGGAAGCATAAGGAATACTTCTCAATCACTGTAAGTACCATCCCTTGTGCTGATTTAAATAAAATAAAAAAGTTTGGACTTGAAAGAAACTTTATAGGAAAGAAATAATAGAGCTGTCATTACTGACTGTTTTTTGAAGGTGTAAGCTCTGGTACCATCATGTTTAGCTTTCCTTCATTAGTCCATTCATAGAGTTCTAATAACTTTTTGTTCAATTGCTATTTTACTCTAACAACACTCATGACAGTATGGGGGAGATTTACTAAAACTGGAGCACTCAGAATCTGGTGCAGCTGTGCATGGTAGCCAATCAGTTTTTAACTTCACCTTATTTAGTTAAGCTTTGGCAATAAAACCTGGAAGCGTATTGGTTTCTTTGCAGAGCTGCACCAGATTTTGCACTCTCCGGTTTTTAGTAAATAACCCCCTACGTGTTTTTGTTTTTCTTTCCAGACAAATTGGGGAAAACCTAATTGTTCCAGGAGGAGTGAAAACGATTGAAGCCAATGGACGTATGGTCATTCCTGGTGGTATTGATGTCAACACGTATCTCCAGAAGCCCTACCTGGGCATGACAACAGTAGATGACTTTTACCAAGGCACTAAGGCAGCTGTAACTGGAGGAACTACCATGATAAGTGAGTAGATTGTAATACTTATTACCATGTCTCTAGCTTTTTCAGGGTCAGATGGCCTGCTCTGCAACTATAAATATATAGACAGACACAAACCTTTCTCGATAAAGCTAATTTAGGAAAACCGCATACCTGCTCACTGGCTCTAAATTTAAAGTTATATAAAGCTGAACTCTGGGAATTAGACTAAACCCCCCCCCCCCTCCGCCGCACCTAAATGTTTGTTTAGTCTAGGGGTGCAGGGTATAGTATATTACTCCTGGCTCTGGCACGTCCCCTCCATCAATGTGACCAATCCAGTGCTGCTGCCTCTCTAAGGCACTTTGGGCCCATTTTACATGTATGCCTCCTCCACATACAGTGAAGGGTTAATAGCCATGCACTGTATGTGAGGAGGCTGAAGGATTGCCCACAGCCTGGAGCTTTGGGTAGAAGAGAACATGGCTGGAGCCTGCCAGACTGAGGAATAGCATAAATCCAGCCATAGATGGATCGAATATCTGCCAGTTCAGCCGGGACAGGGCGAGATGCGATCCATCTATGGGCAGGCTGGCTGTACTGAAGTTGATCAATTGATTGACTTCAGGACAACCAGCCTGTTGAATTTTTTTGCACGCGATTACTGCTGGCAGCTATAACCACCAGTAGTAACCCGTGTTTAACAAGTGCAAAGGCCTGCCTGATTGGATACAAATTAAAGTGTTGTTTAGGTTTGACTTCATATTTTATGGATTTTGGTAAATCTAAAGGAAAATTGTACAATACAATTGTATGGCCAGCTTAACCTCCCTGGTGGTAATCCCGAGTGTAACTCGGGGTTAATTTTCAGGTCTAATAGCGGTAACCCCGAGCCACACTCTGGATTGCATCGCAGTATCCAGGTACAGGCACTTACCTTATTCCTAGGATCCCGTGATGTACTCCCGCCGTTTCCCCCCCAGCCGGATCCTCCGCCTGATGCTCTGTGTGTTCCGAGTTCCATTCCCTGCGAGCGTCGCAACGCATTGGGGCGGAATCGGAGCCAAATTCAAAATGTACAAAAAAACCTAAACACACACAATACATTGTAATCCTTTAGGATTACATTACTGTATCAAATCCTTTGACCACAGTTTGTCCCTAGTGCTTTGTCCAGTGCCCTGCCTGCAGTTTTACCATTCTTTCTGCCTGGAAACTTGAGAACGTTCATGGCATCCAAAAGGCGTCCCTCTACGTTAAAAGCTGTTTATGACCAGCTTGAAAATAGGAATAGTGAATTAGAATCTATTGCAGAATTGAGCGATAGTGATTCGTGGGGAAAATTTGTCATCAGACATTGAAAGTGACGACAGCGACGATTCTGTGACTGAGCTCAGTGATGTGCGAACTTCGTGCTCTATTGACTATGGTACAGATCACGCAGCGATCCCAAGATTCCCATTTACTGGAGCACCTGGTATGAAAGTAGATGTTGAAGACGACTACCCCTTGGCATACTTACAACTATTTCTGACCGATGAGGTTATTGACAAAATAGTTACTGAGACAAACCGGTACCAAGAGCAACAATTAGCTACGCATCGGAAGTTTCCAAGAAGCAGAAAGTGGGAACCAGTGACCAAAGATGACATTTGGAAATTTCTGGGCCTAATACTTCAGGGAGTGGTGGGGAAACCCCTGCAGAAGTGGTATTGGACAACTAATAAATTACTTGTGTCGTGCTTATGAGGATAATTTTCCTGCACGGTATTTATGAATGAGTAATTTTTAAACGTTAATATTTTTAAGATACCAGATCAATCAATATGAACACAGACTAAAAATAGGAGATTTATTCACCAGACATGTATTCATACAAAATAGTTCTATATATATATATATATATATATATATATATATATATATATATATATATATATTGGTTGACAAAAACAAATGTTACATAAAATAAAAAATACTGGTTTTGCTACATAAAACTATGAATATCAATTGAAACACCCGCTAATGGGGGTGTTGTACTTTTTAAATGACACAGAAATGATAAACTTCCCGGTAGAATCAATGACCTTGTAAAAATTACAATTAGACAGAACGTCTGTATTTCACAAATTCATTTGTTATTATACTGCAGATAAGTAAGTGGCTAACAACGTGAAATACAATTAGACGTTTATTATGTCAATATGATCAAAACTGTGAAATGAAAAATTGAAGCTCAAAGAAAAATCTACAAGGCGGTTACTGATTTGAGAGAATAATTATCCAACTGTATAATACTCAATAAATCAATATTTAAGAGAACACAAATGAATATCAGGTAAAATCAATGCGACATAATTTCCCTTCCCAAGATGGCTGCTGGTCTGAATTGCTGGTTACCAGAGTTTTAGAATGGCTGCCGTGGCTTCCAAGATGGCTACTGCTTAAAGAGGAGTTACTTCTTGCGACCTCAGAGTTTCAAAGCATTAGGTGTTAAGGAATCTTCATGAATGTAGAGATATGAGTTGATGAATGGAGTGTGTATGTCTGCGTGTCTGATTGAGTTTCCTTTCATGGCATCGATCCTCATCCTAAATACCATTTTAGACAATAGGCTCATACAAATTATAATAAGCTCAGCCCAAAAGGTATGACTTATTTTCCATTAGGTGAAAAAAATCTATTGATTAACTTGTGGATTTAGGTAATATCACTTCCAACCACTAGAGATGTCTGAGGGCAGAAATAGGTGTTCTGAAATATCTGTTAAATACAGTGGAACCTTGGATTGCGAGTAATGCGGTTAACGAGCGTTTCACAATACGAGCACTGTATTTAAAAAAAACCTGACTCGGTTTGCGAGTGTTGTCTCGCAAAACGAGCAGGATTCAAGCCTTAAGCCAAAGCGATGTGCAATACCATGTTTGTCCTGAGGTGGGGGGGCACCGGAGCCGAACGGCGCAGTTCGGAAATGCTCGGAAAATCTCGGAAATACTCAGTTTCCGGGTGTTTCCGAGGTTTTCCGAGTTCAGCCGAGGTGTTCTCGGGCCTTTCCGAGTGTTTACGAGGCTTTCCGGCGCCCCCCGCCTCTGGCCGCATGTGGTATTGCATGCCATTGAAGTCAATGCGGAACTAATTATTTTTGTTTCCATTGACTTCAATGGGGAAACTCGCTTTGATATGCAAGTACTTTGGATTACGAGCATTCTCCTGGAACTGATTATGCTTGTAATCCAAGGTTCCACTGTAATATGTTCTATTTTCATAATGTGTATCTGTTTGTATAGTGGTGCTGATGAATATATATATAATCAGGAACTCTGGTAACCGGTACAATGTACAATACAACCAGTATAATTTTAATCATCAATGCCACATAAAATTATGGTATATGGATTAATGTATTACTTTTGTAGATCCTATGAGTACCGTATTTATCGGCGTATAACACGCGCCGGCGTATAACACGCGCCGGCGTATAACACACACCCCAAGTTTAGGAGGGAATTTTTAGGAAAAAAAACTTTTAGGAGGGAAGTTTAAGGAAAAAGACTTACATTTAAATGCCCATCAATGCAGCCTTATCAGTGTCCATCTGCAGCCTTTTCCATCATTGCAGCTTTACCCAGTGTCCATCTGCAGCCTTGCCCAGTTCCTTTGCAGCCTTGCCCAGTGCGTTTTCAGCATTGCCCAGTGTCCATCTGCAGCCTTGCCCAGTTCCTTTGCAGCCTTGCCCAGTGCGTTTTCAGCATTGCCCAGTGCCTTTGCAGCCTTGCCAGTCTCTTCCCTGATTTAAAATTGGCGCCGATTTCCGCTGACTGTGAGCGGAGAGGAGCGAGCGGAGCCGAGATACAGAAAGTCGAGTGTACTTCGGCTAGACTCGGCTCTGCTCACAGTCCCGCCCATCTCCACTGATTGCGAGAGGAGAGGAGCGAGCGCCTCTGACATACAGAAAGCCGAGTGTACTTCGGCTAGACTTGGCTCTGCTCACAGTCAGGGGCGGGACTGCGTGAGGAACCGAGACTAGCCGAAGTACACTCGGCTTTCTGTATGTCAGCGGCGCTCGCTCCTCTCGCAATCAGTGGAGGTGGGCGTGACTGCGAGAGGAACCAAGTAAAGCCGAGTGTACTTCCGCTTTGTGTATCTCGGCTCCGCTCGCAAATTTCCTCACAATCAGCGGGGGGTCGGCGTATAACACGCACCCACGTTTTTCCCCTGATTATGAAATCATAACTGTATCTATGACCTGGAATATAATATAATATTTTGAAATACCACTGGGTAGACAGAATTCAAATATCTTCCTGAAGTGTCTGAAATGAACTTTGGACAAACTCAATGAATATTTAGATAGAGTTTAGCTGTATAAACAATTCTGAAGCCCTGTACACACGATAGGTTTAACCGATGAAAACAGTCCGATGGACTTTTCTCATCAGACAAACCGATCGTGTGTGGGCCCCATCGGTCTTTTTTCCATCAGTGTTTAAAAATAGAACATGTTTTAAATTTATCCTATGGTTAAAAAACCGATAGCAAATTACTATCGTCTGTGGGGAACTCCATCAGATAAAAAACCCACGCATGCTCAGAATCAAGTCGACGCATGCTCAGAAGCATTGAACTTCATTTTTCTCGGCTCATTGGAGTGTTTTACGTCATCACATTTGGAACGGTCGGTTTTTTGACTGATGGTGTGTAGGCAAGACTGATGAAAGTCAGCTTCATCGGTTAAAAAAAACCATAGGAAATCCGATCGTGTGTACAGGGCTTTAGAGTCTTAACAATGGGTTCCGTTATAGATGTGTGATTTCTCCTTGAGAACAATCCAGTTAGGTATATGTGTCAACATTTATTGCAACATCAGTCCTCTTTATCTACCCACCCAAAACATGTAAATATCTTTGGTTTCTGTTTCGCAATTTGTTCGTTGGTATTATTTAGTGTGGGTTATACATTGAAATTTGGGAAATAAATTAAGTCATGGTGACCCTTAGTTCACCTCCCATACCTGGGGCTCATGAACTAACATTTTTAAAAGACATTATTTCTTTCCTCGCAAAAGGTCTAACACTTGCCATTCCATTCTTTGCCACGGTCATGTCAGATTTTCCCTGATTATGAAACATTTATACTTTAAAAACAACAAAGAATTTGATGAAACTACTCATCCTGCACCAAAATCCAAGAAAATTTGGAAAGTAGCCATAGGTGTGCGCAGCCTATTACATTAGGGTGTGCACTCCGAAGCTCAAACACATGGTACCGATCATTTAACTGTGTTCATTCAGAAAGGGAAGGGACCGGTAAATTACATATTTACCGTCCCCTTCCCCCACTCATTCTAAAACATCCCCCTGTGTGTGCCCGCAGCAGCAGCAGGGAAGAAGGGAAGGAAGGAAGCCAGAAGTGCTGCAGGGGGAGCCAGGACAGTAGGGGGCATCTGTGCTGCACTGGGAGATCAGGGTGTGCCCAGGCACATCTGGCACACCCTGTGCGCACGGCTATGGAAGTAGCTCAAATGATGTGAGCTATGCCAGAAAAAGTTATTAGCATAGATGAAAGTTTAATGGCTCAGCTGGGTACAATACATTGCATCAAAGAGATCACGATTTGGTGTAAAATCCTTCATGCTATGTGAATTGTCAACTGGCTACATTTGGAATTCTGTCCTATATACTGGGAAAGGAACAAAATTCAATCCAAAATACAGCAACTATGGAATAGCAACATCTTCCGTTCTTTCACTCATTGAGCCATTGCTAAATCAGGGCTATTGCGTAACAACCGACAACTTTTACACGTCTCCTGAACTTTATGAGTTTCTTCTGCAAAACAAAACAGATGCCTATGGAACAGTTAGGACTAACCAGTGCGACATGCCGCTAATGTTTGGCAATAAGAAGCTGAAGACTGCCTGTCAGAAAGGCAAAATGATGGCACTGCGATGGCGTGACAAGAAAGCTGTGTGCCTAATGAGTACAGTTCATAATACCTCCACTGTTGTGGTATGCCCGAAAGATGGGAAAGAAATCATGAAGCCACAAGTAGTGATAGACTACAATAACACCATGGGAGGTTTTGTCAGATTCGACCAAGCAATGACATTCTACCCAGCAATGAGGAAACAGCAAAATAGCTACTACAAGAAGATCTTCAGGCATCTTCTTGAGCAATGCTTGTGGAATGCCTACATTCTGCTACAAAAAACCCTGAGTGAAAACCCTGTGATTCATTCTGACTTCATTTGGAAAGATACCGAATGGATCTTTGTGAACCACCAAACACCATCAATGGCTGTGAATAGAGCTAGATGTCGTGCTGTTGGCGTTGTCAAGCCTGAACGCCTGACTGGTCGTGACTTCATGGACTACATCCCACCAACCGAGAAAAAGTCAGCACCTACAAGGATGTGCGTGGTTTGTTGCCTGAAGTGAGAAGACAGTGGAAAGAAAATCTGAAAGGAAACCAGGTTCTATTGTCCTGATTGTGACGTCCGACTTTGTACAGTCCCATGTTTCAAAATGTATCATACCCGGGATGTTTACCAAACCAATATAAAGTGTCTAGTATTACAGAAACTAGTAATATTGCACCCTTGTTTGGACAAATTTCTGTGTTTTTGATTTGATTACATTATTGAATAAAATTTACTATTATTATAATATTATTATTTGTTATAATTATTTATAGTTATTTATATTATATTGTATTAATTCGTGTTTCAAACTTTATCATACCCGGGATGTCTACTAGACTCTTGTTTGGACAGATTTAAGTGAGTTATTCCTAAGAATTACAGGCCTACAATATAAAACGCCAAATTTCCATGCAAAACAATGTACCAGTTTGACATTCAAAAATCAGACATAATCATACGGCCAGGGAGGTTAACCACTTAAGCCCCGGACCATTTGGTAGCTAGAGGACCAGAGGTGAATTCAGAATTTTGCACTGCGCTGCTTTAACTGTAAATTGTGCGGACATGCAATGTTGTACCCAAACGAAATTTGCGTCCTTTTCTTCCCACAAATAGAGCTTTCTTTTAATGGTATTTGATTGCCTCTGCGATTTTTATTTTTTGCGATATAAACGGAAAAAGACCGAAAATTTTGAAAAAAAATGATATTTTCTACTTTTTGTTATAAGAAAAATCGAATAAACTCAATTGTAGTCATACATTTAGGCCAAAATGTATTCAGCCACATGTTTTTAGTAAAAAAAATGTCAATAAGCGTATATTTATTGGTTTGCGCAAAAGTTATAGAGTTTACAAACTAGGGTACATTTTCTGAAATTTACACAGCTTTAAATTTATGACTGCCTATCTCATTTCTTGAGGTGCTAAAATGACAGGGCAGTACAAAACCCCCCCAAATGACCCCATTTTGGAAAGTAGACACCCCAAGGAAATTGCTGAGAGGCATGTTGAGCCCATTGAATTTTTAATTTTTTGTCCCAAGTGATTGAATAATGACTAAAAAAAAAAAAAAAAATTACAAAAAGTTGTCACTAAATGATATATTGCTCACACATGCCATGGTTATATGTGGAATTTCACCCCAAAATACATTTTGCTGCTTCTCCTGAGTACGGGGATACCACATGTGTGGGACTTTTTGGGAGCCTAGCCGCGTACGGGACCCCGGAAACCAAGCACCGCCTTCAGGATTTCTAAGGGCGCAAATTTTTGATTTCACTCCTCACTACCTATCACAGTTTCGAAGGCCATAAAATGCCAAAATAGCACAAACCCCCCCCAAATGACCCCATTTTAGAAAGTAGACACCCCAAGGAAATTGCTGAGAGGCCTGTTGAGCCCATTGAATATATTTTTTTTGTCCCAAGTGATTGAATAATGACAAAAAAAAAAAAAAAAAATTACAAAAAGTTGTCACTAAATGATATATTGCTCACACATGCCATGGTTATATGTGGAATTACACCCCAAAATACATTTTTCTGCTTCTCCTGAGTACGGGGATACCACATGTGTGGGACTTTTTAGGAGCCTAGCCGCGTACGGGACCCCGAAAACCAAGCACCGCCTTCAGGATTTCTAGGCACAAATTTTTGATTTCACTCCTCACTACCTATCACAGTTTCGAAGGCCATAAAATGCCAAAATCGCACAAAACCCCCCCAAATGACCCCATTTTGGAATATAGACACCCCAAGCTATTTGCTGAGAGGAATGGCGAGTATTTTACAGCTCTCATTTGTTTTTGAAAATGAAGAAAGAAAATATATATATATATATTTTTTTTTTTTCAATTTTCAAAACTTTGTGACAAAAAGCGAGATCTGCAAAATACTCACAATACCTCTCAGCAAATAGCTTGGGGTGTCTACTTTCCAAAATGGGGTCATTTGGGGGGGTTTGTGCCATCTGGGCATTCCATGGCCTCCGAAACTGTGATAGGCAGTGAGAAGTGAAATCAAAAATTTACACCCTTAGAAAGCCTGAAGGCGGTGCTTGGTTTTTGGGGTCCCGTACGTGGCTAGGCTCCCAAAAAGTCTCACACATGTGGTATCTCCGTACTCAGAAGAAGCAACAGAATGTATTTTGGGGTGTAATTCCACATATGCCCATGGCATGTTTTAGCAATATATCATTTAGTGACAACTTTGTGCAAAAAAAAAAAAAATTGTCGTTTTTCCGCAACTTGTGTCAACATATAAAATATTCCATGGACTCGAAATGCCTCTCAGTATATAGCTTGGGGTGTCTACTTTCCAAAATGGGGTCATTTGGGGGGGTTTTGAACTGTTCTGGCATTTTATACACAACATTAGGAAGCTTACATCCACTCTTCTAACCACTTGAAGACAAAGCCCTTTTTGACACTTTTTGTTTACATGAAAACATTTTTTTTTTTGCAAGAAAATTATGTTGAACCCCCAAACATTATATATATTTTTAAAGCAAAGGCCCTACAGATTAAAATGGTGGGTGTTGCATTTTTTTTTCTACACAGTATTTGCGCAGCGATTTTTCAAACGCATTTTTTGGGTTAAAAAATACACTTTTTTTAATTTTAATGCACTAAAACACACTATATTGCCCAAATGTTTGATGAAATAAAAAAGATGATCTTAGGCCGAGTACATAGATACCAAACACGACATGCTTTAAAATTCCGCACAAACGCGCATTGGCGACAAACTACATACATTTTTAAAAGCCTTTAAAAGCCTTTACAGGTTACCCCAGTAGATTTACAGAGGAGGTCTACTGCTAAAATGATTGCCCTCGATCTGACCTTCGCGGTGATACCTCACATGCATGGTGCAATTGCTGTTTACATATGACGCCAGACCGACGCTTGCATTCGCCATTGGGCAAGAGCAGGGCAGGGCAGGGGTGCTTTTTTTTTTTTTCTTTTTTTTTTTATTATTCATTTTGCTTTTTTATTTTATTTTTAAATTGTTCCTTCCAAGTATTTTTTTTTTTTATCATTTTTATTGTTATCTCAGGGAATGTAAATATCCCCTATGATAGCAATAGGTAGTCACAGGTACTCTTTTTTTGAAAAAACTGGGGTCTTCTAGACCCTAGATTTTTCCTCTGCCCTCAAAGCATCTGACCACACCAAGATCGGTGTGATAAAATGCTTTCCCAATTTCCCAATGGCGCTTTTTATATCCGGGGGGGGCATTCCCTCCCACTGCTTGTAAAAGCAGTCCAGAGGCTAATTAGCCGCTAGGATTGCTTTTACATGAAAGCCGGCCGCAGGCTGAAAAGAATGATACCAAGATGATACCTAAACCCGCAGGCATCATTCTGGTATAAACATTCAAAGTCCAGCAACATACCAGTACGTTGCTGGTCCTTGTTGGACATGTATTGTAATCTTTTTATTTCATGCAGCCAGTTGGCTGAACGAAAAAAGAGATTGATCGGTGGGTATGCCCACCATTAGAATACCGCCCTTCATCCACCCACTTCCAATGATGGGCATACACGCACCATTTATATATGCCGAAGCATGGGGGCATCCTCCCGCAAAAAAGTTATGCCGCACACACATGGTCGGACTTTTCCACGGGCAAGCCTCCGTCGGAATTTCGACCGTATGTACGCGGCATTAGGAGCAAAATCGCTCCTCCGCCCCTGCTGCCCCAATGCTTCGGCATATTTGCTTTTTTTTTTTTAACTGTGGTGGTGAAATCACCTCCTACAGCACTGGAGTCGCAGGGATCAGGCCTGTCTCTGCGAACGCTGCAGTTATGTGTGTTTTTGTTTTGTAAGTGACAGTGATCGATCGATACTGCACTTGGGTGGCCTGGGCTGGACGGAGGGGCAAAACGCAGGTGCCAGCAGGTATCTGGGCTGATCCCGCTAACACTGCGTTTTTGGGAACCCTAAACTGCTGGGGACGCTAGTATAGATCTGATCAGATCAGATATTGATCTGTTCAGATACTATACCACTAAGGGGGGTGTATGCTTCACGCGTGGGTGTTAGCGTTACTGGCACTAACCTGACGCTGCCTGGGGTGTGACTCAGACCCTCTCTGACGCTAAAACCTAATTGATATCACCCGCCGGGCGATCAGGGGGTTAAACCTTTATTGGGTTATATACACGGTGGGTGCCCTGACACTATAAAAAGCAAACGAACTAACCAGCGTCACCCGTAACACTTATATGGTGATCACTGGTGAAAGGGTTAACTAGGGGCAATCAGGGGGTTAAAACCTTTATTAGATAATATATGGGGGTACCTGACGCTATAAAAACCTGCGGCGAACCTAAAAAAAATTACCAGCTACCGATCTGCATCACCGACACTAAGACAGCGTTTAGAAAAACGATTGCTTAGCGACAGTGGTGATGGGGGTGAAAGGGTTACCTGGGGGGGCGATCAAGGGGGTTAAACCTTTATTAGATAATATATTGGGGTACCTGACGCTATAAAAACCTGCGGCGAACCTAAAAAAAATTACTGGCTACGATCTGCATCACCGACACTAAGACAGCGTTTAGAAAAACAATTGCTTAGCGACAGTGGTGATAGGGGGTGAAAGGGTTACCTGGGGGGCGATCAAGGGGGTTAAACCTTTATTAGATAATATATTGGGGTACCTGACGCTATAAAAACCTGCGGCGAACCTAAAAAAAATTACCGGCTACCGATCTGCATCACAGACACTAAGACAGCGTTTAGAAAAACGATCGCTTAGTGACAGTGGTGATAGGGGGTGAAAGGGTTACCTGGGGGGCGATCAAGGGGGTTAAACCTTTATTAGATAATATATTGGGGTACCTGACGCTATAAAAACCTGCGGCGAACCTAAAAAAATTACTGGCTACGATCTGCATCACCGACACTAAGACAGCGTTTAGAAAAACAATTGCTTAGCGACAGTGGTGATAGGGGGTGAAAGGGTTACCTGGGGGGCGATCAAGGGGGTTAAACCTTTATTAGATAATATATTGGGGTACCTGACGCTATAAAAACATGCGGCGAACCTAAAAAAAATTACTGGCTACGATCTGCATCACCGACACTAAGACAGCGTTTAGAAAAACAATTGCTTAGCGACAGTGGTGATAGGGGGTGAAAGGGTTACCTGGGGGGCGATCAAGGGGGTTAAACCTTTATTAGATAATATATTGGGGTACCTGACGCTATAAAAACCTGCGGCGAACCTAAAAAAAATTACCGGCTACCGATCTGCATCACAGACACTAAGACAGCGTTTAGAAAAACGATCGCTTAGTGACAGTGGTGATAGGGGGTGAAAGGGTTACCTGGGGGGCGATCAAGGGGGTTAAACCTTTATTAGATAATATATTGGGGTACCTGACGCTATAAAAACCTGCGGCGAACCTAAAAAAAATTACTGGCTACGATCTGCATCACTGACACTAAGACAGCGTTTAGAAAAACAATTGCTTAGCGACAGTGGTGATAGGGGGTGAAAGGGTTACCTGGGGGGCGATCAAGGGGGTTAAACCTTTATTAGATAATATATTGGGGTACCTGACGCTATAAAAACCTGCGGCGAACCTAAAAAAAATTACCGGCTACCGATCTGCATCACAGACACTAAGACAGCGTTTAGAAAAACGATCGCTTAGTGACAGTGGTGATAGGGGGTGAAAGGGTTACCTGGGGGGCGATCAAGGGGGTTAAACCTTTATTAGATAATATATTGGGGTACCTGACGCTATAAAAACCTGCGGCGAACCTAAAAAAAATTACTGGCTGCCGATCGGCATCACTGACGCTAAGACAGCGATCAGAAAAATGATCGCTAAGCGACAGTGGTGATAGGCGGTGAAAGGGTTATCTGGGGGGTGATCAGGGGGTTAAACCTTTATTAGGGGGGGTTAGGGGGCTACACTGGACCTAAGACTAAACTTTGGTGACACTTTTACAGTCACAAATGTCACTGATTGCAGTGATCACTAAATAAATGGTCACTGCAATCAGTGACACTGTGACTGGGGGGGTGATCTGGGGGGTGATCTGGGGTGTCTGGGGGGGCCTGGGGGGGCGATTTATGTCCCTATGTGTCCTGGTGTCAGTGTAGTGTTGTGTGCACTGACCTGATATCTTCTGTTGTACGGCGCTCGGTATATGTGAGCGCCGCACCAGAGATGACATCACTTCCTCCTGCTCCCTCTGTCTGACACAGACAGAGGGGGCATTTCCATTCGCCGGGAGCGATCGCGAGGGGGTGGCCAGAAACGAATGGCTGCCCCCTCATCCCGGAACGCTCCCGGACACTTAGCCACCGCTCACTGTACAGAAGGGGGGTCCGATTGGACCCCCCAACTATACAAAGGCAATCACGTATGCTCTACGTGATTGTGCCTGTTGGTGCCATTCTGCCGACGTATATATACAGTGAGCGGTCGTTAAGTGGTTAAAGTAGAACTATAGGCAAAACTTTTTTTTTTCATTTTGGGTAGAGTAAGGAAGGGTTATCACTCCTATCAGATATTTTCATTGTGGCGATTTCTCTTCACTTCCTGTCCCATAGCCAAACAGGATGTAAGAGGAAATCCCTGCAAATTAGGGGAATCCCTTGGGGACCCCCAGGTCACCAGAACCAGTGTCCCCATTGGAAGATTTCCCCTCCATTACTTTTCTGGGGACAACCCAATTTTTTTTTTTACTTCTACTTTTAATGAAAATGGTAAAACAGGCCAAATAGAGACAGTGAATCTCGGAGACACAGACAGCAATACAAATCTGACAGGTGTTCTAATCCATCTCCACTCTATTCAAAGTAAAAAAAAGAGTTAGGTTTACAGCTTCTTGTGGGTTTTTATTGCTGCCTGTGTCCTTTTTGTGGATTTTCCCCAAACTTCCTGTCCAGGTGACACCAGGACAAAAATTAGGGGAAATGGAAGAAACCCAACAAAGGTTCTAACTTTTGTTTTTGTTGCTGGTCTCTCCATTGGAGAGATTTCCTATTACTTATTGTCCCAGGATAAGAACTATGGGGATATCGACCGATATCTTTACTGAATACAGATTTAAAGATTTTTACAAAGATTCTTGCTACTTGGCTACAACCCCATGTGTCTCAGTTGGTACACTTAGATCAAGTGGGATTTATTCCCAAACGTGAAGCAAGAGACAGTACTATTAAAGTATTGAATTTGATTCAACAAACTAACCAATTAAAAAATCCTAGTGTCTTTATAAACACAGATGTGGAAAAAGCCTTTGATAGGGTGAACTGGACATTTATGCTAGGAGTACTGAGACACATGGGTCTTGGAAACCAAATGCTACAGTGGATAACGGAGATATACTCGAAAACCACAGGCTATAGTTAAAGCAAATAGAGTGTACTCTAAAACATTCACAATTTCAAATGAGACTCGTCAGGGTTGTCCCTTATCGCCACTCCTATTCGCTATGACATTAGAACCCTTGTTGAACAGAACCAGACAAAACTATTATGGGAATGAAAGTGGGAGGAGAAGAATATAAGGTGTCAGCGTATGCGGATGACCTGTTGTTCTCTCTAGCCTCCCCACAAATATCGCTGCCTAATATTTTGAAGGAAATAGAACAGTATGGATCTTTGTCTGGTTTTAGAATAAATTATAGCAAGTCGGAAGCGATGGGAGTGGCAATACAGGGACACTTAAGTAGAAATCTTCAAGATAATTTTAAATTTAGATGGACGACAACGGCATTAAATTACTTAGGGACAAAGATCCCCTTATATTTAACTAAGATCTTCTATATGAATTTTCGGCCACTACTTGCGACAGTTAAGATACTATTAAAAAATGGAATAAGGGTATGCATTCCTGGTTCGGGAGATGCAACATTTTAAAAAAGAATATAGTTCCTAAGTTTTTGTACCTCTTCCAAGCATTACCAATATTTATCCCCAGGACTTACTTCAGTCAAATAGGGATAGAGTTTTCAAAATTTATCTGGGCTTGTAGACGACCTAGGATTAATAGAGGCTTGCTGACAATACCGGTTATAAAAAGTAAAAATTCGCGCTAGGTGCAAAGTGATTTAAAAAAATAAATAAATGAATATGTCCCTTAAGGAAACCTGCTGCTAAACACCAAAAAAACCTTTGATATAAGGTACAAACAAAGTGAGTATACAAAAATAGTGTAGCGCTGGAAAGAACTGTATATATCTATACAGTTAAAATTAAATACGTGAAAAAAGTATCAAAAACACTAATAAAACAATGCAAATAAACCAATCAAGTTCATAAGTGCCCGTGAAGAAAGAAGATTATCAAATAAATGTGTAGAGGATTTCCTCTATATTGATGATAAGAGTTCCACAGAGAAGATATCCGATGAAGCTGGTAAGTGCTATTCCAACAATAAGTGAAGATCCCGCCACCAAAGTGAGAAATGAAGGCTTACCAAACAGCCTGCGACCGCCCTTCTCAGGGGGGTCAAAACAAGCTTAGTAGAGCGATGTTCACTCCATGGAAGGCAGAGAAATTCCAGTGAAGACACTTCATCCACAATAGGCGAGTCTCCAGAGACGTGTCTGCACAGCTGATCCAAATCGGAGATGAAAAACACTCTTGATTGATCAGAGTGAATAATCCTCAGCAGTTAAAACGATGTCCAAAGAGAAGAAAGAAAAACTTTCCATAGTGTAGCATTCATCAGGGAAGTTTTATTAGAAATGAACAGGAGAGAAAACAGCTCTCACATAGGTATAAAAATAATGATTAAACGAGAAAATCCTTGCAAGGAAATAAAAAAGCTCAGAGTTTCTGTCAAAGGCTGATTCGCGCGTGTGTAATGCATGTGCGTGTCACCCTACGCCGTTTCGTCAAATGTGACATCAGGGGCACGCCCACATGAGCACGCACACGCTATTTGTAGCCAAAGGGCCCACTCGGGGTTCTCTCATTGGCTACATGTCAAATTGGCAGACGGAGCAGAAAATTGTACTAGCCTCTGCATTGATCTCTCAATGGAGAGGTTTTGACATAACACTTCTTCAAACCGACAGACAGGAACGGCTATACAGGCATACCCCACTTTTAAGTACACAATAGAGTTTATTTACTATCGCTGGAAAGTGCAAAATCTGGCTCATTTCTGCATAGAAACCAATGAGCTTCAAACCCCAGCTTGGTCAATTAAGCCTTATAAATAAACCTGGAAGCTCATTGGTTTCTATGCAGAAAGAGCCTGATTTTGCACTTTCCAGCGATAGTAAATAAACTCCATTGTGTACTTAAAAGTGGGGTATGCCTGTATTCCTTTGGATTCATGCCACCATAGTTCCTGGCTGTCGGCGGTCCCGAAGGGTCAATTTTTACGTTTAAAGCGAAATTGCACTGACTTGGAACAATATCACAAAGAGGCAGAAATCCTTAAATTAAGATTTATAGCCAAGGGGTATGACATTGCCAAACTGGACTCTGCTATTACAGATGTGGGCCTTAGAGATAGACAGACACTTCTGTGTGACAGACCTCCAGAAGTGGAAAATAGGGAGGACTTTGGCTTAGCCTTTCTGACCACGTACTCAAGTCAGCATTGGGCTATAATCTTCTTTCTTCACGGGCACTTATGAACTTGATTGGTTTATTTGCATTGTTTTATTAGTGTTTTTGATACTTTTTTCACGTATTTAATTTTAATTGCTGACAATACCGAAGGAATGGGGTGGAATCGCAGCTCCAGATATGCATAAATATTACCAGGCAGCCCATTTAGGAAGGATCATTGATTGGTGTAGGCATACAGAATACAAACTTTGGATTAAAATTGAAAAACAAATAAGTACTATTCCACTAAGTAGAGCCATCTGGTGTTATTCATCTTTACCTCCATCACTGAGCACACACCCTACGATAGGGCCCACATTACAAATAGGATATAAGGCAAGCCGGAATCCTAGAATATCCACAGAGTATCCACCCTTAACACCAATTCTGGGAAACCCAGCGTTCCCACCAGGATTAGAATATCTATCTATCTATATCAAGTATCACATTTTACGAACTGGCCATCTATAGAATCTATGACTCAACAAAGAGGTCAGTTTGAAATGTCTGCTTGGCAGGCACAACAAATGCGACACTTCTTGAGATCCTTAGGTCCAATGGAGAAATATTGTATACTATGCACAAGATTTGAGATATATTGTGAGGAAAAGGATTCCCTTTCTCATGTTATTTCCAAAGTATACGCTCTCCTAGTAACACCTTCAGAGGACTATAAAATGGGAAGTTTGAGTAAATGGGAGAGAGATGGGAGAGAGATATGAATCAAAGGTTCTCCTTAATACAGAGTAAGAAAGTGGTACAATTAGCACTGGGTGCCTCTAGATGCACTAAGACACAGAAAACTAACTATAAAGTGTTAACACGCTGGTATTAGACCCCAGCAATTTTGAATAAATTCTTCCCGGAAGTTACAGATAGATGTTGGAGAAATTGTGGCGAGTGTGGTACTATTTTTCATATCTTCTGGCAATGTCCAGTGATTAGACATTTCTGTCTGGAAGTCCAGAGGATAACGCAAATGTTTACGGAATATCAAGTCCCTGACGACCCTGCCTTCTTTTTGCTACAAAGTTCTCAAATTCCAATGAAGAGGTATAAGAACTCAATAATATGTCACATGGTGAATGCAGCGAAGAGTTGTATACCTCTCTGTTGGAAAGAAGCACGAACACCTACTATTTCTATGTGGCTGAATATAATTAGAAGAATATGGATAATGGAAAATATATGGCCCCAAACTATGGGAAGACAGGAACAAATTAACAGAGTATGGGAACCCTGGGAAGAGTTTGTAAAATCTGAAGAAGGGAAACAACTACTCGGAGAACATAGAGAGAACATAGAGAGGAATAATACTGGGAATAGCGTCTGGTAGCTTATTTGCAGAGAAACTGGAGTATTTACTAAATCCCGTAGGCATTGGTATGGGGCCTTTTCCTTTTCTTTTTTTTTCCCCGCGGTTAAGGGGTTGGGAGTAGATGAGGGATATTGTAGTGGGGGGGGGGGGGAAGAAAGATACAGGCAATTAATCTATATATGTTTGTTTTTTGGTTTTCTTTTTTTTTATATATATGCTGTTATACTATGATTAAAATGGCATAACTGATTGGTAAAATGTAAAATGATATTGCTTATGTATATGATACTGCCTGTTAGGGGGAAAAAAGAAAAAATTCAGAAATAAAGAATTTGAAAAAAAATAATAATTCAGAACTATGGGGAAATCTCACCAAGGGTGACAGACAACAATAATAGCTAATCACAAAAAAAAATATGTTTTTGCTCTTCAATATTCAGTCTTAACTTGAAAGTATCCTTACATATCTGTCATTAACATTGTTCATACAAACTATTAGTTGCCTAATAGGCACGTAGCTAATTTTATGTTTATTCCTTCCCAGTTGACCATGTTGTTCCTGATCCTGGATCAAACATATTGACATCGTTTGAAAAGTGGCATGAGGTGGCCGATACAAAATCCTGCTGTGACTATTCCCTCCATGTAGACATTACCTCTTGGTACGATGGCATCAGGGAAGAACTAGACATTCTTATGCAAGATAAAGGTAATATATTGATCGGATTTTTGAGCTACCATTCTGATCCCTCTTCTAATCTTCTGTTGTTTACTATTCACAAAAGAATATTTGCTAAGAGGCAAATCGAGAGCTGAGAGAAGGGTCAGAAAATGGAGAAGTGGATGCGTCTAGTGTCTGTGTTCATAAAACAGTGCGCGGGGAAATACAAGTTAAATGCACTATAGCTAGCCATAGACATCAGATGGCAGCTATAGGATAAAGGTTGGATTGGATAGGATTGGTTGGATCTATTGTCCATTCTCTTTTTTTCTCCTTGAGATGAACAGCACTGACAGGAACCATCACCCTCCTGCCTCCTCTTCCCCTCAATGGACTAAACATGTATGGTGGGTCAAACTGAGCATTCATGATTAGGCAGAATGTTTTGCAGAGAGTTTACCCTGATAGTGGTTGGATCATGCCTACTCATCTGGGGTCAGCTACATCCTCTAGGTCTGTGGCTGACCTAAGCATGGAAAAAAGTCCAGGGCCTCCTGTGTACTCCCCTCCTAGTCCAGGGCCTCCTCTGCATCCCCTAGTCCAGGGCCTCCACTGCACCCCCCCAGTCCAGGGCCTCCTGTGTACTCCCCTCTTAGTCCATTAGTCCAGGACCTCCTCTACACTCCCCCTCTCCTAATCCAGGGTCTTTGCCACACCAACCCTTTTCTAGTCCAGACCCTCCTCTGCACTCCACCCCACTCCAGAGCCTCCTCTCCACCCTCCCCCAGTCCAGGGTCTTATCTGCACCCCCCAGCCCAGGGCCTCTTCTGCCAAAAAATAGAGAGTCAAATAGGAGGGAGACCACACAGGCGCACTAGTGCTGAATCACTCCGCTCCTCCCGCCCGGCCGTCCTATAGAAAAGCATTCCAGAGCGACACTGCAGCTGTTGCTTAGCAACAGTAGCTGAAGTGTCGCTCTGCAATGCCTTTTTATGGTGTGTGCGGGCGGGAGGAGCAGAGTGATTCAGCGCTAGTGCGCCTGTGCAGTCTCCCTCCTGTTGGACTCTCCAGTATTTGGCAAACTATGCATCAGGCGCTACCTGTCCATTACACTTGATCGGGCAGCAGTGAAACCCTTGGAGCAGCAGTTCCTGGGGCATGTACGCCCCCCCCCCCCTCTAGTTTCAGCCCTGGCTATAAGACAAGATTTCCCCTGTTGTCATTGTTAGCCAGAAAATGTTCAACCTTTCTCTGATTTGCTTTCACTTCGTTACTAGTGCCTGACTTTTCCACTAAGCCCTGTCCAAGGAGACTGACTCAGTAGCCAGTGATGGCACTTTCATTTGACAGTGGAATGGCAGCTGATGGATATTTGTTAATCAAGCATGAAAAGTCAGGTCTGGGTTGTCCGTTCTTGTGTCTGTATGTACAGCAGCAATGTACAGTGAAAGCTTGGGTTGAAAGACCAGACACTTTCATACATGAGACAGATGGAAGCCACTCTGGTACTGTCTAAGCACGTGCTCTGTTCAACAGGGAAAAAGGGAAACCAGGGATGCACCGAATGGGCTTTTTGGTGCCGAAACCGATACCAAAAATAAATGTTCCTTGATCCCGAAAACCGATACCGAAACAGCACCGAAACAGAAATTGACTGTTTTTAAAAAATATTTTTATACAGGAGATGGTCAGAGACTGGGGACATGGTACAGGAGATGGTCAGAGACTGCGGACATGGTACAGGAGATGGTCAGAGACTGCGGACATGGTACAGGAGATGGTCAGAGACTGCGGACATGGTACAGGAGGTGGTCAGAGACTGGGGACATGGTACAGGAGATTGTCAGAGACTGGGGACATGGCACAGGAGATGGTCAGAGACTGGGGACATGGCACAGGAGATGGTCAGAGACTGGGGACATGGTACAGGAGATGGTCAGAGACTGGGGACATGGCACAGGAGATGGTCAGAGACTGGGGACATGGTACAGGAGATGGTCAGAGACTGGGGACATGGTACAGGAGATGGTCAGAGACTGGGGACATGATACAGGAGATGGTCAGAGACTGGGGACATGGTACAGGAGATGGTCAGAGACTGGGGACACGGTACAGGAGATGGTCAGAGACTGGGGACACGGTACAGGAGATGGTCAGAGACTGCAGACGGTGTATTGGAGATGGTCAGAGACTGCAGACATGGTACAGGAGATCAATGCAGCCTCACCAGTGCCTGCCATATGCAGCCAGCCTGTGT
Organism: Rana muscosa; assembly: GCA_029206835.1. Taxonomy (NCBI): domain Eukaryota; kingdom Metazoa; phylum Chordata; class Amphibia; order Anura; family Ranidae; genus Rana; species Rana muscosa. Next base: position 103,668,903 of record CM055116.1, on the reverse strand, counting down.
CCCCAGTGCAGCCAGCCTGTGTCCCCAGTTCAGCCCCAGCCTGTGTCCCCAGTTCAGCCCCAGCCTGTGTCCCCAGTTCAGCAGCCTACCTGTGTCCCCAGTTCAGCAGCCCGTGTCCCCAGTTCAGCAGCCTGTGCAGGGGAAGAGAGAGGAGAGCCGCCGCCGCCTGGGGATTAGAGCGCCGGGAACATAACAGCTTTCATTTCAATAGCTGTGTGTTCCCCGGCGGCGCGCCATCACATACAGCCCCTCCCCCTTGTCCAGGGAATTTTGATAGACAGATCACCCGTCCTAGGATTAGACGGGTGATCTGTCTATCAAAGTGCCCGAACAATGAGGAGGGGCTGTATGTGATGGGGCGCCGCGGGGAACACACAGCTATTGAAATGAAAGCTGTTATGTTCCCGGCGCTCTAATCCCCAGGCAGCAGCGGCTCTCCTCTTCCACAACGACACCCCCGTAATGGTCGGCACCAGGGGCGGGGGGCGCCCCGCCCTATTTTCGGTTCCATTATCGGCCTATTTTCTCTTTCGGCAAATTGCCGAAAGGGCCATTTTCGGCCGATATGTTTCGGTGGCTGAAATTTTGGTGCATCCTTAAGGGAAACCTTTTAAATCTCTGTGCTGGCCTCATGTGTTATGAAGTGGTCAGGTGGAAATTTACCATCTACGCCTCACTTCCAGCCTCTACCAACTACAGAAGGAGCAGTCCATCACATCATCTAGGCCTGGGGACGATTGAGGTACAATTCCAGTCTTTGCAGGTGATTGGGAGCCACAGGTTACAATATCTTTTTCTATTGTCATAAATGTACTAAATAATGTATCTAGGGTAGGATTTGTGCTTATCCTAACAATGTTTTCTATTCTCCATGGAATAGGTGTGAACTCTTTCCAGGTGTACATGGCCTACAAAGATATATACCAAATGTCAGACAGCCAGGTAATTCAATAAACGATTTGTGTTTATCTGTGAGATTTTATTTAATTTTATTTGAATACCGTAGCAGCTTGTAAACCCCTAGCTCTCTGCCTATAATAAAATATGTAGACTGGACTGCAACCCACTGTGTTTCTTTCTAGAATTCAGCTGTACAGTGGGCTTCATTCATGGAAAGTCCTAAAAATAAGAACTTGAACGTGCAAGGAGGAGCACCTGGTGCAAAAGTTCATCTCATTTGTAAGGGCTTTTTGAAACATTTATTGGTTAAGAGCATCAGATACAGCCAACGCGTTTTGGGGGGAAAAATCTCCCCCTTCTTCAAGGCTTGAGTAATCAATGTTTATAACACACAGCAGAATGCACAAAGGGGCCTATGTTGAGGCTTTATGAAGTTTAGCATTTCTTGATGGCAACCAGCATGCGTCCTTCCCGTGAGATGAACTTTTGTACCAGGCACTCCTCTATACACATTTACGAATCTACGATCTGGTGAGCACTTCCTTGTGTTGTTATCGGAAGAAGTGACAGCCTAGGACCAGCACAAGTTCCACCCATACTAGACTTCAATCATGGATTTTCTTGGAAAAATCATTTCACGGTAAATCCATCCCAATCAGTTTTTACTCTTATTGGTACAGCAATATCAAACACACACATTAGGCTTAAGAATAAGTCTGTATTTCCCCTTTCACATCAGCGGACCGATTGGGTCCACCTATCTGTTTTTTCAGGCAGACCTGATCGGGCTATTCATTGTCCTCTATGCGGCAGTGGATGTCAGCGCACATGTCCATTGGCACCCGTTGGGTATCCGACCCAACAAAATCCGCTGAAAACAGACGTGAGCTCTGTCCTCATCCGCTCTGCATAGCAGTGCAGACACGGACCTGTCATCGGCCTTCTCAGCGGGGATCAGCAGAGAGATCCCTCGCTGAGCAGACGGATTCCGCTCGGACGGATCCACCCCGTGGGAAAGTGGCCTTGCTAAAGATACATTTGGTTGCAGGTAGATTTGCTGGAAGTAGGATTTGTCTTCAGAAAAGGTAACAAATTTTTTGGACAATTTTCAAAGTCCCTAGGGATAAAACAAAATAGTATTATTGTTAGTGAAAGTGTAGTTTTACTTTTTTACTTTGTCTTCTGATGACATCTACCAAAGTACAGCTCCTTAGTTAGGATATCTGTTTTGTAGACTCTCTGCTTGAATCTCAACAAGGGCAATACCTGAATGGAGTTTGCACATTCTACATGTTCTTGTAGGGTTTGCTGTGGGTACTCTGGTTTCTTCCCATGATTTAAAAACATGCTGGTCGGTATAACGGTTGGCCCTAGTATATGTGAGATCGAGACCTTATGCCGCGTACACACGACCATTTTTGATGACGAGAAACATGCCATTTTTTAAATTGGTCGTGAAAAACGGTCGTGTGTAGGCCGAGAAAAATGGGCATTAAATTTTTTTTTAGAACCTTCTCTATTTTTTCTCGTCATGAAAAACGGTCGTGTGTACGCTTTACCAATGGGAAAAAACACGCATGCTCAGAAGCAAGTTATGAGACGGGAGCGCTCGTTCTGGTAAAACTAGCGTTCGTAATGGAGATAGCACATTCGTCACGCTGTAACGGACTGAAAAGCACAGAGACTGAAAAGTGCAAATTGGCTAACACCAAACTTTTACTAACACGCGGTAACACAAAATCAGCAAAAGCAGCCCAAAGGGTGGCGCCATCCGAATGGAACTTCCCCTTTATAGTGCCGTCGTACGTGTTGTCGTACGTGTTGTACGTCACCGCGCTTTGCTCAAGCATTTTTTTTCACGATAGTGTGTAGGCAAGGCAGGCCTGAGAAGAATCACGTTGAGAAAAACTTCATTTTTTTCCATGACATTAAAAACGGTCGTGTGTACGCAGCATTCGATTTTAATTTCCTTGAGGACAGGGATTGATGTGAGTGAATTGTGTGTAAATTGATGGCGTTATACACTGCAAATTTTCTTCTTAGATTTCTAATGAAAATCTCTTTAGAGGGAAAGTGAGATGTTGTTTATGTCTTGCACCCTCTAGTAGATTATCAGGGGTAGCTGGCAGGAAGAATTAGTAGATTCTTGCTGCCATTTCTAAACGCTGCCTGCATGCACTCAGTGGGGATGATTTATTAATACCGGAGAGTGCAAAATATGGTGTAGCTCTGCATAGAAACCAATCAGCTTCCAGATTTTTTTTTTGTCAAAGCTTAGGGGCGGTTCACACTTGTGCAATGCCAGACATTGCATGTGATTTGCAGCACACTGCTGTTCACATCACATGCAATGTCTGTGCGATGCGATTTCAGCCATACAGAGAGTATGGCTGATATCGCACCGCATTCGGTCCAAACGCGCACTGGACCCTTTTTCCTGTTCGGACCAGAATCGGAACGCATGGGTGTTCACACCTATGTGATCCGATTCATGTTCGAACTCTCAGTTCACAGTGCGATATGCGAGCTGAAATGGTGGTGTCGTTAACATATAATGACACTCCCCAGCAGTTTGCATATGGCAGTGTGAACTGCAGTGCGAGTCGGGTGCGATGCAGGAACCCGCAGTGGATTCGCAGGGTGCTCGCATCGCACCAGTGTGAACTGGGCCTTAAAGTATAACTCAAGGCAAAACGTATTATTTAGTTTTGGACAGAGTGGAGATGGATTACAACCCCTGTGAGTTTTTATTGCTGTCTGTGCCTCTATTAGGGAAATTCACCCTCTCTATTTGTTCTGTTTACCACTATTATTGAAAGTGAAAAAATAAGAAAAACACACATTTTGGGTTGTCCTCAGAAAAGTAAAGAGGGGAAATCTTACAATGGGGACGCTAGTTCTGGTGACCTGGGGGTCCCCAGGAAATTCTCTTAATATACTAACCCGCCCTTATTCAATCCAAAATTGAGTCATGCCTAAAGTTTTACTTTTATTGAACAAGCTGAAGTTAGAAGCTGATTGGCTACCATGCACGACTGCACAAGATTTTGCACTCTAGTTTTAGTAAATCAACCCCAATGTGTGTGACCAGCAGGCAGGGCCGGCCCTACCATGGGACCCGATGGGACCATGGTCCCAGGCGGCACTTTAAGAGGGGCGGCAACAGGGGCGCACTGCCTGAGGACAGGGCCGGATTCCCCACAAGGCCACAGAGGCCAGGCCTCGGGGCGGCAGTGAATGCAGGGGCGGCGCCGCGGCACCCCCCCCCCTCTTCCGCTGCAGAGGAGAGAGGAGGGGGGAGAGGTGAGATGTGTCAGGACTTTCGGTAGAAACCCCCCCCCCCGCTCCTCAATCCAATCCGCATGGCAGAGGAAGGGAGGGAAAGAGGTGAGATGTCTCTACACAGGCTGCTGGAACTCTGTTAACACAGGTCACGGCCGCCACTCACTTCCCGTTGTGCAGCCGTGCCTGTTGTCAGCTCCAGGGGGAGGGCTGCAGGACTGAGCTATGTCTCGTCTCACACATAGCTTAGCCTCAGAGCACACTGGCGCTGACATCCCTCTCTCTGCACAGACAGAGGAGAGATAGAGCTCTGATCCTCCTCCTTCTGAGTCTGCCCCACCCACACTCCCATGTGAGGGCACTGGGCAGGAAGTTTGAACCCAGAAAAGTGTCAGACAGCCAGCACCTCAGCCTCCATCCTGGTAAGCTCACCCTCTCTCCTGCCTCCCAGTGTATAAAAAGGGGTGCTCTGTGGACTTTGTTAAAGGGGAGGGGGGCAGGCTTTGGTGAGCAGAGACCCCCTTTACACCAGAGTCCACAGCATGCCCCCTTAAATCAAGTTTCCCAGAACACCCCTTAAATTAGGGTTCCCGTTTACATTAGAGTCCACAGAGCTCCCCCTTACAGTGTAAGTGGAAATTCTGTGCGGACTCTGATGTAAGGGGGGCCTCTGTGCGGACTCTGATGTAAGGGGGGCCTCTGTGCAGACTCTGATGTAAGGGGGGCCTCTCTGCAGACTCTAATGTAAGGGGGCCTCTGTGCGGACTCTGATGTAAGGGGGGGCTCTGTACAGACTCTGATGTAAGGGGGGCTCTGTGCAGACTCTGATGTAAGAGGGGCTCTGTGTGGACTCTGATGTAAGAGGGGGCCTCTGTGCGGACTCTGATGTAAGAGGGGGCCTCTGTGCGGACTCTGTTGTAAGGGGGGGGCTCTGTACGGACTCTGATGTAAGGGGGGTCTCTGTGCGGACTCTGATGTAAGAGGGACCTCTGTGCGGACTCTGATGTAAGGGGGACCTCTGTGCGGACTCTGATGTAAGGGGGACCTCTGTGCGGACTCTGATGTAAGGGGGACCTCTGTGCGGACTCTGATGTAAGGGGGACCTCTGTGCGGACTCTGATGTAAGGGGGACCTCTGTGCGGACTCTGATGTAAGGGGGGGCTCTGTGCGGACTCTGATGTAAGGGGGGCTCTGTGCGGACTCTGATGTAAGGGGGGGCTCTGTGCGGACTCTGATGTAAGGGGGGGCTCTGTGCGGACTCTGATGTAAGGGGGGCTCTGTGCGGACTCTGATGTAAGGGGGGCTCTGTGCGGACTCTGATGTAAGGGGGGGCTCTGTGCGGACTCTGATGTAAGAGGGGGCTCTGTGAAGACTCTGATGTAATGTAAGGGGGGGCTCTGTGCAGACTCTGATGTAAGGGGGGCCTCTGTGCGGACTCTGATGTAAGGGGGGCTCTGATGTAATTTGGACCTTTGGCAGCAACCCAGCAACCCCCCCCCACTTCTCAATTCGAGGGGCAGAAGAGGAGGGGAGAGATGAGAGGAGAGGTCACTTGGACTTTTCCGGCCAGCACATCTCCCCCCCCCCAGTTCTCAACCCGTCAACCCGCGGCATTGGGGCGGCAAAAGGGAGGACCCGGCCTTGGGGCGGCAAAGGGAATAAATCCGGGCCTGCCTGAGGACCTGGGTTTCCCTCCATCTAGTGTGCATTGTCAATGTCATACTGTACTGCATCGCCGGCGCCGCTGTCACTGGCCGCAGTGGCAAGACGCACTTCAAGGGTCTCTCCAGCGGCCCCTGCTTCACTGCCCAAACTGGTTGCTAGCTGTGGCCCGCTTTGTGTCTAGCAACCAGTGACGTAAGGAGAGAGAGGCCCATCATTCATTGCAGAGAGTATTTCACTTCCTCCTCCTCCGCTAGCTCCACCCACCTCCTCCCTGTATGTAACAGCATGAGATCGGAGCGGCTGTGTGTGTGGAGAGAGAGCAGCTGCGGGCTCTTCTCCCCCCTCCTTCTCCTCCTCATGCTGCTGTTCCTAGGACAGCCACCGCTATGTTTCTTCCCCCTTTTCCTCCCATTGGCCAGGGAAAAAAACTAAAAGGAGAAAAGAGGATTATGGGATATGTAGTGCAAATGGCTGGCCCATTGCAATTCTAGGGGGGAAACTGCAGCCCCCAGCATGCCCATCTGAAGGGAAGGGAGAGAGAGCCAGGCTGAGTGACAGGCTGCATCTGGTGACAGGCATCAGTGACAAGTGACAGGCTGCATCTGGTGACAGGCATCGGTGACAAGTGACAGGCTGCATCTGGTGACAGGCATCGGTGACAAGTGACAGGCTGCATCTGGTGACAGGCATTGGTAACAAGTGACAGGCTGCATCTGGTGACAGGCATTGGTGACAAGTGACAGGCTGCATCTGGTGACAGGCATTGGTGACAAGTGACAGGCTGCATCTGGTGACAGGCATTGGTAACAAGTGACAGGCTGCATCTGGTGACAGGCATTGGTGACAAGTGACAGGCTGCATCTGGTGACAGGTATTGGTGACAAGTGACAGGCTGCATCTGGTGACAGGCATTGGTAACAAGTGACAGGCTGCATCTGGTGACAGGCATTGGTGACAAGTGACAGGCTGCATCTGGTGACAGGCATTGGTAACAAGTGACAGGCTGCATCTGGTGACAGGCATTGGTGACAAGTGACAGGCTGCATCTGGTGACAGGCATTGGTGACAAGTGACAGGCTGCATCTGGTGACAGGCATTGGTAACAAGTGACAGGCTGCATCTGGTGACAGGCATTGGTGACAAGTGACAGGCTGCATCTGGTGACAGGCATTGGTGACAAGTGACAGGCTGCATCTGGTGACAGGCATTGGTGACAAGTGACAGGCTGCATCTGGTGACAGGCATTGGTAACAAGTGACAGGCTGCATCTGGTGACAGGCATTGGTGACAAGTGACAGGCTGCATCTGGTGACAGGCATTGGTAACAAGTGACAGGCTGCATCTGGTGACAGGCATTGGTGACAAGTGACAGGCTGCATCTGGTGACAGGCATTGGTGACAAGTGACAGGCTGCATCTGGTGACAGGCATTGGTAACAAGTGACAGGCTGCATCTGGTGACAGGCATTGGTAACAAGTGACAGGCTGCATCTGGTGACAGGCATTGGTGACAAGTGACAGGCTGCATCTGGTGACAGGCATTGGTAACAAGTGACAGGCTGCATGTTGTGGCAGGCTATGGGTGGCAAGTGGCACAGCTGCATCTGGTGGCAGGCAACGGTGGCAAGCAATAAGCTACATCTGGTGGCAAGCAATGGTGGCAAATGACAAGCTCAGGGCTTCCACTGATTCTGCATTATGGTGAGTTAAACTATTTCATTATATATTACAATGTAGTAATAGAAATAATGTGATTTGATCATCCTGACACCATATCAATCATAATGTTAGGATGATTTAAGTGCTAACACCAGCCATTCGCCCGACAAATCACCCGCTGCCAAATTCCCTGTCAGCGAGACTACACCCCCCCCCCCTCATCTTTTTTTGGGAAGGAAGGGCGGTATCCCTGAATGGCAGTTTGGAAATGTGGTCAATGCAGCGCTGTTGCATGCAGCATGTTGCATCACTGAGCTGGGATCAGAGCGTAGCTGGTCGGTGGAAGTGGAGAGAAAGGGGGGAGCTTTCGTGGTGCTACACAATACTCTTTGCAGGAAGGAGCTAGGGTGACCACATTTTTAAACTACTATTCACGGACACCCCCCCTTCCCAAACATCAGCTTGTTCTGTAACGAATCACAGCACAGTGATTGGACACAAGAGGTGGGATTTATGATTTCTCCAATCACATGCAGGGGGCGGGGATTGTGCTCCTCCAGGCATTCCCGGCCAGGACAAGTACTGTCAGTGAGTAAAGAGGTGATGTGGCGGCCTTTTTTGGGGGCATCAGATTGGCCTAGGGGGGTGGCTGTGTCAGTTTCATTCCGGGACACTGTATTGTCCTGGAATGAATGTGCCCGGGACAGACCTGCAAAATGCGTGGTCACCCTAGAAGGGGCATGTCTCTTTGCTGAATATATGGGATGTCTCTTGCTGAATATATTGGGCTGTCTCTTTGCTTTATGGAAACGTCTCTTTGCTGGATGGGCATAGGATTTTTTTTGGGGGGGGCAGCATTTCATTCTTGGGCCCAGGCAGCACAATGTCTTTGGCCAGCCCTGCCAGCAGGAGCTGCACTCTATACAAATCAATGGGCGGCACCACCGCTGTTCCCATGTAACTGCTTATCTGAGCGTTTGCATGCAAATAGAGCCTCCAATCAATCCTAGGTGCAGTGTGCACCCAGGGTTGGCATTTCTGTGGAGTTCTGGCCACACATAAACTGGCCACCTCTGAACACAGCAAACTCTGTGCTTCTGGCTGCCCCTGTGAATGTAGCCTCACCCTGCCACAGCTTTGCCAGGGTGTTTGTTGCTGCATGCTAGCTTATGAAGATCAAGCAGAAGATAAAATCCTACATCTTTTACCCAAAACTGAAAATTAGGTGATATTTATAGCCACTCTTCCCTGAAGTCAACTAAACAGATCTGAGCCTGTGAAAAAACTTCCATTGGGAGTTGTCATCTGTGCAATTCTTTTATGTCATGACAAATTTTCCCTAAAAATGTTCAGACCGAAAGACGGTCACCAACACACCACAGATCTCCCAACTACCGTATTTATTGGCATATAACACGCACCTTAACTATAGGAGGTTTCAGGAAAAAAGCTCTACACAGCCCCCCCTGCATAATACACGGACCCCCTGCATAATACACGGACCCCCTGCATAGTACACGGACCCCCTGCATAATACACGGACCCCCTGCATAATACATGGACCCCCTGCATAATACACGGACCCCCTGCATAGTACACGGACCCCCTGCATAGTACACGGACCCCCTGCATAATACACAGACCCCCTGCATAATACACGGACCCCCTGCATAATACAAGGACCCCCTGCATAGTACACGGACCCCCTGCATAGTACACGGACCCCCTGCATAGTACACGGACCCCCTGCATAATGCACGGACCCCCTGCATAGAACACAGACCCCCTGCATAGAACACGGACCCCCTGCATAGAACACAGACCCCCTGCATAGTACACGGACCCCCTGCATAGTACACCCCTGTACAACACACAGCCCCCTGTAAAACAACACAGCCTCCTTTCATCATAAAGACCCCCCCCCCCCCCTGCTCTTCCAGTGCTGGGACAGGGACAGCACTGCCAGCATACTCTAAAAGTTGAGAAAACTTCACACTGTCAGCCTATCAGCCTCTTCTCATACATCGCTCCTCCTGTGTCACTTTCATTGTAAAGCAAAGCTTCTAAATACCTCCATTAATGCCACTCTCTCTCGTGACTGCTCTTCTCTCTTTCATTGACGATCACGTAACTGCTCTCCTCCTCCAATCAAAAGCTACACACGAGGAGGAGGCAGAGCGGGAGGAGGAGAGCAGCCACAACGAGCGGCGTATATTGAGGGATTTAGAGGCTTAGATTTACATTGAGAGTTACACAGGAGGAGCGGTATATGACAAAGGGCTGGCAGTAATGTTTTCTGAACTTTAGAGTTTACTGCCAGCGCTGTCCCACAGCCAGGAGAGGCGGGGCGGCCGGCCTGACACCCTCCCAATAGGTAGCACTCGGGGCGAACCGCCCGAACCCTGCCCCTGTTGGTAGAAAAACAGATATCGGCATATAACACGCAGGGCACGGTTTACCCTCTATTTTCAGGGCAAAAAAGTGCATGTTATACGCCGATAAATACGGTAGTTATTGCTTAACCTTATTAAGTCTGCTGTAACTGTCTGATTGCGATTTCTTCTGCATGTGTTACTGTAATCCTGTTTTGTCTTTCAATAAAACATCTCTGTTAAAAAAAAAAAATACGGTAGTTCCAAAGCTTTAATCACCGATAACATTGTTACAGCACCAGTAACATTTCGGAGTCTCGCAGGACCCTTTCGTCAGGTATGTGCCTGATGAAGGGGTCCTGCCAGGGTCCGAAATATTGAAATATTGACCCGTGGTGTGCTTGTGACATTCCTTCGCTATGATTGTCCTCAGTTCCAGCTGATAGTCACTGCAGCACCTGTCTACATATGCAGCCATTTTTGCAGGAACGTGTGTTGGGAATAGTATGCAAAAAAATTTCAGTTCACAAACATAAATATGACTTTGTGGATTTGTTTTTTAGCTACTTTCCCGGCTTTTCTGAGTAAGCACTTCACTAAAACTCAAATACGTCTCCATATTGAAGTAAGTATTTGCAGAAGCCATGTGATATTCTTTGTGAGTTGATTTTTATGATCAAAATATGGTCAGTTTAAAAAATCAATACAACAAAGTGTGTGCCAGAAATTCAGCTGACCCATGCAATAATGGCTTTAGTGGATTTAACCACCTCCCTACTGTGCACGAAAACCCCCTTCCTGCCCAAGCCATTTTTCACACTTTAAATGACAATTGCGCGGTCGTGCGACGTGGCTCCCAAACGAAATTTGTGTCCTTTTTTTCCCACAAATAGAGCTTTCTTTTGGTGGTATTTGATCACCTCTGCGGTTTTTATTTTTTGCGCTATAAACAAAAGAAGAGCGTCCAGTTTGGAAAAAAAACACTATTTTTTACTTTTTGCTATAATAAATACCCATTTTTTTTTTTAAAAATAAAATTTTCCTCAGTTTAGGCCAATACGTATTCTTCTACATATTTTTGGTGAAAAAAATAAATCGCAATAAGCGCGTATTGATTGGTTTGCGCAAAAGTTATAGCGTGTACAAAATAGGGGATAGATTTATAGCATTTTTATTTTTTTATTAGTAATGGCGGCGATCTTTTATTGTGACTGTGATATTGCGGCGGACACATCGGACACTTTTGACACATTTTTGGGACCATTCACGTTTATACAGCGATCCCTGCTATAAAAATGCATTGATTACTGTATAAATGTGATTGGCAGGGAAGGGGTTAACCACTAGGGGGCGGGAAGGGGTTAAATATGTTCCCTCAATGTGTTCTTACTGTGGGGGGAGGTGACCGATGGTTGTCCCTATGTACAAGGGACACACCATCGGTCCCCTCTCCCTCACAGGACCTGGATCTCTGTGTTTACACACAGAGATCCACTTTCCTGCTCGTTTCCCGGGCAATCGCGGGTGCCCGGCGGCAATCGCGGGTGCCCGGCGGCAATCGCGGCCGCCGGGCATGCGCACCGGGGCCTTGTGAACGTGGCGGGCGCGCGCGCGCGCCTCCTAGCTCGTTTTAAAGGGAGGACGTCATATGACGTCCTCCCAGAACGAGAGTATCCTTCGCCCGCCGTCAATTGACAGTGGGCGGGGGACAAGTGGTTAAAAAAATAATTTTTGATCGTAAAACATATAATACAGGGGAATGGAAATTACACATCCATTAGGTTTTTGTGAATTGAGTCGATGGCTCTTGTGGGTGCTTGATTACAAATCTGATGTCTTATTTCAAAGAATGTAGTAAAAGGTCTAGTTGTATTTAGTTATTAATTCATGTCGTCATTTTAAGGCCTCATGCCCACGGGCGTTTTTTCAGCCGCGTTTTTGAGCGTTTTTTACAGCTTAAAAACGCCTGTCCATGTTAGTCTATAGCTTCATGCCCACCTAGGCGTTTTTGAGCTGTAAAGAGCATAGGCGTTTGTAAGCTGTAAAAAAAACCCAGGGCCAGTGCGTTCCTCAGCGTCAGAACTAGGCAGGAAAAAACGCGAGCGTCAAAAAACGCGCAAAAACGCGCACTAACGCGCAAAAACCGCGCACTAACGCGCGGGTCGCGTTTTTAGCTCCGACGTTTTTTTTTTTTTTTTTTTTTTTTTTTTTTCAAAAAAAAAAAAAATATATATTTACAATAACATGGACAGGCGTTTTTAAGCTGTAAAAAACGCTCAAAAACGCAGCTGTAAAAACGCCAGTGGGCATGAGGCCTAAAGCCGTATCCTGTCTGTAGCTCTTCTTAATGTGCTGTACATGGACCACTAGAATGTCTAATTAATGCATGGTCTTATTACATTTATACATTTTGTGTGTGTTAGATTTAGCCACAGTGTACAACACATGCACTAAACAAGGGATGTCCAACCTATTGGCCTTCCTGGGTCACATTGGAAGAAGAGGAATTGTCTTGGGCCACACATAAAATACACTAACAATAAGGATAGCTGATGAGCAGAAAAAGTCGTGCAGATCACAAGTTAACGATCACTGATATAGATAATGTACCTATCTGAGTAATAAAACTTAATTTAAAAAAATATATATTTTTATTGTAAGACGGCAATATAAAACTAGTGCGATATTTGACGTTGTTTTGATAAACTAACATATCAATATCTGGTTCAATGGATGTACAGCAAAACCTTGGTTTGAGAGTAACTTGGTTTGAGAACGTTTTGCAAGACATGCAAAATGATTTAATAAATTTTGACTTGATATACAAGTGATATCTTGATATACAAGTAGCGTCATGTCACAACTGAGTATAAAAGAGAAGAGAGGCGCCTCTAAGTGTAGCAATATGTTACATGTATTGAAGGTACAACATTTAGCAACATATTGCTACACTTAGAGATGCCTCTCTTCTCTTTTATACTCTGTAGCTCCTGCTGGATTTTGCTTCTAATCCCCTTGTGGAGGCTTCCATTTGTGGATGGACATTTTATGGTTACACAACCTGGTCACATTGCTATATTATTTTTATATAGACTATAAACTGAAGGACTTATGAATAAATAGTTGTGGAACTAATCATTTGAGTTTCCATTATTTCTTATGGGGAAATTTGCATTGATATACAAGTGCTTTGGATTACAAGCATGTTTCAGGAACGAATTATGCTTGCAATCCAAGGCTTTACTCTAGTAGCAATTCTCAATTAATTTTCAAGGTGCTCATCAGATATTTTGGTTCTAATTTTGCCCTTTGTGTGTTTCATCCTTGAAAATAGTTGCTCACAAATATAGAGGCTGCCCAAAACTGATGACATGAATAAGGCGTGATTGTGAAGAATGGGAGATTTTTCTTTAGGAAGATAAAACTTATAAAAGTCTCCAGTAAAGAGACACTGTCAAAGATTTATATGGCCGCATGTGTTTTGCTTAGTATAAATGCATTTTTACAAAATAATGTAAATAAATTTACGATTTTGTGTTGGGCCGCATTCACAGCTGTCTTGGGCCACCGGTTAAACACCCCTGCACTAAATAGTCATATCAAGTGATAAGAGAATAAAAACTGATGGTGAAATGGGCTAAAAAGAAACCCAGAAAGCAAAGCAAAGTGTAGTAGGCTATTCCCAAAACAGAAGGTTTCTACATATATGCCTTTTATCACTAATCTCAAAATAAGGGTTTTATTCCTTTATTTTTATTTTTTTATGGGGGAACCATGGAAATCTTTACTTTATGCCATTGGGCCAGTCCCTTGTCTAGAACTGCTAGTTTATAGCACAAATCCAGCCTAATATTGTAGAGCCATTTATTCTAAAATGCAAACAGATCTGTTTCAGGGTTGTTGGCCATCATCTGTGCAGTGTGTGAAAGCCATGACCCTTATATAGTAGGGCTTGGGCAGCAATGATGAATTATTAACCAGACAGGTTATAATGAGATGGTCTAAAAGGAGCCAAAACGCCTTCTATTTAACCAATAGAGTACAGTAGAACTTTCTTAATACAGAAGTTTGGTTACAGCTCCAGAAGTTTCCTGCATAGAGTTAGAGGCATAACTAGTCTGAGTAACCTGTCTGTAAAATGTTTATTATTACTGTACGTTTTCTCCTCAGCTATACGAAATCTTCACCTTTCTCACGGGACATGGTGCTATAGTCATGGTGCATGCAGAAAACGGGGATTTAATAGCTCAGGTAAGTCTGTAAACTGATATTATGTGATGTGGAGTTTCTAGGCAATCAAGAAATATTTGATCTTGTACTCAATATGTGTGCATTGTATAAATGATGAACTGGGAGGCCAACAAATATGATATATGATTGTGCAAACAGCAGCTATCATAGAGTTGCTATTTTCATGTTTACTTCTGGAGAAATCCATGTGATGAAATGATAAGGTAATGATAAGCTAAGGCTGGCCATACATGACTTATTTCCTCCATCCACATACTTGATGTGGCTGGAGGAATCCTTCCATTGCGCCATTGTATTCTGATAGCGGGGAGACTTCCCCACTGTCAGAATACATTGATCAGTGCTGCCAGCTATAGCTGGCGGCACTGATCATTCGTAAATTTGAGAGCTGGTTTTCAAATTTTCCGACAAAAAAGCTTGTTGTCGGAAATTCCGACGGTGTGTACACAATTTCGACGCACAAAAGTCCACGCATGCTCGGATTCAAGCAGAAGAGCCGCACTGGCTATCGAAAATATTTTTTCTCGGCTCGACGAACGTGTTGTACGTCACCGCGTTCTTGACATTCGGAATTTTCAACAACATTTGTATGACCGTGTGTATGCAAGACAGGTTTGAGCCAACATCCGTCGGAAAATAATTCACAGTTTTGTTGTCGGAATGTCCGATCGTGTGTACGCGGCATAAGAAGCAAGACAGCAATGGTCACAAAATGTGTTGGCCCTATAATAGATAATAAGGCTTTTTCTTTAGCAGAATCCAGGCGGCCTTTAGACGTCATATTGGGCACATGTATATCTGCATTCTGCTTTTAGTATTCAGGACATAGCTTGCTTACTGGCAACCAAAAGTATTTGTAATTATATCCTCCGTGAGCCCTACTTCTTGATTTATTGGATGTCAGATAATCCCATTCCCTGCAGGTGAATCACATCTATTTATTATTTTAGCTGAATCTAATGAATCTAATTCTCATTCTGCATCAGTTCTTATACTTCTAACTGTGTTGTGGTAGATTGATGATCGAGGTGGCAGCAAATAGATTTATAGTGTTTTAAGAACTTCGCTATCAATGAGTTATTTCATGTTCATCCAGTACAGAACTAGTAGTACGTAGGCCACATAGCAGAACTTTCATTAGCCACAATCTTACCAAGAGCAGAGAGTTTGGGGTTCAGATACGCACCCGAGTCCTCAATGTCCTCTGAATAGTCCACACACCACAAGTCTGTCTGCCTATAGTTGTAAAACAGCAAGAGATCCCATAGCAAATCCACCTTGCTCCTTAGTTATGTGAGCTTCTATGGAGGTAATTCTGTCAATAATCAAGGTTTTTATTAGACATGTGAAGCCTGTAGAATTGCACAGGTCTTTGACCAGATGATTGCATTGTCTTCTAAACACCCTTAACCAAAGGCCAGAATAACAGACATTGCAGCCAATGGAACTCCTATGGGGCCTTGGAGTGGGGGGCTCCCTAGCACATGTGTAAAGAGGGGCTATAAAAAAAATTAGCTCCATGACAATATAACTTTCGGTGATAGGTTGTTGCGAATACTGGCTTAGGTGTTAGGAAGTTCTGGCTACTTTTTTGAGCAGTAATCACACGTTCCACCCACCAAAAATGAGTACCAGTCTACCATGAGGGAGAAGCTCCTATCCTTTGGTCAATAGCACAGCATTGACCAATGAAGACAAGTTTTGGAGTATACAATATTTCCTGACTAAAACCTGCCAGTTTTTCACTTTAGGTTCTGTTACTGTAGGTGTACGTTATTGGATACCCACCCTTACCTCCAGAGTTAGGGGTATATAAATGGGTGTATTTTCAGCTTTGAATCATCAATGTGCTAGGGGTATAAATAGGTCTATATTATAAATAGGTCTATATTATAGCTTAAATACCACTGATGGGGACCTCATTAAACTTTTGCAGTGGGTTTTCTACTTAATCTTTGGCTGGACACCCACTTCCCTAGTCTGTTGCTGAACATCCAAACCTTCTGTAATGGACTAGGGAATTTAAAAATGGGGCAGTCCTTAGAAGGACGAGGTAAAACATTCCCCACATGATGACATGTCCCAATACATTTCAAATGTGTAGGACCCAGGGGGCGTGGCCTGACGCGAACAGGGACGGACGCACTTTGGAAGAGCTCCGGGTCTCCGGGAGTCCATCCGTCGCCATCCGGACCGTTAAAATACCTATTCGGGTCCCAAACACTCACCGGCCTGCTCACCTTGCCCCGCCGCGGTGTCCTGGACCGTTGTTCCGGTGTGGATCGGTCGGGGGACCCAGGAGATCCGACGCCTTCAGCGCCTATAGCAGCCGCCATCTTCTAGGCCTAAAGCCTCCCGGAGGATCCGGACCCCAGCTCTCTTGGAGGTAAGGGACCGCCATCCGTCCCTACCCGCCACCCATCCTCTTGCCTTGAGACTACCTGGAGGCAGAGCCGGATCCCGGAAACATCGGGGGGGGTCGTTGCTCCACGCGGCCTAGTGAGGCCTTGAATCCCCGACCTCTCCTGCGGCTGTGCCCCCGCGGGCATGTAGTGCGGCCGGCTCGGTCTGAATTTGAGGGCCGGGATCTCCACTTGGCATCCGCCCAGACCCCCATCCTGGGCCCTGTCTTCGGCTGAGGGAGCCGTCTGGGCTGCTTCCATCCGCGAGGGCCCCGCCGCCATCTTGAGGCCTGCGGGGGCTCTGAATCCCCAGCGCTCGAGTATCGCGACCGCGAGGCGAGCGGTGAGCACCGCAGGATACACCCGAGCAAGCCTCCTTGGCCTAACGGGACAGACCTGAGGAGGTCCGAGGGCCGGCAGAGGCATCCTGTGGCAGACGGCGTACTGAGCATTGAGGTGAGCGGCGGCCATCTTGCTGCACCCTGGGCATACTAATAGCCTCTCCATCCCCCCATAATCCACAACCAAACCCCAAAATAACATCCGGGCCGCACGGGGGGAGACCCAGGCTGCAGGGTGGGAGAACTTGTCTAACACCAGCGTTCATCCAGTACCTGTCCCCATAGACACCTGAATCGGCCATCTTGCTACACTCAACAGCAGTGTAATTAGGGCTCCATGTATTCTTTCAAGTCATACTTCAGAGGCTCCTGAACTACCCAGCAGATTGGTCTACCAAGCTCAATCCCCTTCATTAGATCTCATTACTTCTAAATTCAAAAGACGCTGCATTCTGCATCACTATACTCCTAGGAGCGGCCATCTTGCTACGCCACATTAACCTGTTCTCCCGGGTTCCTAATTGGTTTCTTCTTACTCTGATGGTCCCGCACCCCCCTCATCAGGAAGTTCATGTCATTATTGCAGTCCTGTAATGAATCTTTAACTTACGATACACGAGATAGGATGTACTAAAAGACATGGTGGGGGGCACATACGCAGCTCGTAGGATGGCGAACGAATCTGACTAGAGCCCCGGCCTCACCTCCTGCATCCGAAGCTCCCGCTCCGCTACACTAGAGACTTTTGCTCCGGGAGCCATCCCCACTGAACCGAGAACCCCTCAGCTACCTGCCGAACGTTATATGGGTAAGATCGGCGACCAGAGGCGCATATACCAGACACGATCCTCACAGGCCGCATCGCAATCCGCGTGCCACATGGAAAAATACCTGCTTAGGCCGCAGTCCCCGGCCTCAATCTCTACGACAGAAGCTGCAGATCAGCCAGACGCACTCCCGCTGGTCGATCCCTCATTGTTTATAGATAACCCCCCTGCCTTCTCACACAACAGCTCCTCGCAGCACTCTCCAATGACGTCCCTGGTAACTGTAGATGTCCTGGACCTGAAACTGCAGACATTGCTCCAGAGTATTACTCACAACGTTGCAAAGGAGGTTAATAAACTAGCTCACGAACTGAGAGGGGAGATTGACCAGCTAGGGGAAAGAACAGACACCCTTGAAACAAAACTGGATGAGGTGGTGAATTATGTACAAGCCTTAGAGGAGGAGAATGCTAACCTAAAGAATGCAGTACTACAACTGCAGGTGCAGCAGGAAGACCTCGAGAACAGAGAACGTAGGCAAAACCTCCGCATACGGGGAGTCCCTGAGTCTGTTGTTGACAAGGACATTAGGCCATACTTGCTAGCCCTGTTTAACTCCCTGGCACCCGATATTCCGGACATTGATCTGCGTTTCGACAGAGCACATAGATCACTGGCCCCTAAACCTCCTCAGGGTGCTAATCCCAGGGACATCATAGTTCGCTTTCATTTTTACGAAAGTAAAGAGGCCCTGACAATCGCTACGAGAAACAAACCTAGAGTGGACTTTAGGGGGGCAAAGATACAAATCTTCAGCGACCTATCGCCCATAACGTTAAATAAAAGACGCAACCTTCGCCCTATTACTGTCCACTTACAGCGCCACCACGTACCCTATAGATGGGGCTTCCCCTTTCGTCTGATGGTGACCAAGGATGGCGCGCAACACACCCTGAGGGACCTCCAGGAAGGTGAGTCCTTTGTCAGGAGCCTGGGACTTCCCCCTGTTCCTGAGGAGGATCTGCAAGCCCAATTTCCATCCTCTAGACCTCTGTCAACACCCGGGAAGATGTGGACCCCGGTCCGTCACAGACCCAGAAAAACCACATGCACCCCACAAGGGAACACATGTTCTAAAGGCCCCACCTGAAGCATCCATGGACCCCCACGTCTGGTATGTGATTCTTTTTCTCCTGTCCCCCGATCTACTTAAATCACAGAGGCCCTGAAGTTGGGCCTATACAATCCCTTTGAAAAGTCTCTGGGCTCAGAGACCCGGGTTTTTTCCCCCTTCTACTTGTTCACCCATGGGCGCCTGCCCTCAGGGACAACTACAGTTCTACGGTTCCCACTTAACTTTGACTTTTTCTACATTTGCTTTTTCGGATCAGGTTGAGGCCGGTTAGCTCGGCCATGCGGGCTGCTGTGTTTCCCCCAGTATGGTCGTGTTTTTTTTTTGACCATAACCCCTCGGAGATGAGTTTCTCCTCGGGCACTCTACCTATATGGTATGTCGTTTTTTTTTTACTCTTTTCTCTTTTTGTTTTCACATGTTTTTTGGGGATCCTTTTTGATCCCATATTTACCTACGTTAGAATCTTCTATTCACGAATGTATGTTATATTACATGTTTTCATATCGTTAGGGTTGCACGGAGGTCTATTTTTCGAACTGCTCAGAAAATGTTTCTATGTTTTTATTCCCATGTCCTTTCTATATGGGTTTAAACATACAATTGTGCGAAGTCTTTTGTCTACAATAGGGTATACGTTTAATGCATTTTACACGAATGTAATGTCAGATTTTTCCCCACTCTGCACCTATGGCAGTTAGTGTCTTCTCATGTAACGTTAAAGGTCTAAATTCCATCCGGAAGAGATGGCTTGCCCTTAAAGAGTTCAAAGCATCTAATGCTGAGGTGATCATGGTCCAGGAGACACATTTTAGGGCGGGGGGCTCTTTCAAATTTGCTTCTAAGCACTACCCCACAACTTTTGTGGCGTCTTCTCCCTCTGGAAAAGCTGGAGTGGCGATTCTCCTTAAACGCTCATCCACCATACAGGTGAAATCCTCGTATTTGGACCCCCAAGGTCGCTTTATCCTCCTGGACTGTGGTCACCAAAATACTTCTTTCACTTTAGCGAATGTATATGTTCCCAACACAGGCCAAATTGGTTTTCTTGACACTTTCTTTGACAAACTACACAAATATGCCCAACCCTTTCAGATTATTGGGGGTGATTTTAACTTGTGCATGTCTCCAATTAGGGATAGGGCCGCCCTTTTTCAAGACAAACCTCCACTACAGGCACATAAATCTTCCTCCTCGTTCCGCAAACTAATTAGAACAAATAGACTGTTTGATTCTTGGAGGGTAAAACACCCGACAGCCAAACAGTTCACCTTCTTTTCTCCACCCCACAAGCTGTACACGAGACTTGACTATTTTTTCATCTCTGCACCCCTATTGCCATACCTGGTCGACGCCAACATTCTCCCAATTACTTGGTCTGACCATGCTCCCATCACTATAGACCTCTTATTGTCCTCACCCACGCCTAGGAGATGTTACTGGCGCCTCAATGAGTCACTCCTAAACTCATCTAAGACCCATTTACCACTACAAGACAAACTGAATGAATATTTTCAGATAAATAAAGACTCAGTGTCGGAGATCTCTGTTCTGTGGGAGGCACATAAGGCGTTCTTCAGAGGTGAATGCATCGCAACTGGATCTCGCCTTAAAAAAGACCGTGTTTTGCAGAGATCGACTTTACTGACTCAGTTATTAGAAGCTGAACAAAAACTTCTCGGACGCCCCACGATGGAGGGCCTCAGAGTCGTAACAGCACTACGGAATCGTATCAAAACATTAGATTCGGCAAGAATCACTAAATCCATGCTCTGGGCAAAGCAAAAATTTTATGAATTTGCCAATAGACCCCATAGGATGCTTGTCCAAATGCTGAAACCACGGCCCCATTCATCTTTACCCGACTTCTTAACACAACAAGATGGTAAGCCCACATATTGCCCTAGAATTATGGCTAATGTATTCGGAGACTTCTATAAGAAACTATATAATTGCCTATCCACAGACCCGACCACTCAATTCACACAAGATAAATTTAACAATTTTATGGACTCCTTTAAGCTCCCCACTCTGTCCCCTGACGATCGCTCAAGTCTAAACGCACACGTGTCGGTTGAAGAGATCACTGCAGTTATCAAACAGCTACCGACTAATAAAACCCCAGGGCCGGATGGTCTTCCCTACTCCTACTATAAAAAATTCCTCCCCACCATCTTACCCTACATGGAACAACTCTATGCCTCTTTAATGAACGGAAAAATCCCCCACGCTCAATTTCTACATGCGTTCGTCACGGTGATCCCCAAACCAGGGAAAGACCCATCCTTACCTGACAACTACCGCCCCATTGCTCTCCTAAATTCTGACTATAAAATTTTTACAAAAATACTTGCCAACAGACTGTCCCTGCTCCTCCCCAAACTAATCCACAGAGACCAAGTCGGTTTTGTGCCATCCAGACATGCTGGGGACAATACTAGACGAACCATAGATTTGATAGACCTCCTGACCAAAACCAAGCAACCGGCTATAATTCTCAGTTTAGACGCACAAAAAGCATTTGATCGCCTGAATTGGTCGTTTTTGTTCGCTACACTCTCAAGATTTGGTTTCTCGGGTCCATTTATACAAGCATTGAAAGCACTATACTCTACTCCTACGTCTCAGGTACAGTTGGCCTCCCACGCCTCGGCGTCATTCCCCCTTAGCAACGGTACTAGGCAAGGTTGCCCACTATCGCCCCTGCTCTTTATTTTAAGCCTTGAGCCCTTGGCAGCAGCCATACGCGTCCACCCAGACATTAGGGGAGTGACGTTGAGGCGTCTGGAATACAAATTATCTCTTTTTGCAGATGATGTGCTGCTGACAATTACCCACCCACACATTTCTCTCCCCTCTCTCCATTCAACCTTACAAATCTTTGGCCATATCTCCGGATTCAAAATGAACCCGACTAAAACCGAAGCTTTACCCATTAATATTCCGGCTGACCTTCTTCTAACCCTGCAAACCAACTTCAAGT
This sequence comes from Rana muscosa, assembly GCA_029206835.1. Taxonomy (NCBI): domain Eukaryota; kingdom Metazoa; phylum Chordata; class Amphibia; order Anura; family Ranidae; genus Rana; species Rana muscosa. The sequence continues at coordinate 103,647,150 of CM055116.1, read as the reverse complement.
ATAGATGGTGCATACAGTCCCTTCAGTATCTCGGTGTACATATATCTCGATTGTACTCCACTCTCTACCAAGAAAATTTCCCCCCCCTCTTCTCAGACATCAACAAACTACTTAAAAAATGGACAACACTCCCTGTCTCTCTAATTGGTAGAATCAACGTTTTGAAGATGTCTATTCTCCCCAAGCTGCTGTATATTTTCGAAACACTCCCTGTAGCAATCCCATTGACCCAACTTAAATTACTTCATAGGAACTTTCTGAATTTTATATGGAATAACAAGTCCCACAGGATTGCCAGTTCGGTTCTCTTGGCTCCCCGCTCACGTGGGGGGCTGGGGGCACCGGATGTAATCAAATATTATTATGCTACTCACCTCAGAGTCATTTCCTCGTGGACATCTCGCTATGCATCAAGCAGATGGTCAGAAATCGAGATAAATATTACTTCCCCTGCACACCCATGTAGTCTACTTTGGCCCTCTTCAGATAAATTTACGTCTCAAATACGGAAGATCTGCCTGAGCCCTATGATATTCACACTCTCAATCTGGAAACGCTGCTCAAGTAAATATGCTCTATCTTCCCAATGCCCCCCACTGATAAACATTTTATTTAACCCAGAAATTCCCGACAGCTTATCCTATGACTCCATGTTGCCGTGGACCCAGGCAGGCATATTTCAATTGCGACATCTGGTGCATCCAGTAACACGCACTTTACTCCCTTTTTCGGAACTGCAAGCCAAACATAACTTACCGAACACACTACTCTTTTCTTACTTGCAGGTAAAACATTATTTTGTATCTAGATCACCCCAATTGACTCTGGTGGTTCCTACAGAATTTGAAAAGCTATGCTCGTATGGCCCACATGAACCTCAACAAATATCTTGCATCTACAAAATCCTCCAGAGCATTGATCACATTTCTGAACAGACCCACTCATATATGAGGAAATGGGCCCAGGTCCTTCATAGTCCTATCTCTATAGCTCAGTGGGGGACGATATGGGATGCTACCTCCAAAGTCTCCAGATGCGTGGCCCAGAGGGAAACGGCGTACAAAATCTTAATGTTTTGGTACAGGACCCCTGAATTTCTAGCAACTCATAAACTAGCTCCATTTAGTCACTGTTGGAGGTGTGGCTCCTCTGTGGGCTCGCACTTCCACATATTTTGGGAATGCCCTGTTTTGTCCCCCTTTTGGACCAATGTTCATGCCTTGCTGGAAAAGATATTGGAGATCCAGATCCCTTTCCAACCCATACACCTGCTATTAGGCTTACCTCTTCGGAATACCACCAAAACGATTAACAAACTACTGACATTCATCTTACTAGCAGCTAAACGAGTGATCCCGCAACATTGGCGTTCCACTGTTCCACCTACCTTTACGCAATTCCTTTCTGCGGTCACTGATATTCGTATAATGGAACATATCACGGCAATCATAGAGGATGCACTACCAAAATTTGAGGTCATTTGGGAAAAATGGGATACATCGGAATATAATAATTTGGAATACTAGACCCTCACACCGAGATAGGGAAATGGTCTTTCTAGGATCACACTGTATGTTCAGGAAATTTTAGCTCCAGTTCCCATCACTGATTGCCTTCGTGTTAATATGATATCTTGATATGCTATTAAATACCACATTACCTCCCCTTTACGTGACCCTTACAATGTCTAATGGTTCACTCGAACGACTTGTTTTCTACCCTTGTTATGTAACTTTATGTCTGCACATGCAAGTTGTACAATGTTCATATTTGCTGATTGTGATATATGCTTGTAATGCCTCATAAAAATTTACATAAATAAACAATTTATAAAAAAAAAAATGTGTAGGACCCAGGGTGCTAACATCAGGAGCACACTTCAACTGTGCAGATAAATGCATTATAATCTCATTGTACAATCTCCTTTTAGATTTACCAAACCTATATAATGCTATGAATTTAGGAGGGATAGAAACAGAGTTCAGTGGTGTGGCAACACCTCCTTTGATACCCCATTGGTATTTTATTGCTTCTTTCCTTTTTGTGATATTTTTATTTATTTTATTTCTATTTTTTACAGTACTTTCATATGCATTTTCACATGCAAAAACTAACTTTACAATTTCTAATGTCTAGGAACAAAAGCGGATCCTGGAAATGGGAATCACTGGACCTGAAGGACACGCGCTGAGCCGGCCAGAAGAGGTATCCTGAACCTGAAAGTGAACCTGTGGCCAGGCTATGGACATTTAAGTATTTGCATATTCCTAACAAGTAGTAAATTAATTTTAAAACAAGCTCCTACTGACCTCTGTGACTGCATTTACCGTGAATAAATCCATCCTCAAAGTTCACAGTAAAAGCACTGCAATCATTCAAGTCCTTATCTTAGCAGCTCCACTCCCCTCCCAGAACACCTTCTTTATGTTCCCAAGTCCTACTGGTAGTGGCAATGCAACATTCTGACTGATAAAAATTGGTATAATATGTATCTGAGGGAGGTTCCTGCACAGACTTGGATTTTTGTGCATGTGGTACTTCTTGTGTTGCACATTAAAAAGTGTGTTATATTAAGGCAGCACATTGATTTTGAATGAGCTGCCAATATACCACAACACAGTCTAAAGGCCCGTACACACGATACGAAAATCAGATGGAAAAATTCATACGACGAGATATCTGCAGATTTACGGATTGTTAATACGGTGCTTTCGACAGCCGCTTTCACTTTTTCGTCAGACAAAAGCTGGATGGGCAGACTATAAAATTTTGTCGGATGTGAACTCAACGTCTGATTTTCGTTTCATTAGTACGGTTTTCGTATGAATAAAATTGTAAGAGCAAGACTACACATGCTCAGAAACAAAAGAATATATACAAAACTATTCAACACGTTTCGTGACTTCTGACGTATCTGTCATATCAAAATTTTCGTATTGTGAGTAACCTCTTCACTTTCAACATGAGACTAGCATGCCACAAAAATTGGACGTTCTGTCGTCCGAAAATCAAACCATGTGTACGAGGCTTTAGACAGACATGGCCCGGTTTTTTTCAATGCCGTGCGAGTGCTTTGGACGATAATGTGTTACAATATTGGGGCGGCAATCAAAATGAATAGCACTGCATTGTACCGCAGTATTGCTGTGTGTTATGGTATCACAACACATAGATCCAAACAGAACCTGTGAAAGTGTGCCTTTAAAATAGCTTTGTACATTCAAGCTTTAGTAGTACCAGTATAAAATCATCAGTGGTTTCCTTCCAAAGATAAAATTATGCTAATTGCGTTTACAATGCATCAAGGATATTGGGTGTCAGTGAAGTCTCAAATTTGTTACATACTAAAAGATAAGGAAGCATTACGTTTTGCCAAATAGAGCATCCAGAAATCTATTCAAAACATATGTAATGTTTTTTTTTTTGTGGAACTGATTTTAAAGAATTAATATTGTAAAAATATTTTTCTGCACAGCCATTATTAAAGGGGTTGTAAAGGTTTATTTTTTTTTTTTAAATAACAAACATACCATACTTACCTCCACTGTGCAGTTTGTTTTGCACAGAATGGCCCCGATCCTCATCTTCTGGGGTCCCTCTGCGGCTGTCTCGGCTCCTCCCAGCAAGAGTTAACCCCCCTCTAGGAAACGCTTTCCCAAGGGGGTTAGCTTGCGGGCACGCTCCTGTGTGATACAGTCGGCGGCCATAGCCGCCGAGTGTATCACTCGGCCCCGCCACAGCGCGCCGCGTCATTGATTTGATTGACAGCAGCGGGAGCCAATGGCCGCGCTGCTATCAATCATCCAATGAAGAGCTGGGGGAAAGCAACGCGGGATCGCTCCCACGGAGATTCAGGGCTCAGGTAAGTAAAACGGAGGCTGGGGGGGGGGGGGGTGGAGACAGCAAGGTGTTTTTTCACCTTAATGCATAGGATGCATTAAGGTGAAAAAACACAAAGCTTTACAACCCCTTTAAGAGTCATTGATGCAGGGTTTTTTTTTTTTTTTAACACAGTTTAGAAAATGTGAAAATGCGATTATCCGCATTTGACAGATCCTGGCTTGGCTGCATTTTAACATGAATCAGCTAAATTTTGGAGCAGTGAATTATTTAGGCTCTCACAAATTTAACACATGAACAGATTGTCCTTGAAAGATCAAGAGGGTGTGTAATTTTACCATGCCGCGTAGATGATAATATTTTCATCGGAGCAGATCTCCTTGGTGGTTTTTTTTTTTTTCATCCGTTTATACTTGTTTTTCACCCCAGAGGAAATTGAGTCTGCTGAGAGACTATTTTGCAAGAGAAATATGAATTTGAAGAAAGAAAATAACAGCATACAAGGCATTTATTGGATATGCAAGCAGCAGCTGGAACATTTTAGATAATACAGATTCTTAAATTTGATTGACTCAGGGCTCCATGTTAAAGTGGAAGTAAACCCTCCTATCAATTTCAGGCAAGGAAGCTGCCATCTTGGCCTCTGTTTAATCTTTAACTGCCATGATGCTGCACATGTGATCAGTTATGACACCAGCCATTGGATGGTTTGACAGTTTGGTTGAGAGCACAACCAATGGAACAGTTAGCATTCCCGGCATGCCGGGAATGTAACTGCTTTTTGAAACTGTTAAATCGATGGGTTTACTTCCGCTTTAATTATTGATAGATCAGTCTTGGCTAGCCATACTGGGCAAAGAGGGAATGTAATCACCAAAGCTCTGGCCATACTAAATTTCAGTAAATGTAGAAATTTGCAAATATGATAGCAAATAACCACCAGAAACAAAGTGGTATACTAATAACTGACCACCAGTCAACTGTGAAGTCAAGATTGGGCAATTTTACATATCTTTAATACAATTTTATTAGAAGATTGAACAGGAAAAATTATAAATTTCTTGTCAAATTTGTTTATTAAATTTTCAAAATTACAAGCATATATTGTCAATAAACATAGTCACTATAAATAGTAGCAGTTAAGGAGAACACAAATTAGATATTTATATCAGGCTCCAGTGTTTTTTTAGAAGGCAACAACAACAAAAGAGAAAAAAAAAACAGTAATTTGAGTTTAACATATGTTGACCATTATCTGGATACTTGCTAAAATATATTTTAGTGTTGAATTTAGTAATTACAAACCAGATTTAGTAATAATATATAACATGTAAGGTAATATAAGGATTTATACAGAAAAAATGAAGGGTCATAATTTCTAGACCTCGTATAATGTTGGGGTAATATATAAGGAAGATAAACAGGGATTTATTGTATAGACGTTAGGTTTGTATTGTTTCAATGGAGCTTTAAAGCTGAAATATACTGATAAATAAAAAACATAAAAAAAAAAAATGCTACCATTTGTGCATATAATAACAATATATGCTAAGAAAGAAAAAACAACAAAAAAAGAACTAAAGAGACAAGATAGAAGAGAGGAAATTGTAAAAAGAAGAAGAGAAAAAAATAAAGATAGTAGGTAGATAAGATAGAAAAGGTCAAAGGTCCCCGGGGTATCTTATTATGTTGGTCTTATGTTATTAGTATATTAAATAGATATTAGTAGTTATATTACCAAGGTCTTAATATGTGATTTCAAAGTTGGGAGGGAAAAAATTCGTCACCCAAGGATTCCAGATTTTATCAAATTTTCCAATATTATCATTGGTAATGACTTCCGTTTTTGAGTGGGTCATGGCTTGGTTTATTCTGGTTTTGGCTTCTGAGATCATTAATGTTGGGGTTTTCCACGCTTTGTCTGCTTTGCTGCAGTAGTGATTTGTAGAAGGAGTTTGAATTGAGTGTGGGAAGTAGAAGTCGGTTTTAGATTTAGTAGTGCAATTGAAGGGTCATGTTTGATTGGTTTTTTGAATAAGGTAGAGAGGATAAGAAAAACCTCTTTCCAAAAACATTTTGTAACCGGACATTCTCAAAATATGTGTATGTGTGATCCTAGTTCACCACAGCCACAGAAGCAGAGTGGGGAGTTTTGTGTAATATATTTCGCGATTCTGACAGGAACCAAGTACCAGCGCAAAAGTACTTTATAATTTGTCTCTAGAGCTATTATATTTTGTGAAGATGATTTTGTTGTGGTCCAAATTTTATCCCAATCGGATGGTTCCAACTGAAGTCCAAGGTCTCGCTCCCATTTTTCCACGTATGATGGTGGATCTGCAGTAGGCAATGTAATAAGGTGTTTATATATTATTGATATGAGACCCTTAGAGTGAGGTTCGCATTTACATATACGTTCAAATTGTGTGAGTTCGTCGAGTTTACTCATATTTTGTATATATGGCATGAATTTTTTTTTGATCTGCAGATATCGGAAAAGTTATGATTGGGGGAGTTGATGCCTATCACATAGTTCAGGAAATATTATAAGTGAGGTAGATGTCGATAGATCACATTGTTGAGTTATGTCAGAGGAAATCCATTTTTTAAATGAATCACGGAATGTGCAGGCTGGGTAGAATAGTGGGTTTCTAATAAATGATAGAAGGGGAACATGAGGAGATTGTAGTCCTTTAATAAGTTTAAATTTATCCCAGATAGTAACTGTGTGTTTGGTAATCTTATTTTTAATATTTTTATGATCTGAGGGTTTGGACCAATTTAAATTTGTTATAGAAAATGGATCACAGTCAATTGCTTCAATTGCAACCCAGAGTGGGGTTTCGTATTTTGGGTGATAGTTGGGGATGCATACTATTTGAGCTGCATGGTAGTAAGAGGCGAAATTGGGGAATCCTAGTCCACCTTTAAGTTTGGGAAGGTAGAGTGTGTGTTTAGATAAACAATGTTTTAAAGAGCCCCAGATGAATGCTAGTGTTTTGCGTTGAAAATTTCTAAGAAAGTATGCTGGAACTGGAATGGGCAAAACCCGAAATAGATATAGTATCTTGGGTAAAATAGTCATCTTTATTATGTTTATTTTACCAATCCATGAGATTGGTAAAGAGGACCATTGTTTAAGGAGATTGGTAATTTGCTTTAGTAATGGCGGAAAGTTAGCCGAGAAGAATTCAGTTAAATTGGGATAATTCCTAGATAGGTCAAGTGCGATGTAGACCAGGAGAATGGGAGGGAAGTTTGTGCTTGCTGTAAAGTATGGGGAGGTAAGGAGATATTTAAGGCTGTAGATTTTTGAGAGTTGATAATTAGTCCAGATATCTGGGCAAAATGATCTAGCTTACTTATAAGGTTGGGAGCAGAAATATGAGTGGAAGACATAAATATTAGTATATCGTCAGCAAACAAACATAATTTGTGCTGATGACCAGCTAAGTCTATCCCTTTGATTGAAGGGTCAGATCGTATAGCCTGAGCTAGGGGTTCAATAAGTAGGGCAAATAAAAGTGGGGAGAGTGGACAACCCTGACGTGTACCTCTATTTATGTTAAAGCAACCAGATTTATATCCAGCATATTTAATGTAGGCTTTGGGATTATTATATAGTGATGAAACCCAGTTAAGAAAGTGAGGACCGAAACCCCATTTTTGGAAGGCAAAATGTAAATAGGGCCATCATACTGTGTCGAATGCTTTTTTAATATCTAACGACAAAAGACACATAGGTATTCGCCGTGTTTTAGCTGCTTGGATTAATAAAGTTGCCCTGCGTACGTTATCAGCTGCTTGGCGAAAAGGAATAAAACCAACTTGGTCTTCATTTATTAATGAACCAATAATATTGTTCAAACGAGTTGCTAGAATTTTCGAGATATCAAGATTAAGCAGGGATATGGGCCTGTAGTTAGCACAAGATGAATCATCTGAATGAGGTTTGGGGATCATTGTGATTATTGCTGTTAAGGTTTCAGGACAAAAGTATTGGTTGTTCAGAAGTGAATTGAAAGCATCTGTCAGCAATGGCGCAAGAAGATGAGTAAATTTTTTATAATATAGGGCAGAGAAGCCGTCAGGACCCGGGCGTTTATTTGGTTTAAGGGATTTAATGGCGAATTCAACCTCTGCAGATGTAATGGGACTTTCAAGATGTTCACGTTGAGTTAAAGGAATCGTTGGAAGTTTGGTTTGTGAGAAAAATAATTCTGCAGCGGATTGGTCAAAAGATCCCTGATTGTTGTTTAAAGATGTAAGGTGTTTGTGGAAGGTTTGTAGGATTTTTTCTGGATTACTGGTGTAAGTATTATGAGGCAATTTTAAGCGAATCGGTTTGTATGGGTTTTTTAATTTTTTAAGTGCTCGAGCGAGACGCGTGCCAGGCTTGTTAGCTTTAATATACAATTTATGCTTGGATTTGCGTATGGTTTTATCTGCGGATTCAGATAGGAAAATATCAAGATTTAGGCTAGCTTCATCTAGTTGATTTCTTGTCACAGGGGTAGGATTCGCTTAAAAATTTGCGTGGCAAGTGTTAAATTTTGTTTCTAATATTAGTTGTAGCTTCTTTTTTTCTTTTTTAAGATATGATGCTTGGCGTAAGCAGATTCCTCGAAGGACGGGTTTGTGTGCCTCCCATAAGGTTAATGGAGAAATATCAGGGGTTTCATTATTTTTCAGATAGTCGTTTATGGCTATTTCTAAGTCAGTAGAGTGTGATGGATGGGATAGGGTTGAATCATTTATGTGCCATGTGGGGTCTTGATGTTTGGGTATGAGGGAAGTGAAAGTAGAAAGTGTTGCACAATGATCAGTCCATATAAAGGGTATTACAGATGATGTGAGCAATTCCGGGGAAATTCTAATAGAGATTATTATATGGTCGATACGGGAAAAAGACTTATGTGGATGGGAATAGAAGGAATATTGACGTTTCGTGGGATTGATTTCTCGCCAGGAATCTAGCAAGGAATGTTGTTGTAGAAGTCTTTAGAACCTACGAGATTGAGAATTGGAAGTGATAGGAATTGGGGACTTATCTAAATAAGGGTATAGAACTTGGTATCGAATCTCCACAGATCAAAAGTGTGCCAATTTTATGAGTCTCTATTACCTGGAACAAATGTGAGAGGAATGCTTTCGGATTTTTATTGGGAGCATAATAGGATACTACTGTGATTAGCGTATCACATAGATGCCCTGTAAGAATGAGATAGCGACCTTCTGGGTCTTTGGTTTCTGTCAGAATAGAGAAGGGTGTAGCTCTATGAAATGCAATTAGCACTCCCCTTTGTTTAGTTTTAGCTGAAGCAGTAAAAACTTGGGGATAAACTGTACCAAAATATTTAGGTGTCGAGGTTTCAGTGAAATGGGTTTCTTGGAGGCAAATTATATGCACCTTTGAAGAAGATAATGATCTAAAAACTTTTGGTTTGTTTTTGTGGAACATTTAGACCATGGACATTTAAAGTAAGGATATTTAAAGGAGCCATCATGAAATTTTATAGAAAATATTATAAGACATATCTAAAAACAATTGAAAATCTATACTTACCCCGGGGAGGAGCAAAGAGAAAAGGGAGAGTGGAGACAGAATGTTGAGAAAGAAAGAGAAAATGACAGTCATTATTAAACAAATAATTAACAAAAAACGTTTAGAATGCAAGAATGTAAAACGTTGGCGTTCCGAGCACACAAAAGTGAAAGCTCGGAGGCACAGAGTCTGACCAGGGAGGCTCCCCACACAAAATGGTGTGGGGAGAGTCCAAAGACAGAAAAATGGAGGGAGCAGTGATAGTTTCTCGAGTCCCTCACGAGCAAAAATATATCTAGAGAAGAAAAAATATATTATGACATCCATACTGGGTGGAAGTAAGCAAAAATGAATCAAATACAAGAAAATATTATAATATGTTCAACATTAGTACATGTAAAAATTTAATCTAACAATTGTGTTTTATGGTTTCATGGGGAGAGTGTTAGATTATAAATGTTGTTGAATTATACGGGTTGCCAGTTGTAGGAGAGGCAGTAATGTCATTAATAATTAGGATGAAAATAAATAAAATATCAATTATTAATAATATATTAGTAATATTTACTTCTATTCAGTAAACAATTTTGTACAAAAATAATATAGGAAAGGATTAGGGGAAAGGGACAGGGAGGAGGGGATAATATTAGGGAAGTAGAAGGGAGGGATAGAGGGGGGTGAGGTGAGGAAGGATAGGATGAGGAGGGAAGGGTGCTATGGAAATATAATTTTTTGGGGGATAATTTAAAACTTCAATTATCCTAGACCAAAAATTTGATAAAAATTGGGGGAAAAAAAATAAAAAAGTATAAAAAATGAAAAAATGTATAATAAAAAAATAATAATAATAATAAAATAAATAAATATAAAATTAGACCATAACCTGCTTAGGGGAAGTAAATTCAGGATGGTTAAATGACATTAAGTGTTTAGCATCCAAAAAGTGGATGAAAGATCAAAAATATTGAGTGAATTTCAATTTGATATGCAAAATGAATTCAGTCCATTGAGTCTGGAGTATCTTGGTTTGGAGAGTTGAATCGACCCCTCTTCGATGAGCTTTGTCTGGTTCTGTCATTTTTGACTTTGGAGAAATTTTGTGGAGAACTGGATGATGTTCGTCGGCGAGGGCCAGCTGAAGGACTTTCGCAGAGATTACGTTTTTTGTAGGGTGTTCTGTAGTTCATCAGGGGTTCTGCGTGAGTGCTTGGTGCCTTGATATGTGAAGCAAAGTGAAAGGTTTTGTAATAAGGGTCATCGAGCGCCGTTTAGTGACTGTTATTGGGGAAAGGTCAGCAAAGATCTGATACGGGTGGCCTTGGAAGATAAGGGATTCTTTGTTCCTTGCAGCGACCATGAGCTGCTCTTTGGTGCGAAAGAAAATCGCAATTATGTCGCGGGGGGACCTTCAGATTTGCGTGGTGCTAATGCTCTATGTATTCTATCTATTTCCAGTCTCTCAATTGGATTTGACGGTGATAACTCTTGAAATAGGGCAGTAATTGTTGATTGTAGATCAATAATAGACTCCGGTATACCTCGTATGCGGAGGTTTGAACGACGTGCACGATTTTCCAAATCCTCTAAACGAGTTTGCAGCGAGAAATTTTCATCTTTAAGTGTGTCCAATTCAGTTTCATGAGTCATTACATTAGTTTCTATGTCATCCACTCTGTTTTCTAATTCTGCCGTGCACTGACCTAAGTCACATATTTATTTTGTTAATTTCTCAGTAATATGGTCGGAGGTCTGCTTTAATGCCTTCTGTAGCATTTTTTCTATTTGAATTAAAACATTTGGGTGTGAAGAGCCTGTCTGTTGTGGCTGGCAGATGGCGCTGTCCTCACAGTCTGTATCATATAGTTCATGAGGTAACTGCTGCTGCTGCCTGGCAGCGTGAGGTGAGATGGTGTGAGGAGATTTAGGCTGCTCCATTTTACTGAAGCCTCTAGATGAATTATCCCTGATGGGTTTCACCTTGTTTTTTCCCCGGAGAGCTCCATAAACCATCTTAAAACGTTCCCAGGGCACTGAGGAAGACCAGGGTAAGTTTTTGAAATAAGTACCCTTCCATTCGGGTGTGTATGCTGGCCGTGAAGTCCAGAGAAAAGGGGAGCCTCAGCAGGACATGTCTGTCACCGTGAGCTCCACGCATGCCCCTCAAAAATTATGAATTTCAATCCCATAACTTTGTGATCAAAATGTCCATTTTATATCCTTCAATGCTTTACAATATCAGCATAGGGAAATTGTTAACTGAAGTCTGTTTCTGAAACCGACACTTGCCGAAGTGTCGCTATCCTGGCTCCCCACTACTATCAATGGTTCCCTCTGACTAATAGTAGACAGTAAATCTTTTCAAGCAATTATTGCTATAGAAGCTCATTTAGAAAAATTGACAGTTGTCTCCGCTAATTTTCAGTAAATTTGCAGCAAAATCTAATTTACCAAAATCACTCTGCTCATCCCTAGTCATTTTTTAGGTGTGCCTGGACGAAGTATGTAATTACCATAATGGCACTCATTGGCCTCTACCTAGGGCAGCAGGGTTGGACGGCACAGCACCAAGTCTTAAGTAGGGTACACTTTATAGAAAAATCGGACAAACAACTCCATATTCGGACAGATTGTTCGATTTTCGTATAGTGTGTACACAACTTTCGACATCTGATTTGACCCACCAAATGAAAATTTCCGAAGGGACAAACTTTAATGTGTACTGTTTTCGTACAAGAGAAATCAGTCGTGAAAGACTGCACATGATTAGAAATATTAACCCCTTGCCGATCAGCCGCCGTCATTATATGGCGACAGGTCGGCTCGTTCCCACGAATCGCCGTAACTGTACGTTGGCTCCTTTAAGAGCCATAGCAGGCGCCCGCTGCACGACGGGGAACACAATGCGCGTGGCCGGCCACCCGCGATCACGAGAGCCAGAACGGGGATTTGTGTGTGTAAACACACAAATCCCCGTTCTGACAGGAGAGGAGAAACAGATCGTCTGTTCCTAGTAATTAGGAACAGCGATATGTCTCCTCCTCTAGTCAGTCCCATCCCATCCCCCCACAGTTAGAAACACACATGAGGAAACACATTTAACCCCTTGATCGCCCCCTAGTGTTAACCCCTTCCCTGCCAGTCAGATTTACACAGTAATCAGTAGCACTGATCGCTGTATGAATGTCAATGGTCCCAAAAATGTGTAAAAAGTGTCCGAACTGTCCGCCGCAATGTCGCAGTCCCACTAAAAATCGCAGATCACCGTAATTACTAGTAAAAAAATAATAAAAATAAAAACGTCATAAATCTATCCCCTATTTTGTAGACGCTATAACTTTTGCGCAAACCAATCAATATACGCTTATTGCTATTTGTTTACCAAAAATATGTAGAAGAATACATATCGGCCTAAACTGATAAAGAAATTTGTTTTTTTTTTATTTTAAATTGGGGATATTTATTATAGCAAAAAGTAAAAAATATATATATTTTTTTCAAAATTGGCGCTCTTTTTTTATAGCGCAAAAATAAAAAAACGCAGAGTTGATCAAATACCACCAAAAGAAAGCTCTATTTGTGGGAAAACAAGTTTTTGGGTACAGCGTCGCAGGACTACGCAATTGTCAGTTAAATCGACGCAGTGCCGTCTCGCAAAAAATGGCCTGGTCATTAAGGGGGGAAATCTTTTGAGGCTGAAGTGGTTAAACAACAAAAAAAAGCCTTTATTGTTCGAGAATATTCGTACAATTAGTACATCCTCGGTTTCAAAACATTAAGGAAAACCGGACGATTTTTTTATAACGTGTTATAGGCTTGAATTGTGTAACTTGTTTTTCTATTTTGATTCTCTCTTCTGGACCTCTGAGCGTTTGTGGCAGAATTCAGCAAGAAAACTTTTTGGGGGTAAAAGGGGCAGGGGATATTGAGATGTTTAAGAAGTCTCACTGCAGTTTAAGAAACATGAAAACATCTCTAATTTCTCTTGTGTGGTGGTCTGTAAAGATAAAAGGAGGCTGTGCATATTAGTCAGACCCCATACCGCCTCCATGGGTGCATTCTAGTAGTCTTTTTGCCAAAATAATCACAGGAAACAAGGAGCAGAGCTTGTGCCGTATTACATTAATCTGTGCCTAGGGCAGCATGATTTCTGAGTACGGCCCTTGAAGTAACCTTCAAACCCAACTATCTTTCACTGATCTGAATTCAGTAACAATAAATTTGGCTGGCTCTGATGGCCTATTCTTCATTATATAGCATTGTGCTTTTTATAGTTTACTCCGTACAATGTGTTACATTTGGTGAAATGCTCAACTTTCCACACGGAGACTTCATTCTTGCATATTGCGTTGTATGTATATAAACATTTTAGTGCATACTTTGTAATGACAAATGTTTTTGTGTTCTTTTCTGAAAGCTTGAGGCGGAGGCCGTGTTCCGAGCCATAGCTATAGCAGGCCAGATCAACTGCCCAGTCTACATTACCAAAGTGATGAGCAAGAGTGCCTCCGATGCAATTGCACAAGCCAGGAAGAAAGGTTAGGCGTTTACTCCCTTTGACATACTGTTCACCTAAAGAACAAATACAACCGAACGCAAAGCTTTACTTTTTTTTTTTGTGTTTTTGTGTTTTTTTTAATTTTTTTGTGGTTTGTTTGCTTGTTTTAGACAGAGTGAAGTGGGATTAGAATACCTGTCAGGTTTGTATTGCTGTCTATGCTCCGCTTTGGGAGATTCACCCTCTCTATTTGTCCTGGTGACCGGTATCCCCAAATGTGAAAATGAAAGGAAATCTTCTAATGGGGACACTAGTTTTGGTAACTATCAAAGATTTCCCTTACTTTGGAGGAATTTCCTGCTCACTTCCTGTTGTCACTATGGTATAGGAAGTGAGGGAAAATCTCCCCAATGGGACACAGATGGCAACAGGGTGGATTTGATTTAAATCAAGTTGATTTAAATCACTAGTATAAAGGCTTGATTTAAATGAACTCAATTTAAATCATAATTTTTAAAGAGCAACTGTCATCTCTGTCCCGCACCGGCTCCTCCTCTGACTCACTGACAGTCCCATTCACTTTAATGGGACGGCTGGTGATGTGGCAGTGACACAACAAGGTGAGGGACGTGTTGGCAGCAGGTGAGTGGATGCTTGCTAACAGTTTCCTATTTAGAATAATAAGCTGACAGGTTAGTAAAATAGCAATATCCGAACCGATTTTAGACTAATAGGTTAATCACACATAGTTGGAGAACTACTCAAATTATTTTATTTTATTAAAACAATAACATTGCCAGTGCATGTTATCTCAGCTTGCAGAGCTTGGATTAAAAAAATGTACCGTATTTTCCGGTGTATAAGGCGACCGGGCGTGTAAGACGACCCCCAAGACTTCATATTTCTTTCTTCTTGGTGGAGCTGGAGCCATACCGCACTGAGCCAATCACGGCGAGCGATGTATTCTATTAATGAATACAAAGCCTGCTTGGATTGGCAGAGGCTGTAACATCATCAGCCCGCACCTCTCTGACTCTCAAAGCCAATCCGAGCAGGTTACTGTATGTAGCCTGCTCGGATTGGCAGAGGTTGTTACTCCAATCCGAGCAGGCTCTGTATTCATTAGAATACATCGCTCACCGGGATTGGCTCAGCGGTACATACTGTATGTAGTCGAAGCTACATACAGTCAGGGCTTTTTTTCTTGGAGAATAGGTGCAGGTACTCCCCCCTTCTGAGTCACCATTTTTCTTCACCCCCTACCCACCTCCAAGCACTGTCCCTTGGTTCCACCACCTACCCACCTCTGAGCACTGTCCCTTGGTTCCACCACCTACCCACCTCTGAGCACTGTCCCTTGGTTCCACCACCTACCCACCTCTGAGCACTTTCCCTTGGTTCCACCACCTACCTACCTCTGAGCATCCTCCCTTGTTTCCACCCCCAACCCACCTCTCAGTATCACCCCTTTTGAAAAATACAGAACCAAGTATCATTTTGTGGTGCTACGTAATTTGTATGGAATTTGGTAATAATAACAAGGAAAGCAGTAAAATAGATTCCCTGTAGCCAGGAGCAATAGATCCCCCCACAAACAATAGATCCCCCGAGAAACAATAGACCTCATGCCAAAATCAATACCTCCCTCTAGCAAAATAGATCCACCCCAGCAACAATATATCTCCAAGCAGCCAGCATCAATAGACTCCTTCTTCAATAGTAGGTTCCTCCCAGCAACAATAGATCCCCCACTAGCAACAATAGTTGCCCTTCAGAGATAACAGATCCCCCAGCAGCCAGCAATAGACACTCCAGCACCTCCCAGTCATTCCAAATAGTAATTACATGCATTCAGTGCCAGAGGTGCGTTCCCCCACGTTCCCACTGAACAAAAGCCCTGCATACAGTATTACCGCACATCCAGCGGGCATCCGAGGGGCTGATCCGGCGCATAAGACGACCCCTGCCTTTTGGGCGTTTTTTTTTAAGTGTAATGCCGCGTACACACGATCGAACATTCCGACAACAAAACCGTGGATTTTTTTCCGACGGATGTTCGCTCAAACTTGTCTTGCATACACACGGTCACACTAATGTTGTCGGAAATTGCGAACGTCAAGAACGCGGTGACGTACAACACTACAAAGAGCCGAGAAAAATGAAGTTCAATGATTCCGAGCATGCGTCAAATTGATTCCGTGCATGCGTAGAATTTTTGTGCGTTGAATTGTGTACACACGGTCGGAATTTGAGAACCAGCTCTCAAATTTTTGTTGTCGGAAATTCCGACAGCAAATGTCTGATGGAGCATACGCATAAGATGGAGCATAAGCTCCCATCAAACATTTGTTGTCGGAAATTCCGACCGTGTGTACGTAGCATAAAAGGTCGTCTTATACGCCGGAAAATATGGTAAATATTGCAGAATATACAGCCATGCTGAATAAAATAAATTATTCATGTATCTTAAATAGAAAACTATCTTTAGATAGATTTTTACTCCAAAAGCATTTTATTAAAATAAATTTGATAAAAAAACAAAACAAAAAAAACTCAGATTTAAATTAAAAAAATCAGATTTAACTAAAAAAAAAAATCGGATTTTAAAAAAAGATTTTTAAAAATAATCGATTTTTTATTTATCCACCCTGGATGGCAAACAAAACACCTGACGGGGTTAAACCCTCTCTTACTGTACAAATAAGGTGGTGTTAGTGAGCTCTTCTCCAGAGCATGTCATAGATGTTAGTAGTAAGGTGTGGTCATTTCGATCCTTTGCGGACTTTCGTAGAGACTTTGATCTCCCTTCCACGGCTTACTTTGAATATCTGCAGATACGCCACACCGCTGCGGCACAGTTTGGCCTCCGTAATATAGAGATTCAACCCTCCCCGCTTGAGCGTTTATTGACTGACCCATCCCACGCGAAACATGTTTCCACATACTACAAGTTTCTTCTTCATTCCACGACTATTAGGACTAGAATTACGGAAAGTAGGTGGCGCTCTGACATACCGGAGTTGACAGAGGATATCTGGCAGGAGGTTCTTCCTCTCCAGGTCTCTGCTGTTATATCTTCTCGAGACAAAGTCATAGAAAACAAACTATTATACAGGTCCTACTACACTCCTTGTTTAGTATATGTATTGCTTGAATAGACTGTCCTCTGCAATTTGTTCTAGATGTAACACGGCTGATGGCACATTTTTTCATATGATGTTGGAATGTCCACCGATTAGAAAATTTGGTCTGAAGTCACTGCCTTTGTTAGTTCAATTACTCAAATTACCCAATATCTGTAACCCCCTGAGATGCCTACTGGGATACATAGATGATGAAGGTCTATCTAAAAATGTACACATTTTTTACATATAGTCTTGTTTTATGCAAAAAAATCCATAACTATGCACCGGAAGTCCCAGGCTTCACCCACTATAACTTTTTGGCTTACTATTATTAACCAAGCGCTCCCACTGTACAAATTGCCATATGAAGCCAGGGGATGCCCATGCAACTTTGCTAAACTCTGGGATCCATGGGTCAATTCAGATTGTACTATACCACCTATTTCTTAAATTCATAGGATAGCGATGTAAATTGAGATCACATCCTTCCTTATGATTCTTTTTTTTTTTTTTTTACCGAATATCAGAATTCTACATGTCTGTTTTTTTATATTTCCTCATTTGCATTATGAATTTTAAATTATGACCTCCATGTTGAAATGTATATGTTGACTGCATATAATGTTAATGCAACTTATTGATGATTGAGCGCTATTTTCTCCAATATCAGTATATATGTATATGTGTACATGTTGTTTGTGTATAATAAAAATTACACCTTTAAAAAAAAAAGTGTGCTCATACAGCGTGGCTCCTACTGACTTTAGTTATTTCTCAGCAGGGCGGGTACGAGGATTATTTTGGCTTTCTGGTTTAGATTGTCAGTGCATAATAGCATCCCAGTCAGCTTTAGTAAGTTCGTTAAAATTGCTAATTGAAAACAGTGCCCTAAATTAGTAACATCTCTTGCCTCGTGCACACTGGACGTTTTTACAGCTGCTGTTTTTGGCTTCTGCCATTTTTTTTCTACAGCCAGTAAACTCCCCAGCATGTTATCCTATGTGTCCATGCACACATATGCCGCGTACACACGATCGTAATTTCCGACAACAAATGTTCGATGTGAGCTTTTGGTCGGATATTCCGACTGTGTGTAGGCTCCATTGGACATTTGCTGTCGGAATTTCAAAAACAAATGTTTGAGAGCTGGTTCTCAATTTTTCCGACAACAAAAGTTGTATCCAATTCCGACGCACAAAAATCCTACGCATGCTCGGAATCAATTTGACGCAAGCTCTGAATCATTGTACTTCATTTTTCTTGGCTCGTTGTAGTGTTGTACGCCTCCGCGTTCTTGACGTTCGGAATTTCCGAGCAACATTTGTGCGACCGTGTGTATGCAATACAAGTTTGAGCGAACATCCGTCGGAAAAAAATTTGCGGTTTAGTTGTTGGAAATTCCGATCGTGTGTACGCGGCATTAGGCTTTTATCAGCATTTTTTTGGCTGGGGCATTTTCTGGCTGGAAAAACCCCACCACTAATGGGTTTTGAGATTAGTTTTTGAGCTGAAAAAATGCTCTTTTATGCCGGGAAACGTGGTAAAACGCAGCTAACTAGCGTTTTTTTTTTGTGTTTTTGATCCCATAGCTTGTGTTTTCTTGGTAAAAACGCAAAACAATGTTAATTCAAAAAAACGCTAATGCAAAAAAGTGGAAAAATGCAGAAAAACTCATGCGGCAACACTACTGGTGTTTTTTTTATAACATCCAGTGTGCATGAGGCCTAATAAGCTCTCTATGGCCAGTTTAAGTGGCAGAGCTGGATTGCCATTAGGCATAGTGGGCACATGCCTAAAGGTGGCACAGCATGATTATTATTGGTAATGTATCTCTTTTCATTATTACATTATTAGGAATAGTTATCCCATATAAGGTTGTCTACACATTATTACAATATTCTAAACCAGTGATCTCCAAACTGCGGCCATGAGGCCTGGATGTGGACCTTTGCTTGCCTTTATCCAGCCTCTGAGCACTGTTACGCCAACTGATACAAACACTATTATGTGCAACTGACACCAACAATGAGGCACTATTTCTGCCACTGACACCAATAATGGGTCACCTTTTCCAATGATACCAGCGACGGGGTATGATCCCTCCCCCTAGTACCAAATGTGGTGATGTTAACTCCCACTGATGCCAGGAAAATTACCTCTCCCACTGACCACAGTCCACCTCCCCCTAAAGTCTGAAGGACAATAAACTGGTCCTTTGCTTAGAAAGTTTGGAGACCCCTGTTCAAAGCCAAGCTAGGACCAGTAAAACAAGGAAATATCCAGTTTTAAAGAGGTGATCCTAAAGCCTCGTACACACGGTCGGACTTCCATCGGACTTTTCCGTGTTTTTTTGTCTGAACGGAGTTGGACGGGCACACCCATAGCATACACACGCTCTGACTTTTCTGCGAACTTTCCCAAAACTTTTTGCAACATCACGTGGTTTTTATGCTCTTTTCTGCTCTTTACCGCCACCCTTTGGTCAACCTCTGCTATTGTTGTTGATTTTAACATTAGTTGTTTAGTCCATCGGACAAAAGTCCGATGGTTTCCTGTACACACGGTCGGACTTTGCTCCATCGG
This sequence comes from Rana muscosa, assembly GCA_029206835.1. Lineage (NCBI taxonomy): Eukaryota > Metazoa > Chordata > Amphibia > Anura > Ranidae > Rana > Rana muscosa. The sequence goes on along the minus strand of CM055116.1, from coordinate 103,627,562 downwards.
ACTTTTGTTGGGCAAAAGTTTGTCCGTTTGCAGACCCAGCTTTTGCCCGATGAAATCCAAAACCAAACGAAAAAAGATTGTCCGATGGAGCGTACACACGGTCGGATTGTTGGTCCAACTTGCTCAAAATGAAGTTTGTTGGCCAAAAGTCCGACCGTGTGTACGGGGCTTTAAGCTGGTCATGGGTTGATCAAAAATCAACTGGTTTAACAGGGATCTAGTGATCTTTAATCTAGTGATTGACTCCTCCCGTACAGGACTGTTGGTATATTTCTGCTCGATCAGCACTTTCAGCCAATTGAAGGAGTCCTGTTGCCAGAATAGATTAGCACAACAGGGAGGATTCCCCCATCCACCTCAAGTGTGTGGATGGGGGATACCATTGAATTTTATTTTTAAATCGGCAAGCTGGCTGATCAAAAAAAAACAAACAATGGCCAACTTAGAGATGGGTGCTAAGTTCTGTGCCTACAGGCTTCGTTGATGAAAATCCAGTCCTACTAAGGCCCCTTTCACACTGGGGCGGGAGGTGTGTCGATGGTAAAGCGCCGCTATTTTTATCAGCGCTTTACTGCCAATTTTGCGGTGCTATTCGGCCACTAGCGGGGCGGTTTTACCCCCCCGCTAGCGGCTGAAAAAGTGTTTAAAAACCATCGCAAAGCACCTCGCTTTGCCGACGGTATAGCCTCAGTGCCCCATTGATTTCAATGGGCAGGAGCGGTGGAGGAGCGTTATACACACCGCTCCTTCACCGCTCCAAAGATGCAGCTAGCAGGACTTTTTTTACCGTCTTGCTAGCGCACCGCTCTAGTGTGAAAGCCCTCGGGGCTTTCACACTGGAGACACAGCAGCGGCTGTTTAAGGTCGGTTTGCAGGCGCTATTTTTAGTGCAATAGCGCCTGCAAAACGACCCAGTGAGAAAGGGGTCTTAGTGAACAAGAGGTTCTGATCTGGAATTCTGGGAGCTAAGCCCTATAACCATCTACGCGGCTAGCTGATTTGGAAAATGGCACAAGAGGTTTGCTTGCCTCCACTGTCTGTCTGCTAATGCCATTGCTCAGCCACTGTCAGCCTGACATAGGAGCATACATAACTTGAGGGATTTGTATATATTTGCACTGTGGTTATATAGGAGGGGCTGGGAGCAGGGAAGGGAATATGTATCCTTTATTTATACTGCAAGCTGCACAAAATAAGGGGGTAGGTCATTTTGGTATTTTTTTACTTGAGACCTACCATGCTTTGTGAAAACTGAATAGTGTATGGCAAGATTATATAACTAGCGGTTCTCTTGGTTTCAGGAGCGATAGTGTTTGGAGAGCCCATTACCGCCAGTTTAGGGACAGACGGGACGCATTACTGGAGCAAAAACTGGGCAAAGGCTGCTGCATTCGTCACTTCTCCTCCTCTCAGTCCAGACCCAACCACACCAGATTATTTGACCACTATGTTGGCATGGTAAGACCTACACTTACAGTGAATATTCTCCACTGCAGTTGATTTTCTTACTTATTTTATTATATATATTTAAAATAAAAAAACTCATGACTATCTTGGCATCCGAAGAAAGATTTTACTCCCTGGCATCCTAAACAGTCAGTCTTGCATGGGCTGACATCTGCCACACTAAGCTGTACAATGGCAGCCCTGGAAGATATCCTTGGATTCAGAAACACTAATAGAGCCATAAATATCAGGGGCAAAGTGCAGGATGGGGGTTATCTGTTATGATTAGCACATTTTTTTAGAACTCCAATCAAAACTTTTTGTGTAGTTTTGGAGTGTGAAAGGCATAGAACCTCTGTTAGGCTTTTATTGCTGTCTTTGTCCCCATTGGGATAATTCTCCTTCACTTCCTGTGTTGTCACTGGCACAGAAACTAAGGAGAAATCTCTCCAGTGGGGACATCAAAACATCATAATACAAGACTATGAGTTGGCCAACTCATTAAAAACAATGCACTGCTTGTGTGGCTGATGTCTTATCTCAACAGTTAGGCTGGGTTCACACCAATGTGAATGGGGATTTCCCTGCATCCAATTTGCATAGCAGGAGACCGTGACTTGCTCTCTATGGATTCGGTTAACATATCTCCGGGGTGGCTGCGGAGCGCACTGTGCGTCTTTCTCTCCATTTCAGGGCCGAATTCAGGTACAGATTCGGCCCTGATTCGTCCCTGAAACGGAGAACAGGGACGCACTGCGTTCCTGTGCAATCTGCGGCTGGTTTAGGTGTAAACCGAGCCTTACTCTGTTAAAAGTGATAGAGCTCTTCAGAGGCTGTTGTTGGTGTCTAGAGGGAGCGATAACATTACCCTTTGATCATGTGATAGGGCATCATGGGAGGAGGGTGCCGTAATTTGAACGTGTAGGGATTGAGGAATGTGTAGTAGGGGAGTGGAGAGGTGAGTATCAGTGTGTTGGAAGGGTGGCTGTACACAGACGAAAAAACAGCAAAAAAAGTCTGGCGCCAGGAAACCAGGATACTACTAATAATGGGAATAATTGTCCTATGTGTGCCCAATAAGCCGCTATATGGATGAACACACCAGGAGAGGTGAGATCAAAATGTATATAGTCAGAGGCAACCATACAGAAAAGCCTTATTTGAGCCAGTCTTGTACGGACAAATAAACAGGCAAAAATCAATAAGAAGAACCATTTATCGATTTATTGTTGCCATAGATTGATTTATTTAAAAAACAATTAAATTCTCCTTTGCATAGATGGTAGACAGTCAGCTTGCTCAGCACTATAGTGGTACCTTATGGAGGTGGCCAATAGACCGGCTGGTTGAAGGCTTTGTTGCAGCGATGGAATCCTCATGTGTCCCCTTTGAAGTCCACACGGGCGGGGAGGAGGGAGAGAAAAAACCCAAATTCTGTATGGACCGGGAGACTCAGGTCAAGATGGGGAAAAGCGAGACGAAGGAGGCAAGGAGGAAACGTGCGTGGCTGTAGTCTTAACAACGCGTATCGAGCGTGTTCCTTCCTCAGGTGAGGAAGGGCCATGCCCGATACGCGTTGCCAAGACTACAGCCACGCACGTTTTTTCCTTGCCTCCTTCGGCTTGCTCTTCACCATCTTGACCTCCAAGCCTCGCTTCGAATCTGGTCTCCCTGAGCGCCTTTTACGTCACGCCCGGGAGTCCCACGTCTGTTGGTTCCCACTGGGGCTTGTTTTGATTGCCTCCTGGCTCCGTTTTCCATCTACGGCTGGCCGGCTGGGTTATCACTTACCGCTGGATAACAACAGGGTCTCGGTTGAGGCTGGACATCGTCTACCGGTCCATACAGAATTTGTTTTTTTTCTCTCCCTCCTCCCCGCCCGTGTGGACTTCAAAGGGGACACATGAGGATTCCATCGCTGCAGCAAACCCTTCAACCAGCTGGTCGATTGGCCACCTCCATAAGGTACCACTATAGTGCTGAGCAAGCTGACTGTTAACCATCTATGCAAAGGAGAATTTAATTGTTTTTTAAATAAATCAATTTATGGCAACATTAAATCGATAAATGGTTCTTCCTATTGATTTTTGCCTGTTTATTTGTCCACACAAGACTGGCTCAAATATCGCTTTTTTGTATGGTTGCCTCTGACTATGTACACAGACGAGGTCACTTTGCCCTCAATGACTATTGTCTATCTACGTTGGGGCAGAGAGTTTCCACTGAGTCACTGAGAGCTCTGTCTACTGCCTAAAGTCCAAATCCCTGTACTTAAAGCGGAACTTCAGTCATTTTTTCAACTTTCCATCTATTAAATCTTCTGCCCTTGTTGTTTTAACTTTGGATAGTAAAACATTTTTTTTTCTGCCAGTAAATACCTTATACAGCCCACTTCCTGTTTCTTGTCTGGTAATTAGCCTAGGCTTATGACATCATGCACAGCTCTCTCTCTCACTCTCCTGAGAGTTTTCCAGGAAGGGAGGGGGGGGCGAGTCATAAGAGGGCCAATGAAATCTGCAGAGCTAGAGGTGTGCCTCTGTGTGTCTGTGTAAATCCAGGAAGTGAGCAGGCAGCAGCTTCAGCTGCCCACAGTTAAAATGGCTACAGCCAGACTTAGTAGAGGGAGATTTCTGCAGCACATTTGGCAAGTACAGAATCACAGTATATATAAAATAATATGCAAAGTGGTTGGAAGGAAGCTTCAGAATGGCAAAGACGTTTTTATTACAAATTGTGTGAACAGACTGCAGTTCCTCTTTAAGCATGAAAAAAATTTGAAAATTAAAATAAAAAAAAATAGATAGGCTCTGCAATAATAAATCAAAATATGGGTTCACTGAATTAACAATAGACTTCCCCATTAAGTAACCATTCATAGTGCTCTATTCTACATGTGAAAGGTACTGAAAATGAGGTTGGTTCTGTATGTGGTTGTATTTACAGTACACTAATACAGAGCGTGGCATTTCTTGCAGTGGTGATCTCCAGGTGACGGGAAGCGGACATTGTTCTTACAGCACGGCACAGAAAGCCATAGGAAAAGATAACTTCACTTTAATTCCTGAAGGAGTGAATGGTATAGAGGAGAGACTGACCATCATATGGGATAAAGCCGTGGTAAGTAATAGCGCCATCTTACATTAGCTATTTATTAGCAGGAGCTACATGGCTTCTAGTGATAGAGACCAAACAGTGGACTAGTCATGTTTTTAAAGATGGTTTCCAGGCATTAAATATTTTTACATAATTACATTGGTACAGCTTGGACCAACATATCTATATATATACCATACCTGGCCGATGCCCCTGGGAGCTGGAAATCGCAGAAGGAGACACTACTTCTCCAGTGATCACCACCTGCTTCTGGGTCCTGTGCTGGGTGGCTTTCCTGATGCATTCTGACTATAGGGGGTCAGCTGCTTGGCATTTGCGCCATTCAGAGAATGCTTTGCATCTTCTTAACCACTTCAGCTCTGGAAGATTTAACCCCCCCCCCCCTTCATGACCAGGCCATTTTTTGTGATACCGCACTGCGTTAATTTAACTGACAATTACGCAGACGTGCCACGCTATATTGCAAAAAATGTTTGTCCTTTTTTTCCCCACAGAGTTTTCTTTTGGTGGTATTGGTGGTATTTGATCACCTCTGCGATTTTTATTTTTTGCGCTATAAACAAAAAAATAATAATATATATATTTTTTTTTTCTGCTATGAGACATACCCAATATAAAAAAATAAAAAATAAAATTTCTTCATCAATTTAAAATAAATCCCAAAAAGCTTATATTGATTGGTTTGCGCAAAAGTTATAGCATCTACAAACTATGGGATATATTTATGAAATTGTTATTTAATTATATTTACAGTGGAACCTTGGATTATGAGCATAATCCGTTCCAGGAGAATGCTCGTAATCCAAAGCACTTGCATATCAAAGCGAGTTTCCCCATAGAAGTCAATGGAAACTAAAATAATTTGTTCCGCATTGACTTCTATGGCATGCAATACCGCATGTGGCCAGAGGTGGGGGGGCGCCGGAGAGCCTCGGAAATACTGGGGACAGCTCGGCTGAACTCGGAAAGGCTCGGGAACGGAGTATTTCCGAGTATTTCCGAACGGCTCTGATCGGCTCCGGCGACTCCACCGCTGGTCAAATGCGGTACTGCACACCGCAGAGGCTTGAATCCTGCTCGTTTTGTGAGACAACACTCACAAACCGAGTCAGGATTTTAGAAAAAAAAATGCTCGTATTGCGAAACGCTCGTTAACCGCGTTACTTGCAATCTGAGATTTCACTGTATTTACTAGTAATGGCGGTTATCAGCGACTTATAGTGGGACTGCGATATTGCAGCGGACAAATCGGACTCCTAACTGACACTTTTTTGGGAACCATTTACACTAATACAGTGATCAGTGCTAAAAATATGCACTGTCACCGTACTAATGAAACTGGCTGGGAAGGAGTTAACATCAGGGGTGATCAAAGGGTTAACTGTGTGCCTAACCTGTGCTTACTCACTGTGGGGGAGGTGCCTTTACTAGGGGAAGGCTTCGATCCATGCCTTCCCTATTGACAGAATGGCAATCTGCCTTGTTTACATAGGCAGACTGCCGTTCTGCCTCTGTAACGAATGATCGGCAGGTGCTAGCAGGCATCGAGTCTGCGGTACCGGCTGATTGGCTCTCGCCGTTCGTAATCACAGCTTGAGCGAGCCTCAGGCTGTGTGCATTCATGCCCGCTACACGGAAATGCGGGATCACGTATTTATACGCGATTCTACGCACAGCGGCCGCCCTGTAGCAGTAAAACTAGCTGGGGGTATGAATAACTTTTCAAGGCACTGTAAATTCTGCACTTCAGAAAATCTGACGCCAACAGATAAACAGGAGGATTTGTTTCATCTCTGTGTGTCACCTTGGGTTAGCCCCTTCACTGGGTACATGTGAAGGTTTGCAACCACTTTAGGTCAATTTTGTTGCTTTGCCTTGCAAGAAAAGTGCAGATTCACTTTAAAATTCATTTTCAAATGTGTGCTCATTCTCAGACAGGCTAATTCAGCAGAATATTTTATAGGTCTTCATCGTTATGCCATGCTGCCTATTCAGGCAATATTTCAGCTAGACTGAGTTAACCATTTGTGAGCAAAGGACCTATTAGTGTTGTAGTACAATACACTGGAAGGGGTCAGATCTGTGGGATGGTGCAGGGGCTTTCCAGCTACATTTACTCCTGGTGGAAAAAAAAAACCCCAACAGTGAAACCTGAAGGTGCAGTTTCTTTATACCACACAGGAACCATTGAGATGTACATGTGTCCTGAACAGCTGGTCAGGGTAGATCACTTAGACTGGAAAAAATGCAGGGGAAAGGGAAGGGAATTGGGACATATAATGATTAGCTGGCTTACCCATCCATGGCATAAGACCGGCGATCTTGCTGACTGTAAGGTCTTAATATGGCCGTGGCTGCTGGGGTGAGAGGAAGTGTCCGAGCGGTGTAACTAACGTTGTGCTGCTGCTGGAAGCGGGGATCACTTTGGCTTGTGTAGAGCTGCTGTATAGACGGCGTCTCTCCGTCAGGTCACGTGTTGCCGCTATAGTGTGCGTAGCAGTAGACGTTTGCCTGGAGCCGACACGCTGTGTTGTCTAGAGCAGTAGAAGCCTGTGTACTTCCAAATTGAGCCTCTGGGGACCAAAACAGACCGTCCCTATCTGTCCTTAGTAGGATAGCAATATAATGGTGCGGAGGCAGTGGCGTCACTAGGGTTGGTGTCACCTGGTGCGGTATAACATGGTGTCACCCCCCCCCCCAATAATTTTTTTCACCCTAATAACACTGCATATATTGGCAACAGTAGTGCCGTTAATAACTATCAATCAACTAGCAAATTTGAATAACAAAATCATATGAAAATAATAGAAATCAAAGCTTAAACTGTTAAAGAACTGTATTTATTTTAACTTTAAACTTTACTGAATTAATAAATAAATAACACAAAAACAGGAACAAATATGAAAGCATTTAGTTAACATCTAAATCAAAACTTTGCTTTTCTAGCCTTGACAGCTGCAAAATTGTGAACAACATCATCAAAATCAATACATTTCGCTAGTTCACTTTCAACTGATAATATTGCAAGATCAGAAAGCCTTGCCTGTCCCATCGTTGAACGCAAATAGTTTTTTATCAGCTTCAACTTTGAAAAGCTCCTCTCACATGAAGCCACAGACACACAGATTATCAGAAATATTTTTAGACATAGTGAAAGGGTTGGAAGAGATTCAATGAAGTCCCATTCTGCTATGAAGGTCAAAACTTGTAAAGCCGACCAATCTTTGACTTCTTCTAGGTTGATCTTGGCTGCTTTGAGATGTCTCCTCAGTCTGGGTATTTCCATTAACAGCTCACTCTCAGATATTTCGTCATAAAAAGTGGTCAGTTTTGGAATGGACACCTTTAATGTTTCTTCAGTTTCATATATGAGACTCTTTGCTTGAACAGCCTCAAACATGGCTGCAACTTCCATGATGGCTCTTAATCTGATCTGGAGTTCAGAATGGAAGCGATCAATGCACTCAAGCATTGCCCTCTTGTTCTCGTCTTGTAGACTTATGCCTCCAGCATCACGTGCCTGTTCCCCTGCCATCCTCTTCTTAAACCTGGCTCTTCTCTCTACGGCAATTCCATATTCTTTAGATTTTAAATGTGCCTGCTTAATTGCATGTTCCACTAGGTGACTGCGCTCTTCAAACAGAAAAAGTCTTAGTGACTCTAGCTTTGTCACCACCTTGTCCAGACTTAAGCCTTTGGTCTGCAGGTACTGTTGTGTAACATCAACTTCTTGAAGTACATCACCCCAGAAGTATAGGTAGCACAAAAACGTAAAATCACAGACAGCAGGCAGTAGACATTCTGCTGCTCCTCTTGTGTCCATATTTTCAGAAGGATCACAAAGCGCTTCGATTGCAGACACAAACATATTCAATTTTTCTTTTACTGGCTTAACTGCAGCATGATGAGCACTCCAGCGTGTTGTTGATAATCTTTTCACTGACACTCCAGTGTGACACTACAGTGCAGTGTGATGATGTGACAGGCTGAGTCGCTCGCTGGCTCTGTAGGGTAGGGAGGAGGATTGGAATTTAGGAATAGGAAGAATAAGGAGCCGGAGGACACACACCAGGCGCGGCCGCGGCGCTGGAGGTGTTGTTCCAGGCTTCCAGCCCAGCGGGGTGAAATTAATCAATGAATGGGTCAGCTGTAAAAAAAAAAAAAAAAAAAAAAAAAAAAAAAAAAAAAAAGGGAGGGTGTCACCCCTCTAGCGGGTGTCACCCGGGGGCGGACCGCACCCCCCGCACCCCCCTAGCAACGCCTCTGTGCGGAGGTGCTCATTCAAAGGGAAAGGAGAGGAGCAAGCGGGGCTAGTCTGGACTCAAAACAACAGCGTCAGGACATGACGCGTTTCGTGACGAATATGTCACTTCATCTTGATGTTTTAATCCTTTCCAACAGTGCACTGTGCAAAGTTTTTTCCATGTCTATATTCTTTTATTCTAGTGTGTCACTATACGTGAGAAACCTTTTCTCCTTTATGTTTCCATGTATATTATTAGGATGATATGTGTTCAATTAGCATTCAACAATAAAGTCTTTTCTATTTTTTCAAATACCAATTGAATAGTGGTTGATTCACCGTATAACCGTCTTATTGGGCCCTGTCCCAATTCCCTTCCCTTTCCCCTGCATTTTTTCCAGTTGATATTTGGTTAGGAGGATCCCGTCCTTTAATCAGACGCATCTATCCTTTGGTATTAATTATTCAATTTGGCTCTATGTGAATCAGGCATACCCCTCTTTCCCCCTTTTTTTATATAGATCACTTAGACCCCTTTCACACTGGGGCGGTTTGCAGGCGCTATTGCGCTAAAAATAGCACCTGCAAACCGACCTGAAACAGCGGCTGCTGTTTCTCTAGTGTGAAAGCCCCGAGGGCTTTCACACTAGAGCGATGCGCTAGCAGGACCGCTCCAAAAGTCCTGCTAGCCGCATCTTTGGAGCGGTGAAGGAGCGGTGAGTTTACCGCTCCTCCACCGCTCCTGCCTATTGAAAGCAATGGGGCACCGCGGCTATACCGCCGGCAATGCACCTCTGCAGAGGCGCATTGCCGGCGGTATTAACCCTTTTTCAAACGCTAGCGGGGGGTAAAACCGCACCGCTAGCGGCTGAATACCGCCGCGAATCCAACGGTAAAGCACCGCTAAAAATAGCAACACTTTACCGCCACCGCACCTCCCGCCCAGTGTGAAAGGGGCCTTAGATCCAGGCTGTGCTATGCACCAAGCACCTACAGAAAAGAGGATGTAGCCCCACATGGAGGCAGAATCGTCCAATGAATACAGAAAGCTGCAATCTGGCTTAATACTGCACTTCAGAGGATGTTTTATTAGATAGACTCTTCTGATATTAAAGCAGGTCTTCAGTCATTTTTTCATCTTTCCATCTATTAAATCTTCTGCCCTTGTTGTTTTAACTTTGGATAGTAAAACATTATTTATTTTTCTGCCAGTAAATACCTTATACAGCCCACTTCCTGTTTCTTGTCTGGAAAACAAGCCTAGGCTCATGGGCGTCCGCTCCATAGGGCAAGGGGGGTCGATTGCCCCCCCTGGAAGTCAGAGTGAAGACACACTTGCTCCCTGTGTTGCAATGGCCTCCGCGGAAGCCATGGACTTTTTTTTCTAAGTCTGCAGACTGCTGCTGGCCTGGGGGCTGGGGCTTCTCTCAGTCTTTTCTGACTATCCATCCCTCCCTCCTCATCCCCGGCCTGAGCACCGGATTGGCTCTGCCGCTCGAGCCTCTGCTTAACATCACCGTGACCCTGACCCAGCTGTTCCGTGATTGGCTGCTGCCTTAGCCTGCCTGTATAAATGAGCCTTTGCCATTTCGGGCCAGCGCGGCGCCGGCTCCTCCCACAGGTGCGTGGCGTGCAGTGGCCGAGACGAGACTGAATACGCTGCCAGTGCCTTCTCTATCACTGAAGAACTACAGGTAACAGCAGTGCCTGTGCCACGACACCACTGTGTACATCTTTTTTTATTGCAATGTATTGCAATACATCTGTGGTGTGAGCGTCGATATTTTAATCTTGATGAAAAGAACCTATACATACAGTATAGGCTATTTTCATCAAGATCAAAATATGGCCACAACAGATGTATTGCAATACATTGCAATATAGAAAGATGTACATTCTCTAGGCTATGTTTATATGGGCATTGAGTGAAGCGGAATTATCCTCAAGAATGATGCCCCCCCCCTGAAAAAAGTTCAGCGGACACCCATGCCTAGGCTTATGACATCATTCAGAGCTCTCTCTCTCTCACTCTCGTGAGTTTGCCAGGAAGGGAGGAGGGATGAGCCATAAGAGGGCCAATGAGAGCTGCAGGTGTGCCTCTGTGTGTTTGTGTAAATCCAGTGAACAGGCAGCAGCTTCAGCGGCCCACATTTAAAATTCGCAACCAGACTCAGTGGAGGGAGATTTCTGCAGCATATTTGGCAAGTACAGAATCACAGTATATATAAAATATGCAAAGTGGTTGGAAGGAAGCTTCAGAAAGGCAAAGATGTTTTTATTACAAATTATGAGAGCAGACTGCAGTTCCTCTTTAACATATTGTGCATTTCTTTCTCGTACATCACGGGACACAGAGCGACATAGTCATTACTAATGGGTTATATAGTTACCGTCAGGTGCTGGCACTGGCAACTTCCAAAACCGGAAGTACCCTCCCCTATATAAGCCCCTCCCATCCGGGAGCACCTCAGTTTTTTGCCAGTGTCTAAGGTGTTGGCTAAGAAGAAACATGTGTTTTTCACTGAGCTTGCGTACAGGTTCTTTTGGGCCTCAGTAAGCTATTCCGGATCCGACCAAAAAAGCTTCATAGCTAAACGGTCGGTACCCGGGCCTTGCAGAGAAGAGCAAGGTTCTGCCTGTAATGCTTCTCTTAGGAGAGCTGGACCCTGGGATCCAGAGCGCTGGTCATACCCACGACCAAGATGTTTTCTGTGCAGGGTGCTATACAGGTCCAGGGGAGTGGAATCCTTGGGAACCCGGTCCCTGAAGGTTTGATTACAATGCCTGCCGTGATAGGTGAAGTTTGGGCTTTTGTGGACCAAACAAAGTCCTGCGGCGGGGAACAGGTAAGGGGGGGCCCCCAGGAACTTGGTTCTATTGGGGGACCCCCAAGCCTAATTTGTCTTTCTGTCTGTTACCTAACGGTATTCCCGCTAATATCTGTGCATGCCTGTAACTACTAAAAAAAAAATGTAATAATTTTTAATGGTGGTCAAAAAAAAAAAAAAGAATGTTTTTTTATATATGTTTAGTATATTAAACTGCGGTACCTGTGTTTGTCCACTAGAGGCCGCTGTGGAATGTTTTTCTTGTCATATGGACTAGTTTCTTCTCAGAGAGCAAAGTCCAGGCAGCTGGTGAGTTCTCCTACAGGAAACTGTTTCCTCTGCCATGTTGCAGTGTTCGTCTATCCCCCGGCCTGCGGCAAAGGGGGCCCTGGCTCCTGTCCCTGGTTTCCATGTTTGAAAATTAGCGCCGAGGCGCACGTGGCCGCGCGCGTGCGCGTGCACGCGCCTCTATATATAGAGGTGGCCGGAAAAAGGGGCGGGGCCTGGGGGATGACGCTCTGTGCGCGCCGCAGCGCTTCTGCGCATGTGCGGGCATCCCAGCAGGTTTTTAAAAAGCCACATTATTGCAGTAAGCTGGCTATGAAGTACAGAGACAGAGCTGGCAACATTTAAAGGCATACAGCAAGCGGTTGATACAGGCATCCCCTAGAAAGGCACATTAGTAGACACCAACTGTTTATTATAGCAGCATTTATGCTAGACTATTATCAGTAACTGGTGTATTTTCGGCTGGAATACCTCAGCTTTGTGGCTTAGGAATATGCCGTCTAAAAACTCCGGGACTAGAAATTCCAGGAGGAATAGGGGGTCTCCATCGGGCTCTGAGGATCTTGGGCATGCTTTGGCTGCACCAGTCTCCCCTGAAGAATCAGAGGTTAGTGACCGTAGGGCACCCCCAGGAGTACCTGGTACTGTGGCTGTCCCCAGTTCACCTGCTCCTGTGTATGTAACAGAGGAGGTTTTTTCCTCAGCTCTGGGAGGGCTGGAAGAGAGATTGTCAGCACTAATTGCTGCTTCCCTGTCACAGGAGAAAAGCGCTCGATCTCCGTCTCCTCCCTCAGAGTGCCTGTTAACAGAGCAACAGTCCCATACAGAGAACGACCTACCTGAGGGGGATCAGGATGAGGTTGATTCAGTTGTAGAGGAATCAACAGTGGAGGAGCCGTTCTCAGCATCACATGCTGAGAGGTTATGGGTGCAGTCCCTGACTAATATGGTCCGATCAGCATTTAAAATGCCACTTGCGGAGCCATCCTCCTCTTCTGTCTCCTCGTTGGGGTCGCTAAAAGCTCCCCAGACTGTTTGTTCTTTTCCGATCCATCCTTTACTGGAGGGGCTCATTTACCAGGATTGGGAGCATCCTGACAAAATATTTACTCCCCCCAAGAGATTTCCGGTGGTCTATCCTATGGAGGATAAGTTCGTCAGAAAATGGAAGGTCCCTACAGTGGACGCAGCCATCTCTTGTGTGAATAAATCACTGACATGTCCGGTGGAAAATGTCCAAATGTTCAAGGACCCAATAGATAAAAAATTGGAGTCCTTATTGAAATCTGCTTTTTCTACAGCAGGATTGGTGACACAACCAGCAGTGGCAGCTATAGGGGTCTGCCAAGCAGTGAAGGATCAGTTGAAACAGGTCTTAAGGGACGTGCCAGATCAGCAGGCTCTTGCTCTAGCTGATCTACCTAGAGCCTTATGCTTTGCGGTGGACGCTATAAAGGATTCAATCCATCAGGCCTCCCGCCTTACGCTGTCTGTAGTACATATGCGCAGGCTTCTATGGCTCAAAAACTGGTCTGCTGAAGCTCCCTGTAAAAAATTGCTGGTCAGCTTCCCATTTCATGGGGAGCGCTTATTCGGGGAAGACCTGGACAAGTATATCCAGAGAATTTCCAGCGGTAAAAGTACACTCTTGCCGGTCAAAAATAGAGTTAGAGGTCCCTCTTTTAAGAGGCCGGCTTCTCCAGTCCCTAGGACATCGGCTGTGAAACAGTTCCGACGGCCTCCCCGGTCAAATCCCGGAGGTAAAAATCAGGGACAGTTGCAGGGTAACAAGAAGCCCTGGAGCAGGAGAGGTACAAAACCTCCCCCAAAGTCAAATGCATGAAGGGTTGCCCCCACCCAATCGGGTGGGGGGAAGACTTCAGTTGTTCACAGAAACCTGGCGGGACACGATCCGAGACAGATGGGTGCTCTCCGCAGTAAATCTGGGATAAAATTGGAGTTAAAAAACTCCCCTCCTTCCCGCTTTATAAGGTCGAACGTGCCAAGGGATCCCCAGAAGAGAGGATCCCTCCTGTTGGCACTGGAACAATTATTGCTTCAAGCAGTAATTATAGAGGTCCCCCTGGAAGAATGGGGGTTCGGGTTTTACTCAAACCTCTTTACAGTTCCGAAGCCAAACGGGGACGTGAGGCCCATATTAAATCTAAAAGGGCTAAACAAATTCCTACATATCAGGACTTTCCGGATGGAGTCGATCCGATCGGTAGCCACTGCCCTACAAGGGGAGGAATGGTTAGCCTCGATCGACATCAAAGATGCGTATTTGCACATCCCCATCTTTCCAGCCCACCAAAAATTTCTACGCTTTGCGATAGAAGGGCGCCATTTTCAGTTCAGAGCCTTACCCTTCGGTCTGGCCACAGCACCAAGAGTGTTCACAAAAATTCTGGCCCCATTATTGGCCAATCTAAGAACACGAGGTGTAACGATAATGGCATATCTAGACGACTTGTTGCTGATAGACCACTCAGTGGAAAAACTAGAAGTGGTTGTTCACGAGACAATCAAGTATCTGGAATATCACGGTTGGATTATCAACCGAGACAAGTCAGCCCTAAAACCAGTCAAAAGTCTGGAATACTTGGGGCTAAGGCTGGATTCAGACCAGAGAAAAATTTTCTTGCCTCGAGAAAAGGGGTCGTCTTTGAGAGATTTGATCCACTTAGTGGGTTCAAAAAGACAGCCATCCATACGCCTGTGCATGAGGCTGCTGGGAAAAATGGTGGCATCATTCGAAGCAGTACCCTACGGTCAATTCCATTCAAGGAAGTTGCAAAGGGCCATACTGTCAGCCTGGAACAAAAAAATTCAGGCTCTGGACGTACCAATGTCCTTGTCCCCTTCCGTTCGCAGAAGCCTCCGTTGGTGGTTGGTTCCCCGGAATCTGGAAAGAGGGAAATCCTTCAGTCCGATTTCTTGGAAGGTGGTCACTACAGATGCCAGCCTTTTAGGCTGGGGAGCAGTACTGGAGCAATGGTCTCTCCAGGGCAGATGGTCGGATGCGGAAAAGGCCCTGCCCATCAATCTCTTAGAGATACGAGCAGCCCGGTATGCCCTAGTAGCATGGACATCCAAACTCCAAGGGTCCCCTGTCAGAGTTCAGTCAGACAATGCCACAGCAGTGGCATATATCAATCGTCAGGGGGGCACCAGGAGTCGTGCAGCCCAAAGGGAAGTAAATTACATCCTGAGATGGGCAGAAAGATATGTCCCAGCCATATCTGCGGTATGCCCAGGGGAATGGTCCCTTCATCCCGAGGTTTTCCGGACAATATGTCAGCGGTGGGGAACACCGGATGTAGATCTGCTAGCATCCAGGTTCAACACGAAAGTGGACAGGTTTGTCTCTTGGACAAGGGATCCCCTAGCGTGCGGCTCGGATGCCCTAGTGTTCCCTTGGGATCAGTTCAAGCTGATATATGCATTCCCACCGCCACAATTGTTACCTCGATTACTCCGCAGAATCAGGGTAGAAAAGAAACCAGTGATTCTGGTGGCTCCAGCGTGGCCCCGAAGAGCATGGTACGCGGAGATTGTAAAAATGTCTGTGGGGAGTCCTTGGACCCTCCCACATCGTCCGGACCTGCTTTCGCAGGGACCGATATACCACCCTTCCTTACCAGCCCTAGGTTTGACGGCCTGGCTATTGAAGCCCACATTCTAAAAAGGAGAGGGCTCTCTAATGCTGTGGTGTCTACCATGATCAATGCCAGGAAACCGGTATCCAGGCAGATCTACTATAGAATCTGGAAGGCGTACATCGCCTAGTGTGAGGCCAGGAAATGGCATCCACGTAAATACGTAATAGGTAGAATTCTGGACTTCCTACAATGGGCTGTAGATAGGAAGCTTGCCTTGAGTACTATCAAAGGTCAGATTTCGGCCTTGTCAATATTTTTTCAAAGGCCCTTGGCTTCGCATTCACTAGTCAAAGCCTTTATACAAGGAGTGATGCGTATTAGTCCTCCGGTTAATATTCCCATATGTCCATGGGATCTAAACTTGGTTCTGTCGGTTCTACAGAAACAACCATTTGAACCATTACAGCATATTTCCTTAGTGCTTCTCACCAGGAAATTGATTTTTCTAGTAGCCATTTGTTCGGCTAAAAGAGTATCGGAATTAGCAGCTATGTCCTGTAAGGAGCCATATCTGGTTATCCATAAGGACAGAGTAGTGTTACGTCCTCATCCAGCCTTTCTTCCTAAGGTGGTATCGAGTTTTCATTTGAACCAAGATGTGGTTCTTCCTTCTTTTTTCCCCAAGCCTACTTCGGTAGAGGAAAAGTTATTGCATTCTTTGGATGTAGTAAGAGCAGTTAAAGCTTATCTAAAAGCCACTGCTCAGATTCGCAGAACGGATACTTTGTTTATTCTGCCGGAAGGCCCCAGAAAGGGTCAGGCAGCGTCAAAATCTACTTTAGCCAAGTGGATTCGACAGGTCATAATACAAGCCTATAGCTTGAGAAGTAGACCGCCTCCGTTCAAAGTTAGGGCGCACTCCACGAGAGCAGTTGGAACTTCATGGGCAGTGCATCACCAGGCCTCCCTGGCTCAAGTCTGTAAGGCCGCAACATGGTCTTCAGTACACACGGTTACTAGGTTCTACCAGGTGGACGTTAGAAGTCAGGAGGATGTCGCCTTTGGGCGCAGTGTGTTGCAGGCCGCAAAAGATCCTCATGTCTGATAGCGCTCAGCTTATATATGGTGTATCCCCCCCCCTCATTTGGCATTGCTTTAGGACATCCCATTAGTAATGACTATGTCGCTCTGTGTCCCGTGATGTACGAGAAAGAAAATAGGATTTTTATAACAGCTTACCTGTAAAATCCTTTTCTTGGAGTACATCACGGGACACAGAGCTCCCGCCCCTCTTTGGGGACACTTATTGCTTTGCTACAAAACTGAGGTGCTCCCGGATGGGAGGGGCTTATATAGGGGAGGGTACTTCCGGTTTTGGAAGTTGCCAGTGCCAGCACCTGACGGTAACTATATAACCCATTAGTAATGACTATGTCGCTCTGTGTCCCGTGATGTACTCCAAGAAAAGGATTTTACAGGTAAGCTGTTATAAAAATCCTATTTTTACAGGCTACTGGGAAAATGGATGAAAATCAGTTTGTAGCAGTTACTAGCACAAATGCAGCCAAAATCTTCAACCTCTACCCAAGAAAAGGGCGAATCGCAGTTGGATCAGATGCCGATGTTGTTATCTGGGATCCTGACAAGATGAAGACAATATCTGCAAAAAGTCATAAATCTGTAAGTCCCAATTTACTGCTGTATTCTAACAATGTGATGGCCCATAATGTACAATACAATTGTGAACAAGGACTCGCCTGTGATGGATGAACACAATTGATAATAAATTGTGTAAGGCGTATAGTGTACTGACAGATGTGGATCAGCAGGCAGATCTGAGTATAGTTTTGGGTGAAAATAAGCTCCACCTGTCTCAAAGCTCTTCACGATTCTAGGCAAGCTCTTATTGAAGAATGCATATAATTGGGGTGCAGTGTAGGTCTACGGTAGACGTTTTCACAGTGGTGGCTGGGAGAAACATGGGTTTAGTCTATATTAAAAGACCATCCTTATGTGTGTGTAACTAGAAGAACGTACTACAGGCAATAAACACATTGGTTGTATTATACATTTTAATGTCAAGAGCCCATACTGTACATTTCCCATAGTATTCTTAAAAGTGTAAAGCCTCGTACACACGACCGAGTTTCTCGGCAAGAAACGACAAGAAAACTGCTGGGAGAGCTTTCTTGCCGAGAAAACCGTTCGTGTGTTTGGTTTCTCGTCGAGAAAACTGGCTAGAATCTCGACGAGAAAAATAGAGAACCTGCTCTCTATTTTCTCGTTGAGATTCTCGTCGGCCTGTTTCTCGACGAGAAAAGTGTGTGTGTGTGTACACTTACCTGTCGCCGTGAAAACACGCGCATGCTCAAAATGACTTTGACGCATGCGCGGTAGCTTCCTAGGCATAGGTAGGGTGTAGCAAGATGGCGGCGACGGCATTGAATGTGACGAGCGCACGCTCGTCGTAGTCGATGACGTCACCGCGTTCGTTCCATTCAAAAGAACGGCGGTTCTTTGAATGGATCGTGTGTACACTCGGCCAGGACAAGATTCTTGTCCAAGAATCTCGTCAGGAAAAACGATGAGTTTTTTCCTGACGAGATTCTCGGCCGTGTGTACGAGGCTTAAAAGTGTGAGCAACAAGTTTTGAGGAATAGAACATTCTCCGGCGTGCACAAACTTTTGATTGGCTCAGAATGGTCACATGCAGATTAGTGTACTAGCTCTTACCATGTTACAGGGGAGAGGGAACATTTTCTAGCTGAGATCTTTAATATAGGGGCTGTAAATATTTTACACATTGTAGTTCAGGGTTTATACAAGTCAAAGAATGAAACATTCATTATCAATGTACAGCTGTGGCCAAAAGTTTTGAGAATGACACACATATTAATTTTCACAAAGTCTGCTGCTTCAGTGTTTTTAGATCTTTTTGTCAGATGTTACTATGGTATACTGAGTTATAATTACAAGCATTTCATAAGTGTCAAAGACTTTTATTGACAATTACATTATGTTTGTGCAGAGAGTCAATATTTTAAGTGTTGATCCTTCTTTTTCAAGACCTCTACAGTTTGCCCTGGCATGCTGTCAATCAACTTCTGGGCCACATCCTGACTAATAGAAGCCCATTCTTGCATAATAAATGCTTGGAGTTTGTCAGAATTTGTGTTTTTTTTTGTTCACCTGCCTATTGAGGATTGCCCACAAGTTCTCAATGGGATTAAGGTCTGAGGAGTTTCCTGGCCATGGACCCAAAATTTTGATGTTTTGTTCCCCAAACCACTTAGTTGTCACTTTTTTTTTTTTTTTTTTAATTCTTTTTATTGGTTTTGAATACAATACAGTACAATACAACAACACACAAAGACACACATCTTACATAGAAAAATATCCGGGTAGGCAACTTACCCACCCGGCATTTGCCATGCTTGGCTTTACTTACTCAGACTAACATAGTCTTCCTAATCTTCCTAAATCTGTATCTATAACCCCCCCCACCCCCCCTCCCATCTTGACCAAAGCCCGGCAGTCGAGCAATTTAATCATTAAACCTAAGAAATAAAATAAAAATTTAAAGAATAGCCAGTATCTGTACCAAGTTCCACTCATTTCAACAAATAAAATAGCAAATTATGCTTTATCCCCCCTCCATACCCATTACACATTAGCAGTTGACATTGACATACTACTCATTAATACTCACAATTATGTCTTATGCAGTACTTTCGGCCAATTGTGAAAACGTAATTATAATGAACTCCATACAACCCACGAACCTATATCATTAATCAACCCACCGTTGCCGATGAGTCTAACCAAGCCCGCCAGATCTTCATAAACTTTTTTGCACAACCCCTAGTTTTGTAAGTGGCGTTATATAAATGGATAACGGAATTGACAAGGCCTTTCCAGAATGAGATAGTAGTGGCGCTAGGGTTCTTCCATTTTAATAAAATGGCCTTCCTACCATAAAATAACCCAATATTTAGCAAAGTTCGGAGAGCCAAAGACGGAACCACCTCCTCCACCAACCCCAGGAGACAAACCCTGGGTGACAGAGGAACCGGGACACTGAGCACCTCCGACAGGCATCCCACCACCCCAGCCCAGAAAACCTGAACCAAAGGGCAGGTCCAAAAAATGTGTTCCGAGTCCGCCGGAGTGTGCGGACACCGCCAGCATTGACCACTAGAGGACGGATAGATGCGAGTAAGTCTAGCCGGGGTGAGGTACACTCTATGTAAGAATTTGAATTGAATTAGACGGTCCCTAGCCGAAACCAAGTGCCTGAAAGGATGGTCCCACATCTTTTCCCAATCCTCCCCTTGTATTTCCGGAATTTCTCTTCCCCACCTCTCCCTACACCTAGTGACCCCCAGGGGCGATTTAGTAAACAAGGATTTATACACCCTTGATAGGGGTTTGGTCAGGTCCTCATCTTTTAGAAGGGTTTCTAGCGCTGATGGAAGTAACTCAATTCTCCGGCCATCAAACTGCGCCTGAAAAGCATGGCGCAGTTGTAAATAGCGGAAGAAGAATGAATTTGGCAGGTCATGTCTATCCTTTAATTGGTCAAACGAAATAAGTTCACCTTCCCTAGTGACATCCTCCAGTAGTTTAACCCCCCTGCATGCCCATATCATAGGGTCAGGAAGCGAGCAAAAGTCTGGAAGGTTCGGGTTCAGCCACAATGGGGCCGAGGGTGACACTCCTGTATATGACGGGGACATTAGGAGGGTAGTAGCCCCCCATGCCCTAACGGTGGCCTTCATTGAGACTGTTAGAGGTAGACTAGACCTAGGACCCCTATAGAGAGCCAACCTCAGGCTCTCATATGATCCCAAATGTGCCGCTTCCAAGACTGTGGCAGCATCTCCCTCGTCCGCCAACAGCCAGCGCCTGGCAAACACCATCTGGCCGGCCAGATAATATTTCTGCCAGTCTGGAAGTGCCAACCCTCCCTGCCCCCATGGCTCCTGCAGGACTGCTATACTGATACGAGGTGATTGCGGGGACCACATAAAGGATCCCACTATTCCATTTAATGTAGTAAAAAAATGTTTGGGGATCCAAACTGGGGAGTGACGCAGGAAATATAGAATCACTGGGAGAAATTTCATTTTAATAAGACTAATTCGTCCAATCAACGAGAGAGGGAGCTTCCGCCATACCTGTGTCTTTTGTTTGAGACTTGACACCAGTGGAAGAAGGTTAAGGGTCATGTAATCTTTAATTTCTGCAGTGACCCTGACACCTAAATAGGTGATAGAGGTCACCCACTGCAGTGGCAACTCATTATCCCTTAATGACTGAGCTACCGGACCCAGCGGCAGAATGGAGGACTTGCCCCAGTTCACCCGTAGGCCCGAAAAGGAGGCAAATTGATTCATAATTTGTAAGGCGGCTTTGAGAGAAGGTCCCGGGTCCCTGAGGAACAGTAGCAAGTCATCTGCGTAGAGGGCCACACATTCCCTAATGGAGCCGACCTGTATACCCCCCACTCCATTGGATTGTCTAAGAGCTCTGGCAATGGGCTCCATCATCAGCGCGAAAATAAACGGTGATAGCGGACACCCCTGTCTGGTACCCCTGCTCAAGGGAAAAAACTCGGAGACTGTTGCACCCAGCCGAATCGCCGTCCGAGGATCCTTATATAGCATAGTGATCCACCGACGGAAACCAGGTCCGAACCCCATTACCTCCAACACCCTGTGCATATAGTCCCAATCCACGGAGTCGAAAGCCTTTTCTATATCGATCGTAACAATTACTTTGGCAGGGGCATCCGTTGCATCAATTTGGAGATGTGTAAACAATCTCCTCAGATTGGTGTCTGTGGACATGCCCGGGATAAACCCTGTTTGGTCAATGTCTACCAGGGTTGAAATAACCCCGGCCAACCTTGACGCCAGCACCTTTGCAAGGATCTTCAGATCCGCATTCAAAAGTGCTATGGGGCGATATGACGAGCATTCCAGGGGATCCTTCCCCGGCTTCAAGAGGAGGACCATGGAAGCCTCCATCATCGAGGCCGGTAAGGCCCCATGTTACTTAGTTGTCACTTTTGCCTTATGGCAAGGTTCTTGTCATGCTAGAAAAGGCATTGTTCGTCACCAAACTGTTCTTGGATGGTTGGGAGAAGTTGCTCCCAGAGGATGTTTTTGGACCATTCTTTATTCTTGGCTGTGTTCTTAGGCAAAATTGTGAATGAGCCCCCCACTCCCTTGGCTGAGAAGCAACCCCACACATGAATGGTCTCAGGATGATTTACTGTTGGCATGACACAGGACTGATGGTAGTGCTCACCTTTTCTTCTCTGGACAAGGTTTTTTCCAGATGCCCAAAACAATCAGAAAAGGGTTTCTTTAGAGAAAATGACTTTACCCCAGTCCTCAGCAGTCCAATCCCTGTACCTTTTGCAGAATATCAGTCTGTCCCGGATGTATTACCTGGAGAGAAGTGGCTTCTTTGCTGCGCTTCTTGACAACAGGCCATCCTCCAAAAGTATTCACCTCTCTGTGCGTGAAGATGTACTCACATCTGCCTGCTGCAATTCCTGTACAAGCTCTGCACTGGTGGTGCCCCGATCCTGCAGCTGAATCAACTGTAGGAGACGGTCCTGGCCCTTGCTGGAATTTCTTGGGCATCCTGAAAGTCTTCTTCACAAATGCAGTGGAAATGTGTTTTTTTATGGGATTAAGTTCATTTTCATGGCAAAGAGGGACTTTGCGATTAATTGCAAATCATCTGATCAATTTTGATAACATTCTGGAGTATAAAAAATTAATATTTGTGTCATTCTCAAAACTTTTGGATATGGCTGTACAGTAAACCCCCCTCCATTGCGGGGGTTACGTTCCAGACCCACCCGCAATAAGTGAAAATCCGCGAAATAGAAATACCCTATTTAAATACACACTAGGCATGTTTTTATAACTTTCACTGTACTTTAAAAGCATTTTAAGGTCTTTAAACACACTTTTAAAACAAAAGAAACACATTTAAACACATAAAAGATACTAAGAGACATAGCAAGAGCAATGGAAAACACAAAAATATTTAATTAATAATGATTTAATCAATAAAATAATGTTAATAGGTCTTACAGAAAAAAACGCAATATACCGGGACCGCGAAAACTGAACCGCGATATAACGGGGGTTTACTGTATATCTAAAGCCAAGACATATTTATTCATTTTGGTTTGAAGGGATAAGGCCTGGTTCACACTGGTACGACAAACGCTCCGACATTGGGAGCTCATGACGCATGACGTGTGAAAATCAATGTTTCCCTATGGGAGCCGTCTTAACTGGTCCGACACATGTCGGTCCGACTTTGAAAATGCTCCCTGTACTACTTTGGTCTGACTTTGATCCTACTTCAGCCCATTGACTATCATTGAAGTCGGATCAAAGTCGGAACGCCGTCTTGCATGATCCGACTTTGGCATGCGACTTGTGCTCTGCTGATCTTGAGGGGGAACTCCACGCCAAACTTTAAATAAAAAAAAAAACAGCATGGGTTCCCCCTCCAAGAGCATACCAGGCCCTTCGGTCTGGTATGGCTATTGAGGGAAACCCCCTACGGTGAAAAAACGGCGTGGGGGTCCCCCCAAAATCCATACCAGACCATGCAGCCTGGCCGGTCAGGAAAGGGGGTGGGGACGAGCGAGCGTCAACCCCCGAGTACCCCCGACAACCAATGGCCAGGGTTGTCGGGAAGAGGCCCTTGTCCTCATCAACATGGGGACATGGTGCTTTGGGGTGGGGGGGGGCGCAGGGCGCCCCCCCTGCCCCAAGACACACACCCCGCCCATGTTGAGGGCATGCGGCCTGGTACAGTTCAGGAGGGAGGGGGGCGCTCGCTCATCCCCACCCCCTTTCCTGACCGGCCAGGCTGAGTTCTCGGATAAGGATCTGGTATGGATTTTGGGGGGACCCCCACGCCGTTTTTTCGGCGTAGGGTATTCCCCTCAATATCCATACCAGACCGAAGGGCCTGGCATTCTCTTGGAGGGGGAACCCATGCCGGTTTTTTATTTAAAATTTGGCGTGGAGGTTCCTCTCAAGATTTGTACCAAACACAGTGCTTGGTATTGGCGGGGATCCAAGTCGGATCCCCGTTCACTGAAAGTCGGACGTATGTCGGCATCGAGTTGCAGGGCAAAGTCGGATCCAAAGTAGGACGAGTGTCGTGTTGCACTAGTGTGAACCCAGCCTAAAACCCACAGTTGATTTGCCATCTGTGTCCCATTGGTGGGATTTCAGTTCATGTCCTTTACAACAGGAAGTGAGAAGAAATCTCTCCAAAGTTAGTAAAATCCTCTTAGAGAGGCGTCACCGAACTATGTGTCCCTATTGAAAGATTCCCTCTCTACTTCTGTTCTGGTGGCTCATAATTTTTGATTTTACAAGACAATAGCTGTAAATAGATCTCTGAAGGAATAAAGTTGATAATGAACCATTGCTATCATTGCTAGGCCGTGGAATATAACATCTTTGAAGGGATGGAGTGTCATGGTGCCCCTTTGGTGGTCATCAGCCAAGGAAAAATCGTGTTTGAAGATGGCAACCTACATGCTACCCAAGGCATGGGCCGATTTATACCTCGCAAGCCTTTCCCAGAATACATCTACCAACGTATTAGGACAAGGAACAAGGTGAGCATATTATGTATACAGTAAGGATTCTGTTAACACCTTCTTGTTTTTAAAGAACACATATACTCTAAAAAGGGTAGTGCAATAGAAGATGATATTTCTTCCTCTGTCATTACATTTGTGGTGCTAATATTCTGTTATAGTAAAAACCTTGCAGCTGGGATATTGGAAACAGGTGATCAGATTTTTGCATGATGAAATGGGTTCCCCGTTGACTGTATGCCCGAAACAGTGTTTGCTGGGGTTACTACCCGATCAGGAACAGTACAGGCTTCATCACATCTTCCTACAGGAAACATTGTTTACGGCCAGACTACTTATAGCAAGGTGGTGGCTCCAAGGTGGTGGCTCCGCCGCCGCGCCACATCACTGAGATCGCCGGTTGGGGCGGGTGGCTCTAGGAGCGATCGGGAGAGATCAGGGCAGCGGAGGAGCGATCGGGCGAGATCTGCCACTCTACCAGTGACTGCACGATCATTGTAGAGGAGGAGATGAGGATGACTGGAGGAGCCCGCGGCGCTGGGGTGTGTTGATGACCTGAGCTGTGCTGGGGGCGGATGTCGGAGTGAAGAGCTCCGGATCTCAGTGTGTCCGATCATGGGCACTGGAGTGTACAGCAGGAGGCAGAAGAGTCTTTCCATACCACCTTGTGCCTGCTGGCCATGCAGGTGATGAAATCCAAGCAGTCTCCACATGCTGCACACCGCACACTACGGCTGAGGCTGAACTGAACTGCAGGACACCTGGACACATGAAGTCTGTCTCCTGGTCAGGTAGGTGAGGTCAGTGTAACTGTGTATGTATGTCAGGTAGGTGTATGTAGGTCAGGTAGGTCAGGTCAGTGTATGTATTTTTTTTTGGTGGGGGAGTGGATCTTGGGTGGGAGTTCCCACACTTTTTTCCCCAGGACTTGACCCCTGATCTGACAAAAGTGAGTACACCCCTCACTTTTTTGTAAATATTTTATTATATCTTTTCATGTGACAACACTGAAGAAATTACACTTTGCTACAATGTAAAGTAGTCGGTGTACAACTAATATAACAGTGTAAATTTGCTGTCCCCTCATAATAACTCAACACACAGCGGTTTAGCAGGACAGGTTCCACTCAGAACAGACCTCGCCATGGTCAACCAAAGAAGTTGAGTGCACATGATCAGCGTAATATCTAGAGGTTGTCTTTAAGAAATAGACATATGAGTGCTGCCAGCATTGCTGCAGAGGTTGAAGGGGTTCGGGGGTCAGCCTGTCAGTGCTCAGACCATACGCCGCACGCTGCATCAAATTGGTCTGCATGGTGAACTCCATGCCCAAGAGGGTTAAGGCAGTGCTGGAAAATAATGGTGGCCACACAAAATATTGACACTTTGGGCCTAATTTGGACATTTTCACTTAGGGATGTACTCACTTTTATTGCCAGCGGTTTAGACATTAACCACTTCAATACCATGCACTTATACAGCTTCCTGCCCAAGCCAATTTTGAGCTTTCAGCGCTGTCGCAATTTGAATGACAATTGCGCGGTCATGCTACACTGTACCCAAACTAATTTTTTATCATTTTGTTCCCACAAATAGAGCTTTCTTTCGGTGGTATTTGATCGCCTCTGCGATTTTTATTTTTTGCACAACAAATAAAAAAAGAACGAAAATTTTGAAAAAAGCGACGTTTTTCTTTGTTTCTGTTAATTTTTTTTGTAAATAAGTACCTTTTCTACTTCAATGACGGGCACTGATAAGGCGGCACTGACGGGCACTGATAAGGCGACACTGATGGGCACAGATGAGGTGACACCAATGAGGTGGCACTGATGGGCACTGATGATGGGCACTGATAGGCGGCACTGATATGTGGCACTGGTATGCGGCACTGGTATGCGGCACTGATTGGCACTCATAGGCGGCATTGATTGGCACTCATAGGCGGCACTGATTGGCACTCATAGGCGGCACTGATTGGCACTTATAGGTGGCACTGATGGGCACTTATAGGCGGCACTGATAGGTGGCACGGACGGGCACTGATAGGTGGGCACTTATGGGCACGGATGGGCACTGATAGGTGGCGCTGATGGACACTAGTAGGTGGCACTGATGGACACTGATGCCCAGCAATGCCAGCCACCACACATTGAGGTGGTGCCATCATAGTGCCAGTCAGTGCCCATTTGTGGGCACTGATTGGCATATTTTTTTTTATTTTTTTTAATTTAACTACATGTGGATGGCCATGGGGGCCATCCACATGCTTGGGGCTTCCCTGTGGTCCTGGGGGGCTTCCCTGGTGGTCCAGTGTGGGTATCCGAGGGGGGGCTGCGCTGATAAACAATCAGCGCGAACCCCCCCTGTCAGGAGAGCCGCCGATCGGCTCTCCTCTACTCGCGTCTGTCAGACGCGAGTGAGGAAGAGCCGATCAACGGCTCTTCCTGTTTACATTGTGATCAGCCGTGATTGGACACGGCTGATCACGTGGTAAAAAGCCTCCGCCGGAGGCTTTTTACCGAGATCAGTGTAGCGGTGGGTCAGACTGACCCACCGCTCCACCGATCGCCGCGATGCGCGCCCCCCCGGGCGCGCGGCGGCTGTTATCCCGCAGGACGTCATATGACGTCCAGTGTGGATAACAGAACCACTTCCCGGACGTCAATCTGCTATTGACGGGGCGGGAAGTGGTTAATGGCTGTGTGTTGAGTTATTTTGAGGGGCAGCAAATGTACACTGTACACTCACTACTTTACATTGTAGCAAAGTGTCATTTCTTCAGTGTTGTCACACGAAAGGATATAATAAAATATTTACAAAAATGTGAGGGGTGTACTTACTTTTGTGAGATACTGAATATGCATAGAAATTTCCCGGCTAAATATCATAAAATATGGGATCGATGGCGGGACCTGGCCTCTACCTCTATTTAGCAACTGAATGAGCAATATTAACACATATAAGGTGACTTTGGCCTATGACTATATGCGTTAATGGTAACTTGTGAGTGGGATGCCTCATTACATTCATCCAATGTACTCAGCGAATCAAAATAGATCATAACATGCCTTTTCTTATCAGTACATGTATAACCTATTGTACACTACTCCTTATGTCAATCGTTGCTATAATGCATTCTACAGGAGTACAATGTTTTTCTCCTATCCTCTGTATACCTTCTTTATACCCAATAAAGAGTTTGTTGGATTAGTGTGACCTACCTGACAGACATACACTGACCTACCTGACATACATACACTGACCTCACCTACCTGACAGACATACCCTGACCTACCTGACATACATACCATGACCTCTCCTACCTGACATACACTGACCTCACCTACCTGACATACATACACTGACCTCACCTACCTGACATACATACACTGACCTACCTGACATACATACACTGACCTCACCTACCTGACATACACTGACCTCACCTACCTGACATACATACACTGACCTACCTGACCAGGAGACAGACTTCATGTGTCCTGCAGCTCAGCCGTAGTGTGCGGTGTGCAGCGCGCCCATCTTCATCACAGCAGGCAGCCAGAGGAGGAGAGGAGAGCCGCCCGCCTGAGTGCAGAGCGGGAATCTCATCGTAATGTGGCGCGGCGGCATTGTAATTCCTGTCTTCTGGAGCTTGCAGTACCTATGATGGACGTCACACGGTCCCGGCATTGGACCAGTGGGACGTCCATCATAGGCGCTGCAGGCTCCAGAATGCGGGACCTGCTATGTCACTCGGCGGCGCTCAGGATCAGATCGGTCCCCACTCGGCAGCGGTGCTCGGGGCTAACAATGCAACAGTGCATGCCTGAGACCCGGGGCGTTGCGGGGACCCATTCGGGGCTCCAGCCCCCCCTCCCAATGCCACTGATCATCACTGTCACACACTCCATAGTTCTGTGTAAGTCATCTCTCCAGCAACTTGCATCTTAAGAAGGGGGAAAGTAGAGCAAGTATATGTGGCAGTGAGAGAGAATTAAAGAAAACCTGTTGCTTGGCACTGTTTGGGCAAAGCATAGGTTAACCTTAAATCACACAAGTATAAGAGGTGGTTATATTGGTTTATTATACAGTAAAACCTTGGATTGTGAGCATAATTCGTTCCGGAAGCATGCTTGTAATCCAAAGCGCTTGTGTATCAAAGCAAATTTTCCCATTAAAATAATGGAAACTCAAATGATTTGTTCCACAACCATTTATTCATAAGTCCTTCAGTCTATAGTCCATATAAAAAGATTATAGCAATGTGATAGGTTGTGTAACCATAAAATATTCATCCACAAATGGCAGCCTTCCCAAGGGGATTAGAAGCAAAATCCAGCAGGAGCTACAGAGTATAAAAGAGAAGAGAGGCGCCTCTAAGTTTAGCAATATCATTACATTTACTGAAGGTACAACATTTAGCAACTCACATTGTTGATGATTAAAAGAGGCACATCTAAGTATGCAGGCATCCGGGGTAAAGCGATCCACATAGACCGTCCTCCTCAACACCGGCTCTCACCGCCTTCAGTCTGCAATCGTGACCGGGCAGACTACCCTGCACTAGAGCGATCTGAAATCGAGGCTTGAATCGTGCGTGGAAGGGACGACATCAAGGGCGGTGTGGAGGACGGTCTATGTGGACAGCTTTACCCGGATTCCTGCATACTTAGATGTGCCTGTTTTAATCATCAACCATGTGAGTTTCTAAATGTTGTACCTTTATTAAATGTAACCATATTGCTACACTTAGAGGCGCCTCTCTTCTATTCTATACTCAGTTGTGACATGATGCTACTCTTATATCAAGACATCACTTGTATATCAAGTCAACATTTATTAAAACATTTTTCTTGTCTTGCAAAACGCTCTCACACCAAGTTACTCTTAAACCAAGGTTTTACTGTGTATGTATGTGTTACAAAGCAGATATCACAGCGTAATTGGTGAACTTTACTATTAGTTGTCAACAAGTCATTGAAATGGAATGCGTACAAAGATCATGACTTTGCTCTGACTTCACTTAGTCATTTCAGGACAATAAAAGATTAGAAGCCAAAGACCAACAACTAAGCAACTAGCATTTTCTGGAGGAGGCCAGCCATGGCAGCCTACATAGCAATGACATTTTTTTATTTTTTTTGCAAAAGTAAAATACCAATTATTGTCACAAGATGGCAGTAAGGCATAGCAGAAATGACATACTAAAGGAAAGCAAGGGATCCATTAAGTGGTGTACAGTATTGGGGTAAGTTCACAAAATCATAACACATGCTATTTTCATTTCTACGTGTTATGTGCTAATTATTGCGCTTTTTTTAATTAATCAAAGCCTTTACCACACAAAACAGATCAATTTACTACATGCTGTTTGCTTATGTAGTATTTAGTATTTTGTATGTAAAAGGTAATTCACCAAAATTGCCACCTAGATTTAAATACCGCACGGTGGAACTGTGATATTTAATGAGATGTCTATGGAGGAGAGCAGAAAATTGAGGCATTTGATTTGATGTGGAGATAAAACAAATAGTCAAAAGAAAAGGCTTACAGTAGTGAAACGCTATTTCAATAGAAAGAATAGTGATTCAACATCTATGCAGCATTAATGTACCGTATAAACGCAAGCATAAGCCGTGTTTTTCAGCACATTTTTTTGTGCTGAAAAATCCCTCCTCGGCTTATACTCGAGTCTCTCAGATCTGCATACCTGATGGGCACAGTGAAGCTGCAAATGAACACAGTGAGGCTGCAAATGGGCACAGTGAGGCATGCATATGGGAACAGTGACCCTGCAAATGGGCACAGTGAGGCTGCAGATTGGCATTGTTGACCCTCTTTTCCACGTACAGTAGCTTCTGCATTTCCCACTCTAGGCTTATACTCGAGTTAATACGTTTTCCCATTTTTTTGTGGTAAAATTAGGTGCCTCGGCTTATATTCGGGTCGGCGTATACTCGAGTATATACGGTAGATGAGTTGAACATTATTCTGAGAAAAGTGTCATTCAATTAAATACAGAATTAGTTAAAATAACCCCCATTGGCATAGTGAATTCACTTCATAGTAAAGGATCATATTAAAATATTACTTGAAACTTTTTACATAATTAAAAAAAAAAAATTATAATAAATTAATATACAATTCAAAGTGTCTTCCAGGCCTAATACAGGACATAATAAAAAATGAATAGGAACCGGTGCCAATGTGCAATGGTGATACTCAATATAAACAAGTGCTGCTCCAAAATCAGTGGTACTAATACAGAAATGAATAAAGTGAAAAGGGCGCAACAAGTTGAACCAATGCAATGTGTGTCAAAAAATTATATATAATCTAAAAAGTCCATTATGAACAGATAAATAAACACAGTCCATATTAATATTGAATGAAAAACAATGTTGCATCTGGCTCTTCTAACATCCAACACCGTGCTTCCTATAAAGTGCAGCGTGCATTAAAGATAAGTGCTTCACCCGAAGTGCCAAACAAATGTGCTCACCAGATTTCCAAGGCCATAAAATGACCATCAGGCATGTAGGAGAAACTATACTCCACATCTTTTCCTCTCAGTCAGCCAATCGCAGGCTATGAGATCAGTCCTAATCCGAACTTCCCATCACTCCAAAAAATCTGAGATGCATTTCCTTATAAGCTTGGTAGCAAAAACCATTAAAAGCCCCTTTTGCGTGAATTATTGAATTGAGCCTCAAGGAAGCAGAGATAGTTTAATACCGTCTTTTTAATTGTACAAAAATCACTTACAGGGTTAAAATCGTGTGCCAGGCAGGACATATCATATACTAGAAAAACAAAAATAGAAAGGATTTATAGCCCTTTAAATGTAACATGTATATTAAAATATATATTTAAAGCGGAACTTCATCTTTCCATCTATTAAATCTTCTGCCCTTGTTGTTTTAACTTTGGATAGTAAAAACAAAAAAAATTCTGTCAGTAAATACCTCATACTTCCCACTTCTTCTTTCTTGTTTGGTAATTAGCCTAGGCTTATGACATCATGCACAGCTCTCTCTCTTCTCTCACTCTTGTGAGAGTTTGCCAGAAAGGGAGGGGAGATGAGTCATAAGAAAGCCAATGAAAGCAGCAGAGCTGAAGGTGTGCCTCTGTGTGTCTGTGTAAATCCAGGAAGTGAAAAGGCAGCAGTTTCAGCTGCCCACAGTTAAAATGGTTGCAGCCAGACTTAGTGGAGGGAGATTTCTGCAGCATATTCGGCAAGTACAGAATCACAGTATATAAATAAAATAATATGCAAAGTGGTTGGAGGGAAGCACAATCATGAATTAGAAAGACAGACTGAAGTCAGAGCTCAGAATCTGCACACATGTTTAGAGTCAGTATCTCAGAATATACTGGAGCCAACGGATCAGCATGACATGGGAGAAAAAGAAACCCTGGACTGCCGCACTCTGTATAGACAGTTATTTATTCCAAAATTTCAGGTAAAAAATCCAAATTCAAAATAAATCCATAAATCCAAAACAACAAATGCAGATGGTGTGCATGCAGGGAAGGGTGGCTAACGCGTTTCACGTCACGAATTGACGCTTACTCATAGCTGGGATCAGCATGACAGCCAGACAATTAGTTCATAAGTATTTTAGGTAAATTAAAAAATAGATTTGGAATTTATTATAAGTTTTTCTTTAATTCTGGCAGAAAACCTTTCAGCTAATTTCACCTGGATTTGGCGCAAACCTGGAGTAGTGGCAAACTCAAACCTTATCCCTAAAGAAGGTTAATTAAAGCCCTGTACACACGATCAGATTTCCTATAGATTTTAAACTGATGGATTTTTCCATCTGAAATCCGATGAAGCTGACTTCCATCAGTCTTGCCTACACACCATCAGTCAAAAAACCGATCGTCCCAAACGCTGTGACGTAAAACACTCCGACAAGCCGAGAAAAATGAAGTTCTATGCTTCTGAGCATGCGTCGACTTGATTCTGAGCATGCGTGGGTTTTTTATCCGATGGAGTTCCATACAGACGATCGGAATTTGCTATCGTATTTTTTCCCATCGGATAAATTTAAAACATGTTCTATTTTTTAACACTGATGAAAAAAAAGACCGATGGGGCCCATACACGATCGGTTTGTCCGATGAAAAAAGTCCATCAGACTGTTTTCATCGGTAAAACCGATCGTGTGTACAGGGCTTTAGTGGTTCGCCTTAGGCTCACAAAGAGTCATCCTTTATTACACTTGTGAGAAGAAACCCCCCTTGTGGAGGAACCCATCCAGGAACTTATGACTTATGGGACTACCCTTCACTCTTGGCATTAGGAGGCAGTGCGGAGATGGTAAATAAACCCAAAAATGTTCAGTTAGCTTCAGCCGCTGCTATAGGGTGGATTTACTAAAAGCGAATAGACTGTGCACGTGCAAGCAAAAATGCTGTCTTTTTATTTTCCTTGCATGTGATTGGGTATTCTTTGTAAAGTGAATCTTCATCCCGATTACTAAGCTCTGGAGCAACTGCGCCTGCAAAGTGCACATCCTATTTGCCTTTAGTTTATCCTCCCCTATGTGTCATTCCTCTATAGATCAGAATCCCTTGAAAAGGTAGGCATACTGGATACACATGATGGTCATCCCCACAGTGTTAATTTGCAAGAACATCAGATGATAAAATCCAGACAAGATCAAAGTCATTCATTATCTTTTCAATATATGTATTGTTTTCAATAAAAAGTCAATCTTTATAAAAATTATTATTTTGTTGTGTTAATTAAAATAATTTATAGTCACAATAATGTGCGCTATACACATTGGGGGTAATTTACTAAAACTGGAGGGAGCAAAATCTGGTGCAGCTCTGCATAGAAACCAATCAGCTTCCAGGTCTTATTGTCAAAACTTAATAGAACAAGCTGAAGCTAGAATCTGGTGCAGCTGTGCTTGGTAGCCAATCCGTTTCTGAGTGCACCCGTTTTAGTAAATCGACCACATTATGCGGCTAAAGGTATTTGTGCCAAGGTGGTTTTATTTTTGTAAAACCAATTTATAAGTCAAGAGCACATCCTCTCTGTTTGTATCAAGACACCCTGGCCTCTATTCTTATATTATGTTCTTATGATCAAGGTCAATTTTATTCAACATTGTCAAGCTATTGTCTGCAGGCACCGCCAAATCAGACAGTGTTGAACCTCAAGTGATAATTATAAAGAAGCCCAAGGCCATTTTTAGGGTTGTCCAGCACCAACTCTGCCGGCATGTCTTAGTGTGGTCACGCTGAGATTGAAATGGCTCCAATAATTATAAACAAGCTCCATATTTTTTTAATGCATAGTCAAGTTGAAGTCCACAGACACATCTAAGTGTCCTGGTAGAGCACATTGGGCGAGACACACCCCATTTCAAGATGTCATTATCATCGCTGTCTTAGTGTACTTGGATTTTCCACTGCCTATTATCTTTACATTGGCCATATCTTCACTTAAATGGTATAGAAAATGGACCTTAAAATCGTTTTCTTCCAGGAATAAGAGAACAAAACCCTATGTAGCACTAAATTCATCCCAGGCGGAGCATAAAAGGCATAGGGGTTGATTTACTAAAGGCAAATAGACTGTGCACTTTGCAAAGTTTGCAGTTGCTCCAGAGCTTAATAAATGAGGTAAGGCCTCACCTTGCAAAGAATACCCAATCACGTGCAAGAAAATGAAAAAAAAAAAAAAAAGATTTTTTTCTTGCACATGATTGGATGATGCAAGTCAGCAAAAATTCCTCTCATTTACTAAGCTCTGGTGCAACTGCTTTTTGAAAAGTGCACCATGTATTTGCATTTAGTAAATCAACCCCCAGTCTACATTCTGAAGAGGCCTCGTTGGGTCTGCAATTACAAGTGACAGTGGTGAGGTCTGGATTAGTTTGGCCCTGAACACCTGAAAGCAGGCACCCCCAGGACTGTGGAACTCATGTAGTAGTGGGGAGCTGCTGTCAGATCTGATGGTCCAGTTCATACAGAGGATCGGATGGGATGACCTTAGATGCCTGAAAGGCACCCCTAGCATGCATGTACGTATAGGCATTTGTCTAGTGTGCCTATTGCAAGTTATTTAGAGTTTATATCCAAACTTTTTTCAGTTTCAATAGAATGGAGAAATGTTAGAACCCCTGTGAGGTTTTACTGCTATCCAGGGCTCCATTAGAGAGATTGCCCCTGGCTTTCTACTCTGAGGACAACCTTTTACCAGACAGAAAGTGAGAGAAAATCTGCACCATGGAAACAGACAATAAAAACCTGATTCGGATTCTAGAATTCCTCTACTTAACTTAAAGCTGAACTCCAGGATTACCTTATGTTTAAACTTACATTGGTCCAGCTTGAATACATCTAATTCTTCATATCTATGCTATATACAGTGTGTGTTGGTGCCTTCCAGGTATACAAACAAATGGCAACCACCCCAACCTATAACTGACCTCTACAGCAAGGAGCACATGGAAGGGTGATGCATGTCAAAAAACAAAAAAATTCCCAGCTCACTTACTAGCCAGCCTTCAACAAACCAAATTGACCTTGACTATCAGTTCACATTAAAAACAAAGTGTTAATTTTGCACATATTTGCAAATGTATAAGCTGCAGCGGCCACGTCACGGCCCCCCAGTGTTCTGCAGTCCTAACGCTATAATTTGAGAGTCTCCAATGTTCGAGCACATACACTATATTACCCAAAAGTATTGGGACACCTGCCTTTACACGCACACAAGCTTTAATGGAATCCCAGTCTTAGGCCGTAGGGTTCAATATTGAGTTGGCCCACACTTTGCAGCTATAACAGCTTCAACTCTTCTGGGAAGGGTGTCCACAAAGTAGGGAGCATGAAATTGTCCAAAATGTCTTGGTATGGTGACTCCTTGGGAGTTCCATTCACTGGAACTAAGGGGCCAAGCTCAGCCCCTGAAAAACAACCCCACATCACAATCCCCCCTTTACCAAATAATTTGGACCAGTGCACAATGCAAGGTCCATAAAGACATAGATGAGTGAGTTTGGGGTGGAGGAACTTGACTGGCCTGCACATAGTCCTGACCTCAATCCGATAGAACACCTTTGGAATGAATTAGAGCAGAGAAGGCCTTCTCGTCCACATCAGTGCCTGAACTCACAAATGCGCTTCTGGAAGAATGGTAAAACCTTCCCATAGACACACTTCTAAACCTTGTGGACAGCCTTCCGAGAAGAGTTAAAGCTGTTATAGCTGCAAAGGGTGGGCCAACTCAATATTGAACCCTATGGACTAAGACTGGGATGCTCATGTGTGTGTAAAGGCAGGTGTCCCAATACTTTTGGAGCTGAGTGATCAAATACCACTGATTGCTAAGTTTTCTCCCTTGCTTTGCCCACAGAGCCATGACTCAGTCACTGGCTCTCTGCTTTGCCTCTCCAGCACTCACTGGAGCGCTGGGCTGTGGAGGGGGCGGGGGGGGCCCACTCAGGCTCTCAGTGGCTTGCTGAGAGGCTGAGCCAGCTGTCGGTCCAAGCATCTGGGAGTATCCCAACTGTAAATTTGGGATCTTTCCTAAGCCTGGACCTGCTGAGTGACATCAGCCCACTGTCTGCTGAAAACGGGTCACAGGAGTAAAGAACAAACTGAACTCCTCTGATCCATAGGAGAAGTATAGCGAGAGCTTTGGCTACACTTCTCCTTTAAGTTGAAATAGAGATGGATTTAATTTTATTTTATTGCAATAATGACATGAAGAATACTATAAACTCCAAGTAATGGCCCAAAAATATAAAACAGAGGGCTATGGTAAACCACACTGAATTGTTGAGGGGAAATGTGAGCGGTAAAATGGTAAAAAAAAGAATGGTAAAAAATTACAGAGTTGATGTCAGAGACTGGTAGGCAGCTTTCCATACAAGAAGCCATTTCTGCCAAAGTGGTCAATACCAGCTTTTGAGGCCAAGGAGTACTTAATTTTTCAACAGTACACCATTACATCTATTGATTATTTTGTTAAGTAACTGATTGAAAAGGCAAATTTCCCTTTGTTTTTATGAGTACAGTGGAACCTCGGATTGCGAGTAACGCAGTTAACGAGCGTTTCGCAATACGAGCACTGTGTTTTGAAAAATCCTAACTCAGCTTGCGAGTGTTGTCTCGCAAGAAGAGCAGGATTCAGGCCAAATTGGTGTGCAGTACTGCGTTTGGCTTGAGGTGGGGGGGCGCCGGAGCTGAACGGCACCGATCGTAGCCGATCTGCGCCATTCGGAAATGCTCAGAAAGACTCGGAAATACGTTCCCGAGCCTTTACTGATGTTCAGTCGAGCTGTCCTTGGGCCTTTCCGGCTGTTTCCGAGGCTCTCCGGCGCCCCCCCACCTCTGGCCGCATGCGGTATTGCATGCCATTGAAGTCAATGCGGAACAAATTATTTTCGTTTCAATTGACTTCAATAGGAAAACTCGCTTTGATATGCGAGTACTTTGGATTACGAGCATTTTCCTGGAACGGATTATGCTCGTAATCCGAGGTTCCACTGTATATCACATTTATTAGTAGTATATCTGTTTGAATAAGGATCCAATGTTTTCTTGGTCATGTTGAAAAAGTCATCAATTTTCATGGAGTGTACTTACTTTCACATGACTGTATGTACAGAGACATAATTCTGGAGTACACCTGGAAGATTATTCCTCAAATTTTATCCTAGAACATCATGAATCATCTCTACATAATTCGCCTATAGTTCATTGCTTACGTTTTATGCTTAGCCTGCCTGCTGTTTGATATGCAGCCTGGATATTGTAGTTTTATATATTTACTTTTTCATGTCTCTTATAGGTGAGTGGGCTGCAGCCTGTGTCTCGTGGGATGTATGATGGACCAGTATTCGATATTCCAGCTACTCCAAAGTATCAAACCCCTGCCCCCTCCGCTAAATCTTCACCCTCCAAGCCACAACCCCCACCACCTATCAGGAACCTTCACCAGTCTAACTTCAGTTTATCAGGTAAAAAATTTAAAAACATTCACTCAATTTGTTCATTGTTACTTCCAGTTCTCTACATTATTTATTCTTTTAAAATGTTTGATGTATTTGTAAGAAACCAACACAGATGAGAAAAGTCTTTGTTGTCCCACCAGCTTCCAACTATCAATTTCCCTTAAATGACCAATATAATGTAAAATATTGAATCATGGACACCTTATACCTTTAATATACCTAAAGTTTTCCCTTTATGAATTCCTTTTTTTATTTTACATGCTTTCATTTATATTTTTATTCACATTTACTTGCAAGCCAAGCTGTCCAGCAAAAATGACCGTTTAGGACAAACACTGCCAAGAGAACTTGAGTAGTTGCAATAGCAGGTTTTTCCTGTTAACCTTTTCCCAACTGTAATTTATACATTAACATTTTTCAACACTAGAGTGCTAATTTACAACCCCTGTTTAACAGTTAGCAGGGTTTAAAAGAGCCTGCTTTTCGCTATCAGACTGCACTCTATCTGACAGCTCTACTAATGATCAGGAACCAGTTAATGGGCTTCCCCATCATTACTTTAAATACTATGACAAACAAATACAAGCAGATGGTACAATTTTCAGAGGCTAAAACAGCATAAAATGTGAGCAAGCCTCGGTTTAATACTGTAAGTGGTAAGCTACAATTACAATATTAGAAATTATATATAAACTATATTACCCAAAGTATTGGGACACCGCCATTTACACGAAAATGACAGAGGGACGGTGCGGCTCTCGTTTCGGGTGGACGCCATATGACGGCGCACCTCAAGTGGAACTCCTGGAGGAAACAGCACGGCGATCGCGGCCGTGCCGTGTTGCTAGGACACAGCGCGACCCCGAACTCTAAGCATGTGATCGGCTGTGTCCAATCACAGGCGGTCACATGTAAATACAGGAAGTGACGGTAATCGTCTCTCATAGCCTAACACTGACAGAGTGTGTGTCCAGGAGAGCCGATCAGTGGCATCTCCTCGCAGGGGACAACAAGACATGTAATCAGGGCACTGATCATCAGTGCTCTGATTACACTAAAGCACCACCAGTGCCAGTAATCAGTGCCCACCAGTTACAGCAATCAGTGCCACCAATCAGTGCCCATTAGTGATGCCAATCAGTGCTGGCTTTCCGTGCCACCCATCAGTGCTGCCTATCCATGCTGCCTATCAGTGCCCACCAGTGCCACCTATCAATGCCCACCAGTGCCACCCATCAGTGCCACATATCAGTGCAGCATATTAGTGCCTCCTCATCAGTGCCCATTAGTGAAGGAGAAAAATTACTTATTAACTAAATTTTGCTGACAAACTTTTTTTACAAAGCTTTGTAAAAAACCCAGAAAGGATTTAATACCACCAAAACAAAACTATATTTGTGAAGAATATGGTAAAAAATTTACATTACAGTGTAGCATGATTGTCATTCAAAGTGTGACAGAGATGAAAGCTGAAGAATGGCCTGGGCAGGAATGGGGTGAAAGTGCCCTGTATTGAGGTGGTTAATGGCATCTCAGTCTTAGTCCGTAGGGTTGAGTATTGAGTTGGCCCACCCTTTGCAGCTATAACAGCTTCAACTCTTCTGGGAAGGCTGTCCACAAGGTTTAGGAGTGTGTCTATGGGAATGTTTGACCATTCTTCCAGAAGCGCATTTGTGAGGGCGACACTGATGTTGGAGAGAAGACCTGGCTCACAGTCTCCACTCTAATTCATCACAAAGGTGTTCTATCGGGTTGAGGTCAGAACTCTGTGCAGGCCAGTCAAGTTCCTCCACCCCAAACTCGCTCATCCATGTCTTTATGGACCTTGCTTTGTGCACTGGTGTGCAGTCATGTTGGAACAGGAAGAGGCCATCCCAAAACCGTTCCCACAAAGTTGGGAGAATTAAATTGTCCAAAATGTCTTGGTATGCTGACGCCTTAAGAGTTCCCTTCACTGGAACTAAGGGGCCAAGCCCAACCCCTGAAAAACAACCCTACACCATAATCCCCCCTCCACTAAATGATTTGGACCAGTGCACAAAGCAAGGTCCATAAAGACATACATACATACATTTATTTGTTTTACATTATTGCCCAATCCTAAGCCTATAATAAAAAATATGAACATGAAGCAATGTCCTAATTAAAGTTGTAGCCACATTCACTGATGCTGCTAAATTTGATCTGACCATCTATACATCAATGACCTCTGATCACAGAAAGGTTAAAGAAGATGATTTAAACCGTATGGATAAAAAGTAATCTACAAAAGCAGCTTTGGAAATGTTAGACTACATTCACACTGGAAATTAGACCGGTGCGAATTGTAGCTGCAGTTCCTGCTGCAGCTCTCAGCCCCATTCGCTATAATGACAGGTCGCCTGCGGCCACAGCTCTTCGCAGCTCTCTGCACATCCAGCCTGAAGGTAATTTCTGGCTGTGCAGAGAGCCGTGGATAGCTGTCATTATAGTGAATGGGGTCGGTGGCCACACCTAGCCAATGAGAGCGGCAGCAGGAATCAGAAAATTCATGCTGCTACATTTGGCACCGGTCTTAATCACCGGTGTGAACGTAGCCTCATAGTTTGTATCAAACAGTGCATGCGTTTTCCCAGGACAGAAGGTATAAAGTGACCACAGACATTTATGCAGTATCAAAATTGAAACAGTTTTTTGGACTCAGAACATACCGTAATTAGAAACAAACATTAAAAAATGTATCAACCCTCCACCTCTCACCTAATAACAATGTTTTTATTAGCTAAAAAAAAAAAGGACACACTTGGCCCCTGAGCTCCTCTATTTGATATGGGCGGTAGCTGTCCCCAATCCAGATTGGGATATCACTCATGTATCCAGCTCACTGAGCTTTACCTGTTGATAATTATGCAGATTTTGAGTTGAACACCAAAAGGGGAAGGAGCCGATCACGACACAGATACAACACCCCATCTAGGGCTAGGACTCCCTCGTCAGGTAGTGGAGAAGAAGAACCCATTAGGATAGTGACTTTTTTAGAGAAAGGAAGAGGTGGGGCTACTATGGAGGAATGGATACTGAAGAAAACGGCTCAAAAATGGGGGGACCAAGGAGGAAAAGATTAGGAAGGAGAAAAAACCCTCAAAAAGGGTGGATAAGGAGATCATCCAGGAACAGAAGGAAATAGAGATAAATATGGACAAAGACGATAGGGAAATAAAGGTGACCTAAAAATAATTAATATTTCAAAATTTAAACTACAGCAAAGACATATTAACCTACTTAGAAATGGACTCTCATTTTCACCAACAAACTCAATAACGGAATTTGAGGTCTATAAAGATCTAAACCTCTTCCTAAGAAAAATACTATATAGGGCGTATTTTGAGGGATCCCCTGGGAATAAAACTGATACTGACATAGTCCCCAACTATTAGGAGCAGAAAGCTGTTGAAGACCTTGTGGAACTCCTGGAGGAAAATGCTGACTTAAGTTTCCGAAACTAGCGATGAAGAATATAGTGAAAAGTGGAAGAGGGAAGCTAACCTCAGAATAAGATTCACTAAGATGCCACCTTTGAGCAGTAACAAGTGGATAAGCATGTTTTTGGACATCGTACGTGCGGATCTCAAAGAGACTGGGATGCACAAACCTCAGATAATCTGAGCAGAGATGAACGTCAGGCCCTCACAGAACTGGTGTTTTTTTTTAATAAGGATCCTTATTCTGGTGTGTTAGCTTTGTGAATTAAGCCCCCTTTTTGGTTCAGAGACAACAGCTAATAACCCACAACCATCAATCAGTGACACATGAATGTAGAATGAGGTTGTAATTAGTAATTAAATAGATTCAAATGAATTGGCATGTAATTGCCATCATCCCTGATTTAAATGGAAAGGACCTCAAAAAGAATGTGATTTTGAAGGCAATTTTGAAAGTCAAAAAAGAAAATGTTTGTATAAAAATATATTTTTATTGATACAAAAAAGTGAAGAATCTAAAAATGGTACTCCTGTAGAGATTACCAAGAATCATACAAGATAAAATGCATACATGTACATACACAGCAGAATGAGTGGTACACTACCACTGCACATATACAGAGAGATCAAAAATGAACATATCTCTAAATATGTGGTTGAGAAGTCCAACGCATTTCGAAAATTGCATTTAATTTTTCTTCATCAGGGACACAAAACTACTTATAGAAACCCCCCCAAAAAAACGAGGTGATGGAGCATGTAGCTGACGTGGCTCCATCCTCCGTCACCGTGTATTTTTGGGGGGTTTCTATAGAGGACTTCCTGGGTCCTTGGACCATTGTTATTCCTTTATTGGGAGGCCTCTTCCTGTGCCTGGATAGGGCATTCTTGTCCTCTTCCCTTCCCCCGGTTACATTTGGGGTTGGGATCCCTTGGGCTGGAGTCGTCTTGATTTGACGCCCTTGTGGAGTGTTTATACTTTTGAGGCTCTTTATTGCGGTGAAAGACCTAGACTGAATTTGGCGGATTTTCCTGGATGGAGGAGTTTTTCCCTTTCAAACTGACATATTGGCATAAGTGGTTTTGTGTCCCTGATGAAGAAAAATTAAATGCAATTTTCGAAACGCGTTGGCCTTCTCAACCACCTATTTAGAGATATATTCATCTTTGATCTCTCTGTATATGTGTAGTGGTAGTGTACCACTCATTCTGCTGTGTATGTACATGTATGCATTATATCTTGTATGATTCTTGGTAATCTCTACAGGAGTACCATTTTTAGATTCTTCACTTTTTTGTATCAATAAAAATATATTTTTA
This sequence comes from Rana muscosa, assembly GCA_029206835.1. Lineage (NCBI taxonomy): Eukaryota > Metazoa > Chordata > Amphibia > Anura > Ranidae > Rana > Rana muscosa. The sequence goes on along the minus strand of CM055116.1, from coordinate 103,585,627 downwards.
TACAAAAATTTAATTTTTTGACTTTCAAAATTTCCTTCAAAATCCCATTCTTTTTGAGGTCCTTTCTGAGGTTGTAATTGGTTACTGCACACAGTTTTATTTTTTTAAATGTCATTATACTCCTAAACATGTAAAATTCTAAATAAAGAAGTATTAGCTTGTTTAAACCGGTTCCAGCTTTTCGTTTAGGTTTATTTATAATTTTTTGAAAATCCTTACATCATATTCCCTGCATTTCAGGTGCACAGGTAGATGATAGCAACCCTCGTCGTACTGGACATCGCATTGTGAATCCCCCTGGTGGACGTTCAAACATTACAAGTCTGGGTTGAAAGGACAGAATGAAGAGACCTTGAAAAAGAGAACAAACGGTCATCGGAACAGTGTTTCATTCTTTGTCAGTGTTATTGAGTTGAGCCCACAATTATTTTGCTACTAATGAAAACAATGGTCTGTTTTGTATAGGAAAGGTGGTCATAGTACTGTGAACTGCGCTGAATGAATTTTCACACTCTTATCCATAGTCACTTGAAAGCATGGATCACCCATTGCCGTTGTAGATTATAGACACCAGCTTTGTCTTGTAGCTGTTTCTTTGCACTGTTTGGTTTGTATGTTGGATAGGTAGTGCATGTTTTTTTTTTTTTTTTTGTTTATATGATGTAGAACGTGAGTTTCAAGACATGCCAACGATTATCTAGACACAATGCCAAGATCAATTTTGCCACCGATAACCAAGAAATGTGAACAATTTTATGTATGCAGTAGATTGATAAATGTACCATGTTGAATTTATTTTGTACTTTTTTTTTTACTGTATTATGCCACAGCCAGCAATCTCACACAACTGGAAAACTGGTTAAATGCACAGTCCTGAAACCAGGAATTTTCACGCTTTCTGTAAACTAGAGTTGGGCAGACTCCAGTCCTTCAGTTGCTGATGAGCTGATGCCCCCAATGCAGGAGCAGACCTGGAACCCTTTTCTCTTCTCATAGCCCTAACCCTCATTTTTCTTTATAATACTATCATCTGCCTTTTTAGTCTAACCTTAACCTTTTTGGCCAAAAGACATTTCCATGACGCTGATACTTATTCTCCTTTTTTGGCACGTTTAACAAGAACCGGGTAGTTATCATTCTTATAAGATGGTACTTCTGCTGTTGATAATCACAGATCTAAAACCCCTGAGGAAGTCTTGCTAAGCAAATACTTCCTTGTTCCTCTGGGCACCTCTGTGACTTGACTCCTGTGGCAGTGGAGGTTCATATAGGTTCCTATCATAGTATGAAAGATTGTTAGGATCAATGGTTTGTAGCAGTAGGTGGTTCCAATACTGGCTCCACGTTGTCACTGGGCTTGGTTGTGGTTCACATCGAGTTCCTCAACAGCTGAAGGTCAGCAGACTACCTTATGCTTAATTTAAGCCATTTTACAAAATAAAACCTCTGTGCTTAGAGTTTTGATACAGTCCATCCAAGTTAACCTAATTTTTACAGTTTTGTACAGTTTTTCAGTTTGTATTTCACATTGCATTTTTACTTAGGGTTGCATATGACGTCCTAGATGTGATTCTATTACAGAATTCAAAGCTTATGGAATAAATAAGAAAACATCCGTCTTGTGTCTCATTCCTTTTGGTTATTCTTGAGTAACTTTGGTTTAACATAAACATTGTATTCATGAATAGGTCTGTTAGGATAAATGCCTAGGATATTGATATTTCTGTATAAAAGTTTTCTTGTAATGTGGAAGTGTTCATAAAATATACCCTTTGATTTGTGACCTAATCACTAATAGAACTGTTATGCTACCTTTCTACCCTACATTATTTATTTTTATTAAAATTATTATCATCTAAACAGATGTAAAAACAATAAAACAGGTCATTACAGGGTATCACAATACAGTTCCATAACCAAGCTAACAACCAAGATAACATTAGAGATGAGCTTGGGAATCCTCCCAACGCCTCTCTAGCCAAACTCCAAACACACGCCTTTTTTTTTAATCCAGGCACCAACCATAATTTCTTAAAAGGCGCTTCGGTCTTTTTTTTTTTTACTCCAGACACCAACCATAATTTCTTAAAAGGCAATTCGGTCTTTTTTTTTTTACTCCAGACACCAACCGTAATTTCTTAAAGAGGCACTTCGGTCTTTTTTTTTACTCCAGACACCAACCATCATTTCTTAAAAGGCGATTCGGTCTTTTTTTTTTTTTACTCCAGGCACCAACCATAATTTCTTAAAAGGCGCTTCGGTCTTTTTTTTTACTCCAGACACCAACCATCATTTCTTAAAAGGCGCTTCGGTCTTTTTTTTTTTTTACTCCAAACACCAACCATAATTTCTTAAAGAGGCGCTTCGGTCTTTTTTTTTTTACTCCAGGCACCAACCATAATTTCTTAAAAGGCGCTTCGGTCTTTTTTTTTTTACTCCAGGCACCAACCATAATTTCTTAAAAGGCGCTTCGGTCTTTTTTTTTTTTACTCCAGAAACCAACCATAATTTCTTAAAGAGGCACTTTGGTCTTTTTTTTTTACTCCAGGCACCAACCATAATTTCTTAAAAGGCGCTTTGGTCTTTTTTTTTTACTCCAGACACCAACCATCATTTCTTAAAAGGCGCTTCGGTCTTTTTTTTTTTTTACTCCAGACACCAACCATAATTTCTTAAAGAGGCGCTTTGGTCTTTTTTTTTTTTACTCCAGGCACCAACCATAATTTCTTAAAAGGCGCTTCGGTCTTTTTTTTTTTTTTTACTCCAGACACCAACCATAATTTCTTAAAAGGCGCTTCGGCCTTTTTTTTTTACTCCAGACACCAACCATAATTTCTTAAAAGGCGCTTCGGTCTTTTTTTTTTACTCCAGACACCAACCATCATTTCTTAAAAGGCGCTTCGGTCTTTTTTTTTTTTTTTTACTCCAGACACCAACCATAATTTCTTAAAGAGGCGCTTCGGTCTTTTTTTTTTTACTCCAGGCACCAACCATAATTTCTTAAAAGGCGCTTCGGTCTTTTTTTTTTTTTACTCCAGACACCAACCATAATTTCTTAAAGAGGCGCTTCTGTCTTTTTTTTTTACTCCAGGCACCGACCATAATTTCTTAAAAGGCGCTTCGGTCTTTTTTTTTTTACTCCAGGCACCAACCATAATTTCTTAAAGAGGCGCTTCGGTCTCCTCCCGAAAAATTCAAAGTCAGCAGTTATAAATACTGTAGCTGCTGACTTTTAATATAAGAACACTTACTGTACCTGTCCAGGGATCCAGCGTTGTCCTCACCTGAGCCGATCCTTCAATCGACTTTGGGTCTAGATGCTGGCATCTGAAGCCTTGCGGGTTCACATCCGGTTCCTGCTATGCTTTGTACATGGTCCCACAAGACTGCAGGGAAAGATGGGGGGGGGTTGTGAGCTTCTGCTCAGATCGCTGCAGTGATCCGAGCATAAGTGGGAGCGGGTACCTGTCAAAACCAGGTACCCACTCCCACCACAAATTTCCAAATGTTTAAAGAGGGGGGAATGCAAAGAAGCAAGACTTCCTCTTTTGGGTGTAGTCCCACTTTAAGTTACATCCACTGATTATAGGACCAAAGTGTGGCCCAAGAATCTAGGTGTCTTAGATGGTCTGCATAATAATATTTTGTTATGTTGGGAACCCCAGTCCCCCTTGGGATCTAAGTGTACAGTGCAACCTTCTAGAGAGTCTGCGTCACTTGTTCTTCCATATAACATAGGTAAACACATCTAAAGTTTTTTTAGTTCTGTAGAGGGTAATCTAAAAGGAAGGGTCTCAAACAGATATAAAAGTTTGGGGATCATTGTATTCCTAATTGTTTATGATATGTCCCAGTAGGGATAGAGGTTGGGATGTCCTTGTATGATCTTGTATGACAGTTTTCACAAAAATTATATTCCTGCTCTAGTAACAACTCAAATTTTTAAATGTTGCCTCACTTTCAGGCACAGGGACAGTGGTCATTATAACAAAGATACATGGTAAATTTTGCTAATAAGGACACAGATTCTAATCCATTTCTATCCCATCACCAGACAAAATAATGAGCTTCTTGGATTACCAGTTAACTTAAGCAGTATCACAATTGCGGTCCATTTTTTGAGGGACAAACTTTATCTTTTGCAAGTACGCTGATTGTTGATTATTGAATTATATTTGCTGATCAGTAATGGATGTAGAATCATTCAACAATTGTATTCACTTTCAAACACTTACCAAAGTGACTCACATTGATACTTTCCACAGGAGGTGTCTACAATGCTCATATCAATAATAGCTGTGCATCAATTTATGTGGCAAAGATGGATACTTCCAGTCATTGATGGGGGTGTTAGAGGGGTAAAGGTAATGACTATAGGGAGTTCTGTAATCAACCCCAATGTTTCCTTCTATTGTATGTTACTTACTTTAACTATATATTATATAGATATAACCTGAAGGTGTGAAGGTGTTTGTGGCCAAGCAAATAATAATCTCGATCCAACTCTTTGCCGTGTATCTAGTCTTTCATAGAAGTGTATTACTATAATCTTCTACATTCAGCTGGGCGTGTGCGTTCTTGGCCTTAGGCTACTTTCACACGTGCGGACTGTTCAGATCCACCTGTCAGTTTTTTCAGGCGGACCTGAACGGGCGCTCTATGTACCTCTATGGAGCGTCGGATGTCAGCGGTGATCCGATCCGATCGTCTCCGCTAAAGTGTGACGATGCAAACCCTATTTTGGCGATCGGATTGGGTGAAAGCGGACTCTACGGTCCGTCTTCATCCGATTCCCCCATAGAGGAGAGCGGCGCTCTGACAGGTCGGTCCCTTCACAGTGTGCAGAGACAGGACTGTCATCTGCCTGCTCAGCGGGGATCGACAGAGCGATCTCCGCTGAGCAAGCAGATGTCTAAAAACTGATCTTCCCGGGATCCGCACGTGTGAAAGGGACCTTACTTTGAAAATTACCATTATTTTTTTTTACAATTTTGATGTATTCACAGATATTAGTCAACTTGCCCAGGAGAAAAAGAAAGGCATTTAAAACCTGGTAAGCTGGTTGCTAGCAAGATTGTATTTGTGGCTATAGGTTCATGGCAAAGATCAGATTATATTATACCTTTCTCCTATTTCTGTAAATGGAAATAAAAAATGTCACCATCTTACTCTCGTACACTATTGTGTATACACTATTGTTTATTTTAGAATGTACAAATGGTAAGCCTTGTCATAAAATCTAAGGATTTCTTTATGTCTAGGAGATGCCACTGGTTTTCATTCCATTTGGATAAATGGTATAGAAAATTAAACCTCCCATTTCTTTTTTTTGCCATCTGTGTCCCATTGGAGACATTTTACTTCTTGTCCCATAGCCAAAACAGAAAGTAAGAGGAAATCTCGCCAAAGCGAGGGAATCCCTGGTTGTCACCAGAACTAGTGTCCCCATTGGAAGATTTCTCCTCAATTCTGGTTCTGGGGAGAACCCAAACTTTGGGGTTTTCTTTCACTTTCAATGTAATGGTAAACAGGAAATTAGAGATGGTGAATCCCTAACAGGGGCAAAGATAGTAATAAAAAACTTACAGGTGTTCTAATCCATCTTCACTCTTTCCAAATTTAAAAAAACAATTGCCTTTAGTTATAATTTAAGCTTTATGACAAAGCGTCGTAATGTTAAATGTGTCAAGGGTTCCTTGCTGCTATAAGGTGCTTATTTTAACAAAGTTTCCTGGTACTCTGCTCCAACTCGAGGACTCTATCTGTCTACCTGCAATGAAGATAAGAACTTTTTTCAGAGGACTTCCAAACCTCCAACACAGAACTTACATATTTAAAAACCAGAGCTTAGTGGGTTAAAAACTTTTTACCTGAAACACCTTTTCATAAAAACCCACTTTCTACAAGCTACAAAATATAAACTGTATAGGTGAATCTTAAAAAAAATTGAAAATCATCAAAAAGTTTATTTATTTCAGTAATTAAATTCAAAAAGTGAAACCCGTATATTAATTAGATTCATTACACACAGAGTGATATATTTAAAGAATTTCTTTCTTTTAATTTTGATGATTATGGCTTACAGCTAGTGAAAACCCAAAACTCAATATCTCAGAAAATGTGAACATTGTGAAAAAGTTCAATATTGTAGATTCATAGTGTCACACTCTAATCAGCTAATTAACTGAAAACTCCTGTAAAGGTTTCCTGGGCCTTTAAATAGTCTCTCAGTCTGGTTCAGTAGGTAACACAATCATGGGGGAGACTGCTGACTAGACAGATGTCCAGAAGACTCCAGGAGGGTAAGTCACAAAAGGTCATTGCTAAAGAAGCTGGCTTTTCACAGAGTGCTGTATCCAGCATATTAATGGAAAGTTGAGTGGAAGGAAAAGGTGTGGTAGAAAAAGGTTCACAAGCAACAGGGATAACCACAGCCTTGAGGGGATTGTGAAGCACAGGCCATTCTAGAATTTGGGGGAGAGTCACAAGGAGTGGACTATGGCTTTTATCAGTGCTTCAAGAGCCACCACACACAGACATGTCCAGGACATGGGCTACAACTGTCGCATTCTTTGTGTCAAGCCACTACTGAACCAGAGACGTCAGAAGCGTCTTACCTGGGCTAAGGAGAAAAAGGACTGGACTGTTGCTCAATGGTCCAAAGTCCTCTTTTTCGATGATGGTAAATTTTGCATTTCATTTGGAAATTAAGGTCCCAAAGTCTGGAGGAAGAGTGGAGAGTAGGGATGAGCTTCGAGTTCGAGTCAAACTCATGTTCGACTGGAACATTGCCTGTTCGCCCGTTCGCCGAACAGCGAACAAATTGGGGTGTTCGCGGCAAATTGGAAAAGTCTATGGGAGAAATCTAAAGTGCTAATTATAAAGGCTTATATGCAAGTTATTGTCCTAAAAAGTGTTTGGGGACCGGGGTCCTGCCCCAGGGGACATGTATCAATGCAAAAAGAAGTTTTAAAAACGGACGTTTTTTCGGGAGCAGTGATTTTAATAATGCTTAAAGTGAAACAATAAAAGTGAAATATTCCTTTAAATTTCGTACCTAGGGGGTGTGTATGATATGCATGTGAAGTGGCGCATGTTTCCCGTGCTTAGAACTGTCCCTGCACAAAATGTCATTTTTGAAGGAAAAAAAGTCATTTAAAACTCACTCGCGGCTATTAATGAATTGTCGGCTCCCGGCAATACATACAAAAGTCATTGATAAAAAAAAAAAAAAAGCGTGGGGGTCCCCCAGAATTCAATTACCAGGCCCTTCAGGTCTGGTATAGATATTAAGGGGAACCCCGCCGCAAATTCAAAAAAAAATGCGTGCGGTTCCCCCAAATATTTATACCAGGCCCTTCAGATCTGGCATGGATTTTAAGGGGAACTCCACCCCAAATTTAAAAAAAATGGCGTGGAGTCCCCCCAAAAATCCAAATCAGACCCTTATCCGAGCACGCAACCTGGCAGGCCGCAGGAAAAGAGGGGGGACGAGAGAGCGCCCCCCCTCCTGAACCGTACCAGGCCACATGCCCTCAACATGGGGAGGATGTCCCCATGTTGATGGGGACAAGGGCCTCATCCCCACAACCCTTGCCCAGTGGTTGTGGGGGTCTGCGGGCGGGGGGCTTATCGGAATCTGGATGACCCCTTTAACAAAGGGGACCCCCAGATCCCGCCCCCCCCTATGTGAATTGGTAAGGGGTACATTGTACCCCTACCATTTCACGAAGAAAGTGTCAAAAAATGTAAAAAAAAAACACACAAACACCTTGGAAAAGTCCTTTATTAAAAAAAAAACAAAAAAAAAAACATTCCAGCGGTGAAATCCAGTGTCCCGCGGCGATCCGATGTCCAGCGCTGTCCGTCATTGGCTGAGCCTGAGTGGCCCTGATGGGGAACTTCCTCCGCAGTCTTCTACATGTTTAGACCCGCCCCTTCTAAAGTTCCCCATCGGAACCGCTCAGCCAATGACTCAGTGTAAGGCTGAGGACCTGATGCGGAACATGAGAAGGGGCGGGTCTATTTATGAATTACACCATGAAGGAAGTTCCCCATCAGGTCCGCCCCCTCGGTATGTCAGACCGCGCCTACGTCATTGGCCTGAGCGGACCTGATGGGGAACTTTCTTCACTGTGTAAATTTAAATTACACAGTGAAGGAAGTTCCCCGCTCAGGCCAATGACGTAGGGGGGGTCGGACATACCGAGGGGCAGACCTGATGGGGAACTTCCTTCACTGTGTAATACATGTATAGACCCGCCCCTTCTCATGTTCCGCATCAGGTCCCCAGCCTTACACCTAGTCATTGGCTGAGCGGACCTGATAGGGAACTTTAGAAGGGGCGGGTCTATACATGTAATAGACTGCGGAGGAAGTTCCCCATCAGGTCCGCTCAGGCTCAGCCAATGACGGACAGCGCTGGACATCGGATCGCCGCGGGACACTGGATTTCACTGCTGGAATGGGTTTTTTTTTTTTTTTTTTTAATAAAGGACTTTTCCAAGGTGTTTGTGTGTTTTTTTTACATTTTTTGACACTTTCTTTGTGAAATGGTAGGGGTACAATTTACCCCTTACCAATTCACATAGGGGGGGACCGGGATCTGTGGGTCCCCTTTGTTAAAGGGGTCTTCCAGATTCCGATAAGCCCCCCGCCCGCAGACCCCACAACCACCGGGCAAGGGTTGTGGGGATGAGGCCCTTGTCCCCATCAACATGGGGACATCCTCCCCATGTTGAGGGCATGTGGCCTGGTACGGTTCAGGAGGGGAGGGCGCTCTCTCGCCCCCCCCTCTTTTCCTGCGGCCTGCCAGGTTGCGTGCTCGGATAAGGGTCTGGTATAAATTTTTGGGGGGACTCCACGCCATTTTTTTTTTCAATTTGGGTGGAGTTCCCCTTAAAATCCATGCCAGATCTGAAGGGCCTGGTATGGATATTTGGGGGAACCGCACGCATTTTTTTTTTAAATTTGCGGCGGGGTTCCCCTTAATATCCATTCCAGGCCTTAAGGGCCTGGTAATTGAATTCGGGGGAACCCCCACGCTTTTTTTTTATTTTTATCAATGACTTTTGTATGTATTGCCGGGAGCCGACAATTCATTATAGCCGCGAGTCAGTTTTAAATGACTTTTTTTCATTCAAAAATGACATTTTATGCAGGGACAGTTCTAAGCACGGGAAACAAGCGCCACTTTACATGCATATCATACACACCCCCCAGGTACGAAATTTAAAGGAATATTTCACTTTTATTTTTTAATTTTACGCATTATTAAAATCACTGCTCCTGAAAAAACGTCCGTTTTTAAAACTTATTTTTGCATTGATACATGTCCCCTGGGGCAGGACCCCGGTCCCCAAACACTTTTTAGGACAATAACTTGCATATAAGCCTTTAAAATTAGCACTTTAGATTTTGAACATTCGAGTCCATTGTATTTAATAGGGTTCTAAAGTTCACGCGAACATTCTGTCTGTTCGCAGGTTCTGGTGCGAACCGAACAGGGGGGTGTTCGGCTCATCCCTGGTGGAGAGGCAAATAATCCAAGTTGCAAGAGGTCCAGTGTGAAGTTTACACAGTCAGTGACTCACTGACTGATGATTTGGGGAGCCATGTCATCTGCTGGTGTTGGTCCACTGTGTTATTTTTTTTCCAAGTACAAAGTCAGCGCAGCCCTCTACCAGGAAATTCTACAGCACTTCATGCTTCCCTCTGCTGACCAGCTTTATGGAGATGCCGATTTCATTTTCCAGCAGGACTTGGCACATGCTCACTCTGCCAAAAGTACCAATAATTGGTTTAATGATCATGTTATTACTGTGCTCGATTGGTCAGCAAGCACTCCTGACTGAAACCCCATAGAGAATCTGTGGGGTATTGTCAAGAGGAAGACGAGACACCAGATCCAACAATACAGATGAGCTGAGGGCCGCTATCAAAGCAACCTGGGCTTCCATATCACCACAGCAGTGCCACAGGCTGATCTCCTCCATGAAAGAAAGAAAAAATGCGCTAGAAATCAACTACTAGGATATATGACTAACATATGACTATGTATATGCAACATATATGATAACATATGATGGTCCCATATGGTGCTCGTGCTCAATAAAGACTCCTATGGGCTGGTGCTCAAACTGGGTGCCCCACATAGATGTGCACTCACCGCAATGTGTGGACCAACTATCGCTAGTGTGGTCTATTAGGCATGTGGGGATACCCCGAACTCAGAACTTTAGGATGACGTCTTATTGATAGAGATGTTGCTCATAAGAATGAATGGGGATCAAGAGAGAAAGAGCCTCATTGCGCAATGCCGTTTAAAACATTTATTGATTCCACAAAATAAAAAAGGTTACACTTACATTGCTGAGTGCCTGATAGTCCTGGGACACGGCGTGTATAGCAGGCGATTGATTAAAAGGGTAATCGGCCCTGAAGGGGATAGTCCTAGTAGTGGCGTCCTGGTGCACGATTCCCTGGTAGTTTCAATTGGGGCGGAAGTAGTAGCTCGACGTTTCGGCCAATCACAGGGCCAAGATTCATCAGTAAGTAGTCATGACTACCCTTTTTATCTTTAGGACCATCATATGTTATCATATATGTTGCATATACGTATATTTGTCTACCAGTTAGTTATATATCCTAGTAGTTGATTTGTAGTGCACGCATTTTTTCTTTCTTTCATTCTATATTTCTCTGTTGGTACATAGCAAGTTTATTTTGCAGCTGATATCAGATACTTTGGGTACTCATTCATATCCAAAGGCGCTTTTTAGTTTATATATTCATCTCCTTCATGCCACGCCACATTGATGCAGAAATTCATGCAGAAGGAGCCCCAACCAAGTATTGAGTGCATACTATACTGTACATGGACATACAATTCAGAAAGCCAACATTTCTGTATTAACCACTTCCCATCCAGGCCAATTCTGGCACTTCGCTCCTACATGTTAAAATTAGGGTTGTCCAAAATTAGGGTTGATACCACTTTTTTTAAGACAAGTACCGATACTTTTTTTCAAGTACTCACTGATTACCGATACTTTTTTTTAATCTCATGTGACAGTGGCACATGTCAGTAGTTTTTTTTTTTTTTTTTTTAACAATTTATTTTATTTATTTGTTGTTTTTTTTTTTTACAATGCTTTCTTTTTTTTAAGGGGGGGGATGGACAGTGTCAGTGTGTTTTTTCTTTTATTTTTTATTATTTTTTACAATTCATTTTTTTTTTTTTATTATTATTATTTTTTTTTTATCAGCCCTGTTTGGGGGGCTTTGGTGAGATATCAGGGGTCTTAACAGACCTCTGACATCTCCCCTTTGAGACAGGGAAAGGGACTAGGGACACAGATTCCCCAGTCCCTTTCTCAACAGCCTCAGCTGCGCTGAAGATGAATGGAGAGAAGACAGAAGCTCCTCTTCATTCATAAACTCAAACATTGTAAACACAATTTACAATGTTTCAGTTATGTGAATGGACAGATTCAGTGATCACTGACTCTGTCCATTCCGAACAGTAAGGAGCCAGATTTACCGGTGTAGCAAGTCACTATCCCGTGTAAGACGCTACCCCGACGCTACTTTGCATGCGCCGGTTTTAGACTAAAGAAGCTGCTCACGAAGAGTACAGCTGACTCGGATTAACCCCTCACACGCCGATCGATCGGCTACACAGAGGCAGACTCTATGAAAGGGGTGCCCGGCTTTCAAAAATTGGTGCTTCCCGGTCTTACATACCCTGATCCACAGACTTAGTACACCGGTAGAGAGTAGGGCTACATGTGGAAAAGGTCTGGGGTCCTGAGGACCTATGGCCGGCCGGTACCGGGTCCCCAAACAATGACCGTTTAACATGGGAGTCTATGGAAGTGGTGTCCGGCTTTTAAAAATCGTTGCTCCCCGGTCTTACCTACCACGGTCCCCAGATTTAGGACACCAGTAGAGGAGGAATGGGGCTATATGTGTGCCAAGTTTGGGCTTGGGGGGATATACGGCCGGCCGGTACCGACTCCCCAAAGGCGGTCACTCCAAAACACTGATTTAACATTGGCGCTTATGGGAAAACAGGGTCAACTTGCGGCACTGTTGCTACTCGGCCATAGGTCCCTTTGCATGCACGTTCCCGAAATATGTGCCTACCAGGGGCCGAAGAAAGTGAGTCGCTACCGGTTACGGTTCGGGAGAACCGGACGTGTAAATTTGGGTGTTTTTGGGCCTAAAATCTGGTTCCCCATTAACTTTAATGGAGTAAACCGGTTTGCGGTGAATAACTTTTGAACTGACTCCAAACTTGGGGCACATATACCTGAATAGCACATGGACCCCTGATAAAAGATGGGGTTTCGGGGACCTTTTGCCGGGGAGTTACCGTCGAGTTACTGGTCACACCAAGGTACCCTCTTTCACGGTAACCGTACTCCCGGGCCATGGGTCACAAAAATACCACACTTCATGGTGCTGTAGGGAACCTCTAGGGGTACCCACACACAGAGTTTGGGCCCAGTACCCCAACCGTAAGGTTCTGGTAACCGGAAAAGAGCACATTGAACCGGTATAGCTGGAGGAGGACACGGAGGGAGACCGCAGCATGGAGGGGTACACAGAGGGAGACCGCAGCATGGAGGGGGACACGGAGGGAGACAGCAGCATGGAGGGGGACACGGAGGGAGACAGCAGCATGGAGGGGGAGAGCAGCAGAACGGAGGGGGGCTGGAGGAGTATATAGGCACAATCAGCGGTGATCCTGTGTGGGTAAGTTACAAGCACCGATCACCACTGATTTCACTAAAGCAGCTGAAAGCTGCGCGGGGGGAGAAGCGGAGAAACGGCTGTCAGACTTTTAAATCTATACAGCGGTGATCTGTGCTTGTAACTCCCCCACCGCACTGATCACTGCTGACTGTCCAAGTATCGGGTGAAGCATCGGGAGCATTTGCCCGAGTACAAGTACTCGGGCAAATGCTCGGTATTGGTACAACCCTAGTAAAAATCATCATTTGTTTGGTAGAAACATTATATATATATATATATATATATATATATATATATATATATATATTGTGACAGCAGGAAGGTAAAGTCACCTGGTTGCATCCAGGGGGGTAGATATATTTCGCCCAGATTCAGGCTTTACGCTGACTTATACAACTAGGTGGAGAGTTGTATAAGCCCAGCTAAGGCTAGTGGGCTCATGGATGACTCATACCTCTAGGGAGAGTGTGGGGCGTCGTGCAGACAGAGATGAGGAGACCAGCTGAACCTTGTCAGCTCATTTAGGCCTCTATAAGAACTCCCAGCTTCATTAGATGTTAGCTCATGCCTGGAACCAGACCTGTGTGGACTGTCTAGGGAGAGTGAACCCCTGTGCGGTGAGGCAAAGCCTGTGTGGCTATTTGTTTGGACTTTTACTAAACCAGGGACTTAGGGACTAGGACAGCACTAGGCTGATCCCAGTTGTTAGTTAGGAAACCTGTATGTTTAGTCAGAGGTCAACTTGACCAGGATTTATTTTGGTTATGTTTCTTTTGCTTTGCTGTGTTTTGTCACTGTAAATAGAAAATAAACCGCACCTTTTTGATTTTGAAAACCACAACCTCCGTTTGCTGGGCCTGTTTTGTGTGGGGAGCCCATCCCGGGGGTCACACACACCCGCTGCCGAGCTAACCCCCTCACAGTTGGTGGAGAACCAGTGGCAGTTTTTTTTTAAGCCAGCATGGAGGAGATACTGAAGCAGCTGGCTCTAGCAAATGCCAATCAACAGCAGACAAATGCAGGTTTGCAAAAGAGCCTTGCAGCTCAACAACAGAGCCTTGCAGCCCAGCAGCAGACAAACACAACTTTGCAACAGAGTCTGGAGGCTCAGCAACGAGCCCAGCAGCAATCTGAGGCCCGCTTCATAGACCTGTTGCAGAAGCAAGAGCAGAGACTACAACAACAGATGGAAGCAGTAATGCAGCAACGTCCGCAGACCAGTGAGGAAAGCCGTCCCACTAATACCGCGTCCTTTGGGGTGAGTCGTTTATTGACAAAAATGACTGGAGAGGATGATCCAGAGGTATTTTTGACCACATTTGAAAGGACCGCTGAAAGAGAAAAGTGGCCTGAGGAGCAGTGGGCTGGACTGGTGGCTCCTCTGTTAACTGGTGAATCGCAGAAAGCTTACTATGACCTAGAGCCTAACCAAGCAAAAGACTATGTGATGCTAAAAGCTGAAATATTGGCAAGGCTGGGTGTCACCCAGGCTGTCCGGGCTCAGCGTGTGCATAACTGGACTTTCCAGCTTGGGAAACCCCCCAGGTCTCAAATGTATGATCTCATTCACCTGAGCAGAAAGTGGCTACAGCCAGAGACTTTGTCCACACCAAAGATTGTGGAACGTGTTGTAATGGATCGGTTTTTGAGAGCTCTTCCTACTGCCATCCAAAAGTGGGTAAGCCATGGAGACCCAGAGACGGCCGATGGTCTTGTGGATCGTGTGGAGAAATACTTGGCTACAGAGAACCTGACGGCCTCTTCCAGAGACACTCGGACTTTCCACCCTAAGACCAGACCATCCCCAGGGGCGGATAAGAGGATTCCAAGGGGTGAGGGTGGAGAGAGTGAGAGGGTGGGAGCTCTACCCCAAGTTTGGCGAGAACAGCCTGGGGAAATCAGCGGCTCAAGAGGCGGCAAGAAGGATCGTTTGCTACCGCTGCCGGCAAGCGGGACATATTGCAGCCAATTGCCCGGTTGTGGAGGAACCCATGCAGTGTGACTTTCTGACGGGCAGACGTCAGTCGCTGTGTGCGACAGTCGCATGCACTGCCATTCGAGGAACTGAGAAACATTTATGCAAAATGTGTGTTAATGGTAGAAATGTTGTGGTATTGCTGGATTCAGGTAGCCTTGTGACCCTGATAAAGGCTGAGTTAGTTAAAACAGAGGTCTCTGGGAATAGCAAGGTAGCTGTTATTTGTGTGCATGGGGACACCCGAGAGTATCCAGTGACTACAGTGTGTTTCGAGACCCCCAAAGGTACCCTCTCTCATCCAGTGGGCTTAGTATCTCAGTTACCGCATGACGCCATTGTGGGAAGGGATTTTCCGAAGTTCTGGGAACTGTGGGATGATCCTGAGCCCCTCACTGGTGCCCCTATGTACCAGGAATGTGATAGCCAGAACTCCCCTGAGAGTGGTGAGGACTCTCCGGAATTTCCCTTATCAGTATTGGCAGGGGAGACTCAAGAAACTGGAGAGGAGCCCACCTCCTCAGACGAAAACCTACCGTCTGTGGAGTTTTCTGATCTTGAGGTTCACAGGGAAAACTTTGCCACAGAACAGTTGAAAGACCCCGCCCTAATAAAGGCACGGGAAAACGTAGTGAAAATAGATGGCGAGTTAGTGAACCCAGATAATACCTGCACTTACCCATACTTCAGCGTAGAGAAGGACCTACTGTATCGGGTGGCAAAAAGGGCAGAAGAAACCGTTGAGCAGCTTGTGGTGCCCAAACCTTACAGGAAGTTGGTGTTGGAGTTGGCCCATGGGCACATTCTTGGAGGTCATCTGGGGACAGAGAAAACCCGAGAGAGGGTATTACAGAGATTCTATTGGCCGGGGGTGATGAAGGACGTAGAAAATTATTGTTCCTCCTGCCCTGTGTGTCAGAGGTTGGCCCCGATGCCACATTTCCGTAGCCCGCTGGTCCCTCTACCCATCATTGAGGTCCCGTTTGAGAGGATCGCCATGGATTTGGTAGGTCCTATAATCAAGTCCGCTAGGGGGCACCAGTACATATTAGTTATAATGGACTATGCCACCCGTTATCCAGAAGCGATCCCTCTCCGAAATACCTCGGCCAAAACCATAGCCAAAGAGCTATCTCTTGTTTTTAGCCAGGTGGGTATTTGTAAAGAACTGCTTACGGACCAAGGTACACCCTTTATGTCCCGGGTTATGAAAGAGCTGTGTAAATTGTTCAAAGTGACGCAATTGCGTACGTCTGTGTATCACCCCCAAACCGATGGGCTGGTTGAAAGATTCAACAAAACCCTAAAACAAATGTTGAAGAAAGTGGTGGATAGAGATGGAAAGGATTGGGACTGTTTACTTCCTTATTTGATGTTTGCTATTAGGGAGGTGCCCCAATCCTCTACGGGATTCTCCCCCTTTGAGTTACTGTATGGGAGACACCCAAGAGGGCTGTTGGATATTGCCAAGGAAACTTGGGAAAGTGAGAGTTCTCCCCACAGGAGTGTGATTGAGCATGTCGCCCTGATGCAAGATCGAATTGCACAGGTAATGCCCATCGTGAAGGAACATTTGGCCCAAGCGCAGTTGGCACAGCAGAGAGTGTACAACCGTGGAGCCAAGACCCGTACCTTTTCCCCGGGGGATAGGATATTGGTACTTGTCCCTACGGTTGAAAGTAAATTCCTTGCCAAATGGCAAGGCCCCTACGAGATAATGGAAAAAGTGAGCGAAGTGAATTACAAGGTCAGACAACCAGGAAGGCGAAAGCCCGAACAGATCTATCACGTTAATCTGTTGAAAGCCTGGAGGGATAGAGAGTCCCTAGTCGCAGACACTTGGTCACCAGCTCAAACTGGTTGCGTGATTCCTGAGGTTGGAATAGCAGCCACCTTGTCACAACCCCAACAACAGGAGGTTAAGGAGTTTGTGCTTCGCAACAAGGAGGTATTCTCTGAGCTGCCGGGACAAACATCTGGGGTAGAGCATGACATCATTACCCCGCCCGGTGAAAGGGTGAAGTTAAAACCCTATCGGATCCCAGAGGCTCGACGGGAGGCAATACGGGAGGAAGTACAGAAAATGCTGAACTTAGGGGTGATAGAGGAGTCCCAAAGTGATTGGTCTAGTCCCATCGTGTTGGTGCCTAAACCGGATGGGAGCTGGCGATTTTGTAACGATTTTCGTCAGTTGAACAAAGTTACAAAATTTGACACCTACCCCATGCCACGTATAGATGAGTTGATCGACCGGCTGGGAACAGCCCGATACATGACGACTCTTGACCTCACAAAAGGGTATTGGCAAATCCCCCTGGCCAAGTCGGCCAAAGAGAAAACCGCATTTGTAACCCCAGACGGGGCGTTCCAATATAAAAGAATGCCGTTCGGGTTACAGAATGCGCCGGCCACATTCCAGCGGAAAATGGACCAGATGCTGAGGCCCCATCGGAAGTATGCTGCGGCTTACCTGGATGACGTAATTGTCCATAGCACAGATTGGGCCTCACATCTGCCAAAAGTGCAAGCAGTCCTGGACTCTGTTCGGGAAGCGGGGTTTACGGCTAACCCCAAGAAGTGTACCATTGGGCAGGAGGAGGCCAAATATCTTGGGTACACCATTGGGAGGGGAGTAATAAAACCCCAACTCAACAAAGTCGAGGCCATCCAGAGTTGGCCACGTCCCAACAGCAAGAAGCAGGTACGAGCCTTTCTGGGAATCGCTGGGTATTATCGGCGATTCATTCCCCACTTTGCTTCTAAGGCTGTGCCCCTAACCAACCTGACGAAGGGGAAAGGGTCGGTCATGATTAAATGGACCCCCGAGGCTGAGGCAGCATTCCAATTCTTGAAACAAGCCTTATGTAGCCAGCCAGTGTTGTACTCACCCGACTTCTCTAAAGACTTTGTCGTACAAAGTGATGCGTCAGATGTGGGGTTAGGAGCAGTATTGTCC
The DNA here is from genome assembly GCA_029206835.1 of Rana muscosa. NCBI lineage: Eukaryota > Metazoa > Chordata > Amphibia > Anura > Ranidae > Rana > Rana muscosa. The sequence goes on along the minus strand of CM055116.1, from coordinate 103,567,937 downwards.
CAGGTCTGGAACGGGGAAGAGCACCCAGTCATTTACCTCAGCAGGAAATTGAAGTCCCATGAGGTAAATTACGCCACCGTTGAAAAGGAGTGTTTAGCGGTGAAGTGGGCTCTAGATTCCCTTCGGTACTACCTGCTAGGTAGGCACTTTGACATGGTTACGGATCACGCTCCGTTAAAGTGGATGGCTCAAAACAAGGAAACAAATAGAAGAGTGAATAGGTGGTTCCTGGCCCTCCAGGAATTCAACTTCACAGTAAAGCATCGCCCTGGCGTTCAAATGGGGAATGTGGATGCTTTGTCTCGAGTACATGAATGCTTGATTGCTGGTGTTCCAACCCCGAGGTTAAAACAAGAGGGGGGGGTATGTGACAGCAGGAAGGTAAAGTCACCTGGTTGCATCCAGGGGGGTAGATATATTTCGCCCAGATTCAGGCTTTACGCTGACTTATACAACTAGGTGGAGAGTTGTATAAGCCCAGCTAAGGCTAGTGGGCTCATGGATGACTCATACCTCTAGGGAGAGTGTGGGGCGTCGTGCAGACAGAGATGAGGAGACCAGCTGAACCTTGTCAGCTCATTTAGGCCTCTATAAGAACTCCCAGCTTCATTAGATGTTAGCTCATGCCTGGAACCAGACCTGTGTGGACTGTCTAGGGAGAGTGAACCCCTGTGCGGTGAGGCAAAGCCTGTGTGGCTATTTGTTTGGACTTTTACTAAACCAGGGACTTAGGGACTAGGACAGCACTAGGCTGATCCCAGTTGTTAGTTAGGAAACCTGTATGTTTAGTCAGAGGTCAACTTGACCAGGATTTATTTTGGTTATGTTTCTTTTGCTTTGCTGTGTTTTGTCACTGTAAATAGAAAATAAACCGCACCTTTTTGATTTTGAAAACCACAACCTCCGTTTGCTGGGCCTGTTTTGTGTGGGGAGCCCATCCCGGGGGTCACACACACCCGCTGCCGAGCTAACCCCCTCACAATATATATATATATATATATATATATATATATATTAGCAGAGACCCTAGGGAATAAAATGGCAGTCATTGCAACTTTTTATGTCACATGGTATTTGCGCAGCAATTTTTTAAAATATTTTTTGGGGAAATGAATAAAAAATAAAAAAAACACTAAAGTTATCTAATATTATTTGTATAATGTGAAAGATGATGTTACACCAAGTAAATTGATACCTAACATGTCATGCTTAAATTGTGCACACTCATGGATTGGCGCCAAAATTCGGTACTCAAAAATCTCCGTAGGCAACGCTTTAATTTTTATTTTATTTTACAGGTTACCTGTTTAGAGTTACAGAGGAGCTCTTGGAATAGAATTGTTGCTCTCGCTCTAACTTTTGCGGCGATACCTCACATGTGTGGATTAAACGCTGTTTACATATGTGGGCGTCAACGTACGCATGCGTTCACTTCTGCGTGCAAGCTCGTTGGAATGGGGGCACTTTAAAAATTTTAGTTTTTTTATTGTTTATTTTATTTTAATTTTTTGATACACTTTCACTTTAAAAAAAAAATGTGATCACTTTTATTCCTATTTTATTTTATTCCTCTTGTAATAGGAATAGTATGTGACAGGTCCTCTTTATGGAGAGATTTGGGACCAATAAGACCCCAGATACCTTCTACAAGCTGGGAAGCCTGAGATTAAAAAAAAGGACGATTTTGGCTTTTCAGTCGAGTATATGGCAGCATTTACAACTGCCAGGCTGGGCGTGATGTCATAACGTCACGCCCGGGCCTCCGAGAGTCAGAAATCTCCATGGTCAATGTCCAGCCCTGGTGGATTCCTTCGCCAATTGCACAGGCGATCCGGTAGAAGCACCGGAAGGCAGCGGGAGGGGAACGTCCTCTCCTACCGAGGGTAAGAACAATCAAGTGGCTGAACTGCCACTATGATTGTTCTTATGGGGCAGGGAATCGCTGGCTGAAGAGAACGATACCGGGTTGATGCCTGTAGGTTATTTATCATTTTTTTATCATAATTTTAACAGTGAGAGACAGAATAACAAAAATATCCAGAAAAACGCATTTCATAAAAGTTATAAATTGATTTGCATTTTAATGAGTGAAATAAGTATTTGATCCCCTATCAATCAGCAAGATTTATGGCTCCCAGGTGTCTTCTATACAGGTAACAAGCTGAGATTAGGAGCCCTCTCTTAAGGCCGGGTTCACACTGGTACGACAAACGCTCCGACATTAGGAGCTCATGTCGCATGACGTGTGAAAATCAATGTTTCCCTATGGGAGCCGTCTTAACTGGTCCGACACAAGTCGGTCCGACTTTGAAAATGCTCCCTGTACTACTTTGGTCTGACTTTGATCCGACTTCAGCCCATTGAATATCACTGGTCAGATCGCTGTCTTGCATGATCTGACTTTGGCATGTGACTTGTGCTCTGATGATCTTGAGGAGGAACTCCACTGCAAATTTTAAATAAAAAAACGGCATGGGTTCCCCCTCTAAGAGCATACCAGGCCCTTTGGTCTGATATGGATGTAGCACTACCCCAGAAGGAGCTGCTGGTATAGATTTGGGCCTTGCACGTTACCTCACCATTTGTTGTCTAGGGGATGAGAGTCTATAGAAACTTCAATGTCCACACAAGTTATAAATCCTTTTCATTAGGCTTTATTTCACAGAAACTTGCACAGGTAGAGGGATGTAGGTTCGGGGGAAGGTTCAGGCACACGATGCAGATCACTGGGGAAACTTCTAAGCTTCAACAAAGTCACACTCACCACTCTCCTTCAAGTGGGTATTGCCCACCCGGATAGGCCCCTCTCACTAGCCTAGCAGCCGGGATGATGCACAAACAAAATGAAGAACAACAGTCTCTGCCACAGACTTTAAGACGATAAAGATGAGCTGTTCAATAATCCTCTGCCACAGGATTTAATATCCGGAGATCCAGCCTTACAGTTTTAGAGCCTTTAAGCCGACCCGGCACACTGTAAGGTAACATAAGCTACGGTGCATCCTCCAATAAGGTCACCAGGCCTTCCCCGAGACACCAGCCTTCCGCTTGGTCCTCTCCAGGACAGGTCCTCCCCTGGTTTCCTCCATTGAGTGGCTTCCTCCCGCAGGACAGACAGCACAGGATCACCTTCAAAGTGCAGGCCCCAGTCAGGACAACTGGGCCTACCCGGCAGAGATGCAGCATGGCTCCGCGGCTGAAATTTGACTATCACATACCTCGAGCCAGGAGGGCCACAAGGCAAAGAGCCCCAAAAAAGTACCCTTCCCCAGCATGCCCAGCGGGAGACCACTCCCACTGAGCTGTTCCCGGGGAAAAATACCCAATACACTCTGGCCTGCCTGTGTTCCAACACTGGCCTGTGGCGGTAACGCCACCTTCAGGCAAACAATGGGAAATCCCTCCAAGCACAGCCATAGCCGGAACAGAGGCTGATTTAGCCTTAATCATCAAAGTCTGAGCTAATTACCAGCTCAGACACCCACTAAATTTAAACATAGCGCCTGGTCATCAGGAGCAGGGCGCTACATGGATTTTATGGGTGAACCCCCTACGTCGAAAAAACGGCGTGGGGGTCCCCCCAAAGTCCATGCCAGATGAGCACGCAGCCCTGCCAGTCAGGAAAGGGGGTGGGGAAAAAGCGAGCGCCCCCCCTCCAGAACCGTACCAGGCTGCATGCCCTCAACATGGGGGTGTGGGTGCTTTGGGGCAGAGGGGGCCCTGCATCCCCAATCCAAAGCACCTTGTCCGCATGTTGATGAGGACAAGGGCCTCTTCCTGACAACCCTGGCCATCGGTTGTCGGGGTCTGCGGGCGGGGACTTATCGGAATCTAGGGGGCCCCTTTTGATAAGGGGGGCCCCCAGATCCCGGCCCCCACCCTATGTGAATAAGTATGGGGTACATTGTGTCAAAAAACTGTCAAAAATAACACACAGTAGACAGGTTTTTAAAGTAATTTATTAGGCAGCTCCGGGGGTCCATTACGTTCTGGATTCACTTCTTATGATGGTCTAATATGAACATTTATTTAAGCGAGATATTGGACATTTTGAATAATTGATTTTTATTCACGTTGGAAATTCTTCACTTTACGTTCAGATAACATTTGCCGTGACTCTGATTATTTGCTCATTATGATTTTTAGCGCTTCACCCAGGCGCGTAGTGTGAAAGGGTGCAAGAATAACAGTTGCGATCCCACGTTCAGCTCCAGGGGACCCGCAGCTCCTTTAGCTATTTTAGTAAGATAAGAACTTTCAGGGTCGCTGCCGTTCTGCCACTCTGGGGGGGCCACCAAGACCCGGCATTTCCGGCTTTCAGTTTGGGATGCAGTGGGGAGAGTGGGAGGCGGCGATCGGCAGCTCTATGGTGCTCGCGGCATCTCCCTGGGGCTTTCATTTCTCCTTCAGCGTGTATACAGTGGAGAGGGGAGGGGCCTCTGACCCGAGCAGCTACAAGTTTCACTCTCAGTGTACAAGTGAGTTGCTCGGGTCAGAGGCCCCTCCCCCTCCACTGTACAGACTCAGGAAGAGAATTACAAGCCCCAGGGAGACCCCCCTGCCCATGCACATCATAGAGCTGCCATTCGCCGCCTCCCACCTCCCCCTGTGCTGGGGGATGGAGGTGCACAGCCAGCCAGGTACAGGGGAACTTCTGGGGGGGGGTGTTTAAGTCTGGGAACCCTGATGTATGGGGGGCTCTCTGGGGACTCTGATGTATGATGGTCTCTCTGTGAACCCTGATGTATGGGGGGGCTCTCTGTGAACCCTAATGTATGGGGGGACCTCTGATGTATGGGGGGCTCTCTGTGAACCCTGATGTATGGGGAGCTCTCTGTGAACCCTGATGTATGGGGGGCCTCTGGGGACCCTGATGTATGGGGGGGCTCTCTGTGAACCCTGATGTATGGGGGTTCTCTCTGTGAACCCTGATGTATGGGGGTTCTCTCTGTGAACCCTGATGTATGGGGGGCTCTCTGTAAACCCTGACGTATGGGGGGCTCTCTGTGAACCCTAATGTATGGGGGGCTCTCTGTGAACCCTGATGTATGGGGGGCTCTCTGTGAACCCTGATGTATAGGGGGCTCTCTGTGAACCCTGATGTATGGGGGGGCTCTCTGTGAACCCTGATGTATGAGGGTCTCTCTGTGAACCCTGATGTATGGGGGGCTCTCTGTGAGCCCTGATGTATAGAGGGTCACTCTATGAACCCTGATGTATGGGGGGGCCTCTGGGGACCATGAAGTATGGGGGGCCTCTGGGAACCCTTATGTTTGGGGGGGGGGCTCTCTGGGACCCCGATGTATGGGGGGCTCTGGGAACCCTGATGTATGGGGGGCTCTCTGGGGACCCTAATGTATGGGGGGCTCTCTGGGAACCCTGATTTAGGGGAGGGCTCTCTGGGAACCTTGCTGTATGGGGGGCTCTCTGGAGACCCTGATGTATGGGGGGCTCTCTGGGAACCCTGATGTAAGGGGGGGCTCTCTGGGGACCTTGCTGTATGGGGGGCTCTCTGGAGACCCTGATGTATGGGGGGGCTCTCTGGGAACCCTGATGTAAGGGGGGGCTCTCTGGGATCCTAATGTAAGGGGGGGCTCTCTGGGGACCCTGATGTATGGGGGGCCCTCTGGGAACCCTGATGCAAGGGGGGGCTCCTTGGGGACCTTGCTGTATGGGGGGCTCTCTGGAGACCCTGATGTAAGGGGGAGGCTCTTTGGGGACCCTGATGTAAGGGGGAGGCACTATGGGGACCTTGATGTATGGGGGGAGGCTCTCTGGGGACCTTGATGTATGGGGGGAGGCTCTCTGTGGACCCTGATGTAAGGGGGGGCTCTCTGGGGACCTTGATATATGGGGGGGCTCTCTGGGGACCCTGATGTAAGGGGAGACTCTCTGGGGACTCTGATGTATAGGGGGAGGTTCTCTGGGGACCCTGATGTAAGAGGGGCTCTCTGGGGACCCTGATGTAAGTGGAGGAGCTTCTTTGGGGACCCTGATGTATGGGGGGGAGACTCTGGGAACCCTGATGTATGGGGGTAGGCTCTCTGGGGACCCTGATGTAAGGGAGGGCTCTCTGGGGACCTTAATATAAGGGAGGGCTCTCCGGGGACCCTGATGTAAGTGGGGGAGGCTCTTTGGGCACCCTTATGCAAGGAATTTGCTCTCTGGGGACTCTGATGTAAGGAGGGGCTCTCTGGGGACCCTGATGCAAGGAGGATCCGCACTCAGATATGTAACGATATATATATATATATATATATATACACACACACACACGTATATTGTATACATGTGTATACCCGCCCAAGCTTCACTGCTATGGGCTCTATCCCGAGATCTTTTGTAGACCTAGCAATGCCCATGGGGGGGGGGGGGGGCTTCATGGTTTCTTGCACCGGGGCCCTGAAGATTCTAGTTACGCCTCTGGCTTCACCATTATTTGAAGGACATTCAGCATTATCTGGCTCCTTCCTCCTGAGCCTGACTATCCCTGGCCCACAACTTTAATTCATTGGATTGAATTTTTTCCAGTCATGGAGACTCAAAATCACACAGTTTATAGCCCATCTCAGGAGCTATCAAGAGAGAGAGAGTTGCTATGTTCAAACATACAGTTGGACCATGGAGAATAAACATAACAGGAAATCAGATCACAGCAGCATTAAAAAAAAAAAAAAGGGTGAGAATATATTTTGAACACTTTGATTACACTTAGATCCTAATGCCGCATACACACGGCCGTTTTTCTCGTAGAAAAAAAACGAAATTTTTCCCATTCGACGAGAAAAACGATAGTCTGTGGGCTTTCTGTCATTTTTTTCGACGAGAAAAACGGCATTAAAAACGACGAGAAAAATTAGAACAGGTTCTAATTTTTCTCGTCGTTTTTTTCGACATGTTATCCGCGGCAGTGTTTCCCATAGGGAAACACTGCCGCGGAGCCCACAGACAGTCGTTTTTCTCGTCAAGAGAAAAAATTACGTGAAAAACGACCGTGTGTGGGAAACAAGCTGTTCCCCCCGTTTTAAATGACATTATTCACGGCGGTTTTTTAACCGCCGTGAATAATGATTGTGTGTACGCGGCATTACTGTTATATGAAATGAAAAATCTTCCTAAAAGCATTTGGAGGGACCACTAGAGTGCAGCATAAGCCTGGGAATAAAATACAACGCTGTACTGAACGCAATCCACACCATCCCCTCCAGGAAGGAATGTCCTCATATCTACACTGAGCTGTATAATAATGAAGTCATAATATAGCTTGGGGGAGGAATCTAATAATACTTAAACTGAAGAAAATGGCTACTTTAATGCATTGTTACCTTGTACGACAAATACACACTGGTGTAATAAAGGGAAATTTACAATCCAAACTGAATTTGTATGTACAGAACAGCTGACTGGGGTCAAAGGCAAAATGTCTGATTATTTCTATAGTCTAGTAAGAGGCATACTGCAAATCACTGCACAGAGAATATGGAAGAGTGTATCTGTGTCTCAGTATAGAATATTAGAGGTCCTGTGAGTAGGAATTAAAGTGTTCAGAGAAAACCCAGGATCACACAACTACGAGGAGTACCTATATATTTAATGCAGATAAGAATCGGATGGAGCTTGAACCTGGAACTTTAGTGACAGATTTAAATATTATCTAACAATGTAACAATGCTGCCACTGCTGTCAAGGCCTGGGTGTTAATGATAATACCACTTTGGCTGTATTTCTGGTCTGTATAATCCAGGTGTTTTGCTCATTGAAGAAAAACTTTCCAGGTTATTGATCTAAAAGTGCATCTTCTAAACATTAAGACAGAAAAACAAATGTCTGCTTTGGAGTGGTGCAATTTGCTTTCCAGCAGGTTAACATCAAGGAAAAGTAAGACAAAGATCAAAGAACATCGTCTATGTTGCACTCTGTACATGTGATGTAATATACCTGAAGGCCTTGCAGCAATCATTGTTGCTCAGCTCACATAGCCCAATGCCTGGAACAAAATTAAAGTGTTTGTTAACCCAAAAAAAAAGAAAAAATAGTGCTTGTGCCCCCTCTAAACTGTAAAAAAAACCTCCCTGAACCTGCCACTTCCTGTGTGCCCTCTATACTACTCAGGCCTGACCACCGTGGTCAGAGTGCATCCCTCTGTCATACACTGTCCTGCTCTCCCCCTCACCCCCTCCTTCGTGCCTGTCAGCTCCCTCTCTGTGTATGTCTCCGCCCGCCCCGCCGCCACTATATTATATATAAAAAAAAAACTACAATGTTCACTTCCAGGCCCTCTATTAGAGGCTGGCATGCCACACTATGCAAATCCTTTCTAAAAATGACTGTTCTAAATAGCCATTTTGAGCTGTCTTCAGGTCGGTCACATGTCTCGCGACCGATTTACAGCTCCGATGGATGGCTTCTGTGGGAGGAGCCGAGCAGCCACATGATCTCCCCAGCTGACGTCAGAGGGAGATCAGGGCCCCTCCCGCAGAAGCCATCCATCGGAGCTGTAAAGGGGCCATGAGTCACGTGACCGGCCTGAAGACAGCTCTAAATAGCTATTTAGAACGCTCGTTTTTTTAAATGACTTACATTAGTGTGCTATGTCAGGCTCTAACAGTGGTTCTGGCATAGACTTAAACAAATGGCTTCACAAACATTTTAAGTTGGACTCTGCGCTGCTCAGCCATTCACAGGGAGCTTTGTATTTTCTGAATTTATACAAAGCTTCCTCTGATCGGCCGAGGCAGACAAATGAGGTCAAAATCTTTGCCTCAGCCATTCAACAAATGCAAAGCTCCCTGTGAATGGCTTAGTCCAACTTTATTTTGTTTCAGGTGTGGAATGTGAAGTTTATACTTAAATATAGTAGAAAACACTTGTAGCAATTCCCTGAGGTGGTGAGCAGTCGTTGCAGTGGCTTGTAATGTCTTCCTAGCCCCCAAACAAACACGTAGATCAAAGAAAGCCAGCAGCTCGATCTTACGCAATGAATAAATGTATTAATTCATGTGTGGTACAAAATAATACAGAGCTTCCGCATTTCAGCGTGTAGCCTTAATTATAGCCAGAAGATGTCATCGCCTCAGCCATTCAAAAAATGCAAAACTCCATGTGAATGGCTGAGTAACGCTTAGTCTAACTTAATTTTATTCCAGGTGTGAGATGGGAAGTTTATATTGCACTGCCGAACATAGCACTGTATACTGTATGTAGCTGAGGGCACGCTGCAGAGAGCACTGGGAGCCGATGCATGTCTTAGTAAAGTAAATCACGTGTTTGGAGCAGCTTGGTCCAGACAAATTATTTAAAGTGGATGTAAACCCCATTCATGAAATCTGTCCTGGGCACATATCTGTAATGTTTACTTATCTCTCTCCAAAACTAAGTGCCGTGTCTTTCTGCTGCTCCGTTCCTCTGTTATCAGCATAACTTTTGACAAGTTCTCCGACACACAAGATAAAAGCAGCTGGAAATTTGTGTTGGGGAGGGAACTTCGATATACATATATATGTAAAACTAATATAGGAGGATTTGTTTAATCTCTGTGGATAATCTGAGGCTGTTCACTTTATTGGGGTATATGTAAGGGTTTACTTCAACTTTAAACTTCACGAAAACCTGGAGATCAGCTTAAAGGTTTTGGAGCACAGGAAATAAGGGGAGGTGAAGTTGTTGCCTGCCTAGCCTATACCTCCATTAGCATACCCCTGAAGTGATATTGGTATTATCTCTCTGAAGGTCTTCAGTCATTCAGCTTGTTTGAAAAAGCTCTGTCATAGAAAACACACTTAGTTTAAATGTAGACCACTCTGCATCGTTTTTTATGCAACCATTCAATCCAGGCATTTTAATCAATCTGGTTTCTGAAAAGTTCATTCAATGCAACACAAATGGTAAATTTGACTGCATAAATCCCCTTTCAGTACCAACATGTATTTAAAAAACTAAACAAAAACAATCACAATATATATTACACAATCAGCTAAAAAAAGTGATTGGATTTTCCAACCCATCCCATCGCTCTTATCTTTGACAGGACAAGCGTATAGCTAGCAATGCAACCAAAAATACAGCATGCCTTGATGCATAGATGTCTGCATTCTGCTGTATTACCTGGGCTTCCCTTGACCCATCTAGGGACAGATTTGCAAGATCCCCATTGTTCGGCTGAAGATCTGATATATCTTACCATAGGGATACTGAGGAGGCCTTGTAGAGGTTGATATTTGTGGAGCTGCTATGTGTGTGTATATTTTTTTGGAAGAAATTGCTTAAACGTGCGTCCTCACAGGGTGACACTGTGGATGCACAAGTATAAATGTGCTAACGTCCCGATATAACAGGAAGAATATAAATGAACTACTACTTTTTTGTCAACACAATATGGTTTTTGACCTTCAGGTTGTTGTTAACACAACCACCATATTTAATTAGGTTGCTCATCATACAACCACTTGTTTCATCAAATTTTTAGGTCTACTTTAATTCCCCCCCCCTTTCACACCCTTTACCCCCCACAAATTCCCTTCCCCCTCCTCTTTCCCCCCCAAACCCCCCCTTTTTTCTACCCCCTTCACTCCCCACTCCCCTTTTTTCTTTTTTTTCTCCCCCTCTTTTTCTCCCCCCCCTCCCCACATACACACCCTTCCAGTAATTCTATTTTGTTTTAGCTTCATCACCATCACTTAATGATTCACCACTTCAATTTAATATTGAGTTTCACAACACACGTGATCTGATAATTACTTGATATACCTTTCTTACCCCTAATTTTCACTGTAAACAACATTCATTATCCCATTTCCCTTCCTTCTCCCCCCCCCCCTCTTCTTCTCCTCTTTTCCCCTAAATGACAGATTACACTATCCATGGTGTATCTGTGACCTCGGGTGCCTACACTTCCCTTGATTCTTATCATGCAGATTCCATCTGACCGCGGGAAAATGTCTGTCATTGTGAACCAGTTGAGGTAAATTTAACCTCTACTATACCAAGGTATACAGATGTAGAATCAAGACAACATATATTTTTCAGTTATTCCCTTTTTGCTTCCCTTTCCGTCCCTCTCCCCGTTTTGTCTAGGCTAAATAGAACCCTTGGATGTATATAGTAGTATTTTTAATACATAACTGTCTTAATTTTAATTATAATGTAGGTGCGATTGAGCACCTTTTTATCGGTTGCGGACTCTATATGATGTTTCTGCTTGCTGCCCCTGCATTGCTGCTATGCCAAGAGGATCCCCTTTCTCCTCTTTCCTTTCTCCTTACATTTTTCTCTCCTCTTTTCCTTTTTGCTTGCCCAATTGTGGCAATTGGATTCAGCGCAGTATGCGAGATCCATGTTGTTATTATGACCGGGGGCACGACATCTGGGCGATCTTAAACACCGCCCCCTGGTCGCTAGGGTCCCTGGTCACGTCAGCGGCACCCTCGGCGCATGCGCATTGGCCCTTTGACTTCCTGTGACAGCCCCATTTCCTGCTGAGATGACGCTCATCCTGTGGGGACATATAAGAGTGGTGCACACCGCTTGAACAGTACAGCTGACTGCTAGGATTGCTCTGGACCGGCCAAAAAACTCCCCCTCTTGTTCAAGGCGTAGGCTTACAGGTATGTCATCCTTGCTACCGCTCTGCAAGATTAATAATAAGCTGAAGCTCTGCATAGTTATTAATATGTACCCCTGTTTATTTTCCAGCCTGGCCACTGTAGGCTCTCTGGGGTTAGATACTCTCTGCCCCAATATACACCAGGATTCATACTGGTGCATATCCAGCCTCGTTCTTTCATTTTTTGGTATCTATAGCCTTAAAAGTCCTAGAGGACATTACCTGTCGCTGCTTACCAGCAGCCTCTACCTAGCAGTTTATCCAGCTGTCGATCATTGTGGTGAGCACCCTCTGCTTTGGTTATATACCCTATTTGGTTATTTCCATTTACTGTGCCAGATATGCCATGGTTGTTAACAAGGCGACCTTATATATATATTTTTTCCTTTCCCTTTAGATTTTTACCATTATTGGCTATTTGTTACAGACAAATAGTCAATTTAATTTTACCCAGGTTTGTGTTGCATTGGTCAGCACATTTGGCCTGTGAGTATATTTTTGTATTTGAAACAGTTTGTATCCTATTTATTGCTATATGGAGCTGGTCCCCTCTGGATCGTCCTCCACCATTCCTCTTTTTTCTTCTGTTTTCTGTTTCATCTGGTTTCTTTCTCCAGGTACACTCCTCTTTCTCTTTTTTTTTTCCATCCTTCTCGTTTCTTCCCCCCCCCCCACTCCCTTTTTTATTTTTCCTTTTTGCCCCCTGCTTCTTCTTTCTTCCTAAGCACCACTGTCAGCACCATTATCATCTTCTAGTCCCCCAGGTTGGGGGCTAGTCCATGTGTTGGGTTGGTGTCGTATGGTTGGTTTGCTTTTAGGTATCTATGCTATGTGGGGTCAGCAATCTTCACTTTTGGAAAAGTTGTTTTTTATGCTGTTTTATATAGTTTGTTTTATGTATTAAAAAGATGTTAAATATATTTTTTGTTTATATATATATATTGTGAGGGGGTTAGCTCGGCAGCGGGTGTGGGTGACCCCCGAGATGGGCTCCCCACACAAAAACAGGCCCAGCAGACGGAGCTTGTGGTTTTCAAAATCAAAAAGGTGCGGTTTATTTTCTATTTACAGTGACAAAAACACAGCAAAGCAAAAGAAACATAAACAAAATAAATCCTGGTCAAGTTGACCTCTGACTAAACATACAGGTTTCCTAACTAACAACTGGGATCAGCCTAGTGCTGTCCTAGTCCCTAAGTCCCTGGTTTTAAATGTCCAAGCAAATAGCCACACAGGCTTGTCTCACCGCACAGGGGTTCACTCTCCCTAGACAGTCCACACAGGTCTGGTTCCAGGCATGAGCTAACATCTAATGAAGCTGGGAGTTCTTATAGAGGCCTAAATGAGCTGACAAGGTTCAGCTGGTCTCCTCATCTCCCTGTCTGTACGACGCCCCACACTCTCCCTAGAGGTATGAGTCATCCATGAGCCCACTAGCCTTAGCTGGGCTTATACAACTCTCCACCTAGTTGTATAAGTCGGCGTAAAGCCTGAATCTGGGCGAAATATATCTACCCCCCTGGATGCAACCAGGTGACTTTACCTTCCTGCTGTCACATACCCCCCCCTCTTGTTTTAACCTCGGGGTTGGAACACCAGCAATCAGGCATTCATGTACTCGAGACAAAGCATCCACATTCCCCATTTGAACGCCAGGGCGATGCTTTACTGTGAAGTTGAATTCCTGGAGGGCCAGGAACCACCTATTCACTCTTCTATTTGTTTCCTTGTTTTGAGCCATCCACTTTAACGGAGCGTGATCCGTAACCATGTCAAAGTGCCTACCTAGCAGGTAGTACCGAAGGGAATCTAGAGCCCACTTCACCGCTAAACACTCCTTTTCAACGGTGGCGTAATTTACCTCATGGGACTTCAACTTCCTGCTGAGGTAAATGACTGGGTGCTCTTCCCCGTTCCAGACCTGGGACAATACTGCTCCTAACCCCACATCTGATGCATCACTTTGTACGACAAAGTCTTTAGAGAAGTCGGGTGAGTACAACACTGGCTGGCTACATAAGGCTTGTTTCAAGAATTGGAATGCTGCCTCAGCCTCGGGGGTCCATTTAATCATGACCGACCCTTTCCCCTTCGTCAGGTTGGTTAGGGGCACAGCCTTAGAAGCAAAGTGGGGAATGAATCGCCGATAATACCCAGCGATTCCCAGAAAGGCTCGTACCTGCTTCTTGCTGTTGGGACGTGGCCAACTCTGGATGGCCTCGACTTTGTTGAGTTGGGGTTTTATTACTCCCCTCCCAATGGTGTACCCAAGATATTTGGCCTCCTCCTGCCCAATGGTACACTTCTTGGGGTTAGCCGTAAACCCCGCTTCCCGAACAGAGTCCAGGACTGCTTGCACTTTTGGCAGATGTGAGGCCCAATCTGTGCTATGGACAATTACGTCATCCAGGTAAGCCGCAGCATACTTCCGATGGGGCCTCAGCATCTGGTCCATTTTCCGCTGGAATGTGGCCGGCGCATTCTGTAACCCGAACGGCATTCTTTTATATTGGAACGCCCCGTCTGGGGTTACAAATGCGGTTTTCTCTTTGGCCGACTTGGCCAGGGGGATTTGCCAATACCCTTTTGTGAGGTCAAGAGTCGTCATGTATCGGGCTGTTCCCAGCCGGTCGATCAACTCATCTATACGTGGCATGGGGTAGGTGTCAAATTTTGTAACTTTGTTCAACTGACGAAAATCGTTACAAAATCGCCAGCTCCCATCCGGTTTAGGCACCAACACAATGGGACTAGACCAATCACTTTGGGACTCCTCTATCACCCCTAAGTTCAGCATTTTCTGTACTTCCTCCCGTATTGCCTCCCGTCGGGCCTCTGGGATCCGATAGGGTTTTAACTTCACCCTTTCACCGGGCGGGGTAATGATGTCATGCTCTACCCCAGATGTTTGTCCCGGCAGCTCAGAGAATACTTCCTTGTTGCGAAGCACAAACTCCTTAACCTCCTGTTGTTGGGGTTGTGACAAGGTGGCTGCTATTCCAACCTCAGGAATCACGCAACCAGTTTGAGCTGGTGACCAAGTGTCTGCGACTAGGGACTCTCTATCCCTCCAGGCTTTCAACAGATTAACGTGATAGATCTGTTCGGGCTTTCGCCTTCCTGGTTGTCTGACCTTGTAATTCACTTCGCTCACTTTTTCCATTATCTCGTAGGGGCCTTGCCATTTGGCAAGGAATTTACTTTCAACCGTAGGGACAAGTACCAGTATCCTATCCCCCGGGGAAAAGGTACGGGTCTTGGCTCCACGGTTGTACACTCTCTGCTGTGCTAACTGCGCTTGGGCCAAATGTTCCTTCACGATGGGCATTACCTGTGCAATTCGGTCTTGCATCAGGGCGACATGCTCAATCACACTCCTGTGGGGAGAACTCTCACTTTCCCAAGTTTCCTTGGCAATATCCAACAGCCCTCTTGGGTGTCTCCCATACAGTAACTCAAAGGGGGAGAATCCCGTAGAGGATTGGGGCACCTCCCTAATAGCAAACATCAGATAAGGAAGTAGACAGTCCCAATCCTTTCCATCTCTATCCACCACTTTCTTCAACATTTGTTTTAGGGTTTTGTTGAATCTTTCAACCAGCCCATCGGTTTGGGGGTGATACACAGATGTACGTAATTGCGTCACTTTGAACAATTTACATAGCTCCTTCATAACCCGGGACATAAAGGGTGTACCTTGGTCCGTAAGCAGTTCTTTACAAATACCCACCCGGCTAAACACAAGAGATAGCTCTTTGGCTATGGTTTTGGCCGAGGTATTTCGGAGAGGGATCGCTTCTGGATAACGGGTGGCATAGTCCATTATAACTAATATGTACTGGTGCCCCCTAGCGGACTTGATTATAGGACCTACCAAATCCATGGCGATCCTCTCAAACGGGACCTCAATGATGGGTAGAGGGACCAGCGGGCTACGGAAATGTGGCATCGGGGCCGACCTCTGACACACAGGGCAGGAGGAACAATAATTTTCTATGTCCTTCATCACCCCCGGCCAATAGAATCTCTGTAATACCCTCTCTCGGGTTTTCTCTGTCCCCAGATGACCTCCAAGAATGTGCCCATGGGCCAACTCCAACACCAACTTCCTGTAAGGTTTGGGCACCACAAGCTGCTCAACGGTTTCTTCTGCCCTTTTTGCCACCCGATACAGTAGGTCCTTCTCTACGCTGAAGTATGGGTAAGTGCAGGTATTATCTGGGTTCACTAACTCGCCATCTATTTTCACTACGTTTTCCCGTGCCTTTATTAGGGCGGGGTCTTTCAACTGTTCTGTGGCAAAGTTTTCCCTGTGAACCTCAAGATCAGAAAACTCCACAGACGGTAGGTTTTCGTCTGAGGAGGTGGGCTCCTCTCCAGTTTCTTGAGTCTCCCCTGCCAATACTGACAAGGGAAATTCCGGAGAGTCCTCACCACTCTCAGGGGAGTTCTGGCTATCACATTCCTGGTACATAGGGGCACCAGTGGGGGGCTCAGGATCATCCCACAGTTCCCAGAACTTCGGAAAATCCCTTCCCACAATGGCGTCATGCGGTAACTGAGATACTAAGCCCACTGGATGAGAGAGGGTACCTTTGGGGGTCTCGAAACACACTGTAGTCACTGGATACTCTCGGGTGTCCCCATGCACACAAATAACAGCTACCTTGCTATTCCCAGAGACCTCTGTTTTAACTAATTCAGCCTTTATCAGGGTCACAAGGCTACCTGAATCCAGCAATACCACAACATTTCTACCATTAATACACATTTTGCATAAATGTTTCTCAGTTCCCCGAATGGCAGTGCATGCGACTGTCGCACACAGCGACTGACGTCTGCCCGTCAGAAAGTCACACTGCATGGGTTCCTCCACAACCGGGCAATTTGCTGCAATATGTCCCGCTTGCCGGCAGCGGTAGCAAACGATCCTTCTTGCCGCCTCTTGAGCCGCTGATTTCCCAGGCTGTTCTCGCCAAACTTGGGGTAGAGCTCCCACCCTCTCACTCTCTCCACCCTTACCCCTTGGAATCATCTTATCCGCCCCTGGGGATGGTCTGGTCTTAGGGTGGAAAGTCTGAGTGTCTCTGGAAGAGGCCGTCAGGTTCTCTGTAGCCAAGTATTTCTCCACACGATCCACAAGACCATCGGCCGTCTCTGGGTCTCCATGGCTTACCCACTTTTGGATGGCAGTAGGAAGAGCTCTCAAAAACCGATCCATTACAACACGTTCCACAATCTTTGGTGCGGACAAAGTCTCTGGCTGTAGCCACTTTCTGCTCAGGTGAATGAGATCATACATTTGAGACCTGGGGGGTTTTCCAAGCTGGAAAGTCCAGTTATGCACACGCTGAGCCCGGACAGCCAGGGTGACACCCAGCCTTGCCAATATTTCAGCTTTTAGCATCACATAGTCTTTTGCTTGGTCATGCTCTAGGTCATAGTAAGCCTTCTGCGATTCACCAGTTAACAGAGGAGCCACCAGTCCAGCCCACTGCTCCTCAGGCCACTTTTCTCTTTCAGCAGTCCTTTCAAATGTGGTCAAAAATACCTCTGGATCATCCTCTCCAGTCATTTTTGTCAATAAACGACTCACCCCAAAGGACGCGGTATTAGTGGGACGGCTTCCCTCACTGGTCTGCGGACGTTGCTGCACTACTGCTTCCATTTGTTGTAGTCTCTGCTCTTGCTTCTGTAACAGGTCTATGAAGCGGGCCTCAGATTGCTGCAGGGCTTGTTGCTGAGCTTCCAGACTCTGTTGGTGAGCTTGCTGCTGGGCTGCAAGGCTCTGTTGATGAGCTTGCTGCTGGGCTGCAAGGCTCCTTTGCAAACCTGCATTTGTCTGCTGTTGATTGGCATTTGCTAGAGCCAGCTGTTTCAGTATCTCCTCCATGCTGGCTTAAAAAAAACTGCCACTGGTTCTCCACCAACTGTGAGGGGGTTAGCTCGGCAGCGGGTGTGGGTGACCCCCGAGATGGGCTCCCCACACAAAAACAGGCCCAGCAGACGGAGCTTGTGGTTTTCAAAATCAAAAAGGTGCGGTTTATTTTCTATTTACAGTGACAAAAACACAGCAAAGCAAAAGAAACATAAACAAAATAAATCCTGGTCAAGTTGACCTCTGACTAAACATACAGGTTTCCTAACTAACAACTGGGATCAGCCTAGTGCTGTCCTAGTCCCTAAGTCCCTGGTTTTAAATGTCCAAGCAAATAGCCACACAGGCTTGTCTCACCGCACAGGGGTTCACTCTCCCTAGACAGTCCACACAGGTCTGGTTCCAGGCATGAGCTAACATCTAATGAAGCTGGGAGTTCTTATAGAGGCCTAAATGAGCTGACAAGGTTCAGCTGGTCTCCTCATCTCCCTGTCTGTACGACGCCCCACACTCTCCCTAGAGGTATGAGTCATCCATGAGCCCACTAGCCTTAGCTGGGCTTATACAACTCTCCACCTAGTTGTATAAGTCGGCGTAAAGCCTGAATCTGGGCGAAATATATCTACCCCCCTGGATGCAACCAGGTGACTTTACCTTCCTGCTGTCACAATATATATATATGCCCAACAGACTATTATGCTCCTGAAGAAGCGTTAATTCGCGAAACTGGTAGAGCAATTCAAGACTACATCTGATACATTGGACCCATGGCTAAACGCCACCTGCTTCATACGTTTACTGTTTCACTAGCCTTTGGTTGCTGGTTATGTACTTCATGAAGGGTGGAATACATCTATATTGTATAATTTTGAAGCATTGTTAGAGCTTTAGCCTGAGCCTTGTATCCAAGAACAAATAGACTGTCATTTTTTGAATGTTTATATGTATTTTCTTATTACTTTGTCTAAAATAAAAACCCCTAGTTTTTTACAGTATCTATCCATGTGCCGCCTAAAGTCCATTTTTTAGTTCATGTGTGTGGATATACAGTGGGTACGGAAAGTATTCAGACCCCCTTAAATTTTTCACTCTTTGTTATATTGCAGTCATTTGCTAAAATCATTTAAGTTAATTTTTTTCCTCATTAATGTACACACAGCACCCCATATTGACAGAAAAACACAGAATTGTTCACATTTTTGCAGATTAAAAAAAAAAGAAAAACTGAAATATCACATGGTCCTAAGTATTCAGACCCTTTGCTGTGACACTCATATATTTAACTCATGTGCGGTCCATTTCTTCTGATCATGCTTGAGATGGTTCTACACCTTCATTTGAGTCCAGCTGTGTTTGATTATACTGATTGGACTTGATTATGAAAGCCACACACCTGTCTATATAAGACCTTACAGCTCACAGTGCATGTCAGAGCAAATAAGAATCATGAGGTCAAAGGAACTGCCTGAAAAGCTCAGAGACAGAATTGTGGCAAGGCACAGATCTGGCCAAGGTTACAAAAATATCTGCTGCACTTAAGGTTCCTAAGAGCACAGTGGCCTCCACAATCCTTAAATGGAAGACGTTTGGGACGACCAGAACCCTTCCTAGAGCTGGCCGTCTGGCCAAACTGAGCTATCGGGGGAGAAGAGCCTTGGTGAGAGAGGTAAAGAAGAACCCAAAGATCACTGTGGCTGAGCTCCAGAGATGCAGTCGGGAGATGGGAGAAAGTTGTAGAAGGTCAACCATTACTGCAGCCCTCCACCAGTTGGGGCTTTATGGCAGAGTGGCCCGACGGAAGTCTCTCCTCAGTGCAAGACACATGAAAGCCTGCATGGAGTTTGCTAAAAAAAAAACACCTGAAGGACTCCAAGATGGTGAGAAATAAGATTCTCTGGTCTGATGACACCAAGATAGAACTTTGTGGCCTTAATTTTAAGCGGTATGTGTGGAGAAAATCAGGCACTGCTCATCACCTGTCCAATACAGTCCCAACAGTGAAGCATGGTGGTGGCAGCATCATCCTGTGGCTGTGTTTTTCAGCTGCAGGGACAGGACGACTGGTTTCAATCGAGGGAAAGATGAATGCGGCCAAGTACAGGGATATCCTGGACGAAAACCTTCTCTAGAGTGCTCAGGACCTTAGACTGGGCCGAAGGTTTACTTTCCAACAAGACAATGACCCTAAGCACACAGCTAAAATAACGAAGGAGTGGCTTCACAACAACTCTGTGACTGTTCTTGAATGGCCCAGCCAGAGCCCTGACTTAAACCCAATTGAGCATCTCTGCAGAGACCTAAAAATGGCTGTCCACCAACGTTTACCATCCAACCTGACAGAACTGGAGAGATTTGCAAGGAGGAATGGCAGAGGATCCCCAAATCCAGGTGTGAAAAACTTGTTGCATCTTTCCCAAAAAGACTCATGGCTGTATTAGACCAAAAGGGTGCAAATACTAAATACTGAGCAAAGGGTCTGAATACTTAGGACCATGTGATATTTCAGTTTTTTTTTTAAATAAATCTGCAAAAATGTCAACAATTCTGTGTTTTTCGGTCAATATGGGGTGCTGTGTGTACATTAATGAGGAAAAAAAATGAACTTAAATGATTTTAGCAAATGGCTGCAATATAACAAAGAGTGAAAAATTTAAGGGGGTCTGAATACTTTCCGTACCCACTGTATATATACACAGTGTATAAACACATAAGGATACTGAGGAGGCCTTGTAGAGGTTGATATTTGTGGAGCTGCTATATGTGTGTGTGTGCGCGCGCGTGTGCTTGCGTGCGTGCGTATGTATACAGTGAATAAACACACGCAAACAGATGTACAAACATGTTCATAAATAATACAATACTCTACATGGACTAATAAAGGTCATCACGTTTGATTAAAGATCAAAAAAAATAAATGAACTAACTAAAGAAATTCTTTACCCTATGAAGTAGAAAACCCTTTTTAATGCACACAACACACACATATACTGTATATAAAAATATTTTATAAATATAATACAAATATATATTTATAGAAAATGTACCATAGATAAAATATTGTGCATTGTTGTCAAATACACAAATTGTGTATCTTTCAAACATATTTGTTTGTACTGTACATGTAACATACTATTTAAGCTTGTTGCTTGTCTCAATTTTGTAGTCTTATTTGCAATATGATATGCGTTTGAAAGGATCACGTCACTATTTCCTAGAGCTGCACGATTCTGGCCAAAACGAGAATCACAATTTTTTTGCTTGGAATAAAGATCACGATTCTCTCACGATTCTCGCGGTGTAAAATATCTCACATTATACAAAAAAAATAGGCTAATTACTGGTTCTTTTTTTTTTCTTAAATCATTAAAGTAATTATTTCCCAAAAAAATTGCATTTGAAAGACCGCTGCGCAAATACAGTGTGACATAAAATATTGCAACAACCACCATTTTATCCTCTAGGGTCTCTACTAAAAGAAATATATATAATGTTTGGGGGTTCCAAGTAATTTTCTAGCAATTTTTCTTTATTTCAACTTGAAAACAACAACTGTCAGAAAAACTTCCGCTTAAACCACTCCTCGCCCCCTTACATGCCACATTTGGCATGTAATTTTTTTGGTGGGGGGAGTGGGGGCTTCAGCAGTAGGAGTGGGACTTCCTGTCCCACTTCTTCCTTCCGCCCAGGGACCGCTTAGGCGACGAGTCATATTGCCTAAGGCGGGCCCCTCCCTGTAGGCGATCACCTGGGACAGGTGACAGGTCCCATGCGATCGCCTGTCGACTCTGATTGCGCAGCGCCGCTCGCGCATGCGCAGTGAGTGCCCGGCTGTGAAGCCGAAAGCTGTCATTGCCGGGTGCCCACAGTAGGAATGGAGGCGCCGGCGGAGAAGGGGGGAGAGGAGCGAAGCTCCGTTCGGCCGCGTCGCTGGACAGTGGAACAGGTAAGCGTCTGTTTATTAAAAGCCAGCAGCTACACTTTTTGTAGCTGCTGACTTTTAATAAACATAAAAAAGGCTGGAACTCCCCTTTAAGTGATTAAACGTTCCTAATTTACATACAGAAGTCTATTCCTTTGATGTAAAAGACAAATTGATACAATGTTTAGACTTAACATTCCACTGATAAAGAATGTTGTAAAACTTTGCAGACTGCCCGGACTTTGACTTTTGACTGCTGAGAGCAGAGAGAAAATTCTCTGCATACCAAAGATCGGGAAACACTTTGTCAAGATCGCAACGGGAAAAAAATCGCGATAACGATTCTTGACGATTAATCGTGCAGCTCTACTATTTCCCCTTAAGTGAAACAATTTTCTGAAAATTAAAAAGCAACCCCAACCAAAACAGATTTCTATTTTAAGGTCAGGGTTCATATGGAGAATTTACTAGGTCAGCGGCCCCTAAACTATGGTCTTCTGGTTTCCACAGACGGGACCCTCCAATCAGAAAACCCAGCATGCACCTGGAACAATGCCGCAGACATAGGATCACCATTTCTCCCACTGACCCATGGGCACTATTCCTCCTACTGACAAAGAGGCATTTATTACTCCCACTGATGCAGAGGCATTTTTTAACTCCTACTGACCACCAATGCAGGGCATGTATTACGGACCACTGACACTGGGGTATTTTTACCTTTTACTGACCTGGAGGAATATTGTACTTCACAGGAGTTTTCACTCCTACTGACAACTGATGCCATGGCATGGCATTTTTTACCCATTGATGCAGGGGTAAGGTCATTTTTTTTTTACTCCCAGTGAGTACCGATTTAGGGGCATTTTGTAGGTCCACTGACTTCAGATCCTGCTTTTTTTTTTTTTTTTTTTTTTACTTTTGCTGCAGCCCCAATCAGTGTGACAGTGAATTGGCCCTTTGTCTAAAATGTTTTGGGGCCTCTGCAGTAGATGGTGCAAGGAACAGTTTTTCTCCAACCTGCAATCTAGTGGATCGGATCCTCTGCAAAAATACATGGAGAGTAAAATTGCAATTGTGTCCTGACTTTCAGTTCACATCCTGTCACCGCTGTGCCATAGGTAAGGCACTCCTGTACCTTTTCTTACACAGTAGGCTGCCTATACATAGGCGTTTAGAGTATGTTGTTTGCAGTCAGTCTCTTAAAAAGCACTGAACACTGAACCTTTGGGCCACATTCACACTTCTGGGAGCGCACACAGAAACACGCCTTTCTGCACATGTTCCTGGAAATGTGCAAAAAACATGCCAAAATGTGCATCACACTTGCAGTTTTAGCTGCCTCAATGTGGCCAAGAAATTGCCAAAACGTGCACTAAAAAACGTGCGAGGCTCAGTGCCAAAAAAAAGGAGCTACTTTGGCACGTTTATTGTGCATAGGGGAGCCCATTCTATCAAATGCGAATGCAAAAAAAAGCAATGTGCAGATGTGAATGGGGCCTTATGTGTTTTATGAACGGCAGCACAATTAGCAATTGGAATGTGAAAAATGCAGCAACGCACGCCAACCATATCTTCTACAGGTTAATGCACCTTTCACTGCTCTATTGACTGCTGTACTACATTGTGAGATCACTTTTAGTCTTTCAATGAAAGTTCACACGTGAATCATATATGCTGTGACTCATTGTGTTCATATTTCCTGGAATATCGTCACTTCAACTTCTTCACAGGGAGAGCTTTACTGGCAAGTTCTAGACAAAAAACGAGACAAGAGAAGAAATTATTTTAACATTTAAATAGCATTTCCAGACACCATACAGTGAATGTCTAATGGTATTCAAGAAACAGAAATGTTGATATAAATTAAAGGAGAAGTGTGGGAAGATAACACTTTAAAGTACGCATACTTACCTACCTGCTGCAGCGTCGGTCAGATGCTGCAGCTGTCCCCTGCTGGCTCTAGAGCCAAGAGCTGAGCAATCACGTGACTGCTGATCACTCAGTTCTCAGGTCTGCTCTGAGCACACAGTGAATATGCAAAAGAGAGACCCTCCGTGGGACTTTATAGGCAGTGGGTATTAGTGTAACCAAGGTATAAAATATCACCGGCTTTCTGCTCTGCCCCTCCACCACTCAATGGAGTGCTGAGCTGCGGAGAGGGAAGGAATCGCTGGCTCAGACTCTTAGTGCCACCTGTGTGAAAGAGCCCTAACAGTGCTGTCGTTTTCTTAAACCTATGACATATGTGGACAACCCACACTGCTCCCTCCCTTCTGGTCCATCAGGGTGTCTGGCTGCTGCCTGTGAAGCCTCCAGTGCTCTGTAAGTGACAGCGGAGAATAGGATGAGTCTTTTTTGTTTTGTTTTTGTTGTGAGCAGTGCAAAAAGTTACCTGATGAACGTGTCTCTTTATGAGATCTAAACACCCTAAACTCAAAGTCACCCCTGGCATTCAAGAGCATAAAGTGAAGGTAGCTCTAAGTGTCCAGTTGAAATGGCTTAAAGGGTATGTAAAGGTAAAAAAAAAATGTTTTTAAATAACAAACATGTTATACTTACCTCCACTGTGCAGCTTGTTTTGCACAGAGCAGCCCCGAACCTGGTCTTCTGGGGTGTCTCGGCTCCCCCCCCCCCCCCGCAAGAACTCATCACCTTCATGCGAGCGAGCGAGCGAGCATGGTGATGAGTTCTTGCGGGCACGCTCTTGTGATACAGCCGGCGGCCATAGCCGCTCACTGTATCACTCGGCCCCACCCCCGGCGCGCCACGTCATTGGATGTGATTGACAGCAGCGCGAGCCAATGGCTTTTCAATCAACCAATGCTTTCAATCAACCAATGAATGTGCCGAGAAGCAAGCTGGTTAACGGCGCGGGACTTTCGAGGGGTCAGGTAAGTAAACGGGAGCTCGGGGGGGCTGCTAATCCTCGGATGTTTTTTCACCTTAATGCATAGAATGCATTTAGGTGAAAAAACTTTTACCTTTACGACCCCTTTAAGTGAGCTTGGCTACACTAGGGAAGTGACAGGTTCTCTTTAGCAACAAACTGCTAGCAGCAATGTTGTTGTGCAAATTACAGAAACCATTAAGATTTGATTTTTTTTCTCTGTAAGATGTGGATAGGCTAATCAGTAAAGCAAAAGGAATGCTACAGATTACCTCGACAATGACTTTCATGTTTTAAAGACCCTGTCAAAAAGCGTTTGCAGGATTCTTTAGACTGGATTTCTGTAACACTTGGAGAAAATTATAACTTCTGCTGCCGTCTTGAAAGGGTCTTTTATGTCTTAGAAGATCTAATGGCACCAGGCACAGATCATATGGGGTCATGGTCAGGGTCTGCCAGGAACAATCCAAAAAGGGGTATAATACAACTAAACCACACTACCATATATACTCAAGTATAAGCCGAGTTTTTTAGCACAAAAAATGCCCCCCTCGGCTTATACTCGAGTCACCTTTTTGCGCCTGATCTCCCGGACTTTGGGGAACCGGTACCGACTAGCCCCACTCTTTCTCTACAAGTGTGCAAAGTTTGTTGTCTGGGGGACCTACGGCCGGGGAGCACCGATTTTTCAAAGCCGGGCACCCCTTCCATAGACTCCCATGTTAAACGTCAGTCTAGTCATGGGCACAGTGAGGCATGGGCACAGTGAGGCATGGGCAGTGAGGCACAGTGAGGCATGCACATGGACACAGTGAGGAAAAGTGAGGCACAGTGAGGCATGCAGATGGACACCCTAGGCTTATACTCGAGTCAATACGTTTTCCCAGGTTTTTGTGGTAAAATTAGGTGCCTCGGCTTATATTCGGGTCGGCTTATACTCGAGTATATACAGTACTTAAAGTGGAACTTCACTATCTCAATCAACATAGACTATTTTTAATCCTTATGCTGCTAGCATTAGTAAATAGATAGCAAATAATTTTTTTTTTTCAAATAACAATTTTTTAGTAGTCATATCCATAAGTAAATGAACATAAACTAAGCAGAGTAGTGTACATGTATCGCTAGAGCAGTAATATAGCCAGTGCATACATAGTAACAGTAAACAGTGTAGTAGGTTGTAGAAGGTCATAGCTGCGTACAGTAAACTGTTAGACACTAAATAGGGTCTGCCATAGGCCACTACAGGGCCGAAAGAGGACAAAAAGAAACAGAAAGGAAGAGAAATTAGAAAGAGGGGAAAAGGAGAGTTGAAGAAGTGGGATAAGAAAGGGGAGGTGGAAGGGAGAGGTAGGAGCTCAACCATCGGCTCAAGGCGGATCTTGCATGCCTGGGCTAAGGGGTGATGGATTCCAGGAAGTAAATGCTACAGGAGCCATCTGCCCTTATTTAAGATGGCCATGGCCAGAAATTCTAGGGGGGTGTTTTTGAAAGTGATTCCTCAGCAAAATAAAACATGAGGACATGGATGGATGGGGGAGTTTGCTGTGAATTTTAAAAATGATTTAAATAGCATTGTTGGTTTCTGGTGCTCAGATACAGTGTAGTTCTGCTTTAATTAAAGCGGAGTTCCAACTACATTAATCAATTTTTTAAAGTAATATATTTCATGAGGCAATCATATTGTACATCTATGTTCACTTACTATTTAAAAATCCGCCGCCGATCTCCTGAGTTTTTGTAGAAAGTCACTTTTAAAAAATGTTCTCTGACCTTCTCATTTTGCTTGTGGGCATGTGAAGCCCACAAGCACTTACTTCCTGGATACTGTTGACAATCTGTGACCATCATGCACCGCCCGTTCCGCCCCATTCTCGTGCATGCGCATTCTAACCGCTCCGCATCGCCGTCAACCTCTTGGGTTGCCATCACAATGGGCGTCGTTGTCGGAAGTGCCCGCCCCGTTGTGATGGCAACGGTTTGGAAGTCCCGCGATTCTAGCCCTCGGGAAGCACACTGACTCCTGGGAAATGATGACACACATTTCCCAGGAGCAGTAGTGAGCGGAGGCGCCAACGGAAATGACGACAGAAACCGAGGCGATGAAGAAGGCAGATTTCGTGGGACCACATAGCAACAGCTATTTTTATTTCAAGGTGAGTAAAAAAAAAAAAAAAAAATTATCCAAATTATGTTTTTTAAAGTATTATATGCACATTAATGGCAGATTATTATTTTTTTGATGGAAACTCCACTTTAATAACATATACAATGTTGTATTCCTGATGCGTGTATTAGTGGAAATTAATATTGTATAGAATTCTCTTTAATGTACCCAGAGAACTTGGTAGAACTAAAAGTACTTTCAGTTATTAGAATAATTAAAATGAGCCCTTTCATACGGTACAGTAATAAACATATTGTTATATAATGGCTGTAGTACTGTTGCACCACTTGGAAACAAATCCCATAACTCCCTTGCAATGTTGAAGGGCAATGGAGAGACTTGCAATGCTGCAGATTACAAATTAGGGCAAAAAAAACAAAAAAACATCTCTCTAGTATGGGAACACGTGTACATTGATTGTAACTCACCTGGATGTCCCACTCTGTTGGTTACAGGACTACTGTCCGAAAGACGGATTCTCGCCATTGTAGCCAGCTCAGCAATGAAATCTTGTTCTGCTTCCTAAAAACAACAGAAATCAAACTATTGCAAAAAGGGCAACAAAATAATATTAGTATTTGCAGCTAAATGACATAAGTGACGAACATACAGTGCCTTAAAAAAAGTATTCATACCCCTTGACATTTTCCAAATCTTGTCATGTTACAACCAAAAACGTAAACGGATTTTACTGTGGATTTTATGTGATAGACCAACACAAAGTGGCCCATTATTGTGAAGTGGAAGGAAAATTAAAAATGTTTTTCCAAATTTTTCTACAAATAAATATGTGAAAAATGTGGCGTGCATTTGTATTCAGCCCCCTTTAGGCTGGGTTCACACTAGTGCGACACGACAGCCGTCCTACTTTGGATCCGATATTGCCCTGCGACTTCAAGCCGACATACGTCCGACTTTCAATGAACGGGGATCCGACTTGGATCCCCGCCAATACCAGGCACTGTGTTTGGTATGAATCTTGAGGGGGAACTCCACGCCAAATTTTAAATAAAAAAGCCGGCATGGGTTCCCCTCCAGGAGCATACCAGGCCCTTCGGTCTGGTATGGATTTTATGGGGAACCCCCTAAGCCAAAAAAACGTTGTGGGGGTCCCCCTCAAAATCCAAACCAGACCCTTTTCCGAGCACGCAGCACGGTAGGCCGCAGGAAAAGAAGGGGTGACGAGAGAGCGCCCCCTCCCTCCTGAACCCTACCAGGCCGCATGCCCTCAACATGGGGGGTTTGGTGCTTTGGGGCAGGGGGGCGACCTGCAGCCCCCCCACCCCAAAGCACCCTGTCCCCATGTTGATGAGGACAAGGGCCTCTTCCCGACAACCCTGGCTGTTGGTTGTCGGGGTCTGCGGGCGGTGGGCTTATCGGAATGCAGGAACCCCCTTTAATAAGGGGGCTTCCAGATACCGGCCCCCCCACCCTATGTGAATAAGTATGGGGTATATTACCCATTCACCTGGTGGAAAAAAAATGTTAATAAAAAACACTACACAGGTTTTTAAAGTAATTTATTACACAGCTCCGGGGGTCTTCTTCCGACTTCGGGGGTCTCCGGTGTCATCTCCGTGCTCTCCGGTTCTTTCTTCCTTCTGCCAGGCCTCCGCTATCTTCTTCCAGCTCTTTTGCTAGCGGGGGCCCGGTCTTCTTCGTTGCCTTCTTCCCTCTTCTCCTCTTCGACACGTCGCTTTCTTCATCTGTAATGCTGGGTGTGCGGTGCGCAACGATTTATATAGGCCTCTCATGATGTCACAGTCACATGCTCCAGGTGGCCACATGCTCCCATGACGTCACAGTCACATGCTCCGGGGCCACCCGGAGCTTGTGACTGTGACGTCATGAGAGGCCTATTTAAATCGTGCACTCCACAAATCTGGCCTTTATGGAAGAGTGGCAAGAGGGAAGCCATTGTTGAAAGAAAGCTATAAGAAGTCCCATTTGCACTTTGCAAGAAGCCACGTGGGGGACACAGCAAACATGTGGAAGAAGGCGCTCTTGTCAGATGAGACCAAAAATTGAACTTTTTGGCCTAAAACAAAAACACTATGTGTGGCGGAAAACTAACACTGCACATCATCCTGAACACACCATCCCCACCTTGAAACATGGTGGTGGCAGCAACATGTTGTGGAGATACTTTTCTTCAGCAGGGACAGGGAAGCTGGTCAGAGATGATGGGAAGATGGATGGAGCCAAATACAGGGCAGTCTTAGAAAAAACCTCTTATGCCGCGTACATACGGTCTGAATTTCCGACAACAAATGTTCGATGTGAGCTTGTTGTCGGAAAATCCGACCGTGTGCAGGCTCCATTGGACATTTGCTGTTGGAATTTCCGACAATAAAAATTTGAGAGCTGGTTCTCAAATTTTCCGACAACAAAAATTCT
This sequence comes from Rana muscosa, assembly GCA_029206835.1. Taxonomy (NCBI): domain Eukaryota; kingdom Metazoa; phylum Chordata; class Amphibia; order Anura; family Ranidae; genus Rana; species Rana muscosa. The sequence goes on along the minus strand of CM055116.1, from coordinate 103,539,084 downwards.
ACGCATGCTCGGAATCAATTCGACGCATGCTCGGAATCATTGAACTTAATTTTTCTCAGATCATCGTAGTGTTGTACGTTACCGCGTTCTTGACGTTCGCAATTTCCGACAACATTTGTGTGACCGTGTGTATGCAAGACAAGTTTAAGCGAACATCCGTTGGAAAAAAATCCACGGTTTTGTTGTCGGAATGTCCGATCATGTGTACGCGGAATTAGAGTCTGCAAAAGACTTGAGACTGGGGCAGAGGTTCACCTTCCAGCAGGACAATGACCCTAAACATACAGCCAGAGCTACAATGGAATAGTTTAGCAGAGGTCTCAAACTGGTGGCCCTCCAGCTGTTGTGAAACTACAAGTCCCATGAGGCATTGCAAGGCTGACAGTTACAAGCATGACTCCCACAGGCAGAGGCATGACGGGACTTGTAGTTTTGCAACAGCTGGAGGGCCACCAGTTTGAGACCCCTGGTTTAGAGAAAAGCATATTCATGTGTTAGAATGGCCCAGTCACAGTCCAGACCTAAATCCAATTGAGAATCTGTGGCAAGACTTGAAAATTGCTGTTCACAGTCACTCTCCATCCAATCTGACAGAGCTTGAGCTATTTTGCAAAGAAGAATGGGCAAAAATGTCACTCTGTAGATGTGCAAAGCTGGTAGAGACATACCTAAAAAGACTTGCAGCTGTAATTGCAGTGAAAGAGGGTTCTACAAAGTATTGACTCAGGAGGGCGCTATACAAATGCACGCCACACTTCTCACATATTTATTTGTAAAAAATCTTGAAAACCATTTATCATTTTCCTTCCACTTCACAATTATGTGCCACTTTGTGTTGGTCTATCACATAAAATACATTTACACTTTTGGTTGTAACAAAATGTGGAAAATGTCAAGGGGTATGAATACTTTTTCAAGGCACTGTAGGTACACTTCCATTTATAACTAGCTCTACCACAAGTATAAACGAAATGATGTTTGTTGTAAAGGTCATCCAATAAATATTCCAAAAAGAGCTTTCGACACCTTGCATAAATGCCCAGGTATATAGCTGGCCATAGAGGGTACGTTTTCTTCTTTCAGCCAGTGGGATGGCCACACAAGCAAGGTAGATGGAGGAATTTCCCCGCCAGAACATTGTAGACTGAGAGCGGGACTTTCCACTGTCAGAATACACTGCTCAGCGACTGCGGCCACTGATCGCCAAAGTTTTCCAGCTTCTCGGTTTGACTTCTATTGAACGTAGATAGGCACACATGGATGAAAATTCATCTAACCCCTGCTGAACCGACTGAATTTCAATCCGCCTACTTCCAGCTTTACAATACAAACTGAAGCAAGGCAAGAAGGTAGGCACATCACGTAGGCAGAGTGCTGTAAAAGGGGTTATAGTGCACCTGTGATCAAATCAAAAGAGTAAAATTAAAGTGCGTGTCCAGCCGAAACATTTTTCTTAATTTTGGATAGCATAGGGAAGGGTTTCAATTTTTGGATCGACCTGAAGTAAGCAAAAATCTTCATTAGCCGCATAGACAGAGAGGAGGGAGTGCCAATAACAGATGGGACATAGGAACCTATAGGTGATGTCACCACTCCAGGCTTTACTAGTCATTGTCAAGCATGCTCTCCTCTCCCCTGCAGCCACCGCTATCTCACACAGGGGATCATGTGACCAGACTGGAGCTAGCTAAAAATAGGTAAGTCAGCGAGTCAGGGGGGAGCAAATTACTTGCCTCGCCCCGGGCTCTGACAACCCACGCTACGCCACTGGGCCCAAGCCTTATATTCCCAAACCTGGAAGGTAAATCTCACCAATGAAGTCCAGTATAGCAGTAAACTGGACAGGAGTTCCAATCTTTCCCCATGTTATCCAAAACTAGAAAAACTTTTTTCTTTTGGCTTAATATACACTTTGATGATATAACTTATTACGACATTTTAAGAGATAAGCATTTCCCTTTTCTTTATCTGATGCCCATGTCCTATATAAGGTGCTCTGCAAATCCAATATAACTTGGAGACTTGAGAGAATCCACTTATCTCGTGAAAGCCGTTTTTTAATCAGTTCAGAACAGACTACTAAGATTGCTGGTTGCATAAAATCAGAGTCCCTTTTTTAGCCTGACCTTGATAAGTATTTATGGAATAATCAGCAGAGGCAGTATAATTCATCAATATACACCCACAGATAAAATATTACTTTGGGGGGGGGGTTTTCCCATTAAAGGTAATCTCTTTTCACGAATGAGTGCACACAGAATACCTGTTTTTTTATGTGCACAAAAATTTATACAAAAAAATAAAACGCTGCTCTATGATCTTTTTGTGAAATTGATCAGGAAAATCAGCTGCATGGAGCAGGATTAGGAAATGAAGATGACAAAAGAGATTGGAGATGATGAATGCAACATATGCAGTATTGCTGGTTTATCACTAATGCCTTGTTTCCACTGAGTGGATCGGTTCGGGTCGGTACAGTTTGGAACGGTTTGAATGGTCCAGTCTATTCTGGTGAGCGTTTCCACAGCAAGTCGGACCGTCAGGGGCCATTCAGGGTTTACAAAAAATGCCTAGCGTGTCCGCCAATCAGTGGAATGTATTGTAGCTCCGCCCTAACCGAACCGTTACATTTTCTATGGCCCCACATCTGAAGCAGGACCCAGAATGGTGCGGTATGGTTCCGTTTTATGGCACGCTTTCATAATGGAAACACCCAAAATAGCGTACCGAACCGTACCAAACTGATCCGCTCAGTGGAAACGAGGCATATGTGAAGCATTCCCAGCATGGGATATTTGCTTGCTGTGTCTATACACTACAGTGAAGAGGATAAATAAGTTAAATAAAATATTAACCAATCACTATCTGCATCTAAACTGCCCTTATAACTTAATCACAAAGCAATTTCATCACAGTGAAAAACACTTACTGCATTCCAACAGGCACATAAGAAAAAAAAAGTCATGATAACTACTTAATGGCCCCATGCACACGAGACGCCGGTGCAAACTCTGCTGAGCACACGTTTTTAAAGGCTAAAACCGGCGTTTAAAAACGCCCGTTTTGCCGCAATTTTAGCAGCGTTTTACCGCGTTTGCGTCTATAGGCGTTTAGTTAAGAAACAACATAAGACCCTCCCTAAGCTCAAAAAACAGTATTATTTAACCATTTCAGCCATTTTGAGAAAGCAGCAGTGTACTTGTATTTAGCGTATCACTTGCCACATCATCTGCCACAAGCTGTGGATTGTCCACTTGCCACGTCACCTGGCCACGTCACCTGGCCACAAGTTGTGGATTGTCCACTTGCCGCATCACCTGGCCACAAGTTGTGGATTGTCCACTTGCCACATCACTTGGCTACAATTTGTGGATTGTCAACTTTCCACGTCACCTGGCCACGTCACCTGCCACAAGTTGTGGATTGTCCACTTGCCACATCACTTGCCACGTCACCTGCCACAATTTGTGGATTGTCCACCTGCCACGTCACCTGGCCACGTCACCAGCCACAAGTTGTGGATTGTCCACTTGCCACGTCACCTGCCACATCAATTGCCACAATTTGTGGATTGTCCACCTGCCACGTCACCTAGCCACGTCACCTGCCACAAGTTGTGGATTGTCTACTTGCCACGTCACCTGCCACGTCACCTGGCCACGTCACCTACCACAATTTGTGGATTGTCCACCTGCCACGTCACCTGGCCACGTTATCTCCCACAAGTTGTGGATTGTCCACTTGCCACGTGACCTGGCCACGTCACCTTGCCACATCACCTGCCACAATTTGTGGATTTCCACCTGCCACGTCACCTGGCAACATCACCTGCCACAAGTTGTGGATTGTCCACTTGCCACGTTACCTGTCACAAGTTGTGGATTGTCCACTTGCCACGTCACCTGCCACAAGTTGTGGATTGTCTACAGTGCAATGCAAGCAATTACAGTTTTTTTTATATTTTTTTAATGTTTTTTCATCATTTGCCATCATTTTTGAGATTTCTAATGTAAAAAAATAGGTCACCTTTAAAAACGCTTATAAACGAAAACGCGGAAAAACGCCGGTACCGCGGTTTGCCGCGTATAGCGGTGTTTAGCCTCTGAAACGTGGAAAACATTTGCGTCTGAACCCATTTTTTTGCTTCTGGAAAAACGAGGTTAAACGCAACTGCCTAAAAACGACAATAAACGAGAGTGTGTGCATGGACACATAGGATAACATTGAATGTGTTCAGGAGCAGTTGAAAAAAGTGTCCAACTGCCTATGAACACGCGTTTAACAGCGTCTCGTGTGCATGGGGCCATAGCCTACAATTTTTTTTTTTTTAAATCCTGTGTTTCCATTAAACCAGAGTTCTTATAGGGAACAGGTTAGAAAACAAAATAATTAAAACGTGTTGAAAGTGCTGAGGATAGAGAATATATACAAATTGGTGCCTTCGTCCCATTAAACGTTGTATGGAGGGAAGAATGAGGCTAGTGTGGACACCATATGAGGACTGATAAACAGTCGAGGATAGAAGTTTAAAAGATTTTTATTACATAATTATATATCATAAAAACAAAATCACGAAGTCACTTTTGTTTTTATGATATATAATTATGTAATAAAAATCTTTTAAACTTCTATCCTCGACTGTTTATCCGTCCTCATATGTTGCCCACACAGTCCACACTAGCCTCATTCTTCCCTCCATATAACAAAATAATTAAAACATTTTTTTAACATACAATAAAGTATTTTTCTCTGACTCCATTGAGACACATAGGAATTCAGATACAGAGAGGTCATACTCCTAATCCAAATGATCAGACACTGGCAAGCAAAAAAACATAAGCCAGCCTCTGTATAACTCATCCTCTACCCAGCATGCCTCCATTTTGTTAAAACATACAGTACCAAGGGCCAGAGCAAAAAGACACAGAAGGGTGGAACTTATGTCCCTTTATTAGGCTCTAAGATTTTTTTTTGTGTTTTTCATTAAGGGACACATGATCACATGTAAAATTAGAGACAAGTGGGTAATACTGCTGCCTTTTTTCGGGAAATACAAAATCGGGGCATTTAAAAGCAGTCCAAATGAGGAGTGGTCAACAGCCACGGACAGACCCAAGAATATATTGGAACTGTCTGGAACTCAGTATTTGTAAAACCAACATTCAAATCTGAGCCAGAAGAGAGTAAGCCCTATTAAGACAGGGGAACTGCCACAATCAAAGGGAGGCCACAGAGAATTGACCTGGTGCTCCAGCCCAGGAGAAAAAAATCACTGCTAAGGGGGGTGACGCTATCTGAAAGAACACTGAGAAAGAGTCAGTGAGAGGTTGTGAAAACCAACCAACAATCCACTAAAACAAGTGGAACAAGACGTTAACCTGAAGGGAAGGAACCTAAACCACCAATGAGACGTCAACAGAATAAAACCACTGGGACATGTACCAAGTTAAGAAGCACCCCGAAAGGAACCCAGGACAATCAAAACAGGCCGAGAAAAGAAGTCCAGTCTTAAGATTAGAAGGCCCAAGCCTTATATTCCCAAACCTGGAATTCAGGGAAAAGAGGTTCAATAATGAAAAACAGATGTTGCCTGGCCAGACAACCAATCTTACAGCAAGAATTTGGAGGGATAGGAATAGGTAGCCAAATAACTCTTGAGACTGGGAGAAACTGCAAGGGCACCAACCTCAAAGTCACAATTACTGAAGGGGGATGACTAAGTGAATGGCACCCATACAAGCATAGGCAGGGATGAGGGTATACTGCAACCCAGGCTTTTGCGCATGACACCAGAAGAACGAAAGGATGAGCTTTAACAGATCTACCATAACACCTGGAGGTGTCTTCACAGTCTTACAGAGGAATTCTGCAAACCTGAAAAGCCTTGAAAGAACATGGGTTTAAGAAGTATCTGACACACCTCTGTCCAGTGAAGATTCATTACCTGAAGAGCAGAAATAAGAAAGAAAAGAAAAAGAAAAAGAAAGCATTAAAAAGAAAAGTCACATTGCTAAGCTGTTGTTCAACTGATTAGGAACAGGAATGATGAGCATCCAAAACCCTCATTCAGTGGGGAGACCACCAGCTGAAGCGATCTAGATGGCAAAGCCTTATTCATAAGGAAGTCCGTGTAGTAAAGAGCAGCACACTTAGCATCATCGAGTGTGGGCACCAGGCTACTTGACCTGTCGCAAGAAAAGCTCCCAAACCTTTCAAGAGTTGAAGGGGCTGCAACACTACAGGGATGTCCAATGGAGACCCACAGAAGGATCTCCTGAAGTAGTGAGAACTGTCTGCTCTGTGCAGCTAGATTGCAGTCCCAGATATGGGGACACACCAGCAGGTAGAGTCCCCTTGGGCTAGAGGGAGAGACCACTCCATTCACCCCAAGAGACTGATAGGTAGCACCAGAAAGATCTGGAAATCGGAAGTTTGGTCCCCAACACTAAAATTCCAAAAAGAGAGCGAGGGCAATTGGACTATCTCGGTACAGGTAGAGAACATGAATTCAAATGTAAGAACAGATATATAGAAAAAAATATATAGAATTTTTTTTTTTAAATCAATAAAAAACAACACATAAACATACAATTCAAAAGCATGGTGACAAACCATACATATCACCATTATATCTCCAAGGGGGGAATATCACAGTTAAATTGTAGGTCACGAAAAGCATCTCGACTAGTTTTGCGGTCTATTGCCGCTTCATCAGGAGAAAATCAATGACCCTGGCTGATATAGGGCAATGGGGCGTCACCAAAAGTATCTTAATAGCAGACATACAAGATGTAGGGGGTCTCGGGAAATAAAGCACTGCTGAATGTTAAAGATCTCAAGAGTCAGCAAATGATTAGAGGGCAATGCAAGAATAGCATTGCAGATGAAAATACGTTGAAAGACACATTATATCCCAATGTGTCTGACTATTTGTGGATAAAGGTATGGAGTTCCCGGGACCCAGGCACATGTAAATGTGTTGGAATGGCCTAGTCAAAGCCCAGACCTCAATTCAATCGAAAATCTGTGGTCAGACTTAAAGATTGCTGTTCACAAGCACAAACCATCCAACTTGAAGGATCTGGAGCAGTTTTGCAAGGAGGAATGGACAAAAATCCCAGTGGTAAGATATGGCAAGCTCATAGAGACTTATCCAAAGCGACTTGGAGCTGTGATAACCGCAAAAGGTAGCTCTACAAAGTATTGACTTTAGGGGGGTGAATAGTTATGCACATTGACTTTTTCTGTTATTTTGTCCTATTTGTTGTTTGCTTCACAATAATAAAAAAAAAAATCTTTAAAGTTGTGGGCATGTTCTGTAAATTAAATGATGCAAATCCTCAAACAATCCATGTTAATTCTAGGTTGTGAGGCAACAAAACACGAAAAATGCCAAGGGGGTGAATACTTTTGCAAGGCACTGTAGCATTTTGCTTTTAGGCCAAAAAGTTACATTTCGGTCTCATCTGACTAGAGCACCGTCTTCCACATGTTTGCTGTGTCCCCCACATGGCTTCTCGCAAACTGCAAACGGCACTTCTTATGCCGCGTACACACGATCGATTTTTTCGACGGTGAAAACACAGTCGAAAAAATCGACGTTAAAAACGAGAAACAGCTTGTTCCCCTCACACACGGCCGTTTTAAATGTAATTTTTTTTTGGGTCGAAAAAAACGACCGTGTGTGGGCTCCGCGGCAGTGTTTCCCTATGGGAAACACTGCCGCGGAAAACATGTCGAAAAAAACGACGAGAAAAATTAGAACATGTTCTAATTTTTCTCGTCGTTTTTAATGCCGTTTTTCTCGTCGAAAAAAACGACAGAAAGCCCACAGACTATCGTTTTTCTCGTCGAATGGGAAAAAATAGGATTTTTTACTCACCGTAAAATCCTTTAATCTGAGTCCATGGACCGACACAGCTTCTCTATTGACAAAGTGGGTATTATCCGTTAATTAGGAGTGACTAGGCAGAAAAAACTTGTAAAAAGTGTTGCATCACACCTTCTACAGTACCGCCCAGGGGGCGGACCCTCTGGGTATACCCTCTCAGTCTGCACATCGCAGATCAGTTCGTCAAAAAGCAGTACAAACTTAAAAGGAGGGGTGGGTGCTGTGTCGGTCCATGGACTCAGAGAAAAGGATTTTACGGTGAGTAAAAAATCCTATTTACTCTTTCGTCCATGGACCGACACAGCTTCTCTATTGACAAAGTGGGACGTCCCAAAGCAGTGTCAGAGAAAAAACGAGGGGTGGTAACAGCATAAAAATAAACTTCACCCCAAACACAAAACAGCACTCCTCCAACGGAGGAGTTGCAACTCTAAACAGCCGCTTGCAAAACCTTGCGGCCAAAAGAGGCATCCGAAGATGCACCTACATCAATTTTGTAGAATTTTGTGAAAGTGTGAGCGGACGACCAAGTCGCCGCTTTACATAATTGGGAAACAGACGCTTGATGTCGGAAAGCCCAAGAGGCACCTATTGCCCTGGTCGAATGCGCCGTGACAGGAAAGGGGGGCGCCTGACCCTTTAAGGCGTAAGCCTGGATTACTATCTGTCGGATCCACCTAGAGATGGTGGCCGATGAGACTGCTTGGCCCTTCTTGGGACCAGCCACCGAAACAAACAGTGAGTCTGACTTCCGGAACAGGGAAGTAGCAGATAGGTATACTCTCAAAGCTCGGACAACGTCCAAGGAATGCAACGCCGACTCCTTAGGATTCGGCGGCTGAGGACACAAGGATGGAAGTACAATGTCTTCGTTGAGATGAAAAGCCGAAACGACTTTCGGAAGAAAGGAAGGCTGCGGCCGCAGCACCACCTTATCCTTGTGGAAAATCAAATAGGGAGCCTTGCAGGACAAGGCTGCCAGCTCAGAGACTCGTCTAACTGACGTAACAGCCACCAAAAAGACCACTTTCTGAGAAAGTGTCAACAGGGGAATATCTCTAATATTCTCAAACGGTGCCTTCTGAAGCACCGAGAGGACCAGGTTCAAGTCCCACGGAGGTAACGGGGGACGGACTGGAGGGGCCACCTGTTGGACACCCTGCACAAATGTACTCACGAGAGAGTGAGTCGCCAGGGGTCACTGAAAAAAGACAGCCAGGGCAGATATCTGTCCCTTAAATCGTACTTAGGGCAAGCCCTTGGTCCACCCCATGCTGTAAAAACAGCAGGATTCTGGAAACCAAATAGGTACGCGGATGCCATTTCATTTCCTCACACCTGGAGATGTAGGCCCTCCAAGTGCGGTGATAGACCTTCCTAGAGGACGGTTTTCGAGCACTTCTCATAGTAGAGATTACTGAGTCTGACAGGCCCCGGTCTCTCAGTACCCGGTTCTCAACAGCCATGCCGTTAAAGCCAATGACTGTAAAGCAGGATGGAATATGGGACCTTGCGATAGCAGGTCCTTCCGTAGTGGTAGGCGCCAGGGGACGTCTGCTACCAGACGTACTAGATCGTCGTACCAAGGACGCTGAGGCCAATCTGGAGCGATTAGGATGATTGGAATTCCCTCTGCCTCCACTCTGCGGAGCAGAAGAGGAAGAAGCCTTAAGGGAGGGAAGGCATAGATTAGCCGATACTGACCCCACGATGCTACCAACGCGTCCGTTGCGTCTGCCCATGGGTCTCTTGACCGGGCCACAAATCTCAATACCTTCCGATTGAGTCGGGAAGCCAGAAGATCTACGTCTGGTGTGCCCCATCTTTGGCAGAGGAGTTGGAACACCTCCGGGTGTAAGGACCATTCTCCCTGGTCCAGAATCTGGCGGCTCAGGTAGTCCGCCTGCCAGTTTTTCACACCCGGAATGTACACGGCCGACAGTGCCGGTACGCTCCTCTCTGCCCACTTCAGGATGCGAGCGATCTCCGATGCTGCAGCTGAGCTTCTTGTTCCTCCTAGATGATTGACATATGCCACTGCTGTGGCGTTGTCTGACTGGATCCTGACTGGACGCCCTTGCAGTCTCTGAGACCATTTGAAGAGGCACAGCTTGATCGCCCGGATCTCCAGGACATTGATCGGCAGGAGGGCTTCCTCTGGGGTCCAGCGACCCTGCGCCGACTGGACACCCCAGACTCCCCCCCAACCTGTAAGGCTGGCGTCCGTCGTGATCACTATCCAGTAAACCGGAAGAAATGACTTCCCGGCCATTACAGCCGGTGCTGTCAGCCACCATACCAGGGATCTCCTGACTAGGTGGCTCACTCGGATTTGATAATCCAGAGATGAAGGGCATCTGTTCCATCTGGACAGAACTTCCTTCTGTAACACTCGAGTGTGGTATTGAACATATGGGACCGCCTCGAAGGAGGCTACCATGAGGCCCAACACTCGCATGCAAAAACGGAGTGACGACCAATTCCTGGAAGTCAGCTGCCGTACTGCAGCCCGGAGGGTCTGCAACTTCTCCACAGGGAGGAATACCTTTGCCTCTGAGGAATCCAGAATCAACCCCAGGTACACTAGGCGTAGAGTGGGCACCAATACTGACTTTTGCGTGTTTAGTATCCAACCACAGTCTCGAAGAGTCTGACAGGTAATGGACACGCTCACCTCTAATTCTGAGCTTGAAGGGGCCTTCAGCAGAAGGTCGTCCAAGTAACCTGTGATAGCGATACCCCGCTGTCTTAGAAGTGCCAGAATCGGAGCGAGCACCTTGGTGAACGTCCTGGGTGCTGAGGCAAGGCCAAACGGGAGGGCCACAAACTGGTAGTGGTTCTTCCCGATAGCAAATCGCAGAAACCTCTGGTGTCTGGAGTATATGGGGACATGCAGGTATGCGTCCTTGATGTCCAAGGAGGCCAGAAAGTCCCCCGGATGGAGAGCCGTGACTACGGATCGAACCGACTCCATCCGAAATCTTTGTACCTTCACAAAGCAATTGAGGGCTCTGAGATCCAAGATTGGACGAACCCCCTCCTTCTTTGGCACAATGAACAGATTTGAGTAAAAACCCTGACCCCGTTCCTGTTCTGGAACTGGAATAACTACCCCGCGTTCCAGTAGACCCTGGACCGCCCCATACAGGGCCTCCCGACGGGTCGGTAGTAGCTGGAGATTGGAGGTGATGAATCTGTCTGGTGGACAAGAGAGAAATTCTATCTTGTAGCCTGAGGAGATTACTTCGCAAACCCACCTGTCGGAGACTAGAGCAGTCCACTGAGTCGCGAATTTGCGAAGACGTCCCCCCACCCGAGAGCTGGGTGGGGGCGGACCTTCATGTGGACGCAGATTTGTCCGCAGGCTTGTTGGGTCTGCGGGACCAAGGACGCTTTTGTCCTTGGGCAGGCGATTTATCGGCCTGGGGTCTTTTCCCTGTCGCCTTAAGGGGGCGAAAAAAACGCTTACGTGCAGTAAAGGAGGGCCCTTGCCCTTGGCGTGGTCCCCTACCCTTGCTAGTTTGGGGAAGCAAAGTGCTTTTACCTCCTGTGGCATCCTTGATGATGTCATCCAGAGAAGCCCCAAAAAGTCTGTCGCCCTTAAAAGGCAGATCCAATAGGGCTTTCTTGGAAGTCTGGTCCGCAGACCAGCCCTTTAGCCAGATCAGGCGGCGTATTGCTACTGCATAAACCGAAGCTCTTGACAGCAGGGGAATAGTATCCATGTCTGACTCACAGACAAACTTAAGGCCCTGGACCAACTGGTCGGCCAAAGTTATCTCATTAGGAGGAGCATCTCGCTCCTTTAACCCCTGGAGTAGCAATTTTGCCCATTCAGTAAGTGTCTGAGACACTAGGGCCCCCGCCAATGCCGGGCGTACTGCCGAGCCTACCACTGAGTATAGGTAGCGAGCGAGTGCTTCAGCCTTCCTATCCACAGGGTCCTTGAAAACAGGAGCCCCTTCTACTGGAATAGTGGTGGCTCTATTAAGTCTGGACACCGAAGGGTCCACTATAGGGGGAGAGGTCCATATCTTCAGAAAACTCTCCTCAAAGGGGTACCGTACTGCAAACCTCTTTGGGGCTGTAAAGACCCTCAGTGGGTTCTCCCATTCCTTGTATAAGAGTTTGTCAAAATAAGACACACAAGGGAACACCTTAGCAGTGCGGGCAGGTTTACGAAACCCAAAGGGGACTGGAGTATCTGCTACTTCTTCAGTCCTTTCCAACTTTAGCGTATCCCGCACTGCAGTAATAAGGTCAGATACCAAAGCCGTCTCGCGTACTGACCTGGACTTGGAGTCCTCCTCACTGTCCGATCGGTCACGGTCTGCAGTCTCTGATGCATCAGAATCTGGGCCATGAGCCGTAGCTGGACCTGGTTCTGCATCAGAAATATCCCCAGAAGATTGCAGGGGACGGGGGCGTTTATTACCCCCTGTATTCCCGTGTGCTGCTTCCACCCTGGCAGCAAACGCCTCTAGGATTGCCGACATAGCGTCCATAGACACCTCAGGGACACCAGCTGCTAAATCTGGTGTTTCAGGGGAGAAGACATCTGGCTCAGATGCCATGCTGACCACACGCTGACACTCACAGGGCTCCAGGCAAGATATCAATAGGCCACCCTCCTGCGCTGCAGAGATGCTGGGTTACCCAGAGGACTCACCACCCTGGATAGGTACTGCTATGCTGCGCCTGTGATGCTGTCCCCTTGCTGCTGTGTCAGTCTGCTTCTTTTATCAGCACTTCCTGTGTGAATTTTCGCGCCAGTGTAATGCACCCTAGAGGCCGGAGGCTCTCGCAAAATGGTTGCCAAAAACGTCTGTATGGAAGATAATGTGGGCTCTAAGAAAATGGCCGCCGACAGAAGATAGAGGTCAGGCAGCCATAGCCCACAAAAAGATGGCCGCCGAACGGCAATATCTGCATACAGGGTGGACCAACATGGCCGCCGATCACCTGATAGGGGCCAGTGGGTGTGGCCGAACCACAGGAAGATGGCCGCCAGGCAGTTACAAGAGGCCAAACTTGGCATGGACCACCTCAAAATGGCCGCCGACAGCATGGAGACACAAACACAGGTAAGCAAAAATGACATTTCTTTTAAATGTTAGTTACAGCCAGTCCCGCTCCAGTGGGACCCCCTAGGTGACCCCCAGCACCCAGCAACCTTTAGCTAGAAGCCCAGGGAGGAGGGAAAGGCAGGGAGAGAGGGAAGAAAGGGGCCACAACCACTTACTTGATCTCTCCAGGAATGTCCAGCTAAATCACCCAGCCGAGGCAGGGGAGTTTTACTTACCTATCCTGCATGTATTCTGCTGGAAGACATTCCAAACAGATCATCGTCCGCGCACGGAAGGTGACTGTTGGCCAGGCATGCTGTGATTGGACCCAGAAGGGACGATCATATGTATGCCCTGGAGCATGACGCTCACCGGACAGGCTGCTGCGACTCGGCCGTAAGGTCAGCCGAAGCTGAGCGGTCCGATGCAAGCCTTGGAGCGTAAGCTCACCGGCCAGGCTGCTGCGACTCGGCCGTAAGGTCAGCCGAAGCTGAGCGGTCCGATGCAGGCCCTGGAGCGTAGGCTCACCGGCCACCCGTGGAGCGACGGGCATGTCGTGGAAAACCCAGCGCGTAGCTAGGGTCGGCACACGCTCGATGGCCGAAACTGGGGAGACTACAAGGATCGAGGATCCAGCCTGTCACCCAGTCGGCAGTTGATCGAAGATCGCAGGAAACAACAAATGTAGCAAAAATAAATAAATAAATATATATATATCCTTTTTTCCCCGGACCAATGGGCCCGAAGGGAGCCATGTCCTACTCCTTGCTAGACAGAAAAAAACTGATATGCGATGTGCAGACTGAGAGGGTATACCCAGAGGGTCCGCCCCCTGGGCGGTACTGTAGAAGGTGTGATGCAACACTTTTTACAAGTTTTTTCTGCCTAGTCACTCCTAATTAACGGATAATACCCACTTTGTCAATAGAGAAGCTGTGTCGGTCCATGGACGAAAGAGTAATGTCGTTTTTTTCGACAGGAAAAACGGCCGTGTGTACGCGGCATTATGGCTTTCTTTCAACAATGACTTTCTTCTTGCCAATCTTCCATAAAGGCCAGATTTGTGAAGTGCACGACTTAGGCCCCTTTCACACGGGACGGATCAGTGATGACCCCCCCGTGAACCTCCGGTTGCTCAGCGGGTATCGCTATGTTGATCCCCGCTGAGCCGGCGGATGACAGGGCGGTCCCCTCACACTGTGCAGGGACTGCCCTGTCAGATCTCCGCTCTCCCCTATGGGGGGGGATCGGATGAACACGGACCGTCTGTCCGTGTTCATCCGATCCGCTCTGTAGACGGATTGAAAAATAGGATTTTCCTCCTTCTGCAGAATCGGAGGATTGCGGACACGGATAAGATCGGGTGTCAGCGCATGTTCATCCGCTGACACCCGCTATCTCGAAGGGACCAATGTATGTCCCTTTTTGATCTGTAAACGGACGGATGAAAAAGCGGACATACGGTCCGCATGTGTGAAAGGGGCCTAATAGTTGTCCTGTGGACAGATTCTCCCCCTTGAGCTGTGGATCTCTGCAGCTTCTCCAGAGTTACCACGGGCCTCTTGGCTGCTACTCTGATTAATGCTCTCCTAGGTGGATCTCAGTTTTGGTGGACGGCCATGTCTTAGTAGGTTTGCAGTCGTGCCATACTCTTTCCATTTTCAGATGATGGATTGAACAGTGCTCTGTGAGATGTTCAAAGCTTGGGATATTTTTTTTATAACTGTAGCGGAAATCTCCTTTAAGGATCCAGGACTACGATACCCAGAACCCCGTTCAGCACCCAAGGTGCATTGCCAACCGCAGAGACTCATGGGGTGGGCTATAAAGGTGAAGCGGAGGCGGAGCTTGGCCTCTTTGGACGCCGCCCTTCTAGCAAGAGGATCCCCTGTGCGGACTTGCTGCTGGTGCGAGGCCTGAAGCCTGGGCCTTGCGCACTTCCAAAGAGCCTTCCACTCCACTGCGGAGCCTGTGTGGCACCTGATCTCCATTAGTTTCTCCACTGACATCAGGAGGACCGAAGACCCGGCTATCGCAGACCCTGTGTGCGGATACACAGCGGTGGAAGTTACGGACGGGGACTAAGTCCGGTGTGGTGAGAGAGCACTTGCTCAAAGTTATAGCCAAGTACTTTGTTTAGGCCTACTGACTGCCTTGGCCCTTAGTGCTATATCAACTATCCTAGCAGGAGACTATTTCCAGAACTGAGTTTGATAGTCTCCTGGGAGTTGTTACTTTGCTGAGACACTGTCCCGTTGGATTACAATTATTGTTCCTGATGTGCACCACCGTTTTCCTTGCATGCAAAGATTCTTCACCCTAAGACTATACCTTACTTTAAGTCAGGCCTGTCTGGGTAGCGTAGAACATTATTGGGCGCCATATTGCTCACGGGGAGGATAGCTGCAGCGTGGTGTGCTAGTATATTTTATACAGTATTGCTAAGTGTCACTAATATTGCAGGGCTCTGCATGTGTTATTATGTACTGTACTCCTACCTAACTTTTATACAAAAGTAAAGTTGCTATAGTTAAGTACTCCGGTATCAGTGTCAATTACTGTACTTTATTACTGTTTGCTTTATTGTGGGGCTGAGTCATAGATGATCGCAGAGACATTACCAGCCTATCATTCCCTAGACTAACTGTGCCAGGGGAGGGTCGAGTAGATTGCCGGGGTTTGGCAGTGCTGTGTACAGGGCCCGAAACAATATGAGCGGCTCTCTTAAGTTGGGGGTATCGCTACATAACCTAACCCTGCTTTAAACTTCTCCACAACTTTATCCCTGACCTGTCTGGTGTGTTCCTTGGCCTTCACAATGCTGTTTGTTCACCAAGGTTCTCTAACAAACCTCTGAGGGCTTCACAGAACAGCTGTATTTATACTGAGATTAAATTACACACAGGTGGATTTACTAATTAGGTGACTTCTGAAGGCAATTGGTTACACTAGATTTTAGTTAAGGGTATCAGAGTAAAGGGGACGTAATACAAATGCACATCATACTTTTCACATACTTATTTGTAAAAAAAATTAAAAACCATTTACTCTTTTCCTTCCACTTCACAATTATGTGGCACTTTGTGTTGGTCTATCACATAAAATCTCAATAAAATACATTTACGTTTTTGGTTGTAATGACAAAATGTGGAAAATTTCAAGGGCTATGAATACTTTTTCAAGGCACTGTATCTGCACTCCATGGAATTACCTTCAGCTTGTTTTCCAGCTGCCCTTCCAGGAGATGTAGAAGAGATTTTTTCTGTCTCAAGGAGTCCAGGTGGCTTTGCTCATACATTCGGAGCTTCTCCAGTAATTGCTTTTGTAGAGAGATCAGCCTGAAACATAATAGCAATGATGAGAAGACCCTGCTCAGGGAATTGCTAGTTTATCTTTATATTGGAAGAAAATGAAGCCACACACAACTCACTAGATTTATAAGACAAACAATTATTTTTCTTTTTTCTTTACACTGTTGTTCCAGTATATGTAGATGCTCTGTGAGAATAGCTTAAGAGTCAGCCTCTATAGAGGACAGCTGGCTAATAGAACAACCCTGAGTCCATCCAATGCAAAAAAAAAAAAAAAACAGAACAGAGCAGATAAAAGGATGCAAGCTTTCCTATTCATGTGGAACTCTGGGCATTTAACCTACCACCCCACAGAGTTCCATCCTGGTATTTTTATTAGAAAAAAAATAAAACATAGATTTTCCCTGCTGTCTTCTAACCGGTCCGGTGACAATCACAGCACCTTCCCCTTGCTCTGGTGGCGGCAGGCATTCATCCTAGACTGATGTGTACCCCAGCAGTCATCAAATCACCAGCCATCAGGGAGGTATCTCTGACATGAGAAAGCAAATCCCTGCACTTCTACCAAGATGGTCCTCTCCACACTGATACAAATTGCAGAACGAGGCATGCAAAGTCATTCATGAGTAAATGATCAGTTGCAGGGAGCCTACAGGCAGCGCTTATCAATGGAAAAAAATACATTTGGATGAATGCTTTGCCACAAACCTTTTATGAAGAGAATGACCTGATTCTTGTTGTGAGGCCTTTTCTTTGAGCACACGGTTGGCCAGTTTCTGGTTATTGCGTAATTTAGTATTATCTGAAAAGACAAAAAAGTGCTAAACATTAACTTTAATCAATAAATTGCAGCTCCATATACTGGTGCATTGAATACTGTAAAGCTGACCATAGGTAGATGAAAATAAAAATTCTTGGGAGAAGGTTCTAAAAAAGTTTGTTCATTTTCTAGTCATTAGTGGGGTCAAATCGACATTCATTTTGTCCACAGTTGCAAGAAAATTTGAAGAAGCAAGATATGCATTTTTTTCCAGAAATTCTTCTTTTTTATTTTCTTTATTTTAAGTTTTTACACATACAAAGAAAAGAGAGAGAGAAACAATTGCAGCATACTGTATACAAAAATATATATCTCGTATAACATGACAGTAAAGTAGCTGTAACAAAGTTACAGGTGTAAATACCAAACAGACCCCAAAAGGTTTCACAAAAGCCATGATGGCATAACCCAAATGACAACAAGCAAAAACCAAATCTCCTGGTTCCGTAAAGTTGGAAGGGGCCCACTATAAAAGGAGAGTAATAGAAAATGTCTGACATCTGTAAATCAATAGACACCACATCCCGTTTAGGTGCAAAAAGACACAATATATATCAAAAATTAAATTTTTATTAGTATAAAAAAATATAAATATGTATAAACATGTTATTCATAAACATTCAAACACAGGAATGACACAGACAAGAACCAAAGCAACCGCATAGGAAAATCACTAATATCTGTATATTATAGATGAAATAAATCAAATAGCTGAATTAGAATCAGGGATGCTCTCAAAAAATGTTGAATGTTTATGAATATTATTTTGTAAAGAAATGTATTTGCATATTGTTATTGTATACTTATGTTGTATATCTTACGTTTCAGTAATACTTGATAAAAGACTCCTGAAGAAGCCAGTTAAATTGGCGAAACGTCGAGAATATATTTGTCTGCATACTACTTTGGTTATTAAGTGTAATATAGATGAATTTTATTACATGTTTATACATATTTACCGTATATTTTTTTATACTAATAAAAATTTAATTTTTGATATATATTGTGTCTTTTTGCACCTTAAAAATCCCATTCACCAAAATTCTTTGTGCTGGGCCCACTATAAAAGTGAAGGATATGTCTGTCACATTCCAGGTATCTGCAATAATGCCCAGGCACAAGGGGAAATACAAAAAAGAAAGGAAAGAGAGATGCCCCGTACACACAAGCGGAATTCCAGTCGGAAAAAACTTGGATGGTTTTTCCGACGGAATTCCACTCACGCCTGCCTTGCATACACACGGTCACACAAAAGTTCGGTGAACTTTTGACTGCCAAGAACGCGGTGACATAAAAGACTACGACGAGATGAGAAAATGAAGTTCTATACTTCCGAGCATGCGTCGATTTGTTTCCAAACACGCGTCGGAATGTAGCGCGCCGGGATTTGTACACATGATAGGAAATTCCGATCTGATTTTTTCCCGACGGGAAAATAGAGAACCTGCTCTCTATCTTTTTCCGGCAGTTTTTCCATTGAAAAAAGTCAGATGGAGCATACACACGGTCGGGATTTCCGACCAAAAGCTCTCATCTGACTTCTTCCGACGGGAAAACCGATCGTGTGTAAGGGTCAAGAGAGTAGGAGACAGTCTATGTTTGAATTATCTAATTTCTAACAGTGTATGTGGTTATCATTCAGTAAAGTCCATTCATTCCAAAATCAAATGCTAAAAGCAAATTAAATCTTTCAAAACGACAATAAATGTTCTGAGAATTTTCATACAAATTTTCCTATGACTTTTCTTAAGAAGTTTTGTTTGAAATTCTATCCATCTATGGCCAGCTTAAAAGAGAAGTATGGGGTTTGGGGCTATTGCACATTTATACTTACCTAGGTGGATGCTGCATCTGTTCCCCAGTGCCTCTACACTGAGAACCGAGCGATCGAACACTGCTGTTCGCTTGGTTCTCACAGATTTGTGAGGAGAGAGCTGGAGACTGTCAGTCACAGCTCTCTGTTTTGCCTCCTCGCTCACTGAAGCGCTGGGCTGTGGAGAGGGCGGGAGTGGGCAGGTCAGGCTCTCAGCGGCTTGCTGAGAGGCTGAGCCGGGTGTCGGTCCAGGGATCTAGGCGAATCCTGACTTTGTGGTCGTGATGACATGGAGCCTGGACAGACTCTGCGACGTCAGCAGAGAGCGGACTTCAGCCGGGTCACAGGAGTGCAAAACTAACTGCACTCCTGTGATCCACAGGAGGAGTACAGCCAAATGAGCTTTGGCTGTACTTCTCCTTTAAGGCTGGACAGTGAAATAACTAGTATTCATTAACTATAAAGTTCTGCATTCTGCAAGTGTTACCATGAATGAGTATAGAGATCTCAATATTTCTCACCTCTTGGGCCACACACAACGATAACAAAATTATAACAAAAGATGCGGTCCACAGAAAGCTATACAAATCATGCTACAAACATTGATTCAAACAATTCAATGAAATTAAAGCGTCTCTGGTATGACAGAATAATAGAGGTTGCCATTCCTGAACTCATTTTGAGAAAGCTCGTTTCCTGGCTGTCATGCGGATCCATGCTGGAGACTTTTCTAAAACTGATTTACAGCACACTTGTTTTGTGTATTCAACTTCAACTGAAGTAAGACACATCCGGCCAACTAACATTTCAAAAAGAGGCCAGCAACAGCAGCCCCCATACCTTTCACAAAAGAGAGTCGCCGTAAATAAATTTGATTAACTCTCCTTGGCTTTCGTGCTGCAGATGTTCCGACTGAAGTAGATGAAACGGCAGCTTAACAGCTGGGCACTTGTTGCGCACCAGCTCAGAAGTCACTTCAAGCAATATCGAGGGACATGGCTTTTTTCTCAGAGAATAGGTGCAGGTATGCCCCCCTTTCAAGTCACCCCCTGTCTCCACCCCCTACTCACCCCCAAGCACCACCCCTTGGTTCCACCACCTACCCACCTCCCAGCGTTGCCCCTTTTAGAGAACCCATAACCAAGTGTAGCGGGTATTTGAATTTGTAAGGACTCTGGTGGTGTGAAGTTCCTTGGGGTCCCTGGGTGGCGCTGTTGCCACGGGCCCGAGCTGAACATACACTGCGAACCGTGCCTTTTTGTCCTCCCCTGGAGCTGGTGCAGCGGGCCAGGGAACCCGCTGTGATGCAAAGGGAGAGGTCATAAAAGGGGCGGAGGCCCTGATTTTTGAGGAGAGAGTCGGAGGACGTGGCCGCACCCAGGCACCTTCAGCTTGGGTGCTGGCGTTCTGGTGTTCCAGGCCTAGGCGCCCTTGGCCTAGCTGGAGCAGAGATGGAGTCCATTCCAGGCACCTTTAGCCTGGGGTGAGGTACTATGGCGGATGCCTGGGGCTCAGTACCTTCGACTGAGTTCCGCGAGGGTGAGGAATCTGAGGGGGCCCTAACGCCTTGGGTGCCCGTGTCTGAGTTTGTGAGGACTGGTGCGCAGTAACTTCTCAGAAGAGTCCGGCGCAGCATCGCTGGTGACGGAGAGGCCTCCATTTCTCCCTTTGACGGATTTCTTCCCCTGACAGGGGCAAGTGAGAGAAGGTAAATTCACGTTCTAAATTGCCTAGTCAGTGGCAGTGACTATTCACCACTGGTGACAGCACAGTGGGCAGCAGCAAGAAGGGAAAGAATTGTGCCTCGATCTGTCCCCCCATTATTCAAAAGGAGAAAGACTGTTTTATTGCTTGGCAAGAAGAATAAAACTGAGTTGTACCTATTCACTGTGTGGAACTTGGGTTACTAAGCAAAGGAGTCAGGGACGAAGGACTGGACCCGACTCTAGGACACCTACACAAAAGCCCAATCTTCTGGCCTTCACCTCTTAGTCACGGGAGGACATGGGCCGTGGTGTGTATCATCTCTCTCCCAGGTACCCCTAGACAACAGCCATATAACCGATAAAGCAAGGGAGAGGGGTGAGGCCGCTACACGTGGGGGCATCGTGTCCGGGATATGTGTATGGTGTCTGAATTTGAACTTTGCTGCCCAGAGGAGTTCCGAGTAGGTCGGCCATATTGGCCAACGCGCCACGAGGCAACTCACAACTGCGGAGTTCGTGGGCGGGGCAAGAGAAAAGCCCCGCGAACAAGCGCAGAAGGTGGGAGGAGTCTGGCCACGTGGAGGTACGCACGTGGAGATTCCGGCGCAGGTGGGTCAGTGCGCAATGGAGCAGCAAAGAGAGAGGATGGCTTCAAGTGCTCCGTGGATTTCTGTTCCTTCCTTCGCGGATGTCTTCTCGGGCTGCTCCGATCATGGATACGGGGATAAGACTAAGGCCCCGGGGGCGATTGGCTCTCTTTACCTGTAGAGACATGGAAGCCCTCGGTGTGATCTGTCCTGGCTGTTCGGGACTGCTGGTCCAGCTGAAGCCGTTTGGGCGCTGTGAGGTCTGCAAAGAATTCCTCTTCGAGGTGGAACCATCCACAGAAAAGCCTCGGGCTTTCCACCTCAACTACCTCACAGGGACTGCCACTCTGGTGCGTTCCCCATGCGCACTGTTCCGGGCAAAATGACTGCCCAAACAGAGGTGAAAAGAGAAAAATCCGAGGATGCTGCCTCGGTCACCAGCAGCTCCCTGCTCCGGCCACCGAAGAGGAAAGTCGGCCTAGTGATGGCCTTGTGTGGTCGTGGAAGAGCTACGCCCCACTGCTTGCCTGGCCTGGATGGCTCCAGTAGGAAAAGTCCTGGACATCCCTATTCTTCAAAAGGCCCAGGTGAGCCAGGGGTTGGGACTGTCTGTGTGGTAGAAAGTGGCGGAAGCCCACAGTCGGTAGAGGCCGTCGAGGGGGATAGTTGCGTGACTGGGAATTATCTGCCCGCGGAGTGCTACGACACCTCTGACCTGGATTCATTGTCTGACAATGGCGATGATGGGGAGATAGACGAAATCTTCCAACAGAAGGGATGGGACAGAATGAAGTTACCCTCGGCCTGTGTTACAAGGGACCCACCTATGTCTACTGGAGATAGTACACCTCGGGTGGAGGCCCCGGCGCTGAGGGAGGAAGTTAGTCCTCTGTCTGGAGTTCCCCTTCTGGATTCAACCTCCATTTCGCCCGCTCCTGTTGCGGGGGGGGGGTGCAACGTCAATCACTACGGGCTCCTAGGCCCAGGTCTACCGAGGTGGTGAACGCACCTCGCCATCCCGAAGCGATTGTTCCACCCGGAGAAGGAGACCGAGCTACTATGCCACCTTTGTCAAGGCTGCAGCGTCTCTTTGGCCAGAATGTTGCTCAGGAATATGGGTGGGAATACCCGTATCTGCCTCGGGAACTGCTTTATGAGGTGGAGGTCTTTCGGCAAAGATGGTATGATGCCTTTGTGTGGGATAAACTGAAGGTACAGCAAGCACGGCGGTACCTTTCCTGTTCACCAACGGTCACCAAGAAGTTTCAGGACTGTAAAGCTAAGTGGATGCTGGGAAGACACATTCATGCGGACAAAGTGGTGATCTGTCGCAAAGAAGGAAAGAGTGTTGAGTACCATGTGGAGGCTTTTGATGATCGTTTGAAGCCTATATCATTGCCTCATCCCAGGTTTTACCTGTAAAAGAGAGAAAAAGACTCTCGTTTGTTTCTTTTCATTCCTGGCTGAGCTTTCCAGAGTGCCTTTTCCAGAACATAGAGACTGTGCCCTAGTCTTTTTTTGTATTTGGGCAATCCTACTCTTTGGAGATATGGGAGCTGTTTTTTGTTTGTTCTCCCTTTTCTTCTTCTGACACTCACAAGAATCAGTGACTTTGGGTTTTAGATAGTGTAGGGTCACAGAGAAAATGTTCAAGCGGAAAGTTCATCTGGAAGTGATGAGTGTCTTGACCACGGCACTGTCACCAGGTGGCAGTGTTGCGCAACGATTGTTTGTTTTTTTGACATTATGCAGCACTTATTGGAGTGAATGGGTTTCTTCTAGGATAGACTCATTCATTCCAAGCAAACACACATGTTGGTAGGATGTATGTTTTTTTTTCTTTCCCTCTGCAGGAGATTCGTCTGTCAAGACTACTGAGAGTGGGGGGTCTTCAGATAGCCAGTGGGAGGAATGTAAATGTGTGAGATATTTAAAGTGTTTTATTGAAAAGTTTTATAGTTGTATTCCTTTCCCATTCAGGTCGTGGCACAATCCAGGGTTAAATTGTGTAGTTTGGTTTCTGGGCTGAACTTATGACACCACCTTTCGTGGGGTGTGAGTTTGTACCAGACACTGGGGACCAGTGTCAAATCACCAAGGGGAGAGTGTAGCGGGTATTTGAATTTGTAAGGACTCTGGTGGTGTGAAGTTCCTTGGGGTCCCTGGGTGGCGCTGTTGCCTCGGGCCCGAGCTGAACATACACTGCGAACTGTGCCTTTTTGTCCTCCCCTGGAGCTGGTACAGCGGGCCGGGGAACCCGCTGTGATGCAAAGGGAGAGGTCATAAAAGGGACGGAGGCCCTGATTTTTGAGGAGAGAGTCGGAGGACGTGGCCGCACCCAGGCACCTTCAGCTTGGGTGCTGGCTTTCTGGTGTTCCAGGCCTAGGCGCCCTTGGCCTAGCTGGAGCAGAGATGGAGTCCATTCCAGGCACCTTTAGCCTGGGGTGAGGTACTATGGCGGATGCCTGGGGCTCAGTACCTTCGACTGAGTTCCGCGAGGGTGAGGAATCCGAGGGGGCCCTAACGCCTTGGGTGCCCGTGTCTGAGTTCGTGAGGACTGGTGCGCAGTAACTTCTCCGAAGAGTCCGGCGCAGCATCGCTGGTGACGGAGAGGCCTCCATTTCTCCCTTGGACGGATTTCTTTCCCCTGACAGGGGCAAAGTGAGAGAAGGTAAATTCATGTTCTAAATTGCCTAGTCAGTGGCAGTGACTATTCACCACTGGTGACAGCACAGTGGGCAGCAGCAAGAAGGGAAAGGATTGTGCCTCGATCTGTCCCCCCATTATTCAAAAGGAGAAAGACTGTTTTATTGCTTGGCAAGAAGAATAAAACTGAGTTGTACCTATTCACTGTGTGGAACTTGGGTTACTAAGCAAAGGAGTCAGGGACGAAGGACTGGACCTGACTCTAGGACACCTACACAAAAGCCCAATCTTCTGGCCTTCACCTCTTAGTCACGGGAGGACATGAGCCGTGGTGTGCATCATCTCTCTCCCAGGTACCCCTAGACAACAGCCATATAACCGATAAAGCAAGGGAGAGGGGTGAGGCCGCTACACAAGCATCAAGTATTTTTGGTGTTAAGCAGTTTTTAAGAAATTTGCTAATGAAAGGGAGTAAAATAGGTCCCCTGCAGCCAGCAACAATAGATTTCCTCAGCAACAATAGATCCCTCTGATCAACTATAGACACCCCAGCAACAAAATACCCACAAGCAACAATAGATCCACCCCTGCAATAATAGACCCCCACCGGCAACACTATATCTTCCAGTAACCAGCATGAATAGACTCCCCAGCAGCCAGCAACAACAGCCCCCTCCCTCAACAGTAGATCTCTACTATCAACAAAAGATCACCCCAACAATAGATCCCCTACCAGCATTAATAGACCTCCCAAGCAACAATAGATCCCCCAATGACAATAGATCCCCCAGCAGCTAGCATCAATAGAACTTCAAGCCCACCTTGGCATTATATGCATTCAGTGCTGGAGGTGCCAGAACTGCATTCCCCCACATTCCCCCTGAAAAAAGCCCTGTCGAGGGATATTGAGAGAGCAACAAAGAGCCAACCATGCAAGGGAAGCTGTTTCATGCTACACATACAAATGCAACAAGCAACCATGCACATACAATCCAACTGTCTCACATTATCTACAAGTAGCCACAAAACCAGTTGAGCCTTGGCCAAAATAAAAAATGACATATATGATGAAGTATGTTACTCGCATTACTATGGTAGCATGAAACAATGAAAAAAATAAAAAATCCCAGTAAAATAAATTTAACATAGTTTCCATTCTTTTATCCACAAAAAATGTGCACCATTTATAAATAGAATACATTTTTTATATAATGTGCTTCCAACTGGTGACAAAAAACACAATGTTCCACACGGTGCTCTACTCTAATGGAAAGTTCATTGGTGCTCCATCCACAGTGGACTGTGTAAACTCACCAAAGCACAGGTAAATTGCGCTCAATCACAAATTGGGGTACAATCCTCCACTCCTCCAGACTCACAAGGCTCCACTCACAGTAAGAAAAAGGAGGACAGAAGAAGACTCATTGCGTAAAACTGTATTCCTTAGCCTCCTTTCCCAGTGGACGCCTTGTAAGGAGAAATGCAGCGTCGGGTGGAGCCAAGGAATCTGATGTCATCACGCACCAGCTGATCGGCGCAAGCTACAGCTGACTGCTTTTTAAAATCGTTGTATGGGAGTGTGGGCATACAGCGCGCTCTCTCTATTTTTTCAAATCTGTGGATGTCAGCACTATATTTTTTATATAATAAAGGGGAATTCCGTTTAAACCCTTCTGCACCATGAAGTTTTTTTTGTGCTTATCCCTATTATGCCATATGAGCGGTGCTCTTGATTGGTTTATCCTGAGAGGATTTCTGAACACGGTGCAGCAGAGGAGCATAGTATCCTAAGGAGTGTCTGATTCCCTTTACTAGATGTCCGGAGTAATCGTGTCTACCAAGCCCATTTGATCCCTGTAATGGGGGTCCATCTGATCTGGTAAGCAGACATCTTATACCCGATTGTGAGTCATTATTACCTGCTGGAAAGAAGAAACTGAGGAGGATTGGACATTTTATGTGTTGCTCATTATTGTTTTTGGTTTTCACATCATTTCAATCATATGTGTTTGAAGTTTACTCATATCAGACATACACACACAATATTTGTTTGTATTTTTTATGAGCATTCACCATTGCTTTTTAGGAGCATTCACCATTGCTTTTTAGGAGCATTCACTATTGCTTTTTTGAAGCTTTTTTGAAGCATTTGTCATTGTTTCATTCACTTTATTGCTTTGCCTTGGGTTGCACAATATTTTTTGCACTACACGTAAAACTGTATTACCTTTTATTAAAATGCATAAAAAAACAAACAGCTCACTGACATTTTTTGGTGCCTTAAACCCGTCGGCACAGACAATCGATGCTCAATAGTATGAGGGAATCGCAGCCACTTCACCTATTATAGAAGCTGGCCTGCGTTCCACAGTAGATCAGCCAAGTAATCAGAAAAGTGGAAATGAGTTAATGATAAAGAATGAATAAAAAACAAACTTTTGTTCTACAGTCAAAGGGAAAACTTCTAATATAAAAATAATTATTTCATGCGATACATTGCATGTAATCTATCTACTAGAATGTCCATGTCATTATCAGTATATTGGCAGAACAACTAGAAAACTATTGGTGAGACTTAGAGAACATCTTAATATCAAAAAGGGCTATAAAAAACATAGCCGAATCAAATCATTTCAGAATTCACCATAATAGGGACACCTAGGAGGCTTATTTTTTGCGGGATTGATAAGGTTGAGAACTATTGGAGAGGTGTTAATAAAATGAAAAAGGTATCGCAGGGTGTGCATCTTCGGTGGTCTCACGATTCGATGCGATTACGATTATCATGTAAACGATTCGATTTGATTCTGCGATGCATCACGATTAGAAAGATGGAGGAGTCTGGAGATAGGGAAGGAGGAATCCATGAATAGGAAAGGAAGGATGGAGTAGCCTGGAGATGGGAACTAAAGAATGGAAGAGTTCGGGGATAGAACTGAAGGATGGAGGGGTCAAGGGATAAGAATTGAAAGATGGTAAAATCCATGGAGAGAGAATGGAAGAGTTTGGGGATAGGGAAATAGGAATCCATGAATAAGTAAAAAAGGATGGAAGAAGGAAAAAAGGATGGAAGAATCGGAGGATAGGAATGGAAGGCTGGAAGAGTCCAGGAATATTATTCGATAGAAGAGTCTGGGGGGGTGATAGGAACTGAAGGATGGAGGGGGTCAGTCCAGAGATAAGAATGGGTGGGACCTCAGATTGATTAGGGCTGCATGGGGCGGGGGTTGGAGCCTGTGAATGGAGGTTGGAGCCTGTGAATGGAGGTGAGCTGGGTGAGGGCTATGCGGTGGCCATTGGTTTGAATGGAGAGGTGGAAGAGGAACGGGCTGGGAGCCATATCTGTCTGATGTGTAGTTTGGGTGATCTGGGGTTAGTGATCAGGAGTAGTTTGAGACATATATAAAAGGTGGGGGGGGGGGGGGTTGGGTGAGAGATAGTAGTGGGATCTGCAGGGGGGAGGAAGGGGCTGTGAGGGACATTAGGCAGTTTGACAGCCAGCTGGAGAACATGATGTCATATCTGCGTTAAAAACAAAATAAAGTGGGCGCTGTATGATTAGTTGGCAGTGGCAGCTAGCACACGGTGAGAGTGAATAACCTTTAATAGACCATAAAACCAAAAATGGTGTGCAGTGCTTTGGGGTGATAAATGTACAAAAGAGTCTTATTAAGTAGTGAATAAATATAGTCCTGAAATTATATATATATATATATATATATATATATATATATATATATATCTGTGATCTGATTGAAATAAATCTTCTGTGTATTCAAAGTAATTCCAGTGCTGAGTGTGCTCTGCTGTGTTCAAATCATTCCTGATTTCTGGTGAATGATTTGAACACAGCAGAGCACACTCAGCACTGGAATTACTTTGAATACATAGATTTCTTTCAATCAGATCACAGATTTTATATATATATATATATATATATATATATAATTTCAGGACTATATTTGTTCACTACTTAATAAGACTCTTTTGTACATTTATCACCGCAAAGCACTGCACACCATTTTTGGTTTTATTGCCCTATCTACATTCTGCATACAGTCTGGCACCTCCCTTACAATGTAAGAAAAGGGCTCAGACATTCACCAGTCTGTAACTGTAGCGTAGTCACCACATCCCTGATGCATATGAAAAAACAAAAAAACCCCTAAGGGTGGGACTTTGAAAGCGACTACACGCAGAAGTGGATATTTGTAAAAATGTATATAAATTTTAATAAGTACAAAAATATGCAAATCATGGATAAAACAACACATGGAATGTATATGAATCCAAAAATTCTTGCTTGGGATGAACAAAGCGTGTAGTCGCTTTCAAAGTCCCACCCTTAGGGGTTTTTTAGTTTTTTCACTCCCTTACAATGTCAGTCTTCAGTTCTCAGTGTCTTCCCTGCGGCCCCCTCACCTGGCTGTACCGCTCTTCTGGCTCTCCTCCGGCTCTGCCTCATCCTCCTCCATCACACCTCGGCTGGATATGCCGTGGCCGCCCTGAAAAGTCCCAACCCAACTGAGAAAAATAGATGATACCTCTGGGATTTCACCATATAAGGAACTATATATGATTACATCTACCTCAGCTGATACTGGTTACCCCCTTCCACATTACCACTGGCTGCTGCTACCGCCGTGTCCCAGGTGTTACCGTCTCAACTCCCAGGGAGGATGTCTCTTATAGCTGCCCTCCCCTTACTATTGATACCATGTTACAAACCTACCCATATACTACAGATAGATACCCCCATACTGCGTATCTGCTCCTGACGAGTGGTATACTAACCACGAAACGCGTAGAGCTCTTCTATGATGATACGTCACAGTGTACATGCATAAGATCTGTATCTTACTATCCCATTTTAATGAACCAATTATTATTATTATTCTGTCTACATGCTACCCCTACAATTGTGGTTCACATACCCAAGGCCTTATACTGTTATGTTACCTTGAGAAAATTATGTTTTATTATGGTTTGTCTAGAATTCATTAACTGAGACTTGTGATTATCATGCATTAACATGTATGTTACGTTGGACCACTATGTACAATCATGTAATATCTAGACTCCTACTACTGCTACCTATCAATTTTATTTTACCATCCTTTATGTGTATGCCATGCCTTTTTGTAACGAATAAACTATGTTTAATATAATTGGTTCATATAATTCAGTAGTGTGCTTCACATAGTCCCACCATTTTCTTTGCCCAGGACAGGTAAGTGTCCTTATTAAAAGTCAGCAGCTACAGCGTTTGTAGCTGCTGACTTTAAAAAAAAAAAATAATTGCGGCTGGAACACCGCTTTAAATAAAATATTTAAACCATATAAATAAAAGGCAATTGTTGTGGGCACCCCCTGCAGTGTTTTGTTTGGTAAAGGAAGTGGAACAATAATGCATCAATTGGCAAAAGCAACAGGTAGTTAAAAAATTTACAGAGAAAAGTCAAAACTTCTGTGTTAATGCTATTGAAAGACTGCTTAATTTTTTTATTGTTCCCATATATCCACTTTATAGTAGAACTAAAAGAAAAACCTTTTTTTTTTCCATTTTTAATAGAGAAAAGGAGGGTTATAGCCGCTGTCCCAAAACCAAAATAGGAAGTGGGAGGAAATTCCTCTAAAGTGAGGGAATCCCTGATTGTTGCCAGAACTAGTGGCCCAATTAAAAGATTTCCCCTCTATCCCCGTTTTGGTAATAACCCATAATTTGGGATTTTCTTTCACTTTTGGAGATAACAGTAAGGCCTCATGCCCATGGACGTTTTTACAGCTGCTTTTTGGAGCGTTTTTTACAGCTTAAAAACGCCTGTCCATGTTAGCCTATGGCTTCATGCCCACCTAGGCTTTTTGAGCTGCAAATGGCATAGGCGTTTTTAAGCTGTAAAAAAAAAAAAAAAAAACATGACCAGGGCGTTTTGTGGCTCCGGCGTTCGAGCTGAAAAAACGTGAATTGTTAAAAAACGCCCCAGCGGTGTTTTTGAGCTCCGGCGTTTTTCATCTGCAATTTCTGTCTGGACATTAGATTTCCCAAGAGTTTTTTAACGCCGCTTTTTCCAGGCGTCCGACCTAGCTTTACAGCTCGTTTTTAAAAACGTCCGTGGGCATGAGGCCTAAACAGGACAAATAAAAAGTGAATCTTCCTAATGGGGGCACAGCAATAAAAACTGACAGGGGTTCTAATCCCTCTCCACTCTATCCAAAACTATAAAAGTAATGTCCTTAGTTATACTTTAACCCCTTTGTGCCTAAAGGGTAAAACAAATCGAAATGCCTTGCAATTTTGAGATGTGTTAGTAAAACCGTACATATCATCACAACTACTTTGTGCATCCAGGTGAATTATACCTTGTTTTTTCAGGACAAACTGGGCTTTCATTTGGTGGTAAATGGTAATGGATAACACATTTTATCAAAGGAAAACTGTCCCAAACTAGTACATTTAAAAAAATAAAAATACATTTTTAACTGCATATTTCTTGCTACTCCCATAAAAATACTGACCTTGACCTAAACACTAACCCTGGCACTGACCTAGAGCAAACCTTATTTTTTATTTTATTTTTTTAATTATTAGTATTTTTTTTCTACGCACTTTATTTTACTATCTCTCAAAGGACAGAGAGTGATACCATTTATCTCTCTCGTTCATTCACAGAGACAGAAAACACAGGGGAAGGCTTCACAGTGACTAATCACTGTCAAGGCCAATCAGAGGCTATCAGAGCGATCAGGTGACCCGGAATCGGACGTTCCGGGTTCCAATCATTAGAACGGGGGCCTGGGGCTCTAGGTAAGACCCCAGTCTCTGTTATGGGAGCGGGCTGTGCGGCGCGCTCCCAGCACAAAGAGAAATACGCAAATATGCGCCCCCACGGAATAAAGCCACGTCCAGTGGGGTCATATATTTGCATACGGTCGGCGTGAAGGGCTTAATGATAATCAGACAAGGATTTCTAATCTAAATTTATCTAAGAGAATAGTTGTACACAAAATCTTCCACCAATAAATTACCTTTTATGGCCTTTAACTGTTTACTCTTTTCCTTTTCATAATCCTTTAAGACTTGCTCCGTGTTTTGATAGTAGCTTTGAACCAGATTGTTCACATTAGTGCTTGAGATGTACACGCTCTCCACTGCAGCCTCCAGCAGACGTTCCTGTTATCCAAAGTCGGAAACATTAAATACAGAAAACAAGCTGCAGTCAGTACAAGATAGGAGAAGTTAGGGCAGAACATTTCCTACAAAATTCTGTCCGAAACCTTGATTTCAATTAGACCAAGTACAAAAACACCATCTGGACTGCGTTCAATTATTTATTTCCACCATCCAGAGTGGGTTCCGTGCCTAAAATAGAACACCGCGGGCCTTTTGACATCTGGAGAGATGTGTTAGATGTTTACATGCATGTCAAGGTGATTCATGTTCACCTTCATCATTACAGTATTAATATGTCAAAAAGAGGCAGTGCCTATTGAAATCACAGGGAGATGAGGAACAGAATCCCTTTAACGGATCTCTTTATATGTGTAAACAATAGGATTTTTTAAAATGATCAAATGCAGTTAAAGGGGTTGTAAACCTACGTGTTTTTTGACCTTAATGCATCCTATGCATTAAGGTCAAAAAACACCTTGCAGTGTCCGGCCCCCCCGTTTTACTTACCTGAGCCCCGAATTTCCGTGGTCGCATCCCCGCCGTCCTTCTCTCCATGGAGTCCCAGCTTTGATTGGATAGATTGATAGCAGCGCAGCCATTGGCTCCCGCTGCTGTCAATCAAATCCAATGACGTGGGCTCTGGGGGGCGGGGCTGAGTCATACACTCAACGTCTACTGCCACTCGGCGTCTACTGCCACTGTGCCCATCAAACGCAGCCACTGTGAGCCCCCCGCCCACTGTCCTTCATGCGCCTCCTCCCATCAGGCATCCAATCACAGCACCTGTCGTTTCAGCCAATCAGGTGACGTAAAAGACCCGAGCACTTGCTTGGTGGAGAGGCGGTTCAGTGTTAGGAAAGCGAATATTCATTCATTTTCTAACACACCTGGGTGGACTGCGAGCGCCAAGCCTATGGCTCTAATCAGGTGCTTCAAAAACACCCCACGCCGCTGTAATTCAGGTGCCCGGCACCCGAAAAGGGGCCGGGCGCCTGAATAGGGGGTGGCAGCGGCAGCCATGGATAGATTCATGCTACGCATTTCTATCCATTGGTCATAGAGGGGGTGGCTGGAGAGCGGGGTGGGCGCCCGTGTGCCGTTATGGACGCACCGCCATTGCCAACTGGGTCAGTTTTTTTATTCAGCTAGCGGGTTGAATGGAAAAAACTGGGCCAATTCCCCCAACCCACATGGATGCGGGAATCCTCCTTGCGGTTTCACTATAGTTTGACAGCAGGAAGACTCCCCCATCATCAGAATACACAGGTAAGCGCTGCAGACTATTGCCTGCTGCACTGAAAAAAACAAAAACAAACAGACAGTGAGGTTGAACAGAAGCATCACCTTAAATTCACTGTTCTCTTCTATCATACTCTTGGCAGCCTCCTGCTGTGCATGGTGGATCAGGCTTTGTCCTATGGTGTGCTCCATGTGCTGGCGAATCCCATGATTGGCTTCGGTCAGGTCTAAAAGAAGCTGTTGCTGGAAGTCACTGCGTGCCTGCCAGGTTTCCTCCTCCAGCTTGCTTTCCTCCTCTGAGATATGAGCTTCCTGTTCACGGGAAAAAGGGATATGTAACATTATAACAGAGCTGCCATTTATGGAGAGCAGATCTGTCGTATCATCCCATTCCATTATTTTCTATATCATCCACAGTGTCTTAAAAAACGGGATACACAGTTTTAAGTTATTCTATCTTTTATGAGTGTTCTATGCCATTTTCTGCTTTGCCCTAGCTTTGGAATCTATGACCTACTGTCCTCTTTACCATCTTACACTGGGTATAAAAAATAATCACTTTTTGACACTTTTTGACATCTTTTGACAGTGCCTTGCCAAACTTTGAATTGCACAGATTCTGAGGCTAATTAAATCCAGATAAGGCACCAAGTGAGTTTAATTACCACCGTAATCAGCCACAGAACCTGTCTAATTAATATGTGTTCGGGTTTAAAGGTATGAGGTGGCAACTCTACTTGCCAACCATCGTTAATTGTTTGCTTCAGTTGCACTACCAGGGACTAAAATGCTCCATAAAAGGTCTTTTCATACCGAGCTAATCAAAATGACCACAGCTGATCACAGTTGAAAGTCAAATGGCTTTGTGCGCCATTGAGAAGGTGATTAGCTACACCCGATTGAGTTTAAAAATCATTTTTAGGAGGGGGGTGATCTTTTTCCAACTCAGAGATTCTGTTTTAATTTTTTTTTTTATTCTAACATGTTGGTGTGTTATATCTTTCACTTATAAATTGCATTGAGTAAATACAGCTGGATAAAACAAAATAGTGTCTGTCTTCATTTCAGGCCGCAGAGCAACAAAATGTGATTATTTTAAAAGGGGGGTGATTCTTTCCTATACCCACTGTACACTCTTGTTGTGTAGGATATCATTCAACATTATGTTATCACCGAAACACGTAACTAGCAACCTGCTCCAAAAGAAGGAAAAGCAGAGACCCTGAAGGTAGCTGTCGGGATGATGCAGGAGTGTAAAGTTCTTCCACACTTTTCCCTTCCACATAACTTTCTATTAATGTGCTTTGATACAGCACTTTGGGAACATCCAACTTCTTTTGCAATTACCTTTTGAGGCTTTCCCTCCTTATGAAGGGTGTCAATGATGGTTTTCTGCACAACTGTCAGGTCAGCAGTCTTTCCCATGATTGTGATTCCTACTGAACCAGACTGAGAGACCATTTAAAGGCTCAGGAACCCTTTGCAGGTGTTATGGCTTAATTAGCTGATTAGAGTGGGGACACTTTGAGCCTAGAATATTGCACCTTTTCACAATTTTCTAAGATTGTGGATTTGGGGTTCTTATGAGCTGTAAGCCATATTCATTACAATTATGACAAATCCCGACTTGAACTATCTTGCTTTGCATGTAATGTGTCTATCTCATATATTAGTTTCATTAGTGAAATAAATGAACTTTTGCACTATATTCAAATTTTTTGAGTATCACCTGTATATCTACAAGGCAGATGATACATTAGCATGATTTAGTAGGTTGTAGATATAACCATAAAAACTACTCTCCGTATAATCATGAAATTATAATGAAACAGATGTGACCAAAAAAAGTGACCAAATTTTAAAAAAAAAAACTTGTGAAAATTGCCCCTTAAGCCTGGTACACGTAAAGTTTTTCTTTTGCGCTAAACCCAGCGGGCTGAAGAAAAATAAATAAAACATACTAACACAAGTAACAAAAGCAATGCTAGTGCATTGATCTCCCCCACTGTGCCTTTGTGTTCTGACAGGGGGACTCCCCCCCCACCAGTGCTCACAGCCATTGGCTGCAAGCAGTGATCGGATTTGAGTATATCCTTTTGACAAAAGTCGGCTAGATTGTATACACTGACCAAATTTTGGCTGGTTCCTGTTGAACCGACCGATATTCGGCCTGTGCGTACCCAGCCTTAACGAGGGTGGTCATTGGAGAAATGTCCCCTTACATTGGTGATCAGTAGAAAAGTTCTCACACGTTGATGGTCAGTGGCTAGTCAAGGAACCCATAACAACATCTGGAGGAATCTTACGGCTTCACAGAACCCTGGTTGAGAAGGGATGCTCTTGAGGTTAAGTTACAATGTAACGGTCAGATCAAAAATTACTTTAGGAATTTCCTTTATCCTGCGCCTTTCCTTTCTTTTCCCTCCTATTATGCTCTGTTTAGCTGCTATTGACTCCCTGTGGGACAACAGTTACATAATGTTAGTTACATGTGCCTCCTTACCTGTACATCCGGGATACTTCCTTGGTGCTGAATGGATCACTAGGAGAGCGAAGGAAAAGTATGTGCATGCTGTTGGAGAGGGTTGGGGAATTACAGAAAACCTATCGCTTTGGCCTGCATGATCTAAACACAGGTTTGGGTTTAAAGGGTTAGTTCCCTCTTACCAAAAACTGGCTATAAAGGTAGGAGGCACCTGTAGATAAAAACAAACTGTGCAACCTTTACCAAAGGTAAACAATGTCCTTCATATAGGTGAAGGCCATTTATGTCAACAGGAAAAAGTAAAATGGCGCAAATATAGTTCTCTGGCATAGTGATCATAAAAATAAAAATAAAAATAAGTCCAAATGTCAGTAAGTGGGGTATGCACCAGCGGCAGCTACCATAAGCAGAAGCAGGGTCTGGAAGATATAATGAGGAAAGGAAGGTGCGCCAAACTAAGTGCAGTATTGAAGTATTTAATGACAAATAATAAAATCAGCCAAATGGCTACTCACAGGGTGATGAAGTTATTAAGGCATATCAATAGCAATCCGCGGGGAGATGTAGGTCCCAGATGGAAGGGAGACTGAAGGCAGGACGTTCCCTGCTGACACCACAGACCTGCCTTCAGTCTCCCTTCCATCTGGGACCTACATCTCCCCGCGGATTGCTATTGATGACACCGGACCTGCTTTATCTTCTACACTGATATGTCTTAATAACTTCATCACCCTGTGAGTAGCCATTTGGCTGATTTTATTATTTGTCATTAAATACTTCAATACTGCACTTAGTTTGGCGCACCTTCCTTTCCTCGTAGGCCATTTATGTACCTCCCAAAGCCTGGCCAAAAATCTGCCAGAAATGGGATGATCCACCCTGCCCTGTTGCTAGGACAGTGCTAATTCAGCCAATTCATACTCCCTTGCATGTGCTTCCTCTCCGCTGTCGCTGTATCTTTGAGCTTAGCGATGCTCCTACACAGGCTATAGTGTACAACATGTGTTGGGGTTTGAGGGCTTGCACTTGTGAAGGGAGGACGAGCAGTAATGGCATGGAGTGTCTTAGTAATGTCCTACCAACGAGGCAGGGTGGGGTGGTGCCCTCTCTGGGAGTCTGGTACGCAAATGGCTTACACCTATGGCAAGACATTATCCAACTTTAGTCAAAGCTGCACAGTTTATATCTGCAGGCGCCCCTTTTTTTTTGCGCTAAAGGTGAACTAATCCTTAAAGGCCAAATTTTTAAATAGTAACTCAAACTATAGAATGAATTCTGTTTAAGACTGGTTAGCTCACTCTGCAGCCTTAGCAGTCAGAGACGTAGAGTTTCTCATAGATTAATTTGGGCATTAATTAGGGACAAATTCAAAAAGGTTAAACTGAGTGAGGTGCACCTTTCCTCATCTAGCACTGTCTCAAGTGGCACAACTGATGTCACCTTGCTGTAATTAAGGGATGCAGCCATGTCTGCTTACCATCTCATTCTGGGTTTGCCATTGCTCCTCGTTCTGTAAGTGCCACTTGCCCTTTTCTAAGGCATGTTGCTCCTTCAGCTCTTGAACAATGACAATCTTTCTGGTCATCCTCATCTGTGTGAGAGTTGCCATAGTAATAGTTCGAAGGGAAAGCGTACGCATGACAGATCTCAGCAAAAACTTGTGTCTCTGTACTGCGAGTCTGTGGGACCTGGAGAAAGGTAAGATGGAGTTACAATACAATTTACTGCAGACCCAGGTAACATAGGAAACATAAAAACAAGAAATAATTTTCACACTTAATGGCTACATAGATATTTCTATTTTCTGGAATTTCTATAGATACACTTATAAAAGGTATTTGTACTAGGGCTGGGCGATTTCCCCCCCCCCAAAAAAATCTGCGATTTTTTTTATAAAAAACTTGATTTACGAATCGTTTTTTTTTTTTTATTATATTATTTAAAGTGCATCAACAAACAAAATTGCAAAGGCAAACCCTTTCTCTAACTGCAAAGTCAGTGTGCAACAAAGATTGTTAAACATCCAAATTATTAATACTGTATTTGGATTTAGCTAATAAAACAACAAAAAATCCTGAGGCTACTCTTAGTTGAATTGAACTGTGCCCATGCCGAACTGTGCCTGTGCCGAACTGTGCCCGTGTCTCACTGTAACCATTCTTCACTGTGCCCGTGTCTCACTGTGTCCATGCTTCACTGTGCCCAATGCCTCACTGTGCCCGTGTCTCACTGTGTCCATGCTTCACTGTGCCCAATGCCTCACTGTGCCCGTGTCTCACTGTGTCCATGCTTCACTGTGCCCAATGCCTCACTGTGCCCGTGTCTCACTGTGTCCATGCTTCACTGTGCCCAATGCCTCACTGTGCCCGTGCTTCACTGTGCCCATGCTTCAATCACTGTGCCCGTACCTGATGCAGATTTTCATGGGATACAGACTTTACTGCTACACCGGCGGCCATTCCAGTATTCAAAAGCCGCGCCTCCTCCTCGTCTGTGATAGGCGGAACACTCAATTTCCCAGCATTCAGTGTTCCCGCCTATCATGGACATCCGCTCATCCTCATAACACAGACGAGGATGGGAGGATGTCTGTGATAGGCTGAACACTGCCTGCTGTGAAATTGAGTGTTCCGCCTATTACAGACGACGAGGACTCGGGAGGCGCGGCTTTTGAACACTGCAATGGCCGCTTGCGGTTAGTTAGTGTTACATTACATCTACTCGCGGCAGCTGCGGCGAGTAGATGTAATTTGTGTAACGCCGCCCAGTGCCATTCCGGATATGCCCCCTGCAGCCCTGCTACGGAAACTTTGAAGGAAAAAAAATGTAAAAATCTAAAAAAATCGATTTTCTTCAAATCTGAATCGATTTGAACTCAAAACTCGATTCAAGATTAAAATCGATTTTTTTACCAGCCCTAATTTGTACCAATATAAAAATATCTTATCGTGTGATGATAAATGGTTTAACATGTTGATTCTGCATACGCTGACTTATTGCAAAAAAGGTGTTTAATTCTGGTTTGCATAGGATTTACAGTGATGGAAAAAAGTATTTGATCCCCTGCTGATTTTGTACATTTGCCCACTGACAAAGAAATGATCAGTCTATAATTTAAATGGTAGGTTTATTTTAACCACTTAACCACTTCCATACCGGGCACTTATGCACCTTCCTGCCCAGACCAATTTTCAGCTTTCTGCGCTGTTGCACTTTGAATGACAATTGCGCGGTCATGGTACACTGTACCCAAAACTAAATTTTTATCATTTTGTTCCCACAAATAGAGCTTTCTTTTGGTGGTATTTGATCACCTCTGCGATTTTTATTTTCTGCAAAAAAAATAAAAAAAAGACCGAAAATTTTGAAAAAAAAAACACGTTTTTTTTTGTTTCAGTTACAAAACTTTGTAAATAAGTAAGTTTTCTCCTTCACTGATGGGCACTGATGGGGCTGCACTGATGGGCACTGATAAGGCGGCACGGATGGGCACCAATAGGCGGCATGGATGGGCACCGGTAGGCGGCACGGATGGGCACCAGTAAGCGGCACGGATGGGCACCAGTAGGCAGCACGGATGGGCACCAGTAGGCGGCACGGATGGGCACAGATAGGCAGCATGGATGGGCACAGATAGGCGGCATGGATGGGCACAGATAGGTGGCACTGTACTGTAATGTGTTGTACTAATGGATGCCAATCAGTGCCAAACAATAATGCCTGCCAATCAGTGGTGCCGATTGTGGGCACTGATTGGCATCCATTGTGGGCACTGATTGGCATCCATTAGCCATTTCTAATTTGCATCCCTGGTGGTCTAGGGTGGCATACCTTAAGCTGGGCATCCCTGGTGGTCTGGTGGCATCCCTGGTGGTCCAGTGTGGGCATCCTCGGGGGGGGTTGCGCTGATAATGGATCAGCACAAACCCCCCCTGTCAGAGGAGCAGCCGATCGGTTCTCCTCTACTCGCGTCTGACAGACGCGAGTGAGGAAAAGCCGATGACCGGCTTTTCCTGTTTACATCGTGATCAGCCGTGATTGGACATGGCTGATCACGTGGTAAAGAGTCTCCGTCGGAGACTCTTTACCTAGATCGGTGTTGCCGGGTGTCAGACTGACATCCCGCAACAACGATCGCTGCGATGCGCACCCCCGGGGGCGCGCAGGGGCTCAATATCCTGCTGGACGTCATATGACGTCCAGTCAGGATATTGAAACCACTTTGCCGCCGTCAATCTGCTATAGGGCGGGCGGCAAGTGGTTAAGGACCTTGCCTGTTTTTCAGACTCAGTGTTTACACGTTAAAAACATTTTTTTTTGCTAGAAAATTACTTAGAACCCCCAAACATTATATATTATTTTTTTTCTAACACCCTAGAGAATAAAATGGCGGTCATTGCAATTTTTTTGTCACACCGTATTTGCGCAGCGGTCTTACAAGCACACTTTTTTGGGAAAAATTAACTTTTTTTAATTAAAAAATAAGACAACAGTAAAGTTAGCCCAATTTTTTTATATTGTGAAAGATAATGTTACGCCGAGTAAATTGATACCCAACATGTCATGCTTCAAAATTGCGCCCGCTCGTGGAATGGCATCAAACTTTTACCCTTAAAAATTTCCATAGGCGACATTTAAAAAATTCTATAGATTGCATCTTTTGAGTTACAGAGGAGGTCTATGGCTAGAATTATTGCTCTCGCTCTAACGATTGCGGTGATACCTCACTTGTGTGGTTTGAACACCGTTTTCATATGCAGGTGCTACTCACGCATGCGCTTGCTTCTGCGCGCCAGTTTGTCGGGAGGGGGCGGTTTAAAAAAAAAAAAAAAAATTATATCATTTATTTTACTTCATTTTATTTATTTTTACACTGTTTAAAAAAAAATAAAAAAATGGGTCACTTTTATTCCTATTACAAGTAATGTAAACATCCCTTGTAATAGAAAAAAGCATGACAGGTCCTCTTAAATATGAGATCTGGGGTCAAAAAGACCTCAGATCTCATATTTAGGCTAAAATGCAATTAAAAAATAAAAAAAATTAAAATTGTCATTTGAAAAAATGACAACAAAAAAATGTGCCTTTAAGACGTATGGCCGGAAGTGACGTTTTGACGTCGCTTCCGCCCTGCTATGGTATGGAGACGGGTGGGGGCCATCTTCCCCTCACTCGTCGCCACACCCAGCTAGGAAGAGGACCCGATCGCCTCCGCCGCTACCGACGGCTCGGGTAAGCAGCGGAGGGCGCGGAAGAGCGGCGGGAGCCCTCTCCCGCCACCGATAACGGTGATCTCGTGGCGAATCCGCCGCAGAGACCACCATTATCATTTACAGGACCGGCGCCTGAAGAGATGGATACCTCGGTTGTGGCAGCAGCGTCTGCCGTTACCGAGATATCCCTCTTCAAAAAGAGGACGTATATAGTCGTGCGCAGGTCCTTAAGTGTTTAACAGTGAGAGAAAGAATAACAGCAAGAAAAAAATACAGAAAAATGCTTTTCAAAAAAGTTATAAATTGATTTGCTTTTTAATGAGTGAAATAAGTATTTGACCCCTTCACAAAACATAAAGTAGTACTTGGTGGCAAAACGATGTTGGCAATCACAGGGGTCAGATGTTTCATGTAGTTGGCCACCAGGTTTGCACACATCTCAGGAGAGATTTTGTCCCACTCCTCTTTGCAGATCCTCTCCAAGTCATTAAGGTTTCAAGGCTGACGTTTGGTAACTCGAACCTTCAGCTCCCTCCACATATTTTCCTTTGGGATTAAGGTCTGGAGACTGGCTAGGCCACTCCAGGACCTTAATGTGCTTCTTCTTGAGCCACTTTGTTGTTGCCATGGCCATGTGTTTTGGGTCATTATCAAGCTGGAATACCCATCCACGACCCATTTTCAATGCCCTGGCTGAGGGAAGGAGGTTTGACGGTGGGGATGGTGTTCTTGGGATCATTCCTCCTCCTCCAAACACGGCGAGTTGAGTTGATGCCAAAGAGCTCAATTTTGGTCTCATCTGACCACAACACTTTCACCCAGTTCTCCTCTGAATCATTCAGATGTTCATTAGCAATCTTCAGACGGGCCTGTACATGTGCTTTCTTGAGCAGGGGGACCTTGCGGGCGCTGCAGGATTTCAGTCCTTCACGTAGTGTGTTACCGATTGTTTTCTTGGTGACTCTGGTCCCAGCTGTCTTGAGATCATTGACAAGATTCTCCTGTGTAGTTCTGGGCTGATTCCTTACTGTTCTCATGATCATTAAATCTCCACGAGGTGAGATCTCACATGGAGCCCCAGACCGAGGGAGATTGACAGTTATTTTGTGTTTCTTCCATTTGGAAATTAAACCAACTGTTGTCCCCCTCTCATAAAGCTGCTTGGCGATGGTCTTGTAGCCCATTCCAGCCTTGTGTAGCTCTACAATATTGTCCCTGACATCCTTGGACAGCTCTTTGGTCTTGGACATGGTGGAGAGATTGGCATCTGATTGATCGATTGCTTCTGTGGACAGGTGTCTTTTATACAGGTAACAAGCGGAGATTAGGAGCTCTCCCTTTAAGAGAGGGCTCCTAATCGCATCTCATTACCTGTATAGAAGACACCTGGGAGCCAGAAATCTTGCTGATTGATAGGGGATCAAATACTTATTTCACTCATTAACCACTTACGCCCCGGACCATTATGCAGCTAAAAGGACCAGACCCCTTTTTGCGATTCGGCACTGCGTCGCTTTAACTCACAATTGCGCGGTCGTGCGACGTGGCTCCCAAACAAAATTGACGTATTTTTTTCCCCACAAATAGAGCTTTCTTTTGGTTGTATTTGATCACCTCTGCGGTTTTTATTTTTTGCGCTATAAACAAAAAAATTATTGCTATAATAAAGATCCCCCAAAAATATATAAAAAAACATTTTTTTCCTCAGTTTAGTCTGATACGTATTCTTCTACATATTTTTGTTAAAAAAAAATAGCAATAAGCGTTTATTGATTGGTTTGCGCAAAAGTTATAGCGTCTACAAAATAGGGGATAGTTTTATGGCATTTTTATTAATAATTATTTTTTTACTAGTAATGTCGGCGATCAGCGATTTTTACCATGACTGCGACATTATGGCGGACACATCGGACACTTTTGACACTATTTTGGGACCATTGTCATTTTCACACCGATCAGTGCTATAAAAATGCACTGATTACTGTGAAAATTACACTGGCAGCGAAGGGGTTAACCTGTAGGGGGCGCTGAAGGGGTTAAGTGTTTCCTAGGGAGTGTTTACTACTGTGTGGGGGCGTGGCTTGGCGTGTGACATCACTGATTGTCGTTCCCTATGACAGGGAACAGACGATCAGTGACACTCACACTAGGAAGCACGGGGAGAGGTTTGTTTACACATACCTCTCCCCGTTCTTCAGCTCTGTGACCCGATCGCGGGACACCGGCGGCGATCGGGTCCGCGGGTCCCACGGGCGCGGTCACGGAGCTCAGGACCGGGTCGCGCGCGCGCACGACCCACGGCTGGGCTTCTTAAAGGGGACGTACCTGTACGTCCATATGCCCAGTCGTGCCATTCTTCCGACGTATATCGGCGTGAGGCGGTCCTTAAGTGGTTAAAATGCAAATCAATTTATAAGGATGGATTTTTTTTGTTGTTGTTATTCTGTCTCTCACTGTTAAAATAAACATACCATTAAAATTATAGACTGATCATTTCTTTGTCAGTGGGCAAATGTACAAAATCAGCAAGGGATCAAATACTTTTTTCCCTCACTGTACATGAAATTAACAAGACGGCTCAACTGTGCCTGGACACATGTAGAAAATAATAAAAAAAAATGGTCAGGGTCACACAGGGACCTAATATTAAGGGAATAACAGGAGCAGGTGAATATAACACACTCAACCAACCAGCATTCAATGCTTGCCTTCTCCCTCCCCAATGCATATAACATTGGTCAGTTTAAAGCGGAAGTAAACCCATTGATTTAACAGTTTAAAAAAATGCTAACCATCACATTGTTTGTGCGTTCAACCAAACTGGCAAACCATCCAATGGCTGATGTCATAACTGATCACATGTTCAGCATCATGGCAGTTGAACATTAAGGATGACAGCTTCCTTGACTGAAGACGTTAGGAGGTCTTACTCCCAAAGCCCCTTTCACACTGCCGCGACTTGAAAGTCACACAATTTGACCATGATTTTGATGCAATTTTGCCACGATTTCAGGGAATGTCTGTGTAAACTTGAGGTCTATGGACCTCAACTCGCATCGAAGTCAGACCAAAGTAGTACAGGGACAGATATGAATGGTACTCATTGGAAATCATGGGGTATGACTTGTCATGCAACTTACTTTGCAGTACCAAGTCGCAGAATAAGTCGCACAAGTGTGAAAGGGGCCTTAAGAAAACCAGCAGGACCAAGAAACCATATTTACGTTTTGACCATATTAACCATATTAAAGTTTTGAACCGCATCCGGTTTGCATAACATTTGAACCGCATCCGGTTTGCATAACATGTGAACCAGACCGGCTTTTAATGGAACCGGTTCACATATATGTGGGCTGGTTGCGGTGCGAACTTTAAAAGGGTCCTGAGCGTTTTTCAGTCCAGTTCAGGAGTGATTTCAGTGTGAAATTCACACCTGAACCCCTAAATCGAAACCACCCCGGACTCTGCACCAAAACCGGAACCGCATATACAGTATGTA
The DNA here is from genome assembly GCA_029206835.1 of Rana muscosa. NCBI lineage: Eukaryota > Metazoa > Chordata > Amphibia > Anura > Ranidae > Rana > Rana muscosa. The sequence goes on along the minus strand of CM055116.1, from coordinate 103,495,637 downwards.
AACCCAGCCTAAGGTAGTTACATCAGAAGCTTACAATGCAGGGAACTCGATCCACAAATTCCAGATATTCCAGGTATTTACTGGGGCAAGCTCTGCTGGCGAAGATAAGCTTGGGGAGATCTCCGTTGATTGGGAATGGGATAGTTTTGATAGTGTTGAATTGTATAGCCTTTCTAGTGTAGCGGGGTCTTTAAATTTATGTGGGACACCCAGGTGTGTAAGTATAGGGATAGTGGACCACCTGTGTTCGTGGAGGATTGGATGGTGTAATAATCTTCTTGGCCTCTGGGTGGCGGGGTATCTGGAGGCTCAAGGTAGATTTGCCATTTCAGTGCTAGCCTTTTTGTCCTTTTCCGGAGATGGTACGGCGAGGGCGGGGAACCTGCCGTGGTGTCGATGGGAGGAGATAAAAGGGGGACACGCCCTAATCACGAGGTCTTCTGGAGGAAGTTCTTCACGCGCCCAGGCACTTTAGGCCTGGGTGCGGGCGGGTTCTGGATTCCGGCTCAGGTGCCCTAGGCCTGACCGGAATGGAGTTGGAGTCCATCCCAGGCACCTTCAGCCTGGGGTGAGGTACTGAACTAGGAGGCCTGGGGTCCAGTGACTTCGACTGGATCCCGCGAGGGTGGAGACGTCCGAGGGTCCCTGAGGTGGATGGGGCCCATGTTTGAGGTGAGGAGGCCGGGGAGGTTACCTGTCCGGAGAGTCTGGAGCAGCATCAACCCAGTGACGGATAGGCCTCTGGTAACTCCCTTGGAGGGACATCTTCCCCTGATAGGGGCCGCAGCGCAGCGAAGGTACTCCTATCTACGTTCTCTTGAGTCGCTGGTAGAGACTCTCAGATTCTAAGTCCTTTCTAGCTGAATGCTATAGTAACCGCTGGCGAGATCGCAGTGGTTTAATTGATAACCAGGATAGTGCCTCGACCTGCTCACCCCCGTATCAAAATGTTATCAAGTCGCAACCAGATGGCTACTGAAGCACTGTTTATTGTGAGATGTACAATAAAGCAAGAGTTGGACTGTGATCGGTGTGTGGAACTCTGGTTAATGGGAGCAAAGGGAAGTGTTGACACAGCAGGACTGTATTCTAGAACAAAGCACATAGGCCCGAGGAAATATCTGGTACTGGACTTCACCTCGTCCACAGATATGGGGAGGACATGGGCCGTAGCGCATCTCACCCTGTCATGTGACATACCCCTAGACAAAGGAGATGGGGTGAGGCCGCTACACGTGGGGGCTCGTGAGTCCGGGATGATATGTGTTTTAACTTTGGAAGAAAGAATGGCTGTGTCTGGACTTTGCTGCCCGGAGGAGTTCCGAGTAGGTCAGCCATGTGATTGGCCAAAGTGCATCCCTGCTCAAAGTCGTGGAAATGACCCTAGGATGGGAAAGGCCCATGCAGAGGAGCGAGAAGAGGGAGGAGTCCAGCCGTGTGAAGTACTACATGTGGGGGCTTTTATTGCACTGCGCCACGAGCTTGAAGGAAGCCCGCGAAAACGTGCAAGTCATGGGAGGAGTCTGGCCATGTGGAGGAACTCACGTGGAGACTTCGGCGTGTGGTCAGTGCGTGATGGAGCAGCAGATAGCCGGGATGGCCTCAAGCTCCCCGTGGATTCCGGTTCCCTACCCCACGAAGATGACTACGTTCGCTGCTCCCTTTACAGACACGGGGATAAGACTCAGGCCCCGAGGGCAGTTGGCTTTGTACTCATGCAGAGACACGGAGGCCCTCGGCGTGATCTGTCCCGGGTGCTCGGGACTGGTGGTCCACCTGAAGCCATTCGGGCGTTGCGAGGCATGCAAAGAGTTCTTGTTCGAGGTGGAGCCATCCACAGTAAGGCCCCGCGCCCTTCGCCTCAACAGCCTCACAGGTACCGCTACTCTAGAAGGAGAGATCCAGGCCTTTGCGGAGGTTCCCGTACGCACTGACCAGGGCGATGTGACTGCCCAATCAGAGACAGAGAGAAAAATCCGAGGATGCTGCTTCGGTCACCACAGATTCTCTGCTCCCACCCCTGAAGAGGAAAGTTGGTCTGGTGCAGGCCTCCTGTGGTCGTGGTCGAGCTTCACCCCGTCGCTTGCCTGGCCTGGATGGATCCAGTTGGAAGAGTCCTGGACATCCCAGTTCTACAAAAGGTCAAGGTGAGCCAGGGGCTGGGACTGTGGTGGTGGTTGGAGGTGTCGGGGGTCCACAGTCGGTGGAGCCAGCAAGGGAGGGTAGTACCACGTCTACCAGAGACTACATTCCCGCCGAGATGTATGACACTTCCGACCTAGAGTCGCTGTCAGATTGTGGAGATGATGGGGAGATTGATGAACTGTTTCATCGGAAGGGCTGGGACAAACGCCCATTGCCTGTGTTATGTGTACCGCAGGATTTCCCTATGTCAATAGGAGACAGCACGCCCCGGGTACAAGCCCCGGAGTCTACGAGGAAGTCTAGTCCTCAGAGTGCCTTCCCACAATCTACAACATCGCCCGTCTTGGTGGCGGGGATGCAGCGAGCCTCACTACGAGCACCGGGAGAAAAGCCATCAGAGGTAGTGAAAGTACCTCGGCACCCGGAGGCCATCGTTCAACCCGGAGAAGGTGAGCGGGAAGCCATGCCTCCTTTGGCCAGATTGCAACGACTTTTCTCACAGAGAGTCGCCCGTGAGTATGGGTGGGAATATCCCTACTTGCCTCGGGACTTACTTTTTGAACTTGAGGTCATACGCCAGAGATGGTATGACGAATTTGTTTGGGAAAAGCTCAAAGTACCCCATGTACGAAGATATTTGTCCTGTTCGCCATCCGTGTCGAAAAAGTTTCGGGACTGCAGAGCAGACTGGATGTGGGGGTCGCCATATCCACGCAGATAAGGTGCGCATCTGCAGGAAGGATGGAGATGATGCTGACTATTCAATTGAGGTTTTTGATAAACATCTGAAGCCCTTGTTCTTGCCTAACCCGAAGTTTTACTTGTGAGAAAGACTCACTTGTTGTTCCTTTCCTACAATCTTCTAGAAGTGTTCCTGCCGGAGCATCCGAACTGTGCCCTAGTTTTTTTATTTGGGCTTTTGTTTTCTACTCTCTGGAGGAATGAGAGCAGTTTTTGTTGTTCTCTCTTCCTCGCAGTTCAAAAACAGACTTTGGGGGTAGAATTAGTGTAGGGACGCAGGAAGAATGAAGATTGCACCAAGTGTCATTACCGCGGCACTGTCACCAGGTGGCAGTGTTGTGCAACGGCTGTTTGTTTTTTTTCTCACACGCGCATCACTTTACTCATTGGAGCGAATGGGTCTATTGGTTGATGGACCCATTCATTCCAAATTGACACAAAAATGTCAGGATATGGATTTCCTTGTGTGTTGTTTTTTTTTCCCTCTGCAGGAGATTCATCTGTCAAGACTACTGAGTATGGGGTGGTTCTTAGACAGTGATGGGAGGGATTGTATATGTGTACATGATAGATGTTTTAAGGAAAAGTTTTATTGTTTTATATTCTCTTTCCCTTTGAGCAGGTCTTGGTATGGTTGGGGTTCAAAATTTTAGGGATTGCCTCTGGGGCTAAGCTTGTGTCCTCACTCCATGGGGGACACGGGTTCGCACCAGACGCTGGGGACCAGCGTCAAATCACAGGGGGGAGTATGTAGCGGGGTCTTTAAATTTATGTGGGACACCCAGGTGTGTAAGTATAGGGATAGTGGACCCCTTGTGTTCGTGGAGGATTGGATGGTGTAATAATCTTCTTGGCCTCTGGGTGGCGGGGTATCTGGAGGCTCAAGGTAGATTTGCCATTTCAGTGCTAGCCTTTTTGTCCCTTTCCGGAGATGGTACGGCGAGGGCGGGGAACCTGCCGTGGTGTCGATGGGAGGAGATAAAAGGGGGAGACGCCCTAACCACGAGGTCTTCTGGAGGAAGTTCTTCATGCGCCCAGGCACCTTAGGCCTGGGTGCGGGCGGGTTCTGGATTCCGGCTCAGGTGCCCTAGGCCTGACCGGAATGGAGTTGGAGTCCATCCCAGGCACCTTCAGCCTGGGGTGAGGTACTGAACTAGGAGGCCTGGGGTCCAGTGACTTCGACTGGATCCCGCGAGGGTGGAGACGTCCGAGGGTCCCTGAGGTGGATGGGGCACATGTTTGAGGTGAGGAGGCCGGGGAGGTTACCTGTCCGGAGAGTCTGGAGCAGCATCAACCAAGTGACGGATGGGCCTCTGGTAACTCCCTTGGAGGGACATCTTCCCCTGATAGGGGCCGCAGCGCAGCGAAGGTACTCCTATCTACGTTCTCTTGAGTCGCTGGTAGAGACTCTCAGATTCTAAGTCCTTTCTAGCTGAATGCTATAGTAACCGCTGGCGAGATCGCAGTGGTTTAGATGATAACCAGGATAGTGCCTCGACCTGCTCACCCCCGTATCAAAATGTTATCAAGTCGCAACCAGATGGCTACTGAAGCACTGTTTATTGTGAGATGTACAATAAAGCAAGAGTTGGACTGTGATCGGTGTGTGGAACTCTGGTTAATGGGAGCAAAGGGAAGTGTTGACACAGCAGGACTGTATTCTAGAACAAAGCACATAGGCCCGAGGAAATATCTGGTACTGGCCTTCACCTCACCCACAGCTATGGGGAGGACATGGGCCGTAGCGCATCTCACCCTGTCATGTTACATACCCCTAGACAAAGGAGATGGGGTGAGGCCGCTACACTAGCTTGGAAAATTAATAAACGAAACATAATGCTTTCATGTGTTGAGGGTGAAAAGTCAGTAGGAATACCTAAGAGACAGACTTCGGATGTTCAAGGGCCAGTAAACCCATCGTGAGTTTCTATCTGTGATGGATGCGGTGTCAGATCTGGGCCACCTTCACCAATTTGTGACAAATGACTGGTCCCACCGCACTGCTGCTAATACGTGGCAATGACGCTCTCAGCCTCACCCTGCACAAAGATTTTCCAGTTTGCGGGACCACAATCTTACGTGCCAGCAGTCTGAGAGCGATCATCACTGGGTTTAGATTTACCACACTGCCACCAGATAGGATTTGGCCTATCGCCCTTTCACAACATCAGTGATAACACTTGTGACTTAAAATAAATGTCTGATCTTTTGGACGATGTCTGATGATCCACGGTGTGCTGGCAAATATATGTTCATTGTTTCATGATATCCAATACGGTACAGCATGTCCAGAGTAGGATGCTAACTTTTTCATAATCTAGACAGCAATCAGAATCCATCAAGTACCGGTCTGACGGAATATATCCAACCATAATTATATATGTACATGAGACTGACATATTAGCTCATTGTGTATGCAGGTTATGCTTTAGGCTTAGCAGTGCTGCACTAATTTATATTATAATTTATTGGTGGGTAACTTTGGTACCGAATCCAAAAATGAACATAAATTAAAAAATTAGAAGGCTGAACTTTAACAGGGCCAATCAACATATAATACTATAGTTAAAACATAACATTTTTTTAGTCATCGCAATTAAAAGGATACAACTTTTCCAACTGGGAATGTGGTGATGACTGCATTTAATATGACATTTAAGGATGTGTCAAAAATTACAGAACTGCATTCATTAATGCCTTTAACAACTTCCTAAAAATCAGTTTTAAGCTGGTTTAATATTGGGAAGCCATTGGACATTTACTGCGGCATGGCGGCCTGGCTCCGCAAAACAATGGATTGTGTGATTGGACACAGCGGGAGCCAATCAGCAGGTCCGGCAGCCGTGATGACCACCGGGACCCGCTGGAGAGGCAGAATGGTGGTCTGCCTATGTAAATAGAGATGGACTCGGGCGGTGTTTGAAACCCCACGTGCCCTAATCCCACCAGTAAGCCGACACTGCACACGGCTAATCACAGGCAGTGAGACATCACCCAATCTGTGCAGATGCGGACCTGGAAATGTCTAAATGCCTGTGATCTGCCATGTGCAGCGTCAGCTTCCTGGCGGGATCGAGCACTTGGGGTTTCGAACACGCCCAAGCCCAACTCAATATGTAAACAAGGCAGACTGCTGTTCTGTCAGAGAGGAAGCAAGAGATCTTGTGTTCCTGCTAATCAGGAACACAGAATTCTCTCTTTCTCCAGTCATTCCACCCCCCACGCAGTTAGAAATCACTCCCTAGGAACACACTTAACCCTTTGATCGCTCCTGGTGTTAACCCCTTTCCTGCTAGTATCTTTTATACAGTGACAGTGCATTTTTTGTCATAGGTCCTCAAAAGTGTCACTAATGCCGCGTACACGCGGTCGGAATTTCCAACAACAAATGTTTGATGTGAGCTTGTTGTCAGAAAATCCGACCGTGTGTGGGCTCCATCGGACATTTGCTGTTGGAATTTACGACAACAAATATTTGAGAGCTGGTTCTCAATTTTTTCAACAACAAAAGTTTTTGTCGGAAATTCCGATCGTGTGTAGCCATTTCTGCACAAAAATCCACGCATGCTCTGAATCAAGTACGAGACGGAAGCGCTCGGTCTGGTAAAACTAGCGTTCGTAATGGAGATAGCACATTCGTCACGCTGTAACGAACTGAAAAGCACGAGGCTGAAAAGCGTGAATTGTCTCTCACCAAACTTCTACTAACATGACTGGTATTGAACTTCCCTTTAAAGTGGTTGTAAACCCCGTAGACAATTTTTTTTTTTTTTACTTACCTGCAAGACAAAGCTATAATGAGCTAGTATGACTAGCATACTAGCTCAATATGTACCACTTACCTTAGGTCGGGGCCCCCAAAGTCATTCGTGTCCCTCCTCTAGCCACATCCATCGCTGCGGCGATAGCCGGAATGTTACTTCCGGGTATCGCCGCTGCAGCCAATCACAGTGCCGCTCCGGCGCTGTGATTGGCCGGAGCGGCGAAGACGTGACTCCGCGCATGCGCGCGTGATCCGTCGAATTCGGCTACGTCGTCGAATGTTGCGACCTAGCCGAATTTGTGAATGGGGTTAACCCCATGCGCATGCGCGTGACGTCACGGCGCCGTTTTTAAATGCAAATATCTCCTTAACCGTGTAGGTTAAGGAGATATTTCTTGCACCTACAGGTAAGCCTTGATCTAGTCTTACCTGTAGATGCAAGTGGTCAAAGTGGGTTTACAACCACTTTAATAGTGCCGTCGTACGTGTTGTACATCACCGCGTTCTTGGTGATCGGAATTTCCGACAACATTTGTGTGACCGTGTGTATGCAAGAGAAATTTGAGCGAACATCCGTCGGAAAAAAATCCACGGTTTTGTTGTTGGAATGTCCGATCGTGTGTACGCGGTATTAGTGTCCAATTTGTCCGCTGCAATGTCGTAGTCCCGCTAAAAATCGATGATCGCCGCCATCACTAGTAAAAAAAAAAAAAAACGGTAATAAATCTATCCCATAATTTGTAGACGTGATAACTTTTTGCACAAACCAATCAATATACGCATATTGGGATTTTCTTTTACTAAAAATATGTAGAAGAATACATATTGACCTAAATTGATTAAGAAATTAGATTTTTTACTTTTTTTTTTTATTGGATGGGTTTTATAGCAGAAAGTAAAAAAAGAAAAAAGGGCAATTTTTACAAAATTTTCGTTTTTGTTTGTTGATAGCGCACAAAATAAAAACCGCAGAGGTGATCAAATACCACCAAAAGAAAGCTCTATTTGTGGGGAAAAAAGGACATATATTTTTTGGGGTACATCATCGCACGACCGAGCAATTGTCAGTTAAAGCAACGCAGTGTATCGTAAAAAATGGCCCGGTCATTAAGTGGGTGAAACCTTCCGGGGCTGCAGTGGTTAAGGATCACTTACTCCTCGTTGAGGCCAGTTAACCGATCCAACACATCTCCGGTGATCTGCTGTTGTGTCTCACATACATACTTATCAAGCATGGCTGACAGCGCTTGCTCTCGTGACCATAACTGCAACAAGAACAAAAAGTAAAATTAAACTAAAAATTATTCACATAGCATAAGTAAGATAAATTAGGTCATTTTTGTGAACCAGTTATGACAATGATGCAACTAATCAACTCACTTACCTGTGTCACTATCTTCTATGGAAACAATAAGCCGATGATTTATGGCACCATGTCAGAATTAGGCCTCATGCCTACAGACGTTTTTACAGACGCGTTTTTGAGCGTTTTTTACAGCTTAAAAATGCCTGTCCATGTTATTGTATACATTTTTTGACCGTATTTTAAAAAAAACAAAAAAAAAAAACGCCGGAGCTCAAAAACGCAATCGCAGCGTTTTTGCGCATTTTTGAACACTTCGCTTTTTTTATGCCAAACGTCGACGCCGCGGAACGCACTGGTCCTGGGTTTTTTTTACAGCTTAAATACGCCTATGCTATTTGCAGCTCAAAAACGCCTAGGTGGGCATGAAGCTATAGACTAACATGGACAGGCGTTTTTAAGCTGTAAAAAACGCTCAAAAACGCGGCTGTAAAAACGTTCGGCATGAGGCCTTAAAGGCAACTAAGAGTGCTTTTCTACACATATGCATTTAGATATGTATTATGCTCACAAGTTCAAAATACTTTAAAGCTTATTTGAAGACGTTTAGTAAATTCATACCCATCAATACAGCGTACTGAAATAATAGGATTTTTGTACTCACCGTAAAATCCGTTTCTCTGGCATCCATGGACTGACACAGCGTGTCTTATACACCTTTACACGTGGGTTATGTCCCTGCTTGCAGGAGAAGACCTAGGCAGAATGTGAGATGTTATACATACATTCTAAACAGCCAGAGCTGAACAGCCCCGCCCAGGGGGGCGGTCCCTCCGGACATAACCCTCCCACTGCAGTCAGCAGACCTCAGTTCGTAACAAAGCAGTACAAACTTAAAAAGAAGGGTGGGTGCTGTGTCAGTCCATGGATGCCAGAGAAACGGATTTTACGGTGAGTACAAAAATCCTATTTTCTCTTATCCATGGACTGACACAGCGTGTCTTATACACCTTTACACGTGGGATGTCCCAAAGCAGTGTCAAGAGGGATGGGAGCAGTATAAATGGAAAACCAAAAACTTCACTCCAAACAAGGCAGAGCTCCTCAACGGAGGAGTTGCAACATCAAACAGCGGCCTGCAACACCTTGCGGCCGAAGGAAGCATCCGAAGATGCAGCCACATCAACCTTATAAAACTTAGAAAAGGTATGAACAGACGACCAGGTCGCCGCCTTGCACACTTGTGCAACCGACGCTTGATGTCGGAAAGCCCAGGAAGCACCAATTGCCCTGGTGGAATGTGCCATAACCGGAAAGGGAGGCGCCCGCCCCTTGAGAGCATAAGCTTGAATGACGGTTTGTCTGATCCACCTAGAAATGGTGGCAGACGAAACCGCTTGGCCCTGTTTTGGACCAGAGACAGCCACAAATAGTGAGTCAGACCTCCGAATAGAAGCAGTAGCAGACAGGTACACCCGCAAGGCTCGTACCACATCCAAAGTGTGAAGCGCAAACTCTCTGGGATGCGATGGGTGAGGACACAAGGACGGGAGGACAATGTCCTCGTTTAAGTGGAAGGCCGAGACCACCTTTGGCAGAAAGGAAGGTCGCGGATGTAACACCGCCTTATCCTTATGGATGACCAAAAAGGGCGACTTGCAGGACAAGGCCGCCAATTCAGACACTCGTCTAATGGAAGTAATGGCCACCAAGAAGGCCACCTTCTGAGACAAAGTCAAGAGGGGAATATCTCTAATATTTTCAAAGGGAGGTTCCTGGAGGACCGAGAGCACCAAATTCAGATCCCACGGGGGGAGAGGAGGCTTGACAGGGGGGAGCACATGGCGAACCCCCTGCACAAAGGTGCTAACCAAGGGATGACCCGCCAGCGGTCGCTGAAAGAAGATGGCCAAGGCCGAAATCTGACCCTTAATGGTACTCAAAGCGAGCTTTTGGGTCACGCCACGCTGCAGAAAATGCAGGATTCTGGGAACGGAATACGTTCGTGGGCGCCAGTCCAGCTCTTCGCACATGGCGATGTAAGCTCTCCAAGTACGGTGATAGATCTTTCTGGAGGAAGACTTCCGTGCCCTTAACATGGTCGAAATGACCGAATCCGAGAGACCTCGGTCTCTCAGCACCTGGCTTTCAATAACCATGCCGTTAAAACCAGAGACTGTAAAGCAGGATGAAATATAGGACCTTGAGACAGAAGGTCCCCCCGTATTGGTAACCGCCAGGGAACGTCTGCGACGAGACGTACCAGATCGGCGTACCAGTGACGCCGAGGCCAATCCGGAGCAATGAGGATCACCGGAATTCCCTCGGTCGCTACCCTGCGGAGCAGGTGAGGGAGCAACTGCAGCGGAGGATAAACGTATATCAGGTGATACTGACCCCATGGGGCCACCAACGCATCCGAGGCATCCGCCCAGGGATCCCTGGATCTGGCCACAAACCTCGACACCTTGCGATTGAGTCGAGAGGCCATCAGGTCCACATCCGGCGTGCCCCACCGTCTGCAAAGGAGTTGAAAGACCTCCGGGTGCAAGGACCACTCTCCCTGGTCCAGCGTCTGGCGACTGGCGTTGTCCGATTGGATCCTGATGGAGTGACCCTGTAGTTTCTCCGACCATGAGGAGAGGCACAGTCTGATTGCCCGTATCTCCAGCACATTGATCGGTAAGAGGGCTTCGTCCGGAGTCCAAAGCCCTTGGGCCGACAGGACTCCCCAGACTCCCCCCCAGCCCGTCAGGCTGGCGTCCGTCGTGATCACCGTCCATTGGATGGGGAGGAACGACTTCCCGGACCGAAGAGCCGGGGACCTCAACCACCACGTCAGGGACGCCCTGACCAGGTGACTCACCTGGATCTGAAGATCCAAGGACAACGGGGATTTGTCCCAAGTGGACAAGATCTCTTTCTGTAAAGCCCTGGTGTGCGCTTGGGCATAAGGAACGGCCTCGAAGGAGGCCACCATGAGTCCCAGGACTCTCATGCAAAAGCGGATTGACGACCATTTTCGGGACGTCAGCACCCGTACTGCAGACTGAAGTGTCAGTAGTTTGTCTGGAGGTAGGAAGACTCTTGCCTCCAAGGAGTCCAGAATCAGACCTAGATACTCCAGACGCTGAGTCGGGACTAGAACCGACTTCTGAACGTTCAGGAGCCACCCAAACTCCCTGAGGGTCTGACTGACGATAGTCACACTTTCTTCCAATTCTGAGCCACTGTCTGCTCTTAGAAGGAAATCGTCCAGATAGCCCACGATAGCAATGCCTCGCTGTCTCAGCAAAGCTAGGACCGGAGCAAGCACCTTGGTGAACACCCTCGGTGCCGAGGCTAGGCCGAAGGGAAGAGCCACAAATTGATAGTGGACTTCGCCGACCGCAAAGCGCAGAAACTTCTGGTGGCTTGCGCAGATCGGAACATGCAAGTAGGCGTCCTTGATGTCCAAGGATGCCAGAAAATCCCCTTGATGGAGTGTAGCGACCACCGTGCGAATGGATTCCATGCAGAATTTTTGCACCTTCACGAAGGCATTCAGGGCCTTGAGGTCCAGGATTGGCCGAACCCCATCCTTTTTTGGAACAACAAACAGATTCGAGTAGAACCCCTGAAACCTCTCCTGGGACGGAACCGGCACAATTACTCCGGACCCGATCAAATCCTGTACAGCCCCCAAGAGGGCTGCCCGACGGGCAGGAAGGAGAGGGAGATTTGAGGGAAAGAATCTGTCTGGCGGCCAGGAGCGGAACTCTATTCTGTATCCTGAGGTGACCACCTCGCACACCCACCGGTCGGAGATCCGGGAGGTCCACCGATCCGTGAACCTGCGAAGTCGTCCCCCCTCCCCAGAGACGGGCGGGGGCAAGACTTCACGCGGAGGCGGGCTTGGGAGCCGGCTTGTTCGGCTTACGCACCCAGGGGCGCTTGTGCCCGCCAGCCGCACTGTTGTCAGTCTGGGATGGCTTACCCGTGGACTCTGACGGACAAAAAAACCCTTTTTCGCTGGAAAGGAAGGACCCGGTTTACGTCGGGCCTCCTTACCCTTGATAGTTTGAGGAAGGAGAGTGCTTTTACCTCCCGTGACATCCTTGATGATGTCATCCAGAGCAGCACCAAAAAGTCTACCACCCTTAAAAGGTAGATCCGTCAGGAGCTTCTTAGAGGCTAGGTCAGCAGACCAGCATTTCAACCAGATGAGACGACGCAATACCACCGCCGAGACAGAGGCCCTGGATATTAAAGGGGCCGCGTCCAACGTGGCGTCGCACACATATATCAGACCCTGCACCATCTGGTGGGCCAGAGCAATAGTGTCTGGAGGAAGGTTATACTCCTGCACAGTTTGGTGCAAAATTTTTGCCCATTCCGTGAGTGTCTGAGACACAAGGGTCGCCGCTACTACGGGCCGTAGGGCGGATCCCAACAAGGCGAACATGGCTCTACTCACCACTTCTGACCTCCTGTCAGTGGGGTCCTTAAACGCAGGAGTCCCCTCCATCGGGAGAGTGGTGGCCTTGTTTAAAACGGGCGACTGGAGGGTCGACCACCGGGGAGAAGCCCACTTTTTAAGCAGGGCGTCTTCAAAGGGGTATCTAATAGACAAACGCCGCGGGACCATAAAAGTCTTCTGCGGCTTTTCCCAGACCTGGTCAATGAGCTGGTCAAAGAAAGGTACATATGGAAAAACCTTTTTAGAAGGCTTGGTCTTAAAAGAACCAAAGGAGACTGTATCCGCCTGAGGTTCTGCAGTCGCAGCATTTAGCTTGAGAGTGTCCCTCACAGCATCAATGAGTTCACTAACAAGCGCCCTGTCATTTACTGACTCAGAACTGGAGTCTTCCTCACAAGGAATGTCCTGTTCAAAACCATCCAAATATTCAGAGCTAGGGTCCTGAGCAGCAATAGCTAGGCCCATATCTGAATCAGAGCACTCCCCTTGTGGAGATAAAGTGGGGAGAGGGCGCTTTTTTGCTCCCTTGTGCTCACACACAGCTTCCATCCTGGTCAGAAATGATTCCAGGACTGCCGACAACTGGTCCATAGGGACCGCAGGTGCTGGAGCACTGGCTGCTGCCTCTGGCATGTGAGGGGAAGCTGGTGACTCTGACTCCATAATGTCCCTCTCAGACCACCCACAGGCTGTGCTGACTGAAGTAGGGGAATGCCCAGGGAACCCACCAACCTGACCAGGACCGCTCGGTTCCGCCGCTCTGTCTCACTGCGCCGCGCTGCTCAGCGTGAGTGAGCTGAGAGGAGAGAGTGTGAGGAGATTCGCGCCGTTCCCAGCGGCGCTAGAGGCCAAACTAGTGCCAGAAAAACGTGCGGCTACAAGAAAATGGCCGCCACAATGTGCTCCGGCGGGCCCCGGCAAGATGGCCGCCAATGTAAAAATCAGCACACACACAAAACATGGCGCCGAACGGCGCCCAGGCCCCTCACATCCAAAAACAAAACAGCCCCAGCGAATGCAGAGCAGCATGAGCCCCCCCCCCAGGACAGTATGGCCCCCAGGCACCCCCCACAGTACAGCGCCAGCACTAGTGAACAGAGAGTGACATTAAAAAACACAGGGGGAGACAGGGAAATCCCCCCACACAAGAAACACACAGCATGTACTCACCTGCAGCCAGGAGAGACTACTTACCCGTCCCCTGAGGGACCCGCTGGTGTGTTTCTGACAGAACTATCACAGTGCGGTACTGAGTAGCTGTCGGCCTGGTCCACCGCGAAAGATACAGCCGGACTGTTCTATCTTGAGAGGACCGCGGAGCTGGAAGCCCACCGGCCACCCCTGGAGTCGTGGGGCATGTCGTGAACTGGATCAGCACGCTCGATGGTCGGACAGGGAAGACTACGAGGATATCGTGTACCCAACCTGTTGCCCAGCCGACAGTTGATAGAAGATCTCAAAAGAATAAAATAGGAAAAAAATTCCCAAAGGAATAAAAATAGGTCAGGAGACTGGCTCCTGAGAGAGCCACGTCTTCTCCTTCTGCTAGGCAGAAAAAAACTGAGGTCTGCTGACTGCAGTGGGAGGGTTATGTCCAGAGGGACCGCCCCCTGGGCGGGGCTGTTCAGCTCTGGCTGTTTAGAATGTATGTATAACATCTCACATTCTGCCTAGGTCTTCTCCTGCAAGCAGGGACATAACCCACGTGTAAAGGTGTATAAGACACGCTGTGTCAGTCCATGGATGACAAGAGAAAACAGGTTTTAATGCTTTACGTACCTGTCATATCAGTACAAGCATGCCCCACTGCCATTAATAAAGCCTGTCCTTGCAGCTAAGGACCCATGCTTTTTATAAAAACAATGGTTTTGCATCCGCAGTCAAACTTGTTCCCTGGCAAGTCAGACCAGTAGCTCAGAGAACACAAAGAAATGTGCCAATTGCAGGGCTAGTATGTTAAGCAGCTTGACAAAGGGTACTTTTCGTAAATAGTCTGTTCCACTTTAGATCCCAAGTCATTTATATATCTGTACGGCGGTTACAACTCAGTCCCCAAGGCCTAATGAACAGTTTTTCGGATGGGTTTGAAGCATAATTGTAGCCCAAACTTTTTTTTTTTTTTATATAGTATTACAAAGGGTTATTCTGAAGAATTTTTCCCTCACTTCCTGTTCAATTGACAAGGAGTCGAGAAGTGGTAGAAAATATTTCCAGTGGGAAGAGAAACAGCAACAAAAACACATACTGTATATATTCGAGTATAAGCCGACCCGAATATAAGCAGAGGCACCTAATTTTACCACAAAAAACTGGGAAAACCTATTAACTCGAGTATAAGCCTAGGGTGTCCATCTGCATGCCTCACTTTGCCTCACTGTGTCCATGTGCATACCTCACTGTGCCCATGCCTCACTGTGTCCATGCCTCACTGTGCCCATGACTAGACTGACGTTTAACATGGGAGTCTATGGAAGGGGTGCCCGGCTTTGAAAAATCGGTGCTCCCCGGCCGTAGGTCCCCCAGACAAAAAACTTTGCGCACTTTTAGAGAAGAAATGGGGCTACATGGGTGCCAAGTTTCGGGTCCAGGGTCCCCAAAGTCACCGGAGAAATTACCGTTTAACATGGGAGTCTATGGAAGGGGTGCCCGGCTTTGAAAAATCGGTTCTCCCCGGCTGTAGGTCCCCCGGACAACTTTGCACACTTGTAGAGGAAGAGTGAGGCTACATGTGTGCCAAGTTTGGGGTCCAGGGGACCTACGGCCAGCGGGTACCGGGTCCCCAAAGTCCGGGAGATCAGGCGCAAAAAGGTGACTCGAGTATAAGCCGAGGGGTACATTTTCAGCACAAAAAAATGTGCTGAAAAACTCGGCTTATACTCGAGTATATACGGTATTCTTTAGTGTGGTAACAGGACCTCTGATAATTTGTTGATGATATATGTGCTTTTCTGTCCTAGTAACTCTTTGTCCTTGTTTCTTGTCCTGGTGTCACATGGATAAAAAGTAATGCTGCGTACACACAATCGGATTTTCCGTCAGAAAAACATTGGATGGTTTGTTTTTCCGACGGAATTCCGCTCAAGCTTGGCTTGCATACACACGGTCACACAAATGTTCTCTGAACTTTCGACCGTCAAGAACGCGGTGACGTACAACACTATAACGAGCCGAGAAAATGAAGTTCAATGCTCACGAGCATGCGTCAAATTGTTTCCGAGCATGCGTCTGAATTTTGAGCGTCGGAATTGCTACAGACGATCGGAATTTCCGATTGGAATTTTTTCCGTCTGAAAATTTGAGAACCAGCTCTCAAATTTTTGCAGGCGGAAATTCCGACAGGAAAAGTCCGATGGAGCCTACACACGGTCGGAATTTCAGACCAAAAGCTCACATCGGACTTTTCTTTTTGGAATTTCCGATCGTGTGTACGCGGCATGAGGGGAAAGATTGTCAGTGCTCATTATATCATTCCCTTCTGCAGCATATAGTATGCTGAAAAGTGACAGGTGCACTTTGAAGACAAGGATATTTTCTTCGGTTTTCAGTTTCTACCTCTGTAAGGCATCAGGGACAGAGTCAAGATGACAAGATGGTGCACCATCTGTTCTAAAGTTCATTTCATGATTAAGGCCTTGTGACTGGCATTATTGCCTCCATATGTAGTGGTATGACTGCGAAGCCACAGAGCACATTAGCTTGCTAGAGAAAGAACGCAAACTATCTGTAATTAAACTGCCAGTAACTGGTCATGTGTATAGTTTGAAGGTTTCTTTTGCAGAAGATTATTTTTGCTCACTGTAAAATCCTTTTTTTAAAGTCCATTGAGGGACACAGGAAGTCCTTCATCTTCGGGTTATACTGTCAGCTACAGAAGGATTCGACACTGGCAACAAAACAAAAACGATATGCACGCCAAGGATAACCCTGCCACTACCAGCATACCTCAGTTTTGTAACAAAGCAGTAACAAGGGAGCAATCGTAAACATAAACATAAACATAGAGAGTTGGATTTGTGTCCCTCAAAAGACTCCAAGAAAAGCCCATTCTGAACCATTGAGGGACCCAGGACATTGTTAAATCATTGGGTTTTAAAAAGCAGTCCAACTGAGGGGTGGACAACGTGACAAACAAATGTTACCAGGACTTAGAAAAGCCACAGAAAACCAGGGACTGCCTGCGGCTCAAAGAGCCAACTGGAGGACATTATGCCCAAAGCTGGTATCAGATGAGGCTGAAAATATCCACTTTGTAGAACTTAGAGAACATGTGAACAAAGACAGGGAAATGTGGAAACTGATCCTTGAGACCATGAGCTTGGATAAAGGTCTGCATGAACAAAAAGGGAAAACCGTGACCCTTTATAGTGCAGATAGCCAAATGCTGGTCCAAGCCCAGCTGCAGGAAGGAGAGGACTTATCCAGCAGAGAAACTCCTGGAGTGGAAGCCCCGAGACTAAAGCCTCGTACACACGACTGGTTTTCTCGTCAAGAAACTACAAGAAAACTGTTGGGAGAGCTTTCTTGCCGAGAAAACCGTTCGTGTGTATGGTTTCTCGTCGAGAAAACTGCCGGGAATCTCAACGGGAAAAATAGAGAACCTGCTCTCTATTTTCTCGTCAGGATTCTCGTTTTTCTCGTCGGGATTCTCGTCGGCCTGTTTCCCGACGAGAAAACCGGTCGTGTATATGCTATTCCGAGTCTTAAAAAATCACGCATGCTCAGAATCAAGTATAAGACGGGCGTGCTCCTTCTGGTAAAACTAGCATTCGTAATGGAGATAGCACATTCGTCACGCTAAAACGAACTGAAGGCAACGAAGACTGAAAAGCGCGAATCGTCTCTCCCCAAACTTTTACTAACACGCGGTAACACGAGATCAACAAAAGCAGCCCAAGGGGTGGCGCCATTGGAATCAAACTTACCCTTTATACTGCCGTTGTACGTGTTGTACGTCACCCAGCTTTACAACGACGAGATTTGGAATTGACAGTGTGTATGCAAGGAAAGCTTAACAAGAATCTCGTCAAGCTTGACAAGAATCTCGTCGAGAAAAACAAAGGGTTTTTTTTACAACGAGAGGCTTTACACCAAGTGAAGTAAGCCTTCCAATTCCAATGATAGACTTTGTGAGATATAGATTTCCTTTTAGCATTGTAGGAATTGCATCTGCCACATACCACATCTGCCTAGGCCAGTCTAGAGCAATGAGGATCACTAAAATGTTCTCCATCTGGATTCTGCAAAGCAGATGAGGAGGACATTTCATAGAAAGAAACTGTTGAGTTTGTTGTACCTGGAGGTCAGTAGGTCCACATGTAGCACCCACCACCTGAGCTCCAGGTTCTGGAATGACCTCTGGCTTTAGGGATCACTCCCCCACGTCCAGGCACTGAGAGCTGAGGAACTCAACAGATGGAGGGCCACGAGATGGGAGGCTTTAAGCCAAATTTAATGATAAGGTCATCTACTCCACGAGTTCTATCAGTGATGAATCCACCATAGGCCTCCTCCTGTTGGCAGCAGTTTAACCTGAAGGTTAAATACTTTGTGTCCCCCATGAAAAAGGAAGAAAAATCATTTAAACTTTTCTCGCACAGAAAATGTGGCTACTGTAATAGCCACTCATGTTAACCTACAATAAAATGTGATAGGTTTCTTGAATGTGATCTTTAGAAGGCAGTTGGGGAGATTATTGAATATTATTTCAGAAGCAACACAATTCTTTATTAAAATGTACACAACTGTGTTACTAGGACCACTTTGCCTGGTGCACAGGCAACATTTTACTGGCAGGTCCACCTTCCATCTTAATAAATGTTTGGTAATATCTGGAGACTCGTGTCTTATATTTATACAGCTGACCTGTGGAATTTAAGAGTGTGAAAGCTTCAGGACATACATGTTTGTCTGTGGCTACAGTGAATCTGTGGATGTTAAAACTAGAATGGTAATTTTAAGAGGATATCAGCCTGATTAACATCAAACAACTAGTTGAGGTACTGTGCATGCACGATTATATATATACAGTGGGTACGGAAAGTATTCAGACCCCCTTAAATTTTCCACTCTTTCTTATATTGCAGCCATTTGCTAAAATCATTTAAGTTTTTTTTTTTTCCTCATTAAATGTACACACAGCACCCCATATTGACAGAAAAACACAGAATTGTTGACATTTTTGCCGATTTAATAAAAAAGAAAAACTGAAATATCACATGGTCCTAAGTATTCAGACCCTTTGCTCAGTATTAAATAGAAGCACCCTTTTGATCTAATACAGCCATGAGTCTTTTTGGGAAAGATGCAACAAGTTTTTCACACCTGAATTTGGGGATCCTCTGTCATTCCTCCTTGCAGATCCTCTCCAGTTCTGTCAGGTTGGATGGTAAACGTTGGTGGACAGCCATTTTTAGGTCTCTCCAGAGATGCTCAATTGGGTTTAAGTCAGGGCTCTGGCTGGGCCATTCAAGAACAGTCACAGAGTAGTTGTGAAGCCACTCCTTCGTTATTTTAGCTGTGTGCTTAGGGTCATTGTCTTGTTGGAAGGTAAACCTTCGGCCCAATCTGAGGTTCTGAGCACTCTGGAGAAGGTTTTCGTCCAGGATATCCCTGTACTTGGCCGCGTTCATCTTTTCCTCGATTGCAACCAGCCGTCCTGTCCCTGCAGCTGAAAAACTCCCCACAGCATGATGCTGCCACCACCATGCTTCACTGTTGGGACTGTATTGGACAGGTGATGAGCAGTGCCTGGTTTTCTCCACACATACCGCTTAGAATTAAGGTCAAAAAGTTCTATCTTGGTCTCATCAGACCAGAGAATCTTATTTCTCACCATCTTGGAGTCCTTCAGGTGTTTTTTAGCAAACTCCATGCAGGCTTTCATGTGTCTTGCATTGATGAGAGGCTTCCGTCGGGACACTCTGCCATTAAGCCCTGACTGGTGGAGGGCTGCAGTGATGGTTGACTTTCTACAACTTTCTCCCATCTCCTGACTGCATCTCTGGAGCTCAGCCACAGTGATCTTTGGGTTCTTTGCCACAATTCAGTCTCTGAGCTCTTAGGCCCCTTTCACACTGGGGCGGTTTGCAGGCGCTATTTAGCTAAAAATAGCGCCTGCAAACCGAGCCTAAACAGCGGCTCCTTTCTCTCCAATGTGAAAGCCCTGAGGGCTTTCACACTGGAGCGGTGCGCTAGCAGGACGGTAAAAAAAGTCCTGCTAGCCGCATCTTTGGAGTGGTGAGAGGAGCGGTGTGTTTACCGCTCCTCCACCGCTCCTTCCCATTGAAATGCATGGGATACCGCGGTAATACCGCCCGCAAACCGCGGCTGTAGCCGCGGTTTGCGGGTGGTATTAACCCTTTATTGGCCGCTAGCGGGGGTTAAAACCGCACCGCTAGCGGCCGAATAGCTCAACAATCCCGACGTTATAGCGCCGCTAAAAATAGCGGCGCTATACCGCCACCGCCCCAGTGTGAAACCAGCCTTAAGGCAGTTCTTTTGACCTCATGATTCTCATTTGCTCTGACATGCACTGTGAGCTGTAAGGTCTTATATAGACAGGTGTGTGGCTTTCCTAATCAAGTCCAATCAGTATAATCAAACACAGCTGGACTCAAATGAAGGTGTAGAACCATCTCAAGGATGATCAGAAGAAATGGACAGCACCCAAGTTAAATATATGAGTATCACAGACAGCAAAGGGTCTGAATACTTAGGACCATGTGATATTAAAATTGTTATTTTTTAATAAATCTGCAAAAATGTCAACAATTCTGTGTTTTTCTGTCAATATGGGGTGCTGTGTGTACATTAACCACTTAAGCCCCGGACCATTTTGTAGCTAAAGGACCAGAGGTGTTTTCAGAATTTTGCACTGCGCTGCTTTAACTAAAAATTGTGCGGACATGCAATGTTGTACCGAAACGAAATTTGCGTCCTTTTCTTCCCACAAATAGAGCTTTCTTTTAATGGTATTTGATTGCCTCTGCGATTTTTATTTTTTGCGATATAAACGGAAAAAGACTGAAAATTTTGAAAAAAATGATATTTTCTACTTTTTGTTATAAGAAAAATCAAATAAACTCAATTTTAGTCATACATTTAGGCCAAAATGTATTCAGCCACATGTCTTTAGTAAAAAAAATGTCAATAAGCGTATATTTATTGGTTTGCGCAAAAGTTATAGCGTCTACAAACTAGGGTACATTTTCTGGAATTTACACAGCTTTTAATTTATGACTGCCTATCTCATTTCTTGAGGTGCTAAAATGGCAGGGCAGTACAAAACCCCCCCAAATGACCCCATTTTGGAAAGTAGACATCCCAAGGAAATTGCTGAGAGGCATGTTGCGCCCATTGAATATTTTTTTTTTGTCCCAAGTGATTGAATAATGACAAAAAAATATAAAAAATTACAAAAAGTTGTCACTAAATGATATATTGCTCACACATGCCATGGTTATATGTGGAATTGCACCCCAAAATACATTTTGCTGCTTCTCCTGAGTACGGGGATACCACATGTGTGGGACTTTTTAGGAGCCTAGCTGCGTACGGGACCCCGAAAACCAAGCACCGCCTTCAGGATTTCTAAGGGCACAAATTTTTGATTTCACTCCTCACTACCTATCACAGTTTTGAAGGCCATAAAATGCCAAAATAGCACAAAACCCCCCCAAATGACCTCATTTTGGAAAGTAGACACCCCAAGCTATTTACTGAGAGGCATGGTGAGAATTTTACAGCTCTCATTTGTTTTTGAAAATAAAGAAAGAAATTTTTTTTTATTTTTTTTTTCAATTTTCAAAACTTTGTGACAAAAAGCGAGATCTGCAAAATACTCACCATACCTCTCAGCAAATAGCTTGGGGTGTCTACTTTCCAAAATTGGGTCATTTGGGGGGGTTTGTGCCATCTGGGCATTCCATGGCCTCCGAAACTGTGATAGGCAGTGAGGAGTGAAATCAAAAATTTACACCCTTAGAAAGCCTGAAGGCGGTGCTTGGTTTTTGGGGTCCCGTACGCAGCTAGGCTCCCAAAAAGTCTCACACATGTGGTATCCCCGTACTCAGGAGAAGCAACAGAATGTATTTTGGGGTGTAATTCCACATATGCCCATGGCATGTTTGATCAATATATCATTTAGTGGCAACTTTGTGCAAAAATAAATAAATAAATAGTATTTTTTCCGCAACTTGTGTCAACATATAAAATATTCCATGGACTCGACATGCCTCTCAGTATATAGCTTGGGGTGTCTACTTTCCAAAATGGGGTCATTTGGGGGGGTTTTGAACTGTTCTGGCATTTTATATACAACATTAGGAAGCTTACATCCACTCTTCTAACCACTTATAGACAAAGCCCTTTCTGACACTTTTTGTTTACATGAAAACATATTTTTTTTTGCAAGAAAATTATGTTGAACCCCCAAACATTATATATTTTTTTAAAGCAAAGGCCCTACAGATTAAAATGGTGGGTGTTGCATTTTTTTTTTCCCACACAGTATTTGTGCAGCGATTTTTCAAACACATTTTTTGGGGAAAAAATACACTTTTTTTAATTTTAATGCACTAAAACACACTATATTGCCCAAATGTTTGATGAAATAAAAAAGATGATCTTAGGCAGAGTACATAGATACCAAACACGACATGCTTTAAAATTTCGCACAAACGCGCATTGGCGACAAACTACATACATTTTTAAAAGCCTTTAAAAGCCTTTACAGGTTACCACATTAGATTTACAGAGGAGGTCTACTGCTAAAATTACTGCCCTCGATCTGACCTTCGCGGTGATACCTCACATGCATGGTGCAATTGCTGTTTACATATGACGCCAGACCGACGCTTGCGTTCACCATTGCGCAAGAGCAGGGCAGGACAAGGGTGCTTTTTTTTTTATTATTATTCATTTTGCTTTTTTATTTTATTTTTAAACTGTTCCTTCCATATATTTTTTTTTTATCATATTTATTGTTATCTCAGGGAATGTAAATGTCCCCTATGATAGCAATAGGTAGTGACAGGTACTCTTTTTTTGAAAAAACTGGGGTCTATTAGACCCTAGATCTTTCCTCTGCTCTCAAAGCATCTGACCACACCAAGATCGGTGTGATAAAATGCTTTCCCAATGGCGCTTTTTATATCCGGGGGGGGGGGGACATTCCCTCCCACTGCTTGTAAAAGCAGCCCAGAGGCTAATTAGCCACTAGGGTTGCTTTCACATGAAAGCCGGCCGCTGGCTGAAAAGAATGATACCAAGATGATACCTAAACCCGCAGGCATCAATCTGGTATAACCATTCAAAGTCCAGCAACATGCTGGTCCTTGTTGGACATGTATTGTAATCTTTTTTTTCATGCAGCCTGTTGGCTGAATGAAAAAAGAGATTGATCGGTGGGTATGCCCACCATTAGAATACCGCCCTTCATCCACCCACTTCTAATGATGGGCATACATGCACCATTTATATATGCTGAAGCATGGGGGCATCCTCCTGCAAAAGTTATGCCGCACACACATGGTCGGACTTTTCCACGGGCATGCCTCCGTCGGAATTTCGACCGTATGTAAGCGGCATTAGGAGCAAAATCGCTCCTCCGCCCCTGCTGCCCCCATGCTTCGGCATATATGCTTTTTTTTTTTTTAACTGTGGTGGTGAAATCACCTCCTACAGCACTGGAGTCGCAGGGATCAGGCCTATCTCTGCGAACGCTGCAGTTATGTGTGTTGTGTTTTGTAAGTGACAGTGATCGATTGATACTGCACTTGGGTGGCCTGGGCTGGACGGAGGGGCAAAACGCAGGTGCTAGCAGGTATCTGGGCTGATCCCGCTAACACTGCGTTTTTGGAAACCCTAAATTGCTGGGGACGCTAGTATAGATCTGATCAGATCAGATATTGATCTGTTCAGATACTATACCACTAAGGGAGGTGTATGCTTCACGTGTGGGTGTTAGCGCTACTGGCACTAACCTGACGCTGCCTGGGGTGTGACGCAGACCCTCTCTGACGCTAAAACCTAATTGATATCACCCGCCGGGCGATCAGGGGGTTAAACCTTTATTGGGTTATATACGGCGGGTGCCCCGACACTATAAAAAGCAAACTAACTAACCAGCGTCACCCGTAACAGTTATATGGTGATCACTGGTGAAAGAGAGTTAACTAGGTGCAATCAGGGGGTTAAACCTTTATTAGGTAATATATGGGGGTACCCGACGCTATAAAAACCTGCGGCGAACCTAAAAAAAATAACTGGTTACCTATCGGCATCACCGACACTAAGACAGCGATCAGAAAAACGATTGCTTAGTGACACTGGCAAAATGGGGTGAAAGGGTTACCTGGGGGGGCGATCAAGGGGTTAAACCTTTAGGTAATATGTGGGGGTACCCGACGCTATAAAAACCTGCGGCGAACCTAAAAAAAATAACTGGCTACCTATCGGCATCACCGACACTAAAACAGCGATCAGAAAAACGATCGCTTAGTGACAGCGGTGCTAGGGGTTGAAGGGGTTACCTGGGGGGGTGATCAAGGGGTTAAACCTTTATTAGGTAATATATGGGGGTACCCGACGCTATAAAAACCTGCGGCGAACCTAAAAAAAATAACTGGCTACCGATCGGCATCACAGACACTAAAACAGCGATCAGAAAAACGATCGCTTAGTGACGGCGTTGCTAGGGGGTGAAAGGGTTACCTTAGGGGCCGATCAAGGGGTTAAACCTTTATTAGGGGGGGTTAGGGGGCTACACTGGACGTAACACTAACTGTAGTGACACTTTTACAGTCACAAATGTCACTGATTGCAGTGATCAGTAAATAAATGGTCACTGCAATCAGTGACACTGTGACTGTGGGCTGGGGGGTGATCTGGGGGGGCCTGGGGGGGCGATTTATGTACCTATGTGTGTGGTGTCAGTGTACTGTTATGTGCACTAACCTTTGTGTCTTCTCTCATGCGGCGCTCGGTATATGTGAGCGCCGCATGAGGGATGACATCACTTCCTCCTGCCTGTGTAAACATTACACAGGCAGAGGAAGCATTTGATTTGCCGGGAGCGATCGCGAGGGGGTGGCCAGAATCGAATGGCTGCCCCTCATCACGGATCGCTCCCAAAGCGATCCTGGCCGCCCACTGTACCGGAGGGGGGTCCGATTGGACCCCCCACCCATACGAAGGCAGTCACGTACAGGTACGTGATTGTGCCTGTCCGTGCCATTCTGCCGACGTATATTTACAGTGGGCAGTCGTTAAGTGGTTAATGAGGAAAAAAAATTAACCTAAATGATTTTAGCAAATTGCTGCAATATAACAAAGAGTGAAAAATTTAAGGGGGTCTGAATACTTTCCGTACCCACTGTGTGTATATATATATATATATATATATATATATATATATATATATATATATATATATGTATGTATGTATGTGTATATATATATATATATATATATATATATACACACATATATACACACACACACACACACACATATATTGTAGCAGGGCGGTACCCTGCCAGGATCCAGTAGTCAAGTAATCACCAGACCAAGGCTCTAGCCTCCAAGTTGGAGATGATTCCACCCTGCAGACAGGAGGTGTGGGCATGGGAGTCAGTAGGGCTTCACCTAGGAGAGAGAGAGGTGGGAGCCAGTGTAGCACGAGGCTACTTGCTGTACGCACGGAGGTGCTGAGCGTCCGGTCTGTGGAAGACAGACCAAGGCCCTAAAGTGTAAGGCCAGAGCTGGAGAGTTGCGTTTACAAGCCAGGAGGGCTGAAAATCGTTTACTTTGGTAGCAGGACTGAAATACTGAATACCCCTGTGGGGGAATCTTCTGTGTTTGTTTTGAACTTTCGTTTAAATAAAAGTGGGCAAAACCAGCCCTGAAACAGACACACACACACATATACAGTATATATATATATATATATATATATTGTGACAGCAGGAAGGTAAAGTCACCTGGTTGCATCCAGGGGGGTAGATATATTTCGCCCAGATTCAGGCTTTACGCCGACTTATACAACTAGGTGGAGAGTTGTATAAGCCCAGCTAAGGCTAGTGGGCTCATGGATGACTCATACCTCTAGGGAGAGTGCTGGGCGTCGTGCAGACAGGGAGTTGATGAGACCAGCTGAAGCTTGTCAGCTCATTTAGGCCTCTATAAGAACTCCCAGCTTCATTAGATGTTAGCTCATGCCTGGAACCAGACCTGTGTGGACTGTCTAGGGAGAGTGAACCCCTGTGCGGTGAGACAAAGCCTGTGTGGCTATTTGCTTGGACATTTAAAACCAGGGACTTAGGGACTAGGACAGCACTAGGCTGATCCCAGTTGTTAGTTAGGAAACCTGTATGTTTAGTCAGAGGTCAACTTGACCAGGATTTATTTTGGTTATGTTTCTTTTGCTTTGCTGTGTTTTGTCACTGTAAATAGAAAATAAACCGCACCTTTTTGATTTTGAAAACCACAACCTCCGTTTGCTGGGCCTGTTTTGTGTGGGGAGCCCATCCCGGGGGTCACACACACCCGCTGCCGAGCTAACCCCCTCACAGTTGGTGGAGAACCAGTGGCAGTTTTTTTTTAAGCCAGCATGGAGGAGATACTGAAACAGCTGGCTCTAGCAAATGCCAATCAACAGCAGACAAATGCAGGTTTGCAAAGGAGCCTTGCAGCCCAGCAGCAAGCTCATCAACAGAGCCTTGCAGCCCAGCAGCAAGCTCACCAACAGAGTCTGGAAGCTCAGCAACAAGCCCAGCAGCAATCTGAGGCCCGCTTCATAGACCTGTTACAGAAGCAAGAGCAGAGACTACAACAAATGGAAGCAGTAATGCAGCAACGTCCGCAGACCAGTGAGGAAAGCCGTCCCACTAATACCGCGTCCTTTGGGGTGAGTCGTTTATTGACAAAAATGACTGGAGAGGATCATCCAGAGGTATTTTTGACCACATTTGAAAGGACCGCTGAAAGAGAAAAGTGGCCTGAGGAGCAGTGGGCTGGACTGGTGGCTCCTCTGTTAACTGGTGAATCGCAGAAAGCTTACTATGACCTAGAGCCTAACCAAGCAAAAGACTATGTGATGCTAAAAGCTGAAATTTTGGCAAGGCTGGGTGTCACCCAGGCTGTCCGGGCTCAGCGTGTGCATAACTGGACTTTCCAGCTTGGAAAACCCCCCAGGTCTCAAATGTATGATCTCATTCACCTGAGCAGAAAGTGGCTACAGCCAGAGACTTTGTCCGCACCAAAGATTGTGGAACGTGTTGTAATGGATCGGTTTTTGAGAGCCCTTCCTACTGCCATCCAAAAGTGGGTAAGCCATGGAGACCCAGAGACGGCCGATGGTCTTGTGGATCGTGTGGAGAAATACTTGGCTACAGAGAACCTGACGGCCTCTTCCAGAGACACTCGGACTTTCCACCCTAAGACCAGACCATCCCCAGGGGCGGATAAGAGGATTCCAAGGGGTGAGGGTGGAGAGAGTGAGAGGGTGGGAGCTCTACCCAAAGTTTGGCGAGAACAGCCTGGGAAATCAGCGGCTCAAGAGGCGGCAAGAAGGATCGTTTGCTACCGCTGCCGGCAAGCGGGACATATTGCAGCCAATTGCCCGGTTGTGGAGGAACCCATGCAGTGTGACTTTCTGACGGGCAGACGTCAGTCGCTGTGTGCGACAGTCGCATGCACTGGCATTCGAGGAACTGAGAAACATTTATGCAAAATGTGTGTTAATGGTAGAAATGTTGTGGTATTGCTGGATTCAGGTAGCCTTGTGACCCTGATAAAGGCTGAGTTAGTTAAAACAGAGGTCTCTGGGAATAGCAAGGTAGCTGTTATTTGTGTGCATGGGGACACCCGAGAGTATCCAGTGACTACAGTGTGTTTCGAGACCCCCAAAGGTACCCTCTCTCATCCAGTGGGCTTAGTATCTCAGTTACCGCATGACGCCATTGTGGGAAGGGATTTTCCGAAGTTCTGGGAACTGTGGGATGATCCTGAGCCCCTCACTGGTGCCCCTATGTACCAGGAATGTGATAGCCAGAACTCCCCTGAGAGTGGTGAGGACTCTCCGGAATTTCCCTTATCAGTATTGGCAGGGGAGACTCAAGAAACTGGAGAGGAGCCCACCTCCTCAGACGAAAACCTACCGTCTGTGGAGTTTTCTGATCTTGAGGTTCACAGGGAAAACTTTGCCACAGAACAGTTGAAAGACCCCGCCCTAATAAAGGCACGGGAAAACGTAGTGAAAATAGATGGCGAGTTAGTGAACCCAGATAATACCTGCACTTACCCATACTTCAGCGTAGAGAAGGACCTACTGTATCGGGTGGCAAAAAGGGCAGAAGAAACCGTTGAGCAGCTTGTGGTGCCCAAACCTTACAGGAAGTTGGTGTTGGAGTTGGCCCATGGGCACATTCTTGGAGGTCATCTGGGGACAGAGAAAACCCGAGAGAGGGTATTACAGAGATTCTATTGGCCGGGGGTGATGAAGGACGTAGAAAATTATTGTTCCTCCTGCCCTGTGTGTCAGAGGTTGGCCCCGATGCCACATTTCCGTAGCCCGCTGGTCCCTCTACCCATCATTGAGGTCCCGTTTGAGAGGATCGCCATGGATTTGGTAGGTCCTATAATCAAGTCCGCTAGGGGGCACCAGTACATATTAGTTATAATGGACTATGCCACCCGTTATCCAGAAGCGATCCCTCTCCGAAATACCTCGGCCAAAACCATAGCCAAAGAGCTATCTCTTGTTTTTAGCCGGGTGGGTATTTGTAAAGAACTGCTTACGGACCAAGGTACACCCTTTATGTCCCGGGTTATGAAAGAGCTGTGTAAATTGTTCAAAGTGACGCAATTGCGTACGTCTGTGTATCACCCCCAAACCGATGGGCTGGTTGAAAGATTCAACAAAACCCTAAAACAAATGTTGAAGAAAGTGGTGGATAGAGATGGAAAGGATTGGGACTGTTTACTTCCTTATTTGATGTTTGCTATTAGGGAGGTGCCCCAATCCTCTACGGGATTCTCCCCCTTTGAGTTACTGTATGGGAGACACCCAAGAGGGCTGTTGGATATTGCCAAGGAAACTTGGGAAAGTGAGAGTTCTCCCCACAGGAGTGTGATTGAGCATGTCGCCCTGATGCAAGATCGAATTGCACAGGTAATGCCCATCGTGAAGGAACATTTGGCCCAAGCGCAGTTGGCACAGCAGAGAGTGTACAACCGTGGAGCCAAGACCCGTACCTTTTCCCCGGGGGATAGGATATTGGTACTTGTCCCTACGGTTGAAAGTAAATTCCTTGCCAAATGGCAAGGCCCCTACGAGATAATGGAAAAAGTGAGCGAAGTGAATTACAAGGTCAGACAACCAGGAAGGCGAAAGCCCGAACAGATCTATCACGTTAATCTGTTGAAAGCCTGGAGGGATAGAGAGTCCCTAGTCGCAGACACTTGGTCACCAGCTCAAACTGGTTGCGTGATTCCTGAGGTTGGAATAGCAGCCACCTTGTCACAACCCCAACAACAGGAGGTTAAGGAGTTTGTGCTTCGCAACAAGGAGGTATTCTCTGAGCTGCCGGGACAAACATCTGGGGTAGAGCATGACATCATTACCCCGCCCGGTGAAAGGGTGAAGTTAAAACCCTATCGGATCCCAGAGGCTCGACGGGAGGCAATACGGGAGGAAGTACAGAAAATGCTGAACTTAGGGGTGATAGAGGAGTCCCAAAGTGATTGGTCTAGTCCCATCGTGTTGGTGCCTAAACCGGATGGGAGCTGGCGATTTTGTAACGATTTTCGTCAGTTGAACAAAGTTACAAAATTTGACACCTACCCCATGCCACGTATAGATGAGTTGATCGACCGGCTGGGAACAGCCCGATACATGACGACTCTTGACCTCACAAAAGGGTATTGGCAAATCCCCCTGGCCAAGTCGGCCAAAGAGAAAACCGCATTTGTAACCCCAGACGGGGCGTTCCAATATAAAAGAATGCCGTTCGGGTTACAGAATGCGCCGGCCACATTCCAGCGGAAAATGGACCAGATGCTGAGGCCCCATCGGAAGTATGCTGCGGCTTACCTGGATGACGTAATTGTCCATAGCACAGATTGGGCCTCACATCTGCCAAAAGTGCAAGCAGTCCTGGACTCTGTTCGGGAAGCGGGGTTTACGGCTAACCCCAAGAAGTGTACCATTGGGCAGGAGGAGGCCAAATATCTTGGGTACACCATTGGGAGGGGAGTAATAAAACCCCAACTCAACAAAGTCGAGGCCATCCAGAGTTGGCCACGTCCCAACAGCAAGAAGCAGGTACGAGCCTTTCTGGGAATCGCTGGGTATTATCGGCGATTCATTCCCCACTTTGCTTCTAAGGCTGTGCCCCTAACCAACCTGACGAAGGGGAAAGGGTCGGTCATGATTAAATGGACCCCCGAGGCTGAGGCAGCATTCCAATTCTTGAAACAAGCCTTATGTAGCCAGCCAGTGTTGTACTCACCCGACTTCTCTAAAGACTTTGTCGTACAAAGTGATGCGTCAGATGTGGGGTTAGGAGCAGTATTGTCCCAGGTCTGGAACGGGGAAGAGCACCCAGTCATTTACCTCAGCAGGAAGTTGAAGTCCCATGAGGTAAATTACGCCACCGTTGAAAAGGAGTGTTTAGCGGTGAAGTGGGCTCTAGATTCCCTTCGGTACTACCTGCTAGGTAGGCACTTTGACATGGTTACGGATCACGCTCCGCTAAAGTGGATGGCTCAAAACAAGGAAACAAATAGAAGAGTGAATAGGTGGTTCCTGGCCCTCCAGGAATTCAACTTCACAGTAAAGCATCGCCCTGGCGTTCAAATGGGGAATGTGGATGCTTTGTCTCGAGTACATGAATGCCTGATTGCTGGTGTTCCAACCCCGAGGTTAAAACAAGAGGGGGGGGTATGTGACAGCAGGAAGGTAAAGTCACCTGGTTGCATCCAGGGGGGTAGATATATTTCGCCCAGATTCAGGCTTTACGCCGACTTATACAACTAGGTGGAGAGTTGTATAAGCCCAGCTAAGGCTAGTGGGCTCATGGATGACTCATACCTCTAGGGAGAGTGCTGGGCGTCGTGCAGACAGGGAGTTGATGAGACCAGCTGAAGCTTGTCAGCTCATTTAGGCCTCTATAAGAACTCCCAGCTTCATTAGATGTTAGCTCATGCCTGGAACCAGACCTGTGTGGACTGTCTAGGGAGAGTGAACCCCTGTGCGGTGAGACAAAGCCTGTGTGGCTATTTGCTTGGACATTTAAAACCAGGGACTTAGGGACTAGGACAGCACTAGGCTGATCCCAGTTGTTAGTTAGGAAACCTGTATGTTTAGTCAGAGGTCAACTTGACCAGGATTTATTTTGGTTATGTTTCTTTTGCTTTGCTGTGTTTTGTCACTGTAAATAGAAAATAAACCGCACCTTTTTGATTTTGAAAACCACAACCTCCGTTTGCTGGGCCTGTTTTGTGTGGGGAGCCCATCCCGGGGGTCACACACACCCGCTGCCGAGCTAACCCCCTCACAATATATACTGTATATCAGGACAAAAAACAAAACAAAGCAAAAACTAGGATTTTTATAACAGCTTACCTGTAAAATCCTTTTCTTGGAGTACATCACGGGACACAGAGCGGCATAGTAATTACTATGTGGGTTATAGAGCTTACCTTCAGGTGATGGACACTGGCACACCCAAGACAGGAAGTCCCCTCCCTATATAACCCCTCCCATATCGGGAGTACCTCAGTTTTGTAGCAAAGCAATAAGTGTCCCCAAAAGAGGGGTGGGAGCTTTGCGTCCCGTTATGTACTCCAAGAAAAGGATTTTACAGGTAAGCTTGTTTAAAAATCCTAGTTTCTCTATCGTACATCACGGGACACAGAGCGGCATAGTAATTACTATGTGGGATGTCCCAAAGCAATGCCAAAATGAGGGGAGGGAGACACCATAATAAGCTGGGCGCCATCAGGCATGAGGATCTATACTGCAGCCTGCAGCACACTGCGACCAAAGGCGATATCCTCGTGACCTCTTACATTCACGTGATAAAATTTAGTGAATGTGTGGACTGAAGACCAAGTTGCGGCCTTACAGATTTGAGCCAATGAGGCCTGGTGATGCACTGCCCAAGAAGCACCAACTGCTCTAGTAGAGTGTGCTGTAATTTTAAATGGAGGCACCTTCTTTCTCAGACCATAGGCTTGAATAATAACCTGCCGAATCCACTTAGAAATAGTAGATGTCGACGCTGCCTGACCCCTTCTGGGGCCCTCCGGCAGAATAAATAAAACATCAGTTTTCCGAATCATAGCAGTAGCTTTAAGATAGGCTTTAACTGCTCTTACTACATCCAAAGAATGTAATAATTTCTCTTCCACCGAACTAGGTTTGGGAAAAAACAGGAAGGAAGAACCACATCTTGGTTCAAATGAAAACTTGACACGACCCTCGGAAGAAAGGCTGGATGTGTACGTAAAACCACTCTATCCTTATGGATAATCAAATATGGCTCCTTACAAGACAAAGCTGCTAATTCCGATACCCTCCTGGCAGAGGATATAGCTACCAAGAACACTCATTTCCTGGTGAGGAGCACTAAATGAATGTGGAGCAATGGTTCAAAAGGTTGTCTTTGAAGAACTGATAGAACCAAGTTTAAGTCCCACGAACATATGGGAGACCTCACTGGTGGGATGATATGAGTCACACCCTGCAAGAAGGTCTTTACTAGCGAATGTGTAGCTAGTGGCCTTTGAAAAAATATCGATAAGGCCGAAACCTGTCCCTTAATAGTACTTAAGGCTAGGTTAGATGGGTACTGCAGAGCTTGTACATAGAAGAATGCTATGATGGGTACTGCAGAGCTTGTACATAGAAGAATGCTCCTCCATCTGTCTAGGCATTACACTTTGTCAGAAGGTATGCCCAGCTATTTAGACATTCTCAAGTATCTCCCTCTTGTGGCCAAATAGGGGTACTACATAATGTCCAATAGAACCATAAGAAATACATTTCAGGTTTTCAAAGATTTTTTAGGCATCAGGTACAGTGGGAAATATACCATGTAGGTAAAAAAACAGGCAAACACATTAGCTTTGAAGGGTCCCTGCTGGACCAAGTTCATCAGGGACCCTCACTTACCTGTCCCCGCCGCAGGACCCTGTTCGGAAACAGACAGCCCAAACTTCGCGCCTTTCGCGGGCGTCGTTATTTGACCTTCAGGGACGGGGGTCCTACTAAAAGGAACACCACTCCCCTGGACCTGTACAGCACCCTGCCAGAAACCTCTTGGTATTGGGTCTGACCAGAGTACTGGATCCCAGGGTCCAGCCCTCCTAAGAGAGGCATTACAGGCCAAACCTCGTAGATGGTCCACATCTTCTTCCCCGAGGCCCGGGTACCGTCCATTTTGGCATTGAAGCACTTTGGACGGATCCGGATTAGCTCGCCCTTAGGCCTCAAAGACCATGCGCAGAGCTAACTTGAATACATGCTTAACCGTGACCAACACCTTTAGACACTGGAAACAAAACTGAGGTACTCCCGATATGGGAGGGGTTATATAGGGAGGGGACTTCCTGTCTTGGGTGTGCCAGTGTCCATCACCGGAAGGTAAGCTCTATAACCCACATAGTAATTACTATGCCGCTCTGTGTCCCGTGATGTACGATAAAGAAAAAAAAATATGTAGTACATTTTTCTGATAAACAGATCTGACAGTATAGTAGTGCTAATTATTTGACACTGAAATGCATAAAAATGTGGCGTTTACTCAAAACTAATAGTTGATAATCAATACTAGACCAATTTAAAGTGCATAAAATATAAGGAAGGAAATCTTCAACAAACGTACAAATCAACAGTAATGTGCAAATAAGTCTACGGCTTCTGGTTTCGGATATCCCTGGATACCAATTGTTTGCTTCGGAGGCTTGACTCGACCTGTAGGGGTCGTTTAATGAGGTGAGAGGCTGGGGCAAACCATTAGCACACCGCGGATGGTGGAAATTCGTGGATGAATTGGATTCTACAGCTTTATGCACATGCACTTTATTCCATGAACTGTGCTTTTCTTATTGGACATTACTATTATTCATTTTTGCACAATTACCACGTTCTTGGCGCTTATTACACTTGTTTACACTTTTTTGCGCTTACAGTATTGCAATTATCTTTGATATATTTTTTGCACATATTGTACTGTTCTATGCACATACTGAACTGCTTATTTGCACATTACTGTTGATTTGCACATTTGTTGAAGATTTCCTTCCTTATATTATGCCATTTAAATTGGTCTAGTATTGATTATCAACTATTAGTATTGAGTGAGCGCCACATTTGTATCCATTTTGTATTACTTTAGTGTGTGAACACCTTTTTATGTTGGCAGCTACTTATTAGTACCCCTTTTTTATGTTGGTTCGCGCATTAGTATCTTTACCTATATAGTTCTTTGACCCTGTTGTGCCAATAGCCATCAAGGTAAAGTAACCTGCAGCCCAGGTTCACACTGGTGCGTTTTGACATGCGATTTGGCATGTCAAAACGGTGGTATTTGCCGCAAATTGCCGGCAATGGCACCGTCATAATCGGTGCGACGGCGTATCTGCGGCGCTGCACCGATTTCAAAAAGTAGTTTCTGTATTACTTTTTGCGATTTTGGCCCGCGATTTACATTGACATCTGTGCAGAAACCTGCACAGATGTCTCTGTAATCGCGACCGAAATTGGGACTGACCAGCGGGAGTGAAATCGTGCGAGTTCAGCTGAACTCCCACGGCTTCACTCTCGCAGCCCAGTGTGAACCTGGGCTCAAATGACTAGTCTCATCTATGTAATTTACCCGGTTCCAACTTTCTGTGGCAGTGGCAACCACAGACTTGCTCTGCAATCAGAAAATAAATAAGAAATGGTACAGGAATGACTTTTTATAGTCATCTCAAATATTTTATGTTCTAAATATTTTTTACAATGCAATTATTTAATTTGGTATACTGTTTTAATAAATAATCTCCTTAGATGTTAGAATATACACTAACAAATGGGCAAAATGTGAAAAAAAACTGCAAGTTACACATAAGAATGTAATTTTTATTTTTTTAATGAAATATATATATATTTTTTTACAGTCTACACATCACTTTAACCCCTCTAAATTCACTTGATAGAACTGTTATGCCGCGTACACATGACCGATGGACTTTTTTCATCGGACAAACCGATCGTGTGTGGGCCCCATCGGTCTTTTTTCCATCGGTATAAAAAAATAGAACATGTTTTAAATTTTACCGATGGAAAAAAAAAACGATAGGAAATTCCGATCGTCTGTGTGGAACTCCAATGGAGAAAAAACCCACGCATGCTCAGAATCAAGTCGACGCATGCTCAGAAGCATTGAACTTAATTTTTCTCGGCTCGTCTGAGTGTTTTACGTCACCGCGTTTTGGACGGTCGGAATTTTGTCTGATGGTGTGTAGGCAAGACTGATGAAAGTCAGCTTCATCGCAATTCCGATGGTAAAATCCATCGGATTTTATTCCATCGCAAATCCGATCGTGTGTACAGGGCATTAGAGGGGTCCAATCGAGGCATGTTTTCAACAGCAGTGATGAGAAAATTCAAAGAAGCAAGATTTTTTCTTGAACAATCGCATTTCATACAGTGCATGTGGTTTTTGTTTGGAAATTCCATTAGTTCCAAAATCAAATGTTAAAAGCAAACAAAATTTTGAACTTGTTTCGAACGACTTTTGTGAGCTGTCAAATGTACTGAGGACATTTGTTCCAAAATCTAATATTGTATAACCAGCTGAAGCCACATGATGATTGGCTGTCATAGAGATCACAGGATTGGGAACCATGCTGATTGGTTCCTGTATCTGAAAAGGCAGTTATCACATTCACACAACTGCCCTGCCCAAGGACATTTATTAATGTCGCTTCAGCACATGGCAGTACTGTATGCTAAAGAATGCAGAGTGCAGCAGCAAAGCAGTTCATAGAATTGCATCTCTTTATATAGGCTGGCAAGCTCAGTTGGCATGTTAAAGTCTAGTGTAAAACCCATTTGAGCCTGTAGGTAACACAGATATTACCCATCCTTAAAACCTCAAAATGCAGGATTTGTTTCCTAAATAAAAAACATGTTTTACAATGCAATGCGGCATATGACTGCAAGAAGTCTATTGAAATTATGCAAAGCATTTTCATAGCCAGCAAATAACCTTATTATACGACTGTCAATTGCTTTATGTCACACAGTGATTGAGATACAAAATGTTAACACAAGCAGAATCGTCCACATTATCAGAATCAGTCTAAAGCTGGTCATACACTAGAAGAAAAATTATTTCTCAATCAGCGCAGCCAAACTATATATAAATGCAAAATCAACTGTGTTGCTAGCTATAACGCTTTAAGGTAATTCCACCCCCCCTTCTACCACTAATTATATAATCACATTAAGTGGAGCGCAACACAGTCTCTTGTGATAAACTAACAAATTGTGTGTACAAAAAAAATAATATCAACTATAGTCCATAGAAAATATTAAATTCATGCAAGAATAAATGCAAAAATTAGAGTTTATAATAAAATAAAATCAGTCCTGCACCCCAAATAAATTTGCAATATAAATGACCAACTCTTTTCACTTCTTCACAACTTGTGCTTATCCACCACCAGGTAAAAAAACCTGCTCACCTCCAGCACGTTTAAAACACGCTCATCTGTGTCCTCCAACTGGTATTGATGCCAAAACCGGCAGACCTCCACTCACTCCCCTCAGACTCTGGATGGAAGATCCCTCCGATTCCAAACCAACTCGTATGACATCTAACATATATTATATTGGACAATAGGGCAACAACACAGTGCTCTCCATTTCAAAAAGTTTTAATATCCCCCGCTGATATAAACCACTTACAGGAAAAAACTGTACAATGAGCTTTAAAATATATCCATCAGCCAGCTTACCACTTCACTCGTACATCGGCAAGACATCACAGGCTTGGCTCCTCCCACCTACAAGCGTTGCGCCCTCTGACTGGACTTCCTCAATAGGCGCTACTAGTAGCTTGTTCAGACACACATCTAGCGCAGTTGATGACCACAATAAATCAACCTTGTGGGTCAGAGCAGAGAGAGAAATGTCCCTGACAAGTTTAGACGAGGACTTCTGAAGTGCCAAAAGAATGGGATTCAAAGTCAAAAATTATTGAACTGGTGAGATCAAATATGAGACACCCTGCAAGTTCTTATTCAGAGAGTGGAAAGCCAATGGTCACTCAAACAGAATAGAAAGACATGAACCTTGATGGTACTAAGAACCAAGTGTTGGTCCAGGCCCAACTTAAAAAAAGAAAGAATTAGCCCTTATGAGAAACACCTGGATTGAAAGCCCTTAGACTCACACCAGTAAAGTGTGCCTTCCATCTGCAATGGAAAGCACCTAGGATCCCCATCCCACCTCCTTCCTCTTCCTGGACAATTAACTGCTTCTTGCCAGAGAGTTCCGCAGACCAACATCCATCGGAACAAAAGAGGAGGCCAATAAGGGGAGAAAATCTATAACCAGAGTAGCAGGATTCCACTCTAATGATGTCACCAGAGACATATTCCATTTCTATTACAGATGTTGGCATAGAGCTGCAAGCTGTCCATGATGCATTAGCAGAGAGTTGCTGAGGGCACCAAGTATTGGGAGTCCCGCCTTACTCCCCCCCTCTATCACATATACAATAGGGATGGAGGCTTGGTAGACAGGGTTGGCAGTGCTCCCCTGCCACCCAGGTGTTAGGTTGCCAAGCCCTGGACAGGCAATGTACCATATCCAGGTCTTGCACACTCATGGCACAATCATCTTGTGTCAATGAGATCCATCAGCAATAGGCTCCAGTGTCATGGTTTTGTGATTCAGGTTGGTTACAGTGCATGTCCAGGGTTCTTTGTTTGTGTCTGGTATTTTGGGAGCTGCGATGCTCCCTGTGCGCGCCCCCTTCTTGTCATTTCCCTCCCCGCTCCCTCCTTGGGCGGTCAGGCGTGCGGGGTTGGGGCTCACGGAGCATCGGCGCCACGCACCCCGCCCAGCGTGTGACGTCACACACTGGCGTCATCGCGCTGGGTGTGTGTTTTCCTTCTCGCCGACCAATGGGGGGTGAACGCCGTTCGTGGGCGGTTCTCCGCCTACGTCGGAGTCTCTCCCTATTTGTGCCTGTGTGACGTTGGTGGCGGCCAGCGTGCACACGTGTGGGCGGCTTTATTTGGCCTCTCCGCAACACAGTGTAACTGCCATCACTTGGAGACGCCATACCACATTATTTTTACCTACCTTTTCCTCCCCTGGCTGGGATTCAAGGACGCTGCACAAGGTTACTATATACACCATTTTTGTCCATCTGGGCTTGCCTTTACCCAATTTGGCAATCATATTTGATACAGTGTTTTTATATTAATTGTTTTAGAACCTCCCCTTTGCAATTACCATTGGGCAATCGTCTACTCCAATATGAACACCAACCATGGCTATCTGTGTTTGTAGGGGGGAACATGCGGCGCGCCCCGCGGCTGTGTGCCTGTCTGTCACCTCAGCTCCCATAACGGACTGAACTATTGGCCGTGGCTTCACACCCACCGACCTTGTCACAATTTACATGTAAGTACCCCAGATGGGCCTCACTGCCTCATTGGTTATTTATTCAACCACCAACCAGATTAAGTAATTACACTTTACCATATATCTTATAGATATCCCAAAGCATCACACCTGATGAGTGTCTCATGTACACGAAACGCGTCGGGCAACTGGGACGCAGATATAACATTTATCCAATCTGCTGACAATGATATTTTTTTGGTTTTATTGGTTTTGAACTACATAATCTTATTTTTTGTGCCTTTGCTATTTATATGATAATTGTACATATGGAAACTCATTTTAATGTATCAATCCAACAACGCAGATCACCATGTGGCGTTGGGCTATACACTGTTGTACCTCCAATGCCTGTATTGCATATGCACCTATTTGTTGTGTGTAGTAATATGTAGAAATTATATGCACTACCATGTTGTTTCTTTTTAGGTGACTTCTGTCTTTTGTGATATGTCATGCATTTTTTTTAGGGCTGTTACTGATTAAAATGTTCGTGTTCGATTAATCGATTTATTTTTTAATCGATTAATCGACTAATTTTGATTAATTATAACGCACATAGATCCAACTACTTTTAGCTGATCTCCTTGCAGGCCGATTTCCAGTGCAGCTCCCAACCACTGGAAAAATGGATAGCAGCATACAAAAAACACACAAAGGCAGCGCTCGATGGGAATAGCATTAAAACTTTTATAGTCTTCAAGTAGGTAACAAAATAAATACTGGAGATAAAATCGATGTAGCTACATAAACTGTAAAAATGGTGTGAGTAATACCAAACGGTAGCAAAAGCAGTCATAAAAACATGTAGGTAAGTATGATACTGGTATAAAAATGTGTACAACGATACCACTGCTGAATCCAGATGAGAAGAGGCTAACATCAGTCTGTCGGCATGTAGATGTCCCGTGAAGGGAACTATCACAACTCCCGGTGGATGGCTGTAGAATCCCAGGTTGATAGAGGGAAGTGATAGAGGGAACAGCCCATGCGTGTGGCAGATAGTAAGGTCCCGCCGGCATGCAGATATGAAGGCATAGCAAAGGAGCCCTTCAGATGGACACAGCAAGCCCCGCCGGTGTCCGTGACATCACCGGATCTCCCTGAAGACCCGGAAGCCGGCGGGGAGGTGAGTACCGATCAAAAGAATTTTGACCGATCAAAAGAATTTTGATCGATCAAAAGAATTTTGATCGATCAAAACAATTAATCGATTAATCGAGGAATTAATAGTTAATTTCCACAGCCCTAATTTTTTTTGACTAATAAATATGTATTTTTTCAACCCACCTACACCATGTCTACAGCCTCATTTAAAGTCCCACATTCCCCTCTTTATGTTCAAGTATTGGGAATCAGACATGCTGCACTCACAGTGTGGTAATGCACGGGCTCATTGTTGGAGGCAATGCCTCAAGTACTCACGAAACCCGGATAGCTGCTACCAGGTCAAATTTAACGACCCGAGAAACAGGTGGCTGAAGGTGACCAAAGTAATTGCTGGAAGGCAGTGGGTACAAATTGAAGACTGAAGTTCTATGGTATTCTTTGCAGCAGACTCAGCAGCAGGGAGATGCTTCCTCATTGCTGTATAGCAGGAAAGACCCTTGGCCAGCTTATAGTTTTTTGTTTGCCAGTGTCCAATTCTCCTGAATGCAGAATTATAACAGGAAGGTTTAGGACTTTGTCTGTTCCTTAATGGACGGAAAAGAAATATATATTTCAGCTGGATTTAGGGTTTAGGTTTTTGAAGGTTCTTCAAAGTTACATTATAGTTTTCCTACACAACCCCTGTAAGCCAATATAAAGACAACCTGCAGGTATTGATCTGGTAGTGCCGTTTCTCTATCTTTTCCCCAGGATACTGTTTATGCATAACATTTACATGGGTATATAGTCATAGGTCAAGTTGCTGCTAATATTGTGTGGAATAACTGACAGCGTTAATTACATTTCTCCCAATAATTACATTAATTAGTGACGGCAAGGTGCCAGGAGATGTCTGGAGCTTTCTGCTTAGTAACACCTGTCACAGCAGTGATGCTTGCCATTACCTGAGAATTAATATCATCCGCTACTTAGCCTGGATATGAAGAGAAAACAAATCACCCCAGAGAAATGGAAATGAATGAACAAATTAACACAGGAAATGTCAGTCTTCTGTGCCGACAATGGTTTCTAGTTCATCGTGCAGTCAGATCCCTCGAGATTAGTGATCAGTTTATTCTACACACGTAAAGCTCTGTCTGTTACTAAGGCCCCTTTCACACGGGCGGCTGTTCTGCCGCAGTTAAAAGCATGTTTTTTTCTTTTGAAATTCAAGACCCCAGGCACAGCGATCAGCTGCATTTGTACACTGCTTTTAGCTGCGTTTACGTGCGTTTACATGCGGCTGCGTTTAGCTGCGTTTGGCCATTATTGTCATCCCCATAGCAACCATTTTTATTTTGATGTGCTTCCTGTTGTTTTTTTCTTTTGTTCACGCTGCTATCCGCAGCTGACACAGTGCACTGCGATTACCTGCAGTTATGTGCAGATAGCTGCGCTACATCGCACCTGGACGCATTCAATTCTATTTTTTCTATTCGCACCAAACCGCATGTAACGAAATCGCAGCTAAACGCTGTGTGTGAATGGGGCCATAGGAAAGCATTGTGTGCTTTTAGCTGCGGTAGAAAACTAGAAAATCCGCAGCTAAAAGCACCATTCTATCCATCCGTGTGAAAGGGGCCTAAGACAACTTGGTGAGGGGACCCATTACAACCTGTAAAGCCATAAGTAACCCATTCTTTACTGATCTTCTCTATAAATGATGACTATTAAGTTGGCAGAAAGAGGAAGTAGATTGTCTGAGATTGTAGTTACTGTGGTCTCCTGTATCAATAGAGAGTTTTGGCACCATCCCTTTACGTCTATTTTACTTCTTTGCTAATGATAAGACGTTATTCCCTCATCTGTCTATACCCCAATACCAGGCTCTAAGGTTTTCTATTCACCAGTCCACAAGCATGTCATTCTTAGCTGATCCACAATCATTACTTTCTCTATGTGCTTAAAAAAAATATCCTCACACCATACTCCATCCACACATAATTTCTTATGCCGCATACACACGGCCGGAATTTCCGACAGAAAAAGTCAGATGGGAGCTTTTCATCGGAAATTACAACCGCGTGTATGCTCCATCAGACTTTTGCTGTCGGAATTTCCGACGGACTTAGATAGAGAGCAGGTTCTCTATTTTTCCGTCGGAAAAAATTCAGATCGGAATTTCCTATCGTGTGTACAAACTCCGATGCGCTAAATTCCGACGCATGCTCAGAAGCATAGAACTTAATTTTCTCAGCTCGTTGTAGTCTTTTACGTCACCACGTTCTTGGCAGTCAAAAGTTCACCAAACTTTTGTGTGACCGTGTGTATGCAAGGCAGGCTTGAGCGTAATTCCGTCGGAAAAACCATCCCATTTTTTTCCGACGGGAATTCCGCTCGTGTGTACAGGGCATTAGTCTTCTCTTTAAACGGTTTGAGATCCCTTCACCCTCACCCTATTTTCCTACCTGAAATGATTTCACTCTCTAACGTTAGCCTCCATTCAGTTGCCTGTATTCCCCATCATACCAAACTATATTTACTCTACCTTCATAGTCCCCTCTTTCTGCCATCCACTCTTCCTGTCTGCATTTCTCTCGTCCCTACACAATCCCCTTACCCCTTTATCCAGCCACCTATCCACAATTAATTTACCAATCCATCTGCTTGCCCACAATCTCCTTACCCTAGCATCCTCATGTCTACAATCCCCTTACCTCTCCATCTGCCTTTCCACAATCCCCTTACCCTGACATCCTCATGTCCACAATAACCTTAGTCCTCCATCTGCCTGTCCTTAATGTCTCCTGTGTTTCCATCCTCATGTCCACAATCCCATTACTCTCCCATCCACAATCCCTTTACAGCTCCAAATGTCTATTCACAATCCCCTTATCCCTCCATCTATTTACCCAAAGCTTAGAGAGCGACCACCTTTTTCCTGCGTGGAGATGGGTCTTCTCCACCCATGCACTCAAAAGGTTGCATGTTTTCCCATACCTTTGGATGACCTCAGCCTCAGTCCCACTATCCCCTTACCCTTCCATCCTCATGTACACAATCTTTCCTCCATCCATCTGTTGGCAATTCCCTTTATTGCTCCATCTGCCTATCCACAATCCCCTTATCCCTCCATCCAAATGTCCAAAATATCTTTACTCCTCCAGCCATCTATCCACAATCCCTTTACATCTCCATCTTTTTGTCCACAATTCCCCTAACTCGCTATCTGCCTGTCCACAATTCCCTTATCCCTCTACCCATCTACACATTCACAGTCCCTTTACTCCCCTATCCATCTACATAGTCAGCCCTTAATCCACATACCCTCCCATCTTTCCACCTGTATACAATCTTTTCATCCCTCCATCCAACCACAACCCCTTCATCCATCTGCAACAATCCCCTCATCCTTCTACAATCAGCTCATCCCTCAACAATCACCAGATACATCTATCCATCCACAGTCCACTCATCCCTTTACCTAACCATAATCTATTCAACCAACCACCTGTGCACAATCCCCTAACTTCCTTCATCCATTCCCCTATCCATATTTCTCCTCATTCACCTATCCATAATTCCCTCACTGCTCCATCAATTCACCCATACATAATCCCCTCATCCCTCCATCCATTGACCTATAAATTATCCCCTCATCCCTCCATCCATTCACCTTTTTATAGTTTCCGTATTCCCCCATCCATTCATCACCTAATCCTTCCATCTATTCACCCACTGACAGTCCCCTCATCCCTCCATCCATTCACTCATCCACAGTGCCCTCATCTCTTTTACCGCAAATAAAGGTCAATTTTCCACATGTGTGACTTTTTAAATTGTAATTAGTGTCCGTGTATAAATTGTCACTGAGTTTGTTCGCTCTCAAATGGATGCACTGAGCAGGCTAGATACATAGCAGAAAAGAACTGTCAAAAGACCTGCATAACAAGGTAATGAAACTTTATGAAGATGGAAAAAGATATCCAAAGTCTTAAATATGCAAATAAGCATTGTTTAATCACTTATTAAAAAGTGGAACATGTGGGATTATTTGATACCAAGCCAAGAAATATTGCAGCCACAACTGCCAGAAGAATTGTCCAGGATACAAAAAAAAACCCACAGGTAACCTAAGGAGAAATACAGGCCACTCTGGAAAAAGACAATGTGGTTGATTCAAGGAGCACAATACTACAATATTTGAACAAAAATTTGCTGTATGGTTGAGTTGCCAAAAAGAACCCTTTACTGTGCCAATGCCACAAAAAACCTGGTTACAATATGCCCGACAACACCTTGACACACCTCACAGCTTCTGCCACAATGTAATTTGGCGTGATGAGACCAAAATAGAGCTTTATGGTCACAACCATAAGCACTATGTTTGGAGATGGGTCAACAAGGCTTCCTTGACAACAAAAATACAATTTCCACTGTGAAGCAGGGTGGTGGCTCACTGATGTTTTGGGTGGGGGGGGGGGGTGAGATCTAAAGGCATGGGGAATCTTGTGAAACTTGATGGCAAGATGAATGCAGCATGCTATCAGAAAATATTGGCAGACAATTTGCATTCTTCTGCATGAAAGCTGTGCATGGGACGCTCTTGGCCTTTTCA
This sequence comes from Rana muscosa, assembly GCA_029206835.1. Taxonomy (NCBI): domain Eukaryota; kingdom Metazoa; phylum Chordata; class Amphibia; order Anura; family Ranidae; genus Rana; species Rana muscosa. The sequence continues at coordinate 103,451,829 of CM055116.1, read as the reverse complement.
ATGTGACAATTACTCTAAGCATAAGGCTAAGTTGACCCTCCAGTGGTTACAGCAGAAAAAGGTGAAGGCTTTGGAGTGGCCTCCTGACCTTAATATCATCAAGCTACTCTAGGGAGATCTCAAAAGTGCGGTTCATGCAAGACGACCAAAGACCTTGCATGACTTGGAGGCGTTTTGCCAAGACTACTGGGCAGCTATACCATCTGCAAGAATTCGGGGCCCTATAGACAACTATTACACAAGACTGCACGCTGTCATTGATGCTAAAGGGGGCAATACACAGTATTAAGACCTAAGATTATGCAGACTTCTAAACAGGGATAATTTCATTTGTTGGTTTTAGGATTGTGCAATTCTGTTATGACCTACAATTAAATATGAATCCCATACGAAACAAAAGAAATGTGTTTTGCCTGCTCACTCATGTTTTCTTTAAAACTGGTACATACTGTATACTACCAATTCTCCAAGGGTATGCAAACTTTTAAGCACAACTGTAACTCTAACTTCCCATCATCTATAAAATTAATGCAACCTATCTGCCCACTTGTCTATGATCACTTCATCTTTGCTTATCGGGACATGATCGCTTCATCTATTTACCGGTCACCAGTCAGTTCATAGTCTAGCTACCCACTTTTCCAGAACCACTAAACTTGTTATGCACTAGTATATCCATCTACTCATATTCAGCATACCCGCTATATGTTTACATTCAACACAAACACTTCATGCTCTCTTCACTGGAGAACAAACACTTCATCCTCTTCTTTTATAAGCCGAGCCATAATCATGACATGCTCTCTCCACCCCGTCTGTCTATCCCACAATCAACTTGTGCTCTCTTTATCGATCTTCTCTCTACTCAGCTTGTGTGAGGAAATCACCACTCTACTTTCTTTACAAACAACAATTTCTAAAACATATCCTTTGACACCAGAAGGTGGCGATGGAGACTTGTAGAAATGTCAGTTGGTCACATGAAATCTATCAGAAACGTGAACTTTTTGTTAAAATCATACCTGCTTTTCCTGTACGAGTTTCTCCTGGAAGAGTTTGATCCTGGTCTTCCGTTCATTCTCAGCCTTCTCCAGCTCTGCTGAAAGATTCTGCCGTAGTTCATGCTTTAGAATTTCACACTCTCCTAATGTCAAGTTAGCGATTTCAGGAAGTGTCTGGAACAACAGCTTTTTCACCAACTTTTCAAATGTCTGGGAGGCCCCTGTATACAATTCCTAGGGGGAAAGAATACTTTACATTAAAACAAGTCAAAACCATGAAAACTGTGACATGTAAGTATAAGGACTTTTTAACTGCAGTACAAACATAGGCAACTTGTCATCAACTTGAACTTTGAACTATAAGGCTATTCCACATTATATTCCCAATCTAATTGTCATTATTCGGTCAGGCGCGGAAGCCAGTGGCTATAGCAGTGGAAAGGCTTACACCAATAGGATAAATACACAAGCAGATTCCCCTGGCAGGTAACGTGGGCTCACCCAAGGCATGAGTCCTAAGCACTAACCGGTATTCACCAGAGGTCATGATGGTGAAGTTAGGTTTTGCAGCATGCTAGTGCCAGGTTGTGGTCCTCAGGATCGCTAGACCAGGAGGTGAGCAAGCCAGGGTGCCGTAGCATATGTATTAGGTAAGGCTCAAGCAGGAGGGTAGTTGATAAACAAGCCAAAAGGTAGGTTACAAGTGTTGCAAGTTGGGATCATACGGAAGAGTAGCCAAGGAACAAGCCAACGGTTGGTAACGAATGGCAATAAAGATGTGAACGACAGCAGGAGCACAAGGAGCAAGATTTTGGCTGGAAAAGAGCACAATAATCTGGAAAATTGCAAGTGCAAGGGCATGGCTTAAATAGGAAGTTAATGGGAGGAGCAAGGAATTCAAGGCTCACCAGAAACAAGATAGAAAGCGAGTTTGTCCAAGGGTTAAGTCAGGGAGCTGTCCAGCATCTTCACTGGCTCAGCAAGAAAAGCTACTACCAGATGCAGCAGAGGTCCTGGGTTTAGATCCAACTTTGGCAGTAATAATTAATATTTCCCACATTTTCCTAACTTTGGCTACTCTTTAGCTAAATATCTAGTAAGGATGCATAAAATACCTTTCTCCACCCTGGCTATGTGCTAAGAGTCTGGCTAGCCATGGACAGGCAGTACAGTGTCAGGTCACCTGAGGCCAGGTGACAGATGCACACCGTTGAGGCCAGGAGTGCACCGCTACGGTAGTGGACCATACGACTGACTGCTGCGGATGGAACTCTGGGTGGTTAAGGAAGGCAGGTCCACTGGAGAACCAACACAGATCCCACAGGGACCTAGAGCATAAGATTCAATAGGGCGCGGAGTCTAAGAGCTAGCAGGTGTTCACCAGAGCCTCTAGTGGTGAGGATGGACTGGGCTGCAGCTAGCTCCAAGTCGCGACCCCCAGAGTCTCCCAGCTCACGCTCACAGTAGGCTACAGGAGGATAGTAAGGGGATAAGCCAAAGGTCGGGCGACTAGCAGACAAGGATAAACATAGGACACGCCAAGGTCAGGGTCACAAGCAGGCAGGGATAGTCGAGAACAAGCCAACATCGGTAACTGGAATCAGACGTAGAAGACACAGCAAGTCGCACATGAAAGCTAACATACAATGTTGATCAGCAGGGCTGGCTTGCAGTGCACAGGTTAATATAGAGTTCTCTGATAGGGCCTGGGGTGGAGCCATGCTTGGAGGAGAGATTACTTAAGCAGCCAGGTGAGAGTGGCTGGCCTCTAAGGTGAACACATGGAGGAGAGGTGAGCTGACAAACATTACTGCATATCCATGACATACAGTGAAAGATGATTTGGCAAAGCACCATGGAGCCAAACATTCCTTATACTGCTTTTTTGGTTATGGGGCCAACTGCAGCCAGAAATTAGAATACTTTCCTGTTAGTTTTTGTCCCAGGTACAAAGCAGGAAGTAAGGGGAGAGCTTTCCAAAGTGAGGGCATATCTTCTGTTGTAATATTTCTCCTTCCCTGTGATAACTCACATCTATCCAATTTAGAATTTGCCCATTACTTTCCAGGTGGCAGACAACGGTCACCAAAGCAATAGTGAGGGTAAATCTTCTTATGTAGGAATAGTGTTATTTGGATGGTGAGCTGTATAGGATTTCAGCCAGACATATTGTTTGGTGTTGAGGCCAAATAATAAAATTTTAGTCTCATTTAACCATACCACCAAAGGTGCGTTTAAGGTGGTCAGATGAGTCTGGAGCCCTTGTCAGGATAGAAGGGAAAATGGAAGGGGCAAAATACCATCAAATTATTGAGAAAAATCTGCTGCCCTCTGCCAGAAAGTTGTCAATGGGTAAAAGGTTTACCTTCCAACATGACAATGATCCAAAGCGTAACGACCACACAGTGGTTGAAAGAGAAAAAGGAGAATGTCCTTGCATGGCTTAGTCAGAGCCCAGACTTAAACCTCATTGAAAGTCAGTGGAATGACTTGACGACTGCAGTCCACAAACGGTCACCATCAAATTTAACTGAGCTTGAGCAGTTCTGCAAAGAAGAGTGAGCAAATATTGCAAAGTCTAGATGTGAAAAGTTAGAAGGGACATATCTGAACAGGCTAAATGCTTAAATGAAAGCAAAAGGTGGTCCAACAAAATACTGATATAAGGGGGTGATCCTTTTTTTAACTCAGTGATTCTGCTGTTGATTTTTTTTCAATTTTTTTTCCTGACATGTTGGTGTTATATCCATCACTTGGATGTTATAAGTTGCACTAGTAAATGCAGCTAGCTAAAATAAAAACTGTCTGTCTTCATTTCAAGCTGCAAAGCAACAAGATGTGATTATTTAAAAGGGGGGGGGGGGTGATTCTTTCTATACCCACTGTATCTTACAGTCAGTAGAATATGTGCCTTTTGCTGATGTCACTTCTTTTTAGTTGAAATCCTCCTCTGTCCATGCCCCTCCCCCCACCACTGAAATTTTTCAGTGCAGTGGGGTTTTTTGCAACCGGGTGCTGTCACAGGCTCTCATCAAGAGAGCCCAACTATGCCCACCCTTTTCACCCAGCTGCTCCCTTCATAGGAGCCATATAACAGCTTCCATGGATAAAACAAGATCTGTGAATGGAGGACGAGCAGGTGATCAAAAGGTCCACCCTCTCCATTCATATGTAGCGGGTATCTGCTTTTCTCTTTTTGAATTTGGTGGGGAAACTGTGATGTATGGTTGCCTGGGGCCCACTAGATGGCGCTGTCGCTTTTGGCCCGGGGTTGAGCCATCGTTGCGGTGTCGCACCTCTTTTTGGCTTCTCTCAGGGGTTGTATGGTGGGCGGAGCGCCCGCCATGCTTGCTGGGAGAGGGTATAAAGGGGGCGGCCATTTTTGGAGTCGGGCACCTTCAGCCTGCGGGTGGGGGTCCGTGTCGGAGGCCTGGGCGGCCTAGGCCTGGAGGACGTTCGGAGGTCGTGTTCCATCCCAGGCACCTTTAGCCTGGGGTGAAGTACTCGGATGGAGGTCTGGAACTCAGTGCCGCACTGAGTTCCGCGAGGGAAGGAAGTCCTAGGGAACCCTGGGAGTGGGTACCTGAATCCAGAGGCGCAATGGACCGGGAAGGGGTACTCGCCTGAAGACCTGGTGCAGCATACCGCCGGTAACGGGTGAGCCTTAACCGGAGACCGCCTGGAGGGATGTTTTCCCTCAACTGGAGACCACAGCCCACTTTCTGAAGGAAAGTGGAGAGTTCATTGTGTCTGGGCCTACTCGTAGCCACACCCCCCTGTCTGTTCTGTTCGTAGAGGGAGGTCCAACTGATTGTACTTTGATGTGACCTGCAAGAATAAAGGAGTGTTGGACGTTTAATGGGTGTGGGGCTCATTTTCTGGCAGACACTAATCCAAAGTAGCTGGATGCTCCAAGCGCAGAACACCGACCCGAAGGTAGAAAGACTTTGCCAACACCACACACACACACACACACATCTGTGGTTAAAGCTTGGCGTAGCAACCCCGCACTCCCTCCTCCCAATTACTCCTAGACAGAAGCCGCAGAGAAATATAGAAGAGGAGGAGAGTGGAGGGCGCTACACATAGATACGTTTTCATTCATAGAAGCGGTAGTATCTAGAATAGTCTAGAATAGCAGCTGAGTGGAAAGGGCGGGCATAGTATGGTAACAGGACAACATGGACGGAGGAGGATTTCAAGTAGAAGAATAGAAGTCAACACAAGTGACACATCCTACTGACTGTCGGTTATTTTTATGTGTCATTTTGACTGCACTTAGGCTTTAAAGTGGAAGTAAACCCTCCTATCATTTTCAGGCAAGGAAGCTGCCATCTTGGCCTCTGTTTAATCTTCAACTGCCATGATGCTGCACATGTGATCAGTTATGACACCAGCCATTGGATGGTTTGACAGTTTGGTTGAGAGCACAACCAATGTGACAGTTAGAATTCCCGGCATGCCGGGAATGTAACTGCTTTTTGAAACTGTTAAATCAATGGGTTTACTTCCGCTTTAAGTAATGACAGTTATTGCTGAATAAAAAGGTCCATAGCAGATACTGTATGTAAAAGAGCATGCTAGCCTTGGCTACCTACTTCAGTTACATTTTTATATGCACAACTATGCGAAAGTCTGTGACTGAGCCATGTCAGTGTATATTACCTTACAGAGATCAGCAACAGCATCGATGACCTTGCAGTCCTCTTCATCCTCCAGTTCTGCATACAGTTCTCTCTGTGTCTCCAGCAGCTTGTGGTACTCCTGGAGAGACCGCAAGGATCGGTTATCACTACTTATGGTGCAATTTGTAAAATGATCACATAAGGTTTTTAACAAGTTACCTTAATAAATTTATCTGCGTCAGCAGACCCCTCTGCCTTTTCCAGGAAACGGAGGCGCTCCTCTGTCTGGGTTTTGTAAAGGATCTCAATAAGTTTACTGCGTTGTCCCAAATGTTCGGTTATCAGAGCTTTAGTCTGATGAAGACAATCTACAAAATACAAACAATGCATTAACATCTAAAAATGTAATAAAAATAGAATGAGTAAAAAAAAATCATTAACATTTCCATCCACCAACCTAATTTCCTGCATCACCATCACTGCAAGTGGCTATTACCAGGTCAAATTTGGTTGCATTTAAAATAAATTTAATGATGTATTCATGATTACAGGGCTGTATGCAGGTATGTCTATTATATCTGCCTAGAATTTAAAGTGGTTGTAAAGTCAGGATAATAAATAACTGCCATCCCCTCTGTTTTATCAAGATCTAAAGAACTGTGTGTCTGTTTTTTTTCAATTCTAATCCTAAATACCTTCTCTCACAGCACCGATGTGCGGTCACGTGACCTTCCTCTGTTCTCCTTTCCCGATCTAGGGAATGCAGAGGGAGGGGCTGAGGTAACCCTCTGACATCAGCCGGCCAGCAGAGGAAGGTCACGTGACCTTCCTCTGTTCTCCTTCCCCGATCTAGGGAATGCACAGGGAGGGGCTGAGATAACCCTCTGACATCAGCCAGCCAGCAGAGGAAGGTCACGTGACCGCACCGGTGCTGTGAGAGAAGGTATTTAGGATTAGATTTGATTAGATTCGATTAGAAGGTATTTAGAATTAGAATAATAAAAAAAAAAGAAGAACAGACACACAGTACTTTAGATCTTGATAAAACAGAGAGGAGGGCAGTTATTTATAAATAGTAGTTAAGCTACAAGGAAGAGCAGTAGGAGGGGCAGGGCAGGGAGGAGATTGCTCTCACACACAGGCTTTGGAACTGACAGGTAGGGAGGGAGGGGAGAGGGATAGACTCAGAGCAGAAAGCAGACAGCAGGATGACGGAGGCACGTAAATTGACCATGGATGGTATCATGAATCAATCTTTTTTTTTTTTTTAAAGTGATTGTAAAGTCTCCCTTTTTTTTTTTTATTCTCCAAAAAAACAAAAAACAACATGTTATACTTACCTGCTCTGTGCAGTTGGTTTTGCATAGGGTAGCCCGGATCCTCCTCTTCTATGGTCCCTCTTCGGCTCTCCTGGCCCCTCTCTCCTGTCAAGTACCCCCACAGCAAGCAGCTTGTAATGGGGGCACCCGAGCCGACTCACAGCTCCCTGTGTCCATTCAGACACTGAGACTCAGTTTGGCCCTGTCCCCTCTCTCTCCTGACTGGCTAACTGACTTTGATTGACAGCAGCAGGAGCCAATGACGCCGCTGCTGTGTCTCAGCCAATCAGGAGAGTTGCAGATGGCCGAGAGATGGGGCTCAGGTAAGTATTAGGAGGGGCTGCTGCACACAGAAGGTTTTTTTATCCTAATGCATAGAATGCATTAAGATAAAAAACATTCTGACTTTACAAACCCTTTAGGTGTGTCATATGAAGTAGGGCCGAAACAACTAATCGATTAATTGACAACTAATCGATTATGAAATTAATCGATTACCATTTTCATAATCGATTAATCGGCCAGTAACATAATGGGGTTAAAAAAACAAAAATTAGCCCTTTATAGTACAAAAAGAGCAAATCGCTAATGTAAATATAACTTTCACTGTCCCACGGTAAAAAATTAACCCCTTACAGTAGCAATAATTTGCTCTTTTTGTACTAAGTTTCGTTTTTTTAACCCCATTATGTTACTAAACATCTCAGGCCCGGGTCACACCTCTGTTTTTTGGTGCTTTTTGCAGAAACACACTACAGGTCATTTACATGGTTTCCTATGGGACACGTTCACAGCCATGATTTTTTCAGCTGCTGCATATTAGGAAAGGGTAAGAACTTTTTTTTAACACAAAACAATGCCATTTTGTTTTTTTGGTTCAATATACTTCAATGGAGAAGCTGCAGAAAAGCATGTAATGAGTTTTTGCGCCAATTTGTGTTTTTTAATCTGCCCAACAACAAATTGGCCCAATTTTTTTTTTAAATGCAAATCGCAACAATATTACTTTTTTTTTTTTAAGGTTATTAACCGAATAATCAATTAATCAAAACAATAATCGGCCAACTAATCGATTATGAAAATAATCGTTAGTTGCAGCCCTAATATGAAGATATATTTTGTGAGGCTATCCCCAGGTTCTTCTCAGAGGATGGCACTCATAGTAGAACGTTATTCAATCCAGCTAGCTATCAAGCTATTAAAATCCATACAGTTCTGTTCAGTATAGTTCAGAGTAGACTTACAGCTCAGTGTTTCATCCCTTATGCCCTATACACACGATCGTTTTTTCCGATGAAAAAAGTCTGATGGACCTTTTTCATCGGAAAAACCGATCGTGTATGGGCCCCATCGGACTTTTTTCCATCAGTGTAAAAAAATAGAACATGTTTTACATTTTTCCCAATGGAAAAAAAAAACGATAGGAAATTCCGATCGTCTGTGTGGAACTCCAACGGAGAAAAAACCCACGCATGCTCAGAATCAAGTCGATGCATGCTCAGAAGCATTGAACTTAATTTTTCTCGGCTCGTCTTAATGTTTTACGTCACCGCGTTTTGGACAGTCGGAATTTTGTCTGATGGTGTGTAGGCAAGACTGATGGAAGTCAGCTTCATCAGAATTCTGACGGAAAATTCCATCGGATTTTATTCCATTGGAAATCCGATCGTGTGTACAGGGCATTAGGGATTGCTCAGTCCAAAGTTTCAGTCAGCCAAATCAAGCCGTAAGATGATTGTAAAGTCAGAGGGTTTTTTATATTAACACATCCTATGCCACAACAAGACTTTACTATCACTTTAAAGCATGCTGTGCTGCTGATCTCCTCTAGTTGTCCTGACTAATTTATTTGTGTATGTATAGTGAAGTTAGCACTAATGAGCTTTGTATACTACATATGTACATAAAAGAGTGCTACCTGCTGGCAAAAAAAAAAAAAGCAGCGTTCCCCCTGAAAGGTCCAACATACCCCCTGCTGTGTCACAGCTAGAGCTCTCCAATAGCAGGAAATTGGTTATACTGCCACAAATTGTGTCTACCTTCTAAAGAAAATAAACTTTGAGGCTTGGCACACCTTTTGTTTTGATGCACCTGCAATGTGTTTAGGGAATTAAAACTGAAAAGACAGTTGGGCTTTAGGGCCCATTTTCCTCCTTGCCATGCATTACCATGTGTTGCATTAAAGGAGTGCTATGGTCGCAGCTTACACTTTAATTTTAGAACATAAGCATTGTAATAACAATACAAACAATGATTATTGTTGATATTTTACAAGTAATCTTATATTTGATTGTCCTTTCATGTTGTGAGTGCTGCCTGTCTGCTGCCATCTCTTTCCACAACTTCCTGGATTCCCTGCATGCTTTGTAGCTTCTCCGCTGCTCTTTACTTTCAATTTCTAAGGACTACATGTCCCATGGTAACTTGCTTCCTGTGCTGTGCAGTTCCTGTGCAGTGCGATTTCAGCTTGATCACTTTGAATGGGCTGAAATCACAGTGCAACACACCAGTAGTTCATGCACTCCTTTTGGAAACTCACTGCAACCGCATTGCATGGTACGCCTGTACCATGCGATCCAGTGCGGGCAAATGCACGGATTGTGACCTGCGTTTAGGGTGTCATTAACTTAATATTGACACCCGCTGCAAATTGCAACTGCAGTGCATTTTGAACACGATGTGGGAAACGTGCATGGAACGCAGGTTCACATTCTGGTGTGAATTGGCTCTTTGCCAGTTCAGCAGAAACCGGGCAAGATTTGAACTGTTACTGGGCAGGCTGAATGTACCAAGTTGATTGATCGATCAACTTGAGTACAACCAGCCTGCCCGATTCTTGCTAGCAGCTGCTATAGCCGCTAACGATAATCACTGTCTTTTAGCAGGAAAGGCTTCCCCCACCAGGAGAAGACAATGATCCAGCAGGAGGGATTCCCACATAAACTGTCTGTCTGGTTAATTTCTTTCTTGCAACCCGTGCCGCACAGTGCGCCCCCGCCACAGTGACCGGGGGGGGGGGGGGGTCACCGAGAGCTCCGGGGCTGGTACTAACGATCACGGTCCGAAACGTCTGATTCCAGGTCACCTGATCACTGTGATAGCCTTTGATTGGCTATCACAGTGATCAGTCACTGAGAAGCCCGCTCCGGTGTTTTCGGTCTCTGTGAATGGAGAAAGATACATTGTATCTTTCTCTGTCCTTGCAGAGATCGAAAAAAAAACGTGTGTAGAAAAAAAAAACCTAGATCAAGGTTTAAGCTAATGCCAGGGTTAGTGTTTGGGTCAAGGTCAGGATCAAAAGTCAAGGTCAGAGGTCAATGTCAGAGTAAAAGGTCAGGGTCGGTATTTTTTGGACAGGATTTTTTTTTCATTAGTATCAGCATCAGTGTGTTTTAGGTAGAAAAAAAATGCAAAATGCACACCAATAACATAGTAGGTGAGGTTGAAAAAAGACAAGTCCATCAAGTCCAACCTATGTGTGTGATTATATATCAGTATTACATTGTATATCCCTGTATGTTGTGGTCATTCAGGTGCTTATCTAATAGTTTTTTTTAATTATCGATGCTCCCCACTGAGACCACCAACTGTGGAAGGGAATTCCACATCCTTGCTGCTCTTACAGTAAGGCCCTATTCACAGTAATGCGTTTTTGGTGCATTTTGCAAAAATGCAGGGAAATAGTTCAACACGGGTTCCTATGGAACATGTTCACATCAATGCATTTTTGTGCCTCTGTGTTTTTGGAAAGGATCAGGGACTTTTTTTCCCGCAAAATGCAGCGTTTTGCATGAAATAGACTTCAATGGACCCGCATACAAAACGCAAGTACCACGTTTTTACCGTGATTTGCTTTTTTTTTTACACTGTATATAGCTGGTTGCTAAGGAGGGGGTCGAGAAGCCGGCCGCCGGGTCCTTAATAACCAATGAGTCATCAGCTGTCAGCGGGTGCTGAATGTAAAAAAAAAAGAATTGCCAGCTAAAAAAAAAACAAAAACAGCGTGGGGCCCCCCCCCCAGGTCCATACCAGGCCCTTGGGTCTAGTATGGATTCAGAGGGCATCCCCCATGCCAAAATTAAAAAATAAAAATGGTGTGGGCCCCCCCCCAGAATCCATACCAGACCCTTATCCGAGCATGCAGCTCGGCAGGTCAGGAAAGGGACGAGCGAGCGCCCCCCCTCCTGAACTATACCAGGCCACATGGCCTCAACATGGGAGATGGGTGCTTTGGGGCAGGGGGGGCTCCGGGCCCCCCACCCCAAAACACCTTTCTCCCATGTTGATGGGGACAAGGGCCTCTTCCAGACAACCCTTGCCCGGTGGTTGTCGGGGTCTGCGGGCAGGGGTTAATCGGAATCTGGAAGCCCCCTTTAACAAGGAGGCCCCCAGATCCCGCCCCCTATGTGAATGAGTATGGGGTACATTGTACCCCTACCTATTCACCAACAAAAAAAGTAGTGTAGTGTTAAAAAATACAGTAGACAGTCTTTTAATAAAAACCTCTTCTCTGCTTCTTCCTCATGTCTTCCTCCATCTTCTCCCACATCTTCATCCTCCGGTCTTCTCCTTCTCCTCCTGCTTCTTCTTCCGCTCTTCTCATTTCTTCTGTCTTCTTTGTCCGGTGTTCTTCTTCCTCTGCCGCCGCTCCCGCCGCCGACCCTCCTCCGATGCTGCGTCCCGCTGATCTGCCTGCGACGATGTCAAGCATTTCTTAAATAATAATGGGGGCATGGCAATCAGATTACGTCACCCGGAGGCCATGCCCCCTTGTGACGTCACAGACCCATAATGCCCCAAGGGCCTGGTATGGACCTGGGGGGGGGGGACCCCACGCAGTTTTTTTTCCAATTTTTTTTTTTTAGCCGGCAATTCTTTTTTTTTTACATCCAGCGGAAAGCTGATGACTCCACGGTTGTTAAGGAACACAGCCGGCTTCCCAGGCCCCTCCTTAGCAACCAGCTATATACAGTGTAAAAAAAAACAGAAATATGCGGGTCCATTGAAGTCTATTTCATGCAAAACGCTGCATTTTGCGGGAAAAAAAGTCCCTTTCCAAAAACGCAGAGGCACAAAAATGCATTGCTGTGAACATGTTCCATAGGAACCCGTGTTAAACATTTTCCCTGCATGTCCAAAAACGCGTGTCCAAAAACGCAGCAAGCACCGCTAAAAGCAGTGCAGAAATGCTCAAAAGCAACATGCATAGACGGGAATCGAGCCTTAAGAACCCTTTACGCAGTTTAAGATTAAACCGTTTTTCTTCTAGTTTTGGTGAATAGCTGCATTTCTTATTAAATTCTAATGTTTCTGGGCTGTACCATGGGTACATACAACAAATAACATACACATATGTGGTATCGCTGCCATCGTCAGGAGCAGGAGAATTTATTTTGGGTTGTTCTTTGGTGGTAGAAGCAAGAAATATACAGCTACATTTAAAATAAATGATTTATTTTTTTACTATTTTGGGCCAGTTTTCCTTTGATAAGAAAAAAAAAAAAAATCAGGAGATATCCATTACCATCTACCACCAAATGAAAGCCCAATTGAAAAATAAAACCTGGATGCACAAAGTAGTTGTGATGATATGTACGGTTTTACTAAGTCATGTCAAAGTTGCAAAATTGGGCTTAGGCATTAAAGTGGAGTTCCGCCCATATAAAAGTCAGCAGCTACAAAAAGTGTATCTGCTGACTTTTAATAATCAGACACTCACCTACCTGTCCCACGGCCCAGCGATGCGGGCGTATGAAGCCTCCTCGCTCCTCTCCGCGGCACTGCCATTCTGACTGTGGGCGCCGTGCTGCTGGGCAATCTTCTGAGACCTGTGACGTGTCCGAGAAGATTGCACGGAGGGAGGGGGAGAGGTGAACTTCCTTCCGGAGCCACGGAGTCGGGGAGGAAGTGGGAGCTGGATGCCTCTAAAAAGAGGGTATCCTCTCCCCCTCCAAAAAAATGACATGCCAAATATGGCATGTCAAGAGGTCACCTTCACTTAAAGCGGAAGTTCCATTTTTGGGTGGAACTCCGCTTTAAGATTTGTTTTACCCTTAGGTGTGAAGGGGTTAAGCTAATGCATATGCCAGGAGATAAAATAAACACCATTTGTATTATTCTCTGCATCCTTGACTCTGCTCACTGCCATTCTTCTGCAGTCACTAAGCAGCCAAACTGGCCTGTTAAGCCTCGTACACACGGTACGATTGTTGGCCAACCGAGTATCTGATTTTTGTCAAAAGGGCGTGTACCAGGATCTTGTCTTGCATACAAACGTTACACAATTGTCGTTCCACAAACACAAACGTAGTGACCCTTTGGGTCCCTTCTGCTAATTTCGTGTTTGGTGAGCATTGATTACGAGCATGCGTGTTTGTACTTTTGACTTTTGTGTGACGGATTTGTGTACGAAAATCAGACGTCAAACCGTTGCCTGCCGAAAATTAACTAGCCTGTCATCCAACATTTGTTGGCCGAAAGTTGGATAACAATTGTCAAAAGGAGCGTACTAACGGTCAGATTTTAGGACAACAGTCTGTCAAGAGGCAACCCCCTGCCAACAATCGTATTGTGTGTACAAGGCTTAAAGCGGGATTTTTTTTTTTTAAGTCAGCAGCTACAAACACTGTAGCTGCTGACTTAATAAGGACACTTACCTGTCCTACTCGCCCACGATGATGGCCCCCCCAATGCCGATCCCTCAATCACTACAGGTCCCACGCCACCATCCTCACTAAGGGAAACAGGCAGTGAAGCCTTAAGGCTTCACTGCCCGTTTCCTACTGTGCATGCGAATCGGCGGCTGCTCTCTGGGATTACACACAGTTCCCAGAAGGCAGCGCACCACATTCACTAGAAGAGGATGCGGAAGGAGACCCACCGCTGACAAGGAAGAGGCAGATTAGGGACTTCCGCATAGCAACCGCTATTTCGGTAAAAAAAAAAAAAAAAATTCCAATTTTTTTGCAGCATTTTTGTGTAATTTTTTTTTTCAGGGTGGAACTCCACTTTAATCAGTTGTCTACCGCCCACCGTCAAATGACAGCGGACGGAAGACTCTCTTGTTCTGACAGGACGTCATATGACGTCCTGCCTTTAAAAGCAGCTAAGGGGGCGCGCCCGCCGCATCGCTGGGGACCCGATGCGCGTGCCCGGCGGCCGCGATGGCCGCCGGGCACCCACGATTGCCCAGTAACCGAGCAGGACAGTGGATGTGTGTGTGTAAACACACAGATCCATGTCCTGTCAGGGAGAGGAGACCAATGGTGTGTCCCTTGTACATAGGGACACAGATTGGTCACCTCCCCCAGTCAGTCCCCTCCCCCCACAGTTAGAACACATCTAGGAAACACATTTAACCCCTTCCTCGTCCCCTAGTGTTAACCCCTTCCCTGCCAGTCACATTTATACAGTAATCAATGCATTTTTATAGCAGGGATCGCTGTATAAATGTGAATGGTCCCAAAAATGTGTCAAAAGTGTCCGATGTGTCCGCCGCAATATCACAGTCACAATAAAAATCGCAGATTGCCGCTATTACTAGTGAAAAAATAAATTAAAAAATGCTATAAATCTATCCCCTATATTGTACACGCTATAACTTTTGCGCAAACCAATCAATATACGCTTATTGCAATTTTTTTTACCAAAAATATGTAGAAGAATACGTATCGGCCTAAACTGAGGAAAATTAAATTTTTATTTTTTTTAAATGAATATTTATTATAGCAAAAAGTAAAAAAGTTTTTTTTTCAAACTTGACGCTCTTCTTTTGTTTATAGCGCAAAAAATAAAAACCGCAGAGGTGATCAAATACCACCAAAAGAAAGCTTTATTTGTGGGAAAAAAAAGACGCAAATTTCGTTTGGGAGCCACGTCGCACGACCGCGCAATTGTCATTCAAAATGTGGCAGCGCTGAATGCTGAAAAATGGCTTGGGCAGGAAGGGGGTTTTCGTGCACAGTAGGCAGGTGGTTAAAGTGGTTGTACACCCTGTACAACCACTTTTACCTACGGGTAAGCTTAGATTAAGGCTTACCTGTAGGTGCTCGATATATATCTCCTAAACCTCCACGGTTTAGGAGATATTTACAATAGAGACTTGCGCTGGACACTCGCTGCTAGTGGGGACAGCAGTGACATTGCAGGCTTCGGTTTCAGGTAAGTGACACATAATGGGCTACTATGTGATGCATACTAGCCCATTATGCTTTGCCTTTGCAGGGAAATAAAGAGGAAGTAACTTCCTCTTTAAGACGGTGATGCAGGAATACAGGTTATGTGGATATAAAGTAAATCCTGCTAAGATTTCATTCCCTTTATCCCTATGTCATGTCCTGTCTCCCCTAATTGTTTTCTTACATTGCTGATCTGTAAAATGCCACTAATACCCCAATTCTCCATCTGTTACATCATTCCAGGTCTATTTCTGTGCGGTGGCGGTGACTGCAATGTGTGCCTTTCACAATTGAACTCAGTGTGATTTTACATGTGCTCCAGATGAATAGCAGACATTGTCCTAATCTCCTGAACCCTTGATATGCCTGTTACAAGGTATTACCATTCACACTGAAAAAGCTGTGTTCGAATTTCACATAAAGCGACACAGGCTCTGGAATGAAATACAGATTTCCAGATACCTCTAGGGAGATAGTGATCGGATTAACGCGATGAACCTTAACAAAATCTCAATGAAACCGCAGGTGACGACTTTTCATAGCGTGCAGAAAACCAGCGGTGGCATAGAGCGGCTGGTAATATAGCTCTCTAGACGTTACATATATAAACCTTATTTTTACCCCCACGAAGAAGAAGTGGAACAAATTGAAATATATTCATCTTTTTTCTCTCTCTTTCTCATTTCGCTGTAAAGAAAAGTATATTTCCAGTTCCATTCATACTGTCACAGCTGCTGGCTCCATATGTCAGGAGAAGGGATGAGCGAGCCGGATGGAGCTACCTGTGATAATAGCGGTCGGCATGAACAATAAGAGACACTGTGATGGAGAGAAGAAGCTAGTGGTGCAGTAAAGTGTGTGCCTACACATCACAGAGGTGTCAATGCACTAAAGCTGAGCTGTCATAGCTTATGTCAAGATGCTCAACTGCAGCCAGCTGGGAAAACAAGCTAAGTTAATAAGGCCACTTTATAAATAGTGGTGCACCGGAATGAAAATTTCAGTGCCAAAACGGAAAATTCAGGATGAACTTGGCCAAAAACCGAAATCAAAAACGGATGTTTTTTTTTATGTTAAATTTAAATTACTGTGGCTGGCGTTATTGCATTGCGGTCACTAGAGGGCATTTTTGCATTGAAGTCAATGGGATGCAATCTTGCATTGAAGTCACTAGAGGGCATTTTTGCATTAAAGTCTATGGAACGTGATTTTGCGTTTGAAGTCTATGGGACGCAACTTTGCATTGAAGTCTGTGGGATGCAATTTTGCATTGAAGTCACTAGGGGGCATTTTTGCAGTGAAGTCTAGGAGACAAGATTTTCCATTGAAACCTATGGGACACAATTTTGCATTGAAGTCACTAGGGGGCGTTTTTGCAATGAAGTGTATGGGACGTAACTTTGCATAGAAGTCTATGGGACGCAACTTTGCATTGAAGTCTATGGGACGCAACTTTGCATTGAAGTCTATGGGACACAACTTTGCATTGAAGTCTATGGGACGCAACTTTGCATTGAAGTCACTAGGGGGCGTTTTTGCATTGAAGTCTATGGGACGCAACTTTGCATTGAAGTCTATGGGACGCAACTTTGCATTGAAGACTATGGGACGCAACTTTGCATTGAAGTCTATGGGACGCAACTTTGCATTGAAGTCTATGAGACAAGATTTTGCATTGAAACCTATGGGACACAATTTTGCATTGAAGTCTATAGGATGCAGCATTCCATTACCTTCACCTTTTTTTATTCTATCAGCATAACGCCGATAACCTTTTTTTTTTAGCCAATAATTTTCAGAAGCCGATATATATCGGTGCATCCCTATTTTTAAACCACACTTGCACTTTAGTAATAAACAATGATGTATTGTAATGAAGAACTTGGGGCTTAGGAATGGGGGTGCCAGCGTTCAGATGCAATCATCCAAAAATGAGTAACGTGTCATGTAATATAAAGAGGACACCACTTTCCCAGCCAGCCTGTATGAGATAGAAATAAGCATTGGCTTCAGCCTATGCTTCTCCACAAACTACGCCTGCCGACGCATGTTGTCCTGTCTATCGGGACTTAGTCATACAGTCTATGACTAAGCCCTAATGGGTGGGGTGAAACACATCAGTAGGGCATGGTTTGGGCGGCATACTCTCTATATGAATGATTTGTTGTAGTCACAATAGATAGGGTCTTAAGGGGCGTTTCGACTACAAAGTGATATTTTAGTGATAGGGGGAGCTTTCAGTCCCCAGCTTGTCATGTATCGGTCCCTAGTTTCTTCTTGGATACTTCAACAGTGAGATCTCCCTGCCATAATTCTTGACTCTGTTACTGACCACCTTAACCACTTAAGGATCGGCTCACGTGGATATACGTCGGAAGAATGGCACGGACAGGCAAATCGACGTATATTTACGCCAGTTTGAATTTGATGCCGTGCGCGCGCGTGCCTGCCCCGAGCTCCGTGACTGTGCCCGCGGGACCCGCGGACTCGATGTCCGCCGGTATCCCACGATTGGGTCACAGAGCTGCAGAACGGGGAGAGGCAAGTGTAAACAAGCTTCTCCCCGTTCTGCCTAGTGACACTGTCACTGATCGCATGCTCCCTCTCATCGGGAGCAGCGATCAGTGACGTGTCACTCGTAGCCACGCCCCCGAACAGTTAGAATCACTCCCTAGGACACACTTTTAACCCCTTCCTAGCCCCCTAGTGGTTAACCCCTTCACTGCCAGACACATTTACACAGTAATCAATGCATTTTTATAGCACTAATCGCTGTATAAATGTGAATGGTCCCAAAATAGTGCCAAAAGTGTCTGATGTGTCCGCCATAATGTCGCAGTCACGATAAAAATCGATGATCGCCACCATTACTAGTAAAAAAAAAATATTAATAAAAATGCCATAAAACTATCCCCTATTTTGTAGATGTTATAACTTTTGCGCAAACCAATCAATAAACGCTTATTGCGATTTTTTTTACCAAAAATATGTAGAAGAATACATATCGGCCTAAACTCAGGAAAAAAATGTTTTTTTATACATTTTTGGGGGATATTTATTATAGCAAAAAGTAAAAAATATTGAATTTTTTTCAAAATTGTCGCTCTATTTTTGTTTATAGAGCAAAAAATAAAAACCGCAGAGGTGATCAAATACCACCAAAAGAAAGCTCTATGTGTGGGAAAAAAAGGACGTTCATTTGTGATGTCGCACGACCGCGCAATTGTCAGTTAAAGAGACGCAGTGCCGAATCACAAAAAGTAGCCTGGTCATTTGGCAACCAAATGGTCCGGGGCTGAAGAGGAACTGCAGTCTGCTCACATAATTTGTAATAAAAACATCTTTGCCATTCTGAAGCTTTCCTCCAACCACTTTGCACATTATTTTATATATACTGTGATTCTGTACTTGCTATATATGCTGCAGAAATCTCCCTCCACTGAGTCTGGCTGGATCCATTTTAACCTTGGGCAGCTGAAACTGCTGCCTGTTCACTTCCTGGAGTTACACAGATACACACAGAGGCACACCTCCAGCCCTGCAGCTCTCATTGGCCCTCTTATGACTCATCCCCCCTCCCTTCCTGGTAAACTCTCACAAGAGTGAGAAAGAGAGCTGTGCATGATGTCATATTACCAGACAAGAAACAGGAAGTGGGCTGTAAAAGGTATTTACTGGAAGAAAAAAAATGTTTTACTATCCAAAGTTAAAACAACAAGGGCAGAAGATTTAATAGATGGAAAGATGAAAAAATTACTGAAGGTCCGCTTTAAGGTTTGAGGTGGCCCCACCATATCTTTTGAAAGTTTACAAAAGATAAATAAATCTGTTGTTAGGTGGCCTAAAGCCCAACCTCAGGCAGAGCAATTTTTATGTTTTTTTTTTTTTTAAGAGAAGTATAGATTTATTTTTATTTTTTTAATCCTACTCACTTGGGTGGATGCAGCATTGGTCCGATGCTGCATCTTTCCCTCGTCGACTCTAAGACTGAGACCTGAGTAATCAAACACCACTGATCGCTCAGTTCTCAGTGCTCCGTGAGCAGAGAATTGGCTCACTGGAGTGCTGGGCTGCGGGAAAAATGGCAAAACGGGTCAAAGGAGTGCAGAACGAACTGCTATCAACTGCTATAAGCTATGGCTGTACTTCTTTAACGTTATTTAACTCACAATATAATTCTTACAATACTTCAGGTGTTCTTCAAGGTCTGCTGAAAGCTCCTGATATGTACAGTGGGGTTCACTGCTGCTTCGAAACAGTATCAGTGATTCAAGATAATCAAATATTGGCCAAATACAAATCACATGTGTACATGTACGTGTGTTTTGTGTATTTCTTACAGACCTGTACAGTAATCCAGTGTTAAACATGAAAAGTGCAGGAGCTTCCTGTAACAAAGACCAGTCACTGCTGCTCTCTCTCCCTGTGCAGGGTGACTGGTCTAGTCTCCGCCCACTCCTATAGTTTTCTGCAGGCAGCCTGTAGTGGGTGGACCTGCTGGGTCCTTCCCACAGCTCTGCTCTCTGCGCAAGATATGAACAGCACAGTGATGATGTCACTATTACTTTTACAAGGTAATAAATGGGTTTACAAAGGCATTTGCTGCACAAATAGTGGATTAACTGTATACCTTTTGTGGCTATTGAGGAATATACAGTATTTGTATAAAAGCTTTTTTGCCCGGAGTTCAGCTCTTAGGTACCTTTCACACTGGGGCGGGAGGTGCGCTGGCGGTATAGTGCCGCTATTTTTAGCGGTGCTATAACGTCGGAATTGCGGCGGTATTCGGCCGCTAGTGGTGCGGTTTTAACCCCCGCTAGCGTGCGAAAACGGGTTAATACTGCCTATAATGCGCCTCTGCAGAGGCAGCATTGCGGGCGGTATAGCTGCGGTGTCCCCTTAATTTCAATGGGCAGAAGCGGTGAAGGAGCGTTATACACACCGCTCCTTCACCGCTCCAAAGATGCGGCTAGCAGGACTTTTGGAGCGGTCCTGCTAGCGCACCGCTCCAGTGTGAAAGCTCTCGGACTTTCACACTGGAGAAACAGCAGCCGCTGTTTGAGGTCGGTTTTCAGGCGCTATTTTTAGTGCAATAGCGCCTGCAAACCGCCCCAGTGTGAAAGGGGTCTTACTCTCAAGCATAAACCATATGAGCTTAGATGGACAGTGTTTTTTAATTTTTAAAGTTACTATGGCTAACTTTAGTCCTACATGAATCCTGCAGGCATGCATCTAGTTTAGAAGTTACCAAGACAATGTTATCAGATGAGTCTTAAAAAGACATACTCTGCTGTCATTCAGCACCTCCATACATCACTGTGAAACCCAGAGGTGTAACAAGAACCTTCATGGCCCCGGAGCAAGAAACCATGAAGGGCCCCCCTGACTGCCAGGGCCCTGTCTATTCGTCCTGGGGCCCTTTCCCTCCAAGCCTGGGGCACTTCCCACTGATCACGAGGCCCTTAACAGCGGGACCTTTGCACATGTTCTGCAGCGGGCCCCATTCCTAAAACCAGCCCCCCCCCTCCCACGGTGGTGAAACGTCAGGGCCCATTCACAAGTGTGACCTTTGCAACCCTGGTAGTTCTGCCACTGATACAGGTCTTTCTTCGCTTGGTCTTTGTAGGTGGGATGAAGTAAATCATAAATCATAGGATGATCACGTATAAGGCCGATGAGCAGTTAGTTGTCCTGAGAATCCTCATTCTCTTTACCGCCATTTCGCCTACACTGCTCACACTGTGAACACAACTGTACAACGTGCTGTCCAGCTTGACCATATGATTGGGAGGCCACAAATATTTAGGTGACAATTCTTGGTAGGTGACAATGCTTACGAGGAGACCTAAATCAGTAGGGGTGGGCAGGTACATAACAGAAAACTGAATGGTAGTGGAAAATAGTGTTAAAAAAATGTCTCAGAAATCACTGCAGAGCAAAGATAAAGACATACCACAACGAAGTCTATGGGAGTCACGCCGCACCTGAGTCGGCCAAAAGTAATGCAAGAACTTTTTGTTGTTCAAGTTGCTGCGATGAAGATGGTACCCATTAAAATCAATGTGCTTTCTCTTGACTTACAACTTTCTGTGATGCCCAGAAGTTGAAAGTCACAAACAAATCGTGGTAGTGTGAGCCGGGGCTTCAGCCCCGTACACACGACCGGTTTTCTCGGCAAGAAACAACAAGAAAACTGTTGGGAGAGCTTTCTTGCCGAGAAAACAGTTCGTGTGTATGGTTTCTCATCGAGAAAACTGCCAGGGAATTTTGACGAGAAAAAAAAGAGAACCTGCTCTCTAATTTCTCGTCAGGATTCTCGCCGGCCTGTTTCTCTACGAGAAAACCAGTCGTGTGTATGCTTTTCCGAGTCTTAAAAAACCGTGCATGCTCAAAATCAAGTATGAGACGGGAGCGCTCCTTCTGGTAAAACTAGCGTTCGTAATGGAGATAGCACATTCGTCACGCTGTAACAAACTGAAAGCACGAAGACTGAAAAGCGCGAATCGTCTCTCACTAAACTTTTACTAACACGCGGTAACACGAGATCAGCAAAAGCAGCCCAAGGGGTGGCGCCATTGGAATCTAACATCCCCTTTATACTGCCGTCGTACGTGTTGTACGTGACCGCGCTTTACAACGACGAGATTTTTAATTGACAGTGTGTATACAAGGAAAGCTTGACAAGAATCCCATCAAGTTTGACAAGAATCTTGTCAAGAAAACCAACTTTTTTTTTTACGATGGGATTCTCGTCCGTGTGTACGAGGCTTTACAGTCTCACAAAAGGACCCTTTACCATGCTCTGAAGTGAGTGTCCTTCCTGCCATCCCAAGGCCCAGTCACAAGTGCAACCTTTGTGACCCTCGTAGTTCTGCCACTGGTGAAACCTAATCTTCTCACAGCTGCCAAGTACATATCAGTACCTACAAAACAGAGGTAAAAGCCAGGACCAGATTATTCCAATTTATTGTACGGCAGTACATACAGAAGTCACTGTAAAATCCAGTACTGAGGATGTAGCTGTTGTGGCCAGCAGCTCAAGACACCCCATTAGTGTTTCTGCCGAGCAGCATCTTTATAAGGAATAAAACGAGGAATTACAATTTGTCTTACTAGAATAGATCTTTCAGAGGGTGAGTTTATTTAGAAGGTGTATTTCGAGGATGTGAAAGAAATGTTAACCTCCGTATATACAGTACATGCATTTCATTTTGTATGCTTTGTCTACTGCAGCCAACGTTGTTGGCATCATGCCAACTTTTCTGCCACATTCTCATATTCCCTAGACCTAGGAAACTATCCTGCCTATGTACTGCTTACAACTGTAACATTAAATGTGATACCTTTGTTAGCATGGTTATAATAAAAACTCAAACGCACCGAGAAAACAGAACAGATATGTGGGAAGATGCTGGGCGTATCGTTTTGTGTCTGTTCCCTACTGCAGTAGTTAATTATTAAATTTGAAATCACTGATCAATATTGGGATAGGAGGAGTTGCCCATCTCTAAAATTTCCAAGACAAAGATTAAATAGGCCAAGTGTGTAGTGCTCACAATTGTATGTATTCAAGCAGCTGTGATTTAATAAACAGAGGGATGTATAGGAATTAAAGCATACGGCCAAATGAAATACATCAGCATATGATGCTCCATGTACTGTACTGCAAATGTGAATAGATAAATATATCTAGATATCTGCAGAAAATGGCTACTTTTAAATGTTCAACCTGACCCGCCCCCAAGATGTCGCCTATCTCCATCTAGGCCACCCATGTCAAACACAAGGCCCGCGGGCCGAATCTGGCCCTCCGGGCCTTGTCATGTGGCCCTTGCACCCAGTTTTTACAGCTGGAACATGGTGGAACTCCATTCCACCACCTATAGCTCTGGCCCTTCGCTTCCCGCTGTCACTTGTAAACACAGCTGCTCCCAGAAGTAACAGATCCCTGCACACACTCATGGTAGGGACAGATCTCCAGAATCACAGGTAGGTACTAGAGCCAGGCCAGGTAGGAGAGAGAGATGCGAGAAAGCTTTGGGGGGGGGGTTTGAGTTGCACACTGTGTATAGCGCACCCCTTAAACCCTGCGCTCTGTACATAATGCACTCCTGAACTCCTGCACGTAGCGCACTCCTGAACTCCTGCACGTAGCGCACTTCTGAACTCCTGCACGTAGCGCACTTCTGAACTCCTGCACGTAGCGCACTCCTGAACGTAGCGCACTCCTGAACTCCTGCACGTAGCGCACTCCTGAACTCCTGCACGTAGCGCACTCCTGCACGTAGCGCACTCCTGAACTCCTGCACATAGCGCACAACAGAAACAACTGGCCCTTTGAGGGCAATCATAGTGCTTATGCGGCCCTTTGATGAAATTGAGTTTGACACCCCTGATCTAGGCAATCGTGATGGCTACTCCAGGTCACTCATTATTCCCTATGGCAGAACTAAATGCCGCCAACCTGCTGGGCACACTAGGTAGACAGAAGAAGCTGTTGGAGGTCTGTATATCCATGTTTTTCTGAAGATGGGGGATGGCGTTTGAGATTTTATTCTTCCAATTTCAGATCTACTTTAAATAACAGATTTCGTAATGATGGGGTAGAATAATAGGATTTTTATAACAGCTTACCTGTAAAATCCTTTTCTTGGAGTACATCACGGGACACAGAGCGACATAGTCATTACTAATGGGTTATATAGATACCGTCAGGTGCTGGCACTGGCAACTTCCAAAACCGGAAGTACCCTCCCCTATATAAGCCCCTCCCATCCGGGAGCACCTCAGTTTTGTAGCAAAGCAATAAGTGTCCCCAAAGAGGGGCGGGAGCTCTGTGTCCCGTGATGTACTCCAAGAAAAGGATTTTACAGGTAAGCTGTTATAAAAATCCTATTTTCTTTCTCGTACATCACGGGACACAGAGCGACATAGTCATTACTAATGGGATGTCCTAAAGCAATGCCAAATGAGGGGGGGGATACACCATATATAAGCTGAGCGCTATCAGACATGAGGATCTTTTGCGGCCTGCAACACACTGCGCCCAAAGGCGACATCCTCCTGACTTCTAACGTCCACCTGGTAGAACCTAGTAAACGTGTGAACTGAAGACCATGTTGCGGCCTTACAGATTTGAGCCAGGGAGGCCTGGTGATGCACTGCCCATGAAGTTCCAACTGCTCTCGTGGAGTGCGCTCTAACTTTGAACGGAGGCGGTCTCCTTCTCAAGCCATAAGCTTGCATAATGACCTGTCGAATCCACTTGGCTAAAGTAGATTTTGACGCTGCCTGACCCTTTCTGGGGCCTTCCGGCAGAATAAACAAAGTATCCGTTCTGCGAATCTGAGCAGTGGCTTTTAGATAAGCTTTAACTGCTCTTACTACATCCAAAGAATGCAATAACTTTTCCTCTACCGAAGTAGGTTTGGGGAAAAAAGAAGGAAGAACCACATCTTGGTTCAAATGAAAACTCGATACCACCTTAGGAAGAAAGGCTGGATGAGGACGTAACACTACTCTGTCCTTATGGATAACCAGATATGGCTCCTTACAGGACATAGCTGCTAATTCCGATACTCTTTTAGCCGAACAAATGGCTACTAGAAAAATCAATTTCCTGGTGAGAAGCACCAAGGAAATATGCTGTAATGGTTCAAATGGTTGTTTCTGTAGAACCGACAGAACCAAGTTTAGATCCCATGGACATATGGGAATATTAACCGGAGGACTAATACGCATCCCTCCTTGTATAAAGGCTTTGACTAGTGAATGCGAAGCCAAGGGCCTTTGAAAAAATATTGACAAGGCCGAAAACTGACCTTTGATAATACTCAAGGCAAGCTTCCTATCTACAGCCCACTGTAGGAAGTCCAGACTCCTACCTATTACGTACTTATGTGGATGCCATTTCTTGGCCTCACACCACGCGATGTACGCCTTCCAGATTCTATAATAGATCTGCCTGGATACCGGCTTCCTGGCATTGATCATGGTAGATACCACAGGATTAGAGAGCCCTCTCTTTTTTAGAATGTGGGCTTCCATAGCCAGGCCGTCAAACCTAGGGCTGGTAAGGAAGGGTGGTATATCGGTCCTTGCGAAAGCAGGTCCGGACGACGTGGGAGAGTCCAAGGACTCCCCACTGACATTTTACAATCTCCGCGTACCACGCTCTTCGGGGCCACGCTGGAGCCACCAGAATCACTGGTTTCTTTTCTACCCTGATTCTGCGGATTAATCGAGGTAACCATTGTGGCGGTGTGAATGCATATATCAGCTTGAACTGATCCCAAGGGAACACTAGGGCATCCGAGCCGCAAGCTAGGGGATCCCTTGTCCGAGAGACAAACCTGTCCACCTTTGCGTTGAATCTGGATGCTAGAAGATCTACATCCGATGTTCCCCACCGCTGACATATTGTCCAGAAAACCTCGGCATAATTGTTGGCGACTTAGAAAGTCCGCCTTCCAATTCTCCACTCCTGGAATGAATATCGCAGATATGGCTGGGACATATCTTTCTGCCCATTTCAGGATGTAATTTACTTCCCTCTGGGCTGCACGACTCCTGGTGCCCCCCTGATGATTGATATATGCCACTGCTGTGGCATTGTCTGATTGAATTCTGACAGGGGACCCTTGGAGTTTGGATGTCCATGCTACTAGGGCATACCGGGCTGCTCGTATCTCTAAGAGATTGATGGGCAGGGCCTTTTCTGCATCCGACCATCTGCCCTGGAGAGACCATTACTCCAGTACTGCCCCCCCAGCCTATAAGGCTGGCATCTGTAGTGACCGCCTTCCAAGAAATCGGACTGAAGGATTTCCCTTTTTCCAGATTCTGGGGAACCAACCACCAACGGAGGCTCTCGCGAACGGAAGGGGACAAGGACATTGTAAGTCTAGGGCCTGAACTGTTTTGTTCCAGGCTGACAGTATGGCCCCTTGCAAATTCCTTGAATGGAATTGACCGTAGGGTACTGCTTCGAATGATGCCACCATTTTTCCCAGCAGCCTCATGCACAGGCGTATGGACGGCTGTCTTTTTTGTACCCACTAAGTGGATCAAATCTTTCAAAGACAACACCTTTCCTCGAGGCAAGAATATTTTTCTCTGGCCTGAATCCAACCTTAGCCCCAAGTATTCCAGACTTTTGACTGTTTTTTAGGGCTGACTTGTCTCGGTTGATAATCCAACCGTGAGATTCCAGATACTTGATTGTCTTGTGAACGACCACGTCTAGTTTTTTCACTGAGTGGTCTATCAGCAACAATTCATCTAGATATGCCATTATCATTACACCTTGTGTTTTTAGATTGGCCAATAAAGGGCCAGAATTTTTGTAAACACTCGTGGTGCTGTGGCCAAACCGAAGGGTAAGGCTCTGCTGAAAATGGCGCCCTTCTACTGCAAAGCGTAGAAATTTTTGGTGGACTGGAAAGATGGGAATGTGCAAATAAGCATCTTTGATGTCGATCGCGGCTAACCAATCCTCCCCTTGTAGGGCAGTGGCCACCGATCGGATCGACTCCATCGGAAAGTCCTGATATACAGGAATTTGTATAGCCCTTTTAGAATTAATATGGGCCTCCCGTCCGCGTTTGCTTCGGGACTGTAAAGAGGTTTGAGTAAAACCCGAACCCTCATTCTTCCAGGGGAACCTCCATAATTACTCCTTGGAGCAATAGTTGTTCTAGTGCCAACAGGAGGGACTCTCTCTTCCGGGGATCCCTTGGCACGTTTGACCTCAAAAATGGGAAGGAGGAGAGTCTTTTAACTCCAAACTGTATCCCAAACCTACTGCGGAGAGCACCTATCTGTCTTGATCGTGTCCCGCCAGGTCTCTTGCGAACAACTGGAGTCCTCCCCCCACCCGACTGAGTGGGGGCTTCAATGAATTTAACTTTGGGGGAGGTTTTGTACCTCCCCTGACCCAGGGTTTCTCATTACCCTGCTACTGTCCCTGTTTTTTACCCCCGGGATTTGACCGAGGAGGCCGTCGGAACTGTTACACAGCCGATGCCCCAGGGACTGGAGAAGCAGGCCTCTTAAAGAGGGACCTCTAACTCTGTTTTTAACCGGCAAGAGCGTATTTTTACCGCTGGAAATTTTCTGGATATATTTGTCCAGGTTTTCCCTGAATAAGCGTTCACCATGAAATGGGACGCTAACCAGCCATTCTTTACAGGGAGCTTCAGCAGACCAGTTTTTGAGCCATAGGAGCCTACGCATATGTACTATAGACAGCGTAAGGCGGGAGGCCTGATGGACTGAATCCTTTATGGCGTCAACCGCAAAGCCTAAGGCTCTAGGTAGATCAGCTAGGGCAAGGCCTGCTGATCTGTCAAGTCCCTCAAGACCTGTTTCAACTGATCCTTCACTGCTTAGCAGACCCCAATAGCTGCTACTGCTGGTTGTATCACCAAGCTTGCTGTAGAAAGAAGCAGATTTTCATAAGGACTCCAATCTTTTATCTATTGGGTTCTTGAACATTTGGACATTATCCACTGGACATGTCAGTGATTTATACATACAAGAGATGGCTGCGTCCACTGTAGGGACCTTCCATTTTTTTTTTTTTTGATGAACTTATCCTCCATGGGATAGACCACCGGAAATCTCTTGGGGGAATAAATATTTTCTCAGGACGTTCCCAATCCTGGTAAATGAGCCCTTTCAGTAAAGGGTGAAGTGGAAAAGAACAGACAGTCTGGGGGCTTCTAGCGACCCCAACGAGGATACAGTAGTGGTTGATGGTTCCGCAAGGTGCATTTTTAAATGCTGATCGGACCATGTTAGTCAGAGACTGAACCCATAATCTTTCAGCTTGAGATGCTGAGAAAAGGTTCCCCCACTGTTGATTCCTCTATAACAGAATCAACCTCATCCTGATCCCCTTCAGGTAGGTCGATCCCTGTATGGGACTGTTGCTCTGCTAACAGGCACTCTGAAGGAGGAGACGGAGATCGGGCGTGCTTTCCCTGACAGGGAGGCAGCGATAAATGTTGACAATCTCTCTCTAATCCTCCCAGAGCTGAGGAAAAAACCTCCTCTGTTACATACACAGGAGCAGGTGAACTGAGGACAGCCACAGTACCAAGTACCCCTGCGGGGTCTCTACGGTCACTTACCTCTGAACTTCAGGGGAGACTGGTGCAGCAGAAGTATGCCCAAGATCCTCCGAGCCCGATGAGACCCCCTTCGCTTCCTGGAAGATTCAGTTCCGGAGCTTCTGGACGGCATATTCCTAAGCCTAAAGCTGAGGTATTCCAGCCGTAATACACCACTTTTACTGAGAATAGTCTAGCACAATTGCTGCTATATCACAGTTGGTGTCTACTAATGTGCCTTTCTAGGGGATGCCTGTATCAACCGCTTGCTGTATGCCCTTTTTTAAATGTTGCCAGCTCTGTCTCTGTACTTCATAGCCAGCTCACCACACAAAACTGTGGTTTTTACATGCTGGGACGCCCGCACATGCGCAGAAGCGCTGCGGCGCACACAGAGCGTCATCCCCCAGGCTCCGCCCCCTTTCCTGGCTCACCTCTATATATAGAGGCGCGTGCACGCGCGCGGCCACGTGCGCCTTCGGCGCTAATTTTGAAAAATGGAGACTAGGGACAAGAGCCAGGGCCCCTCTTTGCCGCAGGCCGGGGGATGGACGAGCATTGCAACATGGCAGAGGAAGCAGTTTCCCATAAGAGAACTCACCATCTGCCTGGACTTGCTCTGCTGAGAAGAAACTAGTCCACATGACAAGAAAACATTCCACAGCGGCCTCTAGTGGACAAACACAGGTACCGCAGTCTAATATCTTAAATATATATAAAAAAATTTTTTTTTTTTTTTTTTTCTTGACCACCATTAAAAATTATTACATTTTTTTAGTAGTTACAGGCATGCACAGAATTTTGCGGGAATACCATTAGGTAACAGACAGAAAGACAAATTAGGCTTGGGGGTCCCCCAATAGAACCAAGTTCCTGGGGGCCCCCACTTACCTGTTCCCCGCCGCAGGACTTTGTTTGGTCCACAAAAGCCCAAACTTCACCTATCACGGCAGGCATTGTAATCAAACCTTCAGGGACCGGGTTCCCAAGGATTCCACTCCCCTGGACCTGTATAGCACCCTGCACAGAAAACATCTTGGTCGTGGGTATGACCAGAGCTCTGGATCCCAGGGTCCAGCTCTCCTAAGAGAAGCATTACAGGCAAAACCTTGCTCTTCTCTGCAAGGCCCGGGTACCGACCGTTTAGCTATGAAGCTTTTTTGGTCGGATCCGGAATAGCTTACTGAGGCCCAAAAGAACCTGTACGCAAGCCCAGTGAAAAACACATGTTTCTTCTTGGCCAACACCTTAGACACTGGCAAAAAACTGAGGTGCTCCCGGATGGGAGGGGCTTATATAGGGGAGGGTACTTCCGGTTTTGGAAGTTGCCAGTGCCAGCACCTGACGGTATCTATATAACCCATTAGTAATGACTATGTCGCTCTGTGTCCCGTGATGTACGAGAAAGAAATAAAAACGGCAAAAATAAATAAAAAAAATCTTAGAAATAATATTCAGCAAAAATCAGAGTTTGAAGCTCATTATCTGGCATTCCTTAAGGAGTTTCTAATTATGAACCCTTGTCTTGCTTTGAGCATAAACGGCTGAGAAAAAACAAACTTGGCCATTTCTTGATCGCCGGTATTGCTTATTATGTACCTTGCTAAGAAAGTTCCCTTCCAATTTAAATACTTTAATTAGTTATGATATGGG
This sequence comes from Rana muscosa, assembly GCA_029206835.1. Lineage (NCBI taxonomy): Eukaryota > Metazoa > Chordata > Amphibia > Anura > Ranidae > Rana > Rana muscosa. The sequence goes on along the minus strand of CM055116.1, from coordinate 103,421,942 downwards.
ACTCAGGGCTGCCTAGACTGATATAAGACTAAGGGCTGTCTCCTTCATGCTTAGTCAGCTATGCATGTTTAAATTAGCAATTCCACTTAGCCTGTAGAAAATTGTAAACAAATAGGAAGGCAGTTTTGCATCTGTAATTAAAGAAGACGTAAGTTTCTCAGACGCGTCAGTCCACATAAAAGTAATATTTTAGGTAGTCTGGCACGTAGTCACCTTTTTACGTTTTCCCCATTGTTTCCTACTTTGCTCCTGGCCACCATGGGGACCTGTTCCTCCTGTTACAATACAACTGCTACTGTTCCATTGTTGTATCAAACAAGTGATCAGTTCAACAGGGAAAGTGAGGCCAAAGGGTGAATTCTTTTCGGACTGTGCAGCTGACTAATGGCCCTTGCCCCTGGGATCTGGGGGACTATTTATAATAGATTTGGGTTTGGTGTTTGGGTGATTTTCACGCTAGCAAAGTATTACAACTCCATCTTGGGGATTACAGTGCATAAGTGGGCCCAGCAAGGAAGATTTTGATAAGCCGCTGTATGGCACCATGGAGGCTACACAGCTAAAATCTTGTAGGATTTGGGACAGGTTGGTCTTGGATTATGCTTGGCAGCAAGGCTGGGAGGGTGTGTAACTTCTATATGCTTTAAATTAAAGAATGGTTTGTGCGCACTATGCCTTCAAACCTTTGTGAAATGCAATGCCAAGCTGCTGCTAACAAAGCAAATGGAATATTGGCATGCATTAAAAAGGGGATCAATTCCAGAGATAAAATGATAATTCTCCAGCTCTACAAGACTCTGGTCCGGTCGCACCCAGAGTATGCTGTCCAGTTCTGGGCACCAGTCTTCAGGAAGGATGTACTGGAAATGGAGCGAGTACAAGAAGGGCAACAAATCTAATAAAGGGACTGGAGGACATTAGTTATGAGGAAAGGTTGCGAGCTCTGAACTTATTCTCTCTGGAGAAGAGACACTTGAGAGGGGTTATGATTTCAATTTACAAATACCGTACTGGTGACCCCACAATAGGGATAAAACTTTTTTGTGGAAGGGAGTTTAATAAGACACGTGTCCACTCATTAAAATGAGAAGAAAAGTGTTTTAACCTTAAACTGCGTAGAGGGTTCTTTACTGAAAGAACGGCACGGATGTGGAATTCCCTTCCACAGGCGGTGGTCTCAGTGGGAAGCATCGATAGTTTCAAAAAACTATTAGATAAGCACCTGAACGACCGCAACATACAGGGATATACAAGGTAATACTGACATATAATCACACACATAGGTTGGACTTCAAGGACTTGTGTCTTTTTTCAACCTCACCTACTATGTATCATCACACCTACTATATGGGAAAACATTTGTGGACACCACTCTAAATGATCACTTACATGGTTTAGGCAAACGATACTGGAAATGCTACAGCTCACAAAGACATTTAGAAAACCGCGTGCTTCCAACCTCGTGGCAACACTATTTTCTGTCCCAGCGTGTTGTGCTCAAAGAAAGATCCATAAAGACTTGGAGCTAATTTACTATAACCGGAGAGTGAAAACTCTCATGCAGCTGTGCATAAGCTTCTTCTTTTTTTTTTTTTTTTATCAAATAAAAAAACTGGAAGCTGATTGGTTTCTATGCAGAGCTCCACCAGATTTTGCACTCTGAGATTGGTGGCCTGCATGACTGTCATGACTTCAACACTAATGCACTAATGAAACCACAAAATCTTTGGGGTACCCTTCCCAGAAGAGGAAAGGGTACCCCAAGTGCGATGACGGACATTGCATGTGATTCACACCGCATTGCCATGCAGATATCACATGCAATGTCTGTGCAATGTGAATTTAGCCATACAAAATGTATGACTGAAATCGCATCGCATTCACACCAAAATGGTGCAGGACCCTATTTTTGGTCCACACTGGAATCGGATTGCATGGGTGTTAACACCTATGCCATCCGATTCCTGCACCATTTTACAGTTCGCAATGCGATATGTGAACCGATCTGGGAGTTTCATAAAATTTCTATTGACACCCACACTGGTTCGCATAGGGCAGTGTGAACCGATGGGGGGTGAAATGCGATGCAGGAACTGGAATCTCACAGGTTCTCGCATCGCATATATGTGAGCCGGGACTAAAGGTTAAAGTTGCAAAGAAGAAGGGAAGGGGGGGGGGGGGTGTGGACTCCATATTAATGCCTATGGTCTTGAAATGGAATGCCCAAGAAGCTTATATTGGTGTGATAGGTGGCAAACATGGTTTTCTTTAACCAGAATGTAATCTCCTGTACACCAGGAATCAAAGTGCCAGTGCATTGTGATAATCAGCATCTATTTCACTGCATAGTACTGTCATTCTAGCATGTTTTAATTTTTAATTTTTAGTTTTAAAAAGGTTGTAAACCTCGGAAACCCCCCCCCCCCCCAAAAAAAAAAGAAAAACCCTGCAAGGCAAAGGCATAATGAGCTAGTATGCATCGCATACTAGCTCATTATGAAATACTTATGAAATACTTACCTTAGAACAATGCCATGGATCGGCGTCGGCCCGAGTACAGCGCGGACATCTTCCACCTGAGTTACTTCCGGGGCATGCGCGCAGGAGCCGCAGGTCACGTTTCTTCAATGTGCATGCGCCGATGATGTCGGCAGCAGCGCATATACTGAATATCTCCTAAACTATGCAAGTTTAGGAGATATACAAGGTACCTACAGGTAAGCCTTGTTATAGGCTTACCTGTGGGTAAAAGTAGTGTAACAGGGTTTATAACCACTTTAAGGCGGTTGTAAAGGTTATTATTAATTATTATTTTTTATTAAAATAACAAACATTTGTATACTTACCTACTCTGTGCAATAGTTTTGCACAGAGTGGCCCAGAACCTCCTCTTCTGGGGTCCCCCGCTGACACTGTCTGCTCCTCCTCTTCTGTGTCTGCCCGAGAAAGCTGCTTGCTAGGGGGGCAGACTTGCAGGCTCACTCCCGAGCTGGGCTGTGTGCATACATAGATACACAGTGTGGCTCTGCCCCACCCCCGATCCCTCCTGACATGATTTGACTGACAGCAGCTGGAGCCAATGACACCAACTGCTTTCAGCAAAGACTGTGAGAGCTGAGAAAAAGAGGACTGGCAAACAGGCACAGCACTGGATTGATACAGGGCTCAGGTAAGTGATTAACCCCTAGATGCCGACGGCATGAAAATATGCAGCCTCTCGACGAGTGGGCCTTGGCACTGAGAGGCCGCAGATTTGCGTACCAATTAGCAGACACAGCTTTGCTGAGATTGCGCCCCCCCCCCCCGCGCGCTCCCAGCACAGTTACCGGCGGCTAACGGAAAGCTTGCTCCAATCATGTGACCGCTGTGACAGCCATTCACGGCGGTCACATGGTCCTAAACCCCGCCCCACCTCCCGACATCTGAAATCCCTTAAAGGGCTGAGAGGCACAGGCACAAAGGGGTTAGGAGGTGGCGTTGCTATTGGAAAGTTTTTTTACCTTAATGCAGAAGAGAATACCAAGGATGTAAAGAAATACAACCACTTTAAGGACTGGGGATTGAGGAGATGTTTAACCACATCCCTACTGCCCACCGTCAAATGACGTCCTTGACTTTGTGGGGGGATATCTGAATGATGGGTGCAGCTAGAGGCATTATTCAGAGATCATTCTTTTCAGCTGGCGATTCTGTGCACGATAAAAACAATCATAGCGGCAGTTCCGCCGCTTTATCGTTCTTATAGGCCGGCGGGAGGGGACGTTCCCCCCTCCCGCCGCCATCCGGTGCTTCTCCGGGCTCTCCCGTGCCATCGGGGGCCCAGAGAACGAATTCGCCGGCGTTGGATGGGAAGCATAGAGATGACTGGTGACCAGATGGTCACCAGTCATCTCTATGACCGTCGGAGGCCCGGGCGCGACGTTATGACGTCACGCCGGGTTCCCGTATGTAAACAAAGCCGTGATCTCGGCTGTCAGCATGAGATTGGTGAATTTTTTTTACCGATCTCATGTTTTCCAGCCTGGAGGAGAGATGTGGGGTCTTATTGACCCCGCATCTCTCCATAAAGAGGACCTGTCACAATAGATTCCTATTACAAGGGATGTTTACATTCCTTGTAATAAAAAAAAAAGTGATCAAAAAAAAAAAAAAAAGTAAAAAACAAAAAAAATAACAATAAAAAAAAATTAAAACGCCCATGTCCCCGGTAGCTCGCGCTCAGAAGCGAACACACACGTAAGACCCGCCTGCATATGTAAACGCCATTCAAACCGCACATGTGAGGTATTGCTGCATGCGTTAGAACGAGTGCAACAATTCTAGCACTAGACCTCCTCTGTAATGCGAAAATGGTAACCTGTAAAAAAAATTAAAGCATCGCCTATGGAGATTTTTAAGTACTGAAGTTTGGTGTCATTCCATGAGTGTGCGCAATTTTAAAGCGTGACATGTTAGGTATCTATTTACTCAGCATAACAACATCTTTCACATTATACAAAAAAATTGGGCTAACTTTACTGTTTTGTAATTTTGTAATTCATGAAACCATTTATTTTCCCAAAAAAAGGCGTTTGAAAATGTATTGCGCAAATAACGTGCGAGATAAAAATTTGCAATGACCGCCATTTTATTCCCTAGGGTATCTGCTAAAAAAACATATATAATGTTTGGGGGTTCTAAGTAATTTTATAGCCAAAAAATTACATGAAGGAGAGAAGTGCCAGAATAGTCCCGGTGCTGAAGTGGTTAAACAGCCTTACAGGACAAGTAAAGCACAGAGTGTTGCCAATGAGGAGGCCAAAGGATGATTAGTGACCAATGAAGTTGCAAGGGTGCAACAAAATACACAATGGTCACGGACTGGCTAATAAATGTGTCCGGGGTGTTTGGAATTACTAAAGGTGCTTAAAAGAATCACAAATATTTTGTCTAGTAAAACAGGTCAAATAAATTACAAGTGTGTATTTTAGTGCAGTTTAGTTGGAACGCTTCCTTTAATAAAGCCACGTGTGTATATGAATTATGTTGGTATAATATAGAACACAAATTAACATACTAAATGCATGTATCATGAATTCATTATACATGGTTTCATGGTATCCACAGTTTGAATGGTTAATGATACATGATCCTGAACTGTGCAGAATGCATAAGCAGACATTGACCTCAGTTAAATTGAAGTCAGTGCACCCAAAGCCCCTCCAGCGCTCAGTCTGCCAGTCAGTTTGCTTAGAAAGAATGGCTGTTCTGTGCCTGGATCAGAATACACATATAATGAACACGTGATTCCTAGACTCTTCTGTATACACAACACTTCTAGTCTACAGAATGACTCCAGATATATCCACATACAGTATATATTTTGTAAGTACCTTTTACTGTTGTGATAAAACAGTGATTTTTTTTTTTCTTAGGGTCCTTTCACACGGGGCGGATCCGTGAAGATCCGCCCCGTGAAGCTCCGCTTGCTCAGCGGGGATCGCTCCGTTGATCCCCGCTGAGCCGACGAATGACTGGGCGGTCCCCGCACACTGTGCAGGGACCGCCCTGTCAAAGCGCCGCTCTCCCCTATGGGGAATCGGATGACGACGGACCGTAGAGTCCATTGTCATCCGATCCGCTCCGCCGACGGAAGGAAAAATAGGGTTTTCCTCCGTCACACTTTGGCGGAGCGAATGTCAGCGGACATTTCTTCGCTGACATCCTTGCTTCCATAGGGGTGCATGGAGGATCCGTTTCAGGTCCGCCTAAAAAACTGACAGGTGGACCTGAACGGACCTCCATGTGAAAGAGCCCTTAGGGGTCCGTCGTCATCCGATTCCCCATAGGGGAGAGCGGCGCTCTGACAGGGCGGTCCCTGCACAGTGTGCGGGGACCGCCCAGTCATCCGTCGGCTCAGCTGGGATCAACGGAGCGATCCCCGCTGAGCAAGCGGAGCTTCACAGGGCGGATCTTCACGGATCCGCCCCGTGTGAAAGGACCCTTAGTGATCTTTGGCTAAGATGTTTTAGCAGTGTGGTAGAAAGAAATTGTTTTTTTTTTCAGACCCAGTCAATTTTTTATCTGGATTCTAAAACATTACTTTCTATTGTTAACCATTTCAGCCCAGGAAGAATTTGCCCCCTTAATGACCAGACCATTTTTTACGATACGGCACTGCGTCGCTTTAACTGACAATTGCGCGGACGTACAACGCTGTACCCAAATAAAATTGACGGCCTTTTTACCCCACAAATAGAGCTTTTATTTGGAGGTATTTGATCACCTCTGCGGTTTTTATTTTTTGCGCTACAAACAAAAAAAGACAATTTTGAAAAAAAAATCTTTTTACTTTCTGCTAGAATACATATCCCCAAAAAAATCTATAAAAAAAAATATTTATTCATCAGTTTAAGCCGATATATATATATATATTCTACATATTTTTGTTAAAAAAAATAAAAAATCAAAAAATAAATCGCAATAGGCGTATATTGATTGGTTTGTACAAAAGTTATCGTGTCTACAAACTATGGGAAAGATTTAGGGACTTTTATTTATTTTTTATTGTTTTTACTGATAATGGTGGCGATCTGCGATTTTTAGCAGGACTGCGACATTGTGGCGGACAAATCTGATCCCAAATGACACTTTTTGAGGACCAGTGACATTATTACATTGATCAGTCCTATAAAAATGCACTGATCAATGTAAAAATGACACTGGCAGGGAAGGGGTTAACACTAGGGGGTGATCAAGGGGTTAAGTGTGTTCCCTGGGTGTGTTCTAACTGTGGGGGGATCCGATAGGCTACCAGGGACATGACAGAGATCGCTGTTCCCGACCTCTGACATGTCATCTGGCTGAACGGGGAATCGCCTTGTTTACAGTTCCTCATTCTGCCTCTGTATACCGCGATCGCGGGTCGCAGGCAGACATCGAGTCTGCCGGACCCGTGGGCATGCGCGCCTGCTATCTCCTATGCAAAGACCAACGTACACCTAGGGCGGTTTGCGCAGGAGAGCCGACCTGCCGCAGTATAATGAAGGCAGCTGGTCAGCAAGCGGTTAAACGCAAAAACAAAAATACATCAAAAAAAATTGCTGTACACAGATGTGGTTTTCTTTGTTCAGGCTTTGTTGCTGATTTTCACTTGGCGATCCTGCCAGTAACACACTTCGTGCCCTAAGGTGACAGCTTTTACTCGCTATACTGTATCTACAGTGCTCAGCATAAATGAGTACACCCCTTTTGATAAATTAGATTTAATCAATATCTCAATGAACACAAGAACAATTTCCAAACTTAGAACATTTGTTTAGCTCATTACATGAAAGCAGAGATGAGCCGAACACCCCCCAGTTCGGTTCGCACCAGAACCTGCGAACAGACAGAATGTTTGCGTGAACTTTAGAACCCTATTAAATACAATGGACTCGAACGTTTGAAATCTAAAGTGCTAATTATAAAGGCTAATATGCAATTTATTGTCCTAAAAAGTGTTTGGGGACCCGGGTCCTGCCCCAGAGGACATGTATCAATGCAAAAAAAAGTTAAAAAATAGACGTTTTTACGGGAGCAGTGATTTTAATAATGCTGAAAATGAAAACATAAAAGTGAAATTTTCCGGGGGCGTGTCCGGGAGCCGACTGAGGAAGACGTGCAGACATTGAGCTCTGCAACCATACCTTCCATCCATAGCCATCCTCGCTACATATTACTTGGATGATACTCCAAATCTACCCCCATTGCTCCTGAGGGTCTCCTACCTGCAATCCGGTGTACATTTTTGACTTTGGGCCGGCCGTCCAGAACTTGCCAGGCCAGTTCCATGCAGCTCGGGCCCAACGCCATCTTGGGGCCCACAAAGCCTCCAACACCTCCCAGGGGGTCTACGGATACCCACAGGACACCCTGCGTCTCCATCCAGGCTTGGATGGGGGTGTCTGTACAGTAAGGAGCCCCCTCGGTCTTCTTCCTGGCCCGTGGTCGGCTCCGGAGCCTGACAGCCATCTTGCGGCCTACAATAACATCTGCATCCTCCGGCCTGGAGTGCTGCGGTCGGCGGGGTTTACGGCGAGAGGCTCGGCCACACCTGTGCCTGCACTGGATGGAGCTAGCTGCCTGAGAGATCCTGGAACGTTCGGCCTCACACACCCGCGGCGGCCAGCCTTAGGAAAGTCCGCGGCTCCGGCCTACCTCTGGAAGTCGGCGGCCATCTTGCTGCTCCCACTACACCCAACGCAGCATCCAGCAGGAAGGACCATCCCACACAGGGTAAGCGGGGCAGGGGTGAAATACAGGACATTAGACATAGGCTAATCCCCCCCCCTGGCTGGCAGACGGGAGTACCTGGTGGGAGCCCTGATCCCATAGGCTTAAGGGGCGGCCATCTTGCTACACCCGACCATAGTGCTGCTGGGTCCCCCCCCTGCCCACTTCAACCTGCTTCACCCTATACATCAAATCCTGGCTATTCTGGCCTACGGGGCAGCTGAGCCTATACCTCATCCATCTCGCCCTCCCCGCACTCCTCCAGTCACACACTGCCAAGAAGTGTAGCGGCCATCTTGCTCCACCCGGACTCAGTGCTAACTCTCAACTCTTACCACTGACCTCCATCCACTCCCTCCTCGGCCACCGGTACTGCCTAAACTGCCGTGTCGCTGTGCTGCAGCACATGCACAGGCACTCCAAAAGGACAGTAACATCACAGTAAGCACTGATCCCCATTTGCAACACGGGTCGCATCCTCTGCTCATCCGTTCCACCTTTGATGATGCGTGGCTGAGGATGGAGGGCTGAAGACATGCACCGCTGAGCTCTGTGCTCTCCCGACGACCGCAGGCTACGTTCCCACCCAATCACGCCCAACCGGCTGATGGCGGCTTCCAGCTCTACCTCTGCTGACTCCGCTGAACTGCAACAAGGTACTATTCAACGGTACCTGCTACGCACAACATCGCAGGACTCCCGTACAGGGAAGGATAAACCTTCGTCAACCCGAGCCTCAGGCAGATCACAACCTCCTCCCCCGACTGCAGCAGCTTCCTCTGCCAGTGGGACCGGCCCGGGTACACACCCGACTCCTCTGATGGATCCCACTGCCCTTGGCGAGGGCACTGTCTCAGCAGAGACGCTTTCCCCAGGCGCCACATCCACTGCCATACTGTCTGCCTTCCGAGCTGACTTTGATTCCTGGGCTTCCAAAATGGAAACTTCTCTCCATGTTGAACTAAATGCCCTCAAACAACGGGTCTCCGCGTCTGAGGTCACGGTTTCTGCTATGGTCACCACCCAAGAAGACCACTCAGCCCGCATAACGGCGCTTGAAAATGCATCTACGGCTCATCTCTCCCGTCTAAGGCAACACCAGCTCCGGATAGAAGATAGTGAGAACCGGAGTCGCAGGAACAACATCCGGCTGCAGGGGGTCCCGGAGGCGACCTCAGGTACTGATCTCAAACCCACTGTCATTGCTATCCTTAACCAGGTCCTGGGCAGGGAAGTTACATCTCCCATTGAATTGGACAGAGTACATAGAGTGGGAGGCATAGGAGGGGATCGCAGGGACCGCCCTCGTGACGTCCTCTGCCGGGTGCACTACTATACCCTAAAGGAGGAGATTTTGCGCAAGGCCTGGCGCCTGGGGCCACTAGACTTTCACGGATCATCTATACACCTCTATCCGGACCTTTCCCGCAACACGCTGTACATGCGGCGAATGGTCCGCCCTCTGCTGGACTTGCTTCGCCAAGTAGGCGCCACGTACACTTGGGGTCACCCATTCAGCATCAAAGTGACCCGGGAAGATAACCACAAATTTGTCCTCTCAGACCCGGACCAGCTTCCTGCCTTCTTCCTGTTCCTGAGCCGGGACCCTGTTGTCGTCCCGAACTGGTTGGACCCCCCAGATGACCGTCAGCGGCTACCGGGCCCTCCTCTGCAACGTCGAGGACGCCCTCAGTCTAGATCGGTACCTTCTGGTCCTAGAGAGCGGCGAGCCACGTCACCAGAGGACTGATCCGGACTCTGTCGTCTGAGACCTGAAATGGTTCTTTCTGCTATGTCCTTTTACTTACTAGGTGGATACAGCTCTTTTATGAGACTCCGGCCAGGTCCACCTTCTGTTTTCCCTGTTTTGTTATGTCTTCACAGTGTACTTGCACTCTCAGCCCACTGACTCTTGCTAACGTTGCTATTTAAATGCTGCTGACGGTTTAGTTGTCTCACATGGCTCGAAAAGCACTTCGCTGCCCTCGGCTGGTGCGGTTGTACTTGATGGGGTTCTGGAAAAGCGGCCAGTGATGTTGATATGTTCTCTCACGGCTCTGGCTCTGCGGGTTGGCTTGGGGTTTCCCGGACATAGCCCTTTGGCTCGTCCGGGGACCTCCGGGTCTTCCCTTGGGCTCTGGGCATTTATGTCCTGGGGGCTTGAAACTGGCTGACCTTGGCACTGACACCTTCTGTGCGTTTACACAGATATCTGAGCTGAGCCGTGATGACAATCATAGTTAATGCTGCTATAAATGTAGCAATTGATGTTTCCTACCCCCGCATGATTACGCGGGAATACCTGTGCCTTTATCTTGCCACCAGTTTGTATACACCTTGTTCTTCACTGATGTTCTTTTTTATGTCATTTTTGATTGTTTATTGTACTCAAGCGTACCAATGGTATTTAATCTGACATTGCTCTTTAGTGACTAGACAGGTAAGCTTTAAATACCACGGTCATTGGGTGTGTTACTTTACAGTTATGTTATTTATGCCTGCTAGGTTGTCGGGAACACAACTCAGCTGTTCTAATCCTGTTCTCTCCCCCTAAATAGGATTGGCACAGTTCGTGCCTACTACGTGATATTTCACGAAGTGTTACGTTTTTGCGCACACTTTAGTATTTTTGAGCCACCTTCCCCAGGTGCTCTCTCTGTTCAATCTCTTCCCCACATCGCTCTACCTCCTCTCTTCCTCCCCTGCTGTGTTTTCCCCCTTTTCTGTTTCTTTCCTTATTTCTCTCTCACCTCCCCTCACCCTCCCCCCCTGTCGCTCCGTCGTGGCTCACACGGTGATCTCTCGCCCTAGGCTACAATTCTGTTCCTACAATGTCAATGGGCTTAATATTGCCACCAAAAGAGGACAAATCCTGTATCAAATGCACAAACGCCAGGTCAATGTGCTTCTTCTCCAGGAGACACATTTTCACTCTGCCTCCACCCCTTCCTGCTCCAGCAGATATTTCAACAGGTGGTTCCACAGCACTAGCCCAACCCAGAAAGCCAGGGGAGTGTCTGTGGCTTTTCATAAGACGCTCCCTATAGAGGTACTTGATCATCTCTCGGACCCACAGGGGAGGTATGTGTTTGTGAAATTCATGTTATGGGGTACCAAATTTACGGTAGCCAACATTTACCTCCCTAATATTAACCAAGTATCGGCCGCGTTACAATACTTGAGGGTTCTGTCGGGATTCATGGAGGGTAAGCTCGTACTGGGGGGAGATTTTAACACCCCTCTTGAACCACTTTTAGATTCCTCCACCTCACGATCGTGTATCTCCTTCCCCAAACTGAGGGCTCTAAAACGGGCATTTTACGATCTGCGTCTAGTGGATGTTTGGAGGGTGTTGCACCCCACGGCCCGCAACTATACCCACTTCTCCCATGTCCATCACACCTATAGTCGCATAGACTACCTAATGAGTGACCATAGCTGTCTAGACTGGTCCCCGGACTGCACCATAGACCCAATGGTCTGGTCTGACCACTCTCCTATACATATGACGTTCTCGCTCCCCTCCACTCCGAATAGGGAGTGGTCATGGCGCTTGAACGATTCGTTGCTTACGAATCCAGAATGTGTGAAAAGGGTTTCGGATACAATATCTAATTTTTTTGCGGACCACGCTTCAGATACGACATCGTTGCCCTTTCAGTGGGAGGCACCGAAGGCGGTTATACGAGGTGCCTTTATCCAAATGGGTACGCGTCTTAAAAAGGAGCGCTCAGCCGCCATTGAGGCAGCAAACCAAAAGCTTAGGAACTTAGAAACTGAACACAAGCGATCCCCGACAGTGACAACACTGGCGGACGTTTCTAAGGCGCGATCACAACTCAGAGAGCTTTATGAAGCCTCTGCACGCACATATGCAGATAAGCTCGCTTTCCATCAATATAAGTTTCGTGATAAATGTGGTAGGCCATTGGCTCGCGCCCTGCACCCAAAAGCAACTTCCACCTTTGTGCCTCATATTCGGGGGGCACAGGGAGAATTGGTCTCCTCACCCACTAAGATGGCAGAGGAATTCAGAGACTTCTACCAGTCCCTGTACAATATATCTAAGACTCACGGGACTGGTTCCCCTTCTTCCAGGGTGGAAGACCAGGTGTCATATATCTCAGAAACCGCGCTCCCCACATTAGATGATGACATCATCGCTGATCTGGAAGTCTCAATCACAGAAGAGGAGGTTGCCAAAGCCATAGCGGGTACGCCGAGTGGAAAGAGCCCGGGCCCAGACGGCTTCACTCCTAAGTTTTACAAACTTTTTGCCGCCCTCCTCACACCTTTTCTAACTAAGATGTTCAACTCTTTGTCGGAGGGCTCCTTGTTCCCCTCACAAACACTTGAGGCCCACATATCCCTCATCCCAAAGCCAGGCAAAGACCCTACTCTATGTGCAAGCTACAGGCCGATCTCTTTGATTGGGGTCGATCTGAAAGTCTTTGCTAAAATTCTAGCCAATAGAATACAACCGTTGTTGCCTGGGATAATACACTTAGACCAGGTCGGCTTTGTGAGTGGCCGTGAGGCTAGAGATAACACCCTGAAGACCCTTCTTCTAACCAACTATGCCCGGTCCCACGATATCCCACTATGCCTCTTAACAGTCGATGCCGAGAAGGCATTCGACCGAGTCGACTGGCAGTTCCTTCGATTATCCCTGCAACAAATAGGTGTGGGAACTAATATGATGGCGAGAATAATGTCCCTTTACTCCTCTCCGTATGCTAGGATTAGACTGAATGGCTCGCTTTCTCCAGCCTTTTCTGTATCCAACGGGACACGACAGGGATGCCCACTATCCCCCCTCCTGTATGTTCTCACTATGGAACATTTGGCTACTGCTCTACGTAACAATCCCTCTATCCACGGCATAACAGTCGGGCCCACACATACGAAACTCGCTCTTTTTGCAGATGATCTGCTCTTGTTCGTGACACATCCACACACATCTTTGCCCTCGGTATTGCAGGAGTTTCAGAAATTTGGAGAAGTTAGCAACTTCAAGGTTAACTACAATAAATCGGAAATCCTTAACATATCTCTGCCCACATCGGCCCTACGACGACTAGCGTCTACTTTCTCCTTCAAAACTGGTTCCCCCTCCATAAGGTATCTCGGAATTCAAATACCGGCGGATGCTTCCCAACTTTTTTCCCTGAATTTTGCCCCCCTACTCCTTAGGACCCAAGCAGATTTAACCAACTATGCGTCCAAACAGCTCTCTTGGCTGGGTAGAGTGAATGCCCTGAAAATGGACGTTCTCCCTAGGTTCTTATATTTGTTTCAGACCATCCCTATTCACATACCCAACTCGTACTTCAAGAAAATACGCCAGCTGTTTTCCAAATTTATTTGGAATGCGGCCCGTCCAAGGATACGGTATGAAACACTGTCTCTCCCAAAGGCTCGGGGGGGGGCCGGAGCCCCAATTGCCTCCCTATACCATAAAGCAGCTTTGCTTACCCGCATATTAGACTGGTTTCACCACTCTTCCACCAAACTTTGGGTCCAATTAGAAGGCCACATGAACCCAATTGAACTCTCCACTCTCCCGTGGACCTTGCCCACGGTCCGGGGGGGTTCAGGCCCTCTCAATGACCTTACCCGTCAAACGATTCGGATCTGGCACCGCATGTTGTCCAGAAGGGGCTTGTCAAACCACATGGGGCCTATGACTCCCTTCTTTGGGACACCGGCCTTTCCACCAGCTATGTCTGTAACAAGATTCGGACCATGGCGAAAGGAGGATCATAGACGACTTGCCCAGGTCCTTCGTGCAGACCCCACTTTACGGTCAGATACCCCTGCCGGTCCGACCCCCCGTCACCCCATGCAGTGGCTTCAGAGGCAACAGACTATCTCCTACATCCAGACTTTCCCTTCTATTACAGACATTCTTGCTGAACTGACGAGATTCGAGGAACTGCTCATGCAGGTGGAGCCTCCAACACATGTTGTATCTCAACTGTACTCCATTCTGCTCGATATCCACTCCCCTGACCTTCCACCGTACACGGTGGCCTGGGAGACAGATCTGCATCACCCTATCTCCCCTATTGACTGGCAAAAATGTTTCATCCTCACTCACAAATTATCCCTAGCCACTAAGACCCAGGAGAAGGGGTTTAAACTAATAACGAGATGGTACAGATGTCCATCATCTATTCATCACTTCAATCCGGAAGTGTCGGATGCCTGCTGGCGGTGTCTCGACTCCCGGGGAACCATGCTCCACATCTGGTGGGAGTGCCCTCCTGTGCGGAGGTTCTGGCAGCGAATTTTCACACTTTACTGCAAACTGATGGCGACCTCTATCCAGCCTTCACCTGAGGTGGCCCTCCTGTCTATAATCCCGGGGTCATTTAAATCCATCAGAAATGATGTATTGCGACACTTCTTGGCGGCGGCCAGAATAGTGATTCCCCGTCATTGGAGATCGACAACCATGCCTTCCCTGGGAGATTGGGCTGTTGAGGTGGACCACATTAGAGACCTGGAACGCTTGCTGGCGGAGGAAAGTGGTAAAAGTGAACAGTTCTCTCTCACATGGACTTCGTGGTCCGTGTTCCGATACTCCTCTGAGTTTGTGTCCTGGGCGGGACGTGACCTGGACGGGTCCGCCGTGGGACCGTGATGGAGTGATTGGGATTCTGATTCCTGTCCCCTACCTAATTGTCCCCTTCTATCTGCCCCTGACCCTGATTCTTTTTTACTTTTCTTTATATCTAATTACACCTCTAGGAATACAGTGAGAAAACGTACCAGGGCTTCGATCTACTTAATGCCAATAACCCAATGAGTGACCCTACGTCATATTCTCCAAACAGATTTGTGTATAATCTCATCTGATAAGTTGCATACGGAGGACCTAGGATCCCCTTTGCAGAAATACAGATAAAGGTTTCCTTACCTCATTTATTCTTGTACAGGGACTGATATTACAAAAATCCCACGGAGGTCCTCCTACACAGGTGCTCAATCCTTATATGTGTAACTTAGCCCTGCTTTGTTTTGCCATACATGATACCTGTCGATGGTGTATCCTATCACTGTTTGTAATGTTTAAGACGAAGTGTGTCTTTTTCTGTCTTTCTCTTGCATATAATATAATAAAATAAGATTGAATTAAAAGTGAAATTTTCCTTTAAATTTCGTACCTGGGGGGTGTGTATGATATGCATGTAAAGTGGCGCATGTTTCCCGTGCTTAGAACTGTCCCTGCACAAAGTGTCATTTTTGAAGGAAAAAAAGTCATTTAAAACTCACTCGCGGCTATTAATGAATTGTCAGCTTTTATCAATACATAAAAAAGTCATTGATAAAAAAAAAAAAAAAGCGTGGGGGTTCCCCCAAATTCAATTACTAGGCCCTTCAGGTCTGGAATGGATATTAAGGGGAACCCTGCCGCAAATTAAAAAAGAAAAAGGGCGTGCGGCTCCCCCTAAATATCCATACCAGGCCCTTCAGATCTGGCATGGATTTTAAGGGGAACTCCATCCCAAATTGAAAAAAAAAAATGGCGTGGAGTCCCCCCAAAAATCCATACCAGACCCTTATCCGAGCACGCAACATGGCCGGCCGCAGGGGAAGAGGGGGGGACGAGAGAGTGGCCCCCCTCCCTCCTGAACCGTACCAGGCCACATGCCCTCAACATGGGGAGGATGTCCCCATGTTGATGGGGACAAGGGCCTCATCCCCACAACCCTTGCCCGGTGGTTGTGGGGGTCTGCGGGCGGGGGGCTTATCGGAATATGGAAGACCCCTTTAACAAAGGGGACCCCCAGATCCCGGCCCCCCCCTATGTGAATTGGTAAGGGGTACATTGTACCCCTACCATTTCACAAAGAAAGTATAAAAAAATGTAAACAAAAACACACAAACACCTTGGAAAAGTCCTTTATTAAAAAATAAAAAATAACATAAAAAAAAAACATTCCAGCGATGAAATCCAGTGTCCCGCGGCGATCCGATGTCCAGCGCTGTCCGTCATTGGTTGTGCCTGGGCGGACCTGATGGGGAACTTCCTCCGCAGTGTTTTAAATGTATAGACCCGCCCCTTCTAAAGTTCCCCATCAGGTCCGCTCAGCGGACCAGATGCGAAACGCGAGAAGGGGCGGGTCTATACATGAATTACACAGTAAAGGAAGTTGCCCATCAGGTCCGCCCCCTCGTAAGGCCTGGTAATTGAATTTGGGGGAACCCCCACGCTTTTTTTTTTTTTTATCAATGACTTTTCTATGTATTGATAAAAGCCGACAATTCATTAATAGCCGCGAGTGAGTTTTAAATGACTTTTTTTCCTTCAAAAATGACACTTTGTGCAGGGACAGTTCTAAGCACGGGAAACATGTGCCACTTCACATGCATATCATACACACCCCCCAGGTACTAAATGTAAAGGAATATTTCACTTTTATTGTTTCACTTTAAGCATTATTAAAATCACTGCTCCTAAAAAAACGGCTGTTTTTAAAACTTATTTTTGCATTGATACATGTCCCCTGGGGCAGGACCCAGGTCCCCAAACACTTTTTAGGACAATAACTTGCATATAAGCCTTTATAATTAGCACTTTAGATTTCTCCCATAGACTTTTCGAATTTGCCACGAACACCCCAAATTGTTCGTTGTTTGGCGAACGGGCGAACAGGCAATGTTCGAGTCGAACATGAGTTCGACTCGAACTCGAAGCTCATCCCTACATGAAAGTAAGTTTAATAAAATAACTTAGATTACAAAATCTTCAGTTTTACTCAAATTAGTTGATGCAAAAATGAATACAACCCCACAACAAAAACTGCTACATCTAGTATTTTGTACGACCGCCATGATTTGTAAGGACAGCACCAAGTCTTCTAGGCATGGAATGAACAAGTTGGCGACATATTGCGACATCTATCTTTTTCCATTCTTCAAGAACGACCTCTTTTAGGCTACTTTCACACTGGGCTGGGGGGGGGGCGTTAGTGGTAAAGCGGTGCTTTACCGTCATTTTAGCTGCGATTTTCGGCCGCTGGCGGGGCGCTTTTAACCTTCACTAGCAGCCAAAAAAGGGTTAAAAGCGCCCGAAAAGCGCCGCTGCCAATTTCAATAGCAGGGGCATTTTAGGAGCGGTGTATTCACTGCTCCCGCAATGCCCCAAAGATGCTGCTTGCAGGAGTTTATTTCCCATCCTGCAAGCCCACCGCTCCAGTGTGAAAGCACTCGGGGTGTCACACTGGGGCTGCAGATGAGGCATTTTTTCCAGGCGCTCTACAGGCGCTATTTTTAGCCCAAAAGCTCCTGAAAAACGCCTCCGTGTGAAAGTGACCTAAGAGCTTACAGGCTGGATGGAGAATGATGCTCAAATTGTCTCTTCAGAATTCCCATAGGTGTTCAAATGGGTTCAGATCAGGAGACATACTTGGCCACAGAATCACTTTCGCCCTGTTCTTCTTCATAAATGCAACAGTGGTCTTAGATGTGTGTTTTGGATCATTGTCATGTTGAAAAAGTGAACGATGACCAAGGGCACGGAGTGATGGTGGCATCTTCTCTTTTAATTGAGAGCAGTACATCTGTGAACCCATAATACCATCAATGAAATGCAGCTCCCTGACACCAGCAGCACTCATGCAGCCCCACAGAAGGACACTGCCACCACCATGTTTCAATGTAGGCCCCATGCATTTTTCTTTGTACTCCTCACCTTCGTGACAACAAACTGTTTCAAAAAAACATTTACCGTATATACTCGAGTATAAGCCGAGTTTTTCCAGCCCTTTTTTTAGGGCTGCAAATACCCCCCTCGGCTAATACTCAAGTCAGTACCTGAATTCTTGACAGGCGTCCATTTTTTTAAAAGTCGCGGCTTCCTCCTGGCGTTCCGTTCCGTGATAGGCATTTGACACTGTGTTCCACCCATCACAGAGGTCCTCTCATCCTCGGACTCAGTTTCCCAGCAGACACTGTGTTCAGTGTTCCGCCAATCACGGACGTCCGCATGTCCGAGGATGAAAGAATGTCCGTGATTGGCGGAACACTGAACACAGTGTCTGCTGGGAAACTGAGTCCGAGGATGAGAGGACCTCCGTGATAGGCGGAACACAGTGTCAAATGCCTATCATGGAACGGAACGCCAGGAGGAAGCCGCGACTTTTAAAAAAATGGACGCCTGTCAAGAATTCAGGTACTCTGGCACAATGAGACTGCAATGGGCACAGTGAGGTATGGCACAGTGAGGTTGCAATGGGCACAGTGATGTATGGCACATGGGTATGGCACAGTTAGGTTGCAATGGGCACAATGAGGTATGGCACAGTGAGGTTGCAATGGGCACAGTGATGTATGGCACATGGGTATGGCACAGTGAGGTTGCAATGGGCACAGTGAGGTTGCAATGGGCACAGTGAGGTATGGCACAGTGAGACTGCAATGGGCACAGTGAGGTTGCAATGGGCACAGTGAGGTTGCAATGGGCACAGTGAGACTGCAATGGGCAGTGGACGACACCCATGCATGCCATTCTTCCACAGTGTACGGAGTATTGTGTCACTAGAAACAATCACCCCAGTTTGGCTTTCTACTTCTTTAGCCAACAGCAGTAAACTTGCATGACGATTTTCTTCAACCCTTCTCATCACAAGACGTTCCTGTCGAGGTGGTAACTCCTGTGGACGGCCTGGACGTCTCTGTGAGATGGTTGCATTTCCATCTTTGTTACACTTTTGTTTCACATTTGCTACAGTATTCTGACTGATAAGTAAAGCTTTGCTGAACTTCTTGTAGCCTTCACCTTTCTTGTGTAAAGAAATAATTTTCTTTCTCAGGACTGTCTTATTTTTTAATTAAAAAAATTATTTTTTCCAAAAAAAGTGCGCTTGTAAGACCGCTGCGCAGATACGGTAAAAAAGTATTGCAACGACCGCCATTTTATTCTCTAGGGTGTTAGAAATATATAATCTTTGGGGGTTCTAAGTAATTTTCTAGCAAAAAAAATATGTTTTTAATTTGTAAACACCAAATCTCAGAAAGAGGCTCGGTCCTTAAGTGGTTAAATTGTAATGCATTATTTTTCTCTGGAATTTTCAAACCCATTATATACTCCTGGAGTTATAATTATGGTATTAAGGTTTGAACATGCACTACAAACACATATTTAGCTGTTGTTATATATAACCAGTGTTCATTTTGACATCAAATTTCAATTTCGTTTTAGTCATAGAGGTTGATTTACAAAAAGCAAATATATAGTGAACTGCAAGTGCAGTTGTGCTAGATCTAAAAGGGAATCTCTGAAATTAGGGAAAGCTCAGCGGATTTCTATTATCCAATCATGTGCGAGCTAAAATGCTGTTTTTTTATTTTCCTTACATGGTTCCCTTAGATCAAGAGCAACTGCACTTGCAGTGCACAGACTATTTGCCTTTAGTAAAACAACCCCATAGTCTTTTGACTAAAATGTCATTTTAGTTTTAGTCGTATTTTAGTCATCTGAATTGTTTTAGTCATATGTTAGTCAAATAAAAAAGTGTTAATTTCATCAACGAAAATATTTTTGTCAACGAAGTTAACACTGGTTAGCACTTATGTCTTACAGAACCAGGGTCCTCAGTTTGAATCCCAACCAAGACACTATCTGCAAGAAATCGCATACTCTCCCTGTTCATTGTTGGGTTTACAATTTTTTAGGACAGCAAGACTGGCATGCCCTCATACGGAGGAAATTCTGGTGCAGCTTCCTGACATATTGCTTATGCATGCCCTAGTGGTGATGCCATTGCTATTTCCAACAGCCAGGGTTGTCGGGAAGAGGCCCTTGTCCTCATCAACATTGGGACAAGGTGCTTTGGGGTGGGGGGCGCCAAAGCACCCAGCCCCCCCCCATGTTGAGGGCATGCGGCCTGGTACAGTTCAGGAGGGGGCGCTCGCTCATCCTCACCCCCTTTCCTGACCTGCCGGGCTGTGTGCTCGGATAAGGGTCTGGTATAAATTTTGGGGGGGACCCCCATGCAGTTTTTTCGGCTTGGGGGTTCCCCTTATAATCCATACCAGACCGAAGGGCCTGGTATGCTCGTTTTTTTTATTTGGCGTGGAGTTCCCCTTCAAGATCATGAGTCGCATTCCAAAGTTGGATCAGTTAAGACGGCGATGCGACTTTGATGCGACTTCAGTGATATTTAATGGGCTTAAGTAGGATCAAAGTTGGAGCAAAGTAGTGCAGGGACTATTTTGAAGCCGGCACGACTTGAAGTCGTACTAATATTAATGGTTGTCCTTGGAAATCATGGGGAACGACTTGTCATGCGACTTTGCAGTCCCAAATCGTAGAACAAGTCGCACTAATATGAATGGTTGTTATTGGAAATCATGGGGAACGACTTGTCATGCGACTTTGCAGTCCCAAATCGTAGAACAAGTCGTACAAGTGTGAAAGGGGCCTAAAAAGGAGATCAAAGGACCAAGCTTGTCTTATCAGGGAGTATGTGAGCACCTGAACAATCCTGTCTCCAAACTAGAGGAATGCACGCATCTGAACTTTGTGTGCATTTAGTGTTGGGGTCTAAAACACGTAGACTTATAGCAGAACAGCATGCAGATAACAGGCACTGCAATAACCAAGTTTGCAACAGAGTTTTCAAGGTTGCATGCATAAAAACAGATGTTTCAATAGTCCATCAAGATTTAAAGGCTATAATTGGACACCACTCACCCTTGTTGTACCGTGACACTTCCTCCCAGAATGCTTTGAAGAGATCGGTGAGGTGTCTCTCCTTCTGTTTCACAGTAATCTTCTTTTTTAAGGTCAGCTGTTCCAAGGTTTTGGAAACGGCACCGAGCCGGCATTCACTCTCCTCCTGTATCTGGTATTTCATGGAATCCACCACCTTCGCCATATGTTCCCAGCGGATCATCTTTTCTTGTATTTCCTTTAAGTTTCAGATATGATCATTAGATTGTAAATGTGATATTTCTCAGAGGAAACATAAAAAAGATTGTATACAATGGAAACAGTCCAGCTTTTTAGAGCTTCTGTTTTCCATCCAGGTGTAGCTGTAATTTACGAGACAACCCCTCTCCTAAAGGGGCCCTGTGAAAAACAATGCCAATGTTTTTTTATCTCCACTCTTTAGGCATCCTCAAAATGTTATACATGCATTTCCTTACCGTTAGTCAAGTGACTTGTGTATAAATCTCTCCACAAAAAAAAAAGCATTTACCCACACTAGGTTTATCCATTAATGCATCACTGCAGTCACCTTTTGGTCTTCTAATCTCCATGCACAGTGTCATGTCTCCCCTCAATGACATGGCCAGCCAATGTCCAGCCAATAGAAACTGGGCCCATGCTGTTGTTAACCACTTTAAAAGTCTGTGGGTGATACTGAAGCTCAAGGCAGCAAACAAGCTATATGTTCGGGTTTTGAATCAGCACATACAGGTTTAAATCCACAGCACAGCTTAGGGCAGTGATGCCGAACCTTGGCACTCCAGATGTTTTGGAACTACATTTCCCCTGATGCTCAACGACACTCCAGAGTGCATGAGCATCATGGGAAATGTAGTTCCAAAACATCTGGGGTGCCGAGGTTCGCCATCACTGGCTTAGGGTGACCACACTCCTTCGGTTTAGCAAGCAGCGAAGGGAGCATTGTCACCTTGGGAAAGTCAAATAAAGAACTGGTAGGATCACCACACAGAAGGCAAAAGTGAAAAAATAAATAAATCCAGTGCAGGAACAAGTAGAGTGTAAACTATTATACCATTTTTGAATTTAAAGCTTACGTATGTTATAAATGCTGGCTTAGTAAGTATCACAGCCTTTTCTATTAAAGCAGAGTTCCAGCCTTTTTATGTTTGTTAACCACTTCTCTACTGTGCACGAAAACCCCCTTCCTGCCCAAGCCATTTTTCAGCTTTCAGCGCTGTCACACTTTGAATGACAATTGCGCGGTCGTGCGACGTGGCTCCCAAACTAAATTTGCGTCCTTTTTTTCCCACAAATAGAGCTTTCTTTTGGTGGTATTTGATCATCGCTGCAGTTTTTATTTTTTGCGCTATAAACAAAAGAAGAGCTTCCAGTTTGGAAAAAAAACACAATTTTTTTACTTTTTGCTATAATAAATACCCATTTTATTTTTTTTTAAATAAAATTTTCCTCAGTTTAGGCCGATACGTATTCTTCTACATATTTTTGGTAAAAAATAAAAATAAAAAAAAAATCGCAATAAGCGCGTATTGATTGGTTTGCGCAAAAGTTATAGCGTCTACAAAATAGGGGATAGATTTATAGCATTTTTTTTCTTTTTTTTATTAGTAATGGCGGCGATCTGCGATTTTTATTGTGACTGCGATATTGCGGCGGACACATTGGACACTTTTGACACATTTTTGGGACCATTCACATTTATACAGCGATCCCCGCTATAAAAATGCATTGATTAGTGTATAAATGTGACTGGCAGGGAAGGGGTTAACCACTAGGGGGCGGGAAGGGGTTAAATATGTTCCCTTAATGTGTTCTTACTGTGGGGGGAGGGGACTGACTGGGGGAGGTGACCGATGGTTGTCCCTATGTACAAGGGACACACCATTGGTCCCCTCTCCCTCACAGGACGTGGATCTCTGTGTTTACACACAGAGATCCACTTTCCTGCTCGTTTCCCGGGCAATCGCGGGTGCCCGGCGGCAATCGCGGCCGCCGGGCATGCGCATTGGGGCCTTGGGAACGCGGCGCGCGCCTCCTAGCTTATTTTAAAGGGAGGACGTCATATGACGTCCTCCCAGAACGAGAGTGTCCTCCGCCCGCCGTCAATTGACAGTGGGCGGGGGACAAGTGGCTAAAAGTCAGCAGCTACAAAAAGTGTAGCTGATGACTTTTAATAAACAGACACTTACCTGCTCCACGGTCCAGCCGCCCGAAGCATAGCTCCTCTCCCCCCCTCTCCGCCGGAACCTCCATTCACACTGTGGGCATCCAGCCGTGACAGGTTTCGGCTTCACAGTCGGGCACTCACTGCGCATGCGCGAGTCGCGCTGCGCTCTAGGAGTGGACAGGCAATCTCCTGGGACCTGTCACGTGTCCCAGGAGATCGCCTATAAGAAGGGGCCCCCTAAGGCGAGAGGAGGAGTTGCCTAGGCGGTCCCTGGGTGGAAGTAGGAAGTGGGACAGGAATTCCTACTCCTACCGAAGCCCCCACTCCCCCCCAAAAATGACATGCCAAATGTGGCATGTAAGGTGGTGAGGAGTGCTCTAAGCGGGTGGAACTCTGCTTTAAGTAAAAATCTCAAAATGTGACTAGTTTGGAATACTGGAGGACAAAGAGGTAAGCTGGCCATACAGGGTTAGGTTTTTTCGTTCAGCCAGCAGAAACAGATTCCCCCATCCACACGAAAGAGGTGAATTAAGGATTCCCTCCCAATCTAACCCTCCCCCCCCCCTTCCCGGCAGGAGATTGTATTGTGCAAACAGCACCAACTGCTGTCAGAATACAATGATCAGCGGCAGTAGACACTAATCAATGGAAAATTTTCCAACATGTCTCTTGGACAGAAATTGCTTAAAGTGGTACTAAAGCCTTAAGGTGTGCATTAAGGTGAAAAACCTTTTGCAGCTGCCCCCCACCCCCCTTTTTCTTATCTGAGCCCCATCCGATCCAGTGACGTGCAAGATAGCAGCGGCTCCTGCCGCTGTCGTCCTCCCTATTGGACAGATCAGGGGTCTCAAATGGGTGGCCCTCCAGCTGTTGCGAAACTACAAGTTCCATAAGGCATTGCACGGCTGACAGTTACAAGCATGACTCAATCAGGCAGAGGCATGATGGGACTTGTAGCTCCGCAACAGCTGGGGGGCCACCAGTTCGAGACCCCTGGGATAGATTGACAGCAGCGGGAGCCATTGGCTCCTGCTGTTGTCAATCTAAGGCTGTGAAAGAAAAGGGTTAATACCACGCTGATCCCTTAATGTGTTAAAGCAGCCAGCACAGCAAGAGTCAAATTTGTATTCAGTGGAAAAAGTTATGTGTAGCGCTAATAAATGAACAAACAAGCCTGTATTGCTACAGTGCAATCTGAAAAATAAACCAAACACTAAAAAGTGCCTGTGTGATTATTGTGTCTATCATAAACAGCGTTGAACATGTAATGACACATGATATTAAACAGAATATATAGAAAAAAAATATATAAAAAAAAAAACTTAAGGTAAAATGTCCATCCATATGTGAAAAACAAAAGTTCTTTGAGGGTTTCAAGTAAGAAAGGGAGATTGAATCTCAATACAAACAGCAGAGATCATATGAGTGAAGGAATCCACCACCAATTATGAAAAGGCTTACCAGGGCGAGTGGACTCAATAAGGCATACCCCATGAGTCAACCAAGCAGGAGGTGTAATCACACCAATGGAGGAGCTTCCACAGCACTGGTGTCGGCCACAATGGGATATGATCCCCGAGTCCTTGATGTAAATTGGTCCCGTGATGGTTAGCTGGACTCAGCAGGTAGCAGACCAGAGGCATACACTATATCCGGATGGCACTCAGATGATATATCATTGGGCCTGCATGCAACTCTGAGCTCCCTCTCACTACTGCAGCTGTTGACTTTTTAGTGTTTACTTTATTTTTCAGATTGCACTGTAGCCATACTGGTTTGTTTGTTCATTTAATAGTGCTGCACAAAACTTTTTCCAATTTAAAAGCTGTGACACGGCAGCGGAGGGCGAGTCCCGCTATTGACACAGACAGCGAGACTCAGCTTTCCGTGGGACACCTCCCAAAGAGAAGGGGCCTGGAGTGCCGATGGGGGACCCCAAAAGAAGAGGATTGAGGCTGCTCTGTTCAAAACCATTGCACAGAGCAGGCAAGTATAGACATGTCTGTTATTTATTTTTATTTTTTTAAGCAAGCCTTTATTTAAAAAAAAAATATTTTAAAAAACAAAAGTCATACATACAGTATGTAAACAATACCATGTACAAAGAAGAGTGAGGAATGCACATAGCAGCTGCAGGTAGAGCAATATTAGTTTCAACTACCCATGATCCATTCAGGACCACCGGAGAATACCAAACCACGGTTTGTAGTGATAAGAACCCAACCTAACGGGAGGAGGATCCCACATCTGCCAGCACCCCAAATGGGAACAATCTCTTTTTTTTTTCTTATTTATATATTCTTTTTGTTTTCTTCCATACAAAAAAAAAATCTATTTAAAATACATACATCTTTATACATGCATCACATTGTATGAACTTTAAAGTGCCCACTGTACCCATGTCCCTCCCTCCCCTCCCCCCTTCACCCCCATCATCTTATTTGTACTTCACACACAAATTCTGCCACTACTACAGCGAAAATCTTTTTTTCCTTCTCCTTCCTGCTTCTCTTACTTTCCAAGTGAGTTTGTCCTCTTTATCTATAAAATACAACTCTCTTTCTCTATTTGCTCTCTCTCTCTCTCTCATCGGGCTAATCTCTAGTTACTAAATTCTTCTCCTCTCTCTAGGGTGGGCACCCCATTCTACTCAGCCCGGGCTCCCACAGTGTTTTGAATTTGTTAAAATTGCCACGTCTAGTTAGAACTACTTTTTCCTTCCACACTGTCGTGTTTATTACAATAACCCATTCCGCCAATGCCGATGCTTTCTGTGATTGCCAATTTTGTGTTATCAATTTTCTGGCCTGAAACAGGTACCTTATTACCGCTACTGCGATACTCTTTTGCTCATTCCTCTCCTCTATACAACCCAATAAGCACACTCTGGCCTCCGGTTTTAGAGCAACCCCAAAGGTTGTATTTATGATGTCTAGTACCTTAACCCAGTACCTATGTAACTTCGGGCATTTCCACATCATGTGTATAAGGTCTCCTGTACTTTGACACCTAGGACATTTGTCATCTGGTTTCCTTCCAAACATATGTAATCTCTTTGGGGTGTAGTAAACTCTATGCACTAGAAATACATGGGATACTCTCTGTGACGGGGAGAGTGACACCGATGTCCCTAACTCCAATATCCGTTCCCATTGTTCAGTTGTTATAGGGCCTACATCCTCCTCCCATTTTTGTTTATTTTTTCCCACTCTCTCCCCCAATATAGGACCACCGCTAATCTGTGTATATAATTCTGAAATAAGGCCTTTAGAAATTCCTGACATAATTAACCGTTGGAGGTGGGGAATTTTGACCGGGTGCGCTTTGAATTGGGCTTGGAGGGCGTGTCTAATCTGCAGGTAAGTATAGAACAAGGAATTTGGAATGGCATACACTCTACTTAGTTCTGAAAAAGATTTCAGTGTGTTACCTACATATAATTGCCAGAAGGGGAATCTCTAACCCCTGCCTTCATCCCTATACCCACTATCAAAGATGGGCACATCACCGGGGTATGTGCAACAAAACAAAATAAGCTGAGGATTACTTAAATTCGACCTGACGTATTCAACTTTAAACTTCTTATCATTGGGAGAACTTATTAGGAGGGGATGGGAAGAAAGAAAAGGATAGAAGCTCGGAGTGAGAGGTGATAAGGGGGAGAAAAGAAGAGAAGAGCATCGCAGTAGGTGCTGAGTACCGGTATATTTTATTCTGGCGGTATGTTAGCGACAAGGGGGATGCCTACATATCGGGCCCAAGGTTCCCAGATGGTCTCAAATTTATTGGTTGTGTCTAGTAATATGCTGGATATCTTTTCCCTGAGACATTATTCAGGATATTTTCCTTTTTGCAGCCAATAGGGAAATTTTCGGTTGTTTCCAGGCTTTAGCCACTGTAAGTTTAGCTCCCAATAGTATGAAGTGTATTAGCCTACGGGTGGCAATCAGGTTAAATTATTTTTTCCAGAATGGCCATATTCTGGGGCATTCCCACCAAATGTGGGCCATCGTACCTGTGTTAAACGATCCTTTAAAACAAGACTTTAGTAACACTTTAAACAATTGTCTACTGTCAAGCGGGGGGAACCTACACACTGATTGTCCCAGGAGGGACCAGCTGAATTACAATCACTGTATAATTATCTTTAGGTAACAGTGCTCTATTTCACACTCAAAGTCTTGTATGACTGGAGGATCTGGAAGTGTCCAATGATGACACTTTTCCACTTAGACCTTGGCCTCACACACCTAACTCTCTGTACATTTCCTGATACCCTAGCCTACAAATATCCTTGCCTGTACATCACATATCCCTGGGGTGTCCCCAATGTCACTCTCGGGTGATGCTGCAGGCTTGCCCAGAATAGCACAGAGAAGCTGTTGAAGAATAGACAGTCTATTAAGATCAAATGACTCAGGGGTATCTAGACTACACATTTTGATTGTAGCACACACGCAGTTTCCAAGATACCATTAGATCACTTATGTTGTGCATGAAATTGCTTTTAAGGGAACAAGAGAGGTAATGAATGCTATTCATTGCACTGCCCTACATTATGTTCTATCAGAAAGTGGAAGTTGAAATAAAATGTAAAAAAAAAAAAACCTTTAAAAGAGAATAAGTGAAAAACCCCACAATCAGTAAGAAGCTTGCAGACAAAAAGCATTTTACTATACGAGTGTCAGGGAAACTCTCACTAGTTTACATGCCCTTTGGGTATAGAATGATATGTAATGTATAGAAGGTAAAATTACCAGGGCCAGCTCCTCCTGAGAGTCGCACAGGATGCTCTCCACTGCAATCATTTTTAATATCAGGTTCATCATAATTCTTCCAGCTTCATCGTATGAGCACTTCACCTTCTCATGAAGGAACTGATGGGTGCTCTCGATCTGCCTCCAGAAGCCTTCTAACTGTAGCAGAATACATTAGAAAAAAAAAAAGAACTTCATGATTATCAGAATTAAGCACTGACTACCAAACTTCAGTTTTGAATGGATGCACAGCTGCCATTTCTTATACAGTCATGGCCAAAAATATTCTGCATTTCTGTCAGATAATGCACCACTTCACCCAGAAAACTGTTGCAATTACAAATGTTTAGGCATTCTTATGTTTATTTCTTTTGTTTGTATTGGTATGACACAAAAAAATGAAGAAATAAAAAGCCAAATCTGACACATTCCACGTAAAACTCTAAAAATGGACTGGACAAAATGATTGGCAACCTCAATTTAATATTTGGTAGCACACAGCTTGGAAAAAAATAACTGAAATCAATTGCTTCCTGTAACCATCAATGAGTTTCTTACACCTCTTTATTGGAATTCTGGACCACTCTTCTCTCGCCAACTGCTCCAGATCTCTCAGATTGGAAGGGTTCCTTTTCCCAACTGCTGTTTTGAGATCTCTCCACAGGCGATCTATGGGATTTAGATCTGGACTCATTGCTGGCCAGTTCAGTACTCTCCAGCACTTTGTCTTAAACCATTTCTGGGTGCTTTTTTACTTGTGCTTTGGGTCATTATCCTGCTGCAAGACCCATGACCTCTGACGGAGACCCAACTTTCTGACACTGGGCCCTACATTGCACCCCAGAGTTCTTTGGTAGTATTTGAGATTTTTCATTCAGATGGTGACACAGTTGTACTCTGTACCTGAAGGTCAGCTTGAATTTGTCTGGAAGTTGATCGAGGTTCTTTATCCACCAATCTTTGATCAATTTTTCTCTTTCGTCCACGCCCAGTGAGATTAGCTACAGTGCCATGGGATGTAAACGTCTTTACAATGTTGCGCACAGTGGACACAGGAACATTAGAATCTCAGGGGATGGACTTGTAACCTTGAGATTGTCCATGCTTGTTCACAATTTGTAATCTCAAATCCTCAGACAAATCTTTGCTGCTCTTTCTCCTCTCCATGCTTTGTGTGGCACACAGAGACGCACAACAGGTTGAATAATTTTTTTCACCATTTTAACTGGTTGCCGGTGTGATTTCTATATTGTCAGCACCTGTTAATTGGTACAGGTGAGATAAATTACAAATTACAGGAGCATCGCAAACTTGGAATGCAATAATTTCTTAAAATTTTGAGAAGGTGCCAATAATTTCGTCCATTTTTGGAGTTTTGTCTGAAAGGAGTCAGATTTGGCTTTTTGTTTCTTCACTGTTTTGTGTCATACCAATACAAACAAAATAAACATGGGTGAAATGGTGCATTATCTGACAGAAATGCAGGGGTGACAATATTTTTGGCCATGACTGTATCTGTCAAAGACTGCACTAGTGAGTACAAACTAAATAGAAATTAAAACTAAACTTCAGGCAAACATTTGAATTTTTAACAGGAAATCTGATTACTTATGCCGCGTACACACGATCGGAATTTCCAGCAACAAAACCATTTTTTTTTTCCGTCGTATGCTGGCTCAAACTTGTCTTGCACACACACGGTCGCACAAATGTTGCTTGGAAACTCCTATGGTCAAGAACGCGGAGACGTACAACACTACGAGCATGCGTCAAATTGATTCCAAGCATGCGCAGCACTTTTGTGCGTCAGAAATGGCTACACACGGTCGGAATTTCCGACAAGAACTTTTGCCGTTGGAAAAATAGAGAACCTGCTCTCAATCATTTGTTGTCGGAAATTCCGACAGCAAGTGTCCGATGGAGCCTACACACGGTCGGAATTTCCGACAAAAAGCTGCAATCGAACATTTGTTGTCAGAAATTCCAACCGTGTGTACGCGGCATAAGAATTTGATTTGAATAGTTTTGTTGGTGAATTTATTACATATTTTCAACTTAAAAGGAGGAGATACATGTGGGGAATCAGCATGCATTACTAGTGCGTGGTTATCATTGATAGGAATAGCTTCCCACACATGGGCATACCAAACGTGTCTTTGCAGCAGAACACCCCACCCCGCATTATGAAGAACCCGTCAGGGTGGTGAGACAGCACCATTTACCAGCAGTAGAGTGGATGTGAGAATTTTAGTGGGGATATACAGTATAAAGTTCCTCAGAAACACAAGAAGCCATTAAGTCTATAGTGACTGTAAAAAACAAAAAGTCTTTCAGCGCTAAAAACCGGCAATAATGGAAAACATTGTTGTCATATGGAAATGTTGTTGAAAATCTGGATCCTAGTGCAGCTGGCAACTTCCGGAGAAAGGAAACAATGGAAAATAGACAACAATCCAGCACTCAATAGGACCAGTGTAAACAGAACTATTGCAAATGTTGTATTCAAAGCAAGTTCTTTTATTGGATGCACACTAAAAACTGATTTAAAATCAATATAAAACACAACTATCAATGAAGATGAGTAAATAAATGGCATCTATAGGAAATCATGATCATAGTTGAAAAGCTTCAAAACGCATGTAATACGATACCGCCATAACTCCAAAGACCAAGGGGTTAATGTCAGCAAGTGTGCTCCAGGTCTGATGTAATACAGCTGATCCGATGGTGTAATGTGCAAACCGACGAGGAGGTGGGGGGCACCGCTCCCCGCAATGCAACCAGTGGCTGGGTTGAGGAAAACCAAGCTAGTGTAGATCCAGAGATCTACACTGACCGGGTATCCACGATCAGACTGGCTGATCAGGCGAGCTAGACAGTGGTATTCCGGGAGGCGCTCTGGATGACGCGCATTGGGTCCGACAGCCGGAAGCAGGAATCGAAGCTGAGGCGAGGAGGACACAGATGCTGGGCGGTACGCAAACTCAGTGTTGCCGTGGAGACCTTGGCTTACATGTTTCACGCCCCTTCGCTTTCTCAAAGCCCAAGTGGATACCCGGTCAGTGCGGTTTAATACACACTTCTCTGGATCTACACTAGCTTGGTTTCCCTCAACCCAGCCACTGGTTGCATTGCGGGGAGCGGTGCCCCCCACCTCCTCGTCGGTTTGCACATTACACCATCGGATCAGCTGTATTACATCAGACCTGGAGCACACTTGCTGACATTAACCCCTTGGTCTTTGGAGTTATGGCGGTATCGTATTACATGTGTTTTGAAGCTTTTCAACTATGATCATGAGTTCTTATAGATTCCATTTATTTACTCATCTTCATTGACAGTTGTGTTTTATATTGATTTTAAATCAGTTTTTAGCGTGCATCCAATAAAAGAACTTGCTTTGAATACAACATTTGCATTAGTTCTGTTTACACTGGTCCTATTGAGCGCTGGATAGTTGTCTATTATAGTGACTGTAATTCTTGTTATAAAACAAAGCTTAGCTAGCACAAGGTGAAGTAACACGAGGGCTGTACCAAAAGGTACCAAAAGTAGGCATAACTTATTAATTTACATAGGTCATTCAAATTTCACATGTTGGTAGAGTATAGCCCTGTACACACGATCGGATTTCCTATGGATTCTAATCCGATGGATTTTTCCATCGGAAATCCGATGAAGCTGACTTCCATCAGTCTTGCCTACACACCATCAGTCAAAAATCCGACCGTCCCAAACGCCATGACGTAAAACACTCCGACAAGCCGAGAAAAATGAAGTTCAATGCTTCTGAGCATGCGTCGACTTGATTCTGAGCATGCATGGGATTTTTGTCCGATGGAGTTCCACACAGACGATCGGAATTTGCGATCGTTTTTTTCCCCATCGGATAAATTTAAAACATGTTCTATTTTTTCTCACCGATGGAAAAAAGACCGATGGGGCCCATACACGATCGGTTTGTCCGATGAGAAAAGTCCATCGGACTGTTTTCATTGGTAAAACCGATCGTGTGTACAGGGCTTAAGTCTTCCTCTATGGTAACTCTTCTGATTTTTAATTTTTCACTGAAGGTAAATAATGCATTCAAAGCAGAAGCAAAATACCGTCACTGAGTTCTTGACGAGGAGGGGTGCAGGCTGTCCAACATCCATTAAAGCTACAGTATGGTTACCGAGATAACATCATTGACGAGAGTCACCAATGACAAGACATTGCTCTTGTCAATGGTTTCCTCTCTATAAACATTCTGCAGCCTTCTGTGGATGTCGGACAGCCAGCACCCCTCCTTGGTCAAGAACTCAATGACGGGTTGTTGCTTCTGTTTGAACTTCGTTATTTATCTGCCATGTAAAATAAGAAGAGAAGAGGAGTTACTATAGAGGAAGAGTTACTCTATCAGCATGTGAAATTTGAACAACCTATGTAAGTTAATATTTTAATTTTTTTTTTATTCAGTTGTAGTAAATGAACTGAGTAAAGCACAAGGTATGGATGCAGATTGGAGGGAGGGGGTTACAAAAACAGGGCAAAATAATTTCTCTTCTTCGTCCACTATGGCCATTTTAATGAGCCTGGAAAAGGACATGTGGCTGCTCCTCTGTTGTGGGATTCCTCATTTTAGTGTGATGGACTTGGGCTGGAGGCCTTTAATGGCCAAGTATGAGATCTCCTCTATGGGAAAGCAGACTGGAAATGAGAGAGGATTTCCGGTAGGTTGTAGGTAAATGAATATAACAAAAAATGATGGCCACTTTTGTATTACTTTTGGTACAACCCTCGTACAAGCTGTAAACTGGTCGCTGAAAAAAGCCGGATATAGCCACTCTGTGTGCCATCATATTTAGTACAGACCTTGATGGGGGTGATTACAACCAACTTTGTACATACATTTTGAATGAGGTGGTCGGAGTATTCTCTCTCCCTTCTTTCAATGTCCTCCATAGTCTGAAATTCCGAGCCCTGTCCTCGAGTCTGCTTGCTGGAAGCCATTCTAGAGCGATATGTCTGTTCCAGCTGCTCCAGCTCCTGATGCAGAAATAAGACAACAGCTGCATGCTTACCTATATTTAATATAACTAGACAGTCAGAGCTTCTACAAAAGATGGAGAGCAGTCCTGCAATACTTCAGAAAAATTGTTTCAGGCTAAACTATTAGGTGAGCAAATTCATTTTGATTGATTTCTAAAATGTATTTAGCATCAAATACATTTTTCATGACACTAAGTTCATGCATGCAGGTATAACACTTCCAGGTATTTCTGACCGAGATCAAAGTATTCTCTCTGAAAATATTGTAATCTAGTTTTCTCCCTAGACCAGTGGTTCTCAACCTTCCAAGTGCAGTGACTCCTTGATAAAATTTCCCAAGTTGTGGGGACCCCTAACAGTAAATTTATTTTTGTAGAGTGGGTTGTCAGCACCCAAGGCAAGACAAGTAAATTTGCGCCCCTCACGGGCATTTAGCGCTCCCTGAGTCCCTTCCAATCGTACAGTATTAAAACCCCTTATGGTACATTTTAGGATGTACCACTCTTTCTCTTTGTTCTCTTTTCTTTCCCTTTTATCTCTCTATATCCTAATTTCTTGTTTTTTTCCCCATTCCTCTCTCTAGCCATCTTTCTCTTATTTTTTCACTCCTTTTTCTTTGTTCCACCCTCTCTTTTCCTCTCCCTTCCATGTATTCTCTATTTCTATTCCTTCTCTTACTCCTTGGTGGTGGGAATGGGATGAGTGGCAGTGCTGACAGGGAGATGGGATGAGTGGCAGTGCTGGAGGGAGGTGGGATGAGTGGCAATACTGGGGGGAGTTCTGATCAGCCAACTTAGGTGCTCTTGATCAAGGTCATCTGCTGATCTGAGAACTGTGGTGGGGGTATTTAATGGCAACTCTAATCACAGGTAGTGTTACTCACTGTGTCTCCGGCTTTGTGGTGTCTCATAGCAGTGACACCCATGCTGAAATCAGGAGATATGCCTAGTACACACGGCTGCTTTTTCGGTCGGATAAAAAACCGACGGTTTTCCCGACAGAACTCCTCTCAAGCCTGCCTTGCATACACACGCTGAGACAAAAGTCCGGTGAACTTTTGACTGCCAAGAACGCGGTGACGTCAAAGACTACGACGAGCCGACAAAATTAAGTTCTATGCTTACTAGCATGCGTCGAATTGTTTCCGAGCATGCACGTTTTTTTCCCCTTGGAAAAGCATACAGACGAACGGTTTGCCTGCGGAAAAAAAAGAGACCCTGCTCTCTTTTTTTGTCCGGCAGTTTTCCCGTTGGAAAAACTGCGATGGAGCATACACACGGCCGGGATTCCTGGCCAAAAGCTCTCATAGCAGTTTTCCTGTCGGAAAAAACAGTCGTGTGTACGAGGCATTATGGTCTCCTCCAGCCCCTCCCATTTCACATTCCTCACCAGTCAGCTGACCTCTAGTCTCTGCCCCCAGGCCATGCCGTGAACTGAATGGGCGGATGCGAAGAGGCTGAGTGGGCGGCAGCGGGCCCTAGAAACAGCCTAGCTGGGCGGCCACTAGTTCTAGGCACAGCTCTGCTGGGCGGTCTCAAAAAGGATGGGAGAGAGGTGACCCCTGGCAAATCATCATTTGACCCCCGAGGGGGTCCCGACCCCTAGGTTGAGAACCACTGCCCTAGAAGGATGGGCCCATCTTTGTTAAGGGACTATACAGGGTCAGCATCTACTTTCTGGACTGGGACACAATCATGTGAATCCAGATGCCTGTGCATTTCTTGGCTGTGTTCTAGAAGTCTTACGCAGAATTTTTCCCTACTGCAGCCAGTGATCTTGTTTTAAAGTTGCAGTGTTAAAGTCTCATCACTGGGAAAGAGGAGACTTAGGAAAAGCTTCCTCCTGCCTGCAGCTTACTGATCATATCATCTCAGCCTAGGCAAAGTCACTGGGTTGGTGTTCTATACAAATAAAAAAGGTAAAACCTTTTTGAAAAATTCCACTGTTGCTGTACATTTTGACATGTCAGAAATTTATTCACAGAGACTTATGCCCCGTACACACGATCCGATTATCGTATGACAGATCGTACGACTTTTTTCGCTTAATCACCGCAAGTAAAATTGAATAGGTTATTAAAGTCACAAAAATTCTCGTATGAGAAATCGGAAGCGATGTCATGTGTTGTAATGTATTTGTATTGTATTTTCGGACGACAACTGTACTGACTAAACGAAAATCGTACGATTTGTTATCGTACGACGAAAATTTTCGTGCATGTCCGATAAAATAATATTGTATGAACTGTCATGATCGGCTCTCAAAAGCTATGTACGAACGATCCGATTATCGTACGATTCTTCCTCGGACAACATTTTTCGTATGATATTCGGATCGTGTGTATGGGCCATAAGGCTACGCTCACACCTTTGCTTTTCCCTTTTCATGCATTTTTTAAAATTCTTTATTTTATTGTCACTTGACAGAAAAGTATGTACAAATGCGTTGACATCACTATTGTAACATTTTCCAATTGCTTTATAATTAAGTGACACACAAGGGTGAGTTTACTAAAAGGCAAACTGTCTTTGCAAGTGCAGTTGCTCCAGAGCTTAGTAAATGAGGTAGAGCTTCACTTGCAAAGAATACCCAATCACATGCAAGGAAAATAAAACAACGCTGCATTTTTGCTTACACATCATTGGATGATGGAAGTCAGCAGAGCTCCCCTTCATTTAGTAAGCTCTAGAGCAGGGATCTTCAAATTACGCTTCTCTAGCTGTTGCGGAACTACACGTCCCATGAGGCATTGTAAAACTGACATTCACAGACATGGCTAGGCATGATGGGAATTGTAATTCTGGAAGTGAAGGGCCAAAGTTTAGTGACCCCTGCTTTATAGCAACTACACTTCCAAAGTGAAAAAATCTATTTGCCTTAAAGTATAACTAAACCAGGACCCTGCATGCACTATATCTGGTCTCCCACAGTACACAAAACATGGAAATGCAATTATTTTAGTAAATATAAACTGCTAAATACCTTTTCTCATCAGCAGTATGTAGCAGTCTTGTGACTTCTTTCAGTGTCCGATTAAAACGTGTAAGAGGAGTTTTCATTCTCCTCTGTCCTATGAGGCTGCATGACCCCTGACTGGACAGTGCAGATTGGCCCTATGCTGATCACATGCACCCTCCCAAAAAAAAACTCTCTAGCAGTACACACCAAACTGAGCATGCGCAGAGTTGTCTCCAAGGTTCTGAACTATCAGGAGATAGATGGATTAGGGACTGTGGAAGAATGGGAGGATCAGAGGAGACAGGATCAAACAGCCTTTTTACACAGAGGATTAACCTCTTTGGTTCTAGTGAGTATAACAAGCATGATTTACTGCATATACAGACTGATTTTACTGTTGTGGGTTTAGCAACACTTTAATAAATTCACCCCACAGTGACATACTAGATTTTGAGTGAAACTATATTGTTCAAGAACAAGGGCAAACATAATACTGTTAATTATATTGATGGTCAACCTCACTAAGGATTGTGTAGAGTAGGAGTGGTCCAGATTAACTGAGATTCTGAGAAGGTCTGATAAAATAGGAAGAAGAATAGATGGATGGGGAGGGGTAGAGGTCCGCCCTATTCGTGTGTTTGATGCTCGTTTTGTGTTGATTTGTGTTTTTAATGCGTTTTCATGGTAATTTTTTATGTTGATCAAAAATTATTTTGGCTTGTTACCAGGGGCTTGAAAACACATCTATGTTGTATTATCATGCATTACTATTGACATCTATGTACTTCAAAATGTATTTGCTGACACGTGTTTAAAACGTAAATGTGTAAACGGGGCCAAAACTTATTGACAGGTCGACTTAAAGGAGAAATGAGGCAAAGCTCTTTTGGCCCTACTCCTACTGTAGATCACAGGAGTGAACTTAGATCTGCACTCCTGGATTCAGCCGGCAAAATCCGCTTTAATATTGGGTTTCACCCAGATGTCTGACCGGCAGCTGGCTCAGCCTCTCAGTGCTCCTCTAAGAGCCTGAGCCTGCCAATCTCACCCACTCCCCAGTCTGACAGAGCAGACCCAAGAACTGAGCAATCAGCGGTCCTTGCTCATTTCTTGGTGTAGAGGTAGCAGGGGATTGATGCTGCAGCCATCTAGGTATAAATATTTTTGTTTATTCTCACACTTCTCCTTTATATTAGTTTCAATCATATTGCTGCTGTTGTCTATGTGCTTGTTTAAAGGAAAAGTGCAGCCAAAGCTCATTGGGCTGTAATTCTCCTGTGGATCACAGGAGTGTAGTTCGTTCTGCACTTCTGTGACCCATTTTCAGCAGACAGTGGGCTGAAGTCCGCTGTCTGCTGACGTCACAGAGCCGGTCCAGGCTCAGGCAAGATCACGATACTGGGGTCAAGATCGGCCGACATGCAACTGGCTCAGCCTCTCAGCGAGCTACTGAGAGAGCCTGAGCCGGTGGCTCCATCTCCCTCCACAGCCGAGCGCTCCAGTGAGTGAGGAGGGGGCAGAGCAGAGAGCTGTCACTGACAGTCACCAGCTCTCTGCTCGGGGAGCTGTGAGAACCCAGCGATCTGCGTTGTTTGACCGCTCAGTTCTCAGTGTTAGAGGTGGTGGGGGGACGGATGCTGCATCCACCTATGCAAGTATGATTCCGAAAAAAAAAAAAAAACATACCCCATACTTCTCTTTTAACTATCGTACAAGCAAGATATTCAGTGGCAGATAATGGTGGGAGTGGCTGTCCAACAAAGTTCCTGAAAGTCCAGAACAATTGCACTACACACTATTCAGTATAGAAAAACACATACAATATTCAATGCGGAATAAGAAGAAAACACACAAAGTAAGACAAATCATGTATATTAGGGAATTTGTCTTTGGGTTGTTGTTAATTCATCTTGATTTAGTACGCTAGCCTGAAGCTCTCCTTTAATCAATGCTCAGCATAACATACATTCTAAAAAGGGAGAGAGGAAGATGAAGCCTTACAGTCTCCTTTGATGAAAGGATGTGCGTGTACAGGTCTCTATCAATCTTCTTCTCCAGCAGTAGGTCAGTCAGGCTGATGCGAAGAATCTGAACAAACATCTAGAACACAGAGTTATAAGGAGGAAAAAAATCAATGTTATAGTAAATGCAAGGTGTGTGAGTCACAGCAGAGCTATTTTATTATTCAACTAATGGATGTGTGGTGACCTTTACACCAATTTTTTTTTATAATTTAACCTCATTTTACACATTAAATGAAGGAGAAAGTTCAGGTAAAATATGATGGCCACATTCTGTAAAGGCAGACCCCTTATAGCATAGGGATAAACAGTACAGCGCTATAACATAAATAGTGGTGTAGAATACCGCTATATGATATGATGATAACCAAGGATCTAAATGGTTAATCGTGAACCTAGAATCAAAAATAATTCAATAAAATTCGCAACAGCATGTGTACAACAGTGATTCAAATCTCCTGTAACTTAGGCAGTCCACGCACTAAGTGCCAATAAAAGGTGAATAACTTAATGAGAATTCAATAAGTCCAAAATATACACAACGATAATGTGGGTGACTTCTGTGAATTGAGAAGGGTCCATAAACCATAAACACACTCGGTGATATTCTTCCCACAAGATGACCAGGGTAACAAGAACAACACGTTGACTGTTGAAGTCAAATGTTTAAAATAATGGATAGATGAGGTACTCTTACCGCAACAGGTGGACTCATCAGTCATACGACAGTGTATCAGATAGGCTTGAGGTCTCAGCGACCGGAATTTTAGGAACAGGATCTGTGTGGATACCATGAACTTCTGAACCGGAATCAATGGAACAGGATCTATATGGATGCCGTAACCGTCTCAAGTAGTCCTGGAGGGGATGATCCAATGGATTGGGATGCAAATGCAACACTCCTCCAGCATGCAGGCTCCAAAAGACAAAAACATGGGAACAAAAAAGGAGACAAAGAGGGAATGCTCCCAATGGTGCAGGTCAAAAAACCTTCAAGGTTTATTGAATAAAAATGTCATACAAATGGCAGACAAAAATATAAAAGTGATCACAAATTTAAAAGCAATGTGGGGTGCACACAGATCCTGTTCCTAAAATTCCGGTCGCTGAGACCTCAAGCCTATCTGACTCACTGTCGTATGCCTGATGAGTCCACCTGTTGCGGTAAGAGTACCTCATCTATCCATTATTTCAAACATTTGATTTCAACAGTCAACGTGTTGTTCTTGTTACTCTGGTCATTTTGTGGGAAGAAAATCACAGAGTGTGTGTATGGTTTATGGACCCTTCTCAATTCACAGAAGTCACCCACATTATCGCTGTGTATATTTCGGACTTATTGAATTCCCATTAAGTTATTCACCTTTATTGGCACTTAGTGTGTGGACTGCCTAAGTTACAGGAGATTTTATTCACTGTTGTACACATGCTGTTGCAAATTTTATTGAATTATTTTTGATTCTAGGTTCACGGTTAACCATTTAGATCCTTGGTTATCATCATATCATATAGCGGTATTCTACACCACTATTTATGTTATAGCGCTGCACTGTTTATCCCTAGTTCTGTTTCACTTTGTTTGTTTGAGTGCTGGCAGCCTGTATTTTCCTGGGTTCTAGCGCAGTTTTTCTTTATTTCACACCTTATAGCATAGACAGATGGATGACTGTATTCAGAAAACACCATGGTCATTAGTGACCTCACCACGTAGGTACTCTATAGCAGTGGTCATCAACCCTGTCCTCAGGGCCCACTAACAGGCCAGGTTTTATGTATTACCTTGGGGAGATGCAGACTGGAATACTGCAATCACTGAGCAGCAAATGATATCACCTGTGATGTATTTCAGGTATCTTGCAAACCTGGGCTGTTAGTTGTAATAGAATGTATAAATAACTGACTCCATTTTTAAGTGGAAATTAACTTTTCAATATGTGTTTTGACATAATTAGTTTAACTAACAGTTTGCACAGAGACACACCCTGCTAGTCATTTGTGGTGAAGCTGATTCATGTAGCAGCCTGTTGTGTCAGCAGTCATCAGCTAGTTCTTGCAGTTTTAATCATGATAAGAAAGTACGGAGTTTATATAAACTTTTAGAAACTTATGCATTAAGACATAACCCCTCCTATCTTTCTTTTGCATATAAGCCACAGTGGTACTGAATAAAGTTAGAGATCTAATGAACACACAAATCTGTTTTCCTGTGTCATTTGTCTCTCAAGGATCCGGGGGTCACTGAAATTTATCCTGCATTACCTGAAGTACACCTGAGTGGCGGTATTACCTGCTTCATTAGTGGGCCCTGAGGACAGGGTTTATGACCACTGCTCTATAGGGTCAAAAGGCAGTGCACACCTGACCATGCCCATAAGTATTTGGACACCCTTCCAAATTACTGAGACCAGGTGTTTCCAGTGAAGGACACTGTTACCTTATCAATCATTTTCAAAACTTAACCAAAACTAAACCCACTAATTTAAAGTGGAAGCAAACCCAAAGATTTAACAGTTTCAAAAAACAGTTACATTTCCGGCACACACCGGGAATATAAATGACACATTGGTTGTGCTCTCAACCAAACTGTCAAACCATCCAATGGCTGGTGTCATAACTGATCACGTGTGCAGCATCATGGCAGTTGAAGATCAAACAGAGGCCAAGATGTCAAGTTCCTTGGCTGAATACGATAGAAGGGTTTATTTCCACTTTAACAAATTCCCAAAACAGTAACATTCAAGGCATTCCATGAATAACCATCACAGTTGCTTGTGTTCCCAATCAAACTATCAAGCCATCAAATGGCTGGTATCATAACCGATCACATGTGCAACACCATCGCAATTGCAGATCAAACAGAGGTTAAGATGGCCGCTTCCTTGGCTGAAAGGATTGGAAGGTTTAGTTCTGCTTTAACCACTTGACCTCTGGAAGATATAACCCCCGCCTTTGTGACCAGGCCATTTTTTGCGATACGGCACTGCA
Source organism: Rana muscosa (assembly GCA_029206835.1). NCBI lineage: Eukaryota > Metazoa > Chordata > Amphibia > Anura > Ranidae > Rana > Rana muscosa. Next base: position 103,381,070 of record CM055116.1, on the reverse strand, counting down.
TTGCTTTAACCAACTTGTGCAGTTGTGCGACACCGTATCCAAATAAAATGTATTTCCTTTTTTTCCCCACAAATAGAGCTTTCTTTTGGTGGTATTTGATCACTGCTGTGGTTTTTATTTTTTGCGCTATAAACAAAAAAAGTATATTTTTTTACTTTCTGCTCTAAAACATATCCAATAAAAAAAATTGAAAGAAAATCTGTTTTTTTCATCAATTTAGGCCAATATGTATTCTGCCAAATGTTTTCGGTAAAAAAAAAAAAAAAAAAATCCCAATAAACGTATATTGGCTGGTTTGTGCAAAAGTTATAGCATCTACAAACTGGGATTTCTAGTAATGGCGGCGACTCAGAGTGACACTAGTACAGTGACCAATGCGAAAAAAAATGCACTGTCTCTGTACTAATGACACTGGCTGGGAAGGGGTTAACATCAGGGGCGATCAAAGGGTTAACTGTGTGCCTAGCCAGTGTTTCCTAACTGTGGGGGGAGGTGCTTTGACTAGGCTTTGCAGGAACACCATATCCATGCCTTCCCTCCTAAAAGAACAGCAATCTGCCTTGTTTACTTAAGCAGACCGCTGTTCTGCCTATGTACTGAACAATCAACGGGTGCCAGCAGACATCAAGTTCACAATACCAGCCGATTAGCTCCCGCTGTGTATAATCAGAGCAGGAGCGAGACAGCGGCGGCGCGCTTTTGTGCCTGCCACCCGGAAGAGCCGGATCGCGTATAAAAGCTATACATAGCTCCATAGTGAAGAAGATACTGAGGAGAGACACGATTATCTTTCATGCCAGTTACTTTTGTATATGAGGTGAGAGCATTTGGAGACAGGTGTAGGATTCACCATTGGTTCAATACTCCAATTTTACATCTAATATATGAAATTTAACTCCATCTGGAATACTGGAGAGATCCTTTCGGCCTTTATGTTTTTGGACATTTATTCCATCGAACACTATTATTTGCAATATTGAACTTTTTGCACGTATTTTGCCAGTTTATGCATGCACTTGCACTTTTATATTGTTTTCAGCACGAATAGCCCATTTCTTTATGGATTTTACTTTTTATTTCTGTTAATTTTGTATACTTACCAGGTCATCTGGTCACAGAGGTGTTTTATGTGTTTTGATTATATACTTTAGCACAAAATCCCCCCCCCCCCCCACTTGTTTGATTATGTTTATGTGTTAAGTGAACACAGATTGATTTTGCAGCCATTGTTTACACACCTCAGCTCCCATTCTAATACTATATATATTGTATTTGTACTGTCTGCCCCTATGTTGTAAATCGCTGCGTAAACTGTCAGCGCTATATAAATCCCATATAATAATAAATATAAAAAATATTGCGATACATTTTTTATGGGCAGGAACTTGAGTGGCCTGCACAGAGCCCTGAGCTCCTGCTGCTGTCAACCAAATCCTGTGAGGAGGGAGCAGGAAACAGGGCTAGGCTGCGTTATGCGTGTCTATGGACACACATAGCCCAGCGTGGGAGCAAGCCCACACGTCTGCTCTATGTTTATTATTTTAATTTAAAAAAACTGGGCCATTACAATTACCCGTATATACTCGAGTATAAGCCGAGTTTTTCAGCACATTTTTTTTTGCTGAAAATGCCCCCCTCGGCTTATACCCGAGTCTGTGTCCATCTTCATCTTTGTGAGCCTGATCCCGGCCAGCCGTAGGTCCCCTGGACCCCAAACTTGGCACACATGTAGCTTCCTCTACAAGTGTGCAAAGTTTGTTGTCCGGGGGACCTACGGCCAGGGAGCACCGATTTTTCAAAGCCGGGCACCCCTTCCATAGACTCCTATGTTAAACTGTAATTTCTCCTGTGATTTTGGGGATCTGGTACCAGCCGGGCCTAGGTTCTCTGGACCCCAAGCTTGGCACACATGTAGCCCCACTCTTCATCTACAAGTGTGCAAAGTTTGTTATCCAGGGGACCTACGGCCGGGGAGAACTGATTTTTCAAAGCCGGGCACCCCTTCCATAGACTCCTATGTTAAACGTCAGTCTAGTCACACAGCGCAGGAGATCAGGTAGGGAGATTGGGCACAGTGAGGCATGGACACAGTGAGGCATGGGCACAGTGACAGTGAGGCATGGTCACAGTGAGGCATGTGCATAGTGAGGCATGGACACAGTGAGGCACAGTGAGGCATGGGCACAGTGAGGCACAGTGAGGCATGGCCACAGTGAGGCATGGGCACAGTGAGGCATGCACATAGACACAGTGAGACAAAGTGAGGCACAGTGAGGCATGCAGATGGACACCCTAGGCTTATACTCGAGTCAATACGTTTTCCCATTTTGTTGTGGTAAAATTAGGTGCCTCGGCTTATATTCGTGTCGGCTTATACTCGAGTATATACGGTACATTAACCCCCTTAGCGGTAATCCCGAGTCAGGCTCTGGGTGAGTTTTTACTACCAAAAGGGGTAACCCCGAGCCAGACTCGGGCTGCATCGCAGTATCCAGGGAGAGTTACTTACCTTTGTCCCCTGGATCCTGCGATGTGTCCCCGCAGTGTGTGCGAGCCATGTCTCGCTCGATTCACACTGCCGAGTGCCGAGCTCCGTTCCCTGCGATGTTGCGGCGCACGGGGACGGAGTTCAGCGCCAAATTCAAAAAGTGAAAAACACAGTATACTGTAATCTTACAGATTACAGTACTTTATCAAATAATAACACATCCTCTTTGCCCCTAGTGGTCTGTCCAGTGTCCTGCATGCAGTTTTATATTATAAAAACTGTTCTTTCTGCCTGGAAAGCAACCAAAAAGTGTCCCTTTATGTCAAAAGTGGTTTTAGACCAGCTAGAAAACAGCGACAATAAATTAGAATCACTCGCAGAATTGAGCGATAGCGATTTGTGGGGAAATTCGTCATCAAACACTAAATCTAATGACAGTGACAATTCTGCAACTGAGCAAATTTCAGTGTTTTTCAGTGTTTTTGATTTGATTACATTATTGAATAATTTTTATTATTATTATATTATTATTTGTTATAATTATTTATAGTTAATTATATTATAATTTATGATTTTGTGTTTCAAACTTTATCATACCCGGGATGTCTACTAGACTCTTGTTTGGTCAGGTTTAAGTAAGTAATTACTAAGAATTGCAGACCTACACCTGTAGGGGGCCCGGATGGCAACCCCCCCTTTTTTTTTTTGTAAGGGGCCCGGAGGTCCCCAGGGCCCCGGATGGTAACCCTTTTTTATGTATTTTTTATAAAAAAAAAAAAATATATATATATATATATATATATATATATATATATATATATATATAAAAAAAAATTTATTTTTTTGTAAGGGGCCCAGAGGCCCCCAGAGGCCCGGAGGTCCCCAGGGCCCCGGATGGCAACCCCCCCTTTTTTTTAATAAAAATAAAATTGTATTTTTATAAAAAAAACATTTTTGGAAGGGGCCCAGAGGTCCCAGGGGCCCTGGATGGTAACCTCCTTTTTAATGTATTTTTTATTAAAAAAAATAATAATAATTTAATTTAATTTATTTTTATTTATTTTTTGTAAGGGGCCCAGAGGTCCCCAGGGCCCTGGATGGCAACCCTCTTTTCTTTTTTTTTTTTTTTTTATAAAAATACGTTTTTTTTTTATAAATTATATATATTTTTTTTGTAAGGGGCCCAGAGGTCCCCAGATGCCCGGAGGTCCCCCGCTTCTCAATTTGTGGAGGCAGCACCCCCCCCAGTTTCTCCCCTGCTCCAGGGGGCCCATGCCTGAAGCTGTGTAAGGGGCCCCAAAATTCCTGATGGCGGCCCTGCCTACAATACATAACACCAAATTTCCATGCAAAATAATTGTACCGCTTTTGGTACAAAATTCCAGACAGAATCCTACCGCCAGGGAGGTTAACAGTCAAACACATTCTTATACAAAAGTCATGAAGTACACAAGCTGGCAGAATAACTGGCGCTGTCAATGAAAATATTGCTCTTGGGGAAGAAAAAACCTGGGGTGGTGCTGGGATTTAAAAACGTATCTTATACTTGCACCCTCATCTTCCAAAATGGGTGATAAATGAAGCTACAATTGGGCATAAAATTGGCTAGCATTACTGTTTCAGATCCCTAAAAACCATCACAGGTAGCAGAGAGCGACATTTAAGGTTGGTACCCACCGTATATTGTTCTCGTCTTAGTTCAGCATCAAGAAGAGGCAAGCTTTGTAGGCACAGACTGTACAGACACAACTTAACATCACAGCTAAAAGAAACAAGAATGAGAACATCAATAACTGAACAGAGCCATCCACACTATATGGAAATGGCGGATTATTTATAGAATAATATAAGCCATAGCGTATATTTCAAGGCTTTTTGGATTCACCCAGAGTTTTAACGATTATATAAAATGTACTAGGCTGGAGATTTTACATGGAGAACATAGAGCTTACAAGACCTCCCTTGTACTGTTTTCTGAGAGGTTCCTGAGTGTTTTAAAGATCTAGTAATAAAGGTTACCAATGTAGAGGGTTGTTTTAGGGGCTGTGCAAGCCTTATGTACCTTGGTCTATGTTTAGTCCAGCCTGATCTCTCCCCCAAACATGCTGTTTTAACCACTTCAATACTGGGCACTTTCCACCCTTCCTGCCCAGGCCAATTTTCAGCTTTCAGCGCTGTCACTTTTTAAATGACAATTGCGCGGTCATGCTACACTGTACCCAAACAAAATTTTTTATCATTTTGTTCCCACAAACAGAGCTTTCTTTTGGTAGTATTTGATCACCTCTGCGTTTTTTTTGCTAAATAAAAAAAGACCGAAAATGTTGTAAATAATAGGATTTTTTGTACTCACCGTAAAATCCTTTTCTCTGTCGTCCATGGACGGACACAGCCTTCTTAAGTCTTGACAGTTGGGTTATGTTCCTGTTCATAGGAGAGGACTAGGCAGACATGTTAGGTATTTCAATACATGTTACTTTAACAGTTGAACAGCCCCGCCCAGGGGGCGGTCCCTCCAGACATAACCCTCTACCCTGCAGCATGCAGCCTCAGTTCGTAACAAGCAGTACAAACCTAAAAAGGAGGGGTGGGTGCTGTGTTCGTCCATGGACAACAGAGAAAAGGATTTTATGGTGAGTACAAAAAATCCTATTTTCTCTTTTCGTCCATGGACGGACACAGCCTTCTTAAGTCTTGACAGTTGGGACATCCCAAAGCCGTGTCAAAAACGAGGGGTGGGAACAGTAATCAAAAAAACAATTTCAACCCAAACAAGCAAAGCTCCTCAACGGAGGAGTTGCATCCTTAAACAGTCGCCTGCAAAACCTTGCGGCCGAAGGAAGCATCAGAAGATGCACTCACATCAACCTCGAAAAATTTTGGAAAAAGTGTGCACGGACGACCAAGTTGCCGCCCTGCACACCTGTGAGAGAGAGAGAGAGAGAGACGCTTGATGTCGGAAAGCCCAGGAAGCACCAATTGAATTAGTGGTTCCCCTTGACTTAAATAAAATAAAAAATTTCCTCAGGACTCTGGGCCCAAAGGTAGGCTCGTCCTTCTCCTCTGCTAGGCAGAACAAAACTGAGGCTGCATGCTGCAGGGCAGAGGGTTATGTCTGGAGGGACCGCCCCCTGAGCGGGGCTGTTCAACTCTGTTAAAGTAACATGTATTGAAATATCTAACATGTCTGCCTAGTCCTCTCCTATGAACAGGAACATAATATGTCAAGAATTAAGAAGGCTGTGTCCGTCCATGGACGAAAAGAGAAAAGTAAGTTTCTCCTTCATTGACTGGCGCTGATGTGCACTGATAAGGCGGCACTGATGAGGTGGCACCAATGAGGTGGCACTGATAGGCGACACTAATGGGCACTGAAAGACTGCACTGATGGGCATTATGGGTGGCACTGATGGGCGGGACTGATGTGCACTGATAGGTGGCACTGATGGACACTGATGGGTGGCACTGATGGGCATCACTGAGGGCACTGGAAGGTCATCCCTGGGTGGCATACCTGGTGGCCATTCATTGTGGGCATCCCTGGTGGTCCAGTGTGGGCATCTGTGGGGGGGGGAGGCTGCGCTGATAATCAATCGGCGCAGACCCCCCCCCCCTGTCAGGAGAGCTCTCCTCTACTCATGTCTGAAAGACGCGAGTGAGGAAAGGCCGATACACGGCTTTTCATGTTTACACTGTGATCAGCCGTGATTGGACAAGGCTGATCACGTGGTAAAGAGCCTCTGTCAGAGGCTCTTTACGGAGATCGGTGTTGGCGGTGCGTCAGACTGACACACCGCACTACCGATCGCCGAGCTGCGTGCCCCGACAGGCGCGCGCCGGCTGTTATCCTGAAAGAGGTTATATGACGTCCAGTCAGGATAACGGAACCACTGCCCGGCTGTCATTCTGCTATAGGCCGGGCGGAATGTGGGTTCAAAAAATGTTGCGAGTTGAGATTGCCTGTTGTAAGACACTCACCCTGAGCAGTTCACATATCTTCTTGTGACACTTGAATTCTGGAAAAATTTGTTCTTGACTCTGCCCCTCAATCCCCCTGAGTATGTTCAACCAGGTTACCATCAAATGACTAACATGGAGACTTAGAAACATTTTAATAATTTTTTTAAATCTTTTTTTCTTTTTCATTACTTTTATTTCTTTTTTAACATTTTTATTTAGCATACAGTGAACAGAGCCGCTATTCAGGGGGGTGATCAGGATTTTTATCTGTTCTTACACACTATTATTGCTTATAACTGTGAATTTTACTGTTGTAAGCAACCTTTTAAAAAAAATGAAAACTATTCAGATGGGCTGTGCTTAGCCCTGTCTGTACCATGTGATCACTGTGACCAATCACAGAGCTCATCACAATAGTACACAATGGATGATCACATGGTACCGACAGTGGGCCTGTACAGTGATCTGTCATCGACTGTGTCTGGTGGACACAGCAGGTGACAGATCTCACCAAAGCGCAGCCCATAGGGCCAGGCAGGAAGCAGTTAAAACAACGAGGGGCACCTTTGGACAGCAGCATTATCATTCTACGAAGAGGGGAGTGTTACATGCACTAGCAGATTTAGATACACTAACAAACTGAATTTGAACTCCAGCTTATACTTTATAAGCAGTTACAGCAGTTTCTTTCCTTTTGGGATAAAGGCTTTACATAAATAAATAAAAGCTAATCATTGCAAGCACCCGTCAGTGGTAAATGGGTTTTCCCAGCCTTCTAACTGCTACATCTGCAAGAAAGCTTGTTCTTTTGAAAAACAACAGACTAACTGGTCAGAGCATCAAGTGAAAATAAGGGAAAGAAAGCCTAAAATAGAAGACTAATGCAGCCATCACATCTAAGAATTGGTAAGCGGTAAGATAAAAAAAGTTTGCTTTTGAGTTTAATACCACTTTCAGGTAACCTTGTCTATGTACTTTTTATTACATGATTAGTTTATTTTCCAGGTTTGTGACTTTAGCGTTTTTTTTTTAGCCATGGCATGTTCTGTCAGGCCCCGTTCACACAGGGGCGACTCCTCAGGCGACTCGGTCGCCTGAGGAGTCGCGTCCCGGTCTGTGCTATGGAACCGTTCTAATAGGAGCGACTCAGGTCGCTCCGACTTAGAAAAAGGTTCCTGTACTACTTTTGGGGGCGACACAGGGCGACTTGCATTGACTTCTATACAGAAGTCATTATGCAAATCGCCTCGGCGGGCGTCTTAAGTCGTCTTGAGATCGCGCCGCCGAGGTCGCCCCCGAAGTCGTGCCGCCCCTGTGTGAACCGGGCCCCTTTTTATAATCCATGTTAAAGTCTAAATTGTTCAGCTTGTAAGGTCAGCTGGGATTAAATATATTGAGAACTATTTATCTTTGGACCTTCTGTATGGATATGTTTTACTAAGAACTTGGGTTACGTCTCCTCAGCTGCCAATCAGCATCAGAACCGCCCTATAAGTGTCATTCTGATTGGTGGCTGTGTGGAAGTAGTACCTCCAGCTAAGAACACCTTGATATTGTATTTTCGCCCTTTTATAATCTATAAAGAACTTGTATTTCCTGTATTTTAGGATTACCTAAAGAATATTTGTTAAAAAAAAAAAAAAAATGTGAAGAAATAAGGACGGGCAAATTACAGTACCCTATATATATATATATATATATATATATATATATATATATATATATATATATTACAGTACCCATAGCAACCACGTTTCAGTTTACTGAAGTCAAACCATTGAAATAAGAATTGGTATTGATTGCTATGGGGCATGTTTCCCTACTGATTAAAATTTATCAAATCTACATTTCTTAGTACTGAAAGGCTACAAAAAAAGCAACAATGAACTCTGACAGCTCAGAGCTACCGCTTCACTGAAAATGCGATAATTGTGAAAGCAGAATTAAATCCGCCACGTGTGACAAACCACCTGGGCAGCAACAAAGCCCATCCACCATCCATCTTCTTCACCCCCGCACTTAATGATGTCATTTATTAATTGGAGATGTTTCCCTTGCTATGTGAATGAACTATTAGACTGCAGAATCTACTACGTGAATGAATTACAAGACCGCAGTCATGACTTTATAATACTTATTAATATACAGAAGCTCTGGTTATTCTGGGGAAGAGCTCATAATCATTCACCCAACAACCAGCGCCCTGTGACATCATTGTCCTACTTTCATCAATCCTCATCAGGGACTATTACGCCCAATAAGGTTTTGGTAGCAACGGATGCAGTATTATTTACAATTTGTTAAAATAAGTTTTATATATTATTTTAGATATAAAGTACATATGAAACAATGTAAATAAAGAAAAAATGTAAATCATGACCGACTGGCTGAAAATATTGAACCATTGCATCTTTTAAGTTTAACAGGTGAGATCAGCTTAAAATAAATAGAAGGAAACCTACCAGAAAAATGGCATACCGGCACATAATGCTCTAGGCCACACTAGAGTAGGACTTAAAGTGGGAGAAAACTCCCATGCATGATTTTTACCTTTAGGTAAGCCTATAATAATAATGCCGCAGAGTCCAACCTCCAGGCTGTTTCTTCACCAGGACCCCTAATGGTGGGGATGGACTTGCAGCAAACTGGAACCAGGTCGCGACCCCCAGGTAAACCCAGCTGATAATGTGGAGACCACTCTTGTGTGCAGAGTACAGATGGCAGGAGACAGAAGAGAATCCGGAAAACAAGCTGCGGGCAGCAGGCAAGCAAAAGCAGTAGACATTGCCAGGGTCGGTGCACAGGTAGTCAGGCACAGAATACAAGTAATACAAGGCACACCGGGAGAACAGAGAAACTAGGAAGTTGCTCAGGCAACCCAGGCTGCATTAAGCATATGTATGTATGTGTATATATATATATATATACATATATATATATTATATATACTGTATATATATGAAAGCAAACTAGGAGGCAGGTCAGTTAGTGATAGGAGGAAAGGGGGTATACATTCACAGTAGAGCAGGCAACGCCCATAGGTGAACACAGAGGCCAGCAGCTCATGTGAATGGAATCACAGCAGGTCTAGCAGTACCAATGCAGCAAGGAGGTAATTTCACAAAGAGACTGCAGCCTAGATGGTGACACACTGAGACTGCTGCTTGGCACTGCTATCTTGGATGAAACGTCAGCACCTTCAGCAGACTTAACTCAGTCTCTATAGCACACGTGTCAAACAACGAATCCTGCCCGCCAGGCCATTTCATGTGGCCCTTGCATCTCTCCTGCAGCTGCAGAACCCTCATCTCTGCACCCACCTTGTCTCAGCAGAGAGGAGAACCAAACTCCTCCTACAGATCCTGTGCAGTTGCAGCACCCCCTCCCCTGGTCTCAGCAATCAGCAGCTGACTCCAGCCCTACTCTGGTCCTCCTCCAGACCCTGCACTTTCTGCTTCCAGCTCTGGCCAGAGTTTCTTCCTGGCAGCAGCACAAAGGGGTTGCACTGTTATGTCAGGGAGGGTGGGGGACTCTTGACTTCTGATGTAAGTGGGGGGGGGGGGTTGCTCCGGACATCTATTCTTACAGATACAACCAGCCCTATGGGAGCAACCATAATACTGATGTGGCCTCCAATGAAACTGAATCTGATACCCCTGCTCTATAGTATTCTCCTTTACTCCTCCTCTAGCTGCTACACATAGGAACGTGAGACAGGGAAAATGGAGAGTCTGGGTCAGCACAGACAGTATTTGGACACTCTAGATGAGGAATGGGCTGCGACATGTGAGGAGGTTGGGGGGTTTGTCTTTAAATAGTTACATTTTCTACTTCAAAGATACACTATAAGTGAATAAAAGTCATTTAGGAAAAGTAGAAACACAGTAAGTAAGCATTCAAAATACTTTATTTTTCTGCGCTTTTACCTGCAATTTTTTTAGGGTGGTCACAGGGTCTCTTTAACCAATACTGACTTGACCTCCATAGGGAACATACTGACTTGACCTCCATAGGGAACAGGGTTAATATCAAACATATGTTTCACGTGCATTGTTTGTACATAGGATTAAAGTTTGTACTGTTAATTCAGCAGTACTCTTACCTGTTACAAATGAGAACTTCCGGAAAAGCGTTGACTCGGGGAAAGGTTCTCTCGTAGAATCTATCCAGACTGGTAGAGGAATGTATTGTGGTGGATGAACTTCCATCCTCCTCCTCCCCCTGACTCAGAGATTCTGTACTGCTCCCCGCAGAGTCTTCAAACATCTGGTTAGGTAACTGGGCACGCTTAGCTTTTTCATGCAGTGATGGGTTTGATGCTCCATCAGCAAGAGGCTGGAATCAGACAGATGGAAAACAGAGAATTTTTCCCAAGCCTTCTTCAGTTAAAAAGACATGTTTACACATTGTACTGAGATAAATAGGTGATGTTGAAGATGCGATGCGTTATTTTACTTAATCTGAAACTAATATCTGTTTTGAGGGCCAGTTCACACCAGATGCAGTGCAGTGCGTTTTTTTATGCATGAAAAACGCAAGGAAAGTTGATCACATTAATGCCAATGGCATAGTTCACACCACTGCAGTCCGTTCCAGTGCGTTTCAGAAATGAAAAGAATAATTGGTCATGGTGCATTTTTTATGTACAGAACTGTACTGGACCGCAGTAAAACGCATCAAAAACACACCGGAACGTACCAAAAACGCACTGGAACGCACCTAAATGCACCAAAAACGCACTGCAATACACTTGTCCTTATTTAGGGCCAGTTCACACCAGACACAGTTCCGTGTGCTTTTTTTCTGCACAAAATGCATGCACAGTGTTTTCCATGTATTCCGTTGGCTCTAGTTCACATCATGCAGTCAGTTTCCGCACCGGAAACTGACCGGAAACTGACTGCATGGTGTGAACTAGAGCCAACAAGAGCCATTGGAATACATGGAAAACACTGTGCATGCATTTTTAGTGCAGAAAAAATGCGCACAAAACTGTACGGAACTGCGTCTGGTGTGAACTGGCTCTTAAAGGTTAAGTAAAAAGAGGGGGGAAAAAAGCACAGGACTGCATCAAAAACACACAAAAAACGCACTGGAACGCATTAAAAACGCACATGCAGAAAAGCACCTGGAACGCATCCAGACTGTGTTTCTATGGTGTGAACTGGCCCTTACTCTAATGCCGCGTACACACGATCGATTTTCTCGACGGTGAAAACACAGTCGAGAAAATCGACGGGAAAAACGAGGGAACGGCTTGGTTCCCTACACACGGCTGTTTTTCCCGACATTTTTTTTATTGGTCGAGAAAAACGACCGTGTGTAGGCTCCTCGGCAGTGTTTCCCTATGGGAAAACTGCCGCGGAAAAAAATTACGGGAATCACGACGAGAAAAATTAGAGCATGTTCTAATTTTTCTCGTCGTGATTAATGCAGTTTTTCCAGTCGGGAAAAATGACAAAAAGCCCACACACTGTCGTTGTTCTTGTTAAAAAAAAAAAATGTAATTTTTCCCGACGGGAAAAATGATTGTGTGTACGCGGCATAAAAGGTAAGATGGAGAGGAGTGCTACCATGAACAAAATATAATGCAAAAAATGGGACTTTAACTGTGCTCTACATCTCAGGAATGGACACAAATACATACATTTATGATACAAAAAAAAAAAAATCACTTCTTTATTCCATACAAAATGATTAAAAATGGATTACGATATCCATAACGGTCAATAAAATATAAGGTATGACATTACACATACCTTATGTTTCCCTTCCTAAGATGTAGAGCACCGTAATGCCGTGTACACACGATCAGAATTTCCGACAACAAAACCATGTTTTTTTTTCCCCGACGAATGTTGGCTCAAACTTGTCTTGCATACACACGGTCACACAAATGTTGCTTGAAAAATTCCGAACATCAAGAACGTGGTGACGTACAACACTACGACGAGCCGAGAAAAATTAAGTACAATGATTCCGAGCATGCGTCAAATTGATTCCGAGCATTTTTGTGCGTCGAAATTGGATACACATGATCGGAATTCCTGACAAGAACTTTTGTTGTTGGAAAAAGTTCTCAAACAAGCTCTCAAACATTTATTGTTGAAAATTCCGACAGCAAATGTGCGATAGAGCCTACACACGGTCGGAATATCCGACCAAAAGCTCACATGGAACATTTGTTGTCGTAAATTCCGATCGTGTGTACGCGGCATTAGAGTCCCATTTTTTTGCACTCTATTTTTGCTCTAGGTTATTATTCAGGGACGTGGTGCTCTGTATACTCCATGCCATAAGTGTTACCATTGCTGACTTCTTTCCAAAACTGTTATTGTCCTATTGATTGAATTGTAAGTATTATGTTTTGTGCCCAATTTTAGATTTTTTAAGATAGGGAAATTTAGTCAGGGTGAGACAGGGAAGAAAGAATGGGCTAAGAAAGGGAGAAAGAAGAGGGAAAAAATAAAGTGGACAATAAAGTTGCAAGAAGAGGGAAAGATGGCAGGATAATGTGGTAATATTTTCCTCCATGGTGTCATCTAGGTTGGAGGAGTTGAGCTCTGAAGAACAGTATATCAAGACGCACTTTGGGAAGTAGGCCTTGTTACATCTATGGAAAGGATTGGGTTTCAAGTTCTTTACACTTTTGAGAATCACTATATACAATTAAGACGGGACACATTTTTGGAAAGCCTTCTGTTGAGTCTTATGTAAACAGCACTGAGTTTCTCCATTTACATCATGACATTAATAAGTTATGCCCATTCTGCAGAGATAATGTATTGTGTGTTGAAATTTCCAATATCTTGGAATTCATTATTTAACTGCAAATAGGAAGAATGTCAGGTCTTTTTCGATAAAAACAATGAGCTCATGTGTAAGATTGGTAGAGCAACTTTGAAGAATTAGGGATGTTATCATTATACAAAGTGTAGATTGTGAAGACCCTGAACTATAATACTTTGATGGCTCAACGCTTCCATTGATGGTAGAAAAGAATCTTCTGATTTCTGACATTTAAGGGACTAAAGCCCTGTACACACGATCGGATTTCCTATGGTTTTTAAACCAATGGATTTTTCCCATCGGAAAACCGATGAAGCTGACTTCCATCAGTCTTGCATACACACCATCAGTCAAAAAACCAACCGTTCCAAACGCGGTGACGTAAAACACTCCGATGAGCCGAGAAAAATGAAGTTCTATGCTTCTGAGCATGCGTCGACTTGATTCTGAGCATGCGTGGGTTTTTTATCCGATGGAGTTCCCCACAGACGATAGTAATTTGCTATAGGTTTTTTAACCATCGGATAAATTTAAAACGTGTTCTATTTTTAAACACCGATGGAAAAAAGACCGATGGGGCCCATACACGATCGGTTTGACCGATGAAAAAAGTCCATCGGACTGTTTTCATCGGTAAAACCTATCGTGTGTACAGGGCTTTAAAGGTATAAGGATTGTAACTTGGTGAGTGCGAGACAATACCTGGTTTAAAGCTCCAGGGTTAAGAAAAAAAACCTTGCGGTGGCCCCCAGGAAGGCTTTTACGCTGGTTGGAGCACCTTAGGGAGGAGACTTTGGGGGACTGGTGATGTGACGGAACCGGATAGTGCAGGTAGGACCCACTGCAAGAGTCATTTTTTTTCTGGTGCCCTGGAGTGGGGCTTTAAAGTTAAGTTTTTGTATCTTGCAGGATATGTAGTTTGTCAGTAAGGAAAAAGCTTGTGTCCCAGTCTTTTTGGATATTGACAAGTTTCAGTTTTTTTTTCCAGGTATTGGTAAATTTGGGTAAATTGGGTATGGTAGAATTTTCCTAATAGTAAGAAATACAGGGCCACAGTCTTTCAGACACTTTCTGTTCACTATCACCCACTTCAGCATCATCTGTGATCATTACTCTGGACAAGTAGAAATCTTACCCTAAACTTTTGATTTATTGGATAAACAACTTTGGCCTTTAATGCAAATGCTTCAACGCCATTACTGGACGGCTGGCCACCTTCCTGCAAAGAGAAGAACACGGTATATATTATCTGCAGCTTGCAGAGCTTGTGATGCAGCCAGGAAAAAGGTTCCTAGGTGGAAGTATGAGCTGCACCATTATAATGACTATCTGACAACAGCACATAAATCTCAGTGCATAAAAGAATATAAATAGCAGTTATTTTTAGCGATTGCATGAAATATCCGAATGCACCAGTGGGATTGCAAGATAAATAAACCATGAAGCATTATCCAATTATTCACACAAATAAAGCCTAACAGAGCGGAACCTTATTAAGTTGACGAAAGCTGTTCCTCAATTAATTATTATGCGTCCGATTATCCTCCTTGCTAACCATTAGGGCACGATTGATGTAGCCGATGCTGTAACAAAAGTACTTTAAACACTTCTATACAATCTGGGCTGTCTGATATTAAATCTATATAGAAATAACATTGTATACTGAATTTCCAGGAAGGCAATCAGAAGAAAAATTACTCCATAATTGGAAGTATTACACATACAGTATCTCACAAAAGTGAGCACACCCCTTACCTTTTTGTAAATATTTTATTCTATCTTTTCATGTGACAACACGGAAGAAATTACACTTTGCTACAATGTAAAGTAGTGAGTGTACAGCTTGTATAACAGTGTAAGGTTGCTGTCCCCTCAAACTAACTCAACACACAGCCATTAATGTCTGAACCGCTGGCAACAAATATGAGTACACCCCTAAGTGAAAATGTCCAAATTGGGCCCAAACTGTCAATATTGTGTGGTCACCATTATTTTCCAGCACTGCCTTAACCCTCATGGGCATGGAGTTCACCAGAGATTCACAGGTTGCCACTGGAGTCCTCTTCCACTCCTCCATGATGACATCACGGAACTGGTGGATGTTGGAGACCTTGCACTCCTCCACCTTCCGTTTGAGGATGCCCCACAGATGCTCAATAGGGTTTAGGTCTGGAGACATGCTTGGCCAGTCCATCACCTTTAACCTCAGCTTATTTAGAAAAGCAGTGGTCATCTTGGAGGTGTGTTAATCCATGTCCTTAGTCTGCCTGTCTTTAGCAAACTGCGGGCTTTCTTGTGCATCATCTTTAGAAGAGGCTTCCTTCTGGGGCGACAACCATGCAGACCAATTTGATGCTGCGTGCGGCGTATAGTCTGAGAACTGACAGGCTGACACTCCACCCCTTCAACCTCTGCAGCAATGCTGGCAGCACTCATACATCTATTTCCCAAAGACAACCTTTGGATATGACGCTGAGCACGTGCACTCAACTTCTTTGGTTGACCATGGCGAGGCCTGTTCTGTGTGGAACCTGTCCTGTTAAACTGATGTATGGTCTTGGCCACCGTGCTGCAGCTCAGTTTCAGGGTCTTGCAGTGGCGGCTGGTGCTCAAATTTTTGGGGGGGGCGCAAACAAACTGAAAAAAAAAAAATCATCAATTGCCGCCACTGTGCCCATTAAACGCAGCCACTGTGCCCAAACGCCACTAGTTTGTCCCCAAATGCAGCCAGTTTCTCCCCCATAATACAGCCAGTTTGTCCCCCAATAATACAGCCAGTTTCTCCCCCAATAATACAGCCAGTTTCTCCCCCAATAATACAGCCAGTTTGTCCCCCATAATACAGCCAGTTTTGTCCCCCAAATGCAGCCAGTTTTTCCCCCAATAATACAGCCAGTTTCTCCCCCATAATACAGCCAGTTTCTCCTCCATAATACAGCCAGTTTCTCCTCCATAATACAGCCAGTTTCTCCCCATATGCAGCCAGTTTCTCCCCCATAATACAGCCAGTTTCTCCCCCATAATACAGCCAGTTTCTCCCCCATAATACAGCCAGTTTCTCCCCCATATGCAGCCAGTTTCTCCCCCAATAATACAGCCAGTTTCTCCCCCATATGCAGCCAGTTTCTCCCCCATATGCAGCCAGTTTCTCCCCCATATGCAGCCAGTTTCTCCCCCATAATACAGCCAGTTTCTCCCCCATAATACAGCCAGTTTCTCCCCCATATGCAGCCAGTTTCTCCCCCATATGCCCCATATGCAGCCAGTTTCTCCCCCATAATACAGCCAGTTTCTCCCCCATATGCAGCCCGTTTCTCCCCCATAATACAGCCAGTTTCTCCCCCATATGCAGCCAGTTTCTCCCCCATATGCAGCCAGTTTCTCCCGCATAATACAGCCAGTTTCTCCCCCATATGCAGCCAGTTTCTCCCCCATAATACAGCCAGTTTCTCCCCCATATGCAGCCAGTTTCTCCCCCATAATACAGCCAGTTTCTCCCCCATATGCAGCCAGTTTCTCCCCCATATGCAGCCAGTTTCTCCCCCATAATACAGCCAGTTTCATCCCCATATGCAGCCAGTTTCTCCCCCATATGCAGCCAGTTTCTCCCCCATATGCAGCCAGTTTCTCCCCCATATGCAGCCAGTTTCTCCCCCCCCAGCCCTGCACTTACCTTCCTCGGGTCAGCGCCGTCCTTCTTCCGTCCTCGATGTCTTCTCCCGCCCTCGATGTCACTTCAGCCAATCAGGTTACCGGTAACCAGACCCGGTGAACCTGATTGGCCAGGGAACGCACCCCAGTGCGTCCTCTCATTAGATATTTAGAAGCCGATTACAGCCCTCAGGCTGTAGTCGGGAAGCCTATCAGAGCCTGCTGGCTCTGATAGGCACTTCTAAAGGCCAACCAGACGCTGTTATTCAGATGGCCGGCGCTCAAGGGGCCAGCCATCAAAATAGTGGGCGGCAGCAAAACATAGTTTCATGCAATGCATGAACCTATGTATTGTTGTGAGTGACGGCCGGGCGCAGAAGCGAGCGGTAGCGGCGCTTCTGCGCCCACTATGGTCGCGCCGCCATTTGTGAAAAAAAAAAAAAAAAAAACTCTTAAAGGGCCCGTTTTTTAGTTTTTTTTGGTGACCACAGGAGGGGGGGCGGCGCCCGTGGGGGATATGGGGGAGAAACTGGCTGTATTATTCCCTCCCTCCCCTATGGACGGGCCGCCACTGGGATCTTGGCAATCTTATTATAGCCTAGGCCATCTTTATGTAGAGCAACAATTCTTTTTGTTCAGATCCTCAGAGAGTTCTTTGCCATGAGGTGCCATGTTGAACTTCCAGTGATCAGTATGAGAGAGTGAGAGCGATAACACCAAAGTTAACACACCTGCTCCCCATTCACACCTGTGACCTTGTAACACTAATGAGTCACATGACACCGGGGAGGGAAAATGGCTAATTAGGCCCAATTTGGACATTTTCACTTAGGGGTGTACTCAATTTTGTTGCCAGTGATATAGACATTAATGGCTCTCTATTTATGTAGAGCAGTGGTTCTCAACTTTTCTAGTGTTGTGACCCCTTGATAAAATTTCCCAAGTTGTAAAATTATTTTTGTAGAGTGGGTCATCAGCACCCAAGGCAAGACAAGTCATTTCCGGCCCTAACCCACATTTAGCGCTCCCTGAGTCCCTTCCACTCGTACAGTATTAAAACCACTTATGGTACATTTTAGGATGTACCACTCTTTCTCGTTGTTCTCCTTTCTTTCCCTTTTATTATCTCTCTCTATCCTAGTTTCTTGTTTTTTTCCCCATCCCTCTCTCTAGCCATTTTTCTTGTCCTTTCTCTTATTCTTCTCTCCCTTTTTCTTTGTTCTCCCCCGCAACTATATAATCACTGTCTCCGGCTTCACTGTGTCTCCGACTTTGTGGTGTCTCGTAGCAGTGACACCTATCCCAAAATCAGGAGATAGGGTCTCCTCCAGCCCCTCCCAGTTCACATTCCTCACCAGTCAGCGGACCTCTAGTCTCTGCCCCCAGCCATGCCGTGAATTGAATGGGCGGCTGTGAAGAGGCTGAGTGGGCAGCTGTGGGCTCCAGGAACAGCCCAGCTGGGCAGGCCACAGACTCCAGGGAAAGCCCTGTTGGGCGGCTGCAAAAAGGGTGGGAGAGCGGTGCCGGCTTCAGGAACAGCCCAGGATTTGGTGACCCCTAGCAAATCATCATTCGACCCCCGAAGGGGTCCCGACCCCCAGGTTGAGAACCACTGATGTAGGGTAACTGGTCTTCTCTTCGTCCCCTTCTGTAGTTTTTTGCAGCCTGTAGTGGGTGGAGCCTGCTGTCTCCCTCCAACAACTCTGCTCTCTGCACAGGCCATGTACAGCACAGTGATGATGTCACCAGTATATTTATAAGGTAAAAACTGGGTCTGCAAAGGCACTTGGTGCACAGAAAGTGGATTTAGACTCTTTGGGGAATGAATGATTGAACGCCCCTAGAGTACATATTTAGGCCTCATGCACACTGGATGTTATGAAAACACCAGTAGCATTGCTGCATTTTGTCTCTTTTTTCATTTGCGGTTTGCCGCGTTAGGGATTTTTAACAAGAAAACACCTCTGCTATTTTTAACTCCCACTTTCCCAAAATACTGGAGTCTCAAAAACGCTCATAAACGTCAGATAGCTACATTTTACAGCATCAGAGTGTTTTTACAGCTGAAAAACTCCTCTTTGAATGCAGTAGTTCTGGGGCTTTTTTCCAGCCTAAAAAAAGGCCCCTGCCATAAAACCGCTGATAACAGCCTATGTGTGCATGGACACATTGGATACCATGCTAGGGAGTTTACTGGCTGCAGAAAAAAAATGCCTGAAGCCAAAAACAGAAGCTGTAAAACGTCTAGTGTGCATGAGGCCTTAATGTTCAAGTGAATTCATACTTCGTGTATGACATATTCCTATTCAACACACTTTGAGAATTGTGGTTGATCTCTTTATCCATTTGCTGAGCGTCTGTTCGCAGTCAGTCCTCTCTTTATCTGATCCTTTGAAAACCTCATGGGTATTTATTCATCTTCTCTGCTCCAGGGAAGTGCTGCAATACAATACTAGTTTATGTTTGGAATACAAAGCTCTAAGCCAACTTCAGTTTGTGTCTTGTCTGTCCTTGTATTACCTTGTTGGACTTGTCTGAACCTCCATTCCTGTCCTGCAATCCTTTCAGGTCTTCACCTCTTTGTCTGGTTTGTACTTCTTTACCTTGTTCACGGTCTTGTCTTACTACTGATGCTTTGATATCTCTTGAGTTTAAGTTTCACTATTTCCTGAAATGATCAGTGTGTTTATTGACCATTACCCTAGTCAAAGGGCTATTGAATTAAAAATCATGCAGGACCGATCACTGAAATTTTCTTTGAGCAGAGGTCCGAATCTCATGTTTGTCCAATGACTCAGATCCTTCGCATCACAGCCCCCTCCTCTTATATCACAATCCTGTTCTTACATCAGTATCCTGAGTCCACCCTGCATATTACAATCACCTTTCTTTACATCGCAGTCCTCCACTTCCCAGCAGTGACCTTTGCCCCCTTCACAGTAGGGTCCTGAACCCCCTTCACATCAACAACGCCCCCAAAGCAGTGTCCTCTGCCCCCTTCACATCACCCCCCCCACCAGCATTGCCCACCTTCATCCCTCAACCGCCCCCCCACACACACAGTAGTGCATTCTGCCCCCTTCACATCACAAACCCCCCCCCCCTCCCACACACACAGTAGCGCTCTCTGCTCGTTTACATGCCCAACTCTCCCTCACAGTAGTGCATTCTGCCCTTTTCACATCATCACTCTCCCCATAGTAGTATTCTCTTCCCCTTTACATCATTCCCCACAGTAGAGCCATCTGTGCATTTACATCAAACATTCCCTGCTCCCCTTTCCTTCAGGACAAGGTCCTCTGCCCCCCTTACTCTGCTACCATACACAGGTACACAGAGCGGGAGGCAGGACAGACAGACAGACAGCAGCAAGGTAGCACTGGATGGAGGGCAGGAGCAGGAGCTGCCAGAGTTACCTTTGGATATTAACAAGCTGGCGACTGGTAACCTCCTGCCTAATCTGGAAAGTTGTCTTGGGCAGCTCCCGCCCTCCATTCAGTGCTACCGTGCTGCTGTCCGTCTGTCCTGCCTCTCGCTCTGCTGTGAGAATGACAGTGGAGAAGGTCGGGAGACAGAACTGGCTCCTAAATGGCCAGGGGTCTGGATGGGAAAGTGACTCGGTCCGGATCCATTTAGTGATGCCTGCCTCCGTACTTGGCACATCACGTTTAGTCCTGTCGTTTTTCACAGTCAATAGTTCCCCTTATTTTATTGTCTTGTTGATACTCAGGTCTCCTGTCCTGCCAGATGGGGATGACTGTGTAGCAGAGATGTGTAAATCTCTTCACTGCATGAACAGAAATACTAATTCTTTGGTATGTAGAACAGCTCCCATATACGTATTTAACCAGTGCATTTATGTGACGTTCAGCTTTAGCATAAACTTTAATCGTTTTTTTGTCAACTGTAATTCTAATTTTTTTGGCAGTAAATATTTTCTACATATAGTTACACATATTACAGATTGTCTATACATAGATACAAATATAAAAGCTTAAAGAAGAATTCCAGGTCTGGGTATTTTATACATACATTGTACTTACATTGGTCGAGCTTGGAGCAATGTAACTATTGTGACAAGTTGGGGAATTTGTAGCTCATTGGTAGCGCCAAACAGCGAGTTTACTCCACGCCAGAAATACGTTTCAGGGCTTTTTTTGCCCACTTTTATTTACAAACAAAGCAAAAAGTTCGCTATGAAGGGGGTTCTCACCATCAATGCAACAAAACATAGAATTCACCCTCGTGGCTTTGCAGGTTCATTGCTCAGGCCTCATGCCTTATTCTTCCAAACTGTCAAACGCAAAGTCCCAGTGCACGTGAACAAAACGATGTACCCTTGTCAGCTTGACGGTTTCTCCTGCAGCTCCCAGCTGCTAAATCCCCACAGGCTCGGGCCTTTGTCTGTCCTGACCTGGACAGTACAGGGTGACGTGCACCTCACAGCTCCCTTCACAAACAGACTCCCTCGGGAGGGTGGGGCCCTGAGCTTAAACTCTGGCTCCCATATGAAGCCAGCACACACCTGAGCCATTAGCGTACTTGCTTCTTACAAAATCTGGCATAAACCACCATTTTTAACAGTGGCAAAAGCTCACCCTGCCACACTTTGCATATTTTATACCTGCCCCTGGAACCTGGAAATCACTGTAGTAAATACTGCCACTCCTGTGATCTCTGCTTGCTTCCAAATCATGTGCTGAGCAGCTGGAGTAACGGTATCAACTTCAGTGATTTCCAGCTTCCAGGGGAATTGGCCAGGTATGATATATAAAATATTCACACCTGAAATTCATCTTTCACTGGACGGTTTTGGACGTTTTTACAGCAGCTGTTTTTGGCTTCAGACATTTTTTTCTACAGTCAATAAACACCCCATCATGTTATCCTCTGTGTCCATGCACACATAGGCTGTTATCAGCAGTTTTTGGCTGGGGCGTTTTTGGGCTTTAAAAAAAAAAAAAAAATAGTGTAACGTCAAAAAACACTGATAAACGCTCAAAAATGTGGCTCACCAGTGTTTTTTTACATTTTGATCCATTAAAAAAAAAATCCAAAAGCATGAGACCTTAAAGTGGATGTAAACCCACTCTCATCCTTCCTAAACTACTGCCATAGTCATAGTGCTGATCTATAAGGATATAGATGCCTCCTGCATGTATCCTTACCTGTGAAATGTCTCCTCTCTGTCTGTTATGAGACCTGAAAAACTGCAGATTCTGTGGGTGGATCTGTTGTCTGGAGCTCGGTGGGTGGAGTCGTGATGTCAGTAGACTCCCCGCCCACCTCTACACTCCCCTTGTCAACATGCATTTTCTCCTGTGTATTCCTTCTGCTATGATCACTAACATCCAGTCAAAATCCAGAAAAGTAACCACATGACTTCAGAAAAGGAATTAAAAAATAATGCCTGTATAAAGCTAGTGCACAAGATATGTAAATAACCTGTCACTCAATGCAAGGGGGCGGAACGGACAAACGTTTTTCTCGGTTTGTCCGTTTTATCTCACTAAGCAATAAAAGAGGATTGCTCAGAGCTGGATTAACTCTTTGTGGCAAGACCTGGCACAAATGATAAGAAAACTTATACTCTACATTGTGACAACAAAACAAAATAATAACAAATTCGGGTTTACATCCACTTTAAGCTTTTATATTTGTATCTACTTTATGTACAGAAAATCTGTAATATTTGTAACTACATGTAGGAAAAATGTTTATCAAATATTTATTAGCGGATGACTTTGAAAACATGCAGGGCTCATTACGCTGGGAGGTAGTAGTTTTTGGCACAGAGCCCCACACTGCTTATAAGCTTTTTGGCAGCTTCTGCAGATATCCCCAGTCTATGCTAGGGGAGTGGTGTAAGGTTGTGTCCCTTCTCCAATTCATTTAACTATTTTCAGCACAACAGATGTGAAAAAAAAAAAAAAAGAAAAAAAAAGAGCTTTGGGAAAGCACCGGAGTCCATACAAGGCTTGCCATCTGCTTTCTATACGTGATATACAGTAAATATTCATATGCAATATTTCAGATTTACCTAAATTAGAACATATAAATAAAGATATTTCTTAGATCTCAACATAAGGAGAAAATATGAATTATTGTGGATCCCTTCCTAGCCCAGTAACAGGCCTTCTCTCATTTACAGTGTGTTTTCCATGGACATTTTGGATTTTGACTGATGGTCTAGTCTAGCTTAGTGGTCCTCAAGCTTAGAGATACCAGGGCCCAGTAAATTCTTCCAAAAACCTTTGATGCCCCACTATACATTAGTTGTGATTATTGGGCAGATCACGATCAACCCCAATTTTTTTTTTTCTATCCATTTCTTTTTTTGATCCATTATATAAACTGAAGCATTTGAGAGATCCATTTATGGGCCTTTTTTTACCCACTTGACCTCCGGAAGGTTTCACCCCCTTCCTGACCAGGCCATTTTTTGCAATACGGCACTGCGTTACTTTAAAGCGGAGTTCCACCCAAAAGTGGAACTTCCATTTTAAGCACTCCTCACACCCTTACATGCCACATTTGGCATGTAATTTTTTTTTGGGGGGGGGGGAGTGGGGGCTTAGTTAGGAGTGGGACTTCCTGTCCCACTTCCTCCTTCTGACTACGGGCCGCCTAGGCGACTCCTCCTCTCCACCTAGGTGGCCCCTCTCTCTAGGAGATCTCCTAGGACACGTAACAGGTCCCAGAAGATCGCCTGTCCACTCCAAGAGCACAGCGCGACTCGCACATGCGCAGTGCGTGCCCGGCCGAAAACTGTCACGGCCGGGTGTCCAGAGTGGCAATGGAGTCGCCGGCGGAGAGGAGGGGGAGAGGAGCGACGCTCCGGGTGGCCGCATCGCTGGACCGTGGAACAGGTAAGTGCCTGTTTATTACAGGTCAGCAGCTACACTTTTTGTAGCTGCTGACTTTTAATAAACATAAAAAGCCTGGAACCCCGCTTTAACTGACAATTGCCGGTTGTGTGACACTGTACCCAAATACAATTTTTGTTCTTTTTTTCCCACAAATAGAGCTTTCTTTTGGTGGCATTTAGGCCAATATGTAATCTGCTACATATTTTCGGTTAAAAAATCCCAATAAGCGTATATTTATTGGTTTGCGCAAAAGTTATAGCGTCTACAAACTATGGGATATTTTTTGTTATTTTTTTACTAGTAATGGTGGCGATCAGCGATTTATAGCGGGACTGCGATATTGTGGCGGGCAAATCGGACACCAAACAGACACCTTTGACACTTTTTGGGGACCGGTGACACTAATACAGCGATCAGTGCTAAAAAATATGCACTGTTACTGTACTAATGACACTGGCTGGGGCGATCAAAGGGTTAACTGTGTGCCTAGCCTGTGCTTTCTCACTGTGTGGGAGGTGCTTTACAGGAACACAGGATCAAAACCTTCCCTTCTGACAGAACGGCAATCTGCCTTGTTTACTTAGGGAGTATGTGATTACAGCAGGAGTGGGTCGCTGGCGGCACGTGCGCCCCCGACCCGGAACTGTGAGATCACGTACCTGATCTGGCGCAGAGCGACCACCCTGCCGTAGCATATGTACAGTGGGTGGTCTGCAAGTGGTTACATTTTAATAATTATTTTCCAAATGGTAACATGCATAACCCCAATTGTAAACCTTCCCTACTCTCGCAATAAGAAACACAAAAAAGGTGGGGCTCTAGATACACTTTAAATCCATAATTCATTATCCTAATAAGTTATCGGTCTGGTCTGATCCAGTAAAACTGAAGAAGTAAAAAAAAAAAACACACTATTGCAGTTGTATCCCACAGCAACTGTACAAATTGTTGTTTCCCCAAAAATAAAACTGTGAAATCTGATTGGTTCCATTAGCTACAACTCCAGTTCTCTGTGTATTTTCAATTCTCTAGTTCACCTGGTGGCACTGACCAAGAAGCACTCTGAACTCTCACGAAGCTCTGCAGAATGAAGAGGGAGAAGTGTTGGTATTTTACATCTCCAGGCCGCTGCACTGGCTGTATGGGCATTGACAGCACATCACCCAAGGGAGGTAAGTACGGCAGAGATCAGAGTGGTAGGGAGGGTGTAGGTAGGTTTTTCATTTTTTCTGAAAAGCTTAACTAATACTTTAGGGCCCAGGAGAAGACATTTTTGCACAGTCACATGAATGCACACACCAACCAGAATAGATACAAATGTGCTACAAGCAATCTGGGTATCAATGAAAGAAGAGGGATCTAGTGATACAAAATAAGCCCCTCGAAGGAGATTGGGAAAGTGAGTGCATACCCCAGCTGACACCCCCTCCCCCCCCAATCTCTCAGACACCCAATGTCCCAGCAGAAGATTGCACGCTTCCCTGCCAACCTACCATTGGTGGTCACAGGAGGCGGCTATGTATTTTCAGCACACAACTCTGTGTTGATCAACAAGCTCCTCTGCCCACTCCCATCTCCAGACGGGGACTCCTGCCTGCAACTTGGGGTTCCACTGCAGTGTCAGAAGCTTGGGTATATGCCCCGAGATCCTTGTTCAGTTAAGTTTTGAAGATGAAAAATAGAAGCCGATTGGCTGCCATGCACAACTATTCCAGATTCTGGCTGCTCCAGTTTTTATGAATTCCCCATCTTGACTGACTAGTACAATTCTGTTTTTGTCTTGGTTGACTAGTACCCATTGTGTGTTTGACTTGGTTGACTAGTACCCATTGTGTGTTTGACTTGGTTGACTAATACCCATTGTGTGTTTGACTTGGTTGACTAGTACCCATTGTGTGTTTGACTTGGTTGACTAGTACCCATTGTGTGTTTGACTTGGTTGACTAATACCCATTGTGTGTTTGACTTGGTTGACTAGTACCCATTGTGTGTTTGACTTGGTTGACTAGTACACATTCTCATTTTAGTTTGAATGACCAGTACCTATTATTTTTCATCTTAGTTGAAGAGTATCCATTCTGTTTTCCTCTTTCATATTTCCCATCTAATTCTGGACTTAAAATGGGTTCAGAAACAATACCAGCAAGGATGCCTACAACACTTTTGGGGTCGTCATTCCTGGCCCCATTCATAGAAGCTTAAAAAAAAAACAATGAATTTCTGGTAAAAAAAAAAAAAAGACCCCTCCTGACAGTAGCAGCTTAGCATTTTCTACGCTTTACTTTTCCAATTAGTCTCACTTCATACCATAAGTAAGGAAAGCTATAACTGCATACAAGGTCTTATTATTACAAAGCTCATTACATTACATGTTATACAGTATATAACAGAGAGTGCAACCTACTTCATCCAGTGGCAGAAGTCTAGACGGTCTTATTCGAATCTTCTTTTTAGCTTTTGAGGGCGAATCACTGGCATCTTGTTTATGATCAGATTTCTTGTTCTCAACATTTGCATCCGAGTCCTTGACCTGCAATGATACAGCCAGACACATAAATAGCCCAGCAGTATATAGGGTATAAACAGAACACAGATGACAGGCAGGGTCATGATGACAAACAAAAATACCTAAAATTGGTATTTTCTATAATTACATAAGTTAGGTTTTGATACCCAAAGCATTAAAGAATAAGTCCACCTTAACACTAAAATCCCTGCATCTACAGACATCCACAATCTAGCACTAACCTATCTAGCCCTGTAAAGAAGAAATCAGTATACATACCTTTTTTGAAGCCGATCTGACCCGATCCCACGTTGAGCTGTGTTCCCCTCAGGGATAATGGTTCTGACAGACACTTGGTAAATCCTCAAAATGGGATACACAGGTCCTCAGACACTCTGGAACACCAGATGTGTATGGGAGGGAAAGGGCAGCACACAAAATATAATGGCTTCCATTTAAAAGTTGTAATACTGTATATAAAAGAGAAGTATTACACATACAGAGTGAAGCACTGCCACCAGTGCTAACGTAAATGCATGCGTCAAACACTTATGCCGGCATTCGGCAATGTAGCAAGATGGCTGCGGAAAAACATCACACTCAAAGCTCCCGCCCCTATGCACATTACGTCCAAGGTGGGGACTTCTTCAGTAGGAGTCACTACTGAAGAAGTCCATGCCTTGGACGTAACGTGTATAGGAGGTGGAGCCTTGGGTTTGACATCTTCACGTGGCCATCTTGCTACACAGCCAACTGCCAGCATATGTGTCTGACATGTGCATTTAAGCTAGCATTGGTGGCAGTGCTTCACTCTGTAAATGCAATATTTATCTTTTATATATTAAAACATGTACAACGGAGAGCATTAGATCTTGTGTGCTTGCTTCCCTTTCCCTCCCATATACGTCTGGTGTTCCTGAGTGTCTGAGGACCTGTGAATCCCATTTTGAGGAAAAAGGAGTGAGGATTTGCCAAGTGTCTGTCAGAACCATTATCCCTGAGGGGAACAAAGCTTGCTTTGACCTTTCTGGTAACGATGGGGTCATGGCCTTGAGGCGAGTGCTCCTCATATATGGTGGTTGAGACACGGAGCACATTAGTTTGGATAACAGTGGCACAGTGGTGATCGCACTGACTTTACAGATTGATTTTACATAATTTTGGAATGTGAATGCAATTTTTGTTGTATACTGTATACTTTTAGTATATTGGAATATTCAAGCTTTTTATAGTATAGTTTTTTTTGTATATGGTAGATTTTGATTGTGCTACACTGCCTTTTAATAATTTGAATACTTGTATGTAGAATCACACCTGCTTGTAGCAATAGAAAAAAAATGTCTGGACTCGTAGCACGTTTAGACCCCTCTCAAACAGGGTACACTCCATTTTGATCAGCGAGGGATAAGTCCGCTGCTCCCCTGCTGATCAGAGCAGAGTGGGCGGACATGGACAGAAACCGCTCTGCTCTATGGGCAGCCCAGTGTAAACGGACTCTGCTATCCATTTACACCCTCCTACCCTCTAAACAGATCCGCCTAGACAGAGATGGACAGATCCCCGTCTTTTTTTTTTAGGGGACCGGATCAGTTCAGAGGTAGGCAGATGTCAAACACGGGTCCGTTTACACCTGCCAATTAATAGGGGTGAATGGACCATCTGAATAGGTCCACCTGAAAAACAAACAAGCAGACATGATCAGACTCTTCATGTGAAAGGGGCCTTAAAGAGGTTATAAACATCCATGGGGAAGTTGTACCTATAGGTAAGCCTAGAATAAGGCTTATCTATAGGTACTGTAAATATATCTCCTAAACGTGCGCTGTTCAGAGGATATTTACTGCCATCGGCGCATGCGCGCTGAAGAAACTGCCCCCTGTGCCGTTTCTTCAGGCGAGTGTCCTGTGACCGGCGGCTCCCGTGCACATGCGCGGGAGTGACATCACACGGCTCCGGCCAGGCACAGAGCCGGAGTCCGCGGCCCCGGAAGGAAAACGGGCAAAGATGGATGCGGCCTGCAGTGGGGACAATGCAGGCTTTGTTTTCAGGTAAGGGTCACATAATGTGCTAGTGTGAGATGCATACTAGCACATTATGCCTTTACTTTGCAGGGAAGAATAAAAGAAGAAAAACCCACAAGGGTTTACTTTCTCTTTAAAAAGTGATTGTAAAGTCTTGTTTTTTTTTCTCTATAAAAATAACAAACATGTTATACTTACCTGCTCTGTTGCAGTGCATTTGCACAGAGCAGCCTTGAGCCTCTTCTTCTTGGGTCCCTCTTCTGTGTTCCTGGCCCCTCCCTCCTGTTGAGTGCCCCCACAACAAGCGGTTTGCTATAGGGGCACCCGAACCAAGCTGCAGCTCAGTTTGTCCATCTTGACATGGAGCTGCGGCTCTGCCTTGTCCCCTCTCTCCTGATTGTCTAACTGACTTTGATTGACAGCAGCGGGAGCCAATGGTGCAACTGCTGTGTCTCAGTCAATCAGGAAGGAGAGTCCTGGATGGCTGAGTCACTTGTGGACATCGCTGGATAGAGATGGGGCTCAGATAAGTAATAGGGGGGCCGAGGTGGGCTGCTGCACACAAGATTTTTTATTCTATGCATCAAGGATTCTGTGCTGGGACCAATACTATTTAATTTATTCATAAGCGACCTGGAGGATGGGGTAAACAGCTCAATCTCTGTATTTGCGTACAATACTAAGCCAAGAAGGGCAATAACTTCTCCGCAGGATGTGGAAACCCTGAAAAAGGAGCTGAACAAATGATTGGGGTGGGCAACTACATGGCAAATGATGTTTAATGTAGAAAAATGTAAAATAATGCATTTGGGTGGCAAAAATTTTAATGCAATCTACTCACCTGGAGGGGGGGGGGCCTCTGGGGGAATCTAGGATGGAAAAGGACCTGGAGGTCCTAGTAGATGACAGGCTCAGCAATGGCATGCAATGCCAAGCTGCTTCAAGCAAAGCAAACAGAATATTGGCATGCATTAAAAAGGGGGTCAACTCCAGAGATAAAACGATAATTTTCCCGCAAGACTCTGGTCCGGCCACACCTGGAGTATGCTGTCCAGTTCTGGGCACCAGTCCTCGGGAAGGATGTACTGGAAATGGAGCGAGTACAAAGAAGGGCAACAAATCTAATAAAGGGACTGGAGGATATTAGTTATAAGGAAAGGTTGCGGGCACTGAACTTATTCTCTCTGGAGAAGAGACGCTTGAGAGGGGATATGATTTCAATTTACAAATACCGTACTGGTGACCCCACAATAGGGATACAACTTCTTCATGGAAGGGAGTTTAACAAGACACGTGGTCACTAATTAAAATGAAAAGAGGTTTAACCTTAATAGCCCATTCACACAGGGGCAACTTTGGATCCGACTTCAAATCGCCCCAGGTCACCCCTAGTCGCCTCAAGTCGCGCTGCATGAGAAAATCAATGTAAGTTAATGGAGCCGTCTTAATGCACACTACTGAAGTCACTCCGACTTCATAAAAGGTTCCTGTACTACTTCAATCCGAATTCTAGGCAACTGCTAGGCGACCTGTACCCATTGATTTCAATGGAAGTCGCTCAGAAGTCGGATCCCTGTCTTAACAGGAGCAACTTTCCAGGAAGAGAACATACATTTCTCAGGCAAACATCTCCCTCCCCCCTCCCTCCCACAGAGCTGATTCTTGTTTGATTGGACACTGGAATGTCTCCTGTCCTGGAGGCAACTTGAAGTTGCCTTGTAAGTAGCTCCATGTCGCACTGTGATTCATTCTCAAGTCGTGTCCAAGTTGCCTGCCAAAGTCGCGCTGGAAGTCGTGTTGCCCCTGGGTGAATGGAGTCTAAAGTGACACTAAAGGTTCCGGTTTAAAAAAAACAAAAAAAATAAACATGTTATACTTACCTCCACTGTGCAGCTCGTTTTGCACAGAGTGGCCCTGATCCACGCTTTCTATTGTCCCTCGGTGGCTGTCTCGGCTCCTCCCCGCATCAGCTAACCCCCTTCATGGGAAGCGCTCACCCAACGGGGTTAGCTTGCGGGTGCGCTCCTGTGATACAGCCGGCAGCCATAGCCGCTGACTATATCACACAGCCCCGCCCCCCACCACGCCGCGTCATTGCATGTGATTGACAGCAGCGGCAGACAGCAGTCAATCGACGGCCAGACTCCAAAGAGAAGGACGCCGGGGGACGCGCACAGCATATTCGGGGCTCAGGTAAATAAAACGGGGGGGGCCGTCATTGCCAGTTTTTTTTTTCACTTTAATGCATAGGATGCATTAAGGTGAAAAAAAAACGAACCTTTACAACCCCTTTAAACTGCGTAGAGGGTTCTTTACTGTAAGAGCGGCAAGGATGTGGAATTCCCTTCCACAGGCGGTGGTCTCAGCGGGGGGCATCGATAGTTTCAAAAAACTATTAGATAAGCACCTGAACGACCACAACATACAGGAATATACAAGGTAATGCTGACATATAATCACACACATAGGTTGGACTTGATGGACTTGTGTCTTTTTTCAACCTCACCTACTATGTAACTATGTAAGATAAAAAAGCTTCTGACTTTACAACCTCTTTAATTCCCACTTTATTTGGCATATTCAACAAGGACAAGTGTTATCAGCAAATACCATTACTCATAATCAATTCATCCAAACATAATCTTATTGATTGCTATGGATTACAGCACTCCACATAGTGGCATTGCTCTGACTAAGCCCTATGTGCTCAAAGCATGAGATTCCAGCTGATGTGCCTGTGATCATTTCCATCAATCGCAAACAATTAATAAAAAATAAAAAAAGAAGGAGGCATTGCCGGAAATGGTCACTAAAGCAAGTTTTAATGTAGTCTAAAAAAAAAAAAAGAAGAAAATGAGTCATCATTAATAATGTTTTTTTTTCTGGATAGGGGATGTTCTTTTATATCCAAAACCTTTCAATTGCTTCTGCAGAAGCGGCCAATGATAAAATAACCAGACACTCACTACTGACATTTAAAAAAAGCCCTAATTTATCTTTTCTTCGGTACAATGCTTCCACTTGTCTTTTTATTCCCCTTTAATCTTCTCCTCCTCCATCCAGACAGCAGTCTCTTGATGTTATGCTGTCACTGTGTTCCCACATGTTGCTCCTCTAGATAATCGCTTCTATCCTGAGTATACTCTATACTACCCCTGTTACAGCACACACACCATGAGATTTTCAATTAAATTAGATAAACACAATTTAAAAAGTTTATATAAAAAAAATCCACCAAATCTATTTTCAAATGCAGTTGATAGAAGTACCTGAGAGTGTCTTTATATAAGCTTCTTGTAATCCTCTAGATAAGACTGTAGAAGAATGGCCGCTATTGTGAGTGATTCAGGCTCTGCCATATGGTGATCAGCCTCCTGGCTATGAAGTGTACTATGATTATGTAAATCACAGAACTTAATGAACAAAATCACAAATGAAACATATATTTACAACAACAGATCTGGCTGCGCTCCAGGCAAACAGCTAAATACACAATGCAGTAGAGATTTGGGAGCTATTTTAAATGCCAACGGATTTGGATTTCTGTCCATCCAGCTCTGAGATTTACACAGCCCCAACACACAGCGCCACCCTGTCTGGCAAAGCAAGAGACCCGATTCTGCGCCCCTGCAGTTAAAGTGGTTGTAAACCCCCCCCTGGTCTTTTTTTTATTTATTTTTTTATTATACAACCTGCAAAATAAAGACATAATGAGCTAGTATGCATAGCATACTAACTCATTATGAATCACTTACCTGAGATCGAAGCCCCCGAAGTGGTGCTCGGACACCTCCGTCGCCGCCGCCATCTCGCTCCCCTCTGCCTTCCGTGCATCGCTGCTCCAGCGCTGTGATTGGCCCCGGAGCGGCGATGACGTCACACGCATGCGCGCTCGGGCCGGCTAACTCCATTCAGAAATCCGGCTACTAAGCCGGCCCGCTAGTGCGAATGCGTGTGACGTCAGCGGCGTCGGTTTTAAATGCAAATATCTCCTTAACCGTGTAGTCTTAATCTAGGCTTACCTGTAGGTGTTTGTTTACAAAGTGGGTTTACAACCACTTTAATGCTCCAATTTTTTATATGCAAATAATATCTAAATTAGGGCTGTGGAAATTAACTATTAATTCCTCGATTAATCGATACATTTTTTTGATCGGTACTCACTTCTCCGCCGGCTTCCGGGTCTTCAGGGAGTTCTGTGGGAGATCCGGTGACATCACAGACACCGGCAGGGCTTGCCATGTCCATCTGAAGGGCTCCTTTGCTGTGCCTTCATATCTGCATGTCGGCGGGACCATACGATCTGCCACACGCAAGGGCTGTTACACTTCCCTCTATCACTTCCCTCTATCAACCTGGGATTCTACAGCCATCCACTGGGAGTTGTGATAGTTCCCTTCACGGGACATCTACATGCCGACGGACTGATGTTAGCCTCTTCTCATCTGGATTCAGCAGTGGTATCGTTGTACACATTTTTATACCAGTATCATACTTAGCTACATGTTTTTATGACTGCTTTTGCTACCGTTTGGTATTACTCGCACCATTTTTACAGTTTATGTAGCTACATCGATTTTATCTCCAGTGCAATATTTATTTTGTTACCTACTTTAAAATTTGTAATGCTATTCCCATCGAGCGCTGCCTTTGTGTGTTTTTTGTATCCTGCTATCCATTTTTCCAGTGGTTGGTAGCTGCACTGGGAATCGGCCTGCAAGGAGATCAGCTAAAAGTAGTTGGATCTGTATGTGCGTTATAATTAATCAAAATTAGTCGAATAATCGATTTAAAAAAAAAATATCGATTAATCGAACACAAAAATTTTAATCAGTAACAGCCCTAATCTAAATACAAGAGGCAGTGTGTTTTTACTCAAATCCTGATGTGCTTTGTCCATTTCTTCCAGATCTGTGCAGCAACCCAGTGTAAAACTTTACCTCTGTGCAGGAGCTTCCTGTAATAAAGACCTGTCACTGCTGCTCTCTCTCCTTGCACAGGGTGACTGGTCTTGTCTCCACCCCCTCCTGTAGTTTTCTGCAGGCAGCCTGTAGTGGGTGGAGCCTGCTGGGTCCCTCCCACAGCTCGCTCAGGCTATGTTTAGAACAGTGATGGTGTCACTGAAACTTTTATATGATGATATCTGGGTTTGCAAAGGCATTTGATGAACACAAAGTAGATTTAAATTATTTGTGGCTATTGAGGAATATCATTTAAATTATTTTTTTTGCCTGGAGTTCAGCTTAAAAGTGACACTAAAGGTTCCCGTTTTTTTTAAAAATAACAAACATGTCATACTTACCTCCACTGTGCAGTTAGTTTTGCACAGAGTGGCGCCGATCCTCCTGATCTGGGGTCCCACGGCGGTTCTCGCGGCTCCTCCCCGCATTAGATGACCCCCTCTGGGAAGCTCTCTCCTGAGGGGGTTACCTTGCGGGCACGCCCCTGTGTCATACACTAAGCGTCCATAGATGCAGAGTGTATGACTCGGCCCCGCCCCCCCAGTGCCCGCGTCATTGGATTTGATTGACAGCAGCGGGAGCCAATGCTGTGCTGCTAGAGTTTTCTTTTGGTGGTATTTGATCACCTCTGCGGTTTTTATTTTTTGCGCTATAAACAAAAATAGAGCGACAGTTTAGGCAGGTAAAAAAATCACAATAAGCGTTTATTGATTGGTTTGCGCAAAAGTTATAGCGTCTACAAAATAGGGGATAGTTTTATGGCATTTTTATTAATATTTTTTTTTTACTAGTAATGGCGGTGATCAGCGATTTTTATTGTGACTGCGACATTATGGCGGACACTATTGACGCCATTTTGGGACCATTGTTATTTATACTGTGATCAGTGCTATAAAAATGCACTGATTACTGTGTAAATGACACTGGCAGTGAAGGGGTTAACCAGTAGGGGGCGCTGAAGGGGTTAAGTGTGTCCTTGGGATGTGTTCTAACTGTGTGAGGCGTGGTCTACGTGTGACACGACACTGATCACCACTCCCGATTACAGCGAGCTGAAATGGGGGTGTCGTTAACATTGTATGACACTCTCCAGCAGTTCACATATGGCAGTGTGAACTGCCGTGCCAGTCGGGTGCGATGTGGGAACCCATATCGTGCCAGTGTGAACCGGGCCTCACACAGGACAAAAAAAAAACGGATTAAATACGCAGTAGTGTGAGCCTAGGATTAAAGTGTTACTAAACCCAGAACCTGCATTTACTATATCTGGCTTATATATTTTGGTAAATATAAACTGCTAAATACCTTTTCTCATCAGCAGTATATAGCAGTCTTGTAACTTCTATCAGTGTCTGGTTAAAGCTTGGAGGAGTTTTCATTCTCCTTAGGGCTAGTTTACACTTGCTTCAAAACAAGGCGTCGGACACGCTTTGTTAAAGTGGAAGTAAACCCACCGATTTAACAGTTTCAAAAAAACAGTTACATGCATGCCAGGAATGCTAACTGTCACATTGGTTGTGCTCTCCACTAAACTGTCAAACCATCCAATTGCTGGTGTCATAACTGATCACATGTGCAGCATCATGGCAGTTGAGGATGAAACAGAAGCCAAGATAGCAGCTTCCTTGGCTGAAAACGATAGGAGGGTTTACTTCCACTTTAACGCTCTCTGAACGCCAGTCAAGCTCCGGTCACTAAATAAAATGGTTAGCTTACAGTCCTGTTTATACCTGCTTTTGCTTGGTGCTTCGATGAGGCTTTGGCAGAGTTTCGATGAAGCTTTGGTGGAGCTTCGATGGGGCTTTGATGGGGCGTCAAGCGAGCTTTGCCATAAACTTCTATGGAGGCTTTGAAGACACTTTGAAGCCCCACTGAAGCTACATGGGGTATCATTTTTGAAGCGAAGTCGAAGCAAAGCAAAAACAAGGTGTAAACAGGACTGTAAGCTAATCATTTTATTTAGTGACAGGAGCTTTGACTAGCGTTCAGAGAGCTTTAACAAAGCCTGTCTGAAGCCTTGTTGAAGCCATGTTAAAGCCAAAGTGTAAATGAGCCCTTATTGTCCTATGAGGTTGCAGGACCCCTGACCCTCTGTCTGGACTGTGCTGATTGGCCCTGTGCTGATCACATGCGCCCTCCCAAGAAAAAAAAAAAAACTCTCTAGCAATACACACCAAACTGAGTATGTGAGCGTGTCCCCTAGGCTCTGTTGCAAATCGGGACACCCAAGAGGATAGTATGTAACCGGTAAAATTATATTAATGCATTAAAGGGTTTGTTCACCAATGCCAGAAGTCTGCCAAGTAAAATAGGTGAGTTGGAAGCTCTGGTGCGTGAGGAGAGCTATGATGTAATTGGTATTGCTGAAACTTGGCTTCATTCCTCACATGACTGGGCTATTCATATTCCTGGCTATGCACTCTTTCAGAAAGACAGGGTAAAAGGGAAAGGTGGAGGGGTCTGTCTCTATGTGAGAAGTGATCTCAAAGTGAGTGTGAAAGAGGACCTGGTGGATGGAGAGTGGGATGAGTCTGAAGCATTATGGGTGGAACTGCATAGAGATGTGCGTAGTTCAAAGTTAATCATTGGAGTTCGTTATAGACCACCCAATGTTAATGAGGAGGTGGAGACTCAGCTCCTTGCACAGATGGAAAGGGCTGCAAGGGCTGGGATGGTGATAATAATGGGGGATGTTAACTACCCAGAAATTGACAGTAGTAATGGAACTGCTGGGACAGTTAAAGGGCAAAAATGTATAAACCTATTGCAGGACAATTTTATGGTCCAGTTTATTGAGGCCCCAACTAGGAATGATGCTCTGTTGGACCTGGTAATCTCAAACCATGCAGAGTGTATTACTAATGTTCAGATAAAGGAACACCTGGGTAGCAGTGACCATAACATGATTTCATTTGATGTTAGTTGTAAGCAAAAATCGCATACGGGAAAGATAAAAACACTTAATTTCAAGAGAGCAAATTTTCCAAGGATGAGGGATGCTCTCCAGGACTTAGACTGGGAGGGAATATTGGCATCAATGGGCACAGAACAGAAATGGGAATTCTTCAAAAATACCGTTTGTGAACTCACTGCAAAGTATATTCCCATGGGCAATAAGTTTAACCACTTAAGCCCCGGACCATTTGGTAGCTAAAGGACCAGAGGTGAATTCAGAATTTTGCACTGCGCTGCTTTAACTGTAAATTGTGCGGACATGCAATGTTGTACCCAAACGAAATTTGCGTCCTTTTCTTCCCACAAATAGAGCTTTCTTTTAATGGTATTTGATTGCCTCTGCGATTTTTATTTTTTGCGATATAAACGGAAAAAGACCGAAAATTTTGAAAAAATATGATATTTTCTACTTTTTGTTATAAGAAAAATCGAATAAACTCAATTTTAGTCATACATTTAGGCCAAAATGTATTCAGCCACATGTTTTTAGTAAAAAAAATGTCAATAAGCGTATATTTATTGGTTTGCGCAAAAGTTATAGAGTTTACAAACTAGGGTACATTTTCTGAAATTTACACAGCTTTAAATTTATGACTGCCTATCTCATTTCTTGAGGTGCTAAAATGACAGGACAGTACAAACCCCCCCCCAAATGACCCCATTTTGGAAAGTAGACACCCCAAGGAAATTGCTGAGAGGCATGTTGAGCCCATTGAATTTTTTTTTTTGTCTTAAGTGATTGAATAATGACTAAAAAAAAAAAAAAAAAAAAAAAAATTACAAAAAGTTGTCACTAAATGATATATTGCTCACACATGCCATGGTTATATGTGGAATTGCACCCCAAAATACATTTTGCTGCTTCTCCTGAGTATGGGGATACCACATGTGTGGGACTTTTTAGGAGCCTAGCCACGTACGGGACCCCGGAAACCAAGCACCGCCTTCAGGATTTCTAAGGGCGCAAATTTTTGATTTCACTCCTCACTACATATCACAGTTTCGAAGGCCATAAAATGCCAAAATAGCACAAAACCCCCCCAAATGACCCCATTTTGGAATATAGACACCCCAAGCTATTTGCTGAGAGGCATGGCGAGTATTTTACAGCTCTCATTTGTTTTTGAAAATGAAGAAAGAAAATATATATATATATATATATATATATATATATATTTTCAATTTTCAAAACTTTGTGACAAAAAGCGAGATCTGCAAAATACTCACAATACCTCTCAGCAAATAGCTTGGGGTGTCTACTTTCCAAAATGGGGTCATTTGGGGGGGGGGGGGGGGGTTTGTGCCATCTGGGCATTCCATGGCCTCCGAAACTGTGATAGGCAGTGAGAAGTGAAATCAAAAATTTACACCCTTAGAAAGCCTGAAGGCGGTGATTGGTTTTTGGGGTCCCGTACGTGGCTAGGCTCCCAAAAAGTCTCACACATGTGGTATTCCCGTACTCAGGAGAAGCAACAGAATGTATTTTGGGGTGTAATTCCACATATGCCCATGGCATGTTTGAGCAATATATCATTTAGTGACAACTTTGTGCAAAAAAAAAAAAAATTGTCGTTTTTCCGCAACTTGTGTCAACATATAAAATATTCCATGGACTCGACATGCCTCTCAGTATATAGCTTGGGGTGTCTACTTTCCAAAATGGGGTAATTTGGGGGGGTTTTGAACTGTTCTGGCATTTTATACACAACATTAGGAAGCTTACATCCACTCTTCTAACCACTTGAAGACAAAGCCCTTTTTGACACTTTTTGTTTACATGAAAACATTTTTTTTTTTTTGCAAGAAAATTATGTTGAACCCCCAAACATTATATATATTTTTAAAGCAAAGGCCCTACAGATTAAAATGGTGGGTGTTGCATTTTTTTTCTCTACACAGTATTTGCGCAGCGATTTTTCAAACGCATTTTTTGGGTTAAAAAATACACTTTTTTTTTATTTTAATGCACTAAAACACACTATATTGCCCAAATGTTTGATGAAATAAAAAAGATGATCTTAGGCCGAGTACATAGATACCAAACACGACATGCTTTAAAATTTCGCACAAACGCGCATTGGCGACAAACTACATACATTTTTAAAAGCCTTTAAAAGCCTTTACAGGTTACCCCAATAGATTTACAGAGGAGGTCTACTGCTAAAATGACTGCCCTCGATCTGACCTTCGCGGTGATACCTCACATGCATGGTGCAATTGCTGTTTACATATGACGCCAGACCGACGCTTGCGTTCGCCATTGGGCAAGAGCAGGGCAGGACAGGGGTGCTTTTTTTTTTTTATTATTAATTTTGCTTTTTTATTTTATTTTTAAATTGTTCCTTCCAAGTATTTATTTTTTTTATCATTTTTATTGTTATCTCAGGGAATGTAAATATCCCCTATGATAGCAATAGGTAGTGACAGGTACTCTTTTTTTGAAAAAACTGGGGTCTTCTAGACCCTAGATTTTTCCTCTGCCCTCAAAGCATCTGACCACACCAAGATCGGTGTGATAAAATGCTTTCCCAATTTCCCAATGGCGCTTTTTATATCCGGGGGGGGCATTCCCTCCCACTGCTTGTAAAAGCAGTCCAGAGGCTAATTAGCCGGTAGGATTGCTTTTACATGAAAGCCGGCCGCAGGCTGAAAAGAATGATACCAAGATGATACCTAAACCCGCAGGCATCATTCTGGTATAAACATTCAAAGTCCAGCAACATACCAGTACGTTGCTGGTCCTTGTTGGACATGTATTGTAATCTTTTTATTTCATGCAGCCAGTTGGCTGAACGAAAAAAAGAGATTGATCGGTGGGTATGCCCACCATTAGAATACCGCCCTTCATCCACCCACTTCCAATGATGGGCATACACGCACCATTTATATATGCCGAAGCATGGGGCATCCTCCTGCAAAAAAGTTATGCCGCACACACATGGTCGGACTTTTCCACGGGCAAGCCTCCGTCGGAATTTCGACCGTATGTACGCTGCATTAGGAGCAAAATCGCTCCTCCGCTCCTGCTGCCCCAATGCTTCGGCATATTTGCTTTTTTTATTTAACTGTGGTGGTGAAATCACCTCCTACAGCACTGGAGTCGCAGGGATCAGGCCTGTCTCTGCGAATGCTGCAGTTATGTGTGTTTTTGTTTTCTAAGTGACAGTGATCGATCGATACTGCACTTGGGTGGCCTGGGCTGGACGGAGGGGCAAAACGCAGGTGCTAGCAGGTATCTAGGCTGATCCCGCTAACAGTGCGTTTTTGGGAACCCTAAACTGCTGGGGACGCTAGTATAGATCTGATCAGATCAGATATTGATCTGTTCAGATACTATACCACTAAGGGGGGTGTATGCTTCACGCGTGGGTGTTAGCGTTACTGGCACTAACCTGACGCTGCCTGGGGTGTGACACAGACCCTCTCTGACGCTAAAACCTAATTGATATCACCCGCCGGGCGATCAGGGGGTTAAACCTTTATTGGGTTATATACGGCGGGTGCCCTGACACTATAAAAAGCAAACTAACTAACCAGCGTCACCCGTAACACTAAGACAGCGTTTAGAAAAACGATCGCTTAGCGACAGTGGTGATAGGGGGTGAAAGGGTTACCTGGGGGGCGATCAAGGGGGTTAAACCTTTATTAGATAATATATTGGGGTACCTGACGCTATAAAAACATGCGGCGAACCTAAAAAAAATTACCGGCTACCGATCGGCATCACTGACGCTAAGACAGCGATCAGAAAAATGATCGCTTAGCGACAGTGGTGATAGGGGGTGAAAGGGTTATCTGGGGGGTGATCAGGGGGTTAAACCTTTATTAGGGGGGGTTAGGGGGCTACACTGGACCTAAAACTGAATGTACTGACACTTTTACAGTCACAATTGTCACTGATTGCAGTGATCACTAAATAAATGGTCACTGCAATCAGTGACACTGTGACTGGGGGCTGGGGGGTGATCTGGGGGTGTCTGGGGGGGCCTGGGGGGGCGATTTATGTCCCTATGTGTCCTGGTGTCAGTGTAGTGTTGTGTGCACTGACCTGATGTCTTCTCTTGTACGGCGCTCGGTATATGTGAGCGCCGCACCAGAGATGACATCACTTCCTCCTGCTTCCTCTGCCTGACACAGACAGAGGGGGCATTTCCATTCGCCGGGAGCGATCGCGAGGGGGTGGCCGGAAACGAATGGCTGCCCCCTCATCCCGGAACGCTCCCGGACACTTAGCCACCGCTCACTGTATAGGAGGGGGGTCCGATTGGACCCCCCAATTATACAAAGGCAATCACGTACACTCTACGTGATTGTGCCTGTCGGTGCCATTCTGCCGACGTATATATACAGTGAGCGGTCGTTAAGTGGTTAAAAGGCTAAAAATAAAACCTATGTGGCTCACGGCCAAAGTTAAAAAAGCTATAAAAACTACAAGAAAAGAGCTTTTAAAAGATATAAAAATGAGGGAACACTAGTGTCATTTAAGAGTTACAAAGGATATAACAGGATATGTAAAAAGAAAATCAAGGATGCAAAAATTCAAAACGAACGACAGATTGCAAAAGATAGTAGGACAAACTGAGCATGTAAGTCTGAGCATGTAGGCCCTTTACAAAATAATCTGGAGTGGGTGACTGGGGACAAAGAGAAGGCAAATTTATTAAATACTTTCTTCAGTTCTGTGTATACAAAGGAGCATGGGGGAGATCATGTCCATAATGGGGGTGGTAGTGACACAGTCCCAAATCCACAATGGCTGAAAAGTGATATGGTCCAGAAATATTTAGACAGAATAAAGGTGGATAAAGCACCTGGACCAGATGGCATCCACCCACGGATCCTAAAAGAATTGAGCTCTGTAATTTCAAAGCCATTGTATTTAATTTTTAGGGACTCTTTAATGACAGGAATAGTACCACTGGATTGGCGCAGGGCCAATGTGGTGCCTATATTTAAAAAGGGAACAAAGTCTTTACCAAGTAACTATAGACCTGTTAGTTTAACTTCTATAGTTGGGAAGATACTGGAGAGATTAATAAAAGACCACATAGATGAGTTCTTGCTGGAAGAAAACTATTTAAGCAACAGACAGCATGGATTCATGAAAGACAGAAGTTGTCAGACAAACCTGATTTCTTTTTATGAAGAGGTAAGTAAGACCTTGGACAGAGGTGTGGCGGTGGACGTGGTATACTTGGACAGAGGGGTGGCAGTGGACATGGTATACTTGGACAGAGGGGTGGCAGTGGACATGGTATACTTGGAT
Source organism: Rana muscosa (assembly GCA_029206835.1). Lineage (NCBI taxonomy): Eukaryota > Metazoa > Chordata > Amphibia > Anura > Ranidae > Rana > Rana muscosa. Next base: position 103,339,604 of record CM055116.1, on the reverse strand, counting down.
TTTGCAAAAGCGTTCGATACAGTTCCCCACACACGGCTCATGTGTAAGGTAAAGTCTACAGGATTGGAAATATCAGTTTGTAAATGGATAGAAAACTGGCTAAAAGACAGAATTCAGAGAGTCTTGGTTAATGATTCTTACTCTGAATGGTCTAAGGTTATCAGTGGTGTACACCAATGTTCAGTGCTGGGACCCTTACTTTTTAATATCTTTATAAATGATATTGGGTCTGAGATCAAAAGTAAAATTTCTGCCTTTGCAGATGACACTAAGCTATGCAGTGGAATAACGTCCTTACCGGATGTCTCCAATTTACATGCCGACCTCAATGCTCTGTCTAATTGGGCGACTATGTGGCAGATGAGGTTTAATGTTGATAAATGTAAAGTTATGCACTTGGGGGCTAAGAATATGAATGCATCATACATACTAGGGGGAGTGCAACTGGGGGGATCCGTAGTGGAGAAGGATCTGGGGGTTTTGGTGGATCATAAGCTCAATAATAGCATGCAATGCCAAGCTGCAGTTTCCAAAGCGAGCAAAGTCCTTTCTTGTATTAACCACTAGCCGCCCGCCGTACGACTATATACGGCCACAAGGTGGCTCTACAATGGGGGGGGGGCGCACGCGAGCGCCGCCGGCGGCATGCGCGCGTGCCCGGCGCGTCACTGAGATGCCGGTGCGCGTGCCTGGCGGCCGCGATGTACGCCAGGTACACGCGATCGGCCGTTAGACAAGGACGTGGATCTCTGTGTGTAAACCATTACTAGTAAAGGTGGCGATAAATAAATAATTAATAAAAATGCCATAAAACTACCCCCTATTTTGTAAACGCTATAACTTTTGCGCAAACCAATCAATAAACGCTGATTGCGATTTTTTTCACCAAAAATATGTAGAAGTATATGTATCGGCCTAAACTGAGGAAATTTTTTATTTATTTTTTAAATACGAATGCAGTCACCACATCTAATGATTGGTAAGCTGCAATATATTACAGTTTTGGTTTCGGGTTTAATATCGCTTTAACACTGGGGAAAGGGCTCTGTTACAGGCAGTGATTGCAAAAAAAAAAAAAAAAAGAAGTTTTAGAAATGTAACGCTTTAGTTATCAAGACAATCTAAGGATTGTGCAGATGAACAGGTAAAATTGTAGCATAAAATCCACATGGATGAGACGCCCACCTAAGCATAGAAGGACACATCACCGGGCCTAGCCCGCTATGGTAATTCCCTTTCACACATATTATATCTACATAAGAAGTAAGACAGCATATCATTCAGACACAATGGCCTGGCGACCCAGATCTGGACAGCTGTGTCATTAGCAAACAATAATGGAATTAGAGCGTGCAGAGTAAAAACATGCTTTGGCTAATGTAACACGGTCAGTTCATAAGTAAAATCTATCTGGGATCGCCAGCCACTGCTCCAGAGGGATGACTACAATTGTTACCAAGGTAATGGTGTTTGTGAAAGAATGATGATAGCCGGCATTTTACTGTCCCCTCAGCTCAGGAAGATGACAGGAGGACACCTGAGGAAGCCATTCCCCTGTTCGCTACGCTGCACTATTAGTTCACTGCTGTTTTACAAGTACATTTCTCGTATTCTGCTCTTCAAAGTGAGCAGACCCCAGTTATATTCTATGTGATGCTGCAGGTTTCATAGGTCCCCATGGCAATATAAACTGTGACATTCTGATTGATCGTCATCACTGAATCTTTTTGAGCTTCACACTGAGCCGCCTATATACTGTAACACAGATACAGGCAGCAATGTGCGATCACTGGCAAATAAAGTAAACAGAACTGCAGCTTGGTGTGAAAAGGGTATAATACAGGCAATCATGAAAATGTATGTTAAAATGATTCAAGGAATATACAGTATTTACTAAATGGTCCTGAATCCACTCATAGATACATAGTTGGTAAGTTGAGGTGGCATAACAACACCAGTCCATCCAGTTCAACTTGTGTGGGTGTGGGCTCATGTAAAAAAATCACATCTCTGTATAATGTGTTCGCTAAAATGTCCATCTAGGAGTTTTTTTTTAAACTATCAACACTTCCTGCTAACACCACCGATTGTGGAAGTGAGTTCCACATCCTTAGCCCTGATAGTGAAAAAACCCCTACACAGTTAAACCGCTTCTCCTCCAATCTCATTGTGTGACCACGTGCCTTTTTTTTTTTTTTTTATTATTTTTTATTGAATTTTCTAACACATACAACACATACAGCTTAAGCACCTACAGTCATAGAAAAAGAACATGTACAGATGAGAATACAATTTGCAATGTGAACCCAGCGATATAATGCACAGTCATGAAAGGGTACAGCAGCACCGCCCAAATAAAATCTAGGAGGGCATCCAGTATGTTAAGACCCACTAGTCAATGAAAACATATCAGAGGTCATCGGAGGAAAAGGAAGGTAGAAGAGCAAGGCAAGACCTTGACACGATGACCTGGTTCACCCCCAACTCACTAGGCTGTTTCGGGCTCATCTAACCAATTGCGCCAGACCTTGTCATATTTCAGTGAGCAGCCCCGATTGGCATAGGTATCTTTGTATAAAAGAAGGCTGCTGTTCACCAAGTGTTTCCATTGCGCCAAAGAGGGGGGGCAGGCTTCTTCCACCGCACAGCAATATTCTTTCGGGCATAGAAGAGCAGCAAGGTAATTAGCATGCGTTTGGCAGAGGACGGTACAATGGCCTCAATGAGCCCCAAAAGGCACACCTCCATTGACAAAGGCACAGCGACTAAGGCAACTCTGTTAATCAAATCCAGCACCATTTCCCAGTATTGCTGGACCCCTGAACACCGCCAGAAGATATGGGAGAAGTCGCCCGGTGAGGCGCCGCATCTCCAACACCCCGAGGAATGGGCAGGGTCCATCCTATGCAGTCTGTGTGGGGTGAAATAAGCTCTATGAACTATTTTGTACTGCACTAACCTGTCACGCATGGAGACTAAGGAGTTGAAGGGGAGGTCCCACACATCGTCCCAGTCATCCCTATCTAATGTGGGGAAATCAGTCTGCCATTTATTCCAGAGTTTGTCCAGAGGTGGAAGAGACACAGAGATCAAGTACGAATAAAGATGTGAGGTGGGTTTGTCTTCACAGCTAAATCTAAGTGTCCTCTCCAGTTCCGACTGGGCCACAATGCACGAAGATTGCGGAAATTGCGCCGCAAATGCGTGGGACAGTTGCAGATATCTAAATAGGAAATGGTTGGGTAGGTTGTATTGGGAAGAAAGGTGCGAGAAGGGGAGTAGGGAGTTTTGAGATATTATGTGTGACACAAGTTTGATACCGTATTTTGTCCACGTGTAGGGGTCAGGGATCTTGTAAATGTGAGATAGACTAGGGTTCAGCCAGATAGGGGCATTGGGGGAGATTTCAGACTGTTTACATTTCTCAATGGCTAATCCTGTCCGCCATGCCCGCAGGGTGGTAAGCATAGAAGGGGTCAGAGGATACGGGGCACGAGGGCCCCTAAAAAGTAATAATTGAAGAGCTTCCAACGAACCGACCACTGTTGCTTCCAGCAGAGTCAACGAGTTCGTTCTGTTCGGCTGTAGCCACCACGCCGCAGTCACCAACTGCACGGAGAGGTAATACTTATGACAGTCCGGGAATGCCATGCCACCCTGCGTTCGTGGCCTCATTAAAGTCGTCAGTCTATACCTGGGAGGAGAGGGGCCCCATAAGAAGGAAGAAAAGATGCAGTTCAATTTTTAAAAAAAGGACTTGGGCACCCATTGTGGGGAGTGGCGGAAAAGATATGTCAGTTTGGGAATAATCTTCATTTTTATGAGATTAACTCGCCCCCATAATGACAGGGGCAGGTTACTCCAGGATTTGAGCTTCGTCTGGGACTCCAATAGTAACGGGGCTAGATTTAAAGATATATAGTCCGAGGCTGAACCAGAGACATGTACCCCCAAGTATGTAAAGGAGTCTACCCACAGGAGGGGGCTATCAGGAGGGGATGTGGACCTAGCCGCTGGATCAATTGGGAACAGGAGGGATTTAGACCAATTTACCCTAAGACCGGTGACCTCAGCAAAGGTGTCCAGAATATTTAGCGCACCCTGCAGAGATGGGCCGGCATCATTTAGGAAGAGTAGCATGTCATCCGCGTACAGGGCTACCCTCTCCTTCAGCAACCCGAGTCGGAGACCCTTAATGTGCGGTGAGGTGCGAAGTGCCTCCGCCACCGGTTCGATAGCAAGGGCAAACAAAGCCGGAGAGAGAGGGCAGCCCTGCCTCGTTCCCCTGGTAAGCCCGAAGGGGACAGATAGTCCACCTCCCAAGCGCACCGAGGAAGTGGGGCATTTGTAGATCACTTGGAGCCACCTGATAAACAGCAGAGGAAACCCCATCCTGCGTAAAGTTTCCCACAAGAAGGGCCACTCGACCGTATCAAAGGCCTTTTCCACGTCCAGAGAGGCCACCGCTCAAGATCCCTTATTGAGGTGGTGAGCGTGTATGTTGGTGAACAGTCTTCTGAGATTCACATCTGTGGACCTACGGGGCATGAAACCCGTCTGGTCTGGGTCTATCACTGAGGGTAGCATGGGGTACAACCGAAGGGCCAGAAGCTTAGTCAGAATTTTAAAGTCAGAATTAAGCAATGCAAGATATGAAGCACAGGAAGTGGGGTCTTTGGGAGCCTTATATATCAGTGTCAAGTAGGCGTGGTACATTGAAACAGGCAGACCACCGTCTGCCAGGCATACAGTATATAGTTGTGCCAACAGGGGTGCTAAAAGTTCCACATGAGCCCTATAAAAGTCTATCGGAAGCCCATCCGGCCCCGGCGCCTTGCCGGGGGGGAAGGATCGGATAGCCTTTACGACCTCCGAGACCGTAAAAGGTTGGACCAAAATCTCTCTTTCGTGGTCAGAGAGCCAGCCAAGCGCCAACAGGTCTAACAGACCGTTCAGCGACTCCGGCTGAAACTCTGAGGACAGACCAGACGAGTATAACGCGCCATAAAAGGAGTTAAACGTCTGTAGGATATCAGAGGGGGAGGACACCGTCCCGCCCCCCGGGGTCTGTAGGGTGGATACAAGGGTAAGGGGTTGGTCGTGTTGTGCCATCATGGCTAGCAGGCGGCCATTCCGGTCACCCTGTTCAAAGGCCCTCTGTTTACCTCTATATGACTCGAGTCGCGTGACCTCGACCACGTGCCTTTTTATACCCCCTGAGACTGAATAGTTTCCTCCCATGCTGGAATAAGCATACATAACTTTCCTGCTAGCTAATAACTACAGTTACAGTGGTGTGGGGTTTCAGGATGACCAGGAATCATGCACCAAGTTGGAGATACACATGGGCAGTATACAATATAACCAAGCTCAGTAATCAACAAAGCCAAGCTCTGGAAGAACTGCAAAAATGTAAACGTTACCCCAAGGCAGCTTTTCCCTAACTGACCACACTACATTCTCTGATACTCTCCCACCACTCTCCACACTACATTCTCTGGTACTCTCCCCCCACTCTCCACACTACATTCTCTGGTACTCTCCCACCACTCTCCACACTACATTCTCTGGTACTCTCCCACCACTATCCACACTACATTCTCTGGTACTCTCCCACCACTCTCCACACTACATTCTCTGGTACTCTCCCCCCACTCTCCACACTACATTCTCTGGTAATCTCCCACCACTCTCCACACTACATTCTCTGGTACTCTCCCACCACTCTCCACACTACATTCTCTGGTACTCTCCCACCACTCTCCACACTACATTCTCTGATACTCTCCCACCACTCTCCACACTACATTCTCTGGAAATCACCCCCCACTCTCCACACTACATTCTCTGGAAATCACCCCCCACTCTCCACACTACATTCTCTGGAAATCACCCCCCACTCTCCACACTACATTCTCTGGAACTTGCCCCCCACTCTCCACACTACATTCTCTGGCACTCTCCACACTACATTCTCTGGCACTCTCCACACTACATTCTCCACACTACATTCTCTGGCACTCTCCCCCTACTCTCCACACTACATTCTCTAGAACTCACCCTACACACTACATTCTCTGGAACTCACCGCCCTACATTCTCTGGCACTCACCCCCAACTCTCCACACTACATTCTGTGGAACTCACCCCCCACTCTCCACACTACATTCTCTGGAACTCACCCCCCACTCTCCACACTACATTCTCTGGCTCTCACCCCCCACTACATTCTCTGGCACTCACCCCCCCACTCTCCACACTAGATTCTCTGGGCCCCCCCCCTCGCACTACATTCGCTGGCACTCTTCCTGCACTGTCCACATTACATTCTCTGGCAGCTATCTCTGCCACTCTTTACACTACATTTTGCAGCAACAGTCCCCCCTACGTCCACACTACATTCTCTGCCACATTCCCCCCCACTGTCCACACTTCTCTGGGACTCTTCCCACACTTCTCCGGGACTCTTCCCACACTACGTTCTCTGGAACGCCCCCCTACTGTCCAGAGTACATATGGCTTTCCCGACACTGTCCACACTACATTCTCCATCACTCTTCCCCCATTGTCTACTCTACATTCTATGTTGGCTCTCCCCCCACTGTCCACACTACAGCCTCTGTCTCCCTTTTCTTCATACTCCAGTCCATGACTAGGTCCCCTTCTACAGTATATCCTCTCCCAGTGTTTCACAATCAGCCACCACCTCTTCCTCCCCCTTTACCCCACTACAACAATCAGTATACTCTTCCTCTCCTCTTTCCATTGCAAAATTAAATGAAAATAAAAATAATCCAGGTGCAAACCAGAATCCATCATGTATCACAAGATAAAGGTTGTTCACATGCACATGGTATTACATAGAGTGCAAAGTAAATATAGTACTGTAGATGTAAGTGCTCTTCCCTGTCAGAGAATGACTATCAGACACTTGGCTAATAGAAACGTGCATGCACCAAGAATGGCTAATAGAAATAAGCATGCGTGCATAATTCTCAGCAGAATAGTGACTAGGCATGCGCACAGGACTGCGCACTCAGTGCATGTTGGCGCCAGACGGACTATTTAAAGGGGCTCCTGCTCATTCCCCAGTGCTGACTGTTTTTTCAACTGTTCCCTGTGTCCTCCTATTACTCTGCTTGTTCCCTTATTGATGACTCGGCTTGCCTCTGACCTGAACTTGGATCCTGCCTCTGCTCTATCACAGGTTCCTGACCCTGGCTCGGTTCTTGACCACGTCTCTGTACCTCGTTGCCCAGCTCTGCTCATCACATCGAGTTTCAGTCTCAAGCCTGCTGGGAGCTCTGACAAGCCTTTCATCTATAACCCGCAGCCTGTGTGGAGTGCCCCTTTAACTTTGGCTGGATCAGCTACTGCTCCTGACCTGATGTTCTGCCAGCCTGCCAGGGTCTGCATCTCCTGCTGCAAACACCTGCAAACATCAACACCTGCCGGCACTCGTGTTCCTCCTGTCCCACGATACCCTCTCTTCCTTCAGTGGGACCTGGGCTGGAGATATAAGTGAGGCCAACCTCGTCATTTCAGTCTCTGATCAGGTACGTGACATCCCCAATCTGGCGGGGCAAAAGATAAGCATAGGGTAAAACACAGATCTTCCTCTTTCCCCTGTCCTTGATCATCTTTACCTTTCTCCCCACAATCATCCTCCCTGCACCTGACCTGAACTTGGATCCTGCCTCTGTTTTGTCATCAGTTCCTGACCCTGTGTCTGTTCTTGACCAAGTCTTTGTCTTATGTCTCGGTACCTCGCTGCCCACTTGCTGTGGACCTCGGCTATCCCTGTGACCACGCTGCTGTTCCCCGTTCTGCTCTCACATCTGGTTCAAGCGCCTATCTGGCTAAAATGTGCATCAGCTCTCCTCATTACAGCAAGTACCTGTCTCAAGCCTGCTGGGAGCTCTGACAAGCCTTGCATCTGGAACCCGCAGCCTGTGTAGAGTGCCCCTTTAACTTCAGCTGGATCAGCTACTGCTCCTGTCCTGATGTTCTGCCAGCCTGCCAGGGTCTGCATCTCCAGCTGCGAGCACTCCTATCAATACCTGCCAGCACTTGTGTTCCTTCTGTCCCTCTGTTCCACCTTCAGCGGGACCTGGGTTGGACATACAAGAGAGGCCAACCTGGTAATTTCAGTCTCTGATCAGGTACGCAACGTCCCCAATCTGGCGTGGCAAAAGAGAAGCATAGGGTAAAACATAGATCTTCCTCTTTCCCCGTCCTTGATCAACTCTACCTTCCTCCTCACTATCCAGAATCATCCTACCTGCCTCCCTCCGATGCTCTCTACCTATTCTCCATGGTCCATGACCAGCTCTTGCTTAACTTCTTTCATCCCTGGTCCAAAATCAGTTGCCACAGCCTCCACTTTCCCCCCAGTCTATACTCATCTACTCTTCTACACCTCTTGTTCACTCCCCCTGTCCTGGATCAAGTTTTCTGTTTTCTACCCATCCATGGTCATCTACTTCATGGCACACATTTGCTATTTGTGGAAAGAAAAAAAAAATGGCCTGCTCAATATTAGATCACTGCTTTTCCAGCTTGGGTATGGTTACAGCACGGAATAGGTAATTCTGGTAGACTGACTTCTACTTAGCACTCCAGAAGTTGCTGGACTGCATGTGTCCAATTCAAGAGAACTTAAGCAGATAAAACACTGCAACAAAGTTAAAATCCTTGCAATGTATTTAACAGACATGGAAAGCACCTTTTTTCCCAGAGCTGCACAAAAGTTCCAGGGCAGTGACATTCGATTAAGACAGATAATTGCAGCGTCCATGTAAAGCTACTCACGCAGGTATTAGCCTTTATCTTGAATTCCCTTTAAGTAAAAGTAAAATGTATTCCTGTAAACATTTAATCATCCTTTTCCCTGCAAAGAAGCCTCGAAAAAGATTATTCTCAGAGTGAGGTTAATGTTTGATGAACCTTTCAATAATTTAGTTTAAATGTTTCACATGATTTCAATCTTGCAGCTAAGTCCCACAACACTCTGATGGAATTTATGAGGGGCTAAGAGATCAATTTATATAGATAAAAGTATAATTAAACATAGCATTGAAGGAGGCACTCCGGAGATTCGACAGGACTTTGCACATGGTGGTTTCAAATTCATTACCAAAATAAATTGCCTGAAAAAATTGTTTTATATCAAATTTGAAAATATGCCAACAACTGTTATAGAGGTCAGTAAACTGCCCTTCATAGTTGTGAAACTGTAATTATTGTGGTTTTGACAGGTAGCACATGACACCCGTCAATCACATAGCCGTGTGCCATAAATCCAGATGCTGCTGGCCCATTATGCAGTAGAAGCTGCCAATCTCTCATTTATATGATCTATGTAATATAAATAGCACTAGGTTGATTTACCAAGAGTGAAGATAAAGAAAAATATGACTACTGCTGATAGTAACCAATCAATTGCTGACCTCTGTCAATTCCGGAATATGCACTCTGTTTAGTTGGTATGGACAGCCAATGGCTAGCAATGTAAGTTGGGGTCCTGGCCTGGGTTAATTTCATCCAAGAAACTTTAGTGACAAGGGGTACACATGTTCTGCATCTCATGTGTCTGGTTCTTTTGGGTACCTTAGATTCCTCCCACAATCCAAAAACACACACGGGTAATAGGTTTCTGCTCCGGTAAAGACATTGGCCTACAAGCTTCTTTGCAGGCATGAATGGTGTGAATTTTCCCATTGTATTCATATACAGTAGATCCTATGTAAATGTAGCTGTACACGTTACAATTTAATTGTACAAACTTCTTCATATTTACCAAAAACAATGGTAATGTGAGGGCCTACCCTGAACAATCCATTTAATGTTAAACAATTGGGAAGGACCTCACACTGACTACATTGGTTGGTTGATCTAAGAAGAGAGATTGTGAAATTAGACTGCAATGTATATGGTCAGCTTAAGGTCTCACGTACATGGACCTTGGGTCTTAAAAAAGAACTATCATTAACATTTTTTCACTGTTATTTCCTATGTGGGACAAAGTACATGTAATACCTTGTCCCATGTTGCTAGGTGCTTCCTAACTCTAGCTACGAGTCGGGACTGGGAGCCACCCAGCCCTCAAGGCTGTCTAACAACATGGCTAGGAAGGAGACAGCCACTTCATCATGGTCCCTTTTCTTGGTTTAAAACACTTTCTAAAAGACAAGCGGAGGCTAGAAGAATGCAGAGGGATGGGAGCCTGACATGCCCCTTCTCTCTCTACATTCCACCTCCCCTTACTTGTTTTGGGAAAGTGCTGGAAGCTCAGAGAAGACGCCATTATGTAGTGGCCATCTACTTCCTAGCTATGCTGTCAGATGGCTACAGGGAGGTTGGGGGGCGTCTAGCCCAACCTCACAACTAAGGTTAGGAAGCAACTCTAGATTGAGATTATAACTGGCACGTCCCTAGAAACTTGCAATCCAACAGCATAGATATATTTAAAAAAAATTGATTTTTGAGGCACAACAATGACTTTTGTATTTAAAACCTATTGTTTATTTGAAAAAAAAGGTCATAAATTTCTTACTTGGTTACAAAAGTTAAACATTTTTTTCTTAAAAACATAGACCATATTGCCACAATATTATAACACAATGGTTGCATCATATACACTGAAAGATCGATTTCCGACATTATATAACTCAACACATTTCCTGTATGTTCACTTCCTTAGGAGCCAAAATGTATATACATACAAAAATATTTCTACACGAAACAAATCATAATTAGAACATTAAAAGAGCATGCCATTCGGAAGCCCCAAATCAATAAACATTATGCTGCAATCCCAGGTGCGCAAACATTAGGCTCTTGAGGAAGTGCACTACATCCTGGAAACTCGTTGAGCCATGTATATGATGTGTCTGTTTTAAAAAAAATAATAATAATAATTTAGTGCCATGCAATACTTTCCGATTGCACTCGACTCCAAACCATATCATCCAATGAGCTCATTCCATGTCTCTTAGTGGGTTTGACTAGCAAAGATGGCTCAGACTGCAAAACTAATCTCCCGAAATAATGAATTACAGTTAAAATAATCTTCTGAAATACCTTTTGAAAATACAAAATCGATTCGGATTAACGAATATATGAAACAAATTCCGAAAATGAATAATTCTTACATAACCTATATGACGAAACAAAAATGATAAACTTAAAGAATAAATCTTAAACAAAACACATTTTTCTGTCATGCACATCTCTAAAGAGGACTAAGCCAGGTGGAAAAAGTATTGGCTGAATAGTACAGAATCCTATCAGATGCAGTGACGGTTCGGCACTGCAGTGCCAACAGCTGTGGCCGTCTGAATACAATGGAGATTCCTCTATAGTGTGGATGGGAGAATATGGTGACTTTCTCTCTGTCTCATGGGCTGAACAGCCGAAATTCAGGTCTTCTATGCCCAGCTTTGGTTTGAGTAAATTATGCATATTCAGGAAAAAGAGAAGCGTACGCATATGCCTCCGGGGCAACACCCAGGGAGTAATGGCAACCCAGAGAATACAAGTTGCTAAAAAATGTAATACCCTAGTGATGCTTGGGTATCATCAAAAAGGGGTAGAGGAGCTAACCAAAAAACAGCCTGTGCAAAAACTGAGCAGCAAAAAAAAAAAAAAAAAAGAAGAAGCAAAAACAAGGAGGTAAAGAAGAGTAGAGGGTAAGAAAGAAAACAATAAGAGGTATGGAAGAGGGTCAGGAAAGGGCCAGGTCAGATTCCCATGCACTGCACAAGCCACCCTATAGAAATACTTCAAATACTGCTGAGTTTTAAAAATTTTAGCTTGAGACACAAAAAAAAAAAGAGAGCAGCCTGGAGAGCGGGGCAGAGGTGACTGGATCTTTCCTTAAACCAGACAGGTCCGGTCAGGTGATCCCTAATGAAGTAAAATGCACACTGACGAAGCGCGTAGGGTGGGACTTTCCAGCACATGTCACTTCCGGTTTATGGAACGCTGGTGGAGGGCCAAACCTGCCTTCCTCATTTTCTTATTTGATGCTCCTTTTTTTCTGTCTTCATGGAAGCGTAAAATTTTATCCCTAGGAATAAAAATGTATAATACTGCACCATGAGGATATCTGTTATGTTTTTCCCCCTTGCCTATGAGACCACGGAAAGATTGCTTAAAGATGGGGGAATTTTGTTTGATGGATGAGTGATTTTCAACTCCAACTGGGGACACGCTTACCTGAGGCATTTTTTTACCTTCTTTGAGAAAAGAGGTAACATTTTTCTGGCAAGTGCAGAGCATTATCACTTTGGAGCCACGGATTGGTGGATTTTTTTAAAATCACCATTTTGGGATAAACCATTTGTTGGTTGAACTAGATGGACTTTTGTCTTTTTTAAACCTGACTAACTATGTACCGTATATACTCGAGTATAAGCCGACCCGAATATAAGCTGAGGCACCTAATTTTACCACAAAAAAATGGGAAAACGTATTGACTCGAGTATAAGCCTAGGGTGTCCATCTGCATGCCTCACTGTGCCTCACTGTGTCTATGTGCATGCCTCACTGTGTCCATGACTCACTGTGCCCATGACTAGACTGACGTTTAACATGGGAGTCTATGAAAGGGGTGCCCGGCTTTGAAAAATCGGTGCTACCCGGCCGTAGGTCCCCCAGACAAAAAACTTTGCACACTTGTAGAGCAGACATGGGGCTACAAGTGTGCCAAGTTTCTGGTCCAGAGGACCTACGACCGGCCGGTACCGGGTCCCCAAAGTCACCAGAGAAATAACCGTTTAACATGGGAGTCTATGGAAGTGGTACCGGGTCCCCAAAGTCCGGGAGATCAGGTGCAAAAAAGGTGACTCGGGTATAAGCCGAGGGGGGCATTTTCAGCACAAAAAAAAAATGTGCTGAAAAACTCGGCTTATACTCGAGTATATATGGTAACTATGGATCATATATAGCAAGTAGACATGTGCAATTCATTTAGTTCCAAATTAGTTTTCGGACAAAATTCAGCATATTCGTTTGTACGGAAGCATTTGAATGAACGAAAGACTCTTTTGACAAATGCATACGAAAACGAATATATTCAGAAAGAACGAAAATCCAAAAGAACTCAAATCCGAAAATCAGAAGGAATGAAAATCCGAAAATAAAAAACGAAAATCTGAAGATTAGAAATAACGAAAAACGTTTCAACCTACTATTTTAATGAATCGTTTACATTCAGATAATTTTGTTTTCTGTATTTTCTATTATAATTAAATTATTAACTATTATTATTATATATATATATATATATATATATATATATATATATATATATATATATATATATATATATATATATATATATATATATATATATTTTTATTATTCATTTTGTTATTAATAATAATAATAATTAAAACTATAATTAACTATAAACTATTAATTTAGAGGTATTGGAATTTCCTTTCAAATTTGCCTAACTGTTAGTGCATGCAACGAATATGAATGCATCCGAATTTACGAATTATGACAAGAAAACAAACACTGCATCTAAAACGAATGGAGCGATTACGAACGCATTCAGAAGTTATGAATGATCCGAAGTAAGGATGCCGATCATAACGAATGATCAAATGAACTGAAAAAAACAAAACAAACGAATGAAACGGAAAGTAAAAAAAAAAACAAAAAAACAATTCGGTCGTGCACATGTATCAGCAAGCAGTTTATTGGATGTCACAGCAAGCATTTGATTGAGGACTTTATGGATTTCCTTATATGAATTTTTTTATATGTAAATCGCACTCAGCGCTTTTTAGGTCATCACATAGCACTTTACTGGTTGTTACAACTTATTATGAATTATATATATATTTCATTATTCACTTTAAGTTTAGCACTTAAAGCGTGAAGAGCGTTTTTTTTTGTCTTTTGATGTTTGCTAGTATTATTCAGCTTTTATAGCTGTAAGGCCCCTTTCACACTTGGGCGGGAGGTGCTGTGGCGCTAAAAATAGCGGCGCTTTACCGTCGGAATTGCGGCGGTATTCGACTGCTAGCAGTGCGGTTTTAACCCTTGCTAGCGGGCGAAAAGGGTTAAAAACCACCACAAAGCGCCTCTGCAGAGGCGCATTGCCGGCGGTATAGCTGCGGTGTCCCATTGATTTCAATGGGCAGGAGCGGTGGAGGAGCGGTAAACACACTGCTCCAAAGATGCAGCTAGCAGGACTTTTGGAGCGGTCCTGCTAGCGCACCGCTCCGGTGTGAAAGCCCTTGGGGCTTTCACACTGGAGAAACAGCAGCCGTTGTTTAGGGTCGGTTTGCAGGCGCTATTTTTAGCCCAATAGCGCCTGCCAACCGCCCCAGTGTGAAAGGGGTCTTAGACACGCAGCTCTACAACAACAATGGTATTTATAGTTATGCGCAGGTACCTATTATTATATAGCATCTGAAGATTTTGGGCATAAGCGAGCACAGGACTTATATTGTGGTGTTATAGGGGACATTCACTTTTTGAATATTCTATTGGACTTGAATATTATTGTATTTCACGTACTTAGGCCCCATTCACACTTGTGCGACCTGAAAATCGTGTGACTTTTGATGCGACTTGAGGCAATGCCTGTGTAATCTTGAGGTCTATGGACCTCAAGTCGCATCAGTCAGACCAAAGTAGTGAAGGGACTACTTTGAAGTCGCACAGATATAAACGTTACTCATTGGAAATCAAGGGGTACGATGTGTCATGTGACTTTGCAGTCCCAAGACGCAGGACAAGTCACACCAGTGTGAATGAGGCCTTAGACACAGTTCATGTCACTATTGAGAAGTGTAACGTTTTTATATTTTAGGGCTGGTTCCTGGAGGTTTATAATAGCTAACATACAGTTGCATTCAGGAGGTGTAAAAAAAAAAAAGAAAAAGAAAATAGCCCCAAAAAATAAAAAAGGCCAAAAACCCATGGAAGAGGAGTTTTTTTGCATCTGTGTGCATGCGACCCATATATAAGCAGGGGCTGGGGGCAGCGGCTAAACATCCGCATATGAAGAAAAGACCAAACTGACAGAATGAAGCCGTGTTGATATATTGTTGTGGAAAGGCTGAGTCAAGTGGGTCACAAATGTATCCAATGCTGTGCACAAAATTCCTGTATCTTACATTCAAGGGTTTATTTCCGTTTTTGAATGCTGCAGTCACAACGTCTTTGAGCGCTTTTACTGTGTTTTTTAGCAACTTGCACGTTTGTATGTAGAGCTGGGCGATTTTAGCCCCCAAAAAAATCTGCGATGTTAAAAAAAAAAAAACTTGATTTTTTTTTTCTGATGGACACCGCGCCGGTGATAAGGAGCTGTGGGTAGGAGTTTTTAGGCAAGGCCGCGGCTTCGGCCTAGTCCGCCGCGATCCTGGGAAAAGGCCACGGACAAGGCCGAAGCCGCGTCCTCGCCTAAAAAATCCTGCATGCAGCTCGCCGCA
Source organism: Rana muscosa (assembly GCA_029206835.1). Classification (NCBI taxonomy): domain Eukaryota; kingdom Metazoa; phylum Chordata; class Amphibia; order Anura; family Ranidae; genus Rana; species Rana muscosa. The sequence goes on along the minus strand of CM055116.1, from coordinate 103,324,152 downwards.
ATCCTGGGAAAAGGCCCTGCCCGCAGCTCGCCGCAATCCTGGGAAAAGGCCCTGCCCGCAGCTCGCCGCAATCCTGGGAAAAGGCCGCAAGGCCGTGGCTTCGCCCGAGGCCGCGGAGTGCCCATCCTATGGAAAAAATAAATAAATAACAAATCTAAAAAAATCTATTTGGTCAAAATCTGAAATCTATTTGACCTCACAACTCGATTCAAGATTCAAATCGATTTTTTCACCAGCCCTATTTGTATGCAGAGTTTTTGGCGTTTATTTTATTAGCCAGTAGAGAAAACTATTATCTGTTGCATCATTTGTTGCTCGGAATTTCAGCTTTTTTAGCTTTTCATTAGCTTTTATTTAGTCTTATATTATTATTCATTTATTATAATGTTTTTTCGTTAGGGTAAGGGGGTTCGAGTTCAGTTTAGGTTAGGATTAGAAGTTGGGGTTAGGTTTATTTATTATTATTTTTATTTTATTTATTATATGAATAATAATAAATAAATGTAAAATAAATACAAAATAAATAAAAATCATAAATAAATTCAATAAACTCATACTAAGTAACAATGAATAAAAAATTAACCGTTAACTTTAACCCTTACCCCTTAAAAAAATAAAATAATAAATAACTAACTCTAACCCTAGGCCACGATCCAAGTTTATGGCCATAATTGTCTGACGGAAGTGTTGTGTCGGATAATCCGACCGTGTGTATGCGCCATCAGACAATTATTGGCTGAATTAACGACAACAAAAGTTGGCTGTTCATGCTCACCAATTGTTGGGCAATAAATCTGTTACGGCGGTTTATCCGATGGAGTGTACACAAATCCGTCCAACTAAAATCCAAAGTACAAACACGCATGCTCAGAACCAATGTTAAACATCAACCAACAATAGCAGAAGTTGCCCAAAGGGTGGTGGTAAAGAGCTGAAAAACCACGTGGTTTGGTGAAAGTTGGCTGAAAATGTTGTGCCGTCTGTATGCAGTTCACGGGCTCTTCGGACCAAAATCCATGGAAAAGTTGGTTTGAAGTCCGATCGTGTGTACGAGGCTTTACACAAAATTTATTATATTATTATTATTATTATTATTAATAATGTATTTTTTTTGTTTGAGTTTGGGTGTTTATTGTTAGTATTATTATTAATAATAATAATAATAATAATAATAATAATGTATTTAATATTTTTTTGAGGTTAGATGTTCATTATTACTTATTAATGTATGATTATATATTATTAATTTATTTTACTTATTTATGATGATTTTTAGTTACTTATGTATTTATTTTACATTTATTTATTCATATATTATTACTATTTAATTTTTGAAATTTTTAATTTAAGCACAAAATCGCGCAAAAACAAACAAAATGCGCGAATACGCACAGAAATGCGCAAATGGCGCATTTCTATCAATTTCTATGAGCTTAGAAATGCGCCACAAACGCCCAAAGCTTGCATTCGCACCAAAATGGTGCAGGACCCTTTTTTGGTCCGCACTTGAATCGGATCGCATGGGTGTTTTACACATGGGTCCAAACCGATCTGGGGGGTGTCGTTAACTTTACATGGACACGCGCAGCGGTTCGCAGATCTTAGTGTGAACCACTGTGCGATTCAGGTGCGATGCTAGAACTGGCACTCGATTCGCAGAGTTCTCGCATCGCACGTGAACCGGGCCTTAAAGCAGAGTTCTACCCATTTAAAAGTCAGCAGCTACAAAAAGTGTATCTGCTGACTTAATAATCAGACAACTCACCTGTCCCACGATCCAGCGATGCGAGCGTATGAAGCCTCGCTCCTCTACCCCTACTCTCTGCGGCGCCTGTATTCTGACTGTGGGCGCCCGGCTGTGGATTTACAGCTGGGCACGCACTGCGCATGCGCTGCACACTGTGATTGGCCGGGCAATCTTCTGGGACCTGTGACGTGTCCCAGAAGATTGCACAGAGGGAGGGGTGAGAGGTGATCTTCCTTCCGGCGCCGCAGAGGAAGTGGGTGCTCTATGCCTCTAAAAAGAGGGTAACCGCCCCCCCCCAAAAAAAATGACATGCCAAATGTGGCATGTCAGGGGGTCACTGTCACTTAAAGAGGAAGTTCCATTTTTGGGTGGAACTCCGCTTTAAGCTACAAAACGCTCAGGTGTGAACGCAGCCTAAGTTTCCGTGCTCACTGCACGTAGCCACATGGTGTTGTCTCTGCTGACCATGAAAGGCTGATGACCATGCCAGTTCTTGTCACCTACCTGGAACTCTACCAGGGTGTGGACTCCATGTGAACACTGACGCGTTTTGTCCTCTTCCACAAAATCCATATGGAAGTGGATGAAACGCATTAGTGAAACCCATCAAAGTCCTACTTACATCAGGGTGCCCCCTTATATCAGAGTCCCTCCCCTACATCAGAATTCCCACCAGAGTCCATCTTAGACTCCTTTCACACTGGGGCGTTTTTAAGGGGCTTTAGCGTTAAAAAAAGTGCCTGTAAAGCGCCTGAAAGAAACCTCATCTGCAATCCCAATATGAAAGCCCGAGTGCTTTCACACTGAGGCGCTGCGTTGGCAGGGCGTCAGAAAAGTCCTGCAAGCAGCTTCTTTGCAGCGCTTTAGGAGCGGTGAATACACCGCTCCTAAAGCGCCCCTTCCCATTGAAATCAATGGGAAGCGCCTGCAAAACGCCTTGGCATCGGCGCTTTGTGGGTGCTTTTAACCCTTTATTCGGCCACTAGCGGGGGTTAAAAGCGCCCCGCTAGCAAAAACACCGGTAAAGCGCTGCTAGTTTTAGCGGCGCTTTAGCAGCGTTTTTCGGGCGCTGGCAGTGTGAAAGGGCTCTTAGGGCTTATTTATGCTGCTTTTTGATGTGCACAAAACGCAGCACTATAGTAATCAATGAGCCCATACACATAGGTGAATCTACATGTCTAAACCTGTATAGGAGAAATTGTTTATGGGAATGATAGACTTGTACGCATCTAAACCTGTCTAAATACGCCTAATCATGACTGCTTTTGAATGCATATTTTACGCAGGATCTTCAGCTAGTGCTGCCAGCATTCCGTGCAGAAGTTATACAACCGCTTGTGTGAAGGAGCCCCAACATCAGAGGGCCACATAACACCTTGTAAAGGGCGCATAGGGTGTAGTTTGGAGACCCCTGTTCTTGAGATCAGAAATCTCCTGTGTAACCCCCAACCTTACCACTCAAACAACACAACAGTACCGATCACTCACCTTCCTGGAGAGAAGGGGCAAAATCACAAACCAGCACAGCAATCCTGCAGCAAGGACCCCGATCACAGCGCCCAGGACCACCGCAACTGCCATCAGACCCGGGACCACCTGCACCGAGTCCACCGAGAATGTCAGGACTATATCCGAGGAGCAGCTACTGCTTGCCATGGCTTCAAAGCAGCCAGAGGGTGGCAGATATTGCTATGCTGAGCTCTACCAGTCCTCTGCTACCCTGAGCTCTGCCAGTCCTACCTTGGGCTCTGCCTGTCCTTTGTTACCCTGAGCTCTGCCAGTCCTTTGCTACCCTGGGCTCTGCCAGTCCTACTCTGGGCTCTGCCAGTCCTCTGCTATCCTGGGCTCTGCCAGTCCTTTGTTACCCTGGGCTCTGCCAGTCCTACTCTGGGCTCTGCCAGTCCTACCCAGAGTTTGGTCAGCCCTACGCTATCCTGGGCTTTCCCAGTCCTGCCCAGAGTTCTGCCAGTCCTACGCTACCCTGGGCTCTGTCAGTCCTACCCAGAGCTCTGCCAGACCTTTGCTACCTTGAGCTCTGCCAGTCCTACACTGGGCTCTGCCAGTTCTTTGCTATCTTGAGCTCTGCCAGTCCTCCACTACCCTAAACTCTGCCAGTCCTACCCTGGGCTCTGCCAGTCCTACCCAATGCTCTGCCAGTCCTACGTTACCCAGAGCACTGCCAGTCCCACCCAGAGCTCTGTTAGTCCTCCGCTATCCTGGGCTCTGCCTGTCCTACTCAGAGCTCTGCCAGTTCTTTGCTATCCTGGGCTCTGCCAGTCCTCCACTACCATGAGCTCTGCCAGTTCTTTTCTACTCTGACCTTTACCAGTCCCATTCCCACCCTGAGCTCTGCCAGTCCTCCACTACCATGAGCTCTGCCAGTCTTCCCCTGGCCTCCTCAGCCCCTTGTACCCCGCTCCGCTCTTCTCCATCCCGCGGACAGATTAGTGATTTCGGCAGCAGTAAAGTTTCCTGTGGAGTTCAGGACTACAACTCCCATGATGCACAGAGCGGAAGGAGCGGACTCGGGTTACCATGGCAGCCACCAATCAGGCCCGGGGGGAGGCGGGATCTCACATTCCTAAATCTTTCCCTCCCGCCTCCGTCCTGTCCTGGAAGTAGAAAGTTTGGAGATTGTTGTGATGTGATGAGTCCGCTCCGTGTACATTGTATGAGAGGAGGGGGCTCGAGCATGTCCGGGGGGGCCCATCACTGACACTACAGGGGATGGGGGTCCTAGGATGGAGGGACACAGCTCTCCCCAATATTATTATTACTTTATATATCACACATCATGTCACCGGGATGTCCGGATCAGCATTGTCACCTATGGAGGGCATCAGGATCTACACCTGGCAACAAAGCAAAGAACACCTTCTGGATCAGACATCATCCTCATCCTCTGTCATCTGTCACCCCGAATACCCGGATCAGACATCATCCTCTGTCACCCATCACCCTGACCTCCCGGGTCAGACATCATCCTCTGTCATCTGTCACCCCGAATACCCGGATCAGACATCATCCTCTGTCACCCATCACCCTGACCTCCCGGGTCAGACATCATCCTCATCCCCTGTCATCTGTCACCCCGACCTCCTGAATCACACTTCATCCTCATCCTCTGTCATCTGTCACCCCGACCTCCCGGATCACACTTCATCCTCAGTCATCTGTCACCCCGAATTCCCGGATCAGACTTCATCCTCATCCCCTGTCATCTGTCACCCCGACCTCCCGGATCACACTTCATCCTCATCCCCTGTCATCCATCACCCCGACCTCCCGGATCAGACATCATCCTCATCCCCTGTCACCCATCACCCCGACCTCCCGGATCACACATCATCCTCATCCTCTGTCACCCATCACCCCGACCTCCCGGATCAGACATCATCCTCATCCCCTGTCATCTGTCACCCCGACCTCCCGGATCAGACATCATCCTCTGTCACCCATCACCCCGACCTCCCGGATCAGACATCATCCTCATCCCCTGTCATCTGTCACCCCGACCTCCCAGATCAGACATCATCCTCATCCTCTGTCACCCATCACCCTGACCTCCCGGATCAGACATCATCCTATGTCATCCATCACCCTGACCTCCCGGATCAGACATCATCCTATGTCATCCATCACCCTGACCTCCCGGATCAGATATCATCCTCTGTTATCCATCACCCTGACCTCCTAGATCAGACATCATTCTCATCCTCTGTCATCCATCACTCTGACCTCCTGGATTACACATCATCCTCATCCTCTGTCATCCATCACCCTGACCTCAAGGATCAGACCTCATCCTCTGTCACCCATCACTCTGAAATCCTCGATCATACATCATCCTCTGTCATCCGTCACTCTGACCTCAAGGATCAGACCTCATCCTATGTCATCCATCACCCTGACCTCCTAGATCAGACATCATCCTTATCCTCTGTGACTCATCACTCTGACCTCCTGAATCATACATCATCCTCTGTCATCCATCACTCTGACCTCCTGAATCATACATCATCCTCTGTCATCCATCACTCTGACCTCCTGGATCAGAACTCTGGGGAAGTTTCGGTGGCTCAGGTAAAAGTTCTGTCTACTATTTGACCTGATTCCTTGTCAGTCGCTGTGGTAGTTAAAGGACGGATCCTCACAGGATTACCATTTCAGTTGTTGGACTTTGATGGGCCGGTATCCTTCTTCAAATTCAATTTATTTTATTTGCTATTTATACACTTACATTGGGGAAAATAATTACCGTATTTATCGGCGTATAACAAGCACCCTAACTTTAAGAGGGAAGTTTCAGGAAAAAAACCTTCCACAGCCCCCTGCGTATAACACGCAGGCACAGTTTACCCTCTATTTTCAGGGTAAAAAAGTGAGTGTTATACGCCAATAAATACAGTATATGATCCTTTGCAGATTTTGTAAGTTTACCCACCTACAAAAAAATGAAGGGTCTGTCATTTTTATCATAGGTGTATTTTGAATGATAGAGACAGAATATCGACCAAAAATCCAGAAAAAAAAACACGATACAAATGTTATAAATTGAGTTGTAGTTCAGTGAGTAAAATAAGTATTTGACCCCCAAGCAAAACATGACTTAGTACAGGGGTGCTCAACCTTTTGAAGAGTGAGGGCCACTTAAGCGATTTTGTAACTAGTCGGGGGCCACAATGAGCGGTGTGGTTGGATGACAGGTCTGTGTCCACTATGCATATGTAAAACGGACACAGACATGGCCCACTCTACTCTATGGGCCCTCTGATCCAATCAGATGAAGGGGGACGGATCCACTTCTGTTTTTTTAGCAGATCGGATTGGAGGTAGGCGGGTGTAAACGGACACAAGTCTGTTTACATCTGCCTCTTCATAGAGGTGAATAGAGGGTCCGATTGGGGTCGGACCAATTGTGTGAAAGGGGCCTAAGGCTGCATTTAAATGGATGGCCTGCAGTCTACCAATAGGGATGAGCTTCGTGTTCGAGTCGAACATACGTTCGACTCGAACATCGGCTGTTCGATCGTTCGACGAAGATCGAACGATTTGGGCCGTTCGCGCCAAATTCGAGTGACGCGAACGGCCCACAATGCACTACGCCATCGCAGTGTCATCCAGGCGCTGTGATTGGCCAAGCATGCACTATGACCCCGCATGCTTGGCCAATCACAGCGCCGGCAGCGAGGAGAGCAATGATTGGCCACAGGCAGGATGCCTGTGGCCAATTATTGCTGAGGGTGTTTAGTACACGCCCCACACTATAAAAGGCCGCCAGCACGGCGGCCTAGTGTAGTGTGTTCCGGAGCAGGGAAAGACAAGCATAGGCAGGGACAGTGACATTTATTTCTTTCTTGCTTAACCTGGATTCCTTTAGTTTAGGGAAAGAGAAGGATAGGTAGGGAGAGTGTCAGTGTGTTTTACTGTGCGAGTCCTTGTTTCTAGGGACAAAGAAGGAAAGTGAGGGGAATTCTCCTTGTGCTATAGTGTGCTTTAAAAAAACATTTTTTCTAGGGACAGAAAACTCTAGGTAGGGAGAGTGTCAGTTTCTTTCACTGTGCGAGTCCTTGTTTCTAGGAAAAAAGAAGGAAAGTGAGGGGAATTCTCCTTGTGCTATAGTGTGCTTTAAAAAAAAAAAAATTTCTAGGGACAGAAAACTCTAGGTAGGGAGAGTGTCAGTTTCTTTCACTGTGCGAGTCCTTGTTTCTAGGAAAAAAGAAGGAAAGTGAGGGGAATTCTCCTTGTGCTATAGTGTGCTTTAAAAAAACATTTTTTCTAGGGACAGAAAACTCTAGGTAGGGAGAGTGTCAGTTTCTTTCACTGTGCGAGTCCTTGTTTCTAGGAAAAAAGAAGGAAAGTGAGGGGAATTCTCCTTGTGCTATAGTGTGCTTTAAAAAAAAAAAATTTCTAGGGACAGAAAACTCTAGGTAGGGAGAGTGTCAGTTTCTTTCACTGTGCGAGTCCTTGTTTCTAGGAAAAAAGAAGGAAAGTGAGGGGAATTCTCCTTGTGCTATAGTGTGCTTTAAAAAAACATTTTTTCTAGGGACAGAAAACTCTAGGTAGGGAGAGTGTCAGTTTCTTTCACTGTGCGAGTCCTTGTTTCTAGGAAAAAAGAAGGAAAGTGAGGGGAATTCTCCTTGTGCTATAGTGTGCTTTAAAAAAAAAAAAATTCTAGGGACAGAAAACTCTAGGTAGGGAGAGTGTCAGTTTCTTTCACTGTGCGAGTCCTTGTTTCTAGGGACAAAGAAGGAAAGTGAGGGGAATTCTCCTTGTGCTATAGTGTGCTAAAGCATTCCTCATCAACCATCTTTGAAATCCTTGTTTTTTGGACAGTCAGGGAAATTGTCGTTGTGCTATTCTGTGCAAAAGCAATCATCCTCAACCATATTTAGAAATCCTTAAGTAAAGGGACAGAGAAGGACACCTGAAGGTAGCCCTTATTGCTTTTTTCCCATCTCCCTGCAGGCCATCTATTAGAATGTCTGGAAGGCAAACAAGGAGAGGCAGACAGTCAGGAGGCAATAAAAGAGGGCAAGCAGGCTCTGTGTCTGGGGGCAACAGTGCTGGTCGTGGACGCGGTGCATTGTCATCAGCACATGGCCATGGGACACGCTTGTCCTTCTTTTCGGCAGCTGGACATGTTGAGCCACATCATGCCGAAGACTTGGTAGAGTGGATGACCAAGCCCTCCTCCTCCTCCTCATCCTCTCTCACCCAGGCTCAGGGTACTGGCAAAGCAGCTGCCAAAGCGTCCTCTTCCCTGGTATCAATGTCAGACTCATCATCAGTCACTCCTTCCCTAGACCCACCATGTCCTCCTCCTGAGGAGTCCCCCGAACTGTTTGAGCACAGTGTTGGGTACATGCTCCAGGAGGATGCCCAGCGTTTCGAAGGGTCTGATGATGAAACCCAGCTACAGGAAGGCAGTAGCGTGAGAGCAGACAGAGGGGATGCTCAAGAAGGACACCAATCTGGCAGTCATGTTCCAGCAGCTGCAGCATACTGCCAGATTGGCTCCAGTGATGAGGAGGGAGGGGATGATGAGGTCACTGACTCCACGTGGGTGCCTAATAGGAGAGAGGAGGAGGAGGAGGATGAGGAGGAGGCACATCTCCAACGAGGCAGGATGCCCTTTGGTGGCCAGCGTAAGGGCAGTACACTGACGGAATCACACCGCAGAGCTCCGCCTGTGCAGGGCGCTGCCTCTGCCGTCATTCAAAAAGTTCCTTGGTGTGGGCCTTTTTTGAGGCTAGTGCATCAGATCGCACAGCTGCTGTTTGCAACATATGTCTCAAGCGTATATCGCGTGGCCAAAACATCAGCCGCTTGGGTACCACATGCCTGACCAGACATATGTTGACCTGCCATGCAGCTCGTTGGCAAGCCTACCTCAAAGACCCACACCAAAGAACAAAGCGGACCTCTCCTTGCACCGCATCAGCTGGGATCTCCAACCCCACTATAACTTCAGTCCTCTCTGAAACATGCACTGAGAGGAATGAAGGTGTAGAATTAGGTGTGTCACAGCCAAGTACTTGCGGCCACTCTGCTAGCAGTACACCGACGTCCGATTCTAGCAGGCAAATTTCCCTGCCCCAGCTGCTGGACCATCGAAAGAAGTTCACTCCCAGCCATCCACATGCCCAGCGGTTGAATGCTAGCTTGGCTAAATTGCTAGCGCTTCAACTGCTGCCTTTTCAGTTGGTAGACTCGGCCCCCTTCCGTGAGTTTGTGCAATGTGCGGTTCCTCAGTGGCAGGTTCCCAAACGCCACTTTTTCTCACGGAAGGCTATTCCGGCTCTCTACCGGCATGTGGAAGGCAATGTCTTGGCCTCGCTGGACAGGGCGGTCAGCGGTAAGGTGCATATTACCGCTGACTCATGGTCCAGCAGGCATGGACAGGGACGTTACCTTTCTTTCACGGCCCATTGGGTCACTCTTTTGGCAGCTGGGAAGGATGCAGGACAAGGTGCAGTAGTGTTGGAGGTTGTTCCACCGCCACGCCTCTAAAATGCTACTACTGGTTGTGACACACCTCTCTCCTCCACCCCCTCCTCTTCTTCTTCCTCCATGGCCTCTTCCTGTGGTTTGTCCTATGAACCAGCGGTGCTCCGTAGCCGTTCACGGGGCTACGCAAGTACGCAGGCAAAAAGATGCCATGCCGTGCTTGCGCTGGTGTGTTTGGGGGACAGAAGCCACACTGGGGCAGAGGTCCTGTCTGCTCTGCAGGGCCAGGCCGAGAGGTGGTTGACGCCACGCCAGCTTAAGCCAGGAATGGTGGTTTGCGACAATGGCACCAACCTCCTCTCCGCCCTCCGACAGGGACAACTGACCCATGTGCCCTGTGTGGCTCACGTCCTTAACCTGGTGGTGCAGCGGTTCTTGGGCAGGTACCCGGGCTTACAGGATGTCCTGAGGCAGGCCAGGAAAGTCTGTGTGCATTTCCGCAGATCTTATAATGCCAGTGCTCGCCTGGCTGAGCTGCAAAAGGAGTTGAACCTGCCCAAGAACCGCCTTATATGTGACATGCCCACCAGGTGGAACTCAACGTTGGCCATGCTGCAGCGGCTGCACACGCAGCAGAGGGCCATCAATGAGTACCTGTGCGACTACGGCACCAGGACAGGGTCAGGGGAGCTTGGTTTTTTTTCTCCACGCCAGTGGGGCATGATCAGGGATGCATGCACTGTCCTGGCACCATTTGAGGAGGCCACGAGGATGGTGAGCAGTGACAGTGCATGCATCAGTGACACTGTACCTCTTGTCCACCTGTTGGAGCACACGCTGCGTGGAATAATGGACAGGGCACTTGAGGCAGAACAGAGGCAGGAAGAGGAGGACTTCCTTGCCTCTCAAGGCCCCCTTTACCCAGACAGTGTTCCTTCTGTCCCAACCATCGCACAGGAAGAGGAGGAGGAGGAGGAGGATTGTGTCAGCATGGAGGTGGAGGCTGGCACTCAGCATCATCAGCAGCAGTCTTTTAGGGATGATTTACAGTCCCAAGAAACCAGTGGACTTGTACGTGGCTGGGAGGAGGTGGCTGCGGATCATGTCGTCCTTAGTGACCCAGAGGACTCCGGAGCGAATGCCTCAGCAAACCTACGCTGCATGGCCTCCCTGATCCTGCAAAGTCTGCGGAAGGATCCTCGTATTCTTCGGATCAAGGAGAGGGACCATTACTGGCTGGCCACTCTCCTTGATCCACGGTACAAGGGTAAGGTTGCAGACCTTATGTTACCGTCGCAGAGGGAGCAGAGGATGAGACAACTCCGGGAGGCCTTGCAGAAAGGTCTGTGCAACGCGTTCCCAGAGACTGGGAGGTTACAAACTCCTGGTCCTGGACAACGAGTTGCTGAGGCTTCGGCCAGTCAAAGAAGGAGCGGTGGGGAAGGTGGCCGTCTGACCGATGCGTTCAGACAATTCTTTAGTCCGCAGCCCCAAAGTATGATCGGTTCCAGCAACCATCGCCAGCGTCTGATAAACATGGTGCAGGAATATCTAGGGGCAAGGTCAGACTTGGACACCTTCCCCACCGAAAATCCTCTGGCTTACTGGGTCTTGAGGATGGATCACTGGCCAGAGCTTGCACAGTATGCAATTGAGCTACTGGCCTGTCCTGCATCCAGCGTTCTTTCGGAACGCACATTCAGTGCTGCTGGAGGATTTGTCACGGATCACAGGGTGCGCCTGTCCACCGACTCGGTTGATCGACTGACTTTCATCAAGATGAACCAGTCTTGGATCACCACCAGCTACCACACACCTGATGCTGATATAACAGACTAATTGATTTTAACATGTCACATCCCTTCAAGACTGATGCTGATGCTGAGTGCCTGTGCTGTTATGTTGACTGGCTATCCTCCTCCTCCGAGTCCTCAATGATACGATTGATGATGATAGCTTGGAAGATCATTTTTGTTTATGGGTGCCGCCACCAGTGGCTAAGGCCCAATTTTTCAGCCCCTGTTTTACAGGGGCGTGTAATTACAATTTTTTTAGCAATAATTTGCCATAGGGCTCATTGCTGTGCTCCAAGTACAGTATCTGTGAGGGGTTGGAGTGTTGTGGCACCAGTGCCTAAGGCCCAATTTTTCAGCCCCTGTTTAAAAGGGGCGTGTCATTAAAATTTTTGAAGCAATACTTTGCAACAGGGCTCATTGCTGTGCTCCAAGTACAGTATCTGTGAGGGGTTGTAGTGTTGTGCCACCAGTGCCTAAGGCCCAATTTTTCAGCCCCTGTTTAACAGGGGCGTGTCATTACAATTTTTGAAGCAATACTTTGCAACAGGGCTCATTGCTGTGCTCCAAGTACAGTATCTGTGAGGGGTTGTAGTGTTGTGCCACCAGTGCCTAAGGCCCAATTTTTCAGCCCCTGTTCAACAGGGGCATGCAATTACAATTCTTGATCTAATAATTCACAGCAGGGCCCATTGCTGCACCCACCAAGAGTAACTGTCAGGGCTTACAGTGTTGTGGCACCAGCACCACCATCAAAGGCCCAATTTTTACTACCACTGTTCAACAATTATATGTAATTAAAATTCCTGATATAATAGTTGACAGCAGGGCGTTCCAGCACCAACCAAGAGTAACTGTGAGTGCTTACAGTGTTGTGCCAACACCAACAACTAAGGGGCCTATTTCTGCAGAGTATATACGGCAGGTCCCTACTTTCAAACATCCAACTTACAAACGACTCCTACTTGCAAACGCAAGAAGACAACAGGAAGTGAGAGGAAATCTACCACTAGGAAGGAAAATTCTCTCCTGTAAGAATAAATATGGGAGAAAGGTGTCTCCTCTGTACTGATGCTTTATCAGCAATCCTTGTTTCAAGAAAAACACCACATTTCAAAAACAGTTGTCATTAGGACGGAAAGTGAGGTGAAATGTTCTCAACAGGGGCACAGACAGCAAAACAAATGTTACAGGGGTGATAACCCTTACCTATGTTTTCCAAAAAGTTTAAAAATAGATTTTTGGGCTGGAGCTACACTTCAACAATGTACCTGTTCAAAATTACAAACAGATTCTACATAAGAACAAACCTACAGTCCCTGTCTTGTATGCACCGCCTGTATACGGCTGTTCAGAGTATATAGGGCCTTTTTTATTTTATGTGCGGGGTTCCCCTTAATATCCATACAAGACCCAAAGGGGCTGGTAATGGGCTGGGGTAGGGGGGGGGGGGTCATGGGGTAGCTATGCCATTTTTCTTAAAGATTTTCATCCATATTACCGGGACCAGACATTACATTAAAGCCGCAAGCAGTTTTAAATGGCTTTTTTTTCCTTTAGAAGTGTCATTTTGTGCAGGGACAGTTCTAAACACGGGAAACACGTGGCACTTCACAGGCATACTTTAGACACCCCCCAGGTACGATATTTAAAGGAATATTTCACTTTTTTTTTTTTTCACTTTATGCATCATTAAAATGACTGCTCCCGAAAAACGACCGTTTTTAAAACTTCTTTTTGCATTGATACATGTCCCCTGGTGCAGAACCCGGGTTCCCAAACCCTTTTTAGGACAATAACATGCATAATAGTTGTTATAATTAGCACTTTAGAATTCGAACGTTCGCATCCATTGTATTTAATAGGGTTCTAATGTTCGTACGAACTTTCGGTCCGTTCGCGGGTTCTGGTGCGAACCGAACCCGGGGGTGTTCGGCTCATCACTATCTACCAACACCGCGGGTGCAGCACAGGGCACCAATGGCTTACCTGCGGGTTGGCTACACTTTGCCATAGACTTCTATTATATCCTGCAGGTGTGGAACCCACAGGTAAAACCAGAAGTCGTAAGCCTCGTACACACGGTCGGACTTCCATCGGATTTTTCCGTGGTTTTTTGTCCGAACGAAGTTGGTTGGGAACACCCATAGCATACACACCACAGGACTTTTCTGCAAACTTTCCCCAAACTTTTTCCAACATCACGTGTTTTTTCTGCTCTGTACCGCCACCCTTTGGTCAACTTCTGCTATTGTTGGTTGATTTTAACATTAGTGGTTTTGTCCATCGGACAAAAGTCTGATGGTTTTCTGTACACACGGTCGGACTTTGCTCCATCAGACTTTTGTTGGGCAAAAGTTTGTCCGTTTGCAGACCCAACTTTTGTCCGATGAAAACAAGAAAAAAGCAAAAAAGTTTGTCTGATGGAGCGTACACACGGTCGGATTGTTGGTCCAACTTGCTCAAAATGAAGTTTGTTGGCCAAAAGTCCGACCGTGTGTACGGGGCTTAAGGCTCAGTGCAGATAATCTGCAGATCAGTTTGAAAGCAGCCCAGTAACCACTGAAGAACAGATATGCTCATATGTACATTGTGATTTTAGTAATAACCGTACCTTTAATAACAGTCTTCCATTCAGGTATCACCGGCTGTTGCTGTCCCAGGCAGAGTGCATTTGGTATCACTCCACCTATGACAGGAGCCGGTGCTATACAGGAAGCATCGGCTTATGCAGCTTTGCTTCCTCTACCGCTGGCTTCATTCACAACACTGATGCTCTGGCATGGCGGGTTGGCAACCTGCAATCTAGGCTTGCCAACCCGCCATTCCAGAGCAGGAGGTCGCGGGCCACATCAGAAGGCTTCGCGGGCCACATGTGGCCCTCGGGCCACTGGTTGGGCACCCCTGACTTAGTACTTGGTGGAGAAATCACAGAGGTCAGACGTTTCTTGTAGTTGGTGACCAGGTTTGCACACATCTCAGGAGGGATTTTGGTCCACGTTTCAGACCTTCTCTAAATCTTTGTGATACTAAAGTTTTTTGGGTTTTTTTTGTTTCAAAATAACAAACATGTAATACTTACCTGCTCTGTGCAGTTGGATTTGCACAGAGCAGCCCAGATCCTCCTCTTCTCGGGTCCCTCTTCTGTGCTCCTGGCCTCTCCCTCCTGTTGAGTGCCCCTACAGCAAGCAGCTTGCTATAGGGTCACCCAAGCCAAGCCGCTACTCTGTGTGTCCATTCAGACATGGAGCTTCAGCCTGGCCCACCCCCTCTCTCTCTTCATTGGCTCACTGACTTTGACAGCAGCGGGAGCCAATGAGGGGGGAGAGTCCCGGACCGCCGAGTCTCGTGCAACATCGCTGGATCGGAGGGAGCTCAGGTAAGTATTAGGGGGACTAGGGGGTTGCACACAGAAGGTTTTTTGTCTTAACCACTTCACGCAAAATCCCGTACCTGTATGTCATTTACTTGAAGGGGTTATACCGGGGTGATGCCTACAGTTGCAGGCCACTCACAGCGCCGGAGTCCGCAAACTCTGGGGAAAATGTCAGCCGTCTCAGCGGTGTGCGGGCGCCACTGAGAGAGCTTCGTTCTAAGGTGAGTATTTCATAATGAGCTAGTATGCAATGCATACTAACTAGCTCATTATGCCCTTTGTCTTGCAGGTTTTTTTTTTTCTTTGTTTTTTTTAAAGAGTTTACAACCTCTTTAAATAATTTGTCTCAACCCTGTAACTGCTACATCTGCAGGACAGCTTGTTCTCTTTAAAGGGTTTGTAAACCCCCGTGTTCCAGCCAAATATTTTTTTTTTTAAAAGTCAGCAGCTACAAACATTGTAGCTGCTGACTCTTAATAAGGACACTTGCCTGTCCAGGGAGCCCACAATGTCGGCCCCCCCGAGGCCGATCTGTCCATCGGATCGGGCGCCAACGCCACCATTCCAACTAAGGGAAACCGGCAGTGAAGCATTGCGGCTTCACTTCCAGTTTCCTACTGCGCATGCGCGAGTCGCGTGGCGCTTTGTGAATGGCCAGCTTGTCTTCTGGGACACACACAGGTTCCAGAAGACAACGGGGGAGCTCGTCGCAAAAGAGGACGTGACGACACAGGCCGCGGCCCGGCTGGATCGGAAGTACACTTGGTACTTCCAAAAAGGTTAAAAAAAAAAATGAATATCCAAAAACGAGATGTTGAGAGGTGGTCTTTAGTTTAAGACCACCTCTCTGCTTTAATGTATCCTATGAATTAAGGTGAAAAAATTCTAACACTGACCGCCCCCCCCCCCCTCCCGTTTTACTCACCTGAGCCCACTCATTCCCTCGGCGGAGACGCGCTCTACCTCTCTGCCCGGGGTTCTCGGCTCTTGATTGGATAGATTGATAGCAGCGCAGCCATTGGCTCCCGCTGCTGTTAATTAAATCCAATGACGCGGGGTGCGGGGGCCAAGCCCGGCATTCTGTGTCTATGGATGCAAATGCTGGACTCGGAAGCGTGCCCGCAAGGTAACTCCCCCGGGAGAGCGCTTCTCCTAAGGGGTTAACCAATGCGAGGAGGAGCCGCGAGCGCCGCCGAGGGACCCCAGAAGACCAGGTTCGGGGCCACTCTGTGCAAAATGATCTGCACAGTGGAGGTAAGTATGACATGATTTTTTTTTTTTTTTAAATAAATAAAAAGCAAGGGTTTACAACAGAAAAACAGACTTGCTGTCCAGATCACCAGTTAAAAATAGAAGAAAGAAAACCTAAAGAAAGGAAATCGAATGCAGCCATACAAAGAATTGGTAATCTGCAATATAATAAATGTTATATTGCTTTAATGTCCCTATTCAAAAGCATCTGCTGCTCCCAAAGCAAGGGCTCTAATGCAGCGATGAATGAGACTTCATGTCTGTAATAATGATGGACATATTTATTTTCTCTGGAAAGTGATAAAATTCATAGTCTGTATTTTAGATTTCATTTTTAGTTGGAGTAAGTAATTGCTTGTGAAATTAGTTTTCTGTTTTGCGAGAAATGGCTTTTGCTTCGGGAATTACTATTGTATAAACGGCTTAGCGCATAAAAGTTTTATACCAATAGCAGGTTTATAATGTATTCTGAGATTTTTATCTGCAGTAATTGCAATCCAGCTTTCTGACCCGGCCTGCTCAGGTATCAGCCACAACATTAAATTAGGAAAGAGACAGGGGAGATGCTTGAGATTGTTTTTAATTAAAGTCCAATTTTCCAGCCGAGATTTGCTGAGGGACCGAGGAGAAGCGGTTTGCAGTACAAGAAGAAGAACGCTACCATGTGCTGCTTGTGTCTGAGAACATAACAAACCAGAAACGTCCAGTGCTTTTCCATCAAATTTATATTTATGACCTTTTCTGGGAAAAAAAATACGCACTGACCATATGTACTGTATGCAGGGCTTTTTTTCTCAGAGAATAGGTGCAGGAACTCCCCCCTTCTGCGTCACCCCTTGTCTCTTCCCCCACCCACCTCCGATCATTGTCCCTTGGTTCCACCCTCTACCCACCTCCCAGTACCGCCCCTTTTAGAGAATACGGAACCAAGTATCATTTTATGGTGCTAAATAATTTGTATGGATTTGTTAATGTAACTAGAACAATGGACTCTACCCCAGCAACAATAGATCCCCTGCAGAAATAGATCACACCCCACACAATAATAGACCCCCATCTAAGTGTAGCACTACCCCCGTAGGAGCTGCTGGTTATTTTTTGGTCCTGCCGCTACCCCTAAGTTCAACATATCAAACTTGCTTGGCTCTAAATTGGGCAATGTGCCCACAGATGCATGCACCAGTCACTTAAAGGGGTTGTAAAGGTTTTTTTTTTTTTTTCTAAATAGGTTCCTTTAAGCTAGTGCATTGTTGGTTCACTTACCTTTTCCTTTGATTTCCCTTCTAAATATTTTTTGTCTGAATTTCTCACTTCCTGTTTCTCCTCAGTGTCTGAATTTCTTACTTCCTGTTTCTCCTCATGAAGTGAGAAATTCAGACAAAGAAAAAAAACATTTAGAAGGGAAATCTAAGGAAAAGGTAAGTGAAGCAACAATGCACTAGCTTAAAGGAACCTATTTAGAAAATAAAAAACAAACCTTTACAACCCCTTTAAGCCGCGTACACACGATAGGTTTTACCGATGAAAACACTCCGATGGACTTTTTTCATCAGACAAACCGATCGTGTATGGGCCCCATCTAGGGGTGCAACGGATCAAAAAACTCACGGATCGGATCGGAGCCACGGATCTAATCATTTTCGGATCGGCAAAAATAAATAATGTTACACCCACCGGAATTTTCGATTTCACAGTTATTTTCAACACAAATCGGAGCTTATAAGCTTAAATACAGTATTTGTAAATCCAACGGACTCTTTACATGTTACATTTTAAAAGCAGCAGCAAACCTGCTGACCTTACATGGTTGCTAATGTGACAGAACACCTCTGATTTTCACATTTAACTAAATGTTAAAGTGGTTGTAAACCCACATTTAGTTTTTTTTTTTTTTTTCCCCACCTTTAAGAGAAAGGCATAATGAGCTAGTATGACTAGCATATTAGCTCATTATGTACCACTTACCTTAGATCGGGGCCCCCGAAGCCGTCCGCGTCCCTCCATCTAGCCGCATCCATCGCTGCGGCGATAGCCGGAAGGTTACTTCCGGCTATCGCCGCTGCAGCCAATCACAGCGCCGCTCCGGCGCTGCGATTGGCCGGAGCGGCGGTGACGTCACTCTACGCATGCGCGCAAGAGCCGTCACAATCGGCTACGCCCAGCTATTGCTGGGAAGTAGCTGATTTTGTGAATGGGATTAACCCCATGAATGCGCCGTTCTCTACGGCGCGCATGCGCTGTAGACACGGAGCAATGTCATTTTTACTAAATATCTCCTAAACCGTGTAGGTTTAGGAGATATTTCTTGCACCTACAGGTAAGCCTTAATCTAGGCTTACCTGTAGGTGCAAGTTGAAAAAGTGGGTTTACAACCACTTTAAATGTGAAAATCAGAGGTGTTCCGTCACATTAGCAAGCATGTAAGGTTTGCTGCTGCTTTTAAAATTTAAAATGTAAACAGTCCGATGGATTTCCAAATAATGTATTAAAGCTGATAAGCTCCGTTTTGTGTTGAAATCCTAAAACTCTGTTGGGTGTAACAAGATGTCCGCTTGGCCCCTTCTCTATCATTACTGTGCAGGAGTGTGGGGTGGAGCAAGATGGCGGCGAAATGTCACTACAGCGGCCGCTGCTGGGTGTACCAAGATGGCCGCCGCTCCGGAGCTAGGCCGAAGCCGCGGCCTTTTCTACGGCCGAGGCTCCGCGGATCGCCTGGTGATCCGATCCGAACAGGGTGACCCATTCGGATCACGGATCACCACCGATCCGTTGCACCACTAGCCCCATCGGTCTTTTTTCCATCGGTGTTTAAAAATAGAACATGTTTTAAATTTATCCGATGGTTAAAAAACCGTTAGCAAATTACTATCGTCTGTGGGGAACTCCATCGGATAAAAAACCCACGCATGCTCAGAATCAAGTCGACGCATGCTCAGAAGCATTGAACTTAATTTTTCTCGGCTCATCGGAGTGTTTTACGTCACCGCGTTTGGAACGGTCGGTTTTTTGACTGATGGTGTGTAGGCAAGACTGATGGAAGTCAGCTTCATCGGTTTTCCAATGGAAAAATCCATCGGTTTAAAAACCATAGGAAATCCGATCGTGTGTACAGGGCTTTAGTCTTTTTTCCAATGCTTTTTATTAAACACGACTTGCAGCAGTAGAGGGATGGAGAGTTAGGGGAATTCAGATACCTTGTGCAGATCACTGAGGATCTTGAGATCCTGGAGACAAGTACACTTTCTGTCAGCGGATCTTGCTCACCCGGATATGCCTCTCTTACCAGCCTAGCAGCCGGAATGATGTACGGACAAAAGTCTCTGCCACAGGCTTGATGATAATAGTAAACGGTTGAACAATCCTCTACCACAGGCAGGGCCGCTGATAGGGGGGGATCACCAGCCCTCCTGTAGGGGGCCCCGGCACACAGAGGGGCCCGAACAGTAGGAGGAATCGGTGTGGTCGGGCAGAGGGGCAATTACAGAAAGATGCCCTGTGCTGCTCTCTGCAGCAGCTGAAAGCTGGTTTCTCTTCATCCCATCGGCATTCAGCTGCTGCAGGGAGAGACACAGGGCATCGTTCCTTTAATTACTTACCCTGCACCGATTCCCCTCCCTGGTCTGCCCACTTCTGATCCCCCCCGTGTGCCCCCCTGTCACTGTGCCAAGCCCCCTTCCGTGGCACTGCCGGCTTCCTTGTCCTGTAAAAAAAAAAATGTAACATTGGAATAAATCATTTTTTTAAATTAAATAATTAAAAAAAAAAAATTATGCATTTTTTAAACAAACAATTTAAAAATACTATTTAAAAAAGTGCTAATTCACACAGGTTTTTTGTTAGATTTGTATTAGCTAATAATAATTTTAGTGTATTTTTTTGTGAAAATATTGTTTTGATATATTGGGGGGGGGGGCGCCTGCCAGGTAGGCTGTATGGGGCCCCATGATTTCTAACAGCAGCCCTGACCACAGGATTTGGTAATCAGTAATTGCTTGAGCGAACACAGCTACACAGTAACAAAGTCCTTTAAGCCATCCGGCAGTACTGTGAGGTAGATTGGTTAGGTTGCATCCTCCAATGGAGTCACCAGGCTCTTCTTGAGATACCAGCCTTTCGCTCGGTCCTCTCCAAGAAGAGTCCTCCCCTGGATCTTCCAATTGCTTGGCTTCTTCCCGCAGGCAAGACAGCACAGGACCATCCCCAAACCAGTAGGCCCCAGACAAACTTCTGGGCCTACTTACAGCAACATAGCCTCGGGCTAGCAGGGCCCTGAGGCAGAAGAGGAGTTTTCACATACTTTAGGCTAGGCGGGCCATGAGGTCAGGGAGAGCAAAAAATGGCGTCTGCCCCTTAAGTGTCCTCTCCCAGAATGCACAGCGGTAAACACTCCCATGCTGTTTCTGGGGAAGGGACACCCAATACACTCCAGCCTGTTGTATTTCCAACACTGGCTGGCGGTGACAACGGCACCTACCGGCGACAGTGGGAAAGGTTCACAACACAGCCAGAACCATTGCATTCTGAACTATGTACAATTCAGATGACCCACTAAATTTACACAATAGCGCCTGGTCAACAGGAGCAGGGCGCTACATCAGCAACAACAGATCCCCCACACAACAATGGACCCCCCCCCCCCACACACACACAGTATCAATGGACCACCCACAACAAAATACCACACCCAGCAACATTAGACCCCTCCCCAGCAGCAACAAAAGATCTCCCAGCAGCCAGCATCAATAGACCCTTCAGCAGCCAGAAACCATAGACCTCTCCCTCAACAGAAGATCCCTACCAGCAACATAAGATCCCCAAGCAACAATAGATCTCCCATTAGCAACAATAGACTTTCACACAAAATCTGATTCCCACCAGTGACAATAGATCCCCCAACAGCCAGCGTCAATAGACCCTCCAGCACACCCCACACCCCTTGCTGTTACAATCATTCAGTACTGAAGGTGCCGGGACTGCGTTCCCCTCGCGTTCTCGCTAAAAAAAAGGCCCTGACTGTATGTATTGCCAAATCTCTACCATTTACCAGACGTGACTGACCATAGAATATTCGAAGGGTAGCTCTATAGTGAATCCCCTTTCTTTTGGGTTTTCCATCTTGCCTGAAACATATCCAAAGAGCAGTAATGTTGGCTATACATGACTCTATATTATATATTCAATTTGAGTCGTAGGTGGCCTTGTTAGTACCATCAAGCTTCTACTGAAAGAGGGGAAAGGTGCCTGTCCCCAATTGATCATTTGGCCAACTTCAGTCAAAGGGACATGTTGGAAAACTTTCTTTAAATAGAGTTCCACCCAAAAATTGAACTTTCGCTTTTCGGAATCCTCTACCCCTCCGGTGTCACATTTGGCACCTTTCAGGGGGAGGGGGAGCAGATACCTGTCTAATACAGGTATTTTGCTCCCACTTCCGGGCATAGATAGCCGAGCCACCCGCGGCTATCTACGCCACGTCCGTCCCCCCACTGTCTTCTGGGAGACACACAGGTCCCAGAAGACAGCAGGGACCAGTGGGATCACGCAGCACGAGTTGCACATGCACAGTAGGGAAAGGAACCACAGTCCTGGTTCCCTTACCGAAGATGGCGGCGCCTCTACCCGAGAGCCGAGGGACAGATCGGCTTCGGGTGCCGACATCGCGGGCGCCCAGGACAGGTAACCTTATTTTAAAAGTCAGCAGCTGCAGTATTTGTAGCTGCTGACTTTTAAAAAAAAAATAAAATTTGCCGGAACTCCACTGTAACCGCTTGCTGCCTGCTCACAGTAGATATACTGCCGGCGAACGGCACAGCGACGTAGCTATATCTCACACCGTACTTCCTGGTTTGGCGGCATGCACGCCCCCTTCTGACCTGTGCTTTGATTGGACACGGCATGGGCTTGTCAGCAGATTTCAGCCAAAGATTTTGGCTGAAACCTGCTTATCAGCTGTGACCAATCACAGCACAGAGTTTTGTGTTAACAAACGCACAGAACTCTGTTCACAGACAGCTCTAAACTTAGGGAGAAAAAGCAGACAGATCTGCTAGTAAAAGCAGCACACTGTACACAACCCCTTAATTGCCCCTTGATCTTAACCCCTTCCCAGCCAGTGTCCTTAATAGGTCATACAGTATTATCACTGATCACTGTATTAGTGTCACCAGCGACATCTGTGTCAGTTAGTGACCCTCCCATCCAGTGTCTGTTAGTGCCAGATTGTTCGCCACACTATCTCAGTCACACTATAAGTAGCTGATCACCATTACTAGTATAGTGTCTGCATAGATCAGTATCTTGATCAAAACTATACTAGTTTTAGTGTCCCCAAAAACGCAGTTTGGTTTTTACCAAAGACATGTAGCAGACTACATATTTGCCTAAATTCATGATGAAATTTGATTTTATCAGATATGTTTTATAACAGAAAGTGGAAAATAACGTTTATTTTATTTTTCAAAATATACTATATTTTTTTTATTTACATTTGTGTGAACAAAATGATATAAATTCCAATTGGGTAAAGTGTTGCATGACTGCACAATTGCCAGTTAAAGTGGTTGTAAACTCACTTTTTCAACTTGCACCTACAGGTAAGCCTAGATTAAGGCTTACTTGTAGGTGCAAGAAATATCTCCTAAACCTACACGGTTTAGGAGATATTTACTAAAAATTACAGGCGCCGCTGTCTACGGTGCATGCACGCCATAGACAACGGCGCATTCATGGGGTTAATCCCATTCACAAAATCGGCTACTTCCCAGCAATAGCTGGGAGTAGCCGATTGTGACGGCTCTCGCGCGCATGCGCAGAGTGACGTCTCCGCCGCTCCGGCCAATCACAGCCCCGGAGCGGCGCTGTGATTGGCTGGTGCGGTGATACCCGGAAGTAACCTTCCGGCTATCGCCACAGCGATGGATGCGGCTGAAGAGGGAGACGAGGACGGCTTCGGGGGCCCCGACCTAAGGTAAGTGATGCATAATGAGCTATTATGCTAGTCATATTAGCTCATTATGCCTTTCTCTTACAGGTTGTTATAAAAAATAAAAAATAAATTACCTGGTTTACAACCACTTTAAAGTAGTATAGTGCTGAATAGCAAAAAAATGCCCTGGTCGTGAAGGGGGTAAAACCTTCTGGAGGTCAAGTGGTTAATCAACCAATTAGCGGGTGCCAATGTCAGAATACAATGTCCGAGCAGAGAGGATTCCTCCATCCACCCTGTTTCTTTGAATGGAGGAATCTGATAAAATAAAACAAAAAACTTAGTGTGTGGCCAGTTTTAGGCTAAGGGGATGAGGACTGCCCGAGATTGTGCATACTATCTGCAGGTTCAGTCGATGTATAGCTAAAAAAAAATATTTTTTTTTACTTTTTGAGCGAGTGAACAAGTTCTAGAACTCCCGTAAGGTTTTTATTGCTATCAGTTGAATACAGTTACATTTATAGATAATAGATTTATAGAACAGGAACTGATGGAATTTTTACAATGTAGACACCCGTTTTCATGACACGTGTCCAAGAGTGGGTTTCACCTCTCCTTGATGATGTCCTCCCATGTCCTGTTGTGTCAATGAAAAAGTGAAATCTTCCCAATGGGACATGGACAAGAAGAGGTTTACATGAAGTACGAGTTCATCTGTCTACTGCTGTATCTTCTCCATTCATAGCTAGGGAAGGGTCCTGGTCCATGCTGTATTTGGGTGGTCATGTGGTATCTGCTGATAGAGAGGATCCATGTTCTGGAACAGAGACCGTATGACTAGTGTCCACCTCTACCACTACATCTTACAAATACACAACAAAGCTGTCCATACACCATGAAGAGATAGCATGTTTCCCCGAAAATAAGACCTAGCGTTATTTTCCAGTAAGGCTGCAATATAAGCCCTACCCCGAAAATAAACCCTAGTTTAAAATGCTTGTAAAATCCTAGAATCCAGTCTATTACAGTAGTATATAATGTACAATGTGTGTTTCTGTAATATAATTGAAGGGACGAGAGCTCCGGTGGGTCGCGCTATAACAAAGGTATTTGGCACAATTATATTACAGAAATACACACATTGTACATTATATACTACGGTAATAGAGTGGATTATAGGATTTTACAAGCATTTTAACTCAGTTCACACTGGGGATTCCTGACAGGCAGGGAGAGAGAGGGGAGAGAAGACGGCACATTACATGGTAAGACCTACCCCGAAAATAAGCCCTACTGTGTCTTTTGTTGCCAAAATTAATAAAAGACCCGGGCTTATTTTCAGGGAAACACAGTAGCAGAATAGAGGCGGCCTTGTATATGAGATGATGGTCACCTAATCATCTTATTATTCAGCCATTCCCTGTTTTAACCTAAGATTAGTCAATACCTATCTAACTACTCCAATGGGTTATCCAACATACTGTGTACTATATGCCCTCATAATAAATAAATTCACTATATACAAACATAAGTATTAGTAGCCAAGGACTTTCAGAGGGACATATAGAAGAAATACGAACACTGCATATATAAAAAACATACATTTTATTATAAACATTCAGGTAAAATCCTTACCACAAATAAGAAACAAAGTGCTAAATTTCGGGGTTCACACAGTTGTTTAGATCCAGTATAATCCACATGTGGACTCAACTCTTTTTGATTGATCTTCCTCAGGAGTACATGCGAATGATCAGTTTGATTAAACCCATAACCACATAGCAAACGCCGCACGACGATATACGTTGACGCAATGGCACGGGCAGGCAAATGGGCGTACCTGTACATCCCTTTTAAATTTGCCGCCCAGCGTGCCTCTTGAGTGCGCTCGCGGGTCCCGGGAACTCGATGATCCCGGGCGGCCTGCTATTGCGGTCGGCAAAGGCAGAACAGGGGGATGCCTTTGTAAACAAGGCATTCCCCTGTTCTGCCTAGTGACATGTCACTGATCGAATGTTCCCTGTGATCTGGAACAGTGATCAGTGACGTGTCACTGGTAGCTCCTCCCCCTAACAGTTAAAAGCACTCCCTAGGACACACTTGACCCCTTCAGCGCCACCTAGTGGTTAACCCCTTCACTGCCAGTGTCATTTTCACAGTAATCAGTGCATTTTTATAGCACTGATCGCTGTAAAAATGACAATGGTCCCAAAAATGTGTCAAAAGTGTCCGATGTGTCCGCCATAATGTCACAGTCACGATAAAAATCGGAAATCGCCGCCATTACTAGTAAAAAATAAATAAATAAATAAAAATGCCATAAAACTATCCCCTATTTTGTAGACGCTATAACTTTTGCGCAAACCAATCAATATACGCTTATTGATTTTTTTTTTTTTTACCAAAAATATGTAGAAGAATACGTATCGGCCTAAACTGAGAAAAAATGTCCTTTTTAAAAAAAAAACTGGGGATATTTATTATAGCAAAAAGTACAAAATATATATATATATTTTTTAAATTGTCGCTCTATTTTTGTTTATAGCGCGAAAAATAAAAACCGCAGAGGTGATCAAATACCACCAAAAGAAAGATCTATTTATGGGGAAAAAAGGACGTCAATTTTGTTTGGGAGCCACGTCGCATGACCGCAAAATTGTCAGTTAAAGCGACGCAGTGCCGAATCGCAAAAAGTGCTCTGGTCTTTGGCCAGCCAAATGGTCCGGGGCTTAAGTGGTTAAAGTGGTAATAAACTGCACCTTTCTCAAAAAAATAAAAAATCCCTGCAAGACAACGGTATAATGCGCTAGTATGCATTGTCTACTAACACATTATGAAATACTTGCCTTAGAATGAAGCCCTCCAGTGGCACGCTGTCACCGTTGACAGGGCTTTCATCTTCACCTAAACGGCGCATGTTTAGGAGATATTCACTATACCTATAGGGTAGCCTTTGTTATAGGCTTACCTGTAAGTAGAAGTAAAAATTACTTTACTACCACTTTAATAAAAACAAATTCACTGAAATCCAGAATGATGACAAAAAGTGTTAAAGGGCCCTCACTGGTCATCCATAGTCCTAGTTGCGTAGGCACAAGTCACTCCATAGTGAAATATTGGCATCAGTTAATCGGTCAAGGCACCACCACCACCATACATCAACAGGGTATAGAGGGCCACAACTTTTTGTCAAACCACTTTGCATATCAAAATGTCCTTTTCCTATCACCAAAAGTTCCAGCAGTCAATCAATGATATTTCCCAATGGGGTGACCCTTCTGCCCCCCACCCCCTATCCCCCATGGGAGATGGATACTATACACATGTTGGATTCCAGTGAATCTATGTTTTTATTAAGGGAATTGTGGGTTTCATCATGCTGATCATTCACATGATCTGAGGGAGATCAATCAAAATGTGAGTCTACGTGTGGATTATGTTGGAGCTAAACAACTGTGTGAACCCCAATATTTAGCACTGTGTTCTTTGTTTCTTATTTGTGGTTTGGATTTTACTTGAATGTTTATAATCAAATGTACAAAAAAGGGGGAAGACGGGACTTTGAGTGAAGCACGCAGTCATCAGTGAGTGGTTAAAACATGTAGTAGGTTTATTAGCCATACAAGTTCATACAAACAATAAATAATCTCACGGTATAATTTCATATATGTACAAAAAGGAACATGATAATTACATGACAGTGGAAGGGATTTTGCCTACACAACCTGAGAACTTCCTGATGTATCAAAATTAAAACTCGTGATCATATAAAATTATACATATAAAACATGTTGGTAACTTGGTCAGTGTAAAACATTGCAATTACAAGGCTCTACGCGTTTCGTGAAGTGTTTTATATTCACTCATCAGGAGCAGCAATGTCAATATCTGAAATAAAATGTATAAATTTGGGTCATTACCTAGGAGATGGAACAGGCACCAAAAAGAAAAAATTGTACCCATATAGGTAATACTTACAGCCAACGTGTGGAAGTGCAATTATTTTTTTTTTTTTATCAATAACTGTTTTATTTGAAGTTATATCAGTTACAATTATAATGCATCGGTCTTACAACAAACAGAGTAATTGCTTTTTCTTTTTGGTTACATGTTTGTAATAGTTCCTGAGCGTGCCAGCACCGTACATCTGCCATCTATGCAGATTACTGATCTCATCAGATTATCTTAACATTTACATACCGTGCTATCAACCAAACCTTTGAACTGATAAGGCTATTAGATATTCAAGTATATGGGTCCCATAGGGACTCCCATAGAAAGGGAAAGAGTAGAGAGGAAAAAGAAGAGAAAAAAAAGAAAGGGAAAGAATAAAGGGAAGAGGGAGAGAGAAGATGGGGGAGAGAGGGGGGGGGGAATGTCATCAAAGTGTACCTGGCTCTGAGTCTCCGTGGTCCTCCCGGTGGCGCCACAGCTCCCAGACCATGTTGTGTGCGTCAAGGTGATCATGAATCCTCGCTGTCATCCTCTCCATTGATTCTACATCCCTAATCCTGGCGTACAGCGCTCCCTCTGAAGGGGGGGAGCTGCGCTTCCAGTTCAGTGCCACCAAGCAGCGAGCTGCCGTAAGGACATGTCTGGTTAGTTTCCTGTATGGGCGAGGGGCCTTCAGAGACATCAGTCCCAGCAGGAAAAATTTGGGGGTGAATGGTACTTCCGTTTCTAGGAGGTGAGTCAGTAGTTGGTGAACTGAGTTCCAGTAAGGGGTTATCAGCGGGCACTCCCAATAGATATGATATAGTGTTCCCTTTGCTCCCTGGCATCTCCAGCATCGGTCCGAACTGGCCGGGTGGATGGCATGGAGGACATCAGGAGTCAAGTACCAGAAGTACAGTATCTTGTATATATTCTCCTTGTATAGCGTGCATATCGACGTTTTGGACGCTTGGTTCCATATGGCCCTCCATTGTTCCAGGGGTATCTCCTCTCCCAGTGCCTTTTCCCTCTTGATCATGTAATTGTGTTTGCCCATTGAGTCAAAGGGCCTCTCATTCAATATTTTGTAAATATTTGAGATCAGACCTCTCTGTGCAAAGCCTACTAGAATGAGGTTCTCAAAAGGGGTGGGGGGGAAAATTGCAGAGTTGGTGCGAAGGACAAGGCATAGTGGCGGATTTGGAGATACCCGTAGAAAGCCTGCTTAGGGAGGCCATATTGGGACTGCAGATCGGCAAAGGGACGCAGTTTACGGGTGCGAGGATCCACCAAATTTCCAAAATGGAAGAGGTTTCTCGTAGTCCAAGGGGAGGACATTTGGTAGGTTAAGCTATCTGGCATTTTGGGGTTACAAGCAAATGAGGTCAGGAGCGAGCTGTCAGAGACCAGTCTATGTTGTTGTGTCAGTTTGCGCCACATCCTCCTGAGCTGCGCCATCGGGCCTAGCAATCGTGCTAGCTCTACCTCTGCGTTCGCATTCCACAGAAGGTTGTTTGGGTGTATCGGAGCTAACCACAGTTTCTCTATCTCGGTCCATTTGTTATAGGAACGGAGTGTGAACCAAGAAGTTATTGCCCTCAGTTGTGCCGCCTGGTAGTATTTAGTGAGGGTGGGGAAAGCTAGGCCCCCATCCGACCTGGCCGCCTGCAATACCGACCGTGGGATTCTATGCCTCCCGTAGTTCCAGGTGAATTGTAGTAGGTCGGCTTGTAAGTTTTTCAGTTGGCCATAGGGGACGGGGATGGGCAAGGTCTGAAAGAGATACAACAGTTTCGGGAGGATCGTCATCTTCACAGATGCGATCCTTCCGAGTAGGGAGATGTGGTGCTTTTTCCATTGCTGGAGGAGGGTCCTGATATTGTGGAAGAGAGGGGGGAAGTTTTCTTGGTAAAGAGTAGAGTATTGCGGGGTAATATTAATTCCCAAGTATTTTAGGGCGGTATTTTTCCAGCTATAGGGGAAATTGGCTTTCAGGTGTTCTACCTCACCCTCTGTTATTTTGATTGGGAGGGCCTCCGACTTTGATGCATTGATTTTGTATCCCGATAGAGCCCCATAGCGGTCTAGTTCCGCGTGAAGGATTGGAAGGGAAGTCCTGGGTTGAACTAAGGAGAGAATGATATCATCTGCAAACAGGGAGATTTTAAACTCCCTGTCTCGAACCCCTATGCCCTTAATGTCCGGGTTGCCACGGATTGTCGCTGCTAGGGGTTCAACACATAGTGCAAAGAGCAGGGGTGAGAGTGGACACCCCTGTCTGGTGCCATTCTGTATTGGCAACGGGGCGGACAGGGCGAAGGGGGTCCTGACTTGGGAAGATGGGTTTGAATATAGGTGTTGTATGGCTCTATAGAAGGGCCCCCTGAATCCCACATGGCAGAGCGTGGCGAACAGGAAGGGCCACCCCAGGCGGTCAAATGCTTTTTCTGCGTCCAAGCTCAACAGCAGGGCCTGTGCGCCCTCCCTGTTCACCACCTCAACCAGGTCTATTATCTTCCTAGTATTGTCACCCGCCTGGCGGAAAGGGACGAATCCCACCTGATCTTTATGGATCAGGGAGGGTAAGACCGTGTTCAGGCGCATAGATAGGAGTTTAGTGAATATTTTAAGGTCTGAATTCAGCAGGGCAATTGGTCTGTAGTTAGCGCAGAGGGAGGGGTCCTTCCCGGGTTTGGGGATCACTGTGATAAAGGAGCTCTGCATATCTCTCGGGATCGGGGTGTCATGGAGTAAGGCATTGAAGAGCCTGCACATGTAGGGGAGGAGGGGAGGGAGAAATTCCTTGTAGTACTCGTAAGGGAAGCCGTCCGGGCCTGGGGCTTTGCGATTTGGATAGGGATTTGATGGTCTGCTCTATTTCCTCTTGCGTGATCGGAGCATTCAAAGCATCCAGATCTGTGGACTGGAGCCGTGATACACCGCTAAGATCTAGGTATTGCTGAATATGGTTAGTCAGGTCAGGCGTGGGGGGGTTTGCGGGGATATCGGGGTTATTATACAGGGCCTTGTAGAATACTTCAAAGGAATGGGCTACGTCAGTGGGGTGGGAGACCAGGCGGCCTGAGCTATTTTGGATCTGATGTGGGGTCGACACTTGAGCGTTGTCCCGGAGCTTCCAGGCTAGAAGCGTATGGGCCTTATTCCCCTTGTCATAGAACATCTGTTTCAGTTTGAGTAAGGCTTTTTCTACCCTGCCCAGGGCTAGGTCTCCTAACGTTGCCCTGAGGGCCGTAATTTTTTTCAGGAGAACCAAAGTGGGGTTGGATTGAAGCTGCTTTTCTAGATTTCTAAGCTCCTGTTCTGTGTGCTTCTGCAGGGCCTGTGAGTCCCTTTTCATGGTTGAGGAGAGGGCTATGCATCTGCCCCTCATCACCGCCTTATGGGCTTCCCACAATGTGGATATAGATACATCCCCCGTGTCATTGTCTGCCATATAATGTTGTAGCGTGGTATTTAGTTCAGTTTTTGAGGGGAGGTGTTGCAGTAGGAACGTATTTAGACGCCAGGTGCACGGTCCACGTGTTGGGGCATCTAAGTCCAGGGTTATCTCTACCGGGGCGTGGTCCGACCACGAGATCGGCAGGATCCGCGCAGTTCGAGTCATACGTAGGGTTGCATTGTTAACAAAGATGTAATCTATGCGGGAGTGCGTGCGATGGGGGGCCGAATAAAAGGTGTACTGTCGGTCTCCAGGTTGGAGAGCCCGCCAGGCATCAAAGAGGGCATACCTTCTGGTAATTTGGCGGAAAAGCTGCAAATCTCTAAGTGCCCTCGGTGTGGGCGCCCTGGGGCCCACCCCCTGGCGATCCGCCATCTCCGATTGGGTTAGGTTAAAGTCCCCCCCCACCACCAACACCCCATGATCCGAGCGGAATAGGCGAGCTAGCATTTTATTTAGGAATCCTGTCTGCCTGACATTGGGGACATAGACCACACAAAATGTGATCTCCTTGTCCAGCCATAGGCCTCTGAGTATGAGAAAGTGGCCTTGGGGGTCGCTGTAGTGGGACGAGTATGTGAAGGGGGACCCCTGTTTGATTAGGATAGCCACCCCCGCCCTCTTGTGGGGTACTGATGACAGGTAGATTTGTGAGTAGTACCTGGAGGCGAATTTAAAGGTGCCCTCTTTGTCAAAGTGAGTTTCCTGTACCTGTATGACATTCGCTCCTGACTGTCTAAACTCCCTCAGTGCCAGATGCCTTTTACGATTAGAATTCAGGCCATGAACCTTTAAGGATAAAATCTTAGCCATGGGAGCTAGGATGGGGGGCATAAATACTCATCTGGTGTTGTTGAAGGTGGTCCGGGCAGTCACGGCCAGGGATGGGCGCCACACGGGAGGAGATCCGAGAGGATTGGTGACTTCGCTTAGTGAGCCAGGCGATGACAAAGGAAGGGAGGGGGTTAGGAAAAGCTAGGAGAAAGAGAAAAGTAATTAGTATGGTAATATCATGTATAAACATAGAAAACAACATCCACAGACCCGATGGGACCAGCCGGCCCTGGTCCAGAAGGCCTCCCGTGAGCCTCCCCGCCCCCACCCAGATAGGGTGGGCCAGGGAGACCCAGGGGAGCCCAAAGTCAAACATACAAGACGGTGATAACCCGCTTGCTCTAGAAGTCTAGTGATCTAAGAGGGGGGGAAGGCAGGGGGTGCCCGAACAGTCTCTCTCCAAGGTCTTTTTCAAGACTCGCCCGTGATGTCGGTCAGTTCTGTAGCAAGGGCGCCAAAGGTGGATTATTGCGTGGCCTATTGCCAGGGTGGCTTTATCATGGGGTGAAAAATAGAGAGAAAAAATAAAACTTATGAAAAAGGTAGCAAAAAACAGTGAACCATAAAGCGTAAACAGGGACAGGGGTGGTCCTTCAGATATGTAGCAAGTCAGATAGTGCAAGACTCAATCAGGATCTCCTCTGCTGCGAGCTCCGACCCCTCGGGGATCTCTCCGGGCCTTGGGAGCGCTTGGGTGGGGGGACCTTCTGCCACACTGTGGGCGGCGGTGGTGGGGTCGCCACAAGATCCCAATCAGGAAGCTGGGGTGCTCTAATCTCCAGGGTGTCACAGAAAGGTTCTAGGTCCTTCGGATACCTCATGGTCGCCGATTTGCCTTGATGCTTGGCCGTGAGGCTGAAGGGAAATCCCCAGCGGTACGGTATATTCTCTTCTTGAAGAATGCGCAGCAGTGGTTGGAGTAGTCTTCTCTTTTGTAGGGTGATCCAGGACAAGTCCGGGAACAGCTGAATGTGATGATCTCCTAGGGTCACCTTGCGGGCTAGGCGGGCCTGCTTCATGATATCCTCTTTCAAAGGGTATGATGTCAGCCTGCAAATGATATCTCGGGGTCTGGTAGAGGTGCCTTTAGGCCGTAGCGCTCGGTGGGCTCTGTCCATTTCAATAGCATGGGTCGGGTCCGCCCCCAGAAGGTCGTTAAAAAGTGATTGTAGTGTGTTCTGGACATCTTCTGGGCCCTCTGCTTCTGGGACCCCCCGAATCCGGATGTTGTTCCTGCGCCCCCTGTTGTCCAGGTCTTCTACGTGGCGTTGCATGTCCCTAAGGAGGGTGCAGTGTTCTGATCCTTGAACTTGGGTTCTGTGTACTGCTAATTTTGTTTCTTGGATTTTTTCCTCTGCCATCTCCACCCTGTCTGCTAGATGTTTGAGGCCCGATTGTAAGGTTTGGATCTCTGATCTGCAGGTGGACTTCACGTCCTCGATAAGCTGCCTGAAGTCGTCCTTTGTCGGCATCGCTTGGAGGTAAGCGTGCCATTGGGGGGGGTTGTCCCTGTGCCCCGCGACTGCTGTCAGGAGCATCGTGGGGGTAGTGGGGGAAAAGAGTGGCTCCCCAGGAGGGGTTCGGAGAGGCCTGGTATTCCCAGGGCTCACTCCAGTCCTGGGTGTGTGTCGGCCAGTGGTCCCTGTCAGGCGACCTCGGGGAGTGGGGAGGAGCAGAGGTGCTGGCCACCTGGGCACAGGGGGGCGCCGGTGGTGCAGGGAGGCCTTGTGGGTGAGGGTCCCTCGGTCTGGAGGGCCTCTGTGCCCTGGGGGAGAGGGGTCCGGCAGGGTGGTCTCATGTGGGGTAAAAGTGCCCGGTGTCCTGCCATCCAGAGGTGAATGGGCCCCGTCCTGTGGGGATGGATAGTCCTCCGCTCCCCCTGTGCTGGGCAGCGAGCTGGCAGCTGTCCCTGTGAGGCCCGGGTCTGAGGCGGTGCGGAGAAGCTGTGGGAAGGCCTCAGAGAATTGGGTGTATGGCTGCTGCCTCGTGTGGAGTCCCAAGATGGCCGCCGGGGACGCGGGGAGGAAGGTTGCAGGGAGGACCGTAGGCCTGAGCGGAGGACTCACCGCTCCCTGGTTCTGGATCGCCTCTTCGGGTGAGTGCCGAGATGGTTCTGGGCCTGAGGGGTCCCGATGTCGCTCCGGAGCTTGGATGGGGGTGGGATGGAGCACTGCGGCCTGTTCTGTGATGCCGGCCGGCACCATTTTAGCCGGTCCGCCCGGCGGGAGTTCTGGCTGGGTGAAGTAGTCCCTGAGGTCGGAGGATGTGCCCGGGGGGGGGTTGTGGGTGAGGGTCCCTCGGTCTGGAGGGCCTCTGTGCCCTGGGGGAGAGGGGTCCGGCAGGGTGGTCTCATGTGGGGTAAAAGTGCCCGGTGTCCTGCCATCCAGAGGTGAATGGGCCCCGTCCTGTGGGGATGGATAGTCCTCCACTCCCCCTGTGCTGGGCAGCGAGCTGGCAGCTGTCCCTGTGAGGCCCGGGTCTGAGGCGGTGCGGAGAAGCTGTGGGAAGGCCTCAGAGAATTGGGTGTATGGCTGCTGCCTCGTGTGGAGTCCCAAGATGGCCGCCGGGGACGCGGGGAGGAAGGTTGCAGGGAGGACCGTAGGCCTGAGCGGAGGACTCACCGCTCCCTGGTTCTGGATCGCCTCTTCGGGTGAGTGCCGAGATGGTTCTGGGCCTGAAGGGTCCCGATGTCGCTCCGGAGCTTGGATGGGGGTGGGATGGAGCACTGCGGCCTGTTCTGTGATGCCGGCCGGCACCATTTTAGCCGGTCCGCCCGGCGGGAGTTCTGGCTGGGTGAAGTAGTCCCTGAGGTCGGAGGATGTGCCCGGGGGGGGTTGTGAGGACCCCCGGGGCTTCGTGGATCTGGTCGTCCTGGAGCCACCCATTACAGCGGGGTGTAATCAGCTTTTCTGGATTCTATAGCTGCGAGCTGGGAGAGAGCTCTCGGTCTATGCTGCCATTCAGGTCGAGTTCCGGCCACGCCCCCTTCGTGCAATTATTTTTTTATAATCAAATGTATTTTTTATTTTTTTTTGTGTTTTTCTTGCTTCTGTATGTCACTCTGAAAGTCCTTGGCTTCTAATACTTATGTTTGTGTATATGGATACTCTCCTTGCTCCATTCTTCTAGATGGGTCATGGCATTGGTCTTGTGGTCTCTGCCAAGGAATTTTAAGGGAATGATTAGGTGTGGCCAACCAGACAGCTGCCAACCCTTAGCTTCAGTCCTTAACATGACCAGAACTCTGGCATTGGGTTTGTAGCCAGGCAACGCAGAGGTTCAGAATTACTCTTATTACCAGAAAAATAAATGTTTGTGATTTCACTACCATTTCAGGTTATCTTGCTTGGTGAACGAAATGAAAAATTCTCTTTGGTTGGAGGTATTCAGGAATATCAGAGAAATTAATTTGGCCTTTGCTGAATGGATCCGTCAAATGTGTCACGATCACATATGCCTCGTTTCCACTGAGCGGTTCGGTACGGTACGCTATTTTGGGTGTTTCCATTATGAAAGCGTGCCATAAAACCGAACCGTACCACACCATTCTGGGTCCTGCTTCAGATGTGGGGCCATAGAAAATGGAACGGTTCGGTTAGGGCGGAGCTACAATACATTCCACTGATTGGCGGACACGCTAGGCATTTTTTCTAAACTTTGAATGGCCCCTGACGGTCCTACTTGCAGTGGAAACGCTCACCAGAATAAACCGGACTATTTAAACTGTTCCAAACTGTACCGACCCGAACCGTTCCACTCAGTGGAAACAAGGCAATAGAGAAGTGCCTGTGTTCGGAAATTCTAATAATAATTGACTTTACTATTACATGACCAACAAGTCACTAATATTGTATATGTCACATGTTTGCAGTGTTCTTATATGTCCCTTATAGTATTTTTATGCCTCATAGTATTTTTCTTGTTATAGGTTTCACATTGCAGACTTTGGAAGATTGGAGAAGTACAGCACAGGAAAGGTATGTTTATGCTCTGGTTCTATCCCTCACCTTTTATTCCTCTGTATTTACTCTGCAGAAACGCGCTCCTATCTGGAATTTGGACAATTTGCACCAGGTAAACATAAACTTGTAGTGCTGGCAGCCATAGTGTATATGGGAAAAGCACAGATTCATTTCAAAAGAGAAGTAGGGCCAAAGATCCTTTTGTTCTACACTCTTGTGACCCATTTCTTTCTCGTACATCACGGGACACAGAGCGACATAGTCATTACTAATGGGTTATATAGATACCGTCAGGTGCTGGCACTGGCAACTTCCAAAACCGGAAGTACCCTCCCCTATATAAGCCCCTCCCATCCGGGAGCACCTCAGTTTTTTGCCAGTGTCTAAGGTGTTGGCCAAGAAGAAACATGTGTTTTTCACTGAGCTTGCGTACAGGTTCTTTTGGGCCTCAGTAAGCTATTCCGGATCCGACCAAAAAAGCTTCATAGCTAAACGGTCGGTACCCGGGCCTTGCAGAGAAGAGCAAGGTTCTGCCTGTAATGCTTCTCTTAGGAGAGCTGGACCCTGGGATCCAGAGCTCTGGTCATACCCACGACCAAGATGTTTTCTGTGCAGGGTGCTATACAGGTCCAGGGGAATGGAATCCTTGGGAACCCGGTCCCTGAAGGTTTGATTACAATGCCTGCCGTGATAGGTGAAGTTTGGGCTTTTGTGGACCAAACAAAGTCCTGCGGCGGGGAACAGGTAAGTGGGGGCCCCCAGGAACTTGGTTCTATTGGGGGACCCCCAAGCCTAATTTGTCTTTCTGTCTGTTACCTAATGGTATTCCCGCAAAATTCTGTGCATGCCTGTAACTACTAAAAAAATGTAATAATTTTTAATGGTGGTCAAGAAAAAAAAAAAAAAAAATTTTTTATATATATTTAATATATTAGACTGCGGTACCTGTGTTTGTCCACTAGAGGCCGCTGTGGAATGTTTTCTTGTCATGTGGACTAGCTTCTTCTCAGCAGAGCAAAGTCCAGGCAGATGGTGAGTTCTCTTATAGGAAACTGCTTCCTCTGCCATGTTGCAGTGCTCGTCCATCCCCCGGCCTGCGGCAAAGAGGGGCCCTGGCTCCTGTCCCTTGTTACCATATTTGAAATTAGCGCCGAAGGCGCACGTGCCCGCGCGCGTGCACGCGCCTCTATATATAGAGGTGAGCCGGGAAAGGGGGCAGAGCCTGGGGGATGACGCTCTGTGCGCGCCGCAGCGCTTCTGCGCATGTGCGGGCGTCCCAGCAGTTTAAAAAAACCACAATATTGTAGTGAGCTGGCTATGAAGTACAGAGACAGAGCTGGCAACATTTAAAGGCATACAGCAAGCGGTTGATACAGGCATCCCCTAGAAAGGCACATTAGTAGACACCAACTGTGATATAGCAGCAATTGTGCTAGACTATTCTCAGTAAAAGTGGTGTATTACGGCTGGAATACCTCAGCTTTAGGCTTAGGAATATGCCGTCCAGAAGCTCCGGAACTGAATCTTCCAGGAAGCGAAGGGGGTCTCATCGGGCTCGGAGGATCTTGGGCATACTCCTGCTGCACCAGTCTCCCCTGAAGTTCAGAGGTAAGTGACCGTAGAGACCCCGCAGGGTACTTGGTACTGTGGCTGTCCTCAGTTCACCTGCTCCTGTGTATGTAACAGAGGAGGTTTTTTCCTCAGCTCTGGGAGGATTAGAGAGAGATTGTCAACATTTATCGCTGCCTCCCTGTCAGGGAAAGCACGCCCGATCTCCGTCTCCTCCTTCAGAGTGCCTGTTAGCAGAGCAACAGTCCCATACAGGGATCGACCTGCCTGAAGGGGATCAGGATGAGGTTGATTCTGTTATAGAGGAATCAACAGTGGGGGAACCTTTTCTCAGCATCTTAAGCTGAAAGATTATGGGTTCAGTCTCTGACTAACATGGTCCGATCAGCATTTAAAAATGCACCTTGCGGAACCATCAACCACTACTGTATCCTCGTTGGGGTCGCTAGAAGCCCCCAGACTGTTTGTTCTTTTCCACTTCACCCTTTACTGAAAGGGCTCATTTACCAGGATTGGGAACGTCCTGAGAAAATATTTATTCCCCCAAGAGATTTCCGGTGGTCTATCCCATGGAGGATAAGTTCATCAAAAAAAAAAAAAAAAAAATGGAAGGTCCCTACAGTGGACGCAGCCATCTCTTGTATGTATAAATCACTGACATGTCCAGTGGATAATGTCCAAATGTTCAAGAACCCAATAGATAAAAGATTGGAGTCCTTATGAAAATCTGCTTGGTGATACAACCAGCAGTAGCAGCTATTGGGGTCTGCTAAGCAGTGAAGGATCAGTTGAAACAGGTCTTGAGGGACTTGACAGATCAGCAGGCTTTGCCCTAGCTGATCTACCTAGAGCCTTAGGCTTTGCGGTTGACGCCATAGAGGATTCAGTCCATCAGGCCTCCCGCCTTACGCTGTCTATAGTACATATGCGTAGGCTCCTATGGCTCAAAAACTGGTCTGCTGAAGCTCCCTGTAAAGAATGGCTGGTTAGCGTCCCATTTCATGGTGAACGCTTATTCAGGGAAAACCTGGACAAATATATCCAGAAAATTTCCAGCTGTAAAAATACGCTCTTGCCGGTTAAAAGCAGAGTTAGAGGTCCCTCTTTAAGAGGCCTGCTTCTCCAGTCCCTGGGGCATCGGCTGTGTAACAGTTCCGACGGCCTCCTCGGTCAAATCCCGGGGGTAAAAAACAGGGACAGTAGCAGGGTAATGAGAAACCCTGGGTCAGGGGAGGTACAAAACCTCCCCCAAAGTTAAATTCATTGAAGCCCCCACTCAGTCGGGTGGGGGGAGGACTCCAGTTGTTCGCAAGAGACCTGGCGGGACACGATCAAGACAGATAGGTGCTCTCCGCAGTAGGTTTGGGATACAGTTTGGAGTTAAAAGACTCTCCTCCTTCCCATTTTTGAGGTCAAACGTGCCAAGGGATCCCCGGAAGAGAGAGTCCCTCCTGTTGGCACTAGAACAACTATTGCTCCAAGGAGTAATTATGGAGGTTCCCCTGGAAGAATGAGGGTTCGGGTTTTACTCAAACCTCTTTACAGTCCCGAAGCAAACGCGGACGGGAGGCCCATATTAATTCTAAAAGGGCTATACAAATTCCTGTATATCAGGACTTTCCGATGGAGTCGATCCGATCGGTGGCCACTGCCCTACAAGGGGAGGATTGGTTAGCCACGATCGACATCAAAGATGCTTATTTGCACATTCCCATCTTTCCAGTCCACCAAAAATTTCTACGCTTTGCAGTAGAAGGGCGCCATTTTCAGTTCAGAGCCTTACCCTTCGGTTTGGCCACAGCACCACGAGTGTTTACAAAAATTCTGGCCCTTTATTGGCCAATCTAAGAACACAAGGTGTAATGATAATGGCATATCTGGATGACTTGTTGCTGATAGACCACTCAGTGAAAAAACTAGACGTGGTCGTTCACAAGACGATCAAGTATCTGGAATCTCACGGTTGGATTATCAACCGAGACAAGTCAGCCCTAAAAACCAGTCAAAAGTCTGGAATACTTGGGGCTAAGGTTGGATTCAGGCCAGAGAAAAATATTCTTGCCTCGAGGAAAGGTGTTGTCTTTGAAAGATTTGATCCACTTAGTGGGTACAAAAAAGACAGCCGTCCATACGCCTGTATATGAGGCTGCTGGGAAAAATGGTGGCATCATTCGAAGCAGTACCCTACGGTCAATTCCATTCAAGGAATTTGCAAGGGGCCATACTGTCAGCCTGGAACAAAAAAGTTCAGGCCCTAGACTTACAATGTCCTTGTCCCCTTCCGTTCGCAAGAGCCTCCGTTGGTGGTTGGTTCCCCAGAATCTGGAAAAAAGGAAATCCTTCAGTCCGATTTCTTGGAAGGTGGTCACTACAGATGCCAGCCTTATAGGCTGGGGAGCAGTACTGGAGCAATAGTCTCTCCAGGGCAGATGGTCGGATGCAGAAAAGGCCCTGCCCATCAATCTCTTAGAGATACGAGCAGCCCGGTATGCCCTAGTAGCATGGACATCCAAACTCCAAGGGTCCCCTGTCAGAATTCAATCAGACAATGCCACAGCAGTGGCATATATCAATCATCAGGGGGGCACCAGGAGTCGTGCAGCCCAGAGGGAAGTAAATTACATCCTGAAATGGGCAGAAAAATATGTCCCAGCCATATCTGCGGTATTCATTCCAGGAGTGGAGAATTGGAAGGCGGACTTTCTAAGTCGCCAGCAATTAGGCCCAGAGGAAGGGTCCCTTCACCCCGAGGTTTTCTGGACAATATGTCAGCGGTGGGGAACATCGGATGTAGATCTTCTAGCATCCAGATTCAACGCAAAGGGGGACAGGTTTGTCTCTCGGACAAGGGATCCCCTAGCTTGCGGCTCGGATGCCCTAGTGTTCCCTTGGGATCAGTTCAAGCTGATATATGCATTCACACCGCCAATGGTTACCTCGATTACTCCGCAGAATCAGGGTAGAAAAGAAACCAGTGATTCCTGTGGCTCCAGCGTGGCCCCGAAGAGCGTGGTACGCGGAGATTGTAAAATTTCAGTGGGGAGTCCTTGGACTCTCCCACGTCGTCCGGCTTTCGCAAGGACCGATATACCACCCTTCCTTACCAGCCCTAGGTTTGACGGCCTGGCTATTGAAGCCCACATTCTAAAAAAGAGAGGGCTCTCTAATGCTGTGGTATCTACCATGATCAATGCCAGGAAGCCGGTATCCAGGCAGATCTACTATAGAATCTGGAAGGCGTACATCGCGTGGTGTGAGGCCAAGAAATGGCATCCACATAAGTACGTAATAGGTAGGATTCTGGACTTCCTACAGTGGGCTGTAGATAGGAAGCTTGCCTTGAGTACTATCAAGGGTCAGATTTCGGCCTTGTCAATATTTTTTCAAAGGCCCTTGGCTTCGCATTCACTAGTCAAAGCCTTTATACAAGGAGTGATGCGTATTAGTCCTCCGGTTAATATTCCCATATGTCCATGGGATCTAAACTTGGTTCTGTCGGTTCTACAGAAACAACCATTTGAACCATTACAGCATATTTCCTTGGTGCTTCTCACCAGGAAATTGATTTTTCTAGTAGCCATTTGTTTGGCTAAAAGAGTATCGGAATTAGCAGCTATGTCCTGTAAGGAGCCATATCTGGTTATCCATAAGGACAGAGTAGTGTTACGTCCTCATCCAGCCTTTCTTCCTAAGGTGGTATCGAGGTTTCATTTGAACCAAGATGTGGTTCTTCCTTCTTTTTTCCCCAAACCTACTTCGGTAGAGGAAAAGTTATTGCATTCTTTGGATGTAGTAAGAGCAGTTAAAGCTTATCTAAAAGCCACTGCTCAGATTCGCAGAACGGATACTTTGTTTATTCTGCCGGAAGGCCCCAGAAAGGGTCAGGCAGCGTCAAAGTCTACTTTAGCCAAGTGGATTCGACAGGTCATTATGCAAGCTTATGGCTTGAGAAGGAGACCACCTCCGTTCAAAGTTAGAGCGCACTCCACGAGAGCAGTTGGAACTTCATGGGCAGTGCATCACCAGGCCTCCCTGGCTCAAATCTGTAAGGCCGCAACATGGTCTTCGGTACACACGTTTACTAGGTCCTACCAGGTGGACGTTAGAAGTCAGGAGGATGTCGCCTTTGGGCGCAGTGTGTTGCAGGCCGCAAAAGATCCTCATGTCTGATAGCGCTCAGCTTATATATGGTGTATCCCCCCCCTCATTTGGCATTGCTTTAGGACATCCCATTAGTAATGACTATGTCGCTCTGTGTCCCGTGATGTACGAGAAAGAAAATAGGATTTTTATAACAGCTTACCTGTAAAATCCTTTTCTTGGAGTACATCACGGGACACAGAGCTCCCGCCCCTCTTTAGGGACACTTATTGCTTTGCTACAAAACTGAGGTGCTCCCGGATGGGAGGGGCTTATATAGGGGAGGGTACTTCCGGTTTTGGAAGTTGCCAGTGCCAGCACCTGACGGTATCTATATAACCCATTAGTAATGACTATGTCGCTCTGTGTCCCGTGATGTACTCCAAGAAAAGGATTTTACAGGTAAGCTGTTATAAAAATCCTATTATTCAGCCAACGTCACTGACATCATTTAGCGGGTCCAGACTCTGCAGAGATCCCAACTTTAATGTCGGAATCCTCCCAGATGCCTGGCCCGGCAGCCAACTCAGCCTCTCAGCGAGCCGCTGGGAGACTGAGCCAGCTGCTCCCACCCCCTCCACAGCCCGGTGCTCCAGTGAGCGCTGGAGGGGCAGAGCAGAGAGGCGGTGACTGACAGGTTCCTCTAGAATAGGGATCTTCAAACAGCGACCCAAGTGCCACATCCGGCCCCCTATGAGATTTCATCTGACCCACATCTAGGGTCCGAGGTGGATCCCCAGACTCAATGCACAGACGCAAGATTCAGATCAGTTGGTCTTAACTTTTTCCCTGCAGTTTTTAATGCAGTATTGATGGGGACATTATTGAAAAAGGGGACTGTGATGGAGACACTGGTGTAAGAGGGGGATCTGATTAGAACCCTGATGTAAGAGGGACTTTGATGGGGATCATGATGTAAAAGGGACTTTTATGGGGAGCACAATGTAAAAGGGACATTGATGGGGGGCATGATGTAAGAGGGACTTTGATGGGGAGCATGATGTAAGAGGGACTTTGATGGGGAGCATGATGTAAGAGGGACTTTGATGGGGAGCATGATGTAAGAGGGACTTTGATGGGGAGCATGATGTAAGAGGGACTTTGATGGGAAGCATGATGTAAGAGGGACTTTGATTTGGAGCATGATGTAAGAGGGACTTTGATGAGGAGCATGATGTAAGAGGGACT
The DNA here is from genome assembly GCA_029206835.1 of Rana muscosa. Taxonomy (NCBI): domain Eukaryota; kingdom Metazoa; phylum Chordata; class Amphibia; order Anura; family Ranidae; genus Rana; species Rana muscosa. The sequence goes on along the minus strand of CM055116.1, from coordinate 103,282,024 downwards.
TTGATGAGGAGCATAATGTAAGAGGGACTTTGATGAGGAGCATGATGTAAGAGGGACTTTGATGGGGAGCATGATGTAAGAGAGACTTTGATGGGGAGCATGATGTAAGAGGGACTTTGATGGGGAGCATGATGTAAGAGGGACTTTGATGGGGAGCATGATGTAAGGAGGGACTTTGATGGGGAGCATGATGTAAGGAGGGACTTTGATGGGGAGCATGATGTAAGAGGGACTTTGATGAGGACTCTGATGTAGGGAGGGACTCTTATGAGGACTATGATGTGAGGGGGAATCCATTGAGGAGCAGGATGTAAGAGGGACTTTGATGAGGAGCACGATGTAAGAGGGACTTTGATGAGGAGCATGATGTAAGAGGGACTTTGATGAGGAGCACAATGTAAGAGGGACTTTGATGAGGAGCATGATGTAAGAGGGACTTTGATGTGGAGCACGATGTATAAGGGACTTTGATGAGGAGCATGATGTAAGAGGGACTTTGATGTGGAGCATGATGTAAGAGGGACTTTGATGGGGAGCATGATGTAAGAGGGACTTTGATGGGGAGCATGATGTAAGAGGGACTTTGATGGGGAGCACAATGTAAGGAGGGACTTTGATGGGGAGCATGATGTAAGAGGGACTTTTATGGGGAGCATGATGTAAGAGGGACTTTGATGGGGAGCATGATGTAAGAGGGACTTTTATGGGGAGCATGATGTAAGAGGGACTTTAATGGGGAGCATGATATAAGAGGGACTTTGATGTGGAGCATGATGTAAGAGGGACTTTGATGTGGAGCATGATGTAAGAGGGACTTTGATGAGGAGCACGATGTAAGAGGGACTTTGATGAGGAGCATGATGTAAGAGGGACTTTGATGGGGAGCATGATGTAAGAGAGACTTTGATGAGGAGCATGATGTAAGAGGGACTTTGATGGGGAGCATGATGTAAGAGGGACTTTGATGGGGAGCATGATGTAAGTGGGACTTTGATGGGGAGCATGATGTAAGGAGGGACTTTGATGGGGAGCATGATGTAAGAGGGACTTTGATGAGGACTATGATGTAGGGAGGGACTCTTATGAGGACTATGATGTAAGGGGGAATCCAGTGAGGAGCAGGATGTAAGAGGGACTTTGATGAGGAGCACGATGTAAGAGGGACTTTGATGAGGAGCACGATGTAAGAGGGACTTTGATGAGGAGCATGATGTAAGAGGGACTTTGATGGGGAGCATGATGTAAGAGGGACTTTGATGGGGAGCATGATGTAAGAGGGACTTTGATGGGGAGCATGATGTAAGAGGGACTTTGATGGGGAGCACGATGTATAAGGGACTTTGATGGGGAGCATGATGTAAGAGGGACTTTTATGGGGAGCATGATGTAAGAGGGACTTTAATGGGGAGCATGATATAAGAGGGACTTTGATGTGGAGCATGATGTAAGAGGGACTTTGATGTGGAGCATGATGTAAGAGGGACTTTGATGTGGAGCATGATGTAAGAGGGACTTTGATGAGGAGCATGATGTAAGAGGGACTTTGATGAGGAGCACGATGTAAGAGGGACTTTGATGAGGAGCATGATGTAAGAGGGACTTTGATGAGGAGCATGATGTAAGAGGGACTTTGATGGGGAGCATGATGTAAGAGGGACTTTGATGGGGAGCATGATGTAAGAGGGACTTTGATGGGGAGCATGATGTAAGAGGGACTTTGATGGGGAGCATGATGTAAGAGGGACTTTGATGGGGAGCATGATGTAAGAGGGACTTTGATGGGGAGCATGATGTAAGAGGGACTTTGATGGGGAGCATGATGTAAGAGGGACTTTGATTTAGAGCATGATGTAAGAGGGACTTTGATGAGGAGCATGATGTAAGAGGGACTTTGATGAGGAGCATAATGTAAGAGGGACTTTGATGGGGAGCATGATGTAAGAGGGACTTTGATGGGGAGCATGATGTAAGGAGGGACTTTGATGGGGAGCATGATGTAAGAGGGACTTTGATGAGGACTATGATGTGGGGAGGGACTCTTATGAGGACTATGATGTAAGGGGGAATCCAGTGAGGAGCAGGATGTAAGAGGGACTTTGATGTGGAGCATGATGTAAGAGGGACTTTGATGGGGAGCATGATGTAAGAGGGACTTTGATGTGGAGCACGATGTAAGAGGGACTTTGATGAGGAGCACGATGTAAGAGGGACTTTGATGTGGAGCATGATGTAAGAGGGACTTTGATGGGGAGCATGATGTAAGAGGGACTTTGATGGGGAGCATGATGTAAGAGGGACTTTGATGGGGAGCATGATGTAAGAGGGACTTTGATGTGGAGCATGATGTAAGAGGGACTTTGATGAGGAGCATGATGTAAGAGGGACTTTGATGTGGAGCATGATGTAAGAGGGACTTTGATGGGGAGCATGATGTAAGAGGGACTTTGATGTGGAGCACGATGTAAGAGGGACTTTGATGAGGAGCATGATGTAAGAGGGACTTTGATGAGGAGCATGATGTAAGAGGGACTTTGATGAGGAGCATGATGTAAGAGGGACTTTGATGGGGAGCATGATGTAAGAGGGACTTTGATGAGGAGCACGATGTAAGAGGGACTTTGATGTGGAGCATGATGTAAGAGGGACTTTGATGGGGAGCATGATGTAAGAAGGACTTTGATGTGGAGCACGATGTAAGAGGGACTTTGATGAGGAGCATGATGTAAGAGGGACTTTGATGTGGAGCATGATGTAAGAGGGACTTTGATGGGGAGCATGATGTAAGAGGGACTTTGATGGGGAGCATGATGTAAGAGGGACTTTGATGGGGAGCATGATGTAAGAGGGACTTTGATGTGGAGCATGATGTAAGAGGGACTTTGATGAGGAGCACGATGTAAGAGGGACTTTGATGAGGAGCATGATGTAAGAGGGACTTTGATGGGGAGCATGATGTAAGAGGGACTTTGATGAGGAGCATGATGTAAGAGGGACTTTGATGTGGAGCATGATGTAAGAGGGACTTTGATGAGGAGCACGATGTAAGAGGGACTTTGATGAGGAGCATGATGTAAGAGGGACTTTGATGGGGAGCATGATGTAAGAGGGACTTTGATGTGGAGCATGATGTAAGAGGGACTTTGATGAGGAGCATGATGTAAGAGGGACTTTGATGGGGAGCATGATGTAAGAGGGACTTTGATGTGGAGCATGATGTAAGAGGGACTTTGATGTGGAGCATGATGTAAGAGGGACTTTGATGGGGAGCATGATGTAAGAGGGACTTTGATGTGGAGCATGATGTAAGAGGGACTTTGATGAGGAGCATGATGTAAGAGGGACTTTGATGGGGAGCATGATGTAAAAAGGACTTTGATGAGGAGCACGATGTAAGAGGGACTTTGATGGGGAGCATGATGTAAGAGGGACTTTGATGGGGAGCATGATGTAAGAGGGACTTTGATGTGGAGCATGATGTAAAAAGGACTTTGATGGGGAGCATGATGTAAGAGGGACTTTGATGTGGAGCATGATGTAAGAGGGACTTTGATGAGGAGCATGATGTAAGAGGGACTTTGATGGGGAGCATGATGTAAGAGGGACTTTGATGTGGAGCACGATGTAAGAGGGACTTTGATGGGGAGCATGATGTAAGAGGGACTTTGATGTGGAGCACGATGTAAGAGGGACTTTGATGAGGAGCACGATGTAAGAGGGACTTTGATGTGGAGCATGATGTAAGAGGGACTTTGATGGGGAGCATGATGTAAGAGGGACTTTGATGGGGAGCATGATGTAAGAGGGACTTTGATGTGGAGCACGATGTAAAAAGGACTTTGATGAGGAGCACGATGTAAGAGGGACTTTGATGGGGAGCATGATGTAAGAGGGACTTTGATGAGGAGCATGATGTAAGAGGGACTTTGATGTGGAGCACGATGTAAAAAGGACTTTGATGAGGAGCATGATGTAAGAGGGACTTTGATGGGGAGCACGATGTAAGAGGGACTTTGATGTGGAGCACGATGTAAAAAGGACTTTGATGAGGAGCATGATGTAAGAGGGACTTTGATGGGGAGCATGATGTAAGAGGGACTTTGATGGGGAGCATGATGTATAAGGGACTTTGATGTGGAGCATGATGTAAGAGGGACTTTGATGGGGAGCATGATGTATAAGGGACTTTGATGTGGAGCATGATGTAAGAGGGACTTTGATGGGGAGCATGATGTAAGAGGGACTTTGATGGGGAGCACGATGTATAAGGGACTTTGATGAGGAGCATGATGTAAAAAGGACTTTGATGGGGAGAATGATGTAAGAGGGACTTTGATGTGGAGCATGATGTAAGAGGGACTTTGATGAGGAGCATGATGTAAGAGGGACTTTGATGGGGAGCATGATGTAAGAGGGACTTTGATGGGGAGCATGATGTAAGAGGGACTTTGATGAGGAGCATGATGTAAGAGGGACTTTGATGGGGAGCATGATGTAAGAGGGACTTTGATGGGGAGCATGATGTAAGAGGGACTTTGATGGGGAGCATGATGTAAGAGGGACTTTGATGGGGAGCATGATGTAAGAGGGACTTTGATGTGGAGCATGATGTAAGAGGGACTTTGATGAGGAGCATGATGTAAGAGGGACTTTGATGGGGGCATGATGTAAGAGGGACTTTGATGTGGAGCATGATGTAAGAGGGACTTTGATGTGGAGCATGATGTAAGAGGGACTTTGATGAGGAGCGTGATGTAAGAGGGACTTTGATGAGGAGCATGATGTAAGAGGGACTTTGATGAGGAGCATGATGTAAGAGGGACTTTGATGGGGAGCATGATGTAAGAGGGACTTTGATGGGGAGCATGATGTAAGAGGGACTTTGATGGGGAGCACGATGTATAAGGGACTTTGATGAGGAGCATGATGTAAGAGGGACTTTGATGGGGAGCATGATGTAAAAGGGACTTTGATGAAGACTATGATGTAGGGAGGGACTCTTATGAGGACTATGATGTAAGAGGGACTTTGATGAGGACTATGATGTAGGGAGGGACTTTGATGAGGACTATGATGTAGGGAGGGACTTTGATGAGGACTATGATGTAGGGAGGGACTCTTATGAGGACTATGATGTAAGAGGGACTTTGATGGGGACTATGATGTAGGGAGGGACTCTTATGAGGACTATGATGTAAGGGGGGAATCCAGTGAGGAGCATGATGTAAGGGGGGGTGCTGATGGGGGGCTCTGATGTAAGAAGGGACTCTGATGGGAACCATATGGCAACCATAATCTTAGTGGGGCTCAGATGTAAGACGGGACTCTGATAGGGGCACTGATATTGTTTTATTTTTTTTAACTAAAGTTATTTTTCTTTTGTTCTGAATCATATCATACTGATTACAAAAAAAAAGATTCAAGTAAAAAATATTTATTTATTTATAAATCTAATGTGACCCTCTTACTATAAAGTTTGGAGACCTCTGGTCTAGAATCATCTGGAAGAGATCTTTTTGTAATGGTGCCAATGCCTTTACATTTGGTTGGCGGCTTGCAGCGTATCACTCGGTTTGTTTATTCACATTGTCTAATCCCATTCTTTCACCTGACCCAAAGCATGACATGTACACTAATAAATAAGCTTGACAATATTTGCACTACGTCTTTAGTTATTGATAAACTGAATGTGATGCACGTGTAAGTACTTGTGTAAGCAACCATACCAGGCATCCAGAAAGGAATCCTTAGGCCGCTGCTGCTTGTACTGGTTTGGCGAGTCCTTTATGTTTTAGCATCTTGGAGACGAGTGTTGTGTAATGGGGGTAAGTGCTGTTGGAGACGGACCTTCATTAGTAACGGTGTTGTAGCGGACGCTTTAAACATACAATTGTAATGGCCGTAATTATTGACTTTTCAGGGCTGTGGAAAACTTGCAAAGCTTTGTTCACTTTTGAGATTTTTCTAAGGCTTCTTTTTCTGAACTGCAACAAATGACGCTCCATAGGAACCAGCAAAATACTGTGCGGCTGCCATCATTACTCAGCCTTGTTTTGTTAAGTGTAATTGAGGGTTGTGTAAGTTGCTTTCTCCACTTGCTAGCTACAAGTACAATATACAGGTATATGAGGTTTGAGCAAAGTCTCTAGATTACCTTTGGGTCTGCATTCTGCATATGGAGCCTCCGCTTCTTCCGTGGAGGTGTATCTGCCAGTAATAGAGCCCCACACCATTAAAAGTTCAACACTCCTTTATTTCTTCAATACCAGAATGAACATACTCAGTTGAACTCCCATAACAGACAGACAGGGGTGTGGATACGAGTAGGCCCAGGCACAATGAACTCTCCTATCCCCTTCTCGTGTGAATAGGCCTGGCGCACGGTCTCTGCCACAGACCGTGAAGTTGGTAGCTGCCACCGACCGGGTGAACTAGTTGGGGCCCCTGCCACAGGCCTGAGTAACGTTCTTTGCCACTGACCGGAGTAGCGGTCTCTGCCACTGACCTTAGAACATGGACCACCTTCCGTATGAATATGGCCCCTGTTTGGCGAGGACATCCATCCCGACGGTCTCCGGAGGCCCTGTCCCGGCACTGGCAATCTGCTGCACCAGATCTACGGGAAGGTCACCTGCGCGGTCCCTTACACCTGGATTCAGACACCTGATTCTGTGGGTGTCTTAGGACGATTCCTCCCGGGCGGATCCCAGTGGAAGAAGCTGGGCCCCAGGCCTGAATGATGCACCCCACCCCAGACTGAGGGTGTCTGGCGTGACTCCCGAACTCCACGTGTCCAGGCCTAGGCCGCCTGGACACCGACCGCTGGACAGCAGCCCTCAGGCTAAAGGTGCCTGGGACTCCGAACCTCTTGGCGAAGGTGTCCGCCCCTTTTATAGCCTCTCCCAGCCAGCACAGCGGGTTCAACGCCCCGCTGCACAACAGCTGCGAGAGACCAAAAAGGGTACGGCGCTCCAGTGATGGTTCAACCCCAGCCCAAAGTGACCGCGCCACCTGCTGGGCCGCAGGGAACTTAACATCACTGATGTCTCCACCCGAATCGGCGTACTGAAAGGTACCTACCCGCTACACATATATTATTGCTATACAAGCCATGTAGTAATTTAATGTTATTAAAAATTACCTTTTTTCCTTTTCAATCAACTGTAATGTTTTTTAAAATGAAATGCAATGTGGCAACCTTGAGGCCTTTTGTACACCATTCATTGCTATACTGAACACCCCCAGCAATGTCATTTGCTGCTTGCGTGATTTCCCAGAAGTTTGTTTTCAATAAAAAATTTAGGCATCCTCTGCAATAGGAATTCAAATTAGTTTCTGGTGAGATAGTCCCCAAGGTTTAAATATGTTTAAAGGGATGCCGACCCTGCAACTTTCTCACCTTCTAGTTCATGGATAGAGGAGTTCAGAATAGCCCTAATAGCACTTTTCTGGTAGTTGTTCCCTTAAAGGGTAAGTTCACTTTTTGTAACATATTACACCCATATTAAGGTTGTTACATGCTACAAATGTACCCCCCCCCCACACCCCCTTCATTTCCTATTTTTGGCAGTGAGCGAGGAAACTTCTTCCCCCCACTCGCTCTCACAATCAAAAGGATGTTCTGTGAATGAATGGACCACAACTACTGACTCCCTTTGCAGTTGTCAGCTTGTAGTTCTTAATGAAGTACCACGGCGCTGTTGAGCGCTCTGGTGGGTCACTGATTTTTCCTGTCATTTTGAAACTGCCTGCCCATGCAATGTACGGCCAGACAGCTCACACTGACAGTCTCTGACATCTCTGCAGGAGACTTGCATGGCAACAGCGATCTGCTCATTGTGAGTGCAATGCATTCCAGGCTCCAAAAAAAATAAATAGTAAATGCACATTTTTAAAAGGTGGACTTATCTTTTAAATATGGTGGCTGCATTTTTTTTCCTTTTTTTATTTTCACCTAGTGATCCGGCCAGAAACACACTTTTTCTGTTTTAAGGTGTCTCTACTCTGGATGGAGGAGAAACAGAGACAACTTTGCACAGCTGTCTGTCCAATTCCAACTGTCCATCATCCAATTGGATAGACAGGATGGGGAACGGATCCTTTACCTGCAAAAAAATGAAAGGGTTTGCATGCTACCCACTGTCAATCTGTTGTTGGCTTGGTAGTTAGTAGAGCTGCACGATTCTGGCTAAAATGAGAATCGCAATTTTTTTGCTTAGAAGATGGATCACGATTCTCGCGGTGTAACATTATTTTTCACATTAAACAAAAAAATTGGGCTAACTTTACGGTTTCCTTTTTTTATTTTTTTTATTTCTTGAAGTGTATTTTTTCACAAAAAATTGCATTTGAAAGACAACTGTGCAAATACAGTGTGACATAAAATATTGCAACAATTGCCATTTTATTCCCTAGGGTCTCTGCTAAAATATATATAATGTTTGGGGGTTCCAAGTAATTTTCTAGCAAAAAATACTGATTTTAACTTTTGTAAGAAACAAGTGTCAGAAAAAGGTTTAGACTTTAAGTGGTTAAGCTTCCTGCATTTACACACAGAAGTTCATCCCTTTGATCTAAGAAGAAAGAGTTACAATGTTTCTAGTTCTCTACTAGCACAGACAATGTTGTTAAAAACTTTTCAGACTGCCAGAGTGAGCAGAGAAGTCTACATGAAAGAACAGGGAAACACTGCAATAGAGATTGTGAGGGGTGTTGAATCGAGATTACGATTTTTTAACGATTAATTGTGCAGCACTAGTAGTTAGCACATATACAGTGGAATCTTGGATTACGAGCATAATCTGTTCCAGGAGAATGCTCGTAATCCAAAGCACTCACATATCAAAGCGAGTTTCCCCATTGAAGTCAATGGAAACTAAAATAATTTGTTACGCATTGACTTCAACGGCATGCAATACCGCATGCGGCCAGAGGCAGGGGGTGCCGGAGGGCCTCGGAAACGGCCGAAAAGGCACGAGGTCAGTTCGGCTGACCTCGGCAAACCTCGGAAAGACTTCGTTCATGAGCCTTTCCGAGGTTTGCAGAGGTCAGCTGAACTGTCCTCGGGCGTTTCCGAACGCCACTGATTGGCGCCATTCGGCTCCGGCGCCCCCCCCACCTCAGGCCAATCGCGTTACTGCAACCGCTTTGGCCTGAATCCTGCTAGTTTTGCAAAACAACACTCGCAAACCGAGTTAGCAAATACAGTGCTCTTATTGCGAAACGCTCGTTAACCGCGTTACTCGCAATCCGAGGTTCCACTGTACTTTGCAGCACAAGGGTTCTTAGTTTAAATCCCAGCCTGGATCCTATCTGTATGGAGTTTGCATGTTCTCCCTGTGCTTGTGTGGGTTCCCTCCAGGTACTCCAGTTTCCACCCACACTCCAAAGACATGCCCTAGTATATATGTTTATGCATGTGAATAATGATTTATTCTCTATATAATATAAGGTAGTGTCACAGCTCGTTAATAAGCGGGACTGGCAGTTATCCTTCAGCCTTTGTTTTCTGCCACTGTTGCAGCACCCCATTAATAAGAGCAGTCCATCTCTGCTCAAAGCTAATGCCAGCTGTACTCCAAAACCTGGCTTCATTGGAACATATTAATCCATTTTTTTAGAAAGGTAAGGACCTTCTTGAAGCTGCTCCCAGCGGACAGTGAGTTACTTTAACAGCTCCTGCCCGTTCACACTATGGTCATTACTCCCTTAACCTCCTTTACCCCCCCCCCCCTCGTTTTTTTCCCCTTCCCTCTCTTTCCTTATCTTATTCCTGGCTTCCCCCTTTCTCCACAATAAGTAAATTGCATTGTCCTATTCTGGTTCAGGCCTACTTTTATCCTGGTGACTTGTATTCTCATAGACTGTTGGCAAATGGCAACGGAGGTTGGGATGTAACCTTGTTTTCTGTAGTTCAATTCTAACATTTTACCCCTCTTCCTGGGGTTATACTCCTTTGTTCTGTCCTCGCTACACATTTCCCTGTGTGTAACTTGACATGCAGCTAAACCCTTCTATTCTGCAATAAGCCAGACTGAGTGTATTCTTGAAGCTTTAGTAATAAAACAGGGTGGGTGGAACTATTGGTGGAAAAAACAAATACAGATGCATATAATCAGTATATGAAGTACACAGACATACAATGAATAAGCTAGGCTGTTGATGGTGGTAAGTAATTTTTCACCAGCAATGCTTCTTTTAGCCTCTAAGATAGAGTCTGAGTTCCCAGGATGTACCTATATCTCTTCCTTAGACTAAAGAATGGTGGGAAATTTTGTTAAAGGTGAACAGTTTCTAGTTTTCAAAATGGCTAATTTATTACTAGCTCCATCTGGTGGTCCAATTTGATATTGCAGGCAAAACAACAATTCATATCCTGCTGGAGACAGAACTCCCTTGGTATTGTTGTTATGGTTTCTACAAATACCTGAAAAATGGCCTGTATGCACCTATTATTGTACTATATGTCGCTGGCATATGCACAGCCTATTGGACACTGCTTTATTTAAATAATCTGTAAATAAATAAAATAAGTTTGTCACAGGTCCTCAATGCATTTAGTATGCAGATTTGAGATATTCCTCTTCTATATATGAAGATGTCACACGCATGTTCTGCTTGATCCAACACAACAGCCATAAAACTGTGGGAGGTCCAAAAACCCGACTTCTAAGCGTCATTTTGTTTTATATAACAGCGGCTTTTGCCCTCCGTCTCCTATCGATCCATTCACCACATGGCACAAATTTGTAAGCTGTAAATATGTTTTCCCTTATACTGCATCATTTATTTATGTTACACAATACAGACATCAACAGGGAAAATTGACAAGGGAAAGCGTTTAGCGCTCAGCTTGCGTAAGTGCTGAAGGATTTTTTTTTTTCCAACTGCATCAACAAAATAAAAGCAGTAAAGTACAGATTTTTAAAGTGCAACCCAACTCAGGATTCAAGACGCATTGAAGCTTGTCAAGAATTTTACCTTTTATTTTTTTACCTATTACTTGTGATTTTATATGGCCATTTGTCTTTGTATACTTGGACAATAATAATACAAGGACGCAACCCCAAACTGGATACCTATATTGACAGCTTCAGGCTGCGAGTAACATCTCTGATATCCACCCAGCAAAAGAAAATATTATACAACCTTTCACCACTGGAGCGAAGAGCTGTACACGATCTGCGCAAGAATCAGGCCATAACCATCAAACCAGCAGATAAAGGGGGAGCAGTCGTTGTGATGGATACAGACAAATATATACAAGAGGGTCAGAGGCAGCTGGCAAATACTACTTACTACAAAAAACTGGATTATGATCCGACCCAGGATTTTACTAAGCAATTAAAAGGTCTGATTGCAACCATACCAAGACACCTGCATTCAGAACTCATCAATGCGATTCCAGATAATCCAGATATTGGAGACTTCTACATGCTGCCCAAAATTCACAAGCCAGGAAATCCAGGCAGACCCATTATAACAGGTATGAATACACTTACCGAACATATCTCAGGCCTTGTAGAAAACATGTTAAAACCGTTAGTCATGAACACTACTAGTTTCCTGCAAGACACCACTGATTTTCTGAACAAGCTTAACAATATACAACAATTACCACCAAATACACTTCTAGTCACTATGGATGTAGAATCTCTGTACAGTAACATCCCTCACAAGGATGGGTTGGCAGTATGTCACAGATTCTTATCATCCACACCAAACCACAAATACACGGCTGAGGATGTTACACAGCTCATCGAATTTATTCTTACACACAACTACTTCACTTTCAACAATGACATCTATCTCCAATGTATGGGTACTGCTATGGGAAGCAAAATGGCACCCCAATATGCAAACTTATTTATGGCTGACCTGGAGGACAAATTCCTGAACAGCATACAACAAAAGCCATACAGATATTATCGCTATATTGATGATATCTTCATGATATGGACTGAAGGTGAAGAAAATCTAAACCAATTCTTCTCATTGATCAACACTTTTCACCCATCTATCAAACTAAAAATGGACTATTCAAACACACATGTCAACTTCCTAGACACTACAGTATACATCAGGGATGACAAGCTTCACACTTCCATATACAGAAAACCGACTGACCGATGCAGCTATCTTCATAGTTCCAGTTTTCATCCCCAACACACTAAACGAGCCATCATACACAGCCAGGCCATCAGATACCACCGAATTTGTTCAGACCCAGAAGTCAGAGATAAACATCTCAGAACACTGGCAGGCTCTTTCCAGAAGAAAGGATATAAAGACAAAACCATCAACAACAGCATAAACACAGCCTTGAAAACCCGAAGAGAAAATCTCCTCCAATACAAAGAGAAAAAAACAAATAACCGAGTACCTCTAGTCACCACATACAACCCAACACTAGAAGGGATCAAAAAGATAATCAAAGATTTACAGCCCATTATAACAGAGGATGAAACTCTGAAAGAAATATTCCAACAACCCCCATTATTGGCTTTCAGACAACCACCCAACCTCAGACACAAACTAATCAGCAGGAAACTTCACTCTGATTATGAAGTCACAAATAATGGAAGCAAACCCTGCAATAAAAAACGCTGCAAACTGTGCAACCAGATCAATCCATCCAAAAGTGTCACACACACAAATGGGACCTTCACCATCATGGGATCTTACAACTGTACCTCCAGTAATGTTGTGTACCTCATCCAATGCAACAGGTGTGGCAAAGGATCTTATGTTGGTGAAACAGGACAGAAGCTGCAAGCGAGGATGAATTTTCACAGACATACCATCAAGGAACATAAAGAAGAGAGTTTCTGCACACCTGTGGGACATCACTTCTCACAACCAGACCACACTATAGAAGACCTCAATGTTTTAGTTCTTAAAGGGAATTTCAGAACTATCCAGGAAAGGAAAACATTTGAACTAAGAATGATAATTATTTTTAACACAAAAACGAATGGCCTAAATTTAGATATTGGTTTCCTTACCCATTATACTAAGGTTTTATGACCCCCTCTGTGACTAGCATCTCCCCCCTCAAGTCTATAGCTCTCCCTCTGTCTTATCTCACTAACTCTGCTGCTATCTTTATTACCATTGATTTGTATGTGTTTTTTTTTCCTTTCCCTCTGAGATTTTTTTCTTGTTTTGTTTCAACATTCTGCTAAAAAAATTGTGAATCAGTACTGCTTGGACCTTGAAGAAGGGGACATACCCCGAAAGCTTGTCCTGAAAAATTCTATGTTAGTGCAAATAAAAAAAGTATCACGGACAGTACTTAATTTTCTCTATACTTGGACATAAAGTGCAACGATTCACTTGCTGCCTAGGCCAATTTTGATATTCTTTGTTCACATACATGTTCAAATCAGCATTTTGAACCTCCAAACAATATATATTTTCTAAAAAGCAGAGGCTCTGGAGAATAAAAGGGTGGTTGTTGCAATTTTTTATTTTGCATTATATTCGCACAGCCATTTATCAAATGCAAATTTTCAGGAAAAAATACACTTAAATGCATTTTTGTGCACACAAGCACAATATAACCCCCCCTTTTGTTTTTTTGTCAAAAAATAAAAGATGATGTTGTTCTGAGGAAATGGATACCAAACATGTCCAGATTTGTGAAATGGCGACAAACTACGGTACCTGCAAATCTCCATAGGTGACGATTTGAGCCTAGGTTCACACTGATGCGATGTGGGAAACACCGCAAATGTTGTGCCTTTCCTGCACTGCATTGAAATTGCACTCTGTTCAAGCGATCTGCTGCGGGTGCCAATGTTAACCGCTTAAAAACAGCCCACCGCATGTATACTGCGGCAGGGTGGTTCTATTGCATGAAACAACGTACCTGTACATTGTTCCGTGCACTAGATACTGTGGGCACCCGCTGCATGGCGGGGAAGCCAATCTGCCACCCGCGATCGCTCCACAGAGAGGCAGAACAGGGATCTGCCTATGTAAAGAAGGCAGATCCCCGTTCTGACAGGGAAGTACACAGAGAACTTCTGTTGCTAGTAATCAAAAACCGCAATCTCTGTGTTTTTCCTGTCAGTCCATCCCCCACATAGTATGAAAACACTAGCAAGGAACACGGTTAACCCTTTGATCGCCCCTGGTGTTAACCCCTTCCCTGCCAGTGTCATTTATACAGTAACTGGTGCATTTTTTTAGCACTGTATTGGTGTCACTGGTCCCCAAAAAGTGTCACTTAGGGTCAGATTTGCCGCAATGTCGCAGTCCCGCTAAAAATCTCTGATCGACATTACTGGTAAAAACAATAAAAAAATAAAAATAAATAAAATCCCTAAGTCTATCTCCTAGTTTGTAGATGCTATAACTTTTGTGCAAACCAATCAATATACGCTTACTGGATATTTTTTTTTTTTACAAAAAATATGTGGCCTAAATTGATAAAGAAATTAGATTTTTTAATTTTTTTACACTTTTTTTTTTGGGATATGTTTTATAGCAGAAAGTATAAAATATGTTTTGTTTTTTTAAATTGTCGGTCTTTTTTTTTGTTTATAATGCAAAAATATAAAAACCGCAGAGGTGATCAAATACCACCAAAAGAAAGCTCTATTTGTGGGAAGAAAAGGACATCAATTTTATTTGGGTACAGTGTGGCACGACCGCGCAATTGTCAGTTAAATTAACGCAGTGCCGTATCGTAAAAAGTGGCCTGGTCATTAAGGGGAGGTAAATCCTTTTGGGTGGGCTGAATTGGTAAATTAGCGATTCCCCGAAACGGCTTGCAAAATGCAGTGCAATTGCCAGAATCGCATCGCATGGGGGTGAACACCCATATGATGCGGTTCTGTTACGGAAAAAAAAAGGGTCCTGCACCACTATGGAGCAAATGCGGTGCGAGAAAATGATTGGGTCAAAAGGCACCTCACAGACATCGCATGTGACTTTCTGTGCGATTCCTATGCAAATCACATGCGGTTTCCCGCATCCCACAAGTGTGAACCAGGGATAAGAGCCTTTCAGGTTACCAGTTTAGGCCTCATGCACACGGGACATTTATTTAACTCTCCTAGAAGCCAGCAGCGTTTTTGTAGAAAAAAATGCCTGGCACTTGTAAAAGGAGCTTTTAGGAGCTTTTACAGGCATCAAACTCTTGGACGTTAATTCATTTCATTGGCTAGAATAAATATTTTGTTCTGGCCATTGAAATTAATGCTCAAGCGCTGAATCCATCTAGTGTTTAGGAGTGTTTAGCAGTGTTTAGTAGCGTCAAGCTTTTCTGCCCAAACTCTGCTCCTAGATGCACTGGCAGTGTTTTTTTTTCTCGTTTCCTGCCACTTAACTCTGCTAAAAGCCTATGTGTGCATGGACAAATAATCTAACATGCAGGGGAGTTTAGAGGCAGGAAAAAAAAAAGACTCCTCTAGGAGCAGCTGTAAAAATGTCCAGTGTACATGAGGCCTAGGGCTTTTACAACCTATCCTAACGATTTAACTTTACAGATAGTAACTCACATTTAAAACGTCTGTTTTGATGCGTTTAGAAACGTAAAAAAAAAAAATTAACGCCTGTAAACAAAACGTGGCTAACGCGATTTACCGCGTTTTAGGCCTCATGTACACTGCTGCTGGTAAACGGACGTTTAGGAGCAGTTGGGCATTTTTTTCAACTGCTCCTGAACTCTCCTTTTGTGTTACCTTATCAGTACATGTACACAGGGTCGTTTATAGTCTATTCTAGACAGTTGAGTTTAGAGGCTTTTTTTTGGAATGTAAAAAAATGGGTTCAGAAGCTGAGTTTAGAGGCATTTCAGGCGCCAAACGCTTCTAAACGTGGCTAAATGCTGTGACTCGCATTTAGTCACGTTTCGTTTACAGGCGTTTTCCGTTTTCTGGCTATTTTAATTACATATTTTTTTTTCTAGTAACGCTTCTAAATGCAAACACGGCAAAACGGACGTTTTAAACGTGGGTCACTATCCGTCAAGTTAAATAGTTCAGGAGAGGTTGTAAAAACGTCCTGTGTACATGACAGCTAAGCCACACTTAGAAGCGTTTGGCGCTTGAAATGCCTCTGAACTAAGCTTCTGAACCCATTTTTTGCGTTCCAAAAAAAGCATCTAAACTCAACTGCCTAGAAACGATTATAAACGACCCTGTGTACATGTACTGATAAGGTAACATAGAGGAGAGTTCATGGGCAGCTGAAAAAAAATGCCCAACTGATCCTAATGCCACGTACACACGACCGTTTTTAATGTCATTGAAAAAAACAAAGTTTTTCTCAACGTGATTCTTCTCAAGCTTGCCTTACCTACACACTATCATGAAAAAAAATGCTCGAGCAAAGCGCGGTGACGTACAACGCGTACGACGGCACTATAAAGGGGAAGTTCCATTCGGATGGCGCCACCCTTTGGGCTGCTTTTGCTGATCTCGTGTTAGTAAAGTTTGGTGAGAGACGATTCGCGCTTTTCAGCCTCGTGCTTTTCAGTCCGTTACAGCGTGACGAATGTGCTATCTCCATTACGAACGCTAGTTTTACCAGAACGAGCGCTCCCGTGAGATCACTTGCTTCTGAGCATGCACGTTTTTTTCACGTCGTTAAAGCCTACACACGGCCGTTTTTCATGACGAGAAAAACGACGAGAAAAATTAGAGCATGTTCCAAATTTTTAATGGCCATTTTTCACGTCATGAAAAATGCTCTGGAGCCCCCACACGATCATTTTAATGACCAAATAAAAAAATGGCATTTTTCTTGTCATGGAAAATGGTCGTGTGTACGTGGCATTAGGCCTCATGTACACTGCTGCTGGTAAAGGTTTTTTTTCCACAGCTCCGGAACTCTCCTCTGTTATTTTAGCAGTACATGTACACTGGGTTGTTTAGAGGCTTTTTTTGGAACGCAAAAAAAAAATTAGTTCAGAAGCTGAGTTCAGAGGCATTTCAAGCACCAAACGCGACTAAACGTGGCTAAATGCGGTAGCTCGCATCTAGCCGCGTTTCGTTTACAGGCGTTTTTCATTTTTGGCTATTTTGAAAAAAAAAAAAAAAACATAAAAAAAAACGCTTCTAAATGCAAACGCTGCAAAAAGCGGCAAAACTGACGTTTTTATCTGTCAAGTTAAGTCGTTCAGGAGAGGTTGTAAAAGTGTCCCGTGTACATGAAGCCTAAACGTCCGTTTACCAGCAGCAGTGTACATGAGGCTTTATGCCTTGTGCACACGATCGGATTTCTGATGGAATAAAATCCAATGGAATTTTCCGTCAGAATTCCGATGAAGCTGACTTCCATCAGTCTTGCATACACACTGTCAGACTAAATTCCGACCGTCCAAAATGCGGTGACGTAAAACACTCCGACAAGCCGAGAAAAATTAAGATCATTGCTTCCAAACATGCGTCGACTTGATTCTGAGCATGCGTGGATTTTTCTCCGATGGAATTCCACACAGACGATCGTAATTTCCCATCGTATTTTTTAAAACATGTTCTATTATTTTTCATCGGAAAAAACGATTGTGTGTACAGAGCATTAGTTAAACGTGAGCTCTGGCATTAGATGTATTGCTCCCACTTTGTCGTTCACTGTTTACATAAACGTTTTTACATTTTTTTTTTTTTTGCTATCACAAGGTGATCCCCTACCTAACCTCCAAGGTAGCTGATCAAACACAGATAGGTTTGAAGGGTGGCAAAACTGGGACCAACTCAATATTAGGTGGGTGGTCATGTTACAGTTGGTGTTCATAATGTTATGACTGATCTGTGTAATGTTTTAGGGGTTTTACATAATCTTCAGGCCTAAAATTACTTTTTAAATAAAAAAGTAAAAAAAATAAATGGCTCTGGCAGCAAAAGGGTTAGGTTATTGTCTGAAGTTTTAAAAATGTATCCCAAATATCTCCTATACCACATATGAGACTTTTTCACACGATATGTGTCGCCATTCATTGGTTAATTGCACTCCATTGGAAATCCACCCTATTTCCTATTGACCAGTTGAAGATAAGATTCAACATAATGACTTAAGTTAAACGATAGATATGCTGTAAATACAATATACCACGTTTTGACTTAAAATATCCCTTTTTGACTAAACCGTAATCTAAAATAACCTGATATTAAAAAATGTATTACTAATACCTAGAGCTGGGCGATTTTATCCCCCCAAAAAATCTGCGATTTAAAAAAAAAAAAAAACTTGATTCACGATTCAAATCTATTTTTTTTTTTTTTTTTATGATGGACACCGCGCCGGTCCTGAGGAGCTGTGGGCAGGAGTTTTTAAGCGAGGCCGAGGCTTCGTCCTAGTCCGCGGCGTCCGGTGTCAGCGCCGGTCCTAGGGAGCTGCAGGCAGGAGTTTTTAGGCGAGGCCGCGGCTTCGGCCTAGCCCGCGGTGTCCGGCCTCGCGGACTAGGCCGAAGCCGCGGCCTCGCCTAAAAACTCCTGCCCGCAGCTCCTCAGGACCGGCGCGGTGTCTGCGCCGGTCCTGGTGAAAATAAATAAATCGATTTGCTGAAAATTTTAATCGATTTGACCTCTCAACTCGATTCAAGATTTAAATCGATTTTATCCCCAGCCCTACTAATACCGCTTTTTCATAAATTTGATATTCTCTCATTACAATGCTGTTTTATAACCTATTGAATACAATTTTACAATGCATCACTTAATGTATCATTAATATGCAATATTCTTTTGTACCACCATATATTCCTAAATAAAAGTTTGTATAATAAAAAAGTAAAAAAATAAATGTACGTTACCAAACACCGCAATGAAAGTACGTTTTTTTTATCTTTTTATATTTTCAGATTTGTGTTTACAACAAAGAATGTTTCAGGATGAAGCCCTTGTTACATCTGCTGCATCGGACAGTCTGTGGACTCACTCCATGTTTTCTCTGATCCCGGCATGGATGAAGAGAGCTCTATTTAAACGAGCCACACCCCAATCCCAGGTATGCAGACAACAAGAACGAATAATGTCTACATTATCTGCCCAAAGATTTGTATTTCTAACCTTCCAGTCTTGGGAATTACACAGCCCTGCTAGACAGCTCAGCCAGGTTGTTGACCTCACTTTTCCCTACTGCTGTTAGGCATTCCCAAACCTAAACCTGTGTGCAAAGGAGCAGAAGCAGACTGATAAGGTTATCACTTTCCTCCTGTTACCACATGTTCATGCAACAGAGGCTGCTTGGCTTCTAGGGCGACTTGTGTACAAACAGCCTGTTGGAAAATGATCTCTCGATCAGCACAACTGGCTATACCTGCGGTGCTGATCGGTGTATTCTGGCAGCAGGGAAGTCTCCGCTGTCAGAATATATAGCACAGCAGCAAGAATTCCCCCGTCTACATGGAGTGTGTGAATGGGGGAAGCAGGTCATTTTCTTTTGTTCAACCTGCTGGTTCAGTGAGGAAAAAGGACTTGTGTGCCCAGCCTTATGGCCCGTACACACGATCCGAAAATTGGACGACAAATCGTCCGTTTTTTTTTTTTTTTGCATGCTAGTCGCATACCGAAAATTCACGTACAGCAGAATAAAAAATCGGAAGTGATGTCCTGTTTTGTAGTATATTTCTATTGTATTTTCGTATGACAACTGTACTGATTAAACGAAAATCGTACGATCTGGTATCATTCAAAATTTTCGTGTTTGTCCGATCGGATAATATCGGATGAATTGTCGTGATCGGCTCTCGAAAGCTCTGTACTAACGATCCGATAATCATACGATCGCTCCGAAAGTGGTATTTTTTATTCGACTTTCATATCGTGTGTATGGGACATTGGGGTGACAACTCTGTGTCCATGTCTCCCAGTTATCATGCCTTATCACCCTGTCACATGACCTTCTGATGAAGACTGCAAGTGGATGTTTCAAGACACATTAGGCAGGAATGAACCACTGTTGTCACCATCAGAAAACCGGGGCTTTGAGAAATGGCGTGCAGCCATAGCTGGAGTGCTTGCGGACAGGAAATGGCTACAAAGAGGCTGCAGGAATTTAGCAGCAGCGATATACAACAAAGGATGAAAAAAGAAGGTGAAAACAGTATTGTATAAAATAAATCTAGCAATGTTTTTATGACTCGGTGGGTGTTTTTAAATAAATTGGACTGAATCTTGAGCTCAGAAGGAGTTTGTTTATCCCTGTAAATACCGCTCTGAGTTATAAAGGTGCATCTGGTTTTCATTGCCCCAGGCGCACTCCAGTCTTATGCAGCGTACACACAACCGTTTTTCATGACGAGAAAAATGGAATTTTTTTATTTGGTCATTAAAAATGATCGTGTGGGGGCTCCAGAGCATTTTTCACGACGTGAAAAATGGCCATTAAAAATTTGGAACATGCTCTAATTTTTCTCGTCGTTTTTCACGTCGTCGTTTTTCTCGTCATGAAAAACGGTCGTGTGTAGGCTTTAACGACGCGCATGCTCAGAAGCAAGTGATGAGACGGGAGCGCTCGTTCTGGTAAAACTAGCGTTCGTAATGGAGATAGCACATTCGTCACGCTATAACGGACTGAAGAGCACGAGGCTGAAAAGCACGAATCGTCGATCATCAAACTTTACTAACACAAGGATCAGCAAAAGCAGCCCAAAGGGTGGCGCCATCCGAATGGAACTTCCCCTTTATAGTGCCGTCGTACATTTCGTACGTCACCGGGCTTTGCTCAAGCGTTTTTTTTCATGATAGTGTGTAGGCAAGGCAGGCTTGAGAAGAATCACGTCGAGAAAAACGTTTTTTTCAATGACATTAAAAACGGTTGTGTGTACGTGGCATTACAGCAACCCTGGAGACATTCTGTTGCCTAGAGTGCCGAGTGCGCTGGTTTCTATAGTTCAGCCAATAGTTAACTGTCCTGTAAAGTATCAGAGCAGTTCCTGCTATTTTGTTATCCCAATTTGTATTTTTTTAACCGCCAATTCAGTAGAATGCGGATAACATTTTTTCCATTTGCAACTTAGAAATACATTTATTAGTTTCTGCAGCTTTTCGGTAAAGGAGCTTCATCCTTTGAGACCCCCCGGAGGCATCCAGATAGCTATTCCCTACCAGCCGGTCATAGGATTTCTCTCTGTATTTTCTGACTTCTTTCATAGTTTTCATGCTGCTAATAGGATTGTGAACTCTGAGTCAAAGCAGCAGTATGGGATTGATGTGCCGTGTCAGATCTCTGTGCACCTTAATAACCAAGATCATGGAGCAAGAGAAGATTATATGACCGTATTTTGGAGAGGGAATGAACTTGGTGCACTGTGTCCATGATAAATAAGGATACCATTCTTAAAGGGCAAATCTCATGTATTCTGTCAGTGTGTTTGAGAAAATTGTACTCTGCTACAGGCTGTAGGTTTCTGTCCTTCTCCTGGCTGCAGAAGTAGGCTCTCTGCAGTCACGAGTAGAGGTCGACCGATATATCGGCCGATATTTGACCATCGGCCGATTATTATTCAAATCAGGCCGATATTTAACACTGTGCTCACAAGTGTTCCTCCCTTCTCCACACTCCGTTGGCAGAGCGGCGCTTGACGCTTGCCAGAGCCGCTGAGTGTGTAAAACTGACACCTAACTGAATGCAGAGAGAGAGGAGCTGTCAAAATTGAGCGTTGATGTTGGGGGTGGGCGGAACCCGGGGTGGGCTGGGCCCAGCAGCTATCAAGCACCAGCCAATGACAGCTCCTCTCTCTACATTCAGTTATTTGTCAGTTTTACACACAGTTCCATTATGGGCTCAGTGTGAAAGCTGCCAGTGCCAATGGGTGCCATCTGCCAGTGCCAATCAGTGCCACCTGCCAGTGCAATCTGCCAGTGCCAGTTGCCAATGCTAATCAGTGCCACCTGTCAGTGTCAACCAGTGCCACCTGCCAGTGCCAACCAGTGCCATCTGCCAGTGCCAACCAGTTCCACCTGCCAGCGCCATCTGTACTGAGGACATCAAGTGTATGGTAGAGTGTCAGGAGCAAGCAGGGGGGAGTGGAGTGGGAGTAAGTGAGTTTAAAAATAAAAATAAAAAATCAGCCTAAAATATCGGCCGCAAAGATCGGCATCATATATCGACCATCGGCCACCCTGATTTCTAAATATCGCCATCGGCCAGAGAAAAACCCATATCGGTCTACCTCTAAATGAGCTGCCGAACATTCAACACAAAGATCCTTCACAAATAGGGAAGAGATCAACTAACCATAAAAGTCCATATGAATGTATTGAAACCAAATGGATGGAGTCACAAAGTCCACCTGGTATGATAAACATTCTAACATGTTTCACTCCACCAAAGACACTTAATCATAGAGTTATAGGGGTTGATTTACTAAAACTGAAAAGTGCAAAATCTTATGCAGCTGTGCATGGTAGCCAATCAGCTTCTAAGTTCAGCTAAAGTGATACTAAAGTCTTTAATTTTTTATGAACAAACAAGTCATACTTACCTGACCTGTGCAGTGGTTGTGCACAGAGCAGCCCCGATTCCTCCTCTCCTTGGGTCCCTCCCTGGCACTCCTGGCCCCACCCTCCCGCTAAGTGCCCCTATAGCAAGTAGCTTGCTATGGGGGCATTCGAGCTGAGCCACTGCTTTTGTGTGTTGATTCAGACACAGAGCCGTGGCTCGGCCCCTCCCCACCCCCTTTCTCTCCTCATTGGCTCACTGACTTTGACCGCAATGCTCTCAGCCAATGAGGAGGGAAAGTTCCAGACAGCTGAGGCTCTCGTGCAACATTGCTGGATCGAGATGGGGCTCAGGTAATTATTAAGGGGGTTGAGGGGTCTGCTGCACACAGAAGGTTTATTTATCTTAATGCAAAGAATGCATTAAGATAAAAAAAAACTTCTGCTTATAGAACCACTTTAAGCTTTCACAGAAATACCTTTCTATGCAGAGCCGCACCAGATTTTGCACTCTCCAGTTTTAGTAAATCACCCCATAGATTTTTGTTTTTTTATCTAGGCCATGTATGCAGTGGAAGTGTTCTCCGCTGGTGGAGTCTTACCCGTTTTTTATTTTTTTTCTCTTTTTAACCCTGTACCACTGTAAAGTAGAATTTTATTTTTAAAAAGCCTTAAAATACCCTTTCCCCTCTGAGTAATTGCCCTAACTGCCCTTCTCGCTAATGGAGAACATGTCCCTAAAGCTGGCCATACATCAGTAGAATTCTTTCATTCAGTGTACATTCTGAACAAAAGAAATCTAGCATATTCCTCCATTTATGCAAAAACCGCACTGATGGACGAATCCCCCACCCCCGATTCTGACAGTCAGCCCCACTGGCTGTTAAAATTACTGAAAAGTCCCTGCATCTGATTGGATGCAAACACTGTTTGGCCAACAAATTTTTACCAGACTCCTCCTATTTTTCAATCAAAGGATGTTGGGCGGAGTGATGCCAATGGGGACAAAATTCATTCAGTATATGGCCAGCTTTACAGGAGGGTGGGCAGTGCTGGGTTGAGAATGCTGGTACAACCGAGTTCCAGTCAATTCCCCCCCCCCCCCCGCCATAACAAAGGATTTCACAGAGACCGATTATGGAGAACACATGGTCAAACTCTGGTGTTTTGGACCGCATCATTTTTAGACAAACTGCATTGATTTAGACTGATTTGCATACTGGGTCAGTGTCTCAGTCAGCATGATGGCCAGGCAGTTGGCATTTAGCAGTAGATAATAAAGGCAGCCTCTTTATTTCTCTAAGGAAAGGTTCTTCTTTAACCTCTTGCCGAACATATATGTCGCGGCAAAGGGGGTGGGCTTTAATGTCCACACTGCGCACATATGCCTCCATAGGCGGCAGAGGCTTCCTGTGCTAAGAACTTCCTCACTGTGCACTCCCAACACAATGATCAAGGTCTCTAGTAATGATTAGGAGCTGGCGCTCAAATACAGATCTGCTGCTTTACCCTGAATTCTGGCAGGTTCCACTTGCCCTCACTATTCGTACAGCCTTAGCCAATCCCTGGAAGGAGGAATGGCTAGTAGGGGGCTGAGGGGTGTATAAGTGGGTTTGGGGCCGTGAAAAGCAGAGTCCTTGTCCTGTGGGTCCTGGTCCTCTGGGCACATAGCTGCAGTTTAGAAGAGGCCATCTGGGTCCCAGCTCCAATTAGATCCACCACTTAGATGTAACCTGGAGGTACTCAGTATGGAAGCTGACTGGTACTACAAGAAAACATGCAAGTACCCAGGGCACAGTGAGTACAAGCTGAAAAGTTCCTAGAGACTGTCCTTGACAACCACTGGGAAAGCTATTTAAAAATTTTGCCGGCTCAGGTCTTACTTTTGCAATGGAGCCCGCTGAGCTGTAGTTTACTAGTAACTAACTTCAAGAGGGTGGCTGCACTCTAAAGAGACAGTACAGTTAGAGAGTGTCTTCCATTACCTTTTGTACTAGTTCTGGAGTTTTCCAAGGTTCACCATGCACCCTACCCAAGTTTAATAAACAATAAATCTAAAAAAGACACTTTCTGCCTGATTCTGGTGAAGAGAGACTGGGAAGCTGTGTGCCTGGCTGCTTGTACTTACTAGGGAATAGAACTGGGGACAAATGGTGGGACACATTGCGGGTCGGTGCGCTACAGGTCCATGTCCAGCTTTAGAAAGATCATCAATGTCTCCATGGTGGAGTATAGGCACACTGCCTCCATCCAGCGTTCCCAATTAGACAATGTAGGCTGGTGCTCCATAATTGTTGGCTTTGACTTCAGAGTTTAACATTTACTGTATTTATTGGCGTATAAAACGCACTTTTCTTTATCGTACATCATGGGACACAGAGCCTTAAGTAATTTACTTAATGGGTAATAGGCCTACCTTCAGGTGTTGACACTGGTAAACCCTAATTAAGGAAGTTTACTCCCTATATAACCCCTCCTCCTTCCAGGAGCACATCAGTTTTTTCGCCAGTGTCTAAAGGTGTTGGTCACGAGTGAAGATGTGCTCTGAGGAGCTCCAGGTGGGATCCATGCTGGATTTAAATTCCTCCATAAAAAGAAGCCAGATCCACCACAGTGCCACTGTGACCTAAATGGATGGTACCTGGGACCTCGTATCCGAAGCACGAGGTTTTGCCTGTAACGCCTCTCTTTGTAGGGCTGGACCCCTGGAAACCAGGGCTTAGGTCTTGTTACATTACCTATTTGCTTCCTGATGGGGTGCTATACATGGCCCAAGGCAGTGGAAATCCCTTTTCAGGGACCTCTGTCCTTAAAGGTTTGGCTAAACACAGCCCACCATGATGGGTGAAAACTGGATTTTTTTCTGTTAATTCAGAAAAATCCTGCGACGATGATAAGGTAAGGAAGAAACTTAGGTATTTTCAATGTTTATGTATTTCTTCCATTAGGGAAAAAAGATTGTGATGCCTTAAAGTCTCCTCTAGAGGGAGCCTATGCACTTACCATACTCTGTCGTCTTCACTAAGCTCAGTCCGTGCTTGATTGGTACAGCAGGTGGAGGGGATATTCTTACCAAGGTAAGATAAAGCCTTTTAAAAGAGTTTTTTCCCCCCTCTGATGGGACCAGTGGGTTAGGGAGACAGCAGCACTGCACCCCCCTTACTTACCCCCTCCCCCCGCCGTGGGGGACGCAGAGGTCCCGCTATGTACCACGATAGAATTGTCTGGCTGTTTTTTTGTTTCTCTGCCTCATTGCAGTCTCTGCTCCCCTCCCCCTCCCCTTCTCTTGTTTGGTCAGGGATCCATAGAAAAAAAAACTTATTTTTTTTTAAATGGAAAAAGGGGGCGGAATTTTTTCCGGAGGGGCGGAGCCTAAACACAGTACCGCGAAAATGGGAAACATATAGCCATGTCAGTCTCTCCTCGGCTGCTGAGGAGGAAGCATACACAGAGACGCACGAGCTGTGAGACACGTATGGGTTGCACTGGCATTCCTGATTCAGGAAAGACACTCTTTTCAGCACTAGGCTGAAACTTTACAGCGGCTTTTAAAGTCATGACTATTTTCAGCGATTTAGTGCAAATTGTATAGCGCCTCTGTTTTTGTACTTAGGACTATGCCTACCAAAAAAAACACCTCAAAAGCCAAAAAAGCAAAGATTTCACCCCCAGGCATTGAGACTTCTAGCTGTAATTCCATGCTGTCATTCTCGCCTGAATTACCAATTATGGCAACACAGGGTGAGCCATTGGAACAAATTGATGGTGCAACTGCCTCTCACATCTCAGCACCTAGATATGTGACTGAAGATGCCCTCTCCTCCTCCCTCCAGGGTATGGAAGAAAGATTAGCGGCTTTAATCGCATCCTCTATTAAGAGTGATAAGAAACGTACTAGCCCTTCCCCCACTTTAGCTTTACCAGGGGAACAGTGGACTCACAATGAGGTGTTACCCTCAATCGATCAGGAAGAAAGACTAACCGATGATTCCTCCTTGGAGGAGACAACGGTAGATGAACCTTTTTCAGCTTCCCAAACTGAGAAATTGCTGATACAATCTCTTACAGAAATGGTTCGCTCCACCTGCATGCTGCCTCTAACAGAGTCTCATGAAAACCCGGCCTCTTCCTTTGGTTCTTTGAAACCTTCCCATGCTTTGCATGCGTTTCCAGCACATGCATTGCTAGAACAGCTTATTTTTCCAGAATGGGATCTAAGAGTTTTGCAAATCGCTATCCTCTGGAGGAAAGATTCTCCAAAAGATGGAAAGTACCAGCAGTTGACGCTGCGATTTCCAATGTGAATAATAACTTGACTTGTCCTGTAGACAATGCACAAATGCTTAAGGATCCAACAGATAAGAAGTTGGAATCCCTGCTAAAATCTGCCTTTTCCATAGCAGGTGCCGTCACTCAGCCAGCAGTCGCCGCAATAGGCGTCTGCCAATCCCTAAAGGACCAATTTAAATTGGCCCTTAGGGAACTTCCTACACAACAAGCTCGGGATTTGGCTGAACTACCTAAGGCATTATGTTTTGCCATAGATGCCATTAAAGATTCCATTCACCAGGCATCCCGACTAACGCTTATGCTTGTACATATGCGCAGGATCCTGTGGCTAAAGAATTGGTCAGCTGAAACATGAAACACCATGTAAGAACCTCCTAACTGGGTTTCCCTTCTGTAACGGCACCCCAATATAAAGGAGTAAAACGCCGTTTACGATGTTCCCTCTCCTAGACACACATCCACTCGCTACCAATATCCACAGCTAAACGACCCTTTCCCATAGGAACCAATCCCTCTGGAAGAAAACGAGACGCACTCTGTCTTCTTCTGTAATAGGAATCACTTTATTATTGAGAAACATTGTAACTTTATACACAATTCAATCCACATGATTTAACATGAACAAGGGCCCAGCTCCACCCACACATCCCAAGACTCAACACCTCATCCTGACGTCTGCTAGGCTTCAAAAGATCCCACACAATACACATCTTCTCACAAAGGGTTGGCAGCCAGTCTGTCTGGCACTTTACAATACACACAAGGACAGACTTAATGAACAATAGAATGCAAAACACCTTAATTCCTCACAGCAATGATTACATAACCCCCACACACAGTATACATCCAATCTATATACAATGTATATACAGCCTTGAATATGGCTATCACAGAGCATATCGGGGGTTTCTTTTATTCACCCTGTGTCCAAAGTGACCCCACTGTCACACCTTCCATGGGGAGCGACTTTTCGGAGAGGACTTGGATAAATATATCAATACAATTTCTAGTGGGAAAAGCACGCTTTTACCCGTCCAAAAAAAGTATAAACGCCCTTCATTTAAACTGGCCCTTTCCCCTGCGCCATCAGACTCTAGAGGAAGACCTCAGAGTCAGACCCAGGCTCAAAAGAAGCCCTGGGGTAGGAAATCTGCAAAACAGAATCCTAAAACCTCGTCATGAAGAGGCAACCCCCCTCACCAAGGTGGGGGGAAGACTTCTGCACTTTTCAGAAGTCTGGAAAAAGGAAATTCAGGACACATGTGTCATCTCCACGGTAACGCTGGGATACAAGCTGGAATTCCGGAACTTTCCACCATCTCATTTCCTAAGATCAAGCGTACCCAAGGATCCAGAGAAGAAACAATCTCTGTTTCAAGCACTAGACCGATTAAGATCTCAAGGGGTGATCATACAGATCCCCACAAGGGGGACAAGGTCTGGGGTTTTATTCAAATCTTTTCATGGTACCAAAACCAAATGGAGACGTCAGACCCATTCTAGATCTAAGAAAGCTAAATCAATTCCTGAAGATCCGCTCCTTTCGCATGGAGACAATCAGATCAGTAGTTTCTATCCTTCTAGGAGAACTTCTCGCGTCAATCGACATCAGGGATGCATATCTGCATATCCCTATATTCCCTGCTAATCAAAAATGTCTGCGGTTCGAATTAGAACAACAGCATTTCCAGTTTGTAGCCCTGCCCTTCGGGCTAGCCACAGCACCCCCGGTGTTCACCAAGGTGCTGGCCCCACCTCTAGCCAGGTTAAGGGCACAGGGCATAACAATCATAGCGTACCTAGACGATCTATTACTTATAGATCAATCAGTGATTCGCTTGGAGCAAGCTGTACGCACTACAACCGACTATCTGAAAGCATTGGGTTGGATTCTCAATCTGGAGAAATCTTCCTTAATACCGCTAAAAAGACTGGAGTACTTGGGTGTGATCATAGACACAGCCCAGGAAAAGGTGTTCTTGCCTCTAGCAAAGATCAACTCCATAAAAGAATTGGTACGGCGGGTCAGGTCAAATGGCAATCCCTCCATTCGCCTCTGCATGAGGTTACTAGGAACCATGGTGGCTTCATTCGAAGCAGTTCCTTTTGCCCAGTTCCATTTAAGACTGTTGCAAAACAGTATCCTGTCTGCTTGGAACAAAACAATTCAAGCCTTGGACTCGCCAATGCGGCTGTCCCCAAGAGTGGCCCAAAGCCTCACTTGGTGGTTACTAACCCAGAATCTGCTCAAAGGAAGATCCTTCAGACCAGTTATCTGGAAGGTCGTAACGACGGATGCCAGCCTCTCAGGCTGGGGAGCAGTACTAGAAAGGACAACTGTCCAAGGACAATGGTCAAGGACCGAAAGAGGCTTGCCCATCAATATCCTAGAGATTCGGGCAGTACGTCTGGCTCTAAAGGCCTGGACTTCCAGGCTACAGAATTACCCTGTCGGGATTCAATCCGACAATGCCACAGCTGTGGCTTATATCAATCACCAAGGGGGCACCAAGAGTCTCTCAGCGCAGAGAGAGGTGAACCATATTCTAACTTGGGCAGAAAGGAATGTTCCTTGCCTTTCTGCAATATTCGATCCCGGAGTAGAGAATTGGCAGGCGGACTACTTAAGTCGCCAGCAGTTATTCCCAGGGGAATGGTCGCTTCACCCCGACATATTTCGGACTGTTTGCCAAAGATGGGGGACTCCGGACGTAGATCTCCTAGCATCCAGATTCAACACAAAGTTGGTCAACTTTGTGGCCAGAACAAGGAATCCATTCGCATGCGGAACGGATGCGTTGGTGACCCCATGGGATCAGTTCTCACTGATATATGCATTTCCCCCCATCCAGTTGCTGCCTCGACTTCTTTGCAGAATCAAGCTGGAAAGGAAGCCGATTATTCTGGTAGCACCAGCATGGCCCAGAAGGTCATGGTATGCAGAAATCGTAAAGATGGTAGTGGAGGGCCCATGGTCCCTCCCACTATGGTCAGATCTGCTCTCTCAAGGACCGATATTCCATCCTTCCTTACGGTCTCTAAATTTAACGGCTTGGCTATTGAAACCCACATTCTAAAGAGACGTGGGCTTTCCGGGTCAGTTATCTCCACCCTGATCAATGCCAGGAAGCCAGCTTCCAGAACAATATATTATAGAGTCTGGAAGGCTTATGTTTCCTGGTGTGAATCCAAGGGTTGGCACCCTCAGAGATATATCATAGGCAGAATTCTTGCCTTTCTACAATTAGGGGTAGAGATGAAATTGGCCTTAAGTACTATTAAGGGCCAAGTCTCAGCTTTATCGGTCTTATTTCAGAGACCACTTGCTACTCATTCTTTAGTCCGGGGCTTTATACAGAGAGTAACGCGGCTTAATCCGCCCGTCAAACCTTCCTTGAATCCCTGGGACTTAAATTTAGTTTTGTCTGTGTTACAAAAACAGCCATTTGAACCGATACAACATATTCCCCTAGTCCTTCTGACAAGGCGCAGTGTGCTGCAAGCAGCAGTGTAGATCCTCAAGTCTGGGTGTACCCTGCGGGTTGTTTCTCCCAACCCTCAAGTGGCATTGCTATGGGACGTCCCATTAAGTAAATTACTTAAGGCTCTGTGTCCCATGATGTATGATAAAGAAAATAGGATTTTTATTACAGCTTACCTGTAAAATCCTTTTCTTGGAGTACATCATGGGACACAGAGGTCCCTCCCCTCTTTTGGGATTTAGACATATTGCTTTGCTACAAAAACTGATGTGCTCCTGGAAGGAGGAGGGGTTATTTAGGGAGTAAACTTCCTTAATTAGGGTTTACCAGTGTCAACACCTGAAGGTAGGCCTATTACCCATTAAGTTAATTACTTAAGGCTTTGTGTCCCATGATGTACTCCAAGAAAATGATTTTACAGGTAAGCTGTAATAAAAATCCTATTTTTTACCGTGAAATAGAGGGTAAACTGTGCCTGCGTGTTATATGCAGGGGGCTGTGGAAAGTTTTTTTTCCTGAAACTTCCCTCTTAAAGTTAGGGTGCGTGTCATACGCCTGTGCGTGTTATACGCCGATAAATACGGGTATCTCCATTTTTTTTTTGCCCCCTTCCACTACATCTTCCTTTTTTTATCTGAGGCCTTTCTGCTCTGTCCAGTTCCTTGGCAGTGGGGTGCCTTTCCTCCTTGACTGAATGGCAGTTATACATTAGTGCAGGAATACTGGGATCCCAAGTGTGTACAGAACATCCCGGGCTCCCAGGGGTGTGTGCAGAACATCCCGGGCACCCAGGGGTGTGTGCAGAACATCCCGTGCTCCCAGGGGTGTGTGCAGAACATCCCGGGCTCCCAGGGGTGTGTGCAGAACATCTCGGGCTCCCAGGGGTGTGTGCAGAACATCCCGGGCTCCCAGGGGTGTGTGCAGAACATCCCGGGCTCCCAGGGGTGTGTGCAGAACATCCCGGGCTCCCAGGGGTGTGTGCAGAACATCCCGGGCTCCCAGGGGTGTGAACCTAACATCCCGGGCTCCCAGGGGTGTGAACCTAACATCCCGGGCTCCCAGGGGTGTGAACCTAACATCCCGGGCTCCCAGGGGTGTGAACCTAACATCCCGGGCTTGCAAAAGTGGTCTGAATGATGTTGGCTGGCATTCAACACTGAAGACCAGTGATGGTAATGGTTGAACTGGATAGACTTGTCTTTTTTTTCAACCAGACTAACTGTAACTATGACAGAAGCTGGACGGAGTGGACCTTTTTATGGGGGACAACTTTAGAATGAAAGCCAAGTACAGTAATAAAAGCTGTATCATTTTTTTAATTATTTTTTTTATCTTCAGGGCACCATTTTTAAAAACTATCAATGGGCCCTAGAGTTCTGCTTTAAACTCTGTTTTTGGCTCCAGGCACCTCTAGAAACTCCTATCTTTTGCTGCTTTAAGATATTAATATTATTATTATATATTAGTGTGGGGATGGGATTCCATGATTCTATTCTATCACATATACTGACCTAGCATGCTGCACTGTCTGCTCCGTGGTAATGGTGTTCTTCTCCATGTTGCTTCACATTTTCACCTTTCTCCTGAGACATGTTCTACTTTTCCATGTTCTCAGTACTCAGACGTTTTATGACAGACGATCATGTGCGTTACGCCAACATCTTTCACACAGCTCAATGAGCCCTGATCTAGATTTCAGAGGACATTTATCATGCTAGTGTCGGTTGAAAGCTAGGCAAGTTCGAAGCTTTGACTATATATTGTTTTTTCCCCAAAGCATGATCTTTATTTCTGAAGGGAAAATGTTGATTTATTCACATGTAGATACACAAATGGATGTATGCCGTCTTCATAATGCTCAACTGCACACTTAATGCTGCTTTGCAGCAAATCTAATTGGTAAAGTTTCCCATTTGGTACAATGCAAAAATAGAAAATATCAACTACAGTTGAACCTCGGATTGCGAGTAACGTGGTTAACGAGCGTTTCGCAATACGAGCACTGTATTTTTAAAAATCCTGACTCGGTTTGCGAGTGTTGTCTCGCAAAACGAGCAGGATTCAAGCCAAAGCAGTGTGCAATACCGTGTTTGGCATGAGGTGGGGGGGGGGGGGCCGGAGCCGAGCAGAGCCGATCGGCGCCATTCGGAAATTCTCGGAAATACTCCTGAGCATTTCCAAAGTTTTATGAGTTCAGCCGAGGTGTCCTCGGGCCTTTCCGAGTGATTCCGAGAGGCTCTCCGGCACCCCCCACCTCTGGCCACATGCGGTATTGCATGCCATTGAAGTCAATGCGGAACAAATTATTTTCGTTTCCATTGACTTCAATGGGGAAACTCGCTTTGATATGCGAGTACTTTGGAATACGAGCATTCTCCTGGAACGGATTATGCTCCTAATCCAAGGTTCCACTGTATTGTATTTTTTTCTCTTTACTGGAAGTAATTCACAGAGAAACTCTGTACCTTCCATGTTAACAAACTTTTGGCAGTGGCTAAGCTGCCATTATGTACAGTAAAGTATTTTATGCTCCCTGTCATACCTTTAGCTTGAAAAAAGGAAAAGAAAGGCGCCTCTAAGTGTAATATGCAAAATTTAATAAAGTGCACAAAGGGTTAAAAGCACTTACAAGATCGTTAAGTGTTAAAAGGCATGATAAAATCAGGAGTCCTCATCTGTGGCATGTGTCCATCCTCAGCACAGTGGTAGAGAGCAATGTAGAGCCGTCAAGCAGCTGTAAAGTGTTCTCGTACGTGTTGGAGAGAGGAGGCAGCAGGTAAGCCTGTGTTCCGGGTTCACTGTGGGACACACCAGGTCAGTGGGCGGTAACGTGTTTCGGAGCATGTGCGGCTCCTTCGTCAGATCTCACATGCTCCGAAACGCGTTACCGCCCCCTTGTCTCCACTGACACCATCAGCCTCGTGTGTCCCGCAGTGAACCCGGAACACAGGCTTCCCTGCTGCCTCCTCTCTCCAACACGTATGAGAACTCTTTACAGCTGCTGGACGGCTCTACACTGCTCTCTACCACCGTGCCGAGGATGGACACATGCCACAGATGAGGACTCCTGATTTTATCATGCCTTTTAACACTCAACGATCTTGTAAGCGCTTTTAATCTTTTGTGCACTTTATTAAATATTGCATACTGCACTTAGATTCATGTTTCTTTTCCTTTTTTATATCTTCAGAGTTGCTTCTCCTCTAACCAAAGTGCTGCCAGAAGTGTTATCTTATAACTATCATCCCTCTAATCAGCTATCCACCTCCACCAGAGCGCCGTTATTTCCTCTCTGTTTAGCTTGCATTTGTTGGTGTTCTTCCCAAATTTGTTTCCAGCCAAGCTTACTGGGGGAGGCATATGGGGTTTAATAAACTTGTAAGTGCTCAGTGCGTTAAATTAAGTGCAGTGATGGTACCACTCAGTAATCACCACAGCTGCACTCTATAACATGAAATACCAAACCACTAATTAAACATCTAGAAACATAGTTGCACTGTGTGATTTAAGCTTATAAAACATACATTGTGTTCATCAAAAATACATAAAGTTGTGAAAACTCCAAATTTGTGAAAAAATTTAAAATAAAGTCCACGTAAATGGATCCATTCCACAGCGCTCACAACATTCATGAATGTGACAGGCAACAAATTGTGATCAGTGAGCCCACCACAGGTGTACATCCAGCCTCTTACCAGAAAGACAGACCCCAAGTTCTAGGAGGTCTGACATAGCATGAAGATGTAAAACAATGTGTCATCCGATCAAATATCTCTAGGTGGCTCAGTCAAGATGAGAGACCTCCATCAGTGTATTACCAATTCAAATTTAAGAAATGAAGATTAAAAAAATACTTACAAATTGCTTATCTTGTAACCATACAAAGCATAAGAAAATGCCTCTGGGGCCAGCTCCAGCAAACAGCGGGTGACGTCAGTACAAGCTCCGCCCTCCCACCGACATACGTTTCGTCTAAAGGGACAATGTCAATAGGTCTCTCTTCTTGATTGAGCAACGTAGAGATACAGGAAGAGGACTATAAAGTCTCACCCTGACGTTGAGTGCCGTTTGATGTCCTTTGATCAGATGACCCATTGTTTTACATCTTCATGCTATGTCAGACCTCCTATACCTTGGGGTCTGTCTTTCTGGTAAGAGGCTGGATGTACACCCGTTGTGGGCTCACTGATCACAATTTGTTGCTGTCACATTCATGAACGATGGACACTATTTTGTGAGCACTGTGGATTGGGCTAAAGATTTAATTTGTGGACTTAATTTATTATTTTTTCACAACTTTGGATTTTTCACAACTTTATGTATTTTTATGAACACAATGGGGGTTATTTACAAAAGGCAAATCCACTTTGCACTACAAGTGAAAAGCACACTTGAAATTGCACTGAAAGTGCACTTGGAAGTGCAGTCACTGTAAATCTGAGGGGTAGATCTGAAATGAGGGGAAGCTCTGCAGATTTTATTATCCAATCATGTGCAAGCTAAACGGCTCTTTTTTATTTTCCTTGCATTTCCCCCTCGGATCTACAGCGACTGCACTTACAAGTGCAATTTCAAGTGCACTTTGAACTTGTAGTTTGCACTTGTAGCGCAAAGTGGATTTGCCTTAAGTAAATAACCCCCAATGTATGTTTTATAAGCTTTAATCACACAACGCAACTATGTTTCTAGATAGCCCTTGTAACCAGGAAGCCTCAGTAACAGTACTGGCAAATTCCTCACGGGCACCTCCCTATTTTAGGTCCCACCACAACAGCTTGGCATCTTTACTGGGCTTTCCCACCAGTCCTCCGTAAAAACTGCACTCGTATTGTTACATAATTCTTTCCTGTACAACCTCCTGTCCATGCAGATTCTTACTTGTTCTGTGAAATGGTGCCAAAACTAACAAACACCATGGGCAACATTTTTGCAGGCTCAGGACTTTTAGAGGATGGTGAAAGCCAGGAAGCTTAAAACTGAAGTGAACTCTCAGTATAAATCAGGAAAATACATGCTAGATGCAGCAAAGCAAAAATTGTTTAAAGTCTTATGCCGTGTACACACGACCGTTTTTAATGACGAGAAAAATGCAATTTTTTAAAACGGTCATTAAAAATGATTGTGTGTGGGCTTCAGAGCATTTTTCACGACGTGAAAAATGGCCATGAAAAAATTAGAACATGCTCTAAATTTTCTCGTCGTTTTTCAAAACGGCCGTGTGTAGGCTTTAATGACGTGAAAAAAAATGCGCATGCTCAGAATCAAGTATGAGACGGGAGCGCTCGTTCTGGTAAAACTAGCGTTCGTAATGGAGATGGCACATTCATCACGCTGTAACGGACTGAAAAGCACAAGGCTGAAAAGCGCGAATCGTCTCTCAACAAACTTTACTAACACGAGGATCAGCAAAAGCAGCCCAAAGGGTGGCGCCATCCGAATGGAACTTCCCCTTTATAGTGCCGTCGTACGTGTTGTACGTCACCTCGCTTTACTCGAGCATTTTTTTCCACGATAGTGTGTAGGCAAGGCAGGCTTGAGAGGAATCACGTCGAAAAAAACCGCAGTTTTTTTCAATGACATTTAAAACGGTCGTGTGTATGCGGCATCACATTTTGTTTTTCTTTCTAAAGAAGCTATAGCCTGTCCCCTGCCAGCATGCTGCAGAGTGGGACCCTTGCTTTCTGTTGGGAAGCAGTGAGCTCTCTTCAGAGGTACAACATGTTCCCTGCTGAGTCAGTCAGAGCACTACTGTCAGCAAGAAGCATGAGCTTTGCTGGTTGCAGAGCTATAGGTCCACCTTAAAGTGATTGAAGTAAATGCTATTTACTCTTTCGTCCATGGACCGACACAGCTTCTCTATTGACAAAGTGGGTATTATCCGTTAATTAGGAGTGACTAGGCAGAAAAACTTGTAAAAAGTGTTGCATCACACCTTCTACAGTACCGCCCAGGGGGCGGACCCTCTGGGTATACCCTCTCAGTCTGCACATCGCAGATCAGTTTTTTTCTGTCTAGCAAGGAGTAGGACATGGCTCCCTTCGGGCTCATTGGTCCGGGGAAAAAAGATATATATATTTTTTATTTTTTTGCTACATTTGTTGTTTCCTGCGATCTTCGATCAACTGCCGACTGGGTGACAGGCTGGATCCTCGATCCTTGTAGTCTCCCCAGTTTCGGCCATCGAGCGTGTGCCGACCCTAGCTACGCGCTGGGTTTTCCACGACATGCCCGTCGCTCCACGGGTGGCCGGTGAGCCTACGCTCCAGGGCCTGCATCGGACCGCTCAGCTTCGGCTGACCTTACGGCCGAGTCGCAGCAGCCTGGCCGGTGAGCTTACGCTCCAAGGCTTGCATCGGACCGCTCAGCTTCGGCTGACCTTACGGCCGAGTCGCAGCAGCCTGTCCGGTGAGCGTCATGCTCCAGGGCATACATATGATCGTCCCTTCTGGGTCCAATCACAGCATGCCTGGCCAACAGTCACCTTCCGTGCGCGGACGATGATCTGTTTGGAATGTCTTCCAGCAGAATACATGCAGGATAGGTAAGTAAAACTCCCCTGCCTCGGCTGATTTAGCTGGACATTCCTGGAGAGATCAAGTAAGTGGTTGTGGCCCCTTTCTTCCCTCTCTCCCTGCCTTTCCCTCCTCCCTGGGCTTCTAGCTAAAGGTTGCTGGGTGCTGGGGGTCACCTAGGGGGTCCCACTGGAGCGGGGCTGGCTGTAACTAACATTTAAAAGAAATGTCATTTTTGCTTACCTGTGTTTCTGTGTCTCCATGCTGTCGGCGGCCATTTTGAGGTGGTCCATGCCAAGTTTGGCCTCTTGTAACTGCCTGGCGGCCATCTTCCTGTAGTTCGGCCACACCCACTGGCCCCTATCAGGTGATCGGCGGCCATGTTTGTCCACCCTGTATGCAGATATTGCCGTTCGGCGGCCATCTTTTTTGTGGGCTATGGCTGCCTGACCTCTATCTTCTGTCGGCGGCCATTTTCTTAGAGCCCACATTATCTTCCATACAGACGGTTTTGGCAACCATTTTGCGAGAGCCTCCGGCCTCTAGGGTGCATTACACTGGCGCGAAAATTCACACAGGAAGTGCTGATAAAAAGAAGCAGACTGACACAGCAGCAAGGGGACAGCATCATAGGCGCAGCATAGCAGTACCTATCCAGGGTGGTGAGTCCTCTGGGTAACCCAGCATCTCTGCAGCGCAGGAGGGTGGCCTATTGATATCTTGCCTGGAGCCCTGTGAGTGTCAGCGTGTGGTCAGCATGGCATCTGAGCCAGATGTCTTCTCCCCTGAAACACCAGATTTAGCAGCTGGTGTCCCTGAGGTGTCTATGGACGCTATGTCGGCAATCCTAGAGGCGTTTGCTGCCAGGGTGGAAGCAGCACACGGGAATACAGGGGGTAATAAACGCCCCCGTCCCCTGCAATCTTCTGGGGATATTTCTGATGCAGAACCAGGTCCAGCTACGGCTCATGGCCCAGATTCTGATGCATCAGAGACTGCAGACCGTGACCGATCGGACAGTGAGGAGGACTCCAAGTCCAGGTCAGTACGCGAGACGGCTTTGGTATCTGACCTTATTACTGCAGTGCGGTGATACGCTAAAGTTGGAAAGGACTGAAGAAGTAGCAGATACTCCAGTCCCCTTTGGGTTTCGTAAACCTGCCCGCACTGCTAAGGTGTTCCCTTGTGTGTCTTATTTTGACAAACTCTTATACAAGGAATGGGAGAACCCACTGAGGGTCTTTACAGCCCCAAAGAGGTTTGCAGTACGGTACCCCTTTGAGGAGAGTTTTCTGAAGATATGGACCTCTCCCCCTATAGTGGACCCTTCGGTGTCCAGACTTAATAGAGCCACCACTATTCCAGTAGAAGGGGCTCCTGTTTTCAAGGACCCTGTGGATAAGAAGGCTGAAGCACTCGCTCGCTACCTATACTCAGTGGTAGGCTCAGCAGTACGCCCGGCATTGGCGGGGGCCCTAGTGTCTCAGACACTTACTGAATGGGCAAAATTGCTACTCCAGGGGTTAAAGGAGCGAGATGCTCCTCCTAATGAGATAACTTTGGCCGACCAGTTGGTCCAGGGCCTTAAGTTTGTCTGCGAGTCAGACATGGATACTATTCCCCTGCTGTCAAGAGCTTCGGTTTATGCAGTAGCAATACGCCGCCTGATCTGGCTAAAGGGCTGGTCTGCGGACCAGACTTCCAAGAAAGCCCTATTGGATCTGCCTTTTAAGGGCGACAGACTTTTTGGGGCTTCTCTGGATGACATCATCAAGGATGCTACAGGAGGTAAAAGCACTTTGCTTCCCCAAACTAGCAAGGGTAGGGGACCACGCCAAGGGCAAGGGCCCTCCTTTACTGCACGTAAGCGGTTTTTTCGCCCTCTTAAGGCGACAGGGAAAAGACCCCAGGCCGATAAAGCGCCTGCCCAAGGACAAAAGCGTCCTTGGTCCCGCAGACCCAACAAGCCTGTGGACAAATCTGCGTCCACATGAAGGTCCGCCCCCACCCAGCTCTCGGGTGGGGGGACGTCTTCGCAAATTCGCGACTCAGTGGACTGCTCTAGTCTCCGACAGGTGGGTTTGCGAAGTAATCTCCTCAGGCTACAAGATAGAATTTCTCTCTTGTCCACCAGACAGATTCATCACCTCCAATCTCCAGCTACTACCGACCCGTCGGGAGGCCCTGTATGGGGCGGTCCAGGGTCTACTGGAACGCGGGGTAGTTATTCCAGTTCCAGAACAGGAACGGGGTCAGGGTTTTTACTCAAATCTGTTCATTGTGCCAAAGAAGGAGGGGGTTCGTCCAATCTTGGATCTCAGAGCCCTCAATTGCTTTGTGAAGGTACAAAGATTTCGGATGGAGTCGGTTCGATCCGTAGTCACGGCTCTCCATCCGGGGGACTTTCTGGCCTCCTTGGACATCAAGGACGCATACCTGCATGTCCCCATATACTCCAGACACCAGAGGTTTCTGCGATTTGCTATCGGGAAGAACCACTACCAGTTTGTGGCCCTCCCGTTTGGCCTTGCCTCAGCACCCAGGACGTTCACCAAGGTGCTCGCTCCGATTCTGGCACTTCTAAGACAGCGGGGTATCGCTATCACAGGTTACTTGGACGACCTTCTGCTGAAGGGCCCTTCAAGCTCAGAATTAGAGGTAAGCGTGTCCATTACCTGTCAGACTCTTCGAGACTGTGGTTGGATACTAAACACGCAAAAGTCAGTATTGGTGCCCACTCAACGCCTAGTGTACCTGGGGTTGATTCTGGATTCCTCAGAGGCAAAGGTATTCCTCCCTGTGGAGAAGTTGCAGACCCTCCGGGCTGCAGTACGGCAGCTGACTTCCAGGAATTGGTCGTCACTCCGTTTTTGCATGCGAGTGTTGGGCCTCATGGTAGCCTCCTTCGAGGCGGTCCCATATGCTCAATACCACACTCGAGTGTTACAGAGGGAAGTTCTGTCCAGATGGAACAGATGCCCTTCATCTCTGGATTATCAAATCCGAGTGAGCCACCTAGTCAGGAGATCCCTGGTATGGTGGCTGACAGCACCGGCTCTAATGGCCGGGAAGTCATTTCTTCCGGTTTACTGGATAGTGATCACGACGGACGCCAGCCTTACAGGTTGGGGGGGAGTCTGGGGTGTCCAGTCAGCGCAAGGTCGCTGGACCCCAGAGGAAGCCCTCCTGCCGATCAATGTCCTGGAGATCCGGGCGATCAAGCTGTGCCTCTTCAAATGGTCTCAGAGACTGCAAGGGCGTCCAGTCAGGATCCAGTCAGACAACGCCACAGCAGTGGCATATGTCAATCATCAAGGAGGAACAAGAAGCTCAGCTGCAGCATCGGAGATCGCTCGCATCCTGAAGTGGGCAGAGAGGAGCGTACCGGCACTGTCGGCCGTGTACATTCCGGGTGTGGAAAACTGGCAGGCGGACTACCTGAGCCGCCAGATGCTGGACCAGGGAGAATGGTCCTTACACCCGGAGGTGTTCCAACTCCTCTGCCAAAGATGGGGCACACCAGACGTAGATCTTCTGGCTTCCCGACTCAATCGGAAGGTATTGAGGTTTGTGGCCCGGTCAAGAGACCCATGGGCAGACGCAACGGACGCGTTGGTAGCATCGTGGGGCCAGTATCGGCTAATCTATGCCTTCCCTCCCTTAAGGCTTCTTCCTCTTCTGCTCCGCAGAGTGGAGGCAGAGGGAATTCCAATGATCCTAATCGCTCCAGATTGGCCTCAGCGTCCTTGGTACGCCGATCTAGTACGTCTGGTAGCAGACGTCCCCTGGCGCCTACCACTACGGAAGGACCTGCTGTCGCAAGGTC
This sequence comes from Rana muscosa, assembly GCA_029206835.1. NCBI lineage: Eukaryota > Metazoa > Chordata > Amphibia > Anura > Ranidae > Rana > Rana muscosa. Next base: position 103,241,523 of record CM055116.1, on the reverse strand, counting down.
CCATATTCCATCCTGCTTTACAGTCATTGGCTTTAACGGCATGGCTGTTGAGAACCAGGTACTGAGAGACCGGGGCCTGTCAGACTCAGTAATTTCTACTATGAGAAGTTCTCGGAAACCGTCCTCTAGGAAGGTCTATCACCGCACTTGGAGGGCCTACATCTCCATGTGTGAGGAAATGAAATGGCATCCGCGTACTTATTTGGTTTCCAGAATCCTGCTGTTTTTACAGCATGGGGTAGACCAAAGGCTTGCCCTAAGTACGATTAAGGGACAGATATCTGCCCTGGCTGTCTTTTTTCAGCGACCCCTGGCGACTCACTCTCTCGTGAGTACATTTGTGCAGGGGGTTCGACATGTGGCCCCTCCGGTCCGCCCCCCGTTACCTCCGTGGGACTTGAACCTGGTCCTCTCGGTGCTTCAGAAGGCACCGTTTGAGAATATTAGAGATATTCCCCTGTTGACACTTTCTCAGAAGGTGGTCTTTTTGGTGGCTGTTACGTCAGTTAGACGAGTCTCTGAGCTGGCAGCCTTGTCCTGCAAGGCTCCCTATTTGATTTTCCACAAGGATAAGGTGGTGCTGCGGTCGCAGCCTTCCTTTCTTCCGAAGGTCGTTTCGGCTTTTCATCTCAACGAAGACATTGTACTTCCATCCTTGTGTCCTCAGCCGTCGAATCCTAAGGAGTCGGCGTTGCATTCCTTGGACGTTGTCCGAGCTTTGAGAGTATACATATCTGCTACTTCCCTGTTCCGGAAGTCAGACTCACTGTTTGTTTCGGTGGCTGGTCCCAAGAAGGGCCAAGCAGTCTCATCGGCCACCATCTCTAGGTGGATCCGACAGATAGTAATCCAGGCTTACGCCTTAAAGGGTCAGGCGCCCCCCTTTCCTGTCACGGCGCATTCGACCAGGGCAATAGGTGCCTCTTGGGCTTTCCGACATCAAGCGTCTGTTTCCCAACTATGTAAAGCGGCGACTTGGTCGTCCGCTCACACTTTCACAAAGTTCTACAAAGTTGATGTAGGTGCATCTTCGGATGCCTCTTTCGGCCGCAAGCTTTTGCAGGCGGCTGTTTAGAGTTGCAACTCCTCCGTTGGAGGAGTGCTGTTTTGTGTTTTGGGGTGAAGTTTGTTTTTATGCTGTTACCACCCCTCGTTTTTTCTCTGACACTGCTTTGGGACGTCCCACTTTGTCAATAGAGAAGCTGTGTCGGTCCATGGACGAAAGAGTAAATAGGATTTTTTACTCACCGTAAAATCCTTTTCTCTGAGTCCATGGACCGACACAGCACCCACCCCTCCTTTTAAGTTTGTACTGCTTTTTGACGAACTGATCTGCGATGTGCAGACTGAGAGGGTATACCCAGAGGGTCCGCCCCCTGGGCGGTACTGTAGAAGGTGTGATGCAACACTTTTTACAAGTTTTTCTGCCTAGTCACTCCTAATTAACGGATAATACCCACTTTGTCAATAGAGAAGCTGTGTCGGTCCATGGACTCAGAGAAAAGGATTTTACGGTGAGTAAAAAATCCTATTTTTTTTTTAAAATAACAAACATGTTTTTCTTGCCTGCTTTTGTGTAATGGTTTTGCTCAGAGCAGCCCCTATCCTCCTCTTTACGGGTCCCCCATCTGTGCTCTGGGCTCCTCACCCCTGCCAAGTGCCCCCATAGCAAGCCATCTGCTATAGGGGCACTCGTGTTCTTGCTCCCGAGCTGTCTTTGTGCCCCTTGACACACACAGCGTGTCTTGGCCCCCCCTGCTCTCTCCCCACTGACTGGGATTGACAGCAGCAGGAGCCAATGGCTCCCAGTGCTGCCTGTCTGTCCAATAAAGAGAGAGAGAGCGCTGCTCTAGTGCACAGCGCTGGATTGAGATTAGGCTCAGGATTTTTTTAAGGGGGGAGCTGGGGGTGGGGAGCTGCATGCAAAACCTTATTTTTTTTACCCTAATGCATAGAATGCATTAAAGTGTTACTAAACCTAAAAACGTTTTTTTTTATCTTAAAGCAGAGTTCCACACAAAAATGATACCGTCTCTTTAGGGGCATCCAGCTCCCACTTCCTCCCCAGGCTCCGTGGCACCGGAGGGAAGTTCCGGTCCTGGAAGTTTGGGGTAAATAAACCCCAAAGTCTGCATTTGGGGCTAAGCACCCGCCCCGCACAGATGTCAAATTGGAAAAAGCTGCTGTATCCGTGCAACCGCTGCGTCCCAATAGCCATGACTGGAACAGCTTGCACAGGGATGCCCTCTCACCACCTGTCCAACACCTCTGAAAAGTGGTCCCAGCTTTAATAGGTTATCATAGGAGCATCAGTCCCTGCCGCACATGTGAATGAGCCCTTAGTCTGTGGCTGCACTGACTTGCTTCCTTTCCCAGTTAGCCCCCATTCACATAGACTGCGGCTTTGAAATTGTTCGACTTGATCTGAAATCACACGATTTCAAAGCTGAATCTCAGTGCGACCTCAGGTGCAAATTTGAAGACATCTGTGCTGCTTCATTCACAGATGTCTATTAAAGTCGCACCCGAAATTGCCAAAAGTAGTGCATGTACTACTTTATGAAATTGGTGCGGAACCGCAAAGTTGGCGTTGCACTGATTTGAATAGTTCAGTTGCCGGCAATAGGATGTGACTTGTAATGCGATTTATCCTGTAAAACCGCAAGACAAGTCGCTCCAATGTGAACGGGGGCTAAAAGACCTCTCCACAATTTGGACACGGGCGTTCTATCCCTTCCCCACTGTGTTCAAAATGAAAAGTTTATTCTGCAGAGATACTTTGCCTATAAATCAGACTTTTACTTTCCATAAAGATTCTTCAAAAAGAAAAAAAAAAAAAACAGATTAATCGGAATACCTGCACTCATCCTTTCCTCTTTGATCTTGAACCAAATAATGCATTTTCTTGTCAAAGCGAATAATTTGTGTTCTCGTCAGTGGAAATCAATAAGTAATTTTCTGCCGTTCTCTTTCATGGGTGGTTGGACAAAGCTGCTCTTACGATGCGAATATTTACATTGCGGCTTTCAAGTGAGTCTTTATGGTTCCATATTTGAGCCTTTGATTGGAATTTAATGGCCCCGCGCTTTTTATCTTTTTGCGGTAGTCGCAGACTGAAATTGAAAATGCCATCGCAGTTTTGTCTGCTGTCATTTGCTACGTGAGATCACAGTAAATTCTCATTCTATGAACAGGTATAACCAAATCACTTAGAGACTTTCACCTGCGGTAACCCCTTTTACCATGTTATCTACACACAGCTTGGCACGTAAAGACAATCGATCACAACTGGACTTTTGCAAGAATACGGCCTTAAAGCTGACAATCAAGCACATTTAAAAGACAGAGATGAATGCTGCTCTGTATTCATGAATACATTGATAATTTTTTATTTTATTTTTTTAAATGCAAGCACCTGAATTTGATTAGATTTCAACCAGTTGTAGTCCCTGTACCAGCAGCGCTCAGACTGGGAGAGGAAGAAACAGCACAATTAGCCAATCAGTTATTTTTCTGACAAGCAGTATATAATTACAGGGATGCACAGTTCCTATCGCCCGATGCCCGAGACATGCAGTGCCGGGCAGGTAGTGTTTTTTTTTAGCATTTAGCCCTGCTGCGGGCAAGCAGCAGGGTTTGTATACCCGATGGAAGCATTCGGGCAGCTGCGCACCCAAATACTTCCACATATCCCAGTAAAGTGCCCCCACCCAGCGTGCGCCCTGCGCTATGTTTCCCATGCTTCGCTTGTCCATCTGCAGGCCAGGACTGGCATAGTGGGTGCCGCCGGGTACAGGGGAAGGAAGGGAGTGGACAGATAGGGAAACAGTGTATTGCAATGCAATGTGCATTGCATTCCATTCCGTGGAGCACAGAGCACCAAGAAGACATGCAGGTGTCTTTTAGACCCTGCATGTCTCATTAAAGAGAACATGTCACCAAAAAAAAAAGTTAGGAGACAGTTTTTTTTAACCACTTGCCTACTGGTTACTTTCACCCCTTCCTGCCCAGGCCAGTTTTCAGCTTTCAGCGCTGTCACACTTTGAATGAAAATTACACAGTCATGCAACACTGTACCCATATGACATTTTTATATATATTTTTGCACACAAATGGTATTCTTTTGGTGCAATTTATTCACCAATGTGGGTTTTATTTTTTGCTAATATGTATTTTGCCATAATTTCTGCTATAAAATTTTGCAAATAAGTAATTTTTCTTATTCACTGATGGGCACTGATGAGAGGGCATTGATGAGGCTGCACTGATGGCTGCTGCACTGATGGCTGCTGCACTGATGGCTGCTGCACTGATGGCTACTGCACTGATGGCTACTGCACTGATGGCTACTGCACTGATGGGTACTGATGGGTACTGCACTGATGAGCACGGATGGGTACTGCACTGATGAGCACGGATGGGTACTGCACTGATGGGTACTGCATTGATGAGCACTGATGGGTACTGCACTGATGGGTACTGCACTGATGGGTACTGCACTGATGAGCACTAATGGGTACTGCACTGATGAGCACTGATGGGTACTGCACTGATGGGTACTGCACTGATGGGTACTGCACTGATGGGTACTGCACTGATGAGCACTGCACTGATGAGCATGGATGGTATTGGGTACTGCACTGATGAGCACTGATGGGTACTGCACTGATTGGATGGCATTGATGATGTTGCACTGACAGGTGGCCACACTGGCTCAGGGCTGTCAGGCTCTGGGCCACTGCAGAGCTAGTGCAGCGCCCGCTGGTTTCTGCTCCGAGGTGAGGCTGAGACAGCTCAGCCTGGACCCGCACCCAGGGACCTTATAGAATGAGCTCAAGGAGCACGGAGGAGGCTCAAGTCCACACCGCCATGAGCCGCACAGGGGACACTTCGTGCCAGGGCTTCGCTCCGCCCGTCGGCTCTGCTCTTTCCCCACTTCGCCCCTCCTACTTCCATACAGCTTACATCTTCCATCTGCTCTTTACAATCCCGCCACCTCTCCTCCTTTAATCTGCTCTCACAGTGCCGCCCCCTCCCTACCCCCGGTCTCGTGCACTCACGGCATCTGGGCGCCCGGCAGTATTAGGACTGATATTCCACAACTCCCGTTGTGCCCGGCTGCCCCCTCACGCTACAGCCACTGGGGCTGACAAACCCCCAGGCGCCAGGACGAAAATTGCTCTAACAAACCTCTTAGGGCTTCACAGAACAGCTGTATTTATACTGAGATTAAATTACACACAGGTGGACTCTATTTACTAATTAGGTGACTTCTGAAGGCAATTGGTTCCACTAGATTTTAGTTAGGGGTATCAGAGTAAAGGGGGCTGCTGAATACAAATGCACGCCACAATTCTTTTAGGAATTTATTTGTAAAAAAATTTGAAGACCATTTTAATTTTCCTTCGAATTCACTTCAATTATATGCCACTTTGTGTTGGTCTATCACATAAAATCCCAATAAAAATACATTTGTTTTTTTGGTTGTAACATAACAAAATGTGGAAAATTGCAAGGGGTATGAATACTTTTTTCAAGGCACTGTATACTACCCTAGCCTGTCTGCCTAGCCTGTACATATACTACCCTAGCCTGGCTATATACATACATACATATATATATATATATAAACATTTTGAAGTGTTCTCTTTTTTTTTTTTTTTTTTTTGGGGCGGGTCTTGCCTAGGGCGCAGAATGGTCTAGCACTGGCCATATATAGATATATATATATATATTTATATAGATAGATAGATAGATAGCTATATAGATATATTTCTTAACGTGCATGTGAAGGGCCTTAACAACACTCGAAGAGGCCATAACTATGAGGAGGGAATAAACAAAAGCAGGACGGAAGTTCAGGTCGCAAAATAAAGGAAAAAAAATTAAAAATAGGAGTGGGAAGGTCTTTAATTGTCAGAGCTCTGGAAACACTTGAGGAAGTCATGTGTATTCTTACTTGAATCTCGGTGTGCTTTGTGTAATTCTTCCAGATCTGTGCAATAATCCAGTGTGAAACTTTGCCTCTGTGCAGGAGCTTCCTGTAATAAAGACCGGTCACTGCTGTACTCTCTCTTTGTGCAGGGGGACTGGTCTTGTCTCCGCCCCTCCTGTAGTATTCTGCAGGCAGCTTGTAGTGGGTGGAGCCTGCTGGGCCCCTTCTACAGCTCTGCTTTCTGCACAGACCATTTACAGCACAGTGGTGATGTCACTGCTACTTTTAGATGGCAATGTCTGGGTTTGCAAAGGCGTTTGGTACACACTGAGAAGATTTATATGGTTTGTTGCTATTTAGGAAAATATTTAAATGAGAAGTTTTTGTGCTCAGAATTCGCCTTTAAAGCAAATCTATCAGTTATATATAAATAAAGTCTGCTAAGAATACGTACAGTTATCACAAAATAAAAATTTTCATGATACTGTTCCCTTTCATCCCACAATGGTCTCTACTCATGGAGAACACAGTGAAGATCTCCAGTGGTTAAGCACTGCCAGGGGACTATGATTACTTGCTATGGGGATACGTTTTCTATAAATGCATTGCCAGGTTTGTTCAGTGTGTTGAGTTTTTATGCTGCTTTTGCTGTTATGTATGTTTAATTTTTCCTGTAATTCTACTTTTTACAGTCGAGAGCTGTCGTCTCTGCTTCTCCTGGAGGTGTGACGTTCCAGAAATGTGCAACAGTGAGTGTCAATGTCTGTAATAATATGCAAAAGTTTTGACAAGCATGAAAAAAATATGCTATGGCCTCAGTCCATATGATGATGTTCAGGAGTATTACCCCACCCAGGAGCAACAGGTGTTGTGTACTGTACATAAGTCTTCGTCCAGGGGTGTATGTTTGTACCCATATACCTATTTATTGCATGATCACTACTAGTGTTGGGCGAGCGGTTCCGACCGAGCATAGGTTTGGCCCGAACATTGCTCGTTCAACACCCGAATTAGTGGGGTGCTTGGCGGGATGTTCTCCCGCCGAGCGCTGCATAGTGCATTCCAATCCCTGATTGGGCAAAGCTTTGCCCAATCGGGGCACAGTGAATAGCTGGTTGTTAAGCGAGACGGGAAGCCGGCCGCTGCGTTCTTAACAGCCACTGACTCATCAGCTGTCAACAGGCTTCCCCACTGACAGCTGAATGCAAAAAAAAAACATTCATAGGGTAGCACTATCCTCTCCTCTTAGGGGAAAGAAGAGGCACCCATGCCACAAGCCCATGTCCTCTAGTTTAGAGGTCAGGCGGAGTATATGTATCTGGGTCCTGCAGCGAGTTACTGGTTCCCGTCTCCAGAATGTAGAGACGAGTCTGTACCTCTCCCTCTTCAATAAAGTCAATGTCCAAACCACTTAAACTCCAACGTTGAGTTTATTTTGTATCTTTGCTTGATAGGTAAGAGAGAGTAGAAGAGAGAGATAGTAGTTGAACTAAAGCAGATTCAGGCACAGAACTCCCAGATTTATCACCACTCAGTCCCGAGTGTGTACAGCTCACCTGGATAGTCCCTCAATGGTCCTAGCAGCCGATGTGGAGCTCGAACAAGCAATTTAAATCCTCCAAGGACAAGTTCAGTATGTCCTCGAAGAGCAGCAGCACTCCGCAGGGTCAGTTCTGCGGAGCATAGGATCCTTCCCTCCGACAGGTCACCAGGCCTTTCCCGAGACAGCAATCTAACTATCACTCATCTCCTGTTATGGGACCGATCCTCCCCTGGCTTCCTCCTGGTTGGAGCGGATACCCTCACCTGGGCATCCTAGGACTCCAAAGTTCTGCCTCTAGACCCAGTTGAAGGTACTGGGTCTACCCGGAACGTTGCGGTCTCGAGCAGAAGGTGACCGCGACCCTTCAGTCGTTGTACGCCCCCCCCTCCTTAGGGGGCACACTCCTCCGGGTACTTGTCCCCAGGTCTCTCTCTCCCCGAATAATGGCATCTGCTTCTTTTATATCCTCTCCCGGCAGGGCTGCTGTTAGAAATCACGGGGCCCCATACAGCCTACCTGGCAGGGCCCCCCTCAAATATATCAAAACAACATTTTCACTAAAATTATACTAAAATCATTCTTAGCGGACACAAAGATAACAGAGAAGCTGTGTGAATTAGCCCTGTTTTAATTCGTTTTTTTACATTTTTGAACAAAAACATTTCATAATTTTTTTTAAAGAAAATAAGGTTTTGAAAACAAAAAATTTAAAGTTTTTACACATTTTTTTTTTTTTTACGATGTTTTTTTCCAAGAATTTTATAAAACTTTACAAGGGATTAAAACAATACAGGGTTACAATTTGTTATTTTTTTCATGGGACAGGGAAGCCGTCAGCTGTGTCTGTGTCTCTCCCTGCAGCAGCTGAAAGTCGGCGGGAGGGAGAGAAACCGGTTTCCAGCTGCTGCAGAGAGTCACATAGGGCATCCAGTAATTGCCCCTCCATCCGACTGCACTGATTCCCTCTGCTGTTTGGGCTCCCTGTGAGCCCGGGCCCCCCTGTGAGCCCGGGCCCCCTACAAGAGGACTGGTGGTCCCCCCTATCAGCAGCCCTGTCTCCCGGCATGCACAGCAGGCAGAACCAGCCCACTGCATGGTAGCCGAGAGAGGACATCCAATCACGCCAATGCAACCTATGGTTCAACCCTGACCCAACATGGCAGCGCCACCTGCAGGCCACAGGGAACTTCTCCTAGGCACACAGCAACAAAGCAGAGTCCAGCACAATTAGAAGGCCCGAGCCATACTAGTGCTCGGGTCCACCCCCTAAATTTGGACATAGAGACCCCCTAAATTTGGAGTACCCGCTACACACACCCCCCTCCTTAATAGACACTGTCCCCAGTGTCTGGAGAAGGTCAGAAGACCCCCCTCAATCCTGAGTGGGTTCTGGTCTTTTCCAACTATGTACAATAGGATTGGTTCGGTGCCTGAATCAAAAGGTTTTTCCTTTCTTGCTTTCTTTCTTTTGTCTATAAAAAAAACAAAACAGTAAGTAACATACATTACAATCATTTCTTTCTCGTACATCACGGGACACAGAGCGACATAGTCATTACTAATGGGTTATATAGATACCGTCAGGTGCTGGCACTGGCAACTTCCAAAACCGGAAGTACCCTCCCCTATATAAGCCCCTCCCATCCGGGAGCACCTCAGTTTTTTGCCAGTGTCTAAGGTGTTGGCCAAGAAGAAACATGTGTTTTTCACTGAGCTTGCGTACAGGTTCTTTTGGGCCTCAGTAAGCTATTCCGGATCCGACCAAAAAAGCTTCATAGCTAAACGGTCGGTACCCGGGCCTTGCAGGGAAGAGCAAGGTTTTGCCTGTAATGCTTCTCTTAGGAGAGCTGGACCCTGGGATCCAGAGCTCTGGTCATACCCACGACCAAGATGTTTTCTGTGCAGGGTGCTATACAGGTCCAGGGGAGTGGAATCCTTGGGAACCCGGTCCCTGAAGGTTTGATTACAATGCCTGCCGTGATAGGTGAAGTTTGGGCTTTTGTGGACCAAACAAAGTCCTGCGGCGGGGAACAGGTAAGTGGGGGCCCCCAGGAACTTGGTTCTATTGGGGGACCCCCAAGCCTAATTTGTCTTTCTGTCTGTTACCTAATGGTATTCCCGCAAAATTCTGTGCATGCCTGTAACTACTAAAAAAATGTAATAATTTTTTAATGGTGGTCAAGAAAAAAAAAAATATATTTTTTAATATATATATATTTAATATATTAGACTGCGGTACCTGTGTTTGTCCACTAGAGGCCGCTGTGGAATGTTTTCTTGTCATGTGGACTAGTTTCTTCTCAGCAGAGCAAAGTCCAGGCAGATGGTGAGTTCTCTTATAGGAAACTGCTTCCTCTGCCATGTTGCAGTGCTCGTCCATCCCCCGGCCTGCGGCAAAGAGGTGCCCTGGCTCCTGTCCCTTGTTTACATTTTTGAAATTAGCGCCGAAGGCGCACGTGGCCGCGCGCGTGCGCGTGCACGCGCCTCTATATATATAGAGGTGAGCCGGGAAAGGGGGCGGAGCCTGGGGGATGACGCTCTGTGCGCGCCGCAGCGCTTCTGCGCATGTGCGGGCGTCCCAGCAGTTTAAAAAAAAAACCACAATATTGTAGTAAGCTGGCTATGAAGTACAGAGACAGAGCTGGCAACATTTAAAGGCATACAGCAAGCGGTTGATACAGGCATCCCCTAGAAAGGCACATTAGTAGACACCAACTGTTTCTTATAGCAGCATTTATGCTAGACTATTATCAGTAACTGGTGTATTTCGGCTGGAATACCTCAGCTTTGTGGCTTAGGAATATGCCGTCTAAAAACTCCGGGACTAGAAATTCCAGGAGGAATAGGGGGTCTCCATCGGGCTCTGAGGATCTTGGGCATGCTTTGGCTGCACCAGTCTCCCCTGAAGAATCAGAGGTTAGTGACCGTAGAGCACCCTCAGGAGTACCTGGTACTGTGGCTGTCCTCAGTTCACCTGCTCCTGTGTATGTAACAGAGGAGGTTTTTTCCTCAGCTCTGGGAGGGCTGGAAGAGAGATTGTCAGCATTGATCGCTGCTTCCCTGTCACAGGAGAAAAGCGCTCGATCTCCGTCTCCCCCCTCAGAGTGCCTGTTAACAGAGCAACAGTCCCATACAGAGGTCGACCTACCTGAGGGGGATCAGGATGAGGTCGATTCGGTTGCAGAGGAATCAACAGTGGAAGAGCCGTTCTCAGCATCACATGCTGAAAGGTTATGGGTTCAGTCCCTGACTAATATGGTCCGATCAGCATTTAAAATGCCACTTGCGGAGCCATCCTCCACTTCTGTCTCCTCGTTGGGGTCGCTAAAAGCTCCCCAGACTGTTTGTTCCTTTCCGATCCATCCTTTACTGGAGGGGCTCATTTACCAGGATTGGGAGCATCCTGACAAAATATTTACTCCCCCCAAGAGATTTCCGGTGGTCTATCCCATGGAGGATAAGTTCATCAGAAAATGGAGGGTCCCTACAGTGGACGCAGCCATCTCTTGTGTGAATAAATCACTGACATGTCCGGTGGAAAATGTCCAAATGTTCAAGGACCCAATAGATAAAAAATTGGAGTCCTTATTAAAATCTGCTTTTTCTACAGCAGGATTGGTGACACAACCAGCAGTGGCAGCTATTGGGGTCTGCCAAGCAGTGAAGGATCAGTTGAAACAGGTCTTAAGGGACTTGCCGGATCAGCAGGCTCTTGCCCTAGCTGATCTACCTAGAGCCTTATGCTTTGCGGTGGACGCTATAAAGGATTCAATCCATCAGGCCTCCCGCCTTACGCTGTCTGTAGTACATATGCGCAGGCTTCTATGGCTCAAGAACTGGTCTGCTGAAGCGCCCTGTAAAAAATTGCTGGTCAGCTTCCCATTTCATGGGGAGCGCTTATTCGGGGAAGACCTGGACAAGTATATCCAGAGAATTTCCAGCGGTAAAAGTACACTTTTGCCGGTTAAAAATAGAGTTAGAGGTCCCTCTTTTAAAAGGCCGGCCTCTCCAGTCCCTAGGACATCGGTTGTGAAACAGTTCCGACGGCCTCCTCGGTCAAATCCCGGAGGTAGAAATCAGGGACAGTTGCAGGGTAACAAAAAGCCCTGGAGCAGGAGAGGTACAAAACCTCCCCCAAAGTCAAATGCATGAAGGGTTGCCCCCACCCAATCGGGTGGGGGGAAGACTTCAGTTGTTCACAGAGACCTGGCGGGACACGATCCGAGACAGATGGGTGCTCTCCGCAGTAAATCTGGGATACAAATTGGAGTTAAAAAACTCCCCTTCTTCCCGCTTTATAAGGTCAAACGTGCCAAGGGATCCCCAGAAGAGAGGATCCCTCCTGTTGGCACTAGAACAATTATTGCTTCAAGCAGTAATTATAGAGGTTCCCCTGGAAGAGTGGGGGTTCGGGTTTTACTCAAACCTCTTTACAGTTCCGAAGCCAAACGGGGACGTGAGGCCCATACTAAATCTAAAAGGGCTAAACAAATTCCTGCATATCAGGACTTTCCGGATGGAGTCGATCCGATCGGTAGCCACTGCCCTACAAGGGGAGGAATGGTTAGCCTCGATCGACATCAAGGATGCTTATTTGCACATTCCCATCTTTCCAGCCCACCAAAAATTTCTACGCTTTGCGGTAGAAGGCCGCCATTTTCAGTTCAGAGCCTTACCCTTCGGTCTGGCCACAGCACCAAGAGTGTTCACAAAAATTTTGGCCCCATTATTGGCCAATCTAAGAACACGAGGTGTAACGATAATGGCATATCTAGACGACTTGTTGCTGATAGACCACTCAGTGGAAAAACTAGAAGTGGTTGTTCACGAGACAATCAAGTATCTGGAATATCACGGTTGGATTATCAACCGAGACAAGTCAGCCCTAAAACCAGTCAAAAGTCTGGAATACTTGGGGCTAAGGCTGGATTCAGACCAGAGAAAAATTTTCTTGCCTCAAGAAAAGGGGTCGTCTTTGAGAGATTTGATCCACTTAGTGGGCTCAAAAAGACAGCCATCCATACGCCTGTGCATGAGGCTGCTGGGAAAAATGGTGGCATCATTCGAAGCAGTACCCTACGGTCAATTCCATTCAAGGAAATTGCAAAGGGCCATACTGTCAGCCTGGAACAAAAAAGTTCAGGCCCTGGACTTACCAATGTCCTTGTCCCCTTCCGTTCGCAAGAGCCTCCGCTGGTGGTTGGTTCCCCAGAATCTGGAAAGAGGGAAATCCTTCAGTCCGATTTCCTGGAAGGTGGTCACTACAGATGCCAGCCTTATAGGCTGGGGAGCAGTACTGGAGCAATGGTCTCTCCAGGGCAAGTGGTCAGAAGCAGAAAAGGCCCTGCCCATCAATCTCTTAGAGATACGAGCAGCCCGGTATGCCCTAGTAGCATGGACATCCAAACTCCAAGGGTCCCCTGTCAGAGTTCAATCAGACAATGCCACAGCAGTGGCATATATCAATCGTCAGGGGGGCACCAGGAGTCGTGCAGCCCAAAGGGAAGTAAATTACATCCTGAGATGGGCAGAAAGATATGTCCCAGCCATATCTGCGGTATTCATTCCAGGGGTGGAAAATTGGAAGGCGGACTTTCTAAGTCGCCAACAATTATGCCCAGGGGAATGGTCCCTTCATCCCGAGGTTTTCCGGACAATATGTCAGCGGTGGGGAACACCGGATGTAGATCTGCTAGCATCCAGATTCAACGCAAAAGTGGACAGGTTTGTCTCTTGGACAAGGGATCCCCTAGCTTGCGGCTCGGATGCCCTAGTGTTCCCTTGGGATCAGTTCAAGCTGATATATGCATTCCCACCGCCACAATTGTTACCTCGATTACTCTGCAGAATCAGGGTAGAAAAGAAACCAGTGATTCTGGTGGCTCCAGCGTGGCCCCGAAGAGTATGGTACGCGGAGATTGTAAAAATGTCTGTGGGGAGTCCTTGGACCCTCCCACATCGTCCGGACCTGCTTTCGCAGGGACCGATATACCACCCTTCCTTACCAGCCCTAGGTTTGACGGCCTGGCTATTGAAGCCCACATTCTAAAAAAGAGAGGGCTCTCTAATGCTGTGGTGTCTACCATGATCAATGCCAGGAAACCGGTATCCAGGCAGATCTACTATAGAATCTGGAAGGCGTACATCGCCTGGTGTGAGGCCAGGAAATGGCATCCACGTAAATACGTAATAGGTAGGATTCTGGACTTCCTACAATGGGCTGTAGATAGGAAGCTTGCCTTGAGTACTATCAAGGGTCAGATTTCGGCCTTGTCAATATTTTTTCAAAGGCTCTTGGCTTCGCATTCACTAGTCAAAGCCTTTATACAAGGAGTGATGCGTATTAGTCCTCCGGTTAATATTCCCATATGTCCATGGGATCTAAACTTGGTTTTGTCGGTTCTACAGAAACAACCATTTGAACCACTACAGCATATTTCCTTGGTGCTTCTCACCAGGAAATTGATTTTTCTAGTAGCCATTTGTTCGGCTAAAAGAGTATCGGAATTAGCAGCTATGTCCTGTAAGGAGCCATATCTGATTATCCATAAGGACAGAGTAGTGTTACGTCCTCATCCAGCCTTTCTTCCTAAGGTGGTATCGAGTTTTCATTTGAACCAAGATGTGGTTCTTCCTTCTTTTTTCCCCAAACCTACTTCGGTAGAGGAAAAGTTATTGCATTCTTTGGATGTAGTAAGAGCAGTTAAAGCTTATCTAAAAGCCACTGCTCAGATTCGCAGAACGGATACTTTGTTTATTCTGCCGGAAGGCCCCAGAAAGGGTCAGGCAGCGTCAAAATCTACTTTAGCCAAGTGGATTCGACAGGTCATAATACAAGCCTATGGCTTGAGAAGTAGACCGCCTCCGTTCAAAGTTAGGGCGCACTCCACGAGAGCAGTTGGAACTTCATGGGCAGTGCATCACCAGGCCTCCCTGGCTCAAGTCTGTAAGGCCGCAACATGGTCTTCAGTACACACGTTTACTAGGTTCTACCAGGTGGACGTTAGAAGTCAGGAGGATGTCGCCTTTGGGCGCAGTGTGTTGCAGGCCGCAAAAGATCCTCATGTCTGATAGCGCTCAGCTTATATATGGTGTATCCCCCCCCTCATTTGGCATTGCTTTAGGACATCCCATTAGTAATGACTATGTCGCTCTGTGTCCCGTGATGTACGAGAAAGAAAATAGGATTTTTATAACAGCTTACCTGTAAAATCCTTTTCTTGGAGTACATCACGGGACACAGAGCTCCCGCCCCTCTTTAGGGACACTTATTGCTTTGCTACAAAACTGAGGTGCTCCCGGATGGGAGGGGCTTATATAGGGGAGGGTACTTCCGGTTTTGGAAGTTGCCAGTGCCAGCACCTGACGGTATCTATATAACCCATTAGTAATGACTATGTCGCTCTGTGTCCCGTGATGTACTCCAAGAAAAGGATTTTACAGGTAAGCTGTTATAAAAATCCTATTTTTACATAACAATTCCTTTCCTCCTATCCTATCTTTCCACCCACTCTCCGATGTACTTGATAGGCGATCACCTGCAGAGTGAAAGAAAAAACACAGCACACAAATAACATCTCCTAACTTTCTGGAAGTCAGAAACGAACCATTCCTCCTAGAAAGAATGACTTGCTTCCACAACACAAATTTCTGCAGACCACCACCACCTAGTGGCAGCACACATCACTACATGACCTAGGTGCGCATAGGCACAATTTTAACACAGGAACCCTCCTCCTTGTTCACGTCGGCTTCCTGCTTTGCCCTAACTAAATCTACCCAAAGTTCAGTTCTTTTTTTTTCAGAACAGTAGAGGGGAAGAAACACAAACAGTTCCCCAAAGTCTCCAAAGAGTGAATTTTTCCTTGGGCGGAAGGTCAAGGTAATAGTTCAGGCAATGTCCCTGAAGTGGAATAATAATAAAAAACAAGCTCCCACTTCAGAGGTAGTACTGGGGATCAGGGAGAACAAGAGTTTTCCAGTCTTTGTCCAGAGTCTCTATAGAATATACCACATCATCTCGATCCCTGCTACAAATCACCACCCGGTCTGCATGAATGTGCCGACCAAGAGTCCAGTCTTTCCGGCAGTCCTTGTATTGCTCAGTCATCACGGCTGAACATTTGAAGTAGCGATGACCTTTCTTTACCTCCAAGCGGTCCCACACAAAGTCTGCATACCATCGTTCTCGGGAGGCTTCTATTTCGAACAAAAGGTCCTTGGGAACATATGGGTACTCCCAACCATATTCCGGTGCCAACTTCTGGTGCAAAAGCCACTGTAATCGGGCCAGAGGCGGCATGTTCGCACGATCTCCATTTCCAGGGAGGACAATCGCATCTGGAGATCTCTTTATTAGTGCGGGCTCCAACTGTAACATACCGTAAAGGAGAGCGAACAGCAGCAGTAGTAGTAGTAGGCACAGAAGATGCTGGGGCAGACAAAGCAGGTATAAGATTGGCCTCTTCCCTTGGGACAGTCACTTCCACCCGGGGTGTAGTTTCCCCAGAGTCCAGTGGCGAAACCCCCTTTAGACTACAGGATGAGGTCACCGGAATTTTGTCCCAACCCTTGTGGATGAAAATCTCGTAAATTTTGTGGTCATCCCCCACATCGGAAGATGATTCAAAGTCAGAGGTGTCATATGCCTCTGCCGGCAAATAACTGGTAGTAGACACCGATACATTGTCCCGAAAAATGAAAGGTCCTTGCGGGCTGGCGGTCCGCACATCCCCGGTAGCTTGGGGTGTAGACTTTCTACCCTCTCCCAACAAAGTCAATGTCTCAGTTTTCCCAGCCTTCTTACCTTCCCCTGACTTGGATCGGCCGGAGATCCCTCTGGGTTGATGATCCGGTTCAGGCAGGTGCTGGGGTAGGCCTTGACCGCGGCCACGAGAAGTCTTCACATATCCCACCTTCCTCTTAGTGGGAAGGGAGGACTCCGTTGCAACAGAGGCAGCATCCGCTGGGTTCTCCGTCTCAAACTCCGTAGCAGCCGGAACTTTTTCCTTAACATCCGCTGTTTTAGCGGGGGTGCGTATGGGAACGGCTGTGGGAGCACAAGTTTTCTCCTCCGGAGTAACAGCGCCGGAGAGGCAGTTAACTCGGTAGACCTTTGGCTTTTCAGTAGGCTGATCTACCTCAAAAAGGAATTCCCCGCAAAGGGCACATCTCCCAAAAGGGCGAAGCTGTACGGCCAGTCCCTGGCACTTTGGACAGATCATGCCCAAGGCCTCTGCATCTCTGCATGTGTAAAGGGCAAAGCGACCCCGGGGCTTCAGCCGAATTCCTGTATCCGTCAAAGGAGCAGCAAGCAAAGCAACGTCCATGGCTGAAGCAGTTGAGAACCCACGAGGTCCCGGTGAAGCAGAGATCCACGGAGCGGCAGACATGTTGCTTCGTCACTGATCCAATCTGTACTGTCCTTTTGGCGCCAACACATCACGTGGAGCACACATGTAGCAGGGCTCCTCCCCTTTTCTCTCTTCTGCATGCAACTTGCAGGCTTTTCCAGGCTGGAGACACGCCCATGAACTACGCAGTTAGAAATGAACTAGGCCCGTACCTCTCACAAATGGCGCAGTTCGAATTCTCTCAACATGGTTGACTTGCACAAAACACACACAAGGGAGAAAGTAAAGTCCAGCTTCCAGGGGCAGCTGCAGAATCCCAGACCCGAGCCCCCACGTTTAGCACTACCCTCTCCTCTTAGGGGAAAGGAGAGGCACCCATGCCACAAGCCCGTGTCCTCTAGTTTAGAGGTCAGGCGGTGTATATGTATCTGGGTTCCGCAGCAAGTTACCTCCTTCCACTGGTTCCCATCTCCAGAATGTAGAGACAAGTCTGTACCTCTCCCTCTTCAATGAAGTCAATGTCCAAACCACTTAAACTCCAACGTTGAGTTTATTTTGTATCTTTGCTTGATAGGTAAGAGAGAGTAGATGAGAGATATAATAGTTGAACTAAAAGCAGATTCAGGCACAGAACTCCCAGATTTATCACCACTCGGTCCCGAGTGGGTACAGCTCACCTGGATAGTCCCTCAATAATGGTCCTAGCAGCCGATGTGGAGCTCGAACAAGCAATTTAAATCCTCCAAGGACAAGTTCAGTATGTCCTCGAAGAGCAGCAGCACTCCGCAGGATCAGTTCTGCGGAGCATAGGATCCTTCCCTCCGACAGGTCACCAGGCCTTTCCCGAGACAGCAATCTAACTATCACTCATCTCCTGTTATGGGACCGATCCTCCCCTGGCTTCCTCCTGGTCGGAGCGGATATCCTCTCCCTGGCATCCTAGGACTCCAAAATTCTGCCTGTAGACCCAGTTGAAGGTACTGGGCCTACCCAGAACGTTGCGGTCTTGTGCCGAAGGTGCCCGAGACCCTTCAGTTGGTGTACGCGCCCCCCTCCTTAGGGGCACACTCCTCCGGGTACTTGTCCCCAGGTCTCTCTCCCCAAATAATGGCGTCTGCTTCTTTTATATCCTCTCCCAGCATGCACAGCAGGCAGAACCAGCCCATTGCATGGTAGCCGAGAGAGGACATCCAATCACGCCAATGCAACCTATGGTTCAACCCTGACCCAACATGGCAGCGCCACCTGCAGGCCACAGGGAACTTCACATAGGCACACAGCAACAAAGCAGAGTCCAGCACAATTAGAAGGCCCGAGCCATACTAGTGCTTGGGTCAACCCCCTAAATTTGGACATAGAGACCCCTTAAATTTGGAGTACCCGCTACAATAGCAACAGAAAAATGTGAAAAAAAGGGTCTGGTATGGATCCTAAAGGGAACCCCACGTCAAAATTATAGAGAACAGAAGAAACCGCATGGGGTCCTCCCCCCAAGATCCTTTTCTGTTCAAGATCCATTTCTGACACTTATCCCAGCATGCAGCCTGGCTGAGCGAGCACCCCCCCCCACCCGGACCATACCAGGCCACATCATGCCCTCAACATCCCAAAGCACCTTGTCCCCATGTTGATGGGGAAAAAAGCCTCCTCCCCACAACCCTGGGTTGTGGTTGTTGGGATTTTCGGGCAGGGGGCTTATTGCAATCTGGGGCCCCTCGATCGCCCCTTATTGCAATCTGGGGCCCCTAGGCCCCTACTGAAAATCCATACATTATACCCCTACTCATTCACCAATCAAAGTGTCAAAAAGAAATAAAAAAACGACAATGCTCCCCCGATGTAGATCCATCACCACCACCAGACCCAAAAAAAAGCTCCGCCCGTGACAAAGGCTAACCGACGACTGCCTGTTCGGGGATTTTTATTTTCTTTTTTTACACTTTTTTGGTGAATGTAGGGGTACTATGTGCCCCATACTCATTCACATGGTGGGGGGGGCGGGATCTGGGGGCCCCCTTCTTAAAATGGGCTTCCAGATTCCGATAAAACCCCTACCTATAGACCCCCACAGCCACAGCTCAGGGTTGAGGGGCAAGGTTGGGACAAGGTGCTTTGGGGTGGGGAGGGGGTTTGCCCCAGGTTGTCCCCCATGTTTAAGACATGTGGCTTGGTATGGTTCAGGAGGGGGGGCGTTTGCTCGCTCTGCATGCTCGGATAAGGGTCTGCTATGGATCTTGGGGGGAGGGGGCACGTCATTTAAAAAATAAATAACATTTTTAGCATAAATATACAAAAAGGTGTAGCGCTGGATGAGCAAAACTGTGTATGGCTATACATTGAAAAAATGGGAAAAAGTATCAAAAACATGAGTGAATACTACAAATAAACAATTTAAAGTTCATACGTGTCAGTGAAAAATATATGAAATCTTCTCCTCTATTTAACCACCTCCCTACTGGGCACTAAAACCCCCTTCCTGCCCAAGCGATTTTTCAGCTTTCAGCGCAGTCACACTTTGAATGACAATTGCGCGGTCGTGCGACATGGCTCCCAAACAAAATTTGCGTCCTTTTTTCCCCCACAAATAGAGCTTTCTTTTGGTGGTATTTGATCACCTCTGCGGTTTTTATTTTTTGCGCTATAAACAAAAGAAGAGCGTCCAGTTTGGAAAAAAAACACTATTTTTTACTTTTTGCTATAATAAATACCCATTTTTTTTTTCAATGAAAATTTTCCTCAGTTTAGGCCGATACGTATTCTTCTACATATTTTTGGTATAAAAAAAAATCGCAATAAGCGCGTATTGATTGGTTTGCGCAAAAGTTATAGCGTCTACAAAATAGGGGATAGTTTTATAGCATTTTTTTTTTTTTTTTTTTATTAGTAATGGCGGCGATCTGCGATTTTTATTGTGACTGCGATATTGTGGCGGACACATCAGATACTTTTGACACATTTTTGGTACCATTCACATTTATACAGCGATCCCTGCTATAAAAATGCATTGATTACTGTATAAATGTGACTGGCAGGGAAGGGGTTAACCACTAGGGGGCGGGAAGGGGTTAAATATGTTCCCTCAATGTGTTCTAACTGTGGGGGGAGGGGACTGACTGGGGGAGGTGACCGATGGTTGTCCCTATGTACAAGGGACACACCATCAGCCTCCTCTCCCTCACAGGACGTGGATCTCTGTGTTTACACACACAGATCCACTTTCCTGCTTGGTGCCTGGCGGCAATCGCGGCCGCCGGGCACGCGCACCGGGTCCTTGGTAACGCGGCGGGCACGCGCCGGCAGCGGCGCGCACGCGCGCGCGATCCCCCTCCTCCTGAGGGACGTTCAGGAACGTCCACTCAGAAGGAGAGAGCACCCACCCGGCCGTATATGTACAGTGGCCGGGTGGGAAGTAGTTAAAGATGATAAGAGTTCTACAGAGTGCAGATATCCGATGAAAATCATAGGCAAAATGCTCCAACACTTAGTAAAGATCCCGCCACCAAGGTGAAGAATGAAGGCTTACCAGACAGCCTGCGACCGCCCTTCTCAGGGGGGTCAAAACAGGCTCAGTAGACTGATGTTTTACTCCATAGAAGGCAGAATGTTTCTGCAGGAACGCTTCATCCACAGTGGGAGAGTCTCCAGAGACGTTGATTGAACACCTGGCCAGAACTGAGAGTAGACACACTCTTGGCAGATCAGAGTAGATGTTCCTCAGTAAGTAGGATAAAATCTTTGCAGAGCGATGTCATCGGCAGCCGCCCACAGAGGAGGGATAGGAGCTATCCCTTCTCTGCGGGCAGCTGCCGATGACATCGCTCTGCTGTCTGGTAAGCCTTCATTCTTCACCTTGGTGGCGGGATCTTTACTAAGTGTTGGAGCATTTTGCCTATGATTTTCATCGGATACCTTCACTCTGTAGAACTCTTATCTTTTAAATAGAGGAGAAGATTTCATATATTTTTCACTGACACATATGAACTTTAAATTGTTTATTTGTAGTATTCACTCATGTTTTTGATACTTTTTCCCATTTTTTCACTGTATAGCCATACACAGTTTTGCTCATCCAGCGCTACACCTTTTTGTATATTTATATTTGTTGTACCTTATATCAAGGTTTTTTTTAGTGTTTAGCAGCAGGTTATCCTTTAGGGATTTATTCATTTATTGCACTTTAATTCATTTGCACCTAGCGCAAATTTTTCTTTTATAACAACATTTTTAGCATGGGGTTCCCCTAAAATCCATACCAGACCCAAAGGGACCCCCTCACCATTTTTTCACATTTTTCTATTGCCGGAAATGGTACTGTATTGACGGAAATTTGAATGTTTTTTTTTTTCTTTATATATGTCAGTTTTGCTGCAGCAGGTTTGATATACATGGTACAGATGGGCCACTTTACAGGCAGACTAAGGGGACCCCACAGGTACTATAAGATATGCTTTGTTCACATTTCATGTCTGAGGTTTACAACCACTTTACCATAAGGCCTTAAAAGGAGAAGTTTTAATAAACCCACCAATAAACCTAACTTAAATGTAGCTCCATAAGCCTGAAATATAAGTTTTTAATCGTTAGTACAACTTTATTAGCCTCTAATTTTTGTTGTGATATCACATTGATTATATAACTTTTTGCTCCAACGCACAATGCATCTAGACATCTAGATTCCAGAATTTCATGGCAAAAAACAATTTGTGCCTAAAAGTATTTTTCCCTTTTTCCTCTTACTGCTTAAAGTGTTTGTTAACCCCCAAAAAAAAATATCCTATCCTGGTCCCTTAAAGCAGATTAAACAGGACCGTGCTTGTGCTGTGTAATCTGCCCCCTCTAAACTGTAAAAAAAAAAACCTTGTTGCTGAGCCATGACCACCGTGGTGCGTCCCTCCATCATACGCTGCCCTGCTCTCAGCTCTCCGCTCTCCCCCTCACTCTCTCTTTTCCTGCCTCTCCGCTCCCTCTATCTGTCTGTTTCCGCTCGAACATCCCACCACCCCGCTATTATTGAAAAAAAAAACTACATTTGTCACTTCCAACCCCTCCATTAGAGGCTGGCATGCCACACTGTAAATCATTTAAAAAAAACAGCAGTGTCTTCAGTCCGGTCATGTGACTCGCGGCCGCTTTACAGCTACGAGACAGGGCTTCTGTGGGTGGAGCCGAGCGGCCACGTGATCTCCTCGGCTGACATCAGAGGGAGATCACGTCCCCTCCCGCAATCTATCGGAGCTGGAATGCGGCCGCGAGTCATGTGACCGGCCTGAAAATCAGTATTTACACTGCTCATTTTTTAAAATTACATACATGGTGTGCTATGCCAGGCTCTAATAGAGGGTCTGGCATAGACTTATACAAATGGGTTCACAAACCCTTTAAGGCCAAGGGACAAAGAGAGGCTGGTACATTGTATCTATGCAGAGTTAAAAGCTCAAATTTAATAACACCTTCCAAATGGTATAAAGTCACTAAACACCACAATCCTAGAGGGTTTAAATGTCAGTTTTTCCAAAACAAAATCTTTAAAGGTAAAGCCTGGTGGAGCGCTCGTTCATCAAGTCTCTAGGACTTGGACTCGAGTTGATGGCACTTGATAATTATATTAAAGCCTGGTGGACTGTGTAAGCCTCTGGCTTCCTTTATGCCTTGGATATTTGTGTAGTGAGATTCACAACAATCATTCCAGGCTCTGTACCTTTCCATCATAGTGTTTTTTCACACCTGATTTTTGTAATATGTGTAATATAAAATAAATATTCCAAGATAGAGATTGGAGCCCTTCATAATGTCCACGGCAGGTGCACAGATCTAGGAACTCATGCAACAAAGGTTTTGCCAATAGAGTCCCTGAGAGATTTATGACACTAAGGTGGTTTAAGGCCCCTTTCACACTAGCGGACCGTATGTCCGCTTTTTCATCCATCCGTTTACGGATGAAAAAGGGACATACATTGGTCCCTATGAGATTGCGGGTGTCAGCGGATGAACATCCGCTGACACCCGATCTCCTCTGTGTCCGCAATCCCCCGATTCTGCAGACGGAGGAAAATCCTATTTTTCAATCCATCTGCAAAGCGGATTGGATGAACACGGACAGACGGTCCGTGTTCATCCGATCCCCCCATAGGGGAGAGCCGGAGATCTGACAGGGCGGTCCCTGCACAGTGTGCGAGGACCGCCCTGTCATCCGCCGGCTCAGCGGGGATCAGCGGAGCGATCCCCGCAGAGCAAACGGAGGTTCACGGGGCGGGTCCTCATGGATCCGTCCCATGTGAAAGGGGACTAACTCTTCAGCATCTACCAAAAAATGAAATATTAGTTTTGAGTGGGCTTACTCTTAAAATTTGTGTATTGAGTTGGAAATAAATAGTTGACCATTGAGTGGCGTTTACTAATATGTTAAAATACTAGTATAATACTAATAATTAAAATACACAGTTGCTGATACTTTAATCTCACAGGTACTAAATCATACATGCAGTCCTGTTGTCAAAGCTCCTCCTCTACTAATTCATGTCCGCCTTGGCATTTTAATGTTGTATGTTCCCAGTTGCTAGGTAGTACTAGGTAGAGGTCAAGTGCAAAGTGTTTACTATTTATAACATGTGCTGGCCATAAATTATTCCTCATAATATAGATAGCATGGTCGGATGTTAAATAGAAGCCTGTGGCACCGGACCCCTATTTCTCAATCTGTGTACAGATAATTCTATGAATACACAATGACTTGGATTGCAGAGACAACGCTAACCTCCAGCGCCTCTCACAGCCGAATTTAATATAGAAAAGCTTTATCAAATCTGTTAAGCTGGGATTGTTTTCCCTAGATAGACGTTGTGAATTGCACAATAGAGATTTTAATTTGCGTGCAGAATTAGTTTGTTATAAGCATTATATATTTTTAGAGAGGGTTTACATCTAAACTGTGTACTGTGGCTCGGCTATTCATAATCTGTTCTCGGCTGCAGGGAATCTCTTGGATGCCGCTGAAATTGATGGCAAGGTCTATACATAAATATGTGTGTAAGGTTATTCGTATTAATATTTGTGTTAGAGGTTGCATGCAAATGTATGCAATTATAGCAAAAAGATGTACTAGCCCAACATTTTTTTACATATTCTGGGCCTAGCATTTCTGTAGCTCATTCATATTCAAGGGTAATATATGTGTATGTATATATGTATGTGTATATTATATATATATATTTACAAAAAGGTATGGTGGATGAGATATGGAACTAACAATGAGCTGTGGAGGACCGAAAAGGGTATGGAACCAACAATGAGAGGTGGAGGACTGGAGAGGGTATGGAAACGACAATGAGTTGTGGAAGACAGGAGAGGGTATTGAACTAACAATGAGCTGTGGAGGACAGCAGATGGTATGGAAACAAGTTGTGGAGGACAGCACATGGTATTGAACCAATATTGAGCTGTGGAGGACAGCAAAGGGTATTGAAACAACGAGTTGTATGGGACAGGAGAGGGTATTGCACCAACAATGAGCTGTGGAGGACAGGAGAGGGTATTGAACCAACAATGAGCTGTGGAGGACAGGAGAGGGTATTGAACCAACAATGAGCTGTGGAGGACAGGAGAGGGTATGGAAACAACAATGAGCTGTGGAGGACAGGAGAGGGTATGGAAACAACAATGAGCTGTGGAGGACAGGAGAGGGTATGGAAACAACAATGAGCTGTGGAGGACAGGAGAGGGTATGGAAACAACAATGAGCTGTGGAGGACAGGAGAGGGTATGGAAACAACAATGAGCTGTGGAGGACAGAAGAGGGTATGGAAACAACAATGAGCTGTGGAGGACAGGAGAGGGAATGGAAACAACAATAAGCTGTGAAGGACAGGAGAGGGTATGGAAACAACAATGAGCTGTGGAGGACAGGAGAGGGTATGGAAACAACAATGAGCTGTGGAGGACAGGAGAGGGTATGGAAACAACAATGAGCTGTGGAGGACAGGAGAGGGTATGGAAACAACAATGAGCTGTGGAGGACAGGAGAGGGTATGGAAACAACAATGAGCTGTGGAGAACAGGAGAGGGTATGGAAACAACAATGAGCTGTGGAGGACAGGAGAGGGTATGGAAACAACAATGAGCTGTGGAGGACAGGAGAGGCAGGGGCATGAGTACAGGAGGTTCAGGGGTCGCTATGGAGACCCAGCCCCGTACTCAAGGGGGCCCTTGTCAGTACCCCCCAGCATATCATAACCCTTGTTCCTGGTGCGCTTCCGATTCCCCTATCACGATCTTGCTCCTATCTCTGACCGTACCATGTGCTATTCTCGGTGTGAGACACAACCGGACAGCTTATGAGCTCTCCCTGTATATAATCATTGTGCTCCTGTGAGATGCACCATTGGATATCACCTCTTTAGTAGATTGAAAAAACCTTGGGATAAAAAATAATATTCAGCTTTCCAAGCAAGTTTGGCTTTCCTCTTTTTGATCCTCTATTGATTGAATTCATACTTATCCTATCCATGCCTGATGGTCACTTGCTAGCCGAATTTATCTGGTGAGTGCCTTTGAATATCTCACTTTGGGTGGAGCACGACTTCTTTGATTAATGTGAATTGAATTTTTAGCCTCTTAAGAAAAAACAAATAATATTGTTAACTAATATCGTAACATCATCCAAAAAATTAGTATTGAATAGAAATAGGACTTTTGGTCCCCAAAACCCAAAAGACCAGAAAAGGGGGGGGGGGCAGTTGGACTATTGCCGTTCAGGTAAATTGGTAGACTAATATGTAAATACATATATGAAAAAGTATACATTTTTATTAATATAACATCAAATAAAAAACAAACAGAGATATACAATATACAAGCATTGTGACAAACCATACGTGTCTCCAAACGAATGATCCCCAAGAGGGGAAAATCGCGGTGGAGGTAGGAGTCACAGGAAATGTCTGATTAATGAAGCACTTTATTTCACGGAATCACGGTGTTGGAGTTTATACATTGGACTATTATCATTCATGTTTCATTATTTATTTGATTTGATTTTTCTATTTTCTCGTTTTGGCAGTTTTTGTTTTGGCAGTTTTATATTTTTTTATATATTATATTTTCTTGGTCTTTTCACATTTTTGGACATTTATTTTGAATATACACTGTTTTGGAATTTTTATGAAATTAATAATTTATCACTAGATTGATCAGTTAGCTCAGTTTTTTTCATGTATTCTATTGTTATTAGTATCACACTAGTTCTAGGAGCAGCACTGGTTCATGATTATATAAATATATTTACATGTTAGGGACGATATCTTCTTGTTAATCACAAAATAGTCTGCACCTTGCACATCTAATTGCAGCATGCTCTACATCAGTGTTTCTCAACTCCAGTCCTCAAGGCGCCTCAACAGGTCATGTTTTCAGGCTATCCATTATTTTGCACAAGTGATTTGATCAGTTTCACTGCATTTTATCTAAGGGAAATCCTGAAAACATGACCTGTTATGGCGCCTGGAGGACTAGAGTTGAGATTTTTTTTTTACACTAAACCATGCATTCTGTACACAGCGCACCCGTGAACTCTGCATTGTGTACACGGCGCACCCCTAAACATTTTACGCTGTACGTAGTGCACCCCTGAACTCTGCACTCTGTACATAGGGCTTCCCTAAATCTGCGCTCTATACATAACACACGCCTGAATTCTGCAGTCTTCACGTCACACCGATTAGGACGGTGCCATTGCCGGCAAATGCATGTCGAAACGCACCAGTGTGAACCAGGGCTAAGGCTGCTTTCGCACTGTAAGCTTTGGCCGTTAGCGGTAGAGCGCCGCTCGTTTTAGCAGCGCTTTTGCAACGCATTTTGGTCACTAGCGGGGCGCTTTTAACCCCAAAAAAAGGGGTTAAAAACTCCCGTGTTGTGGTGCTTCCGAAGCATTTTATTGCAAAACCACCCCCAAACTGCTGCTTTACAGGCACTATTTCTAGTGCTAAAATGCCTGAAAACTGCCTCAGTGTGAAAGGGGCCTTATTCAGGTCTGGTTCACACCTATGCATTTTCATGGTTTACGTGTTTTCAGTTTTGCAGAAACACACTACAGTCCATTTACCATGGTTTCCTATGGATGTAGTTCACATCTGTGCATTTTATGGAAAGGGCCAGGGACTTTTTTTTTCTCTTTTTTTTAGTTCAATAGACTTCAATGGATGAAAAGCATGTATTGTAAAACGCTAAATGCACCTGGAATATGCAAACTGCAACCTGCAGGTGTGAATCGGGCCTGAATCACCTCCACTATATGGTTGTAAGTAAAAGTCAAACTGTAGCCAATATCCAGTCTCCTCTCCTGTCAGGCAGGGCTGTGCTATGTGGCAGACATGTAAATGTGAGAACTGTATGGACAGAAATGAAAATCCATGTAACAGTCCTAATATATATATATATATATATATATATATATATATATATATATATATAATTTTTTTTTTATATATATATATTTAGCTGTTTGCCTAGACTTCAGCTTGTAGCTTTGTAGCCCTGAAGGGGCACATAGCATTGTTTGGAAAACAGCGCTAAAGGCCAGGCTCTCTGCAGCTATTTCTGTGAAAAGATTATTATAAAAATTAAAAATAAACTGCCACTTTAGCAAATAAACAAAAATAGAACTTTTCATAACTTGAATCCTACAAATGAAAAAAATTATATTTGATAGTGACAGGTCCTCCTTTAATGCACAAACATTTTTGTGTGTTTTGGACTTCTGCTTTCTGATACCCTGACATCTACACAGTCTGTACAATTTAGAGCTGCAACAACGCGTCGACATAATCGATTACGTCGGCATGCGTGAAAAGGCGTCGACGGGTCACACGTTGCGAGTTTCTTTTGGCCAGGGCAGGTCAAACACCCCCACCGCGGCTTTCAGCGGTGATCGGCGATCACCGCTGACTGTCCCCTATCCTCCTCCAGTCCCCATCAGTCCCCCTCCATGCTGCTGTCCCCCTTTATGCTGCTTCGTGTCCCCCTCTGTGCATCTGTCCCCCTCTCTTCTCTGTGTCCCCCTCCATGCTGCTGTCCCCCTCCATGCTGCTTCGTGTCTCCCTGTCTTCTCCGTGTCCCCCTCCGTGCATCTGTCCCCCTCTCTTCTGTGTCCCCCTCCATGCTGCTGTCCCCCTCCATGCTGCTCCGTGTCTCCCTCTCTTCTCCGTGTCCCCCTCCGTGCATCTGTCCCCCTCTCTTCTGTGTCCCCCTCCATGCTGCTGTCCCCCTCCATGCTGCTCCGTGTCTCCCTCTCTTCTCCGTGTCCCCCTCTGTGCGTCTGTCCCCCTCTCTTCTCCGTGTCCCCCTCCATGCTGCTGTCCCCCTCCATGCTGCTCCGTGTCTCCCTCTCTTCTCTGTGTCCCCCTCCGTGCATCTGTCCCCCTCTCTTCTCTGTGTCCCCCTCCATGCTGCTGTCCCCCTCCATGCTGCTCTGTTTCTCCCTCTCTTCTCCGTGTCCCCCTCCGTGCATCTGTTTCCCTCTCTTCTCCGTGTCCCCCTCCATGCTGCTGTCCCCCTCCATGCTGCTCCGTGTCTCCCTCTCTCCTCCGTGTCCCCCTCCGTGCATCTGTCCCCCTCTCTTCTCCCCCTCCTTGCTGCCGTCCCCCTCGGTATCTCAGGATGGAGAGCGGAGGTAGGAGGCGGTAAACCCGGCACCTTCGTTTTCTGAATGGACAGAGTCAGTGATCTCTGACTTTGTCCATTCACATAACTGAAACATTGGAACCTCCTGTGATTACGATGTCTCAGTTATTGAATGAAGAGAAGCCGTTGTCTTTTCTCCATTCATTATCAGTGCAGCTCCGGGGGTCTTCTTACAACTTCGGGGGTCTCTTCCGACTCTCCGGCCTCTTCTCCCACTCTCTGGTGCCTTCTCCGCGCTCTCCGGTTCTTCTCCCACTCTCCGGTGCCTTCTGCCGGACTCCGCCGCTATCTTCTGCCAGCTCTTTTGCTAGCGGTGGCCCGGTCTTCTGCGTCGTCTTCTCCCCTCTTCTTTTGTCCCAATGTTGACACAACGCTCTCTACCGCTGTAATGCCGTGTGCGCGGTGCGCAATGATTTGTATAGGCATGGAGCGTGGTCACCGGGTGATGTCACCCAGTGACCCCACCCCCTTATGACGTTGCAGTCCCAGGGCATGATGGGACTGCAACGTCATAAGGGGGTGGGCAGCATTACAGCGGGAGAGATCGTCATGTCAACATCGGGTCAAGAGAAGAGGGGAGAAGACGATGCAGAAGACCGGGCCACTGCTAGCAAAAGAGCTGGCAGAAGATAGCGGAGGAGCCCGGCAGAAGGCAGAAAGCACCGGAGAGCGGAAGGAGAACCGGAGAGCGCGGAGAAGGCACCGGAGAGCGGGAGAAGAGGCCGGAGAGTAGGAAGAAGACGCCCGAAGTCGGAAGAAGACCCCCGGAACTGAGGAACTGACTAATAAATGACTTTAAAAACCTGTCTAGTGTGTTTGTTTATTTTTTCTTGACACTTTTCCTCCAGGTGAATGGGTAGGGGTACGATGTACCCCATACTCATTCACATAGAGTGGGGGGCCGGGATCTGGGGGCCCCCTTTATTAATGGGGGCTCCCGGATTCCAATAAGCCCCCCGCCCGCAGACCCCGACAACCAACGGCCAGGGTTGTCGGGAAGAGGCCCTTGTCCTCATCAACATGGGGATAGGGTGCTTTGGGGTGGGGGGGGGCAGGGCGCCCCCCTGCCCAAAAGCACCCACCCCCCATGTTGAGGGCATGTGGCCTGGTACGGTTCAGGAGGGGGGGGCGCTCGTCCCCACCCCCTTTCCTGACCGGCCTGTCTCCTCGGATAAGGGTCTGGTATGGATTTTGGGGGGACCCCCACGCCGTTTTTTGGCGTAGGGGTTCCCCTTTAAATCCCATATCAGACCCAAGAGCCCGGTATGCTCTTGGAGGGGGAACCCATGCCGGTTTTTTATTTAAAATTTGGCGTGGAGTTCCCCCCTCAAGATCATCAGAGCACAAGTCGCATGCCAAAGTCGGATCATGCAAGACAGCGTTCCGACTTTGATCCGACTTCAATGATATTTAATGGGCTGAAGTAGAACCAAAGTCGGACCAAAGTAGTACAGGGAGCATTTTCAAAGTCGGACCGACATGTGTCGGACCAGTTAGGACAGCTCCCATAGGGAAACATTGATTTTCACACGTCATGCGACGTGAGCTCCCAATGTCAGAGCGTTTGTCGCACCAGTGTGAACCCGGCCTCAGTCATCATCATGCAAGAGACCATTTGTATTCAGAGGTTATTTTTACACCCCCTATTAGCTGTTTGCGTTTCTGTTAACAGATACACCACCAAATAAAATTTTGTGTTTTTGCATTAATCTCACAGCTGCTGTGTTCCACACTTATTTGTGCCAACTCACTTCAAAAGTGAACATTTTCACACTTGCAGCCACACATGTTAAAAGTCTGTGGCAGGGTTGCCAACCGCCAGTAAATTTACTGACAGTTTGTATAAATTAGTGATTTTTTTTACAACTGACAGTAAATATCAGGGGCTGATAATTTCATGTTGTGTTGACTTTTTAAGACCCCTTTCACACTGGGTCGCTTTGCAGGCCTGCAAAGTGACCTGAAACAGCCGCTGCTGTCTCTACAATGTGAAAGCCCCGAGGGCTTTCACACTGGAGCGGTGCGCTAGCAGGACGGTAAAAAAACTCCTGCTGGCAGCATCTTTGGTGCGGTGAAGGAGTGGTGTGTGTATATACTGCTCCTCCACTGCTCCTGCCCATTGAAATCAATGGGGCACCATGGCTATACCGCTGGCAAAGCACCTCTGCAGAGGTGCTTTGCGGTGGTTTTAACCCTTTCTCGGCCGCTAGCGGGGGGTAAAAGCGCCCTGCTAGCGGCCGAATAGCGTCGCAAAGTTGACGGTAAAGCTCCGCTAAAAATAGCGGCACTTTACCGCCGCCCCCGCCCCAGTGTGAAAGGGGCTTTAGTGTAAATCAAGCAAATTACTTTGCCATAGGTATTGTCAGTTCTGTAATTTCCAAGGTTGTCAGTAAAAAAAAAAATGTGCTCCGCCAGTAAATTTTTCCATGTTCTGCCAGTAAAAAAAAGTGCTCCGCCAGTAAAGTTTCCATGTTTTGTCAGTAAAAAAATGCTGCGGGAGGTTGGCAACTCTGCTCTGTGGTCAAATCAAAACGCATTATTTGCTTTTAAACCTAGAACAGATGCAGTTACTAAATTTATCCTATTGCATCTTTTTCCAGCTTCCAGTACAGTGGGAGATTAGGTGATTATAAAATGTTGTACAGGCCAACCTCAATAGTTTTGGCCTTTATTTACTAAATGTATTCAAGCCAACCTGCAGCAAGGCTATGGACATTTTAAGAGTTAGCCCTGGTTCACACCGGTGCGGCTTTGAAATCGCGCTAATTGAAAGCCGCACATCAGTGTGATTTGTACATCCGATTTCACTGCAGCTTGCGACTTCATTTAACAGAAGTCAATGCAAGTCGCAGTGAAATTGGAAAAAAGTACTGCAGGACAGTTCCATTGCAGGTAATGAGGTGTGACTTGTAATGCGATTTGGAACTGTCAAACCGCATGACAAATCACACCGGTGTGAACAGGGGCTAACTTCACTTTAAAAAAACAAAACAACCCCCCTCTGGGCGCTCAATCTACACTGCAGGGATTTTTACAAATGATGTAGCAGATTCCTACCTTTTGTTGCCCTAAAATAAATGGCAGTTTGTTTCATCATATCCTTTTCAGACTGATGCTGAATTGTAGAATCTGGTTCATTATAATCACCAGGTGCACTTTCAGGGTTTTCATGAGAAAAGCTGAAGAGTCTGCATCCATTTAGAATTGTTTATCCTTTGGGGAGTAAGGCCCCTTTCACACGACCGTTCCGTATGTCTGTTTTTCATCCATCCGTTGACGGATGAAAAATGGACATACATGTATCTCTATGGGATAGCGGACATTAGCGGATGATCATCCGCTGACTTCCGTCTCCACTAAGCTCCGTTTTTTAGGATGGAAGAAGGCCCTATTTTTCATCCATAAAAATAAAAACCGAAAACTGATGTTAGGGGACGATCCGCTTACATTCGATCCGCTGACATGCGTTTTTAAACCCTTTTCCCCCCTCATTAAACACACTGTATATAGCTGGTTGCTAGGGAGGGCCGCCGCATCCCTAACAACTGATGAGTCATCAGCTGTCAACGAGGAACCCCGCTGACAGCTGAATGTAAAAAGAAAAAAAAAATTGCTGGCAAAAAAAAAGCTGTGGGGTCCCCCCCAGATCCATTCCAGGCCCTTATTTTAGCATGCCAAAATGTAAAAAAAAATGGCGTGAGCCCCCCCAAAATCCATAATTGACCATTATCCGAGCATGCAGCCTGGCAAGTCAGGAAAGGGAGGGGACGAGCAAGTGCCCCACCTCCTGAACCATACCAGGCCGCATGCCCTGGGGGGTGGGTGCTTTGGAGAATGGGTGGCTCTGCACCCCCCCCCCCCACACCAAAGCGCCTTGCCCCCAGATACCGCCCCCCATGCAATGGGTATCGGGTACCCTTACCCAGTCACCAAAAAGGCAGTGAAATGTAAAAAAAAAAAACAAGAGACAGTTTTTGACAATTCCTTTTTTAATTACTCTGTCTTCTCCTGGTGCCGTCCTCTCCACCTCCGTCTTCTCCTGCTGTCTCTACTGGTGCCTTCTCTCTCACCACCGTCTTCTCCTACTGCTGCTGTCTTCCCCAATGCCTTCTCTCCATCGTCGTCTTCCCCGCTGCCGGTTACCCGCTAAAAAATTTAAAAAGCCGCTGTTCTCCTGTTGCCGTCTTCCTCCATTATTTTTGTTGTCTGCTGTCTGGCATCTGTTAAGTAAAAGTTATTTTTAATAAACATTAAAGTACAACTAAGGCCCGGTTCACATTTGTGCAATGCCAGACATGCTGTGCGGTGCGATTCCAGCCATACAGATAGAATGGCTGATATTGCACCGCATTCGGTCCAAACACGCACAGGACCCTTTTTTCTGTTCGGACCAGAATCGGATCGCATGTGTGTTCACACATATGTGATCCGATTCATGTCCGAACTGTCAGTCGCAGTGCGATATGCAAGCTGAAATGGGGGTGTCGTTAAGATATAATGACCCTCCCCAGCAGTTCGCATATGGCAGTGTGAACTGCCGTGCGAGTCGGTGCGGTTTTCGCATTGCACAAGTGTGAATGGGGCCTAGGCAAAAGTTTAATTATTTATTTATTTTTTTAGCTTTTGAATAGAGTGGAAATTATTTACAACACCTGTCAGATTTATTGCTGTCTTTGTCCCCATTATGGAGATTCACTGTCTTTACTTTACCATTATCATTCAAGGTGAAAATAAAAGGGTTGTCCCCAGAAAAGTAATAAAGTGGAAATCTTCAGATGGGGACGCTATTTCTGGTGACCTGGGGGTCCACAAGGGATTCTGTTCATTTGCAGGGATTTCCTCTCACTTCCTGTTTGGCTACGTGACAGGAAGTGAAGGGAAATCTCCCAATCGGAGATTGGGAGAGGATGGCAAAACATAATCTGATGGGGGGTTATGACCACCCTTACTCTATCCAAAATAAAAACACGTTTTGCCGATAGTTCTACTTTAAAGTGGTTGTAAACCCTAAAAAAACAAAACATAAAAAACCCTGCAAGACAAAGGCATAGTGAACTAGTATGCATAGCATACTAGCTCATTATGTATTACTTACCTTAGATTGAAGCCCCCGCAGCCATCCTCGTCTCCCCCTCCGGCGGTGACATCTCTTCCAGGGGTTACTTCCAGGTATCGCGGCTCCACGCTGTAATTGGCCGGAGCCGCGATGACGGCACTCCCGTGCATGCGCGCGGGAGCCGCCGGTAACGGCCAATGGACTGAAACAATGGCCCATACGTGCCATTGCTTCAGTTTGCCCCAGTGCCCATGTGCCGATGACATCGGCACATGCAGGGGACAGGGGATATCTCCTAAACCGTGCAGGTAAGCCTTAAAGGGGTTGTAAAAGTTTGTTTTTTTATGTTCTAAATGGGTTCCTTTAAGCTAGTGCATTGTTGGTTCACTTACCTTTTCCTTCGATTTTCCCTTCTAAATTTTTTTTTTCTTTGTCTGAATTTCTCACTATCTGTTCCTCCTCAGTAAGCTTGCCCCCATCATTTGAGACGTTCTGGCTGGGGGTTAGTCAGCGTGCTCGTCCCCTCCCTTGGGACTACATCCCTGCGGGGAGACGCTGTGTTCACGCTGACTAACCCCCAGCCAGAACGGCTCGGATGATGGGGGCAAGCTTACTTGGGAGGAACAAGAAGTGAGAAATTCAGACAAAGAAAAAATATTTAGAAGGGAAATCAAAGGAAAAGGTAAGTGAACCAACAATGCACTAGCTTAAAGGAACCTATTTAGAAAATAAAAAAACGAACCTTTACAACCCCTTTAATACAGGCTTACCTGTAGCATAAAGTGGTTGTAAAGAGTTTACAACAACTTTAGGTTATAACATGGCGTGAGTAGTAATTATAAATGTTTAAAAAAAAATATATTGTGAGGGAGTTAGCTCGGCAGCGGGTGTGTGTGACCCCCTGGAAGGGTTCACCACACAAAATTAGGCTCAGCAGACAGTGGTAGTAGAAAAACAAAAGGGTGGGGTTTTATTTGAACTATATACAGACAAAAAAATATAACAGAAAACAAAAGAAACAGGAAAATAAATCCTGGTCAACTTGAACGTTTACTACACACGTTGGTGTCCCTAACTAACAACTCGGTACAGCCTTGTGCTGCCCCAGTCCCTAGCTCCCTGCTTTTAGAAGGTCTTAGCAATAGCCACACAGGCTTTGGCTCGCCAACCAGATCTGGTTCCAGGTTGGAGCATCTCCCTTCGCATGCTGGGAGTTCTTGTAGGGGCCTTAATGAGCCCACTTACTTCAGCTGGGCTCATTAACTCTTCCCCTGCAAGACTCCCAGCTCTCCCCCTAGTGGTATAAATTGGCATAAAGCCTGAATCTAGGACATGTATATCTTCCATCCTGGATGCAACCTGGTGATTTTACCTGCCTGCTGTCACAATATATATACATTTTTTTTTTATTAGCTATACCCTTCATGTATTCCGTGCATTAACATGCTTTGCATAAGGCAGCCCATTCATTTTGAGTAAGGTGACAATGCACCTCCAGGGCAAGAAAAATAAAAAATGCACCTGCAATTTTTTTTGTCAACACAGAGTTTTCACAGCTGCTGTCTGGGGATGGTTAGAGAGCTGTGACATAAGAGAAGAAGCAACCATGAGCTTACAACAGCATAGGTACTCTTAGATTGAATAACGAAAAGAATGACATGGGTCAATATAAACATTTTGTTTTTATTTATTTTATCTCCTATTTAAAAAATAACAAAGATTAGAACAGTCTCTCGTTTTATATATATTTTTCCCTCCAGATAAGTGACCAGGGAAACCAGAACAAGGCTTCCATCACACTGCTCACAAACAACACTGGGGTGTCATCTTCAGCAATGAACCTGTCCAATCTCAGCCTTTCTGACAACATCACCGGCCTGCTCATCCAGTACCCCAGCTATAACAGCAGCAGTCCAACTTCCGGAATGCAGATATTCAGAAAAGAATCTCTTGGAGGTAAAGCTGTAATAGTTTTGTGCAGACTAAACTTTTGAATTCTTGTCACACATCAGCGCAAGGGCTGTGAGCTTGCCGTATGCCACAGCTGACGCGAAGCCTAGGTAGAAGTCCTGCCCACAATAGAAGAATCATTTCCTACACATCAAAACAGAAGCTTTCCATGAATTCTTAAATCTATATCTCTGATGTGAAAGAAAGCAGCAATTTATAGACTTTCCAACGTGTATGCGGCATACGGGTATAATCACACTACTTTGTTCTCTGTGCAATTATTGCAGTAATTGCCTAATGTGAAATTAAAACAGTAGTATATTGAATACTAGACAAGATATAACATAGTCTACCTACCCTACAGTGTTCTGTAGAGGAATTTAGACATAGTGCCGGATACATGTATTTTATCTAAAATGTATTGTTTTGTGTATATATATATATATATATATATATATATATATATATATATATATATATAGTGAAACCTTGGATTACAAGCATAATCCGTTCCAGGAGAATGCTTGTAATCCAAAGCATTCGTATATCACAGCGATATTCCCCATAGAAGTCAATAGAAACGAAAATAATTTGTTCCACATTGACTTCTATGGCATGCAAAACCGCATGTGGCCAGAGGTGGGGGGCGCCGGAGAGACTTGGAAATACTCGGAGACTGTTCGGCTGTATTCGGAAACCCTCGGAAAGGCTCAGAGACACTCGGGAACAGAGTATTTCCAAGTATTTCCAAGTATTTCCGATCGGCTCCGGCGCCCCCACACCTCTGGCCAAATGCAGTACTGCACACCGCAGAGTCTTGAATCCTGCTTGTTTTGCAAGACAACACACGCAAACCAGGATTTTTTGAAAATAATTGCTCGTATTGCGAAACGCTCGTTAACCGCGTTACTCGCAATCCGAGGTTTCACTGTGTGTGTGTAATATATATAAATAAATAATAATAAAAAAAAAAAATATATATCTATATATAGATATATATACACACAGTATCTCACAAAATTGTGTACACCCCTCACATTTTTGTAAATATTTTATTATATCTTTTCATGTGACAACACTGAAGAAATGACACTTTGCTACAATGTAAAGTAGTGAGTGTACAGCTTGTATAACAGTGTAAATTTGCTGTCCCCTCAAAATAACTCAACACACAGCTATTAATGTCTAAACCGCCGGCAACAAAAGTGAGTACACCCCTAAGTGAAAATGTCCAAATTGGGCCCAAAGTGTCAATATTTTGTGCGGCCACCAATTATTTTCCAGCACTGCCTTAACCCTCTTGGGCATGAAGTTCACCAGAGCTTCACAGGTTGTCACTGGAGTCCTCTTCCACTCCTCCATGATGACATCACGGAGCTGGTGAATGTTAGAGACCTTGCACTCCTCCCCCTTCCGTTTGAGGAGTTTGTCGCCATTCCACGAGTGTGCGCAATTTCAAAGCATGACATGTTGGGTATCTATGTACTCGGCGTAACTTCATCTTTCACATTATACAAAAAAATTGGGCTAATTTTACTGTTTCGTTTTTTTTTTTTTATTCACGAAAGTGTGTTTTTTCCCCAAAAATTGTGTTTGAAAGGGTGCTGCGCAAAAACAGTGTGACATAAAATTTTGCCACGATCGCCATTTTATTCTCTAGATTCTCTGCTAAAAATATATATATATATATATATATAATGTTTGGGGGTTCTAAGTAATTTTCTAGCAAAAAATACAGATTTTAACTTGTAAGCAACAAATGTCAGAAATGGGCTTAGTCATGAAAGGGTTAACTATTGAGTTCAGTTCTCCCTACATCTCTGGATGTCATCTAAGCAGTGTATTTCTTTTCCTTACAGCTGGAGATGCCTTCCTTGTATCATACACGGCTTCGCTGAACACAACCGATGCCAAGAACGGACTGAAATATCTTCTACCGGCTGTGCTAACCTTTCAGAATTCTTCAGGGGTACAGTTTGCTAAATACACATTTCCCCGGGGGCAGATCTACAAAATGAACCTTTGATACATCAGCTGCATCTGCTCTCCTTTTTTTTTTTTTTTAACACCTCTCTGTGTGCTTGTTTTCCTCCAGACCTTCATATAAAGTAAACCTGTTGACATTTGAGTGATATATCTATGAACTAGAATAAAAAAGGAATGTATCCTATGGTTGCTTTCACAATGAGGAGTTTTTCGAACCCTTTTTTATTTAAAAAAAGCGCCTGAAAAGCTCAAGAAAACGATTTCCTTTAAAAATCAATGAAGGTGTTCACACTGGGGTGGCGCGCTTTGGTTCCATTTTTGAAGCATGGTAAAAAAAAATGCACCAAAAACGCACCTTCCCATTAAATGCAATGGAAAACACAGTAAAAATGCACACGCTGTTTGTTTTTTGTGCGGTTTTTGAGTCACATGTCCCTTTAAATACCGCACCGCAAACAAGACCATGTTTTTTCAGCAGATCAGTGTGAAAGTAGCCTAAATTGTCTTCATAGGCACCTCAGAGCCCAAAAAACCCGGGGTGCTCTATTATTCATATTTGAAGGGGAGCTGAACTGTCAAGTGGTGCCCAAAGAAGACAAATGGCTGGTGGGAAAGGGGTAGAGAGGTCTGTAGGGTGTCGGCTTTTTATACAGGGAGTATAGAAAATAACCATCACATTTTGTTGCTTAGCTGCCTGAAATGAAGACGGACACGGTTTTTGTTTTATCTAAGTGTATTTAGTGCAACTTATAACATCCAAGTGAAAGATAGATTGCCAACATATCAGAAAAATCATGAAGAATTCAAAAACCGAATCACTGAGTTGGAAAAAGGATCACCCCCTTAAGCCTCGTACACACGACCGAGTTTCTCTGCAAAAACCAGCAAGAAACTTGCTGGCAGAGATTTCTTGCCGAGAAATTTGTTCGTGTGTATGGTTTCTCGTCAAGAAAAGCGACAAGAATCTCGACGAGAAAATAGAGAACCTGCTCTCTATTTTCTCGTCGAGATTCTCGTCAGCCTGTTTCTCGACGAGAAAATTGTGTGTGTGTACACTTACCTGTTCGCCGGGAAGCCCGCGCATGCTCGAAATGACTTTGACGCATGCGCGGTAGCTTCCTAGGCATAGGTAGGGTGAACCAAGATGGCGGCGACGGCATTGAATGTGACGAGCGCATGCTCGTCGTATTCGATGACATCACCGCGTACGCTCCATTCAAAGAACCGCGGGTTCTTTGAAATGAGCGTGTGTACACTCGGCCGGGACAAGTTTCTTGTCCAAGGATCTCGTCGAAAAAAACGACATGTTTTTAAACGACGAGATTCTCGGCCGTGTGTACGAGGCATCAGGTCAGTATTTTGTTGAATCGCCTTTTGCTTTAGTTACAGCCTTTAGTCTGTTGGGATTTGCCTCTACTAACTTTGCACGTCTAGACTTTGCAATATTTGCCCACTCTTCTTTGCATAACTGCTCAAGTTCAGTTAAATTTGATGGTGGTCATATGTGGACTGCAGTCTTCAAGTAATTCCACAGATTTTCAATGGGGTTTAAGTCTGGGCTCTGACTAGACCATGCAAGGACATTAACCTTTTTCTCCTTCGACCACTGTGTGGTCATTTTTGCTGTGTGCTTTGGGTCATTGTCATGTTGGAAGGTAAACCATCTTCCCATTGATTACTTTCTGGCAGAGGTCAGCAGATTTTCCTCAAGTATTTGATGGTATTTTGCCCCATCCATTTTTCCTTCTATCCTGACAAGTGCTCCAGTCCTTTCTGCAGAGAAACACCCCCATATAAGTATATTACCACCTCCATGATTTACTTTAGGAATGGTGATATTTGGATGGTGAGCTGTATTGGATTTCTGCCAGACATATCATTTGGCGTTGAGGCCAAATAATCCAATTTTAGTCTCATCTGACCACCATAAACACACCTTGAAGACTCTGAGGCCACATGGAAAAATGTGTTATGTCAGATGAGACTAAATTAGTCCCAACAGACTAAAGGCTGTAATTTAAAGAAAAAGGTGG
Organism: Rana muscosa; assembly: GCA_029206835.1. NCBI lineage: Eukaryota > Metazoa > Chordata > Amphibia > Anura > Ranidae > Rana > Rana muscosa. The sequence continues at coordinate 103,201,994 of CM055116.1, read as the reverse complement.
TCAAACAAAATACTGACACAGAGGGAAACCTTTTTTTACCAACTCAGTGATTTTGTTTTTTTTTTCTGACATGTTGGTGTTATATTTCTCACTTGGATGTTATAAGTTGCACTGAGTAAACACAGCTGGATAAAACAAAAACAGTGTCCGTCTTCATTTCAGGCTGCAAAGCAACAAAATGTGAGTATTTCAAAGGGGGTGATTTTCTTTCTATACCTACCGTACATGTTGCTAGTTTAATCTGTTTGATTAGACTTTCATTATATGACAAGTCTACTTTAAAATAAACCTTTTTTTTCGGGATCCCCAGCCTTCATTACAGCCACCCTGTAAAAGAAGAGAATGTATGCTTACCTTTCTGAACGTCTTTGCTAAAGTAGTACCCACACTGCATAAAGCTTTGTCCCCTTTAGTTACATGTTACTACTAACAACTGCCAGGCTAATGCCCAAAGACATTTGCCTACTCAAAATTTAGGCAGCCAGTTCTAGTCTTGCAGCAATTCCCCAAACTTCTAAAACAGGGAACCCCTACTGTTGCGTCATGTGACCTGCTTCATGACTGTCCTATGATCCTTTGCTCCTATCTAGTACTGTGAATGGGTGCTCGCTATAAAACAATTAGGTGGCCTTCTGTGTTCTCACACCTGGCCCATAATGCACATGAGTGCCCACCAGTGTTGGAAAACGTCAGTATTTTTACTGGCAGCCAGTAAAAAATGGGCACTTTCCTTCTGCTAGTAAATGCCAGTAAGAGGAAAAGGTTGCCAGTAAAAAATATGGCTGTGCCGCACGGCTCGGAACCGCACATGTGCAGCTCGGGGCCTGGAGCCGGCCGAGACCATCCAAGTGCCTGCTACAGTGTGTTCGGGCGGGGGCGGGTCTGGTTGGAGGTGGTGTCTGAGCATGTCGTGTGATGTTATGGTGCAAGGGAGCTAAGTGGAGTGGCCGGAGCATCTGCAGGATGGGATTAAGGCAAGCCAGGAGTGGGACTGTCAGTGCTGTTTGGACTGGAGGGGACTGAAGGGACCACCTGGCATGGAGAGAGACTGTCACTGTGACTTGGGAGGGGATGTGTCATGTCAGTAATCTGTGCTGCTGCTCACTGCTGTCAGTATCACTGTGAGAGTCAGTTTCGTGTGTGCATCACCTATTCTAATTTCTTGCCCCCCTGAGTCCTGTCCCTGAGCTACTTACTTACTATATTGAAAATAAAATAAGAAATATGCTTTTTGCCTTAATATCTACCTTAAAGCACATTGCTAATTGTATATTGTACTAATTTGTAGGCTAAATACTGTAATTTGCACTTAAAACTGTAATTTTGTAACTTTTGGAAATGTCAGTAAAAATGTGGCTGTGCCAGTAAATTTTGGGTGTCGTGTCAGTAAATTTCAATCTGGTAGGCTGGCAACACTGGTGCCCACTGTGAAACTCAGATGACCTCCTGCATGCTCACACCCAGCCTATAATGTGTATGTGTACTTGAGTACCATCCCGGATTGCACACATCAGGGAGGCTCCAGGGAGGCCAGGCATGGAAGCATAGTCGGCCTGTAGGCAGAAATACAAGTGGCAAAGATTATGTTTGCATGTTGTGCTTGCAGAGACAAAGGGGACAGCCCCGAGCGAAGTACATGAGATATGCTGCTACGTAAATGTCAGCAAAAAACCATGCTCTGTCAGTAAATTTTCCATGTTTTGTCAGTAATAAAAGTTGCGGGAGGTTGGCAACCCTGCCGTCATCTTGTGTGTTTGTCTTACAGCTAAAACCGTGTGTTTACACCTGTCTTTTTATCACCATAGGTGCCTGGAACAACCTTCAGTATTGTGGCTCCCTTTACAATCACATCAGAGGAAACATCAAATGTAAGTATTACAGTGTCTCAGGTTCTCCATAATTTCCAGTTCCTTGAATGAGGATGGTCGTGTGTGATGGTGGATGACACTAGTAAAACTCAACTTTGCCCCTTTGTTTTGCTAAAAGAGACACTTGTGACACCTTTTGCATTTTTGCCCTCCTACATGTTAAAAAAGACCTGTTGTTTTGGGAGAATGTGTAAACTTTATACACAGAACCGTGACTCATCCCTTATCAGTAGGCCTAGACTGAAGTTCACTGAGCAAGAACCAACCTTTAAAGTGATATTTAAGGCAATAAAAAAAAAACATGTTATACTTACCTGCTCTGTGCAGCAGTTTTGCACAGAGCAGCGCCAATCCTCCTCTTCTCGGGTCCCCCGCCTGCACTCCTGGCCTCTCCCTTCTGCCAAGTGCCCCCAAAGCAAGCAGCTTACAATGGGGGCACCCTACCAGGCTCGCCCTCACTGCTCTGCGTGTCCATTTAAACACAGAGCCACAACCTGGCCCCATCCCCTCTCTCTCCCGATTGGCTGTGTCTTAGCCAATGAGGAAGGAGAGTCCCTGGCGAGCCAAGGCTCTCATACACATCGCTGGATCGTGATGGGGCGGAGATAAGTAATGGAGGGGGGGGGCTGGGGGGCCACTGCACAAAGAAGGTTTTTTTACTTTCATGCATAGATTGCATGAAGGTAAAAAACCTTGAGCATTTAGAACCACTTTAAAGGCTTTCTTGTAAAGCAAAGGATAGGGATGGGGTTGGTGTTCGCTGGGTTCAGGGAAAATCCTATGGATTCAAGGTCCTGGTGAATTTATGTGCAACTTCGCACAGGAGAATTTTATTGAAACCATAATACACTGCATGGTATTTTGGATAAGCCAGCCCTTTCACTTTAAAGGAGTGGGGGCACAAAGCAAGGATAAGGAAAGGATAGGAAAACTTCTAAGGGAGAGATTCAAGTTTGTAAGGAAACTGTACTTTCAATTTGATTGCTATCCCTATAGACCAGGCATCACTAAATGGCAGACCGCGGGCCAAATGCAGACCGCGTCACTCTCCCATTCGGTCTGCCATAGTACAGCCATTTAGGAGCCTTTTCTTCCCCCTGCCGTCACTCTGAAATCCTCATAGAGCCAACAGCGGGAGGCGGGACAGTCCTGGATGGAGGGCGGAGCTGTCCATTGTTAACAAGCAGGTGATAGGACTGCCCTTCATCCTAGCAGCTAAACAGCCAATCTCTATTTTCAAATCCCGCCTCCATCCAGACATGCAGGTAGGACAGCGAGGGGGGTGAAGTTAAACAGGGCTGAGGACTGAATGTGGGGGGTGGGATGCCGAGGACTGGAATGTGGGGGGAGCTGAGGACTGGAATGTGGGGGGAGCTGAGGACTGGAATGTGGGGGGAGCTGAGGACAGGAATGTGGGGGGAGCTGAGGACTGGAATGTGGGGAGAGCTGAGGACTGGAATGTGGGGAGAGCTGAGGACTGGAATGTGGGGAGAGCTGAGGACTGGAATGTGGGGAGAGCTGAGGACTGGAATGTGGGGGGAGCTGAGGACTGGAATGTGGGGGGAGCTGAGGGCTGGAATGTGGGGGGAGCTGAGGGCTGGAATGTGGGGGGAGCTGAGGGCTGGAATGTGGGGGGAGCTGAGGGCTGGAATGTGGGGGGAGCTGAGGACAGGAATGTGGGGGGAGCTGAGGACAGGAATGTGGGGGGAGCTGAGGACAGGAATGTGGGGGGAGCTGAGGACAGGAATGTGGGGGGAGCTGAGGACAGGAATGTGGGGGGAGCTGAGGACAGGAATGTGGGGGGAGCTGAGGACAGGAATGTGGGGGGAGCTGAGGACTGGAATGTGGGGGGAGCTGAGGACTGGAATGTGTGGGGAGCGGAGGACTGGAATGTGTGGGAACCTGAGGACTGGAATGTAGGATTAGGTGCACATGTCATGGGTAGATCAGCCTATTTTAATGGGCTGCACTACCCACAAGAAACACAGAGAAAGAAGTTCGATTGGGCAGAAGAAGTGCGATTGGGCGCACACAAAAATGTGCAACGGTACCGACATGATATTCGGACCTTTGCTAGAAAGAAAATTTTATTGACCGAACCTCGCTGAATTGTAATTTAATATCCCTGCTATAGACCTTTTCTGTTTTTCTTTATTGTTCTTATTATCAGGGGCTTTGTATCTTTGCCTTTTTTTTTTTTGTGGTTGACTCTGGGTCAGCAGTTATAGTGGGGGTGTTATCTTGAGGTTCTCATTTATTTAGCCCTGTACTGATTGGGCCATTTTTAAAGTTTGAAGCCTCGTACACACGGCCGAGAATCTCGTCGTTAAAAACACGTCGTTTTTTTCGACGAGATCCTTGGACAAGAAACTTGTCCCGGCCGAGTGTACACACGCTAATTTCAAAGAACCCGCGGTTCTTTGAATGGAGCGAACGCGGTGACGTAATCGAATACGACGGGCATGCGCTCGTCACATTCGATGCCGTCGCCGCCATCTTGGTGTACACCCTACCTATGCCTAGGAAGCTACCGCGCATGCGTCAAAGTCATTTCACGCATGGGCGGGCTTCCCGGCGAACAGGTAAGTGTACACACACACAATTTTCTCATCGAGAAACAGGCTGACGAGAATCTCGACGAGAAAATAGAGAGCAGGTTCTCTATTTTCTCGTTGAGATTCTAGTCGGTTTTCTTGACGAGAAACCATACACACAAACGAATTTCTCGGCAAGAAATCTCTGCCAGCAAGTTTCTTGTTGGTTCTTGCCGAGAAACTCGGTCGTGTGTACAAGGCATTAGGCCTTAAAATTATATATTATACATACTGTGTGTGTATATACAGTCAGGTCCATAAATATTGGGACATCGACACAATTCTAATCTTTTTGGCTCTATACACCACCACAATGGATTTGAAATGAAACAAACAAGATGTGCTTTAACTGCAGACTTTCAGCTTTATTTGGGGGTATTTACATCCAAATCAGGTGAATGGTGTAGGAATTACAACAGTTTGTATATGTGTCTCCCACTTTTTAAGGGACCAAAAGTAATGGAACAATTGGCTGCTCAGCTGTTCCATGGCCAGGTGTGTGTTATTCCCGCTTGGAATCTGTTGCTGTCAACTCTCAATATGAGATCCAAAGAGCTGTCACCATCAGTGAAGCAAGCCATCATTAGGCTGAAAAAACAAAACAAACCCATCAGAGAGATAGCAAAAACATTAGGTGTGGCCAAATCAACTGTTTGGAACATCCTTAAAAAGAAAGAACGCACTGGTGAGCTCAGCAACACCAAAAGACCTGGGAGACCACGGAAAACAACTGTGGTGGATGATCAAAGAATTATTTTCCTGGTGAAGAAAACACCCTTCACAACAGTTGGCCAGATCAAGAACACTCTCCAGGAGGTAGGTGTATGTGTGTCAAAGTCAACAATCAGAAGAAGACTTCACCAGAGTGAATACAGATGGTTCACCACAAGATGTAAACCATTGGTGAGCCTCAAAAACAGGAAGACCAGATTAGAGTTTGCCAAACAACATCTAAAAAAGCCTTCACAGTTCTGGAACAACATCCTATGGACAGATGAGACCAAGATCAACGTGTACCAGAGTGATGGGAGGAGAAGAGTATGGAGAAGGAAAGGAACTGCTCATAATTCAAAGCATACCACCTCATCAGTGAAGCATGGTGGTGGTAGTGTCATGGCGTGGGCATGTATGGCTGCCAATGGAACTGATTCTCTTGTATTTATTGATGTGACTGCTGACAAAAGCAGCAGGATAAATTCTGAAGTGTTTCGGGCAATATTATCTGCTCATATTCAGCCAAATGCTTCAGAACTCATTGGACGGCGCTTCACAGTGCAGATGGACAATGACCCGAAGCATACTGCAAAAGCAACCAAAGAGTTTTTTAAGGGAAAGAAGTGGAATGTTATGCAATGGCCAAGTCAATCACCTGACCTGAATCCGATTGAGCATGCATTTTACTTGCTGAAGACAAAACTGAAGGGAAAATGCCCCAAGAACAAGCAGGAACTGAAGACAGTTGCAGTAGAGGCCGGGCAGAGCATCACCAGGGATGAAACCCAGCGTCTGGTGATGTCTATGCATTCCAGACTTCAGGCTGTAATTGACTGCAAAGGATTTACAACCAAGTATTAAAAAGTGAAAGTTTGATTTATGATTGTTAATCTGTCCCATTACTTTTGGTCCCTTAAAAAGTGGGAGGCACATATACAAACTGTTGTAATTCCTACACCGTTCACCTGATTTGGATGTAAATACCCTCAAATTAAAGTCTGTAGTTAAAGCACATCTTGTTCGTTTCATTTCAAATCCATTGTGGTGGTGTATAGAACAAAAAAGATTAGAATTGTGTCGATGTCCCAATATTTATGGACCTGACTGTGTGTGTGTGTATATATGTATATGTGTGTTGTATACAGGAGGAAAGTTTGTGTTTGAGCCATCATTACAGTCAGGCAACTGGTATTTCTCTTGTGATCAGTTTAAGCCCTGGTTCACACTGGTGCGTTCTGACATGCGATTTGACATGTCAAATTGCATGTCAAAGCGGCGGCATTTGCCGGCAATGGCACCGTCCTAATCGGTGCGGCGCTGCACCGATTTCAGAAAGTAGTTTCTGTACTACTTTTTGCGATTTCGGCCCACGATTTACATTGACATCTGTGCAGAAACCTGCACAGATGTCTCTGTAATCGCGTCCGAAATCGGGACTGACAGGCGGGAGTAAAATCGTACGAGTTCAGCTGAACTCCAACGGCTTCACTCCCGCAGCCCAGTGTGAACCTGGGCTAATAAAGGGAAAAGTGTAACTCTCTAAGTTTTTGGATTTGTGTGTTTAGGTGATTAGCTCAATTGAAATAGCATAATAATCTGTATTATTATTTTTTTAAAGCTGTGTCTATATACAGTTTATGTATTTGCAGTATGTATGTACAGGCAGGTGGCCTCGGTGCTCAGTGCTGCACAGTAGGTGCACTTACTTTTGCTTTTTCTCAGTCAAATCTATGTCTTGGCTGACTGGCTGAAAACAGCAGAATCTCAGCAGTCCTTCAGCTAAGTGCCGATCGTACATGCAAGACACAGAGAGCGTCACTAGAGAGAGCACCAACAATCTGTATAAAATACCATCATGAAATACTAAGCAGCAAAAAAATGGACTTAAACTACATTTAAGTAATCTTTATAGAAATCCCTGAAAATTTTGTTACCTTTACGAAGTTGGACTGGGATTGTTTAAATATGCAGTAATAATCATGACAGCTGCTTATTGCCGGTATTTCTTTCTTGATGCAAAGTGAACTTCGAGAGACCAATTTATTATTAATGCGGTTACTTTAATTATGTAGTGCTCAGGTGTAGAAGATGCTAGACATGTCCAGATTTTTATATTTGTCATCAAACATTAATCTCTGGATTTGTTCAAAGCCACCACACATTTAGAAATGCACTTTCTGCCCTGTTGTGCTCTGCAGGGCATCACACATGGTGTCTGCGTTTGAAGATCTTCCATGAGTTTATGTTCACAGATTTGTGTGCTTTATATAGCTTGCATATGTAATTATTTCTTGATTAATTAAACAGTTGGAAAATTGCATTTTTCTGTGATCCTATAAAGGAAGGTGCAGTTCCACTTTTATGTTGGGCCCACTCTCCCAGGCTTATACTCGCCATACATCCAGCTGACCAGATCGAAGAGCAATCTTCTCAAAATCTTCACAACTGGGTCCACACATGTGCTCTCTCTGCACTCCTATTAATGTCTTATGTAGCCCTTTATTCCAATGTTGCCTTCAAGTATGAGCCCGGAAACTTCATAGGAATGAATGGAGAGTGCAAAGGGCATGCATGGCCACTGCTAGAAAGATTTTAGCAAGTGGTCCTGCCATCTTGTCAGTATCATCTCAGTGGGTCTGGCACTGCTGAGTATAGGAGTGGCAGAGGAGGGCTTGGGTCAGAGGGAGACCGCCATGTAAGTGTATTTCACCAGGGGTGCAGCTACAATTTAAAGGTACTTTATTATGGCATCGGGTTGGGTCAGTTTTTTTGTAAATGTATTTTTTTACTGATGTTTTCGATTTGTTTTTATTTACACAATCTTTTTGTTTTTTAAATAAACATGTAAAGTTAAACTCACATTCACCAACCAACCCTTCACCCACCACCACATTCATCACCAACCAACCCCCCACCCACCACCACATTCATCGCCAACCAACCTCCCCACCCCAGCACCACATTCATCACCAACCAACCCACCACCCATTACCACATTTATCACCAACCAACCCACCACATTCATAACAAACCCGAATCCCACCCCCACCCACCACCACATTCATCACTAACCAACCCTCCACCTACCACCACATTCATCGCCAACCAACTCACCACCACATTTATCACCAACCAACCCACCACCACATTCATCGCCAACCAACCTCCCCACCCCATCACCACATTCATCACCAACCAACCCACCACCCATTACCACATTTATCACCAACCAACCCACCACATTTATAACCAACCCGAACACCCCCCCCCCACCACCACATTCATCACTAACCAACCCTCCACCTACCACCACATTCATCACCAACCAACTCACCACCACATTTATCACCAACCAACTCGCCACCACATTTATCACCAACCCTCACCCACCACCCACCACCATATTCTTCACCAACTAACCCACCACCACATTTATATCCACCACATTCATAACCATCCCCCCACCACATTCATCACCACCCACCACCATGCTCATCACCAACCAACCTCCCACCCACCACCACATTCATCAACAGCCAACTCCACCGACCCCCACCACATTCATCACCAGCCAACCCCCCACTCACCACCACATTCTTCACCAACTAACCCACCACCACATTCATAACCAACCCCCCACCCACCACCACATTCATCACTAACCATCCCCCCACCCACCACCACGTTCATTACCAACCAATCCCCCACCCACCACTATGTTCATTACCAACCAACCCCCCACCCACCACCACGTTCATTACCAACCAACCCCCCACCCACCACCACGTTCATTACCAACCAACCCCCCACCCACCACCATGTTCATCACCACCCAACCTCCCACCCACCACCACATTCATCACCACTCAACCCCCCACCCACCACCATGCTTGTCACCAACCAACCCCCCACCCACCACCACGCTCATCACCAACCAATCCCCCACCCACCAGCACCACATTCATCACCAGCCAACCGCCCACCCATCACCACATTCATCACCAACCCACCCCCCACCCACCATCACATTCATCACCAAACAACCAACCCCTCACCCACTGCCACGCTTATCACCAACCCACCCACCCACCGCCACATTCATCACCAGCCAACCTTCCACCCACAACCACATTCATCACCAGCCAACCTTCCACCCACCACCACATCACCAACCAACCCCCCACCCACCACCACATTCATCACCAACCAACGCGCCACCCACCACCACATTCATCACCAACCAACCCCCCCCACCCACCACCACGCTCCTCACCAGCCAAACCTCCACCTACCACCATGCTCATGACCGCCCCCCTTCACCCCACACCACCACCACCACTACCACCACCACATTCATCAACATCCCCCCCAACCACCACATTCACCACCCCCCCAACCACCACATTCATCACCTCCCCCCACCACATTCATCACCTCCTCCCCCCACCACCACATTCATCATCCCCCGCTCCACCACCACATTCATCACTCCCCCCTCCCCTTGCCCCACCACCACATTCATCACCCTCCCTCACCACCACAATCAATATAACCCCATCAGCCCCCTCCCCATTAAACCCACCGCCCCCACCACCACAACATTCATTATCCCCCCACCACCGCCACATTCATTACTATCCCCCCATTACCATGACCGGATTCATCACTAATCCCCCCTCCCCCTTTCCCCACCACATTCATCAGCTCCAGATTCATCACATTATTGCCAAAAGTATTGGGACACTGCTCCAAATCATTGGATTCAAGTGTTCCAATCACCACAATGGCAACAGGTGTATACTGTAAAATCAAGCACCTAGGCATGCAGACTGCTTCTACAAACATTTGTAAAAAAAATGGGTCGCTTTCAGGAACTCAAGTAAATTTAAGCGTGGTATCATGATAGGTTGCCACCTGTGCAATAAGTCCAATCTGTGAAATTTACTTTCTTCTAAATAGTCAACTGTTAGTGGTATTATAACAAAGTGGAAGCAACTGGGAACAACAGCATCTCCACCACAAAGGGGTTGACCACGTAAAATGGTAGAGCAGGGTTAGCGCATGCAGAAGTCGTCAACTGTCTGCAGAATCAAAGCATCTAGTAAGTAAAATAAGGTTTTTGGAGATAAGTTCAAAAAATAGCCCAGCACAGACCGGTAAATTCACATTGAAAATCTGCCCCCATGCTGAACCACAGCCTTTTCATGCTGATTTCTATCACCCTATCATGTGCAAGCAACATTTTTTATTTTTTATTTTCCTTGCACCTGATTGGGTATTTTTTTACAAAGTGAAGCTTTACCACATTTACTAAGCTCTGGGGAAAATGCACTTGCAAAGTGCACAGTTTATTTGCCTTTAGTAAACCAGCCCATATGTGTTTCATTTTTATAATGAAGCATTGTGAAAGCCCTGCCTGTTCTGTCTAGATCATGGGAGAATTATATAAGAAGTGAAATAAAGTATACTCATTGCTTTTTTTATCTGACTTGAGCATGACATTTGTTGTCTCCTAGATAGGGTTAGCATTTCATGGGAAGTGTCAGTGTTATATCCTCTTTGTTTTTTCCCTGCAGGTTTTACCCAACCATGGTCTGCACGGTGCTGGATTCGTCATCGCCTTCGTTTTGTCTTTTCTGTTGACATGCGCTATTTTTCTATTGTTATACCGTATGGAAAAATTAAAGCCAAGGCGTGCAGTGAGTACATTATTTACATTTTGGAATCTATTCTTAATGCATTTACAAAGTGGGCTTTATTGACATATCCTCCGATAGGCCAGGGGCCTCTATTACCGCATGCTACCAAGCGCTCCTAGATGTTAATTTGGTTTTACACACTACTGTAATAACGTTTTCTAAACGTGTTCTCATTAGGCTGGATTTGAGGACAGGTTTGGGAAAACTGCCGTAGTTGCAGTACACCACAATATATTGCCATGCTTTGTGCTGAAAGGGTCAGGTGCAGTACTGGCCACCCTGGGTGTGTTGGCAGTCTATTCAAAATGAATGAGCTGCCTTAAAACAATGTGCGTTAAAGCAGCACTAAACTCTCTCAGTCAACATTAACTCGTTTTAATTCTTATACTGGTCGTCGGTGGTGGGTGGTGGTTCCCACCCTGGTCGGCTTCTGTCCGGCTGCTTCCTCTCTTCCCCTGCATCTCCTCCCTCCTCCTGGCAGCCTATCGGATTTTCTTTCAGGCAATCGGGTGACGGGTCTCACGACCCGCTTCCTGATTGGCCAAGAGGAGAATCGGTGTTACAATAGCGAATATTCATTCACTATTGTCACACAACTGGGTGGGCTCTGGGCGCAGTGCTCCTCGCCCCAAGCCCACCCTTTTTTAAAGCCTATTAAAGCCTCTGGCTCTAATCACGTCCTTCAAACCCCCCCATTTGAATCCATGCATCCAGAGCCCTGCATGTAGATCAGGGGGCCGGAAACATGGATAGAGGGAGCGACGCCCATGCGCCCCTAATTGACAGGCTGCCACTGCTGTTAGCCTTAGTAAATTGGAAGATATATTATATTTACTTTTTCTTTCTCGTACATCACGGGACACAGAGCGGCATAGTCATTACTATGTGGGTTATATAGATACCTTCAGGTGCTGGCACTGGCAACTTCCAAAACCGGAAGTACCCTCCCCTATATAAGCCCCTCCCATCCGGGAGCACCTCAGTTTTTTGCCAGTGTCTAAGGTGTTGGCCAAGAAGTAACATGTGTTTTTCACTGAGCTTGCGTACAGGTTCTTTTGGGCCTCAGTAAGCTATTCCGGATCCGACCAAAAAAGCTTCATAGCTAAACGGTCAGTACCCGGGCCTTGCAAGAGAAGAGCAAGGTTTTGCCTGTAATGCCTCTCTTAGGAGGGCTGGACCCTGGGATCCAGAGCTCTGGTCATACCCACGACCAAGATGTTTTCTGTGCAGGGTGCTATACAGGTCCAGGGGAGTGGAATCCTTGGGAACCCGGTCCCTGAAGGTTTAATTACAATGCCTGCCGTGATAGGTGAAGTTTGGGCTTCTGTGGACCAAACAGAGTCCTGCGGCGAGGAAAAGGTAAGTGGGGGCCCTCAGGAACTTGGTTCTATTGAGGGACCCCCAAGCCTATTTTGTCTTTCTGCCTGTTACCTAAGGTATTCCCGCTAATATTCTGTGTATGCCTGTTACTACTGAGAAAATGTAAAAATTTTAGTAGTAGGCAAGAAAAAAAAAAAGTAAGACCGCGGTACCTGTGTTAGACACTAGAGGCCGCTATGGTTCTTTTTCTTGTAATGTGGATTTTTTTCTTCCAAAATCAAATCCAGGCAGTTGGTAAGTTCTCTGCTGGGAAGCTGTCTCCTCTGCCCTGTTGCTGCGCTCATCCATCCCGGGGCCCTGCGGCAGGGACCCTGGCTCCCATCTAGCTCCTTATTTTTTTCAAAAAAGGCGCCGAAGGCGCACGTGCCCGCGCGCGAGCGCGTGCACGCGCCTCTCTATATATATATATATAGAGGCGATCTGGAAAAAGGGGCGGAGCGGGTGGATGACGCTCGGTGTGCGCCGCGGCGCTACTGCGCATGTGCGGGCGTCCAGCGTGTTTTAAAGCACAATCATAGCTGGCTATTGAAGTGCACAGACAGAGCTAGCAACAGTATAAAGGCACACAGAGGCGGTTGATGCAGGCATCCCCTAGAAAGGCACTTTAGTAGACACCAACTGTTATATAGCAGCAATTGTGCTAGACTATTCTCAGTAAAAGTGGTGTATTACGGCTGGAATACCTCAGCTTTAGGCTTAGGAATATGCCGTCCAGAAGCTCCGGAACTGAATCTTCCAGGAAGCGAAGGGGGTCTCATCGGGCTCTGAGGATCTTGGGCATACTTCTGCTGCACCAGTCTCCCCTGAAGTTCAGAGGTAAGTGACCGTAGAGACCCCGCAGGGGTACTTGGTACTGTGGCTGTCCTCAGTTCACCTGCTCCTGTGTATGTAATAGAGGAGGTTTTTTCCTCAGCTCTGGGAGGATTGGAGAGAGATTGTCAACATTGATCGCTGCCTCCCTGTCAGGGAAAGACGCCCGATCTCCGTCTCCTCCTTCAGAGTGCCTGTTAGCAGAGCAACAGTCCCATACAGGGATCGACCTGCCTGAAGGGGATCAGGATGAGGTTGATTCTGTTATAGAGGAATCAACAGTGGAGGAACCTTTTCTCAGCATCTCAAGCTGAAAGATTATGGGTTCAGTCTCTGACTAACATGGTCCGATCAGCATTTAAAAATGCACCTTGCGGAACCATCAACCACTACTGTATCCTCGTTGGGGTCGCTAGAAGCCCCCAGACTGTCTGTTCTTTTCCACTTCACCCTTTACTGAAAGGGCTCATTTACCAGGATTGGGAACATCCTGAGAAAATATTTATTCCCCCCAAGAGATTTCCGGTGGTCTATCCCATGGAGGATAAGTTCATCAAAAAATGGAAGGTCCCTACAGTGGACGCAGCCATCTCTTGTGTGTATAAATCACTGACATGTCCAGTGGATAATGTCCAAATGTTCAAGAACCCAATAGATAAAAGATTGGAGTCCTTATGAAAATCTGCTTCTTTCTACAGCAAGCTTGGTGACACAACCAGCAGTGGGGTCTGCTAAGCAGTGAAGGATCAGTTGAAACAGGTCTTGAGGGACTTGACAGATCAGCAGGCCCTTGCCCTAGCTGATCTACCTAGAGCCTTAGGCTTTGCGGTTGACGCCATAAAGGATTCAATCCATCAGGCCTCCCGCCTTACGCTGTCTGTAGTACATATGCGTAGGCTTCTATGGCTCAAAAACTGGTCTGCTGAAGCTCCCTGTAAAGAATGGCTGGTTAGCGTCCCATTTCATGGTGAACGCTTATTCAGGGAAGACCTGGACAAATATATCCAGAAAATTTCCAGCGGTAAAAATACACTCTTGCCGGTTAAAAACAGAGTTAGAGGTCCCTCTTTAAGAGGCCTGCTTCTCCAGTCCCTGGGGCATCGGCTGTGTAACAGTTCCGACGGCCTCCTCGGTCAATTCCCGGGGGTAAAAAACAGGGACAATCGCAGGGTAATGAGAAACCCTGGGTCAGGGGAGGTACAAAACCTCCCCCAAAGTTAAATTCATTGAAGGGTTGCCCCCACTCAGTCGGGTGGGGGGAGGACTCCAGTTGTTCGCAAGAGACCTGGCGGGACACGATCAAGACAGATAGGTGCTCTCCGCGGTATGTTTGGGATACAGTTTGGAGTTAAAAGACTCTCCTCCTTCCCATTTTTGAGGTCAAACGTGCCAAGGGATCCCCGGAAGAGAGAGTCCCTCCTGTTGGCACTAGAACAACTATTGCTCCAAGGAGTAATTATGGAGGTTCCCCTGGAAGAATGAGGGTTCGGGTTTTACTCAAACCTCTTTACAGTCCCGAAGCAAACGCGGACGGGAGGCCCATATTAATTCTAAAAGGGCTATACAAATTCCTGTATATCAGGACTTTCCGATGGAGTCGATCCGATCGGTTGCCACTGCCCTACAAGGGGAGGATTGGTTAGCCGCGATCGACATCAAAGATGCTTATTTGCACATTCCCATCTTTCCAGTCCACCAAAAATTTCTACGCTTTGCAGTAGAAGGGCGCCATTTTCAGTTCAGAGCCTTACCCTTCGGTCTGGCCACAGCACCACGAGTGTTTACAAAAATTCTGGCCCTTTATTGGCCAATCTAAGAACACAAGGTGTAATGATAATGGCATATCTAGATGACTTGTTGCTGATAGACCACTCAGTGAAAAAACTAGACGTGGTCGTTCACAAGACAATCAAGTATCTGGAATCTCACGGTTGAATTATCAACCGAGACAAGTCAGCCCTAAAAACCAGTCAAAAGTCTGGAATACTTGGGGCTAAGGTTGGATTCAGGCCAGAGAAAAATATTCTTACCTCGAGGAAAGGTGTTGTCTTTGAGAGATTTGATCCACTTAGTGGGTACAAAAAAGACAGCCGTCCATACGCCTGTGCATGAGGCTGCTGGGAAAAATGGTGGCATCATTCGAAGCAGTACCCTACGGTCAATTCCATTCAAGGAATTTGCAAGGGGCCATACTGTCAGCCTGGAACAAAAAAGTTCAGGCCCTAGACTTACAATGTCCTTGTCCCCTTCCGTTCGCAAGAGCCTCCGTTGGTGGTTGGTTCCCCAGAATCTGGAAAAAGGGAAATCCTTCAGTCCGATTTCTTGGAAGGTGGTCACTACAGATGCCAGCCTTATAGGCTGGGGAGCAGTACTGGAGCAATGGTCTCTCCAGGGCAGATGGTCGGATGCAGAAAAGGCCCTGCCCATCAATCTCTTAGAGATACGAGCAGCCCGGTATGCCCTAGTAGCATGGACATCCAAACTCCAAGGGTCCCCTGTCAGAATTCAATCAGACAATGCCACAGCAGTGACATATATCAATCATCAGGGGGGCACCAGGAGCCGTGCAGCCCAGAGGGAAGTAAATTACATCCTGAAATGGGAAGAAAGATATGTCCCAGCCATATCTGCGGTATTCATTCCAGGAGTGGAGAATTGGAAGGCAGACTTTCTAAGTCGCCAGCAATTATGCCCAGGGGAATGGTCCCTTCACCCCGAGGTTTTCTGGACAATATGTCAGTGGTGGGGAACACCGGATGTAGATTTCTAGCATCCAGATTCAACGCAAAGGTGGACAGGTTTGTCTCTCGGACAAGGGATCCCCTAGCTTGCGGCTCGGATGCCCTAGTGTTCCCTTGGGATCAGTTCAAGCTGATATATGCATTCCCACCGCCACAATGGTTACCTCGATTACTCCGCAGAATCAGGGTAGAAAAGAAACCAGTGATTCTGGTGGCTCCAGCGTGGCCCCGAAGAGCGTGGTACGCGGAGATTGTAAAATGTCAGTGGGGAGTCCTTGGACTCTCCCACGTCGTCCGGACCTGCTTTCGCAAGGACCGATATACCACTCTTCCTTACCAGCCCTAGGTTTGACGGCCTGGCTATTGAAGCCCACATTCTAAAAAAGAGAGGGCTCTCTAATCCTGTGGTATCTACCATGATCAATGCCAGGAAGCCGGTATCCAGGCAGATCTACTATAGAATCTGGAAGGCGTACATCGCGTGGTGTGAGGCCAAGAAATGGCATCCACATAAGTACGTAATAGGTAGGAGTCTGGACTTCCTACAGTGGGCTGTAGATAGGAAGCTTGCCTTGAGTACTATCAAAGGTCAGTTTTCGGCCTTGTCAATATTTTTTCAAAGGCCCTTGGCTTCGCATTCACTAGTCAAAGCCTTTAGACAAGGAGTGATGCGTATTAGTCCTCCGGTTAATATTCCCATATGTCCATGGGATCTAAACCTGGTTCTGTCGGTTCTACAGAAACAACCATTTGAACCATTACAGCATAGTTCCTTGGTTCTCACCAGGAAATTGTTTTTTTTAGTAGCCATTTGTTCGGCTAAAAGAGTCGGAATTAGCAGCTATGTCCTGTAAAGAGCCATATCTGGTTATCCATAAGGACAGAGTAGTGTTACGTCCTCATCCAGCCTTTCTTCCTAAGGTGGTATCAAGGTTTCATTTGAACCAAGATGTGGTTCTTCCTTCTTTTTTCCCCAAACCTAGTTCGGTAGAGGAAAAGTTATTGCATTCTTTGGATATAGTAAGAGCAGTTAAAGCTTATCTAAAAGCCACTGCTCAGATTCGCAGAACGGATACTTTGTTTATCCTGCCGGAAGGCCCCAGAAAGGGTCAGGCAGCGTCAAAATCTACTTTAGCCAAGTGGATTCGACAGGTCATAATGCAAGCCTATGGCTTGAGAAGGAGACCCCCTCCGTTCAAAGTTAGGGCGCACTCCACGAGAGCAGTTGGAACTTCATGGGCAGTGCATCACCAGGCCTCCCTGGCTCAAATCTGTAAGGCCGCAACGTGGTCTTCAGTACACACGTTTTACTAGGTTCTACCAGGTGGACGTTAGAAGTCAGGAGGATGTTGCCTTTGGGCGCAGTGTGTTGCAGGCCGCAAAAGATCCTCATGTCTGATAGCGCTCAGCTTATGTATGGTGTATCCCCCCCCTCATTGGGCATTGCTTTAGGACATCCCACATAGTAATGACTATGTCGCTCTGTGTCCCGTGATGTACGAGAAAGAAAATAGGATTTTTATAACAGCTTACCTGTAAAATCCTTTTCTTGGAGTACATCACGGGACACAGAGCTCCCACCCCTCTTTGGGGACACTTGTTGCTTTGCTACAAAACTGAGGTGCTCCCGGATGGGAGGGGCTTATATAGGGGAGGGTACTTCCGGTTTTGGAAGTTGCCAGTGCCAGCACCTGAAGGTATCTATATAACCCACATAGTAATGACTATGCCGCTCTGTGTCCCGTGATGTACTCCAAGAAAAGGATTTTACAGGTAAGCTGTTATAAAAATCCTATTTTTTTACATTTCTTAAGTAGCATCCTGGTTTCTGGCCTAGGACAAAATGATGTCATACATCCCAAAAGTCTTTAAGGGCATTTTTTTTTCATCTACCTGGAGGAGGGAAGGAGGGGCTTTCTTAGCTAAGCACCCCCTCCTGCCTGCATGCCTCAGCTAAGGGCAGATGGATTATAGAAAGTAAAAGCTACACGAATCGTCTGCTCTTACTCAAGATGGCCAAAGCTAGAAATGCTAGGGGGGTATTTTTCAAATTAATGTCTCAACAAAATAAAACATTAATGGATGGGTAAGCTTGCTTTGAATATTAAAAATAAATTGTATAATGTTTTCAATTTGTGGTGCTCAGATAAAGTTAAGTTTTGCTTTAGGTACGGTGATGTTCTTTTTTCAGACCGTTTATACATGAGATCTCATGTTAAAGCATATGGGGAACTAGTTATAAAAATGTAAGAAAATGAAATTGAAAAAATTTTAATTCATTCTGTTAGACTGAAATCATACGTACAGTGGGGAAAATAATTGTTTGATCCCCTGCATATTTTATAAGTTTGCCCATTTGCAAATAAATGAAGGGTCTATAATTGTTATCATAGATGGTATTTTAAATGATAGAGAATCAAAAATCCAGAAAAACCCGATACAAATGTTAAAAATTGAGTTGCAGTTCAGTGAGTATAATAAGTACTTGATCCCCATGCAAAACATGACTTAGTACTTGGTGGAGAAACCCTTATTAGCAAGACCAGATGTAAGAAGTTTTTTGTGGTTGTTTACCAGGTTTGCACACATCTCAGGAGGGATTTTGGCCCACTCTTCTTTACAGATCATCTCTATATCCTTAAGGTTTCTTGGCTGTTGCTTGGCAACTTGAAGTTTCAGCTCCCTCCATAAACTTTCTATAGGATTAGGGTCTGGAGACTTGCTAGGCCACTCCAGGACCTTAATATGCTTCTTCTTGAGCCACTCGTTTGTTGCCCTGGCCATATGTTTTGGGTCATTGTCATGCTGGAAGACCCATCCACGACCCATCTTCCGTGTTCTGGCTGAGGAAAGAAGGTTCTCATCCAAGATTTTACAATACATGGCCCTGTCCTCAATGCGGCAACGTTGCAGAGAAACAGCCACAAAGCATAATATTTCCACATCCGTGCTTGACTGTCGGAATGGTGTTCTTGGGGTCATAGTCAGCATTTTTCTTCCTCCAAACACGGAGAGTCAAGTTAATGCCAAAGAGCTCCATTTTGTTCTCATCTGACCACAACACTTTCTCCCAATCCTTCTCTGAATCATTTAGATGTTCATTGGCAAACTTTAGACAGTCCTGTACATGTGTATTCTTGAGGGTGAGGACTAGGGATGAGCTTCGTGTTCGAGTCGAACATACGTTCGACTCGAACATCGGCTGTTCGATCGTTCGACGAAGATCGAACGATTTGGGCCGTTCGCGCCAAATTCGAGTGACGCGAACGGCCCACAATGCACTACGCCATCGCAGTGTCATCCAGGCGCTGTGATTGGCCAAGCATGCACTGTGACCCCGCATGCTTGGCCAATCACAGCGCCGGCAGCGAGGAGAGCAATGATTGGCCACAGGCAGGATGCCTGTGGCCAATTATTGCTGAGGGTGTTTAGTACACGCCCCACACTATAAAAGGCCGCCAGCACGGCGGCCTAGTGTAGTGTGTTCCGGAGCAGGGATAGAGCAGCATAGGCAGGGACAGTGACTTTTATTTCTTTCTTGCTTAACCTGGATTCCTTTAGTTTAGGGAAAGAGAAGGATAGGTAGGGAGAGTGTCAGTGTGTTTTGTGCTTGTGCTATATTGTGCTTAAAAAAAACATTTTTTCTAGGGACAGAAAACTGTAGGTAGGGATAGTGTGTCAGTTTCTTTCACTGTCAAAGTCCTTGTTTCCAGGGACCTGGAAGGACAGTGAGTGAATTCTCCTTGTGCTAAATTGTGCTTAAAAAAAACATTTTTTCTAGGGACAGAAAACTGTAGGTAGGGAGAGTGTGTCAGTTTCTTTCACTGTCAAAGTCCTTGTTTCCAGGGACCTGGAAGGACAGTGAGTGAATTCTCCTTGTGCTAAATTGTGCTTAAAAAAAACATTTTTTCTAGGGACAGAAAACTGTAGGTAGGGAGAGTGTGTCAGTTTCTTTCACTGTCAAAGTCCTTGTTTCCAGGGACCTGGAAGGACAGTGAGTGAATTCTCCTTGTGCTAAATTGTGCTTAAAAAAAACATTTTTTCTAGGGACAGAAAACTGTAGGTAGGGAGAGTGTGTCAGTTTCTTTCACTGTCAAAGTCCTTGTTTCCAGGGACCTGGAAGGACAGTGAGTGAATTCTCCTTGTGCTAAATTGTGCTTAAAAAAAAACATTTTTTCTAGGGACAGAAAACTGTAGGTAGGGAGAGTGTGTCAGTTTCTTTCACTGTCAAAGTCCTTGTTTCCAGGGACCTGGAAGGACAGTGAGTGAATTCTCCTTGTGCTAAATTGTGCTTAAAAAAAACATTTTTTCTAGGGACAGAAAACTGTAGGTAGGGAGAGTGTGTCAGTTTCTTTCACTGTCAAAGTCCTTGTTTCCAGGGACCTGGAAGGACAGTGAGTGAATTCTCCTTGTGCTAAATTGTGCTTAAAAAAAACATTTTTTCTAGGGACAGAAAACTGTAGGTAGGGAGAGTGTGTCAGTTTCTTTCACTGTCAAAGTCCTTGTTTCCAGGGACCTGGAAGGACAGTGAGTGAATTCTCCTTGTGCTAAATTGTGCTTAAAAAAAACATTTTTTCTAGGGACAGAAAACTGTAGGTAGGGAGAGTGTGTCAGTTTCTTTCACTGTCAAAGTCCTTGTTTCCAGGGACCTGGAAGGACAGTGAGTGAATTCTCCTTGTGCTAAATTGTGCTTAAAAAAAACATTTTTTCTAGGGACAGAAAACTGTAGGTAGGGAGAGTGTGTCAGTTTCTTTCACTGTCAAAGTCCTTGTTTCCAGGGACCTGGAAGGACAGTGAGTGAATTCTCCTTGTGCTAAATTGTGCTTAAAAAAAACATTTTTTCTAGGGACAGAAAACTGTAGGTAGGGAGAGTGTGTCAGTTTCTTTCACTGTCAAAGTCCTTGTTTCAAGGGACAGAGAAGGACACCTGAAGGTAGCCCTTATTGCTTTCTTCCCATCTCCCTGCAGGCCATCTATTAGAATGTCTGGAAGGCAAACAAGGAGAGGCAGACAGTCAGGAGGCAATAAAAGAGGGCAAGCAGGCTCTGTGTCTGGGGGCAACAGTGCTGGTCGTGGACGCGGTGCATTGTCATCAGCACATGGCCATGGGACACGCTTGTCCTTCTTTTCGGCAGCTGGACATGTTGAGCCACATCATGCCGAAGACTTGGTAGAGTGGATGACCAAGCCCTCCTCCTCCTCCTCATCCTCTCTCACCCAGGCTCAGGGTACTGGAAAAGCAGCTGCCAAAGCGTCCTCTTCCCTGGTATCAATGTCAGACTCATCATCAGTCACTCCTTCCCTAGACCCACCATGTCCTCCTCCTGAGGAGTCCCCCGAACTGTTTCAGCACAGTGTTGGGTACATGCTCCAGGAGGATGCCCAGCGTTTCGAAGGGTCTGATGATGAAACCCAGCTAGAGGAAGGCAGTAGCGTGAGAGCAGACAGAGGGGATGCTCAAGAAGGACACCAATCTGGCAGTCATGTTCCAGCAGCTGCAGCATACTGCCAGATTGGCTCCAGTGATGAGGAGGGAGGTGATGATGAGGTCACTGACTCCACGTGGGTGCCTAATAGGAGAGAGGAGGAGGAGGAGGATGAGGAGGAGGCACATCTCCAACGAGGCAGGATGCCCTTTGGTGGCCAGCGTAAGGGCAGTACACCGACGGAATCACACCGCAGAGCTCCGCCTGTGCAGGGCGCTGCCTCTGCCCGTCATTCAAAAAGTTCTTTGGTGTGGGCCTTTTTTGAGGCTAGTGCATCAGATCGCACAGCTGCTGTTTGCAACATATGTCTCAAGCGTATATCGCGTGGCCAAAACATCAGCCGCTTGGGTACCACATGCCTGACCAGACATATGTTGACCTGCCATGCAGCTCGTTGGCAAGCCTACCTCAAAGACCCACACCAAAGAACAAAGCGGACCTCTCCTTGCACCGCATCAGCTGGGATCTCCAACCCCACTATAACTTCAGTCCTCTCTGAAACATGCACTGAGAGGAATGAAGGTGTAGAATTAGGTGTGTCACAGCCAAGTACTTGCGGCCACTCTGCTAGCAGTACACCGACGTCCGATTCTAGCAGGCAAATTTCCCTGCCCCAGCTGCTGGACCGTCGAAAGAAGTTCACTCCCAGCCATCCACATGCCCAGCGGTTGAATGCTAGCTTGGCTAAATTGCTAGCGCTTCAACTGCTGCCTTTTCAGTTGGTAGACTCGGCCCCCTTCCGTGAGTTTGTGCAATGTGCGGTTCCTCAGTGGCAGGTTCCCAAACGCCACTTTTTCTCACAGAAGGCTATTCCGGCTCTCTACCGGCATGTGGAAGGCAATGTCTTGGCCTCGCTGGACAGGGCGGTCAGCGGTAAGGTGCATATTACCGCTGACTCATGGTCCAGCAGGCATGGACAGGGACGTTACCTTTCTTTCACGGCCCATTGGGTCACTCTTTTGGCAGCTGGGAAGGATGCAGGACAAGGTGCAGTAGTGTTGGAGGTTGTTCCACCGCCACGCCTCCAAAATGCTACTACTGGTTGTGACACACCTCTCTCCTCCACCCCCTCCTCTTCTTCTTCCTCCATGGCCTCTTCCTGTGGTTTGTCCTATGAACCAGCGGTGCTCCGTAGCCGTTCACGGGGCTACGCAAGTACGCAGGCAAAAAGATGCCATGCCGTGCTTGCGCTGGTGTGTTTGGGGGACAGAAGCCACACTGGGGCAGAGGTCCTGTCTGCTCTGCAGGGCCAGGCCGAGAGGTGGTTGACGCCACGCCAGCTTAAGCCAGGAATGGTGGTTTGCGACAATGGCACCAACCTCCTCTCCGCCCTCCGACAGGGACAACTGACCCATGTGCCCTGTGTGGCTCACGTCCTTAACCTGGTGGTGCAGCGGTTCTTGGGCAGGTACCCGGGCTTACAGGATGTCCTGAGGCAGGCCAGGAAAGTCTGTGTGCATTTCCGCAGATCTTATAATGCCAGTGCTCGCCTGGCTGAGCTGCAAAAGGAGTTGAACCTGCCCAAGAACTGCCTTATATGTGACATGCCCACCAGGTGGAACTCAACGTTGGCCATGCTGCAGCGGCTGCACACGCAGCAGAGGGCCATCAATGAGTACCTGTGCGACTACGGCACCAGGACAGGGTCAGGGGAGCTTGGTTTTTTTTCTCCACGCCAGTGGGGCATGATCAGGGATGCATGCACTGTCCTGGCACCATTTGAGGAGGCCACGAGGATGGTGAGCAGTGACAGTGCATGCATCAGTGACACTGTACCTCTTGTCCACCTGTTGGAGCACACGCTGCGTGGAATAATGGACAGGGCACTTGAGGCAGAACAGAGGCAGGAAGAGGAGGACTTCCTTGCCTCTCAAGGCCCCCTTTACCCAGACAGTGTTCCTTCTGTCCCACCCATCGCACAGGAAGAGGAGGAGGAGGAGGAGGAGGAGGAGGATTGTGTCAGCATGGAGGTGGAGGCTGGCACTCAGCATCATCAGCAGCAGTCTTTTAGGGATGATTTACAGTCCCAAGAAACCAGTGGACTTGTACGTGGCTGGGAGGAGGTGGCTGCGGATCATGTCGTCCTTAGTGACCCAGAGGACTCCGGAGCGAATGCCTCAGCAAACCTACGCTGCATGGCCTCCCTGATCCTGCAAAGTCTGCGGAAGGATCCTCGTATTCTTCGGATCAAGGAGAGGGACCATTACTGGCTGGCCACTCTCCTTGATCCACGGTACAAGGGTAAGGTTGCGGACCTTATGTTACCGTCGCAGAGGGAGCAGAGGATGAGACAACTCCGGGAGGCCTTGCAGAAAGGTCTGTGCAACGCGTTCCCAGAGACTGGGAGGTTACAAACTCCTGGTCCTGGACAACGAGTTGCTGAGGCTTCGGCCAGTCAAAGAAGGAGCGGTGGGGAAGGTGGCCGTCTGACCGATGCGTTCAGACAATTCTTTAGTCCGCAGCCCCAAAGTATGATCGGTTCCAGCAACCATCGCCAGCGTCTGATAAACATGGTGCAGGAATATCTAGGGGCAAGGTCAGACTTGGACACCTTCCCCACCGAAAATCCTCTGGCTTACTGGGTCTTGAGGATGGATCACTGGCCAGAGCTTGCACAGTATGCAATTGAGCTACTGGCCTGTCCTGCATCCAGCGTTCTTTCGGAACGCACATTCAGTGCTGCTGGAGGATTTGTCACGGATCACAGGGTGCGCCTGTCCACCGACTCGGTTGATCGACTGACTTTCATCAAGATGAACCAGTCTTGGATCACCACCAGCTACCACACACCTGATGCTGATATAACAGACTAATTGATTTTAACATGTCACATCCCTTCAAGACGCTGAGTGCCTGTGCTGTTATGTTGACTGGCTATCCTCCTCCTCCGAGTCCTCAATGATACGATTGATGATGATAGCTTGGAAGATCATTTTTGTTTATGGGTGCCGCCACCAGTGGCTAAGGCCCAATTTTTCAGCCCCTGTTTTACAGGGGCGTGTAATTACAATTTTTTTAGCAATAATTTGCCATAGGGCTCATTGCTGTGCTCCAAGTACAGTATCTGTGAGGGGTTGGAGTGTTGTGGCACCAGTGCCTAAGGCCCAATTTTTCAGCCCCTGTTTAACAGGGGCGTGTCATTACAATTTTTGAAGCAATACTTTGCAACAGGGCTCATTGCTGTGCTCCAAGTACAGTATCTGTGAGGGGTTGTAGTGTTGTGCCACCAGTGCCTAAGGCCCAATTTTTCAGCCCCTGTTCAACAGGGGCATGCAATTACAATTCTTGATCTAATAATTCACAGCAGGGTCCATTGCTGCACCCACCAAGAGTAACTCTGAGGGCTTACAGTCTTGTGGCAACGCCACCACCACCACCACCACGAAAGGCCCAATTTTTCAGCCCCTGTTCAAAAGGGGCATGTAATTACAATTCTTGATCTAATAATTCACAGCAGGGCCCATTGCTGCACCCACCAAGAGTAACTGTCAGGGCTTACAGTGTTGTGGCACCAGCACCACCATCAAAGCCCCAATTTTTACTACCACTGTTCAACAATTATATGTAATTAAAATTCCTGATATAATAGTTGACAGCAGGGCGTTCCAGCACCAACCAAGAGTAACTGAGTGCTTACAGTGTTGTGCCAACACCAACAACTAAGGGGCCTATTTCTGCAGAGTATATACGGCAGGTCCCTACTTTCAAACATCCAACTTACAAACGACTCCTACTTGCAAACGAAAGAAGACAACAGGAAGTGAGAGGAAATCTACCCCTAGAAAGGAAAATTCTCTCCTGTAAGAATAAATATGGGAGAAAGGGGTCTCATCTGTACTGATGCTTTATCAGCAATCCTTGTTTCAAGAAAAACACCACATTTCAAAAACAGTTGTCATTGGGACGGAAAGTGAGGTGAAATGTTCTGAACAGGGGCACAGACAGCAAAACAAATGTTACAGGGGTGATAACCCTTACCTATGTTTCCCAAAAAGTTTAAAAATAGATTTTTGGGCTGGAGCTACACTTCAACAATGTACCTGTTCAAAATTACAAACAGATTCTACATAAGAACAAACCTACAGTCCCTGTCTTGTATGCACCGCCTGTATACGGCTGTTCAGAGTATATAGGGCCTTTTTTATTTTATGTGCGGGGTTCCCCTTAATATCCATACAAGACCCAAAGGGGCTGGTAATGGGCTGGGGTAGGGGGGGGGGTCATGGGGTAGCTATGCCATTTTTCTTAAAGAATTTCATCCATATTACCGGGACCAGACATTACATTAAAGCCGCAAGCAGTTTTAAATGGCTTTTTTTTCATTTATAAGTGTCATTTTGTGCAGGGACAGTTCTAAACACGGGAAACACGTGGCACTTCACAGGCATACTTTAGACACCCCCCAGGTACGATATTTAAAGGAATATTTGACTTTTTTTTTTTCACTTTATGCATCATTAAAATGACTGCTCCCGAAAAACGACCGTTTTTAAAACTTCTTTTTGCATTGATACATGTCCCCTGGTGCAGAACCCGGGTTCCCAAACCCTATTTATGACAATAACATGCATAATAGTTGTTATAATTAGCACTTTAGAATTCGAACGTTCGCATCCATTGTATTTAATAGGGTTCTAATGTTCGTTCGAACTTTCGGTCCGTTCGCGGGTTCTGGTGCGAACCGAACCCGGGGGTGTTCGGCTCATCACTAGTGAGGACATTGCGGGTGCTCCAGGATTTCAATCCATGGCAACGTTTTATGTTACCAATGGTTTGTTTGGTGACTGTGGTCCCAACTGCCTTAAAGGAGTAGTAAAGTTACATGTTTTTTCACCTTAATGCATCCTATGCATTAAGGTGAAAAAACATTCGACAATACCGCCCCCCCCCCGAGCCCCCGTTTTTCTTACCTGGCCCCTCGAAAGTCCCATGCTCGTCCCCGTCATCCTCTTCGTTTTTCTGCCTGGCCGCCGATTGGCTACACTGGATAGATTGAAAGCAGCGCAGCCATTGGCTGGCGCTGCTGTCAATCACATCCAATGACGCGGCACGCCGGGGGGCGGGGCCGAGTGATACAGTCGGCGGCTATGGCCGCTGCTGTATCACGGGAGCGCGCCCGCAATCACTCCACACCATGCGAGCTCACTCGCATTAAGGTGTGGAGTCCTTGCGGGGAGGAGCCAAGACAGCCGCCGAGGGACCCCAGAAGACCAGGATCGGGGCCACTGTGTGCAAAACGAGCTGCACAGTGGAGGTAAGTATAACATGTTTGTTATTTTAAAGCAAAAAAAAAAAAAGGTATAGTGCTCCTTTAAGCTTGTTCACAAGCTCCTCCCATGTAGTTCTGGACTGGTCCCTCACTTTTCTCATGATCATCCTTACCCCATGAGGCAAAATCTTGCATGGAGCTCCAGGCCGAGGGCAATATATGGTTATTTTGTATTTCTTTCATTAGCGAATAATCACTCCAACAGTTGTCTCCTTCTCACCAAGCTTCTTGCTGATGGTCTTGTAGCCCAATTCAGCCTTGTGCAGGTCTACAATCTTGTCCATGAAGTCCTTTGACAGCTCTCTGGTCTTGCCCATGATGGTGGGTTTGAATGGAAAAAAATTGATTTTGTGGACAGGTGTCTTTTATACACAGAATGAGTTGTCGTTTGAAACACCTTCTTGAATTGACAGGACTAATCTGTGTACCACACGAGTACATACTGTAGCCAGTCTGTGGGAGCCAGAATTATTGTTGATTGGTAGGGGATCAAATACTTATTTGAGGCCAGATTCACACTAGCTGCGGCCATGGCTCACAGCAGGGGGTCCGGTGCATCCCTGTTCTCTGTTTTAGGTGCAAATTTGGTCCGAATTTTTGCCTGAATTCGGACCTGAAACAGAGCCAAAGACGCACAAGACCTTTTTCCAGTGCGGACCATGGCCGCCCCCTGTAGCTCTGTGAACCGGCTCCATTATGAGCTGATCACAGTATCCTGTCATGCAAATTGGATGCAGGGAAACACGCATCCAATTCGCATAAGTGTGAACCCAGACTTACTCACTGAACTGCAACTCAATTTATAACATTTGTATTGTGTTTTTTCTGAATTTTTGGTTGATATTCTGTCTCTATCGTTTAAGATACACCTATGATTACAATTATAGACTCTTTATTTCTTTGTAAGGGGGCAAACTTACAAAATCTGCAGGGGATTAAATAATTTTCCCCGCTGTATGCAATTTTCTCCAATGTGTTTTCTATTAAATTCAAAGCAAATGCATCAAAACACACCTCATTGCTCGTTAATGTCATGTTTTCAATGTACATTGGAATGCACTCTGTACTGAATATCAACATGCATCATAACGCATATTGCTGCATGTTACTGAGTGTCGTAATGAATTTAACTGCAATATGATTGTAACAATGGGCATTGTTACGGAGATGCAGAACTCCATTTGTCCACAAGATGGCAGTGTCCACTAGTTTGTCTAACTATAATTGGAATACAAGTGCCAAGGGCAGTCTGGGAGTTGTAGTCTCCAAGGAGGATCTTGTACACAGTTGAAATAGGCCACAACTACTAGGCCCACAAGCACCAGGAAGGTGAAGGGACAATATATAAACAAAAGACCAGGAAGGAGACAGGCGGTTAGGGAGAGACGCGCCAACTGGGAAGCTGTGTGTTAGCTGTGCTGTGCTGTACCAGGCCAGGCTGCACTGCATCCCACTGGGCTGTACCAGAGCCAAGGGGCGGACTGCTGAGCCTTTGAGGTAATCCAAGGTGGAGCGCCCATCATCCAGAATCACTGTTTGAGCTGCTTTCATCTTGACTGCCATCGCTGTTTAAAGGTGCTCCCCTACCAAACAGACAACTCGCTGTCACACGTTGGACTGCTGCAGAGTGATCTAGTGAAAAAGTCCCTGACCCACACAACAACCATATCCATCAGTTAACCGTTGTCTTCAACATAAGCCTGAGGATGGGCCATTATCCTTCATTGACACTTCTCCCATTAGAGGCTATACACACTTGCTGTCACTTTCATTTCAAATGCACTCCTTGAGGGATGCCATGTTTGTAATAGCTCCAGCAGCAGGGAATGCAGGGTGCCAGGTAAGTAAATGCTCCATGGCCGGATCTAGGGTGGTGCTGGGGTGGCCTGCGTCCCCCAAGTATTCAATTGCAGCGGCAGTCCCTCCAGCGGCTCTCAGCGGGTAGGTGTGGCTGCCGGCCCCGTTTACTATAATGTGTAAACCAATAATTACCGCTCTTGTGTACAAATTATGTATCAAAAAAGCTGCAAACACATCAGTGAGATATTTGTCACCAAAAGACATATGTGAACATCAAGTGTTGTGCTAAAAAAAAAACAAAAAAAAAACGTGTAGTCAATATATTAATCTAATAAAGTCCACTGTGAAAAACACTCCATAAATTAAAGTGAACAAAGTATGGTTCCAATAGTCAAAAGATCGAGGATAGAAGAATGCTGTCTTTTTCCCTTCACCAAAGAAGCTAATTCGCAACACCCTAATAAGGGATCATCTTACCAGAATTCGTGGACCCCCTATGTACAGGCGGGTCTAACGGGCTTTTGGGGACACGCTCCCTCTAGCTGTACTTAAACCAGACAGCACAATCTGCGGAATGGTATCTCAGAGTATGAATCCGGGAAAATACCTCCAAGTCCCCATGAGTGGTCCATATGAACAAAGAGCGCTGGTTAAGGCAGCAACATTTCCTAGTGTATAACATACAGCAAAATGTTTTATTCCGGCACCAGGAACCCAAAACAGTGCACTCCCTAGAATTTAAAATGCAATTACCAATGTAAAGAATACTGCAAGCCACACTCTGAGTGTTAAATGGCCATGAAGAAGAAGAGCGCGGGCTAACAAGTTTTGGCACACATGTGAAGTTGTTTGCAGCATTCTTCTATCCTCGATCTTTTGACTATTGGAACCGTACTTTGTTCACTTTCATTAATGGACTGTTTTTCACGGTGGACTTTATTGGATTAATATATTGATTTACACAGTTTTTTGTTTTTCATTAGAATGACAGTTCATTGACAGCTGCACCTGTTCGCAGCTCGCTACACAGCCAGCGATTACCTGCAGTAATCGCTGGCTGTATAGAGAGCCACCTATAGGTGTGGCCGGTGACAACCTGTCGTTATAGTGAACAGGCCCATCGGCTGCACCTACACGTTGAGAACCACAGGAAGAACTGCTCATCAGCTATGCTTCTTGTTAGTGTTTTTTATGTGCGACCCAAGACTTTGTTCTTCCAGTGTGCCCAGGGTGGTCAAAAAAGGTTAGACACCTCTGTCTTAGTGCTATCTCCTTCCAATCCTCCCTACGCACTGCCCTTCCCTTTTTTTTGAACGTGTTTACCTTCACCTAGCCACATTAAAGGGTCATGCCCACCTACTAAGTCTAACCCCTTATTTGACTGCTTTTGAACTTCATCCCTTGAAACATCTCACTGCTTTTGTGTGCCAATGCTAAAGGGCCCCAACTGTGTAAGTAGAATCTTACTTTAAACAACTGTTCAGAATTTGTTACATACTTGAGGGCAGAACTGGGTTGCTGTTAGTATATTAAACTCACAGACCTAAGCCTAGCCCTTTTGTCTGATAGCCCTTAAGTTAACTAGCCACTTGCCGACTGCAATATGTGTATATATACGTTGCGGATTGCAAGTGGTTTACCAGGGTAATGGCTGGCCCCCGATTATTTCTTTTTTTCAGCTGGCGATTCTCCTTCTCATTAAAGCAGTCCAAGCGGCTAATTAGCTGCTGGACCACTCTCAGAAGTAGCAGTAGGGGGTCACCCCTCCCACTGCTCACCGGTGTTTCTCTGGCTTACCGTTAAGCCCTGGAATGGATCCTGACAGTTCTCGCAACTGGCCATAGAGGTGAACAAAGGCCAGATTGTCTCTGATAACCTCTATGATCTAGGAGGACCAGAGCAACGCCATGACATTACTTCCAGTCTAGGATGGAAGTAAACACATTTTTGTAAAGCAAAAGATCAATTATTATTTTTTTTTATCTTTTTCTTTCAAAGGTATAGGAGAGATTTGGGGTCTTATAGACCCCAGATCTCTCCATAAAGAGGACCTGGCTGTCACTCCATATTTCTATTACAAGTGATGTTTACATTCCCTGTAATAGGAATAAAAGTGATACAAAAATAAATAAAGGGACAGTGTAAAAATAAAATAAATAAGAAAAAAAAAAGTAAGTTTTTTTGCTTACCTCCCTCCGTGCTCTAGTGAATGCCTACACGTACGCATATGTAAACGGTGTTCGCACCACACATGTGAGTTATCACCGCAAACGCTAGAGTGAGAACAATAGTTTTAGCGCTAGATCTTCTTTGTAAGGTAACCTGTAAACATTTTTAAAGCATTGCCTATGAAGATTTTTACTTTTAATCATTTTATATTATCAATATTTTGAGAAGATAAACAATAAGATCAAAACAGCCAGACCCCTGGCGCACGTTTGCAAAAATAGGAAGTGGTAAACACAGCCATACAGAAAGCATTGCCATATAGCTTAATAAAAGAGTACTGTATTATCATAAATCTCAAAAGAGTAACAGGAACTCCAGCCATATAAATGCTCGGGAGGGAATCCCGTATACCAGATGTCCCAAGAGTAACCAGAAAATAAAGAAAGAATGGAAAATGGGGAAAGAAGGAAAAGGGAAACCCAGAAGAAAGGCGAAGGGAGTGGTGGTCCCCAGGGACAGGTTTGGTGCAAACTCGTCTCCTAGAGTTTCACATGTACATAGTCCACCCAGGGACCCCAGATGGTCTCAAACCGTTTAGCAGTATCGTTAATAACACTAACAATTTGCTCATTAAGCATAATCCAGGACACCTTTCCTCTGAACAATGACATGTTCACAGAAGCTTTCTTCCATGAACGGGCAATGGAAAGCTTAGCCACCAAGATCAGTCGCTGTTTAGAGCGAGGCAGGTGCTCAATAGTAGTGATGAGCCGAACACCCCCGGGTTCGGTTCGCACCAGAACCCGCGAACGGACCGAAAGTTCGAACGAACATTAGAACCCTATTAAATACAATGGATGCGAACGTTCGAATTCTAAAGTGCTAATTATAAAAACTATTATGCATGTTATTGTCCTAAAAAGGGTTTGGGAACCCGGGTTCTGCACCAGGGGACATGTATCAATGCAAAAATAAGTTTTAAAAACGGTCGTTTTCCGGGAGCAGTCATTTTAATGATGCATAAAGTGAAAAAAAAAAGTCAAATATTCCTTTAAATATCGTACCTGGGGGGTGTCTAAAGTATGCCTGTGAAGTGCCACGTGTTTCCCGTGTTTAGAACTGTCCCTGCACAAAATGACACTTCTAAAGGAAAAAAAAGCCATTTAAAACTGCTTGCGGCTTTAATGTAATGTCTGGTCCCGGTAATATGGATGAAAATCTTTAAGAAAAATGGCATAGCTACCCCATGACCCCCCCCCTACCCCAGCCCATTACCAGCCCCTTTGGGTCTTGTATGGATATTAAGGGGAACCCCGCACATAAAATAAAAAAGGCCCTATATACTCTGAACAGCCGTATACAGGCGGTGCATACAAGACAGGGACTGTAGGTTTGTTCTTATGTAGAATCTGTTTGTAATTTTGAACAGGTACATTGTTGAAGTGTAGCTCCAGACCAAAAATCTATTTTTAAACTTTTTGGAAAACATAGGTAAGGGTTATCACCCCTGTAACATTTGTTTTGCTGTCTGTGCCCCTGTTCAGAACATTTCACCTCACTTTCCGTCCTAATGACAACTGTTTTTGAAATGTGGTGTTTTTCTTGAAACAAGGATTGCTGATAAAGCATCAGTACAGAGGAGACACCTTTCTCCCATATTTATTCTTACAGGAGAGAATTTTCCTTCCTAGTGGTAGATTTCCTCTCACTTCCTGTTGTCTTCTTGCGTTTGCAAGTAGGAGTCGTTTGTAAGTTGGATGTTTGAAAGTAGGGACCTGCCGTATATACTCTGCAGAAATAGGCCCCTTAGTTGTTGGTGTTGGCACAACACTGTAAGCACTCACAGTTACTCTTGGTTGGTGCTGGAACGCCCTGCTGTCAACTATTATATCAGGAATTTTAATTACATATAATTGTTGAACAGTGGTAGTAAAAATTGGGCCTTTGATGGTGGTGCTGGTGCCACAACACTGTAAGCCCTGACAGTTACTCTTGGTGGGTGCAGCAATGGGCCCTGCTGTGAATTATTAGATCAAGAATTGTAATTACATGCCCCTGTTGAACAGGGGCTGAAAAATTGGGCCTTAGGCACTGGTGGCACAACACTGCAACCCTTCACAGATACTGTACTTGGAGCACAGCAATGAGCCCTGTTGCAAAGTATTGCTTCAAAAATTGTAATGACACGCCCCTGTTAAACAGGGGCTGAAAAATTGGGCCTTAGGCACTGGTGGCACAACACTGCAACTCCTCACAGATACTGTACTTGGAGCACAGCAATGAGCCCTGTTGCAAAGTATTGCTTCAAAAATTTTAATTACACGCCCCTGTTAAACAGGGGCTGAAAAATTGGGCGTTAGGCACTGGTGGCGGCACCCATAAACAAAAATGATCTTCCAAGCTATCATCATCAATCGTATCATTGAGGACTCGGAGGAGGAGGATAGCCAGTCAACATAACAGCACAGGCACTCAGCATCAGCATCAGTCTTGAAGGGATGTGACATTTTAAAATCAATTAGTCTGTTATATCAGCATCAGGTGTGTGGTAGCTGGTGGTGATCCAAGACTGGTTCATCTTGATGAAAGTCAGTCGATCAACCGAGTCGGTGGACAGGCGCACCCTGTGATCCGTGACAAATCCTCCAGCAGCACTGAATGTGCGTTCCGAAAGAACGCTGGATGCAGGACAGGCCAGTAGCTCAATTGCATACTGTGCAAGCTCTGGCCAGTGATCCATCCTCAAGACCCAGTAAGCCAGAGGATTTTCGGTGGGGAAGGTGTCCAAGTCTGACCTTGCCCCTAGATATTCCTGCACCATGTTTATCAGACGCTGGCGATGGTTGCTGGAACCGATCATACTTTGGGGCTGCGGACTAAAGAATTGTCTGAACGCATCGGTCAGACGGCCACCTTCCCCACCGCTCCTTCTTTGACTGGCCGAAGCCTCAGCAACTCGTTGTCCAGGACCAGGAGTTTGCAACCTCCCAGTCTCTGGGAACGCGTTGCACAGACCTTTCTGCAAGGCCTCCCGGAGTTGTCTCATCCTCTGCTCCCTCTGCGACGGTAACATAAGGTCCGCAACCTTACCCTTGTACCGTGGATCAAGGAGAGTGGCCAGCCAGTAATGGTCCCTCTCCTTGATCCGAAGAATACGAGGATCCTTCCGCAGACTTTGCAGGATCAGGGAGGCCATGCAGCGTAGGTTTGCTGAGGCATTCGCTCCGGAGTCCTCTGGGTCACTAAGGACGACATGATCCGCAGCCACCTCCTCCCAGCCACGTACAAGTCCACTGGTTTCTTGGGACTGTAAATCATCCCTAAAAGACTGCTGCTGATGATGCTGAGTGCCAGCCTCCACCTCCATGCTGACACAATCCTCCTCCTCCTCCTCCTCCTCCTCCTCCTCCTCTTCCTGTGCGATGGGTGGGACAGAAGGAACACTGTCTGGGTAAAGGGGGCCTTGAGAGGCAAGGAAGTCCTCCTCTTCCTGCCTCTGTTCTGCCTCAAGTGCCCTGTCCATTATTCCACGCAGCGTGTGCTCCAACAGGTGGACAAGAGGTACAGTGTCACTGATGCATGCACTGTCACTGCTCACCATCCTCGTGGCCTCCTCAAATGGTGCCAGGACAGTGCATGCATCCCTGATCATGCCCCACTGGCGTGGAGAAAAAAAACCAAGCTCCCCTGACCCTGTCCTGGTGCCGTAGTCGCACAGGTACTCATTGATGGCCCTCTGCTGCGTGTGCAGCCGCTGCAGCATGGCCAACGTTGAGTTCCACCTGGTGGGCATGTCACATATAAGGCGGTTCTTGGGCAGGTTCAACTCCTTTTGCAGCTCAGCCAGGCGAGCACTGGCATTATAAGATCTGCGGAAATGCACACAGACTTTCCTGGCCTGCCTCAGGACATCCTGTAAGCCCGGGTACCTGCCCAAGAAGCGCTGCACCACCAGGTTAAGGACGTGAGCCACACAGGGCACATGGGTCAGTTGTCCCTGTCGGAGGGCGGAGAGGAGGTTGGTGC
Source organism: Rana muscosa (assembly GCA_029206835.1). Lineage (NCBI taxonomy): Eukaryota > Metazoa > Chordata > Amphibia > Anura > Ranidae > Rana > Rana muscosa. The sequence goes on along the minus strand of CM055116.1, from coordinate 103,167,438 downwards.
CATTGTCGCAAACCACCATTCCTGGCTTAAGCTGGCGTGGCGTCAACCACCTCTCGGCCTGGCCCTGCAGAGCAGACAGGACCTCTGCCCCAGTGTGGCTTCTGTCCCCCAAACACACCAGCGCAAGCACGGCATGGCATCTTTTTGCCTGCGTACTTGCGTAGCCCCGTGAACGGCTACGGAGCACCGCTGGTTCATAGGACAAACCACAGGAAGAGGCCATGGAGGAAGAAGAAGAGGAGGGGGTGGAGGAGAGAGGTGTGTCACAACCAGTAGTAGCATTTTGGAGGCGTGGCGGTGGGACAACCTCCAACACTACTGCACCTTGTCCTGAATCCTTCCCAGCTGCCAAAAGAGTGACCCAATGGGCCGTGAAAGAAAGGTAACGTCCCTGTCCATGCCTGCTGGACCATGAGTCAGCGGTAATATGCACCTTACCGCTGACCGCCCTGTCCAGCGAGGCCAAGACATTGCCTTCCACATGCCGGTAGAGAGCCGGAATAGCCTTCCGTGAGAAAAAGTGGCGTTTGGGAACCTGCCACTGAGGAACCGCACATTGCACAAACTCACGGAAGGGGGCCGAGTCTACCAACTGAAAAGGCAGCAGTTGAAGCGCTAGCAATTTAGCCAAGCTAGCATTCAACCGCTGGGCATGTGGATGGCTGGGAGTGAACTTCTTTCGACGGTCCAGCAGCTGGGGCAGGGAAATTTGCCTGCTAGAATCGGACGTCGGTGTACTGCTAGCAGAGTGGGCGCAAGTACTTGGCTGTGACACACCTAATTCTACACCTTCATTCCTCTCAGTGCATGTTTCAGAGAGGACTGAAGTTATAGTGGGGTTGGAGATCCCAGCTGATGCGGTGCAAGGAGAGGTCCGCTTGGTTCTTTGGTGTGGGTCTTTGAGGTAGGCTTGCCAACGAGCTGCATGGCAGGTCAACATATGTCTGGTCAGGCATGTGGTACCCAAGCGGCTGATGTTTTGGCCACGCGATATACGCTTGAGACATATGTTGCAAACAGCAGCTGTGCGATCTGATGCACTAGCCTCAAAAAAGGCCCACACCAAAGAACTTTTTGAATGACGGGCAGAGGCAGCGCCCTGCACAGGCGGAGCTCTGCGGTGTGATTCCGTCGGTGTACTGCCCTTACGCTGGCCACCAAAGGGCATCCTGCCTCGTTGGAGATGTGCCTCCTCCTCATCCTCCTCCTCCTCCTCTCTCCTATTAGGCACCCACGTGGAGTCATTGACCTCATCATCCCCTCCCTCCTCATCACTGGAGCCAATCTGGCAGTATGCTGCAGCTGCTGGAACATGACTGCCAGATTGGTGTCCTTCTTGAGCATCCCCTCTGTCTGCTCTCACGCTACTGCCTTCCTCTAGCTGGGTTTCATCATCAGACCCTTCGAAACGCTGGGCATCCTCCTGGAGCATGTACCCAACACTGTGCTGAAACAGTTCGGGGGACTCCTCAGGAGGAGGACATGGTGGGTCTAGGGAAGGAGTGACTGATGATTTGTCTGACATTGATACCAGGGAAGACGACGCTTTGGCAGCTGCTTTTCCAGTACCCTGAGCCTGGGTGAGAGAGGATGAGGAGGAGGAGGAGGGCTTGGTCATCCACTCTACCAAGTCTTCGGCATGATGTGGCTCAACATGTCCAGCTGCCGAAAAGAAGGACAAGCGTGTCCCATGGCCATGTGCTGATGACAATGCACCGCGTCCACGACCAGCACTGTTGCCCCCAGACACAGAGCCTGCTTGCCCTCTTTTATTGCCTCCTGACTGTCTGCCTCTCCTTGTTTGCCTTCCAGACATTCTAATAGATGGCCTGCAGGGAGATGGGAAAAAAGCAATAAGGGCTACCTTCAGGTGTCCTTCTCTGTCCCTTGAAACAAGGACTTTCACAGTGAAAGAAACTGACACTGTCCCTACCTAGAGTTTTCTGTCCCTAGAATAAATGTTTTTTTTAATCACAATATAGCACAAGGACAATTCACTCAATGTCTCTCCAGGTCCCTGGAAACAAGGACTTGCAGAGTGAAAGAAACTGACACTGTCCCTACCTAGAGTTTTCTGTCCCTAGAAAAAATGTTTTTTTTAAGCACAATATAGCACAAGGACAATTAACTCACTGTCCTTACAGGTCCCTGGAAACAAGGACTTGCAGAGTGAAAGAAAAAAAACACTCTCCCTACCTAGAGTTTTCTGTCCCTAGAAAAAATGTTTTTTTTAAGCACAATATAGCACAAGTAAAATTAACTCACTGTCCTTACAGGTCCCTGGAAACAAGGACTTGCAGAGTGAAAGAAAAAAAACACTCTCCCTACCTACAGTTTTCTGTCCCTAGAAAAAATGTTTTTTTTAATCACAATATAGCACAAGGAAAATTAACTCACTGTCCTTACAGGTCCCTGGAAACAAGGACTTGCAGAGTGAAAGAAACTGACACTGTCCCTACCTAGAGTTTTCTGTCCCTAGAATAAATGTTTTTTTTAATCACAATATAGCACAAGGAAAATTAACTCACTGTCCTTACAGGTCCCTGGAAACAAGGACTTGCAGAGTGAAAGAAACTGACACTGTCCCTACCTAGAGTTTTCTGTCCCTAGAATAAATGTTTTTTTTAAGCACAATATAGCACAAGGACAATTAACTCACTGTCCTTACAGGTCCCTGGAAACAAGGACTTGCAGAGTGAAAGAAAAAAAACACTCTCCCTACCTACAGTTTTCTGTCCCTAGAAAAAATGTTTTTTTTAATCACAATATAGCACAAGGAAAATTAACTCACTGTCCTTACAGGTCCCTGGAAACAAGGACTTGCAGAGTGAAAGAAACTGACACTGTCCCTACCTAGAGTTTTCTGTCCCTAGAATAAATGTTTTTTTTAATCACAATATAGCACAAGGACAATTAACTCACTGTCCTTACAGGTCCCTGGAAACAAGGACTTGCAGAGTGAAAGAAACTGACACTGTCCCTACCTAGAGTTTTCTGTCCCTAGAATAAATGTTTTTTTTAAGCACAATATAGCACAAGGACAATTAACTCACTGTCCTTACAGGTCCCTGGAAACAAGGACTTGCAGAGTGAAAGAAACTGACACTGTCCCTACCTAGAGTTTTCTGTCCCTAGAATAAATGTTTTTTTTAAGCACAATATAGCACAAGGACAATTAACTCACTGTCCTTACAGGTCCCTGGAAACAAGGACTTGCAGAGTGAAAGAAAAAAAACACTCTCCCTACCTACAGTTTTCTGTCCCTAGAAAAAATGTTTTTTTTAAGCACAATATAGCACAAGTAAAATTAACTCACTGTCCTTACAGGTCCCTGGAAACAAGGACTTGCAGAGTGAAAGAAAAAAAACACTCTCCCTACCTACAGTTTTCTGTCCCTAGAAAAAATGTTTTTTTTAATCACAATATAGCACAAGGAAAATTAACTCACTGTCCTTACAGGTCCCTGGAAACAAGGACTTGCAGAGTGAAAGAAACTGACACTGTCCCTACCTAGAGTTTTCTGTCCCTAGAATAAATGTTTTTTTTAAGCACAATATAGCACAAGGACAATTAACTCACTGTCCTTACAGGTCCCTGGAAACAAGGACTTGCAGAGTGAAAGAAAAAAAACACTCTCCCTACCTACAGTTTTCTGTCCCTAGAAAAAATGTTTTTTTTAAGCACAATATAGCACAAGTAAAATTAACTCACTGTCCTTACAGGTCCCTGGAAACAAGGACTTGCAGAGTGAAAGAAAAAAAACACTCTCCCTACCTACAGTTTTCTGTCCCTAGAAAAAATGTTTTTTTTAATCACAATATAGCACAAGGAAAATTAACTCACTGTCCTTACAGGTCCCTGGAAACAAGGACTTGCAGAGTGAAAGAAACTGACACTGTCCCTACCTAGAGTTTTCTGTCCCTAGAATAAATGTTTTTTTTAATCACAATATAGCACAAGGACAATTAACTCACTGTCCTTACAGGTCCCTGGAAACAAGGACTTGCAGAGTGAAAGAAACTGACACTGTCCCTACCTAGAGTTTTCTGTCCCTAGAATAAATGTTTTTTTTAAGCACAATATAGCACAAGGACAATTAACTCACTGTCCTTACAGGTCCCTGGAAACAAGGACTTGCAGAGTGAAAGAAAAAAAACACTCTCCCTACCTACAGTTTTCTGTCCCTAGAAAAAATGTTTTTTTTAATCACAATATAGCACAAGGAAAATTAACTCACTGTCCTTACAGGTCCCTGGAAACAAGGACTTGCAGAGTGAAAGAAACTGACACTGTCCCTACCTAGAGTTTTCTGTCCCTAGAATAAATGTTTTTTTTAATCACAATATAGCACAAGGACAATTAACTCACTGTCCTTACAGGTCCCTGGAAACAAGGACTTGCAGAGTGAAAGAAACTGACACTGTCCCTACCTAGAGTTTTCTGTCCCTAGAATAAATGTTTTTTTTAAGCACAATATAGCACAAGGACAATTAACTCACTGTCCTTACAGGTCCCTGGAAACAAGGACTTGCAGAGTGAAAGAAACTGACACTGTCCCTACCTAGAGTTTTCTGTCCCTAGAATAAATGTTTTTTTTAAGCACAATATAGCACAAGGACAATTAACTCACTGTCCTTACAGGTCCCTGGAAACAAGGACTTGCAGAGTGAAAGAAAAAAAACACTCTCCCTACCTACAGTTTTCTGTCCCTAGAAAAAATGTTTTTTTTAAGCACAATATAGCACAAGTAAAATTAACTCACTGTCCTTACAGGTCCCTGGAAACAAGGACTTGCAGAGTGAAAGAAAAAAAACACTCTCCCTACCTACAGTTTTCTGTCCCTAGAAAAAATGTTTTTTTTAATCACAATATAGCACAAGGAAAATTAACTCACTGTCCTTACAGGTCCCTGGAAACAAGGACTTGCAGAGTGAAAGAAACTGACACTGTCCCTACCTAGAGTTTTCTGTCCCTAGAATAAATGTTTTTTTTAATCACAATATAGCACAAGGACAATTAACTCACTGTCCTTACAGGTCCCTGGAAACAAGGACTTGCAGAGTGAAAGAAACTGACACTGTCCCTACCTAGAGTTTTCTGTCCCTAGAATAAATGTTTTTTTTAAGCACAATATAGCACAAGGACAATTAACTCACTGTCCTTACAGGTCCCTGGAAACAAGGACTTGCAGAGTGAAAGAAACTGACACTGTCCCTACCTAGAGTTTTCTGTCCCTAGAATAAATGTTTTTTTTAATCACAATATAGCACAAGGAAAATTAACTCACTGTCCTTACAGGTCCCTGGAAACAAGGACTTGCAGAGTGAAAGAAACTGACACTGTCCCTACCTAGAGTTTTCTGTCCCTAGAATAAATGTTTTTTTTAAGCACAATATAGCACAAGGACAATTAACTCACTGTCCTTACAGGTCCCTGGAAACAAGGACTTGCAGAGTGAAAGAAAAAAAACACTCTCCCTACCTACAGTTTTCTGTCCCTAGAAAAAATGTTTTTTTTAATCACAATATAGCACAAGGAAAATTAACTCACTGTCCTTACAGGTCCCTAGAAACAAGGACTTGCAGAGTGAAAGAAACTGACACTGTCCCTACCTAGAGTTTTCTGTCCCTAGAATAAATGTTTTTTTTAATCACAATATAGCACAAGGACAATTAACTCACTGTCCTTACAGGTCCCTGGAAACAAGGACTTGCAGAGTGAAAGAAACTGACACTGTCCCTACCTAGAGTTTTCTGTCCCTAGAATAAATGTTTTTTTTAAGCACAATATAGCACAAGGACAATTAACTCACTGTCCTTACAGGTCCCTGGAAACAAGGACTTGCAGAGTGAAAGAAACTGACACTGTCCCTACCTAGAGTTTTCTGTCCCTAGAATAAATGTTTTTTTTAAGCACAATATAGCACAAGGACAATTAACTCACTGTCCTTACAGGTCCCTGGAAACAAGGACTTGCAGAGTGAAAGAAAAAAAACACTCTCCCTACCTACAGTTTTCTGTCCCTAGAAAAAATGTTTTTTTTAAGCACAATATAGCACAAGTAAAATTAACTCACTGTCCTTACAGGTCCCTGGAAACAAGGACTTGCAGAGTGAAAGAAAAAAAACACTCTCCCTACCTACAGTTTTCTGTCCCTAGAAAAAATGTTTTTTTTAATCACAATATAGCACAAGGAAAATTAACTCACTGTCCTTACAGGTCCCTGGAAACAAGGACTTGCAGAGTGAAAGAAACTGACACTGTCCCTACCTAGAGTTTTCTGTCCCTAGAATAAATGTTTTTTTTAAGCACAATATAGCACAAGGACAATTAACTCGCTGTCCTTACAGGTCCCTGGAAACAAGGACTTGCAGAGTGAAAGAAAAAAAACACTCTCCCTACCTACAGTTTTCTGTCCCTAGAAAAAATGTTTTTTTTAAGCACAATATAGCACAAGTAAAATTAACTCACTGTCCTTACAGGTCCCTGGAAACAAGGACTTGCAGAGTGAAAGAAAAAAAACACTCTCCCTACCTACAGTTTTCTGTCCCTAGAAAAAATGTTTTTTTTAATCACAATATAGCACAAGGAAAATTAACTCACTGTCCTTACAGGTCCCTGGAAACAAGGACTTGCAGAGTGAAAGAAACTGACACTGTCCCTACCTAGAGTTTTCTGTCCCTAGAATAAATGTTTTTTTTAATCACAATATAGCACAAGGACAATTAACTCACTGTCCTTACAGGTCCCTGGAAACAAGGACTTGCAGAGTGAAAGAAACTGACACTGTCCCTACCTAGAGTTTTCTGTCCCTAGAATAAATGTTTTTTTTAAGCACAATATAGCACAAGGACAATTAACTCACTGTCCTTACAGGTCCCTGGAAACAAGGACTTGCAGAGTGAAAGAAAAAAAACACTCTCCCTACCTACAGTTTTCTGTCCCTAGAAAAAATGTTTTTTTTAATCACAATATAGCACAAGGAAAATTAACTCACTGTCCTTACAGGTCCCTGGAAACAAGGACTTGCAGAGTGAAAGAAACTGACACTGTCCCTACCTAGAGTTTTCTGTCCCTAGAATAAATGTTTTTTTTAATCACAATATAGCACAAGGACAATTAACTCACTGTCCTTACAGGTCCCTGGAAACAAGGACTTGCAGAGTGAAAGAAACTGACACTGTCCCTACCTAGAGTTTTCTGTCCCTAGAATAAATGTTTTTTTTAAGCACAATATAGCACAAGGACAATTAACTCACTGTCCTTACAGGTCCCTGGAAACAAGGACTTGCAGAGTGAAAGAAACTGACACTGTCCCTACCTAGAGTTTTCTGTCCCTAGAATAAATGTTTTTTTTAAGCACAATATAGCACAAGGACAATTAACTCACTGTCCTTACAGGTCCCTGGAAACAAGGACTTGCAGAGTGAAAGAAAAAAAACACTCTCCCTACCTACAGTTTTCTGTCCCTAGAAAAAATGTTTTTTTTAAGCACAATATAGCACAAGTAAAATTAACTCACTGTCCTTACAGGTCCCTGGAAACAAGGACTTGCAGAGTGAAAGAAAAAAAACACTCTCCCTACCTACAGTTTTCTGTCCCTAGAAAAAATGTTTTTTTTAATCACAATATAGCACAAGGAAAATTAACTCACTGTCCTTACAGGTCCCTGGAAACAAGGACTTGCAGAGTGAAAGAAACTGACACTGTCCCTACCTAGAGTTTTCTGTCCCTAGAATAAATGTTTTTTTTAATCACAATATAGCACAAGGACAATTAACTCACTGTCCTTACAGGTCCCTGGAAACAAGGACTTGCAGAGTGAAAGAAACTGACACTGTCCCTACCTAGAGTTTTCTGTCCCTAGAATAAATGTTTTTTTTAAGCACAATATAGCACAAGGACAATTAACTCACTGTCCTTACAGGTCCCTGGAAACAAGGACTTGCAGAGTGAAAGAAAAAAAACACTCTCCCTACCTACAGTTTTCTGTCCCTAGAAAAAATGTTTTTTTTAATCACAATATAGCACAAGGAAAATTAACTCACTGTCCTTACAGGTCCCTGGAAACAAGGACTTGCAGAGTGAAAGAAACTGACACTGTCCCTACCTAGAGTTTTCTGTCCCTAGAATAAATGTTTTTTTTAATCACAATATAGCACAAGGACAATTAACTCACTGTCCTTACAGGTCCCTGGAAACAAGGACTTGCAGAGTGAAAGAAACTGACACTGTCCCTACCTAGAGTTTTCTGTCCCTAGAATAAATGTTTTTTTTAAGCACAATATAGCACAAGGACAATTAACTCACTGTCCTTACAGGTCCCTGGAAACAAGGACTTGCAGAGTGAAAGAAACTGACACTGTCCCTACCTAGAGTTTTCTGTCCCTAGAATAAATGTTTTTTTTAAGCACAATATAGCACAAGGACAATTAACTCACTGTCCTTACAGGTCCCTGGAAACAAGGACTTGCAGAGTGAAAGAAAAAAAACACTCTCCCTACCTACAGTTTTCTGTCCCTAGAAAAAATGTTTTTTTTAATCACAATATAGCACAAGGAAAATTAACTCACTGTCCTTACAGGTCCCTGGAAACAAGGACTTGCAGAGTGAAAGAAACTGACACTGTCCCTACCTAGAGTTTTCTGTCCCTAGAATAAATGTTTTTTTTAATCACAATATAGCACAAGGACAATTAACTCACTGTCCTTACAGGTCCCTGGAAACAAGGACTTGCAGAGTGAAAGAAACTGACACTGTCCCTACCTAGAGTTTTCTGTCCCTAGAATAAATGTTTTTTTTAAGCACAATATAGCACAAGGACAATTAACTCACTGTCATTACAGGTCCCTGGAAACAAGGACTTGCAGAGTGAAAGAAACTGACACTGTCCCTACCTAGAGTTTTCTGTCCCTAGAATAAATGTTTTTTTTAAGCACAATATAGCACAAGGACAATTAACTCACTGTCCTTACAGGTCCCTGGAAACAAGGACTTGCAGAGTGAAAGAAAAAAAACACTCTCCCTACCTACAGTTTTCTGTCCCTAGAAAAAATGTTTTTTTTAAGCACAATATAGCACAAGTAAAATTAACTCACTGTCCTTACAGGTCCCTGGAAACAAGGACTTGCAGAGTGAAAGAAAAAAAACACTCTCCCTACCTACAGTTTTCTGTCCCTAGAAAAAATGTTTTTTTTAATCACAATATAGCACAAGGAAAATTAACTCACTGTCCTTACAGGTCCCTGGAAACAAGGACTTGCAGAGTGAAAGAAACTGACACTGTCCCTACCTAGAGTTTTCTGTCCCTAGAATAAATGTTTTTTTTAAGCACAATATAGCACAAGGACAATTAACTCACTGTCCTTACAGGTCCCTGGAAACAAGGACTTGCAGAGTGAAAGAAACTGACACTGTCCCTACCTAGAGTTTTCTGTCCCTAGAATAAATGTTTTTTTTAAGCACAATATAGCACAAGGACAATTAACTCACTGTCCTTACAGGTCCCTGGAAACAAGGACTTGCAGAGTGAAAGAAAAAAAACACTCTCCCTACCTACAGTTTTCTGTCCCTAGAAAAAATGTTTTTTTTAATCACAATATAGCACAAGGAAAATTAACTCACTGTCCTTACAGGTCCCTGGAAACAAGGACTTGCAGAGTGAAAGAAACTGACACTGTCCCTACCTAGAGTTTTCTGTCCCTAGAATAAATGTTTTTTTTAATCACAATATAGCACAAGGACAATTAACTCACTGTCCTTACAGGTCCCTGGAAACAAGGACTTGCAGAGTGAAAGAAACTGACACTGTCCCTACCTAGAGTTTTCTGTCCCTAGAATAAATGTTTTTTTTAAGCACAATATAGCACAAGGACAATTAACTCACTGTCCTTACAGGTCCCTGGAAACAAGGACTTGCAGAGTGAAAGAAACTGACACTGTCCCTACCTAGAGTTTTCTGTCCCTAGAATAAATGTTTTTTTTAAGCACAATATAGCACAAGGACAATTAACTCACTGTCCTTACAGGTCCCTGGAAACAAGGACTTGCAGAGTGAAAGAAAAAAAAACACTCTCCCTACCTACAGTTTTCTGTCCCTAGAAAAAATGTTTTTTTTAATCACAATATAGCACAAGGAAAATTAACTCACTGTCCTTACAGGTCCCTGGAAACAAGGACTTGCAGAGTGAAAGAAACTGACACTGTCCCTACCTAGAGTTTTCTGTCCCTAGAATAAATGTTTTTTTTAATCACAATATAGCACAAGGACAATTAACTCACTGTCCTTACAGGTCCCTGGAAACAAGGACTTGCAGAGTGAAAGAAACTGACACTGTCCCTACCTAGAGTTTTCTGTCCCTAGAATAAATGTTTTTTTTAAGCACAATATAGCACAAGGACAATTAACTCACTGTCCTTACAGGTCCCTGGAAACAAGGACTTGCAGAGTGAAAGAAACTGACACTGTCCCTACCTAGAGTTTTCTGTCCCTAGAATAAATGTTTTTTTTAAGCACAATATAGCACAAGGACAATTAACTCACTGTCCTTACAGGTCCCTGGAAACAAGGACTTGCAGAGTGAAAGAAACTGACACTGTCCCTACCTAGAGTTTTCTGTCCCTAGAATAAATGTTTTTTTTAATCACAATATAGCACAAGGACAATTAACTCACTGTCCTTACAGGTCCCTGGAAACAAGGACTTGCAGAGTGAAAGAAACTGACACTGTCCCTACCTAGAGTTTTCTGTCCCTAGAATAAATGTTTTTTTTAAGCACACTATAGCAGAAGCACAAAACACACTGACACTCTCCCTACCTATCCTTCTCTTTCCCTAAACTAAAGGAATCCAGGTTAAGCAAGAAAGAAATAACAGTCACTGTCCCTGCCTATGCTACTCTATCCCTGCTCCGGAACACACTACACTAGGCCGCCGTGCTGGCGGCCTTTTATAGTGTGGGGCGTGTACTAAACACCCTCAGCAATAATTGGCCACAGGCATCCTGCCTGTGGCCAATCATTGCTCTCCTCGCTGCCGGCGCTGTGATTGGCCAAGCATGCGGGGTCACAGTGCATGCTTGGCCAATCACAGCGCCTGGATGACACTGCGATGGCGTAGTGCATTGTGGGCCGTTCGCGTCACTCGAATTTGGCGCGAACGGCCCAAATCGTTCGATCTTCGTCGAACGATCGAACAGCCAATGTTCGAGTCGAACGTATGTTCGACTCGAACACGAAGCTCATCCCTACTCAATAGGCTTTTTCAACAAAGCTATACATGGATGCTGAGGGACCGGAACCACTGAAGCTTTCCAATTTAGGGCAAAAAACATGTTCCAGAAACCCCATAACCTCGGACACTCCCACCAGATATGATACATACTTCCAAGTGTTTGGCATCCTCAGAAACACAGGGGCAATGTAGACGGATAAAGCCTCGACTACTGAAGCGGGACCTATGGAGATTTTTAAGTATCGTAGTTTGTCACCATTCCACGAGCGTGCGCAAATTTTAAAGCGTGACATGTTTGGTATCTATTTACTTTGGGTAACCCTATCTTGTATATTTTATTCTCTATGATCTCTGCTAAAAAATGATATATATATATATATGTAGCGATACCTTCAGCTAAGAGGGCCGCAGATTTAGTTTGGGCCCTGAAGACAGCTCCGCCAACCCCCGGCAATTTACTCGACCCCCTTCTGGCACAGTTAGTCTAGGGTAATATATATCTTATGCTCTATGGTTAAATTCAGACACCAATGCAATGATAGAAGAATAACGAGTTTAATTCTACTGGCAATAAAATCAACAGTTATAACAAATCACAGGAATATATCTGCAGAGCCCTGCAGCAATAGACACACTACAACTAGTAAGATATGGCGCACACGCGCCACGTGTAACAGTACTTCACTGTGCGCCCTATGGCGCAGCAACTAAATAATCTATCTAGATGGCCAGGCCTGACCATATAACTCAGTCTCTAGGGGGGGGGTAAAATTCTTTGCATGCAAGTCTTTAAACGGTGGTGCACATTTCAGGAACACAATTTGTAATCCAAAGGGTTAAAAGTACCAACACAGAACACTCCACTAGAGATCCGTTCGACTCAGTTCTGCTATGGATCTACAGTGGGGGGGGGGGGGGTTTGGGAAGAACTGAAATAGGAACTGGTGGGCCACGGCAGTCTATAGGCCTAACAATGGTATACAGTTTGTGGATTGAGCATGTGCTCGCTCACCCCTCCGGACGCGATCCCAGTCCGGGAACTTCCACCTGCTGTGTCTCCACACACAGCGTCTGCAGCGGTCGGGTCTCCAGCTCAGCAGCGGTTGAAGAAACTGAGTCAGATGCCACCCAGGCTCGCGATGGGGTGGAAGGCTCTTTTGGGTAGCAGCGCAAGGCCCCAGGCTTCAGGCCTTGCACCACAGCGGATCCACACAGGAAGATCTCTCCACTGAATTCTCGTGTCCCAAAGAGGCCGAGCTCCGCCTCGCCTCTTCCTTATATAACCCCTCCCATGAGTCTCTGGGGTGGAAACATTGCCGAAAGGGGTTCTGGGTAAGGTAGTCCTGGGAGTCTTAAAGGGGACCCCGCTATATATATATATATATATATATATATATATATATATATATATAATGTTTGGGGGATTCTAAGTAGGCAAAAAGTGGCAAAAAAAATCTGGTCATTAAGTGGCTAGCCTGTTGTGCCCATTATTAGTCCTCCAGAGTCGCTGGGGGAGTAATCTCATAATCGGGGAGCTATTGTTTATACTTCAAGTACTGCAGTACACATTGAGTCTAGCCTTAAAGGAACCTGCGTTTATTGCACTGTATTCTGTATTTGTATTGCACTACTAATCTGCTGTTACCCTTTAACTTTGGTCTGTCAATACAGTCTGCTTATTCTCTAAAGGTCAGTGCGTGCCATGTTTGGGGGACTGCTGGGAGTTCCCAGCCAAGGTATTCTGGTGGTGTCAGTGGGAGTGAGGTTCTGCCTAGGGCTAGAGAAAGAACAGAGGACCCAATACTACCCACAGCTCCTGCTGGGGTAGCGCTATATGATGTATAGGCGTGTGTCACAACAATCGTTGACACGGGTCCTATTTTATGCATTTTGATGCATTTTCAAAAATGCAGAGGTGTGAATTCAGCCTGAGTCAATCAATTTTCATTATATTTTTACAAATATTCCCCTAGGTAATACAGCTGTACATGACATATGGTTTCTAAACCTTTCAGCTACTCCAAATAAAAGCAACACATTGACCATATGGCTATTAATCAAACCGTACATTTAAAAAATGCAGTATCTCACAAAAGCTTGTATAACTGTAAAATTCGCTGTTCTCTCAAAATAACTTAACACACAGTCAATAATGCAAAATGTATTCAAGAGAAGGAGACATGGACTTTGTCTAAACTGATGGCAACAAAAGTGAGTACACCCCTAAATGAAAATGTCCAAATTGGGCCCAAAGTGTCAATATTTTGTGTGGCCACCATTATTTTCCAGCACTACCTTAACCCTCTTGGGCATGGAGTTCACCAGAGCTTCACAGGTTGCCACTGGAGTCCTCTTCCACTCCTCCATGATGACATCACAGAGCTGGTAAATGTTAGAGACCTTTGCGCTCCTCCACCTTCTATTTGAGGATGCCCCACAGATGCTCAATAGGGTTTAGGTCTGGAGACAGGCTTGGCCGGTCTATCACCTTTACTCTCAGCTCCTTTAGCAAGGCAGTGGTCTTCTTGGAATTGTGTTTGGGGTCGTTACCATGTTGGAATACTGCCGTGCGGCCCAGTCTTCGAAGGGAGGGTTTCATGCTCTGCTTCAGTATGTCACAGTGCATGTTGGCATTCATGGTTCCCTCAATGAACTGTATCTCCCCAGTGCCGGCAGCACTCATGCAGCCCCAGACCATGACACTCCATCCACCATGCTTGACTGTGGGCAAGACACGCTTGCCTTTGTACTCCTCACCTGGTTGCCGTCGCACACGCTTGACACCATCTGAACCAAATAAGTTTATCTTGGTCTCATCAGACCACAGGACATGATTCCAGTAATCCATGTCCTTAGTCTGCTTGTCTTCAGCAAACTGTTTGCAGGCTTTCTTATGCATCATCTTTAGAAGAAGCTTCCTTCTGGGATGACGGTCATGGAGACCAATTTGATGCATATGGTCTGAGCACTGACAGGCTGACTCCCCCTTCCTTCAACCTCTGCAGCAATGCTGGCAGCACTCATGCGTCTATTTCCCAAAGACAACCTCTGGAAATGACACTGAGCACTTCCTTGGTTGACCATGGCGAGGCCTGTTCTGAGTGGGACCTGTCCTGTTAAACCGCTGTATGGTCTTGGCCACCGTGCTGCAGCTCAGTTTCAGGATCTTGGCAATCTTCTTATAGCCTAGGCCATCTTTATGTAGAGCAACAATTCTTTTTTTCAGATCCTCAAAGTTCTTTGCCATGGGGTGCCATGTTGAACTTCCAGTGACCAGTATGAGAGAATGAGAGCGATAACACCAAATTCACACCTGAGTCACATGAAATCGGGGAGGGAAAATGGCTAATTGGGCCCAAGCTGTACACTCGCTACATTTCATTGTAGCAAAGTGTAATTTCTTCAGTGTTGTCACATGAAAAGAAAAAATAAAATATTTACAAAAATATGAGGGGTGTACTCACTTTTGTGAGATACTGTATATAATGTGTGTGTGTGTATGTGTATAGATATAGATATATAATGTGTGTGTGTGATACTGTCGGCTGTAGGATCACCCGATCACTCTTATGAAACACTAAACGTGGCCACCGCTGCCTGTGGTGGTTCCCTGGCTGCCCTGCCCTATTTACATTAAACAACTGATTAACATTTCACCCATCACACACCATACAGTATTTGTGTTATCACCTTTAGATTTACCAGAAGTATGCAACCATTTTTTTTTTTTTTTGGTAGTTCTAAAGAAGATTGTACAATCAAAGGCTACAGCTTAAAGGATAAGTTCACTTTAAAAAACAAATAAGTAAATAAATGCACTTTTTTTTGCAGTTAAAAAATGTACATTTATTTTTGGAGTCTGTAAAGCATTGCGCCAGCGATCAGCAGATCACTGGTGCCATGCAGGTCTCCTGCAGATCTGTCAGTGTATCTGTGTGCCTGTACATCCCGTACAGGCAAGTAGATACACTGACAGGAAGAATCGATGAACTCCACAGCGCTGTGGTAGTTCGTTGAGATATACAAGCTGACAGCTGCAAAGGATGTTGGGACTTGTAGTTCATTCACACACAGAGCCCCACACGCGCTGATTTAAAAAAGTGACCGCTAGTACAGGGAACTTCTCCTCATACTGCTGTCTCAGGGATGGGGGGAGGGGGATCGGGCAGCGATGGAACATGTAACATATTTTAACCAGTTGCCGCCCGCCCTGGCACGGCACGGCGAGGCGGTGCGGCTCTCGTTCTGCGACAACGTCATATGATGGCTACCCAGAACGGGCGCTCTCACGTTCTCTGTAAAGAGTCGCGGCTCTTTAACCATGTGATCAGCTGTGTCCAATCACAGCTGGTCACATGTAAACACGGAGATGCTGGTAATCAGCGCTCCTCGCCTCACACTGACAGAGTGTGCGGCGAGGAGAGCCGATCAGCAGCATCTTCTTGCAGGGGACAACAAAACATGTAAAAACATGTAATCAGGGCACTGATCATCAGTGCCCTGATTACATTTTAGCGCCAACCGTGTCACCAATCAGTGCCCATTAGTGATGCCAGTCAGTGCTGGCTATCAGTGCCACCTATCAGTGCTGTGCATTAATGCCCATCACTGCTGTCCATCAATGCCCATCAGTGCTAATCAGTGCCACATATCCACCTATCAGTGCCCATAAGTGCAGCATAATAGTGCCTCCTCATCAGTGCCACCTAATCAGTGCCCATAAGTGCCGCCTCATTAATGCCCACCAGTTCAGCATATCAATGCCCATCAGTGTTGCCTCATCAGCGCACATTAGTGAAGGAGAAAAATACTTATTTACAAAATTTACTGGACAAAAATGGTGTAGCGCTAAACTAAATGAGAACTGCACTTAAATAAAGTGCAGTAAATAACAATATAACATCATAACAAACACAGTGAAATGAATAAAAGTGTTCCAATAGTCCTCAGTGATATCAATTATATATGTAAAAGTCATCCAAAAAAAAAAAAACGGAATTCCTTGGTGAGAACAAAATAAATATTGGTGAAATTGAATGAATAACAATCCAAGTAATGGTGCTCCTAGAATAAACTTGACATAAAACAAGTGCACTCAAAGTGACCGCCACCAATCTGTTGTAGAGAAGGCTTACCAGAGAGAGTGGACCCCAAAAACTTACGTTCAGAGGGTCAACCAAGCATGGGTAAGCCGCTGTGGACAGCAAATCTCCGACTATAATTCAAACAGGAACCTCAAACATCAGTCCAATGGAGAGGGTGGAGAAGATATCTCTATAGCATCCAGATGGCAATGGAACGTGCAGAAATGCCCGATTAGGGCCGGGTGGGGGTGTCAAGTAGGTTGTAAAAAATGAAAGGAAAGAAAAGGCACATAGCGTAATTCTATATAAAAAGGGTATTTAATGTAGGTAAAAACACTTACATTTAAAAGATGTAACAGCGCTTCATCAAATGATCAGTGGCAACAGTAGGGTCTCCCGACGCGTTTCGCATCCAAATGCATCGTCTGGGGTGAGCCCCCACTGCTGCCTTCCACAAATTTATAGATGATATGACCCCTTGTTTGGGAGGCCATCCCCTGGGTGTCCATGTGTTGGTTAATTACTTCCTGGTTGACCCAAAATGGAGTCCCAATATGTGTTCCAAACCTCCACCTGGATCACACTACATATAGTGGAATGGTGCAAACTTCCGGGTGTACCAATATGGCCACCCCACTTGTGTGTCAAGCCTCTATGTGATTTGGCTAAATGGGTTAGGTCTCTATTAATGGTAATATATAGAATGTTTCGACTGGGTAATATCAAAGCCCTAAATGAACTATCACCGTCTTAAAAAAGATTTAGTTCAAACAAGTGACCCAGCTGTGCTATGTACATCTCAGCCGAGACATACGTCTGGCAGATGTACTAATAATCCTGCTTGTGTGTCAAGCCTCGTTTTCACTGGCAATTATACTCCAAGCCTCCCTATAACAAACCGGAAGCCATGTGATCAGGCTAGTGTATCAAGCATCGTACTGACTATAGGATGTATGCCAGCACTCACTCTGGCATTCAAAAGGACATACAGCCTGGCTTGTGTGCCGCACCTCGATATGATACTCGAGCGCGCACCAAGCCTCGCTGTGACCCAAATGACGTTGCATGTCACGTTGACAATAGGGCGGGCGCTACACTTATAAGGACGTACAGCGTGGCCCGCGTGCTGCGCCTCGATCTAATGCTCGAGCGCGCACCAAGCCTCGCTATGATCCGAATGACGTCACGCGTCCCGCCGGCAACAGGACAGGCGCCGCTACGCTACCTATACATTCTAACTAGACCGCCGTGAAAGGGGAGAAAACTCCCAATCCACATACTAAGATCTAGGAATGTGTCAGCATTCTAAGGGGTCAGTCATGATTTTAACACCACACTGACTGAATGAAATATACACAGCAAAGGGATAATATGTGAATAATACTGAAAAGAGCTGACACTGTGAATGTCATTCCCCCTAAATAAACGAAAAAATGATGATAGTAATAAGAAAAATAAAAATAAAAATATTTTATTTAATATACCACCAGTATTATCTGGTGTAATAAAAAATCACTAAAATTATTTAATGAATGGTTAAAATAGAGCCATATCACAGGCTACTGTAAAAATGTTTAAAAGTGTGTAGAATAGATCATACACTTCCAACAGGAATGGATGGAATCCCTGTATAACTATACAGAACTGTGTGGATATGCTGGGACCAATTTGCATGAAATGTGATTATAAATTAAAATACCCCCATATTAATATGGGGCACACCCAGGAAATGTACTCCCACAAGGTTCGTACAGTAACATTGTGTATGCTAAAATGTAATGAACACCCCATACATATCATAAACAAGTTAAAATAACTAAGAAGGAGAAAACTAGGATAAGCCCACATCTAACTAGGATTGGTTAATAAATGAGTTAATGTCCCACTCAACGTTTAAACCAGAGGGCGTGTGCGACTGCAACTCATAGATCCAATAAGTCTTGAGTCGTGACACGCCCCTGGTTTTAGGGGCACCCCTCCAAGGAGGAACAAATTGGTCGATGACCAGAAATTGTGTGCCTGCAGGGTTTCTATTGTGGTATGCCCTGTAATGCCTCGGTACCGTATGATTGGTATCACCACTGAGAATAAGAGCTACGTGTTCCCCAACACGTACAGCGAAAGAACGTATTGTACGGCCCACATAATGCTTGCCACAAGGACAAGTTATGAGGTATACCACATACTTCGTGGCACATGTGCAAAACCGCTTGATGGGATAAATGTTTCCCGTAATAGTTGAAGTAAATTCCAGAGTCTTACTTCTCCCTGAAGAGTTGAATTTACATACAGAACATTTCTTGCAAGGGTGGTAACCCACAAGTTGGTAAAAAAAGGAAGGTCGCACCGGCGGGTTGATAATGTTGGGTGCGATTTTACTCTGAAGTGTGGGGACACCTCTGAACACCACTTTCGCTTGTTCCGGGAGAACACTCTGTAGGACTCTGTCATTTCTCAACACTCCCCAGTGTTTCGCTATAATAGCTTTAACTTGTTTGTGCTGGCTAGAAAAAGATGTAAGCATTGCCCACTTAAAGCTATCCTCTTGTTCCCTTTTTGGTTTAACCTCTAAGAGGGAACCTCTATCTATCTCCAGGGTCTTTTCAAGGTCACGTTCCACATCTCTGGGATTATAGCCCTTCTCAATAAATCAATGCTTTAAAACATCAGCCTG
The DNA here is from genome assembly GCA_029206835.1 of Rana muscosa. Classification (NCBI taxonomy): domain Eukaryota; kingdom Metazoa; phylum Chordata; class Amphibia; order Anura; family Ranidae; genus Rana; species Rana muscosa. The sequence goes on along the minus strand of CM055116.1, from coordinate 103,148,448 downwards.
TATTTTAAATGACTCTGTAGTAGTACAATTTCTACGGAGCCTTAAAAACTGGCTTCGTGGGACTGAGTTTAACCAAGAGCGGTGATGACAACTGTCAATCAGAATAAACCCATTACGGTCCGTTTTTTTTTAAAAACGTCTGAAATTGAAAACTTTGATCTACAATGCTGATCTCTAGGTCCAAAAATTGTATTTTATTTTTGCTGGCTGTATATGTAAGAGAAATGCCCCTATCATTAGTATTGAGATGGCCCATAAAGATCTCCAGTGACGCCATGTCACCATCCCAAGGGAGGAGAATGTCGTCTATATATCTTACCCATAACACCAATGACGGGGTGTCATGGGTATAGACGACATCCTCCTCCCACTTGGCCATAAAAAGGTTGGCAAGGCTGGGTGCGAATTTCGCTACCATAGCGTGATTGCAGGTAAAAATGGTCATTAAACCAGAAGTAGCTATGTTTTGTAGCAAATTCTAGTAACTCCATAATAAAACTACACTGAAATGGGGCCAAGGAGGGCTCCCTTTCCAGAAAGTGTTGGACAGCCTCAAAGCCTTTATCATGGGGTATGCAAGTGTATAGTGAGGCGACATCTGCTGTTACCATGATGATGTCGCTTCGAATGTTAACACTTTTTCAAGTTTTCTAATGGTAGCGCCCGTGTCACACAAATAAGATGGCATGCGTCTTACTAGGGGCTGTAAATAGTGGTCGATATATCGACCAACCCTAGAGGTAACCGAGTCGATACTGCTTACGATTGGTCGACCAGGTGGGTGCACGGGATCCTTGTGGACCTTGGGCAGAAAATAAATGGTGGGTATCCTGGGAACCGTGGGAACTAAAAACAACATTTACTGACCGAAACAAAGTAAAAATATATTTCTTTCTCGTACATCACGGGACACAGAGCCTAGCAATTACTAAGTGGGTTATATTCCACCTTTAGGTGCTGGACACTGGTGTAATCAATTAGACAGGAAGTTTCCTCCCTATATAACCCCTCCCATACTGGGAGCACCTCAGTGTCTAAGGTGTTGGTCACGAGTGAAGATGTGCTCTGAGGAGCTCCACTGGAGGGATCCATGCTGGATTTAAATAGCCTCCATAAAGACCAGATCAATCCAAAGTGCCATTGAGGCCAAAGTGGATGGTACCTGGGGCCTCGTATCAGAAGCACAAGGTTTTCCCAATAATGCCTCTCTTCGGAGGGCTGGGTCCTGGTTTCCAGTACTTTGGTTATGACCACATACCAAAGATTTTCTGGCAGGATGCGGTACAGGTCCAGGGGAGTGGAAACCCTGTCTAGGAATCCGGACCATTAAGGTCTGTTGACTTAACCCCCCGTGATGGGTGAAGATTGGGTCTGTCTGTGCTCAGCAGTATCCTGCGGCGAGGATAAGGTAAGTGAAGACAATCCTAGGTAAATACCTTAAGGATTATCTTCCATGAGTAGCTGCATGTCTTATCTGTTTTCCGCCACTAGAGGCAGTAAAGAGACATACCTGGTGTTTCACTTACCATGCTCTCCAGGAACGAAAGCTCAGTGTCAGCCGGTCTGTTGAGCGGCTCACTTCCTCCGCTTCAGGCTCTGCCACAGTTGTGGGGGGGGGTGTCCCTCGTAGTCCGAGGTCCATGGCGCTCCTTTTAGGGGATCTCTCTCGCCCCCACCTCCACCATTTCCCTACACGGGCACGCTTTTGAAGCCGGTAGGCGGGGGGAGGGGATGTGGTTGCCCCTGGCACGCGCGTGTACGCCGGCTCATGGTGCAGGCGCAGGGTGGGCCCTTCAAAAAAGCCCCAGACGTCAGAGCTCTGTAAAGCCAGAGGGACACAGCAGCTTGGGGCACGTAAGCACCTCCTGTGTGTTGGATACAGACATACTTAAGACGCCTACTCAGTATCAAGCTGTGCAGATTAGCAGGCATTGTTTTTTTGCTAGACTTCAGCTGTTGATCCACCTGTATTAAAGGGGTTGTAAAGGTTCGTTTTTTATTTCCTAAATAGGTTCCTTTAAGCAAGTGCATTATTGGTTCACTTACCTTTTCCTTAGATTTCCCTTCTAATTTTTTTTTTTTTCTTATTTTTTTTTGTCTGAATTTCTCACTTCCTGTTCCTCCTCAGTAAGCTGTTCTGGCTGACTAAACAACACTCGGATGATGGTGTGAAGTTTAGTGAGGAGAAACAGGAAGTGAGAAATTCAGACAAAGAAAACAAACCTTTAGAAGGCAAATCGAAGGAAAAGGTAAGTGAACCAACAATGCACTAGCTTAAAGGAACCTATTTAGAAAATAAAAAACCAACCTTTACAACCCCTTTAAGTTCCTCTGCTTTTAGCATAGGACTTTGTCTCCCTGTAGAAAAGGTTCAGGGGCAGGAATATAAAAGGGCACCAAGGTATCGCCATCTGAATCTGGTAGCCCTAATCATGCTTGCATGATACCATCCTCCCCTGTAGAGACTTGAGGCAGCCCCACAGGTTGAGGCATTGCAGCCTCCCCCAACATTGCAGCCACTCTGCATATGTCAGTTTGGACGTTTTTTGCATTGCATTTGTTGGTCTATAAGAGGTTAACTGCTGTAATCGCAGCATCCCCACAAGAAGCAGAAACCGGGGTGTGCTTCTTCCCCTGCTCTCAATCCTCAAACAAGAGGATTAAAGTCCTGAGGATGAAAGTTCACCGTCAGAGGACAGGGAACAGGTGCAGTCTAACGAGGCAGAGGTATCGGAAGCCTCACAAGTTCTGCAGTTGCAGCTGCAGTCTTTTTCAGAGATTCATACTGCGTATAACTTATCCCCAGCCTAGATGGCCAAAGCCTCCTCCTTGGGGTTTAAAAAAATAATAAAAAAATTCCCATAGGTTGCTTGTACCTTCCCACTCCATCTATTACTGCAACAGTTTATTTCTGCTGGTTGGGCACCCGCATAAGCTGTTTTTTTCTTCTCCTAAAAACTCTAGGCAAGGAGTATAGGTTGCTAGAAGATCTCCACAGGATCCTCATCTTGGTGCTGGCTTCAGGCTAGCCAAACGCACAACTGCTGGGATGCACAGTTGCTGGTGCACATTGCTAACGCACAACAGCTATATCGCATGATTGCGGAAACACACATCTGCAGAGGATAACTTCCTCTTTACCAGTCCACATATTTGCATAAAATACATGAGTTTGGAATGTACAAAATGCATGTGGGGTAAAAACAAGTAACAGAACATGTTTATTTTTGATCACATAAAGATACATGTTTCTGTTTCTGTTACATAGTCGCATGAGGATGCTTGGTCACGTTAAAGTGCTTAAGTCGCACAGAGAGGCTTGTTTGCACACAAAAGCCTAAAATCGCATAAAAATGCTTGATTGCATAAAGATGCTGGATCACACAAGGTTGCCTGATCCCACAAGTCCTTGATTACCCAAGAATACTTGGTCACACAGAGAGGCTTGTTTTCACAGAAATGCCTAAAATCGCATAAAAATGCTTGATTGTATAAAGATGCTGGATCGCACAGGGGTGCTTGATCACACAAGAGTCCTTGGTCACACAAGGTTACTTGTCCACACAGTAGTGCTTAAAATGCATAAGATGTTCGATCACATAAAAAATGCTGAATCGCATAAGGATGCATGATCGCCTAAAGTTGCATGTTCGCCTAGATTTTGCACGGCTGCATAATGAGGCATGATAATTTAAGTTTCCTTAATTATACAGGACTCCTTGTATTCACATAGGAATACGTGTCTGCATGGGTACATGTTGCGCAATGTTGCATAACACGTTCATAAACGCATGCTTGCTTGCAAGATGCCCGTTCCATAGCAAACGTGCTATATGTATGCGTGTATACAGCGCACACTTTTTTATGTTTTGCCTAAAACATATTTGTATGAATTCATGCTTCCATGAACACACATTTCTATAGAGGCGGTCTCGCCCTTTGGGTTAGCCACCGTGCCCAGGTTTACAGGGTGCTAGGGCCCGCCTCTAGCAGGTTTAAAGGCCCAGGGTATAGCAGTAATGGCATACCGAGGCAACCTGCTGCTGATAGATCAGTCAGTAGCATGGCTGGACCTAAGTGTGTCCAGCATGGTCAAGTATTTGGAACTCCTGGGTTAGTATCCCAGTCTAAAGGTACAGTCTTTCGTTCGGTAAGAAGCTTGGAATGTTTGGGACACAGCCCAAAAAGGAGAGGTTTTTGCCTCAGACAAAGTCAGCGCTATAAGAAAGCTAGTCTATGTGGTCAAGGCAAGGAAGAGTTCCTTACATTTGCCTTTTTCTTAAGGTGCTAGGGAAGATGGTGGCTTCATTCAAAGTGGTTCCCTATGATCAGTTTGATTCAAGGCTCTATAAACATTATTCTGTCGGCCTGGAACAAGTAGATCCCAACCTAGCATTATCCAAAGAGTCTGGTCCCAGGGATACGCTGGAGTCTCAGTTGGTGGTTCTTAACCAAAAGATTGGCAGAAAGGAAGATCCTTCATGCCCGTTACCAGGGAGGTGGCGGCTACGAAGGCTGGCCTCTAGAGATGGAGGCCAGGCCTGGAAGAGACCACTGCCCAGGGGAAGTGATCAAGCTCCAAGTGCGCCTTATCCGTCAGCATTCTAGAGCTACGGATGGCACGTCTGGCTTAAGGGCCTGGGCGTTTAGGTTGCAGGATTGTTCTGTCAGTACAATCTGACAATGCCACACCAGTGATTTACTTTGTTTACCAAGGAGCCACTAGAAGTCACGCAGCCAGAGGGAAGTGAGCCATGTTCTGGCTTGGGCAGAGGAGCTTGTGCCTTGCCTATCGACAATCTTCATTTGATGAAATGGAGAATTGGCAGGTGGTTCTCTGGAGCCGTCAACAATTGTTTCCGGGAGAATGACCTCTACACCCCGACTTTTTTCTGACCAAATGCCAGAGAAAGGGTACCCCGGACATAAAAGTTATTGGTGTCCAGGTTCAACAAGAAGTTGGACAGCTTTGTGTCAAAGACAAAGGATCCACTTGCATGCGGGACAGATGCATCAGTGACCCCGTGGGACCAATTGTTACTGGTTTATGCATTCTCTCCCCCCAGTGCCGCAACTACCGTGGCTTCTATGCAACATCAGAGGGGAACGGAAGCCGGTCTAATAGCCCCGGCATGACCCAGACGACCTTACTGTACAGGAAACGGAAGGGTGGTAGTAGAGGTCCCAAGGTCCCTTACATCTTGTCCAGACCTACTTCGCAAGGGGGTATTCCATCCTGTCTTGCAAACATGGGAATTAATGGTCTGGCTGCTTTAGCCCGCATTCTTGAGGATCAGAATCAGGATCAGGGCTTTCAGAATCAGCGGCAAATTACCTTGATTCATATAGGAGAGCTGGCCTCCAGGACCATGTATCATAGGATCTGGAAGGCCCATGTTCCTGGTTCCTTGGAAGTATGTCATAGGTAAAATTCTTGCCTTCCTACATTAGGAAAGGAAATGGAGCTAGCCTTAAGTTCCATCAAGTCCGCCAGTTAGGTCGCCCTTGTGCTCGGGGGATTGAGTCTAGTTTTGTGGGCTTACAAGGTTAGCACCTTGGGCCGATGCATCATATTTCCCTTCATCCTTCTAACCAGGGAATTGGTGTTCTTGGTTGCGGTAGCCTCGGCAAGAGAGTTTCAGTATTGGCAGCTTTCTTTGTATAGAGCCATACTTAATTATTCTTAAGGATAGGGTGATGTTAAATCCTCACCCAGCCCTATTTCCTAGAAGGATCTAGTTTTTTCATTTGAATCAAGATGTTTCTTGCCTTCCTTTTTTCCAGAACCTTGTTCTGCAGAAGGAAAAGTTATTACGTTTCTCTCAATATGGATGAGAGCAGTTGAAAATCTATCTGAAGGTTTCAGATATAGAAAACTGACGTTTTGCTGTGCTGCCAGAAGACCCTAGAAATGGGCAGGCAGCGTTCAAATCAGCTATTAAAATGGTTACACTCTCTCGTTCGGGAAGAGCAGTCAAGGCCTATCTGAAGCGGCTGCTCAGATATGGAACACTGATGTTGTTGGCTTCGGGAAAGGGCAGGCAGTGTCTAAATCAACTGTTTCTATGTGGATTCATCAGGTTATGATTCAGGCTTGTGGTTTAAAGAGAGGATTTTCTCCTGTTTCCTTTAGAGTGCACCCTACCAGGATAGTAAACGCTTCATGCGCGGTGCTATACCAAGCCTTTAGGACTCAGATTTGCAAGGCCGCAACTTGGTCGTCGGTGCATACGTTCACTAATTTCTATCAGGTGAATGTAAGACGGCAAGAGGATGCTGCTTTTTGGCACAGTATGCTGCAGGCAGCAGTATAGGTCCTCACGTCTGATGGAGGTCTGCGTTTTTTGTGTCTCCCTCCCCTCAGTAGGCATTGCTTTGGGAGGTCCCACTTAGAAATTGCTAGGCTCTGTGTCCTGTGATGTACGATAAAGAAAATAGGATTTTTATAACAGCTTACCTGTAAAATCCTTTTCTTGGAGTACATCACGGGACACAGAGCTCCCGTCCCTCTTGTTTGGGGATATTGGGACACTTATTGCTTTGCTCCAAAAACTGAGGTGCTCCCAGTATGGGAGGGGTTATATAGGGAGTAAACTTCCTGTCTAATTGATTACACCAGTGTCCACACCTGAAGGTGGAATATAACCCACTTAGTAATTGCTAGGCTGTGTGTCCCATGATGTACTCCAAGAAAAGGATTGTACAGGTAAGCTGTTATAAAAATCCTATTATTTTTTTTCAAAATTTTTGGTCTTTTTTTTTTTTTGTAAAAAATAAAATACTCAGCAGTGATTAAATACCACCAAAAGAAAGCTATATTCGTGTGAAGAAAATTATAAAAATGTCATTTGGGTACAGCGTTGTATGACCACGCAATTGTCATTTAAAGTGCGACAGCGCTGAAAGCTGAAAAATTGCCTGAGCAGGAGGGGGTGTAAGTGCCCAGTAGGCAAGTGCTTAAAGTGGTTGTAAACCCACATTGCCAAAAAAAAAAAAAAAAAAACACCTGCAAGACAAAGGCATAATGAGCTAGTATGCATAGCATACTAGCTCATTATGTAATACTCATCTGAGATCGAAGCCCTCGTTGCGGTGCCCGTACACAGCACCGGCCGGCAACATCGCTCACGGCGTTGCCTCCAGGTATTGCGGCTCTGGCGCATGTGAGCCACCGGTAACGGCACACTAATTAAAGCAACAGCACGTACGTGCCATTGCTTCAGTGCGCATGTGCCGATGACTTCGGCACATGCAAATACAAGGGATATCTCCTAAACCGTGTAGGTTTATAAGATATCCTGGGTAGCTACAGGTAAACCTTATTATAGGCTTCCCTGTAGCAAAAAGTGGTCTGTAAGGGTTTACAACCACTTTAAAGGTGAACTTATACTTTTACACAGATGGTAATGGTTGTATTGGGCAAGCAAATGCACGTGGTCCTGTGATCAGTTGTCATGCAGCAATAAATCAGTGCTAAAGTCCCAAATCTTATCCGATTCACGACTAAGTAACATGGAGTAACATGGGCAGCAATCTATAACGTTTCGCTCAACTTATTTTCAGAGTCCATGATACGGCACCCTCTATCTGTGCCCCTTTGCATAATGTTAATCCGTTTTATAGTCTGACCTCATACTAAAGAGAACTATATGTCACCGTCTTAAACACTTTTACCATTACCTATATAGAAGGGGATTTATGCTGCAATGTTGCCAGGAGGGTTTAATAATAGACACCCACTGCAAACTATTTTAGATACCACATTGAAGCTTTATTTATAGGGTAGAATCTTTGCTTTACTAATAAACATTGAAGCTAAGCTCCAGGCACACAGCTACATATAGATAGCATTGAAATACATATGTAGTACTGGAGCTGTTATACCAGCCTTTCTGTCCATCCAGCTCTTATATTTATACAGACCTGTCACACAGCACAGCTAGCCTGGAGATCTTTTCCTTATGAGCGTTATAAGCTAGGTCACCTCCTGCATCTCTTTCAAAGTATTTATTATGCTGGGGTGGTGTTGAAAACATATGAAACTGCAATGCATTAATGTGTGTATGGTGTCTTTCCCTTGCGGTAATGCGCTAGTGAAATCACGCTTTACTTCAAAGCTAAGGTGTGAATGGGCCCTTAGGGAATATCTATGTAGCGGGCATGCACTTTCCCTGTGTATTTAAAACTGGCAGAGACACCAGTAATGTGCAGTTCCCTGCAGCCCAGCGGGTGGCGCTGTCGACTTGGGCTGCGGTTGAACCATTGCTGTGTGCCATACCCCTTTTTGTCCTCTCTCAGCGGTTGTATGGTGGGGCGGGTAACCCGCCGTGCTTGCTGGGAGAGGGTATAAAGGGGCCGGCCATCTTTGTCACGGGGTCGAGTCCCAGGCACCTTCAGCCTGAGGGGGGTGGTCCGTGTCGGTCCTCTAGGCGGCCTAGGCCTAGAGGACGTTCGGAGGTCGTGTTCCATTCCAGGCACCTTTAGCCTGGGGTGAGGTACTCGGATGGAGGTCTGGGGCCCAGTGTCCTTCGCTGGGTTCCGCGAGGGATGGATTTCCTAGGGGGACCCCGGGAGTGGGCTCCCCGAATCCAGTGGCGTAAGGGACCGGAGGGGGTACTCGCCTGAAGACCTGGTGCAGCATATTGCCAGTGACGGGTGAGTCTCCGGAGACCGCCCGGAGGGATATCTCCCTCGCCAAGGGACCCCGCAATACACTTTCAGAAGGAAAGAAGAAGAGTTCATTGTGTCTGGGCCTACTCGTATCCACACCCCCTTGTCTGTTCTACTCGTTGAGGGAGTCCAACTAACTGTGTTTTACTCTGATGTTGGAAGAATAAAGGAGTGTTGGACTTTAATGGTGTGGGGCTCATTTTCTGGCAGACACTGTGCAAAAGGAGGAGGAGGCTCTGATGCAGAACACCGACCCGAAGGTAAAGAGGATCTTCTCACACCACACACACATCTGTGGTGGGAATTTGGCGTGGTGACCCCGCACTCTCTCAACCAAGGTACCCCTAGACAAAAGCCAGAGACAGATGATGTGATATCAGGGAGAGAGAGTGGAGGCCGCTACATCCATTACATTTTTTTTAACTCCTATAGTATGGGGATTCCTCTTATCTTGGTGCAGACTTCTAGGGAAACCAGTAAGCGAATCACACAAGCAGGAAATGCCACTTATGGTGTACACCAGGGGTAGGCAACCTCGGCCTTCCAGCGGTGTTAAAACTACAAGTCGCATGAGACATTGCAAGACCCTGACAATCACAGGCATGACTCTTAGAGGCAGAGGCATGATGGGATTTGTAGTTTCACCACAGCTGGAGTGCCGAGATTGCCTACCCCTGGTGTACAGAATGTCATATGGATAGGAAGCAACATGTGACACTTTCGAAAAATTACAGTGGCTGTAGATTGAAATGAAAAAAAAATGTTTTAATAACATGGTTCTAAAGGTACAAGCTTTTTTTTTTTTTTTTTACATTAATGCTTTCTAAAAAAACCTTCTACAAGCAGCCCCCCCCCCTCCTCACAGTTACTTGAGCCAAATCTTGATCCAGCAATGTGCACAAGAGCAGCGTCTCTCTCTGCTCTCTCTCTCCTCGTTTAACAGAGAGGCAGAGGGGGGCGTGGCTTAGCGTATGGAGGAGTAAGAAGCTTCCTCCAGGAGCTCCCGCACACACCGGGTTCATCGCGGCCACCAGCGCCTTCCAGACCAGCTAAACAGGTCGGTGATGGGGAGGAAAGGTGGGGGAGAAAGTCGTCATACCCCCGATCCGAGCAAAGAGGGGGATATAGACAGATTTTTCTTTAAAAAGCTGTCGCCGGGGCAGCGCGGCCCCCCCTCATCCAAGATGGCGTCGACCCGCTCCTCGGGGACACATGCGGCCTCTCATGGACAGGCTTCCCAGCACCATGCACCTCACACCAGATCTAGGGTGCGAGCCAGCTCTCCCCCTGACTCAGACAACGGCTCCACACGTTCAGCCTGCCATTCTCCTGCCTCGCACCGCTCCTATGGAGCTTGGGACATGGAGGCCTATATCAAAGCCCTCCCCACTAGACATGATTTTGAGGCCTGTGTACAGAGGCTTGAGCGTTCATACAAGCAGGAAATTTCTGAGCTGCGCAGGGATGTCACTAACAGACTGGAGGAGGTAGAACACACCGTCGAAGAGACTGTAGCTGCCATACAATCACATGACGCCATCCTGGATGAGCACACCCTGCAAATTCAGCACCTTATGTACCATCAGGACGACCAGGAGAACAGGGCCAGACGCAATAACATCCGCATCCGTGGCCTACCTGAGTCTGTGGACACTAAAGACCTAGCCCCGGCTGTCATCGCTATGTTTAATGACCTGCTCCAGAGAGAGAAAGATGCGCCTCTGGAACTTGATCGTGTCCATAGAGCCCTAGGCCCTAAGAATCCTAACCTGGAACACCCCAGAGATGTTATCTGCAGGGTCCACTTCTACGCGATTAAAGACGCCATCATGCAGGCGGCGCGAAAGCAAGAGAACATTTGTTTCAACGAGTCCCGGATTTCCTTACTACCGGACGTCTCCAAGCTGACCCTAGATATGCGTCGGGCATTGAAGCCCCTCACTGGGGCCTTACAAGCTAAACAAATCAAATATCGCTGGGGCTTTCCCTTCCACCTTTTTGCCTCGCATGAAGGGAAATCGGCAGTGTTTCGTACACTTGGCGATCTCCCCAAATTTCTAGGGACCTTTGAACTGCCTCAAATATCTCTACCTGACTGGCCTCATCGCGCAGCCACTCCTGGATTCCCAGTCGCCTCCGGATGGCAGAAGCAATCTAAGAAACCCAGGCGTTCCAGATCAGAAACCTCCAAGTCAAATGCTGGATGATTTAATGCTATCAGCCCTTCGTGCCTTTCCTTTTTTTTTTTTTCCCTCGCCCTCTTTAGCTGGGCTTTAGACCTGCAAAGTCGCCCCTGTTCTCAGGTTACAGTTTTGTTGGGGCGCTCTCCTACTAACTTCGGTCTTACTTCCTGCTCACAAGGGACATTCCGCCATATTTTGTGTTCTCTCTGAACGTTGACCCCCTGTGAATTTCTCCTTCCCCCATAAGTAATGTCTGTCCTCCAATACCACATTGACTCCCCCCCCTCCCCCCAATACCTAAAGAGATTTATTATGATTTGTTTGGAAGCCTGGTGCAGAACCCCTGAGGCTGTCAAGTGCTCTCGCAGGTTGTCCGGGTCTTATACTCCCGGACTTATGTACATGAATGTATAACTAACTGCAGCCGTCGGGGGCCCTGTACCGCTTGATTTATGGTTATGTTTACATGTTTATTTTTTACAGCCCGGTGTGTGCGGGCACCTCTGTGCACTGTCTACGACCCCCCTCCTAGGTTTACAGCGTCCTATTAGGACTCCGCTGACATGTTGCTTGCAACGTTACTAGTTTGGCTGTTTAGGCCCTATTTTCTACCTCTCCTCTCTTTCTCTCTTTCCCCTCTGTTTCTGGACCTCTCATTTCCTGTGCTTCTTTGTACTCAATCCTACACCCCTCCCTTTTCCCTCCCTACCCCTTTCCCAGCGACAGCGAGCTCGGAACTAATTCAGATCTATTCCCACCCCATAGTACTACCCTCATGGCAACGCCCGCCTCCCTAAAAATCTCTTCCCTGAATTGTAGGGGCCTTAACGTCCCGGAGAAGAGGAGACATATCCTCTACCACTTCCACAAATTACGAACCCAAATCCTTCTCCTCCAGGAAACTCATTTCCGTTCCGACACCATCCCACAGGTCTTCCATAAAAGGTACCCTACCTGGTTTCACAGCACCAACCCTGCCGCAAAATCTAAAGGAGTATCTATTGCCTTTCATGCCTCATTCACCCCTGACGTGCTTGACACACTCATAGACCCCGCAGGGAGATATGTTTTTCTTAAATTGTCGTATTTGAATGTGATTTACACTATAATTAACCTATACTCTCCTAATCAGGACCAACCGCATTTCATCTCTAAGGTGGCCGCACGTCTGAAAAGGTTTAGTACTACCAACATGTTCCTGGGAGGTGACCTCAACGCGGCTCTGATACCTCGCCTTGATTCCTCGACGGGTAAGTCCTCACTCTCCCCTGCTTCTTTGACCAAAATTAAAACCGCTCTATCTGACCTGTCTCTGGTGGATGTCTGGAGGGTGTTACACCCTTCCACAAAGGACTATACATATTTCTCCCCAGCACACTCCTCTTACAGCAGACTGGACTACCTATTCATCTCTCAAGCCCTATTGGACTGCTCTCCTGACGCCTCGATTGGCCTTACTCTTTGGTCAGACCACGCACCCATTCACTTGAGCTTGGGTAGGGCTCCTACCCCCAAGACCAGATCTTCCTGGCGGCTCAACGACAACTTACTCTTAGATACAGTGTGTGCTCAAGACATCCTCCGGACCATACAGCACTTTATTGCAGACCACGCACACGACGACACTAATCCTCTTACGAAATGGGAGGCCCTCAAATGTGTCCTTAGGGGCAAGTTTATTCAGCACGGCTCTAGGCTTAAACATGCACGCACGGCAGAGATAACTAGACTGTTAGCTTTAATAGCTTCATTGGAAGAGTCCCACAAACAATCCCCTGTGGCCGGGATTCATCTCGAGCTGGTTAATGCCAGGCGGGACCTCCTGCAAATCTTTTCAGAACGTTCCCTGGTGGCTAGGGATAAGGGGCGATTCACCTATTACTCCCAAGCCAACAAGTGTGGTAGACATTTGGCCCATACCCTACAACCTCAGCAAGCCCGAAAACATATCCCCTTTATTCACTCCCCCTCCGATGGTAAATTGAGTTCCAACTTAGCCATAGCCGATGAATTTCGTAAATACTATTCCAATTTATATAATTTATCCTCTCAAAACACCTCTCCTAGGTCCCCCCTGTTTGGCTCCGAACAGGACATGTCTTCATATATCCAAGAAACCTCCCTCCCCCCCATACCATCCTCGGATGCTGAGGAATTGGAGTCCCCACTTTCTGAGGCAGAATTCCTATTAGCCATCAAAGAACTCAAAAATGGTAAAAGCCCAGGACCTGATGGGTTCTCTTCACGCTTTTACAAGAAGTTTGCTCCTCAGCTTGCCCCCTTCCTTGCAAATGCCTTTAACGCCATTAATGATAATCTCTCCCCCTCTTCGTCCTTGCTTCATGCCCAGGTTGTGGTACCCGGTAAAGACCCCTCCTTATGCGCCAATTATAGGCCGATTTCCTTACTCAATATAGACTTGAAATTGTTCGCCAAGATCCTGTCGAAGCGTCTTTCCCCATTACTACCTGACATCATACATAGGGACCAGGTGGGTTTTGTCCCTGGCCGAGAGGCGCGGGACAACACCACTAAAACTGTTCATCTTATAGCATACGCTCACCGTAATCGGGTGCCGGCCTGCCTCCTCTCCTGCGATGCGGAGAAGGCCTTCGACAGGGTCAGCTGGCCGTTTCTCCAAGCCACCCTCACACAAATAGGACTAGGACCTAAGATGCTCTCGCGCATTATGGCCCTGTATGCTACGCCCTCCGCATCTATCTTAGTAAATGGCACTCACTCGCGTACATTCACGATAGCTAATGGTACCAGGCAAGGATGTCCCCTTTCTCCTCTCCTTTTCGCTCTTGTTATAGAACACTTGGCCCAGGCCATCAGAGCAAACCCGAGCATAAATGGTATTCAGACCCCCTCCTCACATTGCAAACTCTCCCTATATGCTGACGACCTCTTGCTTTATGTGACACAACCCCACATTAGTATCCCATCCATCCTAGCAGAGATCAACCGCTTCGGACGGCACAGTAACTATAAGCTTAACATCTCCAAAACGGAAGCCCTCAACCTATCACTTCCACATCATACCCTTTCCTCCCTCAAGACTAATTTCTCCTTCCAATGGCAGGCGACATCCATTTCATATTTAGGCACGTCCATTCCAACACGCGCGGCGGATATCTATACTCTGAATTTTGGCCCTCTGCTCACTAAGATCAGACGTCTAACCGAGAACCAGATGGACAGACCGCTCTCTTGGTTTGGTCGCATGAACACCCTAAAAATGGACATACTCCCCAAATTATTGTATTTATTCCAAGCCCTCCCCATTTCCCTCCCGACCGCATTTTTCTGCACCTTGCGCTCTTTGGCTATACGCTTCGTATGGCAGGGGAAGCACCCCAGATTGAATCATAATCTTTTATGCACCACCATCTCTAAAGGTGGAATGGGTCTGCCGGATTTTGAGCTTTATCATTCCTCAGCTGTGTTATCACGGATCCTGGAGTGGTTCCCCCGCCCCTTTGTCAAAGCCGCTACCCTGGTGGAACAAGACTTGTCCCCGTTGGATCTTTGGGCCCTCCTATGGGGTTTTGAACATACTCCGGGGTCTTTCGCTGCATTATCTCCCCTCACCAGGGATGCTCTGGTGCTTTGGTACCGCAAGAGAGAGGCCTATGCTTTATCTACTGAACCAAGCCCACTCACCCCATTATTTGACAACCCAGCCCTTCCGGAGGGCAGGTCCATCCACACACTTGACGGCTACGACAGAGCTTCCTGGCCCACGGCACGACAGTTCGTTGACTCCGCGCGGGGTACCTTTAAGCCAAACCATAACTCTACGTCTTCCCACTTGACTTGGCTCACCCGACTACACCTGATTTCTTATTGCAAAGGACTTTACGAATCCGCACAGATCCATAGACCCCTGACCAATTTTGAACAAATATGTACACTTCCTGACACCCCCCGCCATACCCTTTCCTTGACCTACAAATTGATTCTAGACCACACTCATGACTCCTTACCTAAATTTACAAAAGTTTGGTCGGAGGAGCTTGGGAGAGACATTACAGAGGTAGAATGGAGTAAAGCCTTTCTCTTTACCCACAAATCGTCTATCTCTAGCTACTCCCAAGAAAAAAACTATAAGGTGATTGCCAGATGGTATCGAGTCCCGACCACCCTCAGGATCATGTACCCCTCAGCTGCGGACACCTGCTGGAGATGTAACTCGGCAACAGGTACATACAGTCACGTCTGGTGGGAATGTGAGGTAATTCGACCGTTCTGGTCTCAGATTTTTCAAATTTATTCTGAGATTTATGATATGCCCCTTCAGCCTTCTCCTTTTATTGCCCTTCTCTCCATCCTACCGGGTACTGTCAAATTTCAAAAACACAATCTTCTTAAATTTTCCCTTAGCGCGGCTCGACGACTCATCTCTAGGCATTGGAAAACCACCTCCCCTCCTTCGATTGTAGAATGGGTGAATGAGATGAATACTAGTATGCTAATGGAGGAAATGCTTGCCAACTCTCTAGACAGACATGCTAAATTCTCCTTTATCTGGAGTATATGGAGACATTACTCAACTTCGGATAAGTTGAAGGATAGGCTCCCAATAGGGCCTACTCTCTGAGGCCTTACCAGTCCTCTACCTTCGGGTTCCCTGCCATGTCTGGATACCCTTCCATTGGTCCGCAGCTCGCTGTCCCCCTCGCCCCCCCCCTTCTCCTTCCACCCTTCCTTGTGCACTACACCCCCCTTCTAAACTCTAGATCTCCCTTTCTATCTTTATTTCTCCCTATCTCTTTCTGGGGCCTCCCCTAAAGTTATTTGGAGATTCTTTTACATGTATGCGGTCCATTTTCTGTTCACACTGCCATCGCTTGTGAGACTTCACCAATAGGTGTTGGTATGGTGTTGTTTGTACAGATATTCATGTCATCCCCTTATGACTCCTCCGATCCAGGATTGCAGTAGGATCCCACAGGGGCATCCTGGTCGGACGGAGTGGATAATGTATCTTCAGACGACACTGTTTGATTTGTGTATTACTTCACACCTCTTCTCATGAGCTAGTTGTTATTTGTATATTGCCGTATACAGGCTGTAACGGGAGATTACCCCTTACTTATCGGTCCAGGTTGCCTCTTGCTGGGCTCCTGGATTTCTGTATTTCTTCTGTACAGTTGAAACTTTGATAAACAATAAAAACTAATTGAACCTAACAGAGAGGCAGAAGTGAGAGCCAACGGCTCCCGCTGCTGTCAATCACAGCCAGTAAAGAGGGAGCGGGGGGCGGGGCCAAGCATTGTGTGTCAATGTACACACAAGACCATCTCTGGAGCAAACACGCAGGAGTGCAGCCATAACAAGTGGCTTGCTATGGGCGCACTCGGAGGGCGGAGCCAGGAGCGCTGGCGGGGAAGAGGAGGATTGAGGCTGTTCTGTGCAAAACTATTATACAGAGCAGTTAAGTATAACATGGTTGTTTTTTTTTTTTTCAATTTCACCTTTAGAATCAAATCAATTAAAATTACAAAATGGCTTATATAGCAATTCTGAAGGTGAGCCCATTGAACTCAGAAGACTGAGGACATTGGAGTGGATTTACTAAAGGCAAATAGACTCTGCAAGTGCAGTTGCACCCGTTTTCCTAAATGTAAATGAATTTACTTAAATGTAAATGTGGTGAAGCTTCAGTTTGTAAAGAATACCCAATCGGGTGGAAGGAAAATAAAGAAAAAAAAAACCAGCATTTTTGCTTCCACATGAATGGATGATGGAAATCAGCAGGGCTTTATCACATTTACTAAGCTCTGGGGAAATGAGTGCCACTGCACAAAGTACACCGTCTGTTTGCCTTTAGTAAATCCACCCCACTACAGGGAAAACAAGAACTGTGGGGGATAGCTCCAGACTAAGGCTGGCCATAAATTATACATATTTCTTATTTCTTATTCAATTTCCTTAGATTTACCTTCAACTGTGTAGTACAAGGGCCTGCCTGATTGCATACAAGTTAAAAGTGTTTAGGTTTGACCTCCTATTATGGTTTTGGTTAGGGTTGCACCGATGCCGTTTTTTTATTGGTGAGTTTGAGTACCGATTCTTTCGGTTTAAGTACTCGCCGCTGAGTATTGATTACTTGTGGTGCGATTTGTGTCAATACAAAATAAATGGGCGCATATTGCATTGCAAAGATTTGCATGCGATTTGAAAAGGAATACAGTGCGATTCCTGACCGCGTCTGTATAGAAAGGGAACCGCCATCTAGTGGGCAGTTTATTAAAAACGTTATAAATCACATTAGGTACAAATCTGTTCAAATGCAAAATCTGCATAATATCCCGGCCCTGCCTACACGAGAATATCACGGCCGCTGGAGGTGCTCTCAGAGCTGAGGGAAAAGTTCTGGGACCCATGGGCATAGAGCGGAAGTGATGGAAGCTTCGGGGCGGGCCGCCTATACATCTCCTCCAGCCCTGTGAGCACCTCCAGCGGCCGTGATTTTTTTTTATCATCTGCGGGAGCGGGACACTATGAAGATTTTGCATTTGACCAGATTTGTATTTAACCACTTAACGACCGCCCACCGCCGATTTACGTCGGCAGAATGGCACGGACAGGCAGAATCACGTAGATCTACGTGACTGCCTTTGTACAGTTGGGGGGTCCATCCGGACCCCCCTTCTGTGCCGTGAGCGGTCGTTACTTCACCGGGAGCGATCCCAGATGAGGGGGCGGCCTTTCGATTCCGGCCCCCCCCTCGCGATCGCTCCCGGCGAATGGAAATGCCTCCTCTGTCTGTTTCAGACAGAGGAGGCAGGAGGAAGTGATGTCATCTCCTGTGCGGCGCTCACATATACCGAGCGCCGTACAAGAGAAGACATCAGGTCAGTGAGCACAACACTACACTGACACCAGGACACATAGGAACACTAATCGCCCCCCCCAGGACCCCCAGACCCCCCCAGATCACCCCCCAGATCACCCCCCAGCCCCCAGTCACAGTGTCACTGATTGCAGTGACCATTTATTTAGTGATCACTGCAATCAGTGACATTTGTGACTGTGAAAGTGTCACTAAAGTTTAGTTTTAGGTCCAGTGTAGCCCCCTAACCCCCCCTAATAAAGGTTTAACCCCCTGATCACCCCCCAGATAACCCTTTCACCCCCTATCACCGCTGTCGCTATGCGATCATTTTTCTGATGGCTGTCTTAGCATCAGTGATGGCGATCGGTAGCCAGTAATTTTTTTTAGGTTCGCCGCAGGTTTTTATAGCGTCGGGTACCCCAATATATTATCTAATAAAGGTTCAACCCCCTTGATCGCCCCCCAGGTAACCCTTTCACCCCCTATCACCGCTGTCGCTAATCGATCGTTTTTCTGATGCTGTCTTAGCATCAGTGATGGCGATCGGTAGCCAGTAATTTTTTTTAGGTTCGCCGCAGGTTTTTATAGCGTCAGGTACCCCAATATATTATCTAATAAAGGTTAAACCCCCTTGATCGCCCCCCAGGTAACCCTTTCACCCCCTATCACCGCTGTCGCTATGCGATCATTTTTCTGATGGCTGTCTTAGCATCAGTGATGGCGATCGGTAGCCAGTAATTTTTTTTAGGTTCGCCGCAGGTTTTTATAGCGTCGGGTACCCCAATATATTATCTAATAAAGGTTTAACCCCCTTGATCGCCCCCCAGGTAACCCTTTCACCCCCTATCACCGCTGTCGCTAATCGATCGTTTTTCTGATGCTGTCTTAGCATCAGTGATGGCGATCGGTAGCCAGTAATTTTTTTTAGGTTCGCCGCAGGTTTTTATAGCGTCAGGTACCCCAATATATTATCTAATAAAGGTTAAACCCCCTTGATCGCCCCCCAGGTAACCCTTTCACCCCCTATCACCGCTGTCGCTATGCGATCATTTTTCTGATGGCTGTCTTAGCATCAGTGATGGCGATCGGTAGCCAGTAATTTTTTTTAGGTTCGCCGCAGGTTTTTATAGCGTCGGGTACCCCAATATATTATCTAATAAAGGTTTAACCCCCTTGATCGCCCCCCAGGTAACCCTTTCACCCCCTATCACCACTGTCACTAAGCGATCGTTTTTCTGATCGCTGTCTTCGTGTCGGTGATGCCAATCGGTAGCCAGTCATTTTTTTTAGGTTCGCCGCAGGTTTTTATAGCGTCAGGTACCCCCAAATATGATCTAATAAAGGTTTTAACCCCCTAATTGCCCCTAGTTAACCCTTTCACCAGTGATCACCATATAAGTGTTACGGGTGACGCTGGTTAGTTAGTTTGCTTTTTATAGTGTCAGGGCACCCGCCGTATATAACCCAATAAAGGTTTAACCCCCTGATCGCCCGGTGGGTGATATCAATTAGGTTTTAGCGTCAGAGAGGGTCTGCGTCACACCCCAGGCAGCGTCAGGTTAGTGCCAGTAACGCTAACACCCACGCGTAAAGCATACACCCCCCTTAGTGGTATAGTATCTGAACAGATCAATATCTGATCTGATCAGATCTATACCAGCGGTTTAGGGTTCCCAAAAACGCAGTGTTAGCGGGATCAGCCCAGATACCTGCTAGCACCTGCGTTTTGCCCCTCCGTCCAGCCCAGGCCACCCAAGTGCAGTATCGATCGATCACTGTCACTTACAAAACACAACACACATAACTGCAGCGTTCGCAGAGACAGGCCTGATCCCTGCGACTCCAGTGCTGTAGGAGGTGATTTCACCACCA
Source organism: Rana muscosa (assembly GCA_029206835.1). Classification (NCBI taxonomy): domain Eukaryota; kingdom Metazoa; phylum Chordata; class Amphibia; order Anura; family Ranidae; genus Rana; species Rana muscosa. Next base: position 103,128,879 of record CM055116.1, on the reverse strand, counting down.
CAGTTAAAAAAAAAAAAGCATATATGCCGAAGCATGGGGGCAGCAGGGGCAGCAGGGCGGAGGAGCAATTTTGCTCCTAATGCCGCATACATACGGTCGAAATTCCGACGGAGGCTTGCCCGTGGAAACGTTTGACCATGTGTGTGCGGCATAACTTTTTTGCGGGAGGATGCCCCCATGCTTCGGCATATATAAATGGTGCATGTATGCCCATCATTAGAAGTGGGTGGATGAAGGGCGGTATTCTAATGGTGGGCATACCCACCGATCAATCTCTTTTTTCGTTCAGCCAACAGGCTGCATGAAAAAAAAAGATTACAATACATGTCCAACAAGGACCAGCAACGTACTGGTATGTTGCTGGACTTTGAATGGTTATACCAGATTGATGCCTGCGGGTTTAGGCATCATCTTGGTATCATTCTTTTCAGCCAGCGGCCGGCTTTCATGTAAAAGCAATCACAGCGGCTAATTAGCCTCTGGACTGCTTTTACAAGCAGTGGGAGGGAATGTCCCCCCCCCCGGATATAAAAAGCGCCATTGGGAAATTGAGAAAGCATTTTATCACACCGATCTTGGTGTGGTCAGATGCTTTGAGGGCAGAGGAAAGATCTAGGGTCTAGAAGACCCCAGTTTTTTCAAAAAAAGAGTACCTGTCACTACCTATTGCTATCATAGGGGATATTTACATTCCCTGAGATAACAATAAAAATTATAAAAAAAAAAATATATGTAAGGAACAATTTAAAAATAAAATAAAAAAGCAAAATTAATAATAAAAAAAAAAAAAAAAAAAAAAAAAGCACCCCTGTCCTGCCCTGCTCTTGCCCAATGGCGAACGCAAGCGTCGGTCTGGCGTCATATGTAAACAGCAATTGCACCATGCATGTGAGGTATCACCGCGAAGGTCAGATCGAGGGCAGTCATTTTAGCAGTAGACCTCCTCTGTAAATCTAACTGGGTAATCTGTAAAGGCTTTTAAAGGCTTTTAAAAATGTATGTAGTTTGTCGCCAATGCGCGTTTGTGCGAAATTTTAAAGCATGTCGTGTTTGGTATCTATGTACTCGGCCTAAGATCATCTTTATTATTTCATCAAACATTTGGGCAATATAGTGTGTTTTAGTGCATTAAAATTAAAAAAAGTGTATTTTTTCCCCAAAAAATGCGTTTGAAAAATCGCTGCGCAAATACTGTGTAGAAAAAAAAAATGCAACACCCACCATTTTAATCTGTAGGGCCTTTGCTTTAAAAATATATATAATGTTTGGGGGTTCAACATAATTTTCTTGCAAAAAAAAAATATGTTTTCATGTAAACAAAAAGTGTCAAAAAGGGCTTTGTCTGCAAGTGGTTAGAAGAGTGGATGTAAGCTTCCTAATGTTGTGTATAAAATGCCAGAACAGTTCAAAACCCCCCCAAATGACCCCATTTTGGAAAGTAGACACCCCAAGCTATATACTATGTCGAGTCCATGGAATATTTTATATGTTGACACAAGTTGCGGAAAAAAGACAATTTTTTTTTTTTAATTTTTTTTTTGCACAAAGTTGTCACTAAATGATATATTGCTCAAACATGCCATGGGCATATGTGGAATTACACCCCAAAATAAATTCTGTTGCTTCTCCTGAGTACAGGGATATCACATGTGTGAGACTTTTTGGGAGCCTAGCCGCGTACGGGACCCCAAAAACAAAGCACCGCCTTCAGGCTTTCTAAGGGTGTAAATTTTTGATTTTACTTCTCACTGCCTATCACAGTTTCGGAGGCCATGGAATGCCCAGATGGCACAAAACCCCCCCAAATGACCCCATTTTGGAAAGTAGACACCCCAAGCTATTTGCTGAGAGGTATTGTGAGTATTTTGCAGATCTCGCTTTTTGTCACAAAGTTTTGAAAATTGAAAAAAAAAAAAAAAAAAAAAAAAATTTTCTTTCTTCATTTTCAAAAACAAATGAGAGCTGTAAAATACTCACCATGCCTCCTCAGCAAATAGCTTGGGGTGTCTACTTTCCAAAATGGGGTCATTTGGGGGGGTTTTGTGCTATTTTGGCATTTTATGGCCTTAGAAACTGTGATAGGTAGTGAGGAGTGAAATCAAAAATTTGTGCCTAGAAATCCTGAAGGCGGTGCTTGGTTTTCGGGGTCCCGTACGCGGCTAGGCTCCTAAAAAGTCCCACACATGTGGTATCCCTGTACTCAGGAGAAGCAGCAAAATGTATTTTGGGGTGCAATTCCACATATAACCATGGCATGTGTGAGCAATATATCATTTAGTGACAACTTTTTGTAATTTATTTTTTATTTTTATTTTTTGTCATTATTCAATCACTTGGGACAAAAAAAAAAAATATTCAACGGGCTCAACAGGCCTCTCAGCAATTTCCTTGGGGTGTCTACTTTCTAAAATGGGGTCATTTGGGGGGGTTTTGTGCTATTTTGGCATTTTATGGCCTTCGAAACTGTGATAGGTAGTGAGGAATGAAATCAAAAATTTGCGCCCTTAGAAATCCTGAAGGCGGTGCTTGGTTTCCGGGGTCCCGTACGTGGCCAGGCTCCTAAAAAGTCCCACACATGTGGTATCCCCGTACTCAGGAGAAGCAGCAAAATGTATTTTGGGGTGCAATTCCACATATAACCATGGCATGTGTGAGCAATATATCATTTAGTGACAACTTTTTGTAATTTTTTTTTTTTTTTTTTTTTTTTGTCATTATTCAATCACTTGGGACAAAAAAAAAAAATATTCAATGGGCTCAACATGCCTCTCAGCAATTTCCTTGGGGTGTCTACTTTCCAAAATGGGGTCATTTGGGGGGGTTTTGTACTGCCCTGCCATTTTAGCACCTCAAGAAATGAGATAGGCAGTCATAAATTTAAAGCTGTGTAAATTTCAGAAAATGTACCCTAGTTTGTAAACGCTATAACTTTTGCGCAAACCAATAAATATACGTTTATTGACATTTTTTTAACTAAAGACATGTGGCTGAATACATTTTGGCCTAAATGTCTGACTAAAATTGAGTTTATTCGATTTTTCTTATAACAAAAAGTAGAAAATATCATTTTTTTTCAAAATTTTCGGTCTTTTTCCGTTTATATCGCAAAAAATAAAAATCGCAGAGGCAATCAAATACCATTAAAAGAAAGCTCTATTTGTGGGAAGAAAAGGACGCAAATTTCATTTGGGTACAACATTGCATGTCCGCACAATTTACAGTTAAAGCAGCGCAGTGCCGAATCCCAAAAACAGGCCTGGTCCTAATGGCCCGAAATGGTCCGGGGCTTAAGTGGTTAATGTGAGTTAAAACATTTTTATTAAACTGACCACTAGATGGCGCTTCCCTTTCTGTACACACACACTCAGGAGCGGTGGAGTAAATTGCATGCGATTCGTACAGGAATTGCACTGCATTCCTGTTCAAATCGCATGCGATTCTTTGCAGTGTGATTTGCGCCCATTCATTTTGTATGGATGCAAATTGCACTGCAAAGTTTCGGTATCGGGACTCTATCTGTATCGGTGTATCCCTAGTTTTGGTAAATCTATAAGTGCACTTTTACACTGAGGCGCGGGGGCATCGGCGGTAAAGCGCCGCTATTTTTACCGTTGTTTTAGAGGCACCTGCAAAGCGTTGTGACAGCAGCGCTTTGCGGGCGCTTTTAACCCTTTATTCGGCCACTAGCAGGGGTTAAAAGCACCACGCTAGCGGCCGAATAAAGGGTTAAAAGCGCCTGTTGGCGGCACTGCCCATTGATTTTGGTAGGGGCGCGTTAGGAGCGGCCTCAAAGATACTGCTTGCAGGACTTTTTTTTAACGTCCCGCAAGGGCTTTCAGACTTGAGTGACAGGAGAGTCGATTTACAGGCGCTTTGCAGGCGATATTTTTAGTGCTATAGCACCTGTAAAGCTCCTCAGTGTGAAAATAGCCTAATGTAAAATTGATTCATGTATGGCCAGCCTAAGGGCTGGTTCACAACAGTAGCTTCATTGGAATGCAGCCGCTGGTGATTGCAGTGCAGTTTACTTTTTTTTTTTTTAACAAACTTTATTGAAATATCACACAGTGAGAGTGACATACTCTAAACTGCTACTGGGGGAAAAGAGAGGCCATATTTCTGGCTGACAGTTTACGGCAAATGTCAAGGAATCACAAAAAGACCACCCTGGAGATGAGCAGAGCTTTCAATCAAGTCTCCTAATTTGTTTCATGGCCAGGTCCTCTTCAGCTAGGATGCTGAACTGCTGTTCGCTTTTAAGTCACAGCAAAAATTGCCTGTTGTGCTCGTCCTCTTTTATGTATCTGCCACAAAAAAGACAAATGACATTATTACGTGCAATCTTGGCCTTCCCAGCCTTCCCTATGAAGTCCAGGGCCCAGAACGATTTCTAATATCTAATCTGTCTGTTCCACATACACACGCTCCCTTGTACTGATGCCTCAGGCTGTGGCTCTCATCTCGGCTTGTTTGTGAGCAGTGGGTGATATTTAGCTGTGTGAGGGCCGCTGGCTCTGCATTATATCCTCTATTTCACGCTGATCCAATAATGGCTATTCTGATTCGATAAGAATCCTATTATAATGGCAAAACTTGGGACACATTTTTTTGTTTCCAAGAACAGATTCGCCTGCTGCCTTTTTAATCTTTCTGGTTTATGGAAAGCTGAAACCTACAAAAATAAAATCAGTTCTTTCTCCTTAAAGCGGAGTTCCAAACCCTGATTTTTTTTTTTGTTTGTTTTACATTTTCCCAGTCCTTGATCAATAATGACAAACATTTGGAGTGAAAAATTTTTTTTTACTTACCCGAAGTGCGCTGTTGCTAGGTGGTGGCTCCTAATCTGCCACTTCCGGCTCTGCGGCGCTCCGCATCACTTCCTCCCTCGTCTGTGCTCCTGGGAAATGTGAGTCATCATTTCCCAGAAGTCAGTGGGCAGGAGTGTTTTAAAAAATTGCATTATTTCCCGACCAGGAAATTACGCGATTTAAGGCGGATAGCAGAGTTGGGGTTACTACTGAGTGGGGCATCAGCAGAGCTGGGGGTTACTACTGAGTTGGGGCATCTTTAAAGTAAAGGCTGAAGGTTTTTCTATGCATGAAGGTAAAAAAAAACTAGAGTGCTCAGCTCCCCCCTAAGTCCCCCTCCTAATTCACACATTATCCTGATCCAGCGATGTGCAGGAGCTGAGGCTTTCTGGGGTCCCTCCCTCATTGGCTGAAATGCAGCAGCAGAAGCCATTGGCCAGTGAGGAGGGAGCGGGGGTGGGGCTGAGCCGTGCTCTGTTTCCTCCTGCACGACAGTCTAGCACTCCATCCTTCAGTTCACCCATCCGAAAACTCCTCTCCCAGCAGGCTGACCATGGGTATATGTAGGAGGCCTGCCCCCTGACAATCCTAGTTGGGGATTGGTCAGAGCTCCTGACATGTACCCCAGAACCTTCTCCCTAGAAATAGAGGAGGCGCCCAAGAGTCAAAGTACATGTCAGTCACCTTCTGCTACACTAAACCACTCCCCTGCCCCCAGATCAAAAACAAACAGGCCTAGCTCACAGCATAGGCCTGCTTAGATTTACCTGTACTGGCAGCTTACACAAAAACCCTACACTTCGCACCTACCTAAGGTAGAGGGTGCTACACTTAATTTTATTTTTATTGACGTTTTTTAGAATTCAAATAGAGCACAATGTGCACAAAATAGTCAGAGAAAGCAAACATAAAAGTAAAGAAAGAAAAAGAAGAAGAAAAAAATAGAAGAAACATGTTGATCACAAACAGGCAAAATTACTAAAAGTCTATAATCAATGGACAATTGAGTAACAAAAGGATATACATCAAAGGCATAAACCAAGGGAGTATCAAGGAGCATTGGGCAGGCATATTGTAACTAGATCTGCGTAGAGATGGGGAGAATGGGTGAAGACGGGAAGATATGGGTGCTGTATATGAGGTACAATCAAGATTTAGGGAGAAGAAACAAACTCAGATTGATCCCACAGGGCCAAAATCTTGTCAAACCTGTCAACAGCATCCTCTACTAAGGCCGTCATGTGCTCCATTCTACGTATGTCAGAAGTTGAGCTTGAGATGGGGGGGGGGGGGGGGCAATAACCAACACAATGAAATAACTCTCTTAGCAGCTAGAGATATAGGAAGCCGATCTGTTTGAAGCTTTCCCTAGACCAGGTAATGGGAGGCCCAGGAGGAGATACAACGGGTCCAATGAAAAAGGATTAAAAAATTTGCTGGAGCAGAGACATCACCATGGACCAAAAAGGTACAATTAACTCACACTGCCAAAAAATATGGTAGTGAGTACCTCTAATTTTACCACATGTCCAACAGAGAGGGGAGAGAGATGGGTCAAAACGGTGCAATACCTCAGGGGTCCTATACCAGTAAAATAACACTAAATGCTGTCTCTCTCTGCGTCACACACCTGGAGGTTTGTTCCCTTCTCTCTTTAACCCCGAAAGCCGGGAGTAACAAGTTATGTTGTCACTTCCGGTTCTGCCTCTTTGTTTACCTGGCCACCAGCGGCAATGAAAGCAGCCGATCAGACCGAACTGTGTCTGATCGGCTGCATGGGAGGCCAGAGGAGAGATTTGGTGTCTAATAGACCCCAGATCTCTCCATAAAGAGGACCTGTCACAGCTCATGCTGTCACAAGGGATGTTGTCCATCCCTTGTGATAGCAATAAAGGTAATAAAAAAAAAAAAAGTGTAAATAAATAAAAACATTTTGTATAATAAAAAAAAATGAAAAAAAAATTTCAAGCGCCCCGTCCCACTGTGCTTACGCGCTAATGTGAACGCATATGATACTTCTGCACGCCTATTTAAATGGTGATTGCACCACACATGTGAGGTATTGTCGCAAACGTCAGAGCGAGAGCAATAATTCTACCACCAGACCCTCCTGTGCAACTCCAAACTGGTAACCTGTAAAGGCAATTAAAGTGTCGCCTATGGAGAATTTTAAGCACTGTAATTTGTCGCCATTCCGCGGGCAGATGCAGTTTTAAAGCAGAACATGTTAGATATCTATTTACTCGCTGTAACATCATCTTTTACATTATAGAAAAAATTTGGGCTAACTTTACTGTTTTTTTTTTTATTCATGAAAGTGTTTTTTTTTATCTAAAAAAAATTGCATTTGAAAAACAGCTGCGCAAATACTGTGTGACATAATAAAATTTCAACACCCACCATTTTATTCTATAGGGTCTCTGCTAAAAAATAATTTATAATGTTTGGGAGTTCTAAGTAATTTACTAGCAAAAAAAAGTAGATTTTTACATGTAGGAGCGAAGTGTCAGAATTGGCCCGGATGGCAAGTGGTTAAAAATAAGTGCCTATACTGTTTAAAATCCAGTAGTACGCTGTCTCTCACCTTGCTCTGCACATGCTCAGTTGCTCTGTTTTTTTGGCACTGTGCCAAATTTATAGAAGCTGATCTGCTGACAGCCTAAAGATTTACTGCTGCTCAGGGGCTGTGGGTTTCAACAAAATGGCAAGAAGACACTGGAACAATGCCGGAGACAATTTACGGCTCACACTTATTTTGGTTGCATAGTTATTAATGTGGAATGTATGTTCCTTTTTTTTTATCAAGTTGTGGGTAAAGTTTTGCTTTTAAGGTTTACTTACACTTAAAGCAGTAACCACCAAAGTTGTTTTTTCTGTATGTCATAATGAACTGGGGTCAGAGCAGCTCAGATGCAGCATATGCGATACTACTAATTTGTATACTTGGCAATGTAAGTAGGTATTAAGGGCTAATTGTTTTATTTAGCAAGTGTTGCGGGTTCCTAGTTAATATTGGCCTTCTTCCTTGTTTTTATCTCTTATGTGCACAGGGGAAATTGCATCAAACGAATGGGAAATCAAAAAGTGAATCACCGGCCAAAGCAGCTGATGGCGTTGCTGAAGATGTGAGCGTGACTGACCGCTTGATTGACATCATCGTCTTTGAGGAACCAGAACAAATGCTTCAAGCTTTAGATGAGTGAGTATTTCCCCCCCCCCCCCCCCCCCTCCTGTATTTTTGCCTTGCATCTGCAACCATCAACAAAGAATCCAGATTTCACAAATATAATTAGCCCTCATGGGGCAAGGTTTTTTTTCTAACTTTTTCGTTGATGCATTTATCAATAGTGGAACCTCAGCTTCTCAAATAAGAGCGGCTGTCGGTAAATTAATTTTCAGAAAGCTAACACACAAAAAAAATAAAAAATCCCTCAACCTGCCTTTTGTGCAGATCCGCAAAGGACACCTGCTTTGCATAAATTCTTTAAGAGCTACAAATGGCTTTGTGTGGATTCCGTCCCAGCTGACGCAGATGCACCTGCGAAGCCGCATTCTCTTTATGGTCCTCCGAGAGGGAAGATGGATTGTATCTTGTAGGTAAAAAGTAATAGGCATTCATGAATGTTTAGTTACCATGTCTTATGCTCTGCATTATTTTACAATTAACTCCTTCATGACTCTGGGGGGATATTGTTGATTCCAGGCAGAAAGGTTTGCCAGTTTTTTCTCCTATTTATTTTTCAGAGATGAATTGATTCTGTTTGCGATTTGCTGCAAACCCAGTGAGTCACATAATTTTCTTATAAATTGTGATCTTGTAGAATATACGTGTAAATCTTCCAGTCTGCAGACAATCACTTAAAGCACACATGTCCAAAGTCCGGCCCACGAGCCAATTGCGGCCCATGGTCCGGTTTCATACGGCCTCACTGGTAATTTGGATATATATATCTTTTGTGGCCCCCAACGAATCACCGAGCACCACTCTGCCCTCTGGGATTCGTTGGGGGGGCCAGAGGCGGGTGCAAAGGACACATTTGACAACAGAAGCCCCATAGTAAGTCTATGGGTGATATCACTTTCCATTCATTTCACAGCCGTTGTCGGCCATGTCCTCTGCAGAGCTTCCACCGCTGGAGATTGGGTCAGATCGGCTTCAGAAAAGGTATGTACAGTGCCTTGAAAAGGTATTCATACCCCTTGAAGTTTTCCACATTTTGTCGTGTTACAACCATAAACATAAATGTATTTTATTGAGATTTTATGTGATAGACCAACACAAAGTGGCACATAATTGTGAAGTGAAAGGAAAATGATAAATGGTTTTCAAAATGTTTTAGAAATAAATATGTGAAAAGTGTGGCGTGCATTTGTATTCAGCCCCCCTGAGTCAATACTTTGTAGAACCCCTTTTCACTGCAATTACAGCTACTAGTCTTTTTTGGGGATGTATCTAGCAGATTTGCACATCTAGAGAGTCACATTTTGCCCATTCTTCTTTGCAAAATAGCTCAAGCTCTGTCAGATTGAATGGAGAGTGTCTGTGAACAGCAAATTTCAAGTCTTACCACAGATTCTCAATTGGATTTAGGTCTGGACTTTGACTGGAATATGATTTGATCACATGAATATGATTTGATCTAACCATTCTATTGTAGCTCTGGCTGTATGTTTGGGGTCGTTGTTTTGCTGGAAGGTGAACCTCTGCCCCAGTCTCAAGTCTTTTGCAGACTAACAGGTTTGCTTTTCAGGCATTTTAGCGCTAAAAATCGTGCCTAAAAAGCGCCTCTCAAGCCTCCCCAGTGTGAAAGCCCAAGTACTTTCACACTGGGGCGGTGCGCTTGCAGGACAGGGAAAAAAGTCCTGCAAGCAGCATCCTTGGGGCGGTGCGGGAGCGGTGCATACACCGCTCCTACACTGCCCCTGCCATTGAAATCAATGGGCACAGCTGTCGAAGCGCCTGCAAAAATCCTTTCCTCGGCCACTAGCGGGTGTTAAAAGTGCCCAGCTAGGGGCCGAAAAGCGCCGTCAAAACTTGCGGCGCTTTATCGCTAATGCCCCGCCCCAGTGTGACAGTAGCCTAACATTGCCCTGTATTTGACTCCATCCATCTTCCCATCAACTCTGAACAGCTTCCCTGTTCCTGCTGAAGAAAAGCATCCCCACAACATGACGCTGCCACCACCATGTTTCATGGTGGGGATGGTGTGTTCAGGGTGATGTGCAGTGTTAAATTTCCACCAAACACAATGTTTTTTGCTTTTAGGCCAAAAAGTTACATTTTGGGCTCATCTGACCAGAGCACCTTCTTCCACATGTTTGCTGTGTCCCCCACATGACTTCTCGCAAACTGCAAATGGGACTTCGTATGGCTTTCTTAAAACAATGGCTTTCCTCTTGCCACTCTTCCATTAAAGTGGTGGTAAACCCTATAAAAAAAAAACCCTGCAAGACAAAGGCATAATGAGCTAGTATGCATAGCATACTAGCTCATTATGAATTACTTACCTCACATCGAAGCCCCCGCAGCGGTCTTCGTACCCCCCTCCGGCCAGCGACATCTCTCCCGGGGGTTACTTCCGGGTATCGCGGCTCCGGCACTGTGATTGGCCAGAGCCGCAATGACATCACTTCCGCGTATGCGTCAGTAACGGAACACCGACTGAAGCAATGGCACATATGTGCCATTGCTTCAGTTTGCCCCAGTGCGCATGATCCGATGACATCGGAACATGCAGGGGACAGGGGATATCTCCTAAGCCATGCAGGTTTAGGGGATATCCTGTGTAGCTACAGGTAAGCCTTATTATAGGCTTACCTGTAGCATAAACTGGTTGTAAAGGATTTACAATCACTTAAAGACCAGATTTGTGGAGTGCACGACTAATGGTTGTCCTGTGGACAGATTCTCCCACCTGAGCTGTGGATCTCTGCAGCTCCTCCAGAGTTACAATGGGCCTCTTGGCTGCTTCTCTGATTAATGCTCTCCTTGCCCGGCCTGTCAGTTTACGTGGACAACCATGTCTTGGTAGGTTTGCAGTTGTGCCATACTCTTTCCATTATTGGATGATGCATTGATGATGGATTTACCAGTCCTCTGTGAGATGTTTAAAACTTGGGATATTTTTTTATAACCTCACCCTGCTTTATACTTCTCCCTGACCTGTCCCTGTCTGGTGTGTTCAATGCCCTTCATGATGCCGTTTGTTCACTAAGGTTCTCTAACTGAGGGTATCACAGAAGAGCTGTATTTATACTGAGATTAAATTACACACAGGTGGGCTCTATTATTATTATTATTATACAGGATTTATATAGCATGGAAAAGGATGTAAAAGGGGCCTACTGTACACCACTCAGCGCTAATTTTGGCCCACAAGTCTCAAGTAATAGAATATGATGTAGAGGACGAAGCAAATGTATTCCAAAAATATTGTAAAAATATATAAAATGGAAATAGGTAGTACAGTATAAAAACAATCAAACGATCTGCATTAAACGGGTACTAAAACACAGCTAAAAGTAATGAAAAAGAATCCGTGTGGTAAACACAACAGTCAATAGTCCTTGTGTAGCAAAGATTATGGGTAAAGTTCGAAGATATCAAGGGTGATGACGAGTAGTATATTCAGTGTGCACCTTCCATCAGAATAAACATCTGACTTTCACCTCGTGAAGCACACCCCCCAGGGGGTCAAACTCACCAGAAGACTGAAATCAATAGGCCTTTATGAGTAAGTGTTCCTCAGTCAATCCGCTCTTAACCTCACTATCCACAGAGATCCACAGGTCAAATGGCTCCAATAAGCGTCATAAAAACACAGAAGATATTGCACATAGCGTAATTCGGTTTATTTAAACGTTCTCCCACTAAAACCAAAGAATCCCTTCATAATAACTACGTACACAATATAATATTAAAACAGGCATATAAAGTGGCCCAAGAGGGCGCTGTCATCGTGATCTTAGCATCCCAGCGTATCCGCGTGTGTCTCCTTGCTGACACCGCAATCACTTCCGGGTAGGGAAAGATGGTGGAGCGCAGGCGTCACTTCCGGGATGTCGTGCGGGTCACGCCCAGGATTTATATAGTGCCAACAGTTTGCGCGGGGCTTTACAACATCAGGGAAGACAGTACAGTCACAATACAATTCAATACAAAGGGATCAGAGGGCCCTGCTCGTTAGAGCTTACAGTCTAGAAGGGAGGGTCAAATTAAACAAAGGGTAGTAGCTGTGGGGGATGATCAGGTGGACAAAATGAAAATACAGTTGTTAGGTGTGGGTAGGATAGGCTTCTCTGAACTCTATTAACGAATTAGGTGACTTCTGAAGGCAATTGGTTCAACTAGATTTTAGTTAAGCCCTGTACACACGATTGGTTTTACCGATGAAAACAGTCCAATGGACTTTTTTCATCGGACAAACCGATCGTGTATGGGCCCCATCGGTCTTTTTTCCATCGGTGTTAAAAAATAGAACATGTTTGAAATTTATCCGATGGGAAAAAAAAAAACGATAGCAAATTACTATCGTCTGTGAGGAACTCCATCAGAGAAAAAACCCACGCATGCTCAGAATCAAGTCAACGCATGCTCAGAAGCATAGAACTTCATTTTTCTTGGCTCGTCGGAGTGTTTTACGTCACAGCGTTTGGGACAATCGTTTTTTTGACTGATGGTGTGTAGGCAAGACTGATGGAAGTCAGCTTCATCGGATTTCCGATGGAAAAATCCACCGGTTTAAAATCCATAGGAAATCCGATCGTGTGTACAGGGCTTTAGGGGTAACAGAGTAAAGGGGCCTGAATACAAATGCACGCTACACTTTTCAGATATTTATTAGTAAAAAATTATGAAAACCATTTATCATTTTCCTTCCACTTCACAATTATGTGCCACTTTGTGTTGGTCTCTTACATAAACTCCAAATAAAATACATTTACGTTTTTGGTTGTAACATGACAAAATGTGGAAAATATCAAGGGGTGTGAATACCTTTTCAATGCCCTGTATACTGATTTTTTCTTTACAGGGCTAGATAGGTTAGTGTTAGATCGTGTATGTCTATATATGCAGGGATTTTCTATTTAGGGTGGACTTCTACTTTAAGTTTTGAGTTTTTCCGTTGCTTCTTTATGGTAGAGTTTTATGGGACAAGTTCACTTTATTTTCTGTACGCTTTGTCTGTGCTTATCCTAGTGTAACAGAACACAAAGTGATAGAATGCTCGCAGGTGATGCTTCTGAAGACAGCCATTGTATGAATTGAGTTGGATAATTTTGAGTGACAGTGATGGGCATGGCAGCCAACTTCATCAGATTAACCTTTGTGCCATGCTGTTCACAGTTGTCCTGTGATCATACAGCTGCCTGACTTCTCCTGCTCTTTATCATGTTGTGTGTTAATATGTTCTCTGATTGCTGACAAGATAGATAGATTGTGGTGGAGATAAGGATCTGTCTTGCATCAGAAAGCTTTCCCTTTTTATGTGTGCTGAATGTTTGATTGTAGGAAGTGTCAGGGAGATTTACGAGTAATAGTATCAGTGGACGTGAGATGATTGTCACACATGCAGTCATTTTGCCCAGGCCCATTAACAATCCTTAGGTCTTTAGGCGCTAGTCGACACCACTGGTCTTGTACTTATTCTTCCATTGGCACATGCAGTATGTGATTGCTCAGGTGATCCAAGCTTGCATGGCTATGGAAAAGTATTTTACAAGAATATGCCAACACATCCAATCACTCTCTAATGCACATGTGTCAAACACAAGGCCATTTCACATGGCCCTCACACCTCTCCTGCAGCTACAGCACCCCCCCCCCCCCCTCGTCTCTGCCCCCACATTGTCTCAGCAGTCGGTAGCAGAGTGAGGGACAGATCCACTGGCTCCATGCCCAAGGAGGAAAAGCCACCACTGTCAGTGCCTACACACCTGGGATTTCCCTAGAAACGTGCGGGATCTCTGCTGGAAATCAGGAGTAGCCAACCTTTTGACCTTCCTGGGCAACGTTAAAAGAAGAGGAATTGTTTTGGGCCACCAAAACACTGTTACCGTTAAGCCCTGTACACACAATCGGATTTCCTATGGATTTTAAACCAATGGATTTTTCCATCGGAAATCCGATGAAGCTGACTTCCATCAGTCTTGCCTACACACCATCAGTCAATAAACCGATCGTCCCAAACGCCGTAAAGTAAAACACTCCGACGAGCCAAGAAAAATTAAGTTCTATGCTTCTGAGCATGCGTTGACATGATTCTGAGCACGCATGGGTTTTTTATCCGATGGAGTTCCCCACAGACGATAGTAATTTGCTATCGTTTTTTTTCCCATCGGATAAATTTAAAACATGTTCTCTATTTTTTAACACCGATGGAAAAAAGACAGATGGGGCCCATACGCGATCGGTTTGTCCGATGAAAAAAGTCCATCGGACTGTTTTCATCGGTAAAACCGATTGTGTGTACAGGGCTTTAGTTTTTTTTTTTTTTTAACAAGTTAACAATCACAGATATTGATAATGTACAGAGCTGAGTAATAAAACAAATTTTTTTTTTAATTTTTTTTTTTTATTATAAACGTCAAAGAGGGAAACCTAAAACTAGTACGATGTTTGACACTGTTTTTGATAAACGAAATCACCAATATCTGATTCGATGGATGTTGTATCAATTCTTAATGAATTCTCAAGGTGCTCATCAGATATGTTGGTTCCAATTTTGTCCTTCATGTGCTTCATCCTTGAAAATATTTGCTCACAAATATAGTTGCTGCTGAAAACTGATGACCTGAATAGGATGTGATTGGGAAGAGTGGGATGTTTTTCTTTGGCAAAATAAAGTGTCCAGTACAGAGACATTGTACATTTTTTCTTTGGCCACATGTGTTCGGTACCAAAAACAAAAAAAAACAATCAACTTTTTTAAGTAAGTTTATGAGTTTTTGTGTTGGGCTGCATTCATGGCCATCTTGGGCCACAGGTTGGACACCCCTGATGTAAATCATTAAGCGTTCGTCTTCTGATCTCACGATAAAAGCTTTTTTTTAAATGCTGTATGACACATGCACGAAAGTACTGCAAGATACCATAGCTTAGGTACACAATCTCCCTGTAGGCACTAGTGACGTTGCCTTCCCATGGGGCATCTGAGCGAACAAGCACTACGTCCACTAGTAAGAAAAGATGATCCGCAACTCCTTGCCTGCTCTTTAAAATCTTCAAAATGTATTGATACTCCATAAAAGACACAGGAACAGACAGCAGATGTAAACGCGTTTCAGCTTTGTGGGCCTTGTTTACTACAAATGCCATGTACAAAAATGCCACAATATATAGTGTATAACCCTCCTGGCAGCACATGTCATTAACCACTTGAGACCCGCGCTATAGCCGAAAGACGGCTGCAGCACGGCTCTCAAGTGCCGGGTGGACGTCCCCAGGACGTCCTGGTTTGTTTACATGCCGCCGCGTGCTGCCGAGGACACGCGGCGGGGAACAGCTGTGCGCACCGCATCACGTGATGCCGATGCGCATGCCTGTCGGCCGCGATGTCCGCCAGGTACATGCGATCGGCTTTTACAGAGGCAGGACGTGGATCTCTGTGTGTACATAGAGATCCACGTCCTGTCAGGGAGAGAGGAGACCGATGTGTGTCCCTTGTACATAGGGACACAGATCAGTCACCTCCCCCAGTCAGTCACCTCTCCCACACAGTAAGAAACACTAATAGGGAACATATTTAACCCCTTGATCGCCCCCTAGTGTTAACCCCTTCCCTGCCAGTCACATTTATACAGTAATCAGTGCATTTTCTTTATCGTACACCACGGGACACAGAGCCAGTCATTACATAATGGGTTAAGGGTCACCAGCGGTGATTGGACACTGGCACAACCAATAGAAGACAGTTCCCCTCCATATAACCCCTCCCATCAGGGGAGCACCTCAGTTTTTTCGCCAGTGTCTAAAGGTTTTGGACGCGATAGGAGGTGCTAAAGGAAAGCTCTGCCAAAGAGACCCTCTGGGGGTAGAAAGAGCTATGCTTTCGGACCCATCCAAGACGCCTACGAGTTAAGCCAAAACTGGATGGGATCCGGGCCTCATTCATGAGGCTTAGCCTGTAATGTCTCTCTTCGGAGGACTGGGCTCTAAGATCCAGCACTTTCGCTACTTCGCTAAAGTCCTGGTAAGAGTCTTGTACAAGGCCCAGGGGAGAGGTATCCTTTAAATAGGAACCCATATCCCTGAAGGTTGGCACACATAGCCCGCCGTGAGGGGTGAAGTTTGGTATCTGTCTGAAAATTTCAGCAGAAAAAACCTGTGGCGTGGATAAGGTAAGAGGTTAGGTCCTAAAACTAGGTTTAAGGACCTTTCCAAAGAAAAACAGTGGATGTCTTCTTTTATTCCGCCACTGGGGGGAGTAAAGAGCTGAGTGTAAAGCTCACCTCGCTCTGCTTCAGTGTCTGCTTCGGCAAAGTACACTGGCTGTCCCTCTGCTGCTGAGCTGGCTTGGGCACCTCCCTCCTCCTCTCGGATGGCTGACCAGACACCTGCAGAAGCAGGTAAAGTTGGAACAAGGGCTGGTGAGAGGGAGCTCCACTCTCACTGTTACCACCGCCATTAGAGCCGCGCGCGCGGGAGCGCGCTTTATCGGAGGGGGTGCGGGAGGCCGCAAATGACACGTGCGCGGGCACGTAGGCGCGTGCGCATGCACGAAAACGGCGCAAAATGTAAAAAATGTCAGTGTGCAAAAGCACTGCAGAACAAGCAAGTTCGTTTTCTCTCTCTCTCTTGGCAGGGATACACAGCAGCGATACAGGGACGTAAGACTCCATGTGGTTGGGCTGGGTACTTCCTAGAAGACATCCACTTTATGCATAGCTGTGTGTTTTTTTAAGGTTGCATACTTTATGTAAATTGCTGAACTGAGCACAGTAGTATATGCATTTGAGTACCTTGTGTTTTTTCTGAGCAGTATGCCTTCCAGGGGAAAGAATGCTGACAAAAAAGATAAAAAAGCACCGCTGCCTGAGACAGGAGGCCCTAGCCGTGCTAACTCGGTACCTTCCTCTCCTGTGTTGCCGGAAGCAGCTGTACAGGATGAGCCATTACCTCTGTCAGGTATGGCGGCTTCCCCAGTGAAGCCTGGGCCTGCATATGTCACTGAAGACACTTTGTCAGCAGCCCTAAATAATCTGGAAGAGAGAATTGCTACTTTGATCGCTAAATCCTCTAACGAGGACAATAAGCGAAGCAGATCTCCTCCAGTTGTTGACTTCCCTGCAGAAGTATCTGAGGAGGAGGAGGATGAGGATGATGCTACACAAGCAGAGGATGAGGAGTCAGACGGATCAGGGATATCAGATGAGCCTTTCTCTGCATCCCAGATTTTGAAGTCACAGGTGCAATGTTATGCAGGAACAGTGCGATCTGCATTTAAGTTACCCTCTTCGGAGGTAACTGAATTGCCTGTCTCCTCCCTAGGTTCATTGAGATCCCTGCAGGGTGCATGCTCTTTCCCGGTTCATCCATTACTAGAGGATCTAATGTACGCAGACTGGCAACACCCAGATAAGCGTTTCTCACCTCCAAAAAAGTTTGACATTCTTTATCCTATGGAGGAATTTTTTTTAAAGAAATGGAGCCTGCCTTCTGTAGATGCGGCTATTTCTTGTGTAAATAAGAACCTGACGTGTCCGGTGGACAATGTGCAAGTATTTAAAGATCCTTCTGAGAAGAAATTGGAATCCCTACTTAAGTCTTCCTTTCTTTTGGCCGGCTCAGTTACCCAACCTGCGGCAGCAGCAGTCGGTATGTGTCAGGTCATCAGCCAACAGGTAAAGCAGGGGCTGAAGGAGCTGCCTCCAGAGCAGGCTAAAAATTGGGAGAATTTGCCAAAAGCCTTATGCTTCACAGTGGATGCCATGAGAGATTCTATTATGCAAGCATCACGCCTTACACTCCAACTGGTACACATGCGTAGGGTGCTGTGGCTTAAGCATTGGTCAGCGGAAGCCCCATGCAAAAAGCTGTTGGCAAGTTTCCCCTTCCATGGCGAACGCCTATTTGGGGAAGATTTAGAAAAATATATCCAAAGGATATCAAGTGGTAAAACGACTCTTTTACCTGAGAGAAAGAAAAACAAGAGGCCTTGTTTTAAACGCTCTCTTTCCCCAGCTCCCGGGAAACCTGCCTCTAGCCAGTGGCGACGGCATTTTCAGCCACCCACAAAAGCCAAAGGAAATCAGGCTCAGAGGAACAAAAAGCCGTGGGGTGCAAAAGCTAATAAGCAGGACCCCAAGACCTCTCAGTGAAGGGGCGCCCCCGCTCGGCCGAGTGGGTGGAAGGCTCCGTCAGTTCTCAGCAACTTGGCGGACAGAAACCCAGGACAAGTGGGTTGTATCCACAATATCCTCAGGGTACAGACTGGAATTTCGAGAGATCCCATCTTCGCAATTCCGAGGTTCAAGACTCTCCAAGGATCCACAAAAGAGCGGATCCTTCTTCAAAGGTTTGAATCACTTACTGGCTCAAGGGGGGGTTACAGAGGTACCCCAAAAAGAGCAAGGTTCAGGTTTTTACTCAAACCTCTTTGTGATTCCAAAGCCAAATGGAGACGTCAGACCCATCCTGGATCTAAAATCTCTAAATCGGTTTCTGAACGTTCGCCATTTTCGAATGGAAACGATCCGATCCGTGGTTGCCACCTTACAAGGCGGAGAATTCATGGCGTCCATAGATATCAAGGACGCATATTTACACATACCCATCCTCCCCGCTCACCAAAAATTCTTAAGGTTTGCGGTAGAACATCGCCACTTTCAATTTGTGGCCCTGCCCTTTGGTGTAGCTACCGCGCCCAGAGTATTCACAAAGGTGCTAGCTCCCCTGTTGGCAAATCTGAGGACACAGGGCATAGCGGTAACAGCCTATGTAGACGATCTACTGGTGATAGATCAGTCAAAAGAGGGATTAGATCACGCTGTGCTCACTACAGTAAGATACCTGGAGCATTTAGGATGGATTATAAACTTACAAAAATCCTCTCTTCAGGCCCAAAGAAGGATAGTGTACTTGGGCATGATCATAGATACAGCCCAAAACAGGGTATACCTGCCAGAGCCAAAGATACAGTCTCTGAAAGATCTGATCCACAAGGTCAAAGCAAACAAGAGGCCGTCTATTCGCCTTTGCATGAGGCTATTGGGGAAGATGGTAGCCTCCTTCGAGGCTGTCCCTTACGCCCAGTTTCATTCGAGACTACTTCAAGGCAATATTTTAGCCGCCTGGAACAGGAAGAGCCAAGCTCTGGATATAACCATGCGCCTGGCCTCGCAAGTGCGCCAAAGCTTCAATTGGTGGCTAGAAGCCAAGAACTTACGGAAGGGAAGATGCTTTCTCCCGGTCTCCTGGAAGGTGGTGTCTACGGATGCCAGCCTATCGGGCTGGGGTGCAGTATTCGAAGAGGCTTCTGCCCAGGGAACCTGGGCCAAGACCCAAGGGATCCTGCCCATCAATGTACTAGAGATCAGGGCAGTATATCTAGCCCTCAAAACCTGGACATACAGGTTACAGGGCCACCCAGTTCGGGTTCAATCCGACAATGCTACGGCAGTAGCTTACATCAATCACCAAGGAGGCACCCGCAGTCAGGCTGCTCAAAAGGAGGTGAACCGGATTTTGACATGGGCAGAAGAGCATGTACCTTGCCTTTCTGCAATCTTCATCCCGGGGATAGAAAACTGGCAAGCGGACTATCTGAGTCGTCAGCAGCTATTACCAGGAGAGTGGTCTCTCCACCCCAAGGTCTTTCAGGCCATATGTCTGAGATGGGGAAACCCAGATGTAGACCTGCTAGCCTCCAGGTTCAACAAGAAATTGGACAACTTTGTGTCCAGGACGAGAGATCCTCTGGCCTACGGAGTAGATGCTCTAATAGCTCCATGGAATCAGTTCTCACTAATCTATGCATTCCCCCCAATCCCTCTTCTACAAAGACTTCTTCGCAGGATCAAAGAGGAGGGAATACCAGTAATCCTAGTGGCCCCAAACTGGCCCAGGAGGCCTTGGTTTGCCGAGATCGTAAAGATGGCGAAAGGAAGGCCCTGGAAGTATTCCACCCTTCCTCACAAAGGCTAAATTTGACGGCCTGGCTGCTGAGACCCACATTTTGAAAAAGAGAGGGGTCTCTGGTCCAGCTCTTTCTACGCTCATTAATGCTAGAAAGCCAGCCTCCAGACTCATCTATCATAGAGTCTGGAAAGCATACGTTTCCTGGTGTGAATCTAGAAGTTGGAACCCTCAGAAATATGAAATAAGCAGGACTCTTGCCTTTTGCCAGTTAGGAGTGGATATGAAATTAGCCCTTAGTACCATCAAGGGTCAAATATCGGCTCTATCAGTATTTTTTCAGAGACCATTCAGGGGGTACTGAGGAGAAATCCTCCAGTCAGGTCTCCCTTGTGTCCATGGGATTTGAATTTGGTATTGTCAGTGTTGCAAAAGCAACCCTTTGAACCTATTCGCCATATTCCTTTAATTATATTAAGTAGGAAATTGGCCTTTTTGATTGCTATTGCTTCTGCTAGGAGAGTATCAGAACTAGCAGCTCTTTCTTGTAAAGAGCCTTATCTAAATTGTCACAAGGACAAAATTGTACTACGACCCCATCCTGCCTTTCTACCTAAGGTAGTGTCGGCTTTTCACTTGAATCAAGACATTGTTTTGCCTTCT
This sequence comes from Rana muscosa, assembly GCA_029206835.1. Classification (NCBI taxonomy): domain Eukaryota; kingdom Metazoa; phylum Chordata; class Amphibia; order Anura; family Ranidae; genus Rana; species Rana muscosa. The sequence continues at coordinate 103,108,332 of CM055116.1, read as the reverse complement.
TTTTTTCCAAACCCGCGGACGGCGGGGGAAAAGTTGTTGCACTCTCTAGATCTAGTGAGAGCGGTAAAGGTGTATCTGCAAGCAACCGCTCAGATACGTAAAACAGATGTTTTGTTTATTTTGCCAGATGGTCCCAAGAAGGGCCAAGCGGCATCAAAATCCACCATTTCCAGGTGGATTAGACAGGTAATTGTTCAAGCTTATGGTTTAAAGAACAGGACTCCTCCTTTTTCTGTTAAGGCGCACTCTACCAGGGCGATAAGTGCTTCATGGGCAGTGCACCACCAGGCTTCGATGGCTCAGATCTGTAAAGCTGCAACTTGGTCTTCAGTCCACACATTTCTTTATCGTACACCACGGGACACAGAGCTAGTCATTACATAATGGGTTAAGGGTCACCAGCGGTGATTGGACACTGGCACAACCAATGGAAGACAGTTCCCCTCCATATAACCCCTCCCATCAGGGAAGTACCTCAGTTTTTTTGCCAGTGTCGAAAGGTGTTAGACGCGTTAGGAGGTGCTAAAGGAAAGCTCTACCAAAGAGACCCTCTGGGGGTAAAAGAGCTATGCTTTTGGATCCATCCAAGACGCCTACAAATGAGCTGAATCTGGATGGGATCCGGGCCTCATCCATGAGGCGTCGCCTGTAATGTCTCTCTTCGGAGGACTGGGCTCTAAGATCCAGCACTTTCGCTATTTCGCTATAAAGTCCTGGTAAGAGTCTTGTACAAGGCCCAGGGGAGAGGTATCCTTTAAATAGGAACCCATATCCCTGAAGGTTGGCACACATAGCCCACCGTGAAGGGTGAAGTTTGGTATCTGTCTGAAATCTTTCAGCAGAAAAACCTGCGGCGTGGATAAGGTGAGATTAGAAGGTCCATAACTAGATTGGGACCTTTTTCAAAAAGTGGATGTCTTCTTTTTTTCCACCACTGGGGGGAGTAAAGAGCTGAATATACTCACCTCACTCTGTTCAGTGTCGGCTTCGGCGAAGTACACTGCTCGTCACCTCCGCTGCTGAGCTTGCTGGGGCACCCCGATCCTCCTTTCGGTGGCCGACCAGACACCTGCAGATGCAGGTAAGTGGGAACAAGGGCTGATGAGAGTCCTCTCTCACTATGGCCACCGCCATAGCGCTAAGGGCCGCGCGCGCGCGGGAGCGCGCTTTATCGGAGGGGGGGCGAAGGCGCGCGCAGGCACAGAAACGGCGCCAAATTTAAAAGACTGTCAGTGTGAGAAGCACTGCAGCAGCAAGCAAGCTCGTTAGTTCTCTTGTTCCTGGCAGAGAAACACAGCAGCTATACAGGGACATAAGACTCCATGTGGTTGGATTGGGTACTTCCTAGAAGACATCCATGTTATGCATAGTTATGTGTTAAAAGTTGCATACTTAATGTATTTGCTAAACTGAACACGGTAGTATATGCATTTAGGTACCTTGTATTTTGTCTAAACAGTAAGCCTTCCAGGGGAAGTAATGCGGACAAAAAGAGAAGCACCACCGCCTGAGAGGAGGCTCTAACTGTGCTGACTCGGTACCTTTCTCTCCTGTGTTGCTAAATGCACCTGTTCAGGATGAGCCATTACCTCTGTCAGGTATGGCGGCTTCCCCAGTGAAGCCTGGGCCTGTATATGTCACTGAGGACACTTTATCAGCTGCCCTAATTAATCTGGAGGAAAAAATTGCTACCTTAATCGCTAAGTCCTCTAAAAAGGGACAATAAGCGAAGCAGGTCTCTTCCAGTATTGGACCTCCCTTCAGAAGTACCTGAGGGAGGAGGATGAGGAGGAGGAGGCTACATCAGCAGAGGATGAGGAGCCAGATTTTAAGGTCACAGGTACAATGCTATAGCAGTGCATTTAAGTTAACCTCTGCGGAGGTAACGGAATTACCTGTCTCCTCCCTAGGGTCATTAAGATCCCTGCAAGGTGCATGCTCCTTCCCGGTTCATCCGTTACTAGAGGATCTAATATACGCAAACTGGCAACATCCAGATAAGCGTTTCTCACCTCCAAAAAGGTTTAACATTCTTTATCCTATGGGGGAAATTTTTTTTTTAAAGAAATGGAGCCTGCCTGCGGTAGATGCGGCTATTTCTTGTGTAAATAAAAACCTGACATGTCCGGTGGATAATGTACAAGGGTTTAAAAGATCCTTCTGAGAGGAAGTTGAAATCCTCCTTCCTTTTGGCCGGCTCAATTACCCAACCTGCAGTAGCAGCAGTCGGTATGTGTCAGGTCATCAGCCAACAGGTAAAGCAGGGGCTGAAGGAACTGCCTTCAGAGCAGGCTTGAAATTGGGAAAATTTGCCTAAAGCCTTATGCTTCACAGTGGATGCCATGAGAGATTCTATCATACAGGCATCACGCCTTACACTCCAGCTGGTACAGATGCGCAGAGTACTTTGACTTAAGCATTGGTCAGCGGAAACCCCATGCAAAAAGCTGTTGGCAAGTTCCCGTTCCATGGCGAACGCCTATTTGGGGAAGATTTAGAAAAATATATACAAAAGATATCAAGTGGTAAAACGACTTTTACCTGAGAGAAAGAAAAACAAGAGACCTTGTTTTAAACGCTCTCTCTCCCCAGCTCCCGGGAAATCTGACTCCAACCAGTGGCGGCGGCCTGTTTTAGCCGCCCACAAAAGCCAAGGGGCAAGCTCAGAAGAACAAGAAGCCGTGGGGTGCAAGAGCTAATAAGCAAGCCCCCAAAACCTCTCAGTGAAGGGGCGCCCCCGCTCGGCCGAGTGGGAGGAAGGCTTTGTCAGTTCTCAGCGACTTGGCGGTCAGAAATCCAGGACAATTGGGTGGTATCCACAATATCCTCAGGGTACAAACTGGAATTTCGAGAGATCCCACCTTCTCAATTCCGAGGTTCAAGACTCTCCAAGGATCCACAAAAAAGAGAATCCTTCTTCAAAGGTTTGAATCACTTAATGGCTCAAGGGGTAGTTACAGACGTACCCCAAAAAGAGCGAGGTTCAGGTTTTTACTCAAACCTCTTTGTGATTCCAAAGCCAAATGGAGATGTCAGACCCATCCTGGATCTAAAATCCCTAAATCGGTTCCTGAACGTTCGCCATTTTCGAATGGAAACGATCCGATCCGTGGCCGCCACTTTAAAGGGCGGAAAATTCATGGCGCCCATAGATATCAAGGACGCACATTTACACATACCCATCCTCCCCGCTCACCAAAGATTCCTAAGGTTTGCGGTAGAAGATCGCCACTTTCAATTTGTGGCTCTGCCGTTTGGTGTAGCCACCGCGCCCATAGTATTCACAAAGGTGCTAGCTCCTCTGTTAGCAAACCTAAGAACACGGGGCAGTGCGGTAACAGCCTATCTGGACGATCTACTAGTAATAGATCAGTCAAAGGAGGGATTGGGTCACGCTGTACACACTACAGTAGGATACCTGGAGCATTTAGGATGGATTATAAATTTACAAAAATCCTCTCTCCAGGCCCAAAGAAGGATAGTGTACCTGGGCATGATCATAGATACAGCCCAAAACAGGGTATACCTGCCAGAGCCAAAGATACAGTCTCTGAAAGACCTGATCCACAAGGTCAAAGCAAACAAAAGGCCGTCTATTCGCCTTTGCATGAGACTTTTGGGAAAGATGGTAGCCTCCTTCGAGGCGGTCCCTTACGCCCAGTTTCATTCGAGACTACTTCAAGGCAATATTTTAGCTTCCTGGAACAGGAAGAGCCAAGCTCTGGATATACCCATGCGCCTGTCCTCACAAGTACGCCACAGCTTCGATTGGTGGCTAGAAGCCAAGAATTTACGGAAGGGAAAGTCCTTCCTCCCAGTGGCCTGGAAGGTGGTATCTACGGATGCCAGCCTATCGGGCTGGGGTGCAGTATTCGAGGAGGCTTCTACCCAGGGACCTGGGCCAAGACTCAGGGGATCCTGCCCATCAATGTGCTAGAGATCCGGGCGATATATCTAGCCCTCAAAACCTGGACATACAGGTTACAGGGCTACCCAGTTCGGGTTCAATCCGACAATGCTACTGCAGTAGCTTACATCAATCACCAAGGAGGCACCCGCAGTCGGGCAGCCCAAAGAAAGGTGAACCGGATCCTGGCATGGGCAGAAGAGCATGTACCTTGCCTTTCTGCAATCTTCATTCCAGGGATAGAAAATTGGCAAGCAGACTACCTGAGTCGTCAGCAGCTGCTACCAGGAGAGTGGTCTCTTCACCCCGAGATCTTTCAGGCCATATGTCTGAGATGGGGAAACCCAGATGTAGACCTGCTAGCTGCCAGGTTCAACAAGAAATTGGACAACTTTGTGTCCAGAACGAGAGATCCTCTAGCCTACGGGACAGACGCTCTAATAACACAGACGCTCTAATAACTCCATGGAATCAGTTCTCACTGATCTATACATTCCCTCCGATCCCTCTTCTACAAAGACTGCTTCGCAGGTTCAAGGAGGAGGGAATACCAGTAATCCTAGTGGCCCCAAACTGGCCCAGGAGGCCTTGGTACTCCGAGATTGTAAAAATGGCGATAGGAAGGCCCTGGAAGTTTCCACTTCGACACGACCTGCTGTCACAGGGTCCAGTATTCCACCCTTCCTTACAAAGGCTAAAGTTGACGGTCTGGCTGCTGAGACCCACATTTTTAAAAAGAGAGGGGTCTCTGGTCCGGCTCTTTCTACGCTCATTTATGCTAGAAAGCCAGCCTCCAGACTCATCTATCATAGAGTCTGGAGAGCATACGTTTCCTGGTGTGAATCCAGATGTTGGAATCCTCAGAAATATGAAATAAGTAGGATTCTTGCTTTTTGCCAGTTAGGAGTGGATATGAATTTAGCCCTTAGCACCATCAAAGGGCAAATATCGGCTCTATCAGTCTTCTTTCAGAGACCATTGGCATCTCACTCCCTAGTTCGGACATTCATTAAGGGGGTACTGAGGATAAATCCTCCAGTTAGGACTCCCTTGTGTCCATGGGATTTGAATTTGGTATTGTCAGTGTTGCAAAAGCAACCTTTTGAACCTATTCGCCATATTCCTTTAATTATATTGAGTAGGAAGTTGGCCTTTCTGATTGCTATAGCTTCTGCTAAGAGAGTATCAGAGCTAGCAGCTCTTTCTTGTAAAGAGCCTTATCTAATTTGTCACAAGGACAAAATCGTACTACGACCCCATCCGGCTTTTCTACCTAAGGTGGTGTCGGCTTTTCACTTGAATCAAGACATTGTTCTGCCTTCCTTTTTTCCAAACCCGCGGACGGCGGGGGAAAAATTATTACACTCTCTAGATCTAGTGAGAGCGGTAAAGGTGTATCTGCAAGCAACCGCTCAGATACGTAAAACAGATGTTTTGTTTATTTTACCAGATGGGCCCAAGAAGGGCCAAGCGGTATCAAAATCCACCATTTCCAGGTGGATTAGACAAGTAATTATTCAAGCTTATGGTTTAAAGAACAGGACTCCTCCTTTTCCTGTTAAGGCGCACTCTACCAGGGCGATAGGTGCTTCATGGGCAGTGCACCACCAGGCTTCGATGGCTCAGATCTGTAAAGCTGCAACTTGGTCTTCAGTCCCTACATTTTCCAAATTCTATCAAATAGATGTGAAAGGACATGAGGATTCCGCCTTTGGGCGAAGTGTGCTGCAGGCAGCAGTATAGGGCTTCTGGTCCGCAAGCGGCCTGTTTTGATCTGTGTCTCCCCCCCTTCATATGAGCATTGCTCTGGGACGTCCCATTATGTAATGACTAGCTCTGTGTCCCGTGGTGTACGATAAAGAAAATAGGATTTTTATAACAGCTTACCTGTAAAATCCTTTTCTTGGAGTACACCACGGGACACAGAGGTCCCCCCCCTTCTTATGGGAACCTTACTGCTTTGCTACAAAACTGAGGTACTTCCCTGATGGGAGGGGTTATATGGAGGGGAACTGTCTTCCATTGGTTGTGCCAGTGTCCAATCACCGCTGGTGACCCTTAACCCATTATGTAATGACTAGCTCTGTGTCCCGTGGTGTACTCCAAGAAAAGGATTTTACAGGTAAGCTGTTATAAAAATCCTATTTTTCCAAATTCTATCAAATAGATGTGAAAGGACATGAGGATTCCGCCTTCGGGCGAAGTGTGCTGCAGGCAGCAGTATAGGGCTTCTTGTCCGCAAGTGGCCTATTTGATCTGGGTCTCCCACCCTTCATATTGAGCATTGCTCTGGGACGTCCCATTATGTAATGACTGGCTCTGTGTCCCGTGGTGTACGATAAAGAAAACAGGATTTTTATAACAGCTTACCTGTAAAATCCTTTTCTTGGAGTACACCACGGGACACAGAGGTCCCCCCCTTCTTATGGGAACCTTACTGCTTTGCTACAAAACTGAGGTACTTCCCTGATGGGAGGGGTTATATGGAGGGGAACTGTCTTCTATTGGTTGTGCCAGTGTCCAATCACCGCTGGTGACCCTTAACCCATTATGTAATGACTGGCTCTGTGTCCCGTGGTGTACTCCAAGAAAAGGATTTTACAGGTAAGCTGTTATAAAAATCCTGTTTTTATAGCACTGTTCGCTGTATAAATGTGAATAGTCCCAAAATAGTGTCAAAAGTGTCCGATATGTCCGCCGCAATATCGCAGGCCTGACAAAAATCGCAGATCGCCGCCATTACTAGTAAAAAAAAAATATATAATAAAAATGTCGTAATTCTATCCCCTATATTGTAGGCGCTATAACTTTTGCCCAAACCAATCACTACATGCTTATTGGGATTTTTTTTTTACCAAAAATATGTAGAAGAATACATATCGGCCTAAACTGAGAAAAAAAATATTTAAAAAAAAAAAAAAATTGGGATATTATTATAACAAAAACTAAAAAAATATTATGTTTTTTTTTTCAAAATTTTCTGTTTTTTTTTTTGTTTATAGCGCAAAAAATAAAAACCGCAGAGGTGATCAAATACCACCAAAAGAAAGCTCTATTTGTGGGAAAAAAATTATAAAAATATCATTTGGGTACAGTGTTGTATGACCGCGCAATTGTCATTCAAATTGCGTCAGCGCTGAAAGCTGAAAATTGGTCTGGGTACAAAGGGGGTTTAAGTGCCCAGTAAGGAAGTGGTTAATTTGGCAATTGGATAATCAAAGTTACTTGGTGAGGTAAAACACCATACATGGACAGACATTAAATTCTATGGAAATACAAACATGATTGGTTGCATGAACAAAAAACGACATTAAAATCCAAGAAAATACAGTATCAATACTAAAGCTAAAGCTGAAAAAACAGAAAAAAATAAAAAAGGAAGTAAAAGAAAGTAAAACTACGTCACTAGTACCTTCAGGGGAACCAGAAAGGGAACAGAAAAAGTAAGTGAATCAAAACCTTTTATTTTTTATAAAGTATAGCAAACTCCCAAAATCAAGCAGTTTGGAAGACACTGATCAAGTTGCAATAGGTACTGTTACCTTTCACTGGCTATGTTGCTTTCATTGCTTTACCTTTAATCTGTAGTGACTTTATATTTTTCTGTCTCTGTGCAGCTCGGAGATAGCTGGTCTGACCCAGGCAGATGCATATTTAGAAGTGTGTCGGATTCAGGTCTGCAAAGATGTGACTGGGATTCTGCTGAAAGAAATGACAGGGGCTGGGACCCTCTACTCACTAGAGGAAAAGAAAATAAGTTCTGTCATGAGCGGTCACTGGAGCGACCTTGAGAAGAAAATACAAGAGGAACATCATAGAAAGATGGTAGCTTTGACAGCAGAATGCAATTTGGACACCAAGAAACAGATGGAGGCTCAGCATCGGCAACAGAAGGAGGCCAGCGAAGAGGCAGAGGCAATCACGAAACATGCAGAGGAAAAGGTATGCCATGCTTAGATGCAGGAGCACATTTATGCCATTGTCTGTATAGTTAGAAACCCCTCTAATGGAGTTTAACCACTTCCCTACCCAGCCATAGTCAAATGACGTCCACAGATGGTATCTCCCATCCTGGGTGGGCGTCATATGACGTCCTGGGCTTTGTGGGGGGATATCTGAGTGATGCCTGCAGCTAGAGGCATCATTCAGATATCCTTTTGTTCTGCCGGCGATTCTGTGCGCCATAAGAATGATCATAGTGGCTGTTCCGCCGCTTGATCGTTCTTATAGGGGGCGGGAGGGGACATCCCCCCCTCCCGCCGCCATCCGGTGCTTCTCCGGGCTCTCCCGTGCCATCGGGGGACCGGAGAATGAATTGTCCAGCGCCGGAGGTGAACCATAGAGATGACTGGTGACCAGATGGTCACCAGTCATCTCTATGACCGTCGGAGGCCCGGGCGCGATGTGATGACGTCACGCCTGGGTTCTCAGATGTAAACAAAGTCGCCATTGCGGCTAGTAAACATGAGATCGTGAATTTTTTTTCACAATCTCATGCTTTCCAGCCTGGAGGAGAGATGTGGGGTCTTATTGACCCACATCTCTCCATAAAGAGGACCTGTCACACACATTCCTATTACAAGGGATGTTTACATTCATTGTAATAGGAATAAAAGTGATAAAAAAAAATAATGTAAAAAAAGTGTAAAAATTAATAAAAATAAAAATAATAAAACTAAAAATTTAAAATGCCCCCGTCCCCGGTAGCTCGCGATCAGAAGCAAACGCACACGTAAGTCCTGCCCACATATGTAAACGCTGTTCAAACCGCATATGTGAGGTATCGCCGCGTGCGTTAGAGCGCGTGCAACAATTCTAGCACTAGACCTCCTCTGTAACTCTAAACTGGTAACCTGTAAAAAAAAATTAATGTGTAGCCTATGGAAATTTTTAAGTACCGAAGTTTGGCGCCATTCCATGAGTGTGCGCAGTTTTAAAGCGTGACATATTAGGTATCTATTTACTCGGCGTAACATCATCTTTCATATTTTACAAAAAAATTGGGCTAACTTTACTGTTTTGTTATTTTTTAATTCATAAAACCATTTTTTTCCCCAAAAAAGGCGTTTGAAAAATTATTGCGCAAATACCGTGCAAGAAAAAAAGTTGCAATGACCGTCCTTTTATTCCCTAGGGTGTCTGCTAAAAAACATATATAATGTTTGGGGGTTCTGAGTAATTTTCTAGCAAAAGAATGATGATTTGTACATATAGGAGAGAAGTGCCAGAATAGGCCCGGTATTGAGGTGGTAAAAAAAGCCCTGTATGGAAGTGGTTAAGGAAAACCTGTTTTCCAGGAGATAACAGGGATGTCATTGCTGGTCACATTATGGTCACATTATGACAATGCTAGTTACCTGGCTGTCTCAGTGCTTCCTAAAACACTGACTTGTGACAAGTATGCAAATCGGAAAAATCAAACTCGGTGCAGACTTGTTGCAAACTTTTTTTTTTTTTTAACCAAGCCATACCTGGTAAAGAATATACATGCTAACCTTTCCTGTGCCATTGAATTCTGTTCTCCATTCCAATGCTCAGAAATCTGAAGGGGAAAATAACACTTTTGTCAATCTTTTGCGTCCCCTGCAGGTTCCTCCTGCTGATCTCCCACATCACTACTGTTCCCCTTAATGGGTGCAGGTCAGATGGAGAAAGCTGTGTGAACTGCAGGGGACCACAGAAATTGACACAATTGGAGGTGTTGGATTCCCTATAGTATCGTGGTCGCAATATAATAAGACAATCAAATCCGATCAGTCCATTCATTGCTTTCTATTAGAGCTGCACGATTAATTGTTAAAAAATCACGCTCTCAATTCAACCCCCCTCACGATCTTAATCCGGCATTTCTGCGATTCTATGTAACACGTGCAGAGCCTTTCTCTGCTCAGAGCAGTCAAAAAAAAAAAAGCCAGCAGATGTTTTTTTAACATTGCTCAGTGCTGAGAGAACTTTAACTATAAACATTGTAACATTTAGTTATTTTAGATCAGTGGTCTCTAAACTGCAGCCCAGGGGCCAGATGCGGCCCTTTGCTTTACTTTATCCGGCCCTTGGGACACTTTTCTTCCAACAGACACCAATAATTGGGCACCATTCCTCCAACTGACACCATCAATGGGGAATTATTTCTCTCCCTTATACCAAGAATAAGGCACCATTCCTCCCACTGACACCATCAATGGGGCACCATTCCTCCCACTGACACCAACAATGGGGCACCATTCCTCCCACTGACACCAACAATGGGGCACCATTTCTCTCACTGACACCATCAATGGGGCACCATTCCTCTCACTGACACCATCAATGGGGCACCATTCCTCTCACTGACACCATTCATGGGGCACCATTCCTCTCACTTACACCATTAATGGGGCACCATTCCTCTCACTTACACCATCAATGGGGCACCATTCCTCCCACTGACGCCATCAATGGGGCACCATTCCTCCCACTGACACCATCAATGGGGCACCATTCCTCCCACTGACACCATCAATGGGGCACCATTCCTCCCACTGACACCATCAATGGGGCACCATTCCTCTCACTGACACCATCAATGGGGCACCATTCCTCTCACTGACACCATTAATGGGGCACCATTCCTCTCACTTACACCATCAATGGGACACCATTCCTCTCACTGACACCATCAATGGGGCACCATTCCTCTCACTGACACCATCAATGGGGCACCATTCCTCTCACTGACACCATCAATGGGGCACCATTCCTCTCACTGACACCATCAATGGGGCACCATTCGTCTCACTGACACCATCAATGGGGCACCATTCATCTCACTGACACCATCAATGGGGCACCATTCCTTCCACTGACACCAATGATGGGGCACCAATCCTCCCACTGGCACCATCGATGGGAGACCATTTCTTCCACTGATACCATCAATGGGGCACCATTCCTCCCACTGACACCATTGATGGGACACCATTCCTCCCAATGACACCATCAATGGGGCACTATACCTCCCACTGACACCATCAATGGGACACTATACCTCCCACTGACATCATCAATGGGGCATTATTCCTCCCCCAAAAACCAACGATGGGCCATTGTTTACCCCCACTGATGCCGGGACATTTTCTACTTTCACTGGCCACACTCCGGCCCCCCTAATGCCTGAAGGACAGTAAACTGGCCCTTTCTTTAAAAAGTTTGGAGACCCCTGTTTTAGATCAAAGGGATGAACTTCATTCTGTAAATAAGGTCAGTTTAACCACTTAAAGAGGAAGTAAAGTCTACCTCTTTAATTGCACCTACAGGTAAGCCTATAATAAGGCCTACTGTAAATATCTCCTAAACTTGCACTGTTTAGAAGATATTTACTATATACACTGCCACCAACGTCATTGGCACATGCGCACTGAAGGAATGGCCCGCTCGTGCCGTTTCTTCAGGGCCCGTGACGTGACCGGTGGCTCTGGTGCCAATCACAGTGCCAGAGCCCGCAAACCCGGAAGTAACTCGGGGAAAGATGTTGGCCCTTTCAGCAGTGTACCGGCACCAATTCAGGGCATCGTTCCAAGGTAAGTATTTCATAATGAGCTAGTATGCGATGCATATTTATTATGTCTTTGTCTTGCAGGTTTTTTGTTTTTCTTGGAGGGTTACAACCTCTTTAACCGCTTGCCGACCGCCACACGAACATTTACATCGACAGAATGGCACGGACAGGCAAATGGGCGTATATATACTTCCCCTTTAATTTGCCGCCATTTGGTCGCGCGCCGTGAGCTCCGTGACCGTGCCCACGGGACCCGCAGACTCTATGTCCCGCAATCGTGTCACGGAACTGAAGAACGAGGAGCTGTCAGTGTAAACACAACATCTCCCCGTTCTTCCTAGTGACATGTCACAGATTGTCTCATCGGGAACAGTGGTCAGTGACATGTCATAGCAAGCCACGCCCCCTAACAGTTAGAAGCACTCCCTAGGTCACACTTAACCCCTTCAGCGCCCCCTACAGGTGTAATTTTTACAGTAATCAGTGCATTTTTATAGCATTGATCACTGTAAAAATGACAATGGTCCCAAAATGGTGTCAAAAGTGTCCGATGTGTCCGCTATAATGTCGCAGTCACGATAAAAATCGCTGATCGCCGCCATTACTAGTAAAAAATATAATTAAATAATAAAAATGCCATAAAACTATCCCCTATTTTGTAGACGCTATAACTTTTGCGCAAACCAATCAATGGACGCTTATTACAATTTTTTTTTACCAAAAATATGTAGAATACGTATCAGCCTAAACTGAGGGAAAAAAATATTTTTTAGATATTTTTGGGGGATATTTATTATAGCAAAAAGTAAAAAATAATCAAAATTGTTGCATTATTTTTGTTTATAGCGCAAAAAATTAAAACCGCAGATGTGTTCAAATACCACGAAAAGAAAGCTCTATTTGTGGGAAAAAAAAAGGACGTCAATTTTGTTTGTCAGTTAAAACGATGCAGTGCCTAATCGCAAAAAGTGGCCTGGTCTTTGGCCAGCGAAATGGTCCGGACCTGAAGTGGTTAAAGCCTTGTTCTGACACTTGTTGCTTACAAGTTAAAATCTGTATTTTTTGCTAGAAAATTCACTTAGAACCCCAAACATATTTTATTTTTTATATATATATATATATATATATATATATATATATATATATTGTGAGCGAGTTAGCTCGGCAGCGGGTGTGTGTGACCCCCGGGATGGGCTCCCCACACAAAAACAGGCCCAGCAAACGGAGGTTGTGGTTTTCAAAATCAAAAAGGTGCGGTTTATTTTCTATTTACAGTGACAAAACACAGCAAAGCAAAAGAAACATAAATAAAATAAATCCTGGTCAACTTGACCTCTGACTAAACATACAGGTTTCCTAACTAACAACTGGGATCAGCCTAGTGCTGTCCTAGTCCCTAAGTCCCTGGTTTTAAATGTCCAAGCAAATAGCCACACAGGCTTTGTCTCACCGCACAGGGGTTCACTCTCCCTAGACAGTCCACACAGGTCTGGTTCCAGGCATGAGCCAACACCTAATGAATCTGGGAGTTCTTATAGAGGCCTAAATGAGCTGACAAGCTTCAGCTGGTCTCATCAACTCCCTGTCTGCACGACGCCCCACACTCTCCCTAGAGGTATGAGTCATCCATGAGCCCACTAGCCTCAGCTGGGCTTATACAACTCTCCACCTAGTTGTATAAGTCGGCGTAAAGCCTGAATCTGGGCGAAATATATCTACCCCCCTGGATGCAACCAGGTGACTTTACCTTCCTGCTGTCACATACCCCCCCTCTTGTTTTAACCTCGGGGTTGGAACACCAGCAATCAGGCATTCATGTACTCGAGACAAAGCAACCACATTCCCCATTTGAACGCCAGGGCGATGCTTTACTGTGAAGTTGAATTCCTGGAGGGCCAGGAACCACCTATTCACTCTTCTATTTGTTTCCTTGTTTTGAGCCATCCACTTTAACGGAGCGTGATCCGTAACCATGTCAAAGTGCCTACCTAGCAGGTAGTACCGAAGGGAATCTAGAGCCCACTTCACCGCTAAACACTCCTTTTCAACGGTGGCGTAATTTACCTCATGGGACTTCAACTTCCTGCTGAGGTAAATGACTGGGTGCTCTTCCCCGTTCCAGACCTGGGACAATACTGCTCCTAACCCCACATCTGACGCATCACTTTGTACGACAAACTCTTTAGAGAAGTCGGGTGAGTACAACACTGGCTGGCTACATAAGGCTTGTTTCAAGAATTGGAATGCTGCCTCAGCCTCGGGGGTCCATTTAATCATGACCGACCCTTTCCCCTTCGTCAGGTTGGTTAGGGGCACAGCCTTAGAAGCAAAGTGGGGAATGAATCGCCGATAATACCCAGCGATTCCCAGAAAGGCTCGTACCTGCTTCTTGCTGTTGGGACGTGGCCAACTCTGGATGGCCTCGACTTTGTTGAGTTGGGGTTTTATTACTCCCCTCCCAATGGTGTACCCAAGATATTTGGCCTCCTCCTGCCCAATGGTACACTTCTTGGGGTTAGCCGTAAACCCCGCTTCCCGAACAGAGTCCAGGACTGCTTGCACTTTTGGCAGATGTGAGGCCCAATCTGTGCTATGGACAATTACGTCATCCAGGTAAGCCGCAGCATACTTCCGATGGGGCCTCAGCATCTGGTCCATTTTCCGCTGGAATGTGGCCGGCGCATTCTGTAACCCGAACGGCATTCTCTTATATTGGAACGCCCCGTCTGGGGTTACAAATGCGGTTTTCTCTTTGGCCGACTTGGCCAGGGGGATTTGCCAATACCCTTTTGTGAGGTCAAGAGTCGTCATGTATCGGGCTGTTCCCAGCCGGTCGATCAACTCATCTATACGTGGCATGGGGTAGGTGTCAAATTTTGTAACTTTGTTCAACTGACGAAAATCGTTACAAAATCGCCAGCTCCCATCCGGTTTAGGCACCAACACAATGGGACTAGACCAATCACTTTGGGACTCCTCTATCACCCCTAAGTTCAGCATTTTCTGTACTTCCTCCCGTATTGCCTCCCGTCGGGCCTCTGGGATCCGATAGGGTTTTAACTTCACCCTTTCACCGGGCGGGGTAATGATGTCATGCTCTACCCCAGATGTTTGTCCCGGCAGCTCAGAGAATACCTCCTTGTTGCGAAGCACAAACTCCTTAACCTCCTGTTGTTGGGGTTGTGACAAGGTGGCTGCTATTCCAACCTCAGGAATCACGCAACCAGTTTGAGCTGGTGACCAAGTGTCTGCGACTAGGGACTCTCTATCCCTCCAGGCTTTCAACAGATTAACGTGATAGATCTGTTCGGGCTTTCGCCTTCCTGGTTGTCTGACCTTGTAATTCACTTCGCTCACTTTTTCCATTATCTCATAGGGGCCTTGCCATTTGGCAAGGAATTTACTTTCAACCGTAGGGACAAGTACCAGTATCCTATCCCCCGGGGAAAAGGTACGGGTCTTGGCTCCACGGTTGTACACTCTCTGCTGTGCTAACTGCGCTTGGGCCAAATGTTCCTTCACGATGGGCATTACCTGTGCAATTCGGTCTTGCATCAGGGCGACATGCTCAATCACACTCCTGTGGGGAGAACTCTCACTTTCCCAAGTTTCCTTGGCAATATCCAACAGCCCTCTTGGGTGTCTCCCATACAGTAACTCAAAAGGGGAGAATCCCGTAGAGGATTGGGGCACCTCCCTAATAGCAAACATCAGATAAGGAAGTAGACAGTCCCAATCCTTTCCATCTCTATCCACCACTTTCTTCAACATTTGTTTTAGGGTTTTGTTGAATCTTTCAACCAGCCCATCGGTTTGGGGGTGATACACAGATGTACGTAATTGCGTCACTTTGAACAATTTACACAGCTCCTTCATAACCCGGGACATAAAGGGTGTACCTTGGTCCGTAAGCAGTTCTTTACAAATACCCACCCGGCTAAACACAAGAGATAGCTCTTTGGCTATGGTTTTGGCCGAGGTATTTCGGAGAGGGATCGCTTCTGGATAACGGGTGGCATAGTCCATTATAACTAATATGTACTGGTGCCCCCTAGCGGACTTGATTATAGGCCCTACCAAATCCATGGCAATCCTCTCAAACGGGACCTCAATGATGGGTAGAGGGACCAGCGGGCTACGGAAATGTGGCATCGGGGCCGACCTCTGACACACAGGGCAGGAGGAACAATAATTTTCTATGTCCTTCATCACCCCCGGCCAATAGAATCTCTGTAATACCCTCTCTCGGGTTTTCTCTGTCCCCAGATGACCTCCAAGAATGTGCCCATGGGCCAACTCCAACACCAACTTCCTGTAAGGTTTGGGCACCACAAGCTGCTCAACGGTTTCTTCTGCCCTTTTTGCCACCCGATACAGTAGGTCCTTCTCTACGCTGAAGTATGGGTAAGTGCAGGTATTATCTGGGTTCACTAACTCGCCATCTATTTTCACTACGTTTTCCCGTGCCTTTATTAGGGCGGGGTCTTTCAACTGTTCTGTGGCAAAGTTTTCCCTGTGAACCTCAAGATCAGAAAACTCCACAGACGGTAGGTTTTCGTCTGAGGAGGTGGGCTCCTCTCCAGTTTCTTGAGTCTCCCCTGCCAATACTGATAAGGGAAATTCCGGAGAGTCCTCACCACTCTCAGGGGAGTTCTGGCTATCACATTCCTGGTACATAGGGGCACCAGTGGGGGGCTCAGGATCATCCCACAGTTCCCAGAACTTCGGAAAATCCCTTCCCACAATGGCGTCATGCGGTAACTGAGATACTAAGCCCACTGGATGAGAGAGGGTACCTTTGGGGGTCTCGAAACACACTGTAGTCACTGGATACTCTCGGGTGTCCCCATGCACACAAATAACAGCTACCTTGCTATTCCCAAAGACCTCTGTTTTAACTAACTCAGCCTTTATCAGGGTCACAAGGCTACCTGAATCCAGCAATACCACAACATTTCTACCATTAACACACATTTTGCATAAATGTTTCTCAGTTCCTCGAATGGCAGTGCATGCGACTGTCGCACACAGCAACTGACGTCTGCCCGTCAGAAAGTCACACTGCATGGGTTCCTCCACAACCGGGCAATTGGCTGCAATATGTCCCGCTTGCCGGCAGCGGTAGCAAACGATCCTTCTTGCCGCCTCTTGAGCCGCTGATTTCCCAGGCTGTTCTCGCCAAACTTGGGGTAGAGCTCCCACCCTCTCACTCTCTCCACCCTCACCCCTTGGAATCCTCTTATCCGCCCCTGGGGATGGTCTGGTCTTAGGGTGGAAAGTCCGAGTGTCTCTGGAAGAGGCCGTCAGGTTCTCTGTAGCCAAGTATTTCTCCACACGATCCACAAGACCATCGGCCGTCTCTGGGTCTCCATGGCTTACCCACTTTTGGATGGCAGTAGGAAGAGCTCTCAAAAACCGATCCATTACAACACGTTCCACAATCTTTGGTGCGGACAAAGTCTCTGGCTGTAGCCACTTTCTGCTCAGGTGAATGAGATCATACATTTGAGACCTGGGGGGTTTTCCAAGCTGGAAAGTCCAGTTATGCACACGCTGAGCCCGGACAGCCTGGGTGACACCCAGCCTTGCCAAAATTTCAGCTTTTAGCATCACATAGTCTTTTGCTTGGTTAGGCTCTAGGTCATAGTAAGCTTTCTGCGATTCACCAGTTAACAGAGGAGCCACCAGTCCAGCCCACTGCTCCTCAGGCCACTTTTCTCTTTCAGCGGTCCTTTCAAATGTGGTCAAAAATACCTCTGGATCATCCTCTCCAGTCATTTTTGTCAATAAACGACTCGCCCCAAAGGACGCGGTATTAGTGGGACGGCTTTCCTCACTGGTCTGCGGACGTTGCTGCATTACTGCTTCCATTTGTTGTAGTCTCTGCTCTTGCTTCTGTAACAGGTCTATGAAGCGGGCCTCAGATTGCTGCTGGGCTTGTTGCTGAGCTGCAAGGCTCTGTTGATGAGCTTGCTGCTGGGCTGCAAGGCTCCTTTGCAAACCTGCATTTGTCTGCTGTTGATTGGCATTTGCTAGAGCCAGCTGTTTCAGTATCTCCTCCATGCTGGCTTAAAAAAAAACTGCCACTGGTTCTCCACCAACTGTGAGCGAGTTAGCTCGGCAGCGGGTGTGTGTGACCCCCGGGATGGGCTCCCCACACAAAAACAGGCCCAGCAAACGGAGGTTGTGGTTTTCAAAATCAAAAAGGTGCGGTTTATTTTCTATTTACAGTGACAAAACACAGCAAAGCAAAAGAAACATAAATAAAATAAATCCTGGTCAACTTGACCTCTGACTAAACATACAGGTTTCCTAACTAACAACTGGGATCAGCCTAGTGCTGTCCTAGTCCCTAAGTCCTTGGTTTTAAATGTCCAAGCAAATAGCCACACAGGCTTTGTCTCACCGCACAGGGGTTCACTCTCCCTAGACAGTCCACACAGGTCTGGTTCCAGGCATGAGCCAACACCTAATGAATCTGGGAGTTCTTATAGAGGCCTAAATGAGCTGACAAGCTTCAGCTGGTCTCATCAACTCCCTGTCTGCACGACGCCCCACACTCTCCCTAGAGGTATGAGTCATCCATGAGCCCACTAGCCTCAGCTGGGCTTATACAACTCTCCACCTAGTTGTATAAGTCGGCATAAAGCCTGAATCTGGGCGAAATATATCTACCCCCTGGATGCAAGCAGGTGACTTTACCTTCCTGCTGTCACAATATATATATATATATTGTGACAGCAGGAAGGTAAAGTCACCTGGTTGCATCCAGGGGGGTAGATATATTTCTCCCAGATTCAGGCTTTATGCCGACTTATACAACTAGGGAGTTGATGAAGCCCAGCTGAGGCTAGTGGGCTCATGAATGTCTCATACCTCTAGGGAGAGTGCTGGGCGTCGTGAGGCAGGGAGTTGATGAGACCAGCTGAAGCTTGTCAGCTCATTTAGGCCTCTATAAGAACTCCCAGATTCATTAGGTGTTAGCTCATGCCTGGAACCAGACCTGTGTGGACTGTCTAGGGAGAGTGAACCCCTGTGCGGTGAGGCAAAGCCTGTGTGGCTATTTGTTTGGACTTTTACTAAACCAGGGACTTAGGGACTAGGACAGCACCAGGCTGATCCCAGTTGTTAGTTTAGGAAACCTGCATGTTTAGTCAGAGGTCAAACTGACCAGGATTTATTTTGTTTATGTTTCTTTTTGGCTTTGCTGTGTTTTTGTCACTGTACATAGAGAAATAAACCGCACCTTTTGATTTTGAAAACCACAACCTCCGTCTGCTGGCCCTGTTTTTGTGTGGGGAGCCCAACCAGGGGGTCACACACACCCGCTACCGAGTTAACCCCCTCACAGTTGGTGGAGAACCAGTGGCAGTTTTTTTTAAGCCAGCATGGAGGAGATACTGAAACAGCTGGCTCTAGCAAATGCCAATCAACAGCAGACAAATGCAGGTTTGCAAAGGAGCCTTGCAGCCCAGCAGCAAGCTCATCAACAAGCCCAGCAGCAATCTGAGGCCCGCTTCATAGACCTGTTACAGAAGCAAGAGCAGAGACTACAACAAATGGAAGCAGTAATGCAGCAACGTCCGCAGACCAGTGAGGAAAGCCGTCCCACTAATACCGCGTCCTTTGGGGTGAGTCGTTTATTGACAAAAATGACTGGAGAGGATGATCCAGAGGTATTTTTGACCACATTTGAAAGGACTGCTGAAAGAGAAAAGTGGCCTGAGGAGCAGTGGGCTGGACTGGTGGCTCCTCTGTTAACTGGTGAATCGCAGAAGGCTTACTATGACCTAGAGCCTGACCAAGCAAAAGACTATGTGATGCTAAAAGCTGAAATATTGGCAAGGCTGGGTGTCACCCTGGCTGTCCGGGCTCAGCGTGTGCATAACTGGACTTTCCAGCTTGGAAAACCCCCCAGGTCTCAAATGTATGATCTCATTCACCTGAGCAGGAAGTGGCTACAGCCAGAGACTTTGTCCGCACCGGAGATTGTGGAACGTGTTGTGATGGATCGTTTCTTGAGAGCTCTTCCTACCGCCATTCAAAAGTGGGTAAGCCATGGAGACCCAGAAACGGCCGGTAAACTTGTGGATCGTGTAGAGAGATACTTGGCTACAGAGAACCTGACGGCCTCTTCCAGAGACTCTCGGACTTTCCACCCTAAGACCAGACCATCCCCAGGGGCGGATAAGAGGATTCCAAGGGGTGAGGGTGGAGAGAGTGAGAGGGTGGGAGCTCTACCCAAAGTTTGGCGAGAACAGCCTGGGAAGTCAGGGGCTCAAGAGGCAGCCAAATGGATTGTTTGCTACCGCTGCCGGCAAGCGGGACATATTGCAGCAAATTGCCCGGTTGTGGAGGAACCCATGCAATGTGACTTTCTGATGGACAGACGTCAGTCGCTGTGTGCGACAGTCGCATGCACTGCCATTCGGGGAACTGAGAAACATTTATGCAAAATGTGTATTAATGGTAGAAATGTTGTGGTATTACTGGATTCAGGTAGCCTTGTGACCCTGATAAAGGCTGAATTAGTTAAAACAGAGGTCTCTGGGAATAGCAAGGTAGCTGTTATTTGTGTGCATGGGGACACCCGAGAGTATCCAGTGACTACAGTGTGTTTCGAGACCCCCAAAGGTACCCTCTCTCATCCAGTGGGGTTAGTATCTCAATTACCGCATGATGCCATTGTGGGAAGGGATTTTCCGAAGTTCTGGGAACTGTGGGATGATCCTGAGCCCCCCACTGGTGCCCCTATGTACCAGGAATGTGATAGCCAGAACTCCTCTGAGAGTGGTGAGGACTCTCCAGAATTTCCCTTGTCAGTATTGGCAGGGGAGACTCAAGAAACTGGAGAGGAGCCCACCTCCTCAGACGAAAACCTACCGTCTGTGGAGTTTTCTGATCTGGAGGTTCACAGGGAAAATTTTGCCACAGAACAGTTAAAAGACCCCACCCTAATAAAGGCACGGGAAAACGTAGTGGAAATAGAGGGCGAGTTAGTGAACCCAGATAATACCTGCACTTACCCATACTTCAGCGTAGAGAAGGACCTACTGTATCGGGTGGCAAAAAGGGCAGAAGAAACCGTTGAGCAGCTTGTGGTGCCCAAACCTTACAGGAAGTTGGTGTTGGAGTTGGCCCATGGGCACATTCTTGGAGGTCATCTGGGGACAGAGAAAACCCGAGAGAGGGTATTACAGAGATTCTATTGGCCTGGGGTGATGAAGGACATAGAAAATTATTGTTCCTCCTGCCCTGTGTGTCAGAGGTCGGCCCCGATGCCACATTTCCGTAGCCCGCTGGTCCCTCTACCCATCATTGAGGTCCCGTTTGAGAGAATCGCAATGGATTTGGTAGGTCCTATAATCAAGTCCGCTAGGGGGCACCAGTACATATTGGTTATAATGGACTATGCCACCCGTTATCCAGAAGCGATCCCTCTCAGAAATACCTCGGCCAAAACCATAGCCAAAGAGCTATCTCTTGTTTTTAGCCGGGTGGGTATTTGTAAAGAACTGCTTACGGACCAAGGTACACCCTTTATGTCCCGGGTTATGAAAGAGCTGTGTAAATTGCTCAAAGTGACGCAATTGCGTACATCTGTGTATCACCCCCAAACCGATGGGCTGGTTGAAAGATTCAACAAAACCCTAAAACAAATGTTGAAGAAAGTGGTGGATAGAGATGGAAAGGATTGGGACTGTCTACTTCCTTATTTGATGTTTGCTATTAGGGAGGTGCCCCAATCCTCTACGGGATTCTCCCCCTTTGAGTTACTGTATGGGAGACACCCAAGAGGGCTGTTGGATATTGCCAAGGAAACTTGGGAAAGTGAGAGTTCTCCCCACAGGAGTGTGATTGAGCATGTCGCCCTGATGCAAGATCGAATTGCACAGGTAATGCCCATCGTGAAGGAACATTTGGCCCAAGCGCAGTTGGCACAGCAGAGAGTGTACAACCGTGGAGCAAAGACCCGTACCTTTTCCCCGGGGGATAGGATATTGGTACTTGTCCCTACGGTTGAAAGTAAATTCCTTGCCAAATGGCAAGGCCCCTACGAGATAATGGAAAAAGTGAGCGAAGTGAATTACAAGGTCAGACAACCAGGAAGGCGAAAGCCCGAACAGATATATCACGTTAATCTGTTGAAAGTCTGGAGGGATAGAGAGTCCCTAGTCGCAGAAACTTGGTCACCAGCTCAAACTGGTTGCGTGATTCCGGAGGTTGGAATAGCAGCCACCTTGTCACAACCCCAACAACAGGAGGTTAAGGAGTTTGTGCTTCGCAACAAGGAGGTGTTCTCTGAGCTGCCGGGACAAACATCTGGGGTAGAGCATGATATTATTACCCCGCCCGGTGAAAGGGTGAAGTTAAAACCCTATCGGATCCCAGAGGCCCGACGGGAGGCAATACGGGAGGAAGTACAGAAAATGCTGAACTTAGGGGTGATAGAGGAGTCCCAAAGTGATTGGTCTAGTCCCATTGTGTTGGTGCCTAAACCGGATGGGAGCTGGCGATTTTGTAACGATTTTCGTCAGTTGAACAAAGTTACAAAATTTGACACCTACCCCATGCCACGTATAGATGAGTTGATCGACCGGCTGGGAACAGCCCGATACATGACGACTCTTGACCTCACAGAAGGGTATTGGCAAATTCCCCTGGCCAAGTCGGCCAAAGAGAAAACCGCATTTGTAACCCCAGACGGGGCGTTCCAATATAAGAGAATGCCGTTCGGGTTACAGAATGCGCCGGCCACATTCCAGCGGAAAATGGACCAGATACTGAGGCCCCATCGGAAGTATGCTGCGGCTTACCTGGATGACGTAATTGTCCATAGCACAGATTGGGCCTCACATCTGCCAAAAGTGCAAGCAGTCCTAGACTCTATCCGGGAAGCGGGGTTTACGGCTAACCCCAAGAAGTGTACCATTGGGCAGGAGGAGGCCAAATATCTTGGGTACACCATTGGCAGGGGAGTAATAAAACCCCAACTCAACAAAGTCGAGGCCATCCAGAGTTGGCCACGTCCCAACAGCAAGAAGCAGGTACGAGCCTTTCTGGGAATCGCGGGTTATTATCGGCGCTTCATTCCCCACTTTGCTTCTAAGGCTGTGCCCCTAACCAACCTGACGAAAGGGAAAGGGTCGGTCATGATTAAATGGACCCCCGAGGCGGAGGCAGCATTCCAATTCTTGAAACAAGCCTTATGTAGCCAGCCAGTGTTGTACTCACCCGACTTCTCTAAAGACTTTGTCGTACAAAGTGATGCGTCAGATGTGGGGTTAGGAGCAGTATTGTCCCAGGTCTGGAACGGGGAAGAGCACCCAGTCATTTACCTCAGCAGGAAGTTGAAGTCCCATGAGGTAAATTACGCCACGGTTGAAAAGGAGTGTTTAGCGGTGAAGTGGGCTCTAGATTCCCTTCGGTACTATCTGCTAGGTAGGCACTTTGACATGGTTACGGATCACGCTCCGTTAAAGTGGATGGCTCAAAACAAGGAGACAAATAGAAGAGTGAATAGGTGGTTCCTGGCCCTACAGGAATTCAACTTCACAGTAAAGCATCGCCCTGGCGTTCAAATGGGGAATGTGGATGCTTTGTCTCGAGTACATGAATGCCTGATTGCTGGTGTTCCAACCCCAAGGTTAAAACAAGAGGGGGGGGTATGTGACAGCAGGAAGGTAAAGTCACCTGGTTGCATCCAGGGGGGTAGATATATTTCTCCCAGATTCAGGCTTTATGCCGACTTATACAACTAGGGAGTTGATGAAGCCCAGCTGAGGCTAGTGGGCTCATGAATGACTCATACCTCTAGGGAGAGTGCTGGGCGTCGTGAGGCAGGGAGTTGATGAGACCAGCTGAAGCTTGTCAGCTCATTTAGGCCTCTATAAGAACTCCCAGATTCATTAGGTGTTAGCTCATGCCTGGAACCAGACCTGTGTGGACTGTCTAGGGAGAGTGAACCCCTGTGCGGTGAGGCAAAGCCTGTGTGGCTATTTGTTTGGACTTTTACTAAACCAGGGACTTAGGGACTAGGACAGCACCAGGCTGATCCCAGTTGTTAGTTTAGGAAACCTGCATGTTTAGTCAGAGGTCAAACTGACCAGGATTTATTTTGTTTATGTTTCTTTTTGGCTTTGCTGTGTTTTTGTCACTGTACATAGAGAAATAAACCGCACCTTTTGATTTTGAAAACCACAACCTCCGTCTGCTGGCCCTGTTTTTGTGTGGGGAGCCCAACCAGGGGGTCACACACACCCGCTACCGAGTTAACCCCCTCACAATATATATATATATATATATATATATATATATAAAATAATATTTAATAATATATTTTTATTAGCAGACCATAGAGAATAAAATCGTGGTTGTTAGCATATTTTATGTCACACTGTATTTGCGCAGCGGTCTTTCAAATGCGATTTTTGGGGAAAAAATATGCTTCAATTAATTAATAAAAAAAAAAAAAAACAGTAAAGTTAGCCCAATTTTTTTGTATAATGTGAAAGATGATGTTACTCCACGAGAATCGTGATCTTTATTTTAAGCAAAAAAATTGTGATTGTCATTTTAGCCAGAATCGTGCAGCTCTACTTTCTATGAAGCAGGGGATGTCAGTGGACACCCGCTGGCATCCGATCTGGTCTGTTAAAAAACAGATGGATGGGGCGCTCCCCACCCATCCATCGGATCAGATGACAGTCACATGGAAACGGGCAGGTGGTTTGTTTCCATCCAACTGCCCCATAGAGAGCAATGGGCTGTGTCTGCTCTGCATAGTGGACCAGTCATCCGCCTGCTCAGCGGGGATCAGCAAACAGATCCCATGCTGAGCAGGCGGATCCGCTTGGCGCAGTCCGCCCCGTCTTCCAGAGGTCTTGGAAAGATGTCCCCTTTGGAAGATTTCCCCTTTGTTCCTGTGCTGGGGACTCAAACTTTTAGTTTTTTTTCTTGCTTTCGGTTCCAGTGGCAGGGGCCTCCAGGATAAATAAAAAGCGTGAATCTCCCAAACAGGGACACAGACAGCAATAAAAACCCGACAGGTGTTCTAATCCATCTCAACTCTATCCAAAACTGGAAAAGAAAAATTTTAGCTACACTTTAATATACTCCTCAACAATCGAAATGCACATTTTGCTTTCAGTTCATATATATATATATATATTTTTCAAAAACACAGGTTAGGTTTAAAGCTCTTGCATC
This sequence comes from Rana muscosa, assembly GCA_029206835.1. Classification (NCBI taxonomy): domain Eukaryota; kingdom Metazoa; phylum Chordata; class Amphibia; order Anura; family Ranidae; genus Rana; species Rana muscosa. Next base: position 103,083,679 of record CM055116.1, on the reverse strand, counting down.
ATCTTCTCACTCGTCCTACAAAGGATTCTTAAAGCAGAACCCCGGACATCAAAGTCATTGTTTCCTCTCCCAAACCCCTGGGCAATGCTCTTTATCCTAAATTTCATATTTTTCTAAAAACTCAATCTCCTGCGCTTAGTAGTGGGCCTAGACGCAAAACTAGACTCTTATCCTGACTTCTCCGGATATACCACACCTTGCTGCTCTCCAAAGACTGGAGAGGTCTACTTACACTAGAAACATAAAACAAAAAAGAGGGTGCACAGGCCTAGTGCATTTTCTTCAATAAATGTCTTTAATAAATGTACAGAGGTAAGTAATTTGCCCACGAACGAATACTTGTATCACAGCTTTCTATAAAAACATCAGCGCAAGTCCATGAAGGAAAATCCACCCCACGAAGGACTCTCAAGTAGTACCACAGGCTAACGTGTTTCGAGACATGCCTCTTCCTCAGAGCCTCGAAACGCATTAGCCTATAGTACCACTTGACAGTCCTTCGTGAAGTGGATGTTCCATCATGGACTTGTGCTGATGTTTTTATTAGACGGTGTGATAAAATATTCTTTCGGGAGCATTTTACTTAACTCTGTACATTTATCAAAGTAATCTTGTGACTCCTCCTGTCCCATTCTTTTTCTTCATGTGGTATGGAGATGTGAGCAGCGACAATGTAGGGACTACATGAGGTCTGTGAGGTTCAAGCTACTGCAGAAGTGCTGTTTGGAACAATTCTAAAGGGCATTGGATGGGCCATCTGCATCATTGCATAAATCCTGCAGTACTATGGGGGAATGCCTTACAATGGCAGTTGGCCATAAGAAGGAGTGGCTGCTGAGGATCAATGTGGTTCTCAGAAAGCTATTGCAGAGCAGGGTTGTCAACCGCTAGTAAATTTACTGACAGTTTGTAAAAATCTGTGCTTTTTTTTTACAACTTCCAGTAAATATCAGGGGCTGATAATTTCATGCTGTGTTGACTTTTTAGCCACTTAAGCCCCAGACCATTTTGTTGCTAAAGGACCAGGCCCCTTTTTGCAAATCGGCACTGCGTCGCTTTAACTGACAATTGCGCGATCGTGCGACGTGGTTCCCAAACAAAATTGACGTCCTTTTTTTCCCATAATTAGAGCTTTCTTTTTGGTGGTATTTGATCACCTCTGCGGTTTTTATTTCTTTATCGTACACCACGGGACACAGAGCTAGTCATTACATAATGGGTTAAGGGTCACCGGCGGTGATTGGACACTGGCACAACCAATGGAAGACAGTTCCCCTCCATATAACCCCTCCCATCAGGGAAGTACCTCAGTTTTTTCGCCAGTGTCGAAAGGTGTTGGACGCGTTAGGAGGTGCTAAAGGAAAGCTCTACCAAAGAGACCCTCTGGGGGTAAAAGAGCTATGCTTTCGGATCCATCCAAGACGCCTACAAATGAGCTGAATCTGGATGGGATCCGGGCCTCATCCATGAGGCGTCGCCTGTAATGTCTCTCTTCGGAGGACTGGGCTCTAAGATCCAGCACTTTCGCTATTTCGCTATAAAGTCCTGGTAAGAGTCTTGTACAAGGCCCAGGGGAGAGGTATCCTTTAAATAGGAACCCATATCCCTGAAGGTTGGCACACATAGCCCACCGTGAAGGGTGAAGTTTGGTATCTGTCTGAAATCTTTCAGCAGAAAAACCTGCGGCGTGGATAAGGTGAGATTAGAAGGTCCATAACTAGGTTGGGACCTTTTTCAAAAAGTGGATGTCTTCTTTTTTTCCACCACTGGGGGGAGTAAAGAGCTGAATATACTCACCTCACTCTGTTCAGTGTCGGCTTCGGCGAAGTACACTGCTCGTCACCTCCGCTGCTGAGCTTGCTGGGGCACCCCGATCCTCCTTTCGGTGGCCGACCAGACACCTGCAGATGCAGGTAAGTGGGAACAAGGGCTGATGAGAGTCCTCTCTCACTATGGCCACCGCCATAGCGCTAAGGGCCGCGCGCGGGAGCGCGCTTTATCGGAGGGGGGGGGGGGAAGGCGTGCGCGGGCACGTGGCGCGCGCAGGCACAGAAACGGCGCCAAATTTAAAAGACTGTCAGTGTGAGAAGCACTACAGCAGCAAGCAAGCTCGTTAGTTCTCTTGTTCCTGGCAGAGAAACACAGCAGCTATACAGGGACGTAAGACTCCATGTGGTTGGATTGGGTACTTCCTAGAAGACATCCATGTTATGCATAGTTATGTGTTAAAAGTTGCATACTTAATGTATTTGCTAAACTGAACACGGTAGTATATGCATTTAGGTACCTTGTATTTTGTCTAAACAGTAAGCCTTCCAGGGGAAGTAATGCGGACAAAAAGAGATAAGAAAGCACCACCGCCTGAGAGGAGGCTCTAACTGTGCTGACTCGGTACCTTTCTCTCCTGTGTTGCTAAATGCACCTGTTCAGGATGAGCCATTACCTCTGTCAGGTATGGCGGCTTCCCCAGTGAAGCCTGGGCCTGTATATGTCACTGAGGACACTTTATCAGCTGCCCTAAATAATCTGGAGGAAAAAATTGCTACCTTAATCGCTAAGTCCTCTAAAAAGGGACAATAAGCGAAGCAGGTCTCTTCCAGTATTGGACCTCCCTTCAGAAGTACCTGAGGGAGGAGGATGAGGAGGAGGAGGCTACATCAGCAGAGGATGAGGAGCCAGATTTTAAGGTCACAGGTACAATGCTATAGCAGTGCATTTAAGTTAACCTCTGCGGAGGTAACGGAATTACCTGTCTCCTCCCTAGGGTCATTAAGATCCCTGCAAGGTGCATGCTCCTTCCCGGTTCATCCGTTACTAGAGGATCTAATATACGCAAACTGGCAACATCCAGATAAGCGTTTCTCACCTCCAAAAAGGTTTAACATTCTTTATCCTATGGGGGAAATTTTTTTTTTTAAAGAAATGGAGCCTGCCTGCGGTAGATGCGGCTATTTCTTGTGTAAATAAAAACCTGACATGTCCGGTGGATAATGTACAAGGGTTTAAAAGATCCTTCTGAGAGGAAGTTGAAATCCTCCTTCCTTTTGGCCGGCTCAATTACCCAACCTGCAGTAGCAGCAGTCGGTATGTGTCAGGTCATCAGCCAACAGGTAAAGCAGGGGCTGAAGGAACTGCCTTCAGAGCAGGCTAGAAATTGGGAAAATTTGCCTAAAGCCTTATGCTTCACAGTGGATGCCATGAGAGATTCTATCATACAGGCATCACGCCTTACACTCCAGCTGGTACAGATGCGCAGAGTACTTTGGCTTAAGCATTGGTCAGCGGAAACCCCATGCAAAAAGCTGTTGGCAAGTTCCCGTTCCATGGCGAACGCCTATTTGGGGAAGATTTAGAAAAATATATACAGAAGATATCAAGTGGTAAAACGACTTTTACCTGAGAGAAAGAAAAACAAGAGACCTTGTTTTAAACGCTCTCTCTCCCCAGCTCCCGGGAAATCTGACTCCAACCAGTGGCGGCGGCCTGTTTTAGCCGCCCACAAAAGCCAAGGGGCAAGCTCAGAAGAACAAGAAGCCGTGGGGTGCAAGAGCTAATAAGCAAGCCCCCAAAACCTCTCAGTGAAGGGGCGCCCCCGCTCGGCCGAGTGGGAGGAAGGCTTTGTCAGTTCTCAGCGACTTGGCGGTCAGAAATCCAGGACAATTGGGTGGTATCCACAATATCCTCAGGGTACAAACTGGAATTTCGAGAGATCTCACCTTCTCAATTCCGAGGTTCAAGACTCTCCAACGATCCACAAAAAAGAGAATCCTTCTTCAAAGGTTTGAATCACTTAATGGCTCAAGGGGTAGTTACAGACGTACCCCAAAAAGAGCGAGGTTCAGGTTTTTACTCAAACCTCTTTGTGATTCCAAAGCCAAATGGAGATGTCAGACCCATCCTGGATCTAAAATCCCTAAATCGGTTCCTGAACGTTCGCCATTTTCGAATGGAAACGATCCGATCCGTGGCCGCCACTTTAAAGGGCGGAGAATTCATGGCGCCCATAGATATCAAGGACGCACATTTACACATACCCATCCTCCCCGCTCACCAAAGATTCCTAAGGTTTGCGGTAGAAGATCGCCACTTTCAATTTGTGGCTCTGCCGTTTGGTGTAGCCACCGCGCCCATAGTATTCACAAAGGTGCTAGCTCCTCTGTTAGCAAACCTAAGAACATGGGGCATTGCGGTAACAGCCTATCTGGACGATCTACTAGTAATAGATCAGTCAAAGGAGGGATTGGGTCACGCTGTACACACTACAGTAGGATACCTGGAGCATTTAGGATGGATTATAAATTTACAAAAATCCTCTCTCCAGGCCCAAAGAAGGATAGTGTACCTGGGCATGATCATAGATACAGCCCAAAACAGGGTATACCTGCCAGAACCGAAGATACAGTCTCTGAAAGACCTGATCCACAAGGTCAAAGCAAACAAGAGCCCGTCTATTCGCCTTTGCATGAGACTATTGGGAAAGATGGTAGCCTCCTTTGAGGCGGTCCCTTACGCCCAGTTTCATTCGAGACTACTTCAAGGCAATATTTTAGCTTCCTGGAACAGGAAGAGCCAAGCTCTGGATATACCCATGCGCCTGTCCTCACAAGTACGCCACAGCTTCGATTGGTGGCTAGAAGCCAGGAATTTACGGAAGGGAAAGTCCTTCCTCCCAGTGGCCTGGAAGGTGGTATCTACGGATGCCAGCCTATCGGGCTGGGGTGCAGTATTCAAGGAGGCTTCTACCCAGGGAACCTGGGCCAAGACTCAGGGGATCCTGCCCATCAATGTGCTAGAGATCCGGGCGGTATATCTAGCCCTCAAAACCTGGACATACAGGTTACAGGGCTACCCAGTTCGGGTTCAATCCGACAATGCTACTGCAGTAGCTTACATCAATCACCAAGGAGGCACCCGCAGTCGGGCAGCCCAAAGAGAGGTGAACCGGATCCTGGCATGGGCAGAAGAGCATGTACCTTGCCTTTCTGCAATCTTCATTCCAGGGATAGAAAATTGGCAAGCAGACTACCTGAGTCGTCAGCAGCTGCTACCAGGAGAGTGGTCTCTTCACCCCGAGATCTTTCAGGCCATATGTCTGAGATGGGGAAACCCAGATGTAGACCTGCTAGCTGCCAGGTTCAACAAGAAATTGGACAACTTTGTGTCCAGAACGAGAGATCCTCTAGCCTACGGGACAGACGCTCTAATAATACAGACGCTCTAATAACTCCATGGAATCAGTTCTCACTGATCTATGCATTCCCTCCGATCCCTCTTCTACAAAGACTGCTTCGCAGGATCAAGGAGGAGGGAATACCAGTAATCCTAGTGGCCCCAAACTGGCCCAGGAGGCCTTGGTACGCCGAGATTGTAAAAATGGCGATAGGAAGGCCCTGGAAGTTTCCACTTCGACACGACCTGCTGTCACAGGGTCCAGTATTCCACCCTTCCTTACAAAGGCTAAAGTTGACGGCCTGGCTGCTGAGACCCACATTTTTAAAAAGAGAGGGGTCTCTGGTCCGGCTCTTTCTACACTCATTAATGCTAGAAAGCCAGCCTCCAGACTCATCTATCATAGAGTCTGGAGAGCATACGTTTCCTGGTGTGAATCCAGATGTTGGAATCCTCTGAAATATGAAATAAGTAGGATTCTTGCTTTTTGCCAGTTAGGAGTGGATATGAATTTAGCCCTTAGCACCATCAAAGGGCAAATATCGGCTCTATCAGTCTTCTTTCAGAGACCATTGGCATCTCACTCCCTAGTTCGGACATTCATTAAGGGGGTACTGAGGATAAATCCTCCAGTTAGGACTCCCTTGTGTCCATGGGATTTGAATTTGGTATTGTCAGTGTTGCAAAAGCAACCTTTTGAACCTATTCGCCATATTCCTTTAATTATATTGAGTAGGAAGTTGGCCTTTCTGATTGCTATAGCTTCTGCTAGGAGAGTATCAGAGCTAGCAGCTCTTTCTTGTAAAGAGCCTTATCTAATTTGTCACAAGGACAAAATCGTACTACGACCCCATCCGGCTTTTCTACCTAAGGTGGTGTCGGCTTTTCACTTGAATCAAGACATTGTTCTGCCTTCCTTTTTTCCAAACCCGCGGACGGCGGGGGAAAAATTATTACACTCTCTAGATCTAGTGAGAGCGGTAAAGGTGTATCTGCAAGCAACCGCTCAGATACGTAAAACAGATGTTTTGTTTATTTTACCAGATGGGCCCAAGAAGGGCCAAGCGGTATCAAAATCCACCATTTCCAGGTGGATTAGACAAGTAATTATTCAAGCTTATGGTTTAAAGAACAGGACTCCTCCTTTTCCTGTTAAGGCGCACTCTACCAGGGCGATAGGTGCTTCATGGGCAGTGCACCACCAGGCTTCGATGGCTCAGATCTGTAAAGTTGCAACTTGGTCTTCAGTCCATACATTTTCCAAATTCTATCAAATAGATGTGAAAGGACATGAGGATTCCGCCTTTGGGCGAAGTGTGCTGCAGGCAGCAGTATAGGGCTTCTGGTCCGCAAGCGGCCTGTTTTGATCTGTGTCTCCCCCCCTTCATATGAGCATTGCTCTGGGACGTCCCATTATGTAATGACTAGCTCTGTGTCCCGTGGTGTACGATAAAGAAAATAGGATTTTTATAACAGCTTACCTGTAAAATCCTTTTCTTGGAGTACACCACGGGACACAGAGGTCCCCCCCTTCTTATGGGAACCTTACTGCTTTGCTACAAAACTGAGGTACTTCCCTGATGGGAGGGGTTATATGGAGGGGAACTGTCTTCCATTGGTTGTGCCAGTGTCCAATCACCGCTGGTGACCCTTAACCCATTATGTAATGACTAGCTCTGTGTCCCGTGGTGTACTCCAAGAAAAGGATTTTACAGGTAAGCTGTTATAAAAATCCTATTTTTTTGCGCTATAAACAAAAATAGAGCGACAATTTTGAAAAAAATTACATTATTTACTTTTTGCTATAATAAGTATCCCCAAAAAATATATACATTTCTTTATCGTACACCACGGGACACAGAGCTAGTCATTACATAATGGTTAAGGGTCACCAGCGGTGATTGGACACTGGCACAACCAATGGAAGACAGTTCCCCTCCATATAACCCCTCCCATCAGGGAAGTACCTCAGTTTTTTCGCCAGTGTCGAAAGGTGTTGGACGCGTTAGGAGGTGCTAAAGGAAAGCTCTACCAAAGAGACCCTCTGGGGGTAAAAGAGCTATGCTTTCGGATCCATCCAAGACGCCTACAAATGAGCTGAATCTGGATGGGATCCGGGCCTCATCCATGAGGCGTCGCCTGTAATGTCTCTCTTCGGAGGACTGGGCTCTAAGATCCAGCACTTTCGCTATTTCGCTATAAAGTCCTGGTAAGAGTCTTGTACAAGGCCCAGGGGAGAGGTATCCTTTAAATAGGAACCCATATCCCTGAAGGTTGGCACACATAGCCCACCGTGAAGGGTGAAGTTTGGTATCTGTCTGAAAACTTTCAGCAGAAAAACCTGCGGCGTGGATAAGGTGAGATTAGAAGGTCCATAACTAGGTTGGGACCTTTTTCAAAAAGTGGATGTCTTCTTTTTTTCCACCACTGGGGGGAGTAAAGAGCTGATTATACTCACCTCACTCTGTTCAGTGTCGGCTTCGGCGAAGCACACTGCTCGTCACCTCCGCTGCTGAGCTTGCTTGAGACCCCGCTCCTCCTTCCGGTGGCCGATACAGACACCTGCAGATGCAGGTAAGTGGGGACAGGGGCTGATGAGAGTCCTCTCTCACTATGGCCACCACCATAGCGCTAAAGGCCGCGCGCGCGGGAGCGCGCTTTATCGGAGGGGGGGGGCCGAGGCGTGCGCGGGCACGTGGCGCGCGCAGGCACAGAAACGGCGCCAAATTTAAAAGACTGTCAGTGTAAAAAGCACTGCAGCAGCAAGCAAGCTCGTTAGTTCTCTTGTTCCTGGCAGAGAAACACAGCAGCTATACAGGGACGTAAGACTCCATGTGGTTGGATTGGGTACTTCCTAGAAGACATCCATGTTATGCATAGTTATGTGTTAAAAGTTGCATACTTAATGTATTTGCTAAACTGAACACGGTAGTATATGCATTTAGGTACCTTGTATTTTGTCTAAACAGTAAGTCTTCCAGGGGAAGTAATGCGGACAAAAAGAGATAAAAGAGCACCGCCGCCTAAGACAGGGGGCTCTAGCTGTGCTGACTCGGTACCTTCCTCTCCTGTGTTGCCAAAAGCACCTGTACAGGATGAGCCATTACCTCTGTCAGGTATGGCGGCTTCCCCAGTGAAGCCTGGGCCTGCATATGTCACTGAGGACACTTTATCAGCTGCCCTAAATAATCTGGAGGAGAAAATTGCTACTTTAATCGCTAAATCCTCTAAAAAGGACAATAAGCGAAGCAGATCTCCTCCAGTATTGGACCTCCCTTCAGAAGTACCTGAGGAGGAGGAGGATGAGGAGGAGGCTACATCAGCAGAGGATGAGGAGTCAGACGGATCAGGGATATCGGATGAGTCTTTTTCGGTATCCCAGATTTTAAAGTCACAGGTGCAATGCTATGCAGGAGCCGTGCGAGCTGCATTTAGGTTACCCTCTTTGGAGGTAACAGAATCACCTGTCTCCTCCCTAGGATCATTAAGATCCCTGCAAGGTGCATGCTCCTTCCCGGTTCATCCGTTACTAGAGGATCTATTGTACGCAGACTGGCAACATCCAGATAAGCGTTTTTCACCTCCAAAAAAGTTTAACATTCTTTATCCTATGGAGGAAAATTTTTTAAAGAAATGGAGCCTGCCTACGGTAGATGCGGCTATTTCTTGTGTAAATAAAAACCTGACATGTCCAGTGGATAAGGTACAAGTGTTTAAAGATCCTTCTGAGAAGAAGTTGGAATCCTTACTGAAATCCTCCTTCCTTTTGGCCGGCTCAATTATCCAACCTGCAGTAGCAGCAGTCGGTATGTGTCAGGTCGTCAGCCAACAGGTAAAGCAGGGGCTGAAGGAGCTGCCTTCAGAGCAGGCTAAAAATTGGGAGAATTTGCCTAAAGCCTTATGCTTCACAGTGGATGCCATGAGAGATTCTATCATACAGGCATCACGCCTTACACTCCAGCTGGTACAGATGCGCAGAGTACTGTGGCTTAAGCATTGGTCAGCGGAAGCCCCATGCAAAAAGTTGTTGGCAAGTTTCCCGTTCCATGGCGAACGCCTTTTTGGGGAAGATTTAGAAAGGTATATCCAAAAGATATCAAGTGGTAAAACGACACTTTTACCTGAGAGAAAGAAAAACAAGAGACCTTGTTTTAAACACACTCTCTCCCCAGCTCCCGAGAAATCTGACTCCAGCCAGTGGCGACGGCCTTTTCAGCCGCCCAAAAAAGCCAAAGAACAGGCTCAGAAGAACAAGAAGCCGTGGGGTTCAAGAGCTAATAAGCAAGCCCCCAAAACCTCTCATTGAAGGGGCGCCCCCGCTCGGCCGAGTGGGGGGAAGGCTTCGTCAGTTCTCAGCGACTTGGCGGACAGAAACCCAGGACAAATGGGTGGTATCCACAATATCCTCAGGGTACAGACTGGAATTTCGAGAGATCCCATCTTCTCAATTCCGAAGTTCAAGACTCTCCAAGGATCCACAAAAAATAGGATTTTTATAACAGCTTACCTGTAAAATCCTTTTCTTGGAGTACATCACGGGACACAGAGCGACATAGTCATTACTAATGGGTTATATAGTTACCGTCAGGTGCTGGCACTGGCAACTTCCAAAACCGGAAGTACCCTCCCCTATATAAGCCCCTCCCATCCGGGAGCACCTCAGTTTTGTAGCAAAGCAATAAGTGTCCCCAAAAGAGGGGTGGGAGCTCTGTGTCCCGTGATGTACTCCAAGAAAAGGATTTTACAGGTAAGCTGTTATAAAAATCCTATTTTCTTTTTCGTACATCACGGGACACAGAGCGACATAGTCATTACTAATGGGATGTCCTAAAGCAATGCCAAATGAGGGGGGGGATACACCATATATAAGCTGAGCGCTATCAGACATGAGGATCTTTTGCGGCCTGCAACACACTGCGCCCAAAGGCGACATCCTCCTGACTTCTAACGTCCACCTGGTAGAACCTAGTAAACGTGTGAACTGAAGACCACGTTGCGGCCTTACAGATTTGAGCCAGGGAGGCCTGGTGATGCACTGCCCATGAAGTTCCAACTGCTCTCGTGGAGTGCGCTCTAACTTTGAACGGAGGCGGTCTCCTTCTCAAGCCATAAGCTTGCATAATGACCTGTCGAATCCACTTGGCTAAAGTAGATTTTGACGCTGCCTGACCCTTTCTGGGGCCTTCCGGCAGAATAAACAAAGTATCCGTTCTGCGAATCTGAGCAGTGGCTTTTAGATAAGCTTTAACTGCTCTTACTACATCCAAAGAATGCAATAACTTTTCCTCCACCGAAGTAGGTTTGGGGAAAAAAGAAAGAAGAACCACATCTTGGTTCAAATGAAACCTCGATACCACCTTAGGAAGAAAGGCTGGATGAGGACGTAACACTACTCTGTCCTTATGGATAACCAGATATGGCTCCCTACAGGACATAGCTGCTAATTCCGATACTCTTTTAGCCAAACAAATGGCTACTAGAAAAAATCCATTTCCTGGTGAGAAGCACCAAGGAAATATGCTGTAATGGTTCAAATGGTTGTTTCTGTAGAACCGACAGAACCAAGTTTAGATCCCATGGACATATGGGAATATTAACCGAAGGACTAATACGCATCACTCCTTGTATAAAGGCTTTGACTAGTGAATGCGAAGCCAAGGGCCTTTGAAAAAATATTGACAAGGCCGAAATCTGACCCTTGATAGTACTCAAGGCAAGCTTCCTATCTACAGCCCATTGTAGGGAGTCCAGACTCCTACCTATTACGTACTTACGTGGATGCCATTTCTTGGCCTCACACCAGGCGATGTACGCCTTCCAGATTCTATAGTAGATCTGCCTGGATACCGGCTTCCTGGCATTGATCATGGTAGATACCACAGAATTAGAGAGCCCTCTCTTTTTTAGAATGTGGGCTTCAATAGCCAGGCCGTCAAACCTAGGGCTGGTAAGGAAGGGTGGTATATCGGTCCTTGCGAAAGCAGGTCCGGACGATGTGGGAAAGTCCCAGGACTCCCCACTGACATTTTACAATCTCCACGTACCACGCTCTTCGGGGCCACGCTGGAGCCACCAGAATCACTGGTTTCTTTTCTACCCTGATTCTGCGGAGTAATCGAGGTAACCATTGTGGCGGTGTGAATGCATATATCAGCTTGAACTGATCCCAAGGGAACACTAGGGCATCCGAGCCGCAAGCTAGGGGATCCCTTGTCCGAGAGACAAACCTGTCCCCCTTTGCGTTGAATCTGGATGCTAGAAGATCTACATCCGATGTTTCCCACCGCTGACATATTGTCCAGAAAACCTCGGGGTGAAGGGACCCTTCCTCTGGGCCTAATTGCTGGCGACTTAGAAAGTCCGCCTTCCAATTCTCCACTCCTGGAATGAATACCGCAGATATGGCTGGGACATATTTTTCTGCCCATTTCAGGATGTAATTTACTTCCCTCTGGGCTGCACGACTCCTGGTGCCCCCCTGATGATTGATATATGCCACTGCTGTGGCATTGTCTGATTGAATTCTGACAGGGGACCCTTGGAGTTTGGATGTCCATGCTACTAGGGCATACCGGGCTGATCGTATCTCTAAGAGATTGATGGGCAGGGCCTTTTCTGCATCCGACCATCTGCCCTGGAGAGACTATTGCTCCAATACTGCTCCCCAGCCTATAAGGCTGGCATCTGTAGTGACCACCTTCCAAGAAATCGGACTGAAGGATTTCCTTTTTTCCAGATTCTGGGGAACCAACCACCAACGGAGGCTCTTGCGAACGGAAGGGGACAAGGACATTGTAAGTCTAGGGCCTGAACTTTTTTGTTCCAGGCTGACAGTATGGCCCCTTGCAAATTCCTTGAATGGAATTGACCGTAGGGTACTGCTTCGAATGATGCCACCATTTTTCCCAGCAGCCTCATATACAGGCGTATGGACGGCTGTCTTTTTTGTACCCACTAAGTGGATCAAATCTTTCAAAGACAACACCTTTCCTCGAGGCAAGAATATTTTTCTCTGGCCTGAATCCAACCTTAGCCCCAAGTATTCCAGACTTTTGACTGGTTTTTAGGGCTGACTTGTCTCGGTTGATAATCCAACCGTGAGATTCCAGATACTTGATCGTCTTGTGAACGACCACGTCTAGTTTTTTCACTGAGTGGTCTATCAGCAACAAGTCATCCAGATATGCCATTATCATTACACCTTGTGTTCTTAGATTGGCCAATAAAGGGCCAGAATTTTTGTGAACACTCTTGGTGCTGTGGCTAAACCGAAGGGTAAGGCTCTGAACTGAAAATGGCGCCCTTCTACTGCAAAGCGTAGAAATTTTTGGTGGACTGGAAAGATGGGAATGTGCAATAAGCATTTTTGATGTCGATCGTGGCTAACCAATCCTCCCCTTGTAGGGCAGTGGCCACCGATCGGATCGACTCCATCGGAAAGTCCTGATATACAGGAATTTGTATAGCCCTTTTTAGAATTAATATGGGCCTCCCGTCCACGTTTGCTTCGGGACTGTAAAGAGGTTTGAGTAAAACCCGAACCCTCATTCTTCCAGGGGAACCTCCATAATTACTCCTTGGAGCAATAGTTGTTCTAGTGCCAACAGGAGGGACTCTCTCTTCCGGGGATCCCTTGGCACGTTTGACCTCAAAATGGGAAGGAGGGGAGTCTTTTAACTCCAAACTGTATCCCAAACCTACTGCGGAGAGCACCTATCTGTCTTGATCGTGTCCCGCCAGGTCTCCTGCGAACAACTGGAGTCCTCCCCCCACCCGACTGAGTGGGGGCTTCAATGAATTTAACTTTGGGGGAGGTTTTGTACCTCCCCTGACCCAGGGTTTCTCATTACCCTGCTACTGTCCCTGTTTTTTTACCCCCGGGATTTAACCGAGGAGGCCGTCGGAACTGTTACACAGCCGATGCCCCAGGGACTGGAGAAGCAGGCCTCTTAAAGAGGGACCTCTAACTCTGCTTTTAACCGGCAAGATCGTATTTTTACCGCTGGAAATTTTCTGGATATATTTGTCCAGGTTTTCCCTGAATAAGCGTTCACCATGAAATGGGACGCTAACCAGCCATTCTTTACAGGGAGCTTCAGCAGACCAGTTTTTGAGCCATAGGAGCCTACGCATATGTACTATAGACAGCGTAAGGCGGGAGGCCTGATGGACTGAATCCTCTATGGCGTCAACCGCAAAGCCTAAGGCTCTAGGTAGATCAGCTAGGGCAAAGCCTGCTGATCTGTCAAGTCCCTCAAGACCTGTTTCAACTGATCCTTCACTGCTTAGCAGACCCCAATAGCTGCTACTGCTGGTTGTATCACCAAGCAGATTTTCATAAGGACTCCAATCTTTTATCTATTGGGTTCTTGAACATTTGGACATTATCCACTGGACATGTCAGTGATTTATACATACAAGAGATGGCTGCGTCCACTGTAGGGACCTTCCATTTTTTTTTTTTTTTTGATGAACTTATCCTCCATGGGATAGACCACCGAAAATCTCTTAGGGGAATAAATATTTTCTCAGGACGTTCCCAATCCTGGTAAATGAGCCCTTTCAGTAAAGGGTGAAGTGGAAAAGAACAAACAGTCTGGGGGCTTCTAGCGACCCCAACGAGGATACAGTAGTGGTTGATGGTTCCGCAAGGTGCATTTTTAAATGCTGATCGGACCATGTTAGTCAGAGACTGAACCCATAATCTTTCAGCTTGAGATGCTGAGAAAAGGTTCCCCCACTGTCTGATTCCTCTATAACAGAATCAACCTTATCCTGATCCCCTTCAGGCAGGTCGATCCCTGTATGGGACTGTTGCTCTGCTAACAGGCACTCTGAAGGAGGAGACGGAGATCGGGCGTGTTTTCCCTGACAGGGAGGCAGCGATAAATTTTGACAATCTCTCTCTAATCCTCCCAGAGCTGAGGAAAAAACCTCCTCTGTTACATACACAGGAGCAGGTGACTGAGGACAGCCACAGTACCAAGTACCCCTGCGGGGTCTCTACGGTCACTTACCTCTGAACTTCAGGGGAGACTGGTGCAGCAGGAGTATGCCCAAGATCCTCAGAGCCCGATGAGACCCCCTTCGCTTCCTGGAAGATTCAGTTCCGGAGCTACTGGACGGCATATTCCTAAGCCTAAAGCTGAGGTATTCCAGCCGTAATACACCACTTTTACTGAGAATAGTCTAGCACAATTGCTGCTATATAACAGTTGGTGTCTACTAATGTGCCTTTCTAGGGGATGCCTGTATCAACCGCTTGCTGTATGCCTTTAAATGTTGCCAGCTCTGTCTCTGTACTTCATAGCCAGCTTACTGCAATAATGTGGCTTTTTTAAAAACCTGCTGGGACGCCCGCACATGCGCAGAAGCGCTGCGGCGCGCACAGAGCGTCATCCCCCAGGCCCCGCCCCTTTTTCCGGCCACCTCTATATATAGAGGCGCGTGCACGCGCACGCGCGCGGCCACGTGCGCCTCGGCGCTAATTTTCAAACATGGAAACCAGGGACAGGAGCCAGGGCCCCCTTTGCCGCAGGCCGGGGGATAGACGAACACTGCAACATGGCAGAGGAAACAGTTTCCTGTAGGAGAACTCACCAGCTGCCTGGACTTTGTTCTCTGAGAAGAAACTAGTCCATATGACAAGAAAAACATTCCACAGCGGCCTCTAGTGGACAAACACAGGTACCGCAGTTTAATATACTAAACATATATAAAAAAACATTCCTTTTTTTTTTTTTCTTGACCACCATTAAAAATTATTACATTTTTTTTAGTAGTTACAGGCATGCACAGATATTAGCGGGAATACCGTTAGGTAACAGACAGAAAGACAAATTAGGCTTGGGGGTCCCCCAATGGAACCAAGTTCCTGGGGGCCCCCACTTACCTGTTCCCCGCCGCAGGACTTTGTTTGGTCCACAAAAGCCAAAACTTCACCTATCACGGCAGGCATTGTAATCAAACCTTCAGGGACCGGGTTCCCAAGGATTCCACTCCCCTGGACCTGTATAGCACCCTGCACAGAAAACATCTTGGTCGTGGGTATGACCAGAGCTCTGGATCCCAGGGTCCAGCTCTCCTAAGAGAAGCATTACAGGCAGAACCTTGCTCTTCTCTGCAAGGCCCGGGTACCGACCGTTTAGCTATGAAGCTTTTTTGGTCGGATCCGGAATAGCTTACTGAGGCCCAAAAGAACCTGTACGCAAGCTCAGTGAAAAACACATGTTTCTTCTTGGCCAACACCTTAGACACTGGCAAAAAACTGAGGTGCTCCCGGATGGGAGGGGCTTATATAGGGGAGGGTACTTCCGGTTTTGGAAGTTGCCAGTGCCAGCACCTGACGGTAACTATATAACCCATTAGTAATGACTATGTCGCTCTGTGTCCCGTGATGTACGAAAAAGAAAAGAGGATCCTTCTTCAAAGGTTTGAATCACTTAATAGCTCAAGGTGTGGTTACAGAGGTACCCCAAAAGGAGCAAGGTTCAGGTTTTTACTCAAACCTCTTTGTGATTCCAAAACCGAACGGAGAAGTCAGACCCATCCTGGATCTAAAAAATCTAAACCAGTTTCTGAACGTTCGCCATTTTCGAATGGAAACGATTCGATCCGTGGTCGCTATTTTAAAAGGCGGAGAATTCATTGCGTCCATAGATATCAAAGACGCATATCTACACATACCAATCCTCCCCGCTCACCAAAGATTCCTAAGGTTTGCGGTAGAAGATCGCCACTTTCAATTTGTGGCCCTGCCATTTGGTGTAGCCACCGCGCCCAGAGTATTCACAAAGGTGCTAGCTCCTCTGTTAGCAAACCTAAGAACACGGGGCATTGCGGTAACAGCCTATCTAGACGATCTACTATTAATAGATCAGTCAAAGGAGGGATTGGATCACGCTGTAGACACTACAGTAGGATACCTGGAGCATTTAGGATGGATTATAAACTTACAAAAATCCTCTCTCCAGGCCCAAAGAAGGATAGTGTACCTGGGCATGATCAGAGATACAGCCCAAAACAGGGTATACCTGCCAGAGCCAAAGATACAGTCTCTGAAAGACCTGATCCACAAGGTCAAAGCAAACAAGAGGCCGTCTATTCGCCTTTGCATGAGACTATTGGGAAAGATGGTAGCCTCCTTCGAGGCGGTCCCTTACGCCCAGTTTCATTCGAGACTACTTCAAGGCAATATTTTAGCCTCCTGGAACAGGAAGAGCCAAGCTCTGGATATACCCATGCGCCTGTCCTCACAAGTACGCCACAGCTTCAATTGGTGGCTAGAAGCCAGGAATTTACGGAAGGGAAAGTCCTTCCTCCCAGTGGCCTGGAAGGTGGTATCTACGGATGCCAGCCTATCGGGCTGGGGTGCAGTATTCGAGGAGGCTTCTACCCAGGGAACCTGGGCCAAGACTCAGGGGATCCTGCCCATCAATGTGCTAGAGATCCGGGCGGTATATCTAGCCCTCAAAACCTGGACATACAGGTTACAGGGCTACCCAGTTCGGGTTCAATCCGACAATGCTACGGCAGTAGCTTACATCAATCACCAAGGAGGCACCCACAGTCGGGCAGCCCAAAGAGAGGTGAACCGGATCTTGGCATGGGCAGAAGAGCATGTACCTTCCATCTCTGCAATCTTCATTCCAGGGATAGAAAACTGGCAAGCAGACTACCTGAGTCGTCAGCAGCTGCTACCAGGAGCGTGGTCTCTTCACCCAGAGATCTTTCAGGCCATATGTCTGAGATGGGGAAACCCAGATGTAGACCTGCTAGCTTCCAGGTTCAACAAGAAATTGGACAACTTTGTGTCCAGAACGAGAGATCCTCTAGCCTACGGGACAGACGCTCTAATAACTCCATGGAATCAGTTCTCACTGATCTATGCATTCCCTCCGATCCCTCTTCTACAAAGACTGCTTCGCAGGATCAAGGAGGAGGGAATACCAGTAATCCTAGTGGCCCCAAACTGGCCCAGGAGGCCTTGGTATGCCGAGATCGTAAAAATGGCGATAGGAAGGCCCTGGAAGCTTCCACTTCGACACGACCTGTTGTCACAGGGTCCAGTATTCCACCCTTCCTTACAAAGGCTAAATTTGACGGCCTGGCTGCTGAGACCCACATTTTGAAAAAGAGAGGGGTCTCTGGCCTGGTTCTTTCTACGCTCATTAATGCTAGAAAGCCAGCCTCCAGACTCATCTATCATAGAGTCTGGATAGCATACGTTTCCTGGTGTGAATCCAGAAGTTGGAATCCTCTGAAATATGAAATAAGTAGGATTCTTGCTTTTTGCCAGTTAGGAGTGGATATGAAATTAGCCCTTAGCACCATCAAAGGGCAAATATCGGCTCTATCAGTCTTCTTTCAGAGACCATTGGCATCTCACTCCCTAGTTCGGACATTCATTCAGGGGGTACTGAGGATAAATCCTCCAGTCAGGTCTCCCTTGTGTCCATGGGATTTGAATTTGGTATTGTCAGTGTTGCAAAAGCAACCTTTTGAACCTATTCGCCATATTCCTTTAATTATATTAAGTAGGAAATTGGCCTTTCTGATTGCTATAGCATCTGCTAGGAGAGTATCAGAGCTAGCAGCTCTTTCTTGTAAAGAGCCTTATCTAATTTGTCACAAGGACAAGATCGTACTACGACCCCATCCGGCTTTTCTGCCTAAGGTGGTGTCGGCTTTTCACTTGAATCAAGACATTGTTCTGCCTTCCTTTTTTCCAAACCCGCGGACGGCGGGGGAAAAATTATTACACTCTCTAGATCTAGTGAGAGCGGTAAGGGTGTATCTGCAAGCAACCGCTCAGATACGTAAAACAGATGTTTTGTTTATTTTACCAGATGGTCCCAAGAAGGGCCAAGCGGTATCAAAATCCACCATTTCCAGGTGGATTAGACAAGTAATTGTTCAAGCTTATGGTTTAAAGAACAGGACTCCTCCTTTTCCTGTTAAGGCGCACTCTACCAGGGCGATAAGTGCTTCATGGGCAGTGCACCACCAGGCTTCGATGGCTCAGATCTGTAAGGCTGCAACTTGGTCCTCAGTCCATACATTTTCCAAATTCTATCAAATAGATGTGAAAGGACATGAGGATTCCGCCTTCGGGCGAAGTGTGCTGCAGGCAGCAGTATAGGGCTTCTGGTCCGCAAGCGGTCGGTTTGATCTGTGTCTCCCCCCCTTCATATGAGCATTGCTCTGGGACGTCCCATTATGTAATGACTAGCTCTGTGTCCCGTGGTGTACGATAAAGAAAATAGGATTTTTATAACAGCTTACCTGTAAAATCCTTTTCTTGGAGTACACCACGGGACACAGAGGTCCCACCCTTCTTATGGGAACCTTACTGCTTTGCTACAAAACTGAGGTACTTCCCTGATGGGAGGGGTTATATGGAGGGGAACTGTCTTCCATTGGTTGTGCCAGTGTCCAATCACCGCTGGTGACCCTTAACCATTATGTAATGACTAGCTCTGTGTCCCGTGGTGTACTCCAAGAAAAGGATTTTACAGGTAAGCTGTTATAAAAATCCTATTTTTTTTCCCTCAGTTTAGGCCGATACGCATTCTTCTACATATTTTTGGGTAAAAAAAAAAATTGCAATAAGTGTATAGTGATTGGTTTGCGCAAAAGTTATAGCGACTACAAAATAGGGGATATTTTTATGTCATTTTTATTAATATTTTATTTTTTACTACTAATGGCGGCGATCTGTGATTTTTATCGTGACTGCAACATTATGGCGGACACATCGGAAACTTTTGACACATTTTTGGGACCATTGTCATTTTTACAGCGATCAGTGCTATAAATATGCACTGATTACTGTGAAAATGACACTGGAAATGAAGGGGTTAACCTCTAGGTGGCGCTGTAGGGGTTAAGTGTGCCCTAGTGAGTGATTCTTACTGTAGGGGGCGTGGCTTGGCGTGTGACGTCACTGATCGTCGTTCCCTATGACAGAGAACAGATGATCACTGACATGACACTAGGAAGAACAGGGAAAGGTTTGTTTACACTTACCTCTCCCCGTTCTTCAGCTCTGTGACCCGATCGCGTCCCGCGGGCACGGTCATGGAGCTTCGGACCGGGTCGAGAGCGCGCGACCCACGACTGGGATCTTAAAGGGGACGTACATGTACTCCCTTGTGCCCAGCCGTGCCATTCTGTCGTGCGGCGGTCCTTATGTGGTTAAGTGTAAAGGTGTTGTCAGTGTTTCCATATCATGTTTATACTGTTCAAATATTCACTGTGTTCATTTTCAATAGGAGTTCTGTAATTTCTCAGGTTGCCACGGGTGGTTGGCAACCCTGTTTCAGAGGAGAGTAACAAAGGTGCCCTGAATGCAGTGCTAATTTTGGCAGCAAATTTCGATTTAGTTTTAGTCTTAGGACTAAAATGGCATTTTAGTTTTAGTCCCATTTTAGTCTTCTGCAATTGTTTTAGTTTTATTTTCCGATGGAAAAAGTCTGATGAAAGCTTTTCGTTGGATATTCCGACCGTGTGTATGCCCTATCGGACTTTTTCTGTTGGAATTTCCGACGGACTTCGATAGAGAGCAGGTTTCCTTTCGGAAAATCCATTCTTCTGTATGCAATTCCGACGGGAAAAAAACATGCATGCTCGGAAGCATTGAACTTATTTTTCTCGCCTTGTCGTAGTGTTGTACATCACCGCGTTCTTAATGCTCGAAAGTTCAGAGAACCTTTGTGTGACCGTGTGTATGCAAGCCAAGCTTGAGCGGAATTCCGTCGGAAAAACCATCCAAGTTTTTTCCGACGGAATTTCCGATCGTGTGTACGGGGCATTAGTCATATTTAGTCAACTACATTTTCAGGACATTTTAGTCGACTTAAACTTATTTTAGTCGACTAAAACTCATTTTAGTTATCTAAAATCTAATAGGTGTAGTTAAATTGTAATGCATTATTTAAGCATTTCTCTACAATTTCCAAACTCATTATATACTGCTGGAGTGAAAAATCGAATATGTTATTATTTATATTATTGAGGAATGAACAAGCACTACAGACCAGTGTTAATTTTGACATCAAATTTCAATTTAGTATTAGTATTATGCCGCGTACACACGATCGTTTTTCACGACGTGAAAAATGCAATTTTTTAAATTGGGCATTAAAACGATCGTGTGTAGGCTCCAGAGCATTTTTAACGACGTGAAAAATGGCCTAAAAAAATTAGAACCTGCTCTATTTTTTCACGTTGTTTTTCACGTCGTTCTTTTTAACATCGTGAAAAACGGTAGTGTGTATGCTTTTACAAGGGGGAAAAAAAACGCGCATGCTCAGAATCAAGTATGAGACGGGAGCGCTCGTTCTGGTAAAACTAACGTTTGTAATGGAGACAGCACATTCGTCACGCTGTAACGGACTGAAAAGCACGAGGCTGAAAAGCGCGAATTGCCGCTCAACAAACTTTACTAACATGAAGGGTGGCGCCATTCGAACGGAACTTCCCCTTTATAGTGCCGTCGTACGTGTTGTACGTCACTGCGCTTTGCTCGAGCGTTTTTTTTAATGAACGTGTGTACGCAAGACAGGCTTGAGAGGAAACAAGAAAAATCACGTCGAGAAAAACGTCGTTTTTTCAAATGACATTAAAAACGGTCGTGTGTAGGCGGCATAAGTCTTTTGACTAAAATGGCATTTTAGTTTTAGTCCCATTTTAGTCATCTCAATTATTTTAGTTTTAGGGCCCCTTCAGACGTGTGGATCCAGTGAAGATCCGTTTTAAAACATCCGCTTTCTCAGCGGGGATCGCTCTGTTGATCCCCACTGAGCCGGCGGATGATTAGCCCGTCTCTGCACACTGTCAGATCTCCGCTCTCCTCTATGGGGGGATCGGATGAACACGGACCAACTGTCCGTGTTCATTCGATCCGATCCGCAGACGGATGGAAAAATAGGATTTTCCTTCATCTTCAGAAACGGACCATAGTGGAGACTGATGAGATCGGATGTCAGCGGATGTTCATCCGCTGACATCCGCTATTCCATAGGGATACATGTATGTCCGTTTTTCATCTGAAAACGGATGGATGAAAAACAGACATACGGTCAGCAGGTGTGAAAGGGCTCTTAGTCATATTTTAGTTGACTAAAATGGTATTAAGTTAGTCGACTAAAATGTTTTAGTCAACAAATTTAACACTGCCTGCATGTAGAACATGGAGCTGTAATGCACGAAAAAAAAAAGAAGTGGAGTCAGGACCACCCAAGCAGCAAAGAGAAAAAAAAGATCCCCAAAAACAAAGTGGAGTTCTGCTTTAACCTGGCACAGTAATATGGGGCATTCTGAGTCATGCCTCATTGTCGACTTACATGATGAATAAAATGACTAACAGACCCTGGAGGTTTTTAAACTTAAAAGGTCATTGTAAACACCAGTGAAGGGTGTGGAAAAATGGTCTGATAGCATTTCATGTACAAATCAGTTGTGTTAATAGAGAAGGGATGTGGAGGGACAGGGGCTGCCTGGAAGAGAGGAACATTAATAGGTTCTGCAAACTACCATTATTACAGCTGACACATGCCATGAATCCGTAATCGTTTACACTGCTGCACTGACTGCTCTTTTTGTTTTAAGGCAAGGACAGAATGGTGTTTGTAATTCTGGTGATTGTCATAGTTGGCCGCACACACCTCTGGACTGCACAGGCAGGGTCTGTAATGCCCTGTACACACGATCGGATTTCCGATGAAATTTTCCGTCGGAATTCTGATGAAGCTGACTTCCATCAGTCTTGCCTACATACCATCAGACAAAATTCCGAACGTCCAAAACGCGGTGACGTAAAACACTCCGATGAGCCGAGAAAAATTAAGTTCAATGCTTCTGAACATGCGTCGACTTGATTCTGAGCATGCATGGGTTTTTTCTCTGTTGGAGTTCCACACAGACGATCGGAATTTCCTATTGTTTTTTTTTCCCATCGGAAAAATTTAAAACATGTTCTATTTGTTTACACCGATGGAAAAAAGTCTGATGGGGCCCACACACGATTGTTTTTTCCATCTGACTTTTTTCATCGGAAAAAAACGATCCTGTGTACAGGGCATTAGGGTTTGGACTAGAATGACTGAATGCTGATAGATACTGTATATGACAATCGGCCGAGGACAAAACTGGAGGAGGGAGGCACCCTGACCAGGGTAGGAGATGATCTGCTGTTCCATGGTCAAACCAAGGGAAATCAGACATATCACGTAAGAGACTAGGAGCCAGCCATGGTCATTAGACTCGGTTAGTTCTTCTGCCTATTCAGCTTCTGTTGAGTCAAACTACTTGCATTTAAAGTATAACTAAAGGCAAAACTTTATTTTTTATTTTTTGGCTTTGGACAGAGTGGAGAGGGGTTAGAGCACCTATCAGGCTTTTATTGCTGTCTGTGCCCCCGCTAGAGAGATTCACCCTCTCTGTTTGTCCTGTTTACCATTATCATTGGAAGTAAAAGTACCATATTTTCTGGCGTATAAGACTACCTTTTACACCTAAAAAAAATGACCAAAAATCGGGGGTCGTCTTATACGCCAGGTATAAAATGCTGCCCAATGGATGTCCGCTGGATGTCCGGTAATACTGTATGTGACTTCAACCACATACAGTATTCGCCACTGAGCCAATCCCGGCTAGCAATGTATTCTATTAATGAATACAGAGCCTGCTCGGATTGGAGTAGCAACCTCTGCCAATCCGAGTAGGCTACATACAGTAGTCTGCTCGGATTGGCTTTTGAGAGATAGAGGCATTGGCTGATGATGCTACAGCCTATGCCAATCCAAGCAGCCTTTGTATTCATTAAAAGAATACATTGCTCACCATACTTCACAGGGTAAATCCATTCACGATCTCCCACTACTATACATCCTGCTGTTTGCCTTTGAGGTCCCAGGCACCCAAGAGGAACAGGTGAATCTGGGACATAGGACAGGGGGGTGGTTGTATTACTAGTGAATTTTAATACATTTATTAAATGCATTTTGGTGGACAATTCCCATAGAATGTAACCCAAAAGTGGCATAGGTTTGGTTAGTGAAAATTCTACTTTCCAGAGGTGTGGCATTCAAGAGATCTCTGTCTGTGTTATTAATGTTTGATTTACTGTATGACATATCACAGCATGGCGGATGAGTAGCTGGCATTCTTATATTATTAAAAATTATAAAAATTTTTATTATTAATTTTTTTATTTAATTCATTTATTTATTTATTTATTTATTTTATTTTTTGTAAGGGGCCCAGAGGGCCGCAGGTCCCCAGGGCCCTGGATGGAAACCTCCCTTTTATTTATTTATTTATTTATTTTTTATTCTTTTTTATTTATTTATTTATTTATTTAATTTATTTATTTATTTTGTAAGGGTCCCCAGGGCCCCGGATGGAAACCTCCCTTTTTTTTTATAAATTTTTTTTTTAGAATTGTTTTATTTTTTTTTTGTAAGGGGTCCAGAGGTCCCCAACCCCCCTTTTTTTTGTTTTTTTTGTTCTTCTGTTTTTTTTGTGTTCGACAGCACCCCCCCCGCTTCTCAATTCGTGGCACCCCCCCCCGCTTCTCAATTTGCGGCGGCAGCAATCCCTCCCCGGTTCTCTTCGGCTCCAGGGGGCCCATGCCTGAAGCTGTGTGAGGGGCCCCACAATCCCTGATGGCGGCCCAGAGTATAGCCCAAAACCTGTTTTCACTGGAGAAATAGGGGGTCGTCTTATACGCCCAGTCGCCTTATACACCGGCAAATACGGTAAATGAAAATCCCAAATTTTGGGTTGTCCCCAGAATAGTAATAGAGGGAAATTCTTCCAATGGGTGAACAAGTCATGGTGACCTGGGGGGCCCCAAGGGATTCTATTATTTTTCAGGGATTTGCTATCACTTACTGTTTTGACTATGGGACATGACGTAAAGGGAAATCTTCCCAATGGGACAGAGATGTCCAAAAAAAAAAAAAAACTAACAGGGGCTACAAATTGTTAACCCCTTGGTACCGAGCGTATGCAAATATGCAGCCCCACTGGACTGGGCTTTTTTCCGTGGGGCCGTATATTTGCGTATCTGTCTCTATGCTTTGTTCTCGTACTAATGATCAGGACCCGGAACTCCCAATTCCAGGTCTCCTGATCGCTGTGATAGCCTCTTGTTGGCTATCATAGTGATCAGTCACTGTAAAGCTCGCCCCCATGTTTTCTCTCTCTGAATGGAGGAGAGACATGCATTATGCATTCTCTCTCTCTCTCTCTCTCTCTCTCTCTCTCTCTCTCTCTCTCTCTCTCTCTCTCTCTCTCTCTCAAAAACAACTGTGTGCAAAAATAATTATAAAAAAAATAAAATATACAAAAAAAACTAGATCAAGGTTTGATCTAGGTCAGTGCCGGGGTTAGTGTTTGGGTCAAGGTCAGGGTCCATTTTTTTTTTTTTTTTTGGGGCAAGATTTTTTTTTTTTAATTAGTATCGGTGTCAGTGTGTTTTAGGTAGGATTGAAAAAAAAAAAAAGCAAAATGCGCACTATTGTTTCTGGGCTTTACTATGGGTGTAGAAAACAAGTAACATACACATATGTGGTATTGCTGCGATCGTCAGGAGAACTTATTTTGGGTTGTTCTTTGGTGGTATGTTATGGTAGTAGCAAGAAATATAAAGCTAAATTTAAAAAATGATTTTTTGTTTTACTATTTTGGACCAGTATCTCTTTGATGATAAAAAAAAAATAAAAATAAAAATAAGGAGATCTCCATTACCATTTACCACCAAATGAAAGCCCAATTTGTCCTAAAAAAAATGCAGTATAATCCACCTGGATGCACAAAGTAGTTGTGATGATGTGTACAGTTTTACCTACTCATGTCAAAGTTGCAAAATTGTGCTTAGGCATTACCATTTGTTTTACCCTTAATTAAATGGCTCTTAAAAATAAAAATGAAAAGACTATTCAATCCCTTCAATAGAGAAGTCATCCTCTCTCAGCTGGACTCCCATAATTATCTACTCTACATCACGGGAATGTATCCAAAGTGTGTCACACCATTATATCTCTTTGTGTTATCAGAGGCTGTTAGCTGCAAATTAGATAAAACTGTGTGTCCAATAAAGTCACAAAGAGTGCCTTTTAAAGTGGTTGTAAACCTGTGAAATGAAAATGAACAAAGCATATCCTTCTGTAGTGTGCACTTGCCTTACTCCCAGGCACTGAGTGTTATTTCTGTCTGCTCTTTCTTTCCTCTACTATCTGCATGAGTCACTTCTGCCAGGTTATGCTGACACAACAGAATCCAAGAGGACAGCCCTATCCCCATTCAGCATACAGCAGGTGAATGCATGTTTCCCTATGAGACTGCGGAGAGGGGGTGTTTCCATTCCCTCCACTCAGGTCTCAGATTACACTCAGCTTTCAGCCTTATGTGTGTGGCATCAGATCTCTGCCCTCTACCTGCTGGAGTTTAGAAATAGCCTTTGATCTGTGAACTTTGATTGGTTCTGGAGTCCACAGAAAAACAGGTACAACTTATGTTGGAGGATTTTTCTTTCTCGTACATCACGGGACACAGAGCAACATAGTCATTACTAATGGGTTATATAGATACCGTCAGGTGCTGGCACTGGCAACTTCCAAAACCGGAAGTACCCTCCCCTATATAAGCCCCTCCCATCCGGGAGCACCTCAGTTTTTTTTGCCAGTGTCTAAGGTGTTGGCCAAGAAGAAACATGTGTTTTTCACTGAGCTTGCGTACAGGTTCTTTTGGGCCTCAGTAAGCTATTCCGGATCCGACCAAAAAAGCTTCATAGCTAAACGGTCGGTACCCGGGCCTTGCAGAGAAGAGCAAGGTTCTGCCTGTAATGCTTCTCTTAGGAGAGCTGGACCCTGGGATCCAGAGCTCTGGTCATACCCACGACCAAGATGTTTTCTGTGCAGGGTGCTATACAGGTCCAGGGGAGTGGAATCCTTGGGAACCCGGTCCCTGAAGGTTTGATTACAATGCCTGCCGTGATAGGTGAAGTTTGGGCTTTTGTGGACCAAACAAAGTCCTGCGGCGGGGAACAGGTAAGTGGGGGCCCCCAGGAACTTGGTTCTATTGGGGGACCCCCAAGCCTAATTTGTCTTTCTGTCTGTTACCTAATGGTATTCCCGCAAAATTCTGTGCATGCCTGTAACTACTAAAAAAATGTAATAATTTTTAATGGTGGTCAAGAAAAAAAATAAATATTTTTTTTATATATATTTAAGATATTAGACTGCGGTACCTGTGTTTGTCCACTAGAGGCCGCTGTGGAATGTTTTCTTGTCATGTGGACTAGTTTCTTCTCAGCAGAGCAAGTCCAGGCAGATGGTGAGTTCTCTTATGGGAAACTGCTTCCTCTGCCATGTTGCAATGCTCGTCCATCCCCCGGCCTGCGGCAAAGAGGGGCCCTGGCTCTTGTCCCTAGTCTCCATTTTTCAAAATTAGCGCCGAAGGCGCACGTGGCCGCGCGAGTGCGCGTGCACGCGCCTCTATATATAGAGGTGAGCCAGGAAAGGGGGCGGAGCCTGGGGGATGACGCTCTGTGTGCGCCGCAGCGCTTCTGCGCATGTGCGGGCGTCCCAGCATGTAAAAACCACAGTTTTGTGTGGTGAGCTGGCTATGAAGTACAGAGACAGAGCTGGCAACATTTAAAAAAAGGGCATACAGCAAGCGGTTGATACAGGCATCCCCTAGAAAGGCACTTTAGTAGACACCAACTGTGATATAGCAGCAATTGTGCTAGACTATTCTCAGTAAAAGTGGTGTATTACGGCTGGAATACCTCAGCTTTAGGCTTAGGAATATGCCGTCCAGAAGCTCCGGAACTGAATCTTCCAGGAAGCGAAGGGGGTCTCATCGGGCTCGGAGGATCTTGGGCATACTTCTGCTGCACCAGTCTCCCCTGAAGTTCAGAGGTAAGTGACCGTAGAGACCCCGCAGGGGTACTTGGTACTGTGGCTGTCCTCAGTTCACCTGCTCCTGTGTATGTAACAGAGGAGGTTTTTTCCTCAGCTCTGGGAGGATTAGAGAGAGATTGTCAACATTGATCGCTGCCTCCCTGTCAGGGAAAGCACGCCCGATCTCCGTCTCCTCCTTCAGAGTGCCTGTTAGCAGAGCAACAGTCCCATACAGGGATCGACCTGCCTGAAGGGGATCAGGATGAGGTTGATTCTGTTATAGAGGAATCAACAGTGGGGGAACCTTTTCTCAGCATCTCAAGCTGAAAGATTATGGGTTCAGTCTCTGACTAACATGGTCCGATCAGCATTTAAAAATGCACCTTGCGGAACCATCAACCACTACTGTATCCTCGTTGGGGTCGCTAGAAGCCCCCAGACTGTTTGTTCTTTTCCACTTCACCCTTTACTGAAAGGGCTCATTTACCAGGATTGGGAACGTCCTGAGAAAATATTTATTCCCCCAAGAGATTTCCGGTGGTCTATCCCATGGAGGATAAGTTCATCAAAAAAAAAAAAAAAATGGAAGGTCCCTACAGTGGACGCAGCCATCTCTTGTATGTATAAATCACTGACATGTCCAGGGATAATGTCCAAATGTTCAAGAACCCAATAGATAAAAGATTGGAGTCCTTATGAAAATCTGCTTGGTGATACAACCAGCAGTAGCAGCTATTGGGGTCTGCTAAGCAGTGAAGGATCAGTTGAAACAGGTCTTGAGGGACTTGACAGATCAGCAGGCTTTGCCCTAGCTGATCTACCTAGAGCCTTAGGCTTTGCGGTTGACGCCATAAAGGATTCAGTCCATCAGGCCTCCCGCCTTACGCTGTCTATAGTACATATGCGTAGGCTCCTATGGCTCAAAAACTGGTCTGCTGAAGCTCCCTGTAAAGAATGGCTGGTTAGCGTCCCATTTCATGGTGAACGCTTATTCAGGGAAAACCTGGACAAATATATCCAGAAAATTTCCAGCGGTAAAAATACGCTCTTGCCGGTTAAAAACAGAGTTAGAGGCCCTCTTTAAGAGGCCTGCTTCTCCAGTCCCTGGGGCATCGGCTGTGTAACAGTTCCGACGGCCTCCTCGGTCAAATCCCGGGGGTAAAAAACAGGGACAGTAGCAGGGTAATGAGAAACCCTGGGTCAGGGGAGGTACAAAACCTCCCCCAAAGTTAAATTCATTGAAGCCCCCACTCAGTCGGGTGGGGGGAGGACTCCAGTTGTTCGCAAGAGACCTGGCGGGACACGATCAAGACAGATAGGTGCTCTCCGCAGTAGGTTTGGGATACAGTTTGGAGTTAAAAGACTCTCCTCCTTCCCATTTTTGAGGTCAAACGTGCCAAGGGATCCCCGGAAGAGAGAGTCCCTCCTGTTGGCACTAGAACAACTATTGCTCCAAGGAGTAATTATGGAGGTTCCCCTGGAAGAATGAGGGTTCGGGTTTTACTCAAACCTCTTTACAGTCCCGAAGCAAACGCGGACGGGAGGCCCATATTAATTCTAAAAGGGCTATACAAATTCCTGTATATCAGGACTTTCCGATGGAGTCGATCCGATCGGTGGCCACTGCCCTACAAGGGGAGGATTGGTTAGCCGCGATCGACATCAAAGATGCTTATTTGCACATTCCCATCTTTCCAGTCCACCAAAAATTTCTACGCTTTGCAGTAGAAGGGCGCCATTTTCAGTTCAGAGCCTTACCCTTCGGTTTGGCCACAGCACCACGAGTGTTTACAAAAATTCTGGCCCTTTATTGGCCAATCTAAGAACACAAGGTGTAATGATAATGGCATATCTGGATGACTTGTTGCTGATAGACCACTCAGTGAAAAAACTAGACGTGGTCGTTCACAAGACAATCAAGTATCTGGAATCTCACGGTTGGATTATCAACCGAGACAAGTCAGCCCTAAAAACCAGTCAAAAGTCTGGAATACTTGGGGCTAAGGTTGGATTCAGGCCAGAGAAAAATATTCTTGCCTCGAGGAAAGGTGTTGTCTTTGAAAGATTTGATCCACTTAGTGGGTACAAAAAAGACAGCCGTCCATACGCCTGTATATGAGGCTGCTGGGAAAAATGGTGGCATCATTCGAAGCAGTACCCTACGGTCAATTCCATTCAAGGAATTTGCAAGGGGCCATACTGTCAGCCTGGAACAAAAAAGTTCAGGCCCTAGACGTACAATGTCCTTGTCCCCTTCCGTTCGCAAGAGCCTCCGTTGGTGGTTGGTTCCCCAGAATCTGGAAAAAAGGAAATCCTTCAGTCCGATTTCTTGGAAGGTGGTCACTACAGATGCCAGCCTTATAGGCTGGGGAGCAGTACTGGAGCAATAGTCTCTCCAGGGCAGATGGTCGGATGCAGAAAAGGCCCTGCCCATCAATCTCTTAGAGATACGAGCAGCCCGGTATGCCCTAGTAGCATGGACATCCAAACTCCAAGGGTCCCCTGTCAGAATTCAATCAGACAATGCCACAGCAGTGGCATATATCAATCATCAGGGGGGCACCAGGAGTCGTGCAGCCCAGAGGGAAGTAAATTACATCCTGAAATGGGCAGAAAAATATGTCCCAGCCATATCTGCGGTATTCATTCCAGGAGTGGAGAATTGGAAGGCGGACTTTCTAAGTCGCCAGCAATTAGGCCCAGAGGAAGGGTCCCTTCACCCCGAGGTTTTCTGGACAATATGTCAGCGGTGGGGAACATCGGATGTAGATCTTCTAGCATCCAGATTCAACGCAAAGGGGGACAGGTTTGTCTCTCGGACAAGGGATCCCCTAGCTTGCGGCTCGGATGCCCTAGTGTTCCCTTGGGATCAGTTCAAGCTGATATATGCATTCACACCGCCACAATGGTTACCTCGATTACTCCGCAGAATCAGGGTAGAAAAGAAACCAGTGATTCCGGTGGCTCCAGCGTGGCCCCGAAGAGCGTGGTACGCGGAGATTGTAAAATTTCAGTGGGGAGTCCTTGGACTCTCCCACGTCGTCTGGACCTGCTTTCGCAAGGACCGATATACCACCCTTCCTTACCAGCCCTAGGTTTGACGGCCTGGCTATTGAAGCCCACATTCTAAAAAAGAGAGGGCTCTCTAATGCTGTGGTATCTACCATGATCAATGCCAGGAAGCCGGTATCCAGGCAGATCTACTATAGAATCTGGAAGGCGTACATCGCGTGGTGTGAGGCCAAGAAATGGCATCCACATAAGTACGTAATAGGTAGGATTCTGGACTTCCTACAGTGGGCTGTAGATAGGAAGCTTGCCTTGAGTACTATCAAGGGTCAGATTTCGGCCTTGTCAATATTTTTTCAAAGGCCCTTGGCTTCGCATTCACTAGTCAAAGCCTTTATACAAGGAGTGATGCGTATTAGTCCTCCGGTTAATATTCCCATATGTCCATGGGATCTAAACTTGGTTCTGTCGGTTCTACAGAAACAACCATTTGAACCATTACAGCATATTTCCTTGGTGCTTCTCACCAGGAAATTGATTTTTCTAGTAGCCATTTGTTCGGCTAAAAGAGTATCGGAATTAGCAGCTATGTCCTGTAAGGAGCCATATCTGGTTATCCATAAGGACAGAGTAGTGTTACGTCCTCATCCAGCCTTTCTTCCTAAGGTGGTATCGAGGTTTCATTTGAACCAAGATGTGGTTCTTCCTTCTTTTTTCCCCAAACCTACTTCGGTAGAGGAAAAGTTATTGCATTCTTTGGATGTAGTAAGAGCAGTTAAAGCTTATCTAAAAGCCACTGCTCAGATTCGCAGAACGGATACTTTGTTTATTCTGCCGGAAGGCCCCAGAAAGGGTCAGGCAGCGTCAAAATCTACTTTAGCCAAGTGGATTCGACAGGTCATTATGCAAGCTTATGGCTTGAGAAGGAGACCGCCTCCGTTCAAAGTTAGAGCGCACTCCACGAGAGCAGTTGGAACTTCATGGGCAGTGCATCACCAGGCCTCCCTGGCTCAAATCTGTAAGGCCGCAACATGGTCTTCAGTTCACACGTTTACTAGGTTCTACCAGGTGGACGTTAGAAGTCAGGAGGATGTCGCCTTTGGGCGCAGTGTGTTGCAGGCCGCAAAAGATCCTCATGTCTGATAGCGCTCAGCTTATATATGGTGTATCCCCCCCCTCATTTGGCATTGCTTTAGGACATCCCATTAGTAATGACTATGTCGCTCTGTGTCCCGTGATGTACGAGAAAGAAAATAGGATTTTTATAACAGCTTACCTGTAAAATCCTTTTCTTGGAGTACATCACGGGACACAGAGCTCCCGCCCCTCTTTGGGGACACTTATTGCTTTGCTACAAAACTGAGGTGCTCCCGGATGGGAGGGGCTTATATAGGGGAGGGTACTTCCGGTTTTGGAAGTTGCCAGTGCCAGCACCTGACGGTATCTATATAACCCATTAGTAATGACTATGTCGCTCTGTGTCCCGTGATGTACTCCAAGAAAAGGATTTTACAGGTAAGCTGTTATAAAAATCCTATTGTTTCATCTCTGTGTATCACCTGAGGCCAGTCACTTCATTGGGTATATGTAAGGGTTTACAACCACTTAAAATGTGGCAAGTAAAAAAGGCTGAAGCAGGGCAGTGCTAGATTTTGAAAGTTTGCGAATTCCAAGGACCGCTATTTAAACCTGCATCAATAAGCAGGCTACCCCAGACTAACTCGTAATTTCCTCCAGGCCCGCTGCGTATAAAAGTTTTATTTGAATCCGTTAAAATCACAGACGAGCCATAAATTGATACATGCTAGCCCATGGCATATTCCGTTTAAGGTCCTCGATGTGATTTTAATGGATTCAAATAAGTTATATTTTATATGCGGTGCAGGTATAAGCTGAATACATTTCAGTAATCGCACATCATATCCTGCTTATATTAGCAGTGCTTCCATGTTTTGAAGCTGCAGGGGTAAAGTAGAATTTTTATTCATTCAGTGAGATGGTACACTCTTTGAGACAGTCGCAATGAGACATTATTTGACACCTTAAAACTGAACTCCAGATAAACGGCTAAATACACATGAACCCTTTCATGACGGAGGGTAAAACAAATCCTAATGCCACGTACACACGATCGTTTTTAATGTCATTTTCAAAAACGAAATTTTTCTCGACGTGATTTTTCTTGTTTCCTCTCAAGCCTGTCTTGCATACACACGTTCATTTAAAAAAAAAAACGCTTGAGCAAAGCGCAGTGACGTACAACACGTACAACGGCACTATAAAGGGGAAGTTCCGTTCGAATGGCGCCACCCTTCATGTTAGTAAAGTTTGTTAAGCGACGATTCGCGCTTTTCAGCCTCGTGCTTTTCAGTCCATTACAGCGTGACGAATGTGCTATCTCCATTACGAACGCTAGTTTTACCAGAACGAGCGCTCCCGTCTCATACTTGATTCTGAGCATGCGCATTTTTTTCCCCTCGTAAAAGCCTACACACTACCGTTTTTAACGTTGTTAAAAAAAACAACGTGAAAAACGACGTGAAAAAATAGAGCATGTTCTCATTTTTTTAGGCCATTTTTCACGTCGTTAAAAATGCTCTGGAGCCTACACACGATCGTTTGTAATGCCCAATTTAAAAAAATGGCATTTTTAACGGCGTGAAAAACTATCGTGTGTACGCGGCATAACACCTGAACACAGTTTTGAAACTTTGACATGTGTTGGTAAAACTGTACATATTGCAACTACTTGTTATCCAGATGAATTTTTCCTTGTTTTCTTTTCAAGAAAAATTGGGCTTTCATTTGATGGTAAATGGAAATGTATATCTTCTGATTTTTATTTTATTTTTATTATCAAGGGTAAGCTGGCACAAAATGTTAGCAAAATTTTTATGTGTGTGTGTGTGTGTGTATGTATGTGTGTGTATATATATATATATATATATATATATATATATATATATTGTGAGGGGGTTAGCTCGGCAGCGGGTGTGTGTGACCCCCGGGATGGGCTCCCCACACAAAACAGGCCCAGCAAACGGAGGTTGTGGTTTTCAAAATCAAAAAAAGGTGCGGTTTATTTTCTATTTACAGTGACAAAACACAGCAAAGCAAAAGAAACATAACCAAAATAAATCCTGGTCAAGTTGACCTCTGACTAAACATACAGGTTTCCTAACTAACAACTGGGATCAGCCTAGTGCTGTCCTAGTCCCTAAGTCCCTGGTTTTAAATGTCCAAGCAAATAGCCACACAGGCTTTGTCTCACCGCACAGGGGTTCACTCTCCCTAGACAGTCCACACAGGTCTGGTTCCAGACATGAGCTAACATCTAATGAAGCTGGGAGTTCTTATAGAGGCCTAAATGAGCTGACAAGCTTCAGCTGGCCTCATCAACTCCCTGTCTGTACGACGCCCAGCCCTCTCCCTAGAGGTATGAGTCATCCATGAGCCCACTAGCCTTATACAACTCTCCACCTAGTTGTATAAGTCGGCGTAAAGCCTGAATCTGGGCGAAATATATCTACCCCCCTGGATGCAACCAGGTGACTTTACCTTCCTGCTGTCACATACCCCCCCCTCTTGTTTTAACCTCGGGGTTGGAACACCAGCAATCAGGCATTCATGTACTCGAGACAAAGCATCCACATTCCCCATTTGAACGCCAGGGCGATGCTTTACTGTGAAGTTGAATTCCTGGAGGGCCAGGAACCACCTATTCACTCTTCTATTTGTTTCCTTGTTTTGAGCCATCCACTTTAACGGAGCGTGATCCGTAACCATGTCAAAGTGCCTACCTAGCAGGTAGTACCGAAGGGAATCTAGAGCCCACTTCACCGCTAAACACTCCTTTTCAACGGTGGCGTAATTTACCTCATGGGACTTCAACTTCCTGCTGAGGTAAATGACTGGGTGCTCTTCCCCGTTCCAGACCTGGGACAATACTGCTCCTAACCCCACATCTGACGCATCACTTTGTACGACAAAGTCTTTAGAGAAGTCGGGTGAGTACAACACTGGCTGGCTACATAAGGCTTGTTTCAAGAATTGGAATGCTGCCTCAGCCTCGGGGGTCCATTTAATCATGACCGACCCTTTCCCCTTCGTCAGGTTGGTTAGGGGCACAGCCTTAGAAGCAAAGTGGGGAATGAATCGCCGATAATACCCAGCGATTCCCAGAAAGGCTCGTACCTGCTTCTTGCTGTTGGGACGTGGCCAACTCTGGATGGCCTCGACTTTGTTGAATTGGGGTTTTATTACTCCCCTCCCAATGGTGTACCCAAGATATTTGGCCTCCTCCTGCCCAATGGTACACTTCTTGGGGTTAGCCGTAAACCCCGCTTCCCGAACAGAGTCCAGGACTGCTTGCACTTTTGGCAGATGTGAGGCCCAATCTGTGCTATGGACAATTACGTCATCCAGGTAAGCCGCAGCATACTTCCGATGGGGCCTCAGCATCTGGTCCATTTTCCGCTGGAATGTGGCCGGCGCATTCTGTAACCCGAACGGCATTCTTTTATATTGGAACGCCCCGTCTGGGGTTACAAATGCGGTTTTCTCTTTGGCCGACTTGGCCAGGGGGATTTGCCAATACCCTTTTGTGAGGTCAAGAGTCGTCATGTATCGGGCTGTTCCCAGCCGGTCGATCAACTCATCTATACGTGGCATGGGGTAGGTGTCAAATTTTGTAACTTTGTTCAACTGACGAAAATCGTTACAAAATCGCCAGCTCCCATCCGGTTTAGGCACCAACACGATGGGACTAGACCAATCACTTTGGGACTCCTCTATCACCCCTAAGTTCAGCATTTTCTGTACTTCCTCCCGTATTGCCTCCCGTCGAGCCTCTGGGATCCGATAGGGTTTTAACTTCACCCTTTCACCGGGCGGGGTAATGATGTCATGCTCTACCCCAGATGTTTGTCCCGGCAGCTCAGAGAATACCTCCTTGTTGCGAAGCACAAACTCCTTAACCTCCTGTTGTTGGGGTTGTGACAAGGTGGCTGCTATTCCAACCTCAGGAATCACGCAACCAGTTTGAGCTGGTGACCAAGTGTCTGCGACTAGGGACTCTCTATCCCTCCAGGCTTTCAACAGATTAACGTGATAGATCTGTTCGGGCTTTCGCCTTCCTGGTTGTCTGACCTTGTAATTCACTTCGCTCACTTTTTCCATTATCTCGTAGGGGCCTTGCCATTTGGCAAGGAATTTACTTTCAACCGTAGGGACAAGTACCAATATCCTATCCCCCGGGGAAAAGGTACGGGTCTTGGCTCCACGGTTGTACACTCTCTGCTGTGCCAACTGCGCTTGGGCCAAATGTTCCTTCACGATGGGCATTACCTGTGCAATTCGATCTTGCATCAGGGCGACATGCTCAATCACACTCCTGTGGGGAGAACTCTCACTTTCCCAAGTTTCCTTGGCAATATCCAACAGCCCTCTTGGGTGTCTCCCATACAGTAACTCAAAGGGGGAGAATCCCGTAGAGGATTGGGGCACCTCCCTAATAGCAAACATCAAATAAGGAAGTAAACAGTCCCAATCCTTTCCATCTCTATCCACCACTTTCTTCAACATTTGTTTTAGGGTTTTGTTGAATCTTTCAACCAGCCCATCGGTTTGGGGGTGATACACAGACGTACGCAATTGCGTCACTTTGAACAATTTACACAGCTCTTTCATAACCCGGGACATAAAGGGTGTACCTTGGTCCGTAAGCAGTTCTTTACAAATACCCACCCGGCTAAAAACAAGAGATAGCTCTTTGGCTATGGTTTTGGCCGAGGTATTTCGGAGAGGGATCGCTTCTGGATAACGGGTGGCATAGTCCATTATAACTAATATGTACTGGTGCCCCCTAGCGGACTTGATTATAGGACCTACCAAATCCATGGCGATCCTCTCAAACGGGACCTCAATGATGGGTAGAGGGACCAGCGGGCTACGGAAATGTGGCATCGGGGCCAACCTCTGACACACAGGGCAGGAGGAACAATAATTTTCTACGTCCTTCATCACCCCCGGCCAATAGAATCTCTGTAATACCCTCTCTCGGGTTTTCTCTGTCCCCAGATGACCTCCAAGAATGTGCCCATGGGCCAACTCCAACACCAACTTCCTGTAAGGTTTGGGCACCACAAGCTGCTCAACGGTTTCTTCTGCCCTTTTTGCCACCCGATACAGTAGGTCCTTCTCTACGCTGAAGTATGGGTAAGTGCAGGTATTATCTGGGTTCACTAACTCGCCATCTATTTTCACTACGTTTTCCCGTGCCTTTATTAGGGCGGGGTCTTTCAACTGTTCTGTGGCAAAGTTTTCCCTGTGAACCTCAAGATCAGAAAACTCCACAGACGGTAGGTTTTCGTCTGAGGAGGTGGGCTCCTCTCCAGTTTCTTGAGTCTCCCCTGCCAATACTGATAAGGGAAATTCCGGAGAGTCCTCACCACTCTCAGGGGAGTTCTGGCTATCACATTCCTGGTACATAGGGGCACCAGTGAGGGGCTCAGGATCATCCCACAGTTCCCAGAACTTCGGAAAATCCCTTCCCACAATGGCGTCATGCGGTAACTGAGATACTAAGCCCACTGGATGAGAGAGGGTACCTTTGGGGGTCTCGAAACACACTGTAGTCACTGGATACTCTCGGGTGTCCCCATGCACACAAATAACAGCTACCTTGCTATTCCCAGAGACCTCTGTTTTAACTAACTCAGCCTTTATCAGGGTCACAAGGCTACCTGAATCCAGCAATACCACAACATTTCTACCATTAACACACATTTTGCATAAATGTTTCTCAGTTCCTCGAATGGCAGTGCATGCGACTGTCGCACACAGCGACTGACGTCTGCCCGCCAGAAAGTCACACTGCATGGGTTCCTCCACAACCGGGCAATTGGCTGCAATATGTCCCGCTTGCCGGCAGCGGTAGCAAACGATCCTTCTTGCCGCCTCTTGAGCCGCTGATTTCCCAGGCTGTTCTCGCCAAACTTGGGGTAGAGCTCCCACCCTCTCACTCTCTCCACCCTCACCCCTTGGAATCCTCTTATCCGCCCCTGGGGATGGTCTGGTCTTAGGGTGGAAAGTCCGAGTGTCTCTGGAAGAGGCCGTCAGGTTCTCTGTAGCCAAGTATTTCTCCACACGATCCACAAGACCATCGGCCGTCTCTGGGTCTCCATGGCTTACCCACTTTTGGATGGCAGTAGGAAGAGCTCTCAAAAACCGATCCATTACAACACGTTCCACAATCTTTGGTGCAGACAAAGTCTCTGGCTGTAGCCACTTTCTGCTCAGGTGAATGAGATCATACATTTGAGACCTGGGGGGTTTTCCAAGCTGGAAAGTCCAGTTATGCACACGCTGAGCCCGGACAGCCTGGGTGACACCCAGCCTTGCCAATATTTCAGCTTTTAGCATCACATAGTCTTTTGCTTGGTTAGGCTCTAGGTCATAGTAAGCTTTCTGCGATTCACCAGTTAACAGAGGAGCCACCAGTCCAGCCCACTGCTCCTCAGGCCACTTTTCTCTTTCAGCAGTCCTTTCAAATGTGGTCAAAAATACCTCTGGATCATCCTCTCCAGTCATTTTTGTCAATAAACGACTCACCCCAAAGGACGCGGTATTAGTGGGACGGCTTTCCTCACTGGTCTGCGGACGTTGCTGCATTACTGCTTCCATCTGTTGTTGTAGTCTCTGCTCTTGCTTCTGCAACAGGTCTATGAAGCGGGCCTCAGATTGCTGCTGGGCTCGTTGCTGAGCCTCCAGACTCTGTTGCAAAGTTGCGTTTGTCTGCTGCTGGGCTGCAAGGCTCCTTTGCAAACCTGCATTTGTCTGCTGTTGATTGGCATTTGCTAGAGCCAGCTGCTTCAGTATCTCCTCCATGCTGGCTTAAAAAAAACTGCCACTGGTTCTCCACCAACTGTGAGGGGGTTAGCTCGGCAGCGGGTGTGTGTGACCCCCGGGATGGGCTCCCCACACAAAACAGGCCCAGCAAACGGAGGTTGTGGTTTTCAAAATCAAAAAAAGGTGCGGTTTATTTTCTATTTACAGTGACAAAACACAGCAAAGCAAAAGAAACATAACCAAAATAAATCCTGGTCAAGTTGACCTCTGACTAAACATACAGGTTTCCTAACTAACAACTGGGATCAGCCTAGTGCTGTCCTAGTCCCTAAGTCCCTGGTTTTAAATGTCCAAGCAAATAGCCACACAGGCTTTGTCTCACCGCACAGGGGTTCACTCTCCCTAGACAGTCCACACAGGTCTGGTTCCAGGCATGAGCTAACATCTAATGAAGCTGGGAGTTCTTATAGAGGCCTAAATGAGCTGACAAGCTTCAGCTGGCCTCATCAACTCCCTGTCTGTACGACGCCCAGCCCTCTCCCTAGAGGTATGAGTCATCCATGAGCCCACTAGCCTTATACAACTCTCCACCTAGTTGTATAAGTCGGCGTAAAGCCTGAATCTGGGCGAAATATATCTACCCCCCTGGATGCAACCAGGTGACTTTACCTTCCTGCTGTCACAATATATATATATAATATACACCGTATTTATCGGCGTATAACACGCACCCCAATTTTAGGAGGGAAGCTTAAGGAAAAAAACGTACATTTTAAATAAAGAACTTTGAAGCAAAATTAGGGTCACAGCTCATCAACGCACTCTGCTCAGTGCCCATCTGCAGGCATTCAATTGCCCAACAATGCAGCTTGTTCAGTGCCCATCTGCAACCTATAAATTGCCCAACAATGCAGCTTGTTCAGTACCCATCTGCAGCCTATAAATTGCCCAACAATGCAGCCTGTTC
Source organism: Rana muscosa (assembly GCA_029206835.1). NCBI lineage: Eukaryota > Metazoa > Chordata > Amphibia > Anura > Ranidae > Rana > Rana muscosa. The sequence goes on along the minus strand of CM055116.1, from coordinate 103,044,775 downwards.
AGTGCCCATCTGCAGCCTATAAATTGAGCAACAATGCAGCCTGTTCAATGCCCATCTGCAGCCTCACCTTTCCCATCATTGCAGCCTCGCAAGTTTTGGATTATCCCTGCTGTTTTCGAGGGAAGAGGAGGAGCGAGCGCCGCTGAATTACACAGAGCCACGATCTCCTGTGTACTCGGCGCTCCGTCACTCACAGCCACGCCTCTTGGCCCTGCTCATATGATGGACAGAACAGTGGCCCAATGCGGGGCCAGGAGGTGTGGCCGTGCGTGACGGAGCACCGGGTACACAGGAGATCCCGGCTCTATGTAATTAAGCAGCGCTCGCTCCTCTTCCCTCAGAGACAGCAGGGATCGGCGTATAACACGCACCCACAATTTTCCCCTGATTTTAAGGGGAAAAAAGTGCGTGTTATACTAGGATAAATACGGTGTGTGTATATGTGTGTGTGTGTGTGTATATATATATATATATATATATATATATATATATATATATTATACACATTTAGCGATATCGTTCTTGCTATTACTATAACCTACCACCAGAACAACCCCCCCAAAAATGTCCTGCCCCTGATAATTGCAGCAATACTTTATATACCGTATTTATCGGCATATAACACGCACCCTAGCTTTAAGAGGGAAGTTTCAGGAAACATTTTCCACAGCCCCCTGCGTATAACACGCAGGCACAGTTTACCCTCTATTTTCAGTGTAAAAAAGTGAGTGTTATATGCCAATAAATACAGTATACAGTATATATAAAACCCACACACTCTGAATGGTATAAGGCTATTAGTAGTTAGACATGTGCAATTCGTTTCTGTCCGGGGTGACCCCACCCCTTAGCTATTTAAGAACCGACAGACGGCGGGAGCCTTCATCGGGACCAACGTTTTTTTTTTTTGGGTCCGGCTGTGATTGACAATGAATCTAAACCGGGGGACTTTTTAGTTTTTTTTTTAATAAAGGACTTGTCAAACATTTGTGTTATGTTTTTATTTACTTTTTACACTTTTTTGGTGAATGAGTAAGGGAGGGGGGGTGGAATACTCATTCCCAAAAGGGTGGTGGGATCTGGGGCTTCCAGGTTCCGATTAGCCTTCTGCCTGCAGACCCCCACAACCTCCGGCCAGAGTTGTGGTGAAGAGGCCCTTGTCCGCATCAACATGCATGCATGCATACATGCATACAACATGTTGAGGCATGTGGTCTGGTATAGATTTTTTGGAGGGGGGGCCATGCCATTTTTTTTAAGTTTGGCGTGGGGTGCCCCTTAAAATCCATACCAGACTCGAAGAGCCTGGTATGGATTGGGGGGGGCGCACAGTTTTTTGTTTACATTTCAGCTTTTAGTGGGGAAGCCCGCTGACGAGTCATCGGTTGTTAAGGACGCAGTGACTGGCTTCCTGGCCTGCTCCTTAACAAACAGCTAATCTTCACACAGAATTCAAATAGCCCGATAATTTTTCAAACTCATTAGAAAATTTATAAACAAAACAAAACTAAACGAATTTCAAAATGAATCAACAAAAAAAAGATTAGTAATATAAAGAATCTATACGAAACAAAACAAATTGTTTCCGTTCTGCACAGGTCTATCAGTGGTGTACCCCAAAGTTCAGTATTGGGTCACTTACTTTTCAATATATTTATAAATAATATTGGGTCTGGGTTTAAAAGTACCATTTCTGTCTTTGCAGATGACACCAAACTATGCAGTGGAATAACGTCCTTACAGGATGTCTCCAATTTACAAGCCAACCTCAATGCTCTGTCTAATTGGGCGACCATGTGGCAAATGAGGTTTAATGTTGATAAGTGTAAAAATGTAAAGTTATGCACTTGGGGGCCAAGAATATGCATGCATTATAAATGCTAGGGGGGGGGTACAACTGGGGGAATCCATAGTGGAGAAGGATCTGGGAGTTTTGGTAGATCATAAGCTCAATAATAAATGCCAGGCTGTGATTTCCAAAGCCAGCAAAGTGCTTTCTTGTAGTAAGAGAGGTATAGACTCCAGAGAGAAAGATATCATTTTGCCCCTGTACAAATCATTAGTAAGACCTCATCTGGAATATGCAGTTCAGTTTTGGGCACCAGTTCTCAAAAAGGATATTGGGGAACTGGAGAAAGTGCAGAAAAGGGCAACCAAACTGATAAGAGGCATGGAGGAGCTCAGCTATGAGGAACGATTAGAGGAACTGAATTCATTCACTCTTGAGAAGAGGAGATTAAGGGGGGATATGATCAAGATGTACAAATATATAAGGGGTCCATATAGCGAACTTGGTGTTGAGTTAATCACTTTAAGGTCATCACCGTTGACAAGGGGGCACTCTTTACATCTGGAGGAAAAGAGATTTTATCTCCAAATACGGAAAGGCTTATTCACGGTAGGGGCTATGAAAATGTGGAATAGACTCCCTCAAGAACTGTCTCGCCAGCTCAGTAGATTAATTAAAAAAAGGCCTGGATTGTTTCCTAAATACACATAGTATAACTGGATACTAATATTTTATAGGCAAAGTTGATCCGGGGAATATCTGATTGCCTCTTGGGGGATCGGGGGGGATATTCCCTGGAGCATAATGTATCATACTTTATTGGGGCTTTTTGCAAACCTCTGGATCAACTGTGAGATAGGATAGTGCATTTGGAAGTTTTAGATTTGTGATTGTTTTTTTTTCTGTTGGTGGAACTGGAGGGATTTGTGTTTTTTTTTTTCTACCAGATTAACTATAACTTTATAATTTGTTGCTTGGACCCGTAGTAGGGCCCAGAAACAATAGTGCACATTTTGCTTCTTTTTTTTTTCTCATACCTAAAACTCACTGCCCTTGACCCTAATGTCAATCGTGACACTGACACCTAGATCAAACCCTGATCTACCTATTTTTTCTTTATTTATTTCTATTGTTTTTTACACAGTTATGTTTTTGGTTAAATTTTTCTCCTCTAGCAGTACCATGAATATTTCTCTCTATTCAAGAGGAGAAACAAAACACAGAGGTGGGCTGCACAATGACTGATCACTGTGATAACCACAGTCTATCACAGTGATCAGGTGATCGAGAACCAGGCTTCCCGGTTCCTGATCATTTGTGCGAGAGCCTGTTTTCCGTGCTGGGAGTACGCTCCCAGCATAAAACACATGCACGTGTGTGTGTGTGTGTGTGTGTGTGTATATATATATATATATATATATATACTGTATATGCGCCCCCGCGGAAGAAGACCCGCTTTCATATATGTGTACATGCTGGGAGAAGGGGCTAATAACTGCCTTACCTGACTAAAGATTTAAACTCCTGTTCAGCCAGTCTTCTAATCTATGTACCCCTGCCAGACAACATCGCCAGGTCCTTCAACCTTCAGTGCAGTCCAGCAGTAAAGCTTGTCCCCCCAGCTTGTTGAATGGATAAAGAAAGATGTGCAGCACCCTGCTGAGGTCATTCCTGTGGTTTCCCCTCCTTAAAATACAATGATGCTGTTAGACCGATAGCACTGTTCATGGTTACAGAGCCTTGATTGGCTTAAAAAGCTCACACTCCCTCTCCCAGATTAAGTGGCATTGTGCAGGGAATTACAGAAAGCTAATACAAAGAAAGATTTGGTTACAGGCTCCAATAGATATGCATTCAAAGTGAAATTCTATTCTGCTAGGAAGGCCTGCATAACAGTTCTCCTGTTGCTTTGCCATATGCGGGAAAAGCACAGGTCCATTACAGGCTCGTTCTCACCAGGTGCATTGAGTTGTGTTAATCAGCATTATCAACCCAGACTTGGCACAAAGGCACATAGAAATCAATTGTTTTCTATGAACTCATGCCATTCATGTGAAGTGCTTTGCATGTCTGAAGTTTTACGCATTGCATCGCACATTAACATGTCCCAATGCGTTCCATAGAGTTGAAGAAAAAGGGCATTTTGTGACCTGTACTAATGTTTTTAGAAAAAGGAAAACCATGCCATTCTATGTTTACCCTTTAAGTCACATTCACACTTGCGAATGAGCCCAGCACCAATTTGATGCGAGAACCCCAGTGGGGGTACCCGGTGACTTGATGAGGGAACCCCCACTGACAGCAATGGGAGGCTGCCAGCTCCCACACACAGCCAGGGCCACTGACAAAGCAGTACAGCCAGCCCTCCGGTACTGGGCCCGGACCCCATCAGTTCAAAAGAGGGGCCCGGGCACCTGCTGAGCAGGAGGTCTGGCTGTACTGTCTTACTGCAGACGCTGATTCTCTTCTTCCCCCTCCTTGCAGCACTGCCAGGTTTTTTTCTCCCTCCAGATGCACTGCAGGGGGATTGGTTCTAGCACATGCACCCCTTCCATCTGCTGTCCTGCCCCCTCTGTATGCCCCTTTCCCCTGCGGTGCTTCTGGCTTCCCTCCGCTCTTCTTCTGCTGGCAGCTGCACACAGGGTTGTTTCGGGATGTGGAGCGGTGGAAGGGGCCATTAAATATGTCATTTAGCCCTGGTTCACACTGGTGCGATTTGACATGTCAAATCGGCGGCAATGGCACCATCCTAATCGGTGCGACGTCGCATCTGCGGCGCTGCACCAACTTCGAAAAGTAGTTTCTGTACTACTTTTTGTGATTTCGGCCCGCGATTTACATTGACATCTGTGCAGAAACTGCACAGATGTCCCTGTAATCGTGCCTGAAATTGGGACTGACAAGCGGGAGTGAAATCGTGCAAGTTCAGCTGAACTCGCACGGCTTCATTCCCGCAGCTTAGTGTGAACCTGGGCTTACTGCCCCTTCCATTCCTGAATGAACATAGTGAGCAATTTGTACCAATCACTCCTGTGTCCAATTGTCATGGAAGCTTGTAAACAGTGTTTACTGTTCTTCAGTTTGTGAATGAGCAGGGAGCCTTGGAGCGTGTCCTATTCATTCATCTGTGCAGCTGAGGCTACAGAGAAAGGGACTGATAAATCTATGTCCCCAGTCACTTTTGGCCAGGGTCCCTGTCAAGTAGACTGTATGGGGCCCCGTGATTTCTAACAGCAGCCCTGCCCACAGCTAATTGTGCGAGTGATCAGCCCTGGAAGCAGACTGTCTGCATTCAGGGCCAATCACTGATTACTCCATGAGCGATTACCTGCGGGAACCGGAAAGCCCTCCGGTTGCTTTCAGTGTCGCTGCCTCCCACAGCTGATCACCGGGAACCTCCCCACTGGGGGTTCTTGAAATCGGTGTCGAAAAAAGGGGGGATTTGGGACTTTGAATGAAACATGTGTTTCCTTTATGTACCCTCACCTTGTCCAGAATCTCATTCAAAGTCCCAAATCCCCCTTTTTTCTACATTGTACCCGGGATGGAGACATTAGCCATGTGTCTCACTCAAAGTCCCACCTGTGTTCACACACAGCCCCCTTCTTTTTCGCATTGAAACGGGATGGAGGTTTTGGACTGAGTCAGCAGTGATCCCCTGCCGCCTCTGTGGGTGGTCTGGGTTCCCCTCTACGGTCATGTACCCTTTTTTTGGGGTCCCCCTTCACTCTAGACATGGTCTCCATGCCTGAGTGATACGGCATTTGTCTGTTTTTGTTTTCTGCATTCCATGGGGACTGTTAGCCTTTGGCACTACAGGCCTCCCTATTTGTCCATTGCCCGGAAGCTGCGATGTGTTCTGTACGCCGTCCCTCCACCCCCTTCCTCCGCCCTCACCAGGCGGAGCTCGGGGTGCTGGGCGGGGCCCTCAACACATCGACGCCACGCACTGCGTCCCGCGCGTGACGTCATTACTGGCGCCGCAACGTTGGACGTATCTTCACCAACTTTGCAGTCACTATCCACAGAGGTCAGCCTCCATCGAGCGGTTGGTATCGTCCCGATTTGAGGCCCCTCCCCGCATGTGACTAGCCCGCGTGACGTTGGCGGGAACCCATGCATGGCTTTGCATGATGGGGGTTTTTGTATAAATATCGTTATGTGCACACAGTCTCCACCGCTTTATGCTGAGTACGCCATTGCATTTGGACTCTCCTTGTCCCATTGCACAATACTGAGGTAATTTTGACCTGACTCTACCACGCCATTGGACTTTGTCTAGTGTGAGCTCAATTTCTTACATACTTTATTTCACCCCATATAGACTTCTTTGGCGTTTCCCACAAGTTTACCATCACTGTGGTGCACAACTCAGTATGTCCATCTGTACCACTTGGTACCCCCATCTTTACACCTTGCCTGCACGGATTCCCATTGCCTCAGCTTCCGGGAAGGACACCTTCCGGTTGGCCCTGGTCCATCGTTCCACTCATCCCCATGATCCATCCTTTGCATGTAAGTTTCTCAGGATTGGCACAATTGGCCTTTCCTGTTTATGTTTTATGTCAATATAGGCTAAATCCATTTTTATATACATTCTTTTTAGATTGCTTGTTGGAAGTATCCGCCCCTGATGAGTTAAATACGAAACGCGTCGGGCTAAAAAGGATACCAACACACTTCCATACCAGCTTTTTGACCCATCTACAATTTTACCACCATCATGCCTACACAATTGTTACATCTTGTCACTCCACTGTACTATGCCGTTTGAAGGAACCAATGTTTACATATGTGCACTCATGGGTTTTGCACATCTATCTATCATACTGTTATGTAATTTTAGTTGATGTTAGTTTGTAAACTTTATGTCCATGAATCATATGCACTGTCATATTGCCATGAGTTTCTAAGTCAATGCAAGAATATGTCCTCTTTGTCTACGATATGTGTGTAATTTCATGTGCAATCCCATCATTTTCACATTGTAATACATTTTACTCCTCATGTTATTAAACATGTGTTTCCTTTATGTACCCTCACCTTGTCCAGAATCTCATTCAAAGTCCCAAATCCCCCTTTTTTCTACATTGTACCCGGGATGGAGACATTAGCCATGTGTCTCACTCAAAGTCCCACCTGTGTTCACACACAGCCCCCTTCTTTTTCGCATTGAAACGGGATGGAGGTTTTGGACTGAGTCAGCAGTGATCCCCTGCCGCCTCTGTGGGTGGTCTGGGTTCCCCTCTACGGTCATGTACCCTTTTTTTGGGGTCCCCCTTCACTCTAGACATGGTCTCCATGCCTGAGTGATACGGCATTTGTCTGTTTTTGTTTTCTGCATTCCATGGGGACTGTTAGCCTTTGGCACTACAGGCCTCCCTATTTGTCCATTGCCCGGAAGCTGCGATGTGTTCTGTACGCCGTCCCTCCACCCCCTTCCTCCGCCCTCACCAGGCGGAGCTCGGGGTGCTGGGCGGGGCCCTCAACACATCGACGCCACGCACTGCGTCCCGCGCGTGACGTCATTACTGGCGCCGCAACGTTGGACGTATCTTCACCAACTTTGCAGTCACTATCCACAGAGGTCAGCCTCCATCGAGCGGTTGGTATCGTCCCGATTTGAGGCCCCTCCCCGCATGTGACTAGCCCGCGTGACGTTGGCGGGAACCCATGCATGGCTTTGCATGATGGGGGTTTTTGTATAAATATCGTTATGTGCACACAGTCTCCACCGCTTTATGCTGAGTACGCCATTGCATTTGGACTCTCCTTGTCCCATTGCACAATACTGAGGTAATTTTGACCTGACTCTACCACGCCATTGGACTTTGTCTAGTGTGAGCTCAATTTCTTACATACTTTATTTCACCCCATATAGACTTCTTTGGCGTTTCCCACAAGTTTACCATCACTGTGGTGCACAACTCAGTATGTCCATCTGTACCACTTGGTACCCCCATCTTTACACCTTGCCTGCACGGATTCCCATTGCCTCAGCTTCCGGGAAGGACACCTTCCGGTTGGCCCTGGTCCATCGTTCCACTCATCCCCATGATCCATCCTTTGCATGTAAGTTTCTCAGGATTGGCACAATTGGCCTTTCCTGTTTATGTTTTATGTCAATATAGGCTAAATCCATTTTTATATACATTCTTTTTAGATTGCTTGTTGGAAGTATCCGCCCCTGATGAGTTAAATACGAAACGCGTCGGGCTAAAAAGGATACCAACACACTTCCATACCAGCTTTTTGACCCATCTACAATTTTACCACCATCATGCCTACACAATTGTTACATCTTGTCACTCCACTGTACTATGCCGTTTGAAGGAACCAATGTTTACATATGTGCACTCATGGGTTTTGCACATCTATCTATCATACTGTTATGTAATTTTAGTTGATGTTAGTTTGTAAACTTTATGTCCATGAATCATATGCACTGTCATATTGCCATGAGTTTCTAAGTCAATGCAAGAATATGTCCTCTTTGTCTACGATATGTGTGTAATTTCATGTGCAATCCCATCATTTTCACATTGTAATACATTTTACTCCTCATGTTATTAAACATGTGTTTCCTTTATGTACCCTCACCTTGTCCAGAATCTCATTCAAAGTCCCAAATCCCCCTTTTTTCTACATTGTACCCGGGATGGAGACATTAGCCATGTGTCTCACTCAAAGTCCCACCTGTGTTCACACACAGCCCCCTTCTTTTTCGCTTGAAATCGGTGTCTGGCCTATTCACAAGTGTAAAAGCAAAGCAGTGCATACACATTATACAGAACAAAACCCACATTGACACGTGTAGATGAGCCACAAGGCTTGCTCAGTGAGGCAATGCGAAGTGCAGAACCCTTAGCACTCAAGCATCTCGCAGCTTATTTGCAGTCTGATCAGTCAAAGACTTTTGATTTGTTTCTTAGCTGTACTGAACTTTGTACATTGCATCTCAATATATTCTGGTTAGTTGAAATATAGACCAATTACTATTATCTCCCAGGGACTCCAGTGGTGATATCTCATCCTTTCTGACACAGCCTTGCATGCTTGCTTCTTCTGTAGAGGGGGGGCCTTGGACATCACATTGCGTTCACTGTAATATAAAATCCATTAAAATCACAGTAGTGGGAGTAAAGCCATTTTCTAATAGCTACATCAAAGGAACATGAACTCAGAGAGCTCAGTAGTGGACTTTACCTTCCAGGTATTCCTCTCCTCAACATCTGCTAAAAATTGTAATATTCATTTTGGGTAGACTGCCGCCTTAAATCAGCCTGTTTATCGTAACCGAAGGCTCGTCAATAAAAGCCTATGACTTCATTTCCAGAAAATATTTATTCATGCGTGTTTCCCTTCAATTCTCCTCTTTTATAGTTCGTCACGGAATACAGATCTCTTCTTGACAAGCTCCAAAGCCTTGAACAGAATGAAATGAAGAGGATGCTTTTGTTTAAGCAGGAAGAGGAATTTGCAAAGGCCTACAGACAGCTGGCTGTTACTCACAGGACAGAGCTGCATAAGATCGTCTTTGATCAAGTGCAGAATTCAGCAAAAGCCAAACCGGAACTACGCAAAACTCTGATAGAAAACTATCTAAAAGTGCAGGTAAGCTGGTGGGAACCAAATGTACTAGTTTCGGGTTGTCGTCACACAATACATATGTTCTGATATACTTTCCGGAATCAGCTACCAATAAATTTTACTATTTACTAGAGTAAGGCAACTAAATAGCATTTCAAGGCAACCAGTCACAAATGGACAGTAGCGATATCAATCTTCACTCTTAAATTGTTATATTAGTGCAGACTTACCATATATACCCAAGTATAAGCCGAGTTTTTCAGCACATTTTTTTGCGCTGAAAATGCCCCCCTCGGCTTATACTCAAGTCACCTTTTTGCGCCTGATCTCCCGGAATTTGGGGACCCGGTACCGGCCGGTCGTAGGATCCCCTGGACCCCAAACATGCCACACATATAGTCCCACTCTTCCTCTATAAGTGTGCTAAGTTTGTTGTCCGGGGGACCTACGGCTGGGGAGCACCGATTTTTCAAAGCCGGGCACCCCTTCCATATACTCCCATGTTAAACAGTAATTTCTCCGGTAATTTGGGAACCCGGTACTGGCCGGCCATAGATCCCCTGGCACACATGTAGCCCCAGTTCTCCTCTATAAGTGTGCAAAGTTTGCTGTCTGGGGGACTTACGGCCGGCGAGCACCGATTTTTCAAAGCCTGGCACCCCTTCCATATACTCCCATGTTAAACGTAAGTCTAGTCATGGGCACAGTGACGCATGGGCACAGTGAGGCATGGGCACAGTGAGGGAAAGTGAGACACAGTGAGGCATGCAGATGGGCACCCTAGGCTTATACTCGAGTCAATACGTTTTCCCAGTTTTTTGTGGTAAAATTAGGTGCCTCGGCTTATATTCGGGTCAGCTTATACTCAAGTATATACGGTAGTTCTCTGCTACTTGGCCAGAGTTGGTCTTTAACCACTTCGGCTCTCACACCTTTTTACCCCCTATGGACCAGACCATATTTTATAACTTTCCGCCTTTGTGTCTATAACTTTGTAACTACTTATGATACAGAATTAATAAATATATTGTTTGTTTGTTTGTTTTTTTTGGGGGGGGGGGGGGACAAACTGGCATTCTTATGAACCTTTAAGGTTCTCTGAGAATTTTTTACATTTATTTGCATTTTAAGGGAATTTTTCCCTTTTTTTTAATGGATTTTTTAAGGGATTTTTTTTCCAAGTTTGATCAGCAATATTTTGAACAAAAGTACCACTACTGTGGGGAAAACGTTTACACTTCATGCTGATGCTTGTTCTATTTTACTGCAACACTAAGGCCTCATGCCCACTGACGTTTTTACAGCTGCGTTTTTTACAGCTTAAAAACGCCTGTCCATGTTATTGTAAATATTTAAAAAAAATCAAAAAAAAAAATCTCGGAGCTAAAAACTCGACCGCGCGTTAGTGCGCGTTTTTGCACGTTTTTTGACGCTCGCGGTTTTTTCTGCCTAATTCTGACGCTGAGGAACGCACTGGTCCTGGTTTTTTTTACAGCTTAAAAACGCCTATGCTATTTGCAGCTCAAAAACGCCTAGGTGGGCATGAAGCTATAGACTAACATGGACAGGCGTTTTTAAGCTGTAAAAAACGCTCAAAAACGCGGCTGTAAAAACGTCCGTGGGCAATGAGGCCTAAAAGTAAATTTTTGGTACAAATCATGCAAAGGTTATTTTAGGGCTGGGGAAAAAATAGTTTTGAATCGTGAATCGAGTTGCGAGGTCAAATCAATTCAGATTTTGACCAAATAGATTTTTTAGATTTTTTCTTTTTCCATAGGATCGGCGCTCCACGGACTAGACCGAAGCCGCGGCCTCGCCTAAAAAATCCTGCTCGCCGCGATCCTGGAAAAAGGCCGCAAGGCCGGATGCCGCGGACTAGGCCGAAGCCACGGCCTTTTCCCAGGATCGCGGCAAGCTGCGGGCAGGATTTTTTAGGCGAGGCCGCGGCTTCGGCCTAGTCTGCGGCCTTTTCCCAGGATCGCGGCGGACTAGACCGAAGCCGCGGCCTCGCCTAAAAACTCCGGCGCGGTGTCCATCGGAATACAGAAACTTGATTCGAATCGTGAATCGAGTTTTTTTTTTTTTTTAAGCTCTAGGTTATTTACAAAAGAAATTACGTTTTTTTTTAAAAAAACATTTTTGCATACATTTAATTTTGGCAACTTTTGGGGACGGAGGGGGGGACGGATACCTGTCTTTGTATTCTGTCTGTATTCTGTATACCTGTATTCTGTCCCCACTTTCGGGAACCGCTCGGCTCCCTCCTCCTTCCCCTGCCACCGGACCAGTAGGTGAGAGAAGCGGGCCTCGCGCATGCGCAGTAGGATTCCCGGAGTGAAGCCATATGGCCACACTGCCGGGATCCCTTACCCACAATGGCGGCGGCATGCATCCGACAGCTGTGGTGTCGACATCGCTGGACTCCACGACAGGTAAGTGTCCTATTATTAAAAGCCAGCAGCTGCAGTATCTGTAGCTGCTGGCTTTTAATTTTTGCAGCAGTGGGCGGACCTCCGTTTTAAAGTTCTTGCTGATTTAAAATAAAACAGAGATACTCTAAGCCATGCATTTTTTTTAACAGGAATCCTTTAATGGTAATAATGTATATATGTGCTTTATATATATTTTTTTCAACAAGAATTTTAAAATGGGAACATGGAACAGGAGATGAATCTGTTGAATAGTGCTTATAAAGGGTGATCTACTGAAATGAATGGTTTAAATAGTAAAATAAAGGTTAAATAATGGTTAACTAATTCCCTGTGCACACAATAAACATTCTTCTGTGTTAAAGTGGTTGTAAACCCACCAAAAAAAATAATCTGCACGACAAAGGCATAATGAGCTAGTATGTATTGCATACTAGCTCATTATGAAATTACTTAAATCGACCCTGTTGCAGTGACCCCTCACACCACTGTGACTGGCGAATTGTCTCCCGAAGTTATTTCCGGGTTTTGCGGGCTCCGGCGCTGTGATTGGCCAGAGTCCCGATGACATCGCTCGAGCGCATGCGCACGGGAGCTGCCGGTCATGGCACAGGCCCTTTAGAAACAGCACGATCAAACCGTTTCTAATGGGCGCTTGCGCCGATGACGTCTAGGCAAGCATATATGGTGAATATGTCCTAAATGGTGCAAGCTGAGGAGATATTCATGGTAGCTACAAGTAAGCCTTATTATAGGCTTACCTGTAGGTAAAAGTGGTAGTACAGGGTTTTACAACCACTTTAACTGCAGCTCTCTCACTCACAGAATGCTGTCTGACAAGGAACTGAGGAGATAAGACAGCTACTGTGGTACTTTTGTTATTGTTTACAAATGTTACACTGAATGATCACTGTGATTGGTTGTCACAGTGATCATTCAATGATGAAGGCTTCAGATTGGCTTCCAATTGTAGGATTGTGAGCTTCTCTTTCTACAGACACCAGGTCTCAAGGGGCTGGGCAGAGGAGAGGAGCAAGAAGTCTCTTGGATTTACAGGAGACGCCTTGTGTACAGAGAAGGAGAATATATGGACGTGTCTAACAAGCCGAATGTAGGCAACTGATTAAAGCGAAACTTAAAGGGGTTGTAAAGCTTCCCGTTTTTTCACCTTAATGCATCCTACTATCAGGGTTTACTTCCTCTTTAAAACTGCAAATACCTTAATACGGACATTGTCATTCATCACAGGATTTGACTGACAGCAGCAAGAGCCATTGGCTTCCCCTGCTGCCTCTCTGTCCTGTGACAAGAGAGAGTGTGGAGAGAGCCGCTGCTCTTGGGCACAGCACTGGATCGAGTTTGGGCTCAGGTAAGTATGGGGGGGTCCTAATAAAAGGAGGTTGTTTTATGTTAATGCAAAGAATGCATTAAGGTAAAAAATCTATTACCTTTAGAACCACTTTAACCACTTTGCGCCCGTCATACGACTTATGACGGCCACAAAGTGGTTCTTAAATGCTGGGAGGCCGTCATTATACGGCCTCCGCTCCTTCGGCCACTGGGGGGCGCGCGAGCGCCGCCGGCGGCACGCACGCGTGCCCGGCGCATCACTAAGATGCCGATGCGCGTGCCTGGCGGCCGCGATGTCCGCCAGACACCCGCGATCGGTCTGTACACAGACAAGGACATGGGTCTGTGTGTGTAAACACACAGATCCATGTCCTGTCAGGGGAGGAGACCGATGCTGTGTCCCTTGTACATAGGGACACAGATCGGTCACCTCCCCCTGTCAGTCCCCTCCCCCCACAGTAGCAATCACTCATAGGGCATACATTTAACCCCTTCCCCGCCCCCTAGTGTTAACCCCTTCCCTGCCAGTCACATTTATACAGTAATCAGTGCATTTTTATAGCACTAATCGCTGTATAAATGTGAATGGTCCCAAAAATGTGTCAAAAGTGTCCGATGTGTCCGCCGCAGTATCGCAGTCATGATAAAAATCGCTGATCGCCGCCATTACTAGTAAAAAAATAAATAAAAAAAATTTCAGAATTCTATTCCCTATTTTGTAGACGCTATAACTTTTGCGCAAACCAATCACTATACGTTTATTTCGATTTGTTTAACCAAAAATATGTAGAAGAATACGTATCGGCCTAAACTGAGAAAAAAATAGTTTTTTAAAAAAAAAATTGGGATACTTATTATAGCAAAAATCAAAAAATAGTGTTTTTTTTCAAAATTGTCGCTATTTTTTTGGTTTATAGCGCAAAAAATAAAAACCGCAGAGGTGATCAAATACCACCAAAAGAAAGCTCTATTTGTGGGAAAAAAAGGACGTCAATTTTGTTTGGGAGCCACGTCGCACGACCGCGCAATTGTCAGATAAAGCGACGCAGTGCCGAAAGCTGAAATTTCGCCTGGGCAGGAAGGGGGTATATGTGCCCAGTAAGGAAGGTGTTAACCACTTCCCTACCCAGCCATAGTCAAATGACGTCCACAGATGGGATCTTCCATCCTGGGTGGACGTCATATGACGTCCTCGGCTTTGTAGGGGGATATCTGAATGATGCCTGCAGCTAGAGGCATCATTCAGATATCCTTTTGAAGTGCCGGCGATTCTGTGCACAATAAGAACGATCATAGCGGCGGTTCCGTCGCTTGATCGTTCTTATAGGCGGCGGGAAGGGACACCCCCCCTCCCGCCGCCATCCGGTGCGTCTCCGGGCTCCCCCGTGCGATCGGGGACCCGGAGCGAATCTTCCGGCGTCGTTGGTGGGGTCACGTGATGAGCATAGAGATGACTGATGACCAGATGGTCACCAGTCATCTCTATGATCGTCGGAGGCCCGGGCGCGATGTGATGACGTCACGCCCGGGTCTCAAATGTAAACAAAGCCGCCATTGCGGCTGTAAGTATGAGATCAGTGAAAATTTTTTCACTGATCTCATGCTTTCCAGCCTGGAGGAGAGATGTGGGGTCTTATTGACCCCGCATCTCTCAATAAAGAGAACCTGTCACACACATTCCTATTACAAGGGATGTTTACATTCCTTGTAATAGGAATAAAAGTGATCAAAAAAAAAATAAAGTAAAATCATTGTAAAAAAATTAATAAATAAGTAAAAAAAAAAAAAAAAATAATAAAAATTTTTTTTTAAAACGCCCCTGTCCCCGGTAGCTCGCGATCAGAAGCGAATGCACACGTAAGTCGCCCACATATGTAAACGCCGTTCAAACCACATATGTGAGGTATTGCCACGTGCAACAATTCTAGCACTAGACCTCCTCTGTAATTCTAACCTGGTAACCTGTAAAAAAAAATTAAAGCGTCGCCTATGGAGATTTTTAAGTACCGAAGTTTGGCGCCATTCCATGAGTGTGCGCAATTTTAAAGCGTGACATGTTAGGTATCTATTTACTCGGCGTAACATTATCTTTCATATTTTTTAATTCATGAAACCATTTTTTTTTTAAAAAGGCGTTTGAAAAATTATTGCGCAAATATTGTGCAAGAAAAAATGTTGCAATGACCGTCATTTTATTCCCTAGGGTGTTTGCTAAAAAAACATATATAATGTTTGGGGGTTCTGAGTAATTTTCTAGCAAAAGAATGATGATTTGTACATGTAGGAGAGAAGTGCCAAAATAGGCCCGGTATTGAATAGGTACAAAAAGCCCTGTATTGAAGTGGTTAAATTTGGCCAACTGTAAAGACAGATGAGCTGCATTGGCTGACACCCAGTAAAGTGATCTTTATCAACACTGGTATTGTTATCGCTGTTAAAGATCTGTTCACATAGGGCCACCAGGTTATTGAATCTACCTGCAAATTCTACTGCCTTCATTTCTCAGGATCCCTGTAGAGATCACATGACTGATGCCTCAATCAAAAAATCTTGTGTTAACCAGTGTAAGTACATTTTGCATGTAGAGGAAAAATGTTTATACACAATAACCTTGGGTTCCTTTTTTTTTTACTATAGGTGAGCAGTAGACATGTGCATTCGTTTTCGTCCGAATGCATTTTCGTCCGAATTTCAGCTATTTTCGTTATCGTTTTAACAAACGAAAACGAAAGCACAGAATCCGAAAACCGAAAGATCCGACATAAACAAATGCTTTATTTTCGTTTTCGTTGCTACAACAGTTCGATATAGATAGGAGATTCGACGTGACGCTGACAATAACAATCTGTGTCTATCGAATCTGTGGTCGAATGTGCCTAACCTTAACTCTATTAGTCCAAGATTATTCTACATAGGAGAGGAAAGATTCGACATTATAGAGAGAAAAGATTCGACATAGGAGAGAAAGATTCGACATAGGAGAGGAAAGATTCGACATAGGAGAGGAAAGATTCGACATAGGAGAGGAAAGATTCGACATAGGAGAGGAAAGATTCGACATAGGAGAGAAAAGATTCGACATAGGAGAGGAAAGATTCGACATAGGAGAGGAAAGATTCGACATAGGAGAGAAAAGATTCGACATAGGAGAGAAAAGATTCGACATAGGAGAGAAAAGATTTGACATTATAGAGAGAAAAGATTTGACATTATAGAGAGAAAAGATTCGACATAGGAGAGAAAAGATTCGACATAGGAGAGAAAAGATTTGACATTATAGAGAGAAAAGATTTGACATTATAGAGAGAAAAGATTCGACATAGGAGAGAAAAGATTCGACATTATAGAGAGAAAAGATTCGACATAGGAGAGAAAAGATTCGACATTATTTAGAGAAAAGATTCGACATAGAGAGAAAAGATCACTGCTTGTGGGCGGAACATTCGACCGGAAATGTATGATTGCAGAGTCGTACAGTTTCGCTGCTCCGTCGAAACTTCTTTGAACATTCGACAGACACCATAAGCCTTCAATGACAGATTCGACCTTAATTAATTCAGATTTTCGGACGAATGCAATTTTTAACGAAAAACGAAATAAATAAAAACGAATTTCGGGAGTAACTAAATAAATTTATTTTTTGGACGAAAACGAAATTCCGAAACGAAATATTTCAGTGTGCACATGTCTAGTGAGCAGTAACTACTAGTTATGAAATTGCTGACTTTGCCTTTGACATTACATTTCCTAGAAGATAGAAAAATGTATTTTATTATTAAAGATGGCAATAAAAAGCATCAGGTGCATTTAGTAATAGAATGGATAAGACCTATACTGTTGTTGTTTGTTTGTTTTTTTGACATGCGGCACAAAGGAGGACGTTTATTGCTAGGTGGACATGTCCTATAAATCATTTGTAAACTATGTTTTTCTCTTTTATCTTCAGGAAGAGGCAGAAGACCTTATTGATTTTTTGCAAGCCACTAAAAAATATCACATGAACAAAAGACTCGCTGTTAGAAAGAACTTGTTATACAACATCCAGCTAGGAGACAGTCGATCGCGATGCCAATTAAATTCTGCAGCAACACAAATAGCAAATCTTATTAACAGAACGGAAAGGTAATAACTGCACTATTCTAACATTTTTGGATCTGTGGGGCATATAAGCTGAAGTCTATAGGGGCAATGATTTGATAGGATTAGAAAGGAAGTTGCCCCAGCGTGGACTTTATAGGCAGATTGGGGGAGTGTGAAAGAGTATTACAAAGGTATAAAATATAACAAAGTTTATTCGTCACATAAAGTAAAAACAGTTCCCAAAAGAGGGACAATAAAATCTGTATAAGCATAGCATGATGATATAAATAAATACAAAAATGCAAAAAAAAAAACGGGTTTTGGGTTCAGCTGTGAACACCTTGAAGCCTGTTGAGCCATTACTCCATCTTGGCCGGCTCGGTGCTACAGCCTACTCTCATGAATTGGGTGCTTGTTTTGTAATTTTGTATTTATTTATATCATCATGCTATGCTTCCTATGTATTTTATTGTCCCTTTTTTGGGAAGCCCACATGGCTTCTCGCAAACAGGACTTCTTATGGCTTTCTTAAAACAATGGCTTTCTTCTTGCCACTCTTCCATTAAGGCCAGATTTGTGGAGAGCACGACTAATAGTTGTCCTGTGGACAGATTCTCCCACCTGAGCTGTGGATCTCTGCAGCTCCTCCAGAGTTACCATGGGCCTCTTGGCTGCTTCTCTGATTAATGCTCTCCTTGCCCGGCCTGTCAGTTTAGGTGGAAGGCCATGTCTTGGTAGGTTTGCAGTTGTGCCATAATCTTTCCATTTTCGGATGATGGATTGAACAGTGGTCCGTGAGATGTTCAAAGCTTGGGATATTTTTTTTATAACCTAACCCTGCTTTAAACTTCTCCACAATGTTATCCCCGACCTGTCTGGTGTGTTCCTTGGCCTTCATGATGCTGTTTAACTAAGGTTCTCTAACAAACCTCTCAGGGCTTCACAGGACAGCTGTATTTATACTGAGATTAAATTACACACAGGTGGACTAATTCACTAATTAGGTGGACTTTCACTAATTAGGTGACTTCTGAAGGCAATTGATTCCACTAGATTTTAGTTAGTTTTTTAGGCGTTTTAGCGCTAGCAGTAGCGCCTGTAAAGGCCTAAAAACTGCCTCCCATTCTCTGCAATGAGTGCTTTCGCACAGAGGCGGTGCGCTTGCGGGAAGTTTGGAAAAGTCCTGCAAGCAGCATCTTTGGGGCGGGTTGGGAGCGCTGTATACAATCCCAAAACGCCCCTGCCCATTGCAATGAATGGACAGCGCTTCCAAAGCATCTGAAAAGCGCTTTGGAAGCGCAGCAACACAGAAGTTTTTAACCTCTTTTTGGGGTTAAAAGCACCCCCCAGTGGCCGCTTAAACAGCGGTAAAACGCGGCTAAAACAAGCTGCGCTTCACAGCGAACCCAGTGTGAAAGGGGGCTGAATACAAATGCACACCACACTTTTCAGATATTTATTTGTAAAAAATGTTGAAAACCATTTATTATTTTCCTTACACTTTGTGTTGGTCTATCACATTAGGCCCCATGCACACGGGACGCTGTTAAACACGCGTTCAGAGGCAGTTGGACACTTTTTTCAACTGCCCCTGAACCCATTCAATGTTATTCTATGTGACCATGTACACAGTCTCGTTTATTGCCGTTTATATGCAGTTGCGTTTAACCTCGTTTTTCCAGAAGCAAAAAAATGGGTTCAGACGCAAAAGTTTCAGACGCGAAACGTGGCTAAAAGCGGTGCCAGGTGAAGTGGCAGGTGATGTGGCCAGTGGACAATCCACAACTTGTGGCAGGTGACGTGGCCAGGTGATGTGGCCAGGTGACATGTCCAGGTGATGTGGCAAGTGGACAATCCACAACTTGTGGCAGGTAACGTGGCAAGTGGACAATCCACAACTTGTGGCAGGTGACGTGGCCAGTGGACAATCCACAATTTGTGGCAGGTGACGTGGCGAGTGGACAATCCACAACTTGTGGCAGGTGACGTGGCCAGGTGACGTGGCCAGTGGACAATCCACAACTTGTGGCAGGTGATGTGGCTAGGTGACGTAGCCAGGTGATGTGGCAAGTGGATAATTCACAACTTGTGCCAGGTGACGTGTCAGGTGACGTGACAAGTGGACAATCCACAGCTTGTGGCAGGTAATGTGGCAAATGATACGCTAAATACAAGTACACTGCTGCTCTCTCAGCTGCTGCTACTCACTCTGGTCTCACAAAATGGCTGAAATTGTTAAATAATACTGTTTTTTGAGCTTAGGGAGGATCTTGTGATTTTTCTTAACTTAATGCTTATAAACGCAAACGCGGTAACGTGGTTAAACGCGGCTGCAATTGCGGCAAAACGGGCATTTCTAAACGCCGGTTTCAGCCTTTAAAAACGTGTGTTCGGCAGAGTTTGCACCGGCGTCTCGTGTGCTTTGGGCCTAAAATCCCAATAAAATACAGTACATTTACGTTTTTGGTTGTAACATTTCAAGGGGTATGAATACTTTTTCAAGGCACTGTATGTGTCCGTGTCATTGTCCTGTTTTCTGAAACCTGTACATTTGATATTTCCTTCTGTATACATTAAATTTACACAGAAAAGTACCCATACTGTTCTCTTTTTTTTTTGCAATCCCAGCTGTGTATGTTTGCTGCAAATCATTGCTCCAGACAGGTAGTAACAAAGGTGGGCCATGCCTGTGCAATGCGTGTCAGCATAGTTGCTTGTAGTCCCAGTCATGGGCGCATTTGACAGGTTGACAATGCAAAAGCGCAATTGGGAGACAGTTGTCACCCCATAACAGGGAGTGCCTGAACAAGGACATTCATGACAGGATCACTATGTATTATTTTCATGAAAGCTACAATATTAAAAAGATTAAAAACAATTACCGGTACATTTACAGATTAACGCTTGTATGATTTTATCAGTTGAATGCAGATCTACATTATAATGCAATCGTTTTTGAAAAATGCATATCAAGTTTTGTCTGGCTTAAGCATCACATTAACCACTTGCCGACCGCCGCGCACACATTTCTTTATCGTACACCACGGGACACAGAGCTAGTCATTACATAATGGGTTAAGGGTCACCAGCGGTGATTGGACACTGGCACAACCAATGGAAGACAGTTCCCCTCCATATAACCCCTCCCATCAGGGAAGTACCTCAGTTTTTTCGCCAGTGTCGAAAGGTGTTGGACGCGTTAGGAGGTGCTAAAGGAAAGCTCTACCAAAGAGACCCTCTGGGGGTAAAAGAGCTATGCTTTCGGATCCATCCAAGACGCCTACAAATGAGCTGAATCTGGATGGGATCCGGGCCTCATCCATGAGGCGTCGCCTGTAATGTCTCTCTTCGGAGGACTGGGCTCTAAGATCCAGCACTTTCGCTATTTCGCTATAAAGTCCTGGTAAGAGTCTTGTACAAGGCCCAGGGGAGAGGTATCCTTTAAATAGGAACCCATATCCCTGAAGGTTGGCACACATAGCCCACCGTGAAGGGTGAAGTTTGGTATCTGTCTGAAAACTTTCAGCAGAAAAACCTGCGGCGTGGATAAGGTGAGATTAGAAGGTCCATAACTAGGTTGGGACCTTTTTCAAAAAGTGGATGTCTTCTTTTTTTCCACCACTGGGGGGAGTAAAGAGCTGAATATACTCACCTCACTCTGTTCAGTGTCGGCTTCGGCGAAGTACACTGCTCGTCACCTCCGCTGCGGAGCTTGCTTGAGCACCCCGCTCCTCCTTCCGGTGGCCGATACAGACACCTGCAGATGCAGGTAAGTGGGGACAGGGGCTGATGAGAGTCCTCTCTCACTATGGCCACCACCATAGCGCTAAAGGCCGTGCGCGCGCGTGGGAGCGCGCTTTATCGGAGGGGTGGGGGCGCCGAGGCGTGCGCGGGCACGTGGCGCGCGCAGGCACAGAAACGGCGCCAAATTTAAAAGACTGTCAGTGTAAAAAGCACTGCAGCAGCAAGCAAGCTCGTTAGTTCTCTTGTTCCTGGCAGAGAAACACAGCAGCTATACAGGGACGTAAGACTCCATGTGGTTGGATTGGGTACTTCCTAGAAGACATCCATGTTATGCATAGTTATGTGTTAAAAGTTGCATACTTAATGTATTTGCTAAACTGAACACGGTAGTATATGCATTTAGGTACCTTGTATTTTGTCTAAACAGTAAGTCTTCCAGGGGAAGTAATGCGGACAAAAAGAGATAAAAGAGCACCGCCGCCTGAGACAGGGGGCTCTAGCTGTGCTGACTCTGTACCTTCCTCTCCTGTGTTGCCAAAAGCACCTGTACAGGATGAGCCATTACCTCTGTCAGGTATGGCGGCTTCCCCAGTGAAGCCTGGGCCTGCATATGTCACTGAGGACACTTTATCAGCTGCCCTAAATAATCTGGAGGAGAAAATTGCTACTTTAATCGCTAAATCCTCTAAAAAGGACAATAAGCGAAGCAGATCTCCTCCAGTATTGGACCTCCCTTCAGAAGTACCTGAGGAGGATGAGGAGGAGGCTACATCAGCAGAGGATGAGGAGTCAGACGGATCAGGGATATCGGATGAGCCTTTTTCGGTATCCCAGATTTTAAAGTCACAGGTGCAATGCTATGCAGGAGCCGTGCGAGCTGCATTTAGGTTACCCTCTTTGGAGGTAACAGAATCACCTGTCTCCTCCCTAGGATCATTAAGATCCCTGCAAGGTGCATGCTCCTTCCCGGTTCATCCGTTACTAGAGGATCTATTGTACGCAGACTGGCAACATCCAGATAAGCGTTTTTCACCTCCAAAAAAGTTTAACATTCTTTATCCTATGGAGGAAATTTTTTTAAAGAAATGGAGCCTGCCTACGGTAGATGCGGCTATTTCTTGTGTAAATAAAAACCTGACATGTCCAGTGGATAATGTACAAGTGTTTAAAGATCCTTCTGAGAAGAAGTTGGAATCCTTACTGAAATCCTCCTTCCTTTTGGCCGGCTCAATTATCCAACCTGCAGTAGCAGCAGTCGGTATGTGTCAGGTCGTCAGCCAACAGGTAAAGCAGGGGCTGAAGGAGCTGCCTTCAGAGCAGGCTAAAAATTGGGAGAATTTGCCTAAAGCCTTATGCTTCACAGTGGATGCCATGAGAGATTCTATCATACAGGCATCACGCCTTACACTCCAGCTGGTACAGATGCGCAGAGTACTTTGGCTTAAGCATTGGTCAGCGGAAGCCCCATGCAAAAAGTTGTTGGCAAGTTTCCCGTTCCATGGCGAACGCCTTTTTGGGGAAGATTTAGAAAGATATATCCAAAAGATATCAAGTGGTAAAACGACACTTTTACCTGAGAGAAAGAAAAACAAGAGACCTTGTTTTAAACACACTCTCTCCCCAGCTCCCGGGAAATCTGACTCCAGCCAGTGGCGACGGCCTTTTCAGCCGCCCAAAAAAGCCAAAGAACAGGCTCAGAAGAACAAGAAGCCGTGGGGTTCAAGAGCTAATAAGCAAGCCCCCAAAACCTCTCATTGAAGGGGCGCCCCCGCTCGGCCGAGTGGGGGGAAGGCTTCGTCAGTTCTCAGCGACTTGGCGGACAGAAACCCAGGACAAATGGGTGGTATCCACAATATCCTCAGGGTACAGACTGGAATTTCGAGAGATCCCATCTTCTCAATTCCGAAGTTCAAGACTCTCCAAGGATCCACAAAAAAGAGGATCCTTCTTCAAAGGTTTGAATCACTTAATAGCTCAAGGTGTGGTTACAGAGGTACCCCAAAAGGAGCAAGGTTCAGGTTTTTACTCAAACCTCTTTGTGATTCCAAAACCGAACGGAGAAGTCAGACCCATCCTGGATCTAAAAAATCTAAACCAGTTTCTGAACGTTCGCCATTTTCGAATGGAAACGATTCGATCCGTGGTCGCTACTTTAAAAGGCGGAGAATTCATTGCGTCCATAGATATCAAAGACGCATATCTACACATACCAATCCTCCCCGCTCACCAAAGATTCCTAAGGTTTGCGGTAGAAGATCGCCACTTTCAATTTGTGGCCCTGCCATTTGGTGTAGCCACCGCGCCCAGAGTATTCACAAAGGTGCTAGCTCCTCTGTTAGCAAACCTAAGAACACGGGGCATTGCGGTAACAGCCTATCTAGACGATCTACTATTAATAGATCAGTCAAAGGAGGGATTGGATCACGCTGTAGACACTACAGTAGGATACCTGGAGCATTTAGGATGGATTATAAACTTACAAAAATCCTCTCTCCAGGCCCAAAGAAGGATAGTGTACCTGGGCATGATCATAGATACAGCCCAAAACAGGGCATACCTGCCAGAGCCAAAGATACAGTCTCTGAAAGACCTGATCCACAAGGTCAAAGCAAACAAGAGGCCGTCTATTCGCCTTTGCATGAGACTATTGGGAAAGATGGTAGCCTCCTTCGAGGCGGTCCCTTACGCCCAGTTTCATTCGAGACTACTTCAAGGCAATATTTTAGCCTCCTGGAACAGGAAGAGCCAAGCTCTGGATATACCCATGCGCCTGTCCTCACAAGTACGCCACAGCTTCAATTGGTGGCTAGAAGCCAGGAATTTACGGAAGGGAAAGTCCTTCCTCCCAGTGGCCTGGAAGGTGGTATCTACGGATGCCAGCCTATCGGGCTGGGGTGCAGTATTCGAGGAGGCTTCTACCCAGGGAACCTGGGCCAAGACTCAGGGGATCCTGCCCATCAATGTGCTAGAGATCCGGGCGGTATATCTAGCCCTCAAAACCTGGACATACAGGTTACAGGGCTACCCAGTTCGGGTTCAATCCGACAATGCTACGGCAGTAGCTTACATCAATCACCAAGGAGGCACCCACAGTCGGGCAGCCCAAAGAGAGGTGAACCGGATCTTGGCATGGGCAGAAGAGCATGTACCTTGCATCTCTGCAATCTTCATTCCAGGGATAGAAAACTGGCAGGCAGACTACCTGAGTCGTCAGCAGCTGCTACCAGGAGAGTGGTCTCTTCACCCAGAGATCTTTCAGGCCATATGTCTGAGATGGGGAAACCCAGATGTAGACCTGCTAGCTTCCAGGTTCAACAAGAAATTGGACAACTTTGTGTCCAGAACGAGAGATCCTCTAGCCTACGGGACAGACGCTCTAATAACTCCATGGAATCAGTTCTCACTGATCTATGCATTCCCTCCGATCCCTCTTCTACAAAGACTGCTTCGCAGGATCAAG
Organism: Rana muscosa; assembly: GCA_029206835.1. NCBI lineage: Eukaryota > Metazoa > Chordata > Amphibia > Anura > Ranidae > Rana > Rana muscosa. Next base: position 103,020,333 of record CM055116.1, on the reverse strand, counting down.
GAGGAGGGAATACCAGTAATCCTAGTGGCCCCAAACTGGCCCAGGAGGCCTTGGTATGCCGAGATCGTAAAAATGGCGATAGGAAGGCCCTGGAAGCTTCCACTTCGACACGACCTGTTGTCACAGGGTCCAGTATTCCACCCTTCCTTACAAAGGCTAAATTTGACGGCCTGGCTGCTGAGACCCACATTTTGAAAAAGAGAGGGGTCTCTGGCCTGGTTCTTTCTACGCTCATTAATGCTAGAAAGCCAGCCTCCAGACTCATCTATCATAGAGTCTGGAAAGCATACGTTTCCTGGTGTGAATCCAGAAGTTGGAATCCTCTGAAATATGAAATAAGTAGGATTCTTGCTTTTTGCCAGTTAGGAGTGGATATGAAATTAGCCCTTAGCACCATCAAAGGGCAAATATCGGCTCTATCAGTCTTCTTTCAGAGACCATTGGCATCTCACTCCCTAGTTCGGACATTCATTCAGGGGGTACTGAGGATAAATCCTCCAGTCAGGTCTCCCTTGTGTCCATGGGATTTGAATTTGGTATTGTCAGTGTTGCAAAAGCAACCTTTTGAACCTATTCGCCATATTCCTTTAATTATATTAAGTAGGAAATTGGCCTTTCTGATTGCTATAGCTTCTGCTAGGAGAGTATCAGAGCTAGCAGCTCTTTCTTGTAAAGAGCCTTATCTAATTTGTCACAAGGACAAGATCGTACTACGACCCCATCCGGCTTTTCTGCCTAAGGTGGTGTCGGCTTTTCACTTGAATCAAGACATTGTTCTGCCTTCCTTTTTTCCAAACCCGCGGACGGCGGGGGAAAAATTATTACACTCTCTAGATCTAGTGAGAGCGGTAAGGGTGTATCTGCAAGCAACCGCTCAGATACGTAAAACAGATGTTTTGTTTATTTTACCAGATGGTCCCAAGAAGGGCCAAGCGGTATCAAAATCCACCATTTCCAGGTGGATTAGACAAGTAATTGTTCAAGCTTATGGTTTAAAGAACAGGACTCCTCCTTTTCCTGTTAAGGCGCACTCTACCAGGGCGATAAGTGCTTCATGGGCAGTGCACCACCAGGCTTCGATGGCTCAGATCTGTAAGGCTGCAACTTGGTCCTCAGTCCATACATTTTCCAAATTCTATCAAATAGATGTGAAAGGACATGAGGATTCCGCCTTCGGGCGAAGTGTGCTGCAGGCAGCAGTATAGGGCTTCTGGTCCGCAAGCGGTCGGTTTGATCTGTGTCTCCCCCCCTTCATATGAGCATTGCTCTGGGACGTCCCATTATGTAATGACTAGCTCTGTGTCCCGTGGTGTACGATAAAGAAAATAGGATTTTTATAACAGCTTACCTGTAAAATCCTTTTCTTGGAGTACACCACGGGACACAGAGGTCCCACCCTTCTTATGGGAACCTTACTGCTTTGCTACAAAACTGAGGTACTTCCCTGATGGGAGGGGTTATATGGAGGGGAACTGTCTTCCATTGGTTGTGCCAGTGTCCAATCACCGCTGGTGACCCTTAACCCATTATGTAATGACTAGCTCTGTGTCCCGTGGTGTACTCCAAGAAAAGGATTTTACAGGTAAGCTGTTATAAAAATCCTATTATACGTCGGCAGAATGGCACAGGCAAGCAAATGGGTGTACAGGTACTTTCCTTTAAATTTGCCTGCCTTGCGCGTGCGGCCGCCGCGGCGAGCGCCCGACGCACGGGTGTGCCCGCATGTCCCGCAAATTTGATGTTCGCCAACGGCCAGCGATCGTGAGACTGAGAGGCAGAACGGGGTGATGCCTATGTAAACAAGGCATTTCCCTGTTCTGCCTAGTGACATAACAGGGATCTACTGTTCCCTGTCATCGGGAGCGGTGATCTCTGTCATGTCAGTGGTAGCCCATCCCCCCCAGAGTTACAATCACTCCCTAGGACACACTTAACCCCTTGATCACCCCCTAGTGTTTAACCCCTTCCCTGCCAGTGTCATTTACACAGTAATCAGTGCATTTATATAGCACTGATCGCTGTATAATTGTCAATGGTCCAAGAATATTGTCAAAAGTGTGTCCGCCATAATGTCGCAGTCCTAATAAAAATCGATGATCGCCATCATTACTAGTAAAAAAAAATGTATTAATAAAAATGCCATAAATGCCATAAATCGGCCAAAGGAAGAAAAAAACCATAGTAATAATCTGCAATCAAAGAAATTTACCCTGGTCCCAATTACAATCGACACCACCAAAAACATCATCAGAAGCCTCCGAGATAGCACTTCACCGAACGACATCATTCCGGAAAAACTACTGAAAGAATGTACCGACATTTTGGCACCCCCCATAACACACTTCATAAATCAATCATTCAAAGAAGGTATTGTGCCGATTTCCCTCAAGCAAGGAATAATCAAACCCAACCTCGACCCGAAAGACCCAAACTTTAGAAGACCGGTAACAAGCCTGAACACCATCTCCAAGATCATCAAGAAAGTAGTAACACAACAGCTACAACTACCATCTGGATACCCACAAACTCCTGGACCCACTACAATCGGGGTTCCGCCCAGGCCACGGGACGGAAGCGGCACTTCTTAAAATATGGGACGACGCACTCAAAGCAGCAGATGACGGAGAATTGTGTCTCCTGGTGCTGCTGGACCTCAGTGCAGCCTTTGACACAGTAGATCACAAAATTCTGCTCACGTGCCTCACAGAAGTAGCAGGAGTTGCAGACACGGACCTACCATGGTTCGCATCCTTCCTAAAATATCGTTCACAGACAGTGAAACTGGGAGCCTTCACGTCGGAAGCACGTACAAATACATGTAGAGTCCCTCAAGGATCACCCCTGTCACCGGTACTCTTCAACATCTACCTCCGGCCACTCCTCAAAATCATCAGCGAACAGGACCTATGCTATCACTCCTATGCAGATGACACGCAACTTTACCTTTGCATCAACAACAAAAAAGATCAACATTACAGACTGGAAAAATGCCTTACATTGATCGACAATTGGATAACAGAGAGCTCCCTCAAGCTTAATGAATCCAAAACAGAACTGCTAATTTTCAACGCTATTTGAAAGATAAACTCTAGGACCACATGGACACCACCCACCATCCTTGGACAAAACATCACCCCAAGCACCAAAGCTAAAAGCCTTGGAGTCATCTTTGACTCAGACATGACTATGGACGCACAAATAGGATCAGTAGTCAGCGGATCTCACCATCTTCTCTGCCTGCTATGAAGACTTATCCCCTTCATCCCAGAAAAAGACAGAGCAGTAGTAGTCGGAACCATCATCAATTCCCGGCTGGACTACGCTAACTCCCTTTACCTAGGACTACCTAAATACCAGATTGCACATCTACAAGTCATCCAAAACACAGCGGCCAGACTTGTAACGGGAAAACGACCCTGGGAATCAATCGCACCGTCCCTGAGAAGCCTCCATTGGCTAGCCGTAAAGGATCGGGTCACATTCAAGACCCTCTGCCTCACTCACAAATGCGCACAAGGAACCGCACCTCAATACTTATGCGAGAAAAAAAAACACTACACCACTACTCGCGACCTCCGAACGATCAACCAAAACCTACTCCACATCCCCAAGGCTCGCTACAAAGCTAAGGGAGAACGAAGGTTTGCTGTCCAAGGAACGAGGCTATGGAATGCACTATCCACGAAGAGCCGCTCAACCAACCAAAACCTACTCCACATCCCCAAGGCTTGCTACAAATCTAAGGGAGAACAAAGGTTTGCTGTCCAAGGACCGAGGCTATGGAATGCACTACCCACCAACATGCGCATGGAAGAAAACCATCGGGCTTTCAGGAAAAGACTGAAGACCCACCTGTTCTGAAGGATCTCAACGACACTGAATGCAAGCGCCTTGAGGCGATTTAGTTCGCATTTGCAGCGCTATACAAGTTACTCACTCACTCATAAATCTATCCCCTATTTTGTAGATGTTAAAACTTTTGCGCAAACCAATCAATATACGCTTATTGCGATTTTTTTTTTTTTTTTTTTTTAACAAAAATATGTAGAAGAATAGATATCGGCCTAAAAAAAAAAAATTTTTTATATATTTTTTGGGGATATTTATTATAGCAAAAAGTAAAATATATAGTTTTTTTTCAAAATTGTCACTCTTCTTTTGTTTATAGCACAAAAAAACAAAACATAGAGGTGATCAAATAAAAGCTCTATTTGTGGGAAAAAAGGACGTCAATTTTGTTTGGGTTCAACGTTGCACAACCGCGCAATTTTTCAGTTAAAGCGACGCAGTGCCGAATCGCAAAAAGTGCTCTGGTCAGGAAGGGGGTAAGTTCTTCCGGGGCTGAAGTCATTAAAACAAAGCATATAGCCTGCAGAATTATAGATTACTGCTTTCGTTTCTGGATCTTTCCTTTGTTTTACTATATGAAGGGTTACATTAATCTTCCTGCCAAGCCGTCTGCTTCAGATATGTTATCAACTTTCCTCTACTCATCCCACTGAGTTCTATTAGGTAAAATGACTTGGCAAGATCAGAAGCAAGTCACCGTTGTATCCTGTCTGTCAAAGATGGACAGCTGTGGGAATTAAGATTCCCTCAGACTGGAAATAAACAATTTAATCTTGTACTGCTGAATTTACGACTAATCCTTGCAAACAAGAGTGGCTTTAAATTAAAAAGCGAATATTAAAAAGCATAGTAAATCTATATTACTTCCCCTTTTCTTCACATTTGCAACACTTGTAGTTGGATTTTGCTGTGTTTTATGATCAAAGGGTCATTGATGCCTAGATAGCCGGGCCAAATTTATCAGTGTGAGCCTCCGTCTATTAACTTGACAATAAGGCCCCTTTCACACGGGCGGCTGTTCTGCCGCTGTTAAAAGCATGTTTTATTATTTTTAAATTCCAAGACTCCAGGCACAGCGATCACTTGCATTTGTACATTGCGATTAGCTGCGTTTACTTGCGGCTGCGTTGAAACATTTTATGCCATTTCTGATGTGCTTCCTGTTTTTCTTTCTTTGTTGCCGCTGCTATCTGCAGGTGAAATAATACGCTGCGATTAACTGCAGTTATGTGCAGATAGCTGCAATAAATCAGTCCTGGACGCAGTCAAATTAATTTTTTCTAACCGCACCAAACCCCATGTTACGAAACCGCTGCTAAATGCAGTGTGTGAATGGGGACATAGGAAAGCATTGTCTGAGTTTAGCTGCGGTAGATTACTTGATCTGTCCACAGCTAAAAGCTGAATTCTATCCACCCGTGTGAAAGGGGCCTAATGTCTCGTACACACGGGTGTTTTTTCCGACGGGAAAACTGCTATGAGAGCTTTTGGCCGGGAATCCCGGCCGTGTGCATGCTCCATCGCAGTTTTTCCGACGGGAAAACTGCCGGACAAAAAAAGAGGGCAGGATCTCTTTTTTCCCATCAGGAAAAAAATCCTGGCGGGAAAACCGTTCGTCTGTATGCTTTTCCAAGGGGAAAAAAATGCGCATGCTTGGAAACAATTCGACGCATGCTCGGAAGCATAGAACTTAATTTTGTCGGCTCGTCGTAGTCTTTTACGTCACCGCATTCTTGGCAGTCAAAAGTTCACCAGACTTTTGTCTGAGCGTGTGTATGCAAGGCAGGCTTGAGAGGAATTCTGTCGGGAAAACCATCGGTTTTTTATCCAACGGAAAAATCAGCCATGTGTACTAGTCATTGGGGTGCATTCACCTCTTTGTGTTTTGGTGCATGAAAAGAAGACCTGGTTCTGCATCGCGGGTGGGGTTTCATCAAAATGCACCTCCCGTAGGGATGAATGGTGGTTACAAAATGTCAAGACCACACAGCAACTAAAATTTACTGCGCCTCTCATGTAAAGATGTGAACGTAGCCTAATGTCTGACCCTTCCCTCACTGTTAAAGGAGAAGTTACCAAAGCTCTTTTTGGCTCTACTTCTCCAGTGTGTCACAGGAGTACACTTAGTTCTGCATTATTGTGACCCAGATTCAGCCAACGGTGGGCTAACGCCCACTGTCCGCAGGCGTCATCGAGCCTGGTACAGGCTTTGCAGGGATCTTGAAAATAATCTCGGGATACCCCCCCATATGCCTGACCAGCAGCTGGCTCAGCCTCTCAGTGTGCCTCTGAGAGCCTGTGCCAGCTGCTCCCACCCTCTGCACTGCCCAGCGCTCCAGTAAACGCTGGAGGGGCAGAGCACAGAGCAGTGACTGATAGCTTAGTGCTCAGAGTGGAACTGAGTGATCAGCGGTCTTTGGTTGCTCAGTACCTAGTGTTGAGCCAGCGGGGACAGCTGCAGCATCGGATCGATTCTGCATCCACCTAGCTGAGTATGAATGTTAATTTTTGAAATCCTGCACTTCTCTTTTAATGTCTGCTCTTAGCAGACATTAACATGAAACGTAACTGCTAAAATTAACCCGCAACACTTAACCTTCCACCTAACCTTTAGCCCTTTGTCTTACGCAAATCACTTGACTTTATCCTAACACACAACCCTCACACTAAAGCCTCGTACACACGCACGGTTTTCTCTGCAAGAACCAGCAAGAAAACTGCTGGCAGAGCTTTCTTGCCGAGTAAACCGTGCGTGTGTATGAGGCTTTCAGGTTTCTCGTCAAAAAACTGCCCAGAATCTCGACGAGAAAAAAGAGAACCTGCTCTCTTTGTTCTCGTCGGGATTCTTGTCGGCCTGTTTCCTGACGAGAAACCCGAGAGTGTGTATACTTACCTGTTGCCGTGAAAACCCGCGTGTAACGGCACCCCAAATCTGAAAGGGGGTTAACGCCGCTTAAGCGATTCCCTCTCCTGGACACACATTCGCTACCGATACTCCACAGTCAGGCGACCACTTCCCATAGGATTAATCCTTCTGGAAGAACGAGACAACACGCTCTGTATCTTCCCAAGATAGACTCTCTTTATTGAAAAAACATTGCAACTTTTATACACATAGAGGGGAGTTTCTTATTTTCTTCTCACCATACATCTTTGACCAGAGCTAATTTTCATGATCTACTTAACTAAAGCTTGATGACTCAGACATATGACCTTTTAGGCTAGCTTTTGTCTCCCAATCCACATTTCAGTTTAAATGATTATGCATGACCTTTTAGGCTAGCCGTACTGTCTCCCATTTCTCAAAAGACTTCACACAATAGATACATAACGAGCTCCCAATACACATCTCACAATGAAAGGATCTGTAGCATAGCTGAGGTTCATTAACATTACACAAGCAGACAGGTGACACATCAGCATCTCTTAATTTAACCTGTTGAGTTCAGGATCAACAAAATAGTTATTTACAGATTCTAGGAAATATTGGGGAATAATATTACAGACCCATTTTAAAACAATCCAATACATATTCTCAATGTCCACTATTTCCTGGCTCACCATGTGCCCAAAATGACCCCTGTCACAACAACGTATATACAGCATTGAATCTGATTAGTACAGATCATAGTGGGGTTTTCATTCACCCTGTGCCCCTAATAGAGACACAGGGTGGTTTACACATAAGAGGCATTGGGGAAGCTGAAGCAAGGGTATCTCATACTTTCTAAGAGATTCTAGGTTCCCGGGCCCTCCCGTTACATCTCTCCCCTTTCGGCAGGAGACTAACACAGGAGGAGACCCCAGACGGGTTGACTCTGAAGTAAGTCCATAGGTCCATTCCTCTAATGCCGGTATCCACACAGTACCCCAAATAAATTGCTCCAAACAGAGCATTACTTACCCAGCCAACCTCTGCCTCTCTCAGAGAACATATCCACCGCTGGGGAGAAGCCTGGACTGACCCTTCTCCCTGGGGTCCTTTCAGCTGCTGGAGAGACGACAGAGTGACTGGGCTCAGTCCGTCCTGCTGTTGGGGATCTGGGCCGACTGCCCAGAATCCCTGGGGTATACAAGTGGAGACTGAAGTCCCATCCACTTGTGGTAAGTGAAAATCCCCCAGTGCTTGCAAAGCAAGGCTGACATCCTCCTGTCTCAGGGTCACACCATTTTCTGGGGTTGTGTCAGTGAAGACCGAAGTCCCATCCAGTACCACAGGAACTCCCTCTTCTGTTAGTTGAGAGCAGAGGCCCGCGGCACTCTGCTCTGTTGCCAGCTCTTCTGCTGGGTTGCTGTGAGTGGAGACTGCAGTCCCATCCACCGATATCAGCTCAAGTTGCATTTGTGTGCAGAGGCCAGTAGCATTCTGCCCTGCTGCCAGTGATTCAGGTGGGGGTAAAAGCTTTACCACCTCAGCTTGTTGCTGGAGAGAGGGGCCAACTGCCCCGGCTCCCTGAAACTCCACAGTTGTTTCCGGTACTGAGCAGAGGTTGGTAGCACTCTGCCCTGTTGCCAGCACTTCTGCTGGGAACTCCACACCATCTGCTCTGGCTAGCTGTTGGGGGGGAAAAAGGGCTGCTTCTCCTCCCTGCATCTCTGAAATCCACTGGGAAAGAGGACCCATCACCTTCTCACCTCGGGCCTCCAAAACTGCCACGGGTGTAGAGCAGGGGTCTGCAGTACTTTGTCTTGCTGCCAGTACTTGAGCAGGACGATGCATAATCCCTAACATCCTCTGAACAGTCCCTTAAATCCATACCTTCTGTAATCTGTGGCTGGGGAGATGAGCCAACTGCCCTAGCTCCCTGGAACTCCATATCATCCACTTCGGCTTTGGGGATGGCAATCTTCAGATTTTCCACTGCCGATTCTTCAGCCAGGATTTCAGAGTTGTCCACTGGTATTTCCTGATAGTCCCAGGCAAAGGTAGCACCACCCTGCTGCTGAGCAGATTCTAGCAGCTGTCTGTAGGCGATCTCCGATTGCCGTATTTCCGCCATTCTCCGCTCATGTTGCCGCTCTAGTTCTCTTTTGTCGCTCTCGTTCTCTCTCTTGTCATTGTCGTTCTCTCTCTTGTTGCTGTCGTTCTCTCTCTTGTCACGCATCCTGCAGCTGGATGTCTTTAATGGCTTCCTGTATGGCGGTCTCTGATAGGTTAGCACCATATAATGCCAACCGCTGTCGAACTCGTTGCTGAAACAAGTCTTCAACTGACCGGGGTCCTGCATCACCATCCCTCTGATCCATCTCGGCTAGCTCCCTGATCAAGTTGGCCTTGTTCTTTGTCCCACTGGTCCCTCCACGGCTCTCCAGTAGGTCTTTCAGCGTGACTTTCCTGCAGGCTGCATAGCTGGTCCTTCACTGTGGTTTGAAGTGTCCCAGTAACTGGAGGGAAGATTCCACTGCTGCCAACCAATGTCACGGCACCCCAAATCTGAAAGGGGGTTAACGCTGCTTAAGCGATTTCCTCTCATGGACACACATTCGCTACCGATACTCCACAGTCAGGCGACCACTTCCCATAGGATTAATCCTTTCGGAAGAACGAGACAACACGCTCTGTATCTTCCCAAGATAGACTCTCTTTATTGAAAAAACATTGCAACTTTTATACACATAGAGGGGAGTTTCTTATTTTCTTCTCACCATACATCTTTGACCAGAGCTAATTTCCATGATCTACTTAACTACAGCTTGATGACTCAGACATATGACCTTTTAGGCTAGCTTTTGTCTCCCAATCCACATTTCAGTTTAAATGATTATGCATGACCTTTTAGGCTAGCCGTACTGTCTCCCATTTCTCAAAAGACTTCACACAATAGATACATAACGAGCTCCCAATACACATCTCACAATGAAAGGATCTGTAGCATAATTGAGGTTCATTAACATTACACAAGCAGACAGGTGACACATCAGCATCTCTTAATTTAACCTGTTGAGTTCAGGATCAACAAAATAGTTATTTACAGATCCTGGGAAATATTGGGGAATAATATTACAGACCCATTTTAAAACAATCCAATACAAATTCTCAATGTCCATTATTTCCTGGCTCACCCTGTGCCCAAAATGACCCCTGTCACAACAACGTATATACAGCATTGAATCTGATTAGTACAGATCATAGTGGGGTTTTCATTCACCCTGTGCCCCTAATAGAGACACAGGGTGGTTTACACATAAGAGGCATTGGGGAAGCTGAAGCAAGGGTATCTCATACTTTCTAAGAGATTCTGGGTTCCCCGGGCCCTCCCGTTACACCGCGCATGCTCAAAATGACTGACGCATGCAGGGTAGCTTCCTAGGCATAGGCAGGGTGTAGCAAGATGGCGGCGACGACATCGAATGTGACGAGCGCATGCTCGTCTTAGTCGATGACATCATCGTGTTCGTTCTATTCAAAAGAACGATGGTTCTTTGGAATGGAGTGTGTGTACACTCAGCCGGCACAAGATTCTTGTCAAGAATCTTGTCAGGAAAAACAAGGGTTTTTTTCCTGATGAGATTCTCGGCCGTGTGTACAAGGCTTTATGCTGAAAGTTAAGGCTTAATATGCAATCATAAAACTTGAACCCTAACCTTAAAACTGAGCTCTGGGATAACCACATTTTGTCTGAATAAAAGAGGCATGTATATTCTTAATTAAATCTTTGTGTATTTCTTCCAGATTAGTGCAGTAATTCAGTGTAAAACTTTTTCTTTGTGCAGAGGTTTTTCTGTAACAAAGACCAGTCACTACTGCTCCCTCTATTGGGTCCCTTTGTAGGCGGGGCTGGTTAAATAATTGTGGAAAATTGTGGGTTGGGCCCATCTAAGGTATGGGTGTCCCTTCCTAACAATACAGTGGTAAAATTTGGGTATTAATTAGGTTGTATCTTGCAGTACGTAAGTGGTTATTGTCCCTGAGCCGGTGTAGATGCAGCTGGGGGTTGGTGATTGGGTAACATATAATACCGGTGAATCATGCGTATATAGGCCTTTAAAGACCTTAGACCGGGCATAAACTGAGGTTGGTTTATTTGTTATGCATTGACTGTATTATATGCATTAAACTTGTTTTCTTGTGAATGTTGTATTTAATGTTTTGTAATAAAAGGCTGCTATGGCCATTCGACTCCAAATAAAATGTGTCGTCTGGTCATTTTGGAAGGGGGATTGGTCAAGTGTTTAATGTTTTTTAGATAATTGGAGCCTCTGCGTTCTGCAGGTCCCTCAGTCATGAGTGGAGGTGGCTGCACACAGCTCCTGAGCACAAGCATAATGTCCTGAACACAGATAGTGTGCATTTGGGACATTATATATGTGTGCATGCATCACTTTACACCAGTAGTGGTGCATAGCTGTGTACAGCACCTTCCACACATTCAGGTCTATGGACGTCTGTAATTCGCATCAGGGGGGGGTACCATGCACTAAAATATGTTGTTTGTCTATGCTGCATGGGTGAATGTGCTCATAAAGCATACTTATTTTTTACTTGTATGTGATTCATTTCAAATAAACTTGTTTTTCAGGGCTGGATACATAAATGAAAGTCAGGCCGAGCTGCTGTTGGAAAAAGCACAGTCAGAAGTTTTAAAAGTAAAACAGAAGTTAGAAACTGTATTGAAACAAGAAAAACGAAAACTGCACCATAAATTTACCACCAAGAGGAACCGCCAGATTCTACAGAGGGTAATTTCTACTGTTGTACTTAATTCAAAACATATATGACCTTTTCAATATGCTTCTTTGGTTTATTTTATTAAGACTGAATACATATTTAAAGTGGTATTGAACCCAAAACCATAAATGTATTATAATAAAAAGAGGATTGGGTGGGACTTTAAATGAGGTAATGACATAGTCAATTACCTACATCCCTGTGTAGCGACCTCACTCCCTCTCCATCTTTATCGGTTACACACCAACTCATGTCTAGGGGTTCCTGGGTTGTGAGAGTGAGATGCGCCACGGCCCATGTCCTCCCCATTGTAGTAGGGAGGTGAAGGCCACTTACTGATGTTTCCTCGGGCCGGTGTGTTCTGTGAATGCACTGAGTCTGTAATTGCAAGCTCACCAGCCTCCCCTTTGCTTCCAGTAACTGGAGTTCGCACACCGGAGAAAGGTCCAACACTTGTTTATTTGACACTCCAATACGCAAAGCACAATAAACAGTTATTTTGCAGCAAACTGGTTGGGACCTATAACCTTGCCAACGGTGGGGCGAGCAGATCGAGGCACTTCCTAAAGTTTAAGTTCTATGCCACTGTACTATGACCAGCGGCGCCTAAGCCAATCCGGCTGTTACAGAACAGGAAAGATGGGGTCTCTTCCAGCAACCCCTATGAACAGCAATGGAGCCCTCTTCGATACGCTGTGGCCCCTATCAGGGGGATGTGTCCTCCCAAGAGAGTTCCCAGAGGCCCACTGTCACCGGGTTGGTGCTGCTCCGGGTCTCCAGTGGGTAACCTCTCTGGCCTCCTCACCTCAGATACGAGTCCCTCCGCTCAGGGACCCTCGGACAGTCCACCCTAGCGGGACCCAGTCGAAGGTACTGGGCCCCAGGCCTCCTCGATAGTACCTCACCCCAGGCTAAAGGTGCCTGGGATGGACGCCAACATGACTCCGGACCAGGCCATGGGCACCTGGACCAGACTCCTGGATCTCCAGCACCCAGGCCTGAGGGGCCTGGGTGCGGACCGCAACCCTCCTCCTCCTCCGAGGACCTCCTTCTCCGCAAGACCTCGTGGTAAGGGCGTCTCCCCCTTTTATCTCCTCCCATCAACGGCCCGGCGGGTTCCCCGCCCCAGCCATACCATCTCCGGGAAGGGACAAAACAGGGAGCACTGCAGGAGATGATTCTACCTGAAGCCTGTGGGTACCCCGCCACCCACAGGCAAAGGAGAATATTACATCCTCCAATCCTCCACGAAACAAAAAGGGGTCTGAACCCTAACACAATTATACACCTGGGTCACACTATTCCCCAGGTGTATCCCATCAATTTGAGGACCCCGCTACACCTGTAATTGTATAATAAAAGGAGAACAGAAAGGGCGGGACTTTAAATGAAGTATGTGTGAAATAAAGGTCTAATTGTTATATAGTAGTGGACATAACGTATATACTCGAGTATAAGCAGAGTTTTTCAGCACATTTTTTTGTGCTGAAAATGCCCCCTTGGCTTATACTCGAGTCAGGTTATCTGCCGCTGTGTCAGTATTGCGGAGAGAAGGAAAGCCATATTATGCCGTACATTGTCCCCTCCGATTCACAGCAGGGCTGTGTGTATAGGAAGTCTGCGCCGTCCCGCCTCCTCCTCGTCCATCCGTGACGAGGAAGAGGCGGAGCTTTGTTACAGTGAACGGCGCAGACTTCCTGTACACACAGCCCTGCTGTGAATCGGAGGGGACAATGTACGGCATAATATGGCTTTCCTTCCCTCCGCATCAATACTGATACGGCGGATAAGCTACATGGGTACAGTGTGGCTTGCAATGGGCACAGTGTGGCTTGCAATGGGCACAGTGTGGCTTGCAATGGGCACAGTGAGGCATGCAATGGGCACAGTGAGGTGGCAAATGGGCACAGTGAGGCTGCAGATGGGCATTGTTGACCCTCTTTTCCACTTACAGTAGCTGCTGCATTCTCAGCCTAGGCTTATACTCGAGTCAATACTTTTTCCCATTTTTTTGTGGTGAAATTAGGTGCCTCGGCTTATACTCGAGCATATACGGTATCTATAATACACTGTATATCTTGGTTTCACATACTTGATTCATAAATTACTATATTCTATTATTAAAAAAAATAAAATAAATCATAAATAAACTCATGAATAGATACCTACTAGGTTAAATGTTATTAATCTAATCCATAACAGGAAGGGACGAGAGAATACCGTATATACTTGAGTATAAGCTGACCCAAATGTAAGCCAAGGCACCTAATTTTACCACAAGGAACTGGGAAAACTTATTGACTCGATTATAAGCCTAGGGTGTCCATCTGCATGCCTTGCTTTGCCTCACTGTGTCCATGTGCATGGCTCACTGTGTCCATGCCTCACTGTGTCCATGACTAGACTTATGTTTAACATAGGAGTATATGGAAGGGGTGCCCGGCTTTGAAAAATCGATGCTCCCCGGCCGTAGGTCCCCCAGACAGAAAACTTTGCACACTTGTAGAGGAGAACTGGGGCTACATGTGTGCCAAGTTTAGGGTCCAGGCCGGTACCGGGCCCCCAAATTTACCGGAGAAATTACCATTTAACATGGGAGTCTATGGAAGGGGTTGGAAACTTTGCACACTTGTAGAGGAATAGTGGGGCTATATGTGTGCCAAGTTTGGGGTCCAGGGGACCTACGGCCTGCCGGTACCGGGTCCCCAAAGTCCGGAAGATCAGGCGCAAAAAGGTGACTCGAGTATTAGCCGAGGGGGGCATTTTCAGCACAAAAAAATGTGCAGAAAAACTTGACTTATACTCAAGTATATACGGTATACAGAATTAAAATTTAACAGCTTTATTGTATAAAAAATAAAATTAATGTATGGTTCAAGACAGTCCATACAATGAATGAACATGAAGAAATAACAGTACACAGACAAAAAATAAATGTATTATATTGCAGCTTGGCAATTATTAGATGTGGTGACTGCATTTGTTTTTTATTTTTATAAATAGCCTGCTGATTAGACAATGAAAGAGCAGCAGCTCAGCAAAGAGTCAACTTTCTGTTCCTGCTACTTTCTCCTGTCAGCACATTTCCTCCCAGTCCTGTGGGGTAGATAATTACAGGAAGCTAATATAAGGACATAATTGGGGCAGTACACTAATTGCATTTTAAAGTGCATTTAAAAAGGACAGCGCTGTATTCTGCATTTTAGCTGGGGTCAGATTAAACCTGCATTTTTATTTATGAATATATGCATAATGTCAAGAATAAATGAGTATATAAATGTTGTAATAGAAGCAAAAAATGTTGCTTTCTTTGAGTTCTTTTTAACAAAATGCCCGACCAATTCATACTCCTGGTCTCAGCACTAATAAATAGCGGTATGCTTTCAGAGGTCAGCTTTTTACTGTGTGACCTGCCTAAGGCCCCTGAAACCTATGCTTCCTTCCATCTAAATTCTGACTACAGAGCACTACGTGTGCACTAGGTAGTGATGGGATGCCATCATGGAGTCTAATGTTATAATTCACCACTTCTGCCAGCCGGTGTAATCAGAATACAGATGAAAAGGAGCAAAGGTTGCAGCAATCTTGGGCAGCACACACAGCAGAAAGCTGACCTCCGGAAGCACACCGCTATGAGCTTTCTAGGTAATATTGCTGGTGAGATTAGAGAAAGGTCGGGTTCTTTGTTAAAGTGCACTTATTCCTTTCAAGATCATTCTGAATGCAATTTATGTCAATTAGTTCTAATCAAGATCTAAACGCAGAAGAAGAGACTTCATTTATTCTGATCTTCGTACAGTTTACTTCTCTCACCTGCATAGCTCCAAACTGTCTCTCTTTTGGAACCAAAGCCCTCTTTCCCTCTTTCTTCCTCAGTTGTCTTTCTTTTTGGCCCAATGTATACACCAGGGGTACTCAACCTTTTGAAAAGCGATGACTACTTAAGCGATTTGTTAACCGGTCACAAGCCACAATGAACTATAGGGTTTTACTGTCCCCCAAACCACAAATGTAAACAAGCACTTACTGTCCTGAGTCCCCTGTAAAGCTTCTTTAAACTGATGTGCTGTGGTTTACCTGCACGTCGGGTGCAGCGCAGGGGACCAGCGGCTTTCCTGCGGGTTAGCTATTCTGAGCCATAGACTTCTATTACATCTTGCGGGTGTAGTACATTTAGGAGTTTTGGTGCACTTTCAGAAAGCACACCAAACCTGCAGGATATAATGGAAGTCTATGGTTCAGAATAGTGCAGGTAACCGCCAGCTCACAGGAGAGGTTTCCACTCAGGTCCGCTAGTTCACGCATCGTCCAAAGCCTAAAGCTTGGTCACGTTACTGTTTTATGGCTATAGTGCTGACAGATTACCTTTGTCCAGCCCAAGCACCAGATTTTTACCGGTGCACACTTCCTGGCGTCTCTAGCCAAATACACCTGAAGGGAATGCTCTTTTTCTGCTTACCAGCAGACTGTGCTTCATATAATTACCCCGCTGCTGTTTATTACGATTTCTACAAACCCAAATGGCTACCTATCTTAGATACACTGCCAGTATATTGGTACTCAGGTCCGTGTTACATTATTCAATACGACCTGTTTAGTACTATGCTCCTGAAGAAGCTACACGATACGCAAAACATGTAGAGCAAAGCAAGACTACGCCTCCGTATATTTGGACCCATGACTAAGGCTATCCACTTCCCGTGCACACTGTTCAACCAATTTTTTGTGTTTGTTGGATATGTATCTCTTTTATTTTGAGTTTACTAATGTTACTATAGCCTTTGGAAGTGAAATTTGAGCTTTATTCTGGGTCATACATTGATGTTTACTATAATGACAATTTGTCAAATGTATTATTGTACTTTTACAATCTTTTCTACAAATAAAAACCCATAGATTTTTTACATTATTTACCTATGTGCCGTTAAAAGTCCATCATTTTGGTCAAATCAGTGTTCAACCCTTAGAAAAGCCAAAGGTGCACCTGCGGATCAGTGTGAAAACGACCTAATACAGTGAGGGAAAAAAAGAATTTGATCCCCTGCTGATTTTGTATGTTTTCCCACTGACAAAGAAATGATCAGTCTGTAATATTAATGGTAGGTTTATTTTAACAGTGAGCGAATAACAACAAAAATATCCAGAAAAACGCATTTCAAAAAAGTTATAAACTGATTTGCATTTTAATGAGTGAAATAAGTATTTGATCCCCTATCAATCAGCAAGATTTCTGGCTCCCAGGTGTCTTCTATACAAGTAACAAGCTGAGATTAGGAGCACTCTCTTAAAGGGATATAAAAGACACCTGTCCACAGAAGCAATCAATCAATCAGACTCCAATCTCTCCACCATGGCCAAGACCAAAGAGTTGTCCAAGGATGTCAGGGACAAAATTGTAGACCTACACAAGGCTGGAATGGGCTACAAGACCATCGCGAAGCAGCTTGGTAAGAGGGTGAGAACAGTTGGTGCGTTTATTCGCAAATGGAAGAAACACAAAATAACTGTCAATCTCCCTCGGTCTGGGGCTCCATGTGAGATCTCACCTCGTGGAGTTTTAATGATCATGAGAACGGTGAGGAATCAGCCCAGAACTACACAGGAGAATCGTGTCAATGATCTCAAGACAGCTGGGACCATAGTCACCAAGAAAACAAATGGTAACACACTAAGCCATAAAGGACTGAAATCCTGCAGCGCCCGTGAAGTCCCCCTGCTCAAGAAAGCACATGTACAGGCCCGTCTGAAGTTTGCTAATGAACATCTGAATGATTCAGAGGAGAACTGGGTGAAAGTGTTGTGGTCAGATGAGAACAAAATCGAGTTCTTTGGCATCAACTCAACTCACCGTGTTTGGAGTAGGAGGAATGCTGCCTATGACCTCAAGACCACAGATCCCCACCATCAAACATGGAGGTGGAAACATTATGCTTTGAGGGTGTTTTTCTACTAAGGGGACAGGACAACTTCACTGCATCAAAGAGACGATGGACAGGGCCATGACAATGACCCAACACATGGCCAAGGCAAAAAAGGAGTGGCTCAAGAAGAAGCACATTAAGGTCCTGGAGTGTCCTAGCCAGTCTATAGACCTTAATCCCATAGAAAATATGTGGAGGGAGCTGAAGGTTCAAGTTGCCAAATGTCAGCCTCGAAACCTTAATGGGTTCTGCAAAGAGGAGTGGGACAAAATCCCTCCTGGGATTTGTGCAAACCTGGTGGCCCACTACATGAAACGTCTGACCTCAGTGATTGCCAAGAAGGGTTTTGCCACCAAGTACTAAGTCATGTTTTGCGAAGGGGTCAAATACTTATTTCACTCATTAAAATGCAAATCAATTTTATAACTTTTTTGAAATGCATTTTTCTGGATATGTTTGTTGTTATTCTGTCCCTCACTATTAAAATAAACCTACCTTTAAAATTAAAGATTGATTGTACAAAATCAGCAGGGGATCAAATACTTTTTTCCCTTACTGTAAGGGCTCTTTCACACGGAGGTCCGTTCAGGTCCGCCTGTCAGTTTTTTAGGCGGACCTAAAACGGATCCTCCATGTACCCCTATGGAAGCACGGATGTCAGCGGAGACATGTCCGCTGACATCCGCTCCGCCAAAGTGTGACGGAGGAAAACCCTATTTTTCCTTCCGTCGGCGGAGCGGATCGGATGACAACGGACTCTACGGTCCGTCGTCATCCGATTCCCCATAGGGGAGAGCGGCGCTCTGACAGGGCGGTCCCTTCACAGTGTGCAGGGACCGCCCAGTCATCCGTCGGCTCAGCGGGGATCAACGGAGCGATCCCCGCTGAGCAAGCGGAGCTTCACGGGGCGGATCTGCACGGATCCGCCCCGTGTGAAAGGGGCCTAACACTTTTTATAAGTGCTAATATGCCCATTGCAAAAGTGCAACTATGTGATGTTTATTACACAGACCAATTCCTCTTCCAGCTTCTGCTGGAATCGCTCTCCAGGCTGCTAGAAAGGTCCCAGGTGGAGTGCACTTGATAAGTCTCTGCCTAGGACAGGAGCCAGTGCTACATAGGAAGCTTTAGCTTATGCGGCTCCTGCTCGCTTCGCAGCCGCCTTCTCCCCTCCGATGCCAGCTCTATGAACTATGTTGGAGAAGAGCAAGAATAAACACCGGACAGAAATTCTAATCCTACTCTATGTCAAATGAAAATAAATGCCTTTAGATACACCTTTTCTTGTCTTTTGCTCATAGAGCACATTGTGTGTGCTATGTAAGAATCCCATTGTTGTAGAAAGTGGGAATAGATATGAAATGTGACAAAACACTGGCAACCTTGTCTGGCTTTGTCTTTGGGCTTATCCTGGATATCTGTATGCTTGTCACCTCTCTAGCATTGTATTTGATTCTCTACATATTCACAGTTTTCAGTAGCGAAGGCGTTTTGTAATTTGCATGGCGTGTTTTGCTACGGTTAGCAGCTCTAGGGAATCCGTTCTTGGGAGAAATATCTCATTTGCATTTTAACAGTTTGGCACTGTTAATGAATAAGTGTGCGCACAGTGACTCATTTGTGTAGTGGCATCAAAATCAGGGGAAAGTTTATTCCTTTTTTCTCTGCGCAGTCTAAAAATTCACTTATTAAATAGTTTAGCATTTCCATCTTAATCTTTCCCTTCGGAGAAAAATAGGATTTTTATAACAGCTTACCTGTAAAATCCTTTTCTTGGAGTACATCACGGGACACAGAGCGACATAGTCATTACTAATGGGTTATATAGATACCGTCAGGTGCTGGCACTGGCAACTTCCAAAACCGGAAGTACCCTCCCCTATATAAGCCCCTCCCATCCGGGAGCACCTCAGTTTTGTAGCAAAGCAATAATTGTCCCCAAAGAGGGGCGGGAGCTCTGTGTCCCGTGATGTACTCCAAGAAAAGGATTTTACAGGTAAGCTGTTATAAAAATCCTATTTTCTTTCTCGTACATCACGGGACACAGAGCGACATAGTCATTACTAATGGGATGTCCTAAAGCAATGCCAAATGAGGGGGGGATACACCATATATAAGCTGAGCGCTATCAGACATGAGGATCTTTTGCGGCCTGCAACACACTGCGCCCAAAGGCGACATCCTCCTGACTTCTAACGTCCACCTGGTAGAACCTAGTAAACGTGTGTACTGAAGACCATGTTGCGGCCTTACAGATTTGAGCCAGGGAGGCCTGGTGATGCACTGCCCATGAAGTTCCAACTACTCTCGTGGAGTGCGCTCTAACTTTGAACGGAGGCGGTCTCCTTCTCAAGCCATAGGCTTGTATTATGACCTGTCGAATCCACTTGGCTAAAGTAGATTTTGACGCTGCCTGACCCTTTCTGGGGCCTTCCGGCAGAATAAACAAAGTATCCGTTCTGCGAATCTGAGCAGTGGCTTTTAGATAAGCTTTAACTGCTCTTACTACATCCAAAGAATGCAATAACTTTTCCTCTACCGAAGTAGGTTTGGGGAAAAAAGAAGGAAGAACCACATCTTGGTTCAAATGAAACCTCGATACCACCTTAGGAAGAAAGGCTGGATGAGGACGTAACACTACTCTGTCCTTATGGATAACCAGATATGGCTCCTTACAGGACATAGCTGCTAATTCCGATACTCTTTTAGCCGAACAAATGGCTACTAGAAAAATCAATTTCCTGGTGAGAAGCACCAAGGAAATATGCTGTAATGGTTCAAATGGTTGTTTCTGTAGAACCGACAGAACCAAGTTTAGATCCCATGGACATATGGGAATATTAACCGGAGGACTAATACGCATCACTCCTTGTATAAAGGCTTTGACTAGTGAATGCGAAGCCAAGGGCCTTTGAAAAAATATTGACAAGGCCGAATTCTGACCCTTGATAGTACTCAAGGCAAGCTTCCTATCTACAGCCCATTGTAGGAAGTCCAGAATCCTACCTATTACGTATTTACGTGGATGCCATTTCTTGGCCTCACACCAGGCGATGTACGCCTTCCAGATTCTATAGTAGATCTGCCTGGATACTGGCTTCCTGGCATTGATCATGGTAGATACCACAGCATTAGAGAGCCCTCTCTTTTTTAGAATGTGGGCTTCAATAGCCAGGCCGTCAAACCTAGGGCTGGTAAGGAAGGGTGGTATATCGGTCCTTGCGAAAGCAGGTCCGGACGATGTGGGAGGGTCCAAGGACTCCCCACAGACATTTTTACAATCTCCGCGTACCATGCTCTTCGGGGCCACGCTGGAGCCACCAGAATCACTGGTTTCTTTTCTACCCTGATTCTGCGGAGTAATCGAGGTAACAATTGTGGCGGTGGGAATGCATATATCAGCTTGAACTGATCCCAAGGGAACACTAGGGCATCCGAGCCGCACGCTAGGGGATCCCTTGTCCAAGAGACAAACCTGTCCACTTTTGTGTTGAATCTGGATGCTAGCAGATCTACATCCGGTGTTCCCCACCGCTGACATATTGTCCGGAAAACCTCGGGATGAAGGGACCATTCCCCTGGGCATAATTGTTGGCGACTTAGAAAGTCCGCCTTCCAATTCTCCACTCCTGGAATGAATACCGCAGATATGGCTGGGACATATCTTTCTGCCCATTTCAGGATGTAATTTACTTCCCTTTGGGCTGCACGACTCCTGGTGCCCCCCTGACGATTGATATATGCCACTGCTGTGGCATTGTCTGATTGAACTCTGACAGGGGACCCTTGGAGTTTGGATGTCCATGCTACTAGGGCATACCGGGCTGCTCGTATCTCTAAGAGATTGATGGGCAGGGCCTTTTCTGCTTCTGACCACTTGCCCTGGAGAGACCATTGCTCCAGTACTGCTCCCCAGCCTATAAGGCTGGCATCTGTAGTGACCACCTTCCAGGAAATCGGACTGAAGGATTTCCCTCTTTCCAGATTCTGGGGAACCAACCACCAGCGGAGGCTCTTGCGAACGGAAGGGGACAAGGACATTGGTAAGTCCAGAGCCTGAACTTTTTTGTTCCAGGCTGACAGTATGGCCCTTTGCAATTTCCTTGAATGGAATTGACCGTAGGGTACTGCTTCGAATGATGCCACCATTTTTCCCAGCAGCCTCATGCACAGGCGTATGGATGGCTGTCTTTTTGAACCCACTAAGTGGATCAAATCTCTCAAAGACGACCCCTTTTCTTGAGGCAAGAAAATTTTTCTCTGGTCTGAATCCAGCCTTAGCCCCAAGTATTCCAGACTTTTGACTGGTTTTAGGGCTGACTTGTCTCGGTTGATAATCCAACCGTGATATTCCAGAAACTTGATTGTCTCGTGAACAACCACTTCTAGTTTTTCCACTGAGTGGTCTATCAGCAACAAGTCGTCTAGATATGCCATTATCGTTACACCTCGTGTCCTTAGATTGGCCAATAATGGGGCCAGAATTTTTGTGAACACTCTTGGTGCTGTGGCCAGACCGAAGGGTAAGGCTCTGAACTGAAAATGGCGCCCTTCTACCGCAAAGCGTAGAAATTTTTGGTGGGCTGGAAAGATGGGAATGTGCAAATAAGCATCTTTGATGTCGATCGAGGCTAACCATTCCTCCCCTTGTAGGGCAGTGGCTACCGATCGGATCGACTCCATCCGGAAAGTCCTGATATGTAGGGATTTGTTTAGCCCTTTTAGATTTAATATGGGCCTCACGTCCCCGTTTGGCTTCGGAACTGTAAAGAGGTTTGAGTAAAACCCGAACCCCCATTCTTCCAGGGGAACCTCTATAATTACTGCTTGGAGCAATAATTGTTCCAGTGCCAACAGGAGGGATCCTCTCTTCTGGGGATCCCTTGGCACGTTTGACCTTATAAAGCGGGAAGGAGGGGAGTTTTTTAACTCCAATTTGTATCCCAGATTTACTGCGGAGAGCACCCATCTGTCTCGGATCGTGTCCCGCCAGGTCTTTGTGAACAACTGAAGTCTTCCCCCCACCCGATTGAGTGGGGGCAACCCTTCATGCATTTGACTTTGGGGGAGGTTTTGTACCTCTCCTGCTCCAGGGCTTCTTGTTACCCTGCAACTGTCCCTGATTTTTACCTCCGGGATTTGACCGAGGAGGCCGTCGGAACTGTTTCACAGCCGATGTCCTAGGGACTGGAGAAGCCGGCCTCTTAAAAGAGGGACCTCTAACTCTATTTTTAACCGGCAAAAGTGTACTTTTACCGCTGGAAATTCTCTGGATATACTTGTCCAGGTCTTCCCCGAATAAGCGCTCACCATGAAATGGGAAGCTGACCAGCAATTTTTTACAGGGAGCTTCAGCAGACCAGTTTTTGAGCCATAGAAGCCTGCACATATGTACTACAGACAGCGTAAGGCGGGAGGCCTGATGGATTGAATCCTTTATGGCGTCCACCGCAAAGCATAAGGCTCTAGGTAGATCAGCTAGGGCAAGAGCCTGCTGATCTGGCAAGTCCCTTAAGACCTGTTTCAACTGATCCTTCACTGCTTGGCAGACCCCAATAGCTGCCACTGCTGGTTGTGTCACCAATCCTGCTGTAGAAAAAGCAGATTTTAATAAGGACTCCAATTTTTTATCTATTGGGTCCTTGAACATTTGGACATTATCCACCGGACATGTCAGTGATTTATTCACACAAGAGATGGCTGCGTCCACTGTAGGGACCTTCCATTTTCTGATGAACTTATCCTCCATGGGATAGACCACCGGAAATCTCTTAGGGGGAGTAAATATTTTGTCAGGATGCTCCCAATCCTGGTAAATGAGCCCTTCCAGTAAAGGATGGATCGGAAAGGAACAAACAGTCTGGGGAGCTTTTAGCGACCCCAACGAGGAGACAGAAGTGGATGATGGCTCCGCAAGTGGCATTTTAAATGCTGATCGGACCATATTAGTCAGGGACTGAACCCATAACCTTTCAGCATGTGATGCTGAGAACGGCTCTTCCACTGTTGATTCCTCTACAACCGAATCGACCTCATCCTGATCCCCTTCAGGTAGGTCGATCCCTGTATGGGACTGTTGCTCTGTTAACAGGCACTCTGAGGGAGGAGACGGAGATCGGGCGCTTTTCTCCTGTGACAGGGAAGCCGCGATCAATGCTGACAATCTCTCTTCCAGCTCTCCCAGAGCTGAGGAAAAAACCTCCTCTGTTACATACACAGGAGCAGGTGAACTGAGGACAGCCACAGTACCAGGTACTCCTGAGGGTGCTCTACGGTCACTAACCTCTGATTCTTCAGGGGAGACTGGTGCAGCCAAAGCATGCCCAAGATCCTCAGAGCCCGATGGAGACCCCCTATTCCTCCTGGAATTTCTAGTCCCGGAGTTTTTAGACGGCATATTCCTAAGCCACAAAGCTGAGGTATTCCAGCCGAAATACACCAGTTACTGACAATAGTCTAGCATAAATGCTGCTATAAGAAACAGTTGGTGTCTACTAATGTGCCTTTCTAGGGGATGCCTGTATCAACCGCTTGCTGTATGCCCTTTTTTAAATGTTGCCAGCTCTGTCTCTGTACTTCATAGCCAGCTCACCACACAAAATTGTGATTTTTAACATGCTGGGACGCCCGCAGAAGCGCTGCGGCGCGCACAGAGCGTCATCCCCCAGGCTCCGCCCCCTTTCCCGGCTCACCTCTATATATAGAGGCGCGTGCACGCGCACGGCCACGTGCGCCTTTGGCGCTAATTTCGAAAAATGGAAACTAGGGACAAGAGCCAGGGCCCCTCTTTGCCGCAGGCCGGGGGATGGACGAGCATTGCAACATGGCAGAGGAAGCAGTTTCCCATAAGAGAACTCACCATCTGCCTGGACTTGCTCTGCTGAGAAGAAACTAGTCCACATGACAAGAAAACATTCCACAGCGGCCTCTAGTGGACAAACACAGGTACCGCAGTCTAATATATTAAATATATATAAAAAAATATATATATTTTTTTTTTTCTTGACCACCATTAAAAATTATTACATTTTTTTAGTAGTTACAGGCATGCACAGAATTTTGCGGGAATACCATTAGGTAACAGACAGAAAGACAAATTAGGCTTGGGGGTCCCCCAATAGAACCAAGTTCCTGGGGGCCCCCACTTACCTGTTCCCCGCCGCAGGACTTTGTTTGGTCCACAAAAGCCCAAACTTCACCTATCACGGCAGGCATTGTAATCAAACCTTCAGGGACCGGGTTCCCAAGGATTCCACTCCCCTGGACCTGTATAGCACCCTGCACAGAAAACATCTTGGTCGTGGGTATGACCAGAGCTCTGGATCCCAGGGTCCAGCTCTCCTAAGAGAAGCATTACAGGCAAAACCTTGCTCTTCTCTGCAAGGCCCGGGTACCGACCGTTTAGCTATGAAGCTTTTTTGGTCGGATCCGGAATAGCTTACTGAGGCCCAAAAGAACCTGTACGCAAGCTCAGTGAAAAACACATGTTTCTTCTTGGCCAACACCTTAGACACTGGCAAAAAACTGAGGTGCTCCCGGATGGGAGGGGCTTATATAGGGGAGGGTACTTCCGGTTTTGGAAGTTGCCAGTGCCAGCACCTGACGGTATCTATATAACCCATTAGTAATGACTATGTCGCTCTGTGTCCCGTGATGTACGAGAAAGAAAGAAGAGGCATCGCGTTTCTGCAAGTTTTGAGCAGACCTATTATCTGATTAATAGTTTTGTGATATTAAGAACATTTGTTTTGATGGAGCTGCAGTGGAATGCTACTGAAACAACGGGTTCTGTAATGTGTCTCGTTATTGTAAAGGATCCTATAATTGGCTTTTTTTTTTGTTTAAAGTCTATTTATTTGTTTGTGTGAGATTAATTTAAAAGAGAAGTACAGTAATACCTTGGATTACAAGTAACGCGGTATACAAGCGTTTTTAAAGATGAGCAACATATTTTTATTTTATTTTGACTTGATATTCGAGCCGTACAATCCATGTAGTAAAGCCGCTGGTGTATGCAGTACTGCATGTGGCAGGAGGTCTGGGGGCCCTGGGGGCTCCCAGCGCTTTGTGAAGAACTCAGAGATGCTCAGACACTCCCAGGTGGGTGGGGTGGGCATAACGTCCTTCGGAGCACCTGAAAGTGTCAACTAGAAAAAAGGGGGGAGGTTTGGGACTTTGAATGAAGCAACGCAGTCATCGGTGAGGGGTCAAAGCATAGTAGGTTTATTGACCAAAATTTAATACAAACAACCAATAAATAATCGCACAATATAATTTCATAAATGTACAGAAGGGAACATGATTACATGACAGTGGAAGGGATCTACCCACACAAACTGAGAACTTCCCATTGTATCAAAATTAAAAATGCTGATCATATAAAAAGATGCATGTAAAACATGTTGGTGACTTGATCAGTATAAAACATTGCAATTACAAGGCTCTACGCGTTTCGTGAAGCATAGATATTCACTCATCAGGAGCAGCAATGTCAGTATCTAAAAAATACAAAAAAAAAACAGTCATAACCTGGGAAATGGAACAAGCACCAAAGGAAGAAAAAAAGCCCATAGGGGCAATACTCACATCCAACATGTGGAAATGCAACAAAGAGAGCTGGAAACTCCCCATGAAGGGGACATCCTTTCCGGGAGCTATGGCAGCGTGAGGCGTAGAGGGACCTCCACATGGCCGCACTAAGGCAGGAATAGATGATGGTCTCAGGTGTGTAATCATGGGTATTAACAGCATTGTCTTGAGAGACTTCTGAAAGGAGTATAAATGATAACCATTACCATTTAGGCCCAGTGATCTGTGAGTTGACAGAGCAATGGGACTGAGCAATAAATAGCTGAGTATTACCTCATAATGGAACATATACGAGACCGTGGTATAGTAGAAATGGTTGGACCTGCTGTGCAGAGTTCCAATATGCCAAATGTGCTGACCGCAGTGCGACCTATAAGGGCCCGTGCGCCAATGACCTGCCATCCGTCACGTTAGCGTGCCCATTGTGGGGAAGGCGCCAACATCAGGGCGATGAACCGCCCAGTGTTTGGCGCCAAAGGATAATCCCCACCGGCCGCAAATGGATTGCAACTAAACGGCGTTGCGGCGTCAAATGACGTCGTACATACGCCGTGTGCAGCGTGACGCCGATGCACAGCATGGAGGAAGCCATCCGCCCCAGGAAGGGGAGGTGAGTTCCCGTGGTGTGTCATCAAACTCCCGGAAATGGATGTGGGTCAAAGCCCAATGGTACCAGATCAAGGTGCACTATCATCACAGGAAGTGACGATTGTAAGTTAGGGTGGAAAGATAAAAATGTGCTGGACAAGATTGAGGTGAATGTCCAAATCACAGGGTGACATAAAAATGAAAAAGTAAAAAATAAAACTGATAAACGAAAGTAACAATTGTACCCAAATGTGAATTGGATATGCCAATTGGTAGTTTTGACCAAACACTAAGAAGACTGCGTGCCTCCATCCCTATGCAGAACAAAAAATGAAGGTTTGGGACTTTATATGA
The DNA here is from genome assembly GCA_029206835.1 of Rana muscosa. Lineage (NCBI taxonomy): Eukaryota > Metazoa > Chordata > Amphibia > Anura > Ranidae > Rana > Rana muscosa. Next base: position 102,993,363 of record CM055116.1, on the reverse strand, counting down.
GGCAAGGACCAGGATTAGTCCATGCCTCCATCCCTATATACTAGAAAAAAGGGGGGAGGTTTGGGACTTTGAATGAAGCAACGCAGTCATCGGTGAGGGGTCAAAGCATAGTAGGTTTATTGACCAAAATTTAATACAAACAACCAATAAATAATCGCACAATATAATTTCATAAATGTACAGAAGGGAACATGATTACATGACAGTGGAAGGGATCTACCCACACAAACTGAGAACTTCCCATTGTATCAAAATTAAAAATGCTGATCATATAAAAAGATGCATGTAAAACATGTTGGTGACTTGATCAGTATAAAACATTGCAATTACAAGGCTCTACGCGTTTCGTGAAGCATAGATATTCACTCATCAGGAGCAGCAATGTCAGTATCTAAAAAATACAAAAAAAAAACAGTCATAACCTGGGAAATGGAACAAGCACCAAAGGAAGAAAAAAAGCCCATAGGGGCAATACTCACATCCAACATGTGGAAATGCAACAAAGAGAGCTGGAAACTCCCCATGAAGGGGACATCCTTTCCGGGAGCTATGGCAGCGTGAGGCGTAGAGGGACCTCCACATGGCCGCACTAAGGCAGGAATAGATGATGGTCTCAGGTGTGTAATCATGGGTATTAACAGCATTGTCTTGAGAGACTTCTGAAAGGAGTATAAATGATAACCATTACCATTTAGGCCCAGTGATCTGTGAGTTGACAGAGCAATGGGACTGAGCAATAAATAGCTGAGTATTACCTCATAATGGAACATATACGAGACCGTGGTATAGTAGAAATGGTTGGACCTGCTGTGCAGAGTTCCAATATGCCAAATGTGCTGACCGCAGTGCGACCTATAAGGGCCCGTGCGCCAATGACCTGCCATCCGTCACGTTAGCGTGCCCATTGTGGGGAAGGCGCCAACATCAGGGCGATGAACCGCCCAGTGTTTGGCGCCAAAGGATAATCCCCACCGGCCGCAAATGGATTGCAACTAAACGGCGTTGCGGCGTCAAATGACGTCGTACATACGCCGTGTGCAGCGTGACGCCGATGCACAGCATGGAGGAAGCCATCCGCCCCAGGAAGGGGAGGTGAGTTCCCGTGGTGTGTCATCAAACTCCCGGAAATGGATGTGGGTCAAAGCCCAATGGTACCAGATCAAGGTGCACTATCATCACAGGAAGTGACGATTGTAAGTTAGGGTGGAAAGATAAAAATGTGCTGGACAAGATTGAGGTGAATGTCCAAATCACAGGGTGACATAAAAATGAAAAAGTAAAAAATAAAACTGATAAACGAAAGTAACAATTGTACCCAAATGTGAATTGGATATGCCAATTGGTAGTTTTGACCAAACACTAAGAAGACTGCGTGCCTCCATCCCTATGCAGAACAAAAAATGAAGGTTTGGGACTTTATATGAGGCAAGGACCAGGATTAGTCCATGCCTCCATCCCTATATACTAGAAAAAAGGGGGGAGGTTTGGGACTTTGAATGAAGCAACGCAGTCATCGGTGAGGGGTCAAAGCATAGTAGGTTTATTGACCAAAATTTAATACAAACAACCAATAAATAATCGCACAATATAATTTCATAAATGTACAGAAGGGAACATGATTACATGACAGTGGAAGGGATCTACCCACACAAACTGAGAACTTCCCATTGTATCAAAATTAAAAATGCTGATCATATAAAAAGATGCATGTAAAACATGTTGGTGACTTGATCAGTATAAAACATTGCAATTACAAGGCTCTACGCGTTTCGTGAAGCATAGATATTCACTCATCAGGAGCAGCAATGTCAGTATCTAAAAAATACAAAAAAAAAAACAGTCATAACCTGGGAAATGGAACAAGCACCAAAGGAAGAAAAAAAGCCCATAGGGGCAATACTCACATCCAACATGTGGAAATGCAACAAAGAGAGCTGGAAACTCCCCATGAAGGGGACATCCTTTCCGGGAGCTATGGCAGCGTGAGGCGTAGAGGGACCTCCACATGGCCGCACTAAGGCAGGAATAGATGATGGTCTCAGGTGTGTAATCATGGGTATTAACAGCATTGTCTTGAGAGACTTCTGAAAGGAGTATAAATGATAACCATTACCATTTAGGCCCAGTGATTTCATCGCCCTGATGTTGGCGCCTTCCCCACAATGGGCACGCTAACGTGACGGATGGCAGGTCATTGGCGCACGGGCCCTTATAGGTCGCACTGCGGTCAGCACATTTGGCATATTGGAACTCTGCACAGCAGGTCCAACCATTTCTACTATACCACGGTCTCGTATATGTTCCATTATGAGGTAATACTCAGCTATTTATTGCTCAGTCCCATTGCTCTGTCAACTCACAGATCACTGGGCCTAAATGGTAATGGTTATCATTTATACTCCTTTCAGAAGTCTCTCAAGACAATGCTGTTAATACCCATGATTACACACCTGAGACCATCATCTATTCCTGCCTTAGTGCGGCCATGTGGAGGTCCCTCTACGCCTCACGCTGCCATAGCTCCCGGAAAGGATGTCCCCTTCATGGGGAGTTTCCAGCTCTCTTTGTTGCATTTCCACATGTTGGATGTGAGTATTGCCCCTATGGGCTTTTTTTCTTCCTTTGGTGCTTGTTCCATTTCCCAGGTTATGACTGTTTTTTTTTTGTATTTTTTAGATACTGACATTGCTGCTCCTGATGAGTGAATATCTATGCTTCACGAAACGCGTAGAGCCTTGTAATTGCAATGTTTTATACTGATCAAGTCACCAACATGTTTTACATGCATCTTTTTATATGATCAGCATTTTTAATTTTGATACAATGGGAAGTTCTCAGTTTGTGTGGGTAGATCCCTTCCACTGTCATGTAATCATGTTCCCTTCTGTACATTTATGAAATTATATTGTGCGATTATTTATTGGTTGTTTGTATTAAATTTTGGTCAATAAACCTACTATGCTTTGACCCCTCACCGATGACTGCGTTGCTTCATTCAAAGTCCCAAACCTCCCCCCTTTTTTCTAGTATATAGGGATGGAGGCATGGACTAATCCTGGTCCTTGCCTCATATAAAGTCCCAAACCTTCATTTTTTGTTCTGCATAGGGATGGAGGCACGCAGTCTTCTTAGTGTTTGGTCAAAACTACCAATTGGCATATCCAATTCACATTTGGGTACAATTGTTACTTTCGTTTATCAGTTTTATTTTTTACTTTTTCATTTTTATGTCACCCTGTGATTTGGACATTCACCTCAATCTTGTCCAGCACATTTTTATCTTTCCACCCTAACTTACAATCGTCACTTCCTGTGATGATAGTGCACCTTGATCTGGTACCATTGGGCTTTGACCCACATCCATTTCCGGGAGTTTGATGACACACCACGGGAACTCACCTCCCCTTCCTGGGGCGGATGGCTTCCTCCATGCTGTGCATCGGCGTCACGCTGCACACGGCGTATGTACGACGTCATTTGACGCCGCAACGCCGTTTAGTTGCAATCCATTTGCGGCCGGTGGGGATTATCCTTTGGCGCCAAACACTGGGCGGTTCATCGCCCTGATGTTGGCGCCTTCCCCACAATGGGCACGCTAACGTGACGGATGGCAGGTCATTGGCGCACGGGCCCTTATAGGTCGCACTGCGGTCAGCACATTTGGCATATTGGAACTCTGCACAGCAGGTCCAACCATTTCTACTATACCACGGTCTCGTATATGTTCCATTATGAGGTAATACTCAGCTATTTATTGCTCAGTCCCATTGCTCTGTCAACTCACAGATCACTGGGCCTAAATGGTAATGGTTATCATTTATACTCCTTTCAGAAGTCTCTCAAGACAATGCTGTTAATACCCATGATTACACACCTGAGACCATCATCTATTCCTGCCTTAGTGCGGCCATGTGGAGGTCCCTCTACGCCTCACGCTGCCATAGCTCCCGGAAAGGATGTCCCCTTCATGGGGAGTTTCCAGCTCTCTTTGTTGCATTTCCACATGTTGGATGTGAGTATTGCCCCTATGGGCTTTTTTTCTTCCTTTGGTGCTTGTTCCATTTCCCAGGTTATGACTGTTTTTTTTTTGTATTTTTTAGATACTGACATTGCTGCTCCTGATGAGTGAATATCTATGCTTCACGAAACGCGTAGAGCCTTGTAATTGCAATGTTTTATACTGATCAAGTCACCAACATGTTTTACATGCATCTTTTTATATGATCAGCATTTTTAATTTTGATACAATGGGAAGTTCTCAGTTTGTGTGGGTAGATCCCTTCCACTGTCATGTAATCATGTTCCCTTCTGTACATTTATGAAATTATATTGTGCGATTATTTATTGGTTGTTTGTATTAAATTTTGGTCAATAAACCTACTATGCTTTGACCCCTCACCGATGACTGCGTTGCTTCATTCAAAGTCCCAAACCTCCCCCCTTTTTTCTAGTATATAGGGATGGAGGCATGGACTAATCCTGGTCCTTGCCTCATATAAAGTCCCAAACCTTCATTTTTTGTTCTGCATAGGGATGGAGGCACGCAGTCTTCTTAGTGTTTGGTCAAAACTACCAATTGGCATATCCAATTCACATTTGGGTACAATTGTTACTTTCGTTTATCAGTTTTATTTTTTACTTTTTCATTTTTATGTCACCCTGTGATTTGGACATTCACCTCAATCTTGTCCAGCACATTTTTATCTTTCCACCCTAACTTACAATCGTCACTTCCTGTGATGATAGTGCACCTTGATCTGGTACCATTGGGCTTTGACCCACATCCATTTCCGGGAGTTTGATGACACACCACGGGAACTCACCTCCCCTTCCTGGGGCGGATGGCTTCCTCCATGCTGTGCATCGGCGTCACGCTGCACACGGCGTATGTACGACGTCATTTGACGCCGCAACGCCGTTTAGTTGCAATCCATTTGCGGCCGGTGGGGATTATCCTTTGGCGCCAAACACTGGGCGGTTCATCGCCCTGATGTTGGCGCCTTCCCCACAATGGGCACGCTAACGTGACGGATGGCAGGTCATTGGCGCACGGGCCCTTATAGGTCGCACTGCGGTCAGCACATTTGGCATATTGGAACTCTGCACAGCAGGTCCAACCATTTCTACTATACCACGGTCTCGTATATGTTCCATTATGAGGTAATACTCAGCTATTTATTGCTCAGTCCCATTGCTCTGTCAACTCACAGATCACTGGGCCTAAATGGTAATGGTTATCATTTATACTCCTTTCAGAAGTCTCTCAAGACAATGCTGTTAATACCCATGATTACACACCTGAGACCATCATCTATTCCTGCCTTAGTGCGGCCATGTGGAGGTCCCTCTACGCCTCACGCTGCCATAGCTCCCGGAAAGGATGTCCCCTTCATGGGGAGTTTCCAGCTCTCTTTGTTGCATTTCCACATGTTGGATGTGAGTATTGCCCCTATGGGCTTTTTTTCTTCCTTTGGTGCTTGTTCCATTTCCCAGGTTATGACTGTTTTTTTTTTGTATTTTTTAGATACTGACATTGCTGCTCCTGATGAGTGAATATCTATGCTTCACAAAACGCGTAGAGCCTTGTAATTGCAATGTTTTATACTGATCAAGTCACCAACATGTTTTACATGCATCTTTTTATATGATCAGCATTTTTAATTTTGATACAATGGGAAGTTCTCAGTTTGTGTGGGTAGATCCCTTCCACTGTCATGTAATCATGTTCCCTTCTGTACATTTATGAAATTATATTGTGCGATTATTTATTGGTTGTTTGTATTAAATTTTGGTCAATAAACCTACTATGCTTTGACCCCTCACCGATGACTGCGTTGCTTCATTCAAAGTCCCAAACCTCCCCCCTTTTTTCTAGTATATAGGGATGGAGGCATGGACTAATCCTGGTCCTTGCCTCATATAAAGTCCCAAACCTTCATTTTTTGTTCTGCATAGGGATGGAGGCACGCAGTCTTCTTAGTGTTTGGTCAAAACTACCAATTGGCATATCCAATTCACATTTGGGTACAATTGTTACTTTCGTTTATCAGTTTTATTTTTTACTTTTTCATTTTTATGTCACCCTGTGATTTGGACATTCACCTCAATCTTGTCCAGCACATTTTTATCTTTCCACCCTAACTTACAATCGTCACTTCCTGTGATGATAGTGCACCTTGATCTGGTACCATTGGGCTTTGACCCACATCCATTTCCGGGAGTTTGATGACACACCACGGGAACTCACCTCCCCTTCCTGGGGCGGATGGCTTCCTCCATGCTGTGCATCGGCGTCACGCTGCACACGGCGTATGTACGACGTCATTTGACGCCGCAACGCCGTTTAGTTGCAATCCATTTGCGGCCGGTGGGGATTATCCTTTGGCGCCAAACACTGGGCGGTTCATCGCCCTGATGTTGGCGCCTTCCCCACAATGGGCACGCTAACGTGACGGATGGCAGGTCATTGGCGCACGGGCCCTTATAGGTCGCACTGCGGTCAGCACATTTGGCATATTGGAACTCTGCACAGCAGGTCCAACCATTTCTACTATACCACGGTCTCGTATATGTTCCATTATGAGGTAATACTCAGCTATTTATTGCTCAGTCCCATTGCTCTGTCAACTCACAGATCACTGGGCCTAAATGGTAATGGTTATCATTTATACTCCTTTCAGAAGTCTCTCAAGACAATGCTGTTAATACCCATGATTACACACCTGAGACCATCATCTATTCCTGCCTTAGTGCGGCCATGTGGAGGTCCCTCTACGCCTCACGCTGCCATAGCTCCCGGAAAGGATGTCCCCTTCATGGGGAGTTTCCAGCTCTCTTTGTTGCATTTCCACATGTTGGATGTGAGTATTGCCCTTATGGGCTTTTTTTCTTCCTTTGGTGCTTGTTCCATTTCCCAGGTTATGACTGTTTTTTTTTTTGTATTTTTTAGATACTGACATTGCTGCTCCTGATGAGTGAATATCTATGCTTCACGAAACGCGTAGAGCCTTGTAATTGCAATGTTTTATACTGATCAAGTCACCAACATGTTTTACATGCATCTTTTTATATGATCAGCATTTTTAATTTTGATACAATGGGAAGTTCTCAGTTTGTGTGGGTAGATCCCTTCCACTGTCATGTAATCATGTTCCCTTCTGTACATTTATGAAATTATATTGTGCGATTATTTATTGGTTGTTTGTATTAAATTTTGGTCAATAAACCTACTATGCTTTGACCCCTCACCGATGACTGCGTTGCTTCATTCAAAGTCCCAAACCTCCCCCCTTTTTTCTAGTATATAGGGATGGAGGCATGGACTAATCCTGGTCCTTGCCTCATATAAAGTCCCAAACCTTCATTTTTTGAAAGTGTCAACAGTTCCCAAGTGTCTCCAGTGCTCACTGGAGTGCTGGGCTATGCAGTCATGCTATTACCACTGCAGAGGCTATTACCTATTGCCACTGCAGAGGCTTCCATCTTCACTCGATCTTATGTCCGGTTTGCGGACTGTGGCTGCTTGGCTGAGCCACGATGACGTCACTCCAGTGCATGTGCGCAGGAGTCATGGCTGTGACACAGAGCTCTGATGCTACGGGTTGGGTTTACTACCACTTTAAATCCTAACACCGTTGAATTCCTGTCCTTAATTCCCTGGACTCAGAGAAGTGGGTTGAATGATGCTGGGCATCATTTGGACTGGAAGAGCACCATTGTTGGATAGCCAAACAGTGAGGCTTCGGGGATAGCACCAGATGGTAAAGGAGATAAGTTGCATATTACAGTTTAAGTATTTTTATTTATCTTAACACAAGCTGAACACTGATTGTTTAAATCTACAGTATTTATCAAGCTGGAATAAGGCTTTAAGGTATTGTAATATGCATGCAACTATTTCATATCGTTGTGACATTTGTTTATTCTGTTCTTAACGGTGTAGCTGAAAGATCAGAAGAAGGACCTGAGCAGTGTGCAGGAGGCTTGCAGGAACTCCAAGGAATATCTGGAAACCTGGAAAAAGCTGTACACTAATCATTGTCGGGAGCTTGAAGAGCTCTATGAGAGGCATGATAATGATGCCACAGACGAATTAAAGGAGATTAAATACAGCCTGACCGAGAAGGCAATTGAAGATCTCAGACACGTCCAGAGTGCTGTAATTATCTCGGATATGTTGAAACTCAATGTGCCCAGAATGCATCTCCAGCAGGCACTAGACGAGCACAAAAGAGAGGCGGCACTTCTGGCTCAGCAGCTAGAGAAAGAGGAAAGCGACAAGGCCGGCGAATCAAGAGCCTCCCTGGAGAGCACCATGAGGAAACTTGATGAGGAATTCAAACTGAACGTCAAAGAGCAGAAGAACCTCAGAAACTGGGAACAGTGCTTATTCTCGTATGTAACCTTTGACTCTGGATTGTTTTCACCATAAATATGTCTGCCAGTGCTCACTGTTTTTTCACCCAGGATAATGAAGGATGCCGATTTCAAAATTCCCTATGAAGCAATAGACAGAAAATGTGTTCTGAATCACACAGATGTATAGCATTTTTATTGAGAGAGTTTTCCAAACTACAGTAAAATGAAAGCCTTTTTAAAAAGTGCAGTAGAACAAATACACAAAGATTAGGCACTGGAATAACATTCCACAGAAAGGTCCACCTATAGGAGTCCATAGATGTTTCTAACCCATCAGGACCCAAGCTCCTGCAGTACTCAAGTAATTAAGTGGAAGGGCACGTGAGCCACTCAGCTTGTTGAGCAAATGGGATTATTAAAGAAAGAAAGGTATATTAGAGCCGAGCAATGTGTTCAGCGGAGGTTGAGCCCAAGCATGCCAGCAACTAAGGTTATGGATACTGGATTCTGAGGGCAGTTGGACAACAGAGAGAATAAGAGAATAGAATGACAGAGAGAAGAGAAGGGGAAGGAAAGAAAAAAGAAGGGGGGGGGACCCATAGGAAATGCAATTTGGGGATGGGACTGGTTTCATATGGCCCCTGACCTTTCCATATATTGTGTACCCCAAAGGGAAAGCATTTCAAAGTGTCTATAAGGAGCGATCAAAATATTTTTTTCATTTAATGAGCCATCTTTTGTTTCACTTTCATGATCCTTTGGGGCGGGGGGGCAGAAGACCACCATGCGTTGGTGAGCACCTGTTTAGCCACGATAAAGAGAAACATCCCAAGTCAAAGTAATTAGACCAACTAGTATACATAGGTCCATTTTCGCAATAAAAAGAAAAAAGTGCGCAATCACCAAGAAATATGTTTGCAACAAGAATGATCCTCTTGCAAATACCACAAGTGCAAAAAACAAGAGAATAAATCAATAATCACTATATAAATTACCATACAAAAAATGTATATATAACTCAATCCAAATTATTGTGAAGTGCAATCACTAATAATCCAAATAACTAAAAATAGTAAATGTTTGTGAAGTGCAAGCACTAATATAGTCCAGATAACTGAATAATGGAAAAACAGTGCAGTGCAACCAAAATTTAAAAATTTTGAAAATGACAGCAAGTGTCCACAGCAAATGATAAAGGCAGAGGAACAAACCACCAGCTCCCCTGGGTGGAGCATTGAATATTAACGTTATCACGTTCACCTAGCTGGTGGTTTGTTCCTCGGCTGGTTTAAAATTTTTTTTACCGTTGATTGGTTTTTTTGCCTTTTCTTGCCTTTATCATTTGCTGTGGACACTTGCTGTCATTTTTAAAATTTTTAAATTTTGATGTGAACATTGCTGTGTTTTTACAAATAAATATCTTGTTTTTTTTTGGATATACTACACTATGAAGCCTTCTTTTTAATTTTTTCCTGCCGAGCCACCGTTCCTAAGGAACGTATCTGGAAAGTTGGAGTGATTTCTCACCTGTGTTCTTCCTTGCCTGACACGGGGTAATGAACAGCTGAGACGGGCTATCTTCTCCAGGATTCAGATGTGAAGATCCCTTCCTCCATCTAGGAACAAGTGATCGTTGTTGGAGCCGGCAGGCTGATGCACACGCTTCTGTGATCTCTATAACTTGAGATCCCAACTATCTGGTAAGCGGCAGTAATATCATTTATCTTGGCTGCACAGTAATCAAGGCTTCTGAATATTTCCATCGATTGTCCTATATTTGAGTTGAACTCCAGAGATCATCTATTTTTGAACAAAATTTCTATCCATTTGGGACACGTTTATTTTGGTTGCACTGCACTGTTTTTCCATTATTCAGTTATCTGGACTATATTAGTGCTTGTACTTCACAAACATTTACTATTTTTAGTTATTTGGATTATTAGTGATTGCACTTCACAATAATTTGGATTGAGTTATATATACATTTTTTGTGTGGTAATTTATATAGTGATTATTGATTTATTCTCTTGTTTTTTGCACTTGTGGTATTTGCAAGAGGATCATTCTTGTTGCAAACATATTTCTTGGTGATTGCGCACTTTTTTCTTTTTATTGCACATAAGTTGGTTGGTCTTAAGTATTTAGGCCTTTTTTTGAAGTTGCTGCATGTTGTTAAAACAAAACACCAGAGTGTTATAAGGTTAAGCGCAGAATTAGTTTTAATATTTTTTGCATAGGTCCATTTTCATCTGATTTTGGGGTATTCTTGCCATATTTGAAAGAGTATAGCTGGATTAGCCTAAAGCATGAGATAAAGGCTATAAGAGCAAGCTTTGCCAAGCAATGCAGAACCATGTACCACTGCATAAAGTATAGCATAAGGCTGGGTTCACACTGATACGACACGACATTCATCCGACTTTCATCCTACTTTGCTCTGCGACATCAGTCCTACATTGATCCTACATTGGTCCGACATCCATCCGACATTCATGAACAGGATACTACTTTGATCCGACATTGTGCTAGTCTGACTTGTCCTTTGACCAATCAAAACAATCCCAGGGTGAGATAAATTCCTTTTACTGCTGCTGTAATCACCATGTCGGATGTCAAATGTCGGATGGTTAGGACAAGGATCCTACTTTGATCCGACTTCAATGATAGTCAATGGGCTGAAGTAGGATCAAAGTCGGACAGAAGTAGTACAGGGAGCATTTTTAATGTCGGACCGACATGTGTCGGACCAGTTAAGACGGCTCTCATAGGGAAACATTGATTTTCACACGTCATGCGACATGAGCTCCTAATGTCGGAGCGTTTGTCAGACCAGTGTGAACCAGGCCTAAGGGTTTATTCAGTAGGGACACAGTTGCAGCTTATGTCCAGCACCTTCTACAAGTCACACATGTATTGGCATTCATTCTTATTTATGTTTTGATTGTAGTAGTCTGATTTTTGACCTTTCTGCTTTCTGCACAACTTATCACAAATTATAATAGTGGTACTGCATAATTTTTAATTTATTAATGAAGCTGCATTTGCTATTACTATTACTCTTTACCTTTATGTAGGCCAAGGATGCAACTTTTACCTTGACCTTCCTGAAGGTACACAGCACTGTGGTTAGGTCCCCATGTAGTTGTAAAACATTTTAAAATTCCTGAAACTGGTGTGCATTTTGTCACTCAGTCACAAATAATAATATAACTGCATATGACTTGTTTAGTATATTGAAATCTGTGCCTTTCACTTACTTCTTATCAATGAATGCCCAAATTCTTAGGCATTCTATTATAACATTATCAACCAGCTTCCCTGGTTAGCAGCCTGGTCCTGCTCCTCCTACCTCATAACCCCCACTATTGGTTCATCACTGTTATGGGCAGCCTCATCTGCAAGTAGTGAGGCTTGGAGAGGTCAGGACTAGGCGGCCAACCTGAGAAGCATGATTTTTAAATCACCTGGGGATACTGAGCACCTTGGAATAAAAAAAACGTGATTTGATGTCTTAGGCTGGCCATATATTTTAAATTGTTCTTATTAACCACTTGTCCCCCGCCCACCGTCAATTGACGGCGGGCGGAGGACACTCTCATTCTGACAGGACGTCATATGACGTCCTGCCTTTAAAACGAGCTAGGGGGCGCGCGCGCCCGCCGCGTTCCCAAGGACCCAATGCGCGTGCCCGGCGGCCGCGATTGCCCGGGAACCGAGCAGGAAAGTGGATCTGTGGGTGTAAACACACAGATCCACGTCCTGTGAGGGAGAGGGGACCGATGGTGTGTCCCTTGTACATAGGGACAACCATCGGTCACCTCCCCCAGTTAGTCACCTCCCCCCACAGTTAGAACACATTGAGGGAACATATTTAACCCCTTCCCGCCCCCTAGTGGTTAACCCCTTCCCTGCCAGTCACATTTATACAGTAATCAATGCATTTTTATAGCACGGATCGCTGTGTAAATGTGAATGGTCCCAAAAATGTGTCAAAAGTGTCCGATGTGTCCGCCGCAATATCGCAGTCACAATAAAAATCGCAGATCGCCGCCATTACTAATAAAAAAAATAAAAAAAATGCTATAAATCTATCCCCTATTTTGTAGACGCTATAACTTTTGCGCAAACCAATCAATACGCGCTTATTGCGATTTTTTTTTTTTTTTTACCAAAAATATGTAGAAGCATACGTATCGGCCTAAACTGAGGAAAATTTGAATTGAAAAAAAAAATGGGTATTTATTATAGCAAAAAGTAAAAAATAGTGTTTTTTTTTTTTCAAACTGGACGCTCTTCTTTTGTTTATAGCGCAAAAAATAAAAACCGCAGAGGTGATCAAATACCACCAAAAGAAAGCTCTATTTGTGGGAAAAAAAGGACGCAAATTTCGTTTGGGAGCCACATTGCACGACCGCGCAATTGTCATTCAAAGTGTGACAGCGCTGAAAGCTGAAAAATGGCTTAGGCAGGAAGGGGGTTTTCGTGCACGGTAGGGAAGTGGTTAAATTTCCTTTAGATTTACCTCCTTCTCTGTAGTGCAAGGGCCTGCCTGTTTGCATACAAATTGAAAGTGTTTTATGTTTGACTTCCTTTTTTAATGGTTTTGGTAAATCTAAAGGAAAAATGTACAAAAAATAATGTATCATTTTATTTCTTGGCAGTTCCTCTGAGAATGATGTTTTATCAGCTGTAAAAATGCTTTTTATATGTAGGAAATTTGACATTTTCATTTAAGAATCTCACTCCCTTGCCTTACAGTTGCTGATCAGCATGTCCACCTTGGCATACTTGCCAATTGGCAGTTTTTCTTAATTCTCTAGCAGTGCTTGTTAAAGCTACTTGTTTTTTTGTGGGGAGGGTTCTTTTTTGGGGGAGATTTGGACATCCAAGTATTGGCGTATTTGGAAAACTATTAGTTATTTACACTACATTCAAGTTACTACCTCCAACCAGCCAGAATATGCTTTGTCAGTACCTGAGAACAGTCAAAGATGCCCAAGAGAGTCAGTTGTTTTATAGAAGCCTGTCAACTCTAAATCTATGGAAGCATAAAAATATGAATATTTGATTTAGCAGCTAGCAATGGGAATTGATGGATTTAAAGGTCAATCTTTTCTACTTTGATTGGTGAGGTCTTTTCTGATGGCCCTTTGTGAGTGCTTCTGAATTACCACTCTTTCTTGTTATTGTGTGTCTTTTTTGTTATTTCAGGAAGGTTCTCCTGTTACCTTTGTGTGTGTCTGAAGATGATGTACATAAGATACAGCAGGAGTTTCTCTGTGGCTTCTCCCAGATGGACATTACTCTAGCTCTACCTAAAATCCAGGGAAGGATTCTGCTCCAGAAGTATCAGAGTGACTGGAGGAGCGTTGAGATGCAGAAGATAGAGTACAGGTTACTGGAAACTGAACGGCAGGTAATATTTTCTGATTATCTGAAAGTTCTTTAGTATTCTGCGCATTCACAGTTCAACTGTATATTTTATTAATTTCTATAAAAAAAATGTTTGTTTTTTTTACAAAGTGCAGAGAACATTTAGGAGCTTGCATTCCAATGCCCTCCGCACAGTTGCAGAGGCATTCACACACACAAAACACCCTAAAACCGGTCACCGGGGGGATTATTTCTAATGTTTAGGAAAACTGCTTAAATCTTGGGTAAAAACGTTTAATCTATGCACTTTGGACCTGTTGAATTTGAACCCAAGATCTCAAAACTGCAAGTCTTCAGTGCTAATCATTAGGCCACTGAGTACTCTATGCATTTATAAATACAATATAACAGGAATTGTTATCCATGAACTTGGTATAATGTAGCTAGATGCTATTAACTTATGTTTTTTAAATGAAGGCCTGATATGCTGCTGTTTTTTTATTAAATTTTTATTACATAACCTCAATAGTCAGGAGGTGTCTTCACTGAATAACAACCAGGTAGGTTGGAGCAATGTCCCCTTAATAAATGGAGTTCCTTCCTCAGGTGACCCTCACCCAGGTCCTGTATGCTGTCTTCACACTGTCTCTTCCCTTGACTTTGTTTGACAAGGACAATCGACTTTTGTAAATATAGGGAATTTACTAAAACTGGAGCAGATGGAATCTGGAGCAACTGTGCATAACCAAGTGAAATATTGAAATATATAATATTGTTCTCTCAACTGTGTATGATATATACAGTGGGGATCGAAAGTTTGGGCACCCCAGGTAAAAATGTGTATTAATGGGCATAACGAAGCCAAGGAAAGATGGAAAAATCTCCAAATGGCATCAAATTACAGATTAGACATTCTTATAATATGTCAAAAAAAGTTAGATTTTATTTCCATCATTTACACTTTCAAAATTACAGAAAACAAAAAAATGGCGTCTGCAAAAGTTTGGGCACCCTGCAGAATTTATAGCATGCACTGCCCCCTTTGAAAAGCTGAGACCTGCCAGTGTCATGGATTGTTCTCAATCATCATCTGGGAAGACCAGGTGATGTCAATCTCAAAGGTTTTAAATGGCCAGACTCATCTGACCTTGCCCCAACAATCAGCACCATGTGTTCTTCTAAGCAGTTGTCTAGAGAACTGAAACGGAAAATAGTTGACTCTCACAAAGCTGGAGAAGGCTATAAGAAGATAGCAAAGCGTTTTCAGATGTCAATATCCTCTGTTCGGAATGTAATTAAGAAATGGCAGTCATCAGGAACAGTGGAAGTTAAAGCAAGATCTGGAAGACCAAGACAAATATTAGATAGAACAGCTCGCAGGATTGTGAGAAAAGCAATTCAAAACCCACGTTTGACTGCTCGATCCCTCCAGAAAGATCTGGCAGACACTGGAGTTGTGGTACACTATTCCACTATAAAGAGATACTTGTACAAATATGGTCTTCATGGAAGAGTCCTCAGAAGAAAACCTCTTCTACGTCCTCACCACAAAAATCAGCGTTTGAACTTTGCAAATGAACATATAGACAAGCCTGAGGCATTTTGGAAACAAGTTCTGTGGACCGATGAGGTTAAAATAGAACTTTTTGTCCGGAATGAGCAAAGGTACGTTTGGAGAAGAAAGGGCACAGAATTTCATGAAAAGAACCTCTGTCCAACTGTTAAGCATGGGGGTGGATCAATCATGCTTTGGGGTTGTATTGCAGCCAGTGGCACAGGGAATATTTCATGAGTAGAAGGAAAAATGAATTCAATACAATTTCAGCAAATTTTGGATGGTAACTTGATGCTATCTGTGAAAAAGCTGAAGTTAAAGAGAGGATGGCTTCTACAAATGGATAATGATCCTAAACACACCTCAAAATCCACGGGGGATTACATCAAGAGGCGTAAACTGAAGGTTTTGCCATGGCCTTCACAATCTCCTGACCTCAACATTATTGAAAACCTATGGATAGACCTTAAAAGAGCAGTGCGTGACAGACAGCCCAGAAATCTCAAAGAACTGGAAGACTTTTTGTAAGGAAGAATGGGCAAAGATACCTCAAACAAGAATTGAAAGACTCCTGGCTGGCTACAAAAAGCGTTTACAAGCTGTGATACTTGCCAAAGGGGGCAGTACAAGATATTAACTCTGCAGGGTGCCCAAACTTTTGCAGACGCCATTTTTTTGTTTTCTGTAATTTTTAAAGTGTAAATGATGGAAATAAAATCTAACTTTTTTTGACATATTATAAGAATGTCTAATCTGTTATTTGATGCCATTTGGAGATTTTTCCATCTTTCCTTGGTTTCGTTATGCACATTAATACACATTTTTACCTGGGGTGCCCAAACTTTCGATCCCCACTGTACAGTTGTGCTCATAAGTTTACACACCCTGGCAGAATTTATGATTTCTTGGCCATTTTTCAGAGAATATAAATGATAACACAAAAACATTTCTTTCATTAATGGTTAGTGTTTGGATGAAGCCATTTATTTTCAATCAACTGTGTTTACCTTTTTTAAATCATAATGACAACAGAAAATACCCAAATGACCCTGATCAAAAGTTTACATACCCTGGTGATTTTGGCCTGATAACATGCCCACAAGTTGACACAAAGGGGTTTTATTGGCTATTAAAAGTAACCATCCTCACCTGTGATCTGTTTGCTTGTAATTAGTGGGTGTGTATAAAAGATCAATGAGTTTCTGGACTCCTGACAGACCCTTGCATCTTTTATCCAGTGCTGCACTGACGTTTCTGGATTCTGAGTCATGGGGAAAGCAAAAGAATTGTCAAAGGATCTGCGGGAAAAAGTAGTTGACTTGTATAAAACAGGAAAGGGATATAAAAAGATATCCAAGGAATTGAGAATGCCAATCAGCAGTGTTCAAACTCTACTCAAGAAGTGGAAAATGAGGGGTTCTGTTGAAACCAAACCACGGTCATTTAGACCAACTAAAATTTCAGCCACAACTGCCAGGGAAATTGTTCAGGATGCAAAGAAAAACCCACAAATAACTTCAGGTGAAATACAGGACTCTGAAAACATGTGGTGTGGATGTTTCAAGATGCACAATTAAGAGGCACTTGAAGAAAGATGGGCTGCATGGTCGAGTCGCCAGAAGAAAGCCATTACTACGCAAATGCCACAAATTATTCCGCTTACAATATGCCAAACAGCACAGAGACAAGCTTCAAACTTTCTGGCACAAAGTCATTTGGAGTGATGACACCAAAATTGAGGTTTTTGGCCACAACCATAAATGTTACATTTGGAGAGGAGTCAACACCTTTACTAATACCTTTAGAAATGAAATAGCCGCCAACATGCTACTACAGGCCGATAGCCATCACCCCAAGTCACTGATACGTGGGATCCCAGTTGGACAGTTTCTGAGGATTCAGAGAAACTGTTCAACTGAGGAGCACTATAAATCTGAGTCAGAATAACTGTATCCGAGATTTAGAGAAAGGGGTAACCCTTACCGTGTCTTAAAAAGAGCTAAAAAGATTGCAGGACAAAAAAGGAGATCAGACCTACTGTTACCCCAGAAAAAGATACAAAATGAGAATGAGGGACCTGTGAGACCCATTACCCCCTTTGGGGCCCATTGGCATCAAGTGAATTAAATTCTATCTAAACACTGGCCCATACTGACGCGTGCCAGTGATTTCAGACAAATTGTCGGGGATAGATCCTCAATGGTTGCCACACGGGCTAAAAATTTGGATGACATGCTTGTACAATCTGAGTTTGTGCGCTCTCCAAATAGAAGCTGGTTGACCGACATGCCTCAGGTTACTGGCATGTTTCCATGTGGCCATTGTGGCATGTGTAGACATGTAGATCATTCTAAAACCTTTAGGAACTCGGAAAGTAACAAGGAATATGAAATTTAAGTCTTTCATAAACTGTGGAACAACAAGAGTCCTATATGTTCTTGATGCCCCTGCCAAAAACGTTATGTAGGCAAAGCAAAGCGACAACTACGAACTAGGTTCGGAGAACATCTGAAAAGCATTAGGTTAAAAGAAGAAACACTGGTGGCCCAGCATTTTCTTGAATTCCACCAGGGGAAGACTTCAGGTCTAAGAGTGGAGGGTTTATTTTCCCTTTCCCTCACGGACCGAAGGGGTGATTACGACACAGTACTCCTACGTAAAGAAAAAGCTTGGATTTTCAGGCTCAAGATTCTTCAGCCAAAAGGGTTAAATAATGAATTGAGCCTGAAGGTCTTTCTTGAACCTTAGGATGCTGTACCAGCCCTAAAACTCCCCACCTAACACTTAAAAATCCCAAAACCTCCCTTCTTCCCTCCTCCTCTCCCTACCTTACTACCCTTCCCCCTTTCTCCCCCACCCCCTCCCCTCCCCCCTTCTTCCTCCACTCCCCCCCTCCCTTCCTCCTACCCCACACCTTCCTCCCCTTCTTTCCTTCTCTCCCTCCCCCCCCCTTCCTTTTCCCTCCCTTTCACCATCATCAATTTTTTCCAATATCCCCTACTTTTTCCTTCCCCTTCCAGATTATCACCTATTCCGGTAACCAAACTACCTATGGGGAGGATATGTGACTATGTGTGGGGGAGGGTGGGAGGAAAAGGGGAAAAAATAAACTCTCCAACATCTGGAGATTGATATAAGTATATGATTTGAAGAGCCATTCTCAAAATTAAGCGATGTATAAATAATTGTGCATATATGACCTTTTTGATTTAAAACTAATGAAATTTGGAAACTAATCTATGAGGGTTTTTCTTCTGGTGTTTCCTTAAAGAATTGTTCTAAAAACACAAAACGGGCACCTCTTTTAATGACTGCAGTACCTAATGTGGCCACAAGATGGTATAATTTAGCAATTTGCGTCGACTGACCTGATTGGACATTGTTCCCTATATATGGAAGACTTAATCCGACGCCAAAATGTTCTGACGAAGTGCACTGACATGCACGAAACGCGTCAACGCAGCCTATGCAGTGCTCAGTAGCAGGCGCTACTATGTCCCCTTGTCCAGGAATGTAAGGAATTCCTTACGACTAACACCTTGATACCGCATGATACCGTCCACTTCCACATAATCAGTTGAACGTTGCGTTCCAGGCGTCGAGCACCTGACCAGTAATGTGACCTGTATACCATTAGGAACTATCCCTGGAGCATCCTACTGAGAGTTGATCCGCCCCCGGCTGTTACAACAGCGTGCAGCTCGTAGCCGCTACAGAACTGCTCTATGATCTTCCAGCAGCGAGACTGTAGAGATTGCAGAAACTGAAGCTATCTTCGGTAGAAGACATCTAGCAACTGATGTGGTGAGATCCCTGAAGGGCAGCCTACCATTTCTCATCTCCAGTATCTCCATCTGTTTCTGCTTTCATTTGCGGAGGTCTGCTTAATCCGTGTGGTTCCAGTGAAACACATGTTAATGGTTTTGGTCAGAATGACGGTTTTTGCTCATCTTCTGAAAGACCCTCTTGTATATTATGAGGGACCTTTTTTGCGGTGGTACATGATCTCTATACCCACCACACGAAAAGTAAAATTTCTACTCCAATGAAATTGGATAATGAACATATTCATGTGTATGGTGTTTACAAATGGCCTTATTTTCATGCCTGTGGATGAGGGATGTACTGTTCAATTTACTTGCATCTAGATCATCTTTGTTGCAGGACATAGTCTGAAAATACTGCTACATGGTCGTTCTGCAAGTCTTTTCTTTCAGACAAATACTTGGTCCCATATCACTACCAGTAGTCTATGGACAATATCATGCGCTATCTCCATCTGAATAATGGAGACTGTTTCTGCCTGCTTGGGAGTTCTGTATTTTTAATAATAACGTTATTGTGTACTGCAGTATGACTTTTATTATGGTTAAGTATAGCAAGATTATCTGTTTTCATTAGAATACATTGTTTCCTTGCATATACCTTAATCTATTGTATGTGTCATTTTCCCTTGTTTTTCAATAAAGCCTTATATATATTTTTGTACCATAAAGCCGTGGTTGACCCTTCCCTTACTTTTGCTATCTGGGGGCACCCTTGTCCCTCCCATACCTTATTTTTGCTCATAGTTTTTTGCTTAATTGGGCAGGTATGCCGTCCGCAGTTCATGAATCGGCTGGTACTTTATAATTTTATCACCAGGTGAGGGTGGATTCTAGGATTTTTTACGTCCTCATTGCGAGGAGTCAACAAGGCCTATGATGAATGGTACGGAGGTGGATCGCTGATGTTTTGGGGATGTGTGAGCTACAAAAGCACAGGAAATTTGGTCAAAATTGTTGGCATAATGAATGCAGTATGTTATCAAAAAATACTGAAGGAGCATTTACATTCATCAGCCAGGAAGCTCCGCACAGGGCGTACTTGGACATTTGAACATGACAATGATCCCAAAACACAAGGCCAAGTCGACCTGTCATTGGCTACAGCAGAATAAAGTGAGGGGTAGGGGTTCTGGAGAGGCCATCTTAGTCTCCTGAGTCTTTGGGGAGATCTCAAACGGGCAGTTCATGCAAGAGAGCCCAAGAACTGGAGGCTTTTTGCCAAGAGGAATGGGCAGCTTTACCATCTGAGAAGATAAAGAGCCTCATCTACAAAATAATTCAAGCTGTCATTGATGTTAAAGGGGGCAATACACGGTATTAAGAACTGGGGTATGTGAATCTGATCAGGGTCATTTGGGTAGTTTCTGTTGCCATTATGATTTAAAAAGAGTAAACACAGTTGATTGATAATAAATGGCTTCAGCCAAACACTAACTATGAGTGAAAGAAAAGTTTTTGTGTTATCATTCATATTCTTTGAAAAATGGCCAAGAAATCATAAATTCTGCAAGGGTATGTAAACTTATGAGCACAACTGTATATATGCACACACAATCTATATTTAAAAAAGAAAAAAAGCACATATCCATATAATAGAGCGCATACCCCCATACCAGGATTCCCAGAAAGAGCACAGCACAAGTTGTTTGTATTCAGCTTTGTCTCTTATATAGTGGTAGGAAGAAGATTGGAATCCGTGGCTGCCCTAAAAATGTATTTGTATGTGCTAAACTTTCAGCTTGAGCTATTGGGCTGTGTAAAAAGACGTTTTACAATAGGAGGTAAAGGGAAATTAAATAACGTAAAAGCTGCTAAAGCTTCACTTTCTGACTCTGAATACGTACATAAGCCCCTTTTCATTCCATTTAAAGACAACCACAGAAAAAATGCTTTTCTCCTGAAGGAATTGCCTTCTTGTGATATGGCTTGGTCAATGTTCAGGTTCCATTAGAATTGGTTGCAATAGATCAGTGTTTCTCAATCTATTTTCAGTCAAGGTACCCTTTGAAATTTTGGACAGTCTTGAGGCATCAGTCAGCTAATATCTCCCCAGTACTGAGGGAGAGAGGCACAGGAGGGTCAAACAAGGATGCTGTGGAGGCAACAGGCATCCTCCTTATTTACTGATGACGTCATTGGTTGTTAGGATGCCAGTATCTAGAAAGTCGTAATGGTGCACAATGAAAACACATGGCTTTGTGTAACTAAAAGGCAGGCTTGATCCACCTGCTGGCTTGTATAACATTGTTGATACATTTTTAGGCATTTCGCCGAGGCTCCCCTCAAGGCACCCCAGGGAAAAAGGCTGCTTTAGATTATTGCAGTGATCAGGAATACGGTGATTGGTGTGGCGGTGATTAGGGGCACTGTGACTGCTGTGACGGTGATCAGGGGCACTTGGATTGGTGTGGCTGTAATCTGGGACACTGGGACTGGTGCTGTGGTGATTGGGGAGACTGAGTGTGCGGAATTGATTAGGGACGTTGACTTGTAGCCCTGGTCTGGTAACATTGTACTACTGTGGTGGTAATCAGAGACAATGGCTGGTGGCACTGACATACAGTGATATCAGAACAGTCAGCTATTGTACATGATCACCTCGCCACACCAGTACAATGTCACACTTCACAAAATTCTATTTTTTTCTTCCAATTTTTCTTTTTCACACCGACTTGGCAGTAAAAAGGAGGTTGGAATCTGGGGCTGCCCTGACTCATTCATATGTGCTAAACTTTCAACTTGAGCTATTGGACTGTATAAATAGATGTTTTACAATAGGAGGTAAAGGGGAATAAAAATAGGATTTTTATAACAGCTTACCTGTAAAATCCTTTTCTTGGAGTACATCACGGGACACAGAGCGACATAGTCATTACTAATGGGTTATATAGATACCGTCAGGTGCTGGCACTGGCAACTTCCAAAACCGGAAGTACCCTCCCCTATATAAGCCCCTCCCATCCGGGAGCACCTCAGTTTTGTAGCAAAGCAATAAGTGTCCCCAAAGAGGGGCGGGAGCTCTGTGTCCCGTGATGTACTCCAAGAAAAGGATTTTACAGGTAAGCTGTTATAAAAATCCTATTTCTTTCTCGTACATCACGGGACACAGAGCGACATAGTCATTACTAATGGGTTATATAGATACCGTCAGGTGCTGGCACTGGCAACTTCCAAAACCGGAAGTACCCTCCCCTATATAAGCCCCTCCCATCCGGGAGCACCTCAGTTTTGTAGCAAAGCAATAAGTGTCCCCAAAGAGGGGCGGGAGCTCTGTGTCCCGTGATGTACTCCAAGAAAAGGATTTTACAGGTAAGCTGTTATAAAAATCCTATTTCTTTCTCGTACATCACGGGACACAGAGCGACATAGTCATTACTAATGGGTTATATAGATACCGTCAGGTGCTGGCACTGGCAACTTCCAAAACCGGAAGTACCCTCCCCTATATAAGCCCCTCCCATCCGGGAGCACCTCAGTTTTTTGCCAGTGTCTAAGGTGTTGGCCAAGAAGAAACATGTGTTTTTCACTGAGCTTGCGTACAGGTTCTTTTGGGCCTCAGTAAGCTATTCCGGATCCGACCAAAAAAGCTTCATAGCTAAACGGTCGGTACCCGGGCCTTGCAGAGAAGAGCAAGGTTTTGCCTGTAATGCTTCTCTTAGGAGAGCTGGACCCTGGGATCCAGAGCTCTGGTCATACCCACGACCAAGATGTTTTCTGTGCAGGGTGCTATACAGGTCCAGGGGAGTGGAATCCTTGGGAACCCGGTCCCTGAAGGTTTGATTACAATGCCTGCCGTGATAGGTGAAGTTTGGGCTTTTGTGGACCAAACAAAGTCCTGCGGCGGGGAACAGGTAAGTGGGGGCCCCCAGGAACTTGGTTCTATTGGGGGACCCCCAAGCCTAATTTGTCTTTCTGTCTGTTACCTAATGGTATTCCCGCAAAATTCTGTGCATGCCTGTAACTACTAAAAAAATGTAATAATTTTTAATGGTGGTCAAGAAAATTTTTTTTTTTTATATATTGTGAGGGGGTTAGCTCGGCAGCGGGTGTGTGTGACCCCCGGGATGGGCTCCCCACACAAAAACAGGCCCAGCAGACGGAGGTTGTGGTTTTCAAAATCAAAAAGGTGCCGTTTATTTTCTATTTACAGTGACAAAAACACAGCAAAGCAAAAGAAACAAACAAAATAAATCCTGGTCAACTTGACCTCTGACTAAACATACAGGTTTCCTAACTAACAACTGGGATCAGCCTAGTGCTGTCCTAGTCCCTGGTTTTAAATGTCCAAGCAAAATATAGCCACACAGGCTTTCTCTCACCGCACAGGGGTTCACTCTCCCTAGACAGTCCACACAGGTCTGCTTCCAGGCATGAGCTAACATCTAATGAATCTGGGAGTTTTTTATAGAGGCCTAAATGAGCTGACAAGCTTCAGCTGGCCTCATCAACTCCCTGTCTGCACGACGCCCAGCCCTCTCCCTAGAGGTATGAGTCATCAATGAGCCCACTAGTCTCAGCTGGGCTTATACAACTCTCCACCTAGCTGTACAAGTCAGCGTAAAGCCTGAATCTGGGCGAAATATATCTACCCCCCTGGATGCAACCAGGTGACTTTACCTTCCTGCTGTCACATACCCCCCCCTCTTGTTTTAACCTCGGGGTTGGAACACCAGCAATCAGGCATTCATGTACTCGAGACAAAGCATCCACATTCCCCATTTGAACGCCAGGGCGATGCTTTACTGTGAAGTTGAATTCCTGGAGGGCCAGGAACCACCTATTCACTCTTCTATTTGTTTCCTTGTTTTGAGCCATCCACTTTAACGGAGCGTGATCCGTAACCATGTCAAAGTGCCTACCTAGCAGGTAGTACCGAAGGGAATCTAGAGCCCACTTCACCGCTAAACACTCCTTTTCAACGGTGGCGTAATTTACCTCATGGGACTTCAACTTCCTGCTGAGGTAAATGACTGGGTGCTCTTCCCCGTTCCAGACCTGGGACAATACTGCTCCTAACCCCACATCTGACGCATCACTTTGTACGACAAAGTCTTTAGAGAAGTCGGGTGAGTACAACACTGGCTGGCTACATAAGGCTTGTTTCAAGAATTGGAATGCTGCCTCAGCCTCGGGGGTCCATTTAATCATGACCGACCCTTTCCCCTTCGTCAGGTTGGTTAGGGGCACAGCCTTAGAAGCAAAGTGGGGAATGAATCGCCGATAATACCCAGCGATTCCCAGAAAGGCTCGTACCTGCTTCTTGCTGTTGGGACGTGGCCAACTCTGGATGGCCTCGACTTTGTTGAGTTGGGGTTTTATTACTCCCCTCCCAATGGTGTACCCAAGATATTTGGCCTCCTCCTGCCCAATGGTACACTTCTTGGGGTTAGCCGTAAACCCTGCTTCCCGAACAGAGTCCAGGACTGCTTGCACTTTTGGCAGATGTGAGGCCCAATCTGTGCTATGGACAATTACGTCATCCAGGTAAGCCGCAGCATACTTCCGATGGGGCCTCAGCATCTGGTCCATTTTCCGCTGGAATGTGGCCGGCGCATTCTGTAACCCGAACGGCATTCTTTTATATTGGAACGCCCCGTCTGGGGTTACAAATGCGGTTTTCTCTTTGGCTGACTTGGCCAGGGGGATTTGCCAATACCCTTTTGTGAGGTCAAGAGTCGTCATGTATCGGGCTGTTCCCAGCCGGTCGATCAACTCATCTATACGTGGCATGGGGTAGGTGTCAAATTTTGTAACTTTGTTCAACTGACGAAAATCGTTACAAAATCGCCAGCTCCCATCCGGTTTAGGCACCAACACAATGGGACTAGACCAATCACTTTGGGACTCCTCTATCACCCCTAAGTTCAGCATTTTCTGTACTTCCTCCCGTATTGCCTCCCGTCGGGCCTCTGGGATCCGATAGGGTTTTAACTTCACCCTTTCACCGGGCGGGGTAATAATGTCATGCTCTACCCCAGATGTTTGTCCCGGCAGCTCAGAGAATACCTCCTTGTTGCGAAGCACAAACTCCTTAACCTCCTGTTGTTGGGGTTGTGACAAGGTGGCTGCGATTCCAACCTCAGGAATCACGCAACCAGTTTGAGCTGGTGACCAAGTGTCTGCGACTAGGGACTCTCTATCCCTCCAGGCTTTCAACAGATTAACGTGATAGATCTGTTCGGGCTTTCGCCTTCCTGGTTGTCTGACCTTGTAATTCACTTCGCTCACTTTTTCCATTATCTCGTAGGGGCCTTGCCATTTGGCAAGGAATTTACTTTCAACCGTAGGGACAAGTACCAATATCCTATCCCCCGGGGAAAAGGTACGGGTCTTGGCTCCACGGTTGTACACTCTCTGCTGTGCCAACTGCGCTTGGGCCAAATGTTCCTTCACGATGGGCATTACCTGTGCAATTCGATCTTGCATCAGGGCGACATGCTCAATCACACTCCTGTGGGGAGAACTCTCACTTTCCCAAGTTTCCTTGGCAATATCCAACAGCCCTCTTGGGTGTCTCCCATACAGTAACTCAAAGGGGGAGAATCCCGTAGAGGATTGGGGCACCTCCCTAATAGCAAACATCAAATAAGGAAGTAGACAGTCCCAATCCTTTCCATCCCTATCCACCACTTTCTTCAACATTTGTTTTAGGGTTTTGTTGAATCTTTCAACCAGCCCATCGGTTTGGGGGTGATACACAGATGTACGTAATTGCGTCACTTTGAACAATTTACACAGCTCCTTCATAACCCGGGACATAAAGGGTGTACCTTGGTCCGTAAGCAGTTCTTTACAAATACCCACCCGGCTAAAAACAAGAGATAGCTCTTTGGCTATGGTTTTGGCCGAGGTATTTCTGAGAGGGATCGCTTCTGGATAACGGGTGGCATAGTCCATTATAACCAATATGTACTGGTGCCCCCTAGCGGACTTGATTATAGGACCTACCAAATCCATTGCGATTCTCTCAAACGGGACCTCAATGATGGGTAGAGGGACCAGCGGGCTACGGAAGTGTGGCATCGGGGCCGACCTCTGACACACAGGGCAGGAGGAACAATAATTTTCTATGTCCTTCATCACCCCAGGCCAATAGAATCTCTGTAATACCCTCTCTCGGGTTTTCTCTGTCCCCAGATGACCTCCAAGAATGTGCCCATGGGCCAACTCCAACACCAACTTCCTGTAAGGTTTGGGCACCACAAGCTGCTCAACGGTTTCTTCTGCCCTTTTTGCCACCCGATACAGTAGGTCCTTCTCTACGCTGAAGTATGGGTAAGTGCAGGTATTATCTGGGTTCACTAACTCGCCATCTATTTTCACTACGTTTTCCCGTGCCTTTATTAGGGCGGGGTCTTTCAACTGTTCTGTGGCAAAGTTTTCCCTGTGAACCTCAAGATCAGAAAACTCCACAGACGGTAGGTTTTCGTCTGAGGAGGTGGGCTCCTCTCCAGTTTCTTGAGTCTCCCCTGCCAATACTGACAAGGGAAATTCGGGAGAGTCCTCACCACTCTCAGAGGAGTTCTGGCTATCATATTCCTGGTACATAGGGGCACCAGTGGGGGGCTCAGGATCATCCCACAGTTCCCAGAACTTCGGAAAATCCCTTCCCACAATGGCGTCATGCGGTAACTGAGACACTAAGCCCACTGGATGAGAAAGGGTACCTTTGGGGGTCTCGAAACACACTGTAGTCACTGGATACTCTCGGGTGTCCCCATGCACACAAATAACAGCTACCTTGCTATTCCCAGAGACCTCTGTTTTAACTAATTCAGCCTTTATCAGGGTCACAAGGCTACCTGAATCCAGCAATACCACAACATTTCTACCATTAATACACATTTTGCATAAATGTTTCTCAGTTCCCCGAATGGCAGTGCATGCGACTGTCGCACACAGCGACTGACGTCTGCCCGTCAGAAAGTCACACTGCATGGGTTCCTCCAAAACCGGGCAATTTGCTGCAATATGTCCCGCTTGCCGGCAGCGGTAGCAAATGATCCTTCTTGCCGCCTCTTGAGCCGCTGATTTCCCAGGCTGTTCTCGCCAAACTTGGGGTAGAGCTCCCACCCTCTCACTCTCTCCACCCTTACCCCTTGGAATCATCTTATCCGCCCCTGGGGATGGTCTGGTCTTAGGGTGGAAAGTCCGAGTGTCTCTGGAAGAGGCCGTCAGGTTCTCTGTAGCCAAGTATTTCTCCACACGATCCACAAGACCATCGGCCGTCTCTGGGTCTCCATGGCTTACCCACTTTTGGATGGCAGTAGGAAGAGCTCTCAAAAACCGATCCATTACAACACGTTCCACAATCTTTGGTGCGGACAAAGTCTCTGGCTGTAGCCACTTTCTGCTCAGGTGAATGAGATCATACATTTGAGACCTGGGGGGTTTTCCAAGCTGGAAAGTCCAGTTATGCACACGCTGAGCCCGGACAGCCAGGGTGACACCCAGCCTTGCCAATATTTCAGCTTTTAGCATCACATAGTCTTTTGCTTGGTCAGGCTCTAGGTCATAGTAAGCTTTCTGCGATTCACCCGTTAACAGAGGAGCCACCAGTCCAGCCCACTGCTCCTCAGGCCACTTTTCTCTTTCAGCAGTCCTTTCAAACGTGGTCAAAAATACCTCTGGATCATCCTCTCCAGTCATTTTTGTCAATAAACGACTCACCCCAAAGGACGCGGTATTAGTGGGACGGCTTTCCTCACTGGTCTGCGGACGTTGCTGCATTACTGCTTCCATTTGTTGTAGTCTCTGCTCTTGCTTCTGTAATAGGTCTATGAAGCGGGCCTCAGATCGTTGCTGGGCTTGTTGCTGAGCTTCCAGACTCTGTTGGTGAGCTTGCTGCTGGGCTGCAAGGCTCTGTTGATGAGCTTGCTGCTGGGCTGCGAAGTTCTGTTGTTGAGCTGCAAGGCTCTTTTGCAAACCTGCATTTGTCTGCTGTTGATTGGCATTTGCTAGAGCCAGCTGTTTCAGTATCTCCTCCATGCTGGCTTAAAAAAAAACTGCCCGCATTCTCCACCAACTGTGAGGGGGTTAGCTCGGCAGCGGGTGTGTGTGACCCCCGGGATGGGCTCCCCACACAAAAACAGGCCCAGCAGACGGAGGTTGTGGTTTTCAAAATCAAAAAGGTGCCGTTTATTTTCTATTTACAGTGACAAAAACACAGCAAAGCAAAAGAAACAAACAAAATAAATCCTGGTCAACTTGACCTCTGACTAAACATACAGGTTTCCTAACTAACAACTGGGATCAGCCTAGTGCTGTCCTAGTCCCTGGTTTTAAATGTCCAAGCAAAATATAGCCACACAGGCTTTCTCTCACCGCACAGGGGTTCACTCTCCCTAGACAGTCCACACAGGTCTGCTTCCAGGCATGAGCTAACATCTAATGAATCTGGGAGTTTTTTATAGAGGCCTAAATGAGCTGACAAGCTTCAGCTGGCCTCATCAACTCCCTGTCTGCACGACGCCCAGCCCTCTCCCTAGAGGTATGAGTCATCAATGAGCCCACTAGTCTCAGCTGGGCTTATACAACTCTCCACCTAGCTGTACAAGTCAGCGTAAAGCCTGAATCTGGGCGAAATATATCTACCCCCCTGGATGCAACCAGGTGACTTTACCTTCCTGCTGTCACAATATATATTTAATATATTAGACTGCGGTACCTGTGTTTGTCCACTAGAGGCCGCTGTGGAATGTTTTCTTGTCATGTGGACTAGCTTCTTCTCAGCAGAGCAAAGTCCAGGCAGATGGTGAGTTCTCTTATAGGAAACTGCTTCCTCTGCCATGTTGCAGTGCTCGTCCATCCCCCGGCCTGCGGCAAAGAGGGGCCCTGGCTCCTGTCCCTTGTTACCATATTTGAAATTAGCGCCGAAGGCGCACGTGCCCGCGCGCGTGCGCGCGCCTCTATATATAGAGGTGAGCCAGGAAAGGGGGCGGAGCCTGGGGGATGACGCTCTGTGCGCGCCGCAGCGCTTCTGCGCATGTGCGGGCGTCCCAGCAGTTTAAAAAAACCACAATATTGTAGTGAGCTGGCTATGAAGTACAGAGACAGAGCTGGCAACATTTAAAGGCATACAGCAAGCGGTTGATACAGGCACATTAGTAGACACCAACTGTGATATAGCAGCAATTGTGCTAGACTATTCTCAGTAAAAGTGGTGTATTACGGCTGGAATACCTCAGCTTTAGGCTTAGGAATATGCCGTCCAGAAGCTCCGGAACTGAATCTTCCAGGAAGCGAAGGGGGTCTCATCGGGCTCGGAGGATCTTGGGCATACTCCTGCTGCACCAGTCTCCCCTGAAGTTCAGAGGTAAGTGACCGTAGAGACCCCGCAGGGGTACTTGGTACTGTGGCTGTCCTCAGTCACCTGCTCCTGTGTATGTAACAGAGGAGGTTTTTTCCTCAGCTCTGGGAGGATTAGAGAGAGATTGTCAAAATTTATCGCTGCCTCCCTGTCAGGGAAAGCACGCCCGATCTCCGTCTCCTCCTTCAGAGTGCCTGTTAGCAGAGCAACAGTCCCATACAGGGATCGACCTGCCTGAAGGGGATCAGGATGAGGTTGATTCTGTTATAGAGGAATCAACAGTGGGGGAACCTTTTCTCAGCATCTCAAGCTGAAAGATTATGGGTTCAGTCTCTGACTAACATGGTCCGATCAGCATTTAAAAATGCACCTTGCGGAACCATCAACCACTACTGTATCCTCGTTGGGGTCGCTAGAAGCCCCCAGACTGTTTGTTCTTTTCCACTTCACCCTTTACTGAAAGGGCTCATTTACCAGGATTGGGAACGTCCTGAGAAAATATTTATTCCCCCAAGAGATTTCCGGTGGTCTATCCCATGGAGGATAAGTTCATCAAAAAAAAAATGGAAGGTCCCTACAATGGACGCAGCCATCACTTGTATGTATAAATCACTGACATGTCCAGTGGATAATGTCCAAATGTTCAAGAACCCAATAGATAAAAGATTGGAGTCCTTATGAAAATCTGCTTGGTGATACAACCAGCAGTAGCAGCTATTGGGGTCTGCTAAGCAGTGAAGGATCAGTTGAAACAGGTCTTGAGGGACTTGACAGATCAGCAGGCTTTGCCCTAGCTGATCTACCTAGAGCCTTAGGCTTTGCGGTTGATGCCATAGAGGATTCAGTCCATCAGGCCTCCCGCCTTACGCTGTCTATAGTACATATGCGTAGGCTCCTATGGCTCAAAAACTGGTCTGCTGAAGCTCCCTGTAAAGAATGGCTGGTTAGCGTCCCATTTCATGGTGAACGCTTATTCAGGGAAAACCTGGACAAATATATCCAGAAAATTTCCAGCGGTAAAAATACGCTCTTGCCGGTTAAAAGCAGAGTTAGAGGTCCCTCTTTAAGAGGCTGGCTTCTCCAGTCCCTGGGGCATCGGCTGTGTAACAGTTCCGACGGCCTCCTCGGTCAAATCCCGGGGGGTAAAAAACAGGGACAGTAGCAGGGTAATGAGAAACCCTGGGTCAGGGGAGGTACAAAACCTCCCCCAAAGTTAAATTCATGAAGCCCCCACTCAGTCGGGTGGGGGGAGGACTCCAGTTGTTCGCAAGAGACCTGGCGGGACACGATCAGGACAGATAGGTGCTCTCCGCAGTAGGTTTGGGATACAGTTTGGAGTTAAAAGACTCTCCTCCTTCCCATTTTTGAGGTCAAACGTGCCAAGGGATCCCCGGAAGAGAGAGTCCCTCCTGTTGGCACTAGAACAACTATTGCTCCAAGGAGTAATTATGGAGGTTCCCCTGGAAGAATGAGGGTTCGGGTTTTACTCAAACCTCTTTACAGTCCCGAAGCAAACGCGGGCGGGAGGCCCATATTAATTCTAAAAGGGCTATACAAATTCCTGTATATCAGGACTTTCCGATGGAGTCGATCCGATCGGTGGCCACTGCCCTACAAGGGGAGGATTGGTTAGCCACGATCGACATCAAAGATGCTTATTTGCACATTCCCATCTTTCCAGTCCACCAAACATTTCTACGCTTTGCAGTAGAAGGGCGCCATTTTCAGTTCAGAGCCTTACCCTTCGGTTTGGCCACAGCACCACGAGTGTTTACAAAAATTCTGGCCCTTTATTGGCCAATCTAAGAACACAAGGTGTAATGATAATGGCATATCTGGATGACTTGTTGCTGATAGACCACTCAGTGAAAAAACTAGACGTGGTCGTTCACAAGACGATCAAGTATCTGGAATCTCACGGTTGGATTATCAACCGAGACAAGTCAGCCCTAAAAACCAGTCAAAAGTCTGGAATACTTGGGGCTAAGGTTGGATTTAGGCCAGAGAAAAATATTCTTGCCTCGAGGAGAGGTGTTGTCTTTGAAAGATTTGATCCACTTAGTGGGTACAAAAAAGACAGCCGTCCATACGCCTGTATATGAGGCTGCTGGGAAAAATGGTGGCATCATTCGAAGCAGTACCCTACGGTCAATTCCATTCAAGGAATTTGCAAGGGGCCATACTGTCAGCCTGGAACAAAAAAGTTCAGGCCCTAGACTTACAATGTCCTTGTCCCCTTCCGTTCGCAAGAGCCTCCGTTGGTGGTTGGTTCCCCAGAATCTGGAAAAAAGGAAATCCTTCAGTCCGATTTCTTGGAAGGTGGTCACTACAGATGCCAGCCTTATAGGCTGGGGAGCAGTACTGGAGCAATAGTCTCTCCAGGGCAGATGGTCGGATGCAGAAAAGGCCCTGCCCATCAATCTCTTAGAGATACGAGCAGCCCGGTATGCCCTAGTAGCATGGACATCCAAACTCCAAGGGTCCCCTGTCAGAATGCAATCAGACAATGCCACAGCAGTGGCATATATCAATCATCAGGGGGGCACCAGGAGTCGTGCAGCCCAGAGGGAAGTAAATTACATCCTGAAATGGGCAGAAAAATATGTCCCAGCCATATCTGCGGTATTCATTCCAGGAGTGGAGAATTGGAAGGCGGACTTTATAAGTCGCCAGCAATTAGGCCCAGAGGAAGGGTCCCTTCACCCCGAGGTTTTCTGGACAATATGTCAGCGGTGGGGAACATCGGATGTAGATCTTCTAGCATCCAGATTCAACGCAAAGGGGGACAGGTTTGTCTCTCGGACAAGGGATCCCCTAGCTTGCGGCTCGGATGCCGTAGTGTTCCCGTGGGATCAGTTCAAGCTGATATATGCATTCACACCGCCACAATGGTTACCTCGATTACTCCGCAGAATCAGGGTAGAAAAGAAACCGGTGATTCCGGTGGCTCCAGCGTGGCCCCGAAGAGCGTGGTACGCGGAGATTGTAAAATTTCAGTGGGGAGTCCTTGGACTCTCCCACGTCGTCCGGCTTTCGCAAGGACCGATATACCACCCTTCCTTACCAGCCCTAGGTTTGACGGCCTGGCTATTGAAGCCCACATTCTAAAAAAGAGAGGGCTCTCTAATGCTGTGGTATCTACCATGATCAATGCCAGGAAGCCGGTATCCAGGCAGATCTACTATAGAATCTGGAAGGCGTACATCGCGTGGTGTGAGGCCAAGAAATGGCATCCACATAAGTACGTAATAGGTAGGATTCTGGACTTCCTACAGTGGGCTGTAGATAGGAAGCTTGCCTTGAGTACTATCAAGGGTCAGATTTCGGCCTTGTCAATATTTTTTCAAAGGCCCTTGGCTTCGCATTCACTAGTCAAAGCCTTTATACAAGGAGTGATGCGTATTAGTCCTCCGGTTAATATTCCCATATGTCCATGGGATCTAAACTTGGTTCTGTCGGTTCTACAGAAACAACCATTTGAACCATTACAGCATATTTCCTTGGTGCTTCTCACCAGGAAATTGATTTTTCTAGTATCCATTTGTTCGGCTAAAAGAGTATCGGAATTAGCAGCTATGTCCTGTAAGGAGCCATATCTGGTTATCCATAAGGACAGAGTAGTGTTACGTCCTCATCCAGCCTTTCTTCCTAAGGTGGTATCGAGGTTTCATTTGAACCAAGATGTGGTTCTTCCTTCTTTTTTCCCCAAACCTACTTCGGTAGAGGAAAAGTTATTGCATTCTTTGGATGTAGTAAGAGCAGTTAAAGCTTATCTAAAAGCCACTGCTCAGATTCGCAGAACGGATACTTTGTTTATTCTGCCGGAAGGCCCCAGAAAGGGTCAGGCAGCGTCAAAATCTACTTTAGCCAAGTGGATTCGACAGGTCATTATGCAAGCTTATGGCTTGAGAAGGAGACCGCCTCCGTTCAAAGTTAGAGCGCACTCCACGAGAGCAGTTGGAACTTCATGGGCAGTGCATCACCAGGCCTCCCTGGCTCAAATCTGTAAGGCCGCAACGTGGTCTTCAGTTCACACGTTTACTAGGTTCTACCAGGTGGACGTTAGAAGTCAGGAGGATGTCGCCTTTGGGCGCAGTGTGTTGCAGGCCGCAAAAGATCCTCATGTCTGATAGCGCTCAGCTTATATATGGTGTATCCCCCCCCCTCATTGGGCATTGCTTTAGGACATCCCATTAGTAATGACTATGTCGCTCTGTGTCCCGTGATGTACGAGAAAGAAAATAGGATTTTTATAACAGCTTACCTGTAAAATCCTTTTCTTAGGAGTACATCACGGGACACAGAGCTCCCGCCCCTCTTTGGGGACACTTATTACTTTGCTACAAAACTGAGGTGCTCCCGGATGGGAGGGGCTTATATAGGGGAGGGTACTTCCGGTTTTGGAAGTTGCCAGTGCCAGCACCTGACGGTATCTATATAACCCATTAGTAATGACTATGTCGCTCTGTGTCCCGTGATGTACTCCTAAGAAAAGGATTTTACAGGTAAGCTGTTATAAAAATCCTATTTTTCTTTCTCGTACATCACGGGACACAGAGCGACATAGTCATTACTAATGGGATGTCCTAAAGCAATGCCAAATGAGGGGGGGGGGATACACCATATATAAGCTGAGCGCTATCAGACATGAGGATCTTTTGCGGCCTGCAACACACTGCGCCCAAAGGCGACATCCTCCTGACTTCTAACGTCCACCTGGTAGAACCTAGTAAACGTGTGAACTGAAGACCATGTTGCGGCCTTACAGATTTGAGCCAGGGAGGCCTGGTGATGCACTGCTCATGAAGTCCCAATTGCTCTCGTGGAGTGCGCTCTAACTTTGAACGGAGGCGGTCTCCTTCTCAAGTCATAGGCTTGTATTATGACCTGTCGAATCCACTTGGCTAAAGTAGATTTTGACGCTGCCTGACCCTTTCTGGGGCCTTCCGGCAGAATAAACAAAGTATCCGTTCTGCGAATCTGAGCAGTGGCTTTTAGATAAGCTTTAACTGCTCTTACTACATCCAAAGAATGCAATAACTTTTCCTCTACCGAAGTAGGTTTGGGGAAAAAAGAAGGAAGAACCACATCTTGGTTCAAATGAAACCTCGATACCACCTTAGGAAGAAAGGCTGGATGAGGACGTAACACTACTCTGTCCTTATGGATAACCAGATATGGCTCCTTACAGGACATAGCTGCTAATTCCGACACTCTTTTAGCCGAACAAATGGCTACTAGAAAAATCAATTTCCTGGTGAGAAGAACCAAAGAAATATGCTGTAATGGTTCAAATGGTTGCTTCTGTAGAACCGACAGAACCAAGTTTAGATCCCATGGACATATGGGAATATTAACCGGAGGACTAATACGCATCACTCCTTGTATAAAGGCTTTGACTAGTGAATGCGAAGCCAAGGGCCTTTGAAAAAATATTGACAAGGCCGAAATCTGACCCTTGATAGTACTCAAGGCAAGCTTCCTATCTACAGCCCATTGTAGGAAGTCCAGAATCCTACCTATTACGTATTTACGTGGATGCCATTTCTTGGCCTCACACCAGGCGATGTACGCCTTCCAGATTCTATAGTAGATCTGCCTGGATACCGGCTTCCTGGCATTGATCATGGTAGATACCACAGAATTAGAGAGCCCTCTCTTTTTTAGAATGTGGGCTTCAATAGCCAGGCCGTCAAACCTAGGGCTGGTAAGGAAGGGTGGTATATCGGTCCTTGCGAAAGCAGGTCCGGACGACGTGGGAGAGTCCAAGGACTCCCCACTGACATTTTACAATCTCCGCGTACCACGCTCTTCGGGGCCACGCTGGAGCCACCAGAATCACTGGTTTCTTTTCTACCCTGATTCTGCGGAGTAATGGAGGAAACCATTGTGGCGGTGTGAATGCATATATCAGCTTGAACTGATCCCAAGGGAACACTAGGGCATCCGAGCCGCAAGCTAGGGGATCCCTTGTCCGAGAGACAAACCTGTCCACCTTTGCGTTGAATCTGGATGCTAGAAGATCTACATCCGATGTTCCCCACCGCTGACATATTGTCCAGAAAACCTCGGTGAAGGGACCCTTCCTCTGGGCATAATTGCTGGCGACTTAGAAAGTCCGCCTTCCAATTCTCCACTCCTGGAATGAATACCGCAGATATGGCTGGGACATATCTTTCTGCCCATTTCAGGATGTAATTTACTTCCCTCTGGGCTGCACGACTCCTGGTGCCCCCCTGATGATTGATATATGCCACTGCTGTGGCATTGTCTGATTGAATTCTGACAGGGGACCCTTGGAGTTTGGATGTCCATGCTACTAGGGCATACCGGGCTGCTCGTATCTCTAAGAGATTGATGGGCAGGGCCTTTTCTGCATCCGACCATCTGCCCTGGAGAGACTATTGCTCCAGTACAGCTCCCCAGCCTATAAGGCTGGCATCTGTAGTGACCACCTTCCAAGAAATCGGACTGAAGGATTTCCCTTTTTCCAGATTCTGGGGAACCAACCACCAACGGAGGCTCTTGCGAACGGAAGGGGACAAGGACATTGTAAGTCTAGGGCCTGAACTTTTTTGTTCCAGGCTGACAGTATGGCCCCTTGCAAATTCCTTGAATGGAATTGACCGTAGGGTACTGCTTCGAATGATGCCACCATTTTTCCCAGCAGCCTCATGCAAAGGCGTATGGACGGCTGTCTTTTTTGTACCCACTAAGTGGATCAAATCTTTCAAAGACAACACCTCTCCTCGAGGCAAGAATATTTTTCTCTGGCCTGAATCCAACCTTAGCCCCAAGTATTCCAGACTTTTGACTGGTTTTTAGGGCTAACTTGTCTCGGTTGATAATCCAACCGTGAGATTCCAGATACTTGATTGTCTTGTGAACGACCACGTCTAGTTTTTTCACTGAGTGGTCTATCAGCAACAAGTCATCTAGATATGCCATTATCATTACACCTTGTGTTCTTAGATTGGCCAATAAAGGGCCAGAATTTCTGTAAACGTAAATCCTGGTGCTGTGGCCAAACCGAAGGGTAAGGCTCTGAACTGAAAATGGCGCCCTTCTACTGCAAAGCGTAGAAATTTTTGGTGGACTGGAAAGATGGGAATGTGCAAATAAGCATCTTTGATGTCGATCGCGGCTAACCAATCCTCCCCTTGTAGGGCAGTGGCCACCGATCGGATCGACTCCATCGGAAAGTCCTGATATACAGGAATTTGTATAGCCCTTTTAGAATTAATATGGGCCTCCCGTCCGCGTTTGCTTCGGGACTGTAAAGAGGTTTGAGTAAAACCCGAACCCTCATTCTTCCAGGGGAACCTCCATAATTACTCCTTGGAGCAATAGTTGTTCTAGTGCCAACAGGAGGGACTCTCTCTTCCGGGGATCCCTTGGCACGTTTGACCTCAAAAATGGGAAGGAGGAGAGTCTTTTAACTCCAAACTGTATCCCAAACATACCGCGGAGAGCACCTATCTGTCTTGATCGTGTCCCGCCAGGTCTCTTGCGAACAACTGGAGTCCTCCCCCCACCCGACTGAGTGGGGGCAACCCTTCAATGAATTTAACTTTGGGGGAGGTTTTGTACCTCCCCTGACTCAGGGTTTCTCATTACCCTGCTATTGTCCCTGTTTTTTACCCCCGGGAATTGACCGAGGAGGCCGTCGGAACTGTTACACAGCCGATGCCTCAGGGACTGGAGAAGCAGGCCTCTTAAAGAGGGACCTCTAACTCTGTTTTTAACTGGCAAGAGCGTATTTACCGCTGGAAATTTTCTGGATATATTTGTCCAGGTTTTCCCTGAATAAGCGTTCACCATGAAATGGGACGCTAACCAGCCATTCTTTACAGGGAGCTTCAGCAGACCAGTTTTTGAGCCATAGAAGCCTACGCATATGTACTATAGACAGCGTAAGGCGGGAGGCCTGATGGACTGAATC
The DNA here is from genome assembly GCA_029206835.1 of Rana muscosa. Taxonomy (NCBI): domain Eukaryota; kingdom Metazoa; phylum Chordata; class Amphibia; order Anura; family Ranidae; genus Rana; species Rana muscosa. The sequence continues at coordinate 102,955,999 of CM055116.1, read as the reverse complement.
CTTTATGGCGTCAACCGCAAAGCCTAAGACTCTAGGTAGATCAGCTAGGGCAAAGCCTGCTGATCTGTCAAGTCCCTCAAGACCTGTTTCAACTGATCCTTCACTGCTTAGCAGACCCCAATAGCTGCTACTGCTGGTTGTGTCACCAAGCTTGCTGTAGAAAGAAGCAGACTTTCATAAGGACTCCAATCTTTTATCTATTGGGTTCTTGAACATTTGGACATTATCCACTGGACATGTCAGTGATTTATACATACAAGAGATGGCTGCGTCCACTGTAGGGACCTTCCATTTTTTTTTTTTTTTTTTTTTAAGATGAACTTATCCTCCATGGGATAGACCACCGGAAATCTCTTGGGGGAATAAATATTTTCTCAGGACGTTCCCAATCCTGGTAAATAAGCCCTTTCAGTAAAGGGTGAAGTGGAAAAGAACAGACAGTCTGGGGGCTTCTAGCGACCCCAACGAGGATACAGTAGTGGTTGATGGTTCCGCAAGGTGCATTTTTAAATGCTGATCGGACCATGTTAGTCAGAGACTGAACCCATAATCTTTCAGCTTGAGATGCTGAGAAAAGGTTCCCCCACTGTTGACTCCTCTATAACAGAATCAACCTTATCCTGATCCCCTTCAGGCAGGTCGATCCCTGTATGGGACTGTTGCTCTGCTAACAGGCACTCTGAAGGAGGAGACGGAGATCGGGCGTGCTTTCCCTGACAGGGAGGCAGCGATCAATGTTGACAATCTCTCTCTAATCCTCCCAGAGCTGAGGAAAAAACCTCCTCTGTTACATACACAGGAGCAGGTGAACTGAGGACAGCCACAGTACCAAGTACCCCTGCGGGGTCTCTACGGTCACTTACCTCTGAACTTCAGGGGAAACTGGTGCAGCAGAAGTATGCCCAAGATCCTCAGAGCCCGATGAGACCCCCTTCGCTTCCTGGAAGATTCAGTTCCGGAGCTTCTGGACGGCATATTCCTAAGCCTAAAGCTGAGGTATTCCAGCCGTAATACACCACTTTTACTGAGAATAGTCTAGCACAATTGCTGCTATATCACAGTTGGTGTCTACTAAAGTGCCTTTCTAGGGGATGCCTGCATCAACCGCCTCTGTGTGCCTTTATATTGTTGCTAGCTCTGTCTGTGCACTTCAACAGCCAGCTATATTGTGCTTTAAAACACGCTGGACGCCCGCACATGCGCAGTAGCGCCGCGGCGCACACCTGAGCGTCATCCACCCGCTCCGCCCCTTTTTCCAGATCGCTTCTATGAATAGAGGCGCGTGCTCGCGCACAAGCGCGCGGGCACGTGCGCCTTCGGCGCCTTTTTTGAAAACAACAAGGAGCTAGATGGGAGCCAGGGTCCCTTTGCCGCAGGGCCCGGGGATGGATGAGCGCAGCAACAGGGCAGAGGAGACAGCTTCCCAGGAGAGAACATACCAACTGCCTGGATTTGATTCTGGAAGAAAAAAATCCACATTACAAGAAAAAAGAACCATAGCGGCCTCTAGTGTCTAACACAGGTACCGCGGTGTTACATTTTTTTTTTTTTTTCTTGCCTACTATTAAAATTTTTACATTTTCTCAGTAGTAACAGGCATACACAGAATATTAGCGGGAATACCTTAGGTAACAGGCAGAAAGACAAAATATGCTTGGGGGTCCCTCAATAGAACCAAGTTCCCGAGGGCCCCCACTTACCTTTTCCTCGCCGCAGGACTCTGTTTGGTCCACAGAAGCCCAAACTTCACCTATCATGGCAGGCATTGTAATCAAACCTTCAGGGACCGGGTTCCCAAGGATTCCACTCCCCTGGACCTGTATAGCACCCTGCACAGAAAACATCTTGGTCGTGGGTATGACCAGAGCTCTGGATCCCAGGGTCCAGCTCTCCTAAGAGAAGCATTACAGGCAAAACCTTGCTCTTCTCTGCAAGGCCCGGGTACCGACCGTTTAGCTATGAAGCTTTTTTGGTCGGATCCGGAATAGCTTACTGAGGCCCAAAAGAACCTGTACGCAAGCTCAGTGAAAAACACATGTTTCTTCTTGGCCAACACCTTAGACACTGGCAAAAAACTGAGGTGCTCCCGGATGGGAGGGGCTTATATAGGGGAGGGTACTTCCGGTTTTGGAAGTTGCCAGTGCCAGCACCTGACGGTATCTATATAACCCATTAGTAATGACTATGTCGCTCTGTGTCCCGTGATGTACGAGAAAGAAATAATGTAAAAGGAGCTAAAGCTTTCTGACTGTGGATATGTACAAAAGCACGTTTACATTCCCTTTAAAGACGACCAAGGAAAATTGCCTTTCTCCTGAAGAAATTACCTTGTTGTGATTTGTCTTGGTCAATAAGATAATGTAAGGTCCAATTAGAATTGGTTGCTATGGATTATTACAGTAAGATGAAATCTGGATAACTACTGTGGGGTATTGCTTTGCACCTGCAGTTACTATATATTTCACATCCTAATTACATGAGCCCAAAAAATATATTTATCACAAGAAAAATATTCATCTTTCATTAAGATTTCTCTGGAGATTTTCCATTGTAATTGAGTTTTCTGGTTTGCAAGTGAATTATGTTGCCGTTTCTAGCCTGTTAGATGAAATATGCAACCTCAAGACCTCTTGTTAACCGACTTTGATAAACCTACTTCCTGCTCTTTCTCCAGGTCCCACAGGCCACAGAAAGTATGCTTTCTATTGAGATATTCGAGGGCTGAGAAAAATTTGATTGCATAGCAATGTAATCTGAAATATCGGCTTCCTACCTGCTGATATTTCATTTGTTTCTTATTTGCTAATTACACTTCATCTGTTTTCTTTCTTCCATCCGCTCACCATCTGATTGCAGAAGATCTAATCAATGGCACCTGTCTGCATTTTTCAGTGTGTTCTGATTCAACTACACTGACATCAATGCGGCTTTTGTGTCTGGTTTCATTATCCATTTCTCTCTATTATCTGGTCGAGTATTGACTGGTGTCACAAGGGCTTTTTCATAGCTGCTATGTATTAATTAGGAGAATTGTGCTCAGAATGTCGGCGTGTTGAGTATAGAACCCTCCTTTTATTTCATCAAGCCTTGCAGTTAGTGATGATTGACAGTGTTGGGTGGCCTTCAGTTAATTTTGAATTCCAGCTTGGAGCTAACGATTGTGTTTCCTCTTTGACCAGCAGTAGCACGTTCTCCCCTATCTCCCCAACCACCTGAGGTTGTTTCCCAGGAGAACACAACTGAAGACAGTTGATGATGTTGGCAGGTAACCAAAGTAGATAAATGGGAAAGCTGTCCAGAAACTAAACAGGGCTTTGTTGGGTATACGGCATTCAAGCAAAGTCATGTTAAAACCTGAGATCAAGACCGGTGGCACACAATAGAGATGGTTGACATGCCAAGGTCAGGACAAGTGTTGGATAAAATCCAAAAGTCAGCCTGGAGTCACAAGCAGAATGACAGCGTCAGATCAGATCAGGAGCAACCTTTTGGTTTTGTCTTTGTGCACTCTTAATAATTCTTCTCCTAAAGTAGAAGTCAACATTTTTTTATTTTAGATTAAGAGTAAGGCTGGCCATAGATGGTGCAAATTTTTTTCCTGCAGCCACCAATTGCAGGAAAGCAATTTGCACGATTCCCCCATCAGCACAGTCAGGACTGACAGGGGAATCCCTCCTGCTGGGCCATTGTCTTCTCTCGGCAGAGGAAGCCATCCCCACCGGGAGAAGACGGTGATTATCGCTAGCAGCTATAGAAGCCGCTTGTGATAATCGGAAGTGAATCCGGCAGGCTGGTTGTACCCATGTTGATCGATCAATCAACTTGGTACATTCAGCCTGCTCATTAACGGTTTAAACCTCACCTGGTTCCTGCTGAACCAACCGAGATTCGAACCGTGTATGGCCGGCCTAAGCCAAAACAGGAAGTGAGAGGAAATCCCCTTCCGAAAAGAGAGAATCCCTGGTTGTCATCAGGATCACTAAAACTAGTGACCCCATTGAAAGATTCTCCTCTATTACTGTTTTGGAGACAACCCAAACTGTGGGATTTTCTTTCACTGTTAGTCATAACAGTAAACATGACAAATAGAGTGAAAACTCCCTAAGAAGGACACAATCAGCAATAAAGCTCTGACAGGTGTTCTACTCCCCCTCCACTGTATCCAAAACCAGTGGCGGTGCGTCCATAGAGGGCGCCGGAGCGCCGCCCCCTCTCGCTCCCGCACCGCCACTGAAAGACAATACACAGATTCATGCATTGCATGAATCTATGTATTGTCACCGCTGCTGCGCTGCCCACTATTCATATGGCCGGCCTCCTGGTGAGCGCCGGCCATATGAATTAGAGCGGCGGCTGGCGGTGGGTGTGGCTTGGAAGTGCCTATCAGAGCCAGCGGCTCTGATAGGCTTTCCGAATACAGCTCTCACGCTGTATTCGGCTTCCAAAAACTCCTCCCAGGTACGCACGGGGGTGCGTTCCTTGGAGAAGACTGTGGAGGTTTCAGCCAATCAGGTTCACCGGATCTGGTTACCGGTGACCTGATTGGCTGAAGCGACATCGAGGGCGGGAGAACATATCGAGGATGGCGCGGACCGAGGAAGGTAAGTGCAGGGCTGGGGGGGGGGGCAGGCTGCATTTGGGGGGAACTGACTGTATATGGGGGACAAACTGGCTGCATTCGGGGGGAACTGGCTGTATTATGGGGGACGAACTGGCTGCATTTGGGGGGAACTGGCTGTATATGGGGGACAAACTGGCTGAATATGGGGGCACACTGGCTGTATTATGGGGGACGAACTGGCTGCATTTGGGGGGAACTGGCTGTATATAGGGGAAAAACTGGCTGAATATGGGGGGAACTGGCTGTATATGGGGGACAAACTGGCTGAATATGGGGGGAACTGGCTGTATATGGGGGACAAACTGGCTGAATATGGGGGCACACTGGCTGTATTATGGGGGACGAACTGGCTGCATTTGGGGGGAACTGGCTGTATATGGGGACAAACTGGCTGAATATGGGGGGAACTGGCTGTATATGGGGGCACACTGGCTGCATTTGGGGGGAACTGGCTGTATATGGGGGCACACTGGCTGCATTTGGGGGAACTGGCTGTATATGGGGGACAAACTGGCTGCATTTGGGGGGAACTGACTGTATATGGGGGACAAACTGGCTGAATATGGGGGGAACTGGCTGTATATGGGGGACAAACTGGCTGTATATGGGGGGAACTGGCTGTATATGGGGGGAACTGGCTGTATATGGGGGACAAACTGGCTATGTATATGGGGGCACACTGGCTATATATATGGGGGCACACTGGCTATATATATGGGGCAAACTGGCTATATATGGGGACAAACTGGTTGTATATGGGAGCACACTGGCTGTAAATGGGAGCACACTGGCTGTATATGGGAGCAAACTGGCTGTATATGGGGGCACACTGGCTGTATATGGGGGGCACACTGGCTGTATATATGGGGGCACACTGGTTATATATATATATATATATATATATGGGGACAAACTGGCTGTATATGGAAACAAACTGGCTGTATTTGAGGGGGCAAACTGGTGGCGTTTGGGCACAGTGGCTGCGTTTAATGGGCACAGTGGCGGCAATTGTTTTTTTTTTCAGTTTGTTTGCGCCCCCCCCAAAATTTTGAGTACCAGCCGCCACTGTCCAAAACTAAAAAAAAAGTTTTAACTTTAGTTATTCTTTAAACACTTGCGGACCGCCATATGCACATATATGATGACAGGGAGGCCGCTCTGCGCCGGATTATGTGCATGTACACGTACGTGATCTGGCAATTCTGGGTAGGGGGCCCTGTACACGCAGCAGAGATATGGCTGATTTTTCAATCGTCTACATTAGTAAAAGTAGCACATAATACACACACGTATAATTTTATTATTCTGCGCTCACCAAACTAGTAATGTGATCAATATTATAAAAAAATATTATATTCAAATATTGTGTAAAAATACAATTCATATGTGAAAAAAATAAAAAGTGAAACAAATGTGTATATGTATGCTGCTATCTAATACTCAATTCACAAACATATATAGAAAAAAATTGATTGCGCAAAAACTCAAATACATCAATAAATAATCTCCCCCGTCTAGGACAGCAAGATGATTTAATAACTTTCCAGCTTTCCAGTCACTCTGCCCGATACTCCTCCAGTAAATTTAAAGGGATTTAGAAGAAAAAGAGGATCTTCATGGTGCAGTAAATAATGGTAGTTTATTCCATAATCTTCCTTAACCACTTCAGCCCCGGACCATTTTGCTGGTCAAAGACCAGGCCACTTTTTTGTGATTCGGCACTGCGTCGCTTTAACTGACAATTGCGTAGTCGTGCGACGTGGCACCCAAACAAAATTGACGTCCTTTCTTTCCCAGAAATAGAGCTTTCTTTTGGTGGTATTTGATCACCTCTGCGCTTTTTATTTTTCTTTCTCGTACATCACGGGACACAGAGCGACATAGTCATTACTAATGGGTTATATAGATACCTTCAGGTGCTGGCACTGGCAACTTCCAAAACCGGAAGTACCCTCCCCTATATAAGCCCCTCCCATCCGGGAGCACCTCAGTTTTTTGCCAGTGTCTAAGGTGTTGGCCAAGAAGAAACATGTGTTTTTCACTGAGCTTGCGTACAGGTTCTTTTGGGCCTCAGTAAGCTATTCCGGATCCGACCAAAAAAGCTTCATAGCTAAACGGTCGGTACCCGGGCCTTGCAGAGAAGAGCAAGGTTTTGCCTGTAATGCTTCTCTTAGGAGAGCTGGACCCTGGGATCCAGAGCTCTGGTCATACCCACGACCAAGATGTTTTCTGTGCAGGGTGCTATACAGGTCCAGGGGAGTGGAATCCTTGGGAACCCGGTCCCTGAAGGTTTGATTACAATGCCTGCCGTGATAGGTGAAGTTTGGGCTTCTGTGGACCAAACAAAGTCCTGCGGCGAGGAAAAGGTAAGTGGGGGCCCTCGGGAACTTGGTTCTATTGAGGGACCCCCAAGCCTATTTTGTCTTTCTGCCTGTTACCTAAGGTATTCCCGCTAATATTCTGTGTATGCCTGTTACTACTGAGAAAATGTAAAAATTTTAATAGTAGGCAAGAAAAAAAAAAAAAAAAAAAATGTAAGACCGCGGTACCTGTGTTAGACACTAGAGGCCGCTATGGTTCTTTTTCTTGTAATGTGGATTTTTTTCTTCCAGAATCAAATCCAGGCAGTTGGTATGTTCTCTGCTGGGAAGCTGTCTCCTCTGCCCTGTTGCTGCGCTCATCCATCCCCGGCCCTGCGGCAAAGGGGGCCCTGGCTCCCATCTAGCTCCTTATTGTTTTCAAAAAAGGCGCCGAAGGGGCACGTGCCCGCGCGCGTGCACGCGCCTCTATTCATAGAGGCGATCTGAAAAAAGGGGCGGAGCGGGTGGATGACGCTCAGGTGTGCGCCGCGGCGCTACTGCGCATGTGCGGGCGTCCAGCGTGTTTTAAAGCACATTATAGCTGGCTATTGAAGTGCACAGACAGAGCTAGCAACAGTATAAAGGCACACAGAGGCGGTTGATGCAGGCATCCCCTAGAAAGGCACTTTAGTAGACACCAACTGTGATATAGCAGCAATTGTGCTAGACTATTCTCAGTAAAAGTGGTGTATTACGGCTGGAATACCTCAGCTTTAGGCTTAGGAATATGCCGTCCAGAAGCTCCGGAACTGAATCTTCCAGGAAGCGAAGGGGGTCTCATCGGGCTCTGAGGATCTTGGGCATGCTTCTGCTGCACCAGTCTCCCCTGAAGTTCAGAGGTAAGTGACCGTAGAGACCCCGCAGGGGTACTTGGTACTGTGGCTGTCCTCAGTTCACCTGCTCCTGTGTATGTAACAGAGGAGGTTTTTTCCTCAGCTCTGGGAGGATTAGAGAGAGATTGTCAACAGTGATCGCTGCCTCCCTGTCAGGGAAAGCACGCCGATCTCCGTCTCCTCCTTCAGAGTGCCTGTTAGCAGAGCAACAGTCCCATACAGGGATCGACCTGCCTGAAGGGGATCAGGATGAGGTTGATTCTGTTATAGAGGAATCAACAGTGGGGGAACCTTTTCTCAGCATCTCAAGCTGAAAGATTATGGGTTCAGTCTCTGACTAACATGGTCCGATCGGCATTTAAAAATGCACCTTGCGGAACCATCAACCACTACTGTATCCTCGTTGGGGTCGCTAGAAGCCCCCAGACTGTCTATTCTTTTCCACTTCACCCTTTACTGAAAGGGCTTATTTACCAGGATTGGGAACGTCCTGAGAAAATATTTATTCCCCCAAGAGATTTCCGGTGGTCTATCCCATGGAGGATAAGTTCATCAAAAAAAAAAAAAAAAATGGAAGGTCCCTACAGTGGACGCAGCCATCTCTTGTATGTATAAATCACTGACATGTCCAGTGGATAATGTCCAAATGTTCAAGAACCCAATAGATAAAAGATTGGAGTCCTTAAGAAAGTCTGCTTCTTTCTACAGCAAGCTTGGTGACACAACCAGCAGTAGCAGCTATTGGGGTCTGCTAAGCAGTGAAGGATCAGTTAAAACAGGTCTTGAGGGACTTGACAGATCAGCAGGCCTTGCCCTAGCTGATCTACCTAGAGCCTTAGGCTTTGCGGTTGACGCCATAAAGGAGTCAATCCATCAGGCCTCCCGCCTTACGCTGTCTATAGTACATATGCGTAGGCTTCTATGGCTCAAAAACTGGTCTGCTGAAGCTCCCTGTAAAGAATGGCTGGTTAGCGTCCCATTTCATGGTGAACGCTTATTCAGGGAAAACCTGGACAAATATATCCAGAAAATTTCCAGCGGTAAAAATACGCTCTTGCCGGTTAAAAACAGAGTTAGAGGTCCCTCTTTAACAGGCCTGCTTCTCCAGTCCCTGGGGCATCGGCTGTGTAACAGTTCCGACGGCCTCCTCAGTCAATTCCCGGGGGTAAAAAACAGGGACAATAGCAGGGTAATGAGAAACCCTGGGTCAGGGGAGGTACAAAACCTCCCCCAAAGTTAAATTCATTGAAGGGTTGCCCCCACTCAGTCGGGTGGGGGGAGGACTCCAGTTGTTCGCAAGAGACCTGGCGGGACACGATCAAGACAGATAGGTGCTCTCCGCAGTATGTTTGGGATACAGATTGGAGTTAAAAGACTCTCCTCCTTCCCATTTTTGAGGTCAAACGTGCCAAGGGATCCCCGGAAGAGAGAGTCCCTCCTGTTGGCACTAGAACAACTATTGCTCCAAGGAGTAATTATGGAGGTTCCCCTGGAAGAATGAGGGTTCGGGTTTTACTCAAACCTCTTTACAGTCCCGAAGCAAACGCGGACAGGAGGCCCATATTAATTCTAAAAGGGCTATACAAATTCCTGTATATCAGGACTTTCCGATGGAGTCGATCCGATCGGTGGCCACTGCCCTACAAGGGGAGGATTGGTTAGCCGCGATCGACATCAAAGATGCTTATTTGCACATTCCCATCTTTCCAGTCCACCAAAAATTTCTACGCTTTGCAGTAGAAGGGCGCCATTTTCAGTTCAGAGCCTTACCCTTCGGTTTGGCCACAGCACCACGAGTGTTCACAAAAATTCTGGCCCTTTATTAGCCAATCTAAGAACACAAGGTGTAATGATAATGGCATATCTAGATGACTTGTTGCTGATAGACCACTCAGTGAAAAAACTAGACGTGGTCGTTCACAAGACAATCAAGTATCTGGAATCTCACGGTTGGATTATCAACCGAGACAAGTCAGCCCTAAAAACCAGTCAAAAGTCTGGAATACTTGGGGCTAAGGTTGGATTCAGGCCAGAGAAAAAATATTCTTGCCTCGAGGAAAGGTGTTGTCTTTGAAAGATTTGATCCACTTAGTGGGTACAAAAAAGACAGCCGTCCATACGCCTGTGCATGAGGCTGCTGGGAAAAATGGTGGCATCATTCGAAGCAGTACCCTACGGTCAATTCCATTCAAGGAATTTGCAAGGGGCCATACTGTCAGCCTGGAACAAAAAAGTTCAGGCCCTAGACTTACAATGTCCTTGTCCCCTTCCGTTCGCAAGAGCCTCCGTTGGTGGTTGGTTCCCCAGAATCTGGAAAAAGGGAAATCCTTCAGTCTGATTTCTTGGAAGGTGGTCACTACAGATGCCAGCCTTATAGGCTGGGGAGCAGTACTGGAGCAATAGTCTCTCCAGGGCAGATGGTCGGATGCAGAAAAGGCCCTGCCCATCAATCTCTTAGAGATACGAGCAGCCCGGTATGCCCTAGTAGCATGGACATCCAAACTCCAAGGGTCCCCTGTCAGAATTCAATCAGACAATGCCACAGCAGTGGCATATATCAATCATCAGGGGGGCACCAGGAGTCGTGCAGCCCAGAGGGAAGTAAATTACATCCTGAAATGGGCAGAAAGATATGTCCCAGCCATATCTGCGGTATTCATTCCAGGAGTGGAGAATTGGAAGGCGGACTTTCTAAGTCGCCAACAATTATGCCCAGGGGAATGGTCCCTTCACCCCGAGGTTTTCTGGACAATATGTCAGCGGTGGGGAACACCGGATGTAGATCTTCTAGCATCCAGATTCAACGCAAAGGTGGACAGGTTTGTCTCTCGGACAAGGGATCCCCTAGCTTGCGGCTCGGATGCCCTAGTGTTCCCTTGGGATCAGTTCAAGCTGATATATGCATTCACACCGCCACAATGGTTACCTCGATTATTCCGCAGAATCAGGGTAGAAAAGAAACCAGTGATTCTGGTGGCTCCAGCGTGGCCCCGAAGAGCGTGGTACGCGGAGATTGTAAAATGTCAGTGGGGAGTCCTAGGACTCTCCCACGCCGTCCGGACCTGCTTTCGCAAGGACCGATATACCACCCTTCCTTACCAGCCCTAGGTTTGACGGCCTGGCTATTGAAGCCCACATTCTAAAAAAGAGGGGGCTCTCTAATTCTGTGGTATCTACCATGATCAATGCCAGGAAGCGGGTATCCAGGCAGATCTACTATAGAATCTGGAAGGCGTACATCGCCTGGTGTGAGGCCAAGAAATGGCATCCACGTAAATACGTAATAGGTAGGATTCTGGACTTCCTACAATGGGCTGTAGATAGGAAGCTTGCCTTGAGTACTATCAAGGGTCAGATTTCGGCCTTGTCAATATTTTTTCAAAGGCCCTTGGCTTCGCATTCACTAGTCAAAGCCTTTATACAAGGAGTGATGCGTATTAGTCCTCCGGTTCATATCCCCATATGTCCATGGGATCTAAACTTGGTTCTGTCGGTTCTACAGAAACAACCATTTGAACCATTACAGCATATTTCTTTGGTTCTTCTCACCAGGAAATTGATTTTTCTAGTAGCCATTTATTCGGCTAAAAGAGTGTCGGAATTAGCAGCTATGTCCTGTAAGGAGCCATATCTGTTTATCCATAAGGATAGAGTAATGTTACGCCCTCATCCAGCCTTTCTTCCTAAGGTGGTATCGAGGTTTCATTTGAACCAAGATGTGGTTCTTCCTTCTTTTTTCCCCAAACCTACTTTGGTAGAGGAAAAGTTATTGCATTCTTTGGATGTAGTAAGAGCAGTTAAAGCTTATCTAAAAGCCACTGCTCAGATTCGCAGAACGGATACTTCGTTTATTCTGCCGGAAGGCCCCAGAAGGGGTCAGGCAGCGTCAAAATCTACTTTAGCCAAGTGGATTCGACAGGTCATAATGCAAGCCTATGGCTTGAGAAGTAGACCGCCTCCGTTCAAAGTTAGGGCGCACTCCACGAGAGCAGTTGGAACTTCATGGGCAGTGCATCACCAGGCCTCCCTGGCTCAAATCTGTAAGGCCGCAACATGGTCTTCAGTTCACACGTTTAGTAGGTTCTACCAGGTGGACGTTAGAAGTCAGGAGGATGTCGCCTTTGGGCGCAGTGTGTTGCAGGCCGCAAAAGATCCTCATGTCTGATAGCGCTCAGCTTATGTATGGTGTATCCCCCCCCTCGTTGGGCATTGCTTTAGGACATCCCATTAGTAATGACTATGTCGCTCTGTGTCCCGTGATGTACGAGAAAGAAAATAGGATTTTTATAACAGCTTACCTGTAAAATCCTTTTCTTGGAGTACATCACGGGACACAGAGCTCCCACCCCTCTTTAGGGACACTTATTGCTTTGCTACAAAACTGAGGTGCTCCCGGATGGGAGGGGCTTATATAGGGGAGGGTACTTCCGGTTTTGGAAGTTGCCAGTGCCAGCACCTGAAGGTATCTATATAACCCATTAGTAATGACTATGTCGCTCTGTGTCCCGTGATGTACTCCAAGAAAAGGATTTTACAGGTAAGCTGTTATAAAAATCCTATTTTTGCGCTATAAACAAAAATAAAGCAACAATTTTGAAAAAAATGCAATATCCCCAAAAAATATATAACATTTTTTTTTTACCTCAGTTTAGGCCGATACATATTCTTCTACATATTTTTGATAAAAAAAATCGCAATAAGCGTTTATTGATTGGTTTACGCAAAAGTTATAGCGTCTACAAAATAGTTGGTAGTTTTATGGCATTTTTATTAATTATTTTTAGTAATGGCGGCGATCTGCGATTTTTATTGTGACTGCGACATTATGGCGGACACATCAGACACTTTTGACACCATTTTGGGACCATTGTCATTTTTACAGCGATCAGTGCTATAAAAATGCACTGATTACTGTGAAAATGACACTGGCAGTGAAGGGGTTAACCAGTTGGTGGCACTGTAGGGGTTAAGTGTTTCCTAGGGAGTGATTCTTACTGTAGGGGGGGATGGGCTGTGTGTGACACGTCACTGATCTCGCTGCGATTACACGGAGTGGAGATCACTGTCATTGTCACTAGGCAGAGCGGGGAGATGCTTGTTTACATAAGCATCTGCCCGCTCTATCTCTCTGTGAGAGGATTGCGGGTGTCCCCGCGGCGATCAAGTCCGCGGGACCCACGGTCGGATCACAGAGATAGCGGCAGGGTCGCGAGCGCGACCACATGGCGGCATCTTAAAGGGGATGTACCTGTATGTACCTATGCCTGTCCATGCCATTCTGCCGACGTAAATATACAGGCGGCATTCCTTAAGTGGTTAAGCACAGTGAAGAAATACAATACAACACACAGCCATAAGCTATCAGACTGCCAGCTGGTACGTGGTGACGTCACAAGATTCTCTCCAACCGTCACGTTTCCCTGTAACACGCATCGACTGGGAACGGAGATGTCTCTAATACACACATACCACTTGTTAGGCAGACAGTTAACCCCTTAATTTGCCCCCAGATGTTAACCCCTTCCAGCCAGTGTCATTAGTACAGTGACAGTGTATAGCATTAGCACTGATCAATGTGTTAATGTCACTGGTGATGTCAGTGTCAGTCAGTTCCCACCCACTGATTGCCTGCCGCACTATCACAGTCTGATCACCGCCATTACTAGTATTAAAAAGAAATAGATACAATTCCAGTATGTATATCATAGTTTGTAGACCTTAAAACTTTCACGCAAACCAATCAATATACACTTGTGATTTTTTTTTTTTTTACCAAGGACATGTACTAAATTTATGAAGACATTTTTTTTTATTGGATATGTTTTATAGCAGAAAGTAAAAAAATAATATATATTTTTTTTTCTTCAAAATTTTTCAGTCTTTGTTCATTTATATAATAAAAAACAAAAAGCCCAGTAGTGATCAAATACAGTGGAACCTTAGTTTACGAGTAACGCGGGTAACAAGTGTTTTGAAAGACGAGCAACTTTTGAAAAAAAATCCTGACTCGGTTTGCGAGTGTTGTCTCGCAAAACGAGCAGAATTCAAGCTAATGGGGTGTGCAGTACCGCATTTGGCCAGAGGTGCGGGGGCGCCGGTGACACTCGGAACGGTTCTGAGCCATTTGGAATCACTCGAAAATACTCGGAAACACTCAGAAATACTCCGTTCCCGAGTGTTTCTGTTTCCGAGCCTTTCCGTGGGTTTCCAAGATCAGCCGAGCTGTCCCCGAATATTTTCGAGGCTCTCCGGCGCCCACCCCCACCTCTGACCACATGCGGTATTGTACCCAATAGAAGTCAATGCGGAAAGAATTATCTTTGTTTCCATTGACTTCTATGGGGAAACTCGCTTTGATAAGCGAGTGCTTTGGATTACAAGCATTCTCCTGGAACAGATTATGCTCGTAATCTAAGGTTCCACTGTAGCACCAAAAGAAAGCACTATTTGTGTGTAAAAAAAAATTGGAAAAATTGAATTTGCGTACAGTGTTGCATGACCGCGCAATTGCCAGTTAAAGTGGCGCCGTGCCGAACAGCAACAAATGCTCTGGTCATGAAGGAGATAAAACCTTCCAGAGTTCAAGTGGAGATCATCTTATGGCGGGTCTCTGCTGCTTTCTCAGTTCCAGGCTAGGGTTGGGTAATTTAATCACTTGCTGTTGGGGGATTCTGCAAATATACTTGAGTTTTCAGTTTTCGCTAAAATTTCATATTTGTCCCAGCTTCGAAAAAAACGCCAGTATGATGGGTTACCTTTACTAAAGTGCTGTTTCCAGAAATACCGTATATACTCGAGTATAAGCCGAGTTTTTCAGCACATTTTTTTAGCACATTTTTTTGTGCTGAAAATGCCCCCCTCGGCTTATACTCGAGTCACCTTTTTACGTCTGATCTCCCGGACTTTGGGGACCTGGTACCGGCCAGCCGTAGGTCCCCTGGACCCCAACCTTGTAGCCCCACTCTTCATCTACAAGTGTGCAAAGTTTGTTGTCCGGGGGACCCACCGCCGGGGAGCACCGATTTTTCAAAGCCTGGCACCCCTTCCATAGACTCCCATGTTAAACGGTAATTTCTCTGGTGAATTTGGGGACCCGGTACCGGACTGTTGTAGGTCCCCTGGACCCGAACCTTGGCACACATGTAGCCCCATTTCTCCTCTATAAGTGTGCAAAGTTTTTTGTATGGAAGACCTACGGCCGGGGAGCATTGATTTTTCAAAGCCGGGCACCCCTTCCATAGACTCCCATGTTAAACGTCAGTCTAGTCATGGGCACAGTGAGGCAGGCACATGGACACAGTGAGGCATGCAGATGGACACCCTAGGCTTCTACTCGAGTCAATATGTTTTCCCATTTTTTTGTGGTAAAATTAGATGCCTTGGGTTATATTCGGGTCGGCTTATACTTAAGTATATATGGTAACTCCCGGCAGCCTCCTGGCTCTGAGAACATTCTTACTGTGCTCCAAAAATCAATTCTCCCATCTCCAAACAGAGATGTGCAAACACAGAGCCAGGTCATGCTGCTGGAAACCGGATTTATCTTCAGAAATGTCATATTGGTATTTTTTTCACATGCTGCGGAGACAAGAACAAACATATATTGTTTAGTCAAAGTGCAGTTACACAATAGAGCAGTATTAAACCCAAAAGCACTTATCTTTTATACTACAACTTACCAATTATTAGATGTGATGGCTGCATTAGTTCTCTTTTTTAGGTTTGCTTTCTTTTGGGTTTACCAGGTGATCTTGCCAGTAATGAAAAAAAATGATAAAATTCTGTGCCAAATAGTATTCTAAATAATTACTTAAAACATACAACCAATGTGATAAAATAATATAAAGCTGCTCCCCTGCAAAATAGAAGTGTTGCTTCCAATTGAATAAGTGATTTAATTAATAGAGGGCGCTACTAATTGTGATAATAACCATTACGCAATTAACATATATATATAAAACACACGTGACCAGGTGCCGCCGCCTGGCGTGACCAGGTACCAGCGGCGGTACCTGGTCACGTGTGTTTTATGCTGACGCCACTCCGGTGCTCTGGCTGCAGTATCGTGGTTCCCATACACGCCGACACGGAGGTGACAGCGGAGCGGTGCTCACAGATAAGCTTGCAGTGCCGGGTAGGCACATTTTAAAGTAAGAGGCCAATTGGCGCCCCCTTTTTTTATCTCCACATTTTTTAATAAACAGTATTATGCGTTGGGCTATTCTGTTTTCATTTGCATATCTCACCTATAACTCCGGGAAGAGGTTATTTGGATCTACTCCTGTCATATTGCTGTGTGTGCAGGCACAATCCTGCTAAAGCTTATTTGACCATCTTTTTAAATAAAGAGGTCGTATCCATCTGGTAAGCACATCCTATTATCTGTGCACTTCGGGTGACAATATTGCATAGTGTGTGGTGAAGGATATATTCACATAAGGAAGATTGTCGTTTTCAACAAGCAAATCTGTGACATGATTGATTGGAATTGTAATCCATTATATGTTGGGACTATTTTTTATTTGTTAAATCACTTCACGTATTGGTGAATGATCACAGACATGGAAATAATTATATTATATTTTTATGTAGTATTGTTTATAACTATATATATATATAATAATTGCGTAATGGTTTTTATCACAATTAGTAGCGCCCTCTATTAATTAAATCGATCTTGCCAGTAAGTCTGTTATTTTTCAACAGACCAAGCTGCCCTGCAGCTGTAGAAGTTAGAGGGTTGGGAAAAACCATTTATCACTAACAAGGGTGCTTACTAATGGTCAGCTATTATTTATTTATTTAAAACGTTGATCCTAAAATGAACAATACTGTTTGCTGTAACTATTTAATAAGTGTTAGCTGGAGTTTGGCGTCAATTTGCTTATATCTAAATCTGCTAGTACATCTAACACTGCACTCCCACTGCCCAATTCTGCTGTCCAGTGGTGTTTCTATTGCTCCTTCATCCATAGTGGGTGCACAGGATGTGTGTTACTGGCCAGTACATCAGGTGAAAACAGAGGGAAAAAGCCTAATGCCGCATACACACGGTCGGAATTTCCGACAGAAAAAGTCAGATGGGAGCTTTTGGTCGGATATTCCGACCGTGTGTATGCTCCATCTGACTTTTTCTGTCGGAATTTCCGACGGACTTAGAGAGCAGGTTCTCTATTTTTCCGTCGAAAATTCAGACGGAGGTTTTCCGTTGGAAAGTCTGGCCGTGTGTACGCGGCATTAGGGTCAGTTCACACCATAGAAACACAGTCCGGATGCGTTCCAGATGCTTCTCTGCATGAGAGTCCTTCATGCGTTCCAGTGTGTTTTTGATGCAGATCAGTGCTTCCCCCCCCCCTCTTCTTTCTTAAAGTGTAAGTTCACCTTTATAGAATAATCTGTAAGGTGAACTTACACAGGACCCCCGCCTCACCCCCCCCCCCCAGTCCCGCTGACCTAAGGCGCGGCAATCTCCTGTTGTGAGCCCTGCTAGCTGCGTCACGGGTCTGGGGCTTAGAAATCCCTGAAGCTTAATCTCCAAAACGTATCCCATCAGGAGGTATGTTTAGCAGCATTCTAATTGGCCGTCGCCGTCACATGGCCGGCGCCGTCACATGGGCAGCACAACAAATCAGAACCCGAGTAGTCCGTCCTGTCAGCAGGGAAGAAGAAGAGTGAAAGCCGAGGGGATTTCTAAGCCCCGGACCTGTGAGGCGGCTATAGAATGGGAGATCGCCACGCTCCAGGTTAGCGGGACTGGGGGGGTGAGGCGGGGGTCCATGGAACTGACCACATTAGTGTGAACTATGCCATTGAAAGCCATATAACCTACTTTCCATGCATTTTTGATGCAGAAAAACACGCACTGGACTGCATGTGGTGTGAACTGACCCTGAGCCTGGGTTCACACTATTGCGATGCTGGAACCAGCACGATTCCAGTGCTGGTTCCCACGTCTCATCTTCTCGCAGTTCTCACTGCTTTCTGCAAACTGCTGCGGGTGTCAATACAAAGTTATTGACACCCCCCGATCGGATTGCAGTGCAAACTTTGAATTCAAGCAAGAATCGGATCGCATGGGTGTTCAGACCCATGCGATCTGATTCTGGTGCAGGGGAAAAAAGGGTTCCTGCGCCTTTTCTTTCTCGTACATCACGGGACACAGAGCGGCATAGTCATTACTATGTGGGTTATATAGATACCTTCAGGTGCTGGCACTGGCAACTTCCAAAACCGGAAGTACCCTCCCCTATATAAGCCCCTCCCATCCGGGAGTACCTCAGTTTTTTGCCAGTGTCTAAGGTGTTGGCCAAGAAGTAACATGTGTTTTTCACTGAGCTTGCGTACAGGTTCTTTTGGGCCTCAGTAAGCTATTCCGGATCCGACCAAAAAAAAGCTTCATAGCTAAACGGTCGGTACCCGGGCCTTGCAAGAGAAGAGCAAGGTTTTGCCTGTAATGCCTCTCTTAGGAGGGCTGGACCCTGGGATCCAGAGCTCTGGTCATACCCACGACCAAGATGTTTTCTGTGCAGGGTGCTATACAGGTCCAGGGGAGTGGAATCCTTGGGAACCCGGTCCCTGAAGGTTTAATTACAATACCTGCCGTGATAGGTGAAGTTTGGGCTTCTGTGGACCAAACAGAGTCCTGCGGCGAGGAAAAGGTAAGTGGGGGCCCTCAGGAACTTGGTTCTATTGGGGGACCCCCAAGCCTATTTTGTCTTTCTGCCTGTTACCTAAGGTATTCCCGCTAATATTCTGTGCATGCCTGTTACTACTGAGAAAATGTAAAAATTTTAATAGTAGGCAAGAAAAAAAAAAAAATGTAAGACCGCGGTACCTGTGTTATACACTAGAGGCTGCTAAGGTTCTTTTTCTTGTAATGTGGATTTTTTTCTTCCGAAGTCAAATCCAGGCAGTTGGTAAGTTCTCTTTGGGAAGCTGTCTCCTCTGCCCTGTTGCTGCGCTCATCCATCCCCGGGCCCTGCGGCAGGGACCCTGGCTCCCATCTAGCTCCTTATTTTTTCAAAAAAGGCGCCGAAGGCGCACGTGCCTGCGCGCGTGCACGCGCCTCTCTATATAGAGGCGATCTGGAAAAAGGGGCGGAGCGGGTGGATGACGCTCGGTGTGCGCCGCGGCGCTACTGCGCATGTGCGGGCGTCCAGCATGTTTAAAGGCAATCACAGCTGGCTATTGAAGTGCACAGACAGAGCTAGCAACAGTAAAAAGGCACACAGAGGCGGTTGATGCAGGCATCCCCTAGAAAGGCACTTTAGTAGACACCAACTGTTATATAGCAGCAATTGTGCTAGACTATTCTCAGTAAAAGTGGTGTATTACGGCTGGAATACCTCAGCTTTGGGCTTAGGAATATGCCGTCCAGAAGCTCCGGAACTAAATCTTCCAGGAAGCGAAAGGGGTCTCCATCGGGCTCTGAGGATCTTGGGCATGCTTCTGCTGCACCAGTCTCCCCTGAAAATTCAGAGGTTAGTGACCGTAGAGACCCCGCAGGAGTACCTGGTACTGTGGCTGTCCTCAGTTCACCTGCTCCTGTGTATGTAACAGAGGAGGTTTTTTCCTCAGCTCTGGGAGGATTAGAAGAGAGATTGTCAACATTAATCGCTGCCTCCCTGTCACAGGGAAAGCACGCCCGATCTCCGTCTCCTCCTTCAGAGTACCTGTTAGCGGAGCAACAGTCCCATACAGGGATCGACCTGCCTGAAGGGGATCAGGAGGAGGTTGATTCTGTTATAGAGGAATCAACTGTGGAGGAACCTTTCTCAGCATCTCAAGCTGAAAGATTATGGGTTCAGTCTTTGACTAACATGGTCCGATCAGCATTTAAAATGCACCTTGCGGAACCATCAACCACTACTGTCTCCTCGCTGGGGTCGCTAAAAGCTCCCAAGACTGTCTGTTCCTTTCCACTTCACCCTTTATTGGAAGGGCTCATGTACCAGGATTGGGAACATCCTGATAAAATATTTACTCCCCCCAAGAGATTTACGGTGGTCTATCCCATGGAGGATAAGTTCATCAAAAAATGGAGGGTCCCTACAGTGGACGCAGCCATCTCTTGTGTGAATAAATCACTGACATGTCCAGTGGATAATGTCCAAATGTTCAAGGACCCAATAGATAAAAAATTGGAGTCCTTATTAAAATCTGCTTTTTCTACAGCAGGCTTGGTGACACAACCAGCAGTGGCAGCTATTGGGGTCTGCCAAGCAGTGAAGGATCAGTTGAAACAGGTCTTAAGGGACTTGCCAGATCAGCAGGCCCTTGCCCTAGCTGATCTACCTAGAGCCTTATGCTTTGCGGTTGACGCCATAAAGGATTCAATCCATCAGGCCTCCCGCCTTACGCTGTCTGTAGTACATATGCGCAGGCTTCTATGGCTCAAAAACTGGTCTGCTGAAGCTCCCTGTAAAAAATTGCTGGTTAGCTTCCCATTTCATGGTGAACGCTTATTCGGGGAAGACCTGGACAAATATATCCAGAAAATTTCCAACGGTAAAAGTACACTCTTGCCGGTTAAAAACAGAGTTAGAGGTCCCTCTTTTAAGAGGCCTGCTTCTCCAGTCCCTGGGGCATCGGCTGTGAAACAGTTCCGACGGCCTCCTCGGTCAAATCCCGGGGGTAAAAATCAGGGACAATCGCAGGGTAATAAAAAACCCTGGGTCAGGAGAGGTACAAAACCTCCCCCAAAGTCAAATGCATGAAGGGTTGCCCCCACTCAATCGGGTGGGGGGAAGACTCCAGTTGTTCGCAGAGACCTGGCGGGACACGATCAGAGACAGATGGGTGCTCTCCGCAGTAAGTCTGGGATACAGATTGGAGTTAAAAGACTCTCCTCCTTCCCATTTTATGAGGTCAAACGTGCCAAGGGATCCCCGGAAGAGAGAGTCCCTCCTGTTGGCACTAGAACAACTATTGCTCCAAGGAGTAATTATGGAGATTCCCCAGGAAGAATGGGGGTTCGGGTTTTACTCAAACCTCTTTACAGTCCCGAAGCCAAACGGGGACGTGAGGCCCATATTAAATCTAAAAGGGCTAAACAAATTCCTGCATATCAGGACTTTCCGGATGGAGTCGATCCGATCGGTGGCCACTGCCCTACAAGGGGAGGAATGGTTAGCCTCGATCGACATCAAAGATGCTTATTTGCACATTCCCATCTTTCCAGTCCACCAAAAATTTCTACGCTTTGCAGTAGAAGGGCGCCATTTTCAGTTCAGAGCCTTACCCTTCGGTCTGGCCACAGCACCACGAGTGTTCACAAAAATTCTGGCCCCATTATTGGCCAATCTAAGAACGCAAGGTGTAACGATAATGGCATATCTAGACGACTTGTTGCTGATAGACCACTCAGTGAAAAAACTAGAAGTGGTCGTTCACAAGACAATCAAGTATCTGGAATTTCACGGTTGGATTATCAACCGAGACAAGTCAGCCCTAAAACCAGTCAAAAGTCTGGAATACTTGGGGCTAAGGCTAGATTCAGGCCAGAGGAAAATATTCTTGCCTCGAAAAAAGGTGTTGTCTTTGAGAGATTTGATCCACTTAGTGGGTACAAAAAGACAGCCGTCCATACGCCTGTGCATGAGGCTGCTGGGAAAAATGGTGGCATCATTCGAAGCAGTACCCTACGGTCAATTCCATTCAAGGAATTTGCAAAGGGCCATACTGTCAGCCTGGAACAAGAAAGTTCAGGCCCTAGACTTACCAATGTCCTTGTCCCCTTCCGTTCGCAAGAGCCTCCGTTGGTGGTTGGTTCCCCAGAATCTGGAAAAAGGGAAATCCTTCAGTCCGATTTCTTGGAAGGTGGTCACTACAGATGCCAGCCTTATAGGCTGGGGAGCAGTACTGGAGCAATGGTCTCTCCAGGGCAGATGGTCGGATGCGGAAAAGGCCCTGCCCATCAATCTCTTAGAGATACGAGCAGCCCGGTATGCCCTAGTAGCATGGACATCCAAACTCCAAGGGTCCCCTGTCAGAATTCAATCAGACAATGCCACGGCAGTGGCATATATCAATCATCAGGGTGGCACCAGGAGTCGTGCAGCCCAGAGGGAAGTAAATTGCATCCTGAAATGGGCAGAAAGATATGTCCCAGCCATATCCGCGGTATTCATTCCAGGAGTGGAGAATTGGAAGGCGGACTTTCTAAGTCGCCAACAATTATGCCCAGGGGAATGGTCCCATCACCCCGAGGTTTTTCGGACAATATGTCAGCGGTGGGGAACACCGGATGTAGATCTGCTAGCATCCAGATTCAACGCAAAGGTGGACAGGTTTGTCTCTTGGACAAGGGATCCCCTAGCTTGCGGCTCGGATGCCCTAGTGTTCCCTTGGGATCAGTTCAAGCTGATATATGCATTCCCACCGCCACAATTGTTACCTCGATTACTCCGCAGAATCAGGGTAGAAAAGAAACCAGTGATTCTGGTGGCTCCAGCGTGGCCCCGAAGAGCGTGGTACGCGGAGATTGTAAAAATGTCTGTGGGGAGTCCTTGGACCCTCCCACATCGTCCGGACCTGCTTTCGCAAGGACCGATATACCACCCTTCCTTACCAGCCCTAGGTTTGACGGCCTGGCTATTGAAGCCCACATTCTAAAAAAGAGAGGTCTCTCTAATTCTGTGGTATCTACCATGATCAATGCCAGGAAGCCGGTATCCAGGCAGATCTACTATAGAATCTGGAAGGCGTACATCGCCTGGTGTGAGGCCAAGAAATGGCATCCACGAAAGTACGTAATAGGTAGGATTCTGGACTTCCTACAGTGGGCTGTAGATAGGAAGCTTGCCTTGAGTACTATCAAGGGTCAGATTTTGGCCTTGTCAATATTTTTTCAGAGGCCCTTGGCTTCGCATTCACTAGTCAAAGCCTTTATACAAGGAGTGATGCGTATTAGCCCTCCGGTTAATATTCCCATATGTCCATGGGACTTAAACCTGGTTCTGTCGGTTCTACAGAAACAACCATTTGAACCATTACAGCATATTTCCTTGGTTCTTCTCACCAGGAAATTGATTTTTCTAGTAGCCATTTGTTCGGCTAAAAGAGTGTCGGAATTAGCCGCTATGTCCTGTAGGGAGCCATATCTGGTTATCCATAAGGACAGAGTAGTGTTACGTCCTCATCCAGCCTTTCTTCCTAAGGTGGTATCGAGGTTTCATTTGAACCAAGATGTGGTTCTTCCTTCTTTTTTCCCCAAACCTAGTTCAGTAGAGGAAAAATTATTACATTCTTTGGATGTAGTAAGAGCAGTTAAAGCTTATCTAAAAGCCACTGCTCAGATTCGCAGAACGGATACTTTGTTTATTCTGCCGTTAGGCCCCAGAAGGGGTCAGGCAGCGTCAAAATCTACTTTAGCCAAGTGGATTCGACAGGTTATAATGCAAGCCTATGGCTTGAGAAGGAGACCGCCTCCGTTCAAAGTTAGGGCGCACTCCACGAGAGCAGTTGGAACTTCATGGGCAGTGCATCACCAGGCCTCCCTGGCTCAAATCTGTAAGGCCGCAACATGGTCTTCAGTACACACGTTTACTAGGTTCTACCAGGTGGACGTTAGAAGTCAGGAGGATGTCGCCTTTGGGCGCAGTGTGTTGCAGGCCGCAAAAGATCCTCATGTCTGATAGCGCTCAGCTTATGTATGGTGTATCCCCCCCCCCCTCATTGGGCATTGCTTTAGGACATCCCACATAGTAATGACTATGCCGCTCTGTGTCCCGTGATGTACGAGAAAGAAAATAGGATTTTTATAACAGCTTACCTGTAAAATCCTTTTCTTGGAGTACATCACGGGACACAGAGCTCCCACCCCTCTTTTGGGGACACTTATTGCTTTGCTACAAAACTGAGGTACTCCCGGATGGGAGGGGCTTATATAGGTGAGGGTACTTCCGGTTTTGGAAGTTGCCAGTGCCAGCACCTGAAGGTATCTATATTACCCACATAGTAATGACTATGCCGCTCTGTGTCCCGTGATGTACTCCAAGAAAAGGATTTTACAGGTAAGCTGTTATAAAAATCCTATTTTTTGTGCGAATCCAATGCGAGTTCAGCCACACAACGGTATGGCTGAATTCGCATTGCACAGACATTGCATGTGATCTGCACTGCAAAGCGGTGCGAATCACATGTGATGTCTGTGTTCGCAATAGTGTGAACCCAGACTAAAAAAGAAAACAAATGCAACCACCATGTCTGAGGATTAGTAAGCTGCAATATGTTAATTTTTTAGTTTAATACTGCTTTAAAGTGTTAATAAACCCACAACACTAAAATCAATCTGTATATGCAGTAAAGAATGCTTGTTATACTCACTGTGGAACCTAAAGGGCTAATCCTCTGCATTGTATTAAAAGGCTGCTTGATCCTGTATGCATAGATCCTCCCCTCCCTGCACTGTCCCCCTGGACAAGTCCGGATAAGACAGAGCCTTTGGAGTCAGGCTGCACATGCTCAGTTTTGTGTGTATTGTTAGAGTTTTATTTTTTCCTTGGAAGAGTGCACGTGATCAGTACAGGGCCAATCAGCACTGTCCAGACAGAGGGTCAGGAGCCCTGCATCCTCATAGGACAGCTTAGTTCAGTATGAAAACTCCTCCTACGAGCTTTAACCAAACACTGATATGTCACAAGACTGCTATAAACTGCTGATGAAAAAAGGTATTTAGCTGTTTATATTTACTAAAATAATTGCATTTCCATGTTCTGTGTACTGTGGGAGACTGGATATAGTGAATGCAGGGTCCTGAGTTTAGTAAGACTTTAAGCACTTACTGGCAATCACCTGTAATGGAATCCCTTGTATGGTTTGATGGGGCAACATCTGAGCTTTTTATCCTTTCATTTCTGGTCACAAGTGATAAATCGGTAATTGGCTCTGAAAGTTTATAAAAAGGCACTGGCTTCGTGTAGTGTATTCTTCCAAGTGAATGTTTGAGGCGTGTGATTTTAGGGTCCATAAACAGTCAAGACTTGGATTTTGGCAGAATCCTGCATAATTGGTGGAAATTTCAGCTGTTGGGGGCCCTGTCTGCCCAGCTGGGTGGAATATTGTTGGCAGTACAGTGACTGCATCCAATTGGATACAGTCACATTCTGGGTACTCTTGCAGATGGGGGTATCGGTGGCTATCAGGGAAGATTCCTATTTATTTCAATTGTCCAGCCCAATATCTATGGCTAGCCTTAGTGCTATAGTAATGGCCAAGATTTAGTCATCTTAATTTCCGACAGTGTGGTCTCTCTGACAGCCAGTAAAAATGATGCCATTAACAATCAAACTTGTCTCTGTATCTGGCTGTTCTCTGCAGGAGGGAGCTAGATATGAGAAATAGAGATTTGTGCTTCATATTTTTTACAGTGAAGCAAAAAATTAGCCATAGCAAGACCGCAAAATCTATAACCTATTTCTTGCTAGATGTTCTTATATAAATAAAATGTCACACTATCTTATCTGTTTGTGGTACCACGAGAAAGATCTACCAGTCCTGAAAATGCAGTAGTGAAGATAAATTATAAAACATAACATCATGGGTGAAAAGCAGGCAACCAGACATATCTTTTATGTAAGGAATTATTATATACAGAATGTGTGTGTATGTATGTATACAGTTAGGTCCATATATAGTTGAACACAGGTACAATTTTCATACTTTTGGCTCCGTATGCCACCAGAATATAATAAAAAATTAAACAATCCAAATGAATTTGAAGTGCAGACTTTCAGCTTTAATTCAAGGGGTTGAACATAAATATCAAGTACAAATTTTAAGAACTGCAACCATTTTTATACACAGTCCCTCCATTTTCAGGGGACCACATGTAATTGGACAAATGAATATAATCATAAATAAAAATGTTAATTTTTAATATTTTGTTGAGAGTCCTTTACTGGCAATGACTGCCTGAAGTCTGGAACCCATGGACATTACCAAGGACTGGATTTCCTCCTTTCTGATGCTTTGGCAGGCTCTAACTGCAGCTGTCTTCAGTTGTTATTTGTTTGTGGGTCTTTCCAGGGCTGGACTGGGACAAAAATTTGACCCTGGACTTCATCCAGACCGGCCCACTTTAATTCAATAAAATGCTGCCCCCCACCCCCCCAAAAAATCATGCCCACCAAAAGGCCCCTACATCCATTATTGTATATCATGAGAGAGAGAGAGAGAGGGAGGGTTGAGGGAAAGGGGGTGAGAGAGGGGGGTGAGTGTAAGAGGGAGTGAGTGTAAAAGAGGGGGGTGAGTGTAGGACCCCTTTCACACTGAGGCATTTTTCAGGCGCTTTTGGGCTAAATATAGCGCCTGCAAAACGCCTCCGCTGCAGTCCCAGTGTGAAAGCCTGAGTGCTTTCACAGTGGGGCGCTGCCAGGGCGTTAAAAAATGTCCTCCAAGCAGCATCTTTGGGGCGGTGGAGGAGCGGTGTACACACCGCTCCTGCCCATTAAAATGAATGGCCACCGCTGCTGAAGCGCCTGCAAAGCACTTCGGCTACACGGGCACATTTAACCTTTAATTCGGCTGCTAGCGGGGGTTAAAAGTACCTGCTAGAAGCCGAATAGTGCAGTTAAAACGACAGTAAAGTGCTGCTAAAACAAAACTAGCAGCGTTTTACCGTCCATGCCAGCCCCAGTGTGAAAGCAGCCTAAGAGTCAGGGAGGGGGCAGAGAGACAGAGGAGGGGGCTGAGAGGCGGGGGCTGAGAGACAGGGTCGGGGGCTGAGAGACAGAGGCGGGGGCTGAGAGACAGAGGCGGGAGCTGAGAGACAGAGGGGGGAGCCGAGAGACAGAGGGGGGGAGCCGAGGACAGAGGGGGGAGCTGAGAGACAGAAGGGGGAGCTGAGAGACAGAAGGGGGAGCTGAGAGACAGAAGGGGGAGCTGAGAGACAGAAGGGGGAGCTGAGAGATAGAAGGGGGAGCTGAGAGACAGAAGGGGGAGCTGAGAGACAGTAGGGGGAGCTGAGAGACAGAAGGGGGAGCTGAGAGACAGAAGGGGGAGCTGAGAGACAGAAGGAGGGAGCTGAGAGACAGAGGGAAGGAGCTGAGAGACAGAGGGGGGAGCTGAGAGATAGAGGAGGAGAGCTTGGGAGATGGAGGAGGGGGCTGAGAGACAGAGGGGGCTGAGAGACAGGGGAGCTGAGAGACAGAGGAGGGGCTAAAAGAGGGGGGGCTGAGAGACAGAGGGGGGGGACTGAGAGACAGAGGGGGGGGACTGAGAGACAGAGGGGGGGGACTGAGAGACAGAGGGGGGGGACTGAGAGACAGAGGGGGGGGACTGAGAGACAGAGGGGGGGGGGACTGAGAGACAGAGGGGGGGACTGAGAGACAGAGGGGGGGACTGAGAGACAGAGGGGGGGGACTGAGAGACAGAGGGGGGGGACTGAGAGACAGAGGGGGGACTGAGAGACAGAAGGGGGAGCTGAGAGACAGAAGGGGGAGCTGAGAGACAGAAGGGGGAGCTGAGAGACAGAAGGGGGAGCTGAGAGACAGAAGGGGGAGCTGAGAGACAGAAGGAGGGAGCTGAGAGACAGAGGGAAGGAGCTGAGAGACAGAGGGGGGAGCTGAGAGATAGAGGAGGAGAGCTTGGGAGATGGAGGAGGGGGCTGAGAGACAGAGGGGGCTGAGAGACAGGGGAGCTGAGAGACAGAGGAGGGGCTAAAAGAGGGGGGGACTGAGAGACAGAGGGGGGGGGGACTGAGAGACAGAGGGGGGGACTGAGAGACAGAGGGGGGGGACTGAGAGACAGAGGGGGGGGACTGAGAGACAGAGGGGGGGACTGAGAGACAGAGGGGGGGGACTGAGAGACAGAGGGGGGGACTGAGAGACAGAGGGGGGGACTGAGAGACAGAGGGGGGGGACTGAGAGACAGAGGGGGGGGACTGAGAGACAGAGGGGGGGGACTGAGAGACAGAGGGGGGGGACTGAGAGACAGAGGGGGGGGACTGAGAGACAGAGGGGGGACTGGGAGACAGAGGGGGGAGCCGAGAGACAGAGGGGGGGAGCCGAGAGACAGAGGGGGGGAGCCGAGAGACAGAAGGGGGAGCCGAGAGACAGAAGGGGGAGCTGAGAGACAGAAGGGGGAGCTGAGAGACAGAAGGGGGAGCTGAGAGACAGAAGGAGGAGCTGAGAGACAGAAGGGGGAGCTGAGAGACAGAAGGAGGAGCTGAGAGACAGAAGGGGGAGCTGAGAGACAGAAGGGGGAGCTGAGAGACAGAAGGGGGAGCTGAGAGACAGAAGGGGGAGCTGAGAGACAGAAGGGGGAGCTGAGAGACAGAAGGAGGGAGCTGAGAGACAGGGGAGGAGAGCTGAGAGACAGGGGAGGAGAGCTGAGAGACAGGGGAGGAGAGCTGAGAGACAGGGGAGGAGAGCTGAGAGACAGGGGAGGAGAGCTGAGAGACAGGGGAGGAGAGCTGAGAGACAGGGGAGGAGAGCTGAGAGACAGGGGAGGAGAGCTGAGAGACAGGGGAGGAGAGCTGAGAGACAGGGGAGGAGAGCAGAGAGACAGGGGAGGAGAGCAGAGAGACAGGGGAGGAGAGCTGAGAGACAGGGGAGGAGAGCTGAGAGACAGGGGAGGAGAGCTGAGAGACAGGGGAGGAGAGCTGAGAGACAGGGGAGGAGAGCTGAGAGACAGGGGAGGAGAGCTGAGAGACAGGGGAGGAGAGCTGAGAGACAGGGGAGGAGAGCTGAGAGACAGGGGAGGAGAGCTGAGAGACAGGGGAGGAGAGCTGAGAGGCAGGGGAGGAGAGCTGAGAGGCAGGGGAGGAGAGCTGAGAGGCAGGGGAGGAGAGCTGAGAGGCAGGGGAGGAGAGCTGAGAGATAGGGGAGGGGTCTGAGAGACAGTGGAGGGGTCTGAGAGACAGATGGGGGGGCTGAGAGACAGAAGGGGTCTGAGAGACAGAGGAGGGGGCTAAAATAGGGGGTCTGAGAGACAGAGGGGGGGTCTGAGAGACAGAAGAGGGGGCTGAAAGAGGGGGGACTGAGAGACACGGGGTCTGAGAGACAGAGGGGGGGTCTGAGAGACAGAGGGGGGGTCTGAGAGACAGAAGAGGGGGCTGAAAGAGGGGGGACTGAGAGTCAGAGGGGGGGGACTGAGAGACAGAGGGTCAGAGAGACAGTCTGCAGTCCCTCCTCTGCTCACCCCCCGCTGTCTTAGTGTTCTGGCATGTTTGTGTAGGATGCCGGGTACCTGATGGCCAGCAGCCGCAGCGCCGAGTCTCCCTCTTGATCTGGGGGGTGCTCTCGCTGCTCTGCTCCTTACAGCGGTGCATGTTCTCTTCCTCTGGGCTCCCAGTCAGCCTGCCCTCTGGCCCAGGCCGCATGGTTCCTGGAGCACAGAGGAGGTGGAGGGATCGAGGTTCTGGGAGCGCCGGGGTGGCCGCGCTCGCTCCTGTTTGCCTCTTCGGTGGTCAGGGAGGGGGTGGAGCTCTTCTCCCTCCTCGGCTTTTACATCCAACTGCCCTCCTCGCTGGCCACCTTCCCCGAATCCCCGCCGCTGTTTGCTGCCATGCTCCCGCTGCCGCCAAACTCTGCATAAAAAAACAGCCCACAAAAATTTATTTATTTTTTTTAAACGCCCACTGAGCCATCGGCCCACTGGGAAAGTCCCAATGTCCAGTCCATCCCTGGGTCTTTCTTCCTTTTTAGTTTTGCCTTCAGCAAGTGAAATGCATGCTCAGTTGGGTTGAGATCAGGTGATTGACTCGGCCATTGAGGAATTTTCCACTTCTTTTTCTTCAAAAGCTCCTGGGTTGCTTTTGCAGTGTGTTTTTGATCATTGTTCATCTGTACTGTGAAGCGCCGTCCAATCAACTTTGCTGCAATTGGCTGAATCTGGGCTGACAGTATATCTCTAAACACTGCAGAATTCATCTGGCTGCTTCTGTCTTCTGTCACATCATCAATAAACACCAATGACCCAGTGCCACTGGAAGCCATGCATGTCCATGCCATCACACTGCCTCCACCATGTTTTACAGATGACGTTATGTGCTTTGGATAATGAGCTGTTCCAAGCTTTCTCCACACTTTTTTCTTCCCGTCATTCTGGTACAGATAATCTTAGTTTCACTCATCCAAAGAATGCTTTTCCAGAACTGGTCTGGCTTTTTTAGATGTTTTTTGGCAAAGTCTAATCTGGCTTTTTTATTCTTCAGGCTTATGAATGGTTTGCACCTTGTGGTGAACCCT
The DNA here is from genome assembly GCA_029206835.1 of Rana muscosa. Classification (NCBI taxonomy): domain Eukaryota; kingdom Metazoa; phylum Chordata; class Amphibia; order Anura; family Ranidae; genus Rana; species Rana muscosa. The sequence continues at coordinate 102,925,995 of CM055116.1, read as the reverse complement.
CAGTATTTTCTCTCATGAAGTCTTCTCTTGACAGTAGACTTTGACAATGATACGCCCACCTCCTGGAGAGTGTCCTTCATTTGTCTGGAGGTTGTGAATGGGTTTTTCTTTACCATAGAGAGGATCCTGCGATCATCCACCACGGTTGTCTTCTGTGGACGTCCAGGCCTTTTTTATGTTGCTGAACACCCCAGTGCATTCTTCTTTCCTTAGAATGTACCAAACTGTTGATTTGGCCACCCCTAATGTTGCTGCTATCTCTCTGATGGATTTGTTTAGTTTTTGAAGCCTTATGCCGCGTACACACGATCGTTTTTAATGTCATTTTCAAAAACGACGTTTTTCTCGACGTGATTTTTCTTGTTTCCTCTCAAGCCTGTCTTGCATACACACGTTCATTAAAAAAACCGCTCGAGCAAAGCGCAGTGACGTACAACACGTACGACGGCACTATAAAGGGGAAGTTCCGTTCGAATGGCGCCACCCTTCATGTTAGTAAAGTTTGTTGAGCGACGATTCGCGCTTTTCAGCCTTGTGCTTTTCAGTCCGTTACAGCGTGATGAATGTGCTATCTCCATTACGAACGCTAGTTTTACCAGAACGATCGCTCCCGTCTCATACTTGATTCTGAGCATGCGCGTTTTTTTTCTCCTCGTAAAAGCATACACACTACCATTTTTCACGTCATTAAAAAAAAGACGACGTAAAAAACTACGTAAAAAAATAGAGCAGGTTCTCATTTTTTTTAGGCCATTTTTCACGTCGTTAAAAATGCTCTGGAGCCTACACACTATCGTTTTTAATGCCCAATTTAAAAAATGGCATTTTTAACGACGTGAAAAACGATCGTGTGTACACAGCATTAGAATGGCCTGTTTCACTTGCATGGACTGCTCCTTTGAACGCATGATGTAGGTTCACAGCAATATATTCCAAATGCAAATGCCATACTTAGAATCAACTCCAGACGTTTTACCTGCTTAATTGACAAAGAAATAACGAAGGAGTAGCACACTCCTGCCCATGAAACCGCTTTTGATTCAACTGTCCAATTACCTTTGGTCCCTTGAAAAAAAGGGGGGGGGGGCTATTCTTAAAAGCTGTCATTCCTAAGCCCTTTCCGATTTGGATGTACATACCCTCAAATTAAACCCGAGAGTGTGCACTGAAGAAAAAAAAAATGATGCCTGTGTCCAAATATACAGTTGTGCTCATAAGTTTACAAATTTATGATTTATTGGATTTTTTCTGAGAATATGAATGATAACACAAAAACTTTTCTTTCACTCATGGTTAGTGTTTGGGTGAAGCCATTTATTATCAGTCAACTGTGTTTACTCTTTTTAATTCATAATGGCAACAGAAAATACCCAAATTACCCTGATTGAAAGTTTACATACCCCAGTTCTTAATACTGTGTATTGCCCCCTTTAACATCAATGACAGCTTGAAGTCTTTTCTGGTCCTTGTGGATTCCTCTTGGCAAAAAGCCTCCAGTTCCTGTAAATTCTTGGGCTGTCTTGCCTGAACTACACGTTTGAGATCTCACCAGAGTGACTCAATAATATTGAGGTCAGGAGACTGAGATGGCCACTCTAGAACCTTCACTTCATTCTGCTGTAGCCAATGACAGGTCAACTTGGCCTTGTGTTTTGTATCAGTGTCATGTTGGAATGTCCAAGTACGTCCCATGCGCAGCTTCCTGGCTGATGAATGCAAATGTTCCTCCAGTATTTTTTGATAATATACTGCATTCATCTTGCCATCAAGATTGACCAAATTTCCTGTGCCTTTTGTAGCTCACACATCCCCAAAAACATCAGCGATCCACCTCCGTGTTTCACAGTAGGAATGGTGTACCTTTCATCATATGCCTTGTTGACTCTTCTCCAAATGTAGTGTTTATGGTTGTGGACAAAAGCTCAATGTTGGTCTCATCACTCCAATTGACTTTGTGCCAGAAGGTTTGAGGCTTGTCTCTGTGCTGTTTGGCGTATTGTAACCAGGATACTTTGTGGCATTTGCGTAGTAATGGTTTTCTTCCGGTGACTCGACCATGCAGCCCATCTATCTTGAGTGAGTGAGTAACTTGTATAGCGCTGCAAATGCGAACTAAGGCGCTTTGTGCATCCAGTGTCGTCCTGTGTCTTCAGAAAAGATGGGTCTTAAGTTTTTTCCTGAAGGCCCAATGGTTTTCTTCCATGTGGATGTCTGTGGGTAGAGCGTTCCATAGCCGTGGTCCTTGGACTGGACTCTTCAGGTGCCTCCTTATTGTGCATCTTGAAACATCCACAACACATGTTTTCAAAGAGTCCTGTATTTCATCTGAATTTATTTGTGGGTTTTTCTTTGCATCCCGAACAATTTTCCTGGCAGTTGTGGCTGAAAGTTTAGTTGGTCTACCTGACCGTGGTTTGGTTTCAACAGAACCCTTCATTTTCCACTTCTTGATTAGAGTTTGAACACTGCTGATTGGCATTCTCAGTCCCTTGGATATCTTTTTATATCCCTTTCCTGTTTTATACAGTTCAGCTACCTTTTCCCACAGATACTTTGACAATTCTTTTGCTTTCCCCATGACTCAGAATCCAGAAACGTCAGTGCAGCACTGGATGAAAGAGGCAAGGGTCTGTCAGGAGTCCAGAAACTCATTGACCTTTTATACACACACACTAATTACAAGCAAACAGATCGCAGGTGAGGATGGTTACCTTTAATAGTCAATTAAACCCATTTGTGTGAACTTGTGTGCATGTTATCAGGCCAAAATCACTAGGGTATGTAAACTTTTGATCAGGGTCATTTGGGTATTTTCTGTTGTCATTATGATTTAAAAAAGGTAAACACAGTTGATTGATAATAAATGGCCTCAGCCAAATACTAACCATGAGTGAAAGAAATGTTTTTGTTTTATCATTCATATTCTCAGAAAAATGGCCAAGAAATCATAAATTCTGCCAGGGTATGTAAACTTATGAGCACAACTGTTGTATATGTGTGTGTGTGTGTATATATATATATATATATATACACACACACACACACACAGTGGATACGGAAAGTATTCAGACCCCCTTAAATATTTCACTCTTTGTTATATTGCAGCCATTTGCTAAAATCATTTAAGTTAATTTTTTTTTTCCTCATTAATGTACACACAGCACCCCATATTGACAGAAAAACACAGAATTGTTGACATTTTTGCAGATTTATTAACCACTTGACAACTGGGCACTAAACCCCCTTCGTGCCCGGAATTTTCAGCTTTCAGCGCTGACGCACTTTGAATGACAATTGCGCGGTCATACAATGCTGTACCCAAATTATATTTTTATCATTTTTTCCCCACAAATAGAGCTTTCTTTTCGTGGTATTTGATCACCTCTGCGGTTTTTATTTTTTGCGCTATAAACAAAAAAAGACAGAAAATTTTGAAAAAAAAAACACTATTTTTTTACTTTTTACTATAATAATATCCCAATTTTTTTTAAAAAACAATATTTTTTCTCAGTTTAGGCCGATATGTATTCTTCTATATATTTGTGGTAAAAAAAATTGCAATAAGCGTATAGTGATTGGTTTGCGAAAAAGTTATAGCGCCTACAAAATAGGGGATAGAATTATGACATTTTTATTATATATATTTTTTTTACTAGTAATGGCGGTGATCTGCGATTTTTGTCAGGCCTGCAATATTGCGGCGGACATATCGGACACTTTTGACACTATTTTGGGACCATTCACATTTATATAGCGAACAGTGCTATAAAAATGCACTGATTACTGTATAAATGTGACTGGCAGGGAAGGGGTTAACACTAGGGGGCGAGGAAGGGGTTAAATATGTTCCCTATTAGTGTTTCTTATTGTGGGGGGAGGGGGACTGACTGGGGGAGGAGACCGATCTGTGTCCCTATGTACAAGGGACACAGCATTGGTCTCCTCTCTCCCTGACAGGACGTGGATCTCTGTGTTTACACACAGAGATCCACGTCCTGCCTCTGTCACAGCCGATCGCGGGTGCCTGGCGGACATCGCGGCCGCCAGGCACGCGCATCGGCATCACGTGACCACGGCGGGCACAGCTGTTCCCCGCCGCGCGCCCTCGGCGGCGCGCAGTGGGGAGAGAAACAGGAGGACGTCCATGGACGTCCACTCAGCACTTGAGAGCCGCGCTGCAGACATCTTTTGTCTATAGCGTGGGTCTCAAGTGGTTAAAAAACAAAAACTGAAATATCACATGGTCCTCAGCATTCAGACCCTTTGCTCAGTATTTAGTAGAGTCATGAGTCTTTTTGGGAAAGATGCAACAAGTTTTTCACACCTGGATTTGGGGATCCTCTGCCATTCCTCCTTGCAGATCCTCTCCAGTTCTGTCAGGTTGGATGGTAAACGTTGGTGGACAGCCATTTTTAGGTCTCTCCAGAGATGCTCAATTAGGGCTCTGGCTGGGCCATTCAAGAACAGTCACGGAGTTGTTGTGAAGCCACTCTTTCATTATTTTAGCTGTGTGCTTAGGGTCATTGTCTTGTTGGAAGGTAAACCTTCGGCCCAGTCTGAGGTCCTGAGCACTCTGGAGAAGGTTTTCGTCCAGGATATCCCTGTACTTGGCCACATTCATCTTTTCCTCGATTGCAACCAGTCGTCCTGTCCCTGCAGCTGAAAAACACCCCCACAGCATGATGCTGCCACCACCATGCTTCACTGTTGGGACTGTATTGGACAGATGATGAGCAGTGCCTGGTTTTCTCCACACATACCGCTTAGAATTAAGGCCAAAAAGTTCTATCTTGGTCTCATCAGACCAGATAATCTTATTTCTCACCATCTTGGAGTCCTTCAGGTGTTTTTTTAGCAAACTCCATGCGGGCTTTGCACTGAGGAGAGGCTTCCGTCAGGCCACTCTGCCATAAAGCCCTGACTGGTGGAGGGCTGCAGTGATAGTTGACTTTCTACAACTTTCTCCCATCTCTGGAGCTCAGCCACAGTGATCTTCTCCCCCGATAGCTCAGTTTGGCCAGACGGCCAGCTCTAGGAAGGGTTCTGGTCATCCCAAACGTCTTCCATTTAAGGATTATGGAGGCCACTGTGCTCTTAGGAACCTTAAGTGCAGCAAAAAAAAAATTTGTAACCTTGGCCAGATCTGTCACAATTCTGTCTCTGAGCTCTTCAGGCAGTTCCTTTGACCTCATGATTCTCATTTGCTCTGACATGCACTGTGAGCTGTAAGGTCTTATATAGACAGGTGTGTGGCTTTCCTAATCAAGTCCAATCAGTATAATCAAACACAGCTGGACTCAAATGAAGGTGTAGAACCATCTCAAGGATGATCAGAAGAAATGGACAGCACCTGAGTTAAATATATGAGTGTCACAGCAAAGGGTCTGAGTACTTAGGACCATGTGATATTTCAGTTTTTCTTTTTTAATAAATCTGCAAAAATGTCAACAATTCACAGTTTTTCTGTCAATATGGGGTGCTGTGTGTACATTAATGAGGAAAAAAAAAAGAACTTAAATGATTTTAGAAAATGGCTGCAATATAATAAAGAGTGAAAAATTCAAGGGGGTCTGAATACTTTCCGTACCCACTGTGTGTGTATATATATTGTGACGGTATGCGAGGTGAGATGCATGATAATCGCTACATTTCACCTCGCATTCGGTCCATTGTAAGGGACTGAACTAGAATCCGGCCCAGGTTTTTCCAGCCTCTGTGGTCGGCTGGGTTCCGGTCCAGTTGTTCGGGTTCCCTAGAATCCACAGTCAGCTGGGCTTTAAAGATCCAGGAAGAGAGCACAGCATTGCTCTGGTTTTGGAGACTCAGGAGGGAACCTGAGTGAGAGCTCTGTTGGAGTGGATCAAAAGTAAAGGTTTGCTTTATCGCATGTTTTGTGGGTGACGGGGACCAGCCCCGCACTGTATAGAGAGGCTATTTTGTTTAGTTTAGCGCCAGACGGCAAGGATTTATTTACTGTTTTGTTTGTTTATACCTGCAAACCTCTTAAAAGTCTGGCGGATGCCAGGTTTTATTTATAAGAAAGTGCCTGTTTGCGGACTGGGATTCAGAAAGTTGATCCCCACAAGCTAATCTCCCACACGTGATGGATTCAGCGGACACTTTCTGAAGATGGAGGAAATGTTAACGGCCCTGCTGCAGGCCAATGCAGCTCAGCGGGAAACCAACCGCCAAGTCGCAACACAACAGGCAGCACAACAGGACGCCGCTGCAGTTCAACAGGCGGCCCAGCAGGAGATGAATCGGCAGTTCGCAGAGGTTCTGCTAGAACTGAAAAAGGGGTCCGAACCTCCTGTGCCAGTGGAAGCAAAGATGATACGTGCATCCTACCACCTACAAAAGATGACATCTGCTGATGATGTTGAGGCATACCTTGCAACTTTTGAGAGAGTTGCTGTCCGCAAAGGATGGCTAAAAGAGCAGTGGGCAGGTCTCTTGGCCCCATTTCTAACAAGAGAACCCCAAAAAGCCTATTTTGACCTAGAACCCGATAAGGCCCAGGACTATGAGACTCTAAAGATGGAGATACTCGCACGCTTGGGTGTCACCATGGCAATCCGGGCCCAGCGGGTGCATCAGTGGTCCTTCTCCAGCAACAAGCCACCCCGTTCGCAAATGTTTGACCTGGTCCACCTCACCAAGAAGTGGTTGCAGCCAGAGACCTTGACAGGCCCGCAGATCGTAGAGCGTGTGGTAATGGACCGGTATCTGCGTGCGCTCCCTGCTGCTCTGAGGAAGTGGGTCTGACAGGGCGACCCCAAAACTGCAGCCCAACTGGTCGACCTAGTGGAGAGGTACAGTGCTACTGAGGACTTGGTGAATCCATCTACGCCCCACTTCGGTGTGTCTAGGGGTGCAAGATCTCCCGGCGGTTCTGGTAAGACTGTTCCGGGGTCCAAGAGCTTGGGGAGATTTGATAAGACTGTTGTTCCAACTGATGGGACTGTGGTTCCTAGACCTGGAGACTGGCCAAAGCAGCCAGGAAGGTCTTTGGGACTGTTGAGAGGACTGAGGGTTGAGCATAAAAGATGTTTTCGTTGCCATGCATTGGGGCATATTGCTGTGAACTGTCCTATAAATGATGAACCTATGCAATGCGATTATGCTCATATGAAAAGACGAATTTCTTTATTTGCACAGGTCGCATGTACTGCATCATGTCAGAGTCGCATTGAAAGACAGATGTGTGTTATTTCAGTGGATGGAAAACCACTGACAGCCCTGCTAGACTCTGGTAGTGTGGTGACCCTAGTCAGGAGTGATTGTGTGAACCCCGCAAAACTACACCCCAGTACTATTGGGGTAATTTGCATCCATGGGGACACTCAAGACTACCAGACAGCGGTGGTTGAGGTTGATACCCCCTGGGGCAGTGTAACACATTCAGTGGGGGTGGTGCCTTCACTGCTTCACGAAGCTTTAGTGGGAAGAGATTTTCCCCATTTCTGGAAATTATGGGAAAACACGGGGAGGCTGGTAGATAGATCTCCCCCTGCTGGGGAAGCACGAGAACTCTCACCAGACCCTTTTTTCCAAAGGGAAGGGGATAATGTTGGTGGGATCGAGGAAGCCGGGACCCTCTTCTTTTCCCTGTCATGGCTGGGGAGCCGGAGGACCTGGAAGCTAGCTCCCAGCCTGAGGGTAACGAACAGGAGAACCCCTCTGACCCTGACATTGAGACTAGCCAAAATGTGGTACCCGATTTAGAGGTCAGGAGAGAGGATTTCTGTACTGAGCAACTATGAGAGGCCACCCTCATGAGAGCCAGGGAAAACATTAAGATGTTGGATGGGGAACCGGTGGATCCTAGTTGGGTGGTGTCTTTCCCTTACATGGCAATTAAAAACAATTTATTGTATCGAGTGATAAAACATGGAGAGGACGAGGTAGAACAGCTACTAGTCCCCAAACCCTTCCGCAGGGTGGTACTAGACCTGGCCCAGAGATTTTTCTGGCCCGGATTGCATGCAGATGTCAAGGAGTACTGCGAATCATGCCCCGAGTGCCAAATGTCGGCACGGTCACCCCATTTTCGCAGCCCCCTTGTTCCTTTGCCAATAATCGAGGTCCCCTTTGAGAGGATTGGCATGGACCTGGTGGGGCCGGTTCTGAAATCTGCCCGTGGTCACCAGCATATTCTGGTGATTCTGGACTATGCGACCCGCTATCCTGAGGCCATACCCTTGCGCAATACCTCTGCTAAAGCTATCGCCAAGGAATTGATCCATGTCTTTAGTCAACTGGGGATCCCAAAAGAGATCTTAACTGATCAGAGCACCCCCTTTATGTCCAAGGTTACCAAGGAGCTTTGTAAGTTATACAAAATCTCCCATCTCCGTACCTCTGGCAACCACCCCCAAACGGATGGTCTGGTCGAAAGATTTAATAAAACTTTGAAAAGTATGCTGAAAAAGGTGGTCGACAAAGATGGGAGAAACTGGGATTTTTTGCTGCCATATCTCATGTTTGCAATACGTGAGGTTCCGCAGGCGTCCACAGGCTATTCCCCCTTTGAACTCTAGTGAGTGAGTGAGTGAAAAACTTGTATAGCGCTAACAAATGCGAACTAAATCGCCTCAAGGCGCTTAGCATCCAGTAGCTTCATGATCCATCAGAAGAGGTGGGTCTTAAGTTTTTTCCTAAAGGCCCGATGGTTTTCTTCCATACGGATATCCGTGGGTAGCGCGTTCCATAGCCGTGGTCCTTGGACTGCAAATCTTCGTTCTCCCTTTGATTTGTAGCGAAATTTGGGGATGTGAAGGAGGTTTTGGTTTGTTGATCGGAGACTGCGTTTGGGGGTGTAATGCTTTATCTTCTCGCATAAATATTGCGGAGCGATTCCTTGTGTGCACTTGTGGGTGAGACAGAGGGTCTTGAATGTGACCCGATCCTTTACGGTTAACCAATGAAGGGTCCTCAGCGCCCATTTCTAGACTGTTAGAACTGCAGGACAGACCGCGGCTGTGGCCTAGCCCCGGCCATCACTCTACACCCGTCCCGAGTCTCTCTCCAGCAGGCCCGCGTGTGCCGACCGGGTAAGTACATCGGGGCACCACCAACTAGTAGTGAGTTGATCCAGGGTTTACCCGATCGCCCCTCGGGGGGTCAGGAAGGAATTTTTTCCCCTGCTGCAGCAATTGGCCAGACTCGGCTGGTGGTTTTTGCCTTCCTCTGGACCAACGGGAGGGCGGTTTAGGTCATTGGGCCCCATCCATCATCCCCATCACCTTTTTCCTCCCATCATGTGCATCTTTAAATACTCAGCGGACACCCTCCACAGGCTAAGGAATACCGCCCCAACACTTCCAACCGCCACCCAAAAAATCCTACAAAAAGAACAACTGCTTAGGATCAATCGACAATCGACTATCAAAACCACAAAGACACCACTTCATCTACAAGATTTATCATGCGCCTTGATTAACACCAGATCGGCAGTCAAGCACAGACAGGAAATTCACGATTTCATCACGCAAAACGACATAGATTGCCTCTTTATCACGGAAAGCTGGCTAACACCGGATTGTAACTCCGTCCTAACGGAACTAGTACCTGGTGCGAGAACATATGGAGCGGGCCCAGGAGGCCCAAAGGAGGGTCTATGACCGAAGTGCCAGGGTCCGTACTTTCAGCCCTGGGGACAGAGTGTTGGTATTGGTCCCCACGGTGGAAAGTACGTTTTTAGCCAAGTGGCAGGGTCCCTTTGAGGTTGTCGAAAGGGTGGGGGAGATAAACTCCAAAATCTACCAGCCAGGGAAAAGGAAATCACACCAAATTTACCATGTGAATCTCTTAAAACCCTGGAAGGACCGAGAGACTTTACTGGCCACGTCCCCGCCTCCATCCGACCGGGTAGCCGTGACATCTGACGTTCCCATCACTGATACCCTGTCCGTGGCACAACAAAGTGACGTTAGGGTGTTTGTGCATAAAAATAGAGACTTTTTCTCCCCCTTACCCAGACTGACCAACGTGATCCAACATGACATAGTGACGGAACCAGGGGTTCGGGTAAATGTGAAGCCGTATAGAATCCCAGAGGCCAGGCATGAGGCAGTCGCGAAAGAAATTAAAAACATGTTGGAGTTGGATGTGATAGAAGAGTCCCACAGTGAGTGGTCGAGCCCCATAGTGCTGGTCCCAAAACCTGATGGCACTATCAGGTTTTGTAATGACTTTCGCAAACTCAACAGTGTATCCAAGTTCGATGCATACCCGATGCCCCGGGTCGACGAACTTGTGGACAGATTGGGACAGGCTCGCTATATAGCGACCCTAGACCTGACAAAAGGCTATTGGCAAATACCACTATCTGAATCGGCCAAGGAGAAGACTGACTTTTCCACTCCTGAGGGCTCGTTTCAGTACAAGCGGATGCCTTTTGGTCTGCATGGGGCCCCTGCATCATTCCAACGAATGATGGACAGAACTTTGAGACCACATCGCCCGTATGCGGCTGCTTATTTGGACGATGTGGTCATCCACAGCCCAGATTGGGAATCGCACCTGCCCCCGGTACAGGCGGTGGTAGATTCCCTTAGGAAAGCAGGCCTCACGGCTAACCCAAAGAAGTGTGCCATAGGCCTAGAGGAGGCCAAGTATCTTGGCTACGTTATTGGCCGGGGACTTGTCAAGCCTCAAACCAATAAGATTGAGGCAATTCAAAAGTGGCCCCAACCCGTAAACAAGAAACAAGTTCGGGCCTTCCTAGGCATTACGGGGTATTACCGACGGTTTATACCTGACTTTGCCACCATTGCCGTCCCTCTGACTGACCTGACGAGGGGCAGAGGGTCGGTCATGGTCAAATGGAACCATGAGGCAGAGAAGGCGTTTCAAAAATTAAAACAGGCCCTTTGTGCACTACCGGTGCTGGTGACCCCGGACTTCACAAAGGAGTTTGTCATACAGACAGACGCCTCTGAGGTGGGCCTAGGGGCCGTACTGTCGCAGGTCAGGAATGGTGAGGAGCACCCAGTTGTATACCTGAGCAGGAAGCTGAACAAACACGAAAGGAACTATGCCATCGTGGAGAAGGAGTGTCTCGCCATTAAATGGGCCTTAGACTCCCTGAGGTATTATCTACTCGGGAGGTCATTTAGGCTGGTCACTGACCATGCTCCCCTGAAGTGGATGTGTGACAACAGGGAAAAAAATGCCTGTGTGACAAGGTGGTTCCTGGCTTTACAGCCCTTTAAGTTCACGGTTGAGCACAGGCCGGGCAAACTCCAGGATAATGCTGATGCCCTCTCCCGCGTGCACTGTATGGCTGGGTCAAGTGCTCATCCGCAGGGACTTGAGCAGAGGGGGAGGATATGTGACGGTATGCGAGGTGAGATACATGATAATCGCTACATTTCACCTCGCATTCGGTCCATTGTAAGGGACTGAACTAGAATCCGGCACAGGTTTTTCCAGCCTCTTTGACGGCTGGGTTCCGGTCCAGTTGTTCGGGTTCACTAGAATCCACAGTCAGCTGGGCTTTAAAGATCCAGGAAGAGAGCACAGCATTGCTCTGGTTTTGGAGACTCAGGAGGGAACCTGAGTGAGAGCTCTGTTGGAGTGGATCAAAAGTAAAGGTTTGCTTTATCGCATGTTTTGTGGGTGACGGGGACCAGCCCCGCACTGTATAGAGAGGATACTATTTTGTTTAGATTAGCGCCAGACGGCAAGGATTTATTTACTGTTTTGTTTGTTTATACCTGCAAACCTCTTATAAATAAAACCTGGCATCCGCCAGACTTTTAAGAAAGTGCCTGTTTGTGGACTGGGATTCAGAAAGTTGATCCCCACAAGCTAATCTCCCACAATATATATATATATATATATATATATATATATATAAGTTTTTTATTATTATTATTTATTTTTATGCATTTTTAAGTACAGTACAGTAATCTATCAACCTGCCAAGTCTCCAAAACCTAAAATCTACTTCGGCATTAAATGTCTAAAAACCTGTCCATTACAAATATGTTTTTTGTAACCCTATTAATGGCAATCCTTTTCTCCTAGCCACCTCTCTTGTGAAGAGACAGTAAAGAAATACTGGCACATATTCTTGCTAGTAGTAGATGCATTGCCTTCATTTTTCAGCAATGTCATTTCACTGAAGATACTTTTTTTTCATTCAAGCAAAACATGTTTTATTTACTTGGAATAAGCTCCTGTGCAATTGCTTATTATGTTTGTTTTTTTTTTTTTATGCAGTCAGGTTCAAAGACGATCAAACATCCTCAGGACAGAGTCGCAGAGATCCTGAAGAAATCTGCAGAGGATAAAGTCTTGATTTATGAAGCACAAATTACAGATGACAAGATTAAGCAGGTAACGAAAATGAGATGCGACCAGATCAGACGGTGAAGACTTATCCAGTTACATGAATGTTTACTTTTGATTTGCACTTTCTGGCTGCATGGAAATAAGTCTCGGTTTAAAAAAATAAGACCCATTTAATCGTGTGCAGGAACAAGCCCTCTTGGGGTCTCTTCAGTTCAGATTGAGCTGATGCTTAGTTTTGATTCCGAGCCTTGAAGAGAAGGTTATTAAAGGGGTCATGTATGTAAATATGAAAGCTCTGTGCCAACATTAACATTATGAACATCGATGTGTTTTGTGCTGATATTTACCTGTTTTTACACTGTTAGCACAAACCTCTACACTTTTCAGTTACTGGGCTCAAATCTTACTGGACTTGCTGCAACAAATGATACAATCACAGAAAGAATGCAGATGACATTGCAGTGAATAGGGAGAAGCAAGTCATACTATGTGCAACCACTATTTTATAAATGTATTGAGATGTCCCGGGATGACGTTACAGGCAACTTGTTCATTCTGACTGTCTCATTTAGATCACTTAAAGAAAATCTATGGTCACAGCATAAAGTTTCATTTTATAACATCAGCGTTGTAATAACAATACAAACAATAGTTTGTTTTGAATATTTAGTATGTTTACTTAAAAAATAACCTTTCATGTTGTGAGTTCTGCCAGTCTCTTCCAACTTCCTAGATTCCCTGCATGCCTTGCAGCTTCTAAACTGCTGTTTACTTTCAACTTCACATGACTACATATCCCATGGTTCCATGCTGCCTGCAAATAGTGCTTCCTGCCCTGAATCCACCCCTGAAACCCCTCCTCTCAGGACTCTGTAGTTCATAAGGCCGGCGGGCAATTAAAAAAAATAATAATAATTGGCTGTGATCAAAATATAGTATGTGAGGCTGCTTACACACAAAGGTATTACAACCCACCCAGACAAAAATATATATATATATATATATATATATATAAAAATTAATTTTAAAATACAAATAATTCATATAAAGTAATAAATAATGCAAAAGTCCCACAAAAAATGAATTACACAGTGATCCTAAAAAGTAAAGGTGGAATCAGCAATCCATCTCCATAATACACAAATGATATGTGACCCCAAAATAAATATAGTGCAAATAATCAGTAAATATAATTGAGTAAAAAGTCCCACACTAAATGAATTTCACAATGATCTTAAAATGTGGAAGTGATATCAGCAGTCCATCTCAATAACACAATTGTGAATTCTTCAAATGGTGCTCAAAAGAACCAACCACCAGCTCCCAGTGAATTCAACACTCACCGGAATTTAAAGCTGCCATTACAGCAGCATTAGCACCTGTAACAAGTGAAAAATAATCTCTTTGGAGTCCGTGCAGCATCTCACATTCAGTGGCACTTTTTTGATGTACTCCAGCTAGGGCAAACAAAGCTCACAACCAGACAAAAGAGATCTCCAATAGTGCAGTATTTTATTTTGATCCTTTTAAAAGCAGAAAAGTGCATAAAAAGTATACACTCACTTGTAAAGCTGCTGCCAACCCATGGCCGTGCAGCAGCGTGACATCAGCACCAGAAACTCTGCCCTCATGTGTTTCGGCCAATAGAAAATTCTCAATAGGTCCTCTATTGGTGACGTCAGCTATCTTTAAGTAGGGTTCGTTTGTTTTGGTTGTGGATAACCAACTGATGGAATATGGCACCAAATCCCTAAATTGGTAAATAGATAGGAGCAAAAAAAGTGGGATTTTTAATGGTGCAAAGATGACAAAGTATCAAGCAAATTATAATAAAATATTTTTATTTTGACACCAAAACAAAAATAGAAACAATGATAAAAAACGGTATAGAAGGTGATTGTTACAAACAGTACAGTTGAGTTGGACAGTTGGATGGCCTAACTCCCGACATGTTTCGCCCCTAAATCAGGCTTCTTCAAAGGGAAAGCACTGTCCAATAGGTGATGTACACCTTCTACAAAATACAGAAAAAGACACACACAAATACATATACAATCCATTAATAGTAATAACCAACAGTAAAACATATATTATAATGTTAGTGATAAAAAAGTCTATGCATGCACAATTCACCCCCCTAGGGTCAAGCCCCTTACCTCTCTATACACTCCAGACAGCCCAGATGGCCGTGTCCCCACCGGTGGCACCGGAACCCCGCCCAGGGCACATCCAAAGATCACAGACGGTAGCAAAAAAATCCCGCAAAGGGAGAAAAAACGACCCGCAGCCTGGGCAATATCTCAAGTTAAAAATGAAAGATATGTCCAATGAAAGGGAAATCCACATGGACACACAACCCCCATAAATCCACATATATGCGGCCCCAGAAAACACATTGCCCAAGCAATGCGTCTCCCGGCAATAATATCACCCAAGAATAGAATAAATTATTATTAGTGATGGTAACTTACACAAGCTACAGGGGTAATTAACTTGATTCCTGGGACAGCAAGGACAAACAAGGACAAATGATTCACATAAGTATAAGCAGTAGTTCCCAAGCACTGAAAAAGTAATTTGTGATATACGGTCAAGAAAAGAGTTAATGGTTAATGAAGCTCCAACACAGATGTGAGAGCAGACTCGAAAATAAATAGATTTAGTCACTAGACAGGATTTAAACAGGGGCAAACCATGCCTCCAAATCAGATTTCTCAAAAAGATACCCTGATACCAGAGAAAGTCAGAAGTATGGTCCCGTACCCCCCCCCCCCTCCCCCAGCCGTAGAAATGGGTAATAGTAGGAAGAAAAGAACCAAACCATAAATAAAAGAATAGAACACCTCCTCCCAGAGTGATCAACCGCCCTGTTGTAGGAGAACTTACAGTCCTCCAGTACCTCTATTACGTGCATTTCCCTGTATAGTATACCATTCCAAGGATCAGTAGCTAACGTTTATCTGGGGTTAATCTGATACCGCATCCATAGAAGCCAGCCAGCCCCCCCAAACCTTGTCAAATTTGGTCAGGGCCTCCCTGCTCAAGTAGGTGGCCTTGTAAAATGATACTGCCTTGTTAACCAAAGCTTTCCAGGATCCCAATGTTGGAGCTGAGGAGCTTATCCATGAAAGAATAATCCGCTTTTTAGCATAGAACAGCAATGGGGTAAGAAGAGTCCTAATAGCCCTGGTGGTAGCCAAGGGCTTCACCAGATGCAGCAGACACACCTCATTAGTCATGGGAATTGAGATAGAGGTGACTGATCTAATGCAACATGTGACAGCTTGCCAGTATGGTTTGACCTGTGGGCATTCCCAAAATATGTGCATAAAGTTTGCGAGGGGTGTGGAGCACCTCCAGCATAAGGATTGTTGATTCCCAAACATTCTGGCCAGTCTGGCTGGAGTCAGGTAAATTCTGTGGAGGAATTTATAGTGAATTAGTCTGTCTCTAGTAGAGACTAGATACTGAAATGCTGCTCCCCACACATCGTCCCAGTCATCCCTATCCAACCCCGGGAATACAGTTTCCCAGGCCCGTCTGCAAGGTTCCAATAATTTGGTTGTTTCGTGGAAGAGATCCTTGTAAAAGCTAGAGACCGGTTTAGCTAGTGATTCACTGTGTGTCAGTAGTTCCAGGTCACTGGGCTCAGGAACCAAATATTCTTAATAAGGACACGGAGGACAAGTGGGAGTGTTTCAAGGGAGTATTCAACAACTGCATTTGCCCATGTATTCTAGTAGGTGACCGCTATGCTAAAACAAAAATAAAACCTACCATATATATATACTCGAGTATAAGCCGACCCGAATATAAGCTGAGGCACCTAATTTTACCACAAAAAACTGGGAAAACGTATTGACTCGAGTATAAGCCTAGGGTGTCCATCTGTATGCCTCACTGTGCCTCACTGTGTCCATGTGCATGCGTCACTGTGCCCATGCCTCACTGTGTCGATGACTAGACTGACGTTTAACATGGGAGTCTATGGGAGGGGTGCCCGGCTTTGAAAAATCAGTGCTCCCCAGCCATAGGTCCCCCAGACAAAAAACTTTGCACACTTGGAGAAATGGGGCTACATGTGTGCCAAGTTTCAGGTCCAGGGGACCTATGACCGGCCGGAACCGGGTCCCCAAATTCACCAGAGAAATTACCAGTTAACATGGGAGTCTATGGAAGGCGTGCCTGGCTTTGAAAAATCGGTGTTTGCCGGCCAACAAACTTTGCACACTTGTAGAGGAAGAGTGGGGCTACATTTGTGCCAAGTTTGGGGTCCAGGGGACCTACGGCCGGCCGGTACCGGTCCCCAAAGTCCGCGATATCAGGCGCAAAAAGGTGACTCGAGTATAAGCCGAGGGGGGCATTTTCAGCACAAAAAAATGTGCTGAAAAACTCGGCTTATAATCGAGTATATACGGTACTGCTTGTAGCTAAATTCTAGTGCAAGAAAATGCATGAGAAAAACTCAAATGTGTTGCTAAAGGGTTGTGACTATGTTAACAATGTTTGGAATTGGCGCTCCTCTTCATCCTCAAGGTCTTGTTTGGTCTAGTGTAAAGCAGAATTTCCCTGACAAACAGAAAACGTTTTGTCACTTTTACTAGTAATGTTGAAAACTCCTTCTCCATTTAGAAACTGAGTGAATCCCTGCATTAGACCTCGATCAATCAGCTATTTTCTGTGTAAGAAAAGGCAGGTATGACCAGACCCAATTAAACCAGTCAGTTCCTCGGGCTATAGCTATGTTCCTACAAAGAGGCTGAGCACTCCAGTATCCTCAGAGCAGCTCTTCCTTAAACAAAAAACACTAATTGGCAGGAGTCTGAGCAAAGTAACCCCTTGCCATGCCTCGTCGATTTAAAAAAAAAATGTTCTACTAGGCAAACCTAGAGTGCCTTCTACGGGTCTTATGTAAATCTTTGACTGAAAGTCAATAATTTGTTAGGCAAATAGTATAGTAGCTTATAAATTCATCTTGGACCCACCAGACTAAAGTTCTAAAAAAAAATACACTTGCCTACATTTTTTAGTCCATATTGAGGCTGGTATAAGGTTTCCTGCCTGCTGTAGCTGTGCATTGAAATGTTGAGCAAGTATTTGAGCTGACATTTTAGAATAGTGAAAGTATAAAAAAAAAAATGTATTCATTGTGGCTGAAGGCAACAATTCTAATGATCTTTGACGTGTGTGTGTGAGATTATCGCTCGGTTGATCGTGTTGCGTTGAAATGGTTGTTAAAAGCAATAGTTCTCAAAATGTGCAGTGACTAGACCAGAGCACAAGTCTGGCCACATCTTCTATGTAGGGTGGTACTTTTGGCGGCGGCGACTTTTCTTTTGGTGTGTTGGTGTTCCTCACCTCATTGAAAATATTTTGGACTCTAAACCATGCATGGGTGTGTTGGCTTGTTTATACAGTGGCGACAATAGTTATTTGATCCCCTGCAGATTTTTTAGGTTTGCCCACTTACAAAGAAATGAAGGGTCTATAATTTTTATCATAGGTGTATTTTAAATGATAGAGACAGAATATCAACCAGAAATCCACAAAAAAAAAATACAAATGTTATAAATTGAGTTGCAGTTCATTGAGTGAAATAAGTATTTGATCCCCAAAACATAACTTAGTACTTGGTGGAGAAACCCTCGTTGGCATGCACAGAGGTAAGACGTTTCTTGTAGTTGGTTACCAGTTTAGCACACATCTCAGGAGTGATTTTGGTCCACTCTTCTTTACAGATCTTCTCTAAATCCTTAAGGTTTCTTGGCTGTCACTTAGCAACTCGAAGTTTCAGATCCCTCTATACATTTTTTTTTCTAGGATTAAGGTCTGAAAACAGGTCCCAGCATTAATGTGCTTTTTCTTGAATCCCTCCTTTGTTGCATTGGCTGTATATTTTGGGTCATTGTCATGCTGGAAGACCCATCCACGGTCCATCTTCAGTGTTCTAGCTGAGGGAAGAAGGTTCTCATCCAATATTTTACAATACATGGGCCCGTCCATTGACCCCTCAATGCGTCAAAGTCACCTGTCACCTGTAACTTTAGAAGAGAAACAGCCCCAAAGCATAATGTTTCCACCTCCGTGCTTGACTGTAGGGATGGTGTTCTTAGGGTCATAGTCGGCATTTTTCTTCCTCCAAACACGGCAAGTCAAGCTCAATTTTGGTCTTATCTGACCACAGCACTTTCTCCCAATCCTTCTCTGAATCAATTAGATGTTCATTGGCAAACGTCAGACGGGGCCTGTACATGTGCCTTCTAGAGGAGGGGAACCTTGCAGGCCCTGCAGGAGTTCAATCCATGGTGGCGTATTTGTTTGGTGACTGTGGTCCCAACTGCCTTGAGATCATTCACAAGCTCCTCCCGTGCAGTTCTGGGCTGATCCCTCACTTTTCTCATGATCATCCTTACTCCATGAGGCAAAATCTTTTATGGAGCTCAAGACTGAGGGCGATTGAAGCCTATTCGTATTTCTTCCATTTGCGAATAATCGCTCCAACAGTTGTCTCCCCACCAAGCTTCTTGCTGATGGTCTTGTGGCCCATTCCAGCCTTGTGCAGGTCTACAATCTTGTCCCTGATGTCCTTTGACAGCTCTTTAGTCTTGCCCATGATGGTGAGGTTTGAATGGAAGAAAGAGATTCTGTGGACAGGTGTCTTTTATACACATAACGAGTTGTTGTTAGGAGCACCTTCTTATAATTGACAGGACTAATCTGTGTACCACATGAGTACATACTGTAGCCAGTCTGTGGGAGCCAGAATTATTGTTGGTTGGTAGGGGATCAAATACTTATTTTACTCATTGAACTGCAACTCAGTTTATAACGTTTGTATCATGTGTTTTTTCAGGAATTTTGGTTGATATTCTGTCTCTGTAATCTAAAATACCATGATAACAACTATATACCCTTCATTTCTTTGTAACTGGGCAAACTTAAGAAATATGCAGGGGATCAAATAATTATTTTCGCCTCTGTATACCCTGAAGAACCAAGAGCATGAAGCGTGTCTTCATTATTGACCCTTATAACCCACAATTGTATTGTGATGTTAATTACTGTACTGCCAAGTGGCCATTTGTCATAATAGTTGTCGTCCACATTTAATACACTAAGGCAATCATTTCCTATCTGGTGAACATTGATGAGGTATTGGACCCAAAAACTAAATGGTTTTGTTGGGATTTAAATCTTCCCTTCCTGATACTGATCATCTTGCCTTTTTTATCAGCTTTTTTTCAGCCTCAGAATGGAGATACTAAACATCCTGTATGGCCGCCGCAACATATTGGAAATAAATTACATTTATGTTTAGATACACAAATTGTCATTATTTTAGCTTCTCCCCCCCCCCCCCCCCAGCAGGAGCATTTAGGCTAGGAGAGAAAGAGGAAGAAAACCCCAAAACCGGAGTTGTTTTGCTTTGCACAGTGCTTTCTTTACAAAAAAATAATAAATGGCCATTTTTTTTTGTTAGGGGCCTTGAAAGCATTGCACCCACGATGAACAGATTGTGGGTCCTGCAGACTGCCTGTGTAGCTGCCGTACCTCCGATATGTGCAGGCAGTTACTGAATGACAAGAAAGCTCTATGAACTCTTTGGATCGCTCAAAAGCACCCTGGTAGTTCATTGAGAACTACAAGCTGACGGCCACAAAGGATATCTGTACTTGTAGTTTTCCCATTTACAGAACACTGTGACTGAATGATGTGGCCCAGGCGAGCGGAGCCCCATGTTTCCACGTTTTTATTTCGATTGTGACAGCTAACGGGGGGACACAACGTCCCCCACTCAATGTCAAAACAGGGGATCGGGGTTGGGGGTGCGAAGGCTTGTGCATCTGTAACATGTTACGTGGTACACACTGAATATGGGTGTAACATGGACAGTATGATGTTAAAAAAGGTGATCTTATCCTTTAACCACTTGCCGACCGCGCCATGTACAAAAGACGTCCACAGCGCGGTCGAGTTATCCTGAGTGGACGTTCCAGGGACGTCCTCACAGAATCTTGCTCCCGCGCGCCCCCTGGGGCGCGCTCCAGGATATGTCCATGACCGCCGGGTCCGGAAGACCCGGCGCATCACGGATCACGGTAGATGGCCGCTAATCGCGGCCGTTTACCACGTGATCGCTCCGTCAAATGACGGAGCGATCACTTGTAAACAGACCGGCGTCATGTGATGACGCCGGTTCCTCCCTCCCCTCTCTGTACTGATCGGTACAGTGTGAGAGGAGAGGGGAGGGAGCAGATCAAGGCAGCAGTGCTGTGGGCTAGATCTGTGACAATTGCAGTCACAGATCCAGCCATCCATCCATCCCTGCTCAGCCATCCCTGTGCAATACCCTGCCAATACTCTGCAATACACCCTGCCAATACTCTGCAATACACCCTGCCAATACTCTGCAATACACCCTGTGCAATACTCTGCAATACACCCTGTGCAATACTCTGCAATACCCTGTGCAATACTCTGCAATACCCTGTGCAATACTCTGCAATACCCTGCCATACTGTGCAATACTCCTCAATACCCTGCAATACTCCTCAATACCCTGCAATACTCCTCAATACCCGGCAATACCCCTCAATACCCGGCAATACTCCGCAATACCCGGCAATACTCTGCAATACCTGGCAATACCCGGCAATACTCCGCAATACCCGGCAATACTCCGCAATACCCGGCAATACTCCGCAATACCCGGCAATACTCCTCAATACCCTGCAATACTCCTCAATACCCTGCAATACTCCTCAATACCCGGCAATACTCCTCAATACCCGGCAATACTCCGCAGTAACCACTTCCCGCCCGCCGGCCGTCATATGACGTCCTTGACTTTGTGCGGGTATATCTGAATGATTGGAGCAGCTACAGGCATCATTCAGATATTCGCTTTTTCAGCCAGCGATTCCCTACACCATAAGAACGATCATAGTGGCTGTTCCACCGCTTGATCGCTCTTACGAAAGGTGAGAGGGGATCCCCCCCTCCCGCTGCCCTCCGGTGCTTCTACCGACTCACCGCTATGATCAAAGCCAAGATTGTTTTTTTTTTTGTTTTTTTTTCAGGCTTCCCAGCCTAGAGGTGAGATGTGGGGTCTTATTGACCGCATATCTCACTGTAAAGAGGACCTGTCATGCCATATTCCTATTACAAGGGATGTTTACATTCCTTGTAATAGGAATAAAAGTGATCAAAAAAAAATTTGGGGCGGAAAAACATGTCAAACTAAAATAAATAAAGTAAAATGAACAATAAAATATATATATTTTTTTTAAAGCGCCCCTGCCCCCGCGAGCTCGCATGCAGAAGTGAACGCATACGCAAGCCCCGCCCACATATGAAAACGGTGTTCAAACCACACATGTGAGGTATCGTTGCGAACGTTAGAGTGAGAGCAATAATTTTGGCCCTAGACCTCCTCTGTAACTCAAAACATGTAACCAGTAAAAACATTTAAAGCGTTGCCTATGGGGATTTTTAAGTAGCGAAGTTTGGCGCCATTCCACGAGCGTGTGCAATTTTGAAGGGTGACATGTTAGGTATCTATTTACTCGGCGTAACTTCATCTTTCACATTATGCAAAAACATTGGGCTAACTTTACTGTTTATTTTTTTCTTTTAAGCACAAAACAGTTTTTTTCCGTAAAAAACGCGTTGGAAAAATTTCTGCGCAAATACCGTGCAAGATAAAAAGTTGCAATGACCACCATTATATTCTTTAAGGTCTTTGCTAAAAAAACATATATAATGTTTTGGGGTTCTATGTAATTTTCTAGCAAACAAATGATGATTTTTACATGTAGGAGAGAAATGTCAGAATTGGCCTCGGTGCTCCAGAACGCCTGAAGGTGCTCCCTGCATGTCGGGCCTCTGTATGTGGCCACGCTGTGTAAAAGTCTCACACATGTGGTATCGCCATACTCGTGAGGAATAGCAGAATGTGTTTTGGGGTGTAATTTGTGGTATGCATATGCTGTGTGTGAGAAATAACCTGCTAATATGACAATTTTGTGGAAAAAAATAAAAAAGAAAAAAAAATCTTGATTTTTGCAAAGAATTGTGGGAAAAAATGACAACTTCAAAAAACTCACAATGACTCTTTCTAAATACCTTGGAATGTCTTCTTTCCAAAAAGGAGTCATTTGGGGGGTATTTGTACTTTCTGGCATGTTAGGGTCTCAAGAAATGAGATAGGCCGTCAGTACTTCAGGTGTGATCATTGGCACCATAGCTTGTGGACTCTATAACTTTCACAAAGACCAAATAATATACACCAATTGTACTTATTTTTACCAAAGATATGTAGCAGTATAAATTTTGGCCACAGAGATCCACGTCCCTGGCTCTGTAAATGCCGATCGCGGGTACCTGGCGAACATCACGGCCGCCAGGCACGCGCATCGGCACCCGCGTGACGCGGCGGGCACGGAAGTTCCCCGATGCGCACTCGGGAGCGTGCGCCGCGGAGGAGGAAAGGGTCGGACGTCAATTGACATCCTCCCGGCATTCTAGGTCTGTGCTGTAGCCGTCATTTCGCTATAGCGCAGACCCCTAGTTGTTAATATCTAACCTGAGCGCAGTGTGTTTTTCTTTTTTATATGGGTATGTTTATCTAAATAATGTCACGGTAGACCGTTCTTAGTATTCTTTTCCTATTTTACAGGTGCGTGGAGAGCTGCTGCTGCAGAGAGTACACCAGCTGAAGGCCAGAGAGTATAAGCTGGGGGAATATCTAACTTCTTTACAGTTCCAGATAGTTAATAGCAAATCAAAGATTTTCGCAGTCCATTCGGCCCTTCTTCAGCTGCAGTCCCTTTTATTAAAAGAGGAGACAAAACCCATAACACACAACACATCAGAGTATGAACAGCTTCTACTCACACTAAATCAGGTGAGAGATAGTTGCTTTTTTAAAGCTTTACTGCAATTCCTGTCCGTGATAAAAAAAAAAAGTATCAAAAGTACAGTGTTTCTTTCTCAACAACGGGGTAAGTCATGAGCTGTCTTCATCTAACCTTATGTCGCATTTGGAAAAACGGAAAACCAGAGCAGTCAATAAATATTAAATTTGGTAAATATATCGGCGATTACCAGCCTGTGAACTAAGAGCTACATTTAATGTGCAACTTTTTTGCTTTCTGATCCCTTTATCCCCTGACTTTATATACTGGTCATACAAACAAAACCAGCCAGAGGTTTCTACTTCATGTATCAAGTTATGTATTAAATGTGTATATACTTCATTGGCTATATAAACTATTTCTCAGACTGTCCTTTCAGTCTGCAAGGCTTTGACTCCAGCAAACATAACAGCGAGAAGCAAACAGGGACATCACCAAATCTCACTTCAAATCTCCTGAGGCTAACAGAGGCAGCAGTGCCAATACTGCTTAGACACAATTAACATTTCTAAATGTTCCCTATAACATAGAAAATCTTCACCTTTTGCCTTTAGTTTAACATTAACTTAAATATGTTTTCGCTTTCCACAATTAGGAAATAAGAGAGATGGATAAAACTTTGGAGACTTGGAAACAAAGAGAGACCACATCCACGAAATTGCAAGAAGAAGACCAGGCCCAAGTTACTGCAGATGTATTTTGTGAAGACGATGACTTGCCTGTATCGGCAACTCTGAGAAAGGCACTTGGCAGACGCAAATACTTTGCAAATCTCAACCGTGACAGGTAAGTAATTTTGTAGATAACTGAGCAAATGATTGTGGACACCCCTCCAAATTAGTTTAGGTGTTTCCAGTGAATTGTAATGTTGACAGGCATTTTAGACCATTGTACACTTCCAATGTTGTGGCACCAGTTTGAAGAAGGTCCCTTTCTATTCTAGCATGACTGTGCACCTTGTGTACAATGCCAGGACCATAATGACTGCGTTTGACTAGGTAAGGGAGGAGGAACTTCAGTGGCCTTCAAAAAAACCCAACCTCAACCCTGTTAAACACCTTTGCAATGAATTGCAACACTGATTGAGAGCAAGTTCTTCCCTCCAAACATTAGGTTCACTTTCCTTATAAGTACTGGAAACTTCTCCAGTACTGTATAATGCAGGCTGTTCCCTCACTTTGTCCCCTGCTGCTACCATATCCTCTGCCACTACTTCCAGGTTGCTAGTCATTCTCTTTGGCCATTAGGCGGCCACTGGTGACGTATCATTTACAGAAGTTACATTTTCCCTGGCACCTGACTTTATTCTCAATATCTTACAAATGCCAGGAGTGAGCCAGGGGTGTATGCTGCCCAGTGCATGCATCATACAGTGTACAAATAAAATATAAAAGAGCTAGGGCAAGAGGAAGAAGAGGAAGAGTCAAGAGGAAAAAGTTTTGACAGGAGAGACTTGACAGGTTACATTTGCCAAAAACCTCCACCCCCTAGCAATTTTTTACATCTAGCATTTAGTTCTATTCTTATGAGTTTGGAATGGGATATTCAACAAGCTCATTTTGGTGTGACGGTCAGGTGTTTACAAAGTTTTGATCACAAAGTGCAGCTGCATACAAATTGGATCATTTTCTTCTTTAACAAAGGGCCCATGCGCAGGCACAAATTGTCCTCAAACTTGAATGTCTGACTTTAAGAAGGGAACAATTTCCACAGATTATTGGCCACCTTTTAGGACCTTCATGAGAGGTTTAAAAATCAGCCAATGATTCCTGCTGTTCTCTGCTGTATGTACCTGCAGAAAAGGAGAAAAGGGCTAGCACCTCATTTAGCTTTTAGTTATTTCATTGAACATTTCTGAAACCCCAAAACCCAGGGATTTCCATGATCAAATATCAATTTCAGTTTGAGGAAGTGGTGGGGCGAAGTGCTGATCACTCAGCTGAGGTTTATATATGAAAAATTTAGATTCTAAGGTTATGGGGGGGGGGGGGTCTCCATTGTGGTATCAATATCGCTAATGCGTATGGTAACCAAATGTTATAGTTATTGGGCTGGATCTCTGTAACAAATCATTTATTTTATTTCCAAGAATATCCAAGAAAGAAAGTAAATTAAAAAAGGCATGGCTAAATATCGAGGATGTGAGCAGATCTAGCTCACCGATGAGGGAAAATTAGTGTTTTGGTTAGCTTCGCTACCTATCTCCATAAAACAGGATTCTCTGCATTATTAAACCTGAAATCTCAGTGAAAAAAAGAAATTGATGTATCAAATGACATGCAGGTAATATTGTCAGTATCTGTACCTCAATTCCATGTTGAGTTCTTTTAGAAACGACAGCAAGAATTTTTCTAACTGTAGCTAGTCTGTGATTTTGTGATTTGCCATTTTATATACCGTATATACTCGAGTATAAGCCGAGTTTTTCAGCACATTTTTTTGTGTTGAAAATGCCCCCCTCAGCTTATACTCGAGTCTGTGTCCATATTCACATTTGTGCGCCTGATCCCGGACAGCCATAGGTCCCCTGGACCCCAAGCTTGGCACACACGTAGCCCCACTCTTCCTCTACAAGTGTGCAAAGTTTGTTGTCCGGGGGACCTACGGCCGGGGAGCACCGATTTTTCAAACCGGGTACCCCTTCCATAGACTCCCATGTTAAACGTCAGTCTAGTCACACATCGCCGGAGATCAGGTAGGGAGATTGGGCACAGTGAGACATGGACACAGTGAGGCATGCACATGGACACCGTGAGGCATGCAGATGGACACCCTAGGCTTATACTCGAGTCAATAAGTTTTTCCAGTTTTTGTGGTAAAATTAAGTGCCTCGGCTTATACTCGGGTCGGCTTATACTCGAGTATATACAGTAAATATATGTGATACAATTCTTATGATTTTCTTTAACTCTTCTTTTTTAGCTCTCTATGGCAGGGCTCAAAATTTAAAATCCTGAGCTACTAGCCAGACCTCAAGAGTTACTCGCCACCAGTTGCCGGGCCCAACCCCTACCATGCCCCGCCCCTAATCCCGCCCCTAAACACGCCCTCAAATTATCTCATGAAATGACACTTAAATTGCTTATGCAGAATTAAGTTCTAAAAATAAATATTAACAACAACTTTATCCATGTCCAAAACTGCAGCCTGCCTGTGTCCGCCAATGCAGTCTGTCCGTGCAGCCTGTGACCGCAAATGCAGCCTTGTGTCCCCAAATGCAGCCTTGTGTAGCCTTGTGTCCCCAAATGCAGCCTTGTGTCCCTAAGTGTCCCCAAATGCAGCCTTGTGCCCCCAAATGCAGCCATGTGTCCCCAAATGCAGCCATGTGTCCCCAAATGCAGCCTTGTGTCGGTCCCCAGTGGCCTACCTGTGTAGGGAAAGAGAGAGCCCCCCCTGCCACCGCTGTCTTGTTGATCAGCGCGTGGGGAATATAACAGCTTTCATTTCAATAGCTGTGTTCCCCGCCGCGCGCACCGTCATATATAGCCCCTCCCCCTTGTCCGGGCACTTTGATAGACAGATCACCCTCCCAATCCTGGGGCAGGTGATCTGTCTATCAAAGTTCCCGGACAAGGGGGAGGGGCTATATATGAAGACGCGCGGCGGGAAACACAGCTATTGAAATGAAAGCTATTATGTTCCCCGCGCGCTGATCAATGTGGCGGCGGCAGCAGCAGCATCAGCTCTCCTCTTCTCTCCTCTCTTGCCCCATGATTGCCCCCTGCCCCCAGGCAGCCCACACTTGCCCAGCCCTCAAAATCCACTCGCAAAATGCGAGCAGGCGAGTGGAATTTTTGAGGGCTGCTCTATGGGGATTAGTTTTACTAAAACGGGTACACTCAGAATCTGGTGCAGCTGTGCATGGTAGCCAATCAGCTTCTAACTTCAACTTGTTCAATTAAACTGTGACAATAAAACCTGAAAGCTGATTGGTTTCTCTGCAGAGCTACACCAGATTTTGCACTCTCCAGTTTTAGTAAATCAACCCCACTGTGTTAAATTTGCCATGCCTGCAACGCAAAATGTCTCAGGCGCAGGATGTGAACAGCCCCCTCTGGCTATATAGTAGAGTTTAGGTGGGTGGTCAGGAGGGTGTAAAACCAGGGTTCAATGGCCTGTTTTTACCACACTTATGGTGGCCCATGTAAAGGAGGCCTTATGGCAAGTATATCAAGAACTATGTACAGTATCTCACAAAAGTGAGTACACTCCCTTACATTTTTGTAAATATTTTATTATATCTTTTCATGTGACAACACTGAAGATATTACACTTTGCTACAATGTAAAGTAGTGAGTGTACAGCTTGTATAATAACAGTGTCCATTTGCTGTCCCCTCAAAATAACTCAACACACAGCCATTAATGTCTAAACCGCTGGCAACAAAAGTGAGTACACTCCTTAGTGAAAATTTCCAAATTGGGCCCAATTAGCCATTTTCCCTCCCCAGTGTCATGTGACTCGTTCGTGTTACAAGGTCTCAGGTGTGAATGGGGAGCTGGTGTGTTAAATTTTGTGTTATCGCTCTCACTCTTTCATACTGGTCACTGGAAGTTCAACATGGCACCTTATGGCAAATAATTTTTGCTCTACATAAAGATTGCCTAGGGCTAGGCTATAAGAAGATTGCCAAGACCCTGAAACTGAGCTGCAGCAAGGTGGCCAAGACCATACAGCGGTTTAACTTGACACCTCACTTTCTATCATGGCGACAATAGTCCCAATGACAAATGGAGCAGATAAATCTTTCCAGGATGGAAACAGATAGAAATGACAGATTTTTTTTTTTTTTTTATTCTATATTTTGGCACATCTCATGAATAATCAATCAGGCAATAATACACATCTTAGTGAACCATGTAAACGGGAATAATTTGCGTCAACAGTCAAGCAAACAGTGAAGAATAAAACATCCCGTGGAAGACATTAATTTCACATCAAATGCAAATCCTTTGCCTATTTTTAGGATATCATTCTTTACAGAAGTTTTAACTCTTCCCTAGACTTTAGATTAAAAAGGTTCTTTTTGAGGACCTGATCATTCCTGATAAAATAGAAGTTCTCATATATGGCTTTCACTTTCCAGCTTAATGGCCCTGAAAATGCCTGAACTCATACAGTACTTTTGGCTGTATAGTGTGTAGCGGGGTCTCTGTTGAGGCCCCATGGACTATGTTACCCAGAACCCCGTTTGGCACCCAGGGTGCATTGGGCTGCCGCAGAGACTCATGGGTGGGGTAAAAAAGGGGAGGGCGAGGCTAAGCCCGGCCTCTTTGGACACCGCGCGGCTGGCAAGAGAACTTCCTGTGCGGACCTGCTGCGAGTGCAAGGCCCGAGGCCTGGGCCTTGCGCACTTCCAGAGAGCCTTCCACCTTGCTGTGGAGCCTGTGCGGCGACAGACATCTACCTGCTTCAGGGACGTCAGTGAACCAGGGATCAGGCGGTGGGAGATCCTGTGTGTGTGAAGACACAGCGGTGGGAGTCCCGGACTGGGATCGAGTCCGGAGTGGTGAGAGAGCACCTGCTCACACCTATAATCGAGTACTTTATTAGGCCTATAGACTGCCTTGGCCTATCAGGTTATATTTCCCTTTTCCTGTCAGGAGACTAGTTGGAGGACTGAGTCACATAGTCACCGGGAAGTTGTTTCACTACCTTAGACCTTGTTGGATTACAAATATTGTTCCTGTATGTGCACCATCGATCATCTGGAATGCGAAGATTTCTTCTCTAGAGACTGAGATTTAGCTGAGTCAGGCCTGACTGGGAGTTGATAGTACTGTTGGGTGCCATATTGCTAACGGGGACTCAAACTATATGTTAGTGTGTGCTAGAACTAATTGCGCACTATAATTAACTACTGTTAGAGTTACTGCAGGGCTCTGCATGCATGTGTTATATGTAATATTGATTGTTAACCCCTTTTATCTGCAAGTAAAATTTTTACATTTACTCAAATCTGGTATTGGAGTCCATATATATACATACGTATCTTATCACCAGCAGAAAGGTATTGTGGGGTTGTGCATAAACTGTTATAGAGCTATATAGAAATACCACCCCTAGACTAACTGTGCCAGAGAAGGGCTGAGTAGATTGCCGGGGGTTGGCTGTGCTGTGTACAGGGCCCAAAAGCAAACCAGCGGCTCCCTTAGTTTGGGGGTATCGCTACAAGTGTATATAGCAATGGTTGAAATAAACACAATCAAATACAGTAAATGATTTCCGCCAAGAGGGCATGGTTTCTGGAGCATAGATAAGATGTTAAAGGAGCTTATGGGGATATTGGGCGCTGACTCCAGCTGTGGTCTTGTGAGGAAATCCACAAAGCCTGCACACTCTGACATCGACAAGAAATTGGTTTGAGATCCATTAGTATCACATTTTACTCCCTATTCATGGTAAATGAAATGCTAATGGTTCATAGGTTTGATTTTTTATCTTACAAATTCATGAGCACTGCACTTACGTATAAACCTTTCAGAAGCATTATAGCATTTTCTTGGTCAGTCTGTCAGTATCTGTTCTCCAGGGAGAGGACCAGTTTTTTTCATTTGACAGTGGAGTGGGCAGTGGAGTGTACAGCAGGAAGAATAAGGGTCACTTATTCTACTTGAGACGATCACATTTATTTATTTCATTATGCTTTCTTTAGAATGCAGAGCGAGGAAATGGAGTATGCACTGGTGGAAGAGCAAGAGGAAAGAGCCCAAGTGTACGCATTGCAAACATTATACAACCAGGTACCTGTGAATAACTGCTCATACAATGACATTGAAAGAACTGCCCAAGGCACACAATGCCGGTTTAAAAGGCAACAAAATTACAAGAAATAGGTATAGTTTTATTAAGAAAATTAAATATCAGAAAACATATTTAAAATATGTGATTTAAAGGCTAAGTTCACCTATGGAACATGTTACATATTACAACCGTATTTAGGGTGGAACATGTTCCAGCTCCTGCCCCCTCTCCCCCGATTCCCCCCTTCCCGTGACAGCAGGTGGGGGTTCATCTCCCTTCATTATCTGTCACTTTTTAAAAACCATTGCTGTGTGGGTCTCCACCCACACAGCCACGTCATTCATTCACAGATTCCTGTGAGTGAATAAACTACAAGTACAGTCTTCCACCACAGCAGATGGACTTACAGTTTCAGCTGCTGGGTGCTGATGAGCGCTCTCATAGTTCATGGACATGTCCTTTGGCTTTCAAACAAAAAGCCCATACAGAGGTATATCCTACCTCTATACTATTTTAACTAGTGCCTGAAACCTTTCCCCTAGCATAGTGGGGGAAGGCGATTTAACTGAGCTACCAAGCCTCTTCGTGCATTGATCATTGGGATGTGTTCCAAAAAATATACCATAGATTGTACGTGACCACTTATAGAATATATCTTAATACTGCTAACTTATACTGGAAGCTGTATACAGGGGAGCCTTGGATTACAGGTCAGGAGGTCTAGGGTCTCAGGAGGGCACAGAAGTTGTTTTTTTAATGCAGAGTGGCACAGGGAAGCTGCAGTGGCAAACCTACATCTGATTCTGATCCCCGCCGGCAATCCTCTCTCACCTTCCCACAGGATATCACCCACCTCTTGGATCGGGGAGGAGGGCGGGCAGGGATGAGGGCACAACACTCAGGGGAAAAGTTTGGTGTGTTCAGACAAGAGCCTGAACCCGCCTGAGCTATTCTGTAGGCTTTCTCTGCCCCGCAGCTGCACGTATGCAAGAAGCCAGAGCTGGGTTATTAGGTGAGCGTGCGCCTATCCCACTCTTCCTCTCTGGGGAAAGAACTGGGCAACACTGGGATATGTTTGCAAACTACCTGTCGACGGTTGACAGGTAGATTGTGATCGACGGGTTGCTGACCCCCCGCTCTAGATCATACCTTTTACAAGATTTTGTTCACAATACTCTGTATAGGTTCTATAGAAATATATTATCCAGCCTGGTACCCAAACATCATTAAAGACCTGGGTGATCAATTACTAGCAGCAAGCAACTCACACACACAAATCGATCTACCGATACTTTATTCAACCTCCTATGTTTTATTAATCTTGAGAGCTGTTTCCCACCAGATGCATTGTTATACATGTTTCTGCATCTTCCAGTGCAGACATAATGCATGGACATGAGTAAATGAACTGTTCTCAATGTGTTAATGTATTGAGTTGCAGTGCATTATATGGCATTGTGTGCTATACACGTGATGATATTTAGTATGTTAAAGCATTAACAATACAGTACTTTTTATACTTTATTGCATGTCGTTCAGCCCTGCTGATCTCCTACAGCCTTTTGAAAATATGCCTGTAGTCACTGTGCACACAAGAATCCCTGTAGCAGCATATACAGTTGTTGCAAATATACTTTGTAGCATGTGTTTTTTGTTTTTTTTTAGCCAGAGGGATTTGAAGTGTATGTAAACCCCCAACCTCCTTTTCAGTATGTTTGGCATCATGCCTCACTGTATGCAGTTTTTTGTGTGTAGCGGCCTCACCCTCCGTCCCCTTTTAGTAAATAAAATGGCTTGCTTGTCTAGGGGTATGCGGGAAGAGGGTGAGGTTCACTACGGCCCATGCCCAGGTGAAGGCCAACACTATTTTACCTCCGAGTCCTGTGTTCTGGATGGAGCCTCTGGCCCTCCTGCGGAGGGCAAGTTTGACTGTCCGTAATAGAGCCCCACACCATAAAAGTCCAACACTCCTTTATTCTTCTTCACATATGAACAGTATCAGTTGAACTTTAAACGAACAAACAGGGTGTGGATACGAGTAGGCCCAGGCACAATGAACTCTCCTATTCCCTCTTTGGCGAATAGGCTTGGCGCACAGTCGCTGCCACTGACTGTGAGTTTGGTCGCTGCCACCGACCGGGTGAACTGTTGAGGCCCCTGCCACAGGCCTAATAGCAGGTCTCTGCCACCGACATGAATTGACTAGATGTACCGCTGCCACCGGTCACAGAACATGAATTACCTTCCCTTATGAATAGGCCCTTGTTGGAGAAAGACATCCATCCAAGCGGTCTACGGAGGTCCACCCGACACTGGCAATATGCTGCACCAGCTTCACGAAGGGTCACCTCTCCGGTCCTTATTCTCCGGATTCAGGTGCCCAACACCCGGGGCACCTTAGGACGATCCCTCCCTCGCGGGACCCAGCGGAAGATACTGGGCCCCAGGCCTCCAGCTGAGTACCTCACCCCAGACTGAAGGTGTCTGGGATGGAACACGAACTCCTCGTGTTCAGGCCAAGGGCGCCTGAACACCGAACACGGACAGCAGCCCTCAGGCTGAAGGTGCCTGGGACTCGGACCTCGTGGCGAAGATGTCCGCCCCCTTTATACCCTCTCCCGGCAAGCACAGCGGGTTCCCCGCCCCGCAGTACAGCTGCCGCAAGAGGTCACAAAGGGTACGGCACTGCAGTAATGGTTCAACCCCGGCTCAGAGCGACAGCGCCACCTACTGAGCCGCAGGGAACTGTGCACCACTGATGTCCTCACCCGAACAGAATACAGCCCTATTCTTCCAATCAGTGCATCTGGGTCATGCTACCACCCAGATGCTTCCCCTAAATAGTACATACCCGCTACATGTGAATTAGTTGTAAAGTGTCATAATTGGAGATCCTGCCAGTAATAGCACTTCCTGTTGCAGGGTGACAGCGCTAAGCCAATACCTCAATATCAGCACCATGTTTAGCCCTTCGTATACGTTGCTTAAGTTAAGCCGCATAAAGTCCATCTCCAGGAAAATTAAAAATGTTCCCTTGCAGTGGAGCTGTGCATGCACTGCAAGGACTGATTGCTCATTTAGGTTTTTGCGACTTGTTAAAGAAGATTTACTTATCCATTTCTTGACTCCTCCACGCTGCTAGATCAGTCCTGGCAGAACATTCTTCCCAACGTTCCAGCAGTCTAAGGTCCTGACGTTATCAAGACCAATGCAGGATCAATAGCCCTGCATCAGACATGATGAAATCTAGACACAGACCACCGGTGGAGCCTGGGGGAAGTGCCATCTGCCAGGGGAGCGGAGAATCGGGCAACTCCTAGGATTCTCAGTAATCTGCATAGAAGTCTATGGGCTTGCTTGGCTTTAGATTTCCTCCTCCCGGCTGGAGGAGAATGATGCAGCATAACATCAGTATCTCAGTAGAGGGAGAGAGAAATAAAAGGTAATGTCTCCTCCTCCATTTTGCTGTAGCTCAGCACCTGGCTGCATTTGCAACAGATTCAGGAAAGAATATTTGTTTAAGATAACTGCATAATGTAAGACATGATACCAGGCCTACTGAAAAATAGATTTTGGGTTTACATACATTTTTTAGAAATTCACCTGTTGTATGGCCATATTAGACTATAATAGCTCTTTATGGAGTCATTCTTCAATTTAATATTACACTTTTCTGAACTAAAGCCTTAAGACTTCACCCAGTTATTTATTTTACTAAGACTTGTTATTCACTGCTATCATCGTGGCAAATAAGTGACAATTAATTTTGTCTGACAGTGACTGCCTGACATGGTGCCATTAATTCCCTCCAGGGCACCCGATTGGCAGCTTATCTGACTAAACGATCCCTGGTACCAGAGGGCATGTTGCAGCGAGTACTCAGCCTATTGCTTCCTGCGAGCTCAGAGAGTGAAATCTCTTCCCTGCTCCATTCACTGGGCCATAAATATTCAGACCGAGTTCCAGAAACTGGCAGCATTGAGGATGGAGCTGACAGCTGGAGGAAGAGGTAAGCGCCTGTCAGTTTCTGCTAGCAAAAATCCAATCGCATTGTATTGTTTCAGGGGTGAAAAAAAAAAAAAATCTATCCTTGGGCTGATAACACAATGTCAACACTCTACAGGATTCCTAACGAGAAACGATAATTGTTCGCCCGCTTTTTCCTCTGAACATTAACTTTGAATTACCCTTTTACCAGTGAAGGATTCACCTGGGATTACTGAATGTTATTGAAGTGCATTACTTGCTCTCTACATGTGTTATGTTCAGAAAAATAAGAAAGCTCCATGATATGATGGGCTGATGAAAGAAAAGAAGGGCCCTTGGTAGCTGATAAGAATTCCGAGTGTCATTTCTGTGTTTTGGGTTACATCGCCAGACCAGCCTTCTTCAACCAAGGTGCTGTTCAGGTTCTTCAGAGGTGCCATTAAAAAAGTTTAAAAATTGCCCCATATAAAAAGAAAAATGCAGCGCTATAAATTAATAAGTACAATACGTGTAAAGTCTCTATGAAGGGTAAAGAAGGTGCATAAATTATAATGTGACAGTTTGATATAAATGAAACCAAAGATATATAAATATATGAATAAGGTGTCCTTGTAAAAATAAACAATAAAAAAATCCGGGTGCAGATAATCAACGGTGTCACAATATCACCCTCTGTGTCTTGCCTCCACCAAATATACGAAATGCAAACCCACCAGAGCCTAAAAATTGCCCCAAAAAATGTCAAAATGCTGGCAGGTGGCTCAAACCTGCCTTTTTTTGTTCTACAAAGCCACAAGATTTTATTATCCAGCTTTACAATCTTGGGCAGTATGTAGAACGACCACTGGCGTCCTAACAACTGATGATGTCACAGTTGATAAGAAGCACGTCAGGCACCTGCGGTCTTTGTTTACCCCTCTCCATTACCCCTCTCCATTAACACTGGTGTCACAGTAGAGAAATGCTGGAATGCTGTTCAGTACCAGTGTGCAAAGGTAAAGTGGGTACGGAATGTATTCAGACTCCCTTAAATTTTTCACTCTTCGTTATATTGCAGCCATTTGCTAAAATCATTTAGGTTCATTTTTTTCCTCATTAATGTACACACAGAACCCCATATTGACAGAAAACCACAGAATTGTTGACATTTTTGCAGATTTATTAAAAAAGAAAAACTGAAATATCACATGGTCCTAATTATTCAGACCCTTTGCTGTGACACTCATATATATAACTCAGGTGCTGTCCATTTCTTCTGATCATCCTTGAGATGGTTCTACACCTTCATTTGAGTCCAGCTGTGTTTGATTATACTGATTGGACTTGATTAAGAAAGCCACACACCTGTCTATATAAGACCTAACAGCTCACAGTGCATGTCAGAGCAAATGAGAATCATGAGGTCAAAGGAACTGCCTGAAGAGCTCAGAGACAGAATTGTGGCAAGGCACAGATTTGGCCAAGGTTACAAAAACATTTCTGCTGCACTTAAGGTTCCTAAGAGCACAGTGGCCTCCATAATCCTTAAATGGAAGACGTTTGGGATGACCAGAACCCTTCCTAGAGCTGGCCGTCTGGCCAAACTGAGCTATCAGGGGAAAAGAGCCTTGGTGAGAGAGGTAAAGAAGAACCCAAAGATCACTGTGGTTGAGCTCCAGAGATGCAGTCGGGAGATGGGAGATGGGAGAAAGTTGTAGAAAGTCAACCATCACTGCAGCCCTCCACCAGTTGGGGCTTTATGGCAGAGTGGCCCGACAGAAGCCTCTCCTCAGTGCAAGACACATGAAAGCCTGCATGGAGTTTGCTAAAAAACACCTGAAGGACTCCAAGATGGTGAGAAATAAGATTCTCTGGTCTGATGAGACCAAGATAGAACTTTTTGGCCTTAATTCTAAGCGGTATGTGTGGAGAAAACCAGGCACTGCTCATCACCTGTCCAATACAGTCCCAACAGTGAAGCATGGTGGTGGCAGCATCATGCTGTGGGGGTGTTTTTTAGCTGCAGGGACAGGACGACTGGTTGCAATCGAGGGAAAGATGAATGCGGCCAAGTACCGGGATATCCTGGACGAAAACCTTCTCCAGAGTGCTCAAGACCTCAGACTGGCCCGAATGTTTACCTTCCAACAAGACAATGACCCTAAGCACACAGCTAAAATAACGAAGGAGTGGCTTCACAACTCCGTGACTGTTCTTGAATGGCCCAGCCAGAGCCCTGACTTAAACCCAATTGAGTCTCTCTGGAGAGACCTAAAAATGGCCGTCCACCAACTTTTACCATCCAACCTGACAGAACTGGAGAGGATCTGCAAGAAGGAATGGCAGAGGATCCCCAAATCCAGGTGTGAAAAACTTGTTGCATCTTTCCCAAAAAGACTCATGGCTGTATTAGATCAAAACGGTGCAAATACTAAATACTGAGCAAAGGGTCTGAATACTCAGGACCATGTGATATTTCAGTTTTTCTTTTTTAATAAATCTGCAAAAATGTCAACAACTCTGTTTTTCTGTCAATATGGGGTGCTGTGTGTACATTAATGAGGAAAAAAATGAACTGCAATATAACAAAGAGTGAACAATTTAAGGGGGTCTGAATACTTTCCGTACCCACTGTATATTTGCATTGTTAAAATAAACCACTTCTAATGTTGGTTGTCATGTGTGGATGCTGCTGCGATATCTAAAACTTTTTTTTTTTTTTTACATTTTAAAATGGGGTGCCTTGAGATTGTGCATCATTTTAAACAATTCCTTCATTGAAAAAAGGTTGAAAAACTCTACTCTAGACCAGGGGTCTTCAAACTTTCTAAAGAAAGGACCAGTTTACTTTCCTACAGACTTTATAGGTTCCGGACTGTGGCCAGTGGGAGAAGAAAATGTTCTGGCATCAATGGGAATAACCAGTGCCCTGTTTTTGGTATTAGGGGTAGTAATAGTGCCCCATTATTGGTGTCAGTGAGAGGTCTAGTACCCCATTGTTGGTGTCAGTGGCAAGAACTATGCCTCACTGTTGATGACAATGGGGGGAATAATGCCCCAAGAGCCAGATAAAATCAAGCAAAGGACTGCACCTGGATGCCCTAGACCAAGAGTCTCCTAACTGCAGTTTGAAGGTCAGATGTGGCCCTTTGCTTGCCCTGATTCGGCCCTTGGGTTACTATTCATCCCACTGATATTAAACACTAATATGCCCACTGACAGCAACAATTGGGCATAATTCCTGCCACTGACAAAAATGAAGTACTATTTTTCCCACTGACACCAACAATTGGGCACTATTCCTCACCCCAATACCAAAGATGGGCACTGTTTACTCCCACTGATGCCAGAAAAAAAAATTCTATTCCTGCTGGCCACAGTCCGGCCCACCTAAAAACTGAAGGACAGTAAAGTGGCACTTTGTTTAGAAAGTTTGGAGACTCCTGCCCTGGGCCATTCATTTTAACAAAAATCTTCCCAAAGGTTATATGTGCATTTAACATATTTAAAGCGGCCCTTTCCCCTATTTTACTAAAATTCACATCAGCATGGATGTCTGAAATCAGCTAAAACTGTATATATATATATATATGTATATATATTTTTTTAAGTGTCTTTTTTTACTCTCACTTCCTGGTTTCTCTGAAGGCACTGATGACGTAGTCCTGGCTGCACTGATACCCCCTGGGAAGGCAACACATCATCAGTGCCTTCAGAGATATCTCGTACCATATCTGCAAGAATTTGCAAGATCTCACAATATTGTTGTGGCTCATCTCACGCATCTGTTTAATAATAAAAAAAAAGCCTTCTCCCCAGATCTCACAAAATGGCGTAGGTTTTGAGTGGAAGACCTCTGCTTGGTCAGATCAGACTGACTCCATCTGAAAAGCGCCTGTACAGATGCTTGCCAGAGGGAGATTGAGCTGGGATGAAGCTGCCTCCTCCCTTTGCCTGGTTGATCAGAAGGGAGAAGTGAGGAGGTAACTCGCAGGTTTCCACTGATGAGACACTCAACAGAGGTAATGGGCAACTTTCTGCTACTCTGCTGCCTGCATTTTTTTATCGCTCCGGTGATCACTTACTATAACTAGACAGCTTTATCTCGCTGTATCACTCCTTGAACAGTGACAATGTGCTGGGTGTGCGGTGCCGCCATGCATATTTTATCAAGCCCAGTGTTTCTTCTGCAATAACCTCTGTTAACAAAGTACTTTAGAATTTACACTGAACTGCACGTGCAGTTGGAGGGCTTGTTAGAAATAGTGTATTTTACTTAGCTGAAAAGAGGTTTGTAAAGGGCATTAGCACTAAACATACCCAGGCGCAAAAAAGGGGGCCACTGGTGCAACTGCCAAAAAAAAAAAAAACAATAGGCAAGAAATGATAAACAAATTAATCACTTCAACCCCGGGCCATTTGACTGCCAAATGACCGGGCCACTTTTTGCGATTCGGCACTGCGTCGCTTTAACTGACAATTGTGCGGTCGTGCGACGTGGCTCCCAAACAAAATTTACGGCTTTTTTTTCCCCCCACAAATAGAGCTTTCTTTAGGTGGTATTTGATCACCTTTGCGGTTTTTTTTTGCTCTATAAACAAAAATAGAGCTATAATTTTGAAAAAAATGCAATATTTTGTACTTTTTCCATAATAAATATCCCCAATTTTTTTAAAAAAAGCTATTTTTTCCTCAGTTTAGGCCGATACGTATTCTTCTACATATTTTTGGTAAAAAAACAGCAATAAGCGTATATTGATTGGTTTGCACAAAAGTTATAGCGTCTACAAAATAGGGGTAGTTTTATGGCATTTTTATTATAATTTATTTTTGTACTTGTTATGGAGGCAATCTGCAATTTTTATTGTGACTGCGACATTATGGCGGACACATCGGACACTTTTGGCACTATTTTGGCACCATTCACATTTATACAGCGATCAGTGCTATAAAAATGCATTGATTACGGTGTAAATGTTTCTGGCAGTGAAGGGGTTAACCAGTAGGGGCACTGAAAGAGTTAAGTGTGTCCTAGGGAGTGATTCTAACTGTTTAGGGGCTTGGCTTACTGTGACACGTCACTGATCGCTGCTCCCGATGTATTTTTTTTACATTTTTTTACACTTTCTTCGTGAAATGGTACCCCTTACCAATTCACATGGGGGGGGGGCCGGGATCTGGGGGTCCCCTTTGTTAAAGGGGTCTCCCAGATTCCGATAAGCCCCCCGCCCGCAGACCCCCACAACCACCGGGCAAGGGTTGTGGGGATGAGGCCCTTGTCCCCATCAACATGGGGATATCCTCCCCATGTTGAGGGCATGTGGCCTGGTATGGGTCAGGAGGGAGGGGGGGCCGCTCTCTCGTCCCCCCCTTTTCCCCTGCGGCCGGCCAGGTTGCGTGCTCGGATAAGGGGTCTGGTATGGATTTTTGGGGGGACTCCACGCCATTTTTTTTTTATTTGGGGTGGAGTTCCCCTTAAAATCCATGCCAGATCTGAAGGGCCTGGTATGGATATTTGGGGGAACTCCACGCATTTTTTTTTTAATTTGCGGCGGGGTTCCCCTTAATATCCATTCCAGACCTGAAGGGCCTGGTAATTGAATTCTGGGGGACCCCCACGCTTTTTTTTTTTATCAATGACTTTTCTATGTATTGCCGGGAGCCGACAATTCATTAATAGCCGCGAGTGAGTTTTAAATGACTTTTTTTCTTTCAAAAATGACATTTTTTGCAGGGACAGTTCTAAGCACGGGAAACATGCGCCACTTCACATGCATATCATACACACCCCCCAGGTACGAAATTTAAAGGAATATTTCACTTTTATTTTTTCACTTCTAGCATTATTAAAATGACTGCTCCCGAAAAAACTGCCGTTTTTAAAACTTCTTTTTGCATTGATACATGTCCCCTGGGGCAGGACCCGGGTCCCAAAACACTTTTTATGACAATAACTTGCATATAAGCCTTTATAATTAGCACTTTAGATTTCTCCTATAGACTTTTCGAATTTGCCGCGAACACCCCAATTTGTTCGCTGTTCGGCGAACGGGCGAACAGGCAATGTTCGAGTGGAACATGAGATCGACTCGGACTCGAAGCTCATCCCTACTCACCATTGACCACCTAGAAGGTCGCCACCTGCTGGAGATTTATTGATATGCTTTTTAATGTCTTTTAAAGGAGAAGTATAGTCAAAGCTTGTTTGGCTGTACTTCTCCTATGGATCACAGGAGTGCAATCCGTTTTGGACTCCTGTGACCCATTTTCAGCAGAGAGCGGACTGAAGTCCGCTCTCCGCTGATGTCACCAATGTCAGCCCGACCACAGAGTCTGGATCCTCCAGGTGCCTGGACTGACACTCATCTCAACCTCTTAGCGAGCTGCTGAGAGCCTGAGACGGCCGCTCCGCCTCTTCACAGCTCAGCGCTCCAGTGAGCAAAGAGGGGGCAGAGAAGAGAGCTGTGACTGACAGTCTGCAGCTCTCTGTTCACAAAGTTCTGAAAACCGAGTGATCAGCTGTGTTTGATCGCTCGGTTCTCAGTGCAGAGGCACAGCGGGACGGATGCAGCACTGGACCTGTGCTGCATCCACCTAGGTAAGTATAATGGGGGAAAAACAAATCTCTTTACTTTTCTTTCAAATGTGAGTGCATATTTTATAGTTTTTTTTTATTTCACCAATATGTTTTAATAAATTCTACACTTAGGTAGTAGCACTTTTCTCTCCTTTTTTCTTTGAATTTTGCATCAGCCTTTTGCGATTCCCTTTGCAGCAGCACTCAGACTGGAAGAAGGAGGGGCAGCATTACCTGCCAATCAGCTATGTTGAATGCACATGTGACGGACATGGGACATGCTGACAGGAGGAGAGAGCAGTGTGAGAAGAGCTGTGAACTGCACTGTCTTCACTGTCAAATCACAGACTAGAAGCAGGGACATGACCTAGCTTTATTGCTTAGCTGCAGCAGATGAAAATTTAGGTCACCAACCTGTCTGTAGCGTCTAATAGTATAAATCTCAGCACTGGATGGAGAATTACTGCTCCAATATATGTTTTTAAATTGTGTATTTAGCAGTTTTGCTGGCATTAAATGTAATGATTTTTATTGATGTATACAGATGTTTATATTAATACACGATATTATCAGCAGTATTGGGGCACCTGCCTTTACACACACATGAACTTTAATGGCATCCCGTCTTAGTCTGTAGGGTTCAATATTGAGTTGGCCCACCCTTTGCAGCTATAACACCTTCAACTATTCTGGGAAGGCTGGTTTAGGAGTGTGTCTATGGGAATGTTTAACCAGTCTTCCAGAAGCGCATTTGTGAGGTCAGGGACTGATGTGGACGAGAAGGCCTGGACTCGCAGTCTCCATTCTAATTCATCCTAAAGGTGTTCTATTGGGTTGAGGTCAGGATTCTGTGCAGGCCAGTCAAGTTCCTCCACCCCAAATACGCTCATTAATTTCTTTATGGACCTTGGTTTGTGCACTGGTGTGCAATCATGTTGGAACAAGAAAAGGCTATCCCTAAACTGTTCCCACAAAGTTGGGAGCATGAAATTGTCCAAAATGTCTTGCTGACGCCTTAAGAGTTTCCTTCACTGGAACTAAGGGGCCAAGCCCAACCCCTAAAAAACAGCCAAACACCATAATCCCCCACCAAATGATTTGGACAGTGCACAAAGTAAGGACCATAAAGACATGGATGAGCGAGTTTGGGGTGGAGGAACTTGACTGCACAGAGTCCTGACCTAAACCTGGTAGAACACCTTTGGGATGAATTAGAGTGGAAAATGTGAGCCAGGCCTTCTCGTCTAAAATCAGTGCCTGACCTCACAAATGCGCTTCTGGATGAATGGTCAAACATTCCCATAGACACACTCCTAAACCTTGTGGACGGCCTTCCCAGAAGAGTTGAAGCTGTTATAGCTGCAAAGGGTGGGCCAACTCAATATTAAACCCTACAGACTAAGACTGGGAGGCTATTAAAGTTCATGTGCATGTAAAGGCAGGCGTCGCAATACTTTTGACAATATAGTGTATGCATAGTTTCTTTCTCGTACATCACGGGACACAGAGCGACATAGTCATTACTAATGGGTTATATAGATACCGTCAGGTGCTGGCACTGGCAACTTCCAAAACCGGAAGTACCCTCCCCTATATAAGCCCCTCCCATCCGGGAGCACCTCAGTTTTTTTGCCAGTGTCTAAGGTGTTGGCCAAGAAGAAACATGTGTTTTTCACTGAGCTTGCGTACAGGTTCTTTTGGGCCTCAGTAAGCTATTCCGGATCCGACCAAAAAAGCTTCATAGCTAAACGGTCGGTACCCGGGCCTTGCAGAGAAGAGCAAGGTTTTGCCTGTAATGCTTCTCTTAGGAGAGCTGGACCCTGGGATCCAGAGCTCTGGTCATACCCACGACCAAGATGTTTTCTGTGCAGGGTGCTATACAGGTCCAGGGGAGTGGAATCCTTGGGAACCCGGTCCCTGAAGGTTTGATTACAATGCCTGCCGTGATAGGTGAAGTTTGGGCTTTTGTGGACCAAACAAAGTCCTGCGGCGGGGAACAGGTAAGTGGGGGCCCCCAGGAACTTGGTTCTATTGGGGGACCCCCAAGCCTAATTTGTCTTTCTGTCTGTTACCTAATGGTATTCCCGCAAAATTCTGTGCATGCCTGTAACTACTAAAAAAAATGTAATAATTTTTAATGGTGGTCAAGAAAAAAATAAATAAATAATTTTTTTTTATATATATTTAAGATAATAGACTGCGGTACCTGTGTTTGTCCACTAGAGGCCGCTGTGGAATGTTTTCTTGTCATGTGGACTAGTTTCTTCTCAGCAGAGCAAGTCCAGGCAGATGGTGAGTTCTCTTATGGGAAACTGCTTCCTCTGCCATGTTGCAATGCTCGTCCATCCCCCGGCCTGCGGCAAAGAGGGGCCCTGGCTCTTGTCCCTAGTCTCCATTTTTCAAAATTAGCGCCGAAGGCGCACGTGGCCGCGCACGTGCGCGTGCACGCGCCTCTATATATAGAGGTGAGCCAGGAAAGGGGGCGGAGCCTGGGGGATGACGCTCTGTGTGCGCCGCAGCGCT
This sequence comes from Rana muscosa, assembly GCA_029206835.1. NCBI lineage: Eukaryota > Metazoa > Chordata > Amphibia > Anura > Ranidae > Rana > Rana muscosa. The sequence goes on along the minus strand of CM055116.1, from coordinate 102,882,969 downwards.
TCTGCGCATGTGCGGGCGTCCCAGCATGTAAAAACCACAGTTTTGTGTGGTGAGCTGGCTATGAAGTACAGAGACAGAGCTGGCAACATTTAAAAAAAGGGCATACAGCAAGCGGTTGATACAGGCATCCCCTAGAAAGGCACATTAGTAGACACCAACTGTGATATAGCAGCAATTGTGCTAGACTATTCTCAGTAAAAGTGGTGTATTACGGCTGGAATACCTCAGCTTTAGGCTTAGGAATATGCCGTCCAGAAGCTCCGGAACTGAATCTTCCAGGAAGCAAAGGGGGTCTCATCGGGCTCGGAGGATCTTGGGCATACTTCTGCTGCACCAGTCTCCCCTGAAGTTCAGAGGTAAGTGACCGTAGAGACCCCGCAGGGGTACTTGGTACTGTGGCTGTCCTCAGTTCACCTGCTCCTGTGTATGTAACAGAGGAGGTTTTTTCCTCAGCTCTGGGAGGATTAGAGAGAGATTGTCAACATTTATCGCTGCCTCCCTGTCAGGGAAAGCACGCCCGATCTCCGTCTCCTCCTTCAGAGTGCCTGTTAGCAGAGCAACAGTCCCATACAGGGATCGACCTGCCTGAAGGGGATCAGGATGAGGTTGATTCTGTTATAGAGGAATCAACAGTGGGGGAACCTTTTCTCAGCATCTCAAGCTGAAAGATTATGGGTTCAGTCTCTGACTAACATGGTCCGATCAGCATTTAAAAATGCACCTTGCGGAACCATCAACCACTACTGTATCCTCGTTGGGGTCGCTAGAAGCCCCCAGACTGTTTGTTCTTTTCCACTTCACCCTTTACTGAAAGGGCTCATTTACCAGGATTGGGAACGTCCTGAGAAAATATTTATTCCCCCAAGAGATTTCCGGTGGTCTATCCCATGGAGGATAAGTTCATCAAAAAAAAAATGGAAGGTCCCTACAGTGGACGCAGCCATCTCTTGTATGTATAAATCACTGACATGTCCAGTGGATAATGTCCAAATGTTCAAGAACCCAATAGATAAAAGATTGGAGTCCTTATGAAAATCTGCTTGGTGATACAACCAGCAGTAGCAGCTATTGGGGTCTGCTAAGCAGTGAAGGATCAGTTGAAACAGGTCTTGAGGGACTTGACAGATCAGCAGGCTTTGCCCTAGCTGATCTACCTAGAGCCTTAGGCTTTGCGGTTGATGCCATAAAGGATTCAGTCCATCAGGCCTCCCGCCTTACGCTGTCTATAGTACATATGCGTAGGCTCCTATGGCTCAAAAACTGGTCTGCTGAAGCTCCCTGTAAAGAATGGCTGGTTAGCGTCCCATTTCATGGTGAACGCTTATTCAGGGAAAACCTGGACAAATATATCCAGAAAATTTCCAGCGGTAAAAATACGCTCTTGCCGGTTAAAAGCAGAGTTAGAGGTCCCTCTTTAAGAGGCCTGCTTCTCCAGTCCCTGGGGCATCGGCTGTGTAACAGTTCCGACGGCCTCCTCGGTCAAATCCCGGGGGTAAAAAACAGGGACAGTAGCAGGGTAATGAGAAACCCTGGGTCAGGGGAGGTACAAAACCTCCCCCAAAGTTAAATTCATTGAAGCCCCCACTCAGTCGGGTGGGGGGAGGACTCCAGTTGTTCGCAAGAGACCTGGCGGGACACGATCAAGACAGATAGGTGCTCTCCGCAGTAGGTTTGGGATACAGTTTGGAGTTAAAAGACTCTCCTCCTTCCCATTTATGAGGTCAAACGTGCCAAGGGATCCCCGGAAGAGAGAGTCCCTCCTGTTGGCACTAGAACAACTATTGCTCCAAGGAGTAATTATGGAGGTTCCCCTGGAAGAATGAGGGTTCGGGTTTTACTCAAACCTCTTTACAGTCCCGAAGCAAACGCGGACGGGAGGCCCATATTAATTCTAAAAGGGCTATACAAATTCCTGTATATCAGGACTTTCCGATGGAGTCGATCCGATCGGTGGCCACTGCCCTACAAGGGGAGGATTGGTTAGCCGCGATCGACCTCAAAGATGCTTATTTGCACATTCCCATCTTTCCAGTCCACCAAAAATTTCTACGCTTTGCAGTAGAAGGGCGCCATTTTCAGTTCAGAGCCTTACCCTTCGGTTTGGCCACAGCACCACGAGTGTTTACAAAAATTCTGGCCCTTTATTGGCCAATCTAAGAACACAAGGTGTAATGATAATGGCATATCTGGATGACTTGTTGCTGATAGACCACTCAGTGAAAAAACTAGACGTGGTTGTTCACAAGACAATCAAGTATCTGGAATCTCACGGTTGGATTATCAACCGAGACAAGTCAGCCCTAAAAACCAGTCAAAAGTCTGGAATACTTGGGGCTAAGGTTGGATTCAGGCCAGAGAAAAATATTCTTGCCTCGAGGAAAGGTGTTGTCTTTGAAAGATTTGATCCACTTAGTGGGTACAAAAAAGACAGCCGTCCATACGCCTGTAAATGAGGCTGCTGGGAAAAATGGTGGCATCATTCGAAGCAGTACCCTACGGTCAATTCCATTCAAGGAATTTGCAAGGGGCCATACTGTCAGCCTGGAACAAAAAAGTTCAGGCCCTAGACTTACAATGTCCTTGTCCCCTTCCGTTCGCAAGAGCCTCCGTTGGTGGTTGGTTCCCCAGAATCTGGAAAAAAGGAAATCATTCAGTCCGATTTCTTGGAAGGTGGTCACTACAGATGCCAGCCTTATAGGCTGGGGAGCAGTACTGGAGCAATAGTCTCTCCAGGGCAGATGGTCGGATGCAGAAAAGGCCCTGCCCATCAATCTCTTAGAGATACGAGCAGCCCGGTATGCCCTAGTAGCATGGACATCCAAACTCCAAGGGTCCCCTGTCAGAATTCAATCAGACAATGCCACAGCAGTGGCATATATCAATCATCAGGGGGGCACCAGGAGTCGTGCAGCCCAGAGGGAAGTAAATTACATCCTGAAATGGGCAGAAAAATATGTCCCAGCCATATCTGCGGTATTCATTCCAGGAGTGGAGAATTGGAAGGCGGACTTTCTAAGTCGCCAGCAATTAGGCCCAGAGGAAGGGTCCCTTCACCCCGAGGTTTTCTGGACAATATGTCAGCGGTGGGGAACATCGGATGTAGATCTTCTAGCATCCAGATTCAACGCAAAGGGGGACAGGTTTGTCTCTCGGACAAGGGATCCCCTAGCTTGCGGCTCGGATGCCCTAGTGTTCCCTTGGGATCAGTTCAAGCTGATATATGCATTCACACCGCCACAATGGTTACCTCGATTACTCCGCAGAATCAGGGTAGAAAAGAAACCAGTGATTCCGGTGGCTCCAGCGTGGCCCCGAAGAGCGTGGTACGCGGAGATTGTAAAATTTCAGTGGGGAGTCCTTGGACTCTCCCACGTCGTCCGGACCTGCTTTCGCAAGGACCGATATACCACCCTTCCTTACCAGCCCTAGGTTTGACGGCCTGGCTATTGAAGCCCACATTCTAAAAAAGAGAGGGCTCTCTAATGCTGTGGTATCTACCATGATCAATGCCAGGAAGCCGGTATCCAGGCAGATCTACTATAGAATCTGGAAGGCGTACATCGCGTGGTGTGAGGCCAAGAAATGGCATCCACATAAGTACGTAATAGGTAGGATTCTGGACTTCCTACAGTGGGCTGTAGATAGGAAGCTTGCCTTGAGTACTATCAAGGGTCAGATTTCGGCCTTGTCAATATTTTTTCAAAGGCCCTTGGCTTCGCATTCACTAGTCAAAGCCTTTATACAAGGAGTGATGCGTATTAGTCCTCCGGTTAATATTCCCATATGTCCATGGGATCTAAACTTGGTTCTGTCGGTTCTACAGAAACAACCATTTGAACCATTACAGCATATTTCCTTGGTGCTTCTCAACAGGAAATTGATTTTTCTAGTAGCCATTTGTTCGGCTAAAAGAGTATCGGAATTAGCAGCTATGTCCTGTAAGGAGCCATATCTGGTTATCCATAAGGACAGAGTAGTGTTACGTCCTCATCCAGCCTTTCTTCCTAAGGTGGTATCGAGGTTTCATTTGAACCAAGATGTGGTTCTTCCTTCTTTTTTCCCCAAACCTACTTCGGTAGAGGAAAAGTTATTGCATTCTTTGGATGTAGTAAGAGCAGTTAAAGCTTATCTAAAAGCCACTGCTCAGATTCGCAGAACGGATACTTTGTTTATTCTGCCGGAAGGCCCCAGAAAGGGTCAGGCAGCGTCAAAATCTACTTTAGCCAAGTGGATTCGACAGGTCATTATGCAAGCTTATGGCTTGAGAAGGAGACCGCCTCCGTTCAAAGTTAGAGCGCACTCCACGAGAGCAGTTGGAACTTCATGGGCAGTGCATCACCAGGCCTCCCTGGCTCAAATCTGTAAGGCCGCAACATGGTCTTCAGTTCACACGTTTACTAGGTTCTACCAGGTGGACGTTAGAAGTCAGGAGGATGTCGCCTTTGGGCGCAGTGTGTTGCAGGCCGCAAAAGATCCTCATGTCTGATAGCGCTCAGCTTATATATGGTGTATCCCCCCCCTCATTTGGCATTGCTTTAGGACATCCCATTAGTAATGACTATGTCGCTCTGTGTCCCGTGATGTACGAGAAAGAAAATAGGATTTTTATAACAGCTTACCTGTAAAATCCTTTTCTTGGAGTACATCACGGGACACAGAGCTCCCGCCCCTCTTTGGGGACACTTATTGCTTTGCTACAAAACTGAGGTGCTCCCGGATGGGAGGGGCTTATATAGGGGAGGGTACTTCCGGTTTTGGAAGTTGCCAGTGCCAGCACCTGACGGTATCTATATAACCCATTAGTAATGACTATGTCGCTCTGTGTCCCGTGATGTACTCCAAGAAAAGGATTTTACAGGTAAGCTGTTATAAAAATCCTATTTTTAACAAGCATTTGTTTAATACTGGTACTGCATGTGTTTATATTTGTAGCACCCTCTACCTTAGGTAGGTAGGTGCTAGTGTAGGTTTTTGTGTAAGGTGCCAACGCAGGTAAATTTAAAGTGATACTAAAGGTCCCCCTTTTAAAAAAAAATAACAAACATGTTATACTTGCCTCCACTGTGCAGCTCGTTTTGCACAGAGCGGCCCCGCACATCCCCTTCTGGGGTCCCTCGGCGGCACTCACGGCTCCTCCCTGCATTAGATATCCCCCTTGGAGAAAAGCTCTCCCGAGGGGGTTACCTTGTGGGCGCGCTCCCAAGTCATACACTCGGCGTCTATAGACTCTGAGTGTATGACTCGGCCCCACCCCCCCGGCGCCCGTGTCATTGGATTTGATTGACAGCAGCAGGAGCCAATGGCTGAGCTGCTATTAATCTATCCAATCAAAGCCAGGACTCTGTGAAGAGGAGGGCGGCAGGGATGCGCCGAGGAGATGAACGGGCTCAGGTAAGTTAAATGGGGGGGGGGGGCTGGGGGGCCGGTCACTTCCAGGTGTTTTTTCACCTTAATGCATAGGTGAAAAAACACAAACCTTTACAACCCCTTTAAGCAGGCCTATGCTGTGAGCTAGGCCTGTTTGTTTTGATCTGGGGGCAGGGAAGTGGTTTTGTGTAGCAGTAGGTGACTGACATGTACTTCAGCTCATGGGCGCCTCCTCTGTTTCCAGGGAGAAGGTTCTGGAAAACGGGCAGGGCAGAGAGCTGGAGTGACATGGGGTGCATGTGGGAGCCCTGACCAATCCCCAACTAGGATTGGCAGGGGGCAGGCCTCCTATATATACCCACAGTCAGCCTGCTGGGGGAGGAGTTGTCGGCTGGGTGAACTGGATGATGGAGTGTTAGACTGTCGTGTCTGAGGGAACCCCCTTTCTGGGGGGGGGGTGTACCTCAGGTGAGGAGCTCGGGAGCTGGGAGGGAGCCTCTCCTTACATGTTCATGGAGAGGTGGAAAGAGCTGGAAAGGACAATTGGTCTGCACATCCGGAGTAAAGTCATTCAGGAAGGATCCAGGACAAGTGTCGGTGAGTGGAAAGTACAGTGGAAAGCTCTGGAAGAGACATACCAGGGGAGCTGGATGTAGAGCCAGAGGGAGAGACTGTGGGAGTTTGTTTCAAGTCGCTGCAGCCAGGAGAGCGGGCAGGATTTGCATTCGGACTGCTGGGATCAGTAGTCCATCTACATTTATTCTTCTCTATCAAATCGGTTGCTACCATAAAGGGGTACTGCAGGCCCCGGCCTACAAAGGGCTATTAAGTAAAGACACTGGGACTTATTCAGAGAGAGGCCTGGTCATGTTCTGATGGCGTGACAGGAGTTCTAAGACTTGGACAGTGAAGTAGTGTGCTGGAGGAAGAAGTGTTCTGAGGTAAAAGTCTGTCATGTTTAGGGTCAGCCATCTTATTCTGCTGAGAAATGTGACGCAGTTACTTTTATTTTGCCAAACAATATTCCTCCAATGGGCATCCCATGTCCCTTTTCCCCAACCAAGTTCAATCCCCTAATAAATAAAACAAGAAAAACAAGCAAGAGACTGTTCATTGACTGAGAAGTGTGTCTAATGGATGTCTGGCAGCAGGGTGAAATGTCTGGATGCTGTAACACGTAGCAACCCTGCGGGGCCATCGCTACATATTAATCAGTAAACCATTGTATAATGCATTTTAGTTTAGTTAGTTTTGCTAAATCATTGTAGATTTGATACATGTTGTAAAGAAAAATGAAGCAGCTAGTTGGGTGTGTAATTGCACAATTACATCCTTCCACTTGGTAATGTTATTTGTCTGTATACTGCAGGAAACATCCAGATCTGTGGGTGTCTATGGAGAAGCAGATCAGGGAAAGTCTGGCCAGCCAAGACGAGGAGAAAAACACATTTCCCCTAAGAAAGAAGAGAAGGTGAGTAGGGATACGGTGGATTGTCGTCACCAGCCGCGTGTCACGGGCGGCGGTGGTGCTTCACGTGTTGTATGGCTTTATAATGATACATCTGTGCACTTTGCTGTAATCATTTGCCTGCTTTTTACTAGCTGCAGATGCCAGGTAATAGCAGGCTATTTTCCTTGTCAATGAAAGATTTTGCCTGCAAGCAGTGTCTGTCTTTCAGACAACAACATTGGAGATCTGAAGTAAACACCGTGCATTGTAAAATCTTGCTAGCAATTTCTAAAGAAGAATTGATTTCTCCACATGACAAGAATTGTTATCTGTATATGTACGTGCCGCGGTCCATGTTTTGTCAGTATTATATGCGTCTTGGAATATATAGGGAAACATGGGGACATTGCTTTCTTATAGCCTTACTGTTCCAAATTCTGTCTCCATGCACACTAGCGTTTCTCATAAGCTCAAAAAAAGCTATAAATAAATACTGGATTAAAAATAGTGGTGCACCGAAATTTCGGCCGCCGAAACATATCTGCCAAAAATTGTGTTTTTGGCAGGCGACCGAAAGAAAAAAAAGGCTGATAATGGAGCCGAAAAAGGGGTGGGCCGTCCCGCCGGGTGCCACACATGTATCATCCCGACGTGCCCTTGTCAGTCTCCCCTCCCTGCTGCTGTTCTCCTTATACCGCGTACACACCATCGTTTTTCCTGTCATGCAAAAAACAAAGTTTTTCCCGACGTGATTCCTCTCAAGCCTGCCTTGCATACACATGTTCATGAAAAAAAAACGCTTGAGCAAAGCGCAGTGACGTACAACACGTACGCCAACACGTATGACGGCACTATAAAGGGGAGGTTCCATTCGAATGGCGCCACCCTTTGGGCTGCTTTTGCTGATCTCGTGTTAGTAAAGTTTGAGAGACGATTCGCGCTTTTCAGCCTCGTGCTTTTCAGTCCGTGACGAATGTGTTATCTCCATTACAAACGCTAGTTTTACCAGAACAAGCGCTCCCGTCTCATACTTGATTCTGAGAATGCACATTTTTTTTCCCCTCGGAAAAGCATACTCACGGACGTTTTTCATGACGGGAAAAACGACGAGAAAAGATAGAGCAGGTTCTAATTTTTTTGCGGGCATTTTTCTCATCGAGAAAACTGCTATGGAGCATACACACGACCGGTTTTCACGACCAATCTAAAAAATTGCAGTTTTCTCGTCATGAAAACCGGTCGTGTGTACGCGGCATAAGTGTCAACGAATACAGCCTCCCCAGTGCCTGGTAGCGCAATCTCACGCTGTTTGTCAGAGATCTGAATCGATGTGCAGCCGCTGTAACGATGTCACGCCTCCTAGACCGCCTCTTGTGATAGATGGCACACTGATCCAATGCTAGGAATCATTGTGCTGTGTGTCATAGGAGGCGGGACATTGTTACAGTAGCTGAACGGCGATTCAGATCTCTGCCACACAGCGTGAGATCACGTTACCAGGCACTGGGGAAGCTGTATCTCCTGATCACTGGTAGGCTGTACATGATGGGCACTGGTAGAATGTACATGATGGGCACTGGTAGGCTGCATTTAATGGGCACTGGTAGAATGTACATGATGGGCACTGGCAGGCTGCATTTCATGGGCACTGGTAGAATGTACATGATGGCCACTGGCAGGCTGCATTTCATGGGCACTGGTAGAATGTACATGATGGCCACTGGCAGGCTGCATTTCATGGGCACTGGTAGAATGTACATGATGGCCACTGGCAGGCTGCATTTCAGGGGCACTGGTAGAATGTACATGATGGGCACTGGCAGGCTACATTTCATGGGCACTGGTAGAATGTACATGATGGGCACTGGCAGGCTACATTTCATGGGCACTGGTAGAATGTACATGATGGGCACTGGCAGGCTGCATTTCATGGACACTGGTAGAAAGTACATGATGGGCACTGGCAGACTGCATTTCATGGGCACTGGTAGGCTGTACATGATGGGCACTGGCGGGCTGCATGGCATGGGCACTGGCGGGTTGCTGCATCTGATGAGATCTGGCAGGCTGCATGGCATGGGCACTGGCGGGTTGCTGCATCTGATGGGCACAGGTAGGTTGCTGCATCTGATGGGCACAGGCACTGGAGAGGCTGCATTACAGCCACAGACAGGCTGCTGCATGTGATGGACACAGAAACTGGTGAGGCTGCATGAAGGGCACAGGCAGGCTGCTGCATCTGATGGGCACAGGCAGACTGCTGCATGTGATGGGCACAGACACTGGTGAGGCTGCATAAAGGGCACAGGCAGGCTGCTGCATCTGACTGGTAGGCTGCATCTGACAGGCACTGGTGACGCTGCATTTGATGGACACTGGTGAGGCAGTACTGATCTCTTGTATCATGTCTGCAGTCTCTGACCATCTCCTGTACTATGTCTGCAGTCTCTGACCATCTCCTGTATCACGTCTGCTAGAGGTGCACCGCATGGAAATTTTGCTAATACTATTAGCAGTGTATTTAAGTTTAAGAGATTGCAGACATTATACAAGAGATGGTTAGAGACTGAGGACATGATACAAGAAATGGTTAGAGACTGGGGACATGATACAAGAAATGGTTAGAGACTGGGGACATGATACAAGAAATGGTTAGAGACTGGGAACATGATACAAGAAATGGTTAGAGACTGGGGACATGATACAAGAAATGGTTAGAGACTGGGGACATAATACAAGAAATGGTTAGAGACTGGGGACATAATACAAGAAATGGTTAGAGACTGGGGACATTATACAAGAGAATCATTCAGATATTCTTTTCTCCTGGCGATTCTGTGCACCATAATATCGTCAGTTCAGCCGCTTAATCGTTATTACAGGCAACGGGAGGGGACAACCCCCCCCGCCCTCCGGTGCTTCTCTGGGCTCTCCCGTGCCATCGGGGACCCGGAGAAAAAATCCGCCGCCGCCGGATGAAAAGCATATAGATTTCCGTTGACCAGATGGTCACCAGTCATCTCTATGACCGTCGGAGGCTCAGGTGCGACGTTATGACCTGATTATGATTTGATCTAAAGCTTTCCAGCCTGGAGGAGAGATGTGGGGTCTTATAGACCCCACATCTCTCCATAAAGAGGACCTGTCACACACCATTCGTATTACAAGGGATGTTTACATGACTTGTAATAGGAATAAAAGTGATCAAAAAAAAAAATATTTAAAAAGAAAATGTAAAAATAAAAAACTTACAATAAAATAAACAATAAAAAAATGTTTTTTTTTTTTTTAACTCCTGTCCCCGTGTGCTCGCGCACAGAAGCAAACGCACACGTAAGTCCCGCCCACATATGTAAACGCTGTAGCACACATGTGAGGTATCGCTGCGTGCATTAGAGCAAGAGCAACAATTCTAGCACTAGACCTCCTCTGTAACTCTGTAAAACTTCTTAAAGCATTGCCTATGGAGATTTTTAAGTACCCAAGTTTGGCGCCATTCCACGATTGTGCGCAATTTTAAAGCGTGACATGTTGGGTATCTATTTACTTGGCGTAACATTATCTTTCACATTATTCAAAAAAATTGGGCTTACTTTACTTTTTTGATATTTTTTAATTCATGAAAAATTGTTGCGCAAATATCATGTGACAGGAAAGTTGCAACAGCTGCCATTTTATTCCCTAGGGTATCTGTTAAAAAAACATATATAATATTTGGGGGTTCTGAGTAATTTTCTAGCAAACAAATATGATTTTTACATGTAGGAGAGGAGTGCCAGAATAGGCCCGGTATGGAAGTGGTTAAATAAAATTTCTTAGCATGGGTTACTGTTCCTTGCACTCAGTGAAGCCTTTCCCTTACTAATCTGTTATAATCAGTTGATAAGCCATCAGCTGTCCTAAAATATATAACAATTACAAGGCATTGGTTTTGAGAGCAGAATTCTAGAGTGTATAATAGAGATGAGAAAATTGATTAACAATTGATATTTGTTTGGTGAGTCTTATCATACACGGGTGAATCAAGATTAGCAGACACTTGTATTTTATGCTTGCTGTATTTCCTAGACTGCTGTAGATTGCTCAGATCAGGGATCGAGTTCAGGCTTTGTCCATTGTGCCACAAATAAGATAAATTGATGTGCGTAGGCAAAAAAAAAAACTGCCAATGTACTATTCACAGGTGCACCTTCCACCTTCTAAATCTAGCGCTGTGCTTAGCTCTCAGGAAATGTGGAGGCATCCAGCAGCTCTAGTGGGGTCAGCCGTCTCGACCTCCCCTGAATAAACTGAATCTATTATAATGCCATTAATTCCTAAGTATAAAAGCCTCTTCAAACTCCCCATTGTGTTTGATTCGAAGTTATAAATATGTTTTCTAGATAGAAAATATTTGTTTGTCCTTGATTTCTACTGTTTTTTTGTATTTTCTCTTATTAGCATTTTCCTCTAGTTCATTCTTGTCAGGTTCACAGCAGAATTTGCTATTAAAAAATTTAATAAGTTCCCAGCTCAGCCAAATGTACTTGTAATGAAATTCTTTGTCTAGGCACTTTTAACTGCACACCATTTTTAATTTTTGTGCCAAGCTCAATATTTCATGCCATACTGCTATATTGATGGTTTAAATAAATGGCTACCACATTTGCTTTATGCATGGCCTTGCCTCTAGGATAATGACTGCCATTAATATTGTAAACACCTATACTATCATACATGGGACAAAGCACTCCCTAAAGTACCGTATATACTCGAGTATAAGCCGAGTTTTTCAGCACTTTTTTTGTGCTGAAATGCCCCCTCGGCTTATACTCGAGTAACCTTTTTGCGCTTGATCTCCCGGATTTGGGGACCCGTTACTGGCCGGCCGTAGGATCCCTAAACCCTAAACATGGCACACATGTAGCCCCACTCTTCCTTTACAAGTGTGCAAAGTTTGTTGTCCAGAGGACCTACGGCCGGGGAGCATCGATTTTTTAAAACGGTAATTTCTCCGGTGAATTTGGCAACCCAATACCGGATGGTCGTAGGTCCTCTGGACCCCAAACTTGGCACACATGTAGCCTCATTTATCCTCCACAAGTGTACAAAGTTTGTTGTCTGGGGACCTAGGGCCGGGGAGCACCGATTTTTCAAAGCCGGGCACTCAGTGAGGCAAGGGAACAGTGAGGCATGGGCACAGTGAGGCATGCACATGGACACAGTGAGGCATGCAAATGGACACCCTAGGCTTATACTCGAGTCAATACGTTTTCCCAGTTTTTTGTGGTAAAATTAGGTGCCTCAGCTTATATTCGGGTCGGCTTATACTCGAGTATATACGGTAGTTTATAAGGCAATATATTAGAAGTCTACCACGAATTTGGGAACCATATAAATGTTTAGGAGTGATTTTTTATGGGCGGGGGGTTCTCATTTATTTTTCTTAACTAGTGAAGTATATTCCTCTCCTGCCTGTTCCTGCGTTCGCTGTCTGTGACTTTTCATCTGTTGCATGCGCTTTCTTGCACCCCCGAACTTCTTTCACTTGTGCCCCCAACCCTTCAACCATATTCTACTACGAAGAGGCATAACTAGAACCTTCAGGGCCCCAGTGCAAGAAACCATGAAGGACCCCCCTGACGCCCCCTTCCATTCGAGCCCCATGCTTCCAGCTCCGGGACGGCGTCCATGGACATTCTCCCAGAACCCTGCTTCCCGTGAACCCCCGTCAGTAAGCACCCAGCGTGCTCTGTGATTACTGTGTCCTTCAGTCACAGCTGATCATGGTAAAGGGCCAATCACAGCGGATCAGCCGATCCATGTAAACTTTCCTCCTGCACTGTGAATGTGTTAGGAAAGATGAGCAGTTAACCGGCAACTCTGTCAATAGATTGTTCAAGCTCTGTCAGAATGGATGGAAAGTGTCTGTGAACAGCAATTTTCAAGTCTTGCCACAGATTTTCAATTGGATTTAGGTCAGGACTTTGACTGGGCCATTCTAACACATAAATATGCTTTGATCTAATAAATCATTCCATTGTAGCTCTGGCCGTATGTTTAGGGTCGTTGTCCTTCTGGAAGGTAAACCTCGGCCCCTGTCTCAAGTCTTTGTGTAGACTTGAACAGGTTTTCTTCTAAGATTGCCCTGTATTTGGCTCTATTTATCCTCTTATCAGCTGAATGATCAAAGGAGGAGAGGGGTGGGAGGAGAAGGAGCAGACCGGCTCTCTCCTCTTCCAACTGTGTGAGGGAGGAGGGAGGGGGAACTGTCAGTGCAGGCTGGGCTGTATGAGAGAGACTCTCTCAGCTTAGAGCTCTGCAGCCAGCAACCTCGCTGGGCCCCCCTCCCCGACAGTGGTGGAACGCCAAAGCCTGGTCGCAATTGTGAACCTTGCAACCCTGTTAGTTTACCCTATCTAAATAGATGCCATCTCAGAAAAATGTGAGACCTTAAGCTGATCATCAACTAATCAAATCACCTTTAGATCTACCATTAACTATGTAGTGCAAAGGCCAGGCAGATTAGTGTAAATGAATGAATTGTTAAAGTATATCCTTATATTACACCATTTTGGGAAACCTAATGGAGATTGTATAGTGTATGGTAAGCTGAAGGCAAACGTGGAGTGCACAGCCAAATTCATTGTTATTCTATGTATGTTCCTGGATTTTGGATAGTAAATAGGATAGTAGCTGCCTCTAATGCCAGTAAATATACAATTCTTGTATCTGTTACCGGTAATGGGGGTAATTTATAATGCCCACTCGGCTTCTTATAGGAAATATAGAGGCTATTCACTGTTGGTCTTTGTTGTCTGTAAGTACTTACTGTCTGCCTTTGGTATCAGTTAAATTAGAAGTCCAACCTCTGGGGGCTCCCTAACACAGGAGACATTATTTACACCAAGCTGATCTGTTTTATAGGTAAATTTTAAGGAAATCATTAAAAAGTTAATACTTTTGTATAACTGTTTGTTTAAAATTACATGTGACATACGAATTAGATATATTTCTAAGCCCTATTATATTCATTTGGCATGTCCGCTTATCCCTTTTCTCTTCTAATACCCCATCCCTAAACACTTCACTGCCTTCATAAGTCTTAAAGTGGCAAAAAGGCAGATATGTATTTTTGGAGTGCCGTTTCATAAACAGCATTTCAGAAAACACAAATGGCAGCCAGTGCTCTTCTGAATACGTGTAATCATTGGGCAGCTCCAATCACAGACAAAATGTACAGAGCTGATCAGGGTGGCTCTATACATTGTGCTGGCTGTGATGACTAATAACAGCGATAAAAAATGTAAATGCTTCTAAGAAGAATTTATCAATGAAGTTAAAGGCTAGGTTCACACTACTGTGGTGAGGAAAACTCTGCGAACCGTGTGCGTTTCCTGCACCCCATTTAAATCACACTGCTCTTGCGATCTTCAGCAGGTGTCAGTGCACGCATGACTACACCCCAAACATTTGGTGTGTGTTTGCCGGCAGTAGATCACATGGTATGAAACGATCATGCAATCCTGTTGCTGTGCAGTTCCAAAATTGATGCATGCATGTCTTTGGTGTGATGCGGTGTGATTTAAGCCCATTCAAAATAAATGGGCTCAGAACGTACCGCACTGTCACATGTGAATTGAACAGGAATTCGGTGCGGTTATTGTGCGATTCATATGTGGTTCATAGCTTGAACTGAACCTAAATGATTGAAGGGATCGTAGGCAGCAGCAGATTCATGATAAGGTATTTTAATTGATTCTAGGATTGTTTTTAACTCTTTCATACACCCTTCTTCTCCTGTACATCTTGTCTCAATACTGTCTCTACGTGACATGTAAATTACCCTTCACTGCCCTTATTCTGCACATTAACTCCCTCCCAACTCCACCTTCTCACTATATGTGACCTATTCATTAATCATGTACTGCGCATCTAGTGCACCAATACAAAGTTAAATGTACAGTATATAGTATACCACCTCAATACCAGCATGTCTCTTAATTTCCAAATAACACGTGGTGAGCTGAGCTGCTGAGAGATAATTACTTGAACAACTTCATTGCTTTTGCTGTGAACATGGAAGATAAATTGCTTCATAGCTATAGGGGGGTCACTGAATATGTAAATAATTTATACTAATATATCTGTATAACATGCATGTACAGATAGATAGATGGATCATCTATCTATCTATCTGCAGCAGGTAAAATAAGTATTGACATTAAATTTTCACCACATGTCGCTAACAACCCATGCAATCCATACATACAAAGAAACCAAAACAAATAAGTTCATAAATTAAGTTATGTGTAATAAAATGGAATGACACAGGGTATTGAACACGTGAAGAACAGGAGGTGCAAAAAGGCATGGGAAGCCAAGACACCAGCTGAAATCCATCAGTAATTAGAAAGCAATCCTACCCCTTTGCAGTGTTAATTAAAATCAGCTGGTTCAGTCTCAACTGATGGCCAGTAAAAAGGTGTCTCATTACCAAGGTGTCACACAAGAAACATCTCATGATGGGTAAAAGCAAAGAGCTCTCTCAAGACCTTCGCAAACCTTATTGTTGTAAACCATACTGATGGCATGGGTTACAAAAGGATTTCTAAACTTCTGAATGGTCCAGTGAGTACTGTTGGGGCCATAATCCGGAAGTGGAAAGAAAATTATTTCACCATAAACTGGCCACGACCAGGTGATGCTCGCACGATTTCTGACAGAGGAGTGAAAAGAATTATCAGAGTTTTCCAAGAGCCAAGGACCACTTGTGGAGCGCTTCAGAAAGACCTGGAATTAGGAACAGATGTTTCAAAGAAAAAAATAAGTAATGCACTCAATCGTCATTGGCCTGTATGCACGCTTACCACGCAAGACTCCATATCTGAAGAAAAAGCATGTTGAAGCTTGTTTAAAGTTTTCTGCACAAAATTTAGACAAGCCTGTGAAATACTGGGAGAATATAGTCTGGTCAGATGAGACCAAAATGGAACTCTTTGGATGCCATAATACACATCATGTTTGGAGGTCAATTGGCACTACACATCACCCGAAAAACACCCCCCATACCAACAGTGAAGTTTGGAGGTGGGAACTTCATGGTGTGGGTCTGTTTCTCAGCATACGGTACTGGCAAACTTCATATCATTGAAGGAAGGATGAATGGAAAAATGTACCAAGACATTCTTGATAAAAATCTGCTGCCATCTCCCCACAGATATGGACTGTAGTTGGTATCTCCAATCACGGATGATATACAATTGTAGTTAATTTGGTGAATCCAATGAGACTCAAGACAGTCAATGCTTGTTATTGCCTTTGCTGGCTTGTTGAACTTGTATTATCCCACAGATGCTGAGTGCTGGGCTCAAACATCCAATTCTCATGGTGCAAGTCTGAGAATGGAAGAGCTGACTCGACTAAACTGTCCTGGAGATTTAGTCAACTAAACACGACTACAACAATTGCAGAAGACTAAAATGGGACTAAAACTAAAATGCCATTTTAGTCCTAAGACTAAGACTAAAACTAAATCGAAATTTTCTGCCAAAATTAACACTGCTGTCAGGGTAACCTGCTCGTCTAATGAAGAGTAAAAGCACTTTTACTTACCCAATCCCCCCCCCCATGCTCTGGCAGTGGACTGAGTCATCACATCCAATGCAGAACTGTGGACCATGTATTGGTCTTGATGTTGTCAAGAAAATTGGACCGCCAGAGTGGGGGGGGGGGAGAAGATGCTGTGAGGACTGTGAGGATCAGGTGAGTAAATCTTCTTTTCTATGCCCTCTGGGATTAACCACTTAACGACCGCCCACCGCCGATTTACGTCGGCAGAATGGCACGGACAGGCAGAATCACGTAGATCTACGTGATCGCCTTTGTGCAGTTGGGGGGTCCATCCGGACCCCCCTTCACTGCAGTGAGCGGCCGTTAAGTGTTCGGGAGCGATCAGGCATGAGGGGGCGGCCGCTCGATTCCGCCCCCCCCTTGCGATCGCTCCCGGCCAATGAAATTGCTTCCTCCGCCATGTGATGTAAACACAGGCTGGAGGAAGTGATGTCATCTCCCTCGCCGCGGTCTTTTCGTTCCCGGCGCCGAGGAGTGAAGACAGAGGTTAGTGCTCCAACAGTCCACTGACACGTAGGTACACATAGGCACACAAATCACCCCCCAGTCACCCCCAGATCACCCCCCAGGTCACCCCAAAGCCCCCAATCACAGTGTCACTGATTGCAGTGATCATTTATTTTACTGATCACTGCATTTAGTGTCATCTGTGATTGTAAAAAGTTGCAAGGCAGTTAGGATTAGGCCCCTTTAGGTCCAGGGTAGCCCCCTAACCCCCCCTAATAAAGGTTTAACCCCTTGATCACCCCCCAGGTAACCCTTTCACCCCCTAACTTCAGCGTCACTAAGCGATTGTTTTTCCGATCGCTGTATTCGTGTCGCTGGTGTTTTAGATAGGCAGTTATTTTTTTTTTAGGTTCGCCGCAGGTTTTTATTGGTGTCAGGTACCCCCATATTTAACCTAATAAAGGTTTTAACCCCCTGATTGCCCCTAGTTAACCCTTTCACCAGTGATCACCATATAAAGGTTACGGGTGACGCTGGTTGATTAGTTTGCTTTTTATAGCATCAGGGCACCCGCCGTATATAACCCAATAAAGGTTTAACCCCCCTGATCGCCCGGCGGGTGAGATCAATTAGGTTTTAGCGCCAGAGAGGGTCTGCGTCGCCCCAGGCAGTGTTAGGTTAGTGCCAGTAACGCTAACACCCACGCGCAAAGCATACACCCCCCTTAGTGGTATAGTATCTGATCAGATCTATACTAGCATCCCCAGCGGTTTAGGGTTCCCAAAAACGCAGTGTTAGCGGGATCAGCCCAGATACCTGCTAGTACCTGCGTTTAGCCCCTCCGCCCAGCCCAGCCCAGCCCACCCAAGTGCAGTATCGATCGATCACTGTCACTTACCAAACACAACACACATAACTGCAGTGTTCGCAGAGACAGGCCTGATCCCTGCGATCGCTAACAGTTTTTTTGTAGCGTTTGATATATTTGCTGACGACAGTCAGGTGCTTTTTTTCCTGTGAATCTTACTAGTGTACCCCTAAATTTAGAGCCCAAAATGGCAAGACGAAGGTACACTAGTAAAGAGGCCTACGAGATTCTGAGCATGACAGATAGTGAAGAGGAGGTCACGTATCTGTCAGATTCAGGCTCAGAATATCTTCCCGTAGAAGACAGTGACGTCAGCGGCCCCACGTCAGATAGCTCTGACGACGAAGTTGAGGTCCCTGCTAAGGTCAGGCGTACCCGATCCCGATCTTCTGAGGTTGTTGAGGAGCAAGAACCGCAAGTCTCTCGTATCATGGAGCAGAGTAGTACTAGCGCCGCTATTCCTTCTGGTGAACTGGCAAGCACCAGCGGCCTAGTACAGCCTGGACGTACATCCAGCACTGCAGTAACACTTGGTGACGTGGCGAGTCCCATAAGTGCAGTTCAAGCTGGCGAGGTGGCAAGCACAAGTAGTGTCCCGCTGCCACCAAGAAGACAAAGGCAGGCCCGTCGTGCCCATACTGCCCTTCCTGCAGAATTCGCCTATCCTGATTGGGTCCCCACCACTTCTGCAGAACCCGTACTTCCCCCATTCACTGCCCAACCCGGTATTCAGGTGGAAACAGCTGATTTTATGCCAATCGATTTTTATTCGCTGTTTTTCACGGAAGATCTCTATAGATCTATTGTGGACCAGAGTAATTTATATGCTGGTCAATTTATCGCCGCTAACCCCCAGTTGCCTAAAATTGCCAGAAATTGGAAACCAATTACGGTTTCCGAATTTAAGACCTTTCTGGGCCTTTCCCTCAACATGGGCACACATAAATTTCCGTCATTGCGTGCTTATTGGTCCACGCACCCAATTGACCACATGCCCGTGTTCTCTGCCTCCATGTCCAGGGCACGATACGAGCAGATTTTGCGGTTCATGCACTTCAACGACAATGAACTTTGTCGTCCACGTGGGGACCCTGAATACGACCGGCTCTATAAAATTCGGCCCCTCATAAACCACTTCAACGAACGTTTTGCAGCCTTGTTTACTCCCGATCAAGTTGTCTGCGTTGATGAGTCCCTGATTAAATTTTCTGGCCGCTTGTCTTTCAAGCAGTACCTTCCCAGCAAGCGTGCCAGATACGGGGTCAAGCTCTACAAGTTCTGTGACAGGGCAACAGGCTATGTAGTGAACTTTACGGTTTATGAGGGAAAAGACAGTCAGATTGAGTCGGTCAACTGCCCGGATTACATAGGGAGCGCTGGCAAGATAGTGTGGAACTTGGTGTCACCCTTATTCGGAAAGGGGTACCACTTGTATGTGGACAATTATTACACGAGCGTGCCACTGTTTAGTCACTTGTTTGATCATAAGATTGGAGCATGTGGCACCGTGCGACCTAATCGCCTGGGCTTTCCCCAGCGGCTTGTAGATGCCCGTCTTAGGCTGGGGGAGAGAGCCTGCTTGAAGTGTAATAACTTGCTCGCTATGAAGTGGAGGGACAATAAGAATGTTTTCCTTCTTACCTCCCTTCATGCAGACACGACAGTCCAAATTCGTACGGCGACTGGTGTTGTGGAGAAACCCCTCTGTGTCCACGAATATAACCAAAATATGGGAGGGGTGGACCTCAACGACCAGTTGATGGCGCCGTATCTAATTGACCGTAAGGCGAGACGCTGGTACAAAAAAGTGTCTCTATCATTATTCCAATTGGCTTTGCTGAACGCTCATGTGCTATACAGAGCTTCAGGCGGGACGTTATCTCTTCTAAAATTCCAGAATGAGATAGTCACAGAACTCCTGTATCCAGGTGGTTCTGCACCTCACCATCCCCAACCAAATGCAGTAAGCCGGCTGCATGAGAGGCATTATTTGTATGTCCTCCCGAGTACCCCTACCCAAAGCCACCCCCAAAAAAGATGTCGTGTCTGTAGCAAGCGCGGATTTAGGCGTGACACCCGTAGTTTTTGTCCACTCTGTCCTGACAAACCTGGTCTTTGCCAAGGTGAATGTTTTGAACGCTACCACTCAAAAGTGAAGTTTTAGCGTAGGGTACAGCATTTCACAGACTAGGACACACTTACACAGGGTCTCCCAAGATGCCATTACATTTTGAGAGACCCGAACCATTACAGTTGTAAAGTTACAAAAAAAAGTGTAAAAAAGAAAAAAAAAAACGTAAAAAACAAAACACAAAAAAAATATAAAATAAAAAAAACAAAAATAGTTGTCGTTTTATTGTTCTCTCTCTCTCTATTTTCTCTCTATTGTTCTGCTCTTTTTTACTGTATTCTATTCTGCAATGTTTTATCATGCTTGCTTTTCAGGTATGTAATTTTTTGTTTTCAGGTACGCCATTCAACTGCAGCGCGGAATTATTTATCTTGACAGCAACAGCGTTTGCTCCCACGATACATAAAGCCGTGACTCCAGTGCTGTAGGAGGTGATTTCACCACCACAGTTAAAAAAAAGAGCATATATGCCGAAGCATGGGGGCAGCAGGGGCGGAGGAGCGATTTTGCTCCTAATGCCGCGTACATACGGTCGAAATTCCAACGGAGGCTTATCCGTGGAAAAGTCCGACCGTGTGTACGCGGCATAACCTTTTATGCCGCGTACATACGGTCGAAATTCCGACGAAGGCTTGACCGTGTGTACGCGGCATAACTTTTTTGCGGGAGGATGCCCCCATGCTTCGGCATATATGCCCATCATTAGAAGTGGGTGGATGAAGGGAGGTATTCTAATGGTGGGCATACCCACCAATCAATCTCTTTTTTTCGTTCAGCCAATAGGCTGTATGAAAAAAAAGATTACAATACATGTCCAACAAGGACCAGCAACGTACTGGTATGTTGCTGGACTTTGAATGTTTATACCAGAATGATGCCTGCGGGTTTAGGTATCATCTTGGTATCATTCTTTTCAGCCAGCAGCCGGCTTTCATGTAAAAGCAATTCTAGCAGATAATTAGCCTCTAGACTGCTTTTACAAGCAGTGGGAGGGAATGTCCCCCCCCCCCGGATATAAAAAGCGCCATTGGGAAATTGGGAAAGCATTTTATCACACCGATCTTGGTGTGGTCAGATGCTTTGAGGGCAGAGGAAAGATCTAGGGTCTAACCCCCCAATTTTTTTCAAAAAAAGAGTACCTGTCACTACCTATTGCTATCATAGGGGATATTTACATTCCCTGAGATAACGATAAAAATGGTAAAAAAATAAAATATGGAAGGCACAGTTTAAAAATAAAATAAAAAAGCCAAATAAATAATAAAAAAAAAAAAAAAAAAAAAGCACCGCTGTCCCCCCCTGCTATTGCGCAAAGGCGAACGCAAGCGTCGGTCTAGCGTCATATGTAAACAGCAATTGCATCATGCATGTGAGGTATCACCGCGAAGGTCAGATCGAGGGCAGTCATTTTAGCAGTAGACCTCCTCTGTAAATCTAACGTGGTAACCTGTAAAGGCTTTTAAATGCTTTTAAAAATGAATGTAGTTTTGTCGCCGCTGCGCGTTTGTGCGCAATTTTAAAGCATGTCGTGTTTGGTATCCATGTACTCGGCCTATGATCATCTTTTTTATTTCATCAAACATTTGGGCAATATAGTGTTTTTTAGTGCATTAAAAATAGAAAAAGTGTGTTTTTCCCCCAAAAAATGCGTTTGAAAAATCGCTGCGCAAATACTGTGTGGAAAAAAAAAATACAACACCCACTATTTTAATCTGTAGGGCCTTTGCTTTAAAAAAATATATAATGTTTGGGGGTTCAACATAATTTTCTTGCAAAAAAAAATTTTCTTTCATGTAAACAAAAAGTGTCAGAAAGGGCTTTGTCTTCAAGTGGTTAGAAGAGTGGATGATGTGTGACATAAGCTTCCTAATGTTGTGCATAAAATGCCAGGACAGTTCAAAACCCCCCCCAAATGACCCCATTTTGTAAAGTAGACACCTCAAGCTATTTGCTGAGAGGCATGTTGAGCCCATTGAATATTTTTTTTTTTTTTGTCCCAAGTGATTGAATAATGACCAAAAAAAAAAAAAAAAAAGTACAAAAAGTTGTCACTAAATTATATATTGCTCAAACATGCCATGGGCATATGTGGAATTACACCCCAAAATACATTCTGCTGCTTTTCCTGAGTACGGGGATACCACATGTGTGGGACTTTTTGGGAGCCTAGTCGCGTACGGGACCCCAAAAACCAAGCACCGCCTTCAGGATTTCTATGGGTGTAAATTTTTGATTTCACTCCTCACTGCCTATCACAGTTTCGGAGGCCATGGAATGCCCAGATGGCACAAAATTCCCCCCAAATGACCCCATTTTGGAAAGTAGACACCCCAAGCTATTTGCTGAGAGGTATGTTGAGTATTTTGCAGATCTCGCTTTTTGTCACAAAGTTTTGAAAATGTAAAAAAAGAAAAAAAATGTCTTTCTTAATTTTCAAAAACAAATGAGAGCTGTAAAATACTCACCATGCCTCTCAGCAAATAGCTTGGGGTGTCTACTTTCCAAAATGGGGTCATTTGTGGGGGTTTTGGGCTATTTTGACATTTTATGGCCTTCAAAACTGTGATAGGCTCCCAAAAAGTCCCACACATGTGGTATCCCCGTACTCAGGAGAAGCAGCAGAATGTATTTTGGGGTGTAATTTCACATATAACCATGGCATGTGTGAGCAATATATCATTTAGTGACAACTTTTTGTACATTTTTTTTTTCTTTTTGTCATTATTCAATCATTTGGGACAAAAAAAAAAATATTCAATGGGCTCAACATGCCTCTCAGCAAATAGCTTGGGGTGTCTACTTTCCAAAATGGGGTAATTTGGGGGGGTTTTGTGCTATTTTGGCATTTTATGGCCTTCGAAACTGTGATAGGTAGTGAGGAGTGAAATCAAAAATTTACGCCCTTAGAAATCCTGAAGGCGGTGCTTGGTTTTTGGGGCCCTGTACGCGGCTAGGCTCCCAAAAAGTCCCACACATGTGGTATCCCCGTACTCAGGAAAAGCAGCAGAATGTATTTTGGGGTGCAATTCCACATATAACCATGGCATGTGTGAGCAATATATCATTTAGTGACAACTTTTTGTACATTTTTTTTTTCTTTTTGTCATTATTCAATCATTTGGGACAAAAAAAAAAAATATTCAATGGGGTCAACATGCCTCTCAGCAAATAGCTTGGGGTGTCTACTTTCCAAAATGGGGTCATTTGGGGGGGTTTTGTGCCATCTTGGCATTTTATGGCCTTCAAAACTGTGATAGGTAGTGAGGAGTGAAATCAAAAATTTATGCCCTTAGAAACCTTGAAGGCGGTGCTTGGTTTTTGGGGTCCCGTACGCGGCTAGGCTCCCAAAAAGTCCCACACATGTGGTATCCCCGTACTCAGGAGAAGCAGCAGAATGTATTTTGGGGTGTAATTTCACATATGCCCATGGCATGTGTGAGCAATATATCATTTAGTGACAACTTTGTGCAAAAAAAAAAAAGTTTGTCATATTCCCGCAACTTGTGGCAAAATATAAAATATTCCATGGACTGAACATGCCTCTCAGTAAATAGCTTGGGGTGTCTACTTTCCAAAATGGGGTCATTTGGGGGGGTTTTGTGCTATTTTGGCATTTTATGGCCTTCGAAACTGTGATAGGTAGTGAGGAGTGAAATCAAAAATTTGCGCCCTTAGAAATCCTGAAGGCGGTGCTTGGTTTCCGGGGTCCCGTACGTGGCTAGGCTCCTAAAAAGTCCCACACATGTGGTATCCCCGTACTCAGGAGAAGCAGCAGAATGTATTTTGGGGTGTAATTTCACATATAACCATGGCATGTGTGAGCAATATATCATTTAGTGACAACTTTTTGTACATTTTTTTTTTTTCTTTTTGTCATTATTCAATCATTTGGGACAAAAAAAAAATATTCAATGGGCTCAACATGCCTCTCAGCAAATAGCTTGGGGTGTCTACTTTCCAAAATGGGGTCATTTGGGGGGGTTTTGTGCCATCTTGGCATTTTATGGCCTTCAAAACTGTGATAGGTAGTGAGGAGCGAAATCAAAAATTTATGCCCTTAGAAACCTTGAAGGCGGTGCTTGGTTTTTGGGGTCCCGTACGCGGCTAGGCTCATTTAGTGACAACTTATCTATATATCATTTAGTGACAACTTTGTGCAAAAAAAAAACAGTTTGTCATTCCCGCAACCTGTGGCAAAATATAAAATATTCCATGGACTCAACATGCCTCTCAGCAAATAGCTTGGGGTGTCTACTTTCCAAAATGGGGTAATTTGGGGGGGTTTTGTGCTATTTTGGCATTTTATGGCCTTCGAAACTGTGATAGGTAGTGAGGAGTGAAATCAAAAATTTACGCCCTTAGAAATCCTGAAGGCGGTGCTTGGTTTTTGGGGCCCTGTACGCGGCTAGGCTCCCAAAAAGTCCCACACATGTGGTATCCCCGTACTCAGGAAAAGCAGCAGAATGTATTTTGGGGTGCAATTCCACATATAACCATGGCATGTGTGAGCAATATATCATTTAGTGACAACTTTTTGTACATTTTTTTTTTCTTTTTGTCATTATTCAATCATTTGGGACAAAAAAAAAAAATATTCAATGGGGTCAACATGCCTCTCAGCAAATAGCTTGGGGTGTCTACTTTCCAAAATGGGGTCATTTGGGGGGGTTTTGTGCCATCTTGGCATTTTATGGCCTTCAAAACTGTGATAGGTAGTGAGGAGTGAAATCAAAAATGTATGCCCTTAGAAACCTTGAAGGCGGTGCTTGGTTTTTGGGGTCCCGTACGCGGCTAGGCTCCCAAAAAGTCCCACACATGTGGTATCCCCGTACTCAGGAGAAGCAGCAGAATGTATTTTGGGGTGTAATTTCACATATAACCATGGCATGTGTGAGCAATATATCATTTAGTGACAACTTTGTGCAAAAAAAAAAAAGTTTGTCATATTCCCGCAACTTGTGGCAAAATATAAAATATTCCATGGACTGAACATGCCTCTCAGTAAATAGCTTGGGGTGTCTACTTTCCAAAATGGGGTCATTTGGGGGGTTTTGTGCTATTTTGGCATTTTATGGCCTTCGAAACTGTGATAGGTAGTGAGGAGTGAAATCAAAAATTTGCGCCCTTAGAAATCCTGAAGGCGGTGCTTGGTTTCCGGGGTCCCGTACGTGGCTAGGCTCCTAAAAAGTCCCACACATGTGGTATCCCCGTACTCAGGAGAAGCAGCAGAATGTATTTTGGGGTGCAATTCCACATATAACCATGGCATGTGTGAGCAATATATCATTTAGTGACAACTTTTTGTAATTTTTTTTTTTTTTGTCATTATTCAATCACTTGGGACAAAAAAAAGAAATATTCAATGGGCTCAACATGCCTCTCAGCAATTTCCTTGGGGTGTCTACTTTCCAAAATGGGGTCATTTGGGGGGGTTTTGTACTGCCCTGCCATTTTAGCACCTCAAGAAATGAGATAGGCAGTCATAAATTTAAAGCTGTGTAAATTTCAGAAAATGTACCCTAGTTTGTAAACGCTATAACTTTTGCGCAAACCAATAAATATACGCTTATTGACATTTTTTTTACTAAAGACATGTGGCTGAATACATTTTGGCCTAAATGTATGACTAAAATTGAGTTTATTCGATTTTTCTTATAACAAAAAGTAGAAAATATAATTTTTTTTCAAAATTTTCGGTCTTTTTCTGTTTATATCGCAAAAAATAAAAATCGCAGAGGCAATCAAATACCATTAAAAGAAAGCTCTATTTGTGGGAAGAAAAGGACGCAAATTTCATTTGGGTACAACATTGCATGTCCGCACAATTTACAGTTAAAGCAGCGCAGTGCCGAATCCCAAAAACAGGCTTGGTCCTAATGGCCCGAAATGGTCCGGGGCTTAAGTGGTTAAATGAACAGCCCCACCTCAAGGGAGAGTTTTCAATTTTCCTAGAGCTGGGCTTTATATTAACACGTTTGTTCAATGTGACCAACACCTACTCATAAAAAGCAGCAAAGGACACTCAATAAAATTGCTAAATTATCAGTCATAAAGTGATTATAAAACTATATCTAAAAATGTTAAAATGAAAAATTCTTTAATGATGATAAAAAAATTAAATAAATGTTAAAATGACTACAGCTCTCCTCCATAGTGGCTGTATCTATGTCTGGTCTTGAGTATATTCTAACCCAGGGGTCTCCAAACTTTCTAAACAAAGGGCCAGTTTACTGTCCTTCAGACTTTAGGAGGGCTGGACTAGGGCCATTGGGAGTAGAAAATGTTGAGAGAGGGTAAACAATACCATTCCTTTTGTGTCAGTGGGAGGACTAGTGCCCCATTGTTGGTGTCAATAGAAGGAATTGTACCCTTTTGATAGTGTAAGTTGGATGAATATTGCCCCATTGGTGGTTTCAGCAATAAAAATGATTCACCATTGTTGGTGTCAATGGATGGAATAGTGCCCCGAGGGCCGGATAAAGGCAAGCAAAGGGCCGCATCTGGCCCCAGGGCCACAGTTTGGAGACCCCTGTTCTAACCTAAATGAAATAGTCTACAGAATGCTAGCGCTTATGGAATAATTAAAACACTGGGACTAGAAAACAAAGATTAAAAGGAAAGCATTGACTAAGTACATAGATGCTTTAAAGATCTACTCTCCTCCACCAATGATCAGATTTGTCCTGACACACCCCCCCCCCCCCCCACTGCACAGTGCCTTTCACTGTGAAGATCAATGTACTGCTGTTTCTCCTCCCCCAGCTCTTATGCAGCTGGAAACAGAGGAAAAGTGATCACTTATATAATAGGGAAACAAATATTTATAATTTTTTTATATCTATAAACAAATGTTTTGCCTTTTATTTCCATTTTAAACTGAATGGGTTGTTTTACAAGATGATCCTTTACAATCCCTTTAACTGTATTTTGGTGCAAGGCCATAGACTGTTATATGCCAACCAACATAAAGGAATAATTATCTAGTAAATAGTACCTGAGCAGGTAGTTAAGGTTTTCCAGAAAAAAGCAGATAATGTGGCTCATGTCTTCTGACTAATCATACAATAAATCCCGTGGAGTCCTACTGGCATTTATGTTGCATTAGGGATATGCAAACTCTCTTTAGGATGAGCTATCTAGCACCTGAGCAGGTGTTTAAGTTTTGCCTATTTTGCTTGTGTCTTCTGACTAATCATACATAGTGGCATTTAGGATGTATTAGGGATATGTGAATTCTCTTAGCCAAAAATAGTTCTTTATCCGTATTTTAGTGTCATAATCTGTAAACAACATTAAGGTATAATTATCTAATGAATAGTACCTGAGCAGGTGGAAAATGGTCAAGCCATCTGTCCATATGTGTAGAATACCACCCAGGCATCAGACACTTCTTGTTTTCTTTCCTTTAAAAGAAAAAAAGAAAAAATAACCTTTTAAAAAACCTGAGGATTATGGATCATGGACAGAAAATCCCCAGATCAATTTCTACTCCCTGTGGCATAAAATATAGCAGAGAGAAGAGCGCTAATGTGTGGAGACAGATAATTTGATGGTGTGCACATGTATTCCATTGCATATCTGAGTTTGTGCCTCGCTGTCACATGACTCGTCTACAGCATTCATTAATACTTGTGAATTGGATGCTGCTTTAGGTATTGGAGTAGTAGAGGTAGCTCCAAGATTTTGTTCATGCTGTGATTGCTGTGTGCAGCGGCCCTTGGCGACTCTATCAAGCTGTATAAAAATACCCAAGCTTCAGATGGGGGAAGAAAAAAAAGGAAGTCTGTTTATAGCTGTTATTACCATACAGCCGTAGTTTTACTCTGAAATGTAAAGAGCAAAAGGGAAAACTAGCCAATCAAAATGAAAGCGGCGTTCCAGCCGTTTCAGTGTTAATTAAAAGTTAGCAGCTACAAAAAGTGTAGCTGCTGACTTTTACTGAACACACACTCACCTGTCCCACGGTCCAGCGATGCGGCCGCCCGAAGCCTCGCTTCTCCCCTCTCCGAATGTAGCATGTCAGGATGCCAGGAGTCCTTAAAACGGAAGTGCTACTTTTAACTTCACCACATACAATACAATCTGACTGTAGTCTTCTTTAGATCTACCAACAAAGGCCTGCCTGATTGGAAAACAATTGTATAGGTTTGGTAGGTCTAAGATCTAAATTTAAAGTGAAACTCCAAGAAAAATACATTTTAAAATGAAATTGGGACAGCTAGGTCCTCATCTTTACATTGTTTGTAGTTTCAATGTGTGTTGTTGGGGTGCTGTTCAATATTATTGGCACTGAATCCCACTACACTGCAGACCATCCATTACTACATGTGTGCAGCCTGTCTCGAGTTCTTTTCACTTAAATGGCTTATTGACAGTTTTGCGTTCATTCAATTCTCACCATTTCTGAAAAAAGGCAAATGTTTGCTATTTTTACCTAATACAGTTTTATCTTTTAGATTAGTAAGAATCGTTAAAGTTATGTTGTGTTTGGGTGTGCTAATAATGATTTTAGTGCATTTTTATTCAAAATATAACTTTGATAAACAATTGCACAACTATCATGGGGAGAGCATGCCATACTTGTAGGTCTTTTCAGTCATCCATGAAGCCAACCTCCCACAGCTTTGTTTACTGACAAAGCACACTTTTTACTGACAATCAAACCATTTACGGGACTCCTATTAAAAACTTAGACAATCAATATTTAAACAGTATAAGCATGATATGGAAACAGTCACAATACCCATAACACATAATTTGCCTGGTTTAGGCCCCTTTCACACGGACGGATAGAATGGTGCTTTTAGCTGCGGATTTTCTAGTTTTCTACCGCAGCTAAAAGCACACAATGCTTTCCTATGGCCCCATTCACACACAGCGTTTAGCTGCGATTTCGTTACATGCGGTTTGGTGCGAATAGAAAAAATAGAATTGAATGCGTCCAGGTGCGATGTAGCGCAGCTATCTGCACATAACCGCAGCTAAACGCAGTGCACTGTGTCAGCTGCGGATAGCAGCGTGAACAAAAGAAAAAAACAACATGAAGCACATCAAAATAAAAATGGTTGCTATGGGGATGACAATAATGGCCAACCGCAGCTAAACGCAGCCGCATGTAAACGCACGTAAATGCAGCTAATCGCAGTGTACAAATGCAGCTGATCGCTGTGCCTGGGGTCTTGAATTTCAAAAGAAAGAAACATGCTTTTAACTGCGGCAGAACAGCCGTCCCTGTGAAAGGGGCCTAACACTGACAAAAGTCAACACAGCATGACAAATTATCAGCCCCTGATATTTACGGACAGTTGAAAAAACACAGATTTTTACAAACTGTCATCAAATTTACAGTGTTGGCAACCATGCCATGAAGCCTGGTCAAAATACACCTAATATTGATACCCTTAAAAAACTACCATCAAATGGTTCCCTATGTGCTTGTTCAGTGATACAATACCAAACACAGCGTGTATCCCAATCTATCACCAAGCAAATAAAAAAAACAACAACAAAAAAACAACAAATTATGAGGGGAGTCCAAGATGTATTATATATTAAAGTTCCAGTGAATATCTTCAGTGTAATTGAACTGTAGATTTGTGAAATCAACCATTCATCCGTGACTAAGCACATCTGTGTTCCACCAATTTGTGACGGCACCACCACCTTAAAAGTTGGCCACTCACCAGAAGTAAACTATATGTACGCCTTTGGTTCATCTATGGGATAACCACTCCACTCTCAAGGATCAGCCTGAAGCCTTCCCCAGTCAGCGTGTCATCAATTTTTGTGTCATCAATTTTTGAATCAATTTAATAATTGCACATTTATTGCTGAATTAGAAATGTTTAATATATATGAAAGTTAGCGCAGTTATCACTTTTTCTCCCTTTTTCAATTACCCCACTCTAGGGTGGGATATACTTTTAACTGCAGCAAACATAATTTGAGATTGACACTATTAGGTTTTGTTAGTGCCGGTGACACATATTTTATACAAAATAGACCTAATGTTTACATTCCTACTTCCTAACTTAGGGCTTCAACAAAATGGCCACTGAGCACAGCTAAATTGATAATCTCTTTAGCTGTCTTCAAACAAGAAGCCACGGTATACATTTTATTGTAGACCATGTCCTTAAAATAATGCAGTACCTAAAAATGTAAGAACTGGGAATATTTCAGCCAGCCTTCATGGGTGACAGATGGCCTACAAGTATGACAATTGCATTGAAACAATTTTTATTTATTTTTTTCAAATGGCACATAGTTTAAAATACAATCGGAGCTCCTTGTCTGCATGAGCCCATTTATGTAAAAGGTGATCTTGGCCTTTACAGGTCCTGTGTTTTCAGGAAATGTATAGTTTGGGGGGGTCTTACTTTCAAAGCAGTAAGGCCCCTTTCACACTTGTGCGACTTGTCCTGCGACTTCATACCCCATGATTTCCAATGAGTACTGTACATATCTGAGCGACTTCAAAGTAGTCCCTGCACTAATTTGGCCTAACTGATGCGACTGGAGGTCCATAGACCTCAAGATTACAAAAGCATTGCTTCAAGTTGTGGCAAAATTGCGTCAAAGTCGCTGCAAAAAACTTGAAAGTGTGAAAGGGGCCTTAATGGAAAAACTGAAAATAGCAAAAATGGTCTGGAAAATTGAGGTGAAAAATGGGAGGCAGAGCCTAGCATCAAAATGGTTAAAGGCTCATATTCCTCCAGGATGTTCTTATCAGAGCTTGTTAGGGAAAGAAAACTCAAGAAATAGACTGTCTTTGTGGCCTGCCTCTATTTAAATATGCAGTTCAAGAATATATGGTTAGCCTTGGTTCACATCTACGCATGAAGCGTTTAAGGCAGCCTATTCAATTCGATGGGCTGCCCTACATACCGGAACATTGGGAACTTGACTTTTTATTTCTACCTATGTCAAGCACGAGCTAACTTTATTGAGAATTACTGGCTTTTGTAAATTATGTGTTTTAGAAGCCCTGTGTGAGCTCCAGGTTGATGTCTTCATAGCTTGCAGAAGGTTTAAGATGTGTAAACGGGTGGAGGGGAGGGGGGTTGGGTTAGGCTAGGAGTGAGGTTCTTAAAAAATGGGTAAAGTCTCACTTGCAGATCTTGTCCCCCCATCCTTTGACTGGACAGTGAAAGGGGAAACGGGACACTGATTAGCTTATTTCTCTGTCACTCTGCTGTTTATATGAAACTAACCTTGGTGTGATTTGTTTTAGCATCCTGAAGAAGAAGAAGTTGCGTCCAGTGAAGCGAGTCTCATTCTCACACCCGGGAAGTTTTACCAAGCTGCTTCAGTCCAGTGCGGAAGCCTTGGATATTCCCGATGTTGAAGAAAACTTGTATGTATTTCGAGTTCCCAATGACTCTTCTAGCCCTCAAAGCAAACCTAAGAAGAAGAGGAGCTTTCTGAACTCCAAGAAGTCAGCTGCTGTTCTAGCTTAGGAAAGCCACATGGGTCAGGGCCTAGGGTGGAAACATTTCTGGGGAGACAGCAGACTACCAATCATTTCAATATCTAATCACATTTCCAAGCGAGGCTGGTCAAAGAAGCTCATAATTCTCTGGTGACAACTAAAGATCAGCCTGTCTATCACCAAGCCGGCAATGTCTTAAAGAACTCTGATTTAACATGAGGACCGGTGGAAATCCCTACATACAACCAAATAATAGTTTTAATATTATTGACAGCCACATTCAGTCCTGATAGGTGTCCAAAGAACTTCAGTACAAAACTCCTAAGGGGTTTAATTATTTTTTTATTTTTCATATATTTATTCAATGTATCCTAATTTTATAAGCTATGATATATCAGCACTTTGTAGAGAGAATCATTGCCTTCACTGTATAATGTGTGCTTGTTCCAGAAATATTCACAATTATTATATACATCAATGCAAAGAGTGTGTACAAAGTGGAGTCACCAATGGCAGCCAGTAGAGTTTAGTTTGTTGAAGTCACATCAGTGAAAATGAAATTCTGATTGGTTGCCAGTGATTGTTGCACTTTGCTCTCTGCCTTATTAAAGCCTAATTATACTTTTATTTATTAGTGTTATGATATCAGGCATACTTCCACAGCAGTGTGCTCAAGATTTGGATTACTGGTCTTTGTGTAAGGACAGCTGTTTGGAACTCCAGTTTTCCCATGCACCCCTTACACAGACACAACTAATGTGCTGCAACTTACAAAACTTACCATAAAAGTGCAATTAACTCCTGGCAACCAGTCAGAATTCACTTTACTCATTCAGTCTTAGATGAAATTTACTATTTTGTGGGTGCTGTATTTTGCTCCTTGAATTCACCTATGTAATTAGGGCAGAATTCACATGGGCAGTTAGGGCTACCTGTCAAGCTCACCCAATTAAAGTAATGGGGCTACACCACAACCATGGTGTTGCATGTAAAAAACACCTTGGGATCTGGGAAAAAAAGCCAGCCATTCAGGAGGTGGAAGTATTGTCTCCTGAATGCCCACAACCACCTCTCAGCCCCCTCTGATAAGCAAGCTACTGAAGATCTCTTTTCAGTGGAGTAGTAAAGGCTTGTGAACTTTGTAATGTTTAAAGTGGTAGTAAACTTTGCTTTGTTACTTTTACCTACAGGTATATTAAAGTTTACCTGTAGGTAAAATGAATATCTCCTAAACAGGCTCCATTTAGGAGATATTCGCATGTTTTGCAGCCGGTGAGGTCATCGGCGCATGGGCACTGTGCTCTAAATTAAATGTAAATGTGCCATGAATCCAAAGCTCTATGCTCATGACTTCTGTGCGCATGTGTGGGAGTGATGTCATCGTGGCTCCCAAACCCATTTTTTTTTTTATAATGTAGACTTTACTACTACTTTAAAGAAGAACGCTACAAGTTTTATGCAGTCGAGTCATTGACTTAATGAAATGTTAAAATGGATACCTGCAAGGATAAATGATGGTATTGGCGCCCACACTGGGGGGTATATTTCTATTATTGCTGGGGAAGGCTTCATTAATGGATTGGCCTTGACCGTAAGTTAGTTTGTTGTTTAGATTTGACAGAGTTGTCCTGCTACAAGCCCAAAAATTCATGCACCATTATTAATTCTTCAAACGATGCATCTAAAAGCAGACCTGACCAATTAGCTAAGACCAAAAGCTGCTGCTCTTTATATTGAGATTTTAATTTTTATTCCCCACAAGCCTGGGACAATCCTGATTCTTAGCAGAAATGTTAAGCCCTGATGAAGCGGGCAATTAAAACCACCTGAAATCTGTCAGCTTGTCTATTTGTTGATTTATGAGAAAATAAACTCTTCATGGTCTCTTAACATTTGGTCTGGTACTCCTTTATTTTTTCTGAACTGTCCAGCCGTGCCCTAAATATAAAAAGAGAATGAAGTGTGGGGGCGCTATACACAAGTAAATAGTGAAATATTGACTAAAATACACAATAATTAATTTTAAAACAAACAAATACAATATGCTCCTAAAAAAAGTGCATAAATCCATAAAGTGCAAAACAACCTACTGTGCTTAAAAAAAGTTAATTTGTGCTCTTCCTAAACAAAGTTTCTTGATTCTTCAATATGAAGCGTTATTAAACTATCACCACCAATTTCATTTGCACCCAATGTGCTCTACTGGAATAACACTTACCAGACCGCCATGACTGCTTTAACTAAAAAGGTAAAAAATTGCTTCAGTGCTGGATTTCCCTATAGCTCTTCACATATAACCAATACTTTTCTAATGTTAGGATCGCCGCCGCTCCGCTCAAGTCCTGGAGCTAGCGTGTGTTCCTCTTGCCAATTGTTTAGAACCGGAAGAGAGGGACCCGGAAGTGACTGAAAATTGTGCCTCAAAGTACATTTAGTCAAATGGCATCAACATGAACCCTGTCTTCCGGTTCTAAACAATCAGCAAGTGAACGCACGCCGGCTTCAAGGCTTGCGCGGAGCGGCATTGATCCTAACATTACAACAGGCGGAAAATTCCAGTGCTGTGGAGGGCCCCATATTATGTAAGCAGCTTGTATATGAATGAAAGAGAACTCCCGCGCTGTCTAAATTAATTAATTTAGGGGGACACTGCAGCAAACACCTTAAAGTCTAATCCAGGAAACCAATAATGAATGCAATAAAAAATGGTGACTGCACTGTGTTGGGGGAAGTAAAAATGGGGGGAGGGAAGGGGTGGTGTGACACAAACAGTGAATAAAGATATATACGAAATACACAGTGTATATATAATGGAAATAGGATACTATGAACAAACTCAACAGAGTGACAACAAGAAAATGAAAAATAATACCAAGTGATCACAAGTGATATAATAACATCCAAAAAATATATAAAACGGTGAATCCAGAAAGGCCTATATGGAAGTGGTGAACTATAAAGTCTCAAGTGCTATAAATCCCACCACAAAATAAAGACAATAAGTGCTGTGGCAATCTTCAATGTAAATCTTCAGTGAACCCACCACCGTGTCTGTAAGCAGCTTACCTCACTGCTGTTAGACAAACCGCATGGATGGGCCACAGAGGTGAATGCTGGTGAAATTGGTAGAAGTATAGTAGTCTCCTTGCTGCCGCTGCAGTGTTCTTAGTGACAGATATACCTCATGCATGAAGACATAAGCACAAATAGGGCATTCATAGTGTAACACGAGAGACCACAGTGGAGCAGGGACAGTAGCGCAGGTATAGCACTCACTTTGTATGAAATTAGCGCGGGCATCAATCCACGAGCGCCGAGCTCGTTCACCCCAAACTGTGCTTAGTCTTGGTCCACTCCAGTAACCGGATGTTCAGCAAGTGGTATTGGTGATATAATGAAAGAAGGGGCACTCATAGCATAAACCCGTTAAAAGAACATTTTAATAAGCAACAATGAATAAAAACTCACATTTAGAAAGAGCGAACAATAAATACATCCACGAGCGCCGTGCTCGTACTCCTGCCATCAGATATTGTGTGTGCCTAGTGCTCCAATCCCGACGCGTATCGTCACATCACGTGACTTCATCAGCTTGTATATGTTTTTTAAATATCTTTTAAGTTTTTTTCTGATTTATGGTTGCGTGGAGGAGTGTTATTCTGGATTCATGACAAGTGTTGGTTATATGTGAACAGCTATAAGGAAACCCAGCATTCACGCTATTTTTTTCATTCTTTTTAGTTAATCACTTCAGCCCTGGAAGGTTTTTACCCCCTTCCTGACCAGAGCATTTTTTGCAATTCGGCACTGTCGCTTTTTTTCCCCACAAATAGAGCCTTCTTTTGCGCTAATAATGAAAAAGAGCGACAATTTTGAAAAAAAAAATATATTTTTTGCTTTTTGCTATAATAAATATCACCAAAAAATATATATAAAAATACATATTTTTGGTAAAAAAAAAAAGGTGCAATAAGCGTATATTGATTGGTTTGTGCAAAAGTTATAGCGTCTACAAAATAGTGGATAGATTTATAGCATTTTTATTATTATTTTTTTTACTAGTAATGGCGGCGATCTGTGATTTTTTATCGGGACTGCGACATTATGGCAGACACATCGAACACTTTTGACACTATTTTGGGACCATTGTCATTTATACAGCGATCAGAGCTACAAATAGCCATTGAATACTGTATAAATGACACTGGCAGGGAAGGGGTTAAACACTAGGGGGCGATCAAGGGGTTACGTGTGTCCTAGGGAGTGATTCTAACTGTAGGGGGGATGGTCTCACTAGAACATGACAGAGATCACTGTTACCGATGACAGGGAGCAGTAGATCCCTGTAATGTTGCTAGGCAGAACAGGGAAATACCTTGTTTACATTTGCGAAGCGGCAAATTTAAAGGGACGTACAGGTACAACCATTTACCTGCTCCTGCCATTCTGCCAATGTATATTGGCATGTGGCAGACGGCAAGTGGTTAAAGAGGTCATGGCAGTCTGGTGAGTGTTATTCCAGTAGAGCACATTGGGTGCAAATTAAATTTGTATTTATGGTTTAACCACTTGCCGACCGCTTGCGGAGGCTCGGAGCAGGGAGATGTGTGTGTAAACACAGCATCTCCCCGCTCCTCTACTGACACTGTCAGCGATCTCCGCTCTGTGTAATCAGAGCGGAGATCAGTGACGTGTCAGTCGTAGCCACGCCCCCTCAGTTAGTAACACGCCCCATGGCACACTTAACCCCTTCAGCACCCCTAGTGGTTAACACCTTCATTGCCAGTGTCATTTTCACAGTAACCAGTGCTTTTTTATTGCACTGCTCGCTGTGAAAATGACAATGCTCCCAAAAATGTGTCAAAAGTCTCCGATGTGTCCGCCATAATGTCGCAGTCACGAAAAAAAATCGCTGATCGCCGCCATTACTAGTAAAAAAAAAAATAATTAATAAAAATGCCTTAAAACTATACCCTATTTTGTAAACACTATAATTTTTGCGCAAACCAATCAATAAACGCTGATTGCGATTTTTTTTTACCAAAAATATGTAGAAGAATACGTATCGGCCTAAACTAAGGAAAAAATGTTTTTTTATATATTTTTTGGGGATATTTATTATAGAAAAAAGTAAAAAATGTAATTTTTTTCAAAATTTTCGCTCTATTTTTGTTTATAGCGCAAAAAATTAAAACCGCAGAGGTGATCAAATACCATCAAAAGAAAGCTCTATTTGTGGGAAAAAAAGGACGCCAATTTTGTTTGGAAGCCATGTCGCACGACCGCGCAATTGTCAGTTAAAGCGACGCAGTGCCGAATCGCAAAAAGGGGCCTGGTCATAATGGCCCGTATTGGTCCGGGGCTTAAGTGGTTAATGACGCTTCATATTGAAGAATCATAGTTACATAGTCAGGTGGAAAAAAGACACAAGTCCATCTAGTTCAACCAAAAAAAAAAATACAATCCCATATACACAATCATTAACCCACAGTTGATCCAGAAGAAGGTGAAAAACCCCAGCAGAGCATGATCCAATTTGCTACAGCAGGGGAAAAAATTCCTTCCTGATCCCCTAGAGGAAATTGCTTTTCCCTGGATCAACTTTACCTACATATGTTAGTACCCAGTTATATTATGTACATTTAGGAAAGAATCCAGACCTTTTTTTACAGAAATCTACTGAGCTGGCCAGAACCACCTCTGGAGGGGGAGTCTATTCCACATGTTCAAAGCTCTTACTGTGAAGAAACCTTTCCGTATTTGGAGATTAAATCTTTTTTACTCTCAACGTAAAGAAAGTACCCCCTTGTCCTCTGTGATGACCGTAAAGTGAATAACTCAACACCAAGTTCACTATATGGACCACTTATGTATTTGTACATGTTGATCATATCCCCCTTAATCTCCTCTTCTCAAGAGTGAATAAATTCAGTTCCTCTAATCTTTCCTCATAGCTGAGCTCCTCCATGCCTCTTATCAGTTTGGTTGCCCTTCTCTGCACTTTC
Organism: Rana muscosa; assembly: GCA_029206835.1. NCBI lineage: Eukaryota > Metazoa > Chordata > Amphibia > Anura > Ranidae > Rana > Rana muscosa. The sequence goes on along the minus strand of CM055116.1, from coordinate 102,845,658 downwards.
TTCAGTTCCCCGATATCCTTTTTGAGAACTGGTGCCCAAAACTGAACTGCATATTCCAGATGAGGTCTTACTAATGATTTGTACAGGGGCAAAATGATATCTCTCTCTCTGGAGTCCACACCTCTCTTAATACAAGAAAGGACTTTGCTCGCTTTGGAAACAGCAGCTTGGCATTGCATGCCATTATTGAGCTTATGATCTACCAAAACCCCCAGATCCTTCTCCACTAGGGATGAGCCGAACACCCCCCCCCCCCCCCGTTCGGTTCGCACCAGAAGTTGCGAACAGGCAATAAATTTGTTCGAACATCCGAACACCGTTAAAGTCTATGGGACTCGAACATGAAAAATCTAAAGTGCTAATTATAAAGGCTTATATGCAAGTTAATGTCATACATAGTGTTTGGGGACCCGGGTCCTGCCCCAGGGGACATGTATCAATGCAAAAAAAAGTTTAAAAACTGACGTTTTTTCGGGAGCACTGATTTTAATAACGCTTAAAGTGAAACAATAAAAGTGAAATATTCCTTTAAATTTCGTACCTGGGGGGTGTGTATAGTATGCCTGTAAAGTAGCGCTTGTTTCCCGTACTTAGAACTGTCCCTGCACAAAGTGTCAATTCTGAAGGAAAAAAAGTCATTTAAAAGCACTCGCGGCTATAATGAATTGTCGGCTCCCGGCAATACAGAGAAAAGTTATTGATAAAAAAAAATGTGTGGGGGTCCCCCCAAATTCAATTACCAGGCTCTTCAGGTCTGGTATGGATATTAAGTGGAACCCTGCGTCAAATAAAAAAAAAATGATTTGTGCCCTAAACATACCATTTTAGAGGATAAGTTCACTTTTTAGGAAAAAAAACGCACTTTTTTTTGCAGGTAAATCATGCAGGTCTCCAGCAGATCTGACAATGTATCTGCTTGCCTGTACATCCCATACGGGTAAGCAGATACAATCCAACAGGAGGAAAGAATGAACTAGTGGTAGTTCATCGAAAACCACAACCCGACAGCCGCAAAGGCTGCCAGACCTTGTAGTTTTTGATTCACAGGACACTGTAAATGAGTGGCACAGCCGGCCAGAGCCCCCCCTCAGCCACATTTTTTTTAATATATGATAGCTAGTGAAGGGGGGGGGTGCGGGGATCCCCGCTAGCTGCCAGATTGAGGAGGTGCGGGCCAGTCCGTTCGCAGAGCAAGTGTACAAGCAGAAACATCAGAAAAAATGGCAAATATCCTTTTCTGCATACTTGGACTAGTGACTCAAAATATATAAAGTGAACCTGGGCTTACTACTAAAGTTTTTAATAAAGGGTATATTAAAGCGGAGTTCCACCCAAAAATGGAACTTCCGCTTTTCGGAATCCTCCCCCCCTCTGGTGTCACATTTGGCACATTTCAGGGGGGAGGGGGGAGAGGATACCTGTCTAATCCAGGTATTTGCTCTCACTTCTGGGCAGGCTCCGCGACGATCTATGCCACATCTGGCCCCTCCTCTGTCCCCCCGTCCCCGCTGTCTTCTGGGAGACACACAGGTCCCAGAAGACAGCAGGGACCAGTGAGGACGGCTGTAGGGAACCAGGCTGTGAAGCTTCACTTCCTGATTCCCTTACTGAAGATTGTGGCACCTCCACCCGAGAGCCGAGGGACAGATCGAGCGCCCTGGACAGGCAAGTGTCCATATTTTAAAAGCCAGCAGCTGCAGTATTTGTATTTGCAGTATTTTAGCGGCACTTTACCACTGTTTAAGTGGTGCTTTTGCGCCACATTTTGCCTGCTAGCGGGGTGCTTTTAACCCCAAAGATTAAAAACACTCGTGTTGCAGCGCTTCCGAACCGCTTTTCAGGCACTTCGGAAGCGCTGCCTATACATTGCGATAGGCAGGGGAATTTTGGGAGCATTGTATACAGCGCTCCCAACCCACCCCAAAGATGCTGCTTGCAGGACTTTTCTGAACGTCCCGCAAGCGCACCACCTGAGTATGAAAGCACCCCTTGCAGAGAATGGGAGGCAGTTTTCAGGCGCTTTACAGGTGTTATTTCTATCGCTAAAATGCCTGAAAACGGCCTCAGTGTGAAATGGGTCTAAGGCAGTGGTTCTCAACCTGGGGGTCCGGGACCCCCTCGGGGGTCGAATGACAATTTGCCAGGGGTCACCAAATCCTGGGCTGTTTCTGAAGCCCGCGCTGCTCTCCAAGCCTTTTCGCATCCGCCCAGTAGGGCTGTTCCTGGAGCCTGTGGCCGCCCAGCTGGGCTGTTCCTGGAGCCTGCGGCCACCCAATTAGGCTCTTAGCAGCCGCCCATTCAGTTCAAGGCATGGCTAGGGGGCAGAGACTAGAGGTCACCTGACTGGTGAGGAATGTGAAGAGGGAGGGGCTGGAGGAGACCCTATCTCCTGATTTCGGCATAGGTGTCACTGCTACGAGACACCACAAAGCCGGAGACACAGTGAAGCTAGAGACACAGTGAGTAACTCTACCTGTGATTATAGTTGCCATTAAAACTCCCCACTACAGTTCTCAGATCAGCAGATGACCTTGATCAAGAGCACCTAATTCCCCACCAGCATTGCCACTTATCCCATTCCCCACCAGCATTACCACTCATCCCATCCCCCCCCCTCCATCAAGGAGTAAGAGAAGGAATAAAAATAGAGAATACATGGAAGGGAGAGGAAAAGGAGGGGTAGGAACAAAGAAAAAGGGAGAGCAAGAATAGGAGCGAGAACAAGAAAGACGGCTAGAGACGAGGATGGGGGAAAAAAACAAGAAATGAGCATAGAGAGAGATAAAGAGGAAAGAAAGGAGAACAAAGAGAGAGTGGCACATCCTAAAATGTACCATAAGAGGTTTTAATACTGTACGAGTAGAAGGGACTGCTACATGTCTGCGTGTTAGGGGATGCAAATTACTTGTCTTGACTTGGGTGCTGACAGACAACCCACGCTATGAAAATGATTTTACTGTTGGGGGTCCCCACAACTTGGGAAATTTTATCAAGGGGTCACGGCACTAGAAAGGTTGAGAACCACTGGTCTAAGGGCTCTTTCAGACCTGCGGATCCCGTGAGGATCCTTTTTTAAAACATCCGCTTGCTCAGCGGGGATCGCTCCGTTGATCCCCGCTGAGCTGGCAGCTGACAGGTCTGTCTCTGCACACTGTGCAGGGACCGCCCTGTCAGATCTCCACTCTCCTCTATGGGGGATCGGATGAAAACGAACCGTCTGTTCGTTTTCATCCGATGCGCTCCGCCAGACGGATGCAAAATAGGATTTGCATCCGTCACATTTTAGCGGAGAGGATCGGATCGGGGCTGATCGGGTGTCAGCGGACATGTCACCGCTGACATCAGACGCTCAATAGTTTTTTATTAAAGAATTTTTGCATGTAACAGATAACAGAAGGAATAAAAGATAAAATGTATATAAAAAAAGGGGAGAGTACAGGGAGAGATATACACTATAAATGATACACATTGGTGATATGCATACATTTAGGGTTTCTAAACAGTTTATCAAAAGGTCTTGGACCAAATAGCCCAGTATTCATCAAACTTCTTGCATGTTAGAGAATTGATTGCTAATAGACGTTCAAAGGTATAATTTCTATGAACAGCTGCCATGACTTCAGAAAAGTTCACAGCTTTATTGGATTTCCAATTACGCAGTATCAACAGGCGCGTTTCTAGTAATATGTGCGTTACAACTGGCCTATAAAATTGCGGAAATTTGTCTATTTTTAGGTGCAATAGCGCCAATGCTGGGTCGGGCCGTGATAGTATTCCAGTTAAGGATGAGATCCTTTGGAAAACTGGTTCCAAAGACTTCTTATACTAGGGCAATGCCAGAAGATATGAAGTAAGTTACCTACGTGCCCGCACTCTCTCCAGCAGTTTGGTGACGTACCTGGAAAGTATGTGGCAAGTCGGAAGGGAGTATAGTGCCATCTATTTGCAATCTTGATCGTTAGTTCCCATTGTTTTACGCAGTGGGAAGATTTGTGTATTTCTATGAAGGCGCGGTGCCATTGTGCATCCGAGTAAGTGTAACCCATGTCAACCTCCCAGTTTTGCATTGCTGCTGTCTTATGGAATGTCATTCTGTCGTGCATTAGGTTATAGAAAAAGGAGATGCCCTTCGTATCCTGCTTTGCCTTGGAGTAGAATTGCCAGATTTTATTTGGCACTGTCACTAATGGAGGGGCATGATATTTCAAGAAGTGCGTAATTCTGAGGCATTTGAAAAAGCCGGGTGAGGAGATACGATATTGTACCATGATTTGATCTATAGTTTTGAGTCTTGGGCCTTCATATAGGTCCGATATGTGGTGGATGTCCTTATTGGTCATGTCTGTGACGTCTAGCATTGGAATCTTGGACTCCAATAGGGTCAAGGGAAGGTTGAAGTCTATAGATTGTACGTCCTCATGGTATTTATCTAAAAGGAGTCTCCAGGCTCTCAATGAGGCCTGTATTGGGGGTGAAAGGGTAGTAATGTTCCAGGGAACCCACCTGTCTCCTATGAGTAGTTGGGTGAGATCTTTCGTTGGAGATAAGTTAGTTTCTATATCAACCCAGAGGGGTAAGTCGGATTTTTGAGTCCAGAATTTAATCTGGTCTAGGCGCACCGCCCATAGGTAGTCATAAATGTCTGCTAGTCCTGCCCCCCTGCTTTTCTGTGAGAAGTCAAGTTGTTTCTTGAGCACCTAGCTCTTTTCCCCTGCCATATGTACTTCCAACCCATACTCGCGAGGCTGTTGAGGAAATGAATAGGAATATGTATAGGTAGGTGCGGAACACATATAAGATTTGTGGTTTTATCAACATTTTATATGCGGATATTCTACCCATCCACGAAATTTCGGTTCTTGAAATATCCCTGAGCTGGGCTTCCAGTCTGGCCACCAGCGGAGTCATGTTAGACTTGGCGAGGGCGGATATTTTACTAGTGAGCGAAATGCCCAAATAGGTGATACTACCTGTGCTCCAGGTATATGGTAAGTGTTCTTGTAGGGATCGTTTCGTTTGAGACTGTACTCCTAGGTCTAGGATAAGGGATTTTGTGAAGTTGACCTTATAATAGGAGACATCTCCAAATGCTGTCAAAAGTTTATGTGCCTCTTTTAAGGACTTTAGTGGGTTAGTCAGGAGCAGGATTACATCATCCGCAAAGAGATTAATGGTGTGCATATTAGAGCCAAATTGGAAGCCCGAGATCGAGGGTTGGGATCTGATTGCTTCAGCTAGTTGTTCTATCATCAAGTTAAAAATAGTTGGAGACAGGGGACAACCCTGTCTAGTCCCATTTGAGATATCAAAAGGCTTAGACAGGAGGCCTGCTGAGTAGACCTGGGCAGACGGGCAAGAGTATAGGGATAAAATAGCCTTCAAGATTGATCCTTTAAACCCAAACTTTTCTAGAACCATTTCCATGTAGGTCCAATGGACCCTGTCGAACGCCTTCTCTGCGTCAATAGAGAGCAGCAGAGAAGGAGTTTGAGTTCTTTCAGCATGATGTATCACATTGATGATTCTCCTAGTAGCGTCAGAGGTCTGTCTCCCCTTCACAAAGCCCATCTGGTCTTGTTTGATGATTAGTGGTATTATATGTGTAAGTCTTTTAGCCAGTAGTTTTGCATAAATTTTGGTGTCAGTATTCAGGAGTGAAATGGGTCTGAAGTTGGCTGGTGTGTTGGGTTCCTTTCCTGGTTTAGGTAATGTGACTATGTGTCCTAAAGGTGTTTTTTGATAACTGCTCTTAGACATATAAGGTATTTATTTTTGAAAGTTTAAAACTGAAAATGGTTCAGAGGATTTGCATCACAGCCAGGTAACTAGCATTTGTAGAACAAGTCAAGAGGGGAAGTCTCCTGTTCTTATCAGAAGGAGTTACCTCTAAAGAATATCCAAACCCACAACCAAAAGTTGTAAGAGCAGCATTGTAACCCTAGGATAAGACTGCAAGACCCCCCCCCCTCACCATAGAATATAGGAGAGGTGTTCTATATATTACAAACTTTACAGAATTAACCACACTGCTGAAGATAACATATCAACGTGTACAGGGCATGGTACCTACATTTATCAATATCAATATAAGAAAATGCTTCCAAGGGTATATTTAAAGTGAAAATTAACCCATCGATTTAACAGCCCATTCGCACTAGGAAATGCTGTGTGGTTCCTGTGCGATTCACATGCAGTTCTGTGCAGTGCGATTTCAGCCCCATTTACAGTGGGGCAAAAAAGTATTTTACAGTGTGGCTGGGTCTTTCAGCATGACAAGGATCCCAAACACACCGCCCGGGCAACGAAGGAGTGGCTTGGTAAGAAGCATTTCAAGGTCCTGGAGTGGCCTAGCCAGTATCCAGATCTCAACCCCATAGGAAACCTTTGGAGGGAGTTGTAAGTCCGTGTTGCCCAGCGACAGCCCCAAAACATCACTGCTCTAGAGGAGATCTGCATGGAGGAATGGGCCAACATACCAGCAACAGTGTGTGACAACCTTGTGAAGACTTACAGAACACGTTTGACCTCTGTCATTGCCAACAAAGGATATATTACAAAGTATTGAGATTTTGATATTGACCAAATACTTATTTTCCACCATAATTTGCAAAAAAAAATTCTTTCCAAATCAGACAATGTGATTGTCTGGATTTGTTTCCACATTTTGTCTCTCATAGTTGAGGTATACCTATGATGACAATTACAGGCCTCTCTCATCTTTTTAAGTGGGAGAACTTGCACAATTGGTGGCTGACTAAATACTTTTTTGCCCAACTGTATTTTGAATGCACTGAAACCAACTTTTGGAAAAGCACTCAACCAGAACACATAGTACTTTTGTACCCTGCGAACCGGTGCAATCTGGTGCCGGCACATGCGCTACATTTGCGACCTACGTTTGGGGTGTTGTTAAGTTTCCACTAACACCCGCTGCAGATCGCAAGGGCAGTGCTAGTGTGAATGGGCCCCAAAGATTTAAAAAAACAGTGACATTCCTGGCCCGTTTTGGGAATGTAACATTGGATGTGCTCTCAACCAAACTGTTAAACCATCAGCTTGGCTGGTGTCATAACTGATCACGTGTGCAGCATCATGGTAGTTGAAGATTAAACAGAGACCAAGATGGCAGCTTCCTTGGCTGAAAAAAAAGGAGGGTTTAGTTCCGCTTTAAAAGGTCAGAGTAAGCAGCAATCAGAAGTTCATTGTTGGGGTCTACATACCCGTTAATGCAAACACCGAACATTAAACCTTTACAAATTACTAGACCCATCCACAACATTCAGAAGTTTGTCAGAGTATTAATGATAAAAACGGGGAGCAATCCTGTTGTCTCGTGAATGCTGAGCTATGTTTATACATTAAGGCCCCTTTCACACTGAGGCATCTTTCAGGCGTTTTAGCGATAAAAATAGCGCATAAATAACGCCTGAAATAATCCTGCCCCAGCATTCACAATGTGAAAGCCCGAGGGCTTTCACACTGAGGTGATGCAGCTTGCAGGAGGAAAAAAAATCTCCTGCAAGCCGCATCTTTGGAGCGGTGAAGGAGCAGTGTGTATACCGCTCCTTCCCATTGAAATCAATGGGACACCGCGGCTATACCGCCCGCAAACCGCAGCGGTATTAACCCTTTTTCGGCCGCACTGCTAGCGGTCGAATGTCGCTGTAAAAATGACAGTATATCGGCACCTGCCTGCCCCAGTGTGAAAGGGGCCTAAGGGATATATATATATATATATATATATATATATATATATATATATATATATAAAAAAATATATATATATATATGTATATACCGTATGTATATATATATATATATATATATATATATATATATATAAAGGGGAGTGTTTTTGCGCTGAAAGCCAGCAGTTAAACTACATAAAGTGCAGAAAGCCAAATGCTACTATTAACCACTTAACGACCGCCCACTGTAAATATACGTCAGCAGAATGGCACCGACAGGCAGAATCACGTATATGTACGTGATTGCCTTTGTATAGTTGGGGGGTCCGATCGGACCCCCCTTCTTTACAGTGAGCGGTCGTTTTACCTTCGGGAGCGATCCGGCATGAGGGGACGGCCGTTCGATTCCGGCCACCCCCTCTCGATCGCTCCCGGCGAATGAGAGAGCTTCCCCTGCCTGCCAGGAAGGAGGAAGTGATGTCATCTCTCCTGGGGCGCTCACATATACCGAGCGCCGTACAGGAGAAGATGCCAGGTTAGTACACAAAACAGCACACTGTCCAGTGTAGCCCCCTAACCCCCCCCTAATAAAGGTTTAACCCCCTGATCACCCCCCAGATAACCCTTTCACCCCCTATCACCACTGTCACTAAGCAATCATTTTTCTGATCGATGTCTTAGCGTCGGTGATGCTGATCGGTAGCCAGTAATTTTTTTTAGGTTCGCCGCAGGTTTTTATAGCGTCGGGTACCCCCATATATTACCTAATGAAGGTTTAACCCCCTTGATCGCCCCCAGGTAACCCTTTCACCCCCTATCACCACTGTCACTAAGTTATAATTTTTCTGATCGATGTCTTAGCGTCGGCGATGCTGATCGGTAGCCAGTAATTTTTTTTAGGTTCGCCGCAGGTTTTTATAGCGTCGGGTACCCCCATATATTACCTAATAAAGGTTTAACCCCCTTGATCGCCCCCCCAGGTAACCCTTTCACCCCCTATCACCACTATCACTAAGCGATAATTTTTCTGATCGATGTCTTAGCGTCGGCGATGCTGATCGGTAGCCAGTAATTTTTTTTAGGTTCGCCGCAGGTTTTTATAGCGTCGGGTACCCCCATATATTACCTAATAAAGGTGTAAACCCCTTGATCACCCCCCAGGTAACCCTTTCACCCCCTAGCACCGCCGTCACTATGCGATCATTTTTCTGATCGATGTCTTAGCGTCGGTGATGCTGATCGGTAGCCAGTAATTTTTTTTAGGTTCGCCCCAGGTTTTTATAGCGTCAGGTACCCCCATATATTATCTAATAAAGGTTTAACCCCCTGATCGCCCCCCAGGTAACCCTTTCACCCCCTATCACCACTGTCGCTAAGCAATCGTTTTTATGATCGTTGTCTTAGTGTCGGTGATGCCGATAGGTAGCCAGTAATTTTTTTTTAGGTTCGCCGTCAGGTTTTTATATAGCGTCAGGTACCCCCATATATTACCTAATAAAGGTTTTAACCCCCTAATTGCCCCTAGTTAACCCTTTCACCAGTGATCATCATATAAGTGTTACGGGTGACGCTGGTTAGTTAGTTTGCTTTTTATAGTGTCAGGGCACCCGCCGTATATAACCCAATAAAGGTTTAACCCCCTGATCGCCCGGCGGGTGATATCAGTTAGGTTTTAGCGTCAGAGAGGGTCTGCGTCACACCCCAGGCAGCGTCAGGTTAGTGCCAGTAGCGCTAACACCCACACGTGAAGCATACACCCCCCTTAGTGGTATAGTATCTGATCAGCTCAATATCTGATCTGATCAGATCTATACTAGCGTCCCCAGCAGTTTAGGGTTCCCAAAAACGCACTGTTAGTGGGATCAGCCCAGATACCTGCTAGCACCTGCGTTTTGCCCCTCCGTCCAGCCCAGGCCACCGAAGTGCAGTATCGATCGATCACTGTCACTTGCAAAACACAACACACATAACTGCAGCGTTCGCAGAGACAGGCCTGATCCCTGCGACTCCAGTGCTGTAGGAGGTAATTTCACCACCACAGTTAAAAAAAAAAGCATATATGCCGAAGCATTGGGGCAGCAGGGGCGGAGGAGCGATTTTGCTCCTAATGCCGCGTATATACGGTCGAAATTCCGACGGAGGCTTGCCCGTGGAAAAGTCTGACCATGTGTACGCGGCATAACTTTTGCGAGAAGATGCCCCCATGCTTCGGCATATATAAATGGTGCATGTATGCCCATCATTAGAAGTGGGTGGATGAAGGGCGGTATTCTAATGGTGGGCATACCCACAGATCAATCTTTTTTTTTCGTTCAGCCAACAGGCTGCATGAAAAAAAAGATTACAATACATGTCCAACAAGGACCAGCAACGTACTGGTATGTTGCTGGACTTTGAATGTTTATACCAGAATGATGCCTGCGGGTTTAGGTATCATCTTGGTATCATTCTTTTCAGCCAGCGGCCGGCTTTCATGTAAAAGCAATCCTAGTGGCTAATTAGCCTCTGGACTGCTTTTACAAGCAGTGGGAGGGAATGTCCCCCCCCGGATATAAAAAGCGCCATTGGGAAATTGGGAAAGGATTTTATCACACCGATCTTGGTGTGGTCAGATGCTTTGAGGGCAGAGGAAAGATCTAGGGTCCAATAGACCCCAGTTTTTTCAAAAAAGAGTACCTGTCATTACCTATTGCTATCATAGGGGATATTTACATTCCCTGAGATAACAATAAAAGTGATAAAAATAAATAAATATGGAAGCAACAGTTTAAAAATAAAATAAAAAAGCAAAATTAATAATAAAAAAAAAAAAAGCACCCCTGTCCTGCCCTGCTCTTGCCCAATGGCGAACGCAAGCGTCGGTCTGGCGTCATATGTAAACAGCAATTGCACCATGCATGTGAGGTATCACCGCGAAGGTCAGATCGAGGGCAGTAATTTTAGCAGTAGACCTCCTCTGTAAATCTAACGGGGTAACCTGTAAATGCTTTTAAAAATGTATGTAGTTTGTCGCCAATGCGCGTTTGTGTGAAATTTTAAAGCATGTCGTGTTTGGTATCTATGTACTCGGCCTAAGATCATCTTTTTTATTTCATCAAACATTTGGGCAATATAGTGTGTTTTAGTGCATTAAAATTAAAAAAAGTGTATTTTTTCCCAAAAAAATGCGTTTGAAAAATCGCTGCGCAAATACTGTGTAGAAAAAAAAAATGCAACACCCACCATTTTATTCTGTAGGGCCTTTGCTTTAAAAATATATATAATGTTTGGGGGTTCAACATAATTTTCTTGCAAAAATAAATATGTTTTCATGTAAACAAAAAGTGTCAAAAAGGGCTTTGTCTTCAAGTGGTTAGAAGAGTGGATGTAAGCTTCCTAATGTTGTGTATAAAATGCCAGAACAGTTCAAAACCCCCCCCCCCCAAATGACCCCATTTTGGAAAGTAGACACCCCAAGCTATATACTGAGAGGCATGTCGAGTCCATGGAATATTTTATATGTTGACACAAGTTGCGGAAAAAATACAATTTTTTTATTTTTTTATTTTTTTTTGCACAAAGTTGTCACTAAATGATATATTGCTCAAACATGCCATGGGCATATGTGGAATTACACCCCAAAATACATTCTGTTGCTTCTCCTGAGTACGGGGATACCACATGTGTGAGACTTTTTGGGAGCCTAGCCGCGTACGGGACCCCAAAAACCAAGCACCGCCTTCAGGCTTTCTAAGGGTGTCAATTTTTGATTTCACTTCTCACTGCCTATCACAGTTTCGGAGGCCATGGAATGCCCAGATGGCACAAAACCCCCCCAAATGACCCCATTTTGGAAAGTAGACACCCCAAGCTATTTGCTGAGAGGTATTGTGAGTATTTTGCAGATCTCGCTTTTTGTCACAAAGTTTTGAAAATTGAAAAAAAAAAAAAAAAAATGTTCTTTCTTCATTTTCAAAAACAAATGAGAGCTGTAAAATACTCACCATGCCTCTCAGCAAACAGCTTGGGGTGTCTACTTTCCAAAATGGGGTCTTTTGGGGGGGTTTTGTGCTATTTTGGCATTTTATGGGCTTCAAAACTGTGATAGGTAGTGAGGAGTGAAATCAAAAATTTGCGCCCTTAGAAATCCTGAAGGCGGTGCTTGGTTTCCGGGGTCCCGTACGTGGCTAGGCTCCTAAAAAGTCCCACACATGTGGTATCCCCGTACTCAGGAGAAGCAGCAGAATGTATTTTGGGGTGCAATTCCACATATAACCATGGCATGTGTGAGCAATATATCATTTAGTGACAACTTTTTGTAATTTTTTTTTTTTTTTGTCATTATTCAATCACTTGGGACAAAAAAAAAAATATTCAATGGGCTCAACAGGCCTCTCAGCAATTTCCTTGGGGTGTCTACTTTCTAAAATGGGGTCATTTGGGGGGGTTTTGTGCTATTTTGGCATTTTATGGCCTTCAAAACTGTGATAGGTAGTGAGGAGTGAAATCAAAAATTTGCGCCCTTAGAAATCCTGAAGGCGGTGCTTGGTTTCCGGGGTCCCGTACGTGGCTAGGCTCCTAAAAAGTCCCACACATGTGGTATTCCCGTACTCAGGAGAAGCAGCAGAATGTATTTTGGGGTGCAATTCCACATATAACCATGGCATGTGTGAGCAATATATCATTTAGTGACAACTTTTTGTAATTTTTTTTTTTTTTGTCATTATTCAATCACTTGGGACAAAAAAAAAATATTCAATGGGCTCAACATGCCTCTCAGCAATTTCCTTGGGGTGTCTACTTTCTAAAATGGGGTCATTTGGGGGGGTTTTGTACTGCCCTGTCATTTTAGCACCTCAAGAAATGAGATAGGCAGTCATAAATTAAAAGCTGTGTAAATTCCAGAAAATGTACCCTAGTTTGTAAACGCTATAACTTTTGCGCAAACCGATAAATATACGCTTATTGACATTTTTTTTACTAAAGACATGTGGCTGAATACATTTTGGCCTAAATGTATGACTAAAATTGAGTTTATTCGATTTTTCTTATAACAAAAAGTAGAAAATATCATTTTTTTTCAAAATTTTCGGTCTTTTTCCGTTTATATCGCAAAAAATAAAAATCGCAGAGGCAATCAAATACCATTAAAAGAAAGCTCTATTTGTGGGAAGAAAAGGACGCAAATTTCGTTTGGGTACAACATTGCATGTCCGCACAATTTACAGTTAAAGCAGCGCAGTGCAAAATTCTGAATTCACCTCTGGTCCTTTAGCTACCAAATGGTCCGGGGCTTAAGTGGTTAAATAAGGTGCTAGAATATTTGGGTCTATAATAATAGTCCTTAATCTAATAATGAATAAAGTGCAATACTTATATATAGATAAGTGAATAGTGGTATAAAAACATAAATAATAAAGTGCACCAGTGCTATCTATATATATATATGAACCATGACAATGCTATATATACTGTGAGGGGGTTAACTCAGTAGCGGGTGTGTGTGACCCCCTGGTTGGGCTCCCCACACAAAAACAGGGCCAGCAGACGGAGGTTGTGGTTTTCAAAATCAAAAGGTGCGGTTTATTTCTCTATGTACAGTGACAAAAACACAGCAAAGCCAAAAAGAAACATAAACAAAATAAATCCTGGTCAGTTTGACCTCTGACTAAACATGCAGGTTTCCTAAACTAACAACTGGGATCAGCCTGGTGCTGTCCTAGTCCCTAAGTCCCTGGTTTAGTAAAAGTCCAAACAAATAGCCACACAGGCTTTGCCTCACCGCACAGGGGTTCACTCTCCCTAGACAGTCCACACAGGTCTGGGTCCAGGCATGAGCTAACATCTAATGAAGCTGGGAGTTTTTATAGAGGCCTTAAACGAACTGACAGGCTTCAGCTGGTCTCATCAACTCCCTGCCTGCACGACGCCCAGCCCTCTCCCTAGAGGTATGAGTCATCCATGAGCCCACTAGCCTCAGCTGGGCTTCATCAACTCCCTCCCTAGTTGTATAAGTCAGCATAAAGCCTGAATCTGGGAGAAATATATCTACCCCCCTGGATGCAACCAGGTGACTTTACCTTCCTGCTGTCACATACCCCCCCCTCTTGTTTTAACCTTGGGGTTGGAACACCAGCAATCAGGCATTCATGTACTCGAGACAAAGCATCCACATTCCCCATTTGAACGCCAGGGCGATGCTTTACTGTGAAGTTGAATTCCTGTAGGGCCAGGAACCACCTATTCACTCTTCTATTTGTCTCCTTGTTTTGAGCCATCCACTTTAACGGAGCGTGATCCGTAACCATGTCAAAGTGCCTACCTAGCAGATAGTACCGAAGGGAATCTAGAGCCCACTTCACCGCTAAACACTCCTTTTCAACCGTGGCGTAATTTACCTCATGGGACTTCAACTTCCTGCTGAGGTAAATGACTGGGTGCTCTTCCCCGTTCCAGACCTGGGACAATACTGCTCCTAACCCCACATCTGACGCATCACTTTGTACGACAAAGTCTTTAGAGAAGTCGGGTGAGTACAACACTGGCTGGCTACATAAGGCTTGTTTCAAGAATTGGAATGCTGCCTCAGCCTCGGGGGTCCATTTAATCATGACCGACCCTTTCCCTTTCGTCAGGTTGGTTAGGGGCACAGCCTTAGAAGCAAAGTGGGGAATGAAGCGCCGATAATAACCCGCGATTCCCAGAAAGGCCCGTACCTGCTTCTTGCTGTTGGGACGTGGCCAACTCTGGATGGCCTCGACTTTGTTGAGTTGGGGTTTTATCACTCCCCTGCCAATGGTGTACCCAAGATATTTGGCCTCCTCCTGCCCAATGGTACACTTCTTGGGGTTAGCCGTAAACCCCGCTTCCCGGATAGAGTCTAGGACTGCTTGCACTTTTGGCAGATGTGAGGCCCAATCTGTGCTATGGACAATTACGTCATCCAGGTAAGCCGCAGCATACTTCCGATGGGGCCTCAGTATCTGGTCCATTTTCCGCTGGAATGTGGCCGGCGCATTCTGTAACCCGAACGGCATTCTCTTATATTGGAACGCCCCGTCTGGGGTTACAAATGCGGTTTTCTCTTTGGCCGACTTGGCCAGGGGAATTTGCCAATACCCTTTTGTGAGGTCAAGAGTCGTCATGTATTGGGCTGTTCCCAGCCGGTCGATCAACTCATCTATACGTGGCATGGGGTAGGTGTCAAATTTTGTAACTTTGTTCAACTGACGAAAATCGTTACAAAATCGCCAGCTCCCATCCGGTTTAGGCACCAACACAATGGGACTAGACCAATCACTTTGGGACTCCTCTATCACCCCTAAGTTCAGCATTTTCTGTACTTCCTCCCGTATTGCCTCCCGTCGGGCCTCTGGGATCCGATAGGGTTTTAACTTCACCCTTTCACCGGGCGGGGTAATAATATCATGCTCTACCCCAGATGTTTGTCCCGGCAGCTCAGAGAACACCTCCTTGTTGCGAAGCACAAACTCCTTAACCTCCTGTTGTTGGGGTTGTGACAAGGTGGCTGCTATTCCAACCTCCGGAATCACGCAACCAGTTTGAGCTGGTGACCAAGTTTCTGCGACTAGGGACTCTCTATCCCTCCAGGCTTTCAACAGATTAACGTGATATATCTGTTCGGGCTTTCGCCTTCCTGGTTGTCTGACCTTGTAATTCACTTCGCTCACTTTTTCCATTATCTCGTAGGGGCCTTGCCATTTGGCAAGGAATTTACTTTCAACCGTAGGGACAAGTACCAATATCCTATCCCCCGGGGAAAAGGTACGGGTCTTTGCTCCACGGTTGTACACTCTCTGCTGTGCCAACTGCGCTTGGGCCAAATGTTCCTTCACGATGGGCATTACCTGTGCAATTCGATCTTGCATCAGGGCGACATGCTCAATCACACTCCTGTGGGGAGAACTCTCACTTTCCCAAGTTTCCTTGGCAATATCCAACAGCCCTCTTGGGTGTCTCCCATACAGTAACTCAAAGGGGGAGAATCCCGTAGAGGATTGGGGCACCTCCCTAATAGCAAACATCAAATAAGGAAGTAGACAGTCCCAATCCTTTCCATCTCTATCCACCACTTTCTTCAACATTTGTTTTAGGGTTTTGTTGAATCTTTCAACCAGCCCATCGGTTTGGGGGTGATACACAGATGTACGCAATTGCGTCACTTTGAACAATTTACACAGCTCTTTCATAACCCGGGACATAAAGGGTGTACCTTGGTCCGTAAGCAGTTCTTTACAAATACCCACCCGGCTAAAAACAAGAGATAGCTCTTTGGCTATGGTTTTGGCCGAGGTATTTCTGAGAGGGATCGCTTCTGGATAACGGGTGGCATAGTCCATTATAACCAATATGTACTGGTGCCCCCTAGCGGACTTGATTATAGGACCTACCAAATCCATTGCGATTCTCTCAAACGGGACCTCAATGATGGGTAGAGGGACCAGCGGGCTACGGAAATGTGGCATCGGGGCCGACCTCTGACACACAGGGCAGGAGGAACAATAATTTTCTATGTCCTTCATCACCCCAGGCCAATAGAATCTCTGTAATACCCTCTCTCGGGTTTTCTCTGTCCCCAGATGACCTCCAAGAATGTGCCCATGGGCCAACTCCAACACCAACTTCCTGTAAGGTTTGGGCACCACAAGCTGCTCAACGGTTTCTTCTGCCCTTTTTGCCACCCGATACAGTAGGTCCTTCTCTACGCTGAAGTATGGGTAAGTGCAGGTATTATCTGGGTTCACTAACTCGCCATCTATTTCCACTACGTTTTCCCGTGCCTTTATTAGGGCGGGGTCTTTTAACTGTTCTGTGGCAAAATTTTCCCTGTGAACCTCCAGATCAGAAAACTCCACAGACGGTAGGTTTTCGTCTGAGGAGGTGGGCTCCTCTCCAGTTTCTTGAGTCTCCCCTGCCAATACTGACAAGGGAAATTCTGGAGAGTCCTCACCACTCTCAGAGGAGTTCTGGCTATCACATTCCTGGTACATAGGGGCACCAGTGGGGGGCTCAGGATCATCCCACAGTTCCCAGAACTTCGGAAAATCTCTTCCCACAATGGCATCATGCGGTAATTGAGATACTAACCCCACTGGATGAGAGAGGGTACCTTTGGGGGTCTCGAAACACACTGTAGTCACTGGATACTCTCGGGTGTCCCCATGCACACAAATAACAGCTACCTTGCTATTCCCAGAGACCTCTGTTTTAACTAATTCAGCCTTTATCAGGGTCACAAGGCTACCTGAATCCAGTAATACCACAACATTTCTACCATTAATACACATTTTGCATAAATGTTTCTCAGTTCCCCGAATGGCAGTGCATGCGACTGTCGCACACAGCGACTGACGTCTGTCCGTCAGAAAGTCACATTGCATGGGTTCCTCCACAACCGGGCAATTTGCTGCAATATGTCCCGCTTGCCGGCAGCGGTAGCAAACAATCCTTTTGGCTGCCTCTTGAGCCCCTGACTTCCCAGGCTGTTCTCGCCAAACTTTGGGTAGAGCTCCCACCCTCTCACTCTCTCCACCCTCACCCCTTGGAATCCTCTTATCCGCCCCTGGGGATGGTCTGGTCTTAGGGTGGAAAGTCCGAGAGTCTCTGGAAGAGGCCGTCAGGTTCTCTGTAGCCAAGTATTTCTCTACACGATCCACAAGACCACCGGCCGTCTCTGGGTCTCCATGGCTTACCCACTTTTGGATGGCAGTAGGAAGAGCTCTCAAAAACCGATCCATTACAACACGTTCCACAATCTCTGGTGCGGACAAAGTCTCTGGCTGTAGCCACTTCCTGCTCAGGTGAATGAGATCATACATTTGAGACCTGGGGGGTTTTCCAAGCTGGAAAGTCCAGTTATGCACACGCTGAGCCCGGACAGCCAGGGTGACACCCAGCCTTGCCAATATTTCAGCTTTTAGCATCACATAGTCTTTTGCTTGGTCAGGCTCTAGGTCATAGTAAGCCTTCTGCGATTCACCAGTTAACAGAGGAGCCACCAGTCCAGCCCACTGCTCCTCAGGCCACTTTTCTCTTTCAGCAGTCCTTTCAAATGTGGTCAAAAATACCTCTGGATCATCCTCTCCAGTCATTTTTGTCAATAAACGACTCACCCCAAAGGACGCGGTATTAGTGGGACGGCTTTCCTCACTGGTCTGCGGACGTTGCTGCATTACTGCTTCCATTTGTTGTAGTCTCTGCTCTTGCTTCTGTAACAGGTCTATGAAGCGGGCCTCAGATTGCTGCTCGGCTTGTTGATGAGCTTGCTGCTGGGCTGCAAGGCTCCTTTGCAAACCTGCATTTGTCTGCTGTTGATTGGCATTTGCTAGAGCCAGCTGTTTCAGTATCTCCTCCATGCTGGCTTAAAAAAAACTGCCACTGGTTCTCCACCAACTGTGAGGGGGTTAACTCAGTAGCGGGTGTGTGTGACCCCCTGGTTGGGCTCCCCACACAAAAACAGGGCCAGCAGACGGAGGTTGTGGTTTTCAAAATCAAAAGGTGCGGTTTATTTCTCTATGTACAGTGACAAAAACACAGCAAAGCCAAAAAGAAACATAAACAAAATAAATCCTGGTCAGTTTGACCTCTGACTAAACATGCAGGTTTCCTAAACTAACAACTGGGATCAGCCTGGTGCTGTCCTAGTCCCTAAGTCCCTGGTTTAGTAAAAGTCCAAACAAATAGCCACACAGGCTTTGCCTCACCGCACAGGGGTTCACTCTCCCTAGACAGTCCACACAGGTCTGGGTCCAGGGGCATGAGCTAACATCTAATGAAGCTGGGAGTTTTTATAGAGGCCTTAAACGAACTGACAGGCTTCAGCTGGTCTCATCAACTCCCTGCCTGCACGACGCCCAGCCCTCTCCCTAGAGGTATGAGTCATCCATGAGCCCACTAGCCTCAGCTGGGCTTCATCAACTCCCTCCCTAGTTGTATAAGTCAGCATAAAGCCTGAATCTGGGAGAAATATATCTACCCCCCTGGATGCAACCAGGTGACTTTACCTTCCTGCTGTCACAATACATTTAAATAAATTAATAGTGAAAAATAAAGATAAAAATGAAAAGTAAAAAATAGTCCGTGTTCAAAAGTCCTTAAATGTGAATGTTCAAACAAAATGGACTGATGTGAAATATAAATCCTCTGCTGAATAGAAGGATAGGAATATCTCTAATATGTCCATGCAGTGGTCTCACAAAACTCTCACCTCTATTAGAACATAACATGTATGTTTAAGCAGTATATCTCCTTAATGGTGGTTCTTCTGATCTATGTTGTTGCTACTCCCAACCTAGTCTCCTCTGTTGGTGATGTTATTGCAGTTCCTAAGGAGAGAAGGAGGGGGAAGGGGAGTGCAGCTCCAAGGGGATAGGATAGGAATAAGGAAGAGAGAAGGGCCTCCAATAGTGTAGTATGTTGGTCCAAAACTGGTTTATTATAAAGTGGTTGTAATGCTCGTACATTAAAACAAAAATTGTGTGGCTTAAAAAGTAACAACAGCGGCGATGTACGCCGTCTTACTCGTCCTCCGGGTACTTCCGGTCTGCGGTACCTCGTGATGTCCCTACATCGTTACGTCACGCACCTCGTGACTTCATCATGGGAGCCCGATTGGCTATTGAGGATTTGTTTATATATACGGAAACTGGAAGTATTGGTGCGGCCATTTTCTTGTGGCCTCTTATGTATATTAGGATGTCGCCATTTTGGAAGTGGTATCCCATTAGCGCGCTTGCCCATAGTGTATGGACACACATCTAACTATTTCCTAATTTTTTCGTCTGTTATTAGACCATAATGGAGGCTAAGTGCAGAGATAATCTAGGTATTAAAGAGGGATAAAGCAGTGTACTCCATGTATTAAGGACCAGCAGTTAGCTGACTGTGTGTACAATACACATAGAGTACCTGCAACAGTGCCATCTATAGGATACAGATGGGTGCTACTGCTAATGGTATAGCAATACATGATTTTAAATGAAATGGCAATCTAATATATATATTGATTACAATTAAATGGAAAAATGTTTTAAAAATGAGGGTTAAAACTTAATCAATGAAGATCCTAATTCAGGATAGTCATGATCAGGTATTAAAATCAACTAAATATGTTGAAGTCTGGGTGCTACCACTCTGTCATATTGAATGATATATGTAGGTTACCACAGACCGGATGTTCCCTTTTAGAATAGCATAATGTAATCATATTCATATGGTTTTCAATAAAACATTAAAACACATCATAAAATACCGGCAAATATATCATTAAAATAATAGATAAATGAAATTAAAAAATGTGAAACTCTTGGCTATATGATCCATTAAGATTACGGTGTAATCTAGAGCAGTAATTAAGTGTTCTGGAGGTAATGATATTTATGTATGGTTTATTAGTGGATTCTGATATTAGTGGACTAAAAATTGCTTAAAAAACAGTTTAAGTCGAATTCCACATTCATTCCTCTAGGTACTAGAGTTCTCAGAGTATGGATCCATTTAGACTCTTTTTGACTGATTGCTCTAATTTTATGACTTCCTCTCCAGTTTGCTTTGTATTTGTCTATGCCCCAAAACTGTAATTGGGAGGGATCTTGGTTATGGAATTGTGCAAAATGTCTGGAGACATTATGTTTGGGAAACCCATTAGTAATGTTCTGCACATGTTCTTTGATTCGAACCTTCAGGGCCCTTTTGGTCCTACCAACGTATTGGAGGTTGCAGCTGCACTGTAATATATAAACCACCCCTTCTGAGTGACAGCTTATAAAGTCTTTTATCTTAAAAGATTGGCCTGTGTTGGTCCCTATAAATTCTGTGCGTTTGCCTTGGAATTTTCTAGCATGGCGGCAGGCATAGCAATTCCTGCACGGAAAAAAGCCTTTCCCATTAAAAAAAGAGAAACCGGGTTTGGGTGGGGAAACCACCACAGATTTTGTAATTAAATCCTTCAGAGTAGGCGCTCTTCTATAAATAATTCTCGGCCTTTCAGGTAAAATACGTTTCAAGTCTTTATCATTTTTTAAAATGTGCCAGTGTCGTTCAATGAGTTTGGCCACATCTTTATGTTGCACGTTGTAATCTAGGATTAAACAAGGGGCATCTTGAAAGGGAGACTGTTTCTTTTTGACCTGTAACATATCCCTCCTATCCATCCCACCTACATTTTCGATTTGTTTTTTGATCCAGATATCTTCATACCCTTTTTCTACAAATCTTTTGCCTATTAGTTCGGCTTGTTGCTTAAAGTCTTCTTCACTGGTGCAATTTCTTTTAATGCGTACTAATTGGCCCTTCGGAATATTGTATAGCCACGCTCTATAATGGCAGCTGGCTATTGATAAATAACTATTGGTATCTACTGCCTTAAAATATGTCTTAGTAGTGATTTTATTTCCCTCCAGTTGTATGGTCAAATCGAGAAAATTGACTGCTTTTGTGTCTATATTCCACTCCAGTTTTATATTTTTGTCATTATTATTGAGATTTTCCAAAAATTCTTCTAATTTTTCTCTGCTGCCATTCCAAACGATGATCAAGTCATCTATATAGCGTTTGTATAAGGTTAGTTCTGAGGGAGTATTAGTGTATACCGCCTCTTCCTCCCATTGTGCCATAAATGCGTTCGCCACACTAGGTGCGAACTTGGCTCCCATGGCTATCTATATATATATCGCACAGACCCCCTTTTACCTGTCTGCTTCGGCTCCTCTCAGGAAAAAGGGGCCTTGTCTGCAGCCGGGGCATAAAGTCCTCCTGAGAATGATTCTCACCTCCACAGTGTGTAGATGCAAGTCTTTGACTTCCCCACGAACGTAAATGTCCACACCAGCTGAAAGTCCAACTCAATATTTATTTTTCACTTGCACAACACATAGTCTCTTGGATAGAAGAAAGATTGGAGCAAAGACACAGGACAGCTTTAAGGTGTGGAGGAGGTCCAGGCACAAACGTAGCTCAAACTCTTCTGACTGTTCAGATTTCTCAAACAGTTTTGGCGCATGGTCTCTGCCACAGACCATTAGGGTGGTCTCTGCCACAGACCTTGTGAATAAGGTCACTGCCACTGACCTGGCAAACAAGGTCACTGCCCCTGACCTGATCAACCTTGGTTCCTTCCTAGGACATAGCCCCTTTCAGGGAGAAAACATCCCCCCAGAGAGTCAACAGACCCCTTCCTTCACCACGTCCACAGCACCGGTCCTTCGGAACAGATCCTCCCTTCTCTTAGGGTGCGGGTCCCCTCGCAAGGCGGCACCCTGGACTCCTCGATCCCTTGTGGACCCCAGCCGAAGGCTGCTGGGCTCCGGGCCGTTCTTGCAACTCCTGGGCCTCCGTGCCCAGGCAGAAAGGAACGGTGAGTACCTCACCTCAGGCTAAGGTGCCTGGGGTGGAACCGGAACAAGGCCTCCAGGCCTAGGGCACCCGGAGATGACACACACCCAGGCCGAAGGCGCCTGGGTGCGGACGAACCACACCCAGGCTGAAGGTGCCTGGGCGTGGACAAACCCCTCTCAGAAGATGTCTGCCCCTTTTATACCCTCTCCAGGCATGCACAGCAGGTTCCCTGCCCCACTGTACGGCTTCCAAGAGGGGACACAAAAGGCACAGCACTGCGCTCGCGGTTCAACCCTGGCCCAGAATGGCAGCGCCACCCACCGGCCACAGGGAACACATCACCAGCATTAACCCCTGAGAACAAAAATGGTCCATGAATCCTATCAATTTAATGTGTCTGAGTCTGGTTACCACTCAAACACTTCCCTTAAATTGAACACCTCGCTACACATTCCCCCCACTAATGGACACTGGTCCCCAGTGTCTGGAGCAAACCCATGCCTCCTGAACCCGGGTCAGCATAGGCCTGGTCCAGAGACAAAAAACGAAATTAAAACTGCTTGTTTGTGCCGCAACCTAACATGGGGAAAAGAGAATTAAAACAGAAATGAAAGAAGATCAGTAAAACATAATGTGCACATCACAGTCTCAAATGTCACATAAACACATTTTTTTTTATCACTACACTCCCTTCCTGTCTGCACTAGTCAACCCCACCCCATTCTCAGCATCTTGATTGGTATCCACCTGCAGAGGGAGAAAACGCATCATATTCAACACATTCACAGTAGAAATAAAAAGATTCTCCCCGGAGGAACAATCCTTCCCTTCTAAAAGTAAAACACCAATTTTTTTCTCTACTTAAAACCAGAGTCTTTTCCTTTTTTCTTTTAGACAATGCAACACCGCCACCTAGTGGGAATGCCACCATCAGAACACTCGTCCTGAAAGAAAACTTTACTTTTTGGGTAAAACTTCCCCTTCTTCTTTGGCCCTGCTCTGAACTATTCTACCCCAAAGTCTTTGTGTCTTTGCAGTGTGGAGAGAGGGAAAAAAAACAACAACTGTTCCCACTCTTCCATAAGTAGAATACCTCTTCTGTGTGGGCAAACAGTTCTGGGCTCCAGAGAGTGCACTCCGGAAATAAAAGGCAAACATCAAGAGTCTAGTCTCTTCACAGATAATACTGTGGATGCGGCAACACCAACGGCTTTCAGTGCTTATCAAAGGTGTCAATATGGTACTCAACATTATCTTCGTCCTTTTGGCAAATAACCACCTTGTCCGCATGTATGTGCCGACCGAGCATCCAGGCATTCCTACAGTCCTTGTACCGCTTGGTAGCTCTAGGAGAAAATGAAAAGAACCTGCGGGCCTGGGGTACTTTGATATGTGTTCATACAAAGTCCGCGTACCACCGGTGTCTATAGGCCTCTACCTCAAACAAAAGTTCCTTTGGCAGGTACGGGTACTCCCACCCGTATTCACTAGCAACCTTCTGGTTAAATAACCTCTGCAAACGGGACAAAGGTGGCATGGTCAGACGATCTCCCATACCAGTCAGGACTATGGCATCTGGGTGCCGAGGCACTTTCACTACCTCAGGACCAGACACAGGGACCCGCAATGACACCCACTCCATCCCAGCAATGGATCCAGGTATCTCCAGCGGTGGAAGGGCAGACGAGGGGACAGATCCCTCCTCAGGCTCCGGGGCCTCCACCCGGGGTGTGCTCTCCCCAGTAGACATTGGTGGGTCCCTATTTCTACGGGACAAGGACAGGGGCATTTTATCCCAACCCTTTCGCACAAACACCTCGTCAATGGCGGCATCGTCTCCCGGATCAGAGACCGACTCCAGGTCAGAGGTGTCACATTCCTCTGCAGGCAAGTAGCTCCGTGTGGAAGATAATTCACCGCCTCTAACTAGTTCAAGGGCCCTGGGATCCCTGACCCAAGCACCCCCGACACTTCGGACTTCTGACAGAGTCTCTTTCCCCGGCTTACCTCGGCTTGTAGCTGAGCCAGGACGTCCGGAACTTTTCCCTTTCGGATGCATCTGTTCCGAGTAAGCGCTGGGGGCGTAACTCCACCACGGCCACAGGAAGCCTTCACAAAGCCAATTTTCCTCTTGGGCGGTGGGTGTAAGGACTCTGTGGTGACCGAGGCAACATCCTCCGGTCTCTCCGATTCCGGTTCCTCAATGTCCGGAACATCTCTGCTCGTGACTTCCTCCGAAGTCTCAACAGTGCGCAAGGGGTGGCAGCTAAAGATCTGGCTCCTTCCTCCAAAGTAGTGGCGCCTGTAAGGCAGCCTGAGGCTTCTCTGTAGGTTGCTCCACCTCAAATAAGAACTCCCTACATTGCTCGCATCTGCCGAAGAGCTTGAGATGCACCACCAGTCCCGAGCAGCCGGGACAAACCACTCCGAGGGCCTCCACATCTCTGCAAACGTAGAGGGCAAAATGTCCCCAGGGCTTCAGCCGAATCCCTGTATCCGTCACGGAAGCAGCAAACAAGGTCATATTCATGGTGGTTGTGGCCGGATTCCATGAGGCATGAGACGCCATGTTGCTCGCTTGCTGTTCCATTGCGCACTATCCCTTTGGCGCAAAAGTCTCCACGTGCAATTCTTTACATGGCCAGACTCCTCCCATCTTCTGCACTGTTCACGGGCTTTCTCTATAGGCACGCCAACGAACTACGCAGTCAGGGTTCTCCTTGTGGCGCAGTTCTCAATATGGCTGACCTCCTCGGAACTTCACTGGGGAATAAAGTTCAAACTCGGGGGGGGGTCTTACCACTTTCCGACCTGCAGACAAATCCTGGACTTGAGCCCCCACGTGTAGCGCACAGACCCCCTTTTACCTGTCTGCTTCGGCTCCTCTCAGGAAAAAGGGGCACACCGCACCACAAGCTCGTACCCTCCAGTGTTAAGAGGTAAGGCAGTGTTAATTTTGGGCCTTGTCTGCAGCCAGAGTAAAAAGTCCTCCTGAGTATGATTCTCACCTCTACAGTGTGTAGATGCAAGTCCTTGACTTCCCCAGGAACGTAAATGTCCACACCAGCTGAAAGTCCAACTCAATATTTATTTTTCACTTGCACAACACATAGTCTCTTGGATAGAAGAAAGGTTGGAGCAAAGACACAGGACAGCTTTAAGGTGTGGAGGAGGTCCAGGCACAAACGTAGCTCAAACTCTTCTGACTGTTCAGATATCTCAAACAGTTTTGGCGCATGGTCTCTGCCACAGACCATGAGGGTTGTCTCTGCCACAGACCTTGTGAATAAGGTCACTGCCACTGACCTGGCGAACAAGGTCACTGCCACTGACCTGATGAACCTTGGTTCCTTCCTAGGACATAGCCCCTTTCAGGGAGAAAACGTCCCCCCAGAGAGTCAACAGACCCCTTCCTTCACCGCGTCCACAGCACCGGTCCTTCGGAACAGATCCTCCCTTCTCTTGGGGTGCAGGTCCCCTCGCAAGGCAGCACCCTGGACTCCTCGATCCCTTGTGGACCCCAGCCGAAGGCTGCTGGGCTCCGGGCAGTTACTGCAACTCCTGGGCCTCCATGCTCAGGCAGACAGGAACGGTGAGGTAGTACCTCACCTCAGGCTAAAGGTGCCTGAGCTGGAACCGGAACAAGGCCTCCGGGCCTAGAGCACCCGGAGATGACACACACCCAGCCCGAAGGCGCCTGGGTCCGGACGAACCACACACACACCCAGGCTGAAGGTGCCTGTGCGTAGACGAACCCCTCTCAGAAGATGTCTGCCCCTTTTATACCCTCTCCAGGCATGCACAGCAGGTTCCCCCGCCCCACTGTATGGCTGCCAAGAGGGGACACAAAAGGCACAGCACTGCGCTTGCAGTTCAACCCTGACCCAGAATGGCAGTGCCACCCACCGGCCACAGGGAACACATCACCAGCATTAACCCCTGAGAACAAAAATGGTCCATGAATCCTATCAATTTAATGTGTCTGAGCCTGGTTATCACTCAGGCACTTCCCTTAAATTGAACACCCCGCTACATATATATATATATATATATATATATATATATATATATATATACATACACAATGTATATTTTAAGAGGAATCTTTTGTTTTTTTATTTCTGTGGAATGCTGTTTTAAGTATACATATTTACTGATAGGTGACAGTTGTGGTGAAGTTCTATCAGCGGGCCCTGGAGATCATGAATTTATCTTAATTTAACATAACATGCAAATCATCTCAGATGATGGAAAAGGTGAATTATACAGCAGCACAAATGGCTTAGACAGTGAAGATCCCCAGCCATGAAGACATAGTCCAACAATCATATTATTACCAAACCTTTAACCACTTCATCCCCGGAAGAATTTACCCCCTTCCTGACCAAGCCCTTTTTTGCGATTCGGCACTGCGTCGCTTTAACTGACAATTGCGTGGTCGTGCGATGCTGTACCCAAACAAAATTGACGTCCTTTTTTTCCCACAAATAGAGATTTCTTTTGGTGGTACTTGATCTCCTTTGCGGTTTTTATTTTTTGCGCTATAAACAAAAAAAGAGCGAAATTTTGAAAAAAACTCAATATTTTTTACTTTTTTGCTATAATAAATATCCCCAAAAATATATAAAAAAAAATATTTCTTCCTCAGTTTAGGCCAATATGTGTTCTTCTACATATTTTTGGTAAAAGAAAATCGTAATAAGCGTATATTGATGGGTTTGCGCAAAAGTTAACGCGTCTACAAAATAAGGGATAGATTTATGGCATTTTTATTATGATTTTTTTTTTATTAGTAATGGCGGCGATCTGCGATTTTTATCGTGACTGCGACATTGCAGCAGGCAGATTGGACACTTTTGACACCATTGACATTTATAGTGCGATAAGTGCTATAAAAATGCACTGATTACTGTACGAATGTCACTGGCAGGGAAGGGGTTAACACTAGGGGCCAATCAAGGGGTTAACTGTGTTCCCTCATTGTGTTCTAACTGTGTGGGGACGGACTAGCTAGCAGAGATGACAGATCGTTGTTTCTACCTTGTAGAGACACATGATATGTCTCCTCTCCTCTGACAACACAGGGATATGGCCAGCTGGCCACGCGCATCGGGATCCCCCGCCTCTGGCGGCTCTTAAAGGGCCGACGTATGGGTACGTGATTTTGCGGACCTGTGCCACTTTGCCGACGTATATCGGCGTGAGCCGGTTGGCAAGTGGTTAAAGGCCTATGTGTAACTAAGTGGTAAACATTAGGGTATTGATGAGTCAAAACAATTGATTGACTTGTTTACAACCATGGTGCCCATACATGCACCAAATTTGGATCAAATGCTGAACAGCTGAATTTTGATTTACGTATGGCTGGCTTAGGGGGGGATCTTGTCCAGTGATGTGATCTCCTCAGCGGCCAGCTTCAAGGAAGGGGAGAGCATGCCAAGGACAGCTGCGGAGCCTGGGCTGTAGCATCACCCATAGACTTCCTATAGGGCATGTGTTGTCTACTGTTCATCCTCTCACCTGAAGCTGACACTGGAAGCTGATCACCTGACCAGACTGGAGTGCCCTTTAATAAGGTAAGTATAAGCATCTTTCCTTTACAGGGTATTTAGTATAGGGCTCAGAATGGAGGTGGGAGCAGGTTTAAGCTTAGTAGGTTTTGACCGGACTTCCACTTTAGTAATTGTATTATCTTCTGTAAGTGAATGCTTTATACATAGAAGTTTTCCTAAGAATGGTTCATGAACTCGGTTTACAGTGAGAAGTTGAAAAGTATGACCGAAAAATCTCTCAGCCCTAAACTTTGATAGTACAGTCTTTGGCTGCTGACATGATTCAGTTTGAAAGGCCATTCAAGCTGCTCATGAATAGAATAGAGTACGTTGCCAGTGTTGTTTTGTATCCTGGCGTGATTTTCACAGCGGTGCTTCTGCTTTGAAGTATAATAATTTTCTTCTGAAATTTTGTTTATGTGGCAGCGATCTTCCTTTCATCAATGCACAATGCAGCAAAATGACTAGCAACAGTCAAACTACGTCATCCCCAGTTTCATACTTTAGAACCCAATCTACACTTGAAGCCTTATTTATATCATGTGGCTTATGATCCATATGTGGGTGTCAGCCACCTCTGATGTGATTTCCAGCAGCCTCTTCGCTCCTGTATATCTAAATACCTGCTGTACCATTGAGTAGTGTACACATGAATTCAGAAAAAAATTGTCTCCAAGTTAAAGGAGAAGTCCAGTCAAAGCTTGTTTGGCTGTACTCCCCCTATGGATCACGGGGATGTAATTCGTTTGGCACTCCTGTGACCCGCTTTCAGCAGAGGGCGAACTGATATCTGCTCTCTGCTGACGTTACCGATTTTCAGTCCAGGCACTGCGTCATCCCGACCACGGAATCTGGATCTGCCAGGTGCCTGGACTGACACCTGTCACAGTCTCTCAATGAGCTGCTGAGAGCCTGAGACGGCTGCTCTGCCCCCTCCATAGCTCAGCACTCCAATGAGCGAGGGGGGAGAAGAGCAGAGAGCTGTGACTGACAGTCTACAGTTCTTTGCTCACGGAGCTGTGATCGGAGATGTTCGATCGCTCGGTTCTTAGTGCAGAGGCGCCGGGGGACCGATGCTGCATCCACCTAGGTAAGTTTGATGTGGGGGGGGGGGGGAACATCCTTTACTCCTCTTTTAAGCAGGCGTAGCAGTTTCTACAAGGATAAAAACCTGTTCCATTAAAGAAGGAATAACTAGGTTTGGGGGGCGGGACTACAATTGATTTAACTATTAGGTCCCTGAGCGTCGGTGCCCTCCTATATATTATTTTAGGTCTATCTGGCAAAATATGATTAAGATCTTTATCTTTTTTTATATTTTTAAAATGTGCCAGTGTCGCTCCACCAACCTTCATTTCCTGTCCCTCTCCTGGCTGCACGGATTGGAGCCTGGTCTCCTTCTCTCCCCCTCCCTTTCCCTCCCACCCGCTTGTCTCTTTCATAGAGAGCGTGATTGGTAGAGGATACAATCCAAACATCATTTAAGAGTGGAGAAGAAATAGGAGAAATAGAAGAGACATAAGACCATAGTCCATAACAGTGAAACTATATGCCAGTGATCCATGTTGTTGAGGTGAGAACATTGGGAGACAGGTGTAGGATTCACCGCAGGTTCAATACTTCAATTTATTTATCATTTGAAACATTTGATGACATCTACAATTTTGGAACATCTAGAATCTTGGAATTAACCATTGATTAAATACCCATTTGAACTTTCCTGAACAGCAACCATTGCAATATTGAACTTTCTGCACTATTGTGTTTATATATGCACTTGCACTTTATTCTGGTGATTGCACTATAGTATTTATTATATATACACATTATATCACTAGGTATTTTACCATTATATATACTTTTACCATTAGATTTATGAGACATAGAAGTGTTTTTTGTGTAATAACTTTTTTTCTTTAGCGCAAAATCCCCCCCTTTTTTTCTTTATATTATTGTTTATGTGTTAAGTGAACACAGATTTATTTTGCAGCCATTGATAGTTACTCCAGTCACTATTTTATTACTCTTGAGTAGCGCGAAACACTACCTCACATACAACCCCTGAGAGGACAGGTCCCTGCTTTCAGCTTGAGCCCGTGGTCCCAAGAGAAAAACTCCTCCCCGGACCAGGCTATTTATGTCCTCGCCCAGAATGCCTCTCTTTCTCTCAGCCAGCTGGAACTTGTCTGCAGCAGTCTGGCTCCAATGCAAATCCTGGCTCCTCCGACCACATACCCCACAATCCCCTGCTCTCAGTTGTGGTCTCTGCTTGCTCTACATTCAGGAGATGATGACAGTGTCCAGGCTGAACACTAGAGGGAAACAGGCTCAGTGTAGCTGGTGGTACAGGATGTCCCACAATGATACAGGCAAAGTTCGCCAGCACCTGGCTACACACATAAATACAATAAAACCCTAATACAAATTTTGTAAAGTTTTTTTTTTTTGTGCAAAACTGTCTTATCAGATGACTTAAAAAGGCACCAGTTTACATTGTTGTGAAAAGAACTGGTCAGCACCAGTGGCGGCCCATCAATAATGGGTGCAGGGGTGCTGCCCCCCCCAAAGCTACACTTCATAAAACAAATTATAATAAATTGTCCCTTTAAGTGTGTGCACACAGGTACTATGGGAAGCATTACGTTATTGCAATCACATGATTGCGGGTAAGAAGATCAATTGGCTGGCCTTTAGAGTGTACTGATGGAGGGGGGTGGTTTGTCCTAAGGGGGTCTGTACTGATGGAGGAGGGGGTCTTTACTGATGGAGGGGTGTGGTTTGTCCTGAGGTGGGTTTTGTACTGATAGAAGGGGATCTATACTGAGGGGGGGTCTATACTAAGGGGATCTCTACTGAGGGGGGTCTATACTTAGTGGGGGTCTTTACTGAGGGAGGGGGGTCTGTACTTAGTGGGGGGTCTATACTGAGCAGGGACTATACTTTGTGGAGGGAGGGTATGTACTGAGAAAGGTCTGTACTGAGGGGGGACTATATTTGGAGGGGGGTCTGTACTGACAGTGGGGGGTCTATACTTAGTGGAGGGATCTGTACTGAGAGAGGACTATATTGATGGAGGGGAGTCTATACTTAGTGGAGGGGGTCTGTACTTAGAGGGCGACTATAGTTGGTGGAGGGGGGGGGGGGTGACACCATGTTTTACCACAACGGGGGACACCAACCCTAGTGATGTCACTACTTGTATTTTACTGCTAGAGGGAAGAGTGGATTCTGGGTTTGGTTGTTCTGCTATGTTTAGCTGGTGGACTTCACCTTCCAGAGGTGTCATCCTGAGCTGGGAGCATGATTGGTGCCAGCAAATTTAAAAGTGGCTGATATATGCTAGTGCTGTGGGCTACCATTGGCATTACTGATGCGCTGCATCACTGGGGACCCTCATAATAGACACAGCAAGTGTACAGACCCAGGAACTCAGCACAGGGACGGTGGGAACCCCTCATAATGGGCACAGCAGGTGTACAGATCCAGAAACTCAGCACAGGGATGGTGCATTGATGGGCACAGTGAGACTGCATTTGATGGGCACATTGAGACTGCAATTGATGGGCACACTGAGGCTGCATTTAACGGGCACATTGAGGCTGCATTTAACAGGCACATTGAGGCTGCAATTGACAGGCACAGTAAGGCTGCAATTGACGCATACAGTAAGGCTGCAATTGACGGGCACAGTGAGGCTGAAATTGTTGGGCACAGTGAGGTTGCAATTGTTGGGCACAGTGAGGCTGCATTTGATGGGCACAGTGAGGCTACAACTGAAGGGTACAGTGAGGCTGCATTTGATGGGCACACTTTTATCTAGCAGTAGTGATACATAATCACCTGATAAATGACTATTTTCCTGGATGATTGAAGCTTCTCTGAGCCATTTCTCCGCCATAAAAGGAACCAACTGTTCACCATGTGCCTATAATTAGGAGACCTAAGGAGCCCACAAATATCTGTGCCCATCATCTCCTCTCCATGACACTGTGTACATGTGAAAAGCAGACCTTCCTCGTATCCATCTGAAAGGTTGACCGAGCTGAAGGATCACGGAGCACTTGCTGGTAGCTTCGTGTTCACCAAGGCTCTCATCGCATC
The DNA here is from genome assembly GCA_029206835.1 of Rana muscosa. NCBI lineage: Eukaryota > Metazoa > Chordata > Amphibia > Anura > Ranidae > Rana > Rana muscosa. The sequence continues at coordinate 102,813,983 of CM055116.1, read as the reverse complement.
AGATGGAAATCCCCATGCTGCTCACATGTGCAGCACAGCGTCTCAAGGCAGCACAGAGATAGGAGAGCTCACTGAACAGGTCCGGTTCTTGCTCTGAGAATCATCGTACTTACCACACTGGCAGCTAGTCACATCGCTTCTAGGCACTGTAAGAGTCAATTATTAAACTGCAGTAACAGCCATCAATCTGCTAATCGTGAGTAACCAACACACCTCCGTCTATAGAGAGTTGCCACGCAATTGATTAGTACTGATCCATACCTAAACAAGCAGACAGATGAGTACTAACTGCATGACTACTTGATTGTCCTACCACCTGTACTCTCGCTGCAATACTGCTGGTCCACTTTTCAACATACTGAGTGACTGGTTCTCCTGCCCATTTCAAACTCTGTGTGCTCCATTACTGTGGACTTCCATTGTTCATAACCTATGCATTTTTCATTGCCTGTTTGGTAGATCTTGGGAAATAGAGTTGACAAAAGTTGGCAGTGTGTTTAGCCAATGCATTGCTGACACCACCAGATGCCACTTATCTTTTAGGCTGGATTCACACCTTTGCATTTTTAGTGCTTTTTGCATTTTGCAGATTTGCACTACAGAACGTGTTCCATAGGAAAGAATGTTAAATGGACTGTAGTGCAAATCTGCAAAAGGCAAAAACCACTAAAACTGCATAGGTGTGAATCCAAAAAGATACAGGGGTGTGGGTCACTTAGTCACTAATTAGCATTAAACTGTGTAGGGTGTACTACCCTAACACAGCATCCCATTAATAGCGGGCTCACCAAATGTAGGTGCGGTCTCCGTGGATCAGAAAACTGTGCAAAAATTATACCCAACGGGGGGGGGGGGGGGGCAAGAAGAAATGATGGTTACCCTGCTAAGAGTATTGCATGCATGCACTTTGTGACTAGTCAATTTTAATATAGACAACCTTGTCTGATTAATTTTAATATTGTGGTGTTGGTGTTGGGTTTTGAGTGCCTGTTACCTATATATAATTATTTTTTGCAAATTTACCAATAAATTCTATTTTTTCATGCGGCGTGGTCCGCCCGTGGTTTCTTTATCCGGGGGAGGATCATTTCTTCTTGCCCTCCCCGGTGGGTTTAATTTTTGCATAGGTGTGATTTCAGCCTTACTCTCCTCTTGATCCCATTCATATATGCTATTGAAACGTTTGAATTGCTATTAATAAATAAGTAATGATGCGCTAAAACCAACCCTTTTGGTGTGCCCAGTGTGATAAAAAGGTGAAAATAACTCCTTCAAAATATAATGCTCCATGCAGCAATGTGCAAATCCTACAATAAAGTAAAAACAGTGATTTAATGTGCAAATCCCTGCAATAAATAAACTTCAAATATTAGATAGTAAGATCCATTGGTATCAATCAATAATTAATAATCAACAAGATAAAAAGCAGCATAAGGTGATCCCATTCACACTGTATCTATAGCCACCTGAATGGTGATCAATACATGGGATTGCTTGTTCCTGGAGTAAAATAAATTTGTCCATGTTACCGATTACTTTTTGTTTTTTATAAATTTCTTTATTATTTTTTTTCGACAGATAATTACTTGCATTTCAATACAGATATAATAACACTACATACAACAACATACAACACTATTAAGGTCTCAGCTTAGCCCCTACCTATAAACCTATTCATAACATTATTGGTAGATACTCTACACATTCTGCTCAGCTTATGGCCCCTATATTCTTTATCTGCTATTTTGGAGATTCCGTAGATCAAAAAAAAAAAGAAGAGAGAGGGGGTAGGAGTAGAAAAGGGGGGGGGGGGTGGGAGGAGGAAGATGGGGGGAGAGGGGAGGAGAGACCCACGCAGGGAAGAGAGATGACAGAGGGGGAGGAGGAAAAGAAGAGAGAAAAAAAAATCCATCTAGACACACCCTTAAGGGGTCCCCAAGAAATTGAGCTTGTGCTACCCTAAAAGTGGAGGAATTTAAAAATAACCTATTTTGTGTTGGAAACAAGAAAGAAAGAAAAGGGGCCACAAATAAAAAATAAATAAAATCCATCTAAACCCCCCCCGTTATGGGGGTCCCCAATTAATTGAACTTGTGCTGCCCTAAAAGTGAAAGAATTTAAGATTAACCTATTTTATGTTGGAAAAATCAGGAAGGCAGGTGTTACTGATTACTAAGCACACTCACAGTCAATCTATCAAGCAGATGGTAAATAGTATTACCGTATATACTCGAGTATAAGCCGAGATTTTCAGCCCTTTTTTGGGGGCTGAAAGTCCCCCCCCCCTCGGCTTATACTCGAGTCATATAAATTTTTACATTGTAAATATTACCTGTAAAGAAGTTGCGGCTGCGGCGTCCATCGTTCAAATTCCGCGGCGTCCATCGTTCAAAATTCCGCGGTCTCTTCCTGTTCCTTCCTTGATAGGCGAGTCTCAGCAGACACTCTCCGCCTATCACGAACGTTCTCTCATCCTCAGTTTTCCAGCAGACGTCTGTGATTGGCGGAATACCCAACACAGTGTCTGCTGGGAAAACTAAGGATGAGAGAATGATCGTGATAGGCGGAGAGTGTCTGCTGAGACTCGCCTATCAAGTAAGGAACAGGAAGAGACCGCGAAATTCGAACGATGGACGCCGCGGAATTCGAACGATGGACGCCGCAGCCGCAACTTCTTTACAGGTAATAATTACAATGTAAAAATTTCTATTTACAGGGAACAGCGAGCTAGGGAACAGTGGGGCATCGGCTTATACTTGGGTCAGTGAGGTTTCCCAGTTTTTTTGGGCAACATTAGGTACCTCGGCTTATACTCGAGTCGGCTTATACTCGAGTATATACGGTAATTCTCCGTCAAACTGGGAGATCCCACTAGCTAGTTGTGTATTTTGATTGTGTCCATGTGCAGGGAAAACAGAAAAAAGATGCGATCATTGCGCAGTGTTGAAACCATACATGTTATGCCAAATAACGAGGTTGCACTCACATTTCCTCAGGGAATCAGAAGCGCATAACTCATCTCAGTGGAGCGATCTCCTCACTCAAGTTCTGATACGATCAGAACACTGCTGGTAGAGTCACTCGGCTCTTCCCCCTACGCGTTACGTCACACGCCACGTGACTTATTCATGGGTAGCCATGTGACAGGAACAACTGAGTTTTTATGCTTGCGACTGCGTACTTGTTGTCATGGAGACAAGAGGGATCATAACATCATCGCTGACAAGCGCTGTCCATAAGCTGATCATTTTAAACATATCACAAAATACAACTTTTAATAGAGACTACATGGGTCATAATACCATTAAAACTTTAAAAACATTGTGTTGATATCCCGCCTATGATATTTCTACTTCAATTGAACGGGCTCATAGTGCATTAATTTTAAACTCCCTCCAGTGGCCATTGCTGGTATAACCAAGGAAAAAAACAGACAATAAAGGTAATAGGCGCATTAATCGTAGATTTCAGCACTAGATATATTGCACATATTGGATACTGATAAACATTGCATCCAATACAAATTCAATTAATAGATACAAATAATTAAACATTTTTAAAATAATTAAAAATGTGTACAGTACCTTAAAATAAGTCACTAAAATTAATTAATCCGAGATAAAACTGTTCAAATCAAAATCTATGTTTAGACCATTTGGCGCAAGGGTACGCATCTCATGTATCCACCTTGATTCACTTTTGCTTAAGTCCCTTACTTTGTGATTCCCCCTCCAGTGGGGTTAGAACTTATCTATGGCCCAAAACTTAAGATCTATAGGATTTTTATCATGACATAACGTAAAGTGACGTGAGACATTGGGCTTAGGGAAACCAATTTTTATATTCTGTACGTGTTCTCTTATTCGTTTCCACAATGGTCTTTTAGTTCGACCTATGTATTGCAGCGAACAGGAGAACTGCAACACATACACCTTCAGTCCTACACGTAATGAAATCCTTTATATTATATTCTTTTTGCGTAACATTGGATCTGAATTTAGAACATTTTTGGCCATTCAACTTTGTCTCTCTGCATGCATAGCATCTCTTGCAGGGAAAGAAACCTTTCCCCTGGAAAAAAGTATATTCATTTGCCTTTGTTGGAGGATCTAGGACATTTTTCGCCACTAGGTCCCTAAGTGAAGGTGCTCTTCTGTATATCACCCGTGGTAAGTCTGGTAATATACTCTGTAGTTGACTGCTTTCAGAACTGGCCAATGCTTTTTGAGGATTGATTCAATCTGTCTGTGTTGAACATTAAAATTCATAATCATCGGTAGTTCCTGGAATTGTGTTATTCTTTTTTCCTTTTCCTGTATAAGGTTATCCCTAGGTATTTCATAGACCTCTTGAATCTTAGTGTTTATGAACTTTTCATTGTAGTCCTTAGTGATAAACTTTTTTCCAATCGTTTTAGCCTGTTCCAGGAAACACTTTTGGATCTGTGCAGTTCCGTTGAAGCCTTATCAGCTGACCTTTCAGTATATTGATCAGCCATGGCTCAAAATGACAGCTATCTACTGGAATATAGCTGTTTCTTTCCCCTGGTTTGAAATACGTTTTTGTAGTTAGTTTTTCTTTCTCGTACATCACGGGACACAGAGCGGCATAGTCATTACTATGTGGGTTATATAGTTTACCTTCAGGTGCTGGCACTGGCAACTTCCAAACCGGAAGTACCCTCCCCTATATAAGCCCCTCCCATCCGGGAGCACCTCAGTTTTTTGCCAGTGTCTAAGGTGTTGGCCAAGAAGTAACATGTGTTTTTCACTGAGCTTGCGTACAGGTTCCTTTTGGGCCTCAGTAAGCTATTCCGGATCCGACCAAAAAAGCTTCATAGCTAAACGGTCGGTACCCGGGCCTTGCAGAGAAGAGCAGGGTTTTGCCTGTAATGCTTCTCTTAGGAGAGCTGGACCCTGGGATCCAGAGCTCTGGTCATACCCACGACCAAGATGTTTTCTGTGCAGGGTGCTATACAGGTCCAGGGGAGTGGAATCCTTGGGAACCCGGTCCCTGAAGGTTTAATTACAATGCCTGCCGTGATAGGTGAAGTTTGGGCTTCTGTGGACCAAACAGAGTCCTGCGGCGGGGAAAAGGTAAGTGGGGGCCCCTCAGGAACTTGGTTCTATTGAGGGGACCCCCAAGCCTAATATGTCTTTCTGCCTGTTACCTAACGGTATTCCCGCTAAATATTTATGCATGCCTGTAACTACTAAAAAATGTAATATTTTTAATAGTGGTCAAGAAAAAAAAAAATATATATAGACTGCGGTACCTGTGTTAATCCACTAGAGGCCGCTGTGGAACGTTTCTTGTCATGTGGACTAGTTTCTTTTCATCAGAGCAAGTCCAGGCAGATGGTGAGTTCCCTGGTGGGAAACTGCTTCCTCTGCCATGTTGCAATGCTCGTCCATCCCCCGGCCTGCAGCAAAGGGCCCTGTCTCCTGTCCCTAGTTTCCCTTTTTTCAAAAAAGAGCGCCGAAGGCGCACGTGCCCGCGCGCGTGCGCGTGCACGCGCCTCTATATATAGAGGTGAGCTGGGAAAGGGGGCGGAGCTTGGGGGATGACGCTCTGTGCGCGCCGCAGCGCTTCTGCGCATGTGCGGGCGTCCCAGCATGTTAAAAGGCACAATTATGTGTTGTGAGCTGGCTATGGAGTGCAGAGACAGAGCTGGCAACATTTAAAAAAGGCATACAGCAAGCGGTTGATGCAGGCATCCCCATAGAAAGGCACATTAGTAGACACCAACTGTTTTTATAGCAGCAATTGTGCTAGACTATTGTCAGTAAGTGGTGTATTTCGGCTGGAATACCTCAGCTTTGGGCTTAGGAATATGCCGTCTAAAAACTCCGGGACTAAAAATCCCAGGAAGCATAGGGGGTCTCCATCGGGCTCTGAGGTTCTTGGGCATGCTTCGGCTGCACCAATCTCCCCTGAAGAATCAGAGGTTAGTGACCGTAGAGCACCCTCAGGAGTACCTGGTACTGTGGCTGTCCTCAGTTCACCTGCTCCTGTGTATGTAACAGAGGAGGTTTTTTCCTCAGCTCTGGGAGGGCTGGAAGAGAGATTGTCAACATTGATCGCTGCCTCCCTGTCACAGGGAAAGCACGCCCGATCTCCGTCTCCTCCCTCAGAGTACCTGTTAGCAGAGCAACAGTCCCATACAGGGATCGACCTACCTGAAGGGGATCAGGATGAGGTTGATTCTGTTGTAGAGGAATCGACAGTGGAAGAGCCATTCTCAGCATCACATGCTGAAAGATTATGGGTTCAGTCCCTGACTAACATGGTCCGATCAGCATTTAAAATGCCCCTTGCGGAGCCATCATCCATTTCTGTCTCCTCGTTGGGGTCGCTAAAAGCTCCCCAGACTGTTTGTTCCTTTCCGATCCATCCTTTACTGGAAGGGCTCATTTACCAGGATTGGGAGCATCCTGATAAAATATTTACTCCTCCCAAGAGATTTCAGGTGGTCTATCCCATGGAGGATAAGTTCATCAAAAAATGGAGGGTCCCTACAGTGGACGCAACCATCTCTTGTGTGAATAAATCACTGACATGTCCAGTGGATAATGTCCAAATGTTCAAGGACCCAATAGATAAAAAATTAGAGTCCTTATTAAAATCTGCTTTTGCTACAGCAGGCTTGGTGACACAACCAGCAGTGGCAGCTATTGGGGTCTGCCAAGCAGTGAAGGATCAGTTGAAACAGGTCTTAAGAGACTTGCAAGATCAGCAGGCTCTTGCCCTAGCTGATCTACCTAGAGCCTTATGCTTTGCGGTTGACGCTATAAAGGATTCAATCCATCAGGCCTCCCGCCTTACGCTGTCTGTAGTACATATGCGCAGGCTTCTGTGGCGCAAAAACTGGTCTGCTGAAGCTCCCTGTAAAAAATTGCTGGTCAGCTTCCCATTTCATGGTGAACGCTTATTCGGGGAAGACCTGGACAAATATATCCAGAAAATTTCCAGCGGTAAAAGTACACTTTTGCCGGTTAAAAACAGAGTTAGAGGTCCCTCTTTTAAGAGGCCTGCTTCTCCAGTCCCTAGGACATCGGCTGTGAAACAGTTCCGACGGCCTCCTCGGTCAAATCCCGGGGGTAAAAATCAGGGACAATTGCAGGCTAACAAGAAACCCTGGATCAGGAGAGGTACAAAACCTCCCCCAAAGTCAAATGCATGAAGGGAAGACTTCAGTTGTTCGCAGAGACCTGGCGGGACACGATCAGAGACAGATGGGTGCTCTCCGCAGTAAGTCTGGGATACAAATTGGAGTTAAAAGACTCCCCTCCTTCCCATTTTATAAGGTCAAACGTGCCAAGGGATCCCCAGAAGAGAGGATCCCTCCTGTTGGCACTAGAACAATTATTGCTCCAAGCAGTAATTATAGAGGTTCCCCTGGAAGAATGGGGGTTCGGGTTTTACTCAAACCTCTTTACAGTCCCGAAGCCAAACGGGGACGTGAGGCCCATATTAAATCTAAAAGGGCTAAACAAATTCCTACATATCAGGACTTTCCGGATGGAGTCGATCCGATCGGTGGCCACTGCCCTACAAGGGGAGGAATGGTTAGCCTCGATCGACATCAAAGATGCTTATTTGCACATTCCCATCTTTCCAGTCCACCAAAAATTTCTACGCTTTGCGGTAGAAGGGCGCCATTTTCAGTTCAGAGCCTTACCCTTCGGTCTGGCCACAGCACCACGAGTGTTCACAAAAATTCTGGCCCCATTATTGGCCAATCTAAGAACACGAGGTGTAACGATAATGGCATATCTAGACGACTTGTTGCTGATAGACCACTCAGTGGAAAAACTAGAAGTGGTTGTTCACGAGACAATCGAGTATCTGGAATATCACGGTTGGATTATCAACCGAGACAAGTCAGCCCTAAAACCAGTCAAAAGTCTGGAATACTTGGGGCTAAGGCTGGATTCAGACCAGAGAAAAATTTTCTTGCCTCAAGAAAAGGTGTCGTCTTTGAGAGATTTGATCCACCTAGTGGGTACAAAAAGACAGCCATCCATACGCCTGTGCATGAGGCTGCTGGGAAAAATGGTGGCATCATTCGAAGCAGTACCCTACGGTCAATTCCATTCAAGGAATTTGCAAAGGGCCATACTGTCAGCCTGGAACAAGAAAGTTCAGGCCCTAGACTTACCAATGTCCTTGTCCCCTTCCGTTCGCAAGAGCCTCCGTTGGTGGTTGGTTCCCCAGAATCTGGAAAAGGGAAATCCTTCAGTCCGATTTCTTGGAAGGTGGTCACTACAGATGCCAGCCTTATAGGCTGGGGAGCAGTACTGGAGCAATGGTCTCTCCAGGGCAGATGGTCAGATGCAGAAAAGGCCCTGCCCATCAATCTCTTAGAGATACGAGCAGCCCGGTATGCCCTAGTAGCATGGACATCCAAACTCCAAAGGTCCCCTGTCAGAATTCAATCAGACAATGCCACGGCAGTGGCATATATCAATCATCAGGGTGGCACCAGGAGTCGTGCAGCCCAGAGGGAAGTAAATTGCATCCTGAAATGGGCAGAAAGATATGTCCCAGCCATATCCGCGGTATTCATTCCAGGAGTGGAAAATTGGAAGGCGGACTTTCTAAGTCGCCAACAATTATGCCCAGGGGAATGGTCCCTTCACCCCGAGGTTTTCTGGACAATATGTCAGCGGTGGGGAACACCGGATGTAGATCTGCTAGCATCCAGATTCAGCGCAAAAGTGGACAGGTTTGTCTCTTGGACAAGGGATCCCCTAGCTTGCGGCTCGGATGCCCTAGTGTTCCCTTGGAATCAGTTCAAGCTGATATATGCATTCCCACCGCCACAATTGTTACCTCGATTACTCCGCAGAATCAGGGTAGAAAAGAAACCAGTGATTCTGGTGGCTCCAGCGTGGCCCCGAAGAGCATGGTACGCGGAGATTGTAAAAATGTCTGTGGGGAGTCCTTGGACCCTCCCACATCGTCCGGACCTGCTTTCGCAAGGACCGATATACCACCCTTCCTTACCAGCCCTAGGTTTGACGGCCTGGCTATTGAAGCCCACATTCTAAAAAAGAGAGGTATCTCTAATCCTGTGGTATCTACCATGATCAATGCCAGGAAGCCGGTATCCAGGCAGATCTACTTTAGAATCTGGAAAGCGTACATCGCCTGGTGTGAGGCCAAGAAATGGCATCCACGAAAGTACGTAATAGGTAGGATTCTGGACTTCCTACAGTGGGCTGTAGATAGGAAGCTTGCCTTGAGTACTATCAAGGGTCAGATTTCGGCCTTGTCAATATTTTTTCAGAGGCCCTTGGCTTCGCATTCACTAGTCAAAGCCTTTATACAAGGAGTGATGCGTATTAGCCCTCCGGTTAATATTCCCATATGTCCATGGGACTTAAACCTGGTTCTGTCGGTTCTACAGAAACAACCATTTGAACCATTACAGCATATTTCCTTGGTTCTTCTCACCAGGAAATTGATTTTTCTAGTAGCCATTTGTTCGGCTAAAAGAGTGTCGGAATTAGCCACTATGTCCTGTAGGGAGCCATATCTGGTTATCCATAAGGACAGAGTAGTGTTACGTCCTCATCCAGCCTTTCTTCCTAAGGTGGTATCGAGGTTTCATTTGAACCAAGATGTGGTTCTTCCTTCTTTTTTCCCCAAACCTAGCTCGGTAGAGGAAAAGTTATTACATTCTTTGGATGTAGTAAGAGCAGTCAAAGCTTATCTAAAAGCCACTGCTCAGATTCGCAGAACGGATACTTTGTTTATTCTGCCGGAAGGCCCCAGAAAGGGTCAGGCAGCGTCAAAATCTACTTTAGCCAAGTGGATTCGACAGGTCATAATGCAAGCCTATGGCTTGAGAAGGAGACCGCCTCCGTTCAAAGTTAGGGCGCACTCCACGAGAGCAGTTGGAACGTCATGGGCAGTGCATCACCAGGCCTCCCTGGCTCAAATCTGTAGGCCGCAACATGGTCTTCAGTACACACGTTTACTATGTTCTACCAGGTGGATGTTAGAAGTCAGGAGGATGTCGCCTTTGGGCGCAGTGTGTTGCAGGCCGCAAAAGATCCTCATGTCTGATAGCGCTCAGCTTATGTATGGTGTATCCCCCCCCCCCTCATTGGGCATTGCTTTAGGACATCCCACATAGTAATGACTATGCCGCTCTGTGTCCCGTGATGTACGAGAAAGAAAATAGGATTTTTATAACAGCTTACCTGTAAAATCCTTTTCTTGGAGTACATCACGGGACACAGAGCTCCCACCCCTCTTTTGGGGACACTTATTGCTTTGCTACAAAACGGAGGCGCTCCCGGATGGGAGGGGCTTATATAGGGGAGGGTACTTCCGGTTTGGAAGTTGCCAGTGCCAGCACCTGAAGGTAAACTATATAACCCACATAGTAATGACTATGCTGCTCTGTGTCCCGTGATGTACTCCAAGAAAAGGATTTTACAGGTAAGCTGTTATAAAAATCCTATTATTTTCCTCCAGTGCTATTTTCAAATTAAGGAACTGTATGGTTTTGTCGCTGGTTGTATACGTCAATTTGATATCCTTTTGAATATCATTACGTTTTTCAAAAAATTGGACTAAGGTACTTTCATCGCCATTCCAGATCACTATACAATCATCAATGAATCTCCTATATAGGACCGATTGCTCAGGTTTGTTTGTGTAGATGGCCTGTTCTTCCCACTCAGACATAAATATATTGGCAACGCTTGGTGCATACTTGGCTCCCATCCCTATTCCATTAAGCTGTCTATAGTAGTCGGAGCTGTGCCAAAAATAATTATGCTGGAGTCCAAAAGCCAAACTTCTCAATATGAATCGTTTTTGTTTTGAGACAAGATTGCTAAATTTGTCCAAGGCCCATTTTGAGGCCTTTATCGCTTCTTCATGGTCTATTATCGTATACAAGGATGCAACATCTGCCGTGGCTATCAAATACCTTTGTTGTGGATTTATTTCTATATTGTCCAAAATCGGGATTGGGTGTTTCGTGTCCCTTAGATAAGCACGTGTTTTAGGGACCAATGGCTGCATAAATTTAGCAACATATTCTCCTAACCTTGAGTTTATCGATTAAATCCCATTGATTATGGGTCTCCCAGGGGGATTTTGTAAATCCTTGTGTACCTTCGGTACAGTATATATAATTGGCACCCTACATACATCTGGGACAAGATACTTTTCTTCCTTTTGGTTAGGATGTTTCTCATGCTACCTCTCAGAATTAGTTCGGATAGTTCTTCTTTATATTCCCTAGTGGGGTTTCCTCTTAACTTTATATAAGTGTTTGTGTCACTCAATTGGCTCAGTAATTCCTCATGATAATATTCTTTTGATAAAACCACAATTGCTCTTTCTTTGTCAGCAGGCCTAATTACCACTTAAAAAGGGTTGGTTTTAGCGCATCATTACTTATTTATTACTTGCACTTTTGGTCTCCAGATTTCCACTGAATGGTTGCAGCTGTTACCATTTATTTATCCTTTGTTTGTTTTCACTTGAATTTGCACTTTAATAGCGCGTCAGACTCCATTCACACAGGGGCAACACGACTTCCAGCCCGATTTTATGAGGCAACTCAGACACGACTTGAGTATGAATCACAGCACGACTTCAGGCAACTTACAAGGCAACTTCAAGTTGCCTGCAGGACAGGAGACATTCCAGTGGCCAATAAAACAAGAGCTAGCTCTGTGGGAGGGAGGGGTTTGCCTGAGAAATGTATGTTCTCTTCCTGGAAAGTTGCTTCTGTTAAGACAGTCATCCGACTTCTGAGGCAACTCCCATTGAAATCAATGGGTACAGGTCGCCTAGAAGTCGGATTGAAGTAGTACAGGGACCTTTTTTGAAGTCGGAGCGACTGCAGTAGTGTGCATTAAGACGGCTCCATTAACTTACATTGATTTCCTCAGCCAACGCGACTAGGGGCGACCTGGGGCAATTTGAAGTCGGATCCAAAGTTGCCCCTGTGTGAATGGGCTCTCAGTATTCTATATTATTTTATGTTTGAATTGCTATGACTTTGATGGCATACCATATACACTGTGCGATTTGATCTGGGTGTGTCTGTGTACTAGTGGCGCCCTTATCTTTCCCATTAATTTTTTTTGATACCAATAAACGTTTTGATACTAAAAGGAGAAGGCCGCTGCTTAACCAAACCTTTCTTCCCATTTGAATTTTTTTGGGTCTCTTCCCCTCAATTTTTTAGTTTGTTTGCACCCCCCAAAAAAAATTTGAGCACCAGCCGCCACTGGTCAGCACCAACTCAAGGTGTTCAATTAAAGCTGGATAAGTAAATATTGTGTAAATACAAGTGGCATGTGTATTCTTACTTGAATCTTGGGGTGCTTTGTGTATTTCCTCCAGGTCTCTGCAGTAATTCAGTGTGAAACTTTATCTCTGTGCAGGAGCTCTCTATAATAAAGACCGGTCACTTCTGCTCTCTCTCCTTGTGCAGGGTAACTGGCCTTATCTCTGACCCCTCCTGTAGTTTTCTATAGTGGGTGGAGCCTGCTGGGTCCCTCCCTCATCTTTGTTCTCTGCATAGCACAGCACAATGATAATGTCACTGCTACTTTTACAAGGTAATATCTCAGTTTGTAAAGGTGTTTGATGCTCACACAGTAAATTCATATCCTTTGAGGCTAGTGAGGAATATTGTTAAATTGAGCCCGCAGTTCAGCTTTAAATTATTGTAAACAGGCATTCAGGACCACTTGATAATTGTAACAACAGTGGAACCTCGGATTGCGAGTAACGCGGTTAACGAGCGTTTCGCAATACGAGCACTGTATTTGCTAAAATCCTAACTCAGTTTGCGAGTGTTGTCTCGCGAAATTAGCAGGATTCAGGCCAAAGCGGGTGCAGTACCGCGTTTGGCCTGAGGTGGGGGGGGGGGCGGAGCCGAATAGGGCCGATCGGTGGCATTCGGAAACGGCCGGAAAGGCCTGGGGACAGTTCGGCTGACCTCGACAAACCTGAGAAAGGCTCATGAACGAAGTCTTTCCGAAGTTTACCGAGGTCAGCCGAGCTGTCCTCGGGCCTTTCCGGCCATTTCCGAGGTTCTCCGGCGCCTCTGGCCACATGTGGTATTGCATGCCATTGAAGTCAATGGGGAACAAATAATTTTCGTTTCCATTGACTTCAATTGGGAAACTCGCTTTGATATGCGAGTACTTTGGATTATGAGCATTCTCCTGGAACGGATTATGCTCGTAATCCAAGGTTCCACTGTATTGGGAAAACTACAAGTAGAAAAAAATCTTTCCTGACCCAAAAATCTTTCCTGTTTGATCAGTTCTCTGGCTGAAAATTTAGCAGTTAACCTAGAGCATAACCTTAGCTGCAAGAAAAGGTCTGCCCGGAACTCTGGCAGGGACAGAGGATTCTGACACTGTCATAGAGTACAAGACACGAGTATATTTTATTTTTGATGAGCATCTTCCTCAGTATTTATCCAATTTTAGTTTATGAATATTTAAAAAGGCACACTGCTCCTCAGCTGCAAGCAAAATTTGTACCTTGTCTATGGGTAAGCATTTCATTAAATATGGAAAGTATTGAAGAGATTGTTGTGCAATACATAATGCTTTTTGTACTTATACAGGGATGATTTAAATCATTAATCAAAGAAAATCAAAGTGTGACACTAGTATCTATATCTACTGTATATTTTCAGTATACAGTATGTTCAGAATCCAAATTCATTTTAGACAAATCACACACATAGGTTGGACTTGATGGACTTGTGTCTTTTTTCAACCTCACCTACTATGTAACTACCGTATGTAACTATATGGTATGAAAACTGTTGTGTTCCAACCGTCCCTGCCAATCACTGTTTTAACTAAATAAAAACGTACCTTGTAATATGGACCTCAAGTGGTCTTTTTAAAAAAAAAAATTGGATGAATTTCAGAAACAATCACCTGCTAGGATTATTAAAAACTGAATTGCTCAAACGTTCTTGAAACAACAGAAGGAAAAGTTTGGGGGTGAATTTCCAGTGAATCTTCCAAAGATTGATCCTTAACATTTATCCATTGGAAATATTAGGAATTGCTGAGATCACGGTGGCAAAAACAAATCGGTGAAGGCCAATGGATAACAATAGCAACCCAATCAATAAGTAGTTATTAAAGCCTAAGTTTAGTCAAACAATTTTTTTAACCACTTGCTTACTGGGCACTAAAACCCCCTTCGGACCCGGACCAATTTTCAGCTTTCAGCGCTGACGCACTTTGAATGACAATTGCGCGGTCATGCTACACTGTACCCAAATGATATTTTTATAATTTTTTTCCCCACAAATAGAGCTTTCTTTTGGTGGTATTTGATCACCTCTGCGTTTTTAATTTTTTGCGCTATAAACAAAAAAAGAATGACAATTAAAAAAAAAAAAAAACACAATATTTTTTACTTTTTGCTATAATAAATATCCCAATTTTTTTCCTCAGTTTAGGCCGATACGTATTCTTTTACATATTTTTGGTAAAAAAAAATCGCAATAAGCGTTTATTGATTGGTTTGCGCTAAAGTTATAGCGTCTACAAAATAGGGGATAGATTTATGGCATTTTTATTAATATTTTTTTTTTACTAGTAATGGCAGCGATCAGCGATTTTTATCTGGACTGCGACATTATGGCGGACACATCGGGCACTTTTGGCGCTATTTTGGGACCATTCACATTTATACAGCGAACAGTGCTATAAAAATGCATTGATTACTGTATAAATGTGACTGGCAGGGAAGGGGTTAACACTAAGGGGCGAGTAAGGGGTTAAATGTGTTTCCTAGATGTGTTCTAACTGTGGGGGGAGGGGACTGACTGGGGGAGGAGACCGATGGTGTGTCCCTATGTACAAGGGACACACCATCGGTCTCCTCTCCCTAACAGGACGTGGATCTCTGTGTTTACATACAGAGATCCACGTCCCTGGCTCTGTGACAGCCGATCGCGGGTACCTGGCGGACATCACGGCCGCCAGGCACATGCATCGGCACCCACGTGACACAGCGGGCACAGCTCTTCCGCGATGCGCGCCGCCGAGGGCGCGCATTGCGGAAGTAAACAAGAGGACGTCCAGGGGATGTCCTCCCAGCAGTTCAGGTCCGCGCTGCAGCCGTCTTTCGGCTATAGTGCGGATCTGAAGTGGTTAAATTTATCACAATACTTACTACATACAATATGAGAGTCATTTGTGCTGATGGCTGCTGCTTTAGTTGAAATCCTCTGAACTTACAGTCCCCACCTCATTAATCTTCTCTTATGTTGACTTAAAACAAATGTTTACCATAACTTAGGCTTTAGGCACTTTAAAAAAAGGTGCACATGGTCATGCTCAAGCCTGTGTAGATGGGCTTTGGGCTTGTTTCGAAGACATCAGCTTGACATAAGTTTGGGATGCTTTTGCGATCACTCAGAATTCATTACCTGGTGCATTTGGCCTGCAATTGACCTCCTTCTGACCTGTGTTTGACCTGCTTTAACCAAGTTTAACATTACTTTAAACTTTCATGAGAATTCATAACTCTTGAAGAGTAAAATGCCAACACAAGCCCTTCTACTTTTCATGAACAGACCCTTTTTGAAACCAGATCATTTTCCTCTATCCTGCAGCATGCCCTATTTTCCCTATTTCTGTCTCTTGCTGTGGTTGAAGTTCTGGTTGATGTGTTAATCTTTGCTGTAGTTCCTGACAATGGGATGCTATTTGAATATTTCCTGATGTATCACAATTGGCTGACAAGAGGAGCAACCTTTCATACTTGCTGTTGACTGATTTGCAGCATACTTGCTGGCGTCTCGTGGTTTATTGTGTTCGCATTCCCCCCTGACATCTGGAGGGGTTTGTGCCTTATTGACTAGTACTTCTTGGCCACAAATTCTTGCCATCTATTTGTTTTTTTGTTTTTTTGTGTGTGTTTTCCTAAATATTTTCTAACCCAGGTTAGCAAAAAAAAACAAAAAAACACAAAAAGCCCTTACCCTTTAAATCAGTAATGGAATACATATGTCATACATGACGTTTGGAGGAAGTAAGACAATTAGATAATTGGAACCCTCAGCTGGACATTTCTCTCTTTCAGTCATGTTATAGCTGGATAGGCCAGCAAGCTTTTGTTTCCATTAATCATTAGTAGTTTTTCTTCCTGTGTTTTACAGGTCAAGAATTAAATGTTGGGGTGACCACATAGAAATAAAGTTCCTACTGATTCCCAGTTACTGTATACAAATGTACTAAATTAACTAATGATTGTGGCTGCGCTGTAGTAATGAGTGAATTGGTTCAACTAAACCAAGAGTCACCTTAAATAATCTGCTCTTAGGTGTCCTGGAAAGCCTATGCTTTATCCTGGTGTGTAAGCCTTTCCCCTCTTAAAGTGGAAGTAAACCCTCCTATCGTTTTCAGCCAAGGAAGCTGCCATCTTGGCCTCTGTTTAATCTTTAACTGCCATGATGCTGCACATGTGATCAGTTAAGGCACCAGCCATTGGATGGTTTGACAGTTTGGTTGAGAGCACAACCAATGTGTCAGTTAGCATTTTCGGCATTCCCGAGAATGTAACTGTTTTTTTAAATTGTTAAATTGATGGGTTTACTTCCGCTTTAACAATGAGCCTTTCAGTTATTATATGGAACTTCTCACCCCCTGTGATATAATGGGCCAAAATTAGGTACAAATCTTCCTGAAGGGGTACTTGCCCAATAAGGTAATATTAGATATTCTTCCGTGTCCAATTATATCACAGGGAGCATGGAATGCCACCTTAATACACCTCTGCATGTTCTGCTTCTATAGACAAACAGTATTACTAACACATGTTGTTCCAATAAGGATGTTACATATGTTGGGGGGGCTGGAAGTGTCCACAAAACCCCTCTACTTTTTCAGTTCACACCGCAGAGATTGCAACTGTTCGCTTAGAGCAGCAACATTTAGATTTGAATCTGTGGGATACATAGCAGAGCTGATTTAAAGAGTTTCTGCTTTAGGAGAGAAATACATTTGTACTGTATATAAGCAGACATCCAGTCTTCAAAAACTGATCCAGAGTTGTTAATAGAATATATTTCTAGCTCTGCACAATGATATCATAAGGAGCAGTAAAAAAAGCTTTACACCAGTATTCTTCATTTTTTTGGGTGAGAAGTAGAAGGCACTTAAATGACAATGCTGATTTAGGAAGGTTTAGGTCCGTTATGCCCTGTACACACGATCGGATTTCCGATGGAATAAAATCCGATGGATTTTTCTGTAGGAATTTCGATGAAACTGACTTCCATCAGTCTTGCCTACACACCATCAGACAAAATTCCGATCGTCCAAAACGCAGTGACGTAAAACACTCCGACATGCCGAGAAAAAGTTCAATGCTTCTGAGCACGCGTCGACTTGATTCTGAGCATGCGTGGGTTTTTTTCTCCGATGGAATTCCACACAGACGATCGGAATTTCCTATTGTTTTTTTTTTCCCCATCGGTAAAATTTAAAACATGTTCTATTTTTTGAAACCGATGGAAAACAGTCCGATGGGGCCCACACACGATCGTTTTTTCCGATGAAAAAAAACCCATCTGACTTTTTTCATTGGAAAAAACGATCATGCGTACATGGCATTAGACTACATTTGCCAGCCTGTAAAGATTACAATGTATAGATCCAATGTGTATAGCCTCTTCAGAATGTTTTGTTTTGTAAAATGTTCCGAAATTGTGTTTGTTTTGTTTTTGGTATTATTGTATTTCAGGCAAACACATGGTGCTTGTGTGGTTATATAAGATATAACCCAAAGTTTGGTTGCAGTGTAGCTGTAAAGGAAGACAGTGCTTCCTGAGCCCCTTAGATCATGTGGTCCACGGATGACCATTCCTGATCCTCAGTTGCCAGATCTGTATTTATATCCTGTACAAAAAAAAAGAGAATGTTTCTTTTCTTCATATCCACTTTCCCATGTGTAAGTAAAAAGTGTAAACATACCTCATATTCCCTATACAGTAAAACCTTGGATTGCGAGCATAATTTGTTCCGGAAACATGCTTGTATTTCAAAGCACTTGTATATCAAAGCAAATTTTTCCATAAGAAATAATGTAAACTCAAATGATTCGTTCCACAACAATTTATTCATAAGTCCTTCAGTTTATAGTCCATATAAAAAGATTATACCAATGTGATAAGTTGTGTAACCATAAAATGTCCATTCGCAAATGGCAGCCTCCCCAAGGGGATTAGAAGCAAAATCCAGCAGGAGCTACAGAGTATAAAAGAGAAGAGAGGCGCCTCTTAGTGTAGCAATATGGTTACATTAAATGAAGGTACAACATTTAGCAACTCACATGGTTGATGATTAAAACAGGCACATCTAAGTATGCAGGGATCCGGGGTAAATCAATCCACATAGACTGTCCTCCTCACAGCCGACTCTTACCGCTGTCCTGTCAGTCTGCAATCGTGACCGGGAAGACTACCTTGCAGTAGAGCGATCTGAAAGCAAGGCTTGAGCCACTAGTGGAAGGAACGACATCGATAGCGGTGAGGAGAATGGTCTATGTGGACAGCTTTACCCCGGATTCCTGCATACTTAGATGTGCCTGTTTTAATCATCAACCATGTGAGTTTCTAAATGTTGTACCTTCATTAAATGTAATCATATTGCTACACTTAGAGTCACCTCTCTTCTATTTTATACTCAGTTGTGACATGACACTACTCTTATATCAAGACATCGCTTGTATATCAAGTCAAAATGTATTAAAAAATGTTGCTTGTCTTGCAAAACGCTCTCAAACCAAGTTACTCTCAAACCAAGGTTTTACTGTAATTGCCCTTTAAAACAAAATGCGTGTGACAAATTTTACTTTCAGCAGCACCTCTACCTAAGCCTCATGCACACTAAACGTTTTGCTATCTCTCCGAGACTCCTTTCCTCCTTTGCTCCTTCTCCTGTGGTAGAAAAAACACTTGACACTTGTAATTGTGTGTAAAGCATTTAGGAGCTCCAAGTGCTTGGGTGTTAATTTCATTGGTCAGAATAATATTTTTTTCTGGCCATTGAAATGAAATAACACTCAAGTGCTAAATGCACCTAGCGTTAACATGCATTTAGACGTTTAGGTGCATCAAGTGTATTCTCTGCCAAATTGATGTTGCTCCAGGACGCACTGGCTGTGGATTTTTATATTCTGCCTCTAAACTCATCTAAACACCTATGTGTGCATGGACACATAGGCTAACATGCAGAGGCATGTAGAGGCAGAAAAAAACAAACAAACACCAACCCCCAGGAGCAGCAGAAAAAACATCCATGTGCATGAAGCCTAAAACTGATTAAATTTGCCTTGTGTGGTTGATGATAAAATGACTCTGGCTCTACCCAGTGACACCCATGATGAAATTTCTGCAATCACTGCAATTCCCAGATCAACTGTGTAAGCCATTACAAAGCAAAATGGTGGCGTCATGTTGTCCTAGTTGTGGGCTATTGCAGTCCATAAGTGCCCATCCAAAACAAAAAAGTACTAAAAGTTTGTTATGCAGCTGGCCTTGCGAATCTCCAGACCATTTTTTTTTCTAGTTTTGGATATTAAGAAGGGGGTGGATCAACTTTATATTGCTGTGTCCCCATGAGATTTCCTCTCATTCTCTTTCCTGGTGACACCCAGGGCATTGCTGTCAACTGATTTTCAACTGGTCAGAGTGCATTCCTCATTCTTCAGTTTAAAGAATATAGTAGTTGATGTGGACATTTTCAATGGCTTTTTTAGTGGATTTTCTATAGGACTACAGTGGGGAAAATAAGTATTTGATCCCCTACAGATTTTGTAAGTTTTCCCCCACTTACAAAGAAATGAAGGGTCTATATTTTTTGTTTATCATAGGTGTAATTTAAATGATAGGGAAAGAATATCAACCAAAAATCCAGAAAATAACGCATGATATAAATGTTATAAATTGAGTTGCAGTTCAGTGAGTAAAATACAGTAAGTATTTGATCCCCTAACAACCAACAATAATTCTGGCTCCCACATAATGGCTACAGTATGTACTCATGTGGTTCACAGATTAGTCCTGTCAATTTAAGATGCTCCTAACAACAACTCATTATGTGTATAAAAGACACCTCTCCACAGAATCTTTCTTCCATTCAAACCTCACAATCATGGGTGAGACCAAAGAGCTGTCAAAAGACATCAGGGACAAGATTGTAGAACTGCACAAGGCTGGAATGGGCTACAAGACCATCATCAAGAAGCTTGGTGAGAAGGAGACAACTGTTGGAGCGATTATTCGCAAATAGAAGAAATACTAAATAACCATCAATAGCTCTCAGTCTGGAGCTTCATGCAAGATTTTGCTTCATTGGGTAAGGATTATCATGAGAAAAGCGAAGGATCAGCCCAGAACTACACGGGAGGAGCTTGTGAATGATCTCAAGGCAGTTGGGACCACAGTCACCAAATTAACCATTGGTAACACAATACGCCGACATGGATTGAAATCCTGCAGCACCCGCAAGGTCCCCTCCTCAAGAAGGCACATGTAGAGGCCCCACTGAAGTTTGCCAATAAACATATAAATGATTCAGAGAAGGATTGGGAGAAAGTGCTGTGGTCAGATGAGACCAAAATTAAGTTCTTTGGCATTAACTCGACTCGTCGTATTTGGAGGAAGAGAAATGCTGACTATGACCCTAAGAACATCATCCCTACTGTCAAGCATGGAGGTGGAAACATTATGCTTTCTCTGCTAAAGGTATAGGCCGACTTTGCCACATTGAGGGGCCAATGGACTGGGTAATGTATTGTAAAATCTTGGATGAAAACCTTCTACCCTCAGCCAGAACACTGAAGATGGGTCTTCCAGCATAACCATGATAAAACGCATACTGCCACGACAACAAAGGAGTGACTCAAGAAGAATCACATTAAGGTCATGGCGTGGCCTAGCCAGTCTCCAGACCTTAATTCTATAGAAAATTTATGGAGGAAGCTGAAACTTTGAGTTGCCAAGCGACAGCCAAGAAACCTTAAGGATTTAGAGAAGATCTATAAAGAAGGGTTGAGTAAAATCCCTCCTGAGATGTGTGCAAACCTGTTAATCAACTGCAAGAAACATCTTACTTCTTTGCTTGCCAACAAGGGTTTCTCCTAGAAGTCATGTTTTACTTGGGGATCGAATACTTATTGTACTCACTGAACTCCAACTCAGTTTATAACATTTGTATCATGTTTTTTTTTCTGGATTTTTGGTCCACATTCTGTCTCTATCATTTAAAATACACCTAATAAAAATTATAGACCCTTCATTTCTTTGTAAGTGGGCAAACTTACAAAATCTGCAGGGGATCAAATAATTATTTTCCCCACTGTAGTAGTTTATGTGGACATTTTCAATGGCTTTGTAGTGAATTTTTGACAGGAAGATATAGAGAACACAGAATTTAAAGCATATCCCACACGCCACTTTAAAATCTCACTTAACTATACTAAAGTGACATAGGACCAGTTGTGTATATATTTGGTTGCTCAAAATCTTTTGCATCCTATTTTATATACTCACAGATTGCTAGCCAAGGTTCTCAATAATGCAAGAATTAATTTAATACATGTAAACAGAGTGACAAACTAAGTACAAATGTTGAGCAGTAAACAGTTTATTTGAGCAAAACTTTGAAATTGTGTTTTGTGCATTGTGCTTTTCTTCTGTACAGAATTATACATGGATCACTTATGTTCTGGCTAAATAAAAAGCATGCTTTATTATACTACAACACCTTATTATTATTATTATTACATGGGCAGTCTACTTTGATGAAAAAAATAAAATAAATACTTGTATGAAATTATGATACAAATAATAAATGGTGAAATAATTAAAAAATAGCTTTTGTATATAAATAAAAAATATTTTATATAAAATAAAGATACAAAATGATACAATAAATATAGAAAAGCTTGTAAAGAAATTAGTGCCTCTATTAATAAATCTAAAGTCATTTAAAAATTTGGAACAATTAAAACAATATTTGACAGGTGGGTGATATCACATATCAAAATACGGTAAACACATAACAAGCGTAAACATAGTAGGCCTCTCCAATAAGAAGTGGAGAAAATAGGAAGAGAAAGTGTTGCTGGTAGCGACCAATCAGATGTAAGTTTTCATTCTGCCATTTAAAAGAATTACTGTCGGTATCTAATTGCTGTGGCCAATACATTTGCTTTATTAGAGCTATCCAAGGATTGTGGGGCAAAATCTATATAATTATGTGTTCCCTATTATCTGATATAAACTCTTCCTAATGCAGTGTGCACACGATTGGTTTTACCAATGAAAACAGTCCGATGGACTTTTCTCATCGGACAAACCGATCGTGTATGGGCCCCATTGGTCTTTTTTCCATCGGTGAGAAAAAATAGAACATGTTTTAAATTTATCCGATGGGGAAAAAAACGATAGCAAATTCCGATCATCTGTGTGGAACTCCATCGGACAAAAAATCCACGCATGCTCAGAATCAAGTCGACGCATGCTCAGAAGCATTGAACTTAATTTTTCTCGGCTTGTCGGAGTGTTTTATGTCACGGCGTTTGGGACGGTCGGATTTTTGACTGATGGTGTGTAGGCAAGACTGATGGAAGTCAGCTTCATCGGATTTCCCATGGAAAAATCCATCGGATTAGAATCCATAGGAAATCCGATCGTGTGTACAGGGCTTTAGACATGATCATTCATTGGGATGCTTATTGCAAGTAAAAAGTTAATATTATAAACTAAGCTCTGGTCAAAAATACACAGTTGAAATATAAGGATGTTAGTTGGTTTTAAGGGATGTCATAGATACTTGTATAATTAAATCAATGACTCTGGCAGGTTTCTGCATGCCCGATTCCAGATAAGAGCCAAGGCTTATTGGCCCCCTTGTTGAACTTTATGAATTAAGGGCTACAGATCAATGAACAGCCCCTCTCTATGCACAAGTGAAAAGAGATTACATGTTTTCTGAAGAACCTTTTTAATATGTCCCTGTTACTCATTCTATATAAATATAGGAAAGACATATCTGTTATAAAAAAGTGCAGCGCTACAGTATTTCAATCATAAAGTGCCCCCTACAAAATAAAATTTCATAAATACATGAATTTCAAAATTTCATAAATACAGCATGTGACCTTGTTATAATAGGCTATTAATAACCATCCCAAAACAACCATAAAGTGCAACATATGACAAAAAAATTTGAAAATCATTCACTGAAGGTATATTCACAAGTGATAATACACTATAGAAAGTGACAAAAAGTGCTTCCATGCATAAAAGTGCCTCCGGTGCAGTCCCCTTCACCAATATGCACTCACCAGAATGCCATTGGTGAACGGCATATCATCTGAACAACTTTTTGAGGACTCCCAGCAACCATCCACCATGGCATGACATCAGAATACCCTTTTTAAGGGTTCCCCATAATCATCTGGTGGCTCTTTCACAAAGGCAATGATTCCTCACATTAAAATTGATCAGAAGGGTGCTTACCACACAGAGACCGAGGAGAAGTTCATAGTGCAGTAGTTTATTATAAAATACCAATAAACAATTTAAAATGAAGGATGTACATCGAAATAAAAATAAAAAACACATAGGATAAACACATAAGATAGAGAAGCTTGGTATACCGCAAAATGGCGGCGCCCAGAGATCTACAACAAAATGGCGCTGGCTCATAGTGTAGTAGGGAATCCTCAAAAGATTGTTCTGATGGTATGCTGTTTACCAATGGCATTTTGGTGAGTGCATATTGGTGAAGGGAACTGCACTGGAGGCACTTTTATGCATGGAAGCACTTTTTGTCACTTTCTAGAGTGTATTATCACTTGAGAATATACCTTCAGTGGATGATTTCCAAATTTTTTGGACACGTGTTGCACTTTATGGATTGTTTTGGGACTGTATTAATAACCTAATATAACAAGGTCACATACTGTATTTATGTAATTTTGAAATTCATGTATATATAAAATGTATTGAATTTTGTTTTATATGTGGCAATTTATGACTGAAATACTGTAGCACTGCACTTTTTTACAACAGATTTGCAATTTAGGGTTAATCACCTTTGTGCTAGCGCAGTGGTTCTCAACCTGGGGGTGGGGACCCCCTCAGTGGTCGAATGATGATTTGCCAGGGGTCACCGAATCCCAGCCTTTTTGTGGCCGCCCAGCTGAGCTGTTCCTGGAGTCCGCGACCAGCCAATCAGCCTCTTTGCAGCCGCTCATTCAGTTCACGGCATGGCTGGGGGGGCAGAGCCTAGAGGTCAGCTGACTGGTGAGGAATGGCTGGAGGAGACCCTATCTCCTGATTTCGGCATAGGTGTCACTGCTGCGAGACACCACAAAGTCAGAGACACAGTGAAGCCAGAGACACTGTGAGTAACACTACCTGTAATTAGAGTTGCCATTAAAAGTCCGCACTACAGTTCTCAGATCAGCAGATGACCTTGATCAAGAGCACCTAAGTTGGCTGATCAGAACTCCCCCCCCTAGCACTGACACTGATCCCACCCACCCCCCCACCAGCACTGCCACTGATCCCACCCCCCACCAGCACTGCCACTCATCCCAACTCCCTGCCAGCACTGACACTCATCCCAACTTCCCACCAGCACTGACACTCATCCCATTCCCCCCACCCCCAACCAAGGAGTAAGAGAAGGAATAAAACAAGAGAATACATGGAAGGGAGAGGAAAAGAGGGGGAGGAACAAAGAAAAAGGGAGAGAAAGAATAATAGAAAAAACAAAAAAGGCGACTGGAGAGAGGGATGGGGGGGGAGCAAGAAATTAGTATAGAGAGAGATAAAAGGGAAAGAAAGGAGAACAAATAGAAAGAGTGGTACATGCTAAAATGTACCATAAGGGGTTTTAATAATGTACGAGTGGAAGGAACTCAGGGAGCGCTAAATGTCCGTGGGTTAGGCGCGAAAATTACTTGTCTTGCCTTGGGTGCCAACAACCCGCGCTACGAAGATAATTTTACTGTTAGGGGTCCCCACAACTTGGGAAATTTTATCAAGGGGTCACAGCACTAAAAAGGTTGAGAACCACTGTGCTAGCGGCTTCACCTCTGAAGCGCTCACTGTTTACATTTTTTTGATAGGAAAGACATAGTTTGTTTTCTTTGACCTCATAGGCCCAGTAACAGTTCTATTCACTGTATTTATTTTTTTAGTATGTCCTTCCTTAACACATTTTCCCTAGAAAAAAATAAAAAAGAATGAGCCAATTATGTAAAAATAAACTATGTATACCCTTTGATGATCTGTAAAACATTGCCTTCAACAACAAAGACAATTCTCTTTTCAGGGGTGTACCTACAGAGGTAGAGAGCCTGGGGCAAATTTAATACTAGAGAACCCTTTTTCTCTTTTTAAAAGCACATCTGGTGCAGTAAGACATCCCTGACATTTGGTCTTGTGATCTGATGTCCTATGAACAAGCAAGCAAGGGACACATCACTGCATTGACCCTGTAGATTCCTGCAGTGGAGGATCCAGCGTTTCAGGTTTCATACTCCTTGATTAAGTACTGTATGAGTACAAAATTGGACTGTAAAGGGGCTTAGGGGTTCTGTGGTTAGGAAACTGTGGTTAGGTCCCTGTTGGTGTGGGGTGTCCCACTTTAGCTGCACCTGCTGTGATCCTGGTTCCATTACTGCTGAAATAATGGTTAATGTACAAATTACAAAATTTTAATTACAATCTGGCTTCTACAGGCAACACAGTGCTTCCTACTTGAGGCTCGATATTACTTTAAGAAAGTGAGGACACTGTATTAAAAAAACCTTTACCAATGTCCATTGTCACAGTATCAGTTCCTAAGCTGTTGTTGTAAATTAACAGAAGAGAACAAATATCCAAAGTGCAGGGTAGGTGGTTTTGGTGATTTATATACATACATAAAAACACAGGCTTAAGATTATACATAAAAGGAGCCAAACTCGCAAATGTGTGACTCCATGTAGACTTAACAACACTAATTACAGAACAATGATACAGTATGTACTGTGTATATCTCACAATGTGGCATTTGTACAGTCCAATAGTTTTATATGGCAAAGCTGTGAAATGGAGGAGACAAAAACTGTCCTTCAAAAGAATTAATCCTGGTTTGGTTGTATATGAAACAACTTTAAAGTTTTATCAGACACTGAATGAGCTAATAAAAGAACCATCTATTAAAAGCACATTGAGAGTTCTTGAGAAATCCATATAATCCCTGCCAGTATCTTATTAATCACACAGGAATGAGATTGTTACTGAACTAGCCAAGATAAGACAAAAGTTAAGTTTGAGAGGGCACAAACGGAGGAGCTCTGAAAAATTAAGACTTTAACATACATCACAGTGCCCGTGTCATTTAACAGAAGGAAGTATAGAAGGTGGCATCCCAAAACACAAGAGAATAAATTTGTATGATGTTGCTAAGTAAAGAAATTCTTGGCTTTGTTGGTAAGTATTAATTACAGATAGCTTACTTGTAGGTAAAACCCAGGTAAGTTTCTAGGACAATTTTGACTATTATTTAAAGTAAAGGCATCCATTACTCTTTTTGCAAGGCCTACCCAAAATTCCTCTTGTACATAATATGCTCATTTAATGGGATTTTTGATAAGTTTAGCAAACAAAACATTGTGAGGATTGAGCTTTACTTATCACTGGCAACAAGTACTAAAGGTACTCACAAAAGAATACGTTGTTTTGTAGAGTAAAAATACAGTTTCCTCCTTACAATGTCCATGTTTTTTTCCTTAATTTGCAGAGTATGGCACTAAATAATGATGCCATCCCATGACCATTTCTTCTGTGTGTCCAGGGTGGTTTGATGATGAGTCTCCGGGGGAAAATACACCTAGATGAGTGGTAAGTCTCAGACATTGTACTGCAAGGTCCATTTTAAAGGAACTGTAATTAGTCCCTCAGTAGATATAGCCTGACTACTGTATCATTGTGTTTTAAACTAAGTTCTCATATTATCTACAGGCACCAGATTTGTTCATTGTGAAAAATCTAGGGGCCTTTGTCGATGGCATCAGTTTGAGGCACTTCTGGAATCATTCAGAATTCACTGACAGGTGTATTTCACCTGTAGTTGACTTCCTTCTGGCCTGCGTATAACCTGCTTTAGCAGACCTGTAGGGGAATGCAAGATCTGCTTGAGTGACACGAAAGCTTATTGACCCAGGCCCTAAAAAAAGATTTCCAATGGATAAATATGGGCAGATATTTACTGAAGAGATATTTACTGAATAAGTTAGGCAGGAACACAAATGTTTTCCCTTGAATGAATGTCATGACCCACCATAATACTCATCCAACCTTGACAGCAGTGCATACACAGTACTTTGATCCTTTCCTCTGCTCTATAACAAGTTAAAAAAATATTCCAGTGAAATAATTTGCACCTGTAACCTCTGAGGAAGATCATTATCACTGCTCATTAATCAGAAGCAATGCTCCTGCCTGTGAGCAACCTCAATACTTCTTATCTAAAAAATATTAGTTAAAGCTTAGTGTGTCTAGATCTAGCCTGCTTGGAATTCAGCCTTAATCCTTTTTCCTTGCTTGCCTGTGACTAGGAGTGTGATAACAATGCCATCAACATACACACGCTGTTACTGACAGCCTGTGCTATGACAGCTTGTCAGGCAAATTAAACATTGCTGCCCTTATTAGTCTAAATGAATTTGTTCAAGTAGATGAGTTGACGTTCTCTGTCAGTCTTGTCTTACTTCTGCTTCATAAAGGAATTCATGTTATATATATTATTTATTGTAGAATAATGACACCAGGCTTACTTTAGGATACTGTAGAAGAAACCTACACAGTGATCATCCTAAAGCAAAACTGTGGGTCCTTCTTACTTGATTAAGTTGCCCCTGGTTCTGGACACAGATGCCTCCAGGTTTCTGCAGGAATCCATGGCTCCCAACTCTCCATCATTTGGACTTTCTTTTGCAACCCAATTTGCATGTCCTCCTATTATCCTTTGTTGTCTTTCTTTTTGATCTATTGTATATATCTCCACATAAAAGATATTATTTAACTACCAAAGGTGGTTTACTGCACTAAACCTTTCATCCAGACTCCAAATCTTTGCATTTGTTTGTTTTTTAAAGGGTTCTCAGATTTGGATGAGGTGGAGAGGCAAGGTGGTGACCTCACGTTCTCTACCTCATAAAATCAAAGAACACTTTGCATTCATTGAGACAATGCAAAGTTTTCTCTGAATGACGTCTATGCAGAACAAGCAACTCCCTGTATTCAGCAGTAAGCAGCAAGATAGCCGCTTAGCATGGGACCCGTAAGCTTGTGGCAATCACTGTAGTAGCCATGCATACTGCAGTGAATATTAGCTGCCATGGGGATTGGCTAGGTAAAGCACATACATACTTACATTGTTCCAAGCTGGATGTAACTAGGCAAAAATATCCATACCTAAACTTTAACTTTAACTAATTATTTTTTGTACATCAATTCTTGGGGTTCCTGGGTTCAGGTAAGGGGTATCGTTAGCTGCTATGACCACGTATTGGCCTGCCTTTTTCCTGCACTTTGTGCTTTCCTATTGGCACCAATCTGATGGCTGGTTTGCTAGGCAAATACAAATGCTCAGGGTGCAAGAGTATAACCATGCTGGCTCTCATAGCCAGTTACACCCAAAATGGGTTCTAGTTCATCTAGGGTGCTTTGAAAATAATTAGAAGATGAGAGCATAGATCAGAAGGTGTCTGCTACAGATCTGGAGCTACTTTACAATTTTATATAAAGATCCAATACACCTAAATTCTACTGATTTCTTATCCTATAACCCCACTGGAGAACACGTTAGCCTCTAGTAAACCATCTTTAGCCTACATTTTTTTTTTATAATAACAGAGAAAAGGAGGCTACACTCTGTTTTTGAACAAATACAAAGCCAAATACCTGAAGTTCCTTTTTTTTTTTTTTACAGAAACTGGATATTGGAGCTTTCTTTGCATAAAAATAATCTAGATGCTTCAATTTCTGCATAAGCACTGCCTTAATATTCAGAAATGTTAAAAAATAAATTAGTAGAAGTTCAAGTTTTATCCCAGGACACGTGAAAGTTTTGTCTTTTATGTTTGTTACGGTTTGACATTTGGAGTTCTTATTTTAAAGAAGGAATCTTAGTGCCACCCATAAGCAAACTCATTTAAGAGTTGTGCTTGAATACTTGGTAATAATTCACATTTTGAAGAGCAGTCCATGTTTTGGGTGAAGGCATGCATACAGGCTCCTTAACTGTCTTTACATTGTAATCTGTCCACTAGCTGCTACACCCTCTTGTGCAGCCATGTACCAAGATGTTGTTATTTGTTGTGTGTCCATCTTGAGGCTTTATGTGTTGCTGGCTATGTGCTCTGCTGTCTGTGCTGGAAGCTTGTCCATCTTGCTCTGGTTGGTGCTTCAGCCTAGACAAAAACGTATAACATAAATAAAATAAATCTGCATATTTATTTTCAAAATTAAAATAAAAAATATGAATGTTAATCAGGTATAGCTATACTGTATGTTAATATTTTGTATTTATCACCTGCAGACAATACATTGTGAGCTCCAAGCAAGATCAACAGCTTTTGTAGCTTATTTTCATTACTGCAGAACAGGAAAGATCAGAATACAAAGACTGCTGAATAATTTAGAGACACAGATCTGGATAGTGTATACAGTTTTACACAGGCCACCAAACGGCAAGCAGCCAGTACTGGGCTTACATACCGGGAAGCATAGCATACACTTTAATCTGGGAAATCATTATACAGATTATTGTTGTTCAGTCGTTTAGTCGTGTCCGACTCTTCGTGACCTCATGGACCATAGTGTGCAAGGCTTTTCTGTCCTCCACTGCCTCCCGGAGCTTGCTTAACTTTGTGTTTATTGTTTGGATGATGCTATCTGTCCATCTTGTTTTCTGTTGTCCTCTTCTTCTCTTTCCTTCCATGTTTCCCAACATCATGGTCTTTTCCAATGAGTACTTTCCTTACATTAGGTAGCCAAAGTATTTGAGTTTCAGCTTTAGGATCTGTCCTTCCAGTGAATATTCAGGGTTAATTTCCTTCAAGATTGACTGGTTTGATCTTCTTGCCGTCAAGAGACTTTCAAGCTTCTTCTCCAACACCACAGATCAAAAACAAATTCTTTGGCATTCATCCCTTCCTTATGGTCCAACTTTCACAGCCATACGTTACTACTGGGAATACCATAGCTTGGACTATACGACACTTATAATTATACAGGTAGGTTTTTGTTAAAAAGATTTTAACAGCTTTTTAAAGTTGAATGGGGAATACTGGTTGAGTTGATAGAACATTGTCTACTTTAATATTGAGAAATATACAACTTGAGGTTTTATATTTTCTGTAATAAATAAATGTCTTCGATGAATAGAAATGACTGAATCAATGTATGATTTTGCCATGGATCAAATACTTTACAGGTAATGCCGGGTACAGACGATTGGACATTCTGACAACAAAACCGTGGATTTTTTCCGACGGATGTTGGCTCAAACTTGTCTTGCATACACACGGTCACACAAATGTTGTCGTAAATTCCGAACGTCAAGAACGCGGTGACGTACAACACGTACGACGAGCCGAGAAAAATGACGTTCAATAGCCAGTGCGGCTCTTCTGCTTGATTCCGAGCATGCGTGGAATTTTGTGCGTCAGAATTGTGTTCACACGGTCGGAATTTCCGACAACAAGTTTTGTTGGAAAATTTGAGAACCAGCTCTCAAATTTTTGTTTGGAAATTCCGACAGCAAATGTCCGATAGTGCCTACACACGGTCGGAATTTCATACAACAAGCTCCCATCGAACATTTGTTGTCGGAAATTCCGACCGTGTGTACCCGGCATTAGTCATGATTCAATGATTTGTTTGTTGTGCTAATTGCAGTCTATCATAAGAATCATTTATCCTGCAACTGGGAGTAATGATTTGTACAATCTGCAGAGGTTCATGCAAATAGGAAGAAGTACATTCAAGTAAGATGGTTTACTGTGATTCACTCCTAAAGCATCAGTTTCATGGATCCGCTAGATTAGTGGCTATCTGTGAACCGCTGAAAAAGACTGGGTTCACCAAGTGAAAAGACTATGTGGGCCCTTTCCTGGCAATAAAATTACACAGCCTATATGTCATATAGTGAGAAGACAATTTTCCTATCATGTGTCGTTTTAATTATGATCATAAAGGTAAGAGAAAAGAGCAGTCTTATATAAAAATCCTCTGATGCTTTTCTGTCATTTTGATCCTACGGTTCGTTTTGCTTTAATTAGATTCTGTTTTATGCTTCAATTTAGTATTGGTGTTAATCTGTGAGTGATATATATACCTAAGGATGTTTTGTTTTTTCATTTTTTAAATAGAGGTTTATTGTTACCTTTGAATTACATTATATTGTAGTGATGTGGACCCTGGAGGTTACAGAACACCTCATTAGTTTGCAACTGCGCGCAGAGTATTTAAAGCGGAACTTAAGTCATTTTACAACAGATAGCAAGTGGGCAAGTTATTTTTGTAAAAGAGTCATGCAATGTCTGTTCTGTAATGAATAACACCTACCTGTCTGCTTGCCGTCTTTAGAAGCATATAAACTAGGGATGAGCTCGGTGTTCGAGTCGAACATACGTTCGACTCGAACATCGGCTGTTCGATCGTTCGAAGAAGATCGAACGATTTGGGCCGTTCGCGCCTAATTCGAGTGACGCGAACGGCCCACAATGCACTACGCCATCGCAGTGTCATCCAGGCGCTGTGATTGGCCAAGCATGCACTGTGACCCCGCATGCTTGGCCAATCACAGCGCCGGCAGCGAGGAGAGCAATGATTGGCCACAGGCAGGATGCCTGTGGCCAATTATTGCTGAGGGTGTTTAGTACACGCCCCACACTATAAAAGGCCGCCAGCACGGCGGCCTAGTGTAGTGTGTTCCGGAGCAGGGAAAGAGAAGCATAGGCAGGGACAGTGACATTTTTTTTTCTTGCTTAACCTGGATTCCTTTAGTTTAGGGAAAGAGAAGGATAGGTAGGGAGAGTGTCAGTGTGTTTTACTGTGCTAATCCTTGTTTGTAGGGACAGGGAAGGACAGTG
This sequence comes from Rana muscosa, assembly GCA_029206835.1. Taxonomy (NCBI): domain Eukaryota; kingdom Metazoa; phylum Chordata; class Amphibia; order Anura; family Ranidae; genus Rana; species Rana muscosa. The sequence goes on along the minus strand of CM055116.1, from coordinate 102,781,793 downwards.
AGGGAAATTCTCCTTGTGCTATACTGTGCTAAAGCATTGATCATCAACCATCTTTAAAAAAACATTTTTTATAGGGACAGAAAACTATAGGTAGGGAGAGTGTCAGTGTGTTTTACTGTGCTAATCCTTGTTTGTAGGGACAGGGAAGGACAGTGAGGGAAATTCTCCTTGTGCTATACTGTGCTAAAGCATTGATCATCAACCATCTTTAAAAAAACATTTTTTATAGGGACAGAAAACTATAGGTAGGGAGAGTGTCAGTGTGTTTTACTGTGCTAATCCTTGTTTGTAGGGACAGGGAAGGACAGTGAGGGAAATTCTCCTTGTGCTATACTGTGCTAAAGCATTGATCATCAACCATCTTTAAAAAAACATTTTTTATAGGGACAGAAAACTATAGGTAGGGAGAGTGTCAGTGTGTTTTACTGTGCTAATCCTTGTTTGTAGGGACAGGGAAGGACAGTGAGGGAAATTCTCCTTGTGCTATACTGTGCTAAAGCATTGATCATCAACCATCTTTAAAAAAACATTTTTTATAGGGACAGAAAACTATAGGTAGGGAGAGTGTCAGTGTGTTTTACTGTGCTAATCCTTGTTTGTAGGGACAGGGAAGGACAGTGAGGGAAATTCTCTTTGTGCTATACTGTGCTAAAGCATTGATCATCAACCATCTTTAAAAAAACATTTTTTATAGGGAAAGAAAACTATAGGTAGGGAGAGTGTCAGTGTGTTTTACTGTGCTAATCCTTGTTTGTAGGGACAGGGAAGGACAGTGAGGGAAATTCTCCTTGTGCTATACTGTGCTAAAGCATTGATCATCAACCATCTTTAAAAAAACATTTTTTATAGGGACAGAAAACTATAGGTAGGGAGAGTGTCAGTGTGTTTTACTGTGCTAATCCTTGTTTGTTTGGACAGGGAAGGACAGTGAGGGAAATTCTCCTTGTGCTATACTGTGCTAAAGCATTGATCATCAACCATCTTTAAAAAAACATTTTTTATAGGGACAGAAAACTATAGGTAGGGAGAGTGTCAGTGTGTTTTACTGTGCTAATCCTTGTTTGTAGGGACAGGGAAGGACAGTGAGGGAAATTCTCCTTGTGCTATACTGTGCTAAAGCATTGATCATCAACCATCTTTAAAAAAACATTTTTTATAGGGACAGAAAACTATAGGTAGGGAGAGTGTCAGTGTGTTTTACTGTGCTAATCCTTGTTTGTAGGGACAGAGAAGGACAGTGAGGGAAATTCTCCTTGTGCTATACTGTGCTAAAGCATTGATCATCAACCATCTTTAAAAAAACATTTTTTATAGGGACAGAAAACTATAGGTAGTGTGACAGCAGGAAGGTAAAGTCACCTGGTTGCATCCAGGGGGGTAGATATATTTCGCCCAGATTCAGGCTTTACGCCGACTTATACAACTAGGTGGAGAGTTGTATAAGCCCAGCTAAGGCTAGTGGGCTCATGGATGACTCATACCTCTAGGGAGAGTGTGGGGCGTCGTGCAGACAGGGAGTTGATGAGACCAGCTGAAGCTTGTCAGCTCATTTAGGCCTCTATAAGAACTCCCAGCTTCATTAGATGTTAGCTCATGCCTGGACCCAGACCTGTGTGGACTGTCTAGGGAGAGTGAACCCCTGTGCGGTGAGACAAAGCCTGTGTGGCTATTTGCTTGGACATTTAAAACCAGGGACTTAGGGACTAGGACAGCACTAGGCTGATCCCAGTTGTTAGTTAGGAAACCTGTATGTTTAGTCAGAGGTCAAGTTGACCAGGATTTGTTTTGTTTATGTTTCTTTTGGCTTTGCTGTGTTTTGTCACTGTAAATAGAAAATAAACCGCACCTTTTTTTGATTTTGAAAACCACAACCTCCGTTTGCTGGGCCTGTTTTTGGGTGGGGAGCCCATCCCGGGGGTCACACACACCCGCTGCCGAGCTAACCCCCTCACAGTTGGTGGAGAACCAGTGGCAGTTTTTTTTAAGCCAGCATGGAGGAGATACTGAAGCAGCTGGCTCTAGCAAATGCCAATCAACAGCAGACAAATGCAGGTTTGCAAAAGAGCCTTGCAGCTCAACAACAGAACTTTGCAGCCCAGCAGCAAGCTCATCAACAGAGCCTTGCAGCCCAGCAGAAAGCTCACCAACAGAGTCTGGAAGCTCAGCAACAAGCCCAGCAGCAATCTGAGGCCCGCTTCATAGACCTGTTACAGAAGCAAGAGCAGAGACTACAACAAATGGAAGCAGTAATGCAGCAACGTCCGCAGACCAGTGAGGAAAGCCGTCCCACTAATACCGCGTCCTTTGGGGTGAGTCGTTTATTGACAAAAATGACTGGAGAGGATGATCCAGAGGTATTTTTGACCACATTTGAAAGGACTGCTGAAAGAGAAAAGTGGCCTGAGGAGCAGTGGGCTGGACTGGTGGCTCCTCTGTTAACTGGTGAATCGCAGAAGGCTTACTATGACCTAGAGCCTGACCAAGCAAAAGACTATGTGATGCTAAAAGCTGAGATATTGGCAAGGCTGGGTGTCACCCAGGCTGTCCGGGCTCAGCGTGTGCATAACTGGACTTTCCAGCTTGGAAAACCCCCCAGGTCTCAAATGTATGATCTCATTCACCTGAGCAGAAAGTGGCTACAGCCAGAGACTTTGTCCACACCAAAGATTGTGGAACGTGTTGTAATGGATCGGTTTTTGAGAGCTCTTCCTACTAACATCCAAAAGTGGGTAAGCCATGGAGACCCAGAGACGGCCGATGGTCTTGTGGATCGTGTGGAGAAATACTTGGCTACAGAGAACCTGACGGCCTCTTCCAGAGACACTCGGACTTTCCACCCTAAGACCAGACCATCCCCAGGGGCGGATAAGAGGATTCCAAGGGGTGAGGGTGGAGAGAGTGAGAGGGTGGGAGCTCTACCCCAAGTTTGGCGAGAACAGCCTGGGAAATCAGCGGCTCAAGAGGCGGCAAGAAGGATCGTTTGCTACCGCTGCCGGCAAGCGGGACATATTGCAGCCAATTGCCCGGTTGTGGAGGAACCCATGCAGTGTGACTTTCTGACAGGCAGACGTCAGTCGCTGTGTGCGACAGTCGCATGCACTGCCATTCGAGGAACTGAGAAACATTTATGCAAAATGTGTGTTAATGGTAGAAATGTTGTGGTATTGCTGGATTCAGGTAGCCTTGTGACCCTGATAAAGGCTGAGTTAGTTAAAACAGAGGTCTCTGGGAATAGCAAGATAGCTGTTATTTGTGTGCATGGGGACACCCGAGAGTATCCAGTGACTACAGTGTGTTTCGAGACCCCCAAAGGTACCCTCTCTCATCCAGTGGGCTTAGTATCTCAGTTACCGTATGACGCCATTGTGGGAAGGGATTTTCCGAAGTTCTGGGAACTGTGGGATGATCCTGAGCCCCCCACTGGCGCCCCTATGTACCAGGAATGTGATAGCCAGAACTCCCCTGAGAGTGGTGAGGACTCTCCGGAATTTCCCTTATCAGTATTGGCAGGGGAGACTCAAGAAACTGGAGAGGAGCCCACCTCCTCAGACGAAAACCTACCGTCTGTGGAGTTTTCTGATCTTGAGGTTCACAGGGAAAACTTTGCCACAGAACAGTTGAAAGACCCCGCCCTAATAAAGGCACGGGAAAACGTAGTGAAAATAGATGGCGAGTTAGTGAACCCAGATAATACCTGCACTTACCCATACTTCAGCGTAGAGAAGGACCTACTGTATCGGGTGGCAAAAAGGGCAGAAGAAACCGTTGAGCAGCTTGTGGTGCCCAAACCTTACAGGAAGTTGGTGTTGGAGTTGGCCCATGGGCACATTCTTGGAGGTCATCTGGGGACAGAGAAAACCCGAGAGAGGGTATTACAGAGATTCTATTGGCCGGGGGTGATGAAGGACATAGAAAATTATTGTTCCTCCTGCCCTGTGTGTCAGAGGTCGGCCCCGATGCCACATTTCCGTAGCCCGCTGGTCCCTCTACCCATCATTGAGGTCCCGTTTGAGAGGATCGCCATGGATTTGGTAGGTCCTATAATCAAGTCCGCTAGGGGGCACCAGTACATATTAGTTATAATGGACTATGCCACCCGTTATCCAGAAGCGATCCCTCTCCGAAATACCTCGGCCAAAACCATAGCCAAAGAGCTATCTCTTGTGTTTAGCCGGGTGGGTATTTGTAAAGAACTGCTTACGGACCAAGGTACACCCTTTATGTCCCGGGTTATGAAGGAGCTGTGTAAATTGTTCAAAGTGACGCAATTACGTACATCTGTGTATCACCCCCAAACCGATGGGCTGGTTGAAAGATTCAACAAAACCCTAAAACAAATGTTGAAGAAAGTGGTGGATAGAGATGGAAAGGATTGGGACTGTCTACTTCCTTATCTGATGTTTGCTATTAGGGAGGTGCCCCAATCCTCTACGGGATTCTCCCCCTTTGAGTTACTGTATGGGAGACACCCAAGAGGGCTGTTGGATATTGCCAAGGAAACTTGGGAAAGTGAGAGTTCTCCCCACAGGAGTGTGATTGAGCATGTCGCCCTGATGCAAGATCGAATTGCACAGGTAATGCCCATCGTGAAGGAACATTTGGCCCAAGCGCAGTTAGCACAGCAGAGAGTGTACAACCGTGGAGCCAAGACCCGTACCTTTTCCCCGGGGGATAGGATACTGGTACTTGTCCCTACGGTTGAAAGTAAATTCCTTGCCAAATGGCAAGGCCCCTACGAGATAATGGAAAAAGTGAGCGAAGTGAATTACAAGGTCAGACAACCAGGAAGGCGAAAGCCCGAACAGATCTATCACGTTAATCTGTTGAAAGCCTGGAGGGATAGAGAGTCCCTAGTCGCAGACACTTGGTCACCAGCTCAAACTGGTTGCGTGATTCCTGAGGTTGGAATAGCAGCCACCTTGTCACAACCCCAACAACAGGAGGTTAAGGAGTTTGTGCTTCGCAACAAGGAGGTATTCTCTGAGCTGCCGGGACAAACATTTGGGGTAGAGCATGAGATCATTACCCCGCCCGGTGAAAGGGTGAAGTTAAAACCCTATCGGATTCCAGAGGCCCGACGGGAGGCAATACGGGAGGAAGTACAGAAAATGCTGAACTTAGGGGTGATAGAGGAGTCCCAAAGTGATTGGTCTAGTCCCATTGTGTTGGTGCCTAAACCGGATGGGAGCTGGCGATTTTGTAACGATTTTCGTCAGTTGAACAAAGTTACAAAATTTGACACCTACCCCATGCCACGTATAGATGAGTTGATCGACCGGCTGGGAACAGCCCGATACATGACGACTCTTGACCTCACAAAAGGGTATTGGCAAATCCCCCTGGCCAAATTGGCCAAAGAGAAAACCGCATTTGTAACCCCAGACGGGGCGTTCCAATATAAAAGAATGCCGTTCGGGTTACAGAATGCGCCGGCCACATTCCAGCGGAAAATGGACCAGATGCTGAGGCCCCATCGGAAGTATGCTGCGGCTTACCTGGATGACGTAATTGTCCATAGCACAGATTGGGCCTCACATCTGCCAAAAGTGCAAGCAGTCCTGGACTCTGTTCGGGAAGCGGGGTTTACGGCTAACCCCAAGAAGTGTACCATTGGGCAGGAGGAGGCCAAATATCTTGGGTACACCATTGGGAGGGGAGTAATAAAACCCCAACTCAACAAAGTCGAGGCCATCCAGAGTTGGCCACGTCCCAACAGCAAGAAGCAGGTACGAGCCTTTCTGGGAATCGCTGGGTATTATCGGCGATTCATTCCCCACTTTGCTTCTAAGGCTGTGCCCCTAACCAACCTAACGAAGGGGAAAGGGTCGGTCATGATTAAATGGACCCCCGAGGCTGAGGCAGCATTCCAATTCTTGAAACAAGCCTTATGTAGCCAGCCAGTGTTGTACTCACCCGACTTCTCTAAAGACTTTGTCGTACAAAGTGATGCGTCAGATGTGGGGTTAGGAGCAGTATTGTCCCAGGTCTGGAACGGGGAAGAGCACCCAGTCATTTACCTCAGCAGGAAGTTGAAGTCCCATGAGGTAAATTACGCCACCGTTGAAAAGGAGTGTTTAGCGGTGAAGTGGGCTCTAGATTCCCTTCGGTACTACCTACTAGGTAGGCACTTTGACATGGTTACGGATCACGCTCCGTTAAAGTGGATGGCTCAAAACAAGGAAACAAATAGAAGAGTGAATAGGTGGTTCCTGGCCCTCCAGGAATTCAACTTCACAGTAAAGCATCGCCCTGGCGTTCAAATGGGGAATGTGGATGCTTTGTCTCGAGTACATGAATGCCTGATTGCTGGTGTTCCAACCCCGAGGTTAAAACAAGAGGGGGGGGGTATGTGACAGCAGGAAGGTAAAGTCACCTGGTTGCATCCAGGGGGGTAGATATATTTCGCCCAGATTCAGGCTTTACGCCGACTTATACAACTAGGTGGAGAGTTGTATAAGCCCAGCTAAGGCTAGTGGGCTCATGGATGACTCATACCTCTAGGGAGAGTGTGGGGCATCGTGCAGACAGGGAGTTGATGAGACCAGCTGAAGCTTGTCAGCTCATTTAGGCCTCTATAAGAACTCCCAGCTTCATTAGATGTTAGCTCATGCCTGGACCCAGACCTGTGTGGACTGTCTAGGGAGAGTGAACCCCTGTGCGGTGAGACAAAGCCTGTGTGGCTATTTGCTTGGACATTTAAAACCAGGGACTTAGGGACTAGGACAGAACTAGGCTGATCCCAGTTGTTAGTTAGGAAACCTGTATGTTTAGTCAGAGGTCAAGTTGACCAGGATTTGTTTTGTTTATGTTTCTTTTGGCTTTGCTGTGTTTTGTCACTGTAAATAGAAAATAAACCGCACCTTTTTTTGATTTTGAAAACCACAACCTCAGTTTGCTGGGCCTGTTTTTGGGTGGGGAGCCCATCCCGGGGGTCACACACACCCGCTGCCGAGCTAACCCCCTCACAGTAAGGAGAGTGTCAGTGTGTTTTACTGTGCTAATCCTTGTTTGTAGGGACAGGGAAGGACAGTGAGGGAAATTCTCCTTGTGCTATACTGTGCTAAAGCATTGATCATCAACCATCTTTAAAAAAACATTTTTTATAGGGACAGAAAACTATAGGTAGGGAGAGTGTCAGTGTGTTTTACTGTGCTAATCCTTGTTTGTAGGGACAGGGAAGGACAGTGAGGGAAATTCTCTTTGTGCTATACTGTGCTAAAGCATTGATCATCAACCATCTTTAAAAAAACATTTTTTATAGGGACAGAAAACTATAGGTAGGGAGAGTGTCAGTGTGTTTTACTGTGCTAATCCTTGTTTGTAGGGACAGGGAAGGACAGTGAGGGAAATTCTCCTTGTGCTATACTGTGCTAAAGCATTGATCATCAACCATCTTTAAAAAAACATTTTTTATAGGGACAGAAAACTATAGGTAGGGAGAGTGTCAGTGTGTTTTACTGTGCTAATCCTTGTTTGTAGGGACAGGGAAGGACAGTGAGGGAAATTCTCCTTGTGCTATACTGTGCTAAAGCATTGATCATCAACCATCTTTAAAAAAACATTTTTTATAGGGACAGAAAACTATAGGTAGGGAGAGTGTCAGTGTGTTTTACTGTGCTAATCCTTGTTTGTAGGGACAGGGAAGGACAGTGAGGGAAATTCTCCTTGTGCTATACTGTGCTAAAGCATTGATCATCAACCATCTTTAAAAAAACATTTTTTATAGGGACAGAAAACTATAGGTAGGGAGAGTGTCAGTGTGTTTTACTGTGCTAATCCTTGTTTGTAGGGACAGGGAAGGACAGTGAGGGAAATTCTCCTTGTGCTATACTGTGCTAAAGCATTGATCATCAACCATCTTTAAAAAAACATTTTTTATAGGGACAGAAAACTATAGGTAGGGAGAGTGTCAGTGTGTTTTACTGTGCTAATCCTTGTTTGTAGGGACAGGGAAGGACAGTGAGGGAAATTCTCCTTGTGCTATACTGTGCTAAAGCATTGATCATCAACCATCTTTAAAAAAACATTTTTTATAGGGACAGAAAACTATAGGTAGGGAGAGTGTCAGTGTGTTTTACTGTGCTAATCCTTGTTTGTAGGGACAGGGAAGGACAGTGAGGGAAATTCTCCTTGTGCTATACTGTGCTAAAGCATTGATCATCAACCATCTTTAAAAAAACATTTTTTATAGGGACAGAAAACTATAGGTAGGGAGAGTGTCAGTGTGTTTTACTGTGCTAATCCTTGTTTGTAGGGACAGGGAAGGACAGTGAGGGAAATTCTCCTTGTGCTATACTGTGCTAAAGCATTGATCATCAACCATCTTTAAAAAAACATTTTTTATAGGGACAGAAAACTATAGGTAGGGAGAGTGTCAGTGTGTTTTACTGTGCTAATCCTTGTTTGTAGGGACAGGGAAGGACAGTGAGGGAAATTCTCCTTGTGCTATACTGTGCTAAAGCATTGATCATCAACCATCTTTAAAAAAACATTTTTTATAGGGACAGAAAACTATAGGTAGGGAGAGTGTCAGTGTGTTTTACTGTGCTAATCCTTGTTTGTAGGGACAGGGAAGGACAGTGAGGGAAATTCTCCTTGTGCTATACTGTGCTAAAGCATTGATCATCAACCATCTTTAAAAAAACATTTTTTATAGGGACAGAAAACTATAGGTAGGGAGAGTGTCAGTGTGTTTTACTGTGCTAATCCTTGTTTGTAGGGACAGGGAAGGACAGTGAGGGAAATTCTCCTTGTGCTATACTGTGCTAAAGCATTGATCATCAACCATCTTTAAAAAAACATTTTTTATAGGGACAGAAAACTATAGGTAGGGAGAGTGTCAGTGTGTTTTACTGTGCTAATCCTTGTTTGTAGGGACAGGGAAGGACAGTGAGGGAAATTCTCCTTGTGCTATACTGTGCTAAAGCATTGATCATCAACCATCTTTAAAAAAACATTTTTTATAGGGACAGAAAACTATAGGTAGGGAGAGTGTCAGTGTGTTTTACTGTGCTAATCCTTGTTTGTAGGGACAGGGAAGGACAGTGAGGGAAATTCTCCTTGTGCTATACTGTGCTAAAGCATTGATCATCAACCATCTTTAAAAAAACATTTTTTATAGGGACAGAAAACTATAGGTAGGGAGAGTGTCAGTGTGTTTTACTGTGCTAATCCTTGTTTGTAGGGACAGGGAAGGACAGTGAGGGAAATTCTCCTTGTGCTATACTGTGCTAAAGCATTGATCATCAACCATCTTTAAAAAAACATTTTTTATAGGGACAGAAAACTATAGGTAGGGAGAGTGTCAGTGTGTTTTACTGTGCTAATCCTTGTTTGTAGGGACAGGGAAGGACAGTGAGGGAAATTCTCCTTGTGCTATACTGTGCTAAAGCATTGATCATCAACCATCTTTAAAAAAACATTTTTTATAGGGACAGAAAACTATAGGTAGGGAGAGTGTCAGTGTGTTTTACTGTGCTAATCCTTGTTTGTAGGGACAGGGAAGGACAGTGAGGGAAATTCTCCTTGTGCTATACTGTGCTAAAACATTGATCATCAACTATCTTTAAAAAAACATTTTTTATAGGGACAGAAAACTATAGGTAGGGAGAGTGTCAGTGTGTTTTACTGTGCTAATCCTTGTTTGTAGGGACAGGGAAGGACAGTGAGGGAAATTCTCCTTGTGCTATACTGTGCTAAAGCATTGATCATCAACCATCTTTAAAAAAACATTTTTTATAGGGACAGAAAACTATAGGTAGGGAGAGTGTCAGTGTGTTTTACTGTGCTAATCCTTGTTTGTAGGGACAGGGAAGGACAGTGAGGGAAATTCTCCTTGTGCTATACTGTGCTAAAGCATTGATCATCAACCATCTTTAAAAAAACATTTTTTATAGGGACAGAAAACTATAGGTAGGGAGAGTGTCAGTGTGTTTTACTGTGCTAATCCTTGTTTGTAGGGACAGGGAAGGACAGTGAGGGAAATTCTCCTTGTGCTATACTGTGCTAAAGCATTCTTCATCAACCATCTTTGAAATCCTTGTTTTTTGGACAGTCAGGGAAATTGTCATTGTGCTATTCTGTGCGAAAGCAATCATCCTCAACCATATTTAGAAATCCTTAAGTAAAGGGACAGAGAAGGACACCTGAAGGTAGCCCTTATTGCTTTTTTCCCATCTCCCTGCAGGCCATCCATTAGAATGTCTGGAAGGCAAACAAGGAGAGGCAGACAGTCAGGAGGCAATAAAAGAGGGCAAGCAGGCTCTGTGTCTGGGGGCAACAGTGCTGGTCGTAGATGCGGTGCATTGTCATCAGCACATGGCCATGGGACACGCTTGTCCTTCTTTTCGGCAGCTGGACATGTTGAGCCACATCATGCCGAAGACTTGGTAGAGTGGATGACCAAGCCCTCCTCCTCCTCCTCCTCCTCTCTCACCCAGGCTCAGGGTACTGGCAAAGCAGCTGCCAAAGCGTCCTCTTCCCTGGTATCAATGTCAGACTCATCATCAGTCACTCCTTCCCTAGACCCACCATGTCCTCCTCCTGAGGAGTCCCCCGAACTGTTTGAGCACAGTGTTGGGTACATGCTCCAGGAGGATGCCCAGCGTTTCGAAGGGTCTGATGATGAAACCCAGCTACAGGAAGGCAGTAGCGTGAGAGCAGACAGAGGGGATGCTCAAGAAGGACACCAATCTGGCAGTCATGTTCCAGCAGCTGCAGCATACTGCCAGATTGGCTCCAGTGATGAGGAGGGAGGGGATGATGAGGTCACTGACTCCACGTGGGTGCCTAATAGGAGAGAGGAGGAGGAGGAGGATGAGGAGGAGGCACATCTCCAATGAGGCAGGATGCCCTTTGGTGGCCAGCGTAAGGGCAGTACACCGACGGAATCACACCGCAGAGCTCCGCCTGTGCAGGGCGCTGCCTCTGCCCGTCATTCAAAAAGTTCTTTGGTGTGGGCCTTTTTTGAGGCTAGTGCATCAGATCGCACAGCTGCTGTTTGCAACATATGTCTCAAGCGTATATCGCGTGGCCAAAACATCAGCCGCTTGGGTACCACATGCCTGACCAGACATATGTTGACCTGCCATGCAGCTCGTTGGCAAGCCTACCTCAAAGACCCACACCAAAGAACAAAGCGGACCTCTCCTTGCACCGCATCAGCTGGGATCTCCAACCCCACTATAACTTCAGTCCTCTCTGAAACATGCACTGAGAGGAATGAAGGTGTAGAATTAGGTGTGTCACAGTCAAGTACTTGCGGCCACTCTGCTAGCAGTACACCGACGTCCGATTCTAGCAGGCAAATTTCCCTGCCCCAGCTGCTGGACCGTCGAAAGAAGTTCACTCCCAGCCATCCACATGCCCAGCGGTTGAATGCTAGCTTGGCTAAATTGCTAGCGCTTCAACTGCTGCCTTTTCAGTTGGTAGACTCGGCCCCCTTCCGTGAGTTTGTGCAATGTGCGGTTCCTCAGTGGCAGGTTCCCAAACGCCACTTTTTCTCACGGAAGGCTATTCCGGCTCTCTACCGGCATGTGGAAGGCAATGTCTTGGCCTCGCTGGACAGGGCGGTCAGCGGTAAGGTGCATATTACCGCTGACTCATGGTCCAGCAGGCATGGACAGGGACGTTACCTTTCTTTCACGGCCCATTGGGTCACTCTTTTGGCAGCTGGGAAGGATGCAGGACAAGGTGCAGTAGTGTTGGAGGTTGTTCCACCGCCACGCCTCCAAAATGCTACTACTGGTTGTGACACACCTCTCTCCTCCACCCCCTCCTCTTCTTCTTCCTCCATGGCCTCTTCCTGTGCTTTGTCCTCTGAACCAGCGGTGCTCCGTAGCCGTTCAAGGGGCTACGCAAGTACGCAGGCAAAAAGATGCCATGCCGTGCTTGCGCTGGTGTGTTTGGGGGACAGAAGCCACACTGGGGCAGAGGTCCTGTCTGCTCTGCAGAGCCAGGCCGAGAGGTGGTTGACGCCACGCCAGCTTAAGCCAGGAATGGTGGTTTGCGACAATGGCACCAACCTCCTCTCCGCCCTCCGACAGGGACAACTGACCCATGTGCCCTGTGTGGCTCACGTCCTTAACCTGGTGGTGCAGCGGTTCTTGGGCAGGTACCCGGGCTTACAGGATGTCCTGAGGCAGGCCAGGAAAGTCTGTGTGCATTTCCGCAGATCTTATAATGCCAGTGCTCGCCTGGCTGAGCTGCAAAAGGAGTTGAACCTGCCCAAGAACCGCCTTATATGTGACATGCCCACCAGGTGGAACTCAACGTTGGCCATGCTGCAGCGGCTGCACACGCAGCAGAGGGCCATCAATGAGTACCTGTGCGACTACGGCACCAGGACAGGGTCAGGGGAGCTTGGTTCTTTTTCTCCACGCCAGTGGGGCATGCATGCACTGTCCTGGCACCATTTGAGGAGGCCACGAGGATGGTGAGCAGTGACAGTGCATGCATCAGTGACACTGTACCTCTTGTCCACCTGTTGGAGCACACGCTGCGTGGAATAATGGACAGGGCACTTGAGGCAGAACAGAGGCAGGAAGAGGAGGACTTCCTTGCCTCTCAAGGCCCCCTTTACCCAGACAGTGTTCCTTCTGTCCCACCCATCGCACAGGAAGAGGAGGAGGAGGATTGTGTCAGCATGGAGGTGGAGGCTGGCACTCAGCATCATCAGCAGCAGTCTTTTAGGGATGATTTACAGTCCCAAGAAACCAGTGGACTTGTACGTGGCTGGGAGGAGGTGGCTGCGGATCATGTCGTCCTTAGTGACCCAGAGGACTCCGGACTGAATGCCTCAGCTAACCTACGCTGCATGGCCTCCCTGATCCTGCAAAGTCTGCGGAAGGATCCTCGTATTCTTCGGATCAAGGAGAGGGACCATTACTGGCTGGCCACTCTCCTTGATCCATGGTACAAGGGTAAGGTTGCGGACCTTATGTTACCGTCGCAGAGGGAGCAGAGGATGAGACAACTCCGGGAGGCCTTGCAGAAAGGTCTGTGCAACGCGTTCCCAGAGACTGGGAGGTTACAAACTCCTGGTCCTGGACAACGAGTTGCTGAGGCTTCGGCCAGTCAAAGAAGGAGCGGTGGGGAAGGTGGCCGTCTGACCGATGCGTTCAGACAATTCTTTAGTCCGCAGCCCCAAAGTATGATCGGTTCCAGCAACCATCGCCAGCGTCTGATAAACATGGTGCAGGAATATCTAGGGGCAAGGTCAGACTTGGACACCTTCCCCACCGAAAATCCTCTGGCTTACTGGGTCTTGAGGATGGATCACTGGCCAGAGCTTGCACAGTATGCAATTGAGCTACTGGCCTGTCCTGCATCCAGCGTTCTTTCGGAACGCACATTCAGTGCTGCTGGAGGATTTGTCACGGATCACAGGGTGCGCCTGTCCACCGACTCGGTTGATCGACTGACTTTCATCAAGATGAACCAGTCTTGGATCACCACCAGCTACCACACACCTGATGCTGATATAACAGACTAATTGATTTTAACATGTCACATCCCTTCAAGACTGATGCTGATGCTGAGTGCCTGTGCTGTTATGTTGACTGGCTATCCTCCTCCTCCGAGTCCTCAATGATACGATTGATGATGATAGCTTGGAAGATCATTTTTGTTTATGGGTGCCGCCACCAGTGGCTAAGGCCCAATTTTTCAGCCCCTGTTTAACAGGGGCGTGTAATTACAATTTTTGAAGCAATACTTTGCAACAGGGCTCATTGCTGTGCTCCAAGTACAGTATCTGTGAGGGGTTGCAGTGTTGTGCCACCAGTGCCTAAGGCCCAATTTTTCAGCCCCTGTTCAACAGGGGCATGTAATTACAATTCTTGATCTAATAATTCACAGCAGGGCCCATTGCTGCACCCACCAAGAGTAACTCTGAGGGCTTACAGTGTTGTGGCAACGCCACCACCACCACCACGAAAGGCCCAATTTTTCAGCCCCTGTTCAAAAGGGGCATGTAATTACAATTCTTGATCTAATAATTCACAGCAGGGCCCATTCCTGCACCCACCAAGTGTAACTCTGAGGGCTTACAGTGTTGCGGCAACACCACCACCACCACCACCACCACGAAAGGCCCAATTTTTCAGCCCCTGTTCAACAGGGGCATGCAATTACAATTCTTGATCTAATAATTCACAGCAGGGCCCATTGCTGCAGCCACCAAGAGTAACTGTCAGGGCTTACAGTGTTGTGGCACCAGCACCACCATCAAAGGCCCAATTTTTACTACCACTGTTCAACAATTATATGTAAATACAATTCCTGATATAATAGTTGACAGCACGGCGTTCCAGCACCAACCAAGAGTAACTGTGAGTGCTTACAGTGTTGTGCCAACACCAACAACTAAGGGGCCTATTTCTGCAGAGTATATACGGCAGGTCCCTACTTTCAAACATCCAACTTACAAACGACTCCTACTTGCAAACGCAAGAAGACAACAGGAAGTGAGAGGAAATCTACCCCTAGGAAGGAAAATTCTCTCCTGTAAGAATTAATATGGGAGAAAGGTGTCTCCTCTGTACTGATGCTTTATCACCAATCCTTGTTTCAAGAAAAACACCACATTTCAAAAACAGTTGTCATTGGGACGGAAAGTGAGGTGAAATGTTCTGAACAGGGGCACAGACAGCAAAACAAATGTTACAGGGGTGATAACCCTTACCTATGTTTTCCAAAAAGTTTAAAAATAGATTTTTGGGCTGGAGCTACACTTAAACAATGTACCTGTTCAAAATTACAAACACATTCTACATAAGAACAAACCTACAGTCCCTGTCTTGTATGCACCGCCTGTATACGGCTGTTCAGAGTATATAGGGCCTTTTTTATTTTGTGTGCGGTGTTCCCCTTAATATCCATACAAGACCCAAAGGGGCTGGTAATGGGCTGGGGTGGGGGGGGGGGGGGGGTCATGGGGTAGCTATGCCATTTTTCTTAAAGATTTTCATCCATATTACCGGGACCAGACATTACATTAAAGCCGCAAGCAGTTTTAAATGGCTTTTTTTTCCTTTAGAAGTGTCATTTTGTGCAGGGACAGTTCTAAACACGGGAAACACGTGGCACTTCACAGGCATACTTTAGACACCCCCCAGGTACGATATTTAAAGGAATATTTGACTTTTTTTTTTTCACTTTATGCATCATTAAAATGACTGCTCCCGAAAAACGACCGTTTTTAAAACTTCTTTTTGCATTGATACATGTCCCCTGGTGCAGAACCCGGGTTCCCAAACCCTTTTTAGGACAATAACATGCATAATAGTCGTTATAATTAGCACTTTAGAATTGGAACGTTCGCATCCATTGTATTTAATAGGGTTCTAATGTTCGTACGAACGTTCGGTCCGTTCGCGGGTTCTGGTGCGAACCGAACCCGGGGGTGTTCGGCTCATCACTAATATAAACTTAGATGCTCATGCACAGCTCAGCTTGCATTGTCGACATGTCCCTGTGGTACCAGGATGACGGACTCATGTGCAGGAGTTGGTCATCAAATGTCAGCTAATGGAGATACATAAAGACCAACACCCAGAAAGAAGATGCCAGCACCACTGAGGGACCCAGCCCGTTAGAGAGAGGAAGTAAGTATAGTGCCTGTAATTATGTTTTAAAGGTGAAGTCCAGCCTAAGCTTGTTTGGCTGGGCTTCTTCTCTTATCTGTCACAGGAGTGTAATTAGTTTTGCACTCCTGTGACAAAGTCCGGTCTTTGCTGATGTCACAGAAATCAGTCCAGGCACCGCGTTGTCACGACAATAAAGTCTGGATCCACCAGGTGCCTGGACTGACACCCATCTCAGCTTCTCAGCAAGCCGCTGAGAGCCTGAGACGGCCGCTCCCCGGCCCTCCACAGCTCAGCGCTCCAGTGAGCATGGAGGAGCAGAGCGGAAAGCTGCTGATTGATTTAAAAAAAAAACACTAAAGTTAGCCCGATTTTTTTATTTGTATAATGTGAAAGATGATGCTACGCCACCTAAATATATACCGAACATGTCACGCTTTAAAATTGCGTACACTCGTGGAATGGCGCTAAACTTCGGTACTTCAAAATCTCCATAGGCGACGCTTTAAAAAAGTTACATGTTTAAAGTTACAGAGGAGGTCTAGTGCTAGAATTATTGTTCTCGCTCTAATGATCACGGCGTTTGTATTCTGTGTGTTCTGGATCTGATACTAGCCAGTACCTCACCAGCCACTGACCTCACCGCACGTCCCTGGTGGCAAGGCATTATGTCGCCTCCTCATCATTTTAACCTATTTTAACCTAAAGGAAAACTCAAAGCACTGCAACCATGTGCAAAGCATTTGGTTGTGGTGTGGTGTGACCCTATTCACCAGTTGTGATAGGGGGTGTAATTCTTGCTTTGCATTACTGTGTGGCATGTTCGATGCCTATTCAGCTAAGGGGAGCAGTTGGGGGCAAAAAAAAAAAAGTGGCTCTTCTACATGTTTCTACCACCCCCAACTGCAAGTATAAATAAGCCCTTTATTAAATCACCACAAGCCCAGGGCTCTGGGCTTGTGCTTGCATTTAGCTACCCAGTTCCTGACCTTTACTTAGTTCCTGTCTGCCTTTCCCTGCATTTGAATTAGCCTGTTACTGATTCCTTGCCAGAATTTGGACTACTGTTTGGACTGCCATCTACCTTTGAACTTACAATATTTCTGGATTATGCTTTTCTGCTGCCCACCCTGACCTCTGGCTATTTTGAATTACATTGTGCCTGCTGCCTGTTCTGACCTTGGTATGTTTCTGGATAACACTGTCTTACTGCTTGTCCAGTCCACCGCCAACCTTTGGCTTTCATAAGGACACATACTCACAGTGTAACGGCCAATGCCTGATCCTCCTGAAGAGCACACTTACTCTTTTCCTCTTTTCTGTTACCTTCACTCACCAGAAACGATAAAATTGTGTAACATTGTGTACCAAGATCTGGGGGAAACCAAGCTCTGGTAGGCACTGATGGGTGTTTACAATGGTCAACTTTTATTTATATACAGTGGGTACGGAAAGTATTCAGACCCCCTTAAATTTTTCACTCTTTGTTATATTGCAGCCATTTGCTAAAATCATCAAGTTCATTTTTTTCCTCATTAATGTATACACAGCACCCCATATTGACAGAAAAACACAGAATTGTTGACATTTTTGCAGATTTATTAAAAAAGAAAAACTGAAATATCACATGGTCCTAAGTATTCAGACCCTTTGCTCAGTATTTAGTAGAAGCACCCTTTTGATCTAATACAGCCATGAGTCTTTTTGGGAAACATGCAACAAGTTTTTCACACCTGGATTTTGGGATCCTCTGCCATTCCTCCTTGCAGATCCTCTCCAGTTCTGTCAGGTTGGATGGTAAACGTTGGTGGACAGCCATTTTTAGGTCTCTCCAGAGATGCTTAATTGGGTTTAAGTCAGGGCTCTGGCTGGGCCATTCAAGATCAGTCACCGAGTTGTTGTGAAGCCACTCCTTCGTTATTTTAGCTGTGTGCTTAGGGTCACTGTCTTGTTGGAAGGTAAACCTTCGGCCCAGTCTGAGGTCCTGAGCACTCTGGAGAAGGTTTTCATCCAGGATATCCCTGTACTTGGCCGCATTCATCTTTCCCTCGATTGCAACCAGACATCCTGTCCCTGCAGCTGAAAACACCCCACAGCATGATGCTGCCACCACCATGCTTCACTGTTGGGACTGTATTGGACAGCTAATGAGCAGTGCCTGGTTTTCTCCACACATACCGCTTAGAATTAAGGCCAAAACGTTCTATCTTGGTCTCATTAGACCAGAGAATCTTATTTCTCACCATCTTAGAGTCCTTCAGGTGTTTTTTAGCAAACTCCATGCAGGCTTTCTTGTGTCTTGCACTGAGGAGAGGCTTCCGTCGGGCCACTCTGCCATAAAGCCCCGACTGGTGGAGGGCTGCAGTGATAGTTGACTTTCTACAAATTTCTCCCATCTCCCGACTGCATCTCTGGAGCTCAGCCACAGTGATCTTTGGGTTCTTCTTTACCTCTCTCATCAAGGCTCTTCTCCCCCGATAGCTCAGTTTGGCTGGATGGCCAGCTCTAGGAAGGGTTCTGGTCGTCCAAAACATCTTTTATTTAAGGATTATGGAGGCCACTGTGCTCTTAGGAACCTTAAGTGCAACAGAAATTTTTTTGTAACCTTGGCCAGATCTGTGCCTTGCCACAATTCTGTCTCTGAGCTCTTCAGGCAGTTCCTTTTGACCTCATGATTCTCATTTGCTCTGACATGCACTGTGAGCTGTAAGGTCTTATATAGACAGGTGTGTGGCTTTCCTAATCAAGTCCAATCAGTATAATCAAACACAGCTGGACTCAAATGAAAGTGTAGAACCATCTCAAGGTTGTGATGAGCCGAACACCCCCGGGTTCGGTTCGCACCAGAACCCGCGAACGGACCGAAAGTTCGCACGAACTTTAGAACCCTATTAAATACAATGGATGCGAACGTTCGAAATCTAAAGTGCTAATTATAATGACTATTATGCATGTTATTGTCCTAAAAAGGGTTTGGGAACCCGGGTTCTGCACCAGGGGACATGTATCAATGCAAAAAGAAGTTTTAAAAACGGCCGTTTTTCGGGAGCAGTCATTTTAATGATGCATAAAGTGAAAAAAAAAAGTCAAATATTCCTTTAAATATCGTACCTGGGGGGTGTCTAAAGTATGCCTGTGAAGTGCCATGTGTTTCCCGTGTTTAGAACTGTCCCTGCACAAAATTACATTTCTAAAGGAAAAAAAGCCATTTAAAACTGATTGCGGCTTTAATGTAATGTCTGGTCCCAGTAATATGGATGAAAATCTTTAAGAAAAATGGCATAGCTACCCCATCACAGCCCCCCCCCCCCTACCCCAGCCCATTACCAGCCCCTTTGGGTCTTGTATGGATATTAAGGGGAACCCTGCACACAAAATAAAAAAGGCCCTATATACTCTGAACAGCCGTATACAGGCGGTGCATACAAGACAGGGACTGTAGGTTTGTTCTTATGTAGAATCTGTTTGTAATTTTGAACAGGTACATTGTTTAAGTGTAGCTCCAGCCAAAATCTATTTTTAAGCTTTTTGGAAAACATAGGGAAGGGTTATCACCCCTGTAACATTTGTTTTGCTGTCTGTGCAGTGTGCACCTGTTCAGAACAGTTCACCTCACTTTCCGTCCTAATGACAAATGTTTTTTGAAAATTTGGGGTTTTTATTGAAACAAGAATTGGTGATAAAGCATCAGTGGAGAGGAGACACTTGTCTTCCCATATTAACTCTTACAGGAGAGAATTTTCCTTCCTAGGGGTAGATTTCCTCTCACTTCCTGTTGTATCCTTCCGTTTGCAAGGAGGAGTCGTTTGTAAGTTGGATGTTTGAAAGTAGGGGCCTGCCGTATATACTCAGCTGAAATCTGCCCCTTACATGTTGGTGTTGCCACAACACTGTGAGCCCTCACAGTTACTCTTGGTGGGCGCATGAATGGGCCCTGCTGTGAATTATTAGATCAAGAATTGTAATTGCATGCCCCTGTTGAACAGGGGCTGAAAAATTGGGCCTTTGGTGGTGGTGGTGGTGGTGTTGACACAACACTGTAAGGCCTCACAGTTATTCTTGGTGGGCGCAGGAATGGGCCCTGCTGTGAATTATTAGATCAAGAATTGTAATTACATGCCCCTGTTAAACAGGGGCAGAAAAATTGGGCCTTAGGCACTGGTGCCACAACACTGCAACCCCTCACAGATACTGTACTTGGAGCACAGCAATGAGCCCTGTTGCAAAGTATTGCATCAAAAATTGTAATTACACGCCCCTGTTAAACAGGGGCTGAAAAATTGGGCCTTAGCCACTGGTGCTGGTGCCACGACACTGCAACCTCTCCCAGATCCTCTAGTTGGAGTGCAGGAATGAGCCCTGCTGCAAAGCATTGCATAAAAAATTGTAATTACATGCCCCTGTTAAACAGGGGCTGAAAAATTGGGCCTTAGCCACTGGTGGCGGCACCCAGAAACAAAAATGTTCTTCCAAGCTATCATCATCAATCGGATCATTGAGGAGGAGGAGGAGGATAGTCAGTCAACATAACAGGACAGTCTCTCAGCATCAGCATCAGTCTTGAAGGGATGTGACATTTGAAAATAAATTAGTCTGTTATATCAGCTTCAGGTGTTTGGTAGCTGGTGGTGATCCAAGACTGGTTCATCTTTATGAAGGTCAGTCGATCAACCGAGTCAGTGGACAGGCGCACCCTGTGATCCGTGACAAATCCTCCAGCAGCACTGAATGTGCGTTCTGAAAGAACGCTGGATGCAGGACAGGCCAGTAGCTCAATTGCATACTGTGCAAGCTCTGGCCAGTGATCCATCCTCAAGACCCAGTAAGCCAGAGGATTTTCAGTGGGAAAGGTGTCCAAGTCTGACCTTGCCCCTAGGTATTCCTGCACCATGTATATCAGACGCTGGCGATGGTTGCTGGAACCGATCATACCTTGGGGCTGCGGACTAAAGAATTGTCTGAACGCATCGGTCAGACGGCCACCTTCCCCACCGCTCCTTCTTTGACTGACCGAAGCCTCAGCAACTCGTTGTCCAGGACCAGGAGTTTGTAACCTCCCAGTCTCTGGGAACGCGTTGCACAGACCTTTCTGCAAGGCCTCCCGGAGTTGTCTCATCCTCTGCTCCCTCTGCGACGGTAAGATAAGGTCCGCAACCTTACCCTTGTACCGTGGATCAAGGAGAGTGGCCAGCCAGTAATGGTCCCTCTCCTTGGTTCGAAGAATACGAGGATCCTTCCGCAGACTTTGCAGGATCAGGGAGGCCATGCAGCGTAGGTTAGCTGAGGCATTCGGTCCGGAGTCCTCTGGGTCACTAAGGATGACATGATCCGCAGCCACCTCCTCCCAGCCACGTACAAGTCCACTGGTTTCTTGGGACTGTAAATCATCCCTAAAAGACTGCTGCTGATGATGCTGAGTGCCAGGCTCCACCTCCACGCTGACACAATCCTCCTCCTCCTCCTCCTCCTCCTCCTCCTCCTGTGCGATGGGTGAGACAGAAGGAACACTGTCTGGGTAAAGGGGGCATTGAGAGGCAAGGAAGTCCTCCTCTTCCTGCCTCTGTTCTGCCTCAAGTGCCCTGTCCATTATTCCATGCAGCGTATGTTCCAACAGGTGGACAAGAGGTACAGTGTCACTGATGCATGCACTGTCACTGCTCACCATCCTCGTGGCCTCCTCAAATGGTGCCAGGACAGTGCATGCATCCCTGATCATGCCCCACTGGCGTGGTGAAAAAAACCCGAGCTCCCCTGACCCTGTCCTGGTGCCGTAGTCGCACAGGTACTTATTGATGGCCCTCTGCTGCGTGTGCAGCCGCTGCAGCATGGCCAACGTTGAGTTCCACCTGGTGGGCATGTCACATATAAGGCGGTTCTTGGGCAGGTTCAACTCCTTTTGCAGCTCAGCCAGGCGAGCACTGGCATTATAAGATCTGCGGAAATGCACACAGACTTTCCTGGCCTGCCTCAGGACATCCTGTAAGCCCGGGTACCTGCCCAAGAACCGCTGCACCACCAGGTTAAGGACGTGAGCCACACAGGGCACATGGGTCAGTTGTCCCTGTCGGAGGGCGGAGAGGAGGTTAGTGCTATTGTCGCAAACCACCATTCCTGGCTTAAGCTGATGTGGCATCAACCACCTCTCGGCCTGCCCCTGCAGAGCAGACAGAACCTCTGCCCCAGTGTGGCTCCTGTCCCCCAAACACACCAGCGCAAGCACGGCATGGCATCTTTTTGCCTGCGTACTTGCGTAGCCCCTTGAACGCCTACGGAGCACCGCTGGTTCCGAGGACAAAGCACAGGAAGAGGCCATGGAGGAAGAAGAAGAGGAGGGGGTGGAGGAGAGAGGTGTGTCACAACCAGTAGTAGCATTTTGGAGGCGTGGCGGCGGAACAATCTCCAACACTACTGCACCTTGTCCTGCATCCTTCCCATCTGCCAAAAGAGTGACCCAATGGGCTGTGAAAGAAAGGTAACGTCCCTGTCCATGCCTGCTGGACCATGAGTCAGCGGTAATATGCACCTTACCGCTGACCGCCCTGTCCAGCGAGGCCATTGCCTTCCACATGCCGGTAGAGAGCCGGAATCGCCTTCCGTGAGAAAAAGTGGCGTTTGGGAACCTGCCACTGAGGAACCGCACATTGCACAAACTCACGGAAGGGGGCCGAGTCTACCAACTGAAAAGGCAGCAGTTGAAGCGCTAGCAATTTAGCCAAGCTAGCATTCCGCTGGGCATGTGGATGGCTGGGAGTGAACTTCTTTCGACGGTCCAGCAGCTGGGGCAGGGAAATTTGCCTGCTAGAATCGGACGTCGGTGTACTGCTAGCAGAGTGCCCGTAAGTACTTGGCTGTGACACACCTAATTCTACACCTTCATTCCTCTCAGTGCAGGTTTCAGAGAGGACTGAAGGTATAGTGGGGTTGGAGATCCCAGCTGATGCGGTGCAAGGAGAGGTCCGCTTTGTTCTTTGGTGTGGGTCTTTAAGGTAGGCTTGCCAACGAGCTGCATGGCAGGTCAACATATGTCTGGTCAAGCATGTGGTGCCCAAGCGGGTGATGTTTTGGCCACGCGATATACGCTTGAGACATATGTTGCAAACAGCAGCTGTGCGATCTGATGCACTCGACTCAAAAAAGGCCCACACCAAAGAACTTTTTGAATAATGTGCAGAGGCAGCGCCCTGCACAATCGGAGCTCTGCGGTGTGATTCCGTCGGTGTGCTGCCCTTACGCTGGCCCCCCGAGGGCATCCTGCCTCGTTGGAGATGTGCCTCCTCCTCATCCTCCTCCTCTTCCTCCTCTCTCCTATTAGGCACCCACGTGGAGTCAGTGACCTCATCTTCCCCTCCCTCCTCATCTCTGGAGCCAATCTGGCAGTATGCTGCAGCTGCTGGAACATGACTGCCAGATTGGTGTCCTTCTTGAGCATCCCCTCTCTCTGCTCTCACGCTACTGCCTTCCTCTAGCTGGGTATCATCATCAGATCCTTCGAAACGCTGGGCATCCTCCTGGAGCATGTACCCAACACTGTGCTCAAACAGTTCGGGGGACTCCTCAGGAGGACATGGTTGGTCTAGGGAAGGAGTGACTGATGATGACATTGATACTGTCACGTACCTGACGGTGACGAGCCCGGTTAGCAGAGGGAGGCCTCCCTTATGGCTCCCACCAGCGGCCCCTGGTGGTATAACAGGAAGCACGGAGGTGGAAGGGGTACGAGTGCCTGGCAGGATCAAGAACTACCGCAGGTGATCAGGAACCAGCAGGTGAGGAGGCAGGAACCAGGAACTACAGCAGGTGAGTGGACAGGAACCAGGAACTACAGCAGGTGAGTAGACAGGAACCAGGAACTCAGAAGATGACCCGGACCGGGAGGCACAGCAGGTAGACTGGAACCACTGGGCAGCAGCAGATGAACAGGAACCAGCAGATGAGCAGACAGGAACCAGCAGATGAGCAGACAGGAACCAGGAACTGCAGCAGGTGAGTAGACAGGAACCAGGAACTCAGCAGATGACCCGGACCGGGAGGCACAGCAGGTAGACTGGAACCACTGGGCAGCAGCAGGTGAACAGGAACCAGCAGATGAGCAGACAGGAACCAGCAGATGAGCAGACAGGAACCAGGAACTCAGCAGATGACCCGGACCGGGAGGCACAGCAGGTAAACTGGAACCACTAGGCAGCAGCAGGTGAACAGGAACCAGCAGATGAGCAGACAGGAACCAGCAGATGAGCAGACAGGAACCAGCAGATGAGCAGACAGGAACCAGGAACTCAGCAGATGACCCGGACCGGGAGGCACAGCAGGTAAACTGGAACCACTAGGCAGCAGCAGGTGAACAAGAGCCAAGGTCAGGCAGGATCGTCAGACAAGCCGGGGTCGGGTAAACTGGCAGGCAGCGAGGCACAAAAGGATCAGGCAATACCGAAGTCAGAAAACAGGCCGATGGTCAGGTACAGGCAGATAGCAGGAGGGTCACAGGTAAACAAGGCAGATCAGGTCACTTGGGATCAACGCTGTAGAGCAGACAGCAGGGACTGTCTGCAAGTGAGGAGTTTAAATAGCCCTTCGGGCGTCACCTGCGGGGGCGGGAACCAGGAAGTCCAGGGCGTCTGTCCCTGACAGGGTTTCCATGACAGATACCAGGGAAGAGGACGCTTTGGCAGCTGCTTTGCCAGTACCCTGAGCCTGGGTGAGAGAGGATGAGGAGGATGAGGAGGGCTTGGTCATCCACTCTACCAAGTCTTCGGCATGATGCGGCTCAACACGTCCAGCTGCCGAAAAGAAGGACAAGTGTGTCCCATGGCCACGTGCTGATGGCGATGCACCGCGTCCCCGACCAGCACTGTTGTCTCTAGACACAGAGCCTGCTTGCCCTCTTTTATTGGCTCCTGACTGTCTGCCTCTCCTTGTTTGCCTTCCAGACATTCTAATGGCCTGCAGGGAAATGGGAAAACCAGCAATAAGGCCTAGCTTCAGGAGTATATTTTGCAGGAATCACACTACGCCTGCTGTAGGTGCTGCAAATGCCTGTTGGTGTAACACACCAGGAAAATGCAGCAATACAGGCTAACTTCAGGTGTATAATGTGCAGGAGGCACACTCCGCCCGCTGTAAGTGCTGCAAATGCCTGTTGGTGTAACACACCAGGAAAACACAGCAATACAGGCTAACTTCAGATGTATAAGGTGCAGGAGGCATACTCCGCCCGCTGTAAGTGCTGCAAATGCCTGTTGGTGTAACACACCAGAAAAACGCAGCAATACAGGCTAACTTCAGGTGTATAAGGTGCAGGAGGCACACTCCGCCCGCTGTAAGTGCTGCAAATGCCTGTTGGTGTAACACACCAGGAAAACGCAGCAATACAGGCTAACTTCAGGTGTATAAGGTGCAGGAGGCACACTCCGCCCGCTGTAAGTGCTGCAAATGCCTGTTGGTGTAACACACCAGGAAAACATAGCAATACGGGCTAACTTCAGGTGTAATATGATCAGGAGGCACACTCCGCCCGCTGTAAGTGCTGCAAATGCCTGTTGGTGTAACACACCAGGAAAACACAGCAATACAGGCTAACTTCAGGTGTAATATGATCAGGAGGCACACTCCGCCCGCTGTAAGTGCTGCAAATGCCTGTTGGTGTAACACACCAGGAAAACACAGCAATAAGGGCTAACTTCAGGTGTAATATGATCAGGAGGCACACTCCGCCTGCTGTAAGTGCTGCAAATGCCTGTTGGTGTAACACACCAGGAAAACGCAGCAATACAGGCTAACTTCAGGTGTAATATGATCAGGAGGCACACTCCGCCCGCTGTAAGTGCTGCAAATGCCTGTTGGTGTAACACACCAGGAAAACGCAGCAATACAGGCTAACTTCAGGTGTATAAGGTGCAGGAGGCACACTCCGCCCGCTGTAAGTGCTGCAAATGCCTGTTGGTGTAACACACCAGGAAAACGCAGCAATACAGGCTAACTACAGGTGTAATATGATCAGGAGGCACACTCCGCCCGCTGTAAGTGCTGCAAATGCCTGTTGGTGTAACACACCAGGAAAACGCAGCAATACAGGCTAACTTCAGGTGTATAAGGTGCAGGAGGCACACTCTGCCCGCTGTAAGTGCTGCAAATGCCTGTTGGTGTAACACACCAGGAAAACACAGCAATACGGGCTAACTTCAGGTGTATAATGTGCAGGAGGCTTAGCAA
The DNA here is from genome assembly GCA_029206835.1 of Rana muscosa. Lineage (NCBI taxonomy): Eukaryota > Metazoa > Chordata > Amphibia > Anura > Ranidae > Rana > Rana muscosa. Next base: position 102,756,000 of record CM055116.1, on the reverse strand, counting down.
CAATGACACTGACACTGTCCCCTGCCTATCCTTCTCTCTCCCTGCACACAAGGTTTATCAAAGTATATGACACTCTCCCTGCCTATCCTTCTCTCTCCCTGCACACAAGGTTTAGCAAAGAATATGACACTGACACTGTTCCCTGCCTATCCTTCTCTCTCCCTGCACACAAGGTTTTTCAAAGAATATGACACTGACACTCTCCCTGCCTATCCTTCTCTCTCCCTGCACACAAGGTTTAGCAAAGAATGTCACACTGACACTGTCCCCTGACTATCCTTCTCTCTCCCTGCACACAAGGTTTAGCAAAGAATATGACACTGACACTCTCCCTGCCTATCCTTCTCTCTCCCTACACACAAGTTTGAGGTACAAATAGCACCGACACTGTCCCTGCCTATGTAACTCTTTCCCTGCGCCGGAACACACTACACAAGGCCGCCGCGCTGGCGGCCTTTTATAGTGTGGGGCGTGTGCTAACCCCCCTAAGCTATAATTGGCCATAGGTAACCTGCCTGTGGCCAATTATGGCTCTCCTAGCTGTCGGCACTGTGATTGGCCAAGCATGCGGGGTCACAGTGCATGCTTGGCCAATCACAGCGCCGGGATTGCACTGCGATGGCGCAGTGTATTGTGGGCCGTTCGCGTCACTCGATTTTGGCGCGAACGGCCCAAATCGTTCGATGTTCGCCGAACGGTCGAACACCGAGCTCATCCCTATCTCAAGGATGATCAGAAGAAATGGACAGCACCTGAGTTAAATATATGAGTGTCACAGCATAGGGTCTGAATACTTAGGACCATGTGATATTTCAGTTTTTCTTTTTTAATAAATCTGCAAAAATGTCAACAATTCTGTGTTTTTCTGTCAATATGGGGTGCTGTGTATACATTAATGAGGAAAAAAATGAACTTAAATGATTTTAGCAAAAGGCTGCAATATAACAAAGAGTGAAAAATTTAAGGAGGTCTGAATACTTTCCGTACCCACTGTATGTAAAATCTTTCCCAAAAGGAAAAAAATTGTTAGCTGGAGTTTGAATTTAATTTGTTACTGTATTTAAATCTGCTAGTGCAATCTAACTTCCCCCTCCCCTGTTTGACAATGCTGCTGTCCAAATGTGCCCCCTGTGCTCCCCCCCCCCCAATACAGGGGATGTGCTACTGGTATGTGCGCCGTCAATAAATTTGTTTAGTTTCGTTCCGATACGTTTCGTATTAAACGAAAATTCGTATTTTGGAATTCGTGTCCGAAATTTATTTTGGATTCGTTTAAAAAGCAAAAACTACTTTTCTCAATATGGCAGTCGTTGACTCATTATGCTCATTATGAGGGGCTCCCACCATCCCTGTGCTGTGCTGACTTCCTCCTGGGGCTTTACCCCTGCTGTGCTCATTATGAGGGGCTCCCATCATCCCTGTGCTGTGCTAACTTCCTCCTGGGGCTTTACCCCTGCTGTGCTCATTATGAGGGGCTCTCATCATCCCTGTGCTGTGCTGACTTCCTGGGTTGTAGTAGCCCGTCACAGTAATTCGTATTTCGTAATTCGTGTCCGAAATTCAATTTGGATTCATACTAAATACAAAAGTTCGTTAGGTTCGTTAACGTTTCGTAGCAATTACGAACATTCGTTATGAGGGAACTCCCACCATCCCTGTGCTGTGCTGACTTCCTCCTGGGGCCGTACCCCTGCTGTGCTCATTATGAGGGGCTCCCACCATCCCTGTGCTGTGCTGACTTCCTCCTGGAGCAGTACCCCTGCTGTGCTCATTATGAGGGGCTCCCATCATCCCTGTGCTGTGCTGACTTCCTGGGTTTTTAACCTCATCATAACGAAAAATCATAACTATTACGACAATAATAAAACGATAAACGATAAAACGAACATTCTTATTTTGTCCAATTCTGAAACTCCCATCGAATACCAGTACCAGTCTGAGCAGTCTCCCACTCCCAAAACAAAATTTGTCAACGAAATTTCATATTTCGTATAAAATTCGTAAGAATAGAAATTCGTATTTCGGATGCTTCCGAATGTACGACTTTTTGGAAACTCGTACGAATTGTCGATTCGTACGAAACGAATCGCACATGTCTAGTTACTGGCCAGACCACCAAGTGAAAACAGAGGGAAAACACTGAAGCTGTGTACACACGATCGGTTTTACCGATGAAAACAGTCCAATAGATTTTTTTCATCTGACAAACCGATCGTGTGTGGGCCCCATTGGTCTTTTTTCCATCAGTGTCAAAAAATAGAACCTGTTTTAAATTTTTCCGATGGATAAAAAACCAATAGCAAATTCCGATCGTCTATGGGCAAGTCCATCGGATCAAAAACCCACGCATGCTCAGAATCAAGTCGACGCATGCTCAGAAGCATTGAACTTAATTTTTCTCGGCTCATCGGAGTGTTTTACGTCACCGCGTTTGGATTGGTCGGTTTTTTGACTGATGGTGTGTAGGCAAGACTGATGGAAGTCAGCTTCATCGGTTTTCCGATAGAAAAATCCATCGGTTTAAAAACCATAGGAAATCAGATCGTGTGTACAGGGCTTAAGAAATAACTAATGCAGCCACCACATCTAAGAATTTGTAAGCTGCAAAATATAAAATGTTTCCTTTTGAGTTTAACCTTCTTAGTGGTAATCCCTACTGCGGCTCGGGGTGAATTTTCCCATACCAAGAGCGGTAACCTCGAGCCATACTCAGGGCTGTATCGCAGTATCCAGGGAAAGTTACTTACCTTGTCCCCAGGATCCTGCGATGTCCCCCCGCTGTGTGTGGTGGCTGTGTCTACCGCCCGATGCTCTGTGTGCCGGGCTCCGTTCGCTGCGAGCGGTGCGACGCACGGGGACGGAGCACGGCGGGAAATGTAAAAACTGCAAAAAATAGAACACATACAGTACACTATAATCTTAAAGATTACATTACTGTATCAAATTATTTCACCTCCCTTTTGTCCCTAGTGCTTTGTCCAGTGCCCTGCATGTAGTTTTATATTATATATACTGTTCTTTCTGCCTGGAAACTGGAGGATTTCCATAGCAACCAAAAAGTGTCCCTTTACATCAAAAGCAGTTTTACACCAGCTAGAAAACAGCGATAGTAAATTAGAATCACTTGCAGAATTGAGCGATAGTGATTTGTGGGGAAATTCATCATCATCAATTCTGCAAATGAGAACATTTCAGTGTTTTTGAGTTGATTACATTATTGAATAAATGTTATTATTATATTATTATATTTGATAATTATTTATAGTTATTGATTAAATTATGATTTTGTGTTTTAAACTTCATCATACCCGGGATGTTTACTAGACTCTTGTTTGGACAGATTTAAGTGAGTTATTCCTGATGCCGCGTACACACGACCATTTTTCTCGTCGGGAAAAATGAAATTTTTTCTCTTTGACGAGAAAAAACGCCCGTGTGTGGGCTTTCCAGCATTTTTCCCGACGAGAAAAACGGCAAGAATCACGACGAGAAAAATTAGAACATGCTCTAATTTTTCTCGTTGCGATTCACAGCATTTTTTTCCGCTGCAGTTTTCCCATAGGGAAACACTGCCAGGGAGTCTACACACGGTCATTTTTCTCGACCAAGAGAAAAAATGTCATGAAAACCGGCCGTGTGTAGGGGACCAAGCCGGTCCTCGTTTTTCATGTCGATTTTCTCGGCGGTGTTTTCACCGTTGAGAAAATCGATCGTGTGTACACGGCATAAGAATTACAGGCCTAAAATATAAAACTCCACATTTCTATGCAAAACAATGTACCACTTTCAGCATCAAAAATCTGACATAATCATACTGCCAGGGAGGTTAAAACTGCTTTAAGGGAACTGGGGCTACTGAGGGTGGAGCAACACTCACCAGCTATAGTTTCTGCCAGCGGCCTCCGGTTGAGCAATACAATACATTCATTTCTGGTGAAGTAAGTGTAGCCACCCAAGGAAGGTAAGTTATTCACCGGTAGTGATGACAAACCAGGCACAATTTGGTTAGCTGGATGTTTGTTAAACACTTAAAAAAATCCCAAAATCCCAAACAGTGCCTAAACTACAAGTCCATTGGTACAGAGTCATGTACATTTATTTTTCTGGCCTTTTCTCAAGGCCAATTTGCAAGCTTTAGGTACAAAGGCTAGGAATCGAGTAGCTAGCAACTGAAATGAGGGACATGTACCAATGGAAAAAAAAAGCGACAAAACTATATTCAGCAGGGCATGGATCTATTAATAAAGCTTAAAGAGTAAAAATAAAAATTCACAATTCCTTTAAATAGCTCAGGTGATACAATAAACCGAAATGTGAAGTTGCTCATCTGTACCACGTACTCCCACAAAAGTGACATTTATAATAAAAAATTAAAATTAAAAAAAGACCATTGCTGCTAAATGACATTTCCCAGCTGGACTGCTTCTGTTTGTAAAAAAATGGTGTAGGGTGGGGGACCCCTCCATGTTTCACTTCTTATTAAAAAAAAGGTATTTCCATTTAATGCTGTCTCGCTCAGGATATTGCATATTTTGGGGGATTGGAGGTGTCCAAAAGGCCCCTCTACTAGTTCAGCACACACTGTACTTTCTACATAGAGCAGAAAAGTTCTGGGTTAAAGCTGCAAAATACCTAGCAAAGCTGATTTTTAGAATATCAATCATCTCTAATGGTCTGGTTTATGAGAGCAACAAATTAGTTTGTAAGCATCATCCCAACTTCATAACATTGCTATTCAGATATATTTCGATTTTTAGATAATTATGAAATTTTAGGTTTTGTAGTTCTTCTATTACATCTTTGTTTTGCTGATGAAAGGTAAAAGGCACTTCTGAAAGTCATGGTGTGGCAATGTCCATTTAAGTAGGTTTAGGGTGGTTAGTCTACCATTTCCTTTTGCTTCCCAGCCTGTATGGATTACAGTATCAAGATCCAGTCTGTATGTCCTCTTCAGGGTGAGATTTATTCCCAGCACACTCTTTTCTGAATATGTGCCTTAAATCTTTCCAGTAATTGGAATTGTAGGAGTGAGAAAGTGGAATATTACAGAATTTCAGACAAGAAAGCCGTGTAATCAATAAACAGACTCAAGCTGGGAAGCCGCACACAGTCTGCCAGCAAAGCCCTTTTGCACCTGTTGTCACAATCATTAATCATTTCCAGTAACAGCTAAGAAATAACCTACAATGCTTCAAGAGCAATTTTCCTTGTACAACATGAGCACGTGTTTGATAAATATACTCACTTCTCCCTGTTGAATATGATGAATTCTTTCCTCACTGTGTCTAAGCACTGTTGCAGGTGTCCATTCTGGAAGAGAGAGGAGAAAAGGGCTTGAAACCAACTCACGAATGTTTGTCTGAATGTACAGGTCTCGAAAAACTTGAGTACCTTTGGTATGGCCTGCAATAAACTTTGACAGGCTGCAGGCAGTGGCACTGGATGCTAAACCTGTTCCTCCCGAGCGCACTAAGTTGCCGGGAGGAATGCACTACACTTTGACAACATGCTTAAGAAGTCTTTATTGCACGTCTTTTAAAGTAAAGCTTTATAAACAGTGCATTCATATAGCAAAGAAAGTCCAACAAGTTAAAAAAAAGTAATAAAATGAAAAAATTGTGTCCATATTATATTATTATATATTAAATACAAGTAGTAGTTAATAGACCTCATCTTTAAGTAAGCAACTTCAAATAACAGCATTGTTATGCATTCCTTATAACACATTAAACTATATTATTTTCTGGAATATCAAATTAATTCAATTCTATTTTCTGCAATTTTCACTATACTGCAATGTACCACATTGGGATTTAAATGTAAATGATGTTTTCTACTTTATTAACGTTCCTACCCTATTACTGGAGTGGTAGTAATAACAATTATTTAAATGTTAACGTCTTCAAAGAATATTATAGAAAATAATGAAATGCTGCAATAGCCTACGCTGCACACAAAGATCAAATAAAATTCTGTTGCTTGGAGCGTGCTCTGTCTACCCTCATATCTGTTCAGAGAAGTTGTGGCTATGAGCATTACAGTGCAAATGATGTAGAAAATAGTTGCTCTACTATAAAATTAGCAGCCGTGAGCTTTGAGTTTGGCTAATGTTCATTTGTATGGACAGACCGTATACAGCCAGTGGCACAGCAAGTTGATTATTAAATACAACGCCCCAAGTCTTAAATACATTTTACATGAACTCATCTCTGAAACATTCATTTTATCCAAATTACAAAATGACTAATGCGCCCCAGCTGTAATTAAAGCCTATCTAAACTCAAAAACATAAAATGTAATATATTGGAGCTAATCGGTCCTTAGATGAAGAGCCTACATTAGCCTTTTTTGGGTGTTTTCTCTTTATTGTCACCTGGGGATCCTGCCACATGTTAGCAGCCCTTGTTACTCATTAAAAAAACAAAAAGTAAAAAAAACAACCAAACCGTGAATAAAGTCCTTATAAACAAAAAACCCCAATGTCTTTGCAATGTATTTAAACATCAGTTGTGCTGACCAGCAATGTAGATCCATGTCAATCATAACGACCTGCGGCCTGACAACATTGACTAGACAATGCGGCAAGCCACTGACAAGTCATCTTCACCTTTGCTACCGCCGTCACAAATGACAGATCAGAGCAGGTATTTTTTGATACTTGAATGCACTTTAAAGGGATAACGCATGGGGAAATGTGCACATCTTACAGAAATGTGCTCCATCTATATATATTTTTTATTTTGCCCCAAAATACACTTAAAGTCACCTCCGTTTTATGTCTTACCTGCACTTTCCTGTAACAGCTGTTGAGTGACGTCTAACTATGACTAGGCAGCAGTGGCGGTGCGTCCATAGTGGGCGCAGGAGCGCCGCCCCCTCTCTCTCCTGCGCCCGTCACTCACGTCAACAATACATAGGTTCATGCATTGCATGAACCTATGTATTGTCGCCGCCGCTGCCGCCCACTATTCAGATGGCCGGCCCCCTGGTGAGCGCCGGCCATTTGAATAACAGCAGCTGGTTGGTTTTTGGAAGTGCCTATCAGAGCAAGTGTCTCTGATAGGCTTCCTGATTACAGCCTGTGGGCTCTAATCGGCTTCCGAATAGTTAACCATGGGACGCACATGGTGTGCGTTCCTTGGTTAACACTGACACGAGTCCCAGCCAATCAGGTTCACCGGGTCTGGTTACCGGTAACCTGATTGGTTGAAGCGACATCGAGGGCGGGAGAAGGCATCGAGGGAGTGTGGAGAGGAGGGTGCCGACCCGAGGAAGGTAAGTGCCAGGCTGGGGACAAACTGGCTGTATTTGGGGACAAACTGGCTGCATTTGGGAACAAACTGGCTGTATTTGGGGACAAACTGGCTGCATTTGGGGACAAACTGGCTGCATTTGAGGGGAAACTGGTTGCATTTTAGGGGGCAAACTGGCGGTGTTTCATGGGCACAGTGGCTGCGTTTAATGGGCACAGTGGTGGCAATTGATGGGTTTTTTTTTCTCAGTTTGTTTGCGTCCCCACAAAAATTCTGAGCACCAGCTGCCACTGCTAGACAGTCCAACAGGCAAAAAAATTTGACCACACTGCCCAGTGCTCTCCTTAATTTAACAGACCTGGTCAGACGCATCCCCTCTTATTCTCAGCACTACTAAATCTGTGTGAGGACACCTGAAAGTATGTATGTGGTTTTTAATTTTTAATACCAACATAGAACACCATCATGGATTTCCATTTCAAATGTGAAGGCATTTTCAAGATAAACTCATAACATACAACAGTACAGTACTATAAAGAGAATAAAGGTTTGAGAATTCAATTGGGCTTTAAAGGGTTTGTAAAGCTTCGCGTTTTTTCACCTTAATGCATCCTATGCATTAAGGTGAAAAAACACCCGATGCTTACAAGCCCCTCAGCCCCCCGTTTACTTACCTGAGCCCTCGAAAGTCCCGCCTTGTGAACGCGCTGGCTTCTCGGCCCAGTCGTCTCGGCTGTTCTCGGCTCTTCATTGAAGATTGATAGCAGTGCAGTCATTGGCTCCCGCTGCTCTCAATCAAATCAATGACGCGGCGCGCCGGGGGGCGGGGCCGAGTGATACACTGTATCACACGGGAGCGCGGCTGCAAGCTAACCCCCTTGGGAGAGAGCTTCCCAGAACAGGGGTTAGCTCTTGTGGGGAGGAGCCGAGACAGCTGCCGAGGGACCCCAGAAGATGAGGATCGGAGCCACTCTGTTCAAAACGAACTGCACAGTGGAGGTAAGTATGACATGTTGGTTTTTTGTTTTTTTAAAAGGAACCTTTACAACCCCTTTAACAATCTCTGAAAATACTTACCAGTGCACAACTTTCCTTAGCTGCCTCTCTTGACTTGTACTTGGCTAATCTCTTTTTCTTCTTATGGAGAGGTTTAGACTCTAGAATCATCTCTTCTAGCTCGAACGTTGGGTCACAGTTCAGTCTTCCTTTCTGAGAAAAAAACAACAATACTAAAGTAGAAATTCAGGCAAATATAATAAATATACCACTAAAGGTATTTCCATGTATGTGTTCATTAAAATGAATTAATTCCCTGTACAACACTGGGAAAGGGAAGGGCAGCACCCCTTGTTTTACATAGGGCTGTTTGCAAAACAGTTTTTTTTTTTTCATGGAATAGGTTCAGATATTCAATCCCCTAACTACTCCCTCCCACAAACCACAAAGGAGAGTAGTAAAGTGGTAAATGGTGTGTGTGGCCAAACTGCACTAACAAGTGCATTAACCACTTCAAGGTCAGACTATTTTACCCCCTGACAAATACTCAGTCAAATTAATTTTATAGAATTTTTTAAAGGCAGACAGAACTTTTCTTTTGGTGGTATTTAATCCCCACTGGGTTTTTCATTTTTACTATATACAGGAAAACATACAAAAAAATTGGAGAAATAAACCTGCAAGTTAATAATCTTAACCCCTTCCATACCCTGCCATTGTAAAATGACACCGGCAGGAACCCTCTCTCCCTCCGGGTGGACGACATATGACGTCCTGGGTTTGAGGGGGGATATCTGAATGATGCCTGCAGCTAGAGGCATCATTCAGATATCCTTTTTTTCAGCCGGCGATCCTGCGCACCATAAGAACGATCATAGCGGCGGTTCCACCGCTTGATCGTTCTTATAGGCGGTGGGAGGGGACATCCCCCCCTCCCGCCGCCATCCGGTGCTTCTCCGGGCTCTCCCGTGCCATCGGGGACCCGGAGAGAATCGTCCGGCGCCGGTGGTGGGTCACGTGACGAGCATAGAGATGACTGGTGACCAGATGGTCACCAGTCATCTCTATGATCTTCGGAGGCCCGGGCGCGATGTGATGACGTCACGCCCGGGTCCTCAAATGTAAACAAAGCCGCCATTGCGGCTGTAAGTATGAGATCAGTGAAATGTTTTTCACGATCTCATGCTTTCCAGGCTGGAGGAGAAATGTGGGGTCTTATTGACCCTGCATCTCTCCATAAAGAGGACCTGTCACACACATTCCTATTACAAGGGATGTTTACATTCCTTGTAATAGGAATAAAAGTGATCAAAAAAAAGTGTAAAAAAAAGTAGAAATAAAAAAAAATAAGTAAAAAAAAATAAAAAAAATAATACATTTTTTTTTAAAACGCCCGTCCCCAATAGCTCGCACTTAGAAGCGAACACACACGTAAGTCCCGCCCGCATATGTAATCGCCATTCAAACCACATATGTGAGGTATCACCGCGTCTGTTAGAGTGCATGCAACAATTCTAGCACTAGACCTACTCTGTAACTCTAACCTGGTAACCTGTAAAAATGTTCAAAGCGTCGCCTATGGAGATTTTTAAGTACTGAAGTTTGGCACCATTCCATGAGTGTGCGCAATTTTAAAGCGTGACATGTTAGGTATCTTTTTACTCGGCGTAACATGAGCTTTCATATTTTGCAAAAAAAATGGGCTAACTTTACTGTTTTGTTATTTTTTAATTCATGAAACCATTTTTTGCCCCAAAAAAAGGCATTTGAAAAATTATTGCGCAAATACCATGCAAGATAAAAAGTTGCAACAACCGTCATTTTATTCCCTAGGGTGTCTGCTAAAAAAACATATATAATGTTTGGGGGTTTTGAGTAATTTTCTAGCAAAATAATGATGATTTGTACATGGAGGAGAGAAGTGCCAGAATAGGCCCGGTATGGAAGTGGTATAAAAAGCCCTGTATGCAAGTGGTTAATCATCATAATCATCTTAATAATAATCACAAATGCGTGTTAGAGGGGCCTAAAATCCAAGGAGCACCTTTGCGATTTTAAGGAGCATAACGTAGGCATCTATTTTCCTGACTACCTGTTACATTTTTAGAGGCCCTGGAGCACCAGGACAGTGGAAACACCCACAAAATGGCCACATTTTGGAAAGCAAACATACCAAGGTATTTTCTAGAAGGCATGGTGAGTCTTTTGAGGTCTTCAGTTTTTTGTCAAAAGTGTTTTGGAAAATGCGAAATTAAGATCAAAATGTATGTTTTTACACAAAGTTGTCAATTAATAAGATATTACTAACACACAACATAGTTTATAAGATATTTCTCACACAGCATGGTCATATTTAGAAATACACCCCAAAACACATATGTTATTCCTCCTGAGTATGACATTACCATATGTATGAGACTTTTTTTTTTACACATTTCTTTATTGAAAAGAAGTTGATAATAAAGTACCACAACAAAGACATTGATACAGTAAGCGTAAGGGTCTGCACATATTAATGGCACACATCACATCTGCGAGTCAATATACAAGAGAGCAAAAACCAAGGACTTGATGGAGTACAGACAATAAGTGATAATATTGTACAAGTAGAAACAAATAGAACAAAACATTTTCTTTGGGTAAAGTTGCGTAGAGTGAATACCACATCGCAATTTCACAATGAAGTAAGAAGTGGTGAGAAAGAATGGAAAACTTGAAGCGAGGAGGAGATGGTAAGTGCATTGAATAGAGAAGAGAAGAAAAGAAAGTGAAAGAACAGAAAGAAGAGAAAGTAAAGAGATCCCAGTGGGTACAACATCTCACTAATGTCAGAAAGAAGCAATTGCTTTAAAGTCCATGTCTGAGAAATCCAAGTTTGCCAAACTTGAGTAAATTTTAATTGCGTGTCCGTTAAAATGGCAGTGAGTTTCTCATAATATCAATCACCCCGTTTTCGCGGGGGTTGTAAAGGCAGAAGGTTTTTTACAGTAAGGTAAAAAACCTTCTGGAAGTAGCTGCCCCCGCTGCCCCCCCGAATACATACCTGAGCCGGATCTTGATACAGCAATGTGTATGAGGCTCTCTTGGCTTTTTCCCTCCTCATTGGCTCAGATACAGCAGTGGGAGCCATTGGCACCTACTGCTGTCAATCACAGCCAGTGATGAGAGAGCTGGACCCACAGAGCTGGACTAGGGAGTGAGCATACACGAGTGCCCCCATAGAAAGCTGTAAAGCAAGCAGTATGTAAAAACAAATATATTTATAGCTATATACAGTATATACACTGTAAAGCAGATATATACATGTTTATATATATATATATATATATATATATATATATATATATATATATATTATTATTTTTTTGGACTGTGTAATTACTTACAACTGCCATAATGACAACAGAAACAATCAATTCCCAAACACTATTCAAAGACTGCATTCACGCAGTCCTTGTTTACTACTTTGATCGATGTGATTGGTCACAGTGATCACATGGTACAAGGAGAATTTCACTGGGATGCACCAAAATTTATAACTCAGGGCTTGTTTAGTAAAGTGGCTGAAATGACCAACAGATCTTTAATTGGGGGTCATACAACAAATAAAACCTAACCAAAGTCATACCCCCTTCCCCAGTATCCAAACCTAAATAAAATTAAGTCTAAAAGGCTAATATTTATTTTTATCTTCACATAATGCTACATAAGTTGCATTGATGGAAAAAAAAAAAAAAAAAAAAAGTGACCTTGGAAGAACCTTAGTCCACACAATCCTAGAAGGAGTTAAAAATCTCAGGATCAAAATTCAGTGAAAAGGACTGCTATTATAGTGATAACAAAACGCCCTGTGTATAAACAATGATATGTGTCATCTTCTAAAGGTTGATCTCTTTTTATTTCCCAGTACAATTGATGTCTTTGCAGGCTTTCATGGGAATTTGTATCCTGCTGGGTATAGTCAGTGCAGGTCTTATTGCATCTTATTCCATGGACTGTCAGTCTCTCACTCTCCCTAGAAAGCAACCTGTCAGGCCATATGCTAGATCACACCTACTGCTCCCTACTCTTTTCACACTGTGTTTGCAGTAAGTATTCAAATAATGATTTTCCTTCCAACGTTATTACTTTAGTCATATAATGTTTTGTTGGAAATTCAATTTCTATGGCATTCCAATATTTACTGATGAAATACATGTACTGGTTAGAACTTAAGGGGTTACCTGCAGTACATTAGTTTTCCATATAATGATAAGTATCTGTGTGGTTTACTTAACAATTTCAGCACACACATTTTGAACACTGAAGGGGCTATTTACTTATAAATAAATAAATAATAAACACAGCTTAGCCTTATTTCCCATACCATGTGAACATGCACTTTGCAAGTGAGTAGTCAACTCTTTCATATGAGCCGTGAAAACAGACGGTCAAGTGATATGCTAATGTTTTTTTTTTTAAAACCAGAAAGCATATTTTGCCGTTTACTGATAAGAAGGACCTTACAGTATATCCTCTTTTTACGTTTTTTTTTTTAACCGTTCCCAAAGTAACTTATAACGACCATAGATGAAGAGATCTGGCAATCTGTTTTAGAACAGGTACCCTTGGTATCTATATCTCCTATCCAAAGTTTGTCACAACTCTTTGTTATCCATTGAGCATATTGTACACCCCATAAATTGCATTAATGGCCTCGTAGAGAGAGAGCTTAGATTGCCCTAGATGTTGTGATTCCCCTGCTGATCATTTACACATGTTCTGTAAATGCCTCAAACGTTACTGGAATAGAATAACTGATGCCAATAATCAGGCATTTCAAGTGGCTCTACATCAGGGGTCTCAAAAAGAATTGTATATATATATATATATATATATATGTAGCGGCCACCTCCACTCCCCTCTTTCTCTGGTCTCGTCTTTCTCTCGTCTAGGGATATCTTAGAGGGGAGGGAGCGGGGACACCACGCCTGGCTTCCACCACATGTGTCAGTGCGGCATAAGCAACGTTCTTGTATTACCTTCGGGTCAGTGCTGTGCACCTGGATCCTCCCTCCAAGAGTCACCTTGAACAATGTCTGTCAGGAAATGAGCCCCACATCATTAAAGTTCAACACTCCTTTATTCTTCTCAAATGAACACAATCAGTTGAACTCCCTTGGTAGAAACAGAACAGAAAAGGGGGTGTGGATGCGAATAGGCCCAGACACAATGTAGTCCTTTCCTTCCTGAAAGTGGGATATGGTCTCCGCACGAGGGGGGATTTCCTTCCAGGCGGTCTCCGACGAGAGGCTCACCTGTCACCGGCAATATGCTGCACCGGGTCTTCAAGTGAGGAGCTCCCTTCGGTCCATTGCTCCTTCCGGATTCGGGTACCCACTCCCGGGGTTCCCTAGGATCTCCTTCCCTCGCGGAACTCAGTGTTGGGCACTGAGCTCCGGACCTCCATCCGAGTACCTCACCCCAGGCTAAAGGTGCTGGGATGGAACATGACCTCCGGCTGTCCTCTAGGCCTAGGCCACCCAGAGGACCGACACGAACCACCGTCCGCAAGCTGAAGGTGTTTGGGACTTCGACCCTGTGACAAAGATGGCCGACCCCTTTATACCCTCTCCCAGCAAGCACGGCGGGTTCCCCGCCCCACCATACCGCTGCCGAGGGAGGACAAAAAGGAGACACAGCAATGATTCAACCCCAGCCCATGGCAACAGCGCCACCTACTGGGCTGCAGGGAATTACACATCACCAATGTCTCTGTCAAATTCAAATTTACACCCGGGAAAGTACATACCCGCTACACTCTTCCCCTGGTGGTTTGACACTGGTCCCCAGTGTCTGGAGTAAATCATGCCCTCAACGGCTGACATTATTAAATCCAGAAACCGACTAACAATTGTACAAAAATATAAAACTTTTGAAAAAACTATCCAACTAAAACATTGTGTCTGAGCCCTGTAAAGAAAGGGAATAAGACAGAAGAGAAACAACAGCACTGATTCATAACTTTGAATCACATATTCACATTTGACTTTTCCCACCCATGACTAAGACCCACCCCATCCACAGTAAACTTGATGGGATGTTCTCCTGCAGAGGGAAAAGAAAGGATTAATACACATAAACCCTGACACCTGTATTTGTGTAATGGAAAAGAAACTTCTCAGAGAAGAAATCCCTTTTCTCCAAAGAGTGAGTGCATGAAAAGTGTCTTAACGTTGCGCAACACTGCCACCTGGTGACAGCACCGCGGTAACTGCACACGTGGAACTTTCTTCTTTTCTTTCAGCCCTATCTACCCCAGAGTCCATAATCTCTTGCAGGAAAAGTGAAGAACAAACAGGAACAGTTATTCATTCTTCTGGGCACAAAAGCAACTGGCCCCAGAAAGTTCAGCAGCATGATAAGAACGGAGTCTCTTTTCTCCTACAGGTAAAAGCGGGGATGCGGCAGAACAAGTGGTTTCAAGTGCTGATCCATGGTCTCCAGATGATACTCCACATCTTCTCCTTCTTTGCGCCGGATCAACACTTTATCTGCATGGATGTGTCGCCCCAGCATTCATTCTGCCTTGCAGTCTTTAAAACGTTGAGAGGCCTTTGAAGAGCATGCCAGGTACCTGCGGGCGTGGGGAACCTGAAGGTGGGTCCACATAAAGTCATTGTACCAGCGCTCCCGGCACACTTCCACCTCATAGAGCAGTTCCTTCGATAAGTATGGATACTCCCATCCGTAGTCTGCAGCAACCTTCTGACCAAATAGCCGTTGCAATCTCACCAAAGGAGGCATGGTAGCCCTGTCCCCTTCACCAGGCAAAACTATCGAGTCCGGGTGGCGAGGGACCTTGATCACATCTGATCTGGGCATAGGTGCCCGCAGCAGCAGTCTCTTTTCCCCGGCCTTCGGTACAGATGGCACCGGGGATATAGAAGCAGGTTGGGGACCGGACCTCTCTCCAGGCGCTGATGCCCCCACCCGAGGTGTGCTTTCCCCTGTAGACATGGGTGGATCTCTGATCCTCCGAGATGAAACGAGAGGTACTTTGTCCCAGACCTTCCCGGCAAACAAATCGTCTATGGCAGCGTCGTCTCCCATGTCCGAGAGCGACTCCAGGTCAGAGGTGTCGCACTCCTCCGCGGGTATGTAGCCGGTTGTAGAAACGGAGCCACCACCTCCCACGGATTCGCTAGGCCATGACTTCCCGACACCTCCACCCACACACCAAATCTCTCCACCTGGCTTACCTCGGCCTTTACTTGAAGCGGGACGTCCAGGACTCTTGTCGACGGATCCATCCAGGCCGGGCGTAAGCGGGCGAGACGGTCCACCACAACCGCTGGTCGGGGCTACCATGCCGGTCTTTCTCTTCGGTGGCGGACGCTGCGAGACATTGGTGACCGAGTCAGCATCCTCGGATTTCTCCCGTTGGAGTTTTACGACCTCCTCCGTGGTCGTTGCAGTGTGCGCAGGGGTGACTCTCACAGCAGTGGTTCCTCCTCTCTGAGTGGTGTTGCCTGAAGCCTGGCCGGGGTAAATGGCCCTCGGCCTCTCCACCGCCGGATCCACTTCGAACAGGAACTCCCCACAGGCCTCACAACGTCCAAACGGCTTCAACTGGCACACCAGTCCTGAACACCCGGGACAAATCACACCCAGGGCCTCAACGTCCATGCACGAGTACAGGGCGAATCGGCCCCTTGGCTTTAGTCGGATCCCCGTATCTGTTACCGAAGCAGCAGCAGTCAATGTTGTGGTGGAAGGGTGAACTGGAATCCACGAGGTGTGTCCAAACATGGCGACCTGTTGTTGATCCATCGCACACTGCAGAGTTTTTTGCGCCAATGTCCCACGTGTAGTCCTTCACATGTATTGGACTCCTCCCCTTTGCTCCAGTTCGCGGGCTTTTCTTCTTTTCTGTTTCTGAGTCACGCCCACGAACTAAGCGATGGGGGTGTGCCTGGTGGCGCAGTGCAATAGAAGCCCCCACGTGTAGTACTTCACACGGCTGAACTTCCCCCTCTTTCCATTCTTCTGCGCTGGCCTTTCCCTTCATTGGGTCATGTCCATGACTTCGAGCAGGGATGCACTTCGGCCAATGAAGGCCTGCCTATTCGCTTAACTCTTCCAACAGACACGTTCAATACTGTGGTGCACAAACACTATACCGGACCCGAGCCCCCACGTGTAGCGGCCACCTCCACTCCCCTCTTTCTCTCGTCTCGTCTTTCTCTTGTCTAGGGGTATCTTAGAGGGGAGGGAGCGGGGACACCACGCCTGGCTTCCACCACATGTGTCAGTGCGGCATAAGCAACGTTCTTGTATTACCTTCGGGTCAGTGCTGTGCACCTGGATCCTCCCTCCAAGAGTCACCTTGAACAGTGTCTGTCAGGAAATGAGCCCCACACCATTAAAGTTCAACACTCCTTTATTCTTCTCGAATGAACACAATCAGTTGAACTCCCTTGGTAGAAACAGAACAGAAAAGGAGGTGTGGATGCGAATAGGCCCAGACACAATGTAGTTCTCCACTTTCCTTCCTGAAAGTGGGATACGGTCTCTGCACGAGGGGGGATTTCCTTCCAGGCGGTCTCCGGCGAGAGGCTTACCTGTCACCGGCAATATGCTGCACCGGGTCTTCAAGCGAGGAGGTCTATTGCGCCTTCCGGATTCGGGTACCCACTCCCGGGGTTCCCTAGGATCTCCTTCCCTCGCGGAACTCAGTGTTGGGCACTGAGCTCCGGACCTCCATCCGAGTACCTCACCCCAGGCTAAAGGTGCCTGGGATGGAACACGACCTCTGGCTGTCCTCTAGGCCTAGGCCACCCAGAGGACCGACGCGAACCACCGTCCGCAAGCTGAAGGTGTTTGGGACTTCGACCCTGTGACAAAGATGGCCGACCCCTTTATACCCTCTCCCAGCAAGCACGGATACCACCATACCGCTGCCGAGGGAGGACAAAAAGGAGGCACAGCACACAGCAATGATTCAACCCCAGCCCAGGGCAACAGCGCCACCTACTGGGCTGCAGGGAATTACACATCACCAATGTCTCTGTCAAATTCAAATTTACACCCGGGAAAGTACATACCCGCTACATATATATATATAACTATATATAACTGCTACATATAAGTAAATGCAAGAAATGCTCTTATAAGTGAAAAACATTCAAGGTAGTGCATTAACACGGACAGGCATATGTATACATAAATAAACCAGGAATGGAATATGTACATAGAATGGTGTTAAAGAAGGGAACTTTTAAAGAACATAGCTATAAGACTAGAGTGACCATATGAGAGTCCCTGGAGGAAAAAATTCTAAATCACATGTTCAATTCCTTAGACATAGTCACAGTAGGTTATAGTTCACGTGGTGGGACACTGAAACTGAAATATGCAAGGTGGTATTCACATACAGCACCCAGGAGTTTTCATCCAACACCAGGGAAGGGGGATAGGTACTCTTACCCCAAACTGTGGACACACACGCCAGCGACGGTGTATTGAATGAGCATGGATAGTCGTCAGGAACTCAATCTCCGACCAGAACTCCTGTAGAAGGATTAGCATGCGCATGCACCTGCATCCGCAAGGCCAAAGGTGACACAGAATGTTTTTCACTTAAGAGCATTTCTTGCATTTACTTATATGCAGCACTTTGGCATATCATTTGATAGTATATATATATATATATATATATATATATATATATATAGAAAAAAGGTGCAATATAAATGGCCCAAAATTGCACTTCTCGGCGCCTAGGTGCTAAATTGCTGTTCCTGAAAAATCACTCCTCTGACTAAGAGGGTAATAGGGGATATAGATAATAATAAAACAGCCCAGAAAAAACATAAAATTATCAAAGTTAGTAAAACTATGATAAAATAAGTAGAAAAATACAATAAAGCAGCTGTTAAATTTATACAAATGAATACCTCATGTATATAAAAAGATAATAAATTAAAAATATCATATCAAAAAAACGTAAAACTCTATAGTCCATATAGTCCATATGATAAACAGCGCTAGTAATGGATAAGTGTCCAAAAACACATACAAAAACACTTGAGTGATGACGTTGCAACAGTCAAACTAAGAGTGAAGTTTCTTCTATGGATAAAATCTGTAGTGCACCCTACACCAATCCCAAATCTTCACCACGAGTGAGGCACGCTCCCCCTCTGGGGTACAAACTCACCACAAGGATGAAAAAGGTAAGCCTTTTAGTCTGTAGGTAGTCTCACTCCAACTTCCGTCATCACCATCAGAGTAGTATGGGTTAAAATCCAGGAAGGCTGCCAGGTAAATTTAGATGCTGCCCATGAGCAGACCCTACCAATGGATCCCTGCTCCCTCGTAGGCAGAGAGCATCTAAATTTACCTGGCAGCCTTCCTGGATTTTAACCCATACTACTCTGGTGGTGATGACGGAAGCTGGAGTGAGACTACCTACAGACTAAAAGGCTTACCTGGTACTGCTAACCCGCCTTGTTTTTTCCCTTGTTTGAGTACCGCTAATGATATTCTTGGTTTCTTATTTAGCCAAATAAATCTCCTTATAATACTAGTTAGTGTGCAAAAATAGGATTGTGACAGTGCCATAGGTACCATTTGGAACTTATATATAGTGTGTGTATATATATATATATATATATATATATATATATCTTTGGTAACAATACTATCTTTACAGTACTAATCCTCCCTATCCATGATAGGGGTCTATACGTTACTCTCTTGATTTCATTTTTTATTTTGTCGAGTAGGGGTATGTAATTGATTTTATATTTAGTACTCATCGTATTTGCTAATTTAATTCCTAAATACTTTAATTCTTTTTTCCAAGGGAATGGGAATTCATTCTGTAAATCAGCTGCTTCCTGATTACTTAAATTAATATTCAGAATCTCAGACTTAGTCAGATTTATTTTAAAGTTTGCCAAGTCACCATATTGTTTTAATACTTTTAGTAAGTTAGGCATTGTAATCCTCGGATTTGTGATGTAGAACAATACGTCGTCGGCAAACGCTGCCAGCTTATGTTCCTCCTCACCTGCCCTAATACCTCTTATACCGGAATTATGATAATGATCCTTTGACCTGCATATTAGGGTTCCTAGATGAAGAACTATATACACCCTATGACCAGTCTGCTATCTCTAGATTTTTTGAGGGTTTTGGCACGCAATTGTGTTTTCATATAGTGGATTGCGCCAATTCCTCCCACGTTTGAGGAGTGGCGTACGCAGGTTAACTCTAACCTGCTTAAAGAGAGACGTATCTTTCCTGTTTCAATCTTTTTATTAATATTTTCCTTGTCAAAAATATTTATTGATTACACAATAATAAGTACATACATTGGTTATTTATGCAAGGATACAGATAATGACGGAGAGACGTATCTTTAAGCACCGTTGTACCCCATTCAAGTTTAACAAACTATGGGACCCTTGGTTACAAGTTCCCGGACTGGCCCCATTAGCTCTTGTATCTCTACAGCTATTACTATGCTAATGGTTCTGCTAAAGTCACGATCCAACAGGCAAGGTCTGGATAAATATGGTGATCGATAAGGTCAGTTGTTCTTCATGATGCCTACAATGTGCTTATAGTAGTAGGATGGCTTCTACTTTCTCGTTTTATGGTCTGTTTATTTGTGTATATTGGATATTCCTCACTGCAATAATGTTTAGTCAAAGTAAGAGTGTTCTCCTTGACATTTAATAATCGACTGATTTAAGAATCTTTAGATGCTTCTCAGTTTTTTTTCCAATGCCAATTTTACTTTATTATTCTTCTGGAATTGCATATTACCATCTGAATTATGTGAGGACAAGTGTACTGTTTATAGTGCAGTTTCTCTTGTCTCTTATATTTTTTTCTTTTTGTTCTGTTGTTTGGTCTGTCGCGTGTAAAGTGATAAAACCTTTAATAAAATGTTATTTAAAAAAAAAAAAAAAAGAAACCTTAACTTCAAGGGAATTTTTAGTGTGTCTTTTTTTCCAGTTATTTACGTTCAGGACTAAAAAAAAAAAACACTTATTTTTTTTTAGCTGGGTACATATGAAATATTGCATATGAATATTTGTTATTATCTGTTTGTCTTTTGTTTTGTCTTCTCACATTATTTATTGTGTCTTTGTTAAAAAAAATAACAATTTAGGGGAATGGTGCACTCATTCCACCAGTGTAAAACAAATGAATAAACACTTGTTACCCAGTAACAGGAGGAACCTGAATAAGGTCCTGTGTGGAAGTACCACCAGCTTTCTTTTTACTCTGAGCCACTCCAGAGAAATAGTCTGTTCATTTCATCAGAGGAGACTTAAAGAGACGAAGATGCAGTGGCGTTTTCCTCATCAGGAACATTAAAGATATACCAGCTATGAGACTCAGTGGGGTCGCTTCCTAAGGTGAGCGGGCAATTCACCTGGTGGTGGTGGAGGTGGTGGTATTTATCACTGAAGTTTACAGTGAGGAGGTACTTAATGAAGCACAACGTTTAAAGGAATATTACAATTTATTATTACATTATTATGTGGGACAATTCCATCTACACCGAGCAAAATTATAAACGCAACACGTTTGTGTTTGCCCCTATTTATCATGAGCTGAACTCAAAGATCTACAACTTTGTAGACAAAAGGCCTATTTCTCTCAAATATTGTTCACAAATCTGTCTAAATCTGTGTTAGTGAGCACTTCTCCTTTGCTGAGATAATCCATCCACATCACAGGTGTGGCATGTCCAGATGCTGATTAGACAGCATGATTATTGCACAGGTTTGCCTTAGGCTGGCCACAATAAAAGGCCACTCTAAAATGTGCAGTTTTATCACATAGCACAATGCCACAGATGTCGCAAGTTTTGAGGGAGAGTGCAATTGGCATGCTGACTGCATGAATGTCCACCAGAGCTGTTGCCCTTGAATTGAATGTTTATTTCTCTACCATTCTCTCGAAAGGCGTTTCAGAGAATTCGGTGGTACATCCAACTGGCCTCACAACCGCAGACCACGTGTAACCACACCAGCCCAGGACCTCCACATCCAGCATCTTCACCTCCAAGATCGTCTGAGACCAGCCACCCGGACAGCTGCTGCAACAATCGGTTCGCATAACCAAAGAATTTCTGCACGAACTGTCAGAAACCGTCTCAGGGAAGCTCATCTGCATGCTCATCGTCCTCATCGGGGTCTCGACCTGACTGCAGTTTGTCGTCGTAACCTGGTTGAGTGAGCAAATGCTCACATTCAATGGCATCTGGCACTTTGGAGAGGTGTTCTCTTCACAGATGAATCCCGGTTTTCACTGTACAGGGCAGATTGCAGACAGCGTGTATGGCTTTGTGTGGGTGAGCGGTTTGCTGATGTCAACGTTGTGGATCTAGTGGCCCATGGTGGCAGTGGGGTTATGGTATGGGCAGGCATATGCTATGGACAATGAACACAGGTGCATTTTATTGATGGCATTTTGAATGCACAGAGATACCGTGATGAGATCCTGAGGCCCATTGTTGTGCCATTCATCCACAACCATCACCTCGTGTTGCATAATGATAATTCACAGGTCCATGTTGCAAGGATCTGTACACAATTCCTGGAATCTGAAAACATCCCAGTTCTTGCATGGCCAGCATGCTCACCGGACATGTCACCCATTGAGTATGTTTGGGATGCTCTGGATCAGCGAATACGGCAGCGTATTCCAGTTCCTGCCAATATCCAGCAACTTCACACAGCCATTGAAGAGGAATGGACCAACATTCCACAGGCAACAATCAACAACCTGATCAACTCTATGTGAAGGAGATGTGCTGCACCTCGTGGGCAAATGGTGGTCACACCAGAAATTGTTTTTTGGACCCCCCCCCCCCAATACAGTAAAACTGCACATTTTAGAGTGGCCTTTTATTGTGTCGTCAGCCTAAGGCACACCTGTGCAATAATCATGCTGTCTAATCAGCATCTAGATATGCCACACCTGTGAGGTGTATGGATTATCTCGGCAAAGAAGAAGTGCTCACTAACACAGATTAAGTGCTAGTTCACACCAGACGTAGTTCCGTTCAGTTCCGTGTGCGTTTTTTCTGCACTAAAAATGCATGCAGAGTGTTTTCCATGTATTCCAATGGCTCTAGTTCACACCAGTGCAGTCAGTTCCAGTCAGTTTCTGCACCGGAAACTGACTGCACTGGTGTGAACTAGAGCCATTGGAATACATGGAAAACACTGTGCATGCATTTTTAGTGCAGAAAAAAAGCACACAGAACTGAACGGAACTGCGTCTGGTGTGAACTAGCACTAAGCCTAGGTTCACATTGGAGCGATTTGTCATGCGTTTTGAGAGATCATATCGCATGACAAGTTGCAGCCTATTGGAGGCAATGGCACTGTTCCAATCAGTGCGACACCAATTTTGTGGCGCCGCACCGTTTTGCAAAAGTAATTCCTGCACTACTTTTGCCGATTTCAGGTGCGACTTCAATAGACATCTGTGTATGAAGCCACACAGATGTCTATCAAGTAGCAGCTTAAATAGCGCTGACCTTGCTACTTTGAAATCACGCTACTTCAAGTGAAGTCGCGCGATTTCAAAGTAGCATCAATGTGAACCAAGGCTTAGACAGATTTGTGAACAGTATTTGAGAGAAATAGGCCTTTTGTGTACATAGAAAAAGTTGTAGATCTTTGAGTTCAGCTCATGATAAATAGGGGCAAACACAAAAGTGTTGCGTTTATAATTTTGCTCAGTTTAATTATTCATTACTTATCATTGATCACTTTTTGGTTTGTTCACGCATGCAATATTTATGTTATATATGACATATCTATTGTTACATTATTAATTTGTTTTACATTGGTGGAATGAGCGCACCATTCCCCTAAATTTTTATTCATGTTAGTGTAAGATCACTGTTTAAATGGTGCAGCTGTTCTGAGTGTTTTAACTGCTATTAACACTACATAGCAGCACTTTAGTAATTGGTACACAGTTTTGTTAATAAAATACTGTTGTTTACAGAATTCAGTAGCTCTAACTGAGAAAGACAGTCTCAAATATAAATCTTGTGATGTGAGATCTCCTTACCTAATCCACAATGGGTTGAGGAAACTCTTTGTCATGAAACAAAAATTGTTTGTTTTTAAAACAAAATAAGTGCACTCCATGGTGCTCGGCAACAGAGATAATTTTCAAAAGTGTAGTTTATTCAGGCCAAAGTTTTAAAAGGGTACAGCCTGCCTTTCTCTGTTAACAAAATCCTGTTGTTTACAGAATTCAGTAGCTCAAACTGACAAAGCAAGTCTCAAATAGAATGTGCATTGTCCTTAGCAAATCCATAGTATTTAGGGAATCCTTTGTCATTAATAAAATGTTTGTTTGTAAAACAAAGATTATATACAGATAGTAAACAAATAGAGTACAGAGGTGGCCACTACACACCCTAACAAGGGTGATGGCCCAGGTGCAGTCAAATAAAATCTGCACAAACATAATCCATAAATAGGTGCACTCCATGGAACTTTGCAACAGAGCTAATATTAAAAAAATATAAAAAAATGTAGTTTATTCATGTCAGCCTACCTTTCTCTCTTTGTTTACAAAACTCCGTAGCTCAAGCTGAGTCTTAAATAGAATACTACTTAGTATGAGCTAAGTCACAATGTTCAGGGAATCAATTTTCATTAATAAAATGTGCAAGAATTATATATACAGTAGATAGTAAATGAAAACCTGTTACACAACATAACATATGTTATACAACATTGTTAAACTTGAAAATGTGATACTAAACATACTAATGCTTACAATGCTTAAAAAGGGAGTAAACTCCCATCACTGACGTTTACCTATAGGTAAGCCTATAATAAGGCTTACCTATAGGTACTGTAAATTTCTCCTAAACTTTCATCGCTTAGGAGATATTTACTGTACATGCAGCTGGTGACATCACCAGTGCATGAACTCTGAAGGAACGGTCAACCGGGCCGTTCCCTCAGAGTCCTGTGCCGCAAATGGCGGCTCCCGTGCGCATGCACAGGAGTGACGTCATCGCGGCTCAGGCCACTCACACAGCCAAAGTCCGCAAACCCAGAAAGAAAGACTGATTGAAGATGGAAGCGGCCTTCAGTAGTGACAACACATCGCTGGAAGGTTTCGTTTTCAGGTAAGTTTCACAAAATGTGCTAGTATGCGATGCATGTGAGTACTTTATTTAATCATTGCTGTTCAGAGGTCACATGATGTTTCCCAGGTCTTTCCTGTCCTCAGGAAAAGTTCTAAAGGAGGAGTTTCTAGTACTCTGCTGACGTATGAGTCTATGTCTGCACAGCGCTGATTGGTGCTGTGTTGGTCACATGACATAAAGAAGGCTTTCAAAATATAGAATTACAATAAATAAATAATAGCAAAAAAGTGTTTTAAAGCTTTTAAATCTATATTTCAAAGCAAATGTTTATTATGTTTTTTCAATAACATGGTATAGGTGAAGTTTAAGTTGACTGACAATAGCTTTCGCTTTGCTGACACTGTAAAGAGATGTGGGGGAAGTTCTGCCAATCACAGGCTGTGTCACATGTGCTGAGACTAACAGGGAGGTGAAGTTTTCACCAATCAACTTCATATATACCTCCCCATAGTGTTTAGCAATAAGAGGACATGGAGGAGGGAGGGAGGCTGAGTGTCATTTACCACTGTGTATAGGCCCACATGTGTGACTCTATAGTGACAAGAACTGTACAGATAAGAGAAATGAGCAAACAGCTTAGAAGGGAACTAAAACTAGAGAATGCTCAGTAGATTTCAACAGCTGGTCTACACAATCTCTACACAAGCTAATCACTTCATCCTACCATAAGCCTGTTTCTTCCCTAACCCTAACTCTTTAAGATAACTCTTAGGGAAGAGAAACACGCAATAACACGAAAAAACCTTCCTACTTATGGACTATGCCCAAACAGCTAAAATTCCAGCATGCCTTCTCTCGGTTGAGGCGGAAAAGGCTTGACTAAGGCCTTATAGGCTGAAACGCGTCAACCTTTCCTATTTGCGTTTGTCTACTGTGGCTTGTCAATAAATACATCCATTTTTTAAGAGCAACGACCGGAGTGCGGATCATCTTTTTTTTTTTTCATTCACTTCTACTCAGCCAGGGACTGTGGATCGAGCACCTGGGAACTCTGCTTTCTATGTGATGTATGGGTAGTAGCACTAACTTTTTTGTTTATATTCTATATAAATTTGTTTTTGTTTATATTCTGGAAAAGGCTTTTTAACGGGTCGGGTGGCCTTTCCTTAACCACCTCGCGCCCGCCGTACGAGAATATACGGCCGCAAGGTGGTTGTCAAATGCCGGGAGGCCGTTAATATACGGCCTCCGCTATTTGGCCACTGGGGGGCGCGCGAGCGCCGCCTGGCGGCACGCGCGCGCGCTCGGCGCATCACTGAGATGCCGATGCGCGTGCCTGGCGGCCGCGATGTCCGCCAGGCACCCGCGATCGGCGGTTACAGAGACAAGGACATGGATCTCTGTGTGTAAACACAGAGATCCATGTCCTGTCAGGGAGAGGGGACCGATGCTGTGTCCCTTGTACATAGGGACACAGATCGGTCACCTCCCCCAGTCAGTCCCCTCCCCCCACAGTAACAATCACACATAGGGAACACATTTAACCCCTTCCTCGCCCCCTAGTGTTAACCCCTTCCCTACCAGTCACATTTATACAGTAATCAGTGCATATTTATAGCACTGTTCGCTGTATAAATGTGAATGGTCCCAAATTAGTGTCAAAAGTGTCCGATGTGTCCGCCATAATGTCGCAGTCATGAAAAAAATCACTGATCGCCGCCATTACTAATAAAAAAAATATATATATAAAAATGCCATAAAACTACCCCCTATTTTGTAAACGCTATAACTTTTGCGCAAACCAATCAATAAACGCTGATTGCGATTTTTTTTTTACCAAAAATATGTAGAAGAATACGTATCGGCCTAAACTGAGGAAAAAAATATATAAAAAAAAAAAATTGGGATATTTATTATAGCAAAAATCAAAAAATATTGCTTTTTTTTCAAAATTGTCGCTCTATTTTTGTTTATAGCGCAAAAAATAAAAACCGCCGAGGTGATCAAATACCACCAAAAGAAAGCTCTATTTGTGCGAAAAAAAGGACGTCAATTTTGTTTGGGAGCCACGTCACACGACCGCGCAATTGTCATTCAAAGCGTGACAGTGCTGAAAGCTGAAATTTCGCCTGGGCAGGAAGGGGGTATATGTGCCCAGTTAGGAAGGGGTTAAATATTCTTTGATGCAAATAGGGATGGGCCCAAATTTGCTTATTAAGATCTTAACGCTATAGTCTAAACCTAAGGCCAGAATATGGATCAATGGATCATTGACTACAAGTTTCCCTATACAAAACGGTATTCGTCAGGGATGCCCATTATCTCCCTTGCTTTATGTTCTAGTAATGGAGCATTTAGCAATAGCAATTAGACAGAACCCCTCTATTACTGGCATAAGGATAGATTAACAGGAAATAAAACGTGCTTTGTTTGCTGATGATCTGTTACTTTATGTTGCCAATCCACATATCTCCATGCCTTCTATCCGAATTTCAGCATTTTGGAGCCTTGAGTAATTTCAAGGTAAACGTATCAAAACCCAAAATGATGTCGCTTTTATCATATCAAGTCACGATGCTGAAGAATAATTTTTCATTTAGACTCTGCTCCTCTGCACTAAAATACTTAGAAATTAATATTCCTCCTGATCCGACCCATCTATATTCGACAAATGATATCCCTCTTATGCAACGTACTCTACAGGATCTTAAAAAATATGATTCTAATCTATGTGACAGGAGTGACTTTGGGTCGAGGGTTGGTGCGGGTCAGCTTGCCCTGGAGAGTTCTGGAGGTTCCTGGTCCAGCCTCTTCAGACCCTCTTATGTGTAGATCACCCTGTGTCTCTAATAGGGGCACAGGGTGAATGAGAACCCCGCTATGATCTGTGCTAGTCAGACTCTCTTTGCAGCCACACTAGAACCTTGTAAAATGTATAAAATGTGTGCTGCATATATGTATATATAATGTGTGCTGTGCCATGCTATTGGACTATTTGCTGTGATGTTTTGGGGTGTGACCGTATTCTATTGTCTATTGTGGCTGTCTGCCTAAACTATTGTGGGATGTGTAAGTGTGTTTGCTGGGAGGAAAAAAAGGAGGGGGATTCATCCAACCTCCCTGCTGATAAGACTGTGTATTGAGAAGTTTGAACACACCTGACCTGTGTGGCCATTGTCATTGGACAGTTGGACCCGCCCTGTTTTTCAAGGGTGGGAGGGATGTGTTTTTAAAAATAGATATCTGTTAACATGTGCTTGAATAAAGCAGTTTGTGGTTTTACCCTACCCGGAGGTGTTGTGTCTGGTGACTGGGATGGTTGGAGAATCTAAGTTCTGGTTCTGAACAGAGGAAGCATTAACGGCGGACCTAGATCTGTTTGAGGACAGAGGGTTCGTCACAACCTATATTCGTGGTTCGGGAGAATTAACATATTGAAAATGGACATAATAACCAGTTTTTTGTATCTTTTTCCAAACTATTCCTGTTAATATCCCCAGATCTTTTTTTTTACCATTCTACAATTTGCTCTTACAAAGTTTATCTGGGGGCACAAGAGATCTAGATTACATAGGAAAACTTCATCATTACCTAAAACAAAAGAAGGAGCAGGTGAACCGGATTTATATTATTATTATGTTGCGGCAGTCCTGACTAGGTTAGTGAACTGGTTCCATCATTCAGATACTTAACAATGGGTATCCATAGAACAGTTGATTTTCAGGCACTTCCTTGGTTAGATTTATCTTCCCTTGGTATGCATCAAGACACATCCTCTTCCCTACCTTTTCTTACGTCTCATTTATTGAACATCTAGTAAAAAACTGTTCTGCGGCTAGGGCTTTATTCACAAGTAGGTCCAATGACACCCCTATTCGGCAATCCTCAATTCCCACCTGCAGAAGACCGGATAAATTTCCTTACAGGGAATAAGGAGTCTCACCGAAGAGTGATACAGATTCTATCAGGGTAGACTCCCGCCCATATTGAACCTAATTTCTACACAACAGCATTCATTTATGCAATGGTTGGAATATCAGTAACTGTTGTCATTATTGTCCTCTACTACCTTAAACAAATCTGTTTGAGTCCCTTTTGTTGCAAAATACTAAACCAAAACATCAGCAATATATAAGATTCTTATTACAAAAAAAACACCCTGAGCTCCCGGAATTTACAAATAAATGGGCACGTGATCTTGCTGTCCAAATTGGAGCAGAAGAATGGGAAAAGTCGTTCACCTTCACACATTGCTTGTCATTGGCAACTAAAGCCCAAGAGACAAGCTATAAGCTTTTTTCTCTTTGGTATTGATGCCCAATATCCCTGTAGCGTATATATCCAGATGCATCTGACATGTTGACAGGGTCACTCTGCCAAAGGCTCGCTGGTATATATCTGGTGGGAATGCCCCCAAAATGATAATTTTTTGGGACAGGATTATGTAGTTGTATACTACAGTTACAGGGGGATTAGTCCAATACACCTAAAATGATCCTGCCATTCATTCTACCAGGTCTCTATAAAAATATTAAAAAAGGTTTGCTCAGACACTGGTTGACAGTGGCGAGATTGGTTATTCTGCGGCATTGGCGACCAATACAACCCCACTTGGTGAAGGAATGGGTTATAAAAATCGACTATATTGAGAGGATGGTTACTCTCTTAGCACATGAATTGGATACACATAAAAAATGGCATCAGATATGGGCCCCCTGGAGGACCTTCAGGGAATCATCAGAAAATTAGAAGGCTTCATGGGAATTAGAGTAGAACCTAATTGTGACTAAATAAGTTTTCAATATGTGATGTCTATGTGTGTCCGTCTTTCCCTTTTTTCCCATATGTTTTTTTCCCTTCCCTTGTTTTGGTTATGTTAGGTTGTGTAATGCAATGGTCATCAACCCAGTCCTCAGGGCTCACTAACAGGCCAGATTGTATGTATTACCTTGGGGAGATGCAAACTGGAATACTGCAATCACTGAGCAGCAAATGATATCACCTGTGATGTATTTCAGTTATCTTGTTTTAACGCATACTGTTAGACAGGTTAATTGGTTGTCTGCTAGCTGGTTGGTAAGTATGCTTGGTTTTTTCCTGGGCATTCCCCAGGCCTTTGTTGTTATCTGCTTTAGCCTTCCAATGCTGCTTACTGTTGTGGCCAGCTATAGATGAGGGCAGTGGACAAGTTTGTTTTTCATATCACATTGGTGTTTGTATTGGTCCAGCAGCGCACCAACACCTTTGCAGCCATTGTGCTATGCTGGGTGTTTGGTGTGCTCCTGTACCTTTAAGGAGGGGTGGCTCCCCTTCAGTCCACCTGTCCTTATCTAACCATCAGAATGCATGTGCCTCCATTGTGGGGACACTCACAGTTAGTGTAGGACCACAGATTCCAGGGGGCCTTGGCGTGGCTCTGTGGCTCACGCATGCGTTTGCAAATGCGTGCGGACAAACCCCTGTTTTTAACGCATACTGTTAGACAGGTTAATTGGTTGTCTGCTAGCTGGTCGGTAAGTATGCTTGGTTTTTTCCTGGGCATTCCCCAGGCCTTTGTTGTTATCTTGTAAACCTGGCCTGTTAGTGGGCCCTAAGGACAGTGGTGATGACCACTGGTGTAATGTATTTGTAAGATGTTTGATGGTATGTCAATGCCATTAATGCATGAATTTTTGTGTAAAAAAAAAATCAATAATACATATAATATTGACATTAATATAGTGTATGATTAAAGGCATTGTTTTATATTTGTATGAAGTGTGAGTGGTTAGAATTGCTGTCAGTTTTTAATTGATGTCTGTGCCTCCATTAGAAAAATTCACTTTCTCTAATTATCTTGATCACCAATGTGATCGGGAATGAAAGTTAGGGTAAATCCAAAATGAGTTGCCACCAGAACAGGAGTAGAGAGAAAATCTTCAACTGGGGACACTTGTTCCCTTTACAACTGTCTAAAGGGGGATGTCCCTCACATGGTAAAGATATCTTCTCACTTCCTGTTGAATCTACAAGACAGGAATTAAAGGGAATCTCACTAATGTGCCACAGATGAAAAAAAACTATCCAAAATTAAGAAAACTTTTTGACTTTACATATACTTTAACCTACCTGACTCAAAACCCAGCTTAACTCTTAAACTAGTTAACCCGAAAACCTAAACTATCACAGCAACGATAGGATTCATACTTTTCTTATTAAGCCAGTATTTATCTTCATACCTTTCTGGCACTAATTCATATCAGTGCTGACTTTCTGGCACCTAGTTCAATGTATCTAATAAATTCTATATTTTCCTCTCAAAAAATACCGTATTTTTCGCTCCATAAGACGCACCTAACCATAAGACGCACCTAGGTTTTAGAGGAGGAAAACTAGAAAAAAAATATTCTGAACCAAATGGTGTAATAAAATATTTTCCAAGAGCCCATGAAATGCAGCCTGACCATTGCCATAAACGCAGACTGACCATTGTCATAAACGCAGACTGACCATTGCCATAAACGCAGACTGACCATTGTCATAAACGCAGACTGACCATTGTCATAAATGCAGACTGACCATTGTCATAAATGCAGACTGACCATTGCCATAAACGCAGACTGACCATTGCCATAAACGCAGACTGACCATTGCCCCCCTGTCCATAACCCACCTCTTCATTCCCACCCATGCACAACCCACCTCAGCACCCCCCACCCTTCTCCAACTCACATCTACACACCCACATTCTTTGGCAACTTACATCTGCATCCCCTGTCTACAACTCACCCCTGCGCCCTCTTTCTGTGACTCACCTCTGCGCCCTCTTTCTGCGACTCACCTCTTCACCCCATGTCTGTTACTCACTTCTGCACCCCCCATCCTTCTGCAATTACCTACGCACCCCTGGCCACAACTCACCTTTGCACCTTTTTCTACAGCTTATCTCTGCACCCCCCAAACAGCTAAGCTTTGCATCTCCTTAACTCAGCTCCCTCTGTATCTCCTCAGCTTTGCATAGCCCCCCCCCAACCCCCTTCTTTCTGCCTTTACATACGCTGTGTACAGCACCTGTGGCTGCAACTCTTTTCACTTGCCAGTGGCAGCCGTGGGATCATCAGGCGCGGGGGGTCGCAATCCGGACGTCTGAAGCCCAGCATGTAATGCCCCGCCCCCACCTCCTGCCCATGATCACACAGCGCCGGGCACTCCATTGTTTCGGTGCAGCAGCTGGGAGATTCTGCAGAAGCCAGCGTGAGAGATGCGATCAGGGCTGTCACTAGTAAGCACATAACTGAGGCTTCTGTGTTTACTAGTAACAGTAGACAGCGCACTGAGCCTAGATGTCACGGAGGAGGGTAGGCGGAGCCTCCGTCAGTTGTTTAGAGTGCCGCCAATCACTGGCCGCTTATGGGGCGCTAGTCCCCGCCCTCCCTCCCCTGGCCAAGTCACTACAGGCCTGCCTGGGGGTCTGTAGCTGGAGGCTGTTTGTGTGCGGGAGCCATATGTGACGAGACACCGGGACTCGGCAGAGGGGAGGCTTTTTTTGCGCGGAGATGCCACCCCCGCAAAGTGCACTGGGCAGTGGGCGGTGCCAGTGGCAGCGGGGGGCGGTGCCATCGGTGGCAGGGGGCGGTGCCTGACGTATATTCGCACCATAAGACGCAGAGACATATATCTGGGGGAAAAAAGTGCGTCTTATGGTGCGGAAAATACGGTACTCATCACAATACTAGTGGTGAAAATACTATCACAATAAAAATGACATGGTCCAAACATGTACAAAGCACCAGCGTATTGACACTAAAATGAAATAATCCAGCAAATTAGGAGGTAGACTATAATTCTACACTATACATTAAATTGGTCTAAAATAAAATATTTGTAATTTATTTTTAGTATAAACCACCTTATTAAAGTCAGCACTACACACCTTACATTAGTCATTTGGAATGGTAGAATTAATAGCTCATTTTACTGCTGCTTCAAGTAATGAGGAAAATAAAAATATTATATTTTAATATTCATAAAGTCAACAAGATTTATTCTGTTGAATTTATTTCTTTCATGTGGGAACTTTTAAAAAATGAGATCAAAACTACCTTGGTGAAAAAGCGGTATTTTAAAATCATAACAAATCAATGTTTGATATATTGTACTTAGAAAGTCCTAGGTATAAAGAGATTGATTTATGTAAATATGGTGGCACTCTACTATACATTTTAAAGCTTTAAAATGTATAGTAGAGGAGCAAACAGCTCAATATACTGTGGATCTCTCAGAATCAAATTTGAATGCCTTACTGCAGAGTAAACGGGCCTTACATTTGCATATGACTGAGACTACGAGGATAGATCTATATAAAAATAAACAGAAATCTTTTGAGCAGGGGGACCGTAATGGACGGTTTTTGGCCATGATGGCTAAACATGAACAATCTAGTATCCAGATCTCGGAAATACATACCTCTTTGGGAGATACGGTCCGCACACAGCCTAAAATCTTAGAGACGTTTCGTCAATTCTATCATAATATACATCTCAGTTGCCCTCTAGTTTTCAGCCAACTGCGTTAGCGGAGCTGTTGGACTCAGTCGCATTGGCATGGCTAACCGATAATGAGAGAGAGATGCTAGTGCGTCCTATAACATCAGAGGAGGTCCTTTCTGTCATTGACTCCTTTTCATTGGGAAAATCACCAGGACTGGATGGTCTCCCTATTGAATTTTATAGGGCTCACAGAGAGCTTTTATCTCCTGTACTGGCCTCTCTTTACTCAGAGTGTCTGAAGGAGGGATCCATGCCGGATACAATGAGCCAAGCTCATATAGTCCTAATTTACAAGCATCCAAAAGACCCATCCTCCTGTGCTTCGTACAGGCCTAAGTTAATCTCCCGACGATTACAACCGTTGATGTCTAATATCATTGATTCAGATCAGACGGGCTTTATGCCAGGCAGATCCACTGATGTGAACTTGAGGAGATTATATACCAATATTTATGCTTCACATCTTAATATAGGATCTAGGGTTATTGCCTCTTTGGACATTGAGAAGGCCTTTGATACCTTGGAGTGGCCCTTCCTGTGGGAAGTACTCGGCAGAATGGGCTTCCCAACGGTATTTATAAAATGGTTACAGGTCTTATATAGGAATCCCAGAGCTGCAGTAAAGATGGGAGGAGGGTTGTCGGCTTTCTTTTCACTATTTAGGGGAACTCGCCAGGGCTGCCCTCTCTCCCCAGCCCTTTTTGCGATTGCTATGGAGCCGGTTGCAGAGGCTCTACGTACTTCCCCCAATATTAGGGGATTGCGGATCGGTTGGCTGGAGGAGAGGGTAGCTCTGTTTGCAGACGACCTCTTATTATTCTTAAATGATGCTGGCCCCTCGTTACAAGGGGCTTTAGATATATTGGATTCTTTTTCAACGGTTACAGGGCTGAAGGTAAACTGGACTAAGTCATTGTTGTTCCCAATAGATATGGAGGCTCGTTGTACGGCTATGAAGGAAACTCCACTGCAGTGGGTAGATAATTTTAAGTAGGTAATTGCACGTCGGTCTTCTGAATTTATGTCTCTGAATTTGACCCCAATTTTGGGAGATACTGAGTCTAAATTAAAAGTATGGAAGTCTACCATTGTCTTTATTGGGACGCATTAATCTTTTAAAAATGAAAATTATACCTAAATTCATGTACTTATTTAGACATTCTCCTCAATGGCTCCCTGCATCTTTTTTCAAAAGACTAAATCAGTTGTTTTCATCTTTTCTATGGGGGGAAAAAAAAACCCTAGGTATAATTAAGTACCTTGATGCGCCCTTGTGAAGAGGGAAGATTAGCTTTTCCAGACTTATACAAATATTTTTTAGCCACTCAGTTGGTTACAGCCGCATGGTGGTTAAATCCAGATTTATACAACCCTTGTACCCGGCTGGAAGCAGCAGTAGTAGGTTCCGTAGAAGCTCTCAATGTACTGTTATTTAGGGGCCGTAGGGCACTTCATCAGGTGACTATTCCTATGCCTAATACTATTCGAGCTTGGGAGGCCGGCCTTAGATGTGAGGGTCATCCAAAGGGAGCGATCTCTCCAAATGCCCCTCTATGGCTAAACCCTACCCTCTCTCAAATCTTTAAAACACTAGACCCTATAGCATGGACCAAATACAATATTAAATTACTTGCGCAAGTGGTTACTGATCAGAGGCTATCTACCTTCTTTACACTAACCTCAATTTTTACTCTTCCTAGCTCTTATCTATTTAGATACTACCAGCTTTCACATACTTTTCATGCACAGTTTCCACAAGATAGCTTAACGATGATACAATCTACTTTGGAGTTAGTACTTAGGTCTGCGTGTCTGGATAAGCCTACCTCAAGACTCTATTCTCATTTTAATTTAAATTCTATCCTGCCATTAGAGAGTCTTCGAGCTAGGTGGATTCGAGATATACCAGATTTGAGTATGGAGGATTGGAGCTGTGTGTGGGATTTCCCTTTGAGATCTCTGGTCTCCTTGAGGGATCGTGTTATCCAATTTAAACTCATACACAGAGCATATATCACGCCATATAGACTTCAAAAAATAAATCCTTCTTGTTCCTCTAAGTGCTGGAGGTGCGGAGCAGCTCGAGGGGATTTCACACACATCTTCTGGACCTGTCCATATATAGTTACATTTTGGATGGAGGTAGTGGATCTATTAAATTCTATCACTTCTGCTCCTTTACCGTTTTCAATGTCAGTCTGTTTGCTGGGCTTAGTAGAGGATATTACCCCTATAGAGACCGAACAAATATTTATTAATACAACATTATTCTACGCAAGAAAATCTATTGTATTATATTGTAAGAAACCTCATCCTCCTCCGCTGATATACTGGAAACAATTGATTAATAATAATCTTCAGCCCTAGTAAGTATGATAAGGTTTGGGCAAAGTGGCTGGATAAGCCATATATGGCATCTAACATAGAGGGAGGTAACAATTTATAGAAGGGATGTTCCCTATATGGGATATTTGTGTTTAGAATATGATTGGAAATAATAGTGATAATCATAATAGCGTGTGCTACTAGTAGTAATAGAGTAGGCAAAATATACTCTGGTCAGGAATAACCTGAGTCACTCTATTTGGTCAGGGTTAATAGAAACCAGGGCTGAATGACTTATCTGGGTCGCTCTCACTCGTGCCTCTCCCTTGTCTGTAAGATTAGAGAACCTTCCAAAACTAGAGGGTGGGGGTTAGGAGGAGCTACCATGAATATTTGTGGGGCCTCTGCCAATCCCCAAAAGTGGCAGGGGGCAGAGACTACTCCATAAGCAGACATGGGCCATGCCAGCATGGCAGTCAGGTGGAAGATGGAGGTACAGTAATGAGAAGGCTGTCGGTGGCCCAGAGGGGTACCCCCTAGTCTGGGGCTGGAGCTCAGGTGCTGGAAGGATCCTGCCAAAAACACAATAGAGGAATCTTTACTGGGGGCACAGGAACAAAGAGAGGACAAAGTGAGTAATTCAACACTAGTGGGGACCAATAAAGGGGGGCAGACTGCCACATCTATCCAGTCCCCCTTGAAGATAGCGGTGGGCTTAAGTCTTCTACCCTTTCCCCTAGAGATCTCCAGAGTGTCAGCTGGGTGGGCTAGTGAAGAATCAGTCAGGCAGACTGGTGTAGAGAGAGATGGCTAAGTGGGCTGGTGTTACAATGTTACAAGATGTTAAAATCCATATGGTCAAAAAAAGCTATGTGAAGTCATTTGGGGATCATGAGGGGGGCTGTTATGTCAGAATGAAGGCAAGCAAAGGACCAGCAATAAGTGCAATAGGACCAACTTCCATGTTGCATGTACCACTGGAAAAGGAAGTTGGTCAGACGCTGATAAGGATAACAGTTTGTGGAACTTTTTTCCCTGCTAAGAACTTGGGAACTCCAGGGGAAAACTTAAAGAAACCAGGAGATGTTTAGTGTGTCTAATGCAGTGGTTCTCAACCTGGGGGTCGGGTCCCCCTCGGGGGTCGAATGACAATTTGCCAGGGGTCACCAAATCCTGGTCTGTTCCTGAAGCCCACACCACTCTCCCAGCTTTTTTTGCGTCCATCCAGCAGGGCTGTCTCCCTGGAGCTTGTGGAAGCCCAGCTGGGCCATTCCTGGAGCCCGTGGCCACCCACTCAGCCTCTTCGCATTCTGTGCCTGGCATGGGTGGGGGGCAGAGACTAGTGGTCAGCTGACTGGTGAGGAATGTGAAGTGGGAATGGGTGGAGGAGACCCTATCTTCTGATTTTGGCATAGGTGTCACTGCTGCGAGACACAGTGAAGCCGGAGACACAGTGAGTAACACTACCTGTGATTAGAGTTGCCGTTAAAAGTCCGCACTACAGTTCTCAGATCAGCAGATGACCTTGATCAAGAGCACCTAAGTTAACTGATCAGAACTCCCCCCAGCACTGTCACTGATCCCCCCTACCAGCACTGCCACTCATCCCAACTCTCCGCCAGCACTGCCACTCATCCCATTCCCACCACCAAGGAGTAAGAGAAGGAATAAATTAGAGAATAAATGGAAGGGAAATAAAAAGACGGGAAGGAACAAAGAAAAAGGGAGAGAAAGAACAAGAAAGATGGCTAAAGAGAGGGATGGGGAAAAAAACAAGAAATTAGGATAGAGAGAGATAAAAGGGAAAGAAAGGAGAACAAAGAGTAAGGCCTCGTACACACGACCGAGTTTCTCGTCGTAAAAAACACGTCGTTTTTTTCGACGAGATTTTTGTTAAGCTTGTCGATTTTCTCGTCAAGCTTTCTATGCGTACACACTGACATTTCCCAATTTCCTCGTTGTTCTCCGCGCTCACGTCCAGCACGTACGACGGCACTATAAAGGGGAAGATCTTTTTTCTTGGCGCCACCCCTTGGGCTGCTTTTGCTGATCTCGTGTTACCGCGTGTGAAGTAAAAGTTTGGGAAGAGACGATTCGCGCTTTTCAGTCTTCGTACTTTTCAGATCGTTTTCTGCGGTTCAGTTTGTGCTTGTGGGTTCGTATCTTGACTTTCAGGGCGTCTAGGCAGGTCGTATCTGTTTTACAGTGCGTTCTTGCCTGTTCGTTTCTGATTTTCAGTTCGTTATTCATAGGCCTTGCTGTTCTAAAGTGCGTTCTGTTCTGTACGTTCTGATAAGACGACCGTTTCTTATTAGCCATGTCGCCTGGACGTTCTCGCCGTCGAGTTCATGCTGTGCGTGCGCTTGGTGTTGGTCTGCTTGTTTTGGACCAAGACCAGTCCATGAATGGTGTGAGGAGGAGTTCATGGACCAAGAATTGGTTGCTCCAGCGGGACCAATTCTGCCATCGTCTCTGCTGCGGGAGATCGTCGAGAATAATCCTGAGGACTACAGGAATTTTCTACGGATGTCTGACCCCGTTTTTCAGGAACTATTGGCTTTGGTGTCCCCCTATATTACCAGGCAGGACACCGTTATGCGGGAAGCCATCAGTGCTGAGCAGAGGCTCATCGCCACGTTACGTTACCTGGCGACAGGGAGAAGTCTTCAGGACATGAAGTTCACCACAGGCATCTCCCCCCAGGCTCTGGGCCTCATAATCCCAGACACCTGTTCTGCCATTATACAAGTCCTGCAGGAGGACTATATTAGGGTAAGTTTTCTCCATTAACATCACATTTTATGTATTACATGTATGCTAATGTATTGTATTTCTTTCATCCTTCCCTAATTACCATGATTGTAATATGCTGAGAATGTCCCCTTTGTCCCCATGCATGCTGGAAGCTTTAGATTGCCCCTTTTTTCTCCTCCATAAATATTTCCCTTCACTAACTTTTCCAGCAAAGGCGCCTGTTGCTCCAAATGTTTGGGGGTCCCACCCCAATTTATGAACTAAACTTCCTCCTTTTTTGCTCAGGTGCCTATTAAACGCCCCCAGTTGTCCCCTCTAATGCAGCCATTTTGTTCCCTCCAATGCAGCCATTTTGTTCCCTCCAATGCAGCCATTTTCCCCCCAGCCCTGCACTTACCTTCTTGTGGTCAGCGCCATCCTTCTTCTGTCCTTGATGTCTTCTCCTTCCCTTGATGTTGCATCAGACAATCATGTTACCATTAAACAGACTTGGTGAACATGATTGGCAGAGCAGCCTGCCAGTGTTTCCCCAAGGAATGCCCCCCCCTGCGTCCCCTATTTTACTTTTCGGAAGCCAATTACATCCCTCAGGTTGTAATGTGCAAGACTATTTTACTACCTGTTTCTGCTATGCAATTTGAACCCCCTAAATGCCGCAATTATTCATATGTCAGTGGCTAAACAAGAGGCCATCCACCTGAATAGTGGGCGGCATAGACAATACATAGGTTCATGCAACGCATGAACCTATGTATTGTTCTGAGTGACGGGCACAGGAGAGAGGGGGCAGTGCTCCAGCGCCCACTCTGGACGCACCGCCACTGCAATGCTATCCTGTGGCCAAACACATTTCCCCCCCCCCAAAATAATTTAGTAATGGCCCATCAGAGGGGGTGATGAATCTGATAAATGAGCCTTCCCTTATACTTATTTTAAACACCTTAATAAACGTAGAATTTGATTGATGTTGGCCTTGTTTTTTTTTAAATCAAATTTCCTTGTAATGTCTGACTTTGGTATTCTAATATTATTTCATCTTGTTTCACTCCACAGCTTCCTTCCACGCCACAGGAATGGCAGACTGTGGCATCGGAGTTTGCCACGCGGTGGGACTTCCCCAACTGCGGTGGTGCCATAGACGGGAAGCACGTCCGCATCGTGCCGCCACCCCGTTCTGGGTCCTACTACTACAATTACAAGGGGTTTCATAGCATTGTGCTGATGGCGGTGGTGTCAGCACGGTATGAATTCCTCTATGTTGATGTAGGGAAGAATGGCCGGATGTCCGATGGGGGATCCTTCATCCAGACGGAGTTTGCCCTCCGTCTCCAGAGTGACGACCTTGCATTGTCACCGGATGCAGGGAATATTGAAGGACTCCCCTTTGTTTTCTTGGCTGATGAAGCCTTCGGACTCGGACGGCATCTTATGAGGCCATTTCCACAGAGGACCCTGACCCCAGAGAAGAGGGTGTTCAATTACCGACTGGCCAGGGGCCGAAGAGTTGTCGAAAATGCCTTTGGCATAATGGTCAGCCAGTTCCGCCTTTTTATGACTTCAATACACTTGGCGGACTACAAAATAAACTATGTCGTATTATGCTGCTGTGTGCTACACAACTTTCTGAGCCAGAAATCAAATTCCTATATGGCCTCAGTTTTGCCTGAGGCTGGACTTTCCCCTGCAAATCCCCTGCCGGGCCTGGAATCTGCCCGTCCTGGCTTGCCCTCCCAAAATGCCCGTGAGGTTCGGGACAAATACATGGACTATTTCACGGGTAGGGGGGCAATTCCTATGCCAGGCTATGTCTAAGGATCCCAATAAAAAGCTTGTTTAAACCTTTAATTATTTGTTCTTTCCTGTCTCCTAGTTTGTCTTTGTGCATTTGTAGTGCCAAGTGTATTTTACTTTAGTAAATAACAACCATTTCACTATGTAACCTTACAAAATAACCAAATAAGCTTAGAGGGTATTATAAAAAGAAGCTACACGTTGTTTGTGGTCAAATATTTTACTCTGTGCACATTCTCACCATTTTTATTTTTTTCAGGTTTTTTGCGTTGGCCTGGCCCCAACCCGGCAATTTTTTGCTTATGAAAATAAAAAAATAACAGTTGCATTCCAAAAATTACAACACTGGATACCTCTGAACAATCTGAGGTATTCACTTACACAAACTATGTCTCTATGTGCCCGTCCTAATATGGGGTCCTGCCACCCCTTGCCCAGCCAAAAATTGAATATGCACACATTTGGGATTTTTTGACATCTAGGAAGTTTACAATCCTGATCCCTATTGTCAACATGTGCTATCTGCCATCAGGGGTGATCAATGGACGTGTTTTGGGGGTGCAACCCGTTCCTCAGTTCACCGACTTTAGATACGAGGAAGGGGTTGCACCCACAAAAGACGTACATGGATATCCCCTGATGGCAGATAGCACATGTTGACACACTGTGTGCAGATTCAATTTTTGGCTGGTTTGATTGTCCAAAAAATATGAATAGTTGCAAAAACAAACATGTAAAAACAAATGTGTTTGGATGGCTTATTGAATTCTCCCCAAAACATCGAGAATGTCTTTAAATGTTTGTTCCATCACATGGATTCTTTGTTTAATAAGCTCCAGTTCCGTGCTACATTCCATCACTTGCTGGATGAGGCGGAGGGCACTGTCAGCAGAGAACCGTGTACTATCCTTCACAACATTTATACCTAAAAAAAAAAAAAAAAAAGGTATTATAACTCTGCAGGCCTACATCTCTTACCTGAAGCTGTGGTGACAGATACTGACCTGTTGTGGTGACCAGATCCACAACGTCATCCACCTCTCCTTCCTGCACTTCTCCTTCCTCCACCTCAACTTCCTGCACATCTTTCGGTTGTGGGTCTTTGGGAGTTTGGGGTTGCTTGGAAGTTGTGGGGTGCATGTGCTCCCTGGAGTGTCCTCCTCCCAGTCTTCTCTCCCCTATGAGAAGCAAACAAAAGGTCAATTTATCACACAGTAAATCTCAATGTTAAAATAAAAACAGGCTAAATTGCTTGGAAGTGTGGTACAAGTGTGTGTTTGGGCGGAATTTAAAGAAGAATGCATTATTTATGACCAAGAATATGCTTAGTATTCACCTTTGGATGTAATTTATTTGACATGGAGGCACCACAAAAATTCTAGGATGCACCTGTGTGGGACACCCAAAAAAGGCGGGTCTGGTGGCCCACACTATAGTGCTCCAAAGTACAGATGTGGAAGCAGCTGCTGAGTGTCCTCTCCTTTACACAGATAAAAGTTTGCATTTCATTCTCTTTACAAACACATCATCTAGACGAAAAAATACGCCACAATTTTGGAGCAAAAATGGCAGATGTATAATTACTTTTGTGGCTCTAAAATAAGCCAAAACCGCGGATAGTGGCCGAACGAAGTGTCGGTAACGTAACGAACGATTACTGTGCCCAACCAAGTTCAAAATATTACATTTTGGAAGCGAGTCCAATATGAGAAACCAAAATAAAGAGCAACATGTCAGTTTAGAAAAAGATTAATATCAGAAAAGTCTACATTTTACTTACTTTTAGCGAGCATTCTCTTTATGCTCCTCAACTGCTCTGGCTCCCTCAGTTTGAGGTCTGACCACCTCTTTCTGAGCTGCTCATTTGAGCGTTTCACG
Source organism: Rana muscosa (assembly GCA_029206835.1). Taxonomy (NCBI): domain Eukaryota; kingdom Metazoa; phylum Chordata; class Amphibia; order Anura; family Ranidae; genus Rana; species Rana muscosa. Next base: position 102,714,343 of record CM055116.1, on the reverse strand, counting down.
CCGAAATTCGCCTTCAGACTCTTCACGACTTTAGTGAGGATTTTGTCCTTCCTTCTATTTGGTTTGCTATACGGCCCATGCTTGGCATCATAATCAGCCTTGAGCAAGATGTCCACCATCTCCGCCATCTCCGCCAAAGACATATTCGATGCCTTGAATCTCCTCCTTGATCGTGACGTTTCCTCGGTCTCCGGGCTTGTCTCCTCCTTGTTAGTTGCGGAATTATCAGACACCTGCTGTAACTCCGCCATATCTGTCTGCGCGCCGAAAGAGAAGGGGCGGGGAAAAGATGTTATTTAGAACGTCAGGGGCGGGCGACGTGTGCGGAGCGACGTGTTCGTATTTTGACGCATGCGTTGTGTGTATATAGCAAACACACATGTGACTATAGTACGTTCGGTGTGCGGAGAGAGGAGTTCAAGTGACGGACGTGCGAACGAAGGTATGTGATTTTGTGACTTGTACAAATTGTTGGCCTATACTGTCTTGAGAATGTTGGAGGATATATATGGTGACTAGCATGTTAAGGAGGTTAGACTGTTTGCCTCACATTAGTTATATATAATTTATTTAACTTGCAGATACAATATGAATGTCTTTATTAGCGACAAAGAGTTCCTGGCGGAATTTATTGACCGGGTAAGGGAGCTGCCCGCTCTGTGGGAGACGAAAAACCCCATCCACAAAAAAAGAGGGGTGAGAAAAGCAGCGCTGGAGAAGCTGCTCCCATTTGTGCATACCAAGGTGCCCACAGCCACAGCAAAACAAGTGGACACTAAAATTGGGAGCTTGAGAGGTAACTACAGGACTGAACGCTCTAAGGTGCTGGCTTCTCAGAGGTCAGGAGCAGCAGCAGATGATGTGTATGTCCCGATTTTGTGGTACTACAACAGGATGTCCTTCCTGGATGACCACATTGAGACAAGGCCATCACTCTCCACTCTTCCCCCCAGACTTCCCTGCAGCCAACCTGAGCCTTCTCTGGAGCAAGAGGAGGCAGCCATCCTGGATGATCCTGAGTTGGCCATCTGGAGCCAGGTATAGTATTAACTGAAAATGTAGTGGGATAAAATTAATGTTTGACAAATATGTCAAGATGACAAACATAAACTATTTTGGATTGCACAAGTGAAATCAAGATCTGTAGACATTATTCAGCACTTAATTGGGTGCTAAATAGTCAATCTGATGTAGTGGTAAATTTAAAGCAAGGATTTATGGATTTACATTCTAATTGCTTCAATCAGGATTACAAAGTTTGATGCAAATATTAAACCAACATATTAAACTATGTCCCTTTTTCATACACAGGATGAAATCAAACAGGAGGAGGGTCTGGAAACTGTCAGGCAGGAGGAGGAAGGGCCCAGTGGCAGCCAGGAGGTGGCAGGGCCCAGTGGCAGACAGGAGGTGGCAGGGCCCAGTGGCAGACAGGAGGTGGCAGGGCAAAGGAGAAGCACCAGATCCCAGGTGCCTCCCATCCGGCTTCACAAAAGAGGCAGGAGGGACAGGACCACCAGTGAGGCAGCAATGGCCCTTATTCGTGAGGCCCATGCCACCCTCCAGGAGCCCACATCCCCTGAAGAGGCCATTGCCGGCCTAGTGGAGGCTAAGTTCAAGGTGATGAGCATGGAGCAACGCCTCCTATGCGAGCCCCTGCTCATCACCTTGCTCAACAAGGGGGTGATGGAGAAAATTACCCCCAATACCGCCATATGTGAGGTGGCACAACTGACCCAACCTCAACCTCCACCTCCACCTTCTTCTTCTGCCCCACCCCCTTCTGCTACACCTCCCCCTTCTTCTTCTGCCCCACCCCCTTCTGCTACACCTCCCCCTTCTTCTTCTGCCCCACCCCCTTCTGCTACACCTCCCCCTTCTTCTTCTGCCCCACCCCCTTCTGCTACACCTCCCCCTTCTTCTTCTGCCCCACCCCCTTCTGCTACACCTCCCCCTTCTTCTTCTGCCACACCCCCTTCTGCTACACCTCCCCCTTCTTCTTCTGCCCCACCCCCTTCTGCTACACCTCCACCTTCTTCTTCTGCCCCACCCCCTTCTGCTACATCTCCTCCTCCTCCTCCTCCTGCCAGGAGTACCCCTCCAGTGGGCCAGCCTCTAGCCAAACGAAGAAGGAAGGCTGCAGGGAAGGCTTCAGGGAAGATTGCAGGGAAGGTTGCCAGGAAGAAGAGGAAGTGATGGCCTTGCTTCATTGTGGTCGGACAGAAGGCAGCCTGTTGTAGTACCACAGACTTGGGACATATATCTCACCTGCTGCTGTTCCTGACCTCTGGGAGGCCAGCATCAGATTGTGTTCAGAAATGTTGGCCTTCTCAAGCTCCCAATTTTAGTGTCCACACAGGGTTGCTGTGTGCTCTGGGGTCCCTGGGATGCACAAATGGCAGCAGGTTCTCCAGCGCTGCCTTCTCTTTATTTTATTTTTAAACATGAATAAATGTGATTTTTGTTTACGTTCATACTTGACTATGTGTATTTGTAAAAATTAAAAATCTAGCTTTGGAGTAAGCAGATACATTTGACTGACAAACAAAGGGACAGATAACAACCCCCCAAAAGAATAACTAAATCTGATTATCAAAAAAACATGGTTGGAAAACTAACTACTATAGAGTCCAAAATTAAATGGGAGATCACTACCAAAACATTGCGAAATTATAATTAACATCATTTTCAAAAATATTACCATTTAAATTATTCCTAAAAACTTGCACGATATAATACACATAAATCTTCTTAAGAGCAGCATGAAAAAGGTTAAACAAAAAGTCATAACTCTGTGTGAATATCAGCAGCAAAAGAAGGTCACTCGTTTTGATTAATGTAACATTCTAACGAAGATTTCAATGCAGAATATTTAAACGATGCAATATTTTTGAGCGTGACGAATGTGCTCTCTCCATTACGAAGGCTTGTTTTACCAGAAGATGCGCTCCCGTCTCATAGTTGCTTGTGAGCATGCGCGCTTTTGGAAGAGTCGTAAAAGCATACACACGAACCATTTTCTCGTCACAAAACAGCCCGACGAGAAACACGACGAGGAAATCTGGAATCCTGACGAGAAAATAGAGAGCAGGTTCTCTATTTTCTCGTCGAGATTCTCGCCAATTTTCTCGTCGTAAAACCATACACACGAACGTTTTTCTAGACAAAAAAGCTCTCGCGGCACATTTCTTGCCGGTTTTGGACGAGAAACTCGGTCGTGTGTACGAGGCTAAAGAGTGGTACATCCTAAAATGTACCATGAGGGGTTTTAGTACTGTACAAGTGGAAGGGACCCAGGGGGCTCTAAATGTCTGCGGGTTAGGGGCACAAATTACTTGTCTTGCCTTGGGTGCTGACAACCCACGCTATGAAAATAATTTTACTGTTAGGGGTCCCCACAACTTGGGAAATTTTATCAAGGGGTCACAGGACTAGAAAGGTTGAGAACCACTGGTCTAATGTGTTTAATAGGAAAGATTGTACAAGCAATATATCTGTGTCTTCATTAACATTATGTATGAGACAGGGTCTCAGAGATTCTATAGACCAGCTGCCCGAGCGCTATGTCTGATATGCTGATGCCGCGTACACACGATCGTTTTTAATGTAATTTTCAAAAACAACGTTTTTCTCGACGTGATTTTTCTTGTTTCCTCTCAAGCCTGTCTTGCATACACACGTTCATTAAAAAAAAATCGCTCGAGAAAAGCGCAGTGATGTACAACACGTACGACGGCACTATAAAGGGGAAGTTCCGTTCGAATGGCGCCACCCTTCATGTTAGTAAAGTTTGTTGAGCGACGATTCGCGCTTTTCAGCCTCGTGCTTTTCAGTCCGTTACAGCGTGACGAATGTGCTATCTCCATTACGAACGCTAGTTTTACCAGAACGAGCATGCGCGTTTTTTTCCCCCTTGTAAAAGCATACACACTACCGTTTTTTCCATCGTTAAAAAAAACGACGTGAAAAAATAGAGCAGGTTCTCATTTTTTTAGGCCATTTTTCACGTCGTTAAAAATGCTCTGGAGCCTACACACGATCGTTTTTGATGCCCAATTTAAAAAATTGCATTTTTAACGACGTGAAAAACGATTGTGTGTACGCGGCATGAGAGTTTTTTCCATAGAATTTTCTTGATAAACATTTTACAAGGTAGGATGCCAGGTCTTTCCACAGCCCATCCCAATTGCTCAGCTTGGGACTGCTTTGCAGAATGTGATAACACATGTGCATAGCCAACTTGTACAGGTGCTTTTGTTAGTGCATCAATGTGCGTCTTTAGCCCCATAGACTTCAATTCAGATTCAGAATACTTTTAAACAATAACATTACCATTAACAGCAATTAATACCACATAAAACTAAATTAATACTGCACTGTAATCATCCTATTAATCATCCTATTAAAATAATACATAGAATAAATAACACTGATTGAACAAAATAACAGAAAATCAAACTACCAATATGCAAATTATACAACTTTCTCTAACATTACCCAAACCCCCCCCCCTCCCACACACACGTAGAATTGCAGTGCGTGTGTGGGTGCGGGAACCGCTGGGAACACCCATTTTTTTAGCAGAAAAAACGCGGGCACGGCAGCCCATTAAATTGAATGGACTGCCGTGTCTGTGCAAATGCAGCCCACAAACATGCAGAGATGTGAACCTAGGGTCAATCCTAAATGGTACAACATGAAACATGTGCAAAAAAATGCATGGGAAATGGAGAAGCTAGGTGTGAATCAAGGTTTAAAGAAAACCTGTATTGAGACGATATGGATGATATGGGGGCTGCCATTGTTGAACTCTCCTTCTAAACATGCTACTCACTTGACTTCTATATTTGCAAATTATCAAGAGCAGACAGCAGGCATTGACATAGAGACTGAAGAATTGCAGACTATAAACGGGGTTGTCACCCTTTAGTGCTACCCAGCCATATATGATACAGGCTGGATCATAATAGCAAGTTCATTACTATGAAAATCTTTTGACACGTATTTCCTAAATATGTAATCCATTTGTGTATTTAGCTATTAGTCTTGAGCTGCTGTTTAAAGGAAATCTAAATGCATTTTACTATATTCCCTTTTCACATTCCAATTTGTGTGACTGTGAATCCATGCTGCTTGACCTGCAGAGAGCATCAATCTGCAGCAGGTTTGTCTTCTTTATAAATTGCTATTCCAGAAAGAAAATGGAACTAGCCTTTGGGGAGATGTAATCTGTACACTGTATTCTGCAAGTAATAAAGGTATGGGCAATTTTATCCAGAACAATGCAGCTAAGCCGTGTGAAATACAATGGATGACAATCATGCTACATTTTTCGTGTCATCAGAATATGCTATATCTTTGTCTTTTAGTAAATATTATTGGAGCAATCATGATAGACGGTTGAAGGCATGTTTAAAATAAATAAATATGTTGAAAGGGTAACTCCACTTTCCTGGAAAAAAAAGCAAATAAAAAATAATAATATAACATATACAATTATGACACAAGTCATATTGTAATTGAACGTTATTAAAAATTACCTTTCCTTTACAATCTGCAGCTCTGTAATTTTCTGTGAAATGCAATGCAATATGGCAACCTGGAGGTGTTCTGTAATGTGTACAGAAGGCCCCCCAGATATGTAATTTCCTGCTTGTGTGTGTCATGGTTATGCAGTAATGTTTGTCTCTCAGCTTACCCCTTCTCCATGTGTTCACCTTAGAGGCCAGCCACTCTCACCTGGCTGCTTAAATAATCTCTCCTCCAAGCATGGCTCCACCCCAGGCCCTATCAGGGAACTCTATATTAACCTGTGCACTGCAAGCCAGCCGTGCTGATCAATGTTGTTTGTTAAGCTATTGTGTGTTTGGGTTCCTGCTTGCCGTGTGCTACGTCTGTCTCTGTTTTACCAATCTTGGCCTGTTCTCGACTATCCCTGTCTGCTTGTGACTTTGACCTTTGGCGTGTCCTTTGTTTATCCTTGTCTGCTAGACGCCCTGACCTTTGGCTTATCCCTTCACTATCTCTTGTATCCTTAACTGCTGCTTCCCCTCTATCCTCTATAGCCTACTGTAAGCGTGAGCTGGGGGACTCTGGGGGCCGCGACCTGGATTCAGTTGCAGCCCAGTACATCCTCACCACTAGAGGCTCTGGTGAACACCTGCTGGATCTTAGACTCCACGCCCTGGGGAATCTTAGGCTCTAGCTCCCTGTGGGTGCTCCAGTTCCTGTTAGCGCTCCAGTGGACCTGCCTTCCTTAACCACCCAGAGTTCCATCCGCAGCAGTCGGCCATAGGGTTCGGTGCACTCCTGACCTCAACGGTGTGCATCTGTCACCTGGCCTCAGGTGACCTGACAGTTTGATCAGCCATGGACCCAGCTGACATGCCACTTTCCATAGATGATCCATTGCAGGGCATAGTCCGCAGATTTGAGACCCAGGAATCAAATCAGACTCAGGTGATGCGATTCCTCCAGGATCTGGCTTCCCGCTTTGAGCAGCTTCAGGTCTCCTTGGGAACCCCGAGTCAGCAACCTCAAGCACAATCAGCGACTGCACCTATTCCAGACACAGTCGCAGGCACACATTCACTACAACTGCCAGCTCCGTCCCGTTTCTCTGGGGACTCCAAGGCCTGCAGGGGGTTCCTCAGCCAATGCACTATTCATTTTGAGCTCCAGCCTCAAAACTTTCTGTCTGATCGGGCAAAGGTAGCCTATATCATCTCCCTCCTCTCCGGTGAAGCTTTAGCCTGGGTAGCCCCTCTGTGGGAACTGAATGATCCTGTGGTTTCTAGCCTGTCTGACTTCTTGAAACTTTTTTGGAATATCTTCGAAGAACTGGCTCGTGTCTCTTCAGCGGCCAGCGCCCTTTTACGTCTTCGCCAAGAGTCTACTTCTGTGGGACAGTATTCTCTTCATTTCCACATACTGAAGGCTGAGTTGAGCTGGAATAATGAGGCCTTAGTCGCAACCTTTTTGCATGGCCTTTCTGATAGAGTGAAGGATGAATTAGCAGGAAGAACCATCCCCACTGATCTGGACGAAGTTATCTACTTGTGTAACCAGATCGATATTCGTTTTCAGGAAAGGACCCTAGAAAAGCGACGCCGGCACTCCTTAGTCTTTAGCCAGCCTGAGCTCCCCTCTCTTCGACCTGTGGAGCATCTCCTGCCAGCTTAGGAACCCATACAGCTGGGTCGGACCAGGTTATCCCCTGAGGAACATGCTAAGCGCAGAACTCTGGGCCTGTGTCTCTACTGTGGGGGCAAAGATAATTTTTGTGACACTTGCCTTCTTTGCCCAGAAAAACGCTTGGGTCCAATACATCTGGGAGGTGGAGTATTGGACCCAGAAATATCACCTTCACCTTCTCGTCTTTTTTTTCTGTGTTCCTTCATGCTGGTGCTTCTTCTCATTCGGTCTCAGCATATCTGGATTCCGGAGCCGCTGGCAATTTCATGGACTGGGAAATAACATCATCCATGTGACTTACCCTTTTGCCCCTCACCACGCCATTGGTGGCCTTGGCGATTGATGGCACTGTTCTCCCAGGGGGTCCTATCCGCTTCCAGACCCTCCCTGTTAAGATGTCGCTAGGGACACTCCACCAGGAGTGGATATCCTTTCTTATCTTACCTAAGGCCTCAACTCCTATCATTTTGGGTCTTCCTTGGTTACGGCTCCATTCTCCACATGTTGACTGGACTACTGGACAAATCCTGGCTTGGGGTTCCTCCTGTTCCTCGTCCTGCCTACCCAAGGTTGTCCCAAAAGAGAAACTTCCTATTGCCACCATCCCAATATCTTTTGCTCTTCTCAGTGCATATAGTGTTTTCTGGGATGTGTCCTGCAATAGTCGGGCTGATGCACTCTCTAAGTCATGTGGCACTCTGGACGAGGAGCCCACCTGTGAACCTGAGTCGATCCTTTATTTCAGTTTGCATAACCATTTACCTTTGTCTGTCCCTAAACACCCTTGGACGCACAGCCAGGCTAGCTTGTCTGCAAGTTCTGCAGTCAATACGCCTTGCGATGCGATTCAGGTAGTCGCTACGCCTGACCATGCTATTCATTCAGCCTCTGAACTAGTTATGCCAGTCCAGCCTATGCTCAGTGAAACTCCTACCTTTTCTTATTCAATACCTTCTGCAACCTCGCCTCACCCTAATACTGTTAGGTCCATTCAAACCTGTCTAAGGGGTTTAATCCATCCTCGTTCTGCTTGTCTTTCAGCTATCCAGCTTGACTCCTGTGACATGTCACCTTCTAACCAACCTGACCTCAAGGTTCCACTGACATCTGCCCAGTCTGATGGTCCTGTGCTAGATGCCCAGTTCATCTTTAAGGGTCTGGGGAACCCTCCTCAGATTCCTGTTGATCCTCTCATGCCCTTGCTTATTCCTAAAAAGCCTTTGGTCCTCAATAAATCCTCTCGTCCTCTCCCTACATCAGTTCCGCTCTCTGAGGATAATCTAAAGTACGAGTTTAAACAAGTTCAGGATTCTCGGATCTGCAGAGGCATTCTTCAGTACCTTGTGCATTGGAGAGGGTTTGGTCCTGAGGAGGCGTCTTGGATCGCTGCATTTGAGGTCGTTGCACCTCGTCTGTTGAGGAGGTTTCATCTGAGATTTCCCTTTAAGCCTGGACCCAGGCGGGGGGAGGGGGAGGGCCCATAAGAGGGGGGGGTACTGTCATGGTTATGCAGTAATGTTTGTCTCTCAGCGTACCCCTTCTCCCTTCTGTTCACCTTAGAGGCCAGCCACTCTCACCTGGCTGCTTAAATAATCTCTCCTCCAAGCATGGCTCCACCCCAGGCCCTATCAGGGAACACTATATTAACCTGTGCACTGCAAGCCAGCCATGCTGATCAACGTTGTTTGTTAAGTTATTGTGTGTTTGGGTTCCTGCTTGCCGTGTGCTACGTCTGTCTCTGTTTTACCGATCTTGGCTGGTTCTCGACTATCCCTGTCTGCTTGTGACCTTGACCTTTGGCGTGTCCTTTGTTTATCCTTGTCTGCTAGACGCCCTGACCTTTGGCTTATCCCCTCACTATCTCTTGTATCTGCTTCCCCTCTATACTCTGGGGGCCGCGACCTGGATCCAGTTGCAGCCCAGTCCATCCTCACCACTAGAGGCTCTGGTGAACACCTGCTGGATCTTAGACTCCGCGCCCTGGGAAATCTTAGGCTCTAGCTCCCTGTGGGATCCCTGTTAGTTCTCCAGTTCCTGTTAGCACTCCATTGGACCTGCCTTCCTTAACCACCCAGAGTTCCATCCGCAGCAGTCGGCCATAGGGTCCACTACCTTAGCGGTGCACTCCTGACCCCCAACGGTGTGCATCTGTCACCTGGCCTCAGGTGACCCGACAGTGTAATTGTCTCACTGATTTTCCCAACAGTCTGCACTAAGATACAAGTCACATTTCAGGCATCTCCTGCAACAAAAATTTAATTTTTTGTAAGATACTCCAAATAGGAAATCACATCTAAAGGGATGCAGACCCTGGAATTTCCCTCATTAGAGCCCCGCAGGTGCAGCAGATGACTGATAATTAAAAAAAAACTGTCTCATAAGACTCACTTTCACACATGACCACAGACAAACACACAGTGATTTCTTCAGAATAGCAAAAGGAAGGAATCTGCAACAAAGTTTGTCAAAATCCTTGTAATTTACAAAGATCACCCAGAGGGGAATGTTCTTTTTCTCAACAAAAGTGGAGTTACACTTTAAGTATAATTCTGCATTTGAAGAATGGCTGTACCTTTCAAGGCTTTCTCCAACCTTTCTGAGTTTATTACAAAAAGTGGGCACATACACCAGGAGGAAAACAGAGGCACAGAATTAAGGCTACTAGCATTTTCAGAATGAAAGGTCAGCAATGGAATCCTATGTGTTCTCATTGAAGACATGACAATTTTATGTCCTCTTGTACTCAATATACATATACTGTATACAGTATCTAAGTTAGACTTCATCTGTGTGTACCTCTGATTTATACTTGCAAAATATTGAACACTGAAACTGGCTTTATCTTACAACTGTAGACGCAATGATAATGCCAAGGTGTAAAGCATAAAGAAGAAAATTCAGTTGCTAAAAAAAATAATATTAATGAATATGACAAACTGAGTTAGTTTGTCATATTATTTATTTATTTTTTAGATTTGTAGCAATTTTTTTTTTTTTTCTTTATGCTTTACATTTTGGCATGATCATTGTGTCTCCAGCGTAGATTGGTGCTGTAAGTTATTTTGTTCCCCTTATATGTTTGTTGGTAAATATATACATGCTTTCCAGTCATTGCTACATTTTTGTATTCTTTTTTCTCCTTTATCGACATCCAGATGGTTCACCTTTGGGTTTCTCATGCCTTTTGTGTTCCATTATTTCAGGTTCTTGGGGATTTCATGCTCGGATGGGCTATTTCTAAATTTTTTCATATTGAGTAGTATGTACCACAGGCATAAGTAAATGTTTATTCTCAAATATGTGTAATTAATATGATACATTTATGACTATTGTATTAATATTTAGACTTGGACAGTGTACCTACTGATGAAGATTCTGGATGAATTGAAACACATCGGGGTTCAAACATTTGTCCTTTTCATTGTGTGTTGAGGTGATATATTATGATCCCAATATGACTATTTATTTTTAATGTTGCTACACTTGTGTGTGTGGTTTTCAATGTATGTACAATAAATGTGTTATATTTTTAACTTTTTTGTTGTGTGCCATCAAAGTTCCAATCAGTTACCAAAAAGTTTTTCTTGGGGGCACTTTGCAATCATATCAGACCTATTTATTTAATTTTACAACATTATGTTAAAGAATAAGTTTATTACAGACCAATTCTAGGCCAATTCCCCAGTGATAAGGTGGAACCATTATTCCAGATGCTGATGTGCCCTAAAATTTCAAACCCATTATGCACATTAAAATGAACAATTACATAGATAACAGCTTGAAGACAGTTATGTCCATAGAGAAATTCTTAACATGCAAATTTTTTATATGTATACTCTTCATATTGAAATATCTTGCACTATTCGGTTTCTCTAATGCCGCGTACACACGACCATTTTTCATGACGAGAAAAATGGCATTTTTAAAAATGGTCGTGAAAAAATGGTGGTGTGTATGCTCCAGAGCATTTTTCTTGATGAGAAAAATGCCCGAATTTTTTTTAGAACGTGCTCTATTTTTTCTCGTCGTTTTTCACGTTGTTCTTTTTAACGTCGTGAAAAACGGTCGTGTGTATGCTTTTACGAGGGGAAAAAAAATGCGCATGCTCAGAATCAAGTATGAGATTTCATTTATATGGAAGGATGGAAATGCGAGAATAGCGTATGACATATTAAGAAGAAGAAGGAGGATGGAGGACTGGGACTACCAGACATTGCAATATATTACAGAGCAATGACTTTGGCACGCATACTAAACTGGTGTCATGATTCGAAGAGCAAAGCATGGGTTTCGATGGAAAAAAAAATGGCAGGCAGAGATATAAAAGGAGCACCATGGATACCACCCAAGATGAGAGGACTGTCCAAATGGACATCCTTATTAACTAGGAACACCTTGGCAGTATGGGACAGAATTAATAAAAATGGCAAATATGCTCCAAGAACATCGCCACTGTCCCCATTAGGAGGGTATCCATGGTTTCCCCCCGGGAGAAGAAATGGGAGCATTAGGCCCATGGGAATCAGAGGGGAATGCAATGTGTTTAAGATATGCACCACTAGGAAAACTAATCTCTCAAGCAGAATTGACGTCAACACAAGGGAAGACGTCAATGTCGAGGTGGAGATATTATCAAATGCAAGATTTCTTCCAAAAACTTGAACCGCAATTAAGAACTCTAAATTCATTAACTACGTTTGAAAAAATGTGCATGGAAATGTCAAAACCGAACCATCTATTATCTCAAATGTATGGGTTGATACTCAGCGGGGAAAAGGTTGCAAGCCCATATTTTAATAAGAAATGGGAAAAAGAATTAAATTACACGTTCACTACAGCTCAAATAAAAAACTTATGGAAGGTAACTCACTCTTCGTCAATAAGTTCATCTATCCAGGAGATGCAATATAAATTCCTGACTAGATGGTACCGGCCCCCGTACGCATGGCACAAATATATTCAGCTGTAAGTAACGAATGTTGGAGGGGGTGTAAAGAGAAAAAGGCACCTTCCTCCATATTTGGTGGAGCTGCCCAAAGATTAGAGTTTTCTGGGAAGAAATAGCTCCATGGATAGAAAAGATGACAGGGAAACCTGCGGAATTAACACCATTGTACATTTTATTCCATGGGTCCATGGGGTCTATAAAACCATATAAAAATGGTATCATACCACACTTACTAAATGTGGCCAAGAAGCTGATACCCAGATATTGGAAACAAATTACATGCCTTACCTTAGCAGAGTTGAGAGGAGAAGTAGATAGGATAATGGAAGCAGAAAGATGGATTCATGAAACTAGAAACCAACAGGAGAAATTCAAAAAAATATGATGGGCAGAATGGGAAAAGAATGTTTAAAGAAGGAAAGAGAGGGAAGAGGGAATATAGAGAAAATGTAACTCTGCTTAAAACCACTTCAATACCATGCACTTATACAGCTTCCTGCCCAAGCCAATTTTGAGCTTTCAGCGCTGTCGCAATTTGAATGACAATTGCGCGGTCATGCTACACTGTACCCAAACAAATTTTTTATAATTTTGTTCCCACAAATAGAGCTTTCTTTCGGTGGTATTTGATCGCCTCTGCGATTTTTATTTTTTGCACAACAAATAAAAAAAGAGCAAAAATTTTGAAAAAAAAAAATGTTTTTCTTTGTTTCTGTAATTTTTTTTGGGTAAATAAGAATGTTTTCTTCTTCAATGACGGGCACTGACATGGCTGCACTGACGGGCACTGATAAGGCGGCACTGATGGGCATCGATGAGGTGGCACCAATGAGGTGGCACCGATGAGCACTGATAGGCGGCACTGATGGGCACTGATATGTGGCACTGGTATGCGGCACTGATGGGCACTCATAGGTGGCACTGATTGGCACTCATAGGCGGCACTGATTGGCACTCATAGGCGGCACTAATTGGCACTCATGGGCGGCACTGATGGGCACTTATGGGTGGCACTGATAAGTGGCATGGACGGGCACTGATAGGTGGGCACAGATTGGCACGGATGGGCACGGATGGGCACTGATAGGTGGCACTGATGGACACTAGTAGGTGGCATTGGTGGCACTGGTGCCCAGCAATGCCAGCCACCACACATTGTGAAAGTGCCAGTCAGTGCCCATTTGTGGGCACTGATTGGCATTTTTTTTAATGTTTTTATTTTATTTATTTATTTTTACTACATGTGGATGGCCATGGGGGCCATCCACATGATTGGGGCTTCCCTGGTGGTCCTGGGGGGCTTCCCTGGTGGTCTAGTGTGGGTATCCGAGGGGGGGCTGCGCTGATAAACAATCAGCGCGAACCCCCCCTGTCAGGAGAGCCGCCGATCGGCTCTCCTCTACTCGCGTCTGTCAGACGCGAGTGAGGAAGAGACGATCAACGGCTCTTCCTGTTTACTTCCTGATCAGCCGTGATTCGACACGGCTGATCAAATGGTAAAAAGCCTCCGACGGATCAGTGTAGCGGTGGGTCAGACTAAACGGTCCGCCCGTGTGAAAGGGGCCTAATATCAGTAGTTCCTCAATCATCAGAGCCATCCAGTGGTCACAGAACATTTTTTTTCTGACTGAGGTATTTCTGGAAAAAAATGCATTATGACAACAAAAAGGCGCTGACGATATAGGAACTACATACACTGTATTACCAAAAGTATTGGGATGCCTGCCTTTCGCACATGAACTTTAATGGCATCCCAGTCTTAGTCCATAGGGTTCAATATTGAGCTGGCCCACCTTTTGCAGCTAAAACAGTGTCAACTCTTCTGGGAAGGCTCTCCACAAGGTTTAGGAGTGTGTCTATGGGAATGTTTGAAGCGCATTTGTGAGGTCAGGTACTGATGTTGGACGAGAGGGCCTGACTCGCAATCTCCACTCAAATTCGTCCCAAATGTGTTCTATCGGGTTAAGGTCAGGGCTCTGTGCAGGCCAGTCAAGTTCCTCCACCCCAAACTCACTCATCCATGTCTTTATGGACCTTACTTTATGCACTGGTCAAAATCATTTGATGGAGGGGGGATTATAGTGTGGGGTTGTTTTTCAGGGGTTGGGCTTGGCCCCTTAGTTCCAGTGAAGGGAACTCTTAAGGCACTCTTAAGGCATCAGAATACCAAGACATTTTGAACAATTTCATGCCCCCATATTTGTGGGCCCCTTACTGTTTCAACATGACTGCGCACCAGTGCACAAAGCAAGGTCCATAAAGACATGAATGAGTGAGTTTGGGGTGGAGGAACTTGACTGGCCTGCATAGAGTCCTGACCTTAACCCGGTAGATAGAACACCCTTGGAATGAAGTTACAGCGGTTCATGTGCGTGTAAAGGCAGACATACCAATACTTTTGGTAATATAGTGTAATATAGTGTATTACTATTTTACCTTTACACACACATGAATTTTATAGACATCCCAGTCTTACTCCGTAGGGTTCAATATTGAGTTGGCCCACCCTTTGCAGCTATAGCAGCTTCAACTCTTCAGGGAAGACTGTCCACAAGGTTTAGGAGTGTGACTATGGGAAGGTTTGACCATTCTTCTACCTCTTATCCTTACCTCCAACTAAACTTGCTTTTCTTTCACAGTATTTCTCCTTCCTTTTCCCCCAGCTCGTTCTTTCTACTCTCCGCTCACTACTTTACAGCAAATGCCTAATGGCAGTGTATCCTACTTGATTGACCCTCCCCCCCCCCCCAATAGGCATGATAAGTACTTTGCCACTTTAGAAGGGACTCTCAATCAGGAGTACAATTACTACTATAGACCACCCAAATAGATTATTTAGCACCTTGATAAGCTGTAGTAATTTTTTTTTTTGACTCAGACCTAATCTACCAATTTATACATTCTGTAGATTTCTTAATCAATGACTATCTGTTTTTACATGCATGTGACCTCAGCAATCGAATACTTCAAAGAAGCATATTCCAAAAAAAAATGAAAATGCAATAAAAAATGTGTGAAATAAATAGCAATTATTGGGCCACTGGAGCAAATTCTAAGGGCTCTTGCTTGTCATATTATTTGGGGGTATGACAAAGTGTAAAATTCAATAATAACCACTTAGTATTTACAGTAATACCACATATACAGTGGTACAGCAATCATAGACATGCTGAAATCAAATGGTCAATGCCAAAAAATACAATCTCAGAAAGATTGCTCTTCAACAGAAAGGTGAAGAAGTATTCTTTGCATTCCCCACAGAACTGGGCTTCAAACCTAGTAACAAAGGATCACAAAAAAAAAGAGTGGGGATGGAATGACCATAAAAACCAAAAGAAAATTAAACTACAGAGGAGGAGATCCAGATATGGAAAAAAACATTGAATTGTCACAAGTTTCACTGAGGCAATAAAAAAAATGAGACATAAAGTGCACCCGAGTTGCCCATTTTTTAAATAAAATTTGTCATATCTGTCCTAAGAGGTGTAAACCCATTCCTCTGCTTCCATGATAAAATTGACTTGTTTAATCCAATTCTTAATTGTGGGCGTTTATGTATTTTTTCAGATGCAGTACTTTGTGTCCAAGACCTAGGGCAATTTAGGTTTCTTCCAGAAAAATCCAGTTTACCCTGTTAAATTAAAGAAGACTGTACAGGCACACTTGTTGGGTATGGACCCAATGTATCAAAATATCTCTGCCCAACTAATCTCTGCCCATGATAAACACTGTTTGATTGGGATTGACCACCATTGAGAATACGTTTTGTAGTCTAGTCGCGACCAGCTTTGCCAAGATCTTAACATCTAAAGGACGGATATTGTTGAGTAATTTAAAGCGGAGCTCCACCCTAAAGTGGAACTTCCACTCATCGGATCCCTCCCCCCTCCGGTGTCACAATTGACACCTTTCAGGGGGGAGGGGGGTGCAGATACCTGTCTAAGACAGGTATTTGCACGCACTTCCGGGAGTCCTCTCTGCGGGAAATCTGCGGGAAGCACGTCACTTCCCGCAGAATACCCGTAGTGTTCTGGGAGACACTCGGCTCCCAGAACACAGGAGGACCAGTCAGAACGGCGCAGCACGACTCGCGCATGCGCCGTAGGGAACCGGGCAGTGAAGCCGCAAGGCTTCACTTCCTGGTTCCCTCAGCGAGGATGGCGGTGGGGGCAGCAGAGTGACGAGCGATTGCTCGTCCTCTGCTGCGGACGTCGCTGGACTCCAGGACAGGTAAGTGTCCTAATATTAAAAGTCAGCAGCTGCAGAATTTGTAGCTGCTGGCTTTTAATATATTTTTTTCATCTATAAATGTTATTTTCTAGGAGTTGGGAGTATAGATAGAAGCAAAAGTATAAGTCCGGCTCTGCATTTGTCTCTCGTCAAAAATGTAACACCGCGCTTTAGAAACGGGTAATGTACTAAGGAACCATGAATTGGGAACATGTATTGGGAGTTTAGGGGTAGAAGAGGGGTCTCCTGCAACATGACAATCTGAGTGTATATCTGCTTCAATTCTAACCTTATTGTGTTTCTCTTATTTGGGAAGCACATACAGTAGTGTGCACTTTGTAGGAAATAACTTTATATAGCAAAAGGTTTGGACTAGCTCTGTAACTCCCTGAAAAAAAAAAAAAAAATTCTCCATTATTGTTTTTATTGTCTGCCCCCCTATCTGGTCTTTGCTACTATTGGTACTTCACACCTTAGAAAAATAATTATAATGTTGGTCTCAATGTCCAGTTAAAGTGGTTGTATACCCTTTTTTTTTACTTTTACCTACAGGTAAGCCTGTAATAAGGCTTACCTGTAGATAAAAAGAATATCTCCTAAACCTGTACGGTTTAGGAGATATTCCCCTTGCAATGAGCCGCTGACTTCAGTGGCGCATGCGCTCTGGAGATCCTCGGCTGAAAGTCCGGCAGACACCGGACAGAAGTCCCTCCCGTGCATGTGCGGGAGTGACGACATCGTGGCTCCGGCCACTCACAGTGTCGGAGCCGCGATACCCGGAAGACACGCCGAGAGAAAATGTCCGCTCCCTCGGCGTGGACCGGGATCACCTGCGACGCCTCGTTCTAAGGTAAGTATTTCATAATGAGCTAGTATGGGGTGCATACTAGCTCATTATGCCTTTTGCCTTACAGGTTAGATAAAATAAATAAATAAATTGGTGGGTATACAACCGCTTTAAAGCTGAGTATACACTAGTAAAATTTAGTTTGACATTTTTCTTGTAAGAATGTTGTTAAATACATTTGCTTGTTTTTCTAATCATTAGTGGGGTCAAATGAAAGTTCTTTTTCAACCTCAGTGACGAGAAAATTTAAAGGAGCAGGATGGAACATTTTTCTCAAATGTACAAATTTTAACAGTGTATGTTATGTGGTGTTCGTCCATCGGTTTAAAAAATGAATGTTAAAAGCAAATTAAATCTTGAACTACTTTGGAACAACATTCAAATATTTTGAGAATTTTCATAGGCATTTTACTAAGAATTTTAGCGCAAATTTTTTGTTCGAAATTCTACTAGCGTATACCCAGATTAAGGATGTAAGTCTGCCATGTTTTGTTAGGGGTGCTACTGCACAGCAGAAAATACATTCTAAAATGATTCTCTGTTTTATCTGTTTTTTCCCCAATTTATTTGATTTCCTTATCATCCTCAGACTCACTGTCCACTTTGAGATGCTAATGGTGGTCTTAATTCACAAACGTAACCTGTCCCAACGTACCACTATTTTATTATTTTGTTTTCCACACCATTTACCATGTCTATCTGTATAAGGTTATATAAAAGGTATACAGGTGTAGCAACTCAATGGGTGCCCCTTTTTCTTTACCTTTTTAGAAGAAATTTAAATAAAATAGCCATATGAAAGCTGCAGCACATGTTCAAGCCATAGACTGAATCACATGGTTCTATAATCTGTAGGCCATATTTTTACCATATTTTTTACTCCTGCAATCATATCATCAGGTTTTGCCATAGCAGAAGAAGAAATTAAATTTCCATGATCGTAGCAAAGAGTTCTGACACTGTTCTGACATTTTAAAAACACATTAAATGCATCTGCTTAAATTTCAGTACATCAACATGACTTGAAGGGAAGAAGGCAAAGTCTATTCAACATCTCATTAAATGGCACAGGATATTATTTAACGTTGGCTCTTTGATAAAAACATCTTTGTTTTGCATTTTGTATTTACCAGGATGTATGATTCCTTTAAAATTTTAAACTTCTTTATATTTCATTTACGGTAGATGCAGAAGTCCTTAATTACTTGTACTCCTGGGGTCTACCTTATGTTGCTTATCACTTATGCTTATTTTATCTGAAAAAAAAAAACACTTGGCCCTCCCCAAATATTTATACTCTCCCACAAGCATGCATCAATGGCCAAAAACCTCCTACTGGTTGACTAGGGGAAGTATAAGTATACGTAAGTATTTTTATTGTAGTTTCTTACACTAATACCAGAGTGACACCAACTGGTAGAAGGGAGAAGCCACAGCTCCACTGAATGTAGGGGAAAAACCAAATGAAAAAGTAGACCAGTTAGATTGTCTACCTCCCAGCCGAGCTAAATTACTAGTAACCCCTGTTTAGGACAGAGTGGCTACATATATTTACCACTTGCACTTTACCACTTGCAGAGTATGAATGATCTAGGGCTCTTTTATTAACTGGTGTGCTGAAAGTAGACTTGCATAAAAGGAAAGATTAGATTACATAGACCAGTGAATGAGTTAGAAGAGAAACACACCCCACACTCTCTTCTGGCAAAAACAGAATTACTCAATTAAAGACAGGCTGCTAACAAGCATTCGGGCACTGCAGGTTATTTTACTACAAAACTCAACATGCTTTGCAAGCTGAGCATTATTATGTACTGTATTCACTATATAATGAAGGATGAGTTGTAAAGTACAGATTTTATAAATACATTCTAAAATTTAAAAAATTTAGACTTACACAAAATGCATATAAAATTGATCAAAGAACACTATAGATTTATTTTTAGATTCTTAGACTTCCTTGTATGTATTCTTGCAGCCTTTGCTGTATATACAATGGTCCGTGGTATGTACAGACACCCTATGGCAGCTTGCAAAGTTTTAAAAAATAGGAAGGGCCAGAAGGACACAGGAGTGAAATTGAGTGAAAAATACAGTCAAATAAAAGACACAAAGCTAAATATTCGCAACCTGTAGCATATCTAGCATATCTTGCACCAAACGCAGATAATTTTTTAATATCCCCCTTCATACATCAAAATTATTTTCAGTATTTACTAAGACATTGAACAGCATGCATACTGGAGGTGCAACTTTATGTAGGATACGGTTCTTATGCCCCATACACACAATCGTTTTTCATGCCGTTAAAAATGCCATTTTTAAAAATGGCCATTAAAAATGATCGTGTGTATGCTCCAGAGCATTTTTAACGACGTAAAAAACGGGCATTAAAAATTTCGAACATGCTCTCTTTTTTCACGTCGTTTTTCATGTCGTTTTTTTTAACGGCGTGAAAAACGATAGTGTGTATGCTTTAACGACGTGAAAAAAAACGCGCATGCTCAGAATCAAGTATGAGACGGGAGCTCTCGTTCTGGTAAAACTAGCGTTCGTAATGGAGATAGCACATTCGTCACGCAGTAACGGACTGAAAAGCACGAGGCTGAAAAGCGCGAATCGTTGCTCAACAAACTTTACTAACATGAAGGGTGGCGCCATTCGAGCGGAACTTCCCCTTTATAGTGCCGTCGTACATGGTATACGTCACTGCGCTTTGCTTGATCGTTTTTTAAAATGATCGTGTGTACGCAAGACAGGCTTGAGAGAAAACATGAAAAAAAACAACGTGAAAAACGGCATGAAAAAAAATGGCAAGAAAAATGATCGTGTGTATGGGGCATAAGAATATCAATCTACTTGACACGCAGGAGCTCAGATACACTATCTTCTGCATAGTTACTAATATTGAAAATAGATAGGAGGGATGCCTTAAATTTATAAAGAAGAAAAATGTGGCAAGCTTATTGTGATGTCTGACGAATACCTGGAGGAGTGGCCAGTAAAATGGGCGTCACTTCACACTGTATGGCTTGTAGTGTGGGAGTAAAATAGGCCTCAGCATTGGTATCATTTGCAGTATTAGTAAGCCCCAACATGTGAAATTGTCAGCAATACCAACCCAACATAAGACAAATCAACTTTTTTTTAATAAACACTGCACTTGTTCAGAAAACAGTAAGTAGTCAGGATTTTTAAACAACACAAACCAGATGACCAGGTCCTGGAACCTTGCCTGGAAGGTGGCTTACACCACTGATGCCACTCGGAACCCACAGCACTACAGTTCTCTCATCTATACACCATACATGACTCACAAGCAGAAACAGCACACTCCCTACTAGCACAGGCCTATTCCTGGGGACGTCAACAACACTGGAACTTTCACTCTGAACATCACCAGTGTAAGAACACTGAAATCTTCTAAAGTTCAAAAACCAATTAGCAGCTGAGTGGGAGTTTATAAGCCATGATGAAGCTGCATTCGTGTAGAAGAATTCTTACCCTAGTGGCCATGTCTTGTGTAACTATAGTCAGAGGGGCTGGACTGGTGTGTTTTTCAGAAAATCTCTGAGGAAGTTCCATCTGGTGACGTAACATGTAAGATGTGTGGCTCCTCCCCTCTATTTTTTTTTACATCATCACACTTCTCTGGAAAAGCTCTATTTGCAAAGTGATACAGATTGTTTGAATTCTGAGCCTATTAGCTTCTTCTTTATCTTACCTACACTCAAGGGAAATATTCCTGATATTCCTTACACCTGTCATGGCTTGGAGAAGAGGTTACATTAAGCTCCAAAGAGTGATCATGTCCCTGTTATGTCCCTGGAAATTGTGGTGTGGTTGTGAGCTCCTACAATTTAGAAGAAGAAAATACACAAACAACCACAGCGCACCACAAATCCAAGCTTCAGTATCCAAACTCAATGGCACCAAAAAGTTACATCCAAGCCACAAGGTAATCAAGGATAATGGAGTAATAGAATCCTGCACCTTCCACAAAGTGATCGGAGTAATCCAGTGCAGATTAAACAATAGAAAGAAATAAGCGTGGGATCCAAGTTAGAATAAAAGCAACTGATTTATTAACAAAAATGTATAGCACGCTTACAGTTAAAATCTGGTAGATCAGCATGGTAAGCAGAGGGCACCAGGACAGACACATAACCAGGTTAGGCTGAAGCAGCGGCATCGGGATCTATCACTGCTTCAGCTTAGCCTGGGTATGTGTCTGTCCTGGTGCCCTCTGCTTCCCATCAGTAGTGTATTTAGGTTTTGTGCTGCCCTAGGCCTGACTAAACTCATGCACCCCCTAATTGAAATATGACCCACCCCTTCCTGTCAAGGCCACACCACTTTCTGTTTAAGATCCGCCCTGAAATTTTCGAGTGGGGACACTGGTTCTGAGGGCCTGGGGGGGGGGGGGCAATGGATTCCCTTAATTTGCATAGATTTCCTCTCACTTCCTGTTTGGCTATGGGGCAGGAAGTGAAGGGAAATCTCTGCAATGGGACAGGGATGGTAAGAAAAATAATCTGCCAGGGGCTATAACCCTCCCTTACTCTATCCAAAATGAAAAAAAAAAGTGTTGCCTATAGTTCCACTTTAAGCACAAATTTCTAATAATTTTGTGGAGAGGAGAAAGAAGATATAACCATGCCAATGGTGCAGCAAAAAACACATAGCACAGCGAGGAAGGTTTGTGGTTCAGCATGATAGGACGGCAAAATTAGAAGCAGCGCCTCCCCCCCCCCCCCCCCCCACAGAGTTGCGGAATGCCGGGAGCAGTGCAGCCGCTTTATGGGACTAGACTAATTTGCCTCTCAGCCCAGTCCGCCCCATAAGACTGGCGCTACACTAACAGTGTAGCACAAGCCGGCGGGGACTCTTTCCGTGCTGCCCCCCTGCAAAGTGCTGCCCTAGGCCTGGGCCTTGTTGGCCTAGGCCAGAATACAGCGTTGCTTCCCACGCTGATCTACCAGATTTTAACTGTAAGTGTGCTATACATTTTTGTTAATAAATTAGTTGCTTTTATTTTAACTTGGATCCTGTCTGTTTCTCCTATAATCTAGGTGTATATTTCTGGTGAGCATATATATTTTCTCATGAGTGGTAGTGTAGGTGAAGGTTAACGTTTCTGCATGCTCTGGAACACTGGGAATTTTTTGAAGAAATCTAACGCTGAATTTAAGAGACATGATTTAACATTGATATATGTTGGATCACATAAGTAAGAAGGCCAGTATTGTGGCCTGAATTTATGGGAGGAGCCCGGGGGGGTATTTAACCAGCCCGCTCACCTGTGGTCTTTGTCGATTTCCTGTGCGCGATACCACGTCACTGGGCCGACTATTCAACTCATTAGCGTTTGTGAGTTGCGTGTTCGAAACTTTGAGGCTTTTGTGCGTCTGGCTCGGCTGTCGCAGGTAGGGTTTCGTTTGACTTTTTCATTTCATGCTTTGATATATTATATTGCCAAACCTCGTTACCGAACTTACGAGTCTTTCGTTAATAAAACCCTGCACGTAGCCGTAGTATTAGCCACTGACTCGTGCCTCTATCATACCAAAACATTTAGTTTATTCTTACGTATCTCACTCTGATTCGAAATCCAGTCGCGTCCGCATCGCACCAGTTCGTTTAAGCGTGTCTCACTTGTTTTTCTCATCTTTCATACCATGCTCACCCATTCGTGCCTCTGTCATGACTAAATCATTTCAATCATTTCACTCATTTCACTGTCACGTACCGCGCTCCGATTCAAATCTAGTCGCATCCGTAATGCACTGATTCGTCCCGGTGTGCCCCAGTGTTTTTTTGACCTCATTTCAGTACATGCTCCAGAGTCCGGTCGTTCTCAGTCGCACCCGCGGCACACCGATTCATGCCTCTGTCATGGCAACTCATTTCACTAATTTCACTGTCACGTACCGTGCTCCGATTCAAATCCAGTAGCATCTGCGATGCACCGATTCATCCCGGTTTGCCCCAGTTGGCTCGGCCTAATTTCACTGTGTGCTCCACAATCTGACTCGTTGGTTGTCGCTGTCGCGGCACACCGATTCGTGCCTCTATCATGGCATACACATTTCACTCATTTCATTTCACGCACCTGTCGCTTCGAGTCGAATCCACTCAAACCAACAAAGCACCCATCACTTCAGCCTCACAGCTGTGGTTTGCATATTGCCTGTCATATCTCCTCAGGTCCGGCAGTCACTTCACATCGAGTCCTTCGTACTGGTCTTGGTTCATTCGTTAAAACCTTTGCCACACTGCTTCTTCCCCTTGCAGTCGCGCAAACGCACTACAAAAAAAAACACCCCTTCCTGCAGGTACCACAGGCAAGAGTCCCACTGTCCTCCCAGCACACTTGGTCCCAGCCAGCATTAGGAAGGACATTCTGGATGGCAACGACATCAATCTTGCCTCCCTCCTCATTTCAGTCCACGACCTAGCAGAAAACAAATCCTACACCTGGGGAGACGTATCAGTGGTCCTCAAGGCCAAAGATCCCAGGCTCAACCGCAAGTTGTCTGTTCCAGAATTTGCATTGGCCTTCGGGATGCTGAGGGATGTCCTATGCTCGGCCTCTCCTAGCAGGAGGGAAGAGCTGGACCTGTATCTTCGCACCGTAGTAGACCTGGGCTACAAATACGGAGGCTTCTCATTTTACGATTATCATCGTTCCTTCTCCGCCAAGGCAGCAGCCAGGCTTTCACAATTCCAGACAGGCACGGATTGGAGCCTAATGAACACCGAGTTGTTCTGCCATCACTTTGTCTGCCTGCGCTCACCACTGTCAGTCCTCCACCCACACCGCCACCTGGTGTGCCAATGCGACAATCAGTCAAATTTCCCTCCACCTCCAGTGCAGTTCAGAGCCTATCGGCCCCTGTACAGACACCCCAGGTGGACAAGTTTGGACGCTCCATTCAGACAGCAGGGGGAGCAGCCATCTGCAATAATTTTAACTACGGGTCGTGCAATTTCAGCCAATTCCACCTGCTCCACGTCTGTGTCATATGCCACAGGGCGCATCCAAAAAGTCTATGCCAGGTCAAGCAGCAGAAAAAGTCCTGACTAGGCCGAGTAAATGTCTTATGGCTGGGGCTCTACCTCACCTCACACCCCACACCTCTCTGGCCACCTTCCTTATCCAAGGATTTACAGCAGGATTTTATACCGGCCTCATCTCTCTGCCCCACACAACTTATGAATGTAGGAACCTCCGCTCAGTGGCCACTGACGAACAGGCAATAGACCAGCTGTTACAGGCCGAACTGGAACGAGGCTTCATCATAGGCCCCTTCACTCAGCCCCCTTTCAACACCTGGAGAGTTAGCCCTAATGGGCTTGTCAAGGACAAGTTTTCTAATAAAGTCTGTTTAGTGTACGGCCTGTCTGCACCTCGTTCTTCCCACATTCCGAGCCTGAATTCCCTAATTCCCTCGGAGGAGTTCTCCCTGAAGTATGCTTCTGTAGACATGGCAATTCAGGCCATTATCAAAGCAGGCGCAGGTGCCTGGCTCTCCAAGGCTGACATTTTGGACGCTTTTAAGCTTCTGCCTATCCACCCGTCCCTCTGGTGCTGGCACGGCATTAAGTGGAATGAGTCGTACTACTTTGCTACTAAACTGACCTTTGGCTCTAAGAGTAACCCCTGGCTCTTTGACACTTTTGCAAAGTCCCTCACCTGGATACTATCGCACCAAGCTCAGTGTCGAGAAGTCATCCATTACTTGGATGACTTCTTGTTAATTGAACAGCCAGGTGTGCTCCCAGGAGACTTTGATAAATTGAGAGTCGTCTTTGGGAATCTCAATGTTCCCATTGCGGAACACAAAGTAGATGGCCCAGCACACTCCATCACCTTCCTTGGAGTCAACCTAGACACTAGCACCATGCAGGCCAGCCTCCCCCTCGACAAGCTGACCCGCATCAGGTCGGTTCTCCAAGACTTCACCCATACACGGGGGTGTACTAAGAAGCAGCTTCAATCTCTCCTGGGAATGCTCAATTTGTCAATATGGCTTATTCCCCAGGGTTGATCTTTCGTGTCACGCCTCCTGGTCTTCCTCTCCCAGACACAGGACCCCGATCAGATCCTTAACTTAGACACCGCGGCAGTAGCAGACCTGTCAATGTGGGAGGAGTTCCTTACTACGTGAAACGGTATATCAATGTTTATAACATCAATATCGCCCCTATCACCGCAGTTAGTGACAGATGCCGCAGCCTCCACAGACTTCACTGCAATTTTGCCCACCATTGGTTTGCAGGACCATGACCTCCAGAGATACTCTTAATCCCAGGGTTTATCCGGACTACCTCCCTGTTCAAACTATACCCGATCGTGGCAGCCGTTCACCACCGACAGCCAGGCCACAGCCGATATTATTAATAAAGGCAGGTCCAAGTCGCTCTCAATTATGTCCTTCCTACGCAGGCTGGTACAACTGTCTCTACAGCACCAGTTTAATGTCCACTGTGTGTTCGTTCCGGCCAAGTGCAACCTTCCCGCTTTAATTACACTTCCTTTTTTCAGCAGAAACCCAGAGCCGACCTAACACCAGCTCTTATCCCTCCTTGGTCTCAGCTGACTCTGGACTAGAACAGCACCTGCATGGAGCGACCCAGCTCATCAACCAGTCTCTGTCCTACAACACACTCAAAGCCTACCAAACAGCTTGGGATGTATTCAGCAAATTCCTAGCATCCTGCTCCGCGGAAACAACAATAGACCCAAAGCACATACTGGCTTTTATCTCATATTGCCATAATCGCTTGGCCCTATCCCATAACACTGTCCGACTATACTTAGCCAGCATCCAACACTTTCTGGCTTTACGAGATCCTGAAAACCCATTGTTGTTTGCATCCCATGCGATCCGAGCCATCCTACGTGGCATCCAAAAACGACAACCCATAATCAATGCCAAACGTCTGCCAATAACAAGTGCCATCTTCCGGGATATGTCTACTATCCTTGCTAGTTCTCCATTTGGCCTTCTCCCCAGCCTGGTCATACAAGCAGCCATCTACTTAGTCTACTACAAGTTCTTGCAGCCTAGCCAGTTCACCTGCAGCAATCCTGCCGGCCAAGTTCTGCGTAGACGTCACTTGGCTCGCTACCAAGACCATTTCATCCTCCACCTCTAAAACTCAGCAATCAGGCTCTGGGATAGACATCAACCTCTATAAAACAAACAATATCTGGTGTCCAGTAACCATACTCGATCGCCTACTGTCACTCCTACCGGAACAGTCAAACTCTAGTCCCCTACTACCTTTTCCGATCAAACCCTTGAGTGCCTGCCAGTTCGTCAAACACGTGAGGATTCTTCTACGCAACCTACACCTCAACCCCAGTCAGTACTCCGGTCACTCTTTCCGTATTGAAAAAAATGGAAGGTTTCCCCAAGGGGTTTTAAAGCAGCAGTAAATTGTAGATAGGTAGTTAAATAAAATCTTTTAATTTTGATACATAGTTCATTCAAATGTACAGTGGATTTAAAATACAAACTCTGGTTGACAATACACACAGCAGCATAAAACATCACTTGTGATAGAAAAATATCCCAAATAAAACATGGTTTATCAATGCGTTTGCAGCATTGTGATCCACATGAATATTCCGAATACCCCCGTATTGGAGCAGCCTCGGCTGCATCCCGGCATGGGGTCCCAGATCACGTCATTAAGAGACTAGGCAGGTGGAAGTCTGCCTGCTTCACCCGGTACATCCCCAATCCTCAGGTGGAAATGGCACAAGCATTCACTAAACTTGCTCAATGAACAAAGCTAAAATTAATAAAAACTACACCCCTACCTGAATGTTTTTGGCCCCTTATTTTGGTATACCGTCCATCAGACCAGGGCACACTTCAGGTCCACCAATTTAATGTTGTAAGTCTTATGGTAAGTCCATGTTATTCATATCCATTTCGGCCATAGGGCTTCAACCATAAGTAAGAAGGCCAGTATGGTGGCCTGAATTTATTGGAGGAGCCCGCTCGCTCACCTGTGGTCTTTGTAGGTTTCCTGTGCGCGATACCCACCCTCCCATCCCCTTTTTTAGGGCATTTCTCAAATTCATTTTTCTCCACAAAATATTCATTACTAATCTTGGGTATGCCCCCTTATTTTGGTGTACCGTCCATCAGACCAGGGCACACTTCAGGTCCATTTCATGTTGTAAGTCTTATGGTAAGTTCATATCCATATCGGCCATAGGGCTTCAACCATAAATGTGGTTGAAGGACTGTTTATTTTTTATATTCAAAATGGTATTTGGTGAAACACAAGAAGAGGCATATTATAATTGTTGATTAATATTGCACATATTTAGCGGTACCCATTATGAACCACCGCTTCCCCCCAGGTACATCACTTCGCACAGCAATTACGTAATAGTTAGAAAAATGTGAGCTTTAAACAACTGTTACATAGTTACATAGTAACTATGTAACAGTTGTTTGAAGCTCACTCTAATCACATACACAGTATTAAAAACCATGCAGTTCACTGTACTTCTTTAGGTGCCAATAAATAATTTGTAAGCTAAGTTAGGGCATAAGGAAAAGGACAGCCCTTTTCCCAGTCTGTAGTTGCTTTAAAAAGAAAATTAACTGTGAGATATTGAAGATCTTTTGTTATGTTGAACCAGGAAATTATTTAGCTGATTTAAACTAAGAGTGCAACTGAACTTTAAAGTAAATCTGTGCTAGAGACTCTCTTTGCTAACCTTTCCCCTTAAAAAATGGCCACTTGCATGACAGTCATACTAATCCAGTGGCTTTAATATTTTTCAGGGCACAGCCCTAGAAGCAACTGTTAAATTCCCAAATTCACTCTTTTTATTCTGGTTGCTTGTAAGGCAAAAATGACAAAGTATTGATGTAAGAGGCAGCCATGCAGCCAGGCAATTTTTTTTAAGGAGATCAAAAATGACAGCCCTGTTTCTCATTTAATTCAGGTTTCCTTTACAAATTTATTTAGCTTGCTTAGAGCTGCCCTTTAAAGCCATTATCCTAAAAATAGAAGAAACATACTTACTGCAGGAGATTAATAAACAAAAACAAAAAACTACTAATGACTTTCTGGGATAAGAGTTTTCTCCAGTAGAACCTGTGGTTTTCTGCCAGGAGCTGCAGCTGGCACACAGTCATCAAGTGCTCAGCGGCAGCCAAAACTAGCTCTGTGTGCCAAAATGTCTGCTCATTTCATATGCCTCAGATGTTATGTATTGTATTAAATATGCATGGCCATAATGTCCCTCTCATCTTGGTAAACATGACATTTTGTTGGCAGAGAGTCCAACAAAACTGAATTAGCCTGCGCTGGACATATTGGCAGATCTCTGTGGATAAGTGTGATTGAATCTTACATGGCACCAACAGAATAAAGCCTCATGCTGAGATTATATTATAGACTTTACATACACCTGAAAGTTTGAAGCGCGTTGTCACTTAAAGAATAAGTTCACCTTTAAAACATGTTACATGTTCCACCCAAATTTGGGGTGACACATGTAACATGTTTCAGCTCCAGCCCCTTCTCCACCCGATCACCCTTTCTCTGTGACAGCAAGTGGGGGTTCTTCGCAATGCCCACACAGCCGTGTCATTTATTCACAGATTCCTGCGAATTAATAAATTAACAGTATCGTCTGCCACCGCGGCAGACAGACTTGTAGCTTCAATGGGCTATGGGGACGCTGATAATCGTTCTCATAGTCCACTGACATGTACTCCGGCATTCAAACAGAAAGCCTGAACAGGGGTACAGGCTAAAAGCTGTAGGACATGTCTATAGGAGGACACACTGCACCTGTGATCTACTGATCATGGGTGCAATGCTTCCTGCAGGAAAAAATAATAAATGCACTTTTTTTTCTGCAAAAATATGTGCATTTATTATTTTTTCTTTAAAAGTGAACTTATTTATGGCACAAATTTAAATAAATGGGACTTTATCAGAACCATTCTCGATTTCCAATGGAACTCGTCAAGGGTGCCCCCTATCACCCCTCCTGTTTGCTCTTTCATTGGAACCATTTTTATGTAGGATTAGGCAGAACCCAGATATAACAGGGATACGAACGGGGGAAGGAAACTATAATGCCGCGTACACATGATCGTGATTCACGGTGGTGAAAACACCGCCGTGAATCAAGACAGGAAAAACAAGGGAACGGCTTGTTCCCCCACACACGGACGTTTTTCCCGTCATTTTTTTCTCTTGGCGTGAAAAACGACCGTGTGTAGGCTCCGCGGCAGTGTTTCCCTATGGTAAAACTGCCGCAGAAAAAAATGCCGTGAATCACGACGAGAAAAATTAGAGCATGTTCTAATTTTTCTCGTCGTGATTAATGCCGTTTTTCCCGTCGGGAAAATTGGCAAAAAGCCCACAGACGATCGCTTTTCTCGTCCAAAGGAGAAAAATATAATTTTTCCCGACGGGAAAAATGATCGTGTGTACGCGGCATCAGATATCTGCATTTGCAGACGACCTTTTATTTTCATTGACCAAACCATCCATATCCTTACCGAACCTCCTAAAAGAACTACATCAGTATAGGGATTTATCCTATCCTAAAATAAATATGAATAAATCAGAAGCAATGGGAGTATCTATGTTCGTATCGCATGTAAATAACTTAAAAACAAATTTTTACTTTAGATGGACTAATATAGCACTTAAGTATCTGGGTACGTATATCCCTTCTAAATTAAAACAAGTGTATGAGAGGAATTTTCCACCTTTACTTAGTACAGTTAAGCTATTATTGTCTAAATGGCACCAAGGCCCTTTCTCCTGGATAGGGAGATGTAATATAATTAATATGTCAATTCTACCTAAATTCTCTTACCTTTTTCAAAACTTACCGATCCATATACCCCCATAATTCTTCAAACAAGTAAATGTACTGATAACAAAATTCATTTGGGCAAATAAGAGACCTAGAATACAACGACTTATGTCTATGCCTAAACAATATGGGGGGCTAGCAGTACCGGACATAAAGAAATACTACCAGGCTGCCCATATGGGGAGACTAATAGATTGGTGTAGGCACACAGAGTTTAAATTATGGCCAAAAATTGAGCAATCACAAAGCAGGGTCCCATTGCGACGAGCGGTGTGGTGTTTTACAGATATTGATACTACCTTTAAGAAACATCCAACTATAGGGCCTACCCTGTGCATATGTTCTCGGATATGTAAGACGACTTTATTATCACCTTCATATTCTCCTCTATATCCTATATTGGGGAATCCTTGTTTTCCTCCGGGAGTGCAACAGGGCCCTTTTAGGAGACTGCTAGACTCACAATGTTATCAGGCCTCACATTTTGCACAATCTGCGACATGGCCTTCAATAGCGGTCCTGACATCACCAAATGATCAGTATCGCCTAGATTTTTGGAGTGGTGTACAGTTAAGACACTTTTTTAATACCCTACCTCCCCTGGGCAGCTTTCAATGACCAAGGACTACACTAGAAAAAATATGTGAAGAGGAGCTTACTCTCATACCCTCTCACAAATGTATGCCGTACTGGTTGCCCCCCCAGATGAATACGTTCCCCCGTTTCTAAGGAAATGGGAAATGGAATTGGAAAGATCTTTTTCCCCTTTACAACAAAGGCAGATTATATATAATACTTTAAAATCATCAATATGTATACGCGCACAAGAAACAAATTTTAAAATACTGACGAGATGGTACCGCACACCCTCACTGCTTCATAAGTATTCACCCTCGATATCGGATAGATGTTGGAGATGCCAATTGGATAGGGGGACTCTACTCCATATCTTCTGGGCATGCCCGAAGCTGGAGTATTTCTGGAAGGAGGTACATCGAATATCTCAGAAATTTACAGATTACATTCTCCCGGTAGACCCAGTGTTATTTTTATTACATGCATCTAGCATACCAGGGAAAATATATAATAAATTAATCTTACGTCATCTCTTTAATGCCGCCAGATCGTGTATAGCACGACGTTGGAGAGAAACAATGCCTTCTACAATATCTGTATGGCTTATAACAGTTGAAGAGGTTAATAAAATGGAAGAGCTGGTATTACTAGGACAAAATAGATATGAGATGTACTCTCAAACGTGGGTTTATTGGAATATATTTAAATCATCAGAAGAAGGAAAGGCTCTATTTGTATCATGATTGATACGAGGCAGCATAAGAGGTACAACAGACCTCCTATTAACCTAACCTTGACTGCGGTTAAGTATATATATGTGTGTATAGATTTCAGAGGAAGGAAATTTTCTCCCCTTTTTTTTTTTTCCTCTTTTCCCCCCTTTCTGTTTTTTTTTCTTTCGTTCTGTTTTTTTTTTTGTTATTTTTTGGGGTGATTTAAGGAAAAAGTGTTATTTATAGGATTAGGGCGGGTAAGATGGAAGGAATTCAGAATACGAATCTCCCTTAATCAAAGGACCGGTTTTGACGAGTTCAGATAAAGGGAGCCCTGTATAAGTAGCATATGCAGGGTGTATCAAGTGGGAATGATGTTAGACACAGGAATCTGTATAAACCTGTGACAACTAACGGATAATTAATTGATGTGACATATCAAATGGAATAACCATTCTATGTATAATGAATAACAGAAAAATTTAATTTGAAGAACTTATTTATTTTTAAAACAGCTTGTTCCAACCCAATATGTGTTTTTTTTTTAATTGCCAAAAACCCTGAATAACTCAAATCAGTTGGCTTGTGATACTCTTCCAACAGCAATGACCAATGAACAGAAGCTATTTTCTATGCTCTGCCGATCAGTCTTCTGCCTACCTCTCTTTACAATGGAAGGCTTCCAGACTTGTGTGGACCTACTGATGGGCGAATGTAGACCCCTGGCAGCGGCAACATTACCAAGGGGTAATGTGGGAGCTGCAGACTGGACCCTCCCACATTACAATTCAGAAGAAGGAAGAAGGAAGAAGGAAGACCTGGGACCTAGTATGTAATTGTAGCTTATATTATCTTTCCATATGCATACATTGATTTCTTATTCAGCATCAACACAATGCTGCTGCCTTGACTCCTACAGTGTGTGGCGTTCAATTGAATTGAATGTCAATTCTTCATTTAAATCTTTTAGTACAGCAAGGTGTATTTTCACCAATTCTCATTCATTTCCCATGAGAAGACAGCAAAGCCTTGAGCATTTTCCTAAAAAAAAATTGTGAAGAGCCCTAAGTAAGTCTCAGCAGTGCACAGATGTACATCCTTTCTGGAAAATTTGGCACTAAGCAATGGATAATCCATAGGAGCCATGTTTAACCACTTCCATACCGGGCCTATTCTGGCACTCCTCTCCTATATGTAAAAATCATCATTTTTTTCTAGAAAATTACTCAGAACCCCCAAACATTATATATGTTTTTTTAGCAGACACCCTTGGGAATAAAATGGCGGTCATTGCA
The DNA here is from genome assembly GCA_029206835.1 of Rana muscosa. NCBI lineage: Eukaryota > Metazoa > Chordata > Amphibia > Anura > Ranidae > Rana > Rana muscosa. The sequence goes on along the minus strand of CM055116.1, from coordinate 102,681,666 downwards.
ACTTTTTATCTTGCATGGTATTTGCCCAACAATTTTTCAAACGCGTTTTTTGGCGAAAAAAAACAAACAGTTTCATGAATTAAAAAATAACAAAACAGTAAAGTTATCCCAATTTTCTTGTATAATGTAAAAGATAATGTTACGCTGAGTAAATAGATACCCAACATGTCACGGTTTAAAATTGCTCACACTCATGGAATGGCGACAAACTTTGGTACTAAAAATCTCCATAAGCGAAGCTTTAATTTTTTTTACAGGTTACCAGTTTAGTGTTACAGAGGAGGTCTAGTGCTAGAATGGTTGCTCACACTCAATTACCTCACATGTGTGGTTTGCACGGCGTTTACATATGTGGGCGGGACTTGCGTGTGCATTCACTTCTGTGCGCGAGCTACCGGGGACAGGGGCATTTTAAATTATTCTTTTTTTTTTTGTTCTTTTTTTTTATTTTACACTTTTTTTTACATTTTTTTTGATCATTTTTATTCCTAATACAAGGAATGTAAACATCCCTTGTAATAGGAATCGTTTGTGACAGGTCCTCTTTATGGAGAGATGTGGGGTCAATAAGACCCCACATCTCTACTCCAGGCTGGCAAGCATGAGATGAAAAAACAATTTCACAATCCCATGCTTACCAGCCGCGATTGTGGCTTTGTTTACAATTGCGGCTCGGACGTGATGTCATAACGTTGCACCCGGGCCTCCGAAGGTCATAGAGATGACTGGTGATCATCTGGTCACCGGAAATCTCTATGGTCGTCATCCGGCGGCGGCCGATTCTTTTTCTGGGTCCCCGAGAGCCCGGAGAAGCACTGGATGGCAGCGGGAGGGGGGAGATGTCCCCTCCCGTCGCCTGTAAGAACGATCAAATGGTGGAACTGCCACTATGATCATTCTTATGGTGCACAGAATCGCCGGCTGAAAATGAGGATATCTGAATGATGCCCGTAGCTGCAGGCATCATCAGATATCCCCACTGAAAGTCAAGGATGTCATATGACGGCCTTGGGCTGGAAGTAGTTAAAAAAACTCAGAAACTGGCTCATAAAGTCCTTTCTGAACATTGATATTGTTTAGGAAACACATTTCTTTAAAAACATATTTGCTAAGTTGTACCTAGAAGTTGTGCAACTGCTGGTAAACTGGAACAGTGATTAAAGGTTAATAAGTGATTCCACTGCACAGTAATGCCGCGTACACACGACCGTTTTTACAGGTTACCAGTTTAGTGTTATGCGAAAAAACTACGTTTTTTTTTACGTGATTTGTCGTGATTCCTCTCATTGCATACACACGTTCAGTAAAAAAAACACTTGCGCAAAGCGCGGTGACGTATAACACGTACGACAACACGTACGACGGCACTATAGTGCTTTACCTAAATCTGTCTCTATTTACTGATGTTGCAGTATATGAAGTTGACATTACATTGATGCAGACACAAAAGTTCAAAAGCCTGAGGTCATAAGCATGCTGGCGGAGTCATTAATATTTCCAGATAATGCTGGATTGCCAAAATGTTTATGATGTTTAGTGTTGTAGTAAGCAACATTCTATATAGTTAATTTCAGGTACACCCTTAGCTTACTATTTCAAAGGTCAACTCTTGGTAAAAGTAAGCAGAAATGCCTATACTATGATAAATTCATGAATTCCTCTATAAGCAGATCATATACTGTATTGTAAATACGTTCTAAAGATACATTTATTGCAGATTCCTATTTCCTATTGATATCTTTTATACAGATTTGCTACAAGTGGGAGTTTCATCTTCCTTGACAGGAATGCCGTGTACACACGATCGGTTTTACAGATGAAAACAGTCCGATGGACTTTTCTCATTGGACAAACCGATCGTGTATGGGCCCCATCAGTCTTTTTTCCATCGGTGAGAAAAAATAGAACATGTTGAAAATAACTGAAATCTAAAACTCCGGTGGGTGTAACAAGATTTTTTCTTTTTTGCTGATCCGAAAAATGATCTGATCCGTGCCTCTGATCCGAGGATCGATCCGATCTGTGAGTTTTTTGATCCGTTGCACCCCTAGTCATGACACCAGCTTCAGGGAGGCAAGGAAAGGATAATTTTCTGGCTGATATTAGTAAAGACAGACACTTTCTTAGAAGGATTTTTTAAAATGTACTGATGCTCACTTTAAAGCGGACCGTCCGTGCCAAACAAATTGTCTGCTTTTTTACAAGTTCCCCCGCACCCCCTAACATAAATGGCTTTTAAACTTGCCATTTATATTAGGGGGTGCGGGGAACTTGGAAAAAAGCAGACAATTTGTTTGGCACGGACGGTCCGCTTTAAAGTGAGCATTAGTACATTTTACCCTTTCTGTGACTTGCAATGATTCAGGAGGCATGGGTGATGACACTGCACATCACCACTGCCTCCTGGGATAAACCCAAGAAAATACACTCTGGGGCTGGAATGCATTCTCCTGGAATTTCGAGCTACCAGTTCTGCAAGAAGACACAGTGATGTAACCCATGCCTCACAGAAGAATTAAAGGCCAAAGTAAGTACCAGTATTTTTTTTCTAGAGCATTCTGTTTGTTAACAAATGTCATTTGTGTTGTAATGGCAGGGGGCTTGCAAAAAAAACCTGACCTTTAATTTGGCATTGAAGGTCCACTTTAATTATCACTGGGATGTGCTGAATTAGCTTTATAGAGAGTCTATTTTGTACTTTTTCAGTCTGGTTCAGCCTATCCTATACAATGCTTGTATTGGGAGCAGGGGATGGCTGGCAGCCTTAGGCCTGGGGGGCAAGTCCAGTCAAGTGGCCCATTAACACCTTGCCGACCAGCCGCCGTCATCATACGGCGGCAGGTTGGCTCCCTTGCGCCCGCAGTGTGACGCCGGAGCCAATGCACGTGGCAGCGATATCTGCCGGCAACCCGCAATATCCATCGTTAACCCACAATCGCTCCTGAGAGAGCCAGTCAATGTAAACAGACAGATCCTTGTTCTGACAGGGGAGCTAGAGAGAGATCTGCTGTTCATAGTGATCAGGAACAGCGATCTCTCTGTACTCCCTGTCACTACACTCCCCCCCCAGTTAGAAACACCTCTCTAGGGAACACATAACGCCTTGATCGCCCCCTAGTGTAACCTCTTCCCTGCCAGTGACATTTATACAATAGTCAGTGGCTATTTTTAGCTCTGATCGCTGTATAAATGCCACTGGTCCCAAAAAAAGGGTCCGATCTGTCTGCCGCAATGTCGCAGTCCCGCTAAATATCGCTGATCACGGCCATTGCTAAAAAAAATAATACTAATAAAAATGCCATAAATATATCCCCAATTTTGTAGACGCTATAACTTTTGCGCAAAGCAATCAATATATGCTTATTGCGATTTTTTTTACCAAAAGTATGTAGAATACATATTGGCCATAAACCGATGAAGAAATTTTTGGGGGGATATTTATTAAAGCAAAAAGTTAAAAATATATATTTTTTTTCAAAATTGTCGCTCTTTTTTTGTTTATAGTGCAAAAAATTAAAACCGCAGAGGTGATCAAGTACCACCAAAAGAAAGCTCTATTTGTGGGAAAAAAAAGTCATGCATTTTATTTGGGTACAGCGTCACTTGACCGCGCAATTGTCAGTTAAAGCGACGCAGTGCCGTATCGCAAAAAATGGCCTGGTCAGGAAGTTAGTAAATCCTTCCGGGGCTGAAGTGGTTAAACCACCAAATCATCTCACCATCACCAGTTACCATCAGTGCAGCCTCACTAGAGCAGACCGGGCCCATCATTGCAGCCTGATCAGTGCCGACAGTGCCCAGGCATCAGTGCAGCCTGATCAGTGCCGATCAATGCAGCCTCACCAGTGAAGACAGTGCTTAGGTATCAGTGCAGCCTGATCAGTGCCAATCAATGCAGCCTCACCAGTGCCCAGGCATTAGTGCAGCTTGATCAGTGCAGCCTTACCAGTGCAGACAGTGCCCATCAGTGCAGCCTGATAAGTGCTCATCAGTGCAGCCTCACCAGTGCAGACAGTGCCCATCAATGCAGCCTGATCAGTGCTCATCAGTGCAGCCTCTCCAGTGCAGACAGTGCCCATCAATGCAGCCTGATCAGTGCAGCCTCACCAGTGCAGACAGTGCCCATTAGGTGTGCCCGGGTGCCGCCCACTCTCCCCTCTCCACCCCCTATATGCAGTGGATAGATTCATGCATAGCATGAATCTAACCACTGCCGCCCCATATTCATGCATCTGGCCCCTTTCGGGTCACCGGGCACATAAATTACAGCGGGCAGGTTTTTTTCTTTTAATAACCTGATTAGAGCTAGGTGATGGGATAAGTGCCGGGCAGACAGTGGGCGGGGGTCCTCCTGGATCAGTCGGCTCCGCTAACCAGATGGGGGGGCGGGGGGGCTATGTGCGTGCGTGCGTTGCTTGAAGAGTCCGCTGGCAGGGGGGTTGCTAGATGAGGGGGGCTGCTGGATGAGTCCGCTGGCGGGGGGGCTGCTGGATGAGTCTACTGGCAGGGGGGTTGCTAGATGAGGGGGGCTGCTGGATGAGTCCACTGGGGGTGTGGTTCCTGAAAACGCAAGTAGAGGGGGTTTCTGGATGAGTCCGCTGGCGGGGGGTGGTGGCTGAATCTGCCAGCGGGGGGGGGGGGGGTTGCTGGCTGAGTCTGCTGGTGGGGGGGTTTGCTGGCTGAGTCTGCTGGCGGGGGGGGGGGGTGCTGGCTGAGTCTGCTGGCGGGGGGGGGGGGGGGTGCTGGCTGAGTCTGCTGGCTTCTATGCTGTGCATCATACTACTGAAGGGGATACAGTAATAAATACGTTTTAACAGAGGTCATCACACCTTACTTCAGCGGCCTTTCAGTGGGGAGCCAGGTCCTTGCACCTCTTTGGGGGGAGGGATGATGATGATGATTCTCTCTCTGTCACGCTCACATCTCTTCTCTGCAGCCAGCCCCAGCCCACGAGTCACATGTGACGTTCTTGACGCCGCTCGTACCCTGACCCTCCCCTGATGTGCCACATAACCTGCCTGGCTGCCTCTGAGACTCCTGGGAGGTGCGAGTTGTAGTTTGCTGCACTGATAAGTTCCTTACCTTTAGCGCGGCCGATCTACAACTCCCACAATGTAGTGCAGCCAGCTAGCCAATCGGCGGCCGCTGCGGTCGACTGCTAGCAAAAAAAAAACCATTTACAGACAGCCAGCGCCGCGGGCCGCGGCCGTTTTAAAGATTATGTAAGCGGCCTGGGGGGAAATCTCCACCTTGCCACCCGGCCCAGTCCACCCCTGATTGGGAGAGGAGCAGTGAATCACAGGGTAATAAAAGGGTATTTCCACTTTTTTCAGCCGAATTGGGATAATACCTACTTTATATTTCATATACATTCACATAGCATAACTTAAAAAACATTTAACAATTGCAGCTTACCTTTTTAATAGCCCTTTTCTGGTACTTCCAGCAAAGAAAACAATGGTTAATTACCATAATTAACCCTGTCTGAAGGCAGCAAGCTCACCATTTGTAACAGATTTGAATACTGCCTGTCTTGACAAAAGGTTAAAGGTTTTGGAGCTGGGCTTCTCCATTGTATGTTAATGAGAACTGCACTCAACCAGTCCCAAGCCCAGCTATTGGGACAGATCATGGAGAGCTAGGTGCAGTCAGCCATGACACCTTCTCCTCAGAAACATCTAATTTTTTTTCTTAATTTTTGTTTTAAGTATGCGGTATGAATAGAAACACATAACAAACTCTCAGGGCACCAACAATAGAAGGGCTTTAGGACTCCAGCAGCACATCACATGGGCCTTTATAAGGAAGTGTATCAGGGCTTGAAGTTGCTGACTGATCTCAGTTTGTTACCTGTGTTCATGTGATCCCTTGCTCCTGTGATCTCTAGTTTCTGACCCGGCTTGTTCTTGACCTGTCTGCTTGTCTCCAGTTCCTGACCCCGGCTCGTCTCATGGATACCCTGTGCCCGCTTCTCATGTTTGACCCGGCTTCCACCTGACTTCGTCAGCTCTGCTATCCACCTGGTTCTGATCTTGGCTTGTGTTGACTACTCTATTATCTCGGTGACTTTACAGACCTATCACACCTCACAGGTGCCACCTGCCTGCAGACTCTGTTCATCACAACAGCAGTATTCCTGAGTTTTCTGCAAGCAACTCCACAGGTGACCTGTGCTACTTTGTGCCTGACTCCTCCTGTCTCACCTTCAGGGGAGTCCGGAACTTAGCTGCAAAGGAAGCCCTCTCTCCATTGGCCTCCAGCACCTGCTACGTGATACACATAGTGAAGTTTTTTCAAATTTAGCTGCAAAAGTGGAAATACACATTAGCATCTGCTGATAAGGTTAGCCGGTCTATAATACCTTTAAAATACAAAATGTGTGTATGATAATTATACACACAACCTAAAAACAAACATCAAACAAATCCTCGAACATAGCAATATCCAGTATATATTACAACATCATTGTTTTAATTCTTTAAAACTCACATTAGGGACAAAGCTGGGTGTCACAGATTTTTCCAAAACGGCATCCCAGTTCATATCAGCCAGATAAGTGGAAGTCTGAATGTCAGATAAGGATGAATAGCGGCACTCTAGGTCCTTGTTAAGAAGCTGCAAAAAATTTCAGTGATCATAAATTACAGCATCATAAATCAGGATTGTGCAAAACTGAGGAAATGCTGACAACCAACCAATTTCACATTATTGTACTCAGGCCAGTCAAGGACAAGGTCAGACAAATGCCCTGAGCCATGACACTTTTCAGAATTGAAAGCTGCAGTGGCAATTTTCTAAGCCGATATATCTTAGTATACATTTTTAAAGGAATATTGCGAAAAAGAGAAACATAGAGATTGCCATTGCTGATCTCTCCTTCTAAAAATTTTAGTTTCCTGGCTGTCACGCTGAAACTCTTTTTTTCAGTAATTCCTGACTGTAACTGACCTGGAACAAGCATGCAGATAAGTCACTGGAATAGGTGTCTCTATTGGAACATTTACCTTCACTTCCTGTTCCTGTGAAAATTGAAAAATCTCTTCAGAGGGTACACAGACAGCAATAAAAACCTGACATGGAGTTTAGCACCTTCCCATCCTATCCAAGACAATAAAAAAATGCTTGGCAAAGGCATATACTTTAACCACTTTAATACCAGGCACTTATACACCTTCCTGCCCAAGCTAATTTGAATGACAATTGCGCGGTCATGCTACACTGTACCCAAACAAATTTGTTATGATTTTTTCACACAAATAGAGCTTTTTTTCGGTGGTATTTGATCGCCTCTGCAATTTTTATTTTTTCCACAACAAATAAAAAAAGAGCAAAAATTTTGAAAAAAAAAAATGTTTTTCTTTGTTTCTGTAATTTTTTTTGGGTAAATAAGAATGTTTTCTTCTTCAATGACGGGCACTGACATGGCTGCACTGACGGGCACTGATAAGGCGGCACTGATGGGCATCGATGAGGTGGCACCAATGAGGTGGCACCGATGAGCACTAATGATGGGCACTGATAGGCGGCACTGATGGGCACTGATAGGCGGCACTGATGGGCACTGATAGGTGGCACTGGTATGGGAACTCATAGGCAGCACTGATGGGCACTCATAGGCGGCACTGATGAGTACTTATGGGTGGCACTGATGGGTACTTATGGGTGGCACTAATAGGTGGCACGGAAGGGCACTGATAGGTGGGCACAGATGGGCACGGATGGGCACTGATAGGTGGCACTGATGGACACTGGTGGGTGCCACTGATGACACTGGTGGGTGGCATTGTTGGGCATCACACACGAAAATTGTGCCAAGATGGTGCCAGTCAGTGCCCATTTGTGGGCACTGATTGGCATAAGTTAGGCATATTTTTATACATGTGGATGGCCATGGGGGACTTACCTGGCCATCCACATGTTAGGTGCTTCCCTGGTGGTCCTGGGCGGCATCCTGGTGGTCTAGTGTGGGCATCCGAGGGGGGGCTGCGCTGATAAACAATCAGGAGAGCCTGTCAGACGGGCGTGCACAAATGAGCCAATGAGCTCTGCCATACCCGTGGCGCTGAACGGGGGGAGGAAGCCTGTACAGAGCGGGGACTGAAGTTCTACTTTAAAATTGCAAGTACAGTGGGGCAAAAAAGTATTTAGTCAGCCACCTATTGTGCAAGTTCTCCCACTTAAAAAGATGAAAGAGGCCTGTAATTGTCATCATAGGTATACCTCAACTATTAGAGACAAAATGTGGAAACAAATCCAGACAATCACATTGTCTGATTTGGAAAGATTTTTTTTCCCCAAATTATGGTGGAAAATAAGTGCTTGGTCACCTACAAACAAGCAAGATTTCTGTCTCTCATAGACCTGTATCTTCTTCTTTAAGAGGCTCCTCTGTCCTCCACTCATTACCTGTATTAATGGCACCTGTTTGAACTTGTTATCAGTATAAAAGACACCTGTCCACAATCTCAAACAGTCACACTCCAAACTCCACTATGGGCTCTTTTACACGGGACGGATCCGTGAAGATCCGCCCCGTGAAGCTCCGCTTGCTCAGCGCGGATCGCTCCGTTGATCCCCGCTGAGCCGGCGGATGACTGGGCGGTCCCCGCACACTGTGCAGGGACCGCCCTGTCAGAGCGCCGCTCTCCCCTATGGGGGGGATCGAATGAACACGGACCGTCTGTCCGTGTTCATCCGATCCGCTCCGCCGACGGATGGAAAAATAGGGCTTTCCTCCGTCACACTTTGGCGGGGCGGAGCGGGTTGGATGTCAGCTGACATGTCACCGCTGACATCCGTGGCTCCATAGGGCTACATGGAGCATCCGTTCAGGTCCGCCTAAAAAACTGACAGGTGGACCTGAATGGACCGTCCGTGTGAAAGGGGCCTATGGTGAAGACCAAAGAGCTGTCGAAGGAAGCCAGAAACAAAATTGTAGACCTGCACCAGGCTGGGAAGACTGAATCTGCAATAGGCAAGCAGCTTGGTGTGAAGAAATCAACTGTGGGAGCAATAATTAGAAAATGGATGACATACAAGACCACTGATAATCTCACTCGATCTGGGGCTCCACGCAAGATCTCACCCCGTGGGGTCAAAATGATGACAAGAACGGTGAGCAAAAATCCCAGAACCACACGGGGGACCTAGTGAATGGCCTGCAGAGAGCTGGGACCAATGTAACAAAGGCTACCATCAGTAACGCACTACGCCGCCAGGGACTCAGATCCTGCAGTGCCAGACGTGTCCCCCTGCTTAACCACTTCCATACCGGGTCATTGTAAAATGACGCCGGCAGGAACCCTCTCTCCCTCCGGGTGGGCGTCATATGACGTCCTGGGTTTGAGGGGGGATATCTGAATGATGCCTGCAGCTAGAGGCATCATTCAGATATCCTTGTTTTCAGCCGGCGATTCTGCGAACCATAAGAACGATCATAGCAGCGGTTCCACCACTTGATCGTTCTTATAGGTGGCGGGAGGGGACATCCCCCCCTCCCGCCGCCATCTGGTGCTTCTCTGGGCTCTCCCGTGCCATCTGGGACCCGGAGAGAATCGTCCGGCGCCGGTGGTGGGTCACCTGACGAGCATAGAGATGACTGGTGACCAGATGGTCACCAGTCATCTCTATGACCGCTGGAGGCTCGGTCCTCAGATGTAAACAAAGCCACCATTGCGGCTGTAAGTATGAGATCAGTTAAAAAAAAAATCACGATCTCATGCTTTCCAGCCTGGAGGAGAGATGTGGGGTCTTATTGAACCCACATCTCTCCATAAAGAGGAACTGTCACACACATTCCTATTACAAGGGATGTTTACATTCCTTGTAATAGGAATAAAAGTGATAAAAAAAAAAAAGTGTAAAAAAAAGTAAAAAAATAAATAAATAAGTAAAATAAATAAAAATAATAATATATATATTTTTTTAAACGCCCCTGTCCCCAATAGCTCGCGCTTAGAAGCGAACGCACACGTAAGTCCTGCCCGCATATGTAAACGCCGTTTAAACCACATATGTGAGGTATCACCGCGTGCGTTAGAGCGCGTGCAACAATTCTAGCACTATACCTCCTCTGTAACTCTAACCTGGTAACCTGTAAAAATTTTCAAAGCGTCGCCTATGGAGATTTTTAAGTACCGAAGTTTGGCACCATTCCATGAGTGTGCGCAATTTTAAAGCGTGACATGTTAGGTATCTTTTTACTCGGCATAACATAAGCTTTCATATTTTACAAAAAAATTGTGCTAACTTCACTGTTTTGTTATTTTTTAATTCATGGAACCATTTTTTTCCCCAAAAAAAGGCGTTTGAAAAATTATTGCGCAAATTCCGTGCAATGACCGTCATTTTATTCCCTAGGGTGTCTGCTAAAAAAACATATATAATGTTTGGGGGTTCTGATTAATTTTCTAGCAAAAGAATGATGATTTGTACATGGAGGAGAGAAGTGCCAGAATAGGCCCGGTATGGAAGTGGTATAAAAAGACCCGTATGGAAAGGATTAAACCAGTACATGTCCGGGCCCGTCTGAGGTTTGCTAGAGAGCATTTGGATGATCCAGAAGAGGATTGGGAGAATGTCATATGGTCAGATGAAACCAAAGTAGAACTGTTTGGTAGAAACACAACTCGTCCTGTTTGGAGGAGAGAGAATGCTGAGTTGCAACCAAAGAACACCATACCTACTGTGAAGCATGGGGGTAGCAACATCATGCTTTGGGGCTGTTTCTCTGCAAAGGGAACAGGACGACTGATCCGTTTACATGAAAGAATGAATGGGGCCATGTATCGTGAGATTTTTAGTGCAAACCTCCTCCCATCAGCAAGGGCATTGAAGATGAAACGTGGCTGGGTCTTTCAGCATGACAATGATCCCAAACACACCGCCCGGGCAACGAAGGAGTGGCTTTGTAAGAAGCATTTCAAGGTCCTGGAGTGGCCTAGCCAGCCTCCAGATCTCAACCCCATAGGAAATCTTTGGAGGGAGTTGAAAGTCCGTGTTGCCCAGCGACAGCCCCAAACATCACTGCTCTAGAGGAGATCTGCATGGAGGAATGGGCCAACATACCAGCAACAGTGTGTGACAACCTTATGAAGACTTACAGAAAACATTTGACCTCTGTCATTGCCAACAAAGTATATATAACAAAGTATTAAGATGAACTTTTGATATTGACCAAATACTTATTTTCCACCATAATTTGCAAAAAAATATATTTCCAAATCAGACAATATGATTGTCTGGATTTGTTTCCACATTTTGTCTCTCGTAGTTGAGGTATACCTATGATGACAATTACAGGCCTCTCTCATCTTTTTAAGTGGGAGAATTTGGTGGCTGACTAAATACTTTTCTCTTATCGTCCATGGACTGACACAGCTCTCATACTGATTACATGTGGGTATATGTCCCTACTTGCAGGAGAAGACCTAGGCAGAATGTTAGATGTTAAAATATTCTAGAACAAACCAGAGCTGAACAGCCCCGCCCAGGGGGGCGGTCCCTCCGGAAATTACCCTCCCACCTGCAGCTAACAGCCTCAGTTTTTTTCTGCCTAGCAGAAGGAGAAGACGTGGCTCTCAGGAGCCAGTCTCCTGGAAGATTTTTACTTTTAAATTTTATTCCTTTGGGAATTGTATTATTTTATTTTTGAGACCTTCAATCAACTGTCGGCTGGGCAACAGGTTGGGTACACTAGTATCCTCGTAGTCTTCCCTGTCCGACCATCGAGCGTGCTGATCCTCGCCTTGCGTGCGTGAGACTCAGTTCATGACATACCCCATGGCTCCAGGGGTGGCCGGGTTGCTTTCATGCGACCGCGGTCCTCTCAAGATTGAACAGTACCTACTGTATCTTTCGCGGTGGACCGGGCCGACAGCTACGCAGTACTACTCTGTGATAGGTCTGTCTGAAACAAGCCAGTGGGTCCCTCTAGGGACGGGTAAGTAGTCTCTCCTGCTGCAAGGTGAGTACATGCTGGCTGTGTTTCTGTGTGTGGGGGGTTCTCCCTGTCTCCCCCCTGTTATGCTGCTCTCTGCACCCTGTTCTGGTGCTGTGCTGTGTGGGAGTGCTTGGGGGGTCACTCTGCCCTTGGGGGGCGCTCATGGCTGTTGGTGAACTCTGGGAAGTGTTCTGGGGGAGTGTGTGAGGCCTTGTTGCGTGCGCCATTGGCACAGTGTTTTAACTACTTGCTTACTGGGCACTTAAACCCCCTTCCTGCCCAGGCCAATTTTCAGCTTTCATCGCTGTCACGCTTGGAATGACAATTGTGCGGTCGTGCGACGTGGCTCCCAAACAAAATTGACGTCCTTTTTTCCCACAAATAGAGCTCTCTATTGGTGGTATTTGATCATCTCTGCGGTTTTTATTTTTTGCGCTATAAACAAAAATAGAGCGATGATTTTGAAAAAAACACAATATTTTTTACTTTTTGCTATAATAAATATCCCATTTAAAAAAAAAAAAAAAAATTTCCTCAGTTTAGTCCGATACGTATTCTTCTACATATTTTTGGTAAAAAAAAAAAAAAAATCGCAATAAGCGTTTATTGATTGGGTTGCGCAAAAGTTATAGCGTTTACAAAATAGGGCATAGTTTTATAGCATTTTTATTAATAATTTTTTTTTACTAGTAATGGCGGCGATCAGCGATTTTTATTGTGACTGCGACATTATGGCGGACACTTTTGACACCATTTTGGGACCATTGTCATTTTTACAGCGACCAGTGCTATAAAAATGCACTGGTTACTGTAAAAATTACACTGGCAGGGAAGGGGTTAACACTAGGGGGCAAGGAAGGGGTTAAATGTGTAACCTGGGAGTGATTACTACTGTGTGGGGGAGGGGACTGACTGGGGGAGGTGACCGATCTGTGTCCCTATGTACAAGGGACACAGCATCGGTCACCTCTCCCTGACAGGACGTGGATCTCTGTGTTTATACACAGAGATCCACATCCTTGTCTGTGTACACGCCGATCGCGGTTACTTGGCGAACATCGCGGCCGCCAGGCAGAGCATCGGCATCTCAGCGACGCGCTCGCGCGCCCCCCCAGTGGCCGGAATAGCCGAGGTCGTCTATTGACGGCCTCCCGGATTTATAGAGCCACCTTGAGGCCGTCATTTGAACATGGCCCAGGTCTCAGGTGGTTAAATTTAAAAAGTGCGCTCAGTGGCCATCTTGCCGCAGCTCAAATGCGCAGTTATACAGGCGCCCGGCGGCCATTTTCTTGTAGCCACGGCGCTTTCACTTTCGTTTTCAGCCTCTAGCGGCGCTGCTAAACGGCGCGAAATACCTCAATGCTTCCCCATTGCCCATCTGGCAATTATTAATGCTGTCTTTTCAAATTGACACATTTCTTGAACAAATATTAATTTTATGCTTGTGCTCTGTTTTTATTTAGGAAATACTGTGCTGTAAAACCTGTCTCTACGTACATATGGAACTGGTAATGTGTGCCATGTGGTTCAGATGCTGTTAAATTTAAGTAAACCTAAAAACAAAATGTTTTTGTCTTAATGACTGGCCAGATAGCTGGGGGGGGGGGGGGAGATCAGCAACCATATGGACGCCCCAGGCACTGGCAGCACTCGGTGTTTAGCCAATCACCCTCTGCTTTGCCAGAGCCCATAAGAGCCCAAGGTGCAGTTTTCCCTTCTCCTTATTACAACCTGTAGATGGGAAGTCAGTCAATCGCACTCCCTACTGCACCTGGAGAGCCCGCTGCCCGCATCGTTGGGGGGTAACACAGATTTCTATCCGCTCCTCCCCCGTGATGATCGGGCACTGTGGACTTTCCAAGATGGTGGATGTCGATGTCACGAGTGTACGTGTGATATCATATCCGCCGTTGGAGTTCCGGACATGCGCAATGGCGCTGGTAATACGTCCACATCCCACCGGTAACGTCAGACGCCAGCCAGACTTAGAGTCAGTTTAAATGGTGACACCGCATACTGACAGGGATCCTTTGCTGGAGAGAGACTACTGTATGTCCCTCCTCTGGATCCCTTTCTTTATCCTAGCAAGCCCTTCGGGACCCTCTTTATATGTAAGTATGATTATTTATTGTCCTGGTTTATGATCTGTCTGTGGAATGAGACTCTGCTACCCTTGGTCATTATTTGCCTGCAGAGTGCGGGCAAAGGAAGGCATCTGTTTATGGCTGCATTGATTGAACCTTTATCATCGAGTTCCTTGCGCTCTCAGTGCCTCCCTATATACTGACCTCTGGATGCAGGCCTCTACCTAGGATGGAACAAACCCATTTGAAATTTACATAAACTAATGTGATTCATATATACAGTACCAACATGTACCTAAAATAAATATATTATTTCCTATAGGAATACTGCTGGCTGTTTTCCAAGACAAATAGACCTGGCGGTAGAAGTGCTTCAGGTTTATTCTTGGGGTCTTACAAGGTGCAGCGAATACCATCTTGCTGCTCTCCCTGTAAGAAACTGCAGCATTATATTTTCCCCCCCTTCCCCAACCGGGGACGAGAAGATCGCATTGGTTCTACATCACCAATTTCAGTTGAGGTAAACTATATTTTGAATTGTTTCACCAAACCAGTATTAGAGGTTTGTTTGGGCTTGGTTTCCTTAACCAAGAGCAGTAGAAACAAATCCCTATAACTAAAACTTACATTCATATTTGACTTTTCAGAATTTATTCTCTCTCTCTATGGTTGCATATATGTCCCTCCCTGTAACCCAGGCTCTTATCTAGGAACCAGTAATACACTCTTGGTGAATCAAAGCATGTGGTAGGCACACATTCTCAGTTCGTCATTATATCATATTTTGTAAAATGCATACAATTCTCTGTAATGTGACATGTAACTATTCTGATATTGTATCATAACTTCTAAGTACAATGTTTCACGATTGTTGTTTCTTTTGTAGTACTTAAAACTTCTTGCAACACTGTCAAAAACTCCTGAGGAAGCTCTCTGAGCGAAACATGTAGAGTAAGAAGGGGTTGTACATGATATCTAAGTGATATGTTTTTTGAACATTTACTGTTATTTTAAAGAAACTGTGTTTATCAATAAAATGTATACTTTTTTAAATTTGCTTGTATACTATTTTGGTACCTTTAAAGTCCCTCCTGTTTCTTCTCAATTGAATTTGTTTCTATAAAGGGATGTGGTACCCATTAGTGACCTCTTATTGCCCAGTTCAAAAATAAATAAATAGTGTGATCAGTTTGGCTTTTAAAGTTGCAAATGTCTGCTCATCTCTGCTTGCGTTCTGATTGGTCACTGTGCACCTAAAAGAAAACCCTTTTTTTTATTTGGATTTATACTGCCTATTTTTCCAAAGCTTACTTAACAAATAAAATATTTTGCACCAACACATTTTATCTTGCTACTAAATAACCCTGGCATTTCTGCTTTTATTCTAGGGCACGCTGCATGCCTGCATCTACTTTCCTACATATTAATAAGTGTTTTCCATATTGTCGAAACAGCTTTGCTTAAAACAGTTGGGCGAGTTGTTTTGCGGAGAGATGTGTCATCTTTATTTAGTGTCTGCTGGATAATCAGGGAACATTTTTCTTTTGTGTTCTCATATGAGTACGCTGTCAAGGACCCGCTTAAAAAAAAAATAAGGTATTCTCAAGGACATGCGGCATAAGAAAAATTGCCATATTATGTGACAGCCCTATTAATAGTGATGATATAACTGCTGGTTCTTACTAGCAGCACTTATTCGGCAGACCTGCTCTTTGGTCCTGATGTAAAATGATTGGATGGGCAGACTTAAAACAAACAAAGGAATCCTCAAGTGAACTTTAAGGGTAAATTTGATTTCAGGCATTTTAGATCAGCATCCTCATCTTGTTGGGGAAAAGACCTTAGGCCAAATGTAATATACACTATATTATCAAAAGTATTGGGACACCTGCTTTTACACGCACATGAATTTTAATGGCATCCCAGTCTTAGTCCATAGGTTTCAATATTGAGTTGGCCCACAGTTTGCAGCTATATCAGCTTGAACTCTTCTGGGAAGACTTTCCACAAGGTTTAGGAGTGTGTCTATACAAATGTTTGACCATTCTTCCAGAAGCACAATAGAGAGGTCAGGCGCTGATGTTGGACAAGAAGGCCTGGCTCGCAGTCTCCGCTCTAATTCATCCCAAAGATGTTCTATTGGGTTGAGGTCAGGACTCTGTGCAGGCCAGTCAAGTTCCTCCACCCCAAACTTGCTAATCCATGTCTTTTTGGACCTTGCTTTGTGCACTGGTACAAATCATTTGGTGGAGGGGGGATTATAGTGTGAGGTTGATTTTCAGAGGATGGGCTTGGCCCCTTAGTTCCAGTGAAGGGACTCTTAAGATGTCAGCATACCAAGACATTTTGGACAATTTCATGCTCCCAATTTTGTGGGAACTGTTTGGAATGGCTCCTTCCTGTTCCAACATGACTGTGCACCAGTGTATAAAGCAAGGTAGCTCAGCTGTACAAAGCAATGACAGGCTGACAGTGGGCATTTGCATGTAATTGCACATATATGCTAAGGGGAGTGTTTAACAGCGTTCATAAATTAACATAACATGTAAAGGTTTCTGGAATGAATCAAGAGCTGGGTTTGTTTGAAATGTAGAAATTGAAGTTTAAAATGATATTTTCTTGTAAACAGTTGATTTCCTGTACAGTCATCTCATTGAAAGATAATGCAAATTGTCACTTTAAATTCTCCTTTTACCAAAAATGCCATCTAAATTAGAATGGAAGGATGCATGGTTGAGTTATATTCTGTAAATGTCAGTTTCCTCAATTAGAGGCAGGTCAATGAAAGTTGGCTAAATGTCTGATTCACCAAAATTCACCAGATTCCACCGTAATTTGATGTGCATTTTTTCCTGCATTTATTATACGTCAAAATCAAACTGTAGCATAATGAAAAAGTATAAAAGTAACAAAATTGATTCCCGTATATATATCCAGGTATTTAGGCCTGCTTAGCTTATGGAGTTTTGAGAGTTAAAAATGTTTCTGCTATAAGCAAGCAAAATGAAGCACCTTTCTCTCCAACACTCACTGTTTTACCAACTACTACTATGTAATATTTTATAATAATGATTTTTTTAGTAGGTATTACGCTTGAATATTACCTCCATTATTACAAATTTTTTTGCCACACTAAAACACACCTTTTCCAGCATGATAAAAGAGCATGAAAACTATTCCCCGTTACATCCTATGTAACTCTTTACATCACTGTGCTGCAGGTGTGCTGCATTTTGAGAAGTTCTGCGTGCTGCGTGTTTGGTGCAGTTTTTCAAAAGCGTGGCAAAAACGCACCTTACAATGCAAGTCCATTGTAAGTTTATGGGAATACATCGAAAATCTCATCAAAAACACACCACGTCTGGGTTTTTGGTGCATTTTTTGAGCCCCATGTTTCATAGGTGCAAGTCAGGAAACCAGAAAGCGCACCAAAAACACATTAACAGGGCAATAAAAATGCAATATGCAGTGTGAAAGAGCCCTTAAGGTACCGTATATACTCGAGTATAAGCCGAGTTTTTCAGCACATTTTTTTGTGCTGAAAATGCCCCCTCGGCTTATACTCGAGTCACCTTTTTGCGCCTGATCTCCCGAAATTTGGGGACCCGGTACTGGGCGGTCGTAGGTTCCCTGGACCCCAAGCTTGGCACACATATAGCCCCACCTTTCCTCTACAAGTGTGCAAAGTTTGTTGTCCGGGGAACCTACGGCCGGGGAGGACCGATTTTTCAAACCCGGGCACCCCTTCCATAGACTCCCATGGTAAACGGTCATTTCTCCTGTAACTTTGGGGACCTGGTACCGGCCGGTCGTAGGTCTCCTGAATGCGGAACTTAGTACAATTGTAGCCCCATTTCTACTCTACAAGTGTGCAAAGTTTGTTGTCTGGGGGATCTACGGCCGGGGAGCACCGATTTTTCAAACCCGGCACCCCTTCCATAGACTTCCATGTTAAACGTCAGTCGGGGCATGGGCACAGTGAGGCATGGACACAGTGAGGCATGGGCACAGTGAGACATGGACACAGTAAGGCAAAGTTGAGAGTTGAGTTGAGTTTAAAGGTATCTTAATATAGCGCGGTCTTACCCCAAAGGGTCCCGACGCGCATAAGTGAGGCACAGTCAGGCATGCAGATGGACACCCTAGGCTTATACTTGAGTCAATACGTTTTCCCTTTTTTTGTGGTAAAATTAGGTGCCTCGGCTTATATTCGGGTCGGCTTATACTCGAGCATATACGGTAAGTCTGAAGATTTGATATTTTAATAGGAAACATCTGAAAATGTTAATTGTGCCTTAAAAGGATCCTGAAAAATATGCCTCTCCTGAATTCTTATAAAATAGCAGTACAGCTTCTGTTCTGTAGCCGCATAATGGTATAGCCTTAGTATTTATTACATGTAAATACATGAATACTATTTATATACTCACATAGCTACAGAGGTCAGTGTGGGCTTATTTTAAA
Organism: Rana muscosa; assembly: GCA_029206835.1. Taxonomy (NCBI): domain Eukaryota; kingdom Metazoa; phylum Chordata; class Amphibia; order Anura; family Ranidae; genus Rana; species Rana muscosa. Next base: position 102,663,177 of record CM055116.1, on the reverse strand, counting down.
GTTAATTTACTGCTTGTTAAAAATAGATTTATACTTGAATATCCATAGCCTGGCCACAGTTTCCTTTATGGGGATAATATTATAAGGTTTTATTTTATTTTATTTTTTGAAAGGTTTTTCTTCAAACTGCTTAAGTCTGCAACCTTTACTTAGAGAATGATTTCTGTGGGAAAAGTCTTTGGGAGAAAAGGTCCTCATTGATTTTATTTGTGTAATGTCAGACAGATGTGCTTGCAGATAACAGCCATCTTGACATGTTCCCTTAAACATATTACTACTGTAGTAGGTTATTGATATTCAAACTGCTGTACCAAAGCTAGCATTACCTTTTTGAGTAACGCCACCATGTTTTTACACCATGTTGATGAATAATGCACTCTTTCAATCTTGAACATATTAAGGATGTCGTCTATTGGAGTTGTAGAGTGAATCTCATAAGGCCTCTAGAAAAATAGGAACATAAAACAGAGGATTGTAGTAAGAAGAATTATTATATAAATGTATTTGGCTCTCATCAAAAATTTAGATCACAATTAAACACAGTAAAATATCAGTTTTTAATTATTATTATTTGGGCTGTCAGTTCAAAAAAGTGACTTGGGGCCCTTTCACACCAAGGTGCTACGATAACCCACTCATTACTGCAACCCATAGTACTGTGCATTACCGTATTTTCCGCACTATAAGGCGCACCGGATTATAAGGCGCAGTCTCAATTACGGGTCTATTTCTGTACTTAACTCATACATAAGGCGCACTGGACTATAAGGCGCATGCTAAAACATACGGTCTACAAAAAGAAATTTAACGGAAGCAAAACAGTGAGTTAAAGGGCTCTTTCACACGGAGGTCCGTTCAGGTCCGCCTGTCAGTTTTTTAGGCGGACCTAAAACGGATCCTCCATGTACCCCTATGGAAGCACGGATGTCAGCGGAGACATGTCCGCTGACATCCGCTCCGCTCCGCTCCGACAAAGTGTGACGGAGGAAAACCCTATTTTTCCTTCCGTCGGCGGAGCGGATCGGATGACAACGGACTCTACGGTCTGTCGTCATCTGATCCCCCCATAGGGGAGAGCGGCGCTCTGACAGGGCGGTCCCTGCACAGTGTGCGGGGACCGCCCAGTCATCCGTCGGCTCAGCGGGGATCAACGGAGCGATCCCCGCTGAGCAAGCGGAGCTTCACGGGGCGGATCTGCACGGATCCGCCCCGTGTGAAAGGACCCTTTAGTTGAACTTTGTTCTACTATTTAACAATACACTCACATTATTTTTCAGTCTCGTTGCCAGGTGGCTGTTAAGCAATGATGCCGGCTTTTGCAAAAGCTCGGACAACAGTTAAAGCAGATACCTTGCTAACGTGCTGTACATATTACGTAATGTTCTCTGACTGGTTTATCGCTGCCAGCGTACGTAGTGTACGTATTACGTCCCTGTGTCAGTGGGAAATGGTCCGACAGTTAACCAAGCGGAGTGCTTACCAAAGTCGCACAACAAAATTTTTACAGATTTTGGAACTCAGTGCACACATTAGGCGCACCGGACTATAAGGCGCATGGGCGATTTTTGAGAAAATTTTAGGCTTTTAGGTGCGCCTTATAGTGCGGAAAATACGGTACATGCTTCGGTGTACTGCCTTCCCTTTTGAATGGCACCCCAATGAACCTTTATTGTAGTGTAATGTGTTATCGTACGTGCTGTGTGCTATGTTGATGAAAATACTGCATGCAAGATTGTCTGCCCTTTGGGGTGTGTTAAATAGCCTATTCAAATGAATGGGCTGCCCTAATGCAAAGCATGTAAATGCACACGCACGCTAAATGCACTTCATTGGTCTGGTGTCAGTGGCCTCTATGTGATTAAACACTGCAGGTGGGAAAAGGAGACATCATCCCATACAGGAAGGGGACACCGTAGAGGAGCAGGGCTATTCAGGCTGGTTGAAGAGTCTCAAAAGCAGGGATTTGTTTTCTAAAACATAAAATAGTACATTTAATTCCATGCTCTGGAATTTATTTCTCATAATTTGAGTGTTCTTTTGGAAGGCCGGTATTTACGTCTCTTATTCTGCGATCACCCGGTCGGACTTTCAGACAACAAATGTTCAATGGGAGCTTGTTTCGGAATTTCTGACCGTGTGTAGGCTCCATCGGACACTTGCTGTCGGAATTTCCGCCAACAAAAATTTGAGAGCTGGTTCTCAAATTTTCTGACAACAAAATCCGTTCTCACAAATTCCGAGCGTGTGTAGACAATTCCGACGCACAAAATTACACGCATGCTCTGAATCAAGTACGATACAGAAGCGCTCGGTCTGGTAAAACTAGCGTTCGTAATGGAAATAGCACATTCGTCACGCTGTAACGGACTGAAAAGCACGAGGCTGAAAAGCGCGAATCGTCTCTCACCAAACTTCTACTAACACGAGTGTAGCACTACCCCCACAGGAGCTTCTGGTTTAGATTTGGGCCTGCCGTTACCTTTCTGTTTACCACACTCGTCTTAGGGGTCCCTCTTGAAGAGCTTTCATGAATGTCCACACCAACACTTGGTTACTTTTTCTTCAAGAGGTTTTATTAAACAGTTCCAACAGAGGGTTAGAGGGATAGGGGAGGTTCAGGTACCTTGCTTTGCGGATCAGGCGCAATCTTAGATCCAGAGGACAAATCGGTTTCACACTGGATTCAGCAACCACCGGATAGGCCTACTCTCACTGGCCTAGCAACCGGTGCGAAGCTCGTTCAAAGTCTCTGCCACAGACTTGTTGAGTGCCGTCGAGTCGTTTCACAATCTTCTGGCACAAGATCGTGCAACCACACTGACACTTTGCAAAAAATCCTTCATAAAAAACACAGCTCACGGTGCCAGAATCTTTTAGCCAGCCGGCAGCACCGTGAGGTAAATTGGCGCGGAATGCGTCCTTCAATTGAGTCCCCAAGTGTTCCGCTTCTTCCCGCAGGCAAGACTGCGTAGGACCATCCCTGGATTAGTAGGCCCCAGAAACTCCTGGGCCTACTCTCAGTTGCAGAGCAGGCCCCGAGGCAGAGAAACAGCTTGCGCATCACTGAGGCCAGGAGGGCCCTCAGGTCAGGATCCAGACAACCAACCCGATAGCGTGGTCTCTGTCCCTTAAGTACCCATCCCCAGAATGCACAGCGGGTTGACCACGCCCCCTGAGCCACTTCTGGGAAAGGAATACCCAATACACCCAGCCCGCTGCACTTCCAACCTTGACCCGTGGTGACAGTGACACCTACTGTCAAGGGGAAAACCATGCAACCCAGCTGGACTGAAACAGAGCCAACAATTTAACGTAATCCTTCTGAGCTAAACTACACCTCAGACAACTAAATTTAACACATAGCACCTACCCAACAGGAGCAGGGCGCTATACACTTCCCGCACCGCAAAAAGACGATGTCCTCATTGTCGAGAAAAAAATATGACTCTCACTCCTGAGAGTCAGCACCTGAACCCCAAAAAAACTTGGACGGGGAGGGGGATAACACAGTACAAGAAAATATAAGTTTGGCATGCAGACACAATAAAATCACATCAATACACATTACAGTATTCCTATCTCTCTATCTAGCCCACCCACTCTCCGGTGGCTTTGATAGAAGGTTCCAATGCACCTGAAAGAGAACAAAACAAACAGACATAGGCAAATATAAAATATCTTTGAGAAGCAAAGCCTCACTTCCTGGAGAAATTAGCCTCTCTTTCTCTACATATATACATTATTAGGTGTAGGTAGTTAAGGATGGAAATATAAGAATCCAGTTTTGCTGAGTAAACTCCCACCACCTAGTGGCAGAATATAACATAACAAAGTCCTCAAATGTAGGTACTGGACCCATAGAAGAGATCTTGACTCCAACATCCTCTGGTAACCTGACACTACCTAGCTACATACCCACAATTCTTTTCAAAAAGAAAATCTTCCTCTCTTTTTGGCAAAGTGGAAACAAAAAAACAGGACAGTCACTGTAACTCATCACCAGTAAAACTGAGGATCAGGCAAGGTTAGAGGCTTTCCCTGCTTGTCAAGGGTAGTGGCAAAATAGACCACATCGTCCTTCCCTGGTCGGCAAATGATCACCTTGTCTGCGTGAATGTGTCTACCATTTCCAGTGTAGCAGACACCCCTTGAAGCGTTCATCCATGGTAAGGGAATAGCCCATCTTCCTAAAGGTTTTGGCACTGAAAGCTAGTCCCAAACAGCCTTGTTGTACCACTGTTCTCTGCGAGACTCAATTTCTTGCATCATTTCCCTGGGAACATAGGGGAATTCCAGTCCATATTCTCTGGCCACCCGCTTGTTGAGTAACCTTTGTGACCGGGCAAGCCTTGGCAGGGACCTGGTACTTCCATATTCAGGAGGTACACACGCATTTGTAGACTTGTGCACCATGACATTTGCAAACAGTTTTGCTGAACCCAGCGAACTGGTACCGCGGGCCAGGATTTCATCAGTAACAATTGGGGGTTCCACCCTGGGTGTTGTGTCCCCCGAGTCCATAGCTGCGTGATCGGAGAAAGTAAAAGCTGAGGCGACATCATAGCTATTGACCCATAACAGCTCTTGCGACATAGTCTCAAACAAATCATCATCCCCGCTGATGTCTGACAAAGAGTCTATCTCCGAATCTCTCAGCTCCTCCGCCGGCAGATAATTACACACGGTCCCCAACATATTCCCCTTTGATCTCTCACCCGTTCCTGTCGTGGACTTCTCGGAAATCAGACTTTTCTCCGGGTCCGGTTCGGGTATCCTCTGGGGTAGGCCTCGACCACGGCCGCGGGAGGCCTTCACGTATCCCACCTTCCTTTGGGTAAGTGCAGCGGAGGTAGATACGGTTGAGATAACAACAGCAGCGATGTCCGCTGATGACTTTCCAATAGCGGTAACAGCGCCATCCCCCTCGGGTTACTCACGACAGCAGATGCGGTGGGTGTAGGCCTAACCACTGGATCTAAGGCAGGAACTTCCTCTGTTACGTTGCCCGTGGCCCAGTCCACTCTGTAGGAACGAGGCGGCATGGTGGGCTGCTCCACAGCAAAAAGGTACTTCCCGCAACGTAGACACCGAACAAATGGACATGATGTATAATCAGTCCCTCACATCTGTTGCACAGCATGCCCAAGGCCTCCACATCTCCGAATGCCAGTGTCCGTCAGCACAGTCCCCGGCAGTATGACACTTGTAGAGGTACCCACAGGAAACATCCTGGGCCCCATAGCAGACTGCGTTGACAGGGTTGAAAACATGGCAGGGTGTTCCGTTTCTTTCCACAGTTTGGACACACACGCAGCGTCTCACGCGGCAAGCAGGCGGGAACTCCTTCATCTTGTTCTTTTTGGGACATAGCTCACGGGCTTTCTTACTTTCTTGGCTCCGCTTACAGCCCACGTGGCCTAGAAGTGATCGTAAAGTCCTCCCCTCTTTTCCTGGTAAAATGACACGGTCCAGGGCCCTCTGTAACATAAGTCCAAAATGAACAGTTTATTTGAGTTGCGAGACGTAACGGCAAATCCCGGACTCGAGCCCCCACATGTAGCACTACCCCCGCAGGAGCTGCTGGTTTAGATTTGGGCCTGCCGTTACCTTTCTGTTCACCACACTCGTCTTAGGGGTCCTCTGGAAGAGCTTTCATGAATGTCCACACCAACACTTGGTTACTTTTTCTTCAAGAGGATTTATTAAACAGTTCCAACAGAGGGGTAGAGGGATAGGGGAGGTTCAGGTACCTTGCTTTGCGGATCAGGCACAATCTTAGATCCAGAGGACAAATCGGTTCCACACTGGATTCAGCAACCACAGGATAGGCCTACTCTCACTGCAAAGCTCATTCAAAGTCTCTGCCACAGACTTGTTGAGTGCCATCGAGTCGTTTCACAATCTTCCGCCACAAGATCGTGCAACCACACTGACATTTTGCAAAAGTTTCTTCATAAAGTACACAGCTCACGGTGCAAGAATCTTTCAGCCAGCCGGCAGCACTGTGAGGTAAATTGGCCTGGATGCGTCCTTTAATTGAGTCCCCAATTGTTCCACTTCTTCCCGCAGGCAACACCGCATTGGACCATCCCTGGATTAGTAAGTCCCAGAAACTTCTGGGCCTACTCTCAGTTGCAGAGCCTCGGGCCAGCAGGTCCCTAGGCCAAGCAACAGCTCGCACATCCCTGAGGCCAGTAGGGCCCTCAGGTCAGGATCCAGCCAACCAACCCTGATAGCGCAGTCTCTGTCCCTTAATTACCCCTTCCCAGAATGCACAGCGGGCTGACCTCGCCCCCTGAGCCACTTCTGGGAAAGGAATATCCAATACACCCAGCCCGCTGCACTTCCAACCTTGACCCATGGTGACAGTGACACCTACTGTAAAGGGGAAAACCATGCAACCCAGCTGGACTGAAACAGAGCCAACAATTTACCATAATCCTTCTAAACTAAACTACAGCTCAGACAACTAAATTTAACACATAGCGCCTACCCAACAGGAGCAGGGCGCTACACAAGATTAGTAGAAGGAGCCCAAAGGGTGGCGCACTTGGTATTGAACTTCCCTTTTACAGTGCCGTCGTACGTGCTGTACGTGACCGCGTTCTTGGCGATCGGAATTTCCAACAACATTTTTGCGACCGTGTGTATGCAAGACAAGTTTGAGCCAACATCCGTCTGAAAAAAATCAACGGTTTTGTTGTCGGAATGTCCGATCGCGTGTACGCAGCTTAATAGTGACAGGCAAATCTGCTAAGTTTGATTCCCCAAGGGGTTGGAAAATCTTGCTCAATTTAGCAAACCCAAATCCCACTGAAGTATATGGATTGCAAATCATGGCCTTAGGTTCTGACCATTTTTAAGGCTCAAGCCTCGTACACACGGCCGAGATTCTCGTCGAAAAAAACATGTCGTTTTTTTCGACGAGATTCTTGGACAAGAAACTTGTCCCGATCGAGTGTACACACGCTCGATTCAAAGAACCGGCGGTTCTTTGAATGGAGCGAACGCGGTGACGTCATCAAATACGACGAGCATGCACTCGTCACATTCGATGCCGTCGCCGCCATCTTGGTTCACCCTACCTATGCCTAGGAAGCTACCGCGCATGCGTCGAAGTCATTTCGAGCATACGCGGGCTTCCCGGCGAAAAGGTAAGTGTACACACACACACAATTTTCTCGTCGAGAAACAGGCTGACGAGAATCTCGACGAGAAAATAGAGAGCAGGTTCTCTATTTTCTCGTCGAGATTCTTGTCGCTTTTCTTGACGAGAAACCATACACACGAACAAATTTCTCGGCAAAAAATCTCTGCCAGCAAGTTTCTTGCTGGTTTTTGCCGAGAAACTCGGTCGTGTGTACGAGGCTTAATAGGCAAACTTTGGTCAACAATAGGAATGGGAAGCGGGGCCCTGTCATAGGGGACATGTACCAATGCAAAAAATACCTTATAGCAAAAAGAGGGGTGTTTTTTGATGCAGCTTCAATGACAACACTATAAAAGCAAATCCTTTAAACAAAATGGTTGGGGAATGCCTTAATACTGTACTGGCACCTTATACTTGGCTGTGAATTCAATTGTTTTTTCTTTTAAAATTAGATTGACTTACATACAACACCCAGCATTAACATAAAATGAATAACATATTAGCATAAAATAAAACATATATATACCCCCTAAATAAATAAAAACGTCAAAAGTATTATCCCTGAAATAAAAGCCTATTTTGTTGAGAGAAAAAAAAAAAGAAAGAAAGAAAGGTTTACTATGGACAGGAAAGAAGCTAAAATGGACAGCTGATCTCAAATCAACCAGAAATTAAATAAAAGACAAAATAACCCCTGGCAATAGAACAAAAAAGGCAGCAGATGGGCTGATTGCCCAAAAAGTTAGCAATCAGAAATAATGACATTTCTTAACTGATCCTAATTTCTCCCTATGCAGTTTTTCAGCTTTCCCTACAACAGCTTCAAATTCACTAATACCCTGTACACACGATCGGATTTCCGATGGAATAAAATTCGATGAAATTTTCCGTCGGAATTCCGATGAAGCTGACTTTCATCAGTCTTGCCTACACACCATCAGACAAAATTCCGACGGTCCAAAACGCTGTGACGTAAAACACTCAGACGAGCCAAGAAAAATTAAGTCCAATGCTTCTGAGCATGTGCCGACTTGATTCTGAGCATGCATGGGTTTTTTCTCCATTGGAGTTCCACACAGACGATCAGAATTTCCTATCGGTTTTTTTCCATCGGAAAAATTTAAAACATGTTCTATTTTTTAACACCGATGGAAAAAAGTCAGATGGGGCCCACACACGATCGGTTTTTCCGATGAAGAAAGTCCATCAGACTTTTTTCATCAGAAAAACCGACCCTGTGTACAGGGCATAAGACTTTGGCTACTCTAATGTCCTTTTATAGTGAGGAAGCTGGCTTAACGACAAGCCCCTTTGTTGACCCCAATAAGTCTATTGGGCATAGCTGAAAGTCCATGTAGTGCATTATGGTTTTAGAAAATTCTCCGCCCCGGTGCACACTGTAGCAAACACAGCCATCGCATGTGATTAGCACCTGCACTGCGGTGCCAATCATATGCAAATTCTGTGAAATGCGAGTTCAGCCATACAGTTGTATGGCTGAACTCGCATTGGAATCGCACAAAAAAGGTGCAGGGACTTTTTTTTCCCACACTAGAATCGGATCGCATGGGCGTTTTCACCCATGTGATCCGATTCCCGTCCGAATCCACATTTCACACTGCAATCTGTGAACCGATCTGGGGGTGTCATTAACAATGTATTGACACCTGCAGCGGTTCGCAGAGGACAGTGTGAACTGCCTGCGGGAGAGATGTGATGCGGGAACCGCGCTGTAATCGCGTTGATTCCCGCATCACTACAGTGTTGAACAATTATAGCATGAGAGGCAGGATCTACCAAAGAATATTGTATAATGTTACATTTTCTCCAGTTAAACATGTAGTATAGTAAATGATATCATATGACAAAAGGTGTAGTCTTACCCAACCCCTCAGGAGTTCATAAGCTGTAATTCCTAATGACCACCAGTCCACAGGATAGGAATACCCGGGTCCCACTTCCATGTAAGACTGAAACACTTCTGGTGCTGAAATACAAAACAGAGATTTTCAAGGTTAACATTCTGTGTTTAATACAATACATTTAGAAATATATGTGTCATAGGGTTAATTCAGCCACTGCATGACTTCCATTTACCATATTACTGTAGGCATGGTATTAAGAAGACCTCGTTTACCAACATTATAATATCTATCATTATCTCATACAAAAAAAAAACTTTGACTGTCCAAGATGGCTCTTGAATTACTTCTTCCTTTTAAAAATGGGTACATTTCATGATTTCAAATAATAAGCATATGAGATAGTAAAAGTTAAACAAAACATAACAAAAACTGAAAAGATCATACATCTAATATCAGCCAGTTCCAGGGACAACTAGCCACATCCACATCCTATTTAATATAGTACCAAAAACAAACCAACACGCCTCTCAAAGGCAGAGAGGCATCAGGACTTTCAAGGATGTAGAGTTGTCACTGAGGTAAGCACATACACAATGTTAGGATAAAAAAAAACTTTTTTTTATTGTAAAAAGAGTTTTGAAAACAGTTTCACTCCACTGGCCCCTCGAGATGAAACTAGGATGGGAAAAATAACTCCACAAGAGACATAGAGGGAGGTCTCATAGTGTAGTACTTTTAATAGGTAAAAGCAAATGATAACAACAAATGGCGACTAAACTCACATGTTACAGTGCCGATCCGGGCACCAGGTGTAATCAGCATGTGCAAGTCGGGCTAGTCCTAAAGGGATAGCGTTAAGTCCACGTCTCTCCTAAGGCCAAGCCTAGATAGGATGTGGGATCAGAACCTGGAATGGCGGCTCCTCTGCTCCGACATATGTTTCGCCATATTTTAGCGTCTTCAGGGAGTGAGTGGAGTGGAACTGTGCTGTCAGTGGAATCAATTGGTATTCCAGAAGCGCTGTTTGACCTTCCTGTAAAAATTCTCTGGTGAGTGGCCACCCATCTCTTGAGCACTTGTGGTGAAGAACTAGGAATCCAATTTTGAGCATCACAATTTGGTAATGGGATTTATCATATATGGACTTTTAGCTTGCTATTTATTTGTATTTGCATTTTTGATTCACTGAACATCACTAGCGCCTCATCCTTTAATATATTTTTTCCGCAGCATTTCGTGACCTGTTCACTTTTAAAGGGATAGCTTGCATTATGTTTATTTACTGATTTCACAAGGCGCTATTCATTGTTTTTCATTTTTTTTATGCCATAATAATCAATGTATTTATATGATTTGTCTTGTTTTGGTAGTATGCCTTTTTGCTAATATAAACCATTACAGATGTTAAAGTGTTTTCCACACAACAACGGCTTTCTTGTTTTATCCATGTCAAATGATGGAACATACGACTGTTCACTAAAAGTTTGGTTCCCAAAGGATGCCTCATTTTCTTCCTAGGAAACTGTGTATAATCTCTCACATAATCTAAACAGTTATTATACCATTTCCAGTGTAACAGATTGATGGTAATTTTATAATCATTAACAAAATCTTTTGTTAATGTCTGTTTCTCATATCTGGGAAAAAAATGTCGGACCATCTTAGGGTTCATTTTTTAAATGTATGTTTTGAAAGAATGAATCAAACACTGGAGAATAAAAGGTAGCACAGTTTTGCTGGGAATTTTCTAAAGCTGCTGCCAAACTGCTGAGAGATTTGACATAATTAACTAGTAAAGCTTAAAGAGAATGTGCAGCTCAGATACAGATTTTTTTTTTCCCAGCAGTTATAATGGATACTGTTTACATATTAAAATTTATAGCCAGTCCTTGCTGCAGTCAGTCATGTCTGTTGTACCAGAAAGAATTAATAGTTTCAGCCTGATTTAAAAGTGATGTGTCAATGATAACTGGAAGTGACAGTCCTTATAAAGTGAAATTTAGTAGAAGCTGTTGGACTGACTCACCCACCAGCATCCCTGTGTCTAAGGACGTTCAGCCCTGAGATCTCCACCTGCAGGGTTTCTGGCTCTATTAGCTACCATATATTTTGTTTACTGCCCTTTTTTTGCCCTTTTGTAAAGAAGGCAATGACTAGATAGACATGCAAACTCAGGTGTCAGTTTGCCAGTGTTTCTGGCTGATTCATTAAGTTTGCCATCCACTCAATCCAAAAAATTTCAAATTGTGGTTGACTGATTATTTGTAACAAAAAATGTTTTGAGGTAATTATAGTAATTAGAACCAGGATGACTAGGTACAGTAGGGTCATACCTAAGGTGGTTGGGCAGAGAGGCCGCTTTTCCATATATTCAGTAGTTATTGATTGAACATTTTTCTTTCCTTCAACTGCAAAAATATAGCCATCTAATATAAGCTTATTTTCACACTGGGGTTGATTTACTGAAGAAGTAGAGCATGTTCACTTTCTAAAGTGAAATATCTTTTACCTTTTTGAATAAGGTGAAGCTTTGTTCACTTTCACCAAATCAAGTACAAAATAATGTGTAAGGAGAATAAAACACAATGCAATTTTTGCTTATACATATTTGGATGATTGTAGTCAGCATAAATAAAGATTCACTTAGCTCAGTAAATTATTTTATGCATCCGATCATGTGCCAGCAAAAATCCTTTTGTTTAATGTTCCTTGCACATCACTGGATCTTTGCACAGCGGGATCGCGCCCACAGAAATTCAGGGCTCAGGTAAGTAAAACGGGGGGGGGGGGGGATGGGGGGGCCGGACACTGCAAGGTGTTTTTTCACCTTCATGCATAGGATGCATGAAGGTGAAAGAACACAAAGGTTTACAAGCCCTTTTAGTAAACATAGTAACCTAAGTAAAAATTGTAATGCTCTACATCTTTAGTAAAACAATATTCTAAGCCAGGTTAAGACCAAAAAACTGTTTTCTGTATATAAGAGGTGACTTAAGTAGGTGGGTGTTACTGTGGGCACAAAAGTCCTGTGTTTCCAGATATGGAGTGCATGGTTTCAAATATATGAAATAATTCAATATAAATAAATAGTGATGAGCATTTGCTTTGTAGTTTTCAGTTTCACTTGATGGATATTGATGTGTCTGCTGGCATTGAAGTAAACTAGTAAATGGGTTCTGTATCCCCTGCTCCCTAACAGAGTACAAGTCTCCTGCCCAATGAAGGGGCCAAGATATATTTATATCTTATTTAGACCCTTAAACGAGGTGAGCTGGATAGACTGGCTTTTTTGTTTAAACACTGATCCATGGAAAACATGCATTTACCGCAGATCAGCCTGATTTGGGTGGATCATGGTTCAGGAAAACCAACTGGCTCATCTCTATGGAGACCTGTGTTGACAGGCTTTGGGCTTTTGTTGAGGCATCAGTCTGAGATGCTTCTGAAATCATTGGGAGCTTGTTTACACTTGCTTCAAAACATGGCATTGGACACACTTTTTTAAAGCACTCTGAATGCCAATCAAAGCAGCTGTCACTAAATAAAATAGTTAGCTTACAGTCCTGTTCACACCTTGTGTTGGCTTTGCTTTGCTTCAAAAATTATACCCCATGTCACTTAAGTGGTGCTTCAAAGCGTCTTCAAAGCCCCCATAGAAGTCTGTGACAAAGCATGCTTGAAGCACCTGAAGTTTTTGAGAGAATCATTACCATTGCTTTGTTTTGGAGAATTTGCAGGTATGACATATCAACACACAGAATAATCGAACATATTCGCCAGCACACCAAGGATCATCCAATTACGTCCAAAAAAGTTTTATTGCAAAAAAATCACATCACAAAGGTGCTACTTTTCGGAGTCACGCAGGACCCCTTCGTCAGGCATGTGATAAAGTGTACCAGTGCATCAGCAAAATATATATACAACAGCCACCAATCAAATCATGTGAAAAATAGAAAAAAGTTTAACACCCCCTCCCCGTGACGTTCTCAAGGCGTCAGAATCCCGCCAAAACAATTTAAAAACAATCAGGCAATGAAAATCGGGCAATAGAGATTTACATTTACATAGGCAATTACATGGACAATGCTGCTGCAGCCTAGTAAACGCACAATATCAACCGCACATCTATCGTTGGTGTGCGGGCACTATGCTTGATGCACTGGCCCGTTATGTGCAGTCGGGAGTTCGTTATTGCCATGACACAGTGGTCTAATAGCCGATCAGCAACGCTGGCCGCCAATCACGGCGTGCCACATATGCCGCGCATGCGCCTGAGTCATACTACCAGGAGAACGAGGAGAACGCCAGGCTGCGGGCCATGGTCGTCACGGAAACCAGTGACGTATGGGCGGCGCCGCACCAGGTAACCCGATGAGTGTGAGAGAGTGTGGTGGTGAGGCTTAGAGAGTAGGCAGCATCCAAGAGAGACGAGCATGAAGATAGAACGGAGATAAAATGGAAGCAAGATCAGCAGGGAACACAAGAAATAAGGAAAAAAAGAAGGGAAAAAAAAGGAGGAAAAAAAGGAAAAAAAAAGAAGGAAAAAGTAAAAAATAATAAGAAAAAAAGGAAAAGAAGGGAGGAGCGAAGGAAACAGGTAGAAAAGAAAACAAAACGAGGAAAAAAAGGGGAAAAGAAAAAGGAAAAAGAGAAGAAAAGGAGCAAGGGTGGGAAAAGGGACGTGGTTTGAAAGAAGAAAAAAAGAAAAAAAGGAAAATGAAAAGACAAAACAGGTGAGAGAAAAAAAGACGGGAAAAAGGGGGAAAAAGAAAGAATTTAGACAAGATAATGAAAAGAAATCAAGAGAAAATACATACAAAAGGTATATGTCCAGAAAAATGTTGAAGACACAAAATAAATGATAATGATAAAATAAATTAAATTAAATTAAAAATAAAATTAACAAAAATAAGTGAAAAAATGTAGAAAAACTAAATAAAATGAAATAAAAATAAAAATGAAGGGGGGCGTGACTTGATCTCACTTGAAGATGGACGCTTGAATCCAGAGCTCCCGTCGCCACAGGACATTTCTCTCAGCAAATTGAGGTATTCCCACCCCAAACCGCACACAAGACATGTGTGACTGGACCACATAATACTTCAGCGGCTCTGAATAAACACTTCTTAGGGCCTCGACACAAGACTGGACCACATAATACTTCAGCGGCTCTGAAAAAAACACTTCTTAGGGCCTCGACACAGACGCTCTCCCCCACACAGCTCAATGCGCACCCGCTCAGCTGAGGTGTCATCCTACACCACCAACCAGCCACTGATGCCCACCTCATCCCTGCAGACATCCGATGAGTGACTCTCCAGACAGCTACTGAGCGACCACGAGACGCTCCACGCCTGTCTCCCTGCGGACACTGCTGATAACAGGATACTGGCGCTGACAAGTCCTGCAAGCAAGTTACTATACATGGGTCTTCCTAATATAAGACTTTTCTAGTAGGTATCAGAAATGTCTCACCTAGTTTGTTTAGGGTTGATAACATATTAGCCCATTTTATCAGATTCCGTGTAAGTTGTACAATCCAGATACAACAGTCTGGGGTTCATATATTATATATTGACCATAGTTAACAGTTCGTAGACATATATACTGCTATAATGCTTAGCTCCTGACATGGACTCCCCCCTGTACATCCAGTGGGGACCTCATCTCAGGACCGTACACTAAGACAGAGTGGACAAAGTGTTATTAATGCTGGACAGACATACCACCTGTAGATTGTTTAGGGTTGACATGCCTCTACCCACCGTCTATACAGTAACTCAAAAGGCGCTCCCCCTCGCAATTACCTATAGTAATATATACCTCCCTAATGCTCCATAATATATCCTGTGGCGATGGGCCACCCAGTCAGTCACCTAATACTCTTTGTAGTGTAGTCTGGGTCAACCCCCACTTAGCGGCGTACGGCGGTGCAGGCATTCCAGCAGGAGTGCAAGTACCGTCTACGTTCTGTACGTCTCCGATCCGATCCCCTAGGTGAGGAGGATGGACAAGCTCGCCTCCCCTCAGTGGTCTCCCCCTAAAGGCAGTTTCCATTTGACTGTCTTTATACTCCATTAAGCTACACTCCCCTCTTAGACACACCCACCCCACCATTCCTGCCCCTTCCACTATGGTGGACAACTTCGACCCTTCCTCAACAAGTCAAACACCTGCACCTACCTCTTTGAAACTTAAATTGTGCTCACTTAATATTCGAGGGCTTAACACACCTGAAAACAGATGACAACTACTTCACACACTACAGAGAACCAAAACGCACATCGCGCTGATACAGGAAACCCATTTCAGATCTAACAATGTACCTAAGCTCCACAACCATAACTTTCCAACGGTTCACCACGCTACAAACGAGGCAGCCAAATCTAAAGGGGTATCTATCCTGATCTCAAAAAATTGCCCCATCCAGATTACAGACATACAAAGTGACAGCCAAGGTAGATTCCTCTTTCTTAAGGGAACATTTCAGAATAGACCAATCACTATTGCGAATCTATATGCCCCAAATTCACAACAAGCCTCCTTCTTTCGTAGGACCTTACAACAACTTACAGCTTTCAATACGGGCACTCTTTTTGTAGGTGGGGATTTCAATGTCCCACTGACACCCTCCCAAGACACTTCTAACGAATCCTCCTCTATGACATACAGAGCCCTCCGAGCGATAAAAACCCAATTAAGCAACTTAACCCTTCATGAAACATTGCGCACACTACACCCAAAGGTGAAAGACTTCACTTTCTTTTCCCCACCACATAACAAGTACTCCAGGATTGATCATTTCTTCCTCTCCCAAAATGACCTGACCTTCCTTACAAGAGCGACTATTGAGCCCATGCTACTGTCGGACCCCCATTCAATAACTATGACTTTGACACTCACATCGACTCGCACCACGTCAGCAATCTGGCGCCTAGACGACTCCCTCTTGATGGACTTAGAAAACACACATAACATCTCCAAACGCCTCTCCCAATACTTTGCGGAAAACACCACGGAGGACACTTCCCCCACGGTCTTATAGGCTGCCCATAAATGCGTAATTGGAGGCGAACTTCTAGCCATAGCTGCGAGAAGAAACAAAATCAGGAAAGCCCATATTGAGAGACTGTCCGCACGGATACTGTAAGGTACGCTGTGATAGATATTGTCCGAAATGGAACTTGTGTGCTGAGGATTCGGCGGAAACGTAGTCAGGCAGATTATGTTGGCAACAGATCAGGCAAAACGGTACACGATTGAAATACAGAGAGTGGTCAGGCAGGCAAAGGTCATACACGAGCTGGCAGTGAAGTACAAAATCAGCAGGCTAGAGAGTATTCAGGAATTCAGGCAGAAGTTCAACACAAAAATCAAGATCAAAAAGCAGTCACAACACCCAGGGAGCTATTCCACACAAACGGGCGCTGAGAGATAGCATCACTTCCTTTTTATTGGCTGCTTTGATTGAAAATTGTCCACAGCTGGCAGCAGGTGGGGCTAGTGAGTCCAAGGTAAAGCTTAATACTGAGAGGACATTTCCAAAAGCCCAGATCTCCTCCGTAGCACAACAGGTAAGGCTGCAGCTGTTGGACCAGGAAGATCCCGGTTCAAATACACCCAGGTACATGACAGATACTCTCCCTTGAACGCGCGCACAAGCTTTCGCTAGCGACCAAATGTTACGCTGATCTTCTGAAAGCAATGGAGGACTTATTGGACGAAATGCAAAAAACACTAAAACGCAAATATGCACTCAGTCAAAAAACATTCTATGAATTTGGCAATAAGGCGGGCAAGTTACTGGCTAGGGCCCTACAAATCAAAAAGGTGGCACACACCATCAGGACCCCATCGGGCGATGCATTAGTCACTTCGGAAGACATAGCGGACCAATTCGTCTGCTATTTTTCCAAACTGTACAACCTACCTGAATCTATTCCTACCAACCCCGTCCCTGACCGGACCAAGACCATAACTTATTTTTAGGGCTGTGGAAATTAACTATTAATTCCTCCATTAATCGATTAATTGTTTTGATCGATCAAAATTATTTTGATCGGTACTCAGCTCTCCGCCGACTTCCGGGTCTTCAGGGAGATCCGGTGACGTCACGGACACCGGCGGGGCTTGCCGCGTCCATCTGAAGGGCTCCTTTGCTGTGCCTTCAATCTGCATGCTGGCGGGACCTTACTATCTGCCACACGCAAGGGCTGTTACACTTCCCTCTATCAACCTGGGATTCTAAAGCCATCCACTGGGAGTTGTGATAGTTCCCTTCACGGGACATCTACATGCCGACGGACTGATGTTAGCCCCTCCTCATCTGGATTCAGCAGTGGTATCGTTGTACACATTTTTATACCAGTATCATACTTAGCTACATGTTTTTATGACTGCTTTTGCTACCGTTTGGTATTACTCGCACCATTTTTACAGTTTATGTAGCTACATCGATTTTATCTCCAGTGCAATATTTATTTTATTACCTACTTGAAGACTATAAAAGTTTTAATGCTATTCCCATCGGGCGCTGCCTTTGTGTGTTTTTTGTATCCTGCTATCCATTTTTCCAGTGGTTGGTAACTGCACTGGGAATCGGCCTGCAAGGAGATCAGCTAAAAGTAGTTGGATCTGTATGTGCGTTATAATTAATCGAAATTAGTCGATTAATCGAAAAAAAACCAAAAACGATTAATCGAACACAAAAATTTTAATCAGTAACAGCCCTACTTATTTTCTATCTCAATATAGCCCCCCTCCTCTCGCAGAGGAAGAGGCGGCAGACTTAGACCTCCCAATCTCGACTGAGGAAGCGCTGATCGCACTGAAACAGCTAAAGACAGGAAAAAGCCCAGGCCCAGACGGCTTAACGGCCAATTACTATAAATCCTTTTCGGACACTCTTATTCCCAACTTTGTCAAAGCTTTCAACAACTTAGCCTCCTCCCCCCTCGCCAACAAGGATATCCTAGAGGCCCACATCACACTGATCCCAAAACCAGGTAAAGACAACACAATGGTGGCTAACTATCGTCCCATCTCCCTACTCAACGTAGATGTGAAACGATATGCCAAAATACTGTCGAACCGGTTACTCCCCCTACTCCCCAGACTGGTCTCGGTTGATTAAGTAGGCTTTATCCCGGGTAGGGAAGCCAGGGACAACCCCACAAAAGCCATAAACGTGCACCACTGGCTAACAACATCTTCCTCCCAGGGATTCTTTCTATCCTTGGATGCGGAGAAGGCGTTTGACAGGTTGGCCTAGAATTACATGACAGCCACACTGAAAGCTCTAGGACTTCCCTCACGCATGCTCCAGATGATACTCGCACTATACTCATCCCCCACTGCCAGAATCAGAGTCAACGGCCGACTGTCGGGCGCCTTCTCCATAGCCAACGGTACACGGCAGGGTTGTCAGCTCTCTCCCCTCATCTTTGTTTTAACTATGGAACCCCTCCTTCGCAGAATATGGGAGAACCCTGACATAAAAGGGATTACGATTAAACATAAACAATACAAACTCGCAGCATACGCGGGTGACATCCTGTTGTTCCTCTCAGACCCCATAACCACTATTCTGAACCTCCTCAAAGACTGTTTAAACGACTTTCCAACCTGCAGATCAACTTTGACAAATCAAAAGCCCTTAATATTACACTCCCGAAGACCTTAGTATCCCAATGCCAACAGAACTTCCCCTTTAACTGGGAAACCCATGCATTAACTTACCTAGGCACTAAACTTCCTACCAAACTGTCAGAACTTTACGCCATGAACTTCTTAACAACCATGCAGAAAATCCAGGGAGATCTGCATAGCTGGCATAAAGGTACCTTCTCGTGGTTTGGCAGAGCTGCCATCTTGAAGATGAATGTCCTCCCCAGATTACTCTACCTCATACAAGCCATCCCCATAAAACTCCCCCCCCTCTTTCTTCTCCGCATACAAGAAAATGTGCAGAACCTTCATATAGTCCTCTAACACCCCTAGATTAAGTTGGGACAGAATGATGCTCCCTAAATGGAAAGGTGGGATAGGCCTCCCAGATGTTCACAAATACTACTGGGTGAGTCAGCTCATGAGAATTGTTGATTGGCATGTACACACACACACCAAAGACTGGATCCAACTTGAAAATACCTTTGCCCAGACGCCGGTCTCCCACCTTCCCTGGATCACCATGAAATCTATACCTAAAGAATACTCCGTCCACCCTCTAATAGGTCCCACGCTGCGTAACTTCAACTTAGCATGAAAAACACTCAATACGACCCCTTCCCCAGGGCTCATGACCCCGCTAACCCAAAATCCAGACTTTCAACCAGGGCTCACCACACATAGCCTACAGGATTCCCCTGGCACTCCTCTGATTAGAGCTCACCAACTTTTTCAGGATGAGGCAATCCTCCCCTATGCGGCTATCCAATCAGCTCTTCCCGAGCTCAACGCGCCCTTCTTTAAATATCTTCAGATCAGACACTTTTTACAAAACACATAACCACTCGCCCGCTGGTATAGGGATCTTACCCCCTTCGAACACATAAGCAACAGCTCGGAACCCCAGAGACACCTAATCTCAGAGATATATGCATTACTTTTCCCTGACGAAAAACCCAAACACGAAGATAAACCAACAGTGGGAGACTGAACTAGCCATAGATATATCCAAGGAAGACTGGGAATGCATTTTCGAACACACACACACACAAAGGGTCCATCAACATTTCTGCACAAGAAAATAGGTACAAAATATACTCCAGATGGTATAGAACACCTGATAAGATACACAAATTCTTTCTGAGCATCCCCTCGCTATGCTGGAGATGCAACGGGGCCCACGGCTCATTACTTTACATTTGGTGGGAGTGCCCGCTAATACAACCTTTCTGGAAAGAAATCCACAAATTAAACATTCAAATCACAACCTATACCCCAGAATTCACCCCTGCACAATACTTACTGCATCACACACCCCTTCCACTGTCGTCTTACAAAAAATCCCTCACCCTACACCTTATCAATGCTGCCACCCAGTGTATACCAGTTCATTGGAGATCCACTGACATACCTACAGTCGCCGAATAGATTAGCCATGTTGACAAAACGGCCAAAATGGAAAAACTCATTCACCAAGCCAAAGAAAACCCCAGTAAATTTCAAACCACATGGTCATGTTAGACACATTTTAAACAATTTACAAGCGCTGGCAACACCCAGATCAACACTTGACTTATCACATACGGAGGGACAACCAACACCCTATTGGATCGTGCACGCAATCCGCCACCCCTCTCCCCCCTATTTCCCCCTGTCATACCCTCCAACCCAAAATCTCTCGTTACCTGATACACCACAATGAGACCATAGGTCTGAGGACCACACCACCCACCCTGCAAAGTGTTTTGCACCATCCCGACCTGCAAAGGTTCTATCTATAACCACCCAGATTTGGGACGAAATCCATTACATAGGGGCCATTACCTGACTACAGACAAACCTCACGTGCATCTCATTGCCCCCCGCCTGCTCACAGATAGTTCCCTTTAGGGGTGTGCGGGTACTGGGGTGGCTGATTAGGGTTTGTCTCTATATAACTTGTATTGCCCTGTTGGTACATAAAAATACATGAAAGCCCTCATATCACAGTAGGCTTGGAGATATTGGAGTCTTACCCATTTACAATTTTCCCCCTATACAGTTACAGTTGTCCTTAGGGACGCAAATGGGTCGACTCAGAGCGTTACGTGTATACAGTGGGGCAAAAAAGTATTTAGTCAGCCACCAATTGTGAAAGTTCTCCCACTTTAAAAGATGAGAGAGGCCTGTAATTGACATCATAGGTATACCTCAACTATGAGAGACAAAATGTAGAAACAAATCACGACAATCACATTGAGTGATTTGGAAAGATTTTTTTTTTTTGCAAATTATGGTGGAAAATAAGTATTTGGCCACCTACAAACAAGCAAGATTTCTTGTATCTTCTTCTTTAAGAAGCTCCTCTGTCCTCCACTTATTACCTGTATTAATGGCACCTGTTTGAACTTGTTATCAGTATAAAAGACACCTGTCCACAACCTCAAACAGTCACACTCCAAACTCCACTATGGTAAAGACCAAAGAGCTGTCGAAGGACACCAGAAACAAAATTGTAGACCTGCACCAGGCTGGGAAGACTGAATCTGCATAAGGCAAGCAGCTTGGTGTGAAGAAATCAACTGTGGGAGCAATAATTAGAAAATGGAAGACATACAAGACCACTGATAATCTCCCTCGATCTGGGGCTCCACGCAAGATCTCAGCCCGTGGGGTCAAAATGATCACAAGAACGGTGAGCAAAAATCCCAGAACCACACGGGGGGACCTAGTGAATGACCCGCAGAGAGCTGGGACCAACGTAACAAAGGCTACCATCAGTAACACACTACGCTGCCAGGGACTCAGATCCTGCAGTGCCAGACGTGTCCCCCTGCTTAAGCCAGTACATGTCCGGGCCCGTCTGAGGTTTGCTAGAGAGCATTTGGATGATCCAGAAGGGGATTGGGAGAATGTCATATGGTCAGATGAAACCAAAGTAGAACTGTTTAGTAGAAACACAACTTGTCATGTTTGGAGGAGAGCGAATGCTGAGTTGCATCCAAAGAACACCATACCTACTGTGAAGCATGGGGGTGGCAACATCATGCTTTGGGGCTGTTTCTCTGCAAAGGGAACAGGATGACTGATCCGTGTATATGAAAGAATGAATGGGGCCATGTATCGTGAGATTTTGAGTGCAAACCTCCTCCCATCAGCAAGGGCATTGAAGATTAAACCTGGCTGGGTCTTTCAGCATGACAAGGATCCCAAACACACCGCCCGGGCAATGAAGGAGTGGCTTCGTAAGAAGCATTTCAAGGTCCTGGAGTGGCCTAGCCAGTCTCCAGATCTCAAACCCATAGAAAACCTTTGGAGGGAGTTGAAAGTCTGTGTTGTCCAGCGACAGCCCCAAAACATCACTGCTCTAGAGGAGATCTGCATGGATGAATGGGCCAACATACCAGCAACAGTGTGTGACAACCTTGTGAAGACTTACAGAAGACGTTTGACCTCTGTCATTGCCAACAAAGGATATATAACAAAGTATTGAGATGAACTTTTGATATTGACCAAATACTTATTTTCCACCATAATTTGCAAAAAAAAATCTTTCCAAACCAGACTATGTGATTGTCTGGATTTGTTTCCACATTTTGTCTCTCATAGTTGAGGTATGCCTATGATGACAATTACAGGCCTCTCTCATCTTTTTAAGTGGGAGAACTTGCACAATTGGTGGCTGACTAAATACTTTTTTGCCCCACTGTAAGTATTTACAACATACAAGTACTTTGTTTTACTGCTTTATTATTACCGCTTTGTTGTACAATCTTGATTCCTTGTTGCACCTGCAATGATGTAACCTGGCTATTCATGCTTCTGTTATTGTAAAATCTTTAGAAAAAAAAAATGAATACTATATGCAAAAATCTAAATAAATGAAAATAAGAAAAAAAGAAAAAAATCTAAATAAAATGAATAAAATGAAATAGACTCAGGACAGTATGTAGACAATAGAAAAAGGGATGACTGAAGATGCAGAGTAGAAGTCAAAGCATGTCACTACCAAGTGAAAACACTAAATGCTAATATCACGGCAGGAGCTCAGGATTTACCAAATTTTTTTTAACCACTTAAGCCCCAGACCATTTTGCTGGTCAAAGACCAGGCCACTTTTTTCAATTGGGCACTGCGTAGCTTTAACTGACAATTGCGTGGTCGTGCGACGTGGCTCCCAAACAAAATTGGCAGCCTTTTTTTCCCACAAATAGAGATTTCTTTTGGTGGTATTTGATCACGTCTGCGGTTTTTATTTTTTGCGCTATAAACAAAAATAAAGCGACAATTTTGAAAGAAATTCAAAATCTTTTACTTTTTGCTATAATAAATATCCCCCAAAAATATATCAAAAATTTTTTTTTTCCTCAGTTAAGGCCGATACGTATTCTTCTACATATTTTTGGTAAAAAAAAATCACAATAAGCGTTTATTGATCGGTTTGCGCAAACGTTATAGCGTCTACAAAATAGGGGATAGTTTTATGGCATTTTTATTAATATTTTTTTTTTTACTAGTAATGGCGGCGATCAACGATTTTTATCATGACTGCGACATTATGGCGGATACATTGGACACATTTTTGTGAACATGCCCTAGGGAGTGATTCTTACTGGAGGGGGGATGGGCTATGTGTGACATGACAGTGATCACAGCTTCCGATTACAGGGGAAATGGTTGTTTACATGCATTTCCCCCTTCTTCCTCACCGTGACACGATCGGGTGTATGCCCGCGGACATCGAGTCCGCGGGACCCGCGGTCGGAGTCATGAAGCTCGCGGCTTGCACAATGCCGGCTTCTTAAAGGGGACGTATATATACATCCTTCTGCCTGTCCGTGCCATGCTGTCGACGTATATCGTTGTGCGCTGGTCGTCAAGCAGTTAATCTGGCATGTGCTAAATGGAGCTAAAATCATCACATTGAGCTACTAAACAGTCTATCAGGACCTAGCACAAAAGCGTAGGTCTCCTTAATCACAGGGCTATCCTGAGCAAATATCATGAATCAGCAATTAGTGTTGGAAGAAAGAAGGAAAAACCAGACCCAAGAAAAAAGAAATAGTAAAATAATACATGGTATAATTCATACCCGCTGAGGCATTGTCCAGACTAAACATCAAAAAATTAAACTAAGCATAAACAGATGCGCTAACAGTATGGTAACCTAAGCAATGGAAGAAAAATATCAAAAATAGAGAAGAAATCGTTTTCTGTCCTCAATAAAACATGTGAGGGATAGATTAGTGTTGAGCCCACCAGGTTGTACCATACCTAATGTGTGTATCCAGTATGCCTCACAGCGGAGAAGTAATCGATCGCGATCACCCTCCCCTGGTAGGTAGCTTCACATGTTCAATCACCATTCCGCGTAGCTCATGGATTTGGTGTTTGGTTGTCACAAAATGTATTGCTACAGGTTTGTTGGGGTCAGCCTGCTCGCCTTTTTCAATTTTGGTCAGTGCTACCAAAATATCACTCCTGTGCTTCTGGAAACGTTTTTTGAATGGGCCAATAGTTTTACCCACTTATGTCAATGCGCAGGGGCATTTCAGTATGTACAAGCAGAAATCAGTGTTGCAATTAAAGTATTCCCTTATCAGGTATCGATTACCCATGCGTGGATGTGAGAAATGCTTACCACAAATAAGTGAATTGCACACATTTCAATTATAACACTTAAAACAACCAGTTTTCTGGGATATCTTAGGTAAAGTTTTGGTATACTTGTGTCTAGGATCTGCCTGTACCAAATGGTCACGCAGCGTCCTCCCACGTTTATACGCAATCATGGGTCTAGTCCTGATAGCGGGTCCCAAAGATCTGTCAGATTGCAAAATGTTGAGGTTGCATTCTCTTGCACGTTTAATTGCACCTGATTCCTGATTGTATGTGTGCACAAACAAGAGGCGATGGATAGGACCAGGGGTCCTGATGCTCCCAGCAAAGGCTTTATCAAGGGCCTGATCAAGTACTGATGCGGGGTACCCATGTTCCATAAATTTGTGATACATTATATCAAGTTGTTTCTTTCTTTCATTTTCATTTGAGCAAATGCGTAAAACCCGTATGAACTGTGAAATGGGCAAATTCCTGCGTAGATGCGCAGGATGTGCACTCTGGAAATGCAGCAGGGTGTTCCTGTCAGGAGGTTTAGCGTATAGGGATGTGGTGATAATCCCATTAGTAATGGTAATGAGCACGTCAAGAAATGTGAAAACTCAGGATTAAATACTATCCCTGGGAAGACACTATTCAAGAAATCAACGAACCCAGTAAAGTCAACCTCACTGCCCGTCCAGATGAGAAAAATGTCATCTATGTACCTCATCCAGTTCTTTACATATTTGTTGAACGGGGGGGATGGGTAGATGTATATCTCTTCGAGATAACCAACACATAGTTTGGCAAATGAGGGTGCTGCTGAGCTCCCCATCGCCGTCCCGCGAATCTGCGTGTATGTCCTCCTCTCGAACCTAAAATGGTTGTTAGCTAGGATAAACTCAAGACATTCCAGTATATAACCACTCGGTAACACAGGAGAACCCTGTTTTGCAAGAAAATGTTCAACGGCCCGCAGGTCAGCATTATTTGGTATACAAGTGTATAAGGAAGAAATGTCCATTGTAGCAAGTTTCCACTCATCATGAAATGTCGAGGAGGGCCCCAGTTTCTCAAGAAAGTCACTTGTGTCACGGATGTAAGCCGGTATGTCCTTCACAAGAGGCTGTAAGTGGAAGTCTATAACCTGAGCCAACGGTTGGGTGATGGAACCTGTGCCAGAGACTATAGGCCGGAACTTAAGTGGTGTAGTGCCCTTATGGATTTTTGGTAGTCCTGAGATAACTGGCATACGCGGATAGTCATTATGTAAGAAGGTAGTAACCTCATCGGTCAGCCAGCTATTTGACCGCCCCATGTCAATTAGGTTTGACAAACCATTCTTAGTGCCCTGTGAAGGGTCCCTCTTCAGTGTCATATAGCTGGTAGAGTCAGCCAGCATGGAAAGCATACATGCCATCCCTATAGTCACTGTAATCCATAATTACGACCCCCCCCCCCCGCCTTTATCGGCGGGGTTGACTATGATGTTCCTATCATCCTTAAGGGATTTAAGTGCTGCAAAATCCTCGGGACACAAATTGGTTTGTGTTCTATTAGAAACATTACTGGATACATCATGCTTGATCGTCCTAGTGTAATTTTCAATGGAGTGGAACTGACCAGGAGGCATGAACCTGCTTTTTAGTCTAAATGGGGCTAGTGTACTCTTGGCCGGTGCACCTTTGTGATGTGATTTTTTTGCAATAAAACTTTTTTGGACGTAATTGGACGATCCTTGGTGTGCTGGCGAATATGTTCAATTGTTTTATGTCTCCAGGACCCAGCTGGTAATCATTGCAGCACCCACCATTTTGCATGAGCCATTTTACCATGCGATTGGAATATTGATCAGAATATCAACACACAGGGCATCTGCCAGGCTTCATTAAAGCTTCAAGAAAACACCACTGAAGCATCATCGAAGCACCAACGAAAACACATTAAAAAAAAACATCTTAAAGCGGTAGGCGCATATAATGTGTGTTGAAGTCGAAGAAAGTGTAAATGAGCCCTAACAGATGCATTTGGCCTACAGTTGAGCTTCTTCTGACCTGCATTTGACTCACTTCAAACAGGTTTTGCACTCCTATAGAGTTGTATGGGGATGCAAAATCCACTTAAAACAAACAAAAACTAATTGACACAGGCCCTAAATAAATTATACTAGACATGTGCACACTGAAATATTTCGTTTCGGAATTTCGTTTTCGTCCGAAAAATAAATGTATTTAGTTACTCCCGAAATTCGTTTTTATTTATTTAGTTTTTCGTTAGAAATCGCATTAGTCCGAAAATCTGAATGAATTAAGGTCAAATCTGTCATTGAAGGCTTATGGTGTCTGTCGAATGTTCAAAGAAGATTAGACGGAGCAGCGAAACTGTACGACGCCGCAATAGTACATTTCTGGTCGAATGTTCTGCCTACAAGCTAGCTATAGTAGAATTCTAATGTTGTATGACTAGTAATAATTATATTTTTTTATATATTTTTTAATTATTATTACTAGTCAATGTATACACAGTATTAAAAAATTTATATCAAAAGTTCAGAATAAAACTGTAGCAACGCTACGGACAAATGTTCATATGTGCGTCTTCTATATAGTCATTTATATAGGTAGTCTAGATAGTGAATGGTGAGTCTGGTTGTAATTGGTCCAAATCCTAGTTTCAGTGCTCCTTTCACCAAGGTATGTTCACCACGTGGGGGGGGGGGGTAAAAGTCCCCTTATGGGGATGCACTCACCAGATGTTAGCTCAATATAGGCATAGATTTACCATCCTCATCTAGTATTTCTGTCTTCTTACCACAATGTTTAATTTATGGTGCCGCTGACATATGTGAGCAAAAAGAACAGATCCACATAGGGCAGTACTGTATGGAAAATGTATTGTGAAACAATACCCCAAGTACCCCCTTTACAAATGTGCGTACCATATATACATAATAAACAGGCGAATAATAAAAAGTGGGCGCTTCAGCGCTTGTAACTTGCCCCTGATGATTGCCAGTATTCAGTTCCTTTTGGCGTCTTCCTGGTTAGCAAGCCCTAGAGCGCAAGCGTCACTTTCGGTTTGCTTGGTGTGTTTGGAACTTTGCAAGACATGGATGATATTTTTAACTCATTGCAGTACTGATAATACATTATGGACTATTGGACTAAAAAGAACTCCTCTTAACTGACATATAATCATAGAATCCAACAGCCAGTATAAAGCATTATCTTAAAGGAGAAAACAAAAAACATTATCTAAAGGCCATATGAGAAACATCTGTGCGATGTTCTATGAAAGCCATATCTGAAAATGTTAAGTAAAACCTTCCATAAAACATTTCAAAACTACATTTCGTAAAATGCTTTTAAAATATTTTAAACACTTTGAAACATATTTAAAACCCTAAAAGACACATGTAAATATTTAATCAACACTGGCACATACTACTACTGGACAAAAAAGTTAGGTCCTGTCCTGCCCCCCAAACCACAGTTTATATACCGGAAAGCTCCCAACAAGCAAACCTCAAACATTTTGGAAACAAAATGGCTTCTTCGCCTGTAGGAGATGCAAAGCATGCAGAGAAGTGGCACGACCATTAAGAGGTCTAGAGAATTTTGTTTCTCCTTCTAACAACCAACAATTTGATATCGAACAATTCATCACATGTAATAGCAGCTTTGTAGTTTATGCTCTCAAATACCCCTGTGGGACGCACAAAAAGACTGCTCAGAATCAGGATAGCAGAGCATATCCATAATATAAAGATTGGTTTTAACCACTTAAGCCCCGGACCATTTCGGACCATTAGGACCAAGCCTGTTTTTGGGATTCGGCACTGCGCTGCTTTAACTGTAAATTGTGCGGACATGCAATGTTGTACCCAAATGAAATTTGCGTCCTTTTCTTCCCACAAATAGAGCTTTCTTTTAATGGTATTTGATTGCCTCTGCGATTTTTATTTTTTGCGATATAAATGGAAAAAGAACGAAAATTTTGAAAAAAAAAGATATTTTCTACTTTTTGTTATAAGAAAAATCGAATAAACTCAATTTTAGTCATACATTTAGGCCAAAATGTATTCAGCCACATGTCTTTAGTAAAAAAAATGTCAATAAGCGTATATTTATTGGTTTGCGCAAAAGTTATAGCGTTTACAAACTAGGGTACATTTTCTGAAATTTACACAGCTTTAAATTTATGACTGCCTATCTCATTTCTTGAGGTGCTAAAATGGCAGGGCAGTACAAAACCCCCCCAAATGACCCCATTTTGGAAAGTAGACACCCCAAGGAAATTGCTGAGAGGCATGTTGAGCCCATTGAATATTTTTTTTTTGTCCCAAGTGATTGAATAATGACAAAAAAAAATAAAAAATTACAAAAAGTTGTCACTAAATGATATATTGCTCACACATGCCATGGTTATATGTGGAATTGCACCCCAAAATACATTCTGCTGCTTCTCCTGAGTACGGGGATACCACATGTGTGGGACTTTTTAGGAGCCTAGCCACGTACGGGACCCCGGAAACCAAGCACCGCCTTCAGGATTTCTAAGGGCGCAAATTTTTGATTTCACTCCTCACTACCTATCACAGTTTCGAAGGCCATAAAATGCCAAAATAGCACAAAACCCCCCTAAATGACCCCATTTTGAAAAGTAGACACCCCAAGCTATTTACTGAGAGGCATGTTCAGTCCATGGAATATTTTATATTTTGCCACAAGTTGCGGGAATATGACAAACTTTTTTTTTTTGCACAAAGTTGTCACTAAATGATATATTGCTCACACATGCCATGGGCATATGTGAAATTACACCCCAAAATACATTCTGCTGCTTCTCCTGAGTACGGGGATACCACATGTGTGGGACTTTTTGGGAGCCTAGCCGCGTACGGGACCCCAAAAACCAAGCACCGCCTTCAAGGTTTCTAAGGGCATAAATTTTTGATTTCACTCCTCACTACCTATCACAGTTTTGAAGGCCATAAAATGCCAAGATGGCACAAAACCCCCCCAAATGACCCCATTTTGGAAAGTAGACACCCCAAGCTATTTGCTGAGAGGCACGTTGACCCCATTGAATATTTTTTTTTTTGTCCCAAATGATTGAATGACAAAAAGAAAAAAAAAATGTACAAAAAGTTGTCACTAAATGATATATTGCTCACACATGCCATGGTTATATGTGGAATTGCACCCCAAAATACATTCTGCTGCTTTTCCTGAGTACGGGGATACCACATGTGTGGGACTTTTTGGGAGCCTAGCCGCGTACGGGACCCCAAAAACCAAGCACCGCCTTCAAGGTTTCTAAGGGCATAAATTTTTGATTTCACTCCTCACTACCTATCACAGTTGTGAAGGCCATAAAATGCCAAGATGGCACAAAACCCCCCCAAATGACCCCATTTTGGAAAGTAGACACCCCAAGCTATTTGCTGAGAGGCACGTTGACCCCATTGAATATTTTTTTTTTGTCCCAAATGATTGAATGACAAAAAGAAAAAAAAAATGTACAAAAAGTTGTCACTAAATGATATATTGCTCACACATGCCATGGTTATATGTGGAATTGCACCCCAAAATACATTCTGCTGCTTTTCCTGAGTACGGGGATACCACATCAACCAGCGTCACCCGTAACCTTTATATGGTGATTACTGGTGAAAGGGGTAACTAGGGGCAATCAGGGGGTTAAAACCTTTATTAGGTTAAATATGGGGGTACCTGACACTATATAAAAACCTGACGGGTAACCTAAATAACTAAATAACTTACTGGCTAACCAGTGACACCAGTGACGCTTATACGGCGATCACTGGTGAAAGGGTTAACTCTAGGGGCAATCAGGGGGTTAAAATAATATATGGGGGTACCTGACACTAATAAAAACCTGCGGCGAACCTAAAAAAAAATAACTGCCTATCTAAAACACCAGCGACACGAATACAGCGATCGGAAAAACAATCGCTTAGTGACGCTGAAGTTAGGGGGTGAAAGGGTTACCTGGGGGGTGATCAAGGGGTTAAACCTTTATTAGGGGGGGTTAGGGGGCTACCCTGGACCTAAAGGGGCCTAATCCTAACTGCCCTGCAACTTTTTACAATCACAGATGACACTAAATGCAGTGATCAGTAAAATAAATGATCACTGCAATCAGTGACACTGTGATTGGGGGCTTTGGGGTGACCTGGGGGGTGATCTGGGGGTGACTGGGGGGTGATTTGTGTGCCTATGTGTACCTACGTGTCAGTGGACTGTTGGTGCACTAACCTGCTTCTTCTCTGCTCGGCGCCGGGAACGGAAAGACCGCGGCGAGGGAGATGACATCACTTCCTCCAGCCTTGTTTAAATCACATGGCGGAGGAAGCATTTTCATTGGCCGGGAGCGATCGCGAGGGGGGGGGCGGAATCGAGCGGCCGCCCCCTCATGCCTGATCGCTCCCGAACACTTAACGGCCGCTCACTGCAGTGAAGGGGGGTCCGGATGGACCCCCCAACTGCACAAAGGCGATCACGTAGATCTACGTGATTCTGCCTGTCCGTGCCATTCTGCCGACGTAAATCGGCGGTGGGCGGTCGTTAAGTGGTTAAAGACCACAACGTGTCATTACATTTCAAACTTAAGCATAACCAGGACGCCTCAGGCCTGCAATTCTGGGGCATAGAATGCCTAGAGCCGAATTGGAGAGGCTCACACAGGGTACGCAAATTATCCAAGAAAGAAACCGAATGGATTTTTTTAACAGATGTTTTGGTACCTAAGGGGCTCAACGTAGAACTGGACATTAATTGCTTCATAAGTGACTCATAACAGACCAGGAGGGACCCCTCATCACACATTACTCCCACTGGATTTTTTTGTATCTTTTCTACTTTATCTTAATGTTTGCTCTAAATATATTGAATTCTCACCTCAACCCCCAGCAGACTACTCATTTATTGATATATGATGTTTTGGAGTAGAAATTTCCTCAATATGTGTCTCAGACTAGAGAAAAAATCACAAAACATCGTCATTATAGGGACAAAGGTGCAAATGGAGGTATATGGGATGAGAAGCTGTCAGTTCTCCCATAGGTTTTATATATAATTTTTTTTATATTTTTTTTATATATAGGCTTTTTATATATAGGCTTAATATAGGCTTTTATATATAGGCCTTTTAAACGTTTTATACGGTTTTACATGTGTCTTTTAGGGTTTTAAATATGTTTCAAAGTGTTTAAAATATTTTAAAAGCATTTTACGAAATGTAGTTTGAAATGTTTTATGGAAGGTTTTACTTAACATTTTCAGATATGGCTTTCATAGAACATCGCACAGATGTTTCTCATATGGCCTTTAGATAATGTTTTTTGTTTTCTCCTTTAAGATAATGCTTTGTACTGGCTGCTGGATTATATGATTATATGTCAGTTAAGAAGAGTTCTTTTTAGTCCAATAGTCCATAATGTATTATCAGTACTTCAATGAGTTAAAAATATCATCCATGTCTTGCAAAGTTCTGGGACATGGTAAACACACGATTTCATTGGGCTGCACATCGTGTCTGCGCACCATTCAGGGCAGCGCAGCACGGTCGGTTCAATGGAGCACTTCCGCCCACAGCTTAGCATAGACGCGGATCCTCTAGTGCGCATGCGTGACGGCATACGTGCAGGAAGAGCGATCTGGCTTCATATAGTGGGCGGGATGTCTGTGTGTATAAAACACCGGTTGCTATGGTGGTAGGTCACGCCCTCAGAAGAAGTCAGGAAGTGACGAAACGTCAGGGCGTGACCAAACACCCCAAGCAAACCGGAAGTGACGCTTGCGCTCCAGGGCTTGCTAACCAGGAAGACGCCAAAAGGAACTGAATGCTGGCGATCATCTGGGGCAAGTTACAAGCGCTGAAGCGCCCACTTTTTATTATTCGCCTGTTTATTATGTATATATGGTACGCGCATTTGTAAAGGGGGTACTTGCAGTATTGTTTCACAATAAATTTTCCATACAGTACTGCCCTATGTGGATCTGTTCTTTTTCCTCACATATGTCAGCGGCACCATAAATTAAACATTGTGGTAAGAAGACAGAAATACTAGATGAGGATGGTAAATCTATGCCTATATTGATCTAACATCTGGTGAGTGCATCCCCATAAGGGGACTTTTGCCCCCCCCCCCACGTGGTGAACATACCTTGGTGAAAGGAGCACTGAAACTAGGATTTGGACCAATCACAACCAGACTCACCATTCACTATCTAGACTACCTATATAAATGACTATATAGAAGATGCACATATGAACATACTGTGTATACATTGCATTTTACGTTTGATTTTAAGCAGCTGCTTTCAGCATATACATTTTATTCTAGGTTTTTTATCTTCGCAGTTTTATCTATAAGCGCAAAGTGATACTAAT
This sequence comes from Rana muscosa, assembly GCA_029206835.1. NCBI lineage: Eukaryota > Metazoa > Chordata > Amphibia > Anura > Ranidae > Rana > Rana muscosa. The sequence continues at coordinate 102,630,495 of CM055116.1, read as the reverse complement.
AGGGAGGGCCAGGTAATTTTAGTATCTTTTATTGATTATTACTAGTCAACCAACATTAGAATTTTTCTATAGCCTATGGGCGGATGCATTTGGCCGGAAATTTTATATTGCAGAGTCGTACAGTTTAGTTGCTCCGACGAATCTTCTTAGAACTTTCGACAGACACCATAAGCCTTCGATGACAGATTCAACGTTTGTATGTTTTTCGATGCTTTGTCGAATCTTTGTCGTTCATGTTGAATTGTCAAGTTAGTTCTAGGTATTTTACTGCTCCTCCTCTTTGGTTACAATCAGCCAATAACATTCATCATCATCATTATTTTTATTTTACTTCCCCCACCCAATTCCAGCAGCGATCTTTTTTCTCTATAATGTCAAATCTTTTCTCTCTATAATGTTGAATCTTTTCTCTCTATAATGTTGAATCTTTTCTCTCTATGTAGAATAATCTTGGACTAATAGAGTTAAGGTTAGGCACATTCGACCACAGGTTCGATAGACACAGATTGTTATTGTCAGCGTCATGTCGAATCTCCTATCTATATCGAACTGTTGTTGCAACGAAAATGAAAATAAAGCATTTGTTTATGTCGGATCTTTCGGTTTTTGGATTCTGCGCTTTCGTTTTCGTTTGTTAAAACGATAACGAAAATACCTGAAATTCGGACGAAAATGCATTCGGACGCAAATGAATGCACATGTCTAAATTATACATCCCCGTTGAAGGACTATACATTTATCTTGAGTTATTACCGTATTTATCCTGTTGCAAATGCAGGGCTTAGATATATCAAGACATAGATTGGATGAGTAGAAAATGTATTATAAAGAACTGTGTGAGTGACTAGGGCTCCATAGTGATTACAAATATACAAAGCTGGTAAATGGCGCTGGGTAAAAAAACTGATAATGAATCCTTCACACTTTCCCCTGACCCTGCACAGAGTGAGAATGATGAGAGAGTTAAATTTATTTCAGAAAACTGGACTAATGTGAGCGTTTTCCTCTTTTCATGCAGTTTAGCCGATGTGCAGCCTTATAGTCTACATCCCCCATCATGACATGCAATCACAGCGGCTGATATTCAGTCCTGACTGATAAGAATCATGTAATGTGACAGCGGGCATAGCGGTAAGAAAAATAACTGTCACTTACTGTACATGTCTTCAGACAACAGTGAAAATGTTTTGCTATATTTAAGGGAAGTAAGTTGTAAAGAAACAAATGCTCAAGAACACACAATAACAACATTTTTATACCAGCTGGGTATTATACAATGGGCCAATTTAAAGAAACACAAGAAAGTTTGTGCTGCTCAGTTGATAGTTAATGTCTAATCTGGTAAAATCTAATTTTTCTGAGCACTTTTTTGTAAGCAATGGTCACTGCTGACTTTCTGTAAGTTGAATGAATAAACATTCAGTGAGCAATTACTGTATGTTATACAGAATCAAAAGGTTGTAATGCTTGTAGAATCCGTTTCTTTACTGGCCTTACATATGAAAATACAGCCAATGTTTTTAGGGGTTTGAGGCTATAGAGTGATATAACTTATTGAATAAAAAATATGATTTTATCCAAATTAGGAATGCGATTTTTCTTTTGAGTCAAAGTATTTCCTTTTAGCTTCAAGTGTTTTGTGTATATAGTATATGTATAATATAGGATGTATCACAGAATGTTAGGGAATGCAGGTAAATTGTACCACTAATGGCAATATGATAAAGCTGGTACTTTCGGATTTGGTTGATGATATAATGTATGGCAAAACCTAAATAAATTAAGTGAGATATGGCACATGGTATATGTGACAGACTCACCTGGGACAGAGGTTTTTGGAGGGGACTGAATGCTGGCCTCTTGCCTACCGATTATGGGCCCTGGCATTTGGGGGAACGTTGCTCTTTGTGAGATGTATGCCTGGGGACCCTTGAGGTGGTGTTACTTTGGATTCAGGTCCATGTCCCCCAAGACACACAGACTCTGGGAACCCTGTACATGCCATATTAGAAATAGTGACTGATTCATACTGTTGGGACATATACTGTTAGAAGATGCTGATGTCATCAACTCCAGCCACCTGTCTGTCTGTTGTCTGCTATAATGTAAATAAGTCTAGTATGGCTTCGAAGAGTCTTTCACCCATTGTTGCTTTTGCTAAATAACCCTGCAGTTGTATGAAGGAGTTCTGTGTTGATATGTATGATAATGTGTATTGTAGTTAGGGAGTCACATTGGCTGCTTTAAGGGATTAGTTAATTAACTCATGTTAATTTATGTTTCTGGTTACAGGTGTATTGTTAGAGTAATATGAGCAGGAGGGGGGGACCTTCTCTTTAACTGTATAAAAGACTTGTATTCTTGTTCTAATAAAAAGTCCATGTTCAGCAAACAAACGAGTATTGTCTTGTTTGTAGTTGTCAGCGGTTGGAATATCTGATATCTATATTCAGACTGGGAGGAAGCGGTATATGACGAAAGCACTCAAGCGGAGTGTGGTAGGTTTCGTTACAGTATAACCATTGTGACAGCAGGAAGGTAAAGTCACCTGGTTGCATCCAGGGGGGTAGATATATTTCTCCCAGATTCAGGCTTTATGCTGACTTATACAACTAGGGTGGAGAGTTGTATAAGCCCAGCTGAGGCTAGTAGGCTCATGGATGACTCATACCTCTAGGGAGAGTGTGGGGCGTCGTACAGACAGGGAGTTGATGAGGCCAGCTGAAGCTTGTCAGCTCATTTAGGCCTCTATAAAAACTCCCAGATTCATTAGGTGTTAGCTCATGCCTGGAACCAGACCTGTGTGGACTGTCTAGGGAGAGTGAACCCCTGTGCGGTGAGAAAAAGCCTGTGTGGCTATTTGCTTGGACATTCAAAACCAGGGACTTAGGGACTAGGACAGCACTAGGCTGATCCCAGTTGTTAGTTAGGAAACCTGTATGTTTAGTCAGAGGTCAAGTTGACCAGGATTTAATTTGTTTATGTTTCTTTTGGCTTTGCTGTGTTTTGTCACTGTAAATAGAAAATAAACCGCACCTTTTTTTGATTTTGAAAACCACAACCTCCGTTTGCTGGGCCTGTTTTGTGTGGGGAGCCCATCCCGGGGGTCACACACACCCGCTGCCGAGCTAACCCCCTCACAGTTGGTGGAGAACCAGTGGCAGTTTTTTTTTAAGCCAGCATGGAGGAGATACTGAAGCAGCTGGCTCTAGCAAATGCCAATCAACAGCAGACAAATGCAGGTTTGCAAAAGAGCCTTGCAGCTCAACAACAGAACTTCGCAGCCCAGCAGCAAGCTCATCAACAGAGCCTTGCAGCTCAGCAACAAGCCCAGCAGCAATCTGAGGCCCGCTTCATAGACCTGTTACAGAAGCAAGAGCAGAGACTACAACAAATGGAAGCAGTAATGCAGCAACGTCCGCAGACCAGTGAGGAAAGCCGTCCCACTAATACCGCGTCCTTTGGGGTGAGTCGTTTATTGACAAAAATGACTGGAGAGGATGATCCAGAGGTATTTTTGACCACATTTGAAAGGACTACTGAAAGAGAAAAGTGGCCTGAGGAGCAGTGGGCTGGACTGGTGGCTCCTCTGTTAACTGGTGAATCGCAGAAGGCTTACTATGACCTAGAGCCTGACCAAGCAAAAGACTATGTGATGCTAAAAGCTGAAATATTGGCAAGGCTGGGTGTCACCCAGGCTGTCCGGGCTCAGCGTGTGCATAACTGGACTTTCCAGCTTGGAAAACCCCCCAGGTCTCAAATGTATGATCTCATTCACCTAAGCAGAAAGTGGCTACAGCCAGAGACTTTGTCCGCACCAAAGATTGTGGAACGTGTTGTAATGGATCGGTTTTTGAGAGCTCTTCCTACTGCCATCCAAAAGTGGGTAAGCCATGGAGACCCAGAGACGGCCGATGGTCTTGTGGATCGTGTGGAGAAATACTTGGCTACAGAGAACCTGACGGCCTCTTCCAGAGACACTCGGACTTTCCACCCTAAGACCAGACCATCCCCAGGGGCGGATAAGAGGATTCCAAGGGGTGAGGGTGGAGAGAGTGAGAGGGTGGGAGCTCTACCCCAAGTTTGGCGAGAACAGCCTGGGAAATCAGCGGCTCAAGAGGCCGCAAGAAGGATCGTTTGCTACCGCTGCCGGCAAGCGGGACATATTGCAGCCAATTGCCCGGTTGTGGAGGAACCCATGCAGTGTGACTTTCTGATGGGCAGACGTCAGTCGCTGTGTGCGACAGTCGCATGCACTGCCATTCGAGGAACTGAGAAACATTTATGCAAAATGTGTGTTAATGGTAGAAATGTTGTGGTATTGCTGGATTCAGGTAGCCTTGTGACCCTGATAAAGGCTGAGTTAGTTAAAACAGAGGTCTCTGGGAATAGCAAGGTAGCTGTTATTTGTGTGCATGGGGACACCCGAGAGTATCCAGTGACTACAGTGTGTTTCGAGACCCCCAAAGGTACCCTCTCTCATCCAGTGGGCTTAGTATCTCAGTTACCGCATGACGCCATTGTGGGAAGGGATTTTCCGAAGTTCTGGGAACTGTGGGATGATCCTGAGCCCCCCACTGGTGCCCCTATGTACCAGGAATGGGATAGCCAGAACTCCCCTGAGAGTGGTGAGGACTCTCCGGAATTTCCCTTATCAGTATTGGCAGGGGAGACTCAAGAAACTGGAGAGGAGCCCACCTCCTCAGACGAAAACCTACCGTCTGTGGAGTTTTCTGATCTTGAGGTTCACAGGGAAAACTTTGCCACAGAACAGTTGAAAGACCCCGCCCTAATAAATGCACGGGAAAACGTAGTGAAAATAGATGGCGAGTTAGTGAACCCAGATAATACCTGCACTTACCCATACTTCAGCGTAGAGAAGGACCTACTGTATCGGGTGGCAAAAAGGGCAGAAGAAACCGTTGAGCAGCTTGTGGTGCCCAAACCTTACAGGAAGTTGGTGTTGGAGTTGGCCCATGGGCACATTCTTGGAGGTCATCTGGGGACAGAGAAAACCCGAGAGAGGGTATTACAGAGATTCTATTGGCCGGGGGTGATAAAGGACATAGAAAATTATTGTTCCTCCTGCCCTGTGTGTCAGAGGTCGGCCCCGATGCCACATTTCCGTAGCCCGCTGGTCCCTCTACCCATCATTGAGGTCCCGTTTGAGAGGATCGCCATGGATTTGGTAGGTCCTATAATCAAGTCCGCTAGGGGGCACCAGTACATATTAGTTATAATGGACTATGCCACCCGTTATCCAGAAGTGATCCCTCTCCGAAATACCTCGGCCAAAACCATAGCCAAAGAGCTATCTCTTGTGTTTAGCCGGGTGGGTATTTGTAGAGAACTGCTTACGGACCAAGGTACACCCTTTATGTCCCGGGTTATGAAGGAGCTGTGTAAATTGTTCAAAGTGACGCAATTACGTACATCTGTGTATCACCCCCAAACCGATGGGCTGGTTGAAAGATTCAACAAAACCCTAAAGCAAATGTTGAAGAAAGTGGTGGATAGAGATGGAAAGGATTGGGACTGTCTACTTCCTTATCTGATGTTTGCTATTAGGGAGGTGCCCCAATCCTCTACGGGATTCTCCCCCTTTGAGTTACTGTATGGGAGACACCCAAGAGGGCTGTTGGATATTGCCAAGGAAACTTGGGAAAGTGAGAGTTCTCCCCACAGGAGTGTGATTGAGCATGTCGCCCTGATGCAAGACCGAATTGCACAGGTAATGCCCATCGTGAAGGAACATTTGGCCCAAGCGCAGTTAGCACAGCAGAGAGTGTACAACCGTGGAGCCAAGACCCGTACCTTTTCCCCGGGGGATAGGATACTGGTACTTGTCCCTACGGTTGAAAGTAAATTCCTTGCCAAATGGCAAGGCCCCTACGAGATAATGGAAAAAGTGAGCGAAGTGAATTACAAGGTCAGACAACCAGGAAGGCGAAAGCCCGAACAGATCTATCACGTTAATCTGTTGAAAGCCTGGAGGGATAGAGAGTCCCTAGTCGCAGACACTTGGTCACCAGCTCAAACTGGTTGCGTGATTCCTGAGGTTGGAATAGCAGCCACCTTGTCACAACCCCAACAACAGGAGGTTAAGGAGTTTGTGCTTCGCAACAAGGAGGTATTCTCTGAGCTGCCGGGACAAACATCTGGGGTAGAGCATGACATCATTACCCCGCCCGGTGAAAGGGTGAAGTTAAAACCCTATCGGATCCCAGAGGCCCGACGGGAGGCAATACGGGAGGAAGTACAGAAAATGCTGAACTTAGGGGTGATAGAGGAGTCCCAAAGTGATTGGTCTAGTCCCATTGTGTTGGTGCCTAAACCGGATGGGAGCTGGCGATTTTGTAACGATTTTCGTCAGTTGAACAAAGTTACAAAATTTGACACCTACCCCATGCCACGTATAGATGAGTTGATCGACCGGCTGGGAACAGCCCGATACATGACGACTCTTGACCTCACAAAAGGGTATTGGCAAATCCCCCTGGCCAAATTGGCCAAAGAGAAAACCGCATTTGTAACCCCAGACGGGGCGTTCCAATATAAAAGAATGCCGTTCGGGTTACAGAATGCGCCGGCCACGTTCCAGCGGAAAATGGACCAGATGCTGAGGCCCCATCGGAAGTATGCTGCGGCTTACCTGGATGACGTAATTGTCCATAGCACAGATTGGGCCTCACATCTGCCAAAAGTGCAAGCAGTCCTGGACTCTGTTCGGGAAGCGGGGTTTACGGCTAACCCCAAGAAGTGTACCATTGGGCAGGAGGAGGCCAAATATCTTGGGTACACCATTGGGAGGGGAGTAATAAAACCCCAACTCAACAAAGTCGAGGCCATCCAGAGTTGGCCACGTCCCAACAGCAAGAAACAGGTACGAGCCTTTCTGGGAATCGCTGGGTATTATCGGCGATTCATTCCCCACTTTGCCTCTAAGGCTGTGCCCCTAACCAACCTAACGAAGGGGAAAGGGTCGGTCATGATTAAATGGACCCCCGAGGCTGAGGCAGCATTCCAATTCTTGAAACAAGCCTTATGTAGCCAGCCAGTGTTGTACTCACCCGACTTCTCTAAAGACTTTGTCGTACAAAGTGATGCGTCAGATGTGGGGTTAGGAGCAGTATTGTCCCAGGTCTGGAACGGGGAAGAGCACCCAGTCATTTACCTCAGCAGGAAGTTGAAGTCCCATGAGGTAAATTACGCCACCGTTGAAAAGGAGTGTTTAGCGGTGAAGTGGGCTCTAGATTCCCTTCGGTACTACCTGCTAGGTAGGCACTTTGACATGGTTACGGATCACGCTCCGTTAAAGTGGATGGCTCAAAACAAGGAAACAAATAGAAGAGTGAATAGGTGGTTCCTGGCCCTCCAGGAATTCAACTTCACAGTAAAGCATCGCCCTGGCGTTCAAATGGGGAATGTGGATGCTTTGTCTCGAGTACATGAATGCCTGATTGCTGGTGTTCCAACCCCGAGGTTAAAACAAGAGGGGGGGGTATGTGACAGCAGGAAGGTAAAGTCACCTGGTTGCATCCAGGGGGGTAGATATATTTCTCCCAGATTCAGGCTTTATGCTGACTTATACAACTAGGGTGGAGAGTTGTATAAGCCCAGCTGAGGCTAGTAGGCTCATGGATGACTCATACCTCTAGGGAGAGTGTGGGGCGTCGTACAGACAGGGAGTTGATGAGGCCAGCTGAAGCTTGTCAGCTCATTTAGGCCTCTATAAAAACTCCCAGATTCATTAGGTGTTAGCTCATGCCTGGAACCAGACCTGTGTGGACTGTCTAGGGAGAGTGAACCCCTGTGCGGTGAGAAAAAGCCTGTGTGGCTATTTGCTTGGACATTCAAAACCAGGGACTTAGGGACTAGGACAGCACTAGGCTGATCCCAGTTGTTAGTTAGGAAACCTGTATGTTTAGTCAGAGGTCAAGTTGACCAGGATTTAATTTGTTTATGTTTCTTTTGGCTTTGCTGTGTTTTGTCACTGTAAATAGAAAATAAACCGCACCTTTTTTTGATTTTGAAAACCACAACCTCCGTTTGCTGGGCCTGTTTTGTGTGGGGAGCCCATCCCGGGGGTCACACACACCCGCTGCCGAGCTAACCCCCTCACACCATGTACCAGTGGATAAAGTTGAACTCCAGGCAAACAGTATTCTGTAGACACAAGAGACCAGGCAAAAGGGGTGGGGGACTTAAAAGAAAGGTATGATACTCAACACTATAGACTAGAGACTCTGGCACACTAGCCTGGTGTAATGAAATAAAAACTAAAATAACTTTATACAAGAGACAGAAAACCTAGGTCAATTTGGCTGTATAGGATCATATGAATATCATAATATAAATCAGAATTTGAATATCACCGGTGTAACTTGAGTAGCCCTTGGGGTTCACTTACTAATTTTACTTGTTGCCTTGAGTTTCTCTTTAAATTGATCCTAAACTCTGGTTTAAAAAGAAAAATTCTAATCTAAAGCCCTGTACACACGATCAGATTTCCTATGGTTTTTAAACCGATGGATTTTTCCATGGGAAAACCGATGGATTTTTCCATGGGAAAACCGATGAAGCTGACTTCCATCAGTCTTGCCTACACACCATCAGTCAAAAAACCGACCGTTCCAAACGCAGTGACGTAAAACACTCAGATGAGCCGAGAAAAATTAAGTTCAATGCTTCTGAGCATGCGTCGACTTGATTCTGAGCATGCGTGGGTTTTTTATCCGATGGAGTTCCCCACAGACGATAGTAATTTGCTATCGGTTTTTTAACCATCAGATAAATTTAAAACATGTTCCATTTTTAAACACCGATGGAGAAAAGACCGATGGGGCCCATACACGATCGGTTTGTCCGATGAAAAAAGTCCATCTGACTGTTTTCATCGGTAAAACCTATCGTGTGTACAGGGCTTAAGTGTATTCTTAATGCCAAAAACTACCTTGTTATTGCTTTCAGCCTCCACAAAATCTTCAAATTCCATATTTTGCTGCAATGTTCCTGACTTCCTCTTAGAGGGTGGCTACAATTGTTCTCCATGGTTCCACTGTATGAAGGAATGTAACCACCCTCTATTGCTTGCTCCCAAGATAGACTAGGTATTATGGACTAGTGATGAGCCGAACACCCCCGGGTTCGGTTCGCACCAGAACCCGCGAAAGGACCGAAAGTTCGTACGAACATTAGAACCCTATTAAATACAATGGATGCGAACGTTCGAATTCTAAAGTGCTAATAATAACAACTATTATGCATGTTATTGTCCTAAAAAGGGTTTGGGAACCCGGGTTGTGCACCAGGGGACATGTATCAATGCAAAAAGAAGTTTTAAAAACGGTCGTTTTTCGGGAGCAGTCATTTTAATGATGCATAAAGTGAAAAAAATATCGTACCTGGGGGGTGTCTAAAGTATGCCTGTGAAGTGCCACGTGTTTCCCGTGTTTAGAACTGTCCCTGCACAAAATGACACTTCTAAAGGAAAAAAAAGCCATTTAAAACTGCTTGCGGCTTTAATGTAATGTCTGGTCCCGGTAATATGGATGAAAATCTTTAAGAAAAATGGCATAGCTACCCCATGACCCCCCCCCCCTACCCCAGCCCATTACCAGCCCCTTTGGGTCTTGTATGGATATTAAGGGGAACCCCGCACATAAAATAAAAAAGGCCCTATATACTCTGAACAGCCGTATACAGGCGGTGCATACAAGACAGGGACTGTAGGTTTGTTCTTATGTAGAATCTGTTTGTAATTTTGAACAGGTACATTGTTTAAGTGTAGCTCCAGCCCAAAAATCTATTTTTAAACTTTTTGGAAAACATAGGTAAGGGTTATCACCCCTGTAACATTTGTTTTGCTGTCTGTGCCCCTGTTCAGAACATTTCACCTCACTTTCCGTCCCAATGACAACTGTTTTTGAAATGTGGTGTTTTTCTTGAAACAAGGATTGCTGATAAAGCATCAGTACAGAGGAGACACCTTTCTCCCATATTAATTCTTACAGGAGAGAATTTTCCTTCCAAGGGGTAGATTTCCTCTCACTTCCTGTTGTCTTCTTGCGTTTGCAAGTAGGAGTCGTTTGTAAGTTGGATGTTTGAAAGTAGGGACCTGCCGTATATACTCTGCAGAAATAGGCCCCTTAGTTGTTGGTGTTGGCACAACACTGTAAGCACTCACAGTTACTCTTGGTTGGTGCTGGAACGCCCTGCTGTCAACTATTATATCAGGAATTTTAATTACATATAATTGTTGAACAGTGGTAGTAAAAATTGGGCCTTTGATGGTGGTGCTGGTGCCACAACACTGTAAGCCCTGACAGTTACTCTTGGTGGGTGCAGCAATGGGCCCTGCTGTGAATTATTAGATCAAGAATTGTAATTGCATGCCCCTGTTGAACAGGGGCTGAAAAATTGGGCCTTTCGTGGTGGTGGTGGTGGTGGTGGTGTTGCCACAACACTGTAAGCCCTCAGAGTTACTCTTGGTGGGTGCAGGAATGGGCCCTGCTGTGAATTATTAGATCAAGAATTGTAATTACATGCCCCTTTTGAACAGGGGCTGAAAAATTGGGCCTTTCGTGGTGGTGGTGGTGGTGGCGTTGCCACAACACTGTAAGCCCTCAGAGTTACTCTTGGTGGGTGCAGGAATGGGCCCTGCTGTGAATTATTAGATCAAGAATTGTAATTACATGCCACTTTTGAACAGGGGCTGAAAAATTGGGCCTTTCGTGGTGGTGGTGGTGGTGGCGTTGCCACAACACTGTAAGCCCTCAGAGTTACTCTTGGTGGGTGCAGGAATGGGCCCTGCTGTGAATTATTAGATCAAGAATTGTAATTACATGCCCCTTTTGAACAGGGGCTGAAAAATTGGGCCTTTCGTGGTGGTGGTGGTGGTGGCGTTGCCACAACACTGTAAGCCCTCAGAGTTACTCTTGGTGGGTGCAGGAATGGGCCCTGCTGTGAATTATTAGATCAAGAATTGTAATTACATGCCCCTTTTGAACAGGGGCTGAAAAATTGGGCCTTTCGTGGTGGTGGTGGCGTTGCCACAACACTGTAAGCCCTCAGAGTTACTCTTGGTGGGTGCAGGAATGGGCCCTGCTGTGAATTATTAGATCAAGAATTGTAATTACATGCCCCTTTTGAACAGGGGCTGAAAAATTGGGCCTTTCGTGGTGGTGGCATTGCCACAACACTGTAAGCCCTCAGAGTTACTCTTGGTGGGTGCAGCAATGGGCCCTGCTGTGAATTATTAGATCAAGAATTGTAATTACATGCCCCTGTTGAACAGGGGCTGAAAAATTGGGCCTTAGGCACTGGTGGCACAACACTACAACCCCTCACAGATACTGTACTTGGAGCACAGCAATGAGCCCTGTTGCAAAGTATTGCTTCAAAAATTGTAATGACACGCCCCTGTTAAACAGGGGCTGAAAAATTGGGCCTTAGGCACTGGTGCCACAACACTCCAACCCCTCACAGATACTGTACTTGGAGCACAGCAATGAGCCCTATGGCAAATTATTGCTAAAAAAATTGTAATTACACGCCCCTGTAAAACAGGGGCTGAAAAATTGGGCCTTAGCCACTGGTGGCGGCACCCATAAACAAAAATGATCTTCCAAGCTATCATCATCAATCGTATCATTGAGGACTCGGAGGAGGAGGATAGCCAGTCAACATAACAGCACAGGCACTCAGCATCAGCATCAGTCTTGAAGGGATGTGACATGTTAAAATCAATTAGTCTGTTATATCAGCATCAGGTGTGTGGTAGCTGGTGGTGATCCAAGACTGGTTCATCTTGATGAAAGTCAGTCGATCAACCGAGTCGGTGGACAGGCGCACCCTGTGATCCGTGACAAATCCTCCAGCAGCACTGAATGTGCGTTCCGAAAGTACGCTGGATGCAGGACAGGCCAGTAGCTCAATTGCATACTGTGCAAGCTCTGGCCAGTGATCCATCCTCAAGACCCAGTAAGCCAGAGGATTTTCGGTGGGGAAGGTGTCCAAGTCTGACCTTGCCCCTAGATATTCCTGCACCATGTTTATCAGACGCTGGCGATGGTTGCTGGAACCGATCATACTTTGGGGCTGCGGACTAAAGAATTGTCTGAACGTTTCGGTCAGACGGCCACCTTCCCCACCGCTCCTTCTTTGACTGGCCGAAGCCTCAGCAACTCGTTGTCCAGGACCAGGAGTTTGTAACCTCCCAGTCTCTGGGAACGCGTTGCACAGACCTTTCTGCAAGGCCTCCCGGAGTTGTCTCATCCTCTGCTCCCTCTGCGACGGTAACATAAGGTCCGCAACCTTACCCTTGTACCGTGGATCAAGGAGAGTGGCCAGCCAGTAATGGTCCCTCTCCTTGATCCGAAGAATACGAGGATCCTTCCGCAGACTTTGCAGGATCAGGGAGGCCATGCAGCGTAGGTTTGCTGAGGCATTCGCTCCGGAGTCCTCTGGGTCACTAAGGACGACATGATCCGCAGCCACCTCCTCCCAGCCACGTACAAGTCCACTGGTTTCTTGGGACTGTAAATCATCCCTAAAAGACTGCTGCTGATGATGCTGAGTGCCAGCCTCCACCTCCATGCTGACACAATCCTCCTCCTCCTCCTCCTCCTCCTCTTCCTGTGCGATGGGTGGGACAGAAGGAACACTGTCTGAGTAAAGGGGGCCTTGAGAGGCAAGGAAGTCCTCCTCTTCCTGCCTCTGTTCTGCCTCAAGTGCCCTGTCCATTATTCCACGCAGCGTGTGCTCCAACAGGTGGACAAGAGGTACAGTGTCACTGATGCATGCACTGTCACTGCTCACCATCCTTGTGGCCTCCTCAAATGGTGCCAGGACAGTGCATGCATCCCTGATCATGCCCCACTGGCGTGGAGAAAAAAAAACAAGCTCCCCTGACCCTGTCCTGGTGCCGTAGTCGCACAGGTACTCATTGATGGCCCTCTGCTGCGTGTGCAGCCGCTGCAGCATGGCCAACGTTGAGTTCCACCTGGTGGGCATGTCACATATAAGGCGGTTCTTGGGCAGGTTCAACTCCTTTTGCAGCTCAGCCAGGCGAGCACTGGCATTATAAGATCTGCGGAAATGCACACAGACTTTCCTGGCCTGCCTCAGGACATCCTGTAAGCCCGGGTACCTGCCCAAGAACCGCTGCACCACCAGGTTAAGGACGTGAGCCACACAGGGCACATGGGTCAGTTGTCCCTGTCGGAGGGCGGAGAGGAGGTTGGTGCCATTGTCGCAAACCACCATTCCTGGCTTAAGCTGGCGTGACGTCAACCACCTCTCGGCCTGGCCCTGCAGAGCAGACAGGACCTCTGCCCCAGTGTGGCTTCTGTCCCCCAAACACACCAGCGCAAGCACGGCATGGCATCTTTTTGCCTGCGTACTTGCGTAGCCCCTTGAACGCCTACGGAGCACCGCTGGTTCCAAGGACAAACCACAGGAAGAGGCCATGGAGGAAGAAGAAGAGGAGGGGGTGGAGGAGAGAGGTGTGTCACAACCAGTAGTAGCATTTTGGAGGCGTGGCGGTGGAACAACCTCCAACACTACTGCACCTTGTCCTGCATCCTTCCCAGCTGCCAAAAGAGTGACCCAATGGGCCGTGAAAGAAAGGTAACGTCCCTGTCCATGCCTGCTGGACCATGAGTCAGCGGTAATATGCACCTTACCGCTGACCGCCCTGTCCAGCGAGGCCAAGACATTGCCTTCCACATGCCGGTAGAGAGCCGGAATAGCCTTCCGTGAGAAAAAGTGGCGTTTGGGAACCTGCCACTGAGGAACCGCACATTGCACAAACTCACGGAAGGGGGCCGAGTCTACCAACTGAAAAGGCAGCAGTTGAAGCGCTAGCAATTTAGCCAAGCTAGCATTCAACCACTGGGCATGTGGATGGCTGGGAGTGAACTTCTTTCGACGGTCCAGCAGCTGGGGCAGGGAAATTTGCCTGCTAGAATCGGACGTCGGTGTACTGCTAGCAGAGTGGCCGCAAGTACTTGGCTGTGACACACCTAATTCTACACCTTCATTCCTCTCAGTGCATGTTTCAGAGAGGACTGAAGTTATAGTGGGGTTGGAGATCCCAGCTGATGCGGTGCAAGGAGAGGTCCGCTTTGTTCTTTGGTGTGGGTCTTTGAGGTAGGCTTGCCAACGAGCTGCATGGCAGGTCAACATATGTCTGGTCAGGCATGTGGTACCCAAGCGGCTGATGTTTTGGCCACGCGATATACGCTTGAGACATATGTTGCAAACAGCAGCTGTGCGATCTGATGCACTAGCCTCAAAAAAGGCCCACACCAAAGAACTTTTTGAATGACGGGCAGAGGCAGCGCCCTGCACAGGCGGAGCTCTGCGGTGTGATTCCGTCTGTGTACTGCCCTTACGCTGGCCACCAAAGGGCATCCTGCCTCGTTGGAGATGTGCCTCCTCCTCATCCTCCTCCTCCTCCTCTCTCCTATTAGGCACCCACGTGGAGTCAGTGACCTCATCATCCCCTCCCTCCTCATCACTGGAGCCAATCTGGCAGTATGCTGCAGCTGCTGGAACATGACTGCCAGATTGGTGTCCTTCTTGAGCATCCCCTCTGTCTGCTCTCACGCTACTGCCTTCCTGTAGCTGGGTTTCATCATCAGACCCTTCGAAACGCTGGGCATCCTCCTGGAGCATGTACCCAACACTGTGCTCAAACAGTTCGGGGGACTCCTCAGGAGGAGGACATGGTGGGTCTAGGGAAGGAGTGACTGATGATGAGTCTGACATTGATACCAGGGAAGAGGACGCTTTGGCAGCTGCTTTGCCAGTACCCTGAGCCTGGGTGAGAGAGGATGAGGAGGAGGAGGAGGGCTTGGTCATCCACTCTACCAAGTCTTCGGCATGATGTGGCTCAACATGTCCAGCTGCCGAAAAGAAGGACAAGCGTGTCCCATGGCCATGTGCTGATGACAATGCACCGCGTCCACGACCAGCACTGTTGCCCCCAGACACAGAGCCTGCTTGCCCTCTTTTATTGCCTCCTGACTGTCTGCCTCTCCTTGTTTGCCTTCCAGACATTCTAATAGATGGCCTGCAGGGAGATGGGAAAAAAGCAATAAGGGCTACCTTCAGGTGTCCTTCTCTGTCCCTTTACTTAAGGATTTCTAAATATGGTTGAGGATGATTGCTTTTGCACAGAATAGCACAACGACAATTTCCCTGACTGTCCAAAAAACAAGGATTTCAAAGATGGTTGATGAGGAATGCTTTAGCACACTATAGCACAAGGAGAATTTCCCTCACTGTCCTTCCCTGTCCCTAGAAACAAGGATTATCACAGTGAAAGAAACTGACACTCTTCCTACCTATAGTTTTCTGTCCCTAGAAAAAATGTTTTTTTAAAGCACACTATAGCACAAGGAGAATTTCCCTCACTGTCCTTCCCTGTCCCTAGAAACAAGGATTATCACAGTGAAAGAAACCGACACTCTTCCTACCTATAGTTTTCTGTCCCTAGAAAAAATGTTTTTTTAAAGCACACTATAGCACAAGGAGAATTTCCCTCACTGTCCTTCCCTGTCCCTAGAAACAAGGATTATCACAGTGAAAGAAACTGACACTCTTCCTACCTATAGTTTTCTGTCCCTAGAAAAAATGTTTTTTTAAAGCACACTATAGCACAAGGAGAATTTCCCTCACTGTCCTTCCCTGTCCCTAGAAACAAGGATTATCACAGTGAAAGAAACTGACACTCTTCCTACTGTGAGGGGGTTAACTCGGTAGCGGGTGTGTGTGACCCCCTGGTTGGGCTCCCCACACAAAAACAGGGCCAGCAGACGGAGGTTGTGGTTTTCAAAATCAAAAGGTGCGGTTTATTTCTCTATGTACAGTGACAAAAACACAGCAAAGCCAAAAAGAAACAAACAAAATAAATCCTGGTCAGTTTGACCTCTGACTAAACATGCAGGTTTCCTAAACTAACAACTGGGATCAGCCTGGTGCTGTCCTAGTCCCTAAGTCCCTGGTTTAGTAAAAGTCCAAACAAATAGCCACACAGGCTTTGCCTCACCGCACAGGGGTTCACTCTCCCTAGACAGTCCACACAGGTCTGGTTCCAGGCATGAGCAAACACCTAATGAATCTGGGAGTTTTTATAGAGGCCTTAAACGAACTGACAGGCTTCAGCTGGTCTCATCAACTCCCTGCCTCACGACGCCCAGCACTCTCCCTAGAGGTATGAGTCATTCATGAGCCCACTAGCCTCAGCTGGGCTTCATCAACTCCCTAGTTGTATAAGTCGGCATAAAGCCTGAATCTGGGAGAAATATATCTACCCCCCTGGATGCAACCAGGTGACTTTACCTTCCTGCTGTCACATACCCCCCCCTCTTGTTTTAACCTTGGGGTTGGAACACCAGCAATCAGGCATTCATGTACTCGAGACAAAGCATCCACATTCCCCATTTGAATGCCAGGGCGATGCTTTACTGTGAAGTTGAATTCCTGTAGGGCCAGGAACCACCTATTCACTCTTCTATTTGTCTCCTTGTTTTGAGCCATCCACTTTAACGGAGCGTGATCCGTAACCATGTCAAAGTGCCTACCTAGCAGATAGTACCGAAGGGAATCTAGAGCCCACTTCACCGCTAAACACTCCTTTTCAACCGTGGCGTAATTTACCTCATGGGACTTCAACTTCCTGCTGAGGTAAATGACTGGGTGCTCTTCCCCGTTCCAGACCTGGGACAATACTGCTCCTAACCCCACATCTGACGAATCACTTTGTACGACAAAGTCTTTAGAGAAGTCGGGTGAGTACAACACTGGCTGGCTACATAAGGCTTGTTTCAAGAATTGGAATGCTGCCTCAGCCTCGGGGGTCCATTTAATCATGACCGACCCTTTCCCTTTCGTCAGGTTGGTTAGGGGCACAGCCTTAGAAGCAAAGTGGGGAATGAAGCGCCGATAATAACCCGCGATTCCCAGAAAGGCTCGTACCTGCTTCTTGCTGTTGGGACGTGGCCAACTCTGGATGGCCTCGACTTTGTTGAGTTGGGGTTTTATTACTCCCCTGCCAATGGTGTACCCAAGATATTTGGCCTCCTCCTGCCCAATGGTACACTTCTTGGGGTTAGCCGTAAACCCCGCTTCCCGAACAGAGTCCAGGACTGCTTGCACTTTTGGCAGATGTGAGGCCCAATCTGTGCTATGGACAATTACGTCATCCAGGTAAGCCGCAGCATACTTCCGATGGGGCCTCAGCATCTGGTCCATTTTCCGCTGGAATGTGGCCGGCGCATTCTGTAACCCGAACGGCATTCTCTTATATTGGAACGCCCCGTCTGGGGTTACAAATGCGGTTTTCTCTTTGGCCGACTTGGCCAGGGGAATTTGCCAATACCCTTTTGTGAGGTCAAGAGTCGTCATGTATCGGGCTGTTCCCAGCCGGTCGATCAACTCATCTATACGTGGCATGGGGTAGGTGTCAAATTTTGTAACTTTGTTCAACTGACGAAAATCGTTACAAAATCGCCAGCTCCCATCCGGTTTAGGCACCAACACAATGGGACTAGACCAATCACTTTGGGACTCCTCTATCACCCCTAAGTTCAGCATTTTCTGTACTTCCTCCCGTATTGCCTCCCGTCGGGCCTCTGGGATCCGATAGGGTTTTAACTTCACCCTTTCACCGGGCGGGGTAATAATATCATGCTCTACCCCAGATGTTTGTCCCGGCAGCTCAGAGAACACCTCCTTGTTGCGAAGCACAAACTCCTTAACCTCCTGTTGTTGGGGTTGTGACAAGGTGGCTGCTATTCCAACCTCCGGAATCACGCAACCAGTTTGAGCTGGTGACCAAGTTTCTGCGACTAGGGACTCTCTATCCCTCCAGGCTTTCAACAGATTAACGTGATATATCTGTTCGGGCTTTCGCCTTCCTGGTTGTCTGACCTTGTAATTCACTTCGCTCACTTTTTCCATTATCTCGTAGGGGCCTTGCCATTTGGCAAGGAATTTACTTTCAACCGTAGGGACAAGTACCAATATCCTATCCCCCGGGGAAAAGGTACGGGTCTTTGCTCCACGGTTGTACACTCTCTGCTGTGCCAACTGCGCTTGGGCCAAATGTTCCTTCACGATGGGCATTACCTGTGCAATTCGATCTTGCATCAGGGCGACATGCTCAATCACACTCCTGTGGGGAGAACTCTCACTTTCCCAAGTTTCCTTGGCAATATCCAACAGCCCTCTTGGGTGTCTCCCATACAGTAACTCAAAGGGGGAGAATCCCGTAGAGGATTGGGGCACCTCCCTAATAGCAAACATCAAATAAGGAAGTAGACAGTCCCAATCCTTTCCATCTCTATCCACCACTTTCTTCAACATTTGTTTTAGGGTTTTGTTGAATCTTTCAACCAGCCCATCGGTTTGGGGGTGATACACAGATGTACGCAATTGCGTCACTTTGAACAATTTACACAGCTCTTTCATAACCCGGGACATAAAGGGTGTACCTTGGTCCGTAAGCAGTTCTTTACAAATACCCACCCGGCTAAAAACAAGAGATAGCTCTTTGGCTATGGTTTTGGCCGAGGTATTTCTGAGAGGGATCGCTTCTGGATAACGGGTGGCATAGTCCATTATAACCAATATGTACTGGTGCCCCCTAGCGGACTTGATTATAGGACCTACCAAATCCATTGCGATTCTCTCAAACGGGACCTCAATGATGGGTAGAGGGACCAGCGGGCTACGGAAATGTGGCATCGGGGCCGACCTCTGACACACAGGGCAGGAGGAACAATAATTTTCTATGTCCTTCATCACCCCAGGCCAATAGAATCTCTGTAATACCCTCTCTCGGGTTTTCTCTGTCCCCAGATGACCTCCAAGAATGTGCCCATGGGCCAACTCCAACACCAACTTCCTGTAAGGTTTGGGCACCACCAGCTGCTCAACGGTTTCTTCTGCCCTTTTTGCCACCCGATACAGTAGGTCCTTCTCTACGCTGAAGTATGGGTAAGTGCAGGTATTATCTGGGTTCACTAACTCGCCATCTATTTCCACTACGTTTTCCCGTGCCTTTATTAGGGCGGGGTCTTTTAACTGTTCTGTGGCAAAATTTTCCCTGTGAACCTCCAGATCAGAAAACTCCACAGACGGTAGGTTTTCGTCTGAGGAGGTGGGCTCCTCTCCAGTTTCTTGAGTCTCCCCTGCCAATACTGACAAGGGAAATTCTGGAGAGTCCTCACCACTCTCAGAGGAGTTCTGGCTATCACATTCCTGGTACATAGGGGCACCAGTGGGGGGCTCAGGATCATCCCACAGTTCCCAGAACTTCGGAAAATCCCTTCCCACAATGGCATCATGCGGTAATTGAGATACTAACCCCACTGGATGAGAGAGGGTACCTTTGGGGGTCTCGAAACACACTGTAGTCACTGGATACTCTCGGGTGTCCCCATGCACACAAATAACAGCTACCTTGCTATTCCCAGAGACCTCTGTTTTAACTAATTCAGCCTTTATCAGGGTCACAAGGCTACCTGAATCCAGTAATACCACAACATTTCTACCATTAATACACATTTTGCATAAATGTTTCTCAGTTCCCCGAATGGCAGTGCATGCGACTGTCGCACACAGCGACTGACGTCTGTCCATCAGAAAGTCACATTGCATGGGTTCCTCCACAACCGGGCAATTTGCTGCAATATGTCCCGCTTTCCGGCAGCGGTAGCAAACGATCCTTCTTGCGGCCTCTTGAGCCGCTGATTTCCCAGGCTGTTCTCGCCAAACTTGGGGTAGAGCTCCCACCCTCTCACTCTCTCCACCCTCACCCCTTGGAATCCTCTTATCCGCCCCTGGGGATGGTCTGGTCTTAGGGTGGAAAGTCCGAGAGTCTCTGGAAGAGGCCGTCAGGTTCTCTGTAGCCAAGTATCTCTCTACACGATCCACAAGTTTACCGGCCGTTTCTGGGTCTCCATGGCTTACCCACTTTTGAATGGCGGTAGGAAGAGCTCTCAAGAAACGATCCATCACAACACGTTCCACAATCTCCGGTGCGGACAAAGTCTCTGGCTGTAGCCACTTCCTGCTCAGGTGAATGAGATCATACATTTGAGACCTGGGGGGTTTTCCAAGCTGGAAAGTCCAGTTATGCACACGCTGAGCCCGGACAGCCAGGGTGACACCCAGCCTTGCCAATATTTCAGCTTTTAGCATCACATAGTCTTTTGCTTGGTCAGGCTCTAGGTCATAGTAAGCCTTCTGCGATTCACCAGTTAACAGAGGAGCCACCAGTCCAGCCCACTGCTCCTCAGGCCACTTTTCTCTTTCAGCAGTCCTTTCAAATGTGGTCAAAAATACCTCTGGATCATCCTCTCCAGTCATTTTTGTCAATAAACGACTCACCCCAAAGGACGCGGTATTAGTGGGACGGCTTTCCTCACTGGTCTGCGGACGTTGCTGCATTACTGCTTCCATTTGTTGTAGTCTCTGCTCTTGCTTCTGTAACAGGTCTATGAAGCGGGCCTCAGATTGCTGCTGGGCTTGTTGATGAGCTTGCTGCTGGGCTGCAAGGCTCCTTTGCAAACCTGCATTTGTCTGCTGTTGATTGGCATTTGCTAGAGCCAGCTGTTTCAGTATCTCCTCCATGCTGGCTTAAAAAAAACTGCCACTGGTTCTCCACCAACTGTGAGGGGGTTAACTCGGTAGCGGGTGTGTGTGACCCCCTGGTTGGGCTCCCCACACAAAAACAGGGCCAGCAGACGAGGTTGTGGTTTTCAAAATCAAAAGGTGCGGTTTATTTCTCTATGTACAGTGACAAAAACACAGCAAAGCCAAAAAGAAACAAACAAAATAAATCCTGGTCAGTTTGACCTCTGACTAAACATGCAGGTTTCCTAAACTAACAACTGGGATCAGCCTGGTGCTGTCCTAGTCCCTAAGTCCCTGGTTTAGTAAAAGTCCAAACAAATAGCCACACAGGCTTTGCCTCACCGCACAGGGGTTCACTCTCCCTAGACAGTCCACACAGGTCTGGTTCCAGGCATGAGCAAACACCTAATGAATCTGGGAGTTTTTATAGAGGCCTTAAACGAACTGACAGGCTTCAGCTGGTCTCATCAACTCCCTGCCTCACGACGCCCAGCACTCTCCCTAGAGGTATGAGTCATTCATGAGCCCACTAGCCTCAGCTGGGCTTCATCAACTCCCTAGTTGTATAAGTCGGCATAAAGCCTGAATCTGGGAGAAATATATCTACCCCCCTGGATGCAACCAGGTGACTTTACCTTCCTGCTGTCACACTACCTATAGTTTTCTGTCCCTAGAAAAAATGTTTTTTTAAAGCACACTATAGCACAAGGAGAATTTCCCTCACTGTCCTTCCCTGTCCCTAGAAACAAGGATTATCACAGTGAAAGAAACTGACACTCTTCCTACCTATAGTTTTCTGTCCCTAGAAAAAATGTTTTTTTAAAGCACACTATAGCACAAGGAGAATTTCCCTCACTGTCCTTCCCTGTCCCTAGAAACAAGGATTATCACAGTGAAAGAAACTGACACTCTTCCTACCTATAGTTTTCTGTCCCTAGAAAAAATGTTTTTTTAAAGCACACTATAGCACAAGGAGAATTTCCCTCACTGTCCTTCCCTGTCCCTAGAAACAAGGATTCACACAGTAAAACACACTGACACTCTCCCTACCTATAGTTTTCTGTCCCTAGAAAAAAATTTTTTTTAAAGCACACTATAGCACAAGAAGAATTTCCCTCACTGTCCTTCCCTGTCCCTAGAAACAAGGATTATCACAGTGAAAGAAACTGACACTCTTCCTACCTATAGTTTTCTGTCCCTAGAAAAAATGTTTTTTTAAAGCACACTATAGCACAAGGAGAATTTCCCTCACTGTCCTTCCCTGTCCCTAGAAACAAGGATTCGCACAGTAAAACACACTGACACTCTCCCTACCTATAGTTTTCTGTCCCTAGAAAAAATGTTTTTTTAAAGCACACTATAGCACAAGGAAAATTTCCCTCACTGTCCTTCCCTGTCCCTAGAAACAAGGATTATCACAGTGAAAGAAACTGACACTCTTCCTACCTATAGTTTTCTGTCCCTAGAAAAAATGTTTTTTTAAAGCACACTATAGCACAAGGAGAATTTCCCTCACTGTCCTTCCCTGTCCCTAGAAACAAGGATTATCACAGTGAAAGAAACTGACACTCTTCCTACCTATAGTTTTCTGTCCCTAGAAAAAATGTTTTTTTAAAGCACACTATAGCACAAGGAGAATTTCCCTCACTGTCCTTCCCTGTCCCTAGAAACAAGGATTCGCACAGTAAAACACACTGACACTCTCCCTACCTATAGTTTTCTGTCCCTAGAAAAAATGTTTTTTTAAAGCACACTATAGCACAAGGAGAATTTCCCTCACTGTCCTTCCCTGTCCCTAGAAACAAGGATTCGCACAGTAAAACACACTGACACTCTCCCTACCTATAGTTTTCTGTCCCTAGAAAAAATGTTTTTTTAAAGCACACTATAGCACAAGGAGAATTTCCCTCACTGTCCTTCCCTGTCCCTAGAAACAAGGATTATCACAGTGAAAGAAACTGACACTCTTCCTACCTATAGTTTTCTGTCCCTAGAAAAAATGTTTTTTTAAAGCACACTATAGCACAAGGAGAATTTCCCTCACTGTCCTTCCCTGTCCCTAGAAACAAGGATTATCACAGTGAAAGAAACTGACACTCTCCCTACCTATAGTTTTCTGTCCCTAGAAAAAATGTTTTTTTAAAACACACTATAGCACAAGGAGAATTTCCCTCACTGTCCTTCCCTGTCCCTAGAAACAAGGATTATCACAGTGAAAGAAACTGACACTCTTCCTACCTATAGTTTTCTGTCCCTAGAAAAAATGTTTTTTTAAAGCACACTATAGCACAAGGAGAATTTCCCTCACTGTCCTTCCCTGTCCCTAGAAACAAGGATTATCACAGTGAAAGAAACTGACACTCTTCCTACCTATAGTTTTCTGTCCCTAGAAAAAATGTTTTTTTAAAGCACACTATAGCACAAGGAGAATTTCCCTCACTGTCCTTCCCTGTCCCTAGAAACAAGGATTATCACAGTGAAAGAAACTGACACTCTTCCTACCTATAGTTTTCTGTCCCTAGAAAAAATGTTTTTTTTAAAGCACACTATAGCACAAGGAGAATTTCCCTCACTGTCCTTCCCTGTCCCTAGAAACAAGGATTATCTCAGTGAAAGAAACTGACACTCTTCCTACCTATAGTTTTCTGTCCCTAGAAAAAATGTTTTTTTAAAGCACACTATAGCACAAGGAGAATTTCCCTCACTGTCCTTCCCTGTCCCTAGAAACAAGGATTATCACAGTGAAAGAAACTGACACTCTTCCTACCTATAGTTTTCTGTCCCTAGAAGAAATGTTTTTTTAAAGCACACTATAGCACAAGGAGAATTTCCCTCACTGTCCTTCCCTGTCCCTAGAAACAAGGATTATCACAGTGAAAGAAACTGACACTCTTCCTACCTATAGTTTTCTGTCCCTAGAAAAAATGTTTTTTTAAAGCACACTATAGCACAAGGAGAATTTCCCTCACTGTCCTTCCCTGTCCCTAGAAACAAGGATTATCACAGTGAAAGAAACTGACACTCTCCCTACCTATAGTTTTCTGTCCCTAGAAAAAATGTTTTTTTAAAGCACACTATAGCACAAGGAGAATTTCCCTCACTGTCCTTCCCTGTCCCTAGAAACAAGGATTATCACAGTGAAAGAAACTGACACTCTTCCTACCTATAGTTTTCTGTCCCTAGAAAAAATGTTTTTTTAAAGCACACTATAGCACAAGGAGAATTTCCCTCACTGTCCTTCCCTGTCCCTAGAAACAAGGATTCGCACAGTAAAACACACTGACACTCTCCCTACCTATAGTTTTCTGTCCCTAGAAAAAATGTTTTTTTAAAGCACACTATAGCACAAGGAGAATTTCCCTCACTGTCCTTCCCTGTCCCTAGAAACAAGGATTCGCACAGTAAAACACACTGACACTCTCCCTACCTATAGTTTTCTGTCCCTAGAAAAAATGTTTTTTTAAAGCACACTATAGCACAAGGAGAATTTCCCTCACTGTCCTTCCCTGTCCCTAGAAACAAGGATTATCACAGTGAAAGAAACTGACACTCTTCCTACCTATAGTTTTCTGTCCCTAGAAAAAATGTTTTTTTAAAGCACACTATAGCACAAGGAGAATTTCCCTCACTGTCCTTCCCTGTCCCTAGAAACAAGGATTCGCACAGTAAAACACACTGACACTCTCCCTACCTATAGTTTTCTGTCCCTAGAAAAAATGTTTTTTTAAAGCACACTATAGCACAAGGAGAATTTCCCTCACTGTCCTTCCCTGTCCATAGAAACAAGGATTCGCACAGTAAAACACACTGACACTCTCCTTACCTATAGTTTTCTGTCCCTAGAAAAAATGTTTTTTTAAAGCACACTATAGCACAAGGAGAATTTCCCTCACTGTCCTTCCCTGTCCCTAGAAACAAGGATTCGCACAGTAAAACACACTGACACTCTCCCTACCTATAGTTTTCTGTCCCTAGAAAAAATGTTTTTTTAAAGCACACTATAGCACAAGGAGAATTTCCCTCACTGTCCTTCCCTGTCCCTAGAAACAAGGATTCGCACAGTAAAACACACTGACACTCTCCCTACCTATAGTTTTCTGTCCCTAGAAAAAATGTTTTTTTAAAGCACACTATAGCACAAGGAGAATTTCCCTCACTGTCCTTCCCTGTCCCTAGAAACAAGGATTCGCACAGTAAAACACACTGACACTCTCCCTACCTATCCTTCTCTTTCCCTAAACTAAAGGAATCCAGGTTAAGCAAGAAAAAATAAATTTCACTGTCCCTGCCTATGCTTCTCTTTCCCTGCTCCGGAACACACTACACTAGGCCGCCGTGCTGGCGGCCTTTTATAGTGTGGGGCGTGTACTAAACACCCTCAGCAATAATTGGCCACAGGCATCCTGCCTGTGGCCAATCATTGCTCTCCTTGCTGCCGGCGCTGTGATTGGCCAAGCATGCGGGGTCACAGTGCATGCTTGGCCAATCACAGCGCCTGGATGACACTGCGATGGCGTAGTGCATTGTGGGCCGTTCGCGTCACTCGAATTAGGCGCGAACGGCCCAAATCGTTCGATCTTCGTCGAACGATCGAACAGAACGTATGTTCGACTCGAACACCGAGCTCATCCCTATTATG
Source organism: Rana muscosa (assembly GCA_029206835.1). Lineage (NCBI taxonomy): Eukaryota > Metazoa > Chordata > Amphibia > Anura > Ranidae > Rana > Rana muscosa. The sequence goes on along the minus strand of CM055116.1, from coordinate 102,605,210 downwards.
GACTATGGGATTTGTAGTGTGCATAGAACAGTGCACATGACCACAACTAACGTGTTCCAAACAAACATAAGGGTGGATGGGGGGTGGAGGGGTTCAGGAGCTCACTGAGGATGTTTGAAGGTGGCAGAAAAACACAGTATGAAAATATTTCATGAAAAATAGATTACAGGACCATTAAATAGTTGATGTGTATAGATTATTTTTGGAGAATAAGGATATTGTTTATTGTCACTGTAAAAAGTTGCATGCATTCATTGTATAGTCCACGTCTCATCCACACATACATTCTTTACACTGTTTCTCCTTTTACACAGAGTACAGTACATACCACTTAACCTTCATAGTGGGGTAGAGCGACTGTCAGAGTCATTAATCATTTTGTGTTAAATCTGATGAGCATATGCTGAACACTGACACAGAACAGCAGCAGTAAAGGTGAATTCAACATCATTAAACACGTTTAGATAATTCTTTTGTTCTTCCTTCTATATTCACATCTTTAAAAACATCAGAAACAACCAAGGACATTCTTCTCCCAAGAAACAAACAGCATCCTTAACTTGCAAATCAAATGATTCATCCTCTCCCTTCTCAGTGTGTTATCTGAATTTTAAGACTGCGATTGTGGTTTTATGATTTCAATCAATACTGCCGTCCTAGAAAAGAAATCCCAAAGCACAAATAACAGACCTTGACCTTTCTAAACAACAAACACTAGAACACAGCTAACATGGAAAAATCTCACTTCAATTTCCCAAACTACAAAGAAACACACAGGAGCTATTTTATAATAATAAAACAAATTGTTAGAATAATTTGAAGGGTTAGTCCATTAAAGCGGCGCTCCGCCGTAAAATAAATATTAAAAGCCAGCAGCTACACATACAGCAGCTACTGACTTTTAATATTAGGACACTTACCTGTCCTGGAGTCCAGCAACGTTGGCAGCAGAAGACGAGCGATTGCTCGTCTCTCGGCTGCCCCCATCGCCATCATGGGTGAGGAAATCAGGAAGTGAAGCGTTGCGGCTTCACTTCCCGGTTCCCTACTGCGCATTCGCGAGTAGCGCTGCTCGTCTTTCACTGGACCCCGCTGTGTTCTGGGAGCCGCCTGTTTCCCGTTTCCCAGAACACAACGGGGGGACGGACGACCGGGAAGTGGCGCACTACCCGCAGTCTACCTGCAGAGTGCATACACGGAAGTTGGTGCAAATACCTGTCTTAGACAGGTATCTGCACCCCCCGAAAGGTGCCAATTGTGGCACCGGAGGGGGGGAGGAATCCGATGAGTGGAAGTTCCACTTTAGGGTGGAGCTCCTCTTTAAAACACTGACATTTCAGTTATGGTGGATACGTTAAATAAATAACCCTTCTCCCCAGCTCTGCCCACTATTACTGCTCAGTATGGGGGGACTCTTATTTTCCCTGAAGTTCTTACGATTTAAATTTTACAGTGAATTTTTTACAATGTTGGATTGATTTACTGAAAAAACACATAATGTTCACTTTGTAAAATACATGTTTACTAAGCTTAGTTAATAAAGCAAAGCTGTGGTCACATCGAGCATCCAATCATGTGCAAACAAAATTCTGTTATTTTTAGGAACATGTCTACACTAAAGCATTTTCAACATTAAGTACAAGAATGCTTCCCTTTTTTGTGTGATTAAACTAAACCTGTTATTACAGGGTCAATTATTTTAAAAAAAACAAGCCCTGTAAAATTAGCTCATCTATATTTTCCATTCCAGTGGCGCGTTTCGAAGCGTTGCCGCTTCACTGCTCCCCGGTCAATGCAGGTTTTCATTTCTTCTGTGTGAGTCAAATACCAGTTTACCCCACTACGCGCAGTGGTTCCTCCTTGTGGCCTACACATTCTGTACTGCTGTATAAGCCAACAGGAGGAACCACCATGGGAGCAGAAGATATTCTGCATACTTAGAAGTGTTATAATTGTTTAGACACATGTGCTACAGTAAATATTATATACTCAAAGGACATCTATTACAGCAGCTATCAAGAACATACATGAAATAGTGCACTTTCAGTGATAAATAAATTGGAAAATTGGCAGCGCTCTGTAAACAACTATAAAGTGCATAACACATTTGGTGAATTATTTACATATAAATAAAGTGCAAGCGGTATATTTCATATACACTAAAAAGTCCTCTGTATATATATATCTATTATATATATATATATATATATATATATATATATATATATATATATATATGTAGCGGGTATGTGCTTTTCTGTTTGAATCTGGTGGGGAAACTGTGAGGCATGGTTCCCTGGGGCCCACCGGGTGGCGCTGTCACTTTGGGCCAGGGGTTGAGCCATCGTTGCAGTGTTGTACCTCTTTTGGCCTCTCTCGGCGGGTGTATGGTGGGGTGGGGAACCCGCCGTGCTTGCTGGGAGAGGGTATAAAGGGGGCGGCCATTTTTGGTGGCGGGAGTCGAGTCCCAGGCACCTTCAGCCTGAGGGCGGTGGTTCGTGTTGGGAGTCTAGGCGGCCTAGGCCTAGAGGACGTTCGGAGGTCGTGTTCCATCCCAGGCACCTTTAGCCTGGGGTGAGGTACTTGGACGGAGGTCTGGGACTGAGTGTCCCGGACTAAGGCTCCGCGAGGGATGGACTTCCCAGGGGACCCCGGGAGTGGGTACCCGAATCCAGTGGCGTAAGGGACCGGAAGGGGTACTTACCTGAAGACCTGGTGCAGCAAATTGCCAGTGACGGGTGAGCCTCCGGAGACCGCCCGGAGGGATGTCTTCCTCGATTGGGAGCAGGAATCTACTTCTAGGAAGTAAGAGAGTTCATTGTGCCTGAGCCTACTCGCATCCACACCCCCTTGTCTGTTCTGTTCGTTGAGGGAGTCCAACTGATTTTGTTCACTTTTACATTGAGAAGAATAAAGGAGTGTTGGACTTTATTGGTGTGGGGCCCATTTACTGGCAGACACTGTTTAAGAAAACAGGAGGAGGCTCCAGATGCAGAACACCGACCCGAAGGTAAAAGAGGATTGTCTCCCACTACATACACATCTGCAGTGGGAACATTGGTGTGGTGACCCCGCACTCTCTCCTCCAAGGTACCACTAGACAAAAGCCAGAGACAGAAGAATTGATACTAGAGGGAGAGAGTGGAGGCCGCTACATATATATATATATATATATATATGTGTATATATATATATATATATATCTATATATATATATATATATATATATATGTGTGTATATGTCTATATATATATATATATATATATATATATATATATATATATATATACACAGTCATGGCCGAAATTGTTAGCACCCCAGAAATTTTTCCAGAAAATCAAGTATTTCTCACAGAAAAGTATTGCAGTAACACATGTTTTGCTATACACATGTTTATTGCCTTTGTGTGTATTGGAACAAAACAAAAAAAAGGAGGAAAAAAAGCAAATTGGACAATGTCACACAAAACTCCAAAAATGGGCTGGTCAAAATTCTTGGCACCCTTAACTTAATATTTGGTTGCACACCCTTTGGAAAAAATTAATGAAATCAGTCGCTTCCAAAACCATCAATAAGCTTCTTACACCTCTCACCCGGAATTTTGGACCACTCTTCCTTTGCAAACTGCTCCAGGTTTCTCTTATTGGAAGGGCGCCTTTTCCCAACAGCAATTTTAAGATCTCCCCAGAGGTGTTCAATGGGATTTAGATCTGAACTCATTAATGGCCACTTGAGAACTCTCCAGCGCTTTGTTGCCATCCATTTCTGGGTGCTTTTTGACGTATGTTTGGGGTCATTGTCCTGCTGGAAGACCCAAGATCTCGGACGTAAACCCATCTTTCTGACACTGGGCTCTACAGTGCGACCCAAAATCCTTTGGTAATCCTCAGATTTCATGATGCCTTGCACACATTCAAAGCACCCAGTGCCAGAGGCAGCAAAACAACCCCAAAACATCATTGAACCTCCACCATATTTCACTGTAGGTACTGTGTTCTTTTCTTTGTAGGCCTCATTACGTTTTCGGTAAACAGTAGAATGATGTGCTTTACCAAAAAGCTCTATCTTGGTCTCATCTGTCCATAAGACGTTTTCCCAGAATGATTTTGGCTTACTCAAGTACAGGCAAACTGTAGTCTGGCTTTTCTATGTCTCTGTGTCGGCAGTGGGGTCCTCCTGGGTCTCCTGCCAAAGCGTTTCATTTAATTTATATGTCAACGGATAGTTCGCGCTGACACTGATGCTCCCTGAGCCTGCTGAACAGCTTGAATTTCTTTGGAACTTGTTTGGGGCTGCTTATCCACCATCCGGACTATCCTACGTTGCAACCTTTCATCAATTTCTGTCTTTCGTCCATGCCCAGAGAGATTAGCTACAGTGCAATGGGTTGCAAACTTCTTGATAATGTTGCGCACTGTGGACAAAGGCAAATCTAGATCTCTGGAGATGGACTTGTAACCTTGAGATTGTTGATATTTTTCAACAATTTTGGTTCTCAAGTCCTCAGACAGTTCTCTTCTCCTCTTTCTGTTGTCCATGCTTAGTGTGGCACACACAGACACACAATGCAAAGACTAAGTGAATTCTCTCCTTTTTATCTGCTTTCAGGTGTGATTTTTATATTGCCCACACCTGTTACTTTCCCTAGGTGAGTTTAAAAGAGCATCACATGCTTGAAACAATCGTATTTATCCACAATTTTGAAAGGGTGACAGAATTTTGACCAGCCCATTTTTGGAGTTTTGTGTGACATTATGTCCAATTTGCTTTTTTTCCTCTCTTTTTTTCTTTTGTTCCAATACACACAAAGGGAATAAACATGTGTATAGCAAAACATGTGTTACTGCAATACTTTTCTGTGAGAAATACTTGATTTTCTGGAAAAATTTCTGGGGTGCCAACAATTTCAGCCATGACTGTGTATATATATATATATATATATATATATATACATATACTGTATATATATGTGTGTGTATGTATATATATCGATATATATCGATATATATATGCAGTCAGGTCCATAAATATTGGGACATCTACACAATTCTAATCTTTTGGGCTCTATACACCACCACAATGGATTTGAAATGAAACAAACAAGATGTGCTTTAACTGCAGACTTTCAGCTTTAATTTGAGGGTATTTACATCCAAATCAGGTGAACGGTGTAGGAATTACAACAGTTTATATATGTGCCTCCCACTTTTTAAGGGACCAAAAGTAATGGGACAGATTAACAATCATCAATCAAACTTTCAATTTTTAATACTTGGTTGCAAATCCTTTGCAGTCAATTACAGCCTGAAGTCTGGAACGCAAAGACGTCACCAGACGCTGGGTTTCATCCCTGGTGATGCTCTGCCAGGCCTCTACTGCAACTGTCTTCAGTTCCTGCTTGTTCTTGGGGAATTTTCCCTTCAGTTTTGTCTTCAGCAAGTGAAATGCATGCTCAATCGGATTCAGGTCAGGTGATTGACTTGGCCATTGCATAACATTCCACTTCTTTCCCTTAAAAAACTCTTTGGTTGCTTTTGCAGTATGCTTCGGGTCATTGTCCATCTGCACTGTGAAGCACCGTCCAATGAGTTCTGAAGCATTTGGCTGAATATGAGCAGATAACATTGCCCGAAACACTTCAGAATTCATCCTGCTGCTTTTGTCAGCAGTCACATCATCAATAAATACAAGAGAACCAGTTCCATTGGCAGCCATACATGCCCACGCCATGACACTACCACCACCATGCTTCACTGATGAGGTGGTATGCTTTGGATCATGAGCAGTTCCTTTCCTTCTCCATACTCTTCTCTTCCCATCACTCTGGTACAAGTTGATCTTGGTCTCATCTGTCCATAGGATGTTGTTCCAGAACTGTGAAGGCTTTTTTAGATGTTGTTTGGCAAACTCTAATCTGGCCTTCCTGTTTTTGAGGCTCACCAATGGTTTACATCTTGTGGTGAACCCTCTGTATTCACTCTGGTGAAGTCTTCTCTTGATTGTTGACTTTGACACACATACACCTACCTCCTGGAGAGTGTTCTTGATCTGGCCAACTGTTGTGAAGGGTGTTTTCTTCACCAGGGAAAGAATTCTTCGGTCATCCACCACAGTTGTTTTCGTGGTCTTCCGTGTCTTTTGGTGTTGCTGAGCTCACCAGTGCGTTCTTTCTTTTTAAGGATGTTCCAAACTGTTGATTTGGCCACACCTAATGTTTTTGCTATCTCTCTGATGTTTTTATTTTTTTTCAGCCTAATGATGGCTTGCTTCACTGATAGTGACAGCTCTTTGGATCTCATATTGAGAGTTGACAGCAACAGATTCCAAATGCAAATAGCACACTTGAAATGAACTCTGGACCTTTTATCTGCTACTTGTAAATGGGATAATGAGGGAATAACACACACCTGGCCATGGAAGAGCTGAGCAGCCAATTGTCCCATTACTTTTGGTCCCTTAAAAACTGGGAGGCACATATACAAACTGTTGTAATTCCTACACTGTTCACCTGATTTGGATGTACCCTCAAATTAAAGCTGAAAGTCTGCAGTTAAAGCACATCTTGTTTGTTTCATTTCAAATCCATTGTGGTGGTGTATAGAGCCAAAAAGATTAGAATTGTGTCGATGTCCCAATATTTATGGACCTGACTATATATATCTATATATATATATATATATATATATATATATATATATATATATATATATTAGGGCTGTGGAAATTAACTATTAATTCCTCAATTAATCAATTAAGTTTTTTGATCGATCAAAATTCTTTTGATCGATCAAAATTCTTTTGATCCGTACTTACCTCTCCGGGTCTTCAGGGAGTTCCGTCGGAGATCCGGTGACGCCACGGACACCGGCGGAGCTTGCCGTGTCCATCTGAGGGGCTCCTTTGCTGTGCCTTCATATCTGCATGCCAGCAGGACCTTACTATCTGCCACACACAAGGGCTGTTACACTTCCCTCTATCACTTCCCTCTATCAACCTGGGATTCTACAGCCATCCACTGGGAGTTGTGATAGTTCCCTTCACGGGACATCTACATGCCAACAGACTGATGTTAACCCCTCCTCATCTGGATTCAGCAGTGGTATCGTTGTACACATTTTTATACCAGTATCATACTTAGCTACATGTTTTTATGACTGCTTTTGCTACCGTTTGGTATTACTCGCACCATTTTTACAGTTTATGTAGCTACATCGATATTATCTCCAGTGCAATATTTATTTTGTTACCTACCTGAAGACTATAAAAGTTTTAATGCTATTCCCATTGAGCGCTGCCTTTGTATGTTTTTTGTATCCTGCTATCCATTTTTCCAGTGGTTGGTAGCTGCACTGGGAATCAGCCTGCAAGGAGATCAGCTAAAAGTAGTTGGATCTGTATGTGCGTTATAATTAATCGAAATTAGTCGATTAATCGATTAAAAAAAAAAAACGATTAATCGAACACGAAAATTTTAATCAGTAACAGCCCTAATATATATATAAATAAAATGTCTCTATTATAACCATCAATAAAGTGCTTTTCAAGAGTAATCACCTGCCAGCAACCCAACTCTCCTTGTATCTCAACATCAGATCTGCATGTATCTCAACATCAGATCTAAGGGCTCATCACATAAAAAAACATCAGATTTATTAAAATATTATCCCCAAATTGCACACTTACATATAAAGGTGCCTGTCTGACACAAAGCATTACAGCTTACTTATCTACGGGGAGTGCCATCACTCTGCTCAGTTTTCCCTAGAGCCAATTTGTGTTCCACCCGAAAAAACTGAAACTAGAAGTAAGGAGCTGGATGTGATGTCACATGTAGCATGAAGCCATGCCCGAAGCATTTCATCTATTCAGATGTATTCAGGAGGCAGTCATCTGAATAAATTTGAGACCTTTCTGTTTAAAAGAAGGTCACCTATTTCTGGTGAGTGTTTTTGGGCAAGTGGTGTGAGCACTGAGGACACTTTTGAAGTCATGCTATTTGAAGCACCTATATTAGATGGTCCACACTGAGGACTTTGCAAGAGGGCTTTTTTTTAAAAAAAAATAAGAAAGAATTGGAGCACACACTATTTGTTTGAAAAGCACTTTATTGTTTTTTGCACATAAGATTTTTTTGCACTTTTAATGCACATATAATAGGGACATTTTACAGAGGTCTTCTTTTGGTGCATATGAAATATGCGGCTTGAGCTTTATTTATATGTAAATACTGTAATACACCAATTCTCTGTTTACAGAGTACTGCCAATTTTAACTTTATATACCTGGAAGTGTACAAAATCAAGCATTGAAGAGGTGGTGTGTAAAGACATGGGCCTTCAAGAAAGAAAAGTCTAGATAAACTTCTTTTACAGGGCTGGCCTTGTTTTAAAGTGACTCTGTGATGACAGGGTGCCCTAAAAATGATGCCAGCAATACTGCAAGGCTCACTATAGAAAGAACTAACCTAACCTCATGAAGGGCTCTTCTACATAATTTTATCTTTGAGGATGCTGTTCTGTGTTTGATATTACCCCTTTAAATTAACATCTAGAAAAGATAGTTTTTAAAAATAGTTTAGAGTTAATAGTACTAACTGGGACATAACTAAAAGTCGTCGGGCCCCATAGCAAAAATGTTTGGGGGCCCCAGCCAAACAGAAAAACAATGCTATTGAACAACATCGTAATTACTACAGTCATATGACACAGGCCCCGAGCTAAATTATCTAATAATTTCTTTAATACAATATTTCGTTTTAATAACCCCTAGTGTCTTATAGGGTCAAAGAAAAATAGCTTGATAAAGAAAATAATAATGATAATGAAATGTGACTTCCACTCGTACCAGTGCAAGAAAAGGCTTTCATCCTGAGACTCCCTAACTACCAATCCATTTTTTATCCAATTTATCACCAACCTCTATAAGTTGGTAATTATTGGGTAGAAGAATGCCCCTTACCTTATTGGCCTAATAGGTAGAAGAATGCTCCCTTACATTGGTGGTCAGTGGGTAGAAGAATGCCCCTTACCTTATTGGCCAATAGGTAGAAGAATGCCCCTTACATTAATGGTCAATGGGTAGAAGATTTTCCCCTTACATTGGTGATCAGTAGGTAGAAGAACGTCCACCTATTCTGTATTCATTCGAAGTAAAAAAGTACAAGGTGGCATTTTCTTTCCTATCAACAAAGGGGGCATTCTTCTTCCCACGAATCACCAATGTGAGGGGGAAAGCTTCAGTCCACTGACCACCAATAAAATAAGATATTCTTCTTCTCACTAATTACCAAATTAAAGCGGTAAAAAAACAAAACCAAAGATTGCAGCTTACAAATCATTAGATGTGGTGTATGCATTAGTTTTCTTTTTACTCCTCTGTTTTTACCTGGTGATCTGGCCAGTAACACACCTCCTGGGTTAGAGTGCCCTCACTCTGGATGAAAGAGCACAAGGGGCACATTTAGAAAACAGCATTGTCATTCTTGAGGGAGGGGGCTTGTTAGATAGACTAACAGATTTAAATACACTAAAAATGTAAGCAAAACTCCATCTAATACTTTAAAAACAGTTACAGTAAACAGTCTTTCCCTTTGGGATACAGGTTTTATATAAAGGATGACCATTGTAAACACCCTTGTCAGTGGTAAATGGTTTATCTCAAACCTGTAACTCTTATATGTGCAGGAGAGCTTGTTCTTTTGAAAAACAACACAACAAACACACAGTGGAAGGATCAGCAGGTGAAAATATAAGAAAGAAAGCTTAAAAAATAAACTATAACATCTAAGCATTGTTAAGCTGCAATACAATAACTTGTTTGCTTTTGGGTTTATTACTGCTTTAAGGAGGTTGGTGGTACGTTGGAGGAAAAATACCACTTGTAGATTGGTAGTTACATAGCTCCCAACTGTCCCTGATATTGAGGGACTGTCCCTGATTTGGAACAATGTCCCTCTGTCCCTCATTCCTCCTCATTAGTCCCTCATTTTGGTCTGATCTATATAGTTGTATATAAAATTAACTTTTTATCTTTCAAAAAGTGTTTCCCAGTGCTAAACCTTTCATCCAAATTCTAAATTATTGCATTTTTCAATTTTAAGAGCCAGTATAAAGGAATAGTAGTGGTAAAAAAAGCCCTTGTGGATTTAATTAACTTTTTGATTTTTTTGGTTAATTCTCCTTTGCCTACATATATGTTTGCTAGTAGGTGTCCCTCATTCCTATCTCAAAATGTTGGAAGGTATGTAGTTAGGGTGTCTCAGGTTGAAAGCCCCCTCTTGCACTGGTACCAGTGGAAGTCAAGTTTCATTACTGTTAGTGGAAATCCACTGACACCCCTTGTTACAAAACTGGCTACACACTAATAGAATTTAGTTTGAATATAATTTGGGAATATTTTCTCAAATAAAGCCACCTTATTTAGCCTTGGTGTGTCAGAGGGTGTGACATTTCCAGAAATGTAGTTGACACCTGGAATCAGAAGTCCCAAACATCAGCGGTCCATTTGAGAGTTAAAGTGGAAGTAAACCCTCCTATTGTTTTCAGCCAAGGAAGCTGCCATCTTGACCTTTGCTTAATCTTCAAGTGCCATGATGCTGCACATGTGACCAGTTATAACACTAGCCATTGGATGGTGTGACAGTTTGGTTGAGTGCACAACCAATGTGGCAGTTAGCATTTCCGGCAAGCCGGGAATTTAACTGTTTTTTTAAACTGTTAAAGTGGAAGTAAACCCTCCAATCATTTTCAGGCAAGGAAGCTGCCATTGTGGACTCTGTTTAATCTTCAACTGCCATGATGCTGCACATGTGATCAGTTATGACACCAGCCATTGGATGGTTTGACAGTTTGGTTGAGAGCACAACCAATGTGACAGTTGGCATTCCCGGCATGCCGGGAATGTAACTGCTTTTTGAAACTGTTAAATCGATGGGTTTACTTCCACTTTAAATCGATGGGTTTTCTTCCACTTTAAGCACTAAACTTGCTTTTATCTTAGTAGTATTTATTCCTTACTTCACTGGCAATGTTAGATTTCACAACATACCCAGGGAAGGACTTATCACTTCCTTGGTGCTCTGCTGGCTCCACTTATGGTAATTGAGCCCCTTTCCAGAAGAGAGGACTACATATTTACTAGGGATAGACCTTGACATAGGAAATAAAAGTAATGGAACCTCTCTACCACACTGCTCTGTACTGAATGATTTGCCTTTAAGAGAAGACAGTCTCCTTACAAGCACACCCACCAAGACAGGCCTCAGGATGTCTCTTAAATAGTATTTTTCTACTAGTACCATTACACACACACATAAAAAATGCACATACAATAGCTAAACCTGCTAACTTAAAAAGCTTAGCTTTTGGTATCGGATTCTGCTTATCGGATTTAGAGGTTGAACGTCTACCTATTTTTTATGTCAGAATCCTTATCTGCCTCTAGAAAATTGTAGTCATTCACGTTTTATTTAGATAGCTGAGCTGTAGTACGTATGTTTTTCTTTTTTTATTTAGTTCTATTTTTAGACCACCGTGATGCTATGTTGTACGTTTTTCTCATTTTCCCGCACTTCTCTCCATGACATTTTCTGAAAGCATTTATTTGAGGTATCTTCTTCCAAGGTAATTTACTTTGAAATCTAGTCTGTATGCAAAGCACATGACGATAGCTTGCGTATGTACATGTCATAATCCAGATTTTTGTTATCTTTCTCCTTCAGTTAAATGAAATGTGTTTGAACTCTGTGAGCTTGATGTCACATACTCCGCAATAATCTTGCAGCATCGATGAGATCAATGATTATCAAAGCTTCAGGAATCAAATGATCTATGACATGTCAGTGAAATATCATTTATTTATCTGTCTATTTCAGTAAAGTGCTGAAATTGATTTGTCAGATTCAAACATGTAAGTAATAGAGATGAGCAAACATCCTTGTTCAGCAGGAATGGACCAAATTCAAGCACTGTATAGCCAGCTTTATTGTAATTACAGGTTTCAATCATGTCCCCCTTTCCCTTCTATTCTCAAAATGAGTGGTCCCCAAATTGCGGCCCAAGGACGAGACGCAGCCCTTTGCTTGCTTTGGGGAACTATTCCTCCCACTGGCACCAATGACGAGAAACTTCTCCCCCCACTGACACCAATAGTGGGTCACTAGTCCTCCCACTGACACCAATGATGGGGCATTATTCCTCCCCCTAATACCAAAGATTGTGGAATTGTTTACTCCCACTGACACCAGGACATTTTTCTACTGCCACTTGCCATAGTCCGGCCTGAAGTCTGAAGGAATGTAAACTGGCTCTTTGTTTAACTGCTTGCCTCCCGCGGTATAGTGAAATGACAGATGGGCGGGAGCACTCTCATTCTGGAAGGACGTCAAATGACGTCCTCCCATTCTTGCAGCGCATGCACACCCTGGGGACGCGTTGCCATTGGTGGTGCGTTGTGTCCCTCTGACACAGCACATAACCAATCAGGGTAAAGAGCCTATGATGTAGGCTCTTTACCATGTGATCAGCTGTGTCCAATCACAGCTGATCACAGCGTAAACAGGAAATGCCAGTTATTGGCATTCCTCTTCTAACGCTGACAGTGTGTGAGGAGAGGAGAGCGGGTAAGCAGCATTCCTCAGTGGGGACCTCTGCACTGACAATCAGGGCATTGATCATCAGTGCCCTGATGTTCAGTGCAGCCCCATCAGTGACCACCAATGCTGCCAATCAATGACCACCAGTGCTGCTAATCAGTACCCATCAGTGCTGCCTGTCAGTGCCTCCTCATCAGTGCTGCCTAACAGTGCCATATATCAGTGCAGCCAACCAGAGCCACCTATCAGTGCCCACCAGTTCCACCTATCAGTGCCCATCAGTGCCGCTTATCAGTGCTGCATATCAGTGCACATCAGTGCTAAATACTAGTTCCTGCCCATCAGTGCCACCTAAGCAGTGCCCATCAGTGCAGCCTCATCAGCACACATCAGTGAACGAGAAAAAATACTTATTTTCAAAATTTTATAACAGAAACTAAGAAAACATTTTCAACATTTCACCATTTTCAGTCTTTTTTTTTAGTTTGTTTAGCAAAAAAAATAATTCTCTCTGTCTATCTGTCTCAAATAAAATGCCAAAAATTTTGTTTGGGTATAGCGTTGCATGACTGTGTAATTGTCATTCAAAGTGCGACAGCAAAGCTGAAAATTGGCCTGGGCAGAAAGGGCGTGAAAGTGCTCAGTAGGCAAGTGGTTAAAAGGTTTGGAGACTCCTGCTCAAGATTGCACATTAGGTGAATAAGTTCTGTCAGTCTCTCCTGATATGTTTTATCCCTCAGACCTTTCACCATTTTTGTTGTCTGTGTTTGGGGACATTCTATCTGATCAATATCTTTTTGTAAGTGAGGTCTCCAACACACTAACTCTAGTAGTTATGTGACACCCTTAAAATATTACAGTAGCCAAAACTTTTTTCCTGTTTTTTCAGATAGAGTAAGAAAGGCTTAGAGCAGTGGTTCTCAACTCCTCTCCTCAGGACCCACTAACAGGCCAGATTTTAAGTATTACCTTGGGGAGATGCAGACTAGTATACTGCAATCACTGAGCAGCAAATTAAATCACCTGTGATCTAATTCAGTTATCTTGCAAACCTGGCCTGTTAGTGGGTCCTGAGTAGTGATGAGCCGAACACCCCCGGGTTCGGTTCGCACCAGAACCCGCGAACGGACCGAAAGTTCGTACGAACATTAGAACCCTATTAAATACAATGGATGCGAACGTTCGGATTCTAAAGTGCTAATTATAACAACTATTATGCATGTTATTGTCCTAAAAAGGGTTTGGGAACCCGGGTTCTGCACCAGGGGACATGTATCAATGCAAAAAGAAGTTTTAAAAACGGTCGTTTTTCGGGAGCAGTCATTTTAATGATGCATAAAGTGAAAAAAAAAAAGTCAAATATTCCTTTAAATATCGTACCTGGGGGGTGTCTAAAGTATGCCTGTGAAGTGCCACGTGTTTCCCGTGTTTAGAACTGTCCCTGCACAAAATGACACTTCTAAAGGAAAAAAAAGCCATTTAAAACTGCTTGCGGCTTTAATGTAATGTCTGGTCCCGGTAATATGGATGAAAATCTTTAAGAAAAATGGCATAGCTACCCCATGACCCCCCCCCCTACCCCAGCCCATTACCAGCCCCTTTGGGTCTTGTATGGATATTAAGGGGAACCCCGCACATAAAATAAAAAAGGCCCTATATACTCTGAACAGCCGTATACAGGCGGTGCATACAAGACAGGGACTGTAGGTTTGTTCTTATGTAGAATCTGTTTGTAATTTTGAACAGGTACATTGTTGAAGTGTAGCTCCAGCCCAAAAATCTATTTTTAAACTTTTTGGAAAACATAGGTAAGGGTTATCACCCCTGTAACATTTGTTTTGCTGTCTGTGCCCCTGTTCAGAACATTTCACCTCACTTTCCGTCCCAATGTCAACTGTTTTTGAAATGTGGTGTTTTTCTTGAAACAAGGATTGCTGATAAAGCATCAGTACAGAGGAGACACCTTTCTCCCATATTTATTCTTACAGGAGAGAATTTTCCTTCCTAGGGGTAGATTTCCTCTCACTTCCTGTTGTCTTCTTGCGTTTGCAAGTAGGAGTCGTTTGTAAGTTGGATGTTTGAAAGTAGGGACCTGCCGTATATACTCTGCAGAAATAGGCCCCTTAGTTGTTGGTGTTGGCACAACACTGTAAGCACTCACAGTTACTCTTGGTTGGTGCTGGAACGCCCTGCTGTCAACTATTATATCAGGAATTTTAATTACATATAATTGTTGAACAGTGGTAGTAAAAATTGGGCCTTTGATGGTGGTGCTGGTGCCACAACACTGCAAGCCCTGACAGTTACTCTTGGTGGGTGCAGCAATGGGCCCTGCTGTGAATTATTAGATCAAGAATTGTAATTGCATGCCCCTGTTGAACAGGGGCTGAAAAATTGGGCCTTTCGTGGTGGTGGTGGTGGTGGTGGTGTTGCCACAACACTGTAAGCCCTCAGAGTTACTCTTGGTGGGTGCAGGAATGGGCCCTGCTGTGAATTATTAGATCAAGAATTGTAATTACATGCCCCTTTTGAACAGGGGCTGAAAAATTGGGCCTTTCGTGGTGGTGGTGGTGGTGGTGTTGCCACAACACTGTAAGCCCTCAGAGTTACTCTTGGTGGGTGCAGGAATGGGCCCTGCTGTGAATTATTAGATCAAGAATTGTAATTACATGCCCCTTTTGAACAGGGGCTGAAAAATTGGGCCTTTCGTGGTGGTGGTGGTGGTGGTGGCGTTGCCACAACACTGTAAGCCCTCAGAGTTACTCTTGGTGGGTGCAGCAATGGGCCCTGCTGTGAATTATTAGATCAAGAATTGTAATTGCATGCCCCTGTTGAACAGGGGCTGAAAAATTGGGCCTTAGGCACTGGTGGCACAACACTACAACCCCTCACAGATACGTTACTTGGAGCACAGCAATGAGCCCTGTTGCAAAGTATTGCTTCAAAAATTGTAATGACACGCCCCTGTTAAACAGGGGCTGAAAAATTGGGCCTTAGGCACTGGTGCCACAACACTCCAACCCCTCACAGATACTGTACTTGGAGCACAGCAATGAGCCCTATGGCAAATTATTGCTAAAAAAATTGTAATTACACGCCCCTGTAAAACAGGGGCTGAAAAATTGGGCCTTAGCCACTGGTGGCGGCACCCATAAACAAAAATGATCTTCCAAGCTATCATCATCAATCGTATCATTGAGGACTCGGAGGAGGAGGATAGCCAGTCAACATAACAGCACAGGCACTCAGCATCAGCATCAGTCTTGAAGGGATGTGACATGTTAAAATCAATTAGTCTGTTATATCAGCATCAGGTGTGTGGTAGCTGGTGGTGATCCAAGACTGGTTCATCTTGATGAAAGTCAGTCGATCAACCGAGTCGGTGGACAGGCGCACCCTGTGATCCGTGACAAATCCTCCAGCAGCACTGAATGTGCGTTCTGAAAGAACGCTGGATGCAGGACAGGCCAGTAGCTCAATTGCATACTGTGCAAGCTCTGGCCAGTGATCCATCCTCAAGACCCAGTAAGCCAGAGGATTTTCGGTGGGGAAGGTGTCCAAGTCTGACCTTGCCCCTAGATATTCCTGCACCATGTTTATCAGACGCTGGCGATGGTTGCTGGAACCGATCATACTTTGGGGCTGCGGACTAAAGAATTGTCTGAACGCATCGGTCAGACGGCCACCTTCCCCACCGCTCCTTCTTTGACTGGCCGAAGCCTCAGCAACTCGTTGTCCAGGACCAGGAGTTTGTAACCTCCCAGTCTCTGGGAACGCGTTGCACAGACCTTTCTGCAAGGCCTCCCGGAGTTGTCTCATCCTCTGCTCCCTCTGCGAAGGTAACATAAGGTCCGCAACCTTACCCTTGTACCGTGGATCAAGGAGAGTGGCCAGCCAGTAATGGTCCCTCTCCTTGATCCGAAGAATACGAGGATCCTTCCGCAGACTTTGCAGGATCAGGGAGGCCATGCAGCGTAGGTTTGCTGAGGCATTCGCTCCGGAGTCCTCTGGGTCACTAAGGACGACATGATCCGCAGCCACCTCCTCCCAGCCACGTACAAGTCCACTGGTTTCTTGGGACTGTAAATCATCCCTAAAAGACTGCTGCTGATGATGCTGAGTGCCAGCCTCCACCTCCATGCTGACACAATCCTCCTCCTCCTCCTCCTCCTCTTCCTCTTCCTGTGCGATGGGTGGGACAGAAGGAACACTGTCTGGGTAAAGGGGGCCTTGAGAGGCAAGGAAGTCCTCCTCTTCCTGCCTCTGTTCTGCCTCAAGTGCCCTGTCCATTAGACTTGTGCACAACGGAAAAATTTGTTCCGTTTCGGTTCGTTTCTTTCCGGTCCTGTTGATTCGTAATCATTCGTAATTTTGCTAGACGGGATTTTTCGTGTTCGGACTCATTCGTATTTTTGCAAGCGACATTTTTCGTTGAATTTTTTGTTGCTTTATAATTCGTACTTTCGGTAGAGTACGTTGTTTTTCGTTGATTCTGGACACAACTCCTACTTTCGTAACTTTTTTTGGGTTCGTTGATTCGTAATTTTCCGTGTCTCTCTCACAACGACGCTGCCTATTATGCCTAATGTGCTTCGAATGGATTTGTACTTTTCTAAATACATAGCGGTTATTTGTAACGATTCGAAATCTCGTATTTTACTTTCGTTTTTTACATGCGGCTATAGGCTCCGCCCCTGTACACCATTTTGAGAGGGTTCAGCACGGTGAGGGAGAAGCAGAGAGCAGAGCAGAGTGAGTGTTATTGTGCTTCGAATGGATTTGAAATCTCGTATTTTACTTTCGTTTTTTCATGCGGCTATAGCCTCCGCCCCTGTACACCATTTTGAGAGGGAGTTCAGCATGGTGAGGGAGAAGCAGAGAGCAGAGTGAGTGTTATTGTGCTTCGAATGGATTCGTACATTCGTAACTTTTTTCATAACGAATTATGCCGAAGACCTTCGGGCAATCGCTATTTTGCGGTATAATTTATTTCGGATTCGGTTTTATTCGTAATTGCTCTGTTCGGAAATTCGAATGCTTCCGAATGTCCGAAAGTTGCTAAATTCGGACGAATTTTGATTCGTTACGAAACTAATTGCACAAGCCTACTGTCCATTATTCCACGCAGCGTGTGCTCCAACAGGTGGACAAGAGGTACAGTGTCACTGATGCATGCACTGTCACTGCTCACCATCCTCGTGGCCTCCTCAAATGGTGCCAGGACAGTGCATGCATCCCTGATCATGCCCCACTGGCGTGGAGAAAAAAAAACAAGCTCCCCTGACCCTGTCCTGGTGCCGTAGTCGCACAGGTACTCATTGATGGCCCTCTGCTGCGTGTGCAGCCGCTGCAGCATGGCCAACGTTGATTTCCACCTGGTGGGCATGTCACATATAAGGCGGTTCTTGGGCAGGTTCAACTCCTTTTGCAGCTCAGCCAGGCGAGCACTGGCATTATAAGATCTGCGGAAATGCACACAGACTTTCCTGGCCTGCCTCAGGACATCCTGTAAGCCCGGGTACCTGCCCAAGAACCGCTGCACCACCAGGTTAAGGACGTGAGCCACACAGGGCACATGGGTCAGTTGTCCCTGTCGGAGGGCGGAGAGGAGGTTGGTGCCATTGTCGCAAACCACCATTCCTGGCTTAAGCTGGCGTGGCGTCAACCACCTCTCGGCCTGGCCCTGCAGAGCAGACAGGACCTCTGCCCCAGTGTGGCTTCTGTCCCCCAAACACACCGGCGCAAGCACGGCATGGCATCTTTTTGCCTGCGTACTTGCGTAGCCCCGTGAACGGCTACGGAGCACCGCTGGTTCATAGGACAAACCACAGGAAGAGGCCATGGAGGAAGAAGAAGAGGAGGGGGTGGAGGAGAGAGGTGTGTCACAACCAGTAGTAGCATTTTGGAGGCGTGGCGGTGGAACAACCTCCAACACTACTGCACCTTGTCCTGCATCCTTCCCAGCTGCCAAAAGAGTGACCCAATGGGCCGTGAAAGAAAGGTAACGTCCCTGTCCATGCCTGCTGGACCATGAGTCAGCGGTAATATGCACCTTACCGCTGACCGCCCTGTCCAGCGAGGCCAAGACATTGCCTTCCACATGCCGGTAGAGAGCCGGAATAGCCTTCCGTGAGAAAAAGTGGCGTTTGGGAACCTGCCACTGAGGAACCGCACATTGCACAAACTCACGGAAGGGGGCCGAGTCTACCAACTGAAAAGGCAGCAGTTGAAGCGCTAGCAATTTAGCCAAGCTAGCATTCAACCGCTGGCCATGTGGATGGCTGGGAGTGAACTTCTTTCGACGGTCCAGCAGCTGGGGCAGGGAAATTTGCCTGCTAGAATCGGACGTCGGTGTACTGCTAGCAGAGTGGCCGCAAGTACTTGGCTGTGACACACCTAATTCTACACCTTCATTCCTCTCAGTGCATGTTTCAGAGAGGACTTAAGTTATAGTGGGGTTGGAGATCCCAGCTAATGCGGTGCAAGGAGAGGTCCGCTTTGTTCTTTGGTGTGGGTCTTTGAGGTAGGCTTGCCAACGAGCTGCATGGCAGGTCAACATATGTCTGGTCAGGCATGTGGTACCCAAGCGGCTGATGTTTTGGCCACGCGATATACGCTTGAGACATATGTTGCAAACAGCAGCTGTGCGATCTGATGCACTAGCCTCAAAAAAGGCCCACACCAAGGAACTTTTTGAATGACGGGCAGAGGCAGCGCCCTGCACAGGCGGAGCTCTGCGGTGTGATTCCGTCGGTGTACTGCCCTTACGCTGGCCACCAAAGGGCATCCTGCCTCGTTGGAGATGTGCCTCCTCCTCATCCTCCTCCTCCTCCTCTCTCCTATTAGGCACCCACGTGGAGTCAGTGACCTCATCATCCCCTCCCTCCTCATCACTGGAGCCAATCTGGCAGTATGCTGCAGCTGCTGGAACATGACTGCCAGATTGGTGTCCTTCTTGAGCATCCCCTCTGTCTGCTCTCACGCTACTGCCTTCCTGTAGCTGGGTTTCATCATCAGACCCTTCGAAACGCTGGGCATCCTCCTGGAGCATGTACCCAACACTGTGCTCAAACAGTTCGGGGGACTCCTCAGGAGGAGGACATGGTGGGTCTAGGGAAGGAGTGACTGATGATGAGTCTGACATTGATACCAGGGAAGAGGACGCTTTGGCAGCTGCTTTGCCAGTACCCTGAGCCTGGGTGAGAGAGGATGAGGAGGAGGAGGAGGGCTTGGTCATCCACTCTACCAAGTCTTCGGCATGATGTGGCTCAACATGTCCAGCTGCCGAAAAGAAGGACAAGCGTGTCCCATGGCCATGTGCTGATGACAATGCACCGCGTCCACGACCAGCACTGTTGCCCCCAGACACAGAGCCTGCTTGCCCTCTTTTATTGCCTCCTGACTGTCTGCCTCTCCTTGTTTGCCTTCCAGACATTCTAATAGATGGCCTGCAGGGAGATGGGAAAAAAGCAATAAGGGCTACCTTCAGGTGTCCTTCTCTGTCCCTTTACTTAAGGATTTCTAAATATGGTTGAGGATTATTGCTTTTGCACAGAATAGCACAACGACAATTTCCCTGACTGTCCAAAAAACAAGGATTTCAAAGATGGTTGATGAGGAATGCTTTGGCACACTATAGCACAAGGAGAAATCCCCTCACTTTCCTTCTTTGTCCCTAGAAACAAGGACTGGCACAGTGAAAGAAACTGACACTCTCCCTACCTACAGTTTTCTGTCCCTAGAAAAAATGTTTTTTTAAAGCACACTATAGCACAAGGAGAAATCCCCTCACTTTCCTTCTTTGTCCCTAGAAACAAGGACTGGCACAGTGAAAGAAACTGACACTCTCCCTACCTACAGTTTTCTGTCCCTAGAAAAAATGTTTTTTTAAAGCACACTATAGCACAAGGAGAATTCCCCTCACTTTCCTTCTTTGTCCCTAGAAACAAGGACTGGCACAGTGAAAGAAACTGACACTCTCCCTACCTACAGTTTTCTGTCCCTAGAAAAAATGTTTTTTTAAAGCACACTATAGCACAAGGAGAAATCCCCTCACTTTCCTTCTTTGTCCCTAGAAACAAGGACTGGCACAGTGAAAGAAACTGACACTCTCCCTACCTACAGTTTTCTGTCCCTAGAAAAAATGTTTTTTTAAAGCACACTATAGCACAAGGAGAAATCCCCTCACTTTCCTTCTTTGTCCCTAGAAACAAGGACTGGCACAGTGAAAGAAACTGACACTCTCCCTACCTACAGTTTTCTGTCCCTAGAAAAAATGTTTTTTTAAAGCACACTATAGCACAAGGAGAAATCCCCTCACTTTCCTTCTTTGTCCCTAGAAACAAGGACTGGCACAGTGAAAGAAACTGACACTCTCCCTACCTACAGTTTTCTGTCCCTAGAAAAAAAGTTTTTTTAAAGCACACTATAGCACAAGGAGAATTCCCCTCACTTTCCTTCTTTGTCCCTAGAAACAAGGACTGGCACAGTGAAAGAAACTGACACTCTCCCTACCTACAGTTTTCTGTCCCTAGAAAAAATGTTTTTTTAAAGCACACTATAGCACAAGGAGAAATCCCCTCACTTTCCTTCTTTGTCCCTAGAAACAAGGACTGGCACAGTGAAAGAAACTGACACTCTCCCTACCTACAGTTTTCTGTCCCTAGAAAAAATGTTTTTTTAAAGCACACTATAGCACAAGGAGAATTCCCCTCACTTTCCTTCTTTGTCCCTAGAAACAAGGACTGGCACAGTGAAAGAAACTGACACTCTCCCTACCTACAGTTTTCTGTCCCTAGAAAAAATGTTTTTTTAAAGCACACTATAGCACAAGGAGAAATCCCCTCACTTTCCTTCTTTGTCCCTAGAAACAAGGACTGGCACAGTGAAAGAAACTGACACTCTCCCTACCTACAGTTTTCTGTCCCTAGAAAAAATGTTTTTTTAAAGCACACTATAGCACAAGGAGAAATCCCCTCACTTTCCTTCTTTGTCCCTAGAAACAAGGACTGGCACAGTGAAAGAAACTGACACTCTCCCTACCTACAGTTTTCTGTCCCTAGAAAAAATATATTTTTTTAAAGCACACTATAGCACAAGGAGAAATCCCCTCACTTTCCTTCTTTGTCCCTAGAAACAAGGACTGGCACAGTGAAAGAAACTGACACTCTCCCTACCTACAGTTTTCTGTCCCTAGAAAAAATGTTTTTTTAAAGCACACTATAGCACAAGGAGAATTCCCCTCACTTTCCTTCTTTGTCCCTAGAAACAAGGACTGGCACAGTGAAAGAAACTGACACTCTCCCTACCTACAGTTTTCTGTCCCTAGAAAAAATGTTTTTTTAAAGCACACTATAGCACAAGGAGAATTCCCCTCACTTTCCTTCTTTGTCCCTAGAAACAAGGACTGGCACAGTGAAAGAAACTGACACTCTCCCTACCTACAGTTTTCTGTCCCTAGAAAAAATGTTTTTTTAAAGCACACTATAGCACAAGGAGAAATCCCCTCACTTTCCTTCTTTGTCCCTAGAAACAAGGACTGGCACAGTGAAAGAAACTGACACTCTCCCTACCTACAGTTTTCTGTCCCTAGAAAAAATGTTTTTTTAAAGCACACTATAGCACAAGGAGAAATCCCCTCACTTTCCTTCTTTGTCCCTAGAAACAAGGACTGGCACAGTGAAAGAAACTGACACTCTCCCTACCTACAGTTTTCTGTCCCTAGAAAAAATGTTTTTTTAAAGCACACTATAGCACAAGGAGAAATCCCCTCACTTTCCTTCTTTGTCACTAGAAACAAGGACTGGCACAGTGAAAGAAACTGACACTCTCCCTACCTACAGTTTTCTGTCCCTAGAAAAAATGTTTTTTTAAAGCACACTATAGCACAAGGAGAATTCCCCTCACTTTCCTTCTTTGTCCCTAGAAACAAGGACTGGCACAGTGAAAGAAACTGACACTCTCCCTACCTACAGTTTTCTGTCCCTAGAAAAAATGTTTTTTTAAAGCACACTATAGCACAAGGAGAAATCCCCTCACTTTCCTTCTTTGTCCCTAGAAACAAGGACTGGCACAGTGAAAGAAACTGACACTCTCCCTACCTACAGTTTTCTGTCCCTAGAAAAAATGTTTTTTTAAAGCACACTATAGCACAAGGAGAATTCCCCTCACTTTCCTTCTTTGTCCCTAGAAACAAGGACTGGCACAGTGAAAGAAACTGACACTCTCCCTACCTACAGTTTTCTGTCCCTAGAAAAAATGTTTTTTTAAAGCACACTATAGCACAAGGAGAAATCCCCTCACTTTCCTTCTTTGTCCCTAGAAACAAGGACTGGCACAGTGAAAGAAACTGACACTCTCCCTACCTACAGTTTTCTGTCCCTAGAAAAAATGTTTTTTTAAAGCACACTATAGCACAAGGAGAAATCCCCTCACTTTCCTTCTTTGTCCCTAGAAACAAGGACTCGCACAGTAAAACACACTGACACTCTCCCTACCTATCCTTCTCTTTCCCTAAACTAAAGGAATCCAGGTTAAGCAAGAAAGAAATAAATGTCACTGTCCCTGCCTATGCTTGTCTTTCCCTGCTCCGGAACACACTACACTAGGCCGCCGTGCTGGCGGCCTTTTATAGTGTGGGGCGTGTACTAAACACCCTCAGCAATAATTGGCCACAGGCATCCTGCCTGTGGCCAATCATTGCTCTCCTCGCTGCCGGCGCTGTGATTGGCCAAGCATGCGGGGTCACAGTGCATGCTTGGCCAATCACAGCGCCTGGATGACACTGCGATGGCGTAGTGCATTGTGGGCCGTTCGCGTCACTCGAATTTGGCGCGAACGGCCCAAATCGTTCGATCTTCGTCGAACGATCGAACAGCCGATGTTCGAGTCGAACGTATGTTCGACTCGAACACGAAGCTCATCCCTAGTCCTGAGGACAGGAGTTGAGAACCACTGGCTTAGAACGTTTGGTTTTGTCGCCTCTATGTGGAGCAATTGTCCTCACTTCCTGTCCTATTTATATAACAGGGAGTGACAGTAGATCAGTTCAATATAAGACAATTCCCCTTTTAGACAGTTACTACAGTTACCAAACACCCCCATAGAAAGACGTCCGCTCTTTTCCTGTTATATTTAAAATGTTATCACTTTCCGTTCGGGTGACAATGGTCCTCTAAACAATATATATATATATATATATATATATATATATACACACGCAGTGGCGGCCCGTCCATAGGGGGCGCCCGGGCGCCGCCCCCCCCTCCTGTGGTCACCAAAAAAAAAAAAAAAAATGGGCCCTTTAAGAGTTTTTTTTTTTTTTTATGTCTTTTTTTCACACATGGCGGCGCGACCATAGTGGGCACAGAAGCGCCGCTACCGCTCGCTTCTGCGCCCGGCCGTCACTCACAACAATACATAGGTTCATGCATTGCATGAACCTATGTATTGCTGCCGCCCACTATTCAGATGGCCGGCCCCTTGAGCGCCGGCCATCTGAATCACAGCGTCTGATTGGCCTTTAGAAGTGCCTATCAGAGCCAGCAGGCTCTGATAGGCTTCCCGACTACAGCCTGAGGGCTGTAATCGGCTTCTAAATATCTAATGAGAGGACGCACAGGGGTGCGTTCCCTGGCCAATCAGGTTCACCGGGTCTGGTTACCGGTAACCTGATTGGCTGAAGTGACATCGAGGGCGGGAGAAGACATCGAGGATGGAAGAAGGACAGCGCTGACTCGAGGAAGGTAAGTGCAGGGCTGGGGGGACAAACTGGCTGTATATGGGGGAGAAACTGGCTGTATTATGGGGGACAAACTGGCTGCATATGGGGGACAAACTGGCTGCATTATGGGGGAGAAACTGGCTGCATATGGGGGAGAAACTGGCTGCATATGGGGGAGAAACTGGCTGCATGAAGGGGAGAAACTGGCTGCATTATGGGGGAGAAACTGGCTGCATTATGGGAGAGAAACTGGCTGTATTATGGGGGAGAAACTGGCTGCATATGGGGGAGAAACTGGCTGCATATGGGGGAGAAACTGGCTGCATTATGGGGGAGAAACTGGCTGCATTATGGGGGAGAAACTGGCTGCATTATGGGGGAGAAACTGGCTGTATTATGGGGGAGAAACTGGCTGCATATGGGGGAGAAACTGGCTGTATTATGGGGGAGAAACTAGCTGTATTATGGGGGAGAAACTGGCTGCATTATGGGGGAGAAACTGGCTGCATATGGGGGAGAAACTGGCTGCATTATGGGGGAGAAACTGGCTGCATTATGGGGGAGAAACTGGCTGCATTATGGGGGAGAATCTGGCTGTATTATGGGGGAGAAACTGGCTGCATATGGGGGAGAAACTGGCTGCATATGGGGGAGAAACTGGCTGCATTATGGGGGAGAAACTAGCTGCATTATGGGGGAGAAACTGGCTGCATTATGGGGGAGAAACTGGCTGCATTATGGCGGAGAAACTGGCTGTATTATGGGGGAGAAACTGGCTGCATATGGGGGAGAAACTGGCTGTATTATGGGGGAGAAACTGGCTGTATTATGGGGGAGAAACTGGCTGCATATGGGGGAGAAACTGGCTGCATATGGGGGAGAAACTATGGGGGAGAAACTGGCTGCATATGGGGGAGAAACTGGCTGCATATGGGGGAGAAACTGGCTGCATATGGGGGAGAAACTGGCTGCATATGGGGGGGAAACTGGCTGCATTTGGGGACAAACTAGTGGCGTTTGGGCACAGTGGCTGCGTTTAATGGGCACAGTGGCGGCAATTGATGATTTTTTTTTTCAGTTTGTTTGCGCCCCCCCAAAAAATTTGAGCACCAGCTGCCACTGATACACAGTATATAGATTAAACATATATTTATATATATTCATTATACTTTATCAGGAGGTACTACACTGGTGGTTTCGTAGTTATTATTTTTTTGCCTAGATAGTATGTTGCCACTCTTCCAATGTGTGACCTACCAGTGCAGTACCATCTGGTGCACAGTGAATGAAATATCACATGATTGAGATTGATAAAGATATGGCTGAGACATCCATGAGCAATTTAACATTACCACTCTGTAAAACTCCCCTCACAGCTACAGGTAGCACAAACTTCGGCAGGAATGGTGGTAATGCTAAGCCACTGAATGACCAATGAGTAAACTGTTTGTTTTGCAGAGCACCCATAGCTCCCAACTGTCCCAGATTTTAAGGAGCTGTCCTTGATCTGGAACAAAGTCCCTCTGTCCCTCTTTCCTCCTCATTTGTCCCTCATTTTGGTCTGATCTATATGGTTGTTTATATTATACAACCTATATGGTTGCATATAAAAAATTTCCAGTGCTACATTTTTCATCCAATTTCTAAATTGCTGCATTTGTAAATTTCAAAAGCCAGTATAAAGGAATAGTAGTAGAAGAAAGCACTTGTGGGTTTAACTAATCTTTTTTTCTTTTGTAGCGGGTATGTACTTTCCCGGGTGTAATTTTGAATTTGGCAGAGACATCAGTGATGTGTAATTCCCTGCAGCCCAGTGGGTGGCGCTGTCGCCCTGGGCTGGGGTTGAATCATTGCTGTGTGCCGTCCTCCTTTTTGTCCTCCCTCGGCAGCAGTATGGTGGGGCGGGGAACCCGCCGTGCTTGCTGGAAGAGGGTATAAAGGGGGCCGGCCATCTTTGTCACAGGGTTGACGTCCCAGGCACCTTCAGCTTGCGGACGGTGGGTTGTGTCGCTCCTCTGCGTGGCTTAGGCCTAGAGGACAGCGGAGGTCGAGTTCCATCCCAGGCACCTTTGGCCTGGGGTGAGGTACTTGGATGGAGGTCCAGAGCTCAGTGCCCAACACTGAGTTCTGCGAGGGAAGGAGATCCTAGGGTGCCCAGGGATTGGGTACCCGAATCAGGAAGGCGCAATGGACCGGGGGAGCTCCTCATTTGAAGACCCGGTGCAGCATATTGCCGGTGACAAGTGAGTCTCTCGTCGGAGACGGCCTGGAAGGAAATCTACCCTCGTGCGGAGACCAGGACACACTTCTAGGAAGGGAAGTGGCAGCTTACATTGTGTCTGGGCCTGTTCTCATCCACACCTCCTTTTCTGTTCTGTTCTATCAAGGGAGTTCAACTGTTTGTGTTCAGACAAGGAGAATAAAGGAGTGTTGAACTTTAATGGTGTGGAGCTCATTTTCTGACAGACATGGTTCGCGGTTACTCTTGGAGGGAGGATCCAGGTGCACAACACTGACCCGAAGGTAATACAGAACTGTTGCTTATACCGCACTAACATCTGTGGTGGAGGCTAGGCGTAGTGTCCCCGCCCCCCCCCCCTCTAAGATACCCCTAGACAAGAGAAAGACGAGACCAAGAGGGGAGTGTGAGGAGCAGCGGCTACACGTGGGGGCTCGGGTCCGGTATAGTGTTTGTGCACCACAGTATCGAATGTGTCTGTTGGAAGAGTTAAGCGAACAGGCAGGCCTTCATTGGCCGAAGTGCATCCCTGCTCGAAGTCGTGGACATGACCCGAAAAGAGGAAAGGCCCGCGCAGAAGAGTGGAAAAAGGGGGAAGCTCAGCCGTGTGAAGTAGTACACGTGGGGGCTTCTATTGCACTGCGCCACCAGGCACACCCCCACCGCTTAGTTCGTGGGCGTGACTCAGAAACAGAAAAGAAGAAAAGCCCGTGAACTGGAGCAAAGGGGAGGAGTCCAATACGTGTGAAGGACTACATGTGGGACGTTGGCGCAAAAACTTTGCAGTGTGCGATGGATCAGCAACAGGTCGCCATGTTCGGACACACCTCGTGGATTCCAGTTCATCCTTCCACCACGACTTTGACCGCTGCTGCTCCAGTAACGGATACGGGGATCCGATTAAAGCCAAGGGGTCGATTCGCCCTGTACTCGTGCATGGACGTTGAGGCCCTGGGTGTGATTTGTCCCAGGTGTTCGGGACTGGTGTGCCAGTTGAAGCCGTTCGGACGCTGTGAGGCCTGTGGGGAGTTCCTGTTCGAAGTGGATCCGGTGGTGGAGAGGCCGAGAACCATTTACCCTGGCCGGGCTTCAGGCAACACCACTCAGAGAGGAGGAATCACTGCTGTGAGAGTCACCCCTGCGCACACTGCAACGATCGCGGAGGAGGTCGTAAAACCCCAACGGGAGAAATCCGAGGATGCTGACTCGGTCAATACTGTCTCGCAGCGTCCACCACCGAAGAGGAAGACCGGCATGGTAGCCCCGACCAGCGGTTGTGGTGGACCATCTCGCCCACTTATGCCCGGCCCAGGTGAATCCGTCGACCAGAGTTCCGGACGTCCCGCTTCAAGTAAAGGCCGAGGTAAGCCAGGAGGGGAGACTTGGTGTGTGGGCGGAGGTGTCGGGAAGTCATGGCCTAGCGAATCCGCGGGAGGTGGTGGCTCCGTTTCTACAACCGGCTACAGAGTGTGACACCTCTGACCTGGAGTCCTTCTCGGACATGGGAGACGACGTGGCAATAGACGATTTGTTTGCTGAGAAGGGCTGGGACAATGTACCGCTTGCTTCATCTCGGAGGATCAGAGATCCACCCATGTCAACAGGGGAAAGCACACCCCGGGTGGAGGCATCAGCGCCTGAAGAGAGGTCCCGTCCCCAGTCTGCTGCTACATCCCCGGTGCCATCTGTACCGAAGGCCGGGGAAAAGAGACTATTGCTGCGGGCCCCTATGCCCCGATCAGATGTGATCAAGGTCCCTCGCCACCCGGACTCGATAGTGTTGCCTGGCGAAGGGGACAAAGCTACCATGCCTCCTCTGGCAAGACTACAACGCCTATTTGGGCAGAAGGTTGCTGCGGAGTACGGATGGGAGTATCCATACTTATCGAAGGACTTACTCTATGAAGTGGAAGTGTGTCGGGAGCGCTGGTACAATGACTTCGTGTGGACCCACCTTCAGGTTCCCCACGCCCGCAGGTACCTGGCATGCTCTCCGAAGGCCTCCCAGCGATTCAAAGACTGCAAGGCAGAATGGATGTTAGGACGACACATCCATGCAGATAAAGTGTTGATCCGAAGAAAGGAAGGAGAAGATGTGGAGTATCATCTGGAGACCATGGATCAGCACTTGAAACCACTTGTTCTGCCGCATCCCCGCTTTTACCTGTAGGAGAAAAGAGACTCCGTTCTTATCATGCTGCTGAACTTTCTGGGGCCCGTTGCTTTTGTGCCCAGAGGAATGAAGAACTGTTCCTGTTTGTTCTTCACTTTTCCAGCAAAGAGAATACTGACTCTGGGGTAGATAGGGCCGAAAGAAAAGAGGAAAGTTTCACGGGTGCAGTTACCACGATGCTGTCACCAGGTGGCAGTGTTGCACACCGTTTAAACACTTATCACACACTCACTTTGGAGAAAAGGGATTTCTTCTCTGAGAAGTTTCTTTTCCATTACACAAATACAGGTGTCAGGGTTATGTGTGTTAATCCTTTCTTTTCCCTCTGCAGGAGAACATCCCATCAAGTTTACTGAGGATGGGGTGGGTCTTAGTCAGGATGGGTGGGAAAGTCAAATGTGAATATGTGATTCAAAGTTATGGATCAATACTGTTGTTTCTCTTCTGTCTTTATTCCCTTTCTTTACAGGGCTCAGACACAATGTTTTAATAGGATAGTTTTACAAAGTTTTTATATTTTTGTCTTTAATTGTTAGTCTGTTTCTGAACTGAATCATGTCAGCTGTTTAGGGCATGGTTTACTCCAGACACTGGGGACCAGTATCAAAGGCCCGAGGGGAGAGTGTAGCGGGTATGTACTTTCCCGGGTGTAATTTTGAATTTGGCAGAGACATCAGTGATGTGTAATTCCCTGCAGCCCAGTGGGTGGCGCTGTCGCCCCGGGCTGGGGTTGAATCATTGCTGTGTGCCGTCCTCCTTTTTGTCCTCCCTCGGCAGCAGTATGGTGGGGCGGGGAACCCGCCGTGCTTGCTGGGAGAGGGTATAAAGGGGGCCGGCCATCTTTGTCACGGGGTTGACGTCCCAGGCACCTTCAGCTTGCGGACGTGGGTCGTGTCGCTCCTCTGGGTGGCTTAGGCCTAGAGGACAGCGGAGGTCGAGTTCCATCCCAGGCACCTTTGGCCTGGGGTGAGGTACTTGGATGGAGGTCCGGAGCTCAGTGCCCAACACTGAGTTCCGCGAGGGAAGGAGATCCTAGGGTGCCCAGGGATTGGGTACCCGAATCCAGAAGGCGCAATGGACCGGGGGGAGCTCCTCATTTGAAGACCCGGTGCAGCATATTGCCGGTGACAAGTGAGTCTCTCGTCGGAGACAGCCTGGAAGGAAATCTACCCTCGTGCGGAGACCAGGACACACTTCTAGGAAGGGAAGTGGCAGCTACATTGTGTCTGGGCCTGTTTGCATCCACACCTCTTTTTCTGTTCTGTTCTATCAAGGGAGTTCAACTGTTTGTGTTCAGACAAGGAGAATAAAGGAGTGTTGAACTTTAATGGTGTGGAGCTCATTTTCTGACAGACATGGTTCGCGGTTACTCTTGGAGGGAGGATCCAGGTGCACAACACTGACCCGAAGGTAATACAGAACTGTTGCTTATACCGCACTAACATCTGTGGTGGAGGCCAGGCATAGTGTCCCCGCTCCCTCCCCTCTAAGATACCCCTAGACAAGAGAAAGACGAGACCAAGAGGGGAGTGTGAGGAGCAGCCGCTACACTTTGTATAATTTTCCTTTAAGGGGCATGTCGGGGGGTGTGTCCTATGCCTACATACTTTTGCTAATAGGTGTCCCTCGTTCCCAACTCAAAAAGTTGAGTAGTATGGGCACCTGCCATCAGAACTGATGCCAGCGGCATATCCAGCACCCAGGGTGGATATTTTTTAACACCCCCATGCATCAAAATTATACTTAGTAATAAACATGAAATTAAATATCATACGTGCTGGAGGTGGGAGTAGAACTAGCTTATGGAGCAGCAAGCTTAAGTATGGTTTCAACTTTATTCAGAGGTACTGAACTTAGCATATCAATTCATCTGACATGCCAGAGCTCAGATATGCTATCTCCTGCAAAGTTGCCAAGATTTGAAAATAGTTAGGAGGTTGAAGGTATCAAGAAGGAGGTGGCAAGCACTGCTCAGCATCACTTGGAGGCATGGCCCATAATGTATGTGGATGTCATTTTACAGTGTGTCATTTGTGGTGTGGGAGTGAAATAAGCCCAGCTTTGTGCTATTCGCATTAAGGGTAACCCTCACCATTTGTATTAGTGGCAGTAAAGCCTCGTACACACGACCGAGAATCACGTCAAGAAAAAACATGTTGTTTTTCTTGACGAGATTCTTGGACAAGAAACTTGTCCCGGCCGAGTGTACAGACGCTCCATTCAAAGAACCCGCGGTTCTTTGAATGGAGCGAACGCGGTGACGTCGTCGAATACGACGAGCGTGCGCTCGTCACAGTCGATGCCGTCGCCGCCATCTTGCTACACCCTACCTATGCCTAGGAAGCTACCGCGCATGCGTCAAAGTCATTTCAAGCATGCGCGGGCTTCCCGGAGGACAGGTAAGTGTACACACACACACACTTTTCTCGTTGAGAAACATGCTGACAAGAATCTCGATGAGAAAATAGAGAGCAGGTTCTCTATTTTTCTCGTTGAGATTCTTGTTGGTTTTCTTGACGAGAAACATGATAGCCGCGTACACACGACTGATTTACTCGGCAAGAAAGCTCTGCCAGCAATTTTCTTGCTGGTTCTTGCCGAGAAACTCGGTCGTGTGTACGAGGCTTTAGTGGCTGCAATAATTCCATCTTCATTGATGGTCAGTGGTAGAAACTTTAACCCCCTGTATTATAGGTCCGTGGCTGTCGGCCTACATATTACATTACACATTACATCCACTTCAACCACAACCACATCCATATTTAGTAACACACGATCATTTAGCATCCTAGCGGTGCCTATGAACTACACTGCTGCACATTGCTGAAACTCCTCTGCATTCAGTACCTGGATATGTCTCTTCTCTCGTTTCTTTTAGAACATTTTGAACCCTATTAAAAAAATCTATGCCGTTCATACTTTATTGATGGAATTGCACAAGCCCTTAAAATCTTGTGGCAAAGTTGATATCTAAATGTGCAAGTGGTACAGTCAATGGATATTCATGTGCACCAAGAATACATGATTGGGGATAATAAATAATTTCAGCCTCTCTTTAATCAATTTTGAAAAGGCCAACACCTAATGTACCATTTAAAATCGTGAAAATAAACAGAATACAGAAAACAAAATGTAAATTGCTTGAAAGCTTTGTACATCCAAGCAGGCCGTGTGATTAGAGTAGAATGATCATTTATATATAAAAAAAACTAAATTCAAGTTAATACAGTATGCAGCATAAATGGTATCACTGATTCATATTTTTAGTGGTCCTAAGTGAAAATTTTAGCATGCACTTGTCTACTTAGGTATGTGTAAGTGTTTCAAAAATAACACTGAGAAATTCAGTCGTCTGACTTTTTTATCCCCCCTCCCCCTTATTAATTGACTACATTTAAAGGTCGAGAAACAGCAGAATGGTATACTCTGCCCTTTCAATATGTCAACGCTACATAAAATATGGCATTGTTTCAATAAGGCAATGCAATGATTACTTACACAATCATTCCATTGTGAAATATTTCACTGAATTAACATACCGTATATACTCGAGTATAAGCTGACTGAATATAAGCCGAGGCACCTAATTTTACCACAAAAAAATGGGAAAACTTATTGACTCGAGTATAAGCCTAGGGTGTCCATCTGCATGCCTCACTGTGCCTCACTTTGCCTCACTGTGTCCATGTGCATGCCTCACTGTGCCCATGCCTCACTGTGCCCATGCCTCACTGTGCCCATGCCTCACTGTGTCCATGACTAGACTGACGTTTAACATGGGAGTCTATGGAAGAGGTGCCCGGGTTTAAAAAATCGGTGCTCCCGGGCCATAGGTCTTCCAGACAACAAACTTTGCACACTTGTAGAGGGGAAATGGGGCTACATGTGTGCCAAGTTTGGGGTCCAGGGGACCTACGACCGGGCAGTACCGGGTCCCCAAAGTCACCGTAGAAATTACAGTTTAACATGCGAGTCTATAGAAGGGGTGACCGGCTTTGAAAAATCGGTGCTCCCCGGCCATAGGTTACCTGGACAACTTTGCACACTTGTAGAGGAAGAGTGGGGCTACATGTGTGCCAAGTTTGGGGTCCAGGGGACCTACGGCCAGCCGGTACCGGGTCCCCAAAGCCTGGGAGATCAGGCGCAAAAAGGTGACTCAAGTATAAGCTGAGGGGGGCATTTTCAGCACAAAAAAATGTGATGAAAAACTCGGCTTATAATCGAGTATATACGGTACATCATTTTCATACCTACCAATATTAAAAAGCCCTGCCCCCATTTTACCCACAATCATGCAAACCACATTGATTTTAGTAAACCCATTGCTCTAGGTGGCTAAAAATAAACACCAATCTGACAACAAAAGTAAAGGTAGCTGGTATGCTTTTATGATTTATGTAAAAAATGTGGATAGTAATTGCGCCGATGTAAACTAAGTGATCAAAACAGCGGCTAGCAATAACACAATAGAACATTCGTGCATAAATAATAAAAAATAATAATTGCCGCGCTAAAATAGAAAGTGATGAAACAAAAATACAAATTATATACACAGTGATAAGTCCATGAAAACATCTAAAATATAAATGTTCATATCCGTGAAAAAAATCAACATAGATAAAATGTTCTTAAGTATTCGTGTCTCAGTGATGGTAAACGATTGAACACCAAAAGTGCACCTTCCACCGTGACAAAAAGAAAGGCTGTGCCCTTACCAGATGACTAGACTCCACATTATAGGAGCCTAGTAAAGCGTGGATTGGTACAATACATACGATCCGTCCTTTGGATGTAGACAGGATGATGGAAGTATCAACAGAAGTGGCTGCTCTCTTTGTTCCTAGTGAAGTTGGGAGGTATGTACGTCCCAACTTCACAAGAAACAAAGAGAGCAGCCACTTGTGTTGATACTTCCTTCAGGGGCCAAAAACTGCTATTTTACTCCAACCTTTGTGTCCGGATATTTTTTGGCAAGTCTAGTTGGGGCAATAAGATGGGGGTACAGTAATTAGTGATACAAAGAGTCAGGATACATCTAGGGTACCTTTTTCATGTTGCTTCAAAGGCAACCTTGAAAAAATACATGATTTCTTTAAATAATATGCTTAGGGGATGCCATAAGCTGTATATGGTGTTATAAAAAAATATGATTTTCATATACAGTTGCCGTTATAGCATACACTTGCAGCCAATATTTGGCTTTGATGGTTTTTTTTTTTAGCTTGGCTTACATACAGCAGCTGCATCTGAATCTGATTCATTTCGATTTGGGAAAAAAAAAGGCTTTTTCAGGTAGTTTGGCAGTGACATATGCTGTTGCATCACACAGTAATAGACCATTAGATAGAAATTAGCCAGTAGTTTTCTTTGGCTGTTCCAGTTTTTTCTGATGAACAATTGGCCTGCTGTAATAAAAATTACTTTTCTTATTCTCCTATTGTGTAAAGCTCAACACTGTGGGGAAAGCATTTAGGCTGTCCCAAAATGCAATAGAAATGTAGCGGCCTCACCCTCTCTCCATCTTTATCGGTTACACACCAACTCATGTCTAGGGGTTCCTGGGTTGTGAGAGTGAGATGCGCCACGGCCCATGTCCTCCCCATTGTAGTAGGGAGGTGAAGGCCACTTACTGATGTTTCCTCGGGCCGGTGTGTTCTGTGAATGCACTGAGTCTGTAATTGCAAGCTCACCAGCATCCCCTTTGCTTCCAGTAACTGGAGTTCACACACCGGAGAAAGGTCCAACACTTGTTTATTTGACACTCCAATACGCAAAGCACAATAAACAGTTCTTTTGCAGCAAACTGGTTGGGACCTATAACCTTGCCAACGGTGGGGCGAGCAGATCGAGGCACTTCCTAAAGTTTAAGTTCTATGCCACTGTACTATGACCAGCGGCGCCTAAGCCAATCCGGCTGTTACAGAACAGGAAAGATGGGGTCTCTTCCAGCAACCCCTATGAACAGCAATGGAGCCCTCTTCGATGCACTGTGGCCCCTATCAGGGGGATGTGTCCCCCCAAGAGAGTTCCCAGAGGCCCACTGTCACCGGGTTGGTGCTGCTCCGGGTCTTCAGTAGGTAACCTCTCTGGCCTCCTCACCTCAGGTACGAGTCCCTCCGCTCAGGGACCCTCGGACAGTCCACCCTAGCGGGACCCAGTCGAAGGTACTGGGCCCCAGGCCTCCTCGATAGTACCTCACCCCAGGCTAAAGGTGCCTGGGATGGACGCCAACATGACTCCGGACCAGGCCATGGGCACCTGGACCAGACTCCTGGATCTCCAGCACCCAGGCCTAAGGGCCCTGGATGCGGACCGCAACCCTCCTCCTCCGCCAGACGACCTCGTGGTAAGGGCGTCTCCCCCTTTTATCTCCTCCCATCAACGGCTCGGCGGGTTCCCCGCCCCAGCCATACCATCTCCGAGAAGGGACAAAACAGGGAGCACTGCAGGAGATGATTCTACCTGAAGCCTGTGGGTACCCCGCCACCCACAGGCAAAGGGGAATACTACATCCTCCAATCCTCCACGAAACAAAAAGGGGTCTGAACCCTAACACAATTATACACCTGGGTCACACTATTCCCCAGGTGTATCCCATCAATTTGAAGACCCCGCTACACATTCCCCCCTGTGATTGGACGCTGGTCCCCAGCGTCAGGTGCACACCCATGCCTCCCATAAAGTGGTGACATGGAGTGAAACCCCTGAGGCAGTTCCTCTAAAAAAAATTCCAAGTGCCAAGACCTGCTCAGGGAATGGGGAACATATAAAACAACTTATGTCATAAAACACTTTACACATCTGCATAATCACAACCCTTCTCCCACACTGTCTAAGAGCCACCCACTCTCAATGGTCTTGATTGACGATCCTCCTGCAGGGGAAAGAAAAACAACATCCTAACATAATTTCGTGTCATTTGGCTTAAGTGGGCCCGTCAGCCGAGAGACCCACTCACTCCAACAAGCAAGGTGATGTATGTGTGAAACATTTTCAAACATTTGTTGCGCAACACTGCCACCTGGTGACAGCGCCACGGTCATGACACTCAACGAATCTTCGTTCTTCCAGCTTTTCCCTACTCTGCCACTATTCCCAAATGTCCTTGCCTTTGGCACATGAAGAAAAGGGGAAACACAAAAAAAACACAACAGCCCCAAGTCTCCAACGAGAAAAAGAAAAGCCCAAACAAAAACAAAAGCAGGGCACAGTCCTGGGTGTCTGGGAATGGCTCTTCCAGAAAGTTCAAGTGCACAAAGGAAATAAACAGGAGTTCTTTTCTCCTATAAGTAAAACTTTGGATCCGGCAGATACAGGGGTTTCAGGTGTTTGTCAAATGCCTCTATCGAATACTCGACATCTTCTCCTTCTCTTCTGCAAATGACTATCTTGTCAGCATGGATATGGCGCCCCAATTTCCATTCAGCTCTGCAGTCCTCAAACCTCTTAGACACTGCCGGCACACATTCCAGGTACCTGCGAGCATGAGGCACCTTCAACTTGTCCCACACAAACTCGTCATACCATCTTGCTCTCCAGACTTCCACCTCATACAGCAAGTCCCGGGGCAGATACGGGTACTCCCACCCATATTCCCGAGCTACTTTGTGGCAAAACAGTCTCTGCAAGCGGGCCAAAGGTGGCATAGTGGCTTTCTCTCCAGTTCCAGGCAGCACAATAGCTTCCGGATGCCGAGGTGCCTTTACCAGCTCCCTGAAACTGACTTTCGGCGCTCTCAGAGAAGCGCGGGGTGTCCCCACAACCAAAGCAGGTGAGGTAACAGTAGATGAGGACACCGGTGGAGGGGTAGGTTTCCTCGTAGGCTGCGGGTCTTCCACCCGAGGTGTGCTGTCTCCTGTGTACATAGGTGAATCCCGTACCGCACGGGAAGCAAGAAGTGGCATTCTATCCCAGCCCTTGCGGCTGAACAGTTCGTCTATCTCGCCATCATCTCCGCAGTCAGACAGCGACTCTAGGTCGGAGGTGTCATACATCTCCGCAGGCAGATATCTTGCGGTGGACACAGAATCATCCTCCCTGGGGGGCTCCACCTCCAATGGGCCCCCGACACCTCCAACCACCACCACAGTCCCAGCCCCTGGCTCACCTGACCCTTGTAGAAGACTGGGATGTCCGGGACTTCCTTCTCGACCGGCGCCATCCAGGCCAGGCAAGCAGCGGGGTGAAGCTCGACCACGTCCATAGGATGCCTGTACTAGGCCAACTTTCCTCTTCGGGGGTGGGAGCAGAGAACTTGTGGCGACCGAGGCAGCATCCTCAGATTTTTCTCTGTTGGGCAGTCCATCGCCCTGGTCAGCGCGCACGGGAACCTCGACAAAGGCCTTGATCTCCCCTTCCGGAGTAGCGGTACCCGTGAGGTGGTTGAGGCGAAGGGCCCGGGGCCCTGCTGTGGACGACTCGACCTCAAAAAGGAATTCTCTGCACTCCTCACATCGCCCGAATGGCTTCAGGGTGACCACCAGTCCCGAGCAGCCGGGACAGATCACACCGAGGGCCTCCGTGTCTCTGCAAGTATACAGAGCCAACCGCCCTCGGGGCCTGAGTCTTATCCCCGTGTCTGTGATGGGGGCAGCAAAGGAAGTCATTCTCGTGGGGTGAGGAACCATAATCCACGGGGCACTTGAGGTCATCCCGACTATCTGCTGCTCCATCATGCACTGACCCCGCGCCGGAGTCTCCACGTGTATCCCCACACTTGGCCAGACTCCTCCCATGAGCTGTACATTTTCGCGGGCTTCTTCTTGACTCCGCCCACGAACGATGTCGCCATGGGGTGCCTCGTGGCGCAGTGCGTTAACAGTCCCCACGTGCAGTACGTCACACGGCTGGACCTCTCCCTTTTTCCGCTCCTCCGCATGGGCCTTTCCCGTGTTAGGGTCATTTCCACAACTCCGAGCAGGGGCGCACTTTGGCCAGTAATATGGCCGATCTGCTCGGAACTCCTCTGGGCAGCAAAGTTCAAATGTAGACATTCTCAAGTCCATCTTTAGAACACACTCTATCCCGGACTCACGAGCCCCCACGTGTAGCGGCCTCACCCTCTCTCCATCTTTATCGGTTACACACCAACTCATGTCTAGGGGTTCCTGGGTTGTGAGAGTGAGATGCGCCACAGCCCATGTCCTCCCCATTGTAGTAGGGAGGTGAAGGCCACTTACTGATGTTTCCTCGGGCCGGTGTGTTCTGTGAATGCACTGAGTCTGTAATTGCAAGCTCACCAGCCTCCCCTTTGCTTCCAGTAACTGGAGTTCACACACCGGAGAAAGGTCCAACACTTGTTTATTTGACACTCCAATACGCAAAGCACAATAAACAGTTCTTTTGCAGCAAACTGGTTGGGACCTATAACCTTGCCAACGGTGGGGCGAGCAGATCGAGGCACTTCCTAAAGTTTAAGTTCTATGCCACTGTACTATGACCAGCGGCACCTAAGCCAATCCGGCTGTTACAGAACAGGAAAGATGGGGTCTCTTCCAGCAACCCCTATGAACAGCAATGGAGCCCTCTTCGATGCGCTGTGGCCCCTATCAGGGGGATGTGTCCCCCCAAGAGAGTTCCCAGAGGCCCACTGTCACCGGGTTGGTGCTGCTCCGGGTCTTCAGTAGGTAACCTCTCTGGCCTCCTCACCTCAGGTACGAGTCCCTCCGCTCAGGGACCCTCGGACAGTCCACCCTAGCGGGACCCAGTCGAAGGTACTGGGCCCCAGGCCTCCTCGATAGTACCTCACCCCAGGCTAAAGGTGCCTGGGATGGACGCCAACATGACTCCGGACCAGGCCATGGGCACCTGGACCAGACTCCTGGATCTCCAGCACCCAGGCCTAAGGGCCCTGGGTGCGGACCGCAACCCTCCTCCTCCGAGGACCTCCTTCTCCGCCAGACGACCTCGTGGTAAGGGCGTCTCCCCCTTTTATCTCCTCCCATCAACGGCTCGGCGGGTTCCCCGCCCCAGCCATACCATCTCCGAGAAGGGACAAAACAGGGAGCACTGCAGGAGATGATTCTACCTGAAGCCTGTGGGTACCCCGCCACCCACAGGCAAAGGGGAATACTACATCCTCCAATCCTCCACGAAACAAAAAGGGGTCTGAACCCTAACACAATTATACACCTGGGTCACACTATTCCCCAGGTGTATCCCATCAATTTGAAGACCCCGCTACAGAAAAAAATCTAAACACAATGAATTTTTAAGGTGCAACGGATACAATATTACTAAGTTAAAACACAATTTTATGACATATGTAGCAGGGTATTGCTTGACGAACCCAGAGACTACCATACCCAGGGTGCATTGCCCCGCACAAGGACTGCTGGGGTGGGCAATTTATCCAAGGGGAGGACAGGAGTATGGTCTCTTTGGACGTCGCCCATCCCAGCAAGTGGAACTCTGTGCTGAGTCTGTTGTTCCGGACAGGGCCTGAAGCCTAGGCCCTGTGCTTCCAAAGATCCTTCCATTTCCACCAAAGGAGCATGAGGGACGTTGCATCCTGCTACCCATCCACTACTTCCAGGAGGACCGAAGATCCGGGTGTCGCAGAACCTGTGTACCGAGACACAGCAATGGAAGATACGGACGTAGACTGGTCCGGTTGGGTGAGAGAGCACCTGCTCAGAGATTAGTACAGGATCTCTAGGCCCAGTGTTTGTTGTTTGGGACTCACCCGTTAGAGTTTGCATATGCACACTGGAGGGACAGTGCATTGAGTAGCATTAGTGACTTTATCCTTGTTCACCAAGTTTGTCAACCTTTATTCCTGTGGATTACAATTTTGTCTTCAAAAGTACACCACCATTTGCTAGCGAAGATTCTTCTCTACAGAACTTACACATAGTTACAGTCAGGCCTGACTTATCAGTGTAGACATTGCTGGGCGCCATCTTGCCCACAAGGGAGGAGAGCTGCAAAGGGGATCTGCTAGTTATCTTTGTACAGGATTGTATATCTGTCTATCGCTGAACACCTTTTATTGCAGGGCTGCATATACTAAAGTGTACTGTTTTAATCTGTTTAATCATTTCCTTCAGTAAAAGTACCAGGATTAAGCAGACTAGTTGTTGGTGTTATTACTGTGCAGAAGAAACGGTCAGTGTTCGCTATATCACTGTGTGGGTTTTTGTTGCTGGATTGTGTTGCCTAAAGTTGCAGGCCTCACAATCCTTTCATCCCTTACTAGCTGTGCCAAGGGAGGGTAGAGCCAATTGCTGGGGGTTGACAGTGGTGTGTTACAGGCCCCGAAAAAATCATACCAGTGGCTCTTTTAGCTGGAGGTATCGCTACACATAGAAAACATAAAATCCAACAGGTTAAAACAAAGGTAATCATGCTGTAAGCAGTAAAGCACCTCCAGAAAATATCACTTCCCCAAGGATACCCCACATTGACAGCATACAAATATAGCTGACAATATGAATTAAGGATTGTTGCTTGGGGGGGGGGGGGGGGTCCAGATGGGGAAAGATGATGTCAGGATAACCCCACTTTATCAAGAGGAACAGAATGTGGTGCCCCCTTTCTTTTTGCCAGCCCACTTACACATCTATATTTTGAGAATGTCCCAAAATGCTGGTGGAATTTTTCTATGTGTCTTTAGGCATTGCAACCCCTAGAGAATTTACAGTATTGACAGTTACAGTATAAAACGTCTTATAGGCCACATTTACATGTGCAGTAGAGTTTACCACTCCTCTGAAAAGCAATCCATAAAAAAACGATATGTCACCTCCTAAAAGCCTGTTTTAACCTTCGAAAACCCACCGCGCCACAACCGTGTGCATTATTTGCAGTTGCGCTGTGCTCCTATTCACTTGAATGGGTTGCGTTTGTCAAATGTGACACGTTGTATGAATTTTACCGCGCTGATGACTTGCGGCTTGGTATTTGGGGGCTGGTAAAATGCAGATCTACCACCTGTTATGACTGCCGATTGGCTGCACTTGTAAACAAGACCTTAGAAGATTTTTATTCTTTACATGATCTTAGTCAATTAATATGTTGTGAAAAAGAAATTCAATATTAAATACAGACAAGCAGAATGTAAGTGGAACACTTACCCATGTAAGGCTTTGTCCCTGCCATGGATGAAGCTTTCTCTGATCCTTTTACAATTGTTGCAATATTAAAATCTGTAATGTGCACATGACCTGTAATGATAGAGAACACACATTTATAGAAACCAGGAAAGTGAAAATAGAAGTAATGCCTTTTCCTAGCTTACTGAATTAATTCTGTAGTACAAACTTTTGAGATCACTTTCAAGCGGACCTTTGGTCATTTTTTCATCTTCCCATCTATTAAATCTTCTGCCCTTGTTGTTTTAACTTTGGATAGTAAAACATTTTTTTTTCTGCCAGTAAATACCTCATACAGCCCACTTCCTGTTTCTTGTCTGAAAAAAAAGCCTAGGCGTATGACATCATGCACAGCTCTCTCTCTCACTTTGGTGAGAGTTTTCCAGGAAGGGAGGGGGGGGGGGCGGGTGAGTCATAAGATGGCCAAAGAGAGCTGCAGAGCTGGAGGTTGACCTCTGTGTGTCTGTGTAAAATAATGTGCAAAGTGGTTGGAGGGAAGCTTCAGAGTGGCCACAATATTTTTATTACAAATTATGTGAGCAGACAGCTTCTCTTTAATTCCCTTTACAAGGGATGATGTCATCACCATTCTGAACCTGTATTATTATGATAGAACATTGTACAATCAGGTACAAGTGTAGAAAGACAAATTCAACAGATCTTTTTCTGCTGCCATTGCTCTGTATTATCATAGAGCTCACAGGGCTGGGACACCAACTCTTAAGCCTCGTACACACGACCGAGAATCTCGTCAAGAAAAAACACGTTGTTTTTCTTGACGAGATTCTTGGACAAGAAACTTGTCCCGGCCGAGTGTACAGGCTCTCCATTCAAAGAACCCGCGGTTCTTTGAATGGAGCGAACGTGGTGACGTCGTTGACTATGATGAGCGTGCGCTCGTCACATTCGATGCCGCCGTCGCCGCCATCTTGCTACACCCTACCTATGCCTAGGAAGCTACCGCGCATGCGTTAAAGTCATTTCGAACATGCGCGGGCTTCCCGGAGGACAGGTAAGTGTACACACACACACTTTTCTCATCAAGAAACAGGCTGACAAGAATCTCGACGAGAAAATAGAGAGTAGGTTCTCTATTTTTCTCGTCGAGATTCTTGTCGGTTTTCTTGACGAGAAACATGATAGCCGCGTACACACGACCGATTTACTCGGCAAGAAAGCTCTGCCAGCAAGTTTCTTGCTGGTTCTTGCAGAGAAACTCGGTCGTGTGTACGAGGCTTTAAACTGCCTCTAGATGTGTCGAAATTTGGTTGGTTCAACGGGGACTGTCCGTATTTCGATCCATGTGTGGTACTGCAGTTGATTAGAAGTTGATCTACTGATCGCCAATTGCTGCAGTGCTGATCTGTTTATTTTGACAGTGGTGTCCTCTCCCTGCTGTCAGAATACAATGGTGCAGCAGGGAGGATTCCTCCATCCAGCTCGAATGTGTGGATGGTGGAATCAGTTCAGTTTTTTTTCCTTCAATCTGCTGGCTAAATGAAAAAACTGAACCATGTATGGCCAGCTTTTTACATAATACAAAGTTATGCCGCGTACACACGACCCTTTTTTCATGACGAAAAAAATGCCATTTTTTTATTTGGTCATTAAAAATGATCGTGTGTGGGCTCCAGAGCATTTTTCACGACGTGAAAAATGGGCATTAAAAATTTGGAACATGCTCTAAT
The DNA here is from genome assembly GCA_029206835.1 of Rana muscosa. Taxonomy (NCBI): domain Eukaryota; kingdom Metazoa; phylum Chordata; class Amphibia; order Anura; family Ranidae; genus Rana; species Rana muscosa. The sequence continues at coordinate 102,562,703 of CM055116.1, read as the reverse complement.
TTTTTTCGTCGTTTTTCATGCCGTCGTTTTTCTCGTCATGAAAAACGGCCGAGTGTAGGTTTTAACGACGTGAAAAAACTGCGCATGCTCAGAAGCAAGTGATGAGACGGGAGCGCTCATTCTGGTAAAACTAGCGTTCGTAATAGAGATAGCACATTCGTCACGCTGTAACGGACTGAAGAGCACGAGGCTGAAAAGCGCGAATCGTCTCTCACCAAACTTTACTAACACAAGGATCAGCAAAAGCATCCCAAAGGGTGGCGCCATCCGAATGGAACATCCCCTTTATAGTGCCGTTGTACATTTCGTACGTCACCGCGCTTTGCTCAAGCATTTTTTTTTCATGATAGTGTGTAGGCAAGGCAGGCTTGAGAAGAATCACGTCGAGAAAAACGTTGTTTTTTTCGAAGACATTAAAAACGGTTGTGTGTACTCAGCGTAAGAGTTAGGGCTTTGTCACAATGGAGATGTAGATGCACGCTGCATTGACTGCATCCAAGCCCACATCCACAGTGCACCGCAAACACATGTGAATGAATGCGCATTGCAGAGCATGGACACATATGCTGTGTGTTGGGTTACACTTATAGAATTAGGCAAGCACTTTTTTGTGCATTGAGGTGCGTTGACAGGTCATTCATTTTGGCTACCTTACACCAAGTGCAAGCATGCACTGTATTCCAATGTGAAGGAGCCATTAAAGTAGAAGTTCAGCTTAAAACTCTAAATCTACTTGCGGCAACATTCTAAGACTAACCTATCTAGCCTTGTAAAGAAGAAATCACTATACATAACTTTTTCTGAAGCCGCTCTGATCCAATCCCACGCTGAGCTGTCAGCGGTGGCTTCTCTGTCGAAGCGGGTGCAGAAGAGGCAGCTGACAACAGAAGCCCCATAGTAAGTCTATGGGCGACGTCACTTCCCAGGCATTTCCCAGCCGTTGCTGGTTCTCTCCTGCACACAGCATCCACCGATGCGGACTGCACCGGATCGGCTTCAGAAAAGGTATGTATAGCGATTTTTGCTTTACAGGGTTAGATAGGTTAGTCTTAGAATGTGGCTGCGAGTATATTTAGAGATAGTTAGTTTTAGGCGGAACCTCCTACTTTAAGGTCATAACACTAGCGGTATTGTAAATACAGTTAAAGTGGAACTATGGACAAAATCAAAAAATTACACACAGCATATGATGCAGATGGCTTTAGCTTTGCTTTCCACATGCAGAAGAGGTCCCTCAGATGCATTTTGCCCTCTAGTGGGCTTAATCGTTGAGGCTTAATCTCCGAATTGGGCCTGTGCCAAACGGCCGACATCCTGTGTTCAGAATGCAGCAGGCCAGCCGCTCAGTACAGGACCCAGAAGCAAGTGGAGATCATTAGAGTAGCAGTGTCTACTTCAGTGATTTCCATCTTCCAGGGGCATTGGCCAGGTATGGTATATACAGGCTGGACCATTGTAACATTGTATAAAATATACAGTATATATATATATATATATATATATATATATATATATATATATATATATATATATATGTCAGGAACTAACACACACATGGGAGGTGGGTCAGCCATTCCAGGACACAGAACATTGCCTGGGATACACAAAGACCTCCCTCCCTGCAATGTGGCTCCCCATCCTCCACCCCATTAGACATTGCATGAATTTGCAAAATAAGAAAAACAGATGCGGGTCATTCATTAGAGTACCTCTAGCCACAAAATTGACAACGTTTTTGATACCACGGGGAAGGGTTAGTTACTTTTTACTGCTGTCTATGTCCCCATTGGGGAGATTTGCCACTCTATTTGTACTGCTGATCACTGTCACAGACAAAGTGGGGAAATAAAAAATGTAAGGGTTCCCCCCAAAATAATATGTGAGGGGAACAATTAACTAAGAGAGGAATTTCCCTGACTTTGGGAGATTTTCTCTAGCTTCCTGTTACTTTTCTGAGATAAAAAGTACAGGGAGATTTCCCCAATAGCAATAGCACAAAGATAGCAAAACATAACCTGACAAGGGTTTTAACCCTTACCCACTCTGTGTGCAGCAGCCCCCCTCAGCCCCCCTAATACTTACCTGAGCCCCATCTCTAAACAGTGATGTTGCATGAGAGACTCGGATGGCCGAGACTCTCCTTCCTGATTGGCTGAGACAGCAGCGGAGCGCCATTGGTAAGTATAACATGTTTGTAATTTTTAAATAAAATAAAAAAACACAAGACTTTCGTATTACTTAAAACGCAACGCTGTACCCGAACAAAATTGATGTCCTTTGTTTCCCACAAATAGAGCTTTCTTTTGGTGGTATTTGATACCCTCTGCAGGAATTTTGAAAAAAAAGTTTGTTTTTTTTACATTTTGCTATAATACATGTCCCCAAAAAATATCTAAAAAAACAAATGTGTTCATCAGTTTAGGCCGATATGCATTCTTCTACATATTTTTGGTAAACAAATCGCAATAAGCGTATATTAATTGGTTTGCGCAAAAGTTATAGCATCTACAAAATAGGGGATAGATTTATGGCATTTTTATTATTATTATTTTTTTTTACTAGATATGTCGGCGATCTGCGATTTTTAGCTGGACACTTAACACTTTTTTGGGACCGTTGACATTTATACAGAAATCAGAGCTAAAATAGCCACTGATTACTCTGGAAATGTCACTGCCAGGCAACACTAGGGGGCGATCAAGGGGTTAAATGTGTTCCCTAGGTGTGTTCTAACTGTAGGGGGGAGGGGCTCACTGGGACATGACACAGATCACTGTTCCCGAACACTGAGAAGAGTAGATTCCCCGTTCTGACATGTCCCCTGTCAGAACGGGGAATCGCCTTATTTACAAAGACAGTTCCCTGTTTTCCCTCTGTAGAGTCCTTTCACACTGACAGCACGGGGGCATCGACAGTAAAGCAGCGTTTTACAGTAGTTTTAGAGGCGCTTTTCGGCCGCTAGCGGGACACTTTTAACCCCCCCCCGCTAGTGGCAGAATAAAGGGTTAAAAGCGCCCGCAAAGCGCCGCTGCCGATTCGCTTCGGCGGCAATGCCAATTGACTTCAATAGGCAAGGGCGCTTTAGGAGCGGTGTATACACCGCTCCTAAAGCGCCATAAAAAAGCTGCTTAAAGGACATTTTTTGACGTCCTGCCAGTGCAGCGCCCCAGTGTGAAAGCACTCGGGCTTTCACACTGGGATTGCAGATGAGGCATTTTTCAGGTGCTTTACAGGCGCTACTTTTAGCACTAAAGCGCCTGGAAAAACACCTCCAGTGTGAAAGGGGTCGCTGGTGGACATCGAGTTCGCCCCACCCACGGGCACGCTCCTGCAGCGGGTGCTAGCACGTGCCACCGGCAGCGCGCATTTGCCCGCTATCGGGCCTGCGCGAGCCACCAAACAGCTACGGCGATTTGCGCAGGATAGCCGACCTGCCGCCGTATAACAACGGCGGCTGGTTGGCATATGGTTAAAGTGTTTGTTACCACAACATTTAATATTCCTTATATGTGTCTGCTGTAAAATGTGCTTGTATGAAGTAGTATCCTGTTCTCTTTGTAGTGCTTCCTTTGTGTGAAATCCCTGGTGTTCCTGCCAGTCCCTCTGCTTTCCTGTTAAAAACTGACCACGCTAGACAGGAGATCACACCATAGTCAGTTTTCTAGCTATGCTGGGAACTCAGTGTGCTCTTCTCCAATGTTCAGACTTGTCCTGACACGCCCCCATTGCACAGCCATTCGCTGGGAGGCTCAGTGTACTGCTGCTTCTCCTCCCCCAGCTCTTATGCAGCTGAGAACAGAGGGAATCAAATCACTTATAAAAAGTGGAAAAAAGGTATTTATAATCTTTTTTTATATCTATACAAAAATGTTTTGCCTTTCATTTTAATTTTAAACTGAATGGGTTGTTTTACAAGGTGAACTAGATAGGAGCATGTTGCAAACTGTGATAATGTGACCCAGATATATTTTGTCTCTGCCTATTGGTAAACAGCTAAGAAAATGATGGAGTTTTGTCCCTTTAAGTTGATAACAGGTTAACCAAAACTACACTAATGACATTTAAGCATGGTGATGACCCTCTGACTTTTTGACTCTACGTTTTTCTCTGAAGATTGGACCGTAATGTGGTTTGTGTCTCTCTCTAGGTAAACCTTTATACATTCTGCTGTGCTTCACACCTCATTAGCGAGCCCAGTAAATCAAGGAGATTCTACACACGACTGAGCAGCCAGAAAAAGGGTCAGTGTGTGGAGACAGACTTTAGAAATAGTGAAATATTAAAGTCTGCATCTCCAACAACATAGCCGGAAAACCTTCGGAAATAATGCATCGGGTCAGAGAGATTGCCTTCTCGTACATTAATGAGCCATTAGTATTTCTTTCAGATACTTAATGCTGGGAAATATACGCGGCGTCGGCCAACGGGATCACTGGCTCTGAATTACAGATTACAGAAATGTTCAGTCATTCATAATAAAATCCCTGACACATTGGATAGTAAAGAACTGATAATAGTGTTTTCATTGGGCATTGGAACAGAGTTCAGGGTGAAAGCACTGCACCGGCAGATTCCATCACCAGGAACTAAAGCAGTTCTCACTAATATAATATATTATAATATCAGTATGAGGTTAAAACATGTATTTCTTCACCAGTTGCTTAGGAAAGTATAGGTGGGACTATAGGCTCCTGTAATCCAAAAAACACAATGTAAGCTGTAAATTATTTCCTGGTCCTAGGGAACCCCTGCTAAAAATTGTATCTACCGTCAATGTTATATTATTGTGATATATAGAAAGTACAGGAAAAAACGAAATACCAACGAATTTGCCGGACCTAGAGGATTTAACATAAGGGTGTGGAAAACCAATATGCTCTAGATAACAAAATTATTATTAATACTAGTCATTAATATTAATGCTACTAATAATAATGGCCATAAAAGAAACAAAATATGAAAAATGTTAGTGTACCTTTACACTAGTGGCCAGTGGAAATTAGCCCCCTTACATATGTAGTCCCTTGAAAAGTGCCCCCTTACATTGCTAGTCAATGTAGAAGTGCCCTCTTCCTTTCCTGATCATTGTAGAAGTGCCCCCTTACTTTACTGGTCATTGTAAAAGTGCCCCCTTACTTTACTGGTCATTGTAGAAGTGCCCTATTACTTTATTGGTCATTGTATAAATGTCCTCTTACTTTACTGGTTATTGTAGAAGTCCCCCTTACATTCCTAGCCATTGTAGATGTGCCCCTTACTTTACTGGTCATTATAGAAGTGCCTCTTTACCCCTATTGGTCATTGTAGAAGTCCCCCTTACTTTCCTGGTCATTGTAGAAGTGCCCCCCTACTTTACTGGTCATTGTAAAAGTGCTCCCTTACTTTACTGGTCATTATAGAAGTTCCCTCCTACTTTACTGGTCATTGTAAAAGTGCTCCCTTACTTTACTGGTCATTTTAGAAGTGCCCCCTTACTTTACTGGTCATTGTACAAAATGCCCTCTTACTTTCCTGGTCATTGTAGAAGCCCCCCTTACTTTCCTGATCATTTTAGAAATGTCCCCTTACTTTACTGGTTGTTGTAGAGGTGCCATATTACTTTCCTGGTCATTGTAGAAATGCTCCCTTACGTTACTGGTCATTTTAGAAGTGCCCTCTAACTTTACTGGTCATTGTAGAAGTCCCCCTTACTTTCCTGGTCATTGTAGAAGTGCCCCTTTACATTGTTGGTCATTTTAGAAGTGCCCTCTAACTTTACTGGTCATTGTTGAAGTTCCCTCTTATTTTCCTGGTCATTATATAAGTGCCCCCTTACTTTTCTGGTCATTGTAAAAGTGCCCCCTTACTTTACTGGTCATTTTAGAAGTGCCTCCTTACTTTACTGTTCATTGTATAAGTGCCCTCTAACTTTACTGGTCATTGTAGAAGTCCCCCTTACTTTCCTGGTCATTGTAGAAGTGCCCCTTTACATTGCTGGTCATTGTAGAAGTGCCCTCTAACTTTACTGGTCATTGTAGAAGTCCCCCTTACTTTACTGCTCATTGTAGAAGTGCCCCCTTACATTGCTGGTCATTGGAGAAATAATCCCCTACATTGATGGTCTTGGGGGAGAAGTGCTACCTTACATTGATGGTTATTGGCAAAGTGCTCCCTTAGGCCTCATTTGCACTTGAGGAGTAGTAAAACTCCCCTTTAAGCTGCATTTTTACTGCCCCTCAATTACTCCCATGTTCCTGCTGAGGCAGTGGCCAAGGCAGGGCCGGCCCTATGATGGGACCGGGTGGTACCATGGTACCAGGCGGCACTTTTAGGGGGGCGGCAAACTGACGCCCGCCAGCCAGCCTGTTCCGCCCGATCCGCTGCCTGTGAGGAACCCGACGCCGCTGCCTGTGAGGACAGTCGCAGCCCAGGGGCGGGGGGGGGGGCAGTCAGCGAGTGAGCGGGCAGGCACCGCTGCTTGTGAGGACACTCGCATCCCGGGGGGGGGGGGGCAGTCAGCGAGCAGGCGCCGCTGCCTGTGTGAGGACACTCACAGCCCGGGAGGTGGGGGCTGTCAGTGAGTGAGCGGGCAGGCGCCGCTGCCTGTGAGGAGCCCAGCGCCGCTGCTGTTAGTGGTGACAGGGGCAGCCGCGGGCAGAACACTCGCAGCCCGGGGGGGGCTAGGAGCAGTCAGTGAGTGAGCGCGCAGCGGAGCAGAGAGATGATGTCATCTCTCACCGCCCGCCCTGAATCACCACAATTCCACCCTCACTGTGCAGCCGTGTGCACTCTGGGACACAGCAAGTGACAACGCGCAACGTGTGGCAGGTGACGTTGTGACAATCCGCAACGTGTGGCAAGTGACAATACGCAACGTGTGGCACGTGACTATCTGCATCGTGTGGCAGGTGATGTCGTGGCAAGTGACAATCCGCAACGTGTGGCATGTGATGTGGCAAGTGACAACCCGCAACGTGTGGCATGTGACGCAAGTGACCATGCGCAACGTGTGGCAGGTGACAATCCGCAACGTGTGGCAGTAGACAATCCGCAACGTGTGGCAGGTGACAATCCGCAACGTGTGGCAGGTGACAATCCGCAACGTGTGGCAGGTGACAATCCGCAACGTGTGGCAGGTGACAATCAGCAACGTGTGGCAGGTGACAATCAGCAACGTGTGGCAGGTGACAACCCGCAACGTGTGGCAGGTGACAACCCGCAACGTGTGGCAGGTGACAACCCGCAACGTGTGGCAGGTGACAACCCGCAACGTGTGGCAGGTGACAACCCGCATCTGGTGGTGGAGTCCAAAGCAAAACTGTAAGTACAAACACACATCACAAGTTGTATGAGACATGAGAGCCTGAGAGGGACTTGCCTTGCCCAGCCCTGATTAACCACTTAAGGACCGGAAGGATTCGCCCACTTAAAGCGATTGTATGGCTTTGTTTTTTATTTTTTTTAAAATAAAAAACATACTATACTTACCTCCACTGTGCAGTTAGTTTGGAAAAGAGTGGCCCCGATCCTCTTGTTCTCGGGTCCCTCGGCGGCTGTCTCGGCTCCTCCCTGCGTCAGATAACCCCCTTCTGGGAAGCGCTCTCCCAAGGAGGTTAGCTTGTGGGCGCGCTCCCTGTCATACACACTGCGTCCATAGACACAGCGTGTACGACTCATTCCCGCCCCCCCACGGGCCGCGTCATTGGATGTGATTGACAGCAGCGCGAGCCAATGGCTGCGCTGCTATCAATCTATCCAATCTAGCCAATAAACGGCCAGCCTCCGTGGAGAAGAGGACGCCGGGGGACGCGCACAGCAGGTGAACGGGCTCAGGTAAGTAAAACGGGGGGCCTGGGGGGCAGTACTTGCCAGGTGTTTTTTCACCTTAATGCATAGGATGCATTAAGGTGAAAAAAAAACAAATCTTTACAACCCCTTTTAATGACCAGGCCATTTTTTGCGATACGGCACTGTGTCGCTTTAACTGACAATTGCGCGGTCATGCGACACTGTACCCAAATAAAATTGATGTCCTTTTTTTCCCACAAATAGAGCTTTCTTTTGGTGATATTTGACAATATGTTTTACTTTTTGCTATGATAAATATCCAAAAAAATTATAAAAAAAAAAATATTTCTTCATCAGTTTAGGCCAATATGTATTCTTCTACATATTTTTGGTACCAAAAAAACACAATTAGCGTACATTGATTAGTTTGCGCAAAAGACATTGCGGCCGCCCGCCATGCACAGGTCCCTTCATACTCCTATATACACGTATAGAGCCATGACAGGTCCTCTTTATACTCCTGTTGACATGTATAGAGCATGACGGGTCCCCTTTAGTTATCATGATATAAAATAATGAATGTGGGGGCCTTTTGGTGGGCGTGATTTTTTTTTTGGGGGGGGGGGCAGCATTTAATTCTTGGTCCCAGGCAGCACAATGTCTTGGGCCGGCCCTGGGCCAAGGTGTACACATGCTGAGGCCACAGTGCAGGAATTATACTCCATGTTGACTCATACGCGCAAATGAATAAGACTGCGCTGCAACTTCCCCCGAAACTGCATACAACAAGTACGGTTGCGCCACGGTTGTTTGGTAATTAGGGGGTTAAAAAAGGTGCAGAGGAGGCAATACAACAGCAATACAACATACAAAACATGTCATATGTGCTTTTGCCCAGTACATTTTCAAACAACCGTGACACAAGGTTTCCTAAATCTTTGCGTAGCACATATTCAGGATTAGCATAATTAGACAGAACCATTTCTAATGTGCGCAAAATGAAATGAGATGGCGATATAGTTTATGAATTATATTTGTGAAAACGGAAACCCGCGTATCATAAAGGTTTGCGGCAACCATGATCATGCTAATGTTAGCTCCAGCACACATGGACAGATGCCATAAAAATATGGGATTACATTATCTTCATTTAAAATGGGGTTCATGCCTGACCAGAGGAAGAAATTAATTGATGACCAGAGAGTGATAAGGAAAACAGTGAGATATAATATGACATTTATGACAGTGAAATAAGAAGAATACAATTTTAAGAGACAATACTTATAAAGATTTTGCAATTCTCAGATAGAAAATAGTAATTTACAAAGGTTTTTTTTATACATGCATGATGAACTACTTTGAGATGTGGAAGCCATGAAATGGGTAGTAAGCATGGATCAATTGAGGGGAAATTTAAGTTGAAAGATTTATAAGACACTTTGATCCATATTAGTCAAACATTTAAGGATTAGTTTGACAAGGAAATATATGTATGATGAGACAGCTTTATCTATAGTAGTCAGACATACTAAGATTGGTCTTATGGCACAATATAGTTTGAGACAGTGGGGTTGAACTACTAAAACTGGAGAGTGCATAGAAACCAATCAGCTTCCTTTTTTTTTTTTTCGGTTAAAGTTTAATTGAACGAGCTGAAGTTAGAAGCTGATTGGATACCATGAACAGCTGCACCAAAGTTTGCACTCTCCAATTTTGGTAAATCAACCCCTGGGCTCTCAGATAGTTTTAAGGGGATATTGTGGTCTTTAGAGGAAGTGATAAGGAGATACATGATCTATGAAGCTTCCTATGTAGATCGTATATATATCAAGTAGCTCGATATTGTTAAGGTAGAGGCAATGCTGTATCCTGGCCTAGGCCAACAAGGCCCAGGCCTAGGGCAGCACTTTGAAGGGGGGCAGCACGGAAAGAGTCCCCGCCGGCTTGTGCTACACAGTTAGTGTAACGCAAGCTGCTTCTGATTTTGACTGTCCTATCAGCCTGGACCACAAACCTTCCTCACTGTGCTATATGTTTTGTGCTGCACCATTGGCATGGGTATATCTTCTTATGCCCCATACACACGATTTTTAACGACGTGAAAAACGGGCATTAAAAATTTCAAACATGCTCTATTTTTTCACGTCGTTTTTCATGTCGTTTTTTTTAACGACGTGAAAAACGATGGTGTGTATGCTTTCACGAGGAGAACAAAAACGCGCATGCTCAGAATCAAGTATGAGACGGGAGCGCATGTCCTGGTAAAACTAGCATTTGTAATGGAGATAGCACATTCGTCACGCTGTAACTGGCTGAAAAGCAGGAGGCTGAAAAGCGCGAATCTTCGCTCAACAAACTTTACTAACATGAAAGGTGGCACCATCCGAACGGAACTTCCCCTTTATAGTGCCGTTGTACGTGTTGTACGTCACTGCACTTTGCTTGAACGTTTTTTAAAATGATCGTGTGTACGCAAGACAGGCTTGAGAGGAAACATGAAAAAAAACGACGAGAAAAACGTCAGTTTAAAAAATGGCATGAAAAACGATCGTGTGTACGCCGCATTAGTCCTCTCCATAAAATTGTCAGAAATTTGTGCTTGAGGTAGAACTACAGGCAACACTTTTTTGTTTTGTTGGATAGAATAAGGGAGGGTTATAGCCCCTGTCAGTTTATTTTTTACCATCCCTGACCCATTGCAGAGATTCCCCTTCACTCCCTGCCCCATAGCCCAACAGGAAGTGAGAGGAAATCTCTGCAAATTAGGGAATCCAATGCTCCCCCCCACAGGCCCTAAGAACTAGTGTCCCCACTCGAAAATTTCAGGGTGGGTCTTAAACGGAAAGGGGTGTGGCCTTGACAGGAAGGGGTGGGTCATATTTAAATTAGGGGGTGCACAAGTTTAGTCAGGCCTAGGGCAGCACAAAACCTAAATACACTACTGGGTAGAGGAAGTCTCTCTGGTCTGACCTTCTGGTTAAACATAGGTCAGGAATTTCACAAGAACTATTTTTGACTCTTGGAATAGGATTCTTATGTGACAGAGTAATAATTTGTAAAAGTGCTCCTCAAAATAGAAAAGAATGTGAAAAACTCTACACCACTACACCCTAATGCCAAAAATAAAAAGAAGCATTACTCTGATAGGCATAGACCTGCATATAGGGGATGGATGCGTGTTATGCCTGTTATGCAAAACAATTCCATGTAGAAATGCCCACTTACATTGCTGGGGAGTATAGAAGTGACTCCTTGCATCGGATGTTGGTGAAAAATCGCACTCTTACATTGATGATCAGTGTAGGTGGGAGATCAATGTTCACCTCTGCTCACACCTTAAGGCATCCCCAAAAAACTCCGGAGGAACCCTATTACATTTTGCTTTACAGCTAGCAATTCTGTTTGATATTGTGGGGTCCATGTATTAAGAGTGAATACCACTCTCTTCTCTTTGTTATACTCTGCCAGGTTACACACACCACAGCCTGCATTTTATGACCAATTCATAAAATGCAAACCACAGAGTTGAGCCTGGGGTGCCCCAGTTAGTTCCCCTTGCTCAATGGAGCAGAGAGAGCTCGGTGATTGGATGAAAGCTAGTGATGTGAGTGACTTTAACATGTCATATGACCTGGTTCTCCTCCTAGAATTGTTTTCTCCTACTTTACCATTTACAAGAGTAGCACTCAGGGGCGGATCCAGAGTCTTTTCTCGGAAGGGGCACTGCCAAAAAATATGTTTTTTTTGTGGGAAATTTATCGGGGAAATGGCTGGTGTCGGCGCTTCAATCATCCCGGCACCATGGTTGTTATGGTGTCAGGATGATTGAAGCGCATTATTTCTATTATTACATTGTAATATAAAATTAAATAGTTCAATGCAGAATCAGTGGGAACCCCGAGTGTGTCACTTGGCACCGTCGCCTGCAATTAGTGGGAGCCCTGAGCATGTCACTTGCCACACGTTGCGGATTGTCACGTGCCACGTCACCTGCCACATCTTGTGGATTGTCACTTGCCACACCTTGTGGATTGTCACTTGCCACACCTTGTGGATTGTCACTTGCCACATCACCTGCCACACCTTGCGGATTGTCACTAGCCACACCTTGCGGATTGTCACTTGCCACTCACCTGCCACACTTTGCTGATTGTCACTTGCCTGCCACCAGATGCAGATTGTCATTTGCCACGTCACCTGACACAATTTGCGGATTGTCACTAACTTGCCTGCTAAGGTGTAGTTTTGGTTGTCCCTTGCTGTTTCCCAGACTCCCAGAGTCAGGCAGCAGAGAGATAATGTAATCTCTCTGCTGCTTGCACAGTGAGGGCGGAAGTCACTGCAGGAATGCAGGGCAGGCACGGGCGGTGAGAGATGAGCCTGCTCTCTCACTCTCACCTGCGCTGCCAACACACTGAGCAGCACGGTCTGCCCACGAACCACGCCGCCCGCCCACGAACCGGAGCCGCCCGCTTTGTTACCCGTCTGTGGAGCCGCACGCTATCGCACCTGCCTGCAGAGCGGCCCGACGTGACTCACTGACGTCACTTGTTGCTAGACGCCAAGTGGCCCAGGCGTTAGCCACGAGTGCAGGGAAGAGGCTCCACCCACCTCCTCCTCCGCTCCTGGTATCGTGTCAGTGCGCCGCGTAACTACATTAGGGGTAAAATTAGGTGCCTCGGCTTATATTCGGTTCGGCTTATACTCGAATATATCCAGTACTTGTTCTGCGGCTGCCGCTGCCTCTGCCTCTCTGAGTCTCTCTCTCAGTTTCTCACATCAGCCGATCAGCGGTGTTGAGAGAGAGACTCAGAGAGGCAGCGGCAGCCGCAGAACAAGTACTGTATATATTCGAGTATAAGCCGAACCGAATATAAGCCGAGACACCTAATTTTACCCCAAAAAACTGGGAAAACGTATTGACTTGAGTATAAGCCTAGGGTGTCCATCTGCATGCCTCACTGTGCCCATGCCTCACTGTGCCCATGCCTCACTGTGCCCATGCCTCACTGTGCCCATGACTAGACTGATGTTTAACATGGGAGTCTATGGAAAGAGTGCCCGGGTTTGAAAAATCGGTTCTCCCCGGCCGTAGGTCTTCCAGACACCAAACTTTGCACACTTGTAGAGGAGACATGGGGCTACATGGGTGCCAAGGTTGGCATCCAGGGGACCTACGAGAGGCCAGTACCGGGTCCGCAAAGTCACCAGAGAAATTACCATTTAACATTGGAGTCTATGGAAGGAGTGCCCGGCCTTGAAAAATCGGTTCTCCCCGGCCGTAGGTCTCCCTGACACCAAACTTTGCACACTTGTAGAGGAGACATGGGGCTACATGTGTGCCAAGTTTGGGGTCTAGAGGACCTATGGTCGGCCGGTACCGGGTCCCCAAATCCCGGGAGATCAGGCGCAAAAAAAAAAAAACTGAGGAAGCAAGTGAGTGTGACAGATGGTCTCGGGGGGCGGCAATTGCCCTGTTGCCCCCCCCCGGATCCGCCCCTGGTAGCACTCCACTGGCTTTGGGATTGCAGGAGCACTAAGCACATTGAAAAAGCACATCACTGTGCTTATAAACGTGTGCGTCTTTATATAGCTTCTGATCTTCTGCAAAAGCTCCTTTTTACACTATCCTTTACCGATTGTTGTGCCAATAAATGGCACCCCATTAGCCTCATTATTTTATGATTTCTTTTTTCAGAGACAGAAATAAAAGACAGTAAAAAAAACTTTAAAAGCATTAGAAGAAAGAAACCCATTTGTCTCCTGGTAATCATTGGGTGGATCTATAATGCATTTGGGTTATATGAAAGCTATTGTGTGGATACAGGGAAGAATGAATTCAACAATTACAAATGCCTAATATCCCACTGCTCCAAAGCTCAAAAGAGAATGGACTTCTTAACAAGGCAACAAGCCAAAAGACAATTAAAAAATCAACTATAAACTATAAAAAAAAAAAAAAAAGTTACTGTGGTAATGACTTTCCCAGTCCCCTGCCTAGAAAATTATTGAAATATGTGGGTGGATCTCAAACAACCTAAGAATATTTCCAAACGAAAAGCAAACAAGTATGAGAAAAAGTTTTCTAATACTGTTACTTACTGTTACTTACCGTAGCTGTAAAGAACACTAAAAGACCTGATATAAGGAGGATGTTGTTAAAGGTAAAATATCATGCTTTTGAGTCTCTACATCTAGCAGAGTCCGGCAAAGTCACTTTAGTGGGCTGGATTCTCCAAATTTTCCACACTCTCTATAGTTATTTTTTTTTTTCTGTTAAATGCAGCAAGTTAATGTAATTTCCTAAAATAAAATGTGCTAATTTATGTTAACTGTACTGTGAAATTCCTCTATTAACTTTGTAAAAACATTTTTTACACATATATATATATATATATATATATATATATATTATTAGGGATGGTCCTGATGTTCAAATCGAACGTACGTTCGACTCGAACATTGGGTGTTCGTTTATCCTAAGCGAAACAAACAAATGGGGAGTTTGCGGCAAATTTGAGCGCCATGGTCGCAGTGCATTGACGGCTGCTGATTGGCCAAACCATGCACCTGATCTGCTGGGAGAGGCGTGATTGGCCAAAGGCAGGGTGCTCATGTCTCAGGGGGCTAAGTCCATGCCACATACTATATAAGGCTGCTTACACTGCGGCCATATGTAGTGTGATATGTGGAGAGATTGAGAGAACTTGAGCTAGATTAGGCAGGTTAGTTAGTGGCATGCAGGCAGTTTAGTATATATATATATATACAGTGTAGTCAGTTTAGAATATATATACAGTGCAGGCAATGTATCAATATATATATATATATATATATACCATGTATATACAGTATCTCACAAAAGTGAGTACACCCCTCACATTTTTGTAAATATTTTATTATATCTTTTCATGTGACAACACTGAAGAAATGACACTTTGTTACAATGTAAAGTAGTGAGTGTACAGCTTGTATAACAATGTAAGTTTGCTGTCCCCTCAAAATCACTCAACACACAGCCATTAATGTCTAAACCGCTGACAACAAAAGTGAGTACACCCCTAAGTAAATGTAGCGGGTATTTAACACAGATGTACTAATTGTTAGGGAATCTGAGAATCCCTTTTGTGGTTCTTGGAGGACTCTGGTGGTGCAAGATTCCCTGTGGCCTGCAGGTGGCGTTGTCGCCCTGGGCTAGAGTTGAACCTGCACCGCAAGACTGTACCTTTTTGTCCTTTCCTGGCGCCGGTACAGCGGGGCGGGGAACCCGCTGTGACGCAAAGGGAGAGGAGATAAAAGGGGCGAATGCCCTGACCTCAGGGTTTAGAGTTGGAGGACGCGGCCGCACCCAGGCACCTTTGGCCTGGGTGCTGGCGTTCCGGAGATCCGGGCCCAGGTGCCCTTGACCTGGCCGGAGCGAGGGATGGAGTCCATCCCAGGCACCTTAAGCCTGGGGTGAGGTACTATGGCCAAGGCCTGGGGCCCAGTAACGTTGACTGGGTTCCGCAAGGGTGGAGGAGTCCGAGGGGCCCTAAGGTGTTGGGACCCGTATCTGAGGCGAGGAGGCCGGGGAGTGTAACCCTTCCAGATAGCCCGGTACAGCATTAATCCGGTGATGGCGGGGCTCCTGGTAACTCCCTTGGAGGGATGTCTTCCCCCTGACAGGGGCTGCAACGTAGCGAAGGTAACTCCAGTTCCTGTTCACACAAGTTGCTGGAAGAGACTCTGAAGCCAAAAAGTCCATTTAACCTCCCTGGCGGTATTCCCGAGTCTGGCTCGAGGTAAGATTTCAGTACCTAAAGCGGTAACCCCGAGCCAGACTCGGGATCGCATCGCACGAAGTTACTTACCTTGTCCCCTGGATCCTGCGATGTGTCCCCACTGTGTGAGCGAGCCGTCATCTCGCTCGATCCACACTGCCGAGTGCCGCCGAGCTCCGTTCCCTGCGACATTGCGGCGCACGGGGGCGGAGTTCGGCGCCAAATTTAAAAAGTGAAACACACAATACACATACAGTATACTGTAATCTTACAGATTACAATACTGTATCAAATAATAACACATCCCCTTTGTCCCCAGTGGTTTGACCAGTGTCCTGCATGCACGTTTATATATAAAAAAAAATTCTTTCTGCCTGGAAACTGGAGATTGTCCATAGCAACCAAAAAGTGTCCCTTTATGTCAAAAGTGGTTTTAGACCAGCTAGAAAACAGCGATAATATATTAGAATCACTTGCAGAATTGAGCGATAGTGATTTGTGGGGAAATTTGTCATCAAACACTGAAAAACACTTTTATTATTATTATTATATTATTTGTTATAATTATTTTATAGTTATTTATTATATTATAATTTATGATTTTGTTTTTTGAACTTTATCATACCCGGGATGTCTACTAGACTCTGGTTTGGACAGATTTAAGTGAGTTATTCCTAAGAATTACAGGCCTACAATATAAAACGCCAAATTTCCATGGAGAATAATGGTACCGCTTTCAGCACCTAAAATCTGACAGAATCATACCACCAGGGAGGTTAAGAGCCACTGTGCTTAGCAACCGTTGGTGAAACCTCAACGGTTTAGTTTCTTTGAGGATTGTGCCTTGACCTACTCCCCACCAATACAGAACTGTTCTATGGGTCTCAAACTGTCTGCTCGCAAAGGACTATTTCTTTGCCGTTATGGAATAAATAAGTGTTGACCTTTTCAGTGTGTGGTACTCCAATTACTGGGAGCAAAGGGGGTTATCAGCAGAACAGACTTGGCTCTGAGCGTATACACAGCCCGGGTGTAATTAGATGCTGGCCTTCACCTCTACATGCTGGAATCTAGAGGACATGGGCCATGGCGCACCTCGCTCTCCCCTTCAAATTACCCCTAGACCGAAGCCAAAGTATCCACTAAAGAAGAGAGAGAGGGTGAGGCCGCTACACGTGGGGGCTCGTAAGTCAGGGATGTGTGTTTCATGTATGGAGCTGGGAACGTCTGTGTTTGGACTTTGCTGCCCGGTGGAGTTCCGAGTAGGTCGGCCATGTTGGCAGGCACGCCACGAGGCACACCATAGCTGCGCAGTTCGTGGGCGGGGAGAAGGGAAAGCCCGCGAACAAGTGCAGACTGTGGGAGGAGTCTGGCCATGTGGAAGTAGTCACGTGGGGATTCTGGCGTGTGTTGGTCAGTGCGCAATGGAGCAGCAGACAGTCGGGATGACCTCAAGTACCCTGTGGATTTCGGTTCCTTACCCCACGAAGATGACTTCCTTTGCTGCTTCCATAACGGATACAGGAATAAGACTCAGGCCCCGAGGACGTTTGGCTCTGTACGTATGCAGAGACTGGTGGTCAGCTTGAAGCCATTCGGGCGACGTGAGGCCTGCAAGGAGTTTCTTTTTGAGGTGGAACCATTCACAGAAAGGCCCCGGGTCTTCCACCTCAACTGCCTCACGGGTACCGCCACTCCAGAAGGGGAGATCCAGGCCTTTGCGGAGGTTTCTGTGCGCGCTGACCAGGGCAAAGAGAGTGCCCAAACAGAGACTGAGATTGAAAAATCCGAGGATGCTGCTTCGGTCACCACAAGCTCCCTGCTCCCACCTCCGAAGAGGAAAGTCAGCCTTGTACAGGCATCCTATGGTAGTGGAAGAGCTTCCCCCCGCCGCTGGACATCCCTGTTCTTCTGAAGGCCCAGGTGAGCCAGGGGTTGGGACTGTGTGTGTGGTTGGAGGTGTCGGGAGTCCATTGTTGGTGGAGCCAGTGAGGGAGGGTGATTCTCCATCTACTGGGAATTACCTGCCCGCAGAAATGTACGACACCTCCGACCTAGAGTCGCTGTCAGATGCCGACGATGATGGCGAGATTGACGAGGTCTTTCACCGCAAGGGTTGGGACAAGATGCCATTACCCGCACTCCGTGCACCAAGGGATCTGCCCATGTCTACAGGGGATAGTACACCCCGGGTGGAGGTCCCGGAGGCCGGGGAGGAATCTGGTCTCTTGCCTACCCTTCCATCCTGTGAATCGCCTACTGTTTCATCCGTTCCGGTGACGGGAACGCATCGTTCATTGCTGCGGGCTCACAAGTCCAAGCCAACGGAGGTAGTTAAAGTACCTCGGCATCTGGAGTCCATTGTCCAGCCTGGAGAAGGAGACCGTGCCACCATGCCACCTCTGGCCCGGCTACAGCGGCTCTTCTGTCAGAGAGTTGCCCGTGAATATGGGTGGGAGAACCCATACCTACCCCGGGACTTGCTCTTTGAAGTGGAGGTTCTGCGGCAGCGATGGTATGATGAGTTTGTCTAGGAAAAGCTCAAAGTGCCCCATGCTCGCCGATATCTTTCATGCTCATCCCCCATGTCCAAGAAGTTCAAGGACTGTAAAGCGGAGTGGATGTTGGGTCGGCACATCCATGCGGACAAGGTGCTTGTTTGTCGCAAGGACAGAGAGAACATTGAGTATAATGTGGAGACTTTCGATAAGCACCTGAAGCCCCTGTTCTTGCCGCACCCAATGTTCTACCTTTAGGAGGAAAAGACTCCTGTGTGCTCTATTATTGTTCATTGCTGAACTTGCCGGAACACAAGGACTGTGCCCTAGTTTTTTTTTTGATTTGGGCGTTTTACTCTTTTAGAGAAATGGGAGCTGTTACTGTTTGTTCTCCCTCTTTCTCCCTGCACTGCAAAGATAATTACTTTGGGGTGTAGTTAGTGTAGACTGGAGGATTTGGCCAAGTGTCATTACCGTGGCACTGTCACCAGGTGGCAGTGCTGCGCAATGACTGTTTTTTTTTTTTTTACACTTGCATCACCATACTCATTGGAGCGAATGGGCCTTTTCAAGGACGGGCCCGTTCATTCCAAGAAAACACACATTGTGTTAGGATGTTGTTTTTTTCCCTTCTGCAGGAGATTCATCTGTCAAGGCTGCTGAGTGTGGGTGGTCCTTAGATAGTCAGAGGGAGGATGGTGCACGTGTAAATGTCAGAAGTGTTTTATTGAAAGTTTTATAGTTCTACTGTTTTATATTTTCCCTTTCCCATTCTAAGTTTTGGCACAATTCAGGGCTAATTTGTATTGTTTAGTCTCTGGGCAGAGCTCATGCACCACCTTTGTGGGGTGTGAGTTTGGACCAGACACTGGGGACCAGTGTCAAATTACAGGGGGGGAGAGTGTAGCGGGTATTTAAATTTCCAAATTGGGCCAAATCAGCCATTTTTCCTCCCCGATGTCACGTGACAAAGTCTCAGGTATGAATGGGGAGCAGGTGTGTTAAATTTGGTGTTAAATTTGGTGTTATCATTCTCACTCTCATACCTTTTCTTCTCCTTCTTATTTGTATACCATCATCTGGTTCCACCTTCTACCAATACCTGAGTTATTGCATATAAGAACAAAATACCAGGACAACCTCCCTTCATCGGTGTGGTGTGCCAGGCTTCTGTTTGAACTGCTGTTAAGGATTTATCTCTCCATAAAGATTTACATCATGCTCAGTTGACCCTTTGAACATATGTTCTTTAGGGTTCACTGTTTCCGGTAAGCCTCTTACCCATCCAGTCTTCACTCAACACTCAGCACTCACCACCCCTTTTTTTGGGTTTCATCACTTTGAACTTTCACTTGTTTTTCTTTTTATATTAATTCATATTTTTATTTAATTTTCCCAGTGCGTTCAGAGCACAGGTTATAGAGACTTTCACGTTGATCATTGTTTGTTTTTTCATAAAATTTTTGCACTGTGTTCATTCACCCATAGATGTGATTCATATTTTAGCGCTACACTTTATGTATTTCTCACTCTCATACTGGTCACTGGAAGTTCAACATGGCACCTCATGGCAAAAAACTCTGAGGATCTGAAAAAAAGAATTGTTGCTCTACATGAAGATGGCCTAGGCTAAAAGAAGATTGGCAAGACCCTGAAACTAAGCTGCAGCACGGTGGCCAAGACCATACAGCGGTTTAAGGACAGGTTCCACTCAGAACAGGCCTCGTCATGGTCCACCAAAGAAGTTGAGTGCACATGTTTAGCGTCATATCCAGAGGTTGTCTTTGGGAAATAGACGTATGAGTGCTACCAGAATTTCTGCAGAAGTTAAGGGGTGGGGGATCAGCCTGTCAGTGCTCAGACCATACGCCACACACTGCATTAAATTGGTCTGCATGGCTGTCATCCCAGAAGGAAGCCTCTTCTAAAGATGATGCACAAGAAAGCCCCCAAACAGTTTGCTGAAGACCAGCAGACTAAGGACATGGATTACTGGAACCATGTCCTGTGGTTTGATGAGACCAAGATAAACTTATTTGGTTCCGATGGTGTCAAGCGTGTGTGGCGTCAAATAGGTGAGGAGTACAAAGACAAGTGTGTCTTGCCTACAGTCAAGCATGGTGGTGGGAGTGTCATGGTCTGGGGCTGCATGAATGCTGACGGCACTGGGGAGCCACAGTTCATTGAGGGAACCATGAATGCCAACATGTACTGTGACATACTGAAGCAGAGCATGATCTCCTACCTTCAGGGACTGGGCCACAGGGCAGTATTCCAACATAACGACCCCAACCACACCTCCAAGACAACCACTGCCTTGCTAAAGAAGCTGAGGGTAAAGGTGATGGACTGGCCAAGCATGTCTCCAGACCTAAACCCTATTGAGCATCTGTAGGGGAATCCTCAAATTGAAGGTGGAGGAGCGCAAGGTCTCTAAAATCCACCAGCTCCGTGATATCGTCATGGAGGAGTGGAAGAGGACTCCAGTGGCAACCTGTGAAGCTGAATTTAACAGAAAAAAAATAACTATAGAGTGTGGAAAATTTGGAGCACCCAGCCCACTAAATCCTTAAAGTGACTTTGCCGGACTCTGCTAGATGTAGAGACTCAAAAGCATGATATTTTATCTTTAACAACATCCTCCTTATATAATTTTTTTTTTTGGTGAATGGGTAGGGGTACAATGTACCCTATACCCATTTACATAGGGGGGGACTGGGATCTGGGGGATATTCCAGATTCCGATAAGCCCCCCACCCGCAGACCCCGACAACCAATGACCAGGGTTGTCGGGAAGAGGTCCTTGTCCCCATCAACATGGGGACAAGGTGCTTTGGGGGGGAATCCAAAGCACCTTCCCCATGTTGAGGGTTCAGGGGGGGGGGCGATCCTGTCCCCCAGGCTGCATGCTCGGATAAGGGTCTGGTATGAATTTTGGGAGGGACCCCATGGCAATTTTATTTTTCATTTTGGCGTGTAGATTCCCTTAAAATCCACACCAGAGCCGAAAGGCCTGGTATGGACTGGGGGGGGACCCACGCCAATTTTTTCCTTGATTTTCTATCTATATTGCCGGGAGTCGGCAATACATTACAGCTGCGAGCAAGTTTAAATTACATTTTTCCGTTTAGAAATGTCATTTTGCTGCGGCACTGTTCTACACATTGCACAGATGTGCCACTTTACAGGCAGACTAAGGGTACCCCCAGGCACGATATTTAAATAGATATTTAATTTTTATTGTTTTACACTTTAAGCATTATTAAAATCACTGCTCCTGAAAGGTCACAGCATTAAGCTGGACCACCATGGGTTAGCTCAAAGGGGAAAGGATTGCAGTTCTCCTGCTTTGTTTTATCCCCACAGGTTGTTTGAGCTTGAGGCAAAATCCCTGGGCAGCAACAGCCATGGGATTGGTGGACAGGGGCGAGCAGCTGATTGGCCAGTTCAGCTCTGACTAGCCCGCGCGGGTGAAGCTATCAGAAGAGCGGGGAGCAGTTTACCTCAGACCGTTCCGGACCAGGCAGCGGCGCAGAGCTCCTGCACTATGAAGCGCCGTTCTCCCAGCAGCCGTGAGGCCCTCTTGTGTCAGCTGTTGGAGAGGGCAGAGAGCAGAGGCGGTGAGGAATGGTTAGTGCGGTGCCTGGAGGAGGAGAGCGGTCCAGCTCCACCTGTCCATATTCCCCCTGAAACAGAAGAAGGCTCGTCTGTGGGCGGGGGTGGAACAAGACAGCAGCCTGCTAGGAAGAAGAAGCGTCAGAGGACAGCGGCTTCTCCTCAGCTGACAGGTCAGGAGAGAGCAGTAAATATCCTGTCACAGAGTGCTTCTCGTCCGCGGGAGTGCAGCGCTACTCACCCTATACCTGAGGAGGCGAGTGAGCACAAAGAGGTGGTCCATGATGGTGAGATGTCTGTCATTTCTCCCAGTTCTAAATTTTCAGTGTTAATTGATTCTTTGTCTAATGTTTTACTACAGTTTAAAGGGGCACATGTTAATGGTGCAGATAATATTGCAAGTTTGCAAGGGGCACAGGTGGCTGGTGCAAAACACACTGTAAATTCCAGTGAAATTTTAGGCGCACAAGTTATTGGTGCTGAGCAAGGCATTCAGCTGCGGTGTAATGCATTGGATGAATGTCAGAGGGCACAGAAGGTTGGTGCTTAAATTATGTGTTTTAACACTTCTAATGAAGCTAATAAAAGCATGGCTAATAAGCATTTTATGAATGATGTTGGTGCCATTTGGCAGGATGTTAATGTTCCTATAGTACAGGACCAAGAACAAATGTCTACCCGCTCTAGGGTTGTTACCCCTCAATTGTCTATTAACCCCTCACAGCTCCTTAGACCCTCTGCGGGCATGGTGAGTGAATCTTCTTTTACAGAGCCCCTCCCATGTGAGATATCACCACTGAGTTTTCATTTACCCAAATCAGTTAAAGACAAGATTTGGAGGAGAGAATTCCTTGATATACTATCATTGTTACCGGCCTCCAAAGAATTCTTATTCAAATCTGATAGGCAGGCTGGTGATAGGTCGGAGGAAGATAGGAGAAGAGCTATCCCTAGAACCTTCCAGAACTGGTTGCAAGCCTTTTGCATCTATGCAGCAGTTATGGGGGAACGCTTCCCTGGTAAATGCTCAGGTTTGTTTCAACACTTGGATATAGTTGCTGAAGCATTTCGCCACTTTGGAGGTTCTGCTTGGTTCACATACAACGAGAATTTTTGTAAAAAATTGGCAGTCCATCCCTCATTACACTGGGGTTCTAAGGACGTGGGTTTGTGGTTGAATCTAATGTTACCAACTAAGCCGCAGTTCACCCCTAGACTGCAACCCAGCACTCAAAATGCATTTCGCAGAGGTTTCTGCTTTGCCTTCAATGAAGGTCAGTGCAAATTCCTGACGAATTCTAGATATAGACATGACTGCTCCCACTGTAATGGGGTGCACGCGGCTAGTAGGTGTTTTCGCAAATCAAATGCAACCTCTTTCCAGTCATTGCCCAGGGACACTCCTGGTAAAAGCTCAGACTCCAGTGAATCTGTCAAAAATGCGCCCATGGCTAGAGCGCTATCCAGATCGCAGGATGGCGGCTCTGTTAATTGATGGATTCCAAGAAGGTTTTTTGGTCCCTTCTTTTAAAGGCCCGGGTTGTACCCGGGTACAGAATTTGATATCCGCTTATAAACACGCGGAGGTGGTCCAGGAAAAAATATCTAAGGAACTATCAGATAGTAGGATTGCTGGCCCCTTTTCGGTTCCGCCATTTCGGGATTTTCGTCTTTCACCGTTGGGAATAGTTCCTAAAAAGGAGCCGGCTGTTATAGGATGATACACCATCTTTCTTATCCTCCAAAATTTTCATTGAATGATGAGGTCTCCGATGTTTTAGCCCCGGTGTGCTACTCGTCTTTTGATGAGGCGTTAGTCTTGTTAAGCCGGTCCGGCCAAGGTTCTTTGTTAGCCAACGCTGACATTAAATCAGCTTTTCGCTTACTCCCAGTCCACCCACAAGGTTTCAACTCCTTGGGTTTTCAATTTATGGGTCAATTCTATTTTGACAAATGTATGCCCATGGGGTTTTCATTATCTTGCTTTTATTTTGAAGCATTCTCCACTTTTTTTTTACATTGGGTTTTGTCCGAACTATCACCCCATGGGGCAATTCTTCATTATTTGGATGATTTTTTATTTATCGGTCCGGCTGAGTCAGCGGAATGCCTGGAAACTTTGCAGGCATTCGTTGATGTTTGCAAGCACTTCGGTGTCCCTCTACCTCCCTCAAATTTTTGGGCATTATGATTGATTCTGAACACATGGAATTCAGGTTGCCGGAGCAAAAAAACTCCAGAAGATGAGATCTTTGATCTCAGTTTTTCTATCCAAGAAAAAGGTTCTGCTGAAAGAAGCCCAATCTCTTTTGGGACTTTTTTGCTTTTGCAGCTAGAATTATTCCTATGGCTAGGGTTTTTTCACGCAGATTTTCCCTTGCTATCGGGGGTATAAAAAACCCATTCGCTCACATTCGTATCTCCAAGGGGATCAGGGAGGACCTAAAAATTTGGGATTCCTTTTTGGGTAATTTTAATGGTTCCACGATATGGCAACAGGAGTTTGCTGACAGCACCCAGTTGGAATTCTTTACTGATGCATCTGGGTCCGTAGGCTTCGGGGCCTTTTTGAAGGGCCACTGGTGTGCTGGTAAATGGCACAAGGAATGGCTTCAGAAGGACGTCCTGCAGAACTTGGTCCTTTTGGAACTATTCCCGGTCCTAGTTTCAGTTGTAATTTGGAAGGAGGACTTTATGAATCGTAGGATCCTGCTGCACACTGACAACAAGGGTGTACTTTTTGCTGTCAACACTTTATCTTCTAAGTCGGAACCTGTGATTAAATTATTGCGTTTTCTGGTTTTACATTGTATGCGTTTTAACATTTGGCTGAAAGCAGAACACATACCGGGTATACATAATAACATTGCTGATGCTTTATCTCGTTCACAGTTCAAGACGTTTCGGGATTTGGCGCCAGCAGCGGACCAACAAGGGACCCCTTGCCCAGATTTCCTCTGGGGCTTAATCTGGGACTGATACTCTGTAACCTCAGGAATTCAGTGTCAAAGACGTGGTTGGATTATAAGCTTTCATGGTCTAGAAAGATGGTGTTCTTTCTGTCAAGTTTTGAGTTTGGATCCTTTGAACGTCACCTCTTATGTAGCTTTAGCGTTCTTATCTTTCCTTATCCAGTCAAACCTTAGCCCTGCTTCTATTAGCAAAATTTTAGCCGGGGTCTCATTCTTTCTAAAATTTGCAGGTCTGCCTGCTCTTACCTCTTTCTTTCAAGTTACTCAAGTCCTTAAGGGATTTAGGAACTCTAGGTTTTCTCAGGACAATAGGCGTCCAATTTCAGTTTCCTTGTTGGCGGATCTCCTTAGAATTCTTCAGGAGGTTTGTTCATCTGATTTTGAGTCCTTACTTTTTAGAGCGGCATTCTCAGTAGCTTTCTTTGGAGCCCTTAGGATTGGTGAATTTACGGCTGCAAATAAACATTGTTTATCTTTTCTTAGGTTTTCTCATGTTGTAATAGAAGGAGGTTTCCTTCATTTTTTCATTTGTAGGTCCAAATCTTCCCCGGTTGGTAAAGGTCAATGGTTCTCTTTAGCCAGCTCATCGAATGAGGCTATATGTCCTGTCCGTCAAGTTTCTATGTATATGTCAGTTAGACCTGTTTCTTTTGACTCCTTTTTTGTTCACGAGGACTTATCGTCGTTGACTAGGTTCCAATTCTCAGCTGTTTTGGCTGCCTGTTTAAAACGCCTCAACCTCTCCGGTTTCCGCTTTTCTTCCCATTCATTTCGGATTGGGGCGGCCACTACAGCTGATTCATTGTGTCTTTCAGAAAAAAAATTAAAACGTATAGGCCGTTGGGGTAGTAACAGATATAAGTTGTATGTTCGTCCTGAGCTTCTAATTTTGTAATTTTTCTTTTCAGATCACCTCATGACAATTGTTTGGATAGTGGGCCACTCCTACGTGTTTTGGGCGGCCAAACATGCTGAATCCAGAACTTACTCCTCCAATTTAGGTCTGGACTCTAAGTCTTTTAAGGTTTTTTGGTCAGGTGTCAGGGGTTTGCGTTGGATGAATCTTAAGGAACAATTATCCTATTTGGCCAGCATTTGGCCTCCCCCCCAAATTTTGGTCATTCATGCGGGAGGGAATGATATCGGGAAGATGGGTACATGGGATTTATTATGTGAAATGAAGAGGGATCTTTGTTTCATAAAACTTATGTTCCCATCCACGACCTTGACAATTTCGGAAATGATCCCGAGGCTTTTGTGGTCTCCTCAGGGTGGCCTGTTTTATTTGGATAGGATATGGAGGAGACTTAATAGAACAATTCATAGTTTTCTAATTTCATCTAGCGGTCTTTCCTTTCGCCATTCGGAATTGGAAGGTTTTGTCCCAGGTTTGTTCAGGAAGGATATGGTCCACTTATCTTTTATAGGCCTGGACATTTTCAATATGGGTCTGCAAGATTTGATTGTATCAGCCACGGTGGTGGGGGGGCCGCAGCCAGTACCTATGTTACTGGCTCCGGCCGGTGGGGAGTAGTCGTCCAGCTTGGACTGGATAGACACCAGTTACATTTTTGATAATATAATTTGGCCATGATGGCTTATTAAATTTTTATTTAAAGGATTTATGTTAACCCCCTATGGATAACACCGTGGCCATATAAATATCCAAGTAAAATAAATATGTGTTGGATTATATTTTTTGTGTGGTCTTTTTTATTCAAAATACCTTTGTGCTAGCCCATGAAAGGTCACAGCATTAAGCTGGACCACCATGGGTTAGCTCAAAGGGGAAAGGATTGCAGTTCTCCTGCTTTGTTTTATCCCCACAGGTTGTTTGAGCTTGAGGCAAAATCCCTGGGCAGCAACAGCCATGGGATTGGTAGACAGGGGCGAGCAGCTGATTGGCCAGTTCAGCTCTGACTAGCCCGCGCGGGTGAAGCTATCAGAAGAGCGGGGAGCAGTTTACCTCAGACCATTCCGGACCAGGCAGCGGCGCCCGCCCTCCCTCCCTATTTTTAGAAGTCATGTTGTTGTCCAAACGGGGGAGTAGTCGTCCAGCTTGGACTGGATGGACACCAGTTAAATTTTTGATAATATAATTTGGCCATGATGGCTTATTTAATTTTTATTTAAAGGATTTATGTTAACCCCCTATGGATAACACCGTGGCCATATAAATATCCAAGTAAAATAAATATGTGTTGGATTATATTTTTTGTGTGGTCTTTTTTATTCAAATATCTTTGTGCTAGCCCATGTAACCTTAAGGAATTATTCTAGTCGTATCCTATTGTTGCAGCTTTATTTCTGGCTGAACATGCACTTGAAGTAAATGTCAAGGTAAGTCAGAGAGCCTGTGTTTAGACATATGCATAATTAATGAGGTTGTGCTACTCGGCTCTCCTGTACATAGGTGAGAAAGAGAGAAAGTACTGAAAATGTGTAAAGCGGGTCCCAGGCTGAAGCTGGAAATCTCAGCGAGGGGGCCTCTGGCTATGTCAATATCCCAGGTCTATTTGACACTGTGAACTGACTGTACACATTTGCCCCAATGACTGTGGCTTTTGCTGGCACCAAGGTCAAAGGTTTTCAACTAATCAGCATATAGAATCAGAAGTCTACATTGGTGAGCTTATTTAAAGGAAAACTCAGGGCAAGAAAATGTCTTGTTACCCATGGAAACCTGTCAGAATCCTTTTAAAATTGTTAGACCGGGCTTCAGAAGTGACAGCAAAAATATTTCTTTACTTGCTGTTCTAATGTGTACTGATGCTTTCCCTGCAAGTGAAAGCAAGCTTCAGATCAATGAATGAGTAATGCTGCGTACACGCGGTCAGAATTTCCGACAACAAATGTTCGATGCAAGCTTTTCGTTGGAAATTCCGACCGTGTATAAGCTCCATCGGACATTTGCTGCCGGAATTTCCGACAACAAATAATTGAGAGAAAAGTTCTTGTTGGAAATTCCGACCGTGTGTAGCCATTTCCGATGCACAAAAGTGCTGCGCATGCTTGGAATCAATTCGACACATGCTCGGAATCATTGTACTTAATTTTTCTTGGCTCGTCGTAGTGTTCTTGACCATCTCCGCGTTCTTGACCATCAGAATTTCCAAACAACATTTGTGCGACCGTGTGTATGCAAGACAAGTTTGAGCCAACATCCGACAGAAAAAAAAACACGGTTTTGTTGTCGGAAATTCCGATCGTGTGTACGCGGCATAGCGGTTGACTGTTACGATTGCGTGCAATAGCTATTTGGTGTCTGGAAGCCACAGAAGCAGGATAAATATTGATTTCCCATGCTGTACAATGTAATAGACATAGAACAGTACAGATTACAGATGAGCTTCGAGTTCCCCCAGTTGTTCAAAGTTTGAGAAAATGGTGAATTAATGAGCCCTTTTGCTTTTATAAAATAACAATAATGCACTTCCTGGCCTTTGAACTGTGCTCAGATGTTTAGAAGGGCCAATAATGGGAGAGATTGTTTCTCCTATACAGTATATTGCTATACAGTGCTATATATACGGTAGTTATGTATTGTGCTACATAGTGTGCACCCCCCTATATTTACTGTAACACATTGCACTACATTACAGTGAACTTCAGTGTGGTGTGCTACGTAGTGTGTACCCCCTTGTATGCATTGTGCTGCATTGTGCTACATGAATTGAGGTGGGATACATATTGTGTTCCACCCTTTGTGTTCACAATGCACAGACATTTTACAGTTGTGTTTTAGGAATTATATTTTTGAGGGAGGTAATTTTATTTTAATCTAATTCCTCTTTCTCTGCAGTGTGATTCCTGACACGAGTAAAGCTGCCCATTGTTTGCAGTATATAACTTCATACTCGAGTTTCATTCACCAAATCCTCACTCCTTTTGCCATAGCTGCTAATAAAGTTAGGCAATCCCCTGTATTCATCATGTCTGGGAGGCCTAATGGGTGAAGAAAAGGTTCCTCACACTCACCTAGTAGGGGGCAAGCAAGTTCCACATCTGCTGGAAAAGGCAGTGGCTGAGCTGCAACTTTGAGAAGCAAGGCATTCCTGCTTTTTCTTTCTGGCAGCGGGCATGTAAACAGGTGCTTACAGAAGTTGACTTGGTTTTACAGGCTACCTGGGATGGGTAAGGCTTAAACTTGCTCTACATTTTCCTGGGCATAATCTGGGCTCCCCCCCCCCCTGTGCTGTAAAAAAAATAGGGGGATGGCTCTGCCCAGGAGAGTCTGGAGACCTGCATGGGAAGATTGGAGAGGTCAAGTCAGAAGATGTGATCATCAGCAAGATCTGGAACACACTGACAGGAACTGCTTAACTAGGACTCTACCACTTATGGACTTTCACCTTGGGGACGTATGCATCTTGTAGCCTGTAGTTGATTAGTTAGTTAGGGGGAGATCAAGATTTGATTGTTGGACTGTATTCTTGAAACGTTCCAGTAAAGTTTTTTACCTGTTTAAGCTTGGTCTGAAGCTACTCAAAGGGGTGCATGAATGTACATGGCATATGGGACGAACAAGGCCTGTAAAACACACAAGGGGTGCAACACGAGGATGGAAGACCATCACGGAGGATTAACTCAGCTGAAGAGTTGGTGGGAAGTATGTTGTTGCTATGGGTAACCATGGGCTGGGTTACCCATGATGGTGTGATAGCAGCCAGACAGCGGAGAGCAGCATTCACCAAACTGGATTTTTAAGGAGAAGTGGCAGGCCATACCTTGCTTCCAGGGACTGTAGAGGAGGTAAGTGATAGAGAGGCACAAGAGCAGGAAAACAGGATTGCATCCAGGGGCAGGAGTGAAGCGAGCAACCATCCTATTCCATCAGATAAAACTGCCCCACGGTGTGCTTCTCATGAAAAAATAAGTCTAGGCAGCTTCTCTAACGCGTGATCTGAACATTTGGTATAGCGCAATGTAGGCTGTTAAAAAAAATATAAAGCCATTTTTTCTACTTCCAGACAGTGCATCCAAAACATATTAAACACACAAGTCTAAAAAGTACTGTAGCAGTTTTCCAGCCTCATAAATAATGTGATTAATTTTAGGAAACCAGGAAAAGGTCCTTCTAACCCAGCATGACTGTATAAAAACAGTGCAGAAAGCTGAAGAGGGACCTGTTAAGAGATGCACTATTATAATATAGTCAGAGCACTTCAGAAAATACCTTTTAGCTGCATCATGTATGAATTTTGGTGGAAAAGAAATTGTGCTAGTGGGATCTAAAAGATGGACTTCTTATTAAATTGATCATAGCCTTGGTGTGTGCGCATGTGAATACTATAGACACATTTTACTGTAAGCTCCTCTAAGCAGTGACTAATGTACATGGCAATGTGATTTATGTGTAGGTGGCCATTAGGGATGAGCTTCGCGTTCGAGTCAAACTCATGTTTGACTCGAACATTGGCTGTTCGGCCCTTTGCCGAATTTAGAACATTATGGGCCATTCCCGCCAAATTTGAGTGGCGCGTCACGGCCCATAATTCACTGCGGCATCGCAGTGCATTGCTGGCTGATGATTGGTCAAGCATGCACTATGACCCGCATGCTTGGCCAATCACAGCGCCGTCAGTACAGAGAGCCGTAATTGGCCAAAGGAAGGGTGCCTTTGGCCAATCATGGCTCAGGGAGAGTAGGTACACGCCCCACACTATATAAGGCCGCCTGCGTGTCGGCCTTGTGTAGTGTGTTTCGGGTGCTGAGAGAGATAGAGAGAGAGAGACAGTGTCATTTCATTTTAGATAGATAGAGCAGGCAGGCGAGTCAGTTAGCTGCAGTTACAGTGTATGCAGTATATATATGCATCCTAGGAGTTGTATGTATATATATATATATATATATATATATATATATATTGTGAGGGGGTTAACTCGGTAGCGGGTGTGTGTGGCCCCCTGGTTGGGCTCCCCACACAAAAACAGGGCCAGCAGACGGAGGTTGTGGTTTTCAAAATCAAAAGGTGCGGTTTATTTCTCTATGTACAGTGACAAAAACACAGCAAAGCAAAAAGAAACATAAACAAAATAAATCCTGGTCAGTTTGACCTCTGACTAAACATGCAGGTTTCCTAAACTAACAACTGGGATCAGCCTGGTGCTGTCCTAGTCCCTAAGTCCCTGGTTTAGTAAAAGTCCAAACAAATAGCCACACAGGCTTTGCCTCACCGCACAGGGGTTCACTCTCCCTAGACAGTCCACACAGGTCTGGTTCCAGGCATGAGCTAACATCTAATGAAGCTGGGAGTTCTTATAGAGGCCTAAATGAGCTGACAAGCTTCAGCTGGCCTCATCAACTCCCTGTCTGTACGACGCCCCACACTCTCCCTAGAGGTATGAGTCATCCATGAGCCTACTAGCCTCAGCTGGGCTTATACAACTCTCCACCCTAGTTGTATAAGTCAGCATAAAGCCTGAATCTGGGAGAAATATATCTACCCCCCTGGATGCAACCAGGTGACTTTACCTTCCTGCTGTCACATACCCCCCCTCTTGTTTTAACCTCGGGGTTGGAACACCAGCAATCAGGCATTCATGTACTCGAGACAAAGCATCCACATTCCCCATTTGAACGCCAGGGCGATGCTTTACTGTGAAGTTGAATTCCTGGAGGGCCAGGAACCACCTATTCACTCTTCTATTTGTTTCCTTGTTTTGAGCCATCCACTTTAACGGAGCGTGATCCGTAACCATGTCAAAGTGCCTACCTAGCAGGTAGTACCGAAGGGAATCTAGAGCCCACTTCACCGCTAAACACTCCTTTTCAACCGTGGCGTAATTTACCTCATGGGACTTCAACTTCCTGCTGAGGTAAATGACTGGGTGCTCTTCCCCGTTCCAGACCTGGGACAATACTGCTCCTAACCCCACATCTGACGCATCACTTTGTACGACAAAGTCTTTAGAGAAGTCGGGTGAGTACAACACTGGCTGGCTACATAAGGCTTGTTTCAAGAATTGGAATGCTGCCTCAGCCTCGGGGGTCCATTTAATCATGACCGACCCTTTCCCTTTCGTCAGGTTGGTTAGGGGCACAGCCTTAGAAGCAAAGTGGGGAATGAAGCGCCGATAATAACCCGCGATTCCCAGAAAGGCCCGTACCTGCTTCTTGCTGTTGGGACGTGGCCAACTCTGGATGGCCTCGACTTTGTTGAGTTGGGGTTTTATCACTCCCCTGCCAATGGTGTACCCAAGATATTTGGCCTCCTCCTGCCCAATGGTACACTTCTTGGGGTTAGCCGTAAACCCCGCTTCCCGGATAGAGTCTAGGACTGCTTGCACTTTTGGCAGATGTGAGGCCCAATCTGTGCTATGGACAATTACGTCATCCAGGTAAGCCGCAGCATACTTCCGATGGGGCCTCAGTATCTGGTCCATTTTCCGCTGGAATGTGGCCGGCGCATTCTGTAACCCGAACGGCATTCTCTTATATTGGAACGCCCCGTCTGGGGTTACAAATGCGGTTTTCTCTTTGGCCGACTTGGCCAGGGGAATTTGCCAATACCCTTTTGTGAGGTCAAGAGTCGTCATGTATCGGGCTGTTCCCAGCCGGTCGATCAACTCATCTATACGTGGCATGGGGTAGGTGTCAAATTTTGTAACTTTGTTCAACTGACGAAAATCGTTACAAAATCGCCAGCTCCCATCTGGTTTAGGCACCAACACAATGGGACTAGACCAATCACTTTGGGACTCCTCTATCACCCCTAAGTTCAGCATTTTCTGTACTTCCTCCCGTATTGCCTCCCGTCGGGCCTCTGGGATCCGATAGGGTTTTAACTTCACCCTTTCACCGGGCGGGGTAATAATATCATGCTCTACCCCAGATGTTTGTCCCGGCAGCTCAGAGAACACCTCCTTGTTGCGAAGCACAAACTCCTTAACCTCCTGTTGTTGGGGTTGTGACAAGGTGGCTGCTATTCCAACCTCCGGAATCACGCAACCAGTTTGAGCTGGTGACCAAGTTTCTGCGACTAGGGACTCTCTATCCCTCCAGGCTTTCAACAGATTAACGTGATATATCTGTTCGGGCTTTCGCCTTCCTGGTTGTCTGACCTTGTAATTCACTTCGCTCACTTTTTCCATTATCTCGTAGGGGCCTTGCCATTTGGCAAGGAATTTACTTTCAACCGTAGGGACAAGTACCAATATCCTATCCCCCGGGGAAAAGGTACGGGTCTTTGCTCCACGGTTGTACACTCTCTGCTGTGCCAACTGCGCTTGGGCCAAATGTTCCTTCACGATGGGCATTACCTGTGCAATTCGATCTTGCATCAGGGCGACATGCTCAATCACACTCCTGTGGGGAGAACTCTCACTTTCCCAAGTTTCCTTGGCAATATCCAACAGCCCTCTTGGGTGTCTCCCATACAGTAACTCAAAGGGGGAGAATCCCGTAGAGGATTGGGGCACCTCCCTAATAGCAAACATCAAATAAGGAAGTAGACAGTCCCAATCCTTTCCATCTCTATCCACCACTTTCTTCAACATTTGTTTTAGGGTTTTGTTGAATCTTTCAACCAGCCCATCGGTTTGGGGGTGATACACAGATGTACGCAATTGCGTCACTTTGAGCAATTTACACAGCTCTTTCATAACCCGGGACATAAAGGGTGTACCTTGGTCCGTAAGCAGTTCTTTACAAATACCCACCCGGCTAAAAACAAGAGATAGCTCTTTGGCTATGGTTTTGGCCGAGGTATTTCTGAGAGGGATCGCTTCTGGATAACGGGTGGCATAGTCCATTATAACCAATATGTACTGGTGCCCCCTAGCGGACTTGATTATAGGACCTACCAAATCCATTGCGATTCTCTCAAACGGGACCTCAATGATGGGTAGAGGGACCAGCGGGCTACGGAAATGTGGCATCGGGGCCGACCTCTGACACACAGGGCAGGAGGAACAATAATTTTCTATGTCCTTCATCACCCCAGGCCAATAGAATCTCTGTAATACCCTCTCTCGGGTTTTCTCTGTCCCCAGATGACCTCCAAGAATGTGCCCATGGGCCAACTCCAACACCAACTTCCTGTAAGGTTTGGGCACCACAAGCTGCTCAACGGTTTCTTCTGCCCTTTTTGCCACCCGATACAGTAGGTCCTTCTCTACGCTGAAGTATGGGTAAGTGCAGGTATTATCTGGGTTCACTAACTCGCCATCTATTTCCACTACGTTTTCCCGTGCCTTTATTAGGGCGGGGTCTTTTAACTGTTCTGTGGCAAAATTTTCCCTGTGAACCTCCAGATCAGAAAACTCCACAGACGGTAGGTTTTCGTCTGAGGAGGTGGGCTCCTCTCCAGTTTCTTGAGTCTCCCCTGCCAATACTGACAAGGGAAATTCTGGAGAGTCCTCACCACTCTCAGAGGAGTTCTGGCTATCACATTCCTGGTACATAGGGGCACCAGTGGGGGGCTCAGGATCATCCCACAGTTCCCAGAACTTCGGAAAATCCCTTCCCACAATGGCATCATGCGGTAATTGAGATACTAACCCCACTGGATGAGAGAGGGTACCTTTGGGGGTCTCGAAACACACTGTAGTCACTGGATACTCTCGGGTGTCCCCATGCACACAAATAACAGCTACCTTGCTATTCCCAGAGACCTCTGTTTTAACTAATTCAGCCTTTATCAGGGTCACAAGGCTACCTGAATCCAGCAATACCACAACATTTCTACCATTAATACACATTTTGCATAAATGTTTCTCAGTTCCCCGAATGGCAGTGCATGCGACTGTCGCACACAGCGACTGACGTCTGTCCATCAGAAAGTCACATTGCATGGGTTCCTCCACAACCGGGCAATTTGCTGCAATATGTCCCGCTTGCCGGCAGCGGTAGCAAACAATCCATTTGGCTGCCTCTTGAGCCCCTGACTTCCCAGGCTGTTCTCGCCAAACTTTGGGTAGAGCTCCCACCCTCTCACTCTCTCCACCCTCACCCCTTGGAACCCTCTTATCCGCCCCTGTGTCATGGATATGCAGTAGTGTTTGTCTGTCAGCTTACCTTCCTTCCCATGTGTTCATCTTAGAGGCCAGAACCCTTTCACCTGGCTTCCTTTATAATCTCCTCCCAGCCTGACTCCACCCCAGGCCCTATCACAGAACACTATATTAACCTGTGCACTGCAAGCCTGCTTTGCTGATCAACGTGTTTGTTAGGCATTGTGTGTTTGGGTTCCTGCCTGCCGTGTGCTACGTCTGTCTCTCTGTTACGTTATTGGCTTGTCCCCGACTATCCCTGTCTGCTCGTGACCCTTGACCTTCGGCTCGTTCTTCGTTATCCTTGTCTGCTTGTGGCCCCTGACCTTCAGCTTGTTATTCGGTTCTCTCTATCGTGTGCTGATGCTTCCCCTCTTTTCCCCTTATCCTACGGGGCGTGAGCTAGGAAACTCCAGGGGCCGCGACCTGGTCCCAGCCTGCAGCGTAACATCCTCACCACTAGAGGCCCTGGAGAAGACCAGCTGGGTCTTAGACTCCGCGCCCTGGGGAATCTTGGCTCTCGCTTCCGTTAGGATCCCGGTTGTGCTCCTCTGGTCCCGCTTTCCACAACCACCCAGTTTCCTATCCGCAGAAGCCAGCCATAGGGTTCACTACCCCGCGGTGCACTCCTGTCCCCCTACGGTGTGCATCTGTCACCTGGCCACAGGTGACCCTGACAGTTTGATCAGCCATGAACCCGGCTGACATCCCGTTACCCGTGGATGATCCGTTGCAGGGCATAGTTTGCAGACTTGAAACCCAGGAATCGAATCAGACTCAGGTGATGCGATTCCTCCAGAATCTGGCTTCTCGCTTTGAGCAGCTTCAGGCCTCCTTGGGAACCCTGAATCCACAACCTCACATACAACCAGCGGCTGCACCTATTGCACCAGTCGCAGCCACACACTCACTACAACTGCCAGCTCCGTCCCGTTTCTCTGGGGACTCCAAGGCTTGCAGGGGGTTCCTTAGCCAATGCACAATTCATTTTGAGCTCCAGCCCCAAAACTTCCTGTCTGATCGGGCTAAGGTAGCCTATATCATTTCCCTCCTCTCTGGTGAAGCTTTAGCCTGGGCAGCCCCTCTGTGGGAACTGAATGATCCAGTGGTTTCTAGCCTGTCTGGCTTCTTGAAACTTTTTCGGAATATCTTCGAAGAACCGGCTCGTGTCTCTTCAGCGGCCAGCGCCCTTTTACGTCTCCGCCAAGAGTCTGCTTCTGTGGGACAGTATGCCCTTCATTTCCGCATACTGTCGGCTGAGTTGAGCTGGAACAATGAGGCCTTAGTCGCAACCTTTTTGCATGGCCTGTCTGATAGAGTGAAGGATGAATTAGCAGGAAGAACCATCCCCACTGATCTGGCCGGCGTTATCTCCTTGTGTAACCAGATCGATATTCGCTTTCAGGAGAGGACCTTAGAAAAGCAACGCCAGCACTCCTTGGTTCTTAGTCAGCCTGAGCTCCCCTCTCTTCGACCCGTAGAGCATCTCCTACCAGCTGAGGAACCCATGCAGCTGGGTCGGACCAGGCTATCCCCCGAGGAACGTGCTAGGCGCAGAACTCTTGGTCTGTGTCTTTACTGTGGGGGCAAAGGTCATTTTCGTGACACGTGCTCTCTTTGTCCAGAAAAACGTTCGGGTCCACTTCATCTGGAAAGTGGAGTATTGGACCCAGAAATATCACCTTCCCCTTCTCGTCTTCTGCTTTCTGTGTTCCTTCATGTTGGTGCTTCTTCTCATTCGGTCTCAGCATATCTGGATTCCGGAGCCGCTGGTAATTTTATGGACTGGGAAATCGCATCGTCCATGAGACTTACTCTTTTGCCCCTCACCACACCATTGGTGGTCTTGGCGATTGATGGTACTGTTCTCCCAGGGGGACCTATCCGCTTCCAGACCCTCCCTGTTAAGATGTCGGTAGGGACACTCCACCAGGAGTGGATATCCTTCCTTATCTTACCCAAGGCCTCAACGCCTATAATTTTGGGTCTCCCATGGTTACAGCTCCATTCTCCTCATGTGGACTGGACTACTGGACAGATCCTGGCTTGGGGTCCCTCCTGTTCCTCGTCCTGCCTACCCAAGGTTGCCCCCTGTGAATCTGAGCCGGTCATTCATTCCAGGTTGCATAACCATTTACATTTCTCTGTCCCTAACCACCCTTGGACGCACAGCCAGGCTAGCTTGTCTACAAGTCCTGCAGTCGCTACGTCTTGCGATGCGATTCAGGTAGTCGCTACACCTGACTCAGCTCTTCACTCTGCCTCTGTACTAGTTATGCCAGTCCAGCCCATGCCCAGTGAGCCTCCTACTTTTTCTTGTTCGGGACATTCTGCTTGTCCTTCAGCTATTCAGTTTGACTCCGGCGACATGTCACCTTCTAACCAACCTGACTTCAGGGTTCCACTGACATCTGCCCAGTCTGATGGTCCTGTGCAAGATGACCAGTTCCCCTTTAAGGGTCTAGGGGACCCTCCTCAGATTCCTGTTGATCCTCTCATGCCCTTGCTTATTCCTAGAGAGCCTTTGGTCCTCAATAGATCTTCTTGTCATCTCCCTACCTCGTTTTCGGTCTCTGAGGATAATCTTAAGTACGAGGTTAGACAAGTTCTGGATTCTCGGCTCTGCAGAGGCATTCTTCAGTACCTTGTGCATTGGAGAGGTTTTGGTCCTGAGGAGGCGTCTTGGATCGCTGCATCTGATGTCGCTGCACCTCATCTGTTGAGAAGGTTTCATCAGAGATTTCCCTTTAAGCCTGGGCCCAGGCGGGGGAGGGCCCATAAGAGGGAGGGTACTGTCATGGATATGCAGTAGTGTTTGTCTGTCAGCTTACCTTCCTTCCCATGTGTTCATCTTAGAGGCCAGAACCCTTTCACCTGGCTTCCTTTATAATCTCCTCCCAGCCTGACTCCACCCCAGGCCCTATCACAGAACACTATATTAACCTGTGCACTGCAAGCCTGCTTTGCTGATCAACGTGTTTGTTAGGCATTGTGTGTTTGGGTTCCTGCCTGCCGTGTGCTACGTCTGTCTCTCTGTTACGTTATTGGCTTGTCCCCGACTATCCCTGTCTGCTCGTGACCCTTGACCTTCGGCTCGTTCTTCGTTATCCTTGTCTGCTTGTGGCCCCTGACCTTCAGCTTGTTATTCGGTTCTCTCTATCGTGTGCTGCTGCTTCCCCTCTTTTCCCCTTATCCTACGGGGCGTGAGCTAGGAAACTCCAGGGGCCGCGACCTGGTCCCAGCCTGCAGCGTAACATCCTCACCACTAGAGGCCCTGGAGAAGACCAGCTGGGTCTTAGACTCCGCGCCCTGGGGAATCTTGGCTCTCGCTTCCGTTAGGATCCCGGTTGTGCTCCTCTGGTCCCGCTTTCCACAACCACCCAGTTTCCTATCCGCAGAAGCCAGCCATAGGGTTCACTACCCCGCGGTGCACTCCTGTCCCCCTACGGTGTGCATCTGTCACCTGGCCACAGGTGACCCTGACACCCTGGGGATGGTCTGGTCTTAGGGTGGAAAGTCCGAGAGTCTCTGGAAGAGGCCGTCAGGTTCTCTGTAGCCAAGTATTTCTCTACACGATCCACAAGACCACCGGCCGTCTCTGGGTCTCCATGGCTTACCCACTTTTGGATGGCAGTAGGAAGAGCTCTCAAAAACCGATCCATTACAACACGTTCCACAATCTCTGGTGCGGACAAAGTCTCTGGCTGTAGCCACTTCCTGCTCAGGTGAATGAGATCATACATTTGAGACCTGGGGGGTTTTCCAAGCTGGAAAGTCCAGTTATGCACACGCTGAGCCCGGACAGCCAGGGTGACACCCAGCCTTGCCAATATTTCAGCTTTTAGCATCACATAGTCTTTTGCTTGGTCAGGCTCTAGGTCATAGTAAGCCTTCTGCGATTCACCAGTTAACAGAGGAGCCACCAGTCCAGCCCACTGCTCCTCAGGCCACTTTTCTCTTTCAGCAGTCCTTTCAAATGTGGTCAAAAATACCTCTGGATCATCCTCTCCAGTCATTTTTGTCAATAAACGACTCACCCCAAAGGACGCGGTATTAGTGGGACGGCTTTCCTCACTGGTCTGCGGACGTTGCTGCATTACTGCTTCCATTTGTTGTAGTCTCTGCTCTTGCTTCTGTAACAGGTCTATGAAGCGGGCCTCAGATTGCTGCTGGGCTTGTTGATGAGCTTGCTGCTGGGCTGCAAGGCTCCTTTGCAAACCTGCATTTGTCTGCTGTTGATTGGCATTTGCTAGAGCCAGCTGTTTCAGTATCTCCTCCATGCTGGCTTAAAAAAAACTGCCACTGGTTCTCCACCAACTGTGAGGGGGTTAACTCGGTAGCGGGTGTGTGTGACCCCCTGGTTGGGCTCCCCACACAAAAACAGGGCCAGCAGACGGAGGTTGTGGTTTTCAAAATCAAAAGGTGCGGTTTATTTCTCTATGTACAGTGACAAAAACACAGCAAAGCAAAAAGAAACATAAACAAAATAAATCCTGGTCAGTTTGACCTCTGACTAAACATGCAGGTTTCCTAAACTAACAACTGGGATCAGCCTGGTGCTGTCCTAGTCCCTAAGTCCCTGGTTTAGTAAAAGTCCAAACAAATAGCCACACAGGCTTTGCCTCACCGCACAGGGGTTCACTCTCCCTAGACAGTCCACACAGGTCTGGTTCCAGGCATGAGCTAACATCTAATGAAGCTGGGAGTTCTTATAGAGGCCTAAATGAGCTGACAAGCTTCAGCTGGCCTCATCAACTCCCTGTCTGTACGACGCCCCACACTCTCCCTAGAGGTATGAGTCATCCATGAGCCTACTAGCCTCAGCTGGGCTTATACAACTCTCCACCCTAGTTGTATAAGTCAGCATAAAGCCTGAATCTGGGAGAAATATATCTACCCCCCTGGATGCAACCAGGTGACTTTACCTTCCTGCTGTCACAATATATATATATATATATATATATATATATATATATATACTGTATTCAGTTTAGCTAGATCCGTTCCTGTTATTCTCTTCCTAATATACTGACAGGCAGCAGCAGTATTTTCAGTCAGTGTACTGTGCCCTGTGCACAATGTGCAACTAAAGCTAGCTGCAGACAATTGCTGGTGTTCTCTTCCTAATATACTGACAGGCAGGCAGCAGCAGTATTTTCAGTCAGTGTACTGTTTCCTGTGCACAGTGTGCAACTAAAGCTAACTGCAGACAATTGCTGGTGTTCTCTTCCTAATATACTGACAGGCAGGCAACAGCAGTATTTTCAGTCAGTGTACTGTGTCCTGTGCACAGTGTGCAACTAAAGCTAACTGCAGACAATTGCTGGTGTTCTCTTCCTAATATACTGACAGACAGGCAGCAGCAGTATTTTCAGTCAGTGTACTGTGTCCTGTGTCCTGTGCATAGTGTGCAACTAAAGCTAACTGCAGACAATTGCTGGTGTTCTCTTCCTAATATACTGACAGGCAGGCAGCAGCAGTATTTTCAGTCAGTGTACTGTGTCTTGTGCACAGTGTGCAACTAAACTAACTGCAGACAATTGCTGGTGTTATCTTCCTAATATACTGACAGGCAGGCAGCAGCAGTAATTTCAGTCAGTGTACTGTCTCCTGTGCACAGTGTGCAACTAAAGCTAACTGCAGACAATTGCTGGTGTTCTCTTCCTAATATACTGACAGGCAGGTCGCAGCAGTATTTTCAGTCAGTGTACTGTGTCCTGTGTACAGTGTGCAACTAAAGCTAACTGCAGACAATTGCTGGTGTTCTCTTCCTAATATACTGACAGGCAGGCAGCAGCAGAATTTTCAGTCAGTGTACTGTTTCCTGTGCACAGTGTGCAACTAAAGCTAACTGCAGACAATTTCTGGTGTTCTCTTCCAAATATACTGACAGGCAGGCAGCAGCAGTATTTTTAGTCAGTGAACTGTGTCCTGTGTACAGTGTGCAACAAAAGCTAACTGCAGACAATTGCTGGTGTTCTCTTCCTAATATACTGACAGGCAGACAGCAGCAGTATTTTTAGTCAGTGTACTGTGTCCTGTGTACAGTGTGCAACTAAAGCTAACTGCAGACAATTGCTGGTGTTCTCTTCCTAATATACTGACAGGCAGGCAGCTGCAGTATTTTCAGTCAGTGTACTGTATACTGGCCACAGTGTGCAGCTAAAGCTGACTGCAGGCAATTCCTTGTGTACCTACCTATTCAAATAAAGTATCTCTGGAAGGCCAAGAGGCAGACAGTCACAGGCCAATAAAAGAGG
The DNA here is from genome assembly GCA_029206835.1 of Rana muscosa. Lineage (NCBI taxonomy): Eukaryota > Metazoa > Chordata > Amphibia > Anura > Ranidae > Rana > Rana muscosa. The sequence goes on along the minus strand of CM055116.1, from coordinate 102,521,839 downwards.
GCAAGCAGGCTCTGTGTCTAGAGGCAACAGCGCTGGTCATGGACACAGTGCATCCTCATCAGCACGTGGCCATGGGGCACGCTTGTCCTTTTTTTCGGCAGCTGGTCGTGTTGAGCCAGCAACATGCCGAAGACTTGGTAGAGTGGATGACCAAGCCGTCCTCATTCTCCTCATCCTCTCTCACACAGGCTCAGGGTACTTTGTCTGGCAAAGCGGCCTCTTCCCTCGGCTCAATGGCATCAGTCACTCCTTCCCTAGCCCCACCATGTCCTCCTGAGGAGTCCCCCGAACTGTTTGACCACAGTGTTGGGTACATGCTGCAGGAGGATGTGCAGCGTTTTGAAGGCTCCAATGATGGAACCCAGGAAGGCAGTAATGTGAGCCCAGAGAGAGGGGGTGCCCAAGAAGGACAGCAAACTGGCAGTCATGTTCCCCCAGCTGCAGCATACTGCCAGGTTTGCTCCAGTGATGAGGAGGGAGGGGATGATGAGGTCACTGACTCTACATGGGTGCCTGATAGGAGAGGGGAGGAGGAGGAGGCACATCTCCAACGAGGCAGGATGCCCTCCAGGGGCCAGCTTAAGGGCAGCACACCCAGACTGCATCACACCGCAGAGCTCCGCATGTGCAGGGTGCTGCTGTCTCTGCGTGTTATTCCAAAAGTTCTTTGGTGTGGGCCTTTTTTGAGATATGTGCAGCAGATCGCACCTTTGCTTTTTGCAACATATGTCTGAAGCGTATCTCGCATGACCAAAACAGCAGCCGCTTGGGCACCACATGCTTGACCAGACATATGTCGACCTGCCATGCAAGCGTACAGAAAAGACCCACACCAAAGAACAAAGCGGACCTCTCCTTGCTCCTCATCAGCTGGGATCTCCAATACCACTATACCTTCAGTCCTCTCTGAAACCTGCACTGAGAGGAATGAAGGTGTAGAATTAGGTGTGTCACAGCCAAGTACTTGCGGGCAATTTGCTATCGGTACACCAATGTCAGATTGTACCAGGCAAATTTCCCTGCCCCAGCTGCTGCACCACCGAAAGAAGTTCGCTCCCAGCCATCCACATGCCCGCCGGTTGAACGCTAGTTTGGCTAAATTGCTAGCACTTCACTGCTGCTTTTCAGTTGATAGACTCTGCCCCCTTCCGTGAGTTTGTGGAATGTGTGGTTCCTCAGTGGCAGGTTCCCAAATGCCACTTTTTTTCACGAAAGGCGATTCCGGCTCTCTACCGGCATGTGGAAGGCAATGTCTTGGCCTCACTGGACAGGGCGGTCAGTGGTAAGGTGCATATTACCGCTGACTCATGATCCAGCAGGCATGGACAGGGACGTTACCTATCTTTCACGGCGCATTGGGTGCAGTAGTGTTGGAGGTTGTTCCGCCGCCACGCCTCCAAAATGCTACTACTGGTTGTTGTGACACACCTCTCTCCTCCACCCCCTCCTCTTCTTCTTCCTCCATGGCCTCTTGCTGTGCTGATTTGTCCTCGGAAACCAGCGTTGCTCCGTAGGCGTTCAAGGGGCTACGCAAGTACGCAGGCAAAAAATGCCATGCGGTGCTTGAGCTGGTGTGCTTGGGGGACAGGAGCCACACTGGGGCAGAGATTCTGTCAGCTCTGCAGGGGCAGGCTCAGAGGTGGTTGATGCCACGCCAGCTTAAGCCAGGAATGGTGGTTTGCGACAATGGCACCAGCCTCCTCTCCGCCCTACGACAGGGACAGCTGACCCATGTGCCCTGTTTGGCTCACGTCCTTAAATTGGTGGTGCAGCGGTTCTTGGGCAGGTACCTGGGCTTACAGGATGTCCTGAGGCGGGCCAGGAAAGTCTGTGTGCATTTCCGCAGGTCGTATAATGCCAGTACTCGGCTGGCTGACCTGCAAAAGGAATTTAACCTGCCAAAGAACCGCCTAATCTGTGACATGCCCACCAGGTGCAACTCAACATTGGCCATGCTGCAGCGGCTGCACACGCAGCAGAGGGCCATCACTGAGTATCTGTGCCAATATGGCACCAGGACAGGGTCAGGGGAGCTTGGGATTTTTTTCTCCACACCAGTGGGTCATGATCAGGGATGCATGCACTGTCCTGTCACCATTTGAGGAGGCCACGAGGATGGTGAGCAGTGACAGTGCATGCATCAGTGACACTGTCCCTCTTGTCCACCTGTTGGAGCACACACTGCGTGGAATAATGGACAGGGCACTTGAGGCAGAACAGAGGGAGGAAGAGGAGGACTTCCTTACCTCTCAAGGCCCCCTTTATCCAGACAGTGTTCCTGCTGGCCCGGCTATCACACAGGAAGAGGAGGGGGAGGAGGAGGAGGATTGTGTCAGCATGGAGGTGGAGCCTAGCACTCAGCATCAGCAGCAGTCTTCAAGGGATCATTTACAGTCCCAAGAAACCCATGGACTTGTACGTGGCTGGGAGGAGGTGGCTGCGGATCATGTCGTCCTTAGTGACCCAGAGGACTCCGGACCGAATCCCTCAGCAAACATACGCTGCATGGCCTCCCTGATCCTGCAAAGCCTGCGAAAGGATCCTCGTATTCTTGGTATCAAGGAGAGGGATCATTACTGGCTGGCAACTCTCCTTGATCGACGTTACAAGGGTAAGGGTGCGGACCTTATCTTGCCGTCGCAGAGGGAGCAGAGGATGAAAAATCTTCGGGAGGCCTTGCAGAAAGGTTTGTGCAACGCGTTTCCAGAGCCTGGGAGGTTACAAATTCCTGGTCCTGGACAACGTGTTGCTGAGGCTCAGACAATTTTTTAGTCCGCAGCCCCAAGGTATGAGCGGTTCCAGCAACCATCGCCAGCGTCTGATTCACATGGTGCAGGAATATCTAGGGGCAAGATCAGACTTGGACACCTTTCCCACCGAAAATCCTCTGGGTTACTGGGTCTTGAGGATGGATCACTGGCCAGAGCTTGAGTGAGTGAGTGAGTGAATAACTTGTATAGCGCTACAAATGCGAACTAAATCGCCTCAAGGCGCTTTGCATCCAGTGACATCCTGACCCTTCAGAATAGGTGGGTCTTAAGTTTTTTCCTGAAGGCCCGGTGGTTTTCTTCCATGCGGATGTTGGTGGGTAGAGCGTTCCATAGCCGTGGTCCTTGGACTGCAAATCTTCGTTCTCCCTTTGATTTGTAGCGGGACTTGGGGATGTGAAGGAGGTTTTGGTTGGTTGATCGGAGATTGCGATTGGGGGTGTAGTGTTTTATCTTCTCGCATAGATATTGTGGAGCGTTTCCCTGTGTGCACTTGTGGGTGAGACAGAGGGTCTTGAATGTGATCCGATCCTTTACGGTTAGCCAATGAAGGGTCCTTAGTGATGGGGTGATGGATTCCCAAGGTTTTTTTCCCGTTACCAGCCTGGCAGCCATGTTCTGGATGACTTGTAGGCGCGAAATCTGGTATTTGGGTAGTCCGAGGTAGAGGGCGTTTGCGTAATCGAGTCGGGAGTTGATAATTGTTCCAACTACTACTGCTGTATCCTCTTTTGGGATGAAGGGGATGAGTCTACGTAGTAGACGGAGGAGATGGTGAGCTCCGCTGACTACTGATCCAATTTGTGCGTCCATCGACATCTCCGAGTCAAAGATGACTCCGAGACTTTTGACTTTGGTGCTCGGGGTAACGGTCTGTCCAAGGATAGTGGGGAGTGTCCAAGAAGTCTTAGTTTTTGTCTTTCGGTTTGCGTGGAGGAGAAGGAGTTCTGTTTTGGATCCGTTGAGTTTGAGGGAATTCTCAGTCATCCATTCATCGATCAATGTGAGACAGGTTTCCAATCCGTGATATTGGTCTTTTTTCCCGGTGATACGAAAGTAGAGTTGGGTGTCGTCAGCATATGAGTGGTAGCACAGGCCCTGTTTGCTGATGATTTTGAGGAGTGGGCGGAGGTAGATGTTAAAGAGCACGGGTGACAGGGGTGATCCTTGGGGGACTCTGCAAGAAATTGTGCGAGTTTCAGAGGTGAAGGCTCCTAGTTTCACTGTCTGGGAACGATTGTCTAGGAAGGATGCGAACCAGTGTAGGTCAGGGTCTGCGACTCCGGCTACTTCTTTAAGGCGAATGAGTAGAGTTTTGTGGTCTACTGTGTCGAACGCTGCACTGAGGTCCAGCAGCACCAGGAGACATGATTCTCCGTCATCTGCTGCTTCGAGGGTGTCATCCCATATTTTAAGAAGTGCTGTTTCTGTGCCATGGCCTGGGCGGAAGCCTGATTGTAGTGGATCCAAGAGTTTGTGGGTGTCCAAATAGAGTTGTAGCTGTTGTACTACTGCTTTCTCCATGATCTTGGAGATGGTGTTGAGGCTTGTTACCGGTCTGCGGTAGTTTGGGTCTTTGGGGTCCAGGTTGGGTTTCTTTAGGAGGGGTTTGATTATGCCTTGCTTGAGAGAGATTGGAACAATACCTTCTTTGAATGATTGATTTACGAGGTGTGTTATGGTGGGTGCTAAAATGTCGGTACATTCTTTCAGGAGTTTTGTAGAGATTATGTCATTTGGAGATGTGCTGTCTCTGAGGCTTCTGATTATATTTTTGGTGGTGTCGATGGTGATCGGGACCAGCGAAAATTTTGTCAATTGTATAGTGTTCATATTGATTTCCTCTATTTGCTTTGGCAGAGCAGGGTTGGTTGTTTTTTTCTGTTGAATTGATTCTCGAATGTTTTCGATTTTGTCGATAAAAAAGTCCGATAGCTCATTACAGAACTCTTGTGTTTCGTTTGCTGAAGGTTCTAGGCAGGTGGGGTTCATAGTTTGAGTTACTAGTTTGAAGAGTTCACGAGGTCGGTTTAGGCCTTTTTTGATGGTGTTTGAGAAATGTTCCTTTTTTGCTTTGAAAATTGCTTTGTGATATTTCTTAGTGAGTGCTTTGTAATTAATGTGGTTTTCCTTAGTTGGGTTTCTTCTCCAGGCTCCTTCGGCTCTTCTGCGTTCTTGCTTCAGTAGGGTAAGAGTGTCATTAAACCAGCCGGAGTTGTTTCTGCGAATGAGGGCCCTGCGTCTCGGAGCGACTGTGTCTGCTGTTTGTAGTAATGCTTTGTTTAAGGAGTTGAGTGTTTGTTCCGTTGAGTGGTTGAGATTTTGCGTTCCTATTTTATTTGATAGAGTAGTTTTGAAGAGTTCCGAGTGTAGTTTCTTCTGAGATCTTGTCCATTTTGTTGTTATTGAGTGTTCTGATTTTTGGGAGATGGTGTTGGTGGTAAGTTTAAATTTGATAGCGTGGTGATCCGTCCATGGTAACGGCATGTTGTCCACTGTGTGGATGTCCAGATTTTGTTTGAAGATGAGGTCCAGAATGTGCCCCGATCCATGCGTGGGGGCATTTATCAGTTGCTGCAGACCTAATTCTTCCAATTGGTTGATGCAGGAGGTGGCGATGGGGTCCTGAGTGGAGTTAGCCCAGAGATTGAAGTCCCCGAGTAATAGGAAGTTTTTGGTTTTTAAAGTGTATGTCGAGATGAATTCGGTAAAGGGTGTGAGGAGATTTGTCTTTGGTCCTGGCGGTCTGTAGCATAGCAGTATGTGAATGGTGTCCTGGGGTGTTGTTTGGAGTTGCAGAGTGAGTGTCTCCATGAACGGCAATGAGTTCTGTAGAGTTGGTTTGATGATAGAGAGGTGAGATTTGAAGATCACTGCTAGGCCTCCTCCTCTTTGTCCTGTTCTATGCTCAGTTAGGATGGAGTAGTTCTCAGGCACCAATTCTGTTAGGATGGTGTTACAGTCAGGTGTTAGCCAGCTTTCCGTGATAAAGAGGCAATCTATGTCGTTTTGCGTGATGAAGTCGTGAATTTCCTGTCTGTGCTTGACTGCCGATCTGGTGTTGATCAGGGCGCAAGCTATATGTTGTAGTTGAAGTGGTGTTTTCGTGTTTTTGATAGTCGATTGTCGATTGATCCTTAGCAGTTGTTCTTTTCGTAGTATTTTTTGGGTGGAGGTTGGTAATGTTGAGGCGGTATTCCTTAGCCTCTGGAGGGTGTCCGCTGAGTATTTAAAGTTGCACATGATGGGAAGAAAAAAAAGGTGGTGGGATGGTGAATAGGGCCCAATGACCTAACCTCCCCCCTGCAGGCCCGTTCCTGCGCCCCACCAAGAGTAACTCTAAGGGCTTGCACAGTATGCAATTGAGCTACTGGCCTGTCTTCTTTCGGAACGCACATTCAGTGCTGCTGGAGGCTTTGTAACTGATCACAGGGTGCGCCTGTCCACCGAATTAGTCGATCGGCTGACCTTCATAAAAATGAATCCATCTTGGATCACCAGCTACCAAACACCTGATGCTGATGTAACCGAATATTTTTTTTTAATGTGAGATCCCTTCAAGACTGCATATGCTGATGCTGAGTGACTATTCTGTTATGCTGAGTGACTATCCTCTTCCTCCTCAATGTTCATGCTGATAGCTTGTAAGAACATTTTTGGTTCTGGACACCGCCACCAGGGGCTAAGGCTCAATTTTTCAGCCCCTGTTTAACAGGGGCGTGTAATTACAATTTTTGATGCAATACTTTGCAGCAGGGCTCATTCCTGCGCTCCAACTACAGTCTCTGTGAGGAGTTGCAGTGTTGTGGCACCAGCACCAGTGCCTAAGGCCCAATTTTTCAGCCCCTGTTTAACAGGGGCATGTAATTACAATTCTTGATCTAATATTTCACAGCAGGGCCAGTTCCTGCGCCCACCAAGAGTAACTGTGAGGCCTTACAGTGTTGTGGCAACACCACCACCACCACCACCAAAGGCCCAATTTTTCTGACCCTGTTCAACAGGGGCATGTAATTACAATTCTTGATCTAATATTTCACAGCAGGCCCGTTCCTGCGCCCCACCAAGAGTAACTCTAAGGGCTTACAGTGTTGTGGCAACACCAACACCTAAGGCCCAAATTTCTGCAGAGTATATAGGGCAGGCCCCTACTTTCAAACATCCAACTTACAAACGACTCCTACTTGCAAACGGAAGGAGACTACAGTAAGTGAAAGGAAATCTACCCCTAGGAAGGGAAATTCTCTCCTGTAAGAGTTCCTTGTTTCACTAAAAACCCCAAATTTTCAAAATCCAGTTGTCATTGGGACAGAAAGTGAGGTCAAATCTTCTGAAGAGGTGCACAGACAGCAAAACAAATGTTACAGGGGTGATAACCCTTCCCTATGTTTTCCAAAAAGCTTAAAAATAGATTTTTTGGCTGGAGCTACACTTTAAAAATGTACCAGTTCAAAATTACAAACAGATTCTACTAAAGAACAAACCTACAGTCCCTGTCTTGTTTGCACCGCCTGTATACTGCTGTTCAGAGTATATAGGGCCTGGGGGCCCCACGCCTTTCCTTTTTTTAATTTGGGTGTGGGGTTCCCCTTAATATCTATACAAGACCCAAAGGGGTTGGTAATGGGCTGGGGGGGGGGGGGGTACCCATGCCGTTTTTCTCAATGATTTTCATCCATATTGCACAGACCAGACATGACATTAAAACCGCAAGCAGTTTTAAATGACTTTTATTCCTTTAGAAATGTAATTTTGTCCAGGGACAGTTCTAAACATGGGAAACACGCGCCACTTTACAGGCATGTTGTAGACACCCCCCAGGCACAATATTTAAAGGAATATTTTACTTTTGTTTTTTCACTTTAAGCATCATTAAAATCACTGCTCCCAAAAAAACGTCAGTTTTTAAAACTTTTTTTTGCATTGATACATGTATCCTGGGGCAGGACCCGGGTCCCCAAACCCTTTTTAGGACAATAACTTCCATATTAGCCTTCAAAATTTGCACTTTTGATTTCTGACGTTCGAGTCCCATAGACTATTACAGGGTTCGAAAGTTCGCGCAAACTTTCGGTCCGTTCGCAGGTTCTGGTGCGAACCGAACCGGGGGGGGGGGGGGGGGTGTGTTCGGCTCATCTCTAGTGGCCATAGACATTAGGGGGTCATCAGACAAGCAGACATTAGATTTTAATATTCTTCATCAGCTGGTAATACAGTGTAAGTGCAAAGGGGAACACTGTGGAACATTAATGCATGGGTTGTAGACAGGACAAATATATTTCAGAAAATGATTTCTACTTACCATGTTCATCCAGCAAGATATTATCTGGTTTAATATCCCTGTAAAAAAAAAGAGAACATAAATATTAAGTGTACTAAAAAAAAAAAACTGTTTTCCAGTCATTATATAATGTCTATCATTCAATCCGAACAGTACAAGTTATATATACTGGGTGCCTTTAATCATAAACACTATGCAAAATTAAAGGAAACACAGTGAAAAATGTGGCAGATGCCATTGCTTATCTTCTGAAAATACTAGTTGTTTGACAGTCAGGCAGATTCTCCTAAATGCGGGGCCATGCTGGAGCGGATGTGGCCACTTTTGCACCCCAACCACTGGCTACTTGGGACATTGGTGCATACACACAGACACACACAATCAGCTTAGTGACGCTAAACCTGTTAAAAGTGCAGACTCAACTTCCGGTTCCGGCACCGCATGGAGTAGCTGCTCCTCTCCTCGGCTCCCGCAGCACGACCGCAAATCTGCCTAAATAGCCAGCCTGAGCCGCCTCAAAATCTCACATCCTCCTCCGGGTGACATCCCCCCCCTCACATGGACCGGTTCGTGGAGAAAACCGGCACCCGCACACAAACGGCCCTGTCGGCACCGCCGGCCCAGCTGTAAATCGAGGCCCCAGTCTCGGCCTACACGGATCCGCCTGCTGACACGCTGACGGCGGTAATGGAGGTAAGCGGCTGCACAGCCTCCCCCTCCTCTCCACATGCCTCTCTACCACAGCAAACTGGGGACAACAGCACAGAGCGCATAGCGCAGGCTGTGGCTGCTCTCTTATCCCCCATGATAGCTGCATCTGTGGAGAAAGCTGTTAATGCAGGGATGAAACAAATTAAGGCACAGTGAAGGGAACACACCACTAGACTTAATGAGTTAGAGCACCGCTTATCTAGCGTGGAAGAGGAGCTTTACTAGGCGCAGGCCATGGAACAATCTCAGGACAAGACCGATCAATATATCATCCAAAAACTGGACGATTTAGAAAATAGATCCAGAAGGAGCAACCTGCAATTGTGGGCATCCCAGAATTGCTGCAAACACCTGCTCTCCCTTAATTTTGCACCAAGCACATTCTGGAAGCACTGGGCCTTCCAGGCCTCTGCACAGTGGAACAGGCCCCCCGCATGGGATCTTTTCAACACTGAATGCAAGACACCCCAACCAATAATCAGCAATTACCTTAGCTTCTCTGACAAGGCCCTTATTTTACAAAAGTTCAGACAATCCCTTTCCCTCCAAATTGATGGAATAAGGGTCCTGATATTTGCTGATTATTCAATTGAGGTCTCAAAGAAAAGGAAAGCTTTTCAGCAGGTCTTCACGGAACTCTATAAACAGCAATTCAAATTCACTTTGGCCTTTCCGGCCACTCTCCGCCTCAAGACCCTTAATGGCGAGCAATTATCCTTCCAAGACCCCTCTGAAGTGGAAGCCTTCTTACGGTCTCTGCATGCAGGCCCGCATCCCCACACCCCATCCAAAGCCGCTCCAGTCAATCGCTCCCTGGACCAAAGGAGCCCACGAAAAGACTCCCCTAATCGCATCAGGCCTTCGGCCCCGGATCACCACCGTGCCACTCCTCACTGAGATGGGAGTCGCGACTCCTGTTCCTGTGTCTTATTCTCTCAAGGTCGCACACAATGCAGTATCTCAGGTTTGACTCAGTTTGTATATATACCTTACTGTTACTCCCTTTTCCACCAGCTTCAACTGCTGCTGCCACCACCGTTATGGTGGCCATATATGTACTACTGTGCACTATGTTAAAATGTTTTTCAGCTAGTAATATTTACTTTCTTTCTAAAATGTTTCCAAGATGCTCTACTACCCCTCCTGGCCTCACTGTGTGCAGCCCCACCATCTCCACCCCATACACGACCCGTGCCAGTCGCATAAAATCTTTTATTTAAAAATGGACTCTCATATGCCATACTACCAGGGTCCTGTATTGGGAGCTGGCTTACACAGTGACTCCATGCGGAAAAAAGTGACGCTTTTTTCGATTGTATGTATTATTTTTGTTTCAGGTTTCCCCCCCTAACCCCTCCCACCTCTTATTATCCTGGGGCACTTCAACAACACCAGATTCCCTGAAACCACACTCCTATTGCGAGAATAGTATCTTACCTTCTGATATGGTAATAACCCCACAATATCACCTACACAATGACAAATTTGCAACATCGGCCCAAGTCCTTTTTCCAACCCCCCAATATGAAAATCGTTTCCTGGAACGTAAAAGGTCTCAAATCCCCTAACAAGAGGATGAAGATCCTCCGACATCTCAAAAGAATTAAAATTGACATCGCCCTACTCCAGGAAACTCACTTATTAACCCCTGATTTTCATTGTATGAAAAAGCTCTGGGTAGGCACAGTCATAGGCTCAGATGCCATTGTGCGTAAAGCAGTGACGTTTCTTTTCAGCACACATCCAAATAGTAAACCTTATTACAGTATAGTGAACTGTCTACATGGTTACTTCAAAATACCCACCTCTCTCACATAATTGGAGGATATTTCAATGACATGCTACAACAGACTGATGACAGATCATCCCCTAAACGGCTCAGGTCAGGATCCGATCCCACCAATCCTATGCATTTTGCATCCACCATGGAATCCCTCCACCTCCCAAGACCTTTGGCGCCTAACACACCCAGCTGACAGGGAATTCACCTTCTACTCCAACCCACATAATGCATTCACCAGAATCAATTACTTCTTTGGCTCTGACAACTTAATCCCCATGTTATCTGGTGCAGACATCCACGACATTGCCATATCCAATCACGCTCCAATCTCAGTGCAACTCGACAATCTTGACTTACCTCCCCACCCAAAAATATGGCGCTTTCCTTCATACCTCCACAATAACACTGATTTTCAGCAATTCATGGAGAAAACATGGACTGAATACTCCGCGGCCAACGAACCTCACTCTGATGACCTGAATCTCTTCTGTGATGCCGGCAAAGCATTCCTCAGGGGACGGATCATCTCTTATGCTACCTTCTTTAAAAGGAATACTTTATCAAAATACAAAATAGCCAGCGAGCGACTACATCAGGCGCAAAGATCCTTATACACTATGGACTCCCCGGATAGTAGAAACGAATGGCAGGTAGCCAAGAGGGCTTTTGACACCTGGGCAGATACCCTTGAATTAACTAAAAAGGCACACTTAGACGCCACCCTCCACAAGTTCGAAAATAAAGCAGGCAAACTACTAGCCAGGCTCTGTAAGGGATCCTTCCGCCCAACTCACATTACCTCCCTGTGAGGTACCAACGGCAACGTAAATACAACACCACAAACGATAAATACTACTCAGCACTGTACGCTCCAGACCCCATAGCCAAACAGACAGCGCACTCCTTTCTAGAGAAAATAGACACTCCTAAAATCACTCCTTCACAACTAGAGGCTCCATCCACAACTTAACCCCCTGAACATTCGCAAGGTCATGTTGGCCCTGGAACATGCTAAACATAATCCAGGCGGAGACTACGCCATCATCACATTAGATGCAGAGAAAGCCTTCAACAATGTCAGCTTCTAATGGCTCTCCATGCCTATGACAAAAATGGGTTTCACAGGCCCCTTCTGTCACCTCATTACCACCATGTACACAGCCCCTGCAGCTAGGCTTGTGGTAGCAGGCCAACTCTCAGATGAATTTCGCCTCCACAAGGGCACACGACAAGGCTGCCCCTTATCCCGCTTCTCTTCAACATCGCGCTAAAACCCCTATCCAAGAACCTAGCTCAAATAGCCCCCCTACATGGCATTAAAATTGTCAAACATGATCTTCGCACTTCCCTCTTTGCGGATGATGTCCTTATATTTTCGGCAAACCCCTCCTCTGACATGTCCACTATCAAAAATTTAGATCCTGCTCAGGCTTCCGCATTAATTATGGCAAGAGTGAAATCCTCCCCATTGGAACTCTATCCAACCCCCCCTGGGCCCAACACTCCATCTTTTCAGTCGCTAAGTCCCACATCACCTATCTTGGAATCAGAATAGGGAAACTACCCTCTTCTTTATACCACCTCAATTACCCTCCTTTGATTGCAAAAATCTCTCAGGAATTGGTTAACTGGATGGATCTGCTCCTGGGAAGATGCCACCTGGTGAAAATGGTCAGTTTTGCTAGATTATTGTATCCACTGCAAACTATTCCTCTTCTCCTTCACCATAAAGATGATAAACTCCTCAATTCAGCTATATCAAAATTCATATGGCAAAACAAAAGACCATGTATAGCTTTAAAGAAATTATATCTTCCCAGACGCAAAGGGGGTATTAGTCTTCCAAATGTTCGAACTTATAACTTGGCATGCTTACTGAGAACTAGTCTGGACTAGATATCGCAAGCCTCCCACTATTCCAATTACTCCATGGAGTCCGCCATGGCCCACCCGTATTCCTTAGTGGCCCTTCTTTACTGCAAGTGGATATCAATCCCACCTTTATACCAACACAACCTCCTGCTGAGAGACACAGCTATTGCCTGGAGAGAAGCCAGGAAAAGCCTCAAGCTCTCTCCTTTCATGTCATGTCACCTACCAATACAAGGGAACTCTAGCTTCCCCCCTGGACTGGAACATAAACCATTCACCATCTGGCAAGAAAAAGGCCTTACAAAATTCTCTTCCTTATGCGACATGGAAACAAGGCGACCTCTATCCTTCTCAACCATAGCTGAAACGTTCTCACTTCCCCAAGCCCATGCATTCCATGTTGGGCAATGATTCAGCTTCTTAAAGGACACATGCAGAGAGGATTGTAAAAGGTTAGAACCAAACATCACAGACTAGCTACTCCTGGAAGGCTCCTATAAAATCTCAGACATCTATAAACCTCTTCTACGAAAGACCACCCCTCAATGTCCTAATACCACCCAAATAAAACGAGAGCTCCTACTCCTACTATTCAAAGACTGACTCAACACCGACTTCAAACATGAAAGATCTAAATCACGCTTCTACTCCAAGTGGCAACCCTTCATGCTCTCAGCACTCTCTCCAGAAGACTTAGCCAATTTGGTCAGTACTCGTTCTCATATTATGGGACTCCCCCCCTCAAGCCCAGGGGAGGCAGTCTCCCCTGACGGACAACCCACCACCAGTGGACTTGTCATCTGGACTCAATATGTCCCAAAAGTATTTTCTCACTGTCTTCACCCATCATCTCCAACCTTCTCTACCAACACCGTGAAGAAAACTACCGCTCACATAAACTCTACAACAGTCATGGCGTCCCCCTCCCTTTACCTATATAACAAGAACTTGTTCTCCACTCCACCCCCTCCTCCTTTACTCCGACTACCCTCCATCCTCTTGTTATTTTCTGTTGTTCCATCTTGTAATCCTAAGAAATTTTGTAAACAAGATCCATCCAGATACTTCCTCATTGACGATAGATACTGCCCTGATGTATTAGGGTATCTCTCTCTAGCTACCCTACCCTGGTTTGTTTGTCCAAGACCCCTAGATTACATGGTTTTATCTAAAATTACTCTGTAAAATGTTCTTACAAATGCTGTTATTATTATTATTTACGGTTTTTATATTTCTCAATAAAAACTTTTTGAAAAAAAAAAAAAGTGCAGACTCAGTGTTATAGAGCAGAGTTTCCTGCCTGGCTGCTGTGCCTGTCAGGCAAGCAGGTATAGTGGCTGGCAGTGCTGTGTTCAGTGATGCTGCACCTGCACATTTAACAGGCATTGGGTCACTGAAAATGTCAGGCTGGAAACTCACTTGCTAAGTTTCCATAGGCATGCATAGGGGGTGTACTAGGTGTGCCTGGGCACACCCTATTAACTACATGATGTGCTGATTCCCCCTACTGCCCAGGCTTCCCCTGTGTTGAGCCTCCCCCCAACTGCTGTGCTGCTCGCTTCCCTCATTTTTTTCTCCACCAGGCTGCTGCGGGGGGATGTTTCAGGATGGAGAGCAGGGGAAGGGGCTAGTAAATATGTCATTCACCAGCCCCTCCCTTTTCTAAACGAACACAGTGAATACACTCACTTACTGCATTCATTCTTAACGGAAGCATAGTAAACTATGTTTACAATGCTTCAATATGTGAATGAACAGGAAGATGCACAGCACAGAGCACTTCCCAATCATTCACTGTGCAGTGCAGCTGAGGCTGCAGAGAAAGGCATGTGTGTTTGAACTTTGGGGTGCACACACTAATGCAATAGGCTGTGCACACCTATGTAAGTTGCACTGAAGATGGAGTGTCCGGTATGGGTACTCCAGTATCATTCCTGCTTCCCATTCTGCCTCCATAAATGCCATCTAAGGTACCTATTCCCACTGGCCTCAAGTGCAGTATGTCCCTGGCTGCATGGCTTCAATACATTATGATTTAATTACCTTGAACAAGAATTCAGCAAGTGAACTAAAGATGAACCTGGTATCCACATTCGCATCCCAGGGCAGTGACCCAGAAAGTGTTACAGTTGTTAGATCAGCATGATAGCCAGGAGGCTAGCATTTTCAAAAGCAGAATTTTGCCAGGACAGCCTCCATATCTGTCCTTATATCAAATCAGCGGCATTTGCCGGCAATGGCACCGTCCTAATCGGTGCGATGCTGCATCTGCAACACTGCACCGATTACAAAAAGTAGTTTCTGTACTACTTTTTGCGATTTCGACCAGCTCTTTACATTGACATCTGTGCAGAAACCTGCACAGATGTCTCTGAAATCATGGTCGAAATCGGGACTGACAAGCGGGAGTGAAATCAGCTGAACTCGCACGGCTTCATTTCCGCAGCCAGTGTGAACCTGGGCTTAGGCTGGGTTCACACTGATGCAAATTGGATGCAGGTTTCCCTGCATCCAATTTGCATGACAGGAGACTGGAAAAGGGTCCTGTAAATCTTTGGTTCAGTTTCAGGTGAAAATTCAACCACAATTTCGGACCCGATTCGCACCTGCAACGATGTACAAGGACGCACCGGACCCTTGCTGTGAGCCAAGGATGCAGCTAGTGTGACCCCAGCCCTAAGGTAGAAGCTAAACTGACTACCTAGCAAATTCTCTCTGACATTTTCAGCTCTAAAGGTTTGATTTACTGAAGAATTAGAGATTGTTTACCTAGAACAGTGAATAAAGAGAAGCTATATACCCACTCTTGTGCAGGGGAATTACAAAAACTGGATTTTCTAAAGTGTATGGTGGTATGAATCCTTTTATGTTACTCCAATTGGACTTTTAAGGCAACAAACTGTTACTGCATACATTTAAAGTGTAACTCCACTTTTGTTTAAAAAAAAAACATTCCCCACTGGGTGATCTATGTACATTGCAAGGATTTTAACAACCTTTGTTGCAGATTCCTACCTTTTGTTATTTTGAAGAAATCCCTGTGTGTTTGTCTGTGTCTAATGGGAGTGGTTTCATAATTATCAATCAGCTGTGGCAGCTGCAGGGCACTAATGAGGAAAGCTGCTGGGCCTGCATCCCTTTAGATGTGTTCTTTTTGGAAATATCTCACCAAAAATGAATTTTTTGTTGCAGGGGATGCCTGAAATCTGACTTGTATCTTAGGCAGACTTCTGGGAAAATCAGTGAGCCAATCACACCAACAGGAAATGATGTTTCTGGGGAGTGGTCAGTACACATTTTGTGTACAGAACAACTCCAGGTAGCCATATTGCTTTGCATTTATAGAAAATTACAGCGGCTGCAGATTAAAAAGGAAAGGTAATTTTTAATAATATTCAATTCAAATATGACTTGTATAGCAATTGTATATGCTATATTATTTTTTCTTTATTTGCTATTTTTTTTCCCTATGAAAGTGGAGTTATCCTTTAAAAGAAAGATTTTTTTTCTTTATCTATACATCATAAAACATATTACTTGTTAAGAAAGAACATTTTGTGGCTAAAAATGTGACAATCATATTGTCAGTACAACATTACATTACAGCAAACCCAATTTATTACCCAGGCAAGACTGTATTCATAGATACTATATCAGTGCCTTGGTCTTAGTCATATTACTGGGTTGACCAGCATTTCAATAATTATCTTCCTCAGGGGTAAGAGTATGGAGCTCTAGAATAAATTAAAACAGTTGCCAAAAACAGTATATAATACATTACCATAGCTTTTGAATGGAATGTTCCTTACTTTTACCATACATATTTGTTGTACATACACAGTTACACCAGCCACTCTTTAAAAATCCAAATGCCTCATCTCTAGTTCTCCCAGATTCATGCCATCAAAGACCTCTACATGAGTACACAAGAATTACTCGGACCAGACCGAGCCACTGTAAGTATTAATCAATATATATCAATATCAACTATAAGTATAAATCAGTATTACTACTGTAGCGGACAGGGTCGCCCGAACCCCACCACACTCCCAATCCCCTCTATTAAAGTTCTTGCTCGCTCTGGTCTAGGGGTAGGATAGGAAAGGGAGTGCGGCCGCTACACCAGGCCTCCACCACAGATGTATAAGTGGTATTAGCAGGAGTTTTTGTACCTCCGGGCCTGCATTGTGTATCGGGTCCTCCCTCCAGGAGTCATCTGCCAGGAAACGAGCCTCACACCGTTGCAAGTCCAACACTCCTTTATTTGAACATAGCATGGACTTACTTGCTTTACAACACAGAACAGGAGGTGTGAATGTGTATATATGCCCAGACACAAGTTCTTTGTTCCACTCTCCTCCAAAGAGTGTGCAATGGTCTCCGCACAAGGGAATTCACCTTCCGGACGGTCTCCGACAAGAGGCTCACACGTCACCGGCAATATGCTGCACCGGGTCTTCAGATGAGGAGCTCTTCCCGGTCCATTACGTCCACCTCGGATTCAGGCGTCCATCTCTGGAGCACCCTAGGATCCTTCCCTCGAGGAACTCAGTGTTGGGCGCTGAGCTCCGGACCGCCAACTGAGTACCTCACCCCAGGCTAAAGGTGCCTGAGGTGGAACACGACCTCCGGTGGTCCTCTAGGCCCGGTCCGCCTAGAGGACGAACACGAACTCCGTCCGCAGGCTGAAGGTGCCAGGGACAACGAACCCCGTGACAAAATGGGTGGCCCCCTTTATACCTTCCCCCGGTATGCGCAGCGGGTTCCCCGCCCCACCACACGGCTGCCGAGTAAAGACAAAAAGGGATTCGACCCAGCAATGACTCGTCCGTCGGCCCAAAGTGACAGCGCCACCCGGTGGACCGCGGGAGATACACCACTGGTGTCACCACAAAAATTCAAAATTACTCGCGGGAAGTAAACACCCGCTACACTACTTTCAATGTTTCTAGTGTGTAAAAATTGATACGAAGTTGTCTTAAACAAATCAACACTGTATCTATTATCTCTCTGTATAAATCCTCCTATTAATGCAACAAGATGCTAGAAAGAAAATTAGATATTTGTTCACTTGACTTTCCCAAAGGAAGGATGGTAGTCTATATGTAGAACATTGTACATAAAGGAGCTCAGTACATTCCAAAAGCGAAAAACAGTAATCTATATAGAAAAACTTGTATTTAAAGTGGTTGTAAACCCTGTAGAACCACTTTTACCTACAGGTAAGCCTAGATTAAGGCTTACCTGTAGGTGCTCAAAATATCTCCTAATCCTCCATGGTTTAGGACAGGGATATGCAATTAGCGGACCTCCAGCTGTTGCAAAACTACAAGTCCTATCATGCCTCTGCGTCTGGGTGTCATGCTTGCTGCTGTCAGAGTCTCTCTATGCCTCATGGGACTTGTAGTTTGTAGTTTGGCAACAGCTGGAGGTCCGCTAATTGCATATCCCTGGTTTAGGAGATATTTGCAAAAGAGACTGGCGCTGATGTCCACGGCGCATGCGCCATAGACAACGGCGCAGGCGCACTGTAGAAACCTTTAGAAACGGCGATCGTGCTGTTTCTAAAGGAGATTGTGCCGTGACTGCGATGCATAGTAGCCCATTATGCTTTACCTTTGCAGGGAAACAAAGAGGAAGTAAAACCCATTAGGGTTTACTTCCTCTTTAAGAGAACATCATAATTAAAAACTAATATGCCCTTTATCTCTAAATATACACTCCCTTGCCTTAGAATTAAATGTATGTATCATGCCCAGTGCATTAATTATCCAACCAGGCCAAAAAATATATACGGAATATTAAATGCAATTCTTTATTTGTCCATTGTAAGTACTCACGTGTAGATTAGTTCTCACCTCCTATTTGATAGCATCCAACTTCAAAGTTGTGCTGACTACTGATGGAAATCCCATTATATCCCAGAAGGACCCAACCATACACAGGGTCGTAGTCTTTATTATCATAAATGATTTAACAGATGTGTACTATTAACATTGCATCTATTATCGGTCTGTAAAAATCCTCCTGTTGAGGCAACAAGATGCTACACATAAAATTTAATATTTGTACAATGGATATTCCCAACTGGAGGACAGCAGTCTATATGGAGAAACTTGTACATAAAGGAGCCTAGTACATTCCAAAAGAGAAAAGTGGCAGTCTATATAGAAAAACTTGTATGTAGGAGAACTTAATTAAAAATAACTAAAATGCTCTCGCCTCACAAATAAAAAATCCTCTGATATCCCCTTCATCTCTAAACATAGACTCCCTTTTGAATGAAAAAACACAAGAAGGGTGCACCAGTCTCGTGCATTACCTAAGGTATCATTTATTTGAATATATAAAATCAATACAATATACTCACAAAACCCAGTTGGGTATCATACTTAGATCCATAAAGCAAAACAAACTCCAACAAGAGACTCGGACTATAACTCTATGTGGGCATCAGCGACATCACAAAGAAGAAACAGATACTAACGCATTTCGAGGGGTGTAACACTTTCTTCAGAGCTATCTGACTGCAGACTTGGCTGTGTTTAAATAGTAGTATGGATTAGTAATAGGCCACTCATCCAAAACTCAATGAGGGAGAGGGTTCACAATTCAGCAAAGAGATTAAAAACAAACCCAAAATATAAACATTAAAAGTGATAGAAATGATACAGTGGTATAAAAAAAAGTAAAACCAAATCCTACTGCTGATACAAATCAGCACAAAAATGTCACAAAGCAGACTGATACAGATACCGATAAGAGCATATTATTCATTATCAAACGCCAAAAGATAAGTATGCTCTCACTGATATATAAGTGTAGCATTCAATTTAAGAAAACAATGGTAATATATATACTGTTTTTGACAATTGTGTAAATGTATTCGTGTGCAGCATAACCTTGCCCCTGAGGAAGATGAAGTTATTGAAATGCGGTGGGTCAACCCGTATTTGGGACTTAGACCGATCAATGGACTGATATAGTATCCTTGAACACACTCCTGCCCGGGTTATAAATTGGGTTTGCTGTAATGCAATGTACAGACAATAGGATGTACACATTTTTAGCCACAAAATACTATTTTTTAACAAATTATGTGTTTTATGATGTATAAATATAAGGAAAAAAATAATTTCTATCTTTTAAACAGAGTTTGTTGCCTGAGACCCCTTTCACACTGGGGTGGTTTGTAGGCGCTATTGCACTAAAAATAGCGCCTGCAAACCGACCCTAAACAGCGGCTGCTGTTTCTCCAGTGTGAAAGCCGTCGGATTTTAAACATAAGTCCTCAAAATTGTAGCAAAGTTTTTAGGATGTATCTCTTAGAGCCGGATCCTCTCTCCATGCAGCCACCCTCCCCCTTCTGCTACTGGCAATTACCAGCTGTCAAAACGACAGGCAGGAATTCCATTCAATTCCATTGTACAAACTCAAAATGCAGTCACTCATTACATTGTTTCACTGTATTTTTCATGTTTTATTCCATTTTTGTTTATCATTTTTGTTTGATTTTTGATTTTTGTTTGAGTGTCACAAAAAAAGGAAATGTGCAAAACTGAAAAAAAAAACAACAAAAAAAACACGTTTTTTTCAATTTGCATATAACATGCAATGGCCAAACTTGAGAAATACATGTTGCTAAACCATATATAAAGACAATTTTGTAATAGCTTTGGATAGGGTAGTCATTAATTAGAACATTTGTCAGTGTTTTACTGCAGCCTGTGTTTCCAATAGGAAGATTTCTTTTTTCTATTTGTCATAATAAAATAGTAATTTGGGGTGAAAGTTAGGGGAAATCCAACGTTTTAAGTTGTCTTCAAAACAAAAACAAAAAGGAAATCTTAAAACTGGGGACACTTGTTCCTGTGAAATGTGTCTAAAAGGGTAATTCCACTCACTGTTGGGTTTGTAGGACAAAAGGGAAGGTACTGCCCAGTATGACACAGATGGCAAAAAAATAAAGAAAATCTGACAGCAGTTTGAACCATAACCTACTCTATGCAAAATGAAAAATAAATGTTTTGGCTTTAGATACTGTAACGGGAGGGCCCATGGAACCCAGAATCCCTTAGAAAGTATGGGATACCCTTGCTTCAGATCCCCATGCACCTCTTATGTCTAAATCACCCTATGTCCATTAGGGGCATAGGGTGACTGAGAAAATATATCTTGGACTACTTAAAATGGGACAGTAATATTCATTAACAATATCTCTCAAGAAATATGAAGATGTTATCCCCTGTAAACTGTGAGGGCTATGCCCAGGAAGTATAAATCCTTATTTGGGCATTCCAGGAAGTTCAATGTAAGAGTCATTAGATCCCCATTGTTGTTTGTGGTAATTAACTCTGCTATTGTGTGAAGGAGTTCTGTGTTGATTTGTGATAATGTTGATTGTGTCTTCTGAGCTACAAGACGGCAAGTCTAGCCTAAAGGTCATGTCTCTGAGTCATCTTGGCTGCTTAAAGGGATTAGTTAATTAGCTCATGTTAATTAGGTCTGGTCACAGGTGTATTTTCAGAATAATATGAGCAGGATATGTATGCACCTCCTCTTTTACTGTATATAAGGCTGTAGTCTTTCAAAAAAGATTGTGATTCCTGCTTGAACCTCACACAGAGCCTCGTCTCGTATTTGGGGGAGAATTATTCGTATGGGTTTCTTGTTCGCCTGATTGGAGTGTCTGGTAGCTGTCTTGTGTTCGGGAATGGAAAATCCTAAACGACATTAACCCCTTTCATACTCGGGGTGTCGTTACAGATACACTTTAAGGTGGGAGTCAACCATTCCTATTGTGTGGAGAGCAACCTAAAAAGATGCTTGAGATCTGCATATGTGTCTCATGAAATGTCCATGTTCCATCTCATTCACACTGATTATCAGCAGAAAAGATAAGTAACATGCATTTTCAGTAGAAAGTCTACACAAGTATGTGCATCCCTAACCCCAATATATCTACACCTGTCTGACTGACATTTTGCAGGAAAATCCCTACTGTCATTTTCACATTTTCAGCTTCCCTATTTGCCCAATTTTTAGATACCCAGCTTACAGTGAAAAGAAAACAGATGTTTTGATATCATATGTTTTCAATTTTTATTCATAAATAATAATGAGTTTATGTAATATCCTTATACAACCTAATTAGACCTGAGGAAAACGAGAACCCTGGAGATCTGTGGGAAGGAACCATATTGTGTTTGTTTGACATTAATATCACTTAACACATAAAATAATGTTCTCTTAATATGTGCGGGGAACTGATTATTTGACTTCCCACAGTTAGAAAATAGCAATGTCTAATACATCTCAATTTTAACAATGGACACTTTAGCTAGCACACACAACTGATGTGGGAGTGCAGTTTTGTCAAGCTGAGAGTCTACATATAGCAATTAGAAAAATTATCATAGACTTTCCAGACCAAAATAACCCCAGCGGTGCATTTATTCAAAGCTACACACTCCCTATTTGCTGATGCTGAATGCATGGGTAATATAACAAGATCTAAAACACAGATTGCCCTAATTTTAAGGAAACCTTGAAATAGGTCACAGATTTATTTCAGCATTTCTATTTTACAGGATTTTAAATCATTGTGGTGTAATGCCAGGACAAGGCAAGCAATTGTTCTTCCAGATATACGTAGAATAAATAAAAGACTAATGCCGCATACACACGACCGTTTTTCTCGTCGTAAATCCTCTCAAGCCTGCCTTGCATACACACGTTCATGAAAAAAACGCACAAGCAAAGTGCAGTGATGTACAACACGTACGACGGCACTATAAATGGGAAGTTCCATTCGAATGGTGCCACCCTTTGGGCTGCATTTGCTAATCCTCGTGTCAGTAAAGTTTTGTGAGAGACGATTCCCACTTTTCAGCCTCGTGCTCTTCAGTCCGTTACAGCGTGACGAATGTAATATCTCCATTCTGAACGCTAGTTTTACCAGAACGAGCGCTCCCGTGTCCATACTTGATTCTGAGCATGCGCGTTTTTTTCCCCTCGTAAAAGCATACACACGACCGTTTTTCATGACGTGAAAAAGAACGACGTGAAAAACGACGAGAAAAAATAGAGCAGGTTATAATTTTTTTTCGGGCAGTTTTCTCGTTGCGAAAAATGCTATGGAGCATACACACGACCGTTTTTCACGACCAATCTAAAAAATTGCATTTTTCTTGTCATGAAAAACGGTCGTGTGTACGCGGCATAAGACTAGCTGCAGCATCAGGCGAAGTTGAATTCACATGTATAAGTTGGCTGCTGAAAGATCTTTCTTAAGAAAGATATTCTAACATGCACTCTTGGATCTTCTGTATATGCATCTTTAATCACAAAGAGAGGATAAGAGGACATCTTGCAACAGGCTTATTTCAAGTGCAACAAAACAATAACATTTGAAATATCCAACCTGGCCACCCACTGATTCTTCA
This sequence comes from Rana muscosa, assembly GCA_029206835.1. Classification (NCBI taxonomy): domain Eukaryota; kingdom Metazoa; phylum Chordata; class Amphibia; order Anura; family Ranidae; genus Rana; species Rana muscosa. Next base: position 102,498,979 of record CM055116.1, on the reverse strand, counting down.
CTGAGATCAGATGCCAAAGGGTGTCTGGAGAATAGGGATGAGCTTGGAGTTCGAGTCGAACTCATGTTCGACTCGAACATTGCCTGTTCGCCCGTTCGCCGAACAGCGAACAAATTGGGGTGTTCGCGGCAAATTCGAAAAATCTATGGGAGAAATCTAAAGTGCTAATTATAAAGGCTTATATGCAAGTTATTGTCCTAAAAAGTGTTTGGGGACCTGGGTCCTGCCCCAGGGGACATTTATCAATGCAAAAAGAAGTTTTAAAAACGTCCGTTTTTTCGGGAGCAGTGATTTTAATAATGCTTAAAGTGAAAAAATAAAAGTGAAATATTCCTTTAAATTTCGTACCTGGGGGGTGTGTATGATATGCATGTGAAGTGGCGCATGTTTCCCGTGCTTAGAACTGTCCCTGCAAAAAATGTCATTTTTGAAAGAAAAAAAGTCTTTTAAAACTGACTCGCGGCTATTAATGAATTGTCGGCTCCCGGCAATACATACAAAAGTCATTGATAAAAAAAAAAAAAAAAAGCGTGGGGGTTCCCCAGAATTCAATTACCAGGCCCTTCAGGTCTGGAATGGATATTAAGGGGAACCCCGCCGCAAATTAAAAAAAAAATTGACGTGGGGTTCCCCCAAATATCCATTCCAGGCCCTTCAGATCTGGCATGGATTTTAAGGGGAACTCCACCCCAAATTAAAAAAAAATGGCGTGGAGTCCCCCTAAAAATCCATATCAGACCCCTTATCCGAGCACGCAACCTGGCCGGCCGCAGGGGAAAAGGGGGGGACGAGAGAGCGGCCCCCCCTCCCTCCTGAACCGTACCAAGCCACATGCCCTCAACATGGGGAGGATGTCCCCATGTTGATGGGGACAAGGGCCTCATCCCCACAACCCTTGCCCGGTGGTTGTGGGGGTCTGCGGGCGGGGGGCTTATCGGAATCTGGAAGACCCCTTTAACAAAGGGGACCCCCAGATCCCGGTCCCCCCCTATGTGAATTGGTAAGGGGTACATTGTACCCCTACCATTTCACGAAGAAAGCGTAAAAAAATGTTTAAAAAAAACACACAAACACCTTGAAAAAGTCCTTTATTTAAAATAATAATAAAAAAAAAAAAACATTCCAGCGCTGAAATCCAGTGTCCCGCGGCGATCCCGATGTCCAGCGCTGTCCTTCATTGGTTGTGCCTGAGCGGACCTGATGGGGAACTCCCTCACAGTATTTTAAATGTATAGACCCGCCCCTTCTAAAGTTCCCCATCAGGTCCGCTCAGCGGACCAGATGCGGAACATGAGAAGGGGCGGGTCTATACATGTATCACCAAAGTGAGAGCAGTTCCCCATCAGGTCCGCCCCCTCGGTATGTCGGACCCGCCTACGTCATTGGCTTGAGCGGGGAACTTCCTTCACTGTGTAATTTAAATTTACATAGTGAAGGAAGTTCCCCGCTCAAGCCAATGACGTAGGCGGGTCCGACATACCGAGGGGGCGGACCTGATGGGGAACTGCTCTCACTTTGGCAATACATGTATAGACCTGCCCCTTCTCATGTTCCACATCTGGTCCGCTGAGCGGACCTGATGGGGAACTTTAGAAGGGGCGGGTCTATACATTTAAAATACTGAGAGGGAGTTCCCCATCAGGTCCGCTCAGGCACAACCAATGAAGGACAGCGCTGGACATCGGGATCGCCGCGGGACACTGGATTTCACCGCTGGAATGTTTTTTGTTTTTTTTTAAATAAAGGACTTTTTTAAGGTGTTTGTGTGTTTTTTTTAAACATTTTTTTACGCTTTCTTCGTGAAATGGTAGGGGTACAATGTACCCCTTACCAATTCACATAGGGGGGGCCGGGATCTGGGGGTCCCCTTTGTTAAAGGGGTCTTCCAGATTCCGATAAGCCCCCCGCCCGCAGACCCCCACAACCACCGGGCAAGGGTTGCGGGGATGAGGCCCTTGTCCCCATCAACATGGGGACATCCTCCCCATGTTGAGGGCATGTGGCTTGGTACGGTTCAGGAGGGAGGGGGGGGCCGCTCTCTCGTCCCCCCCTTTTCCCCTGCGGCCGGCCAGGTTGCGTGCTCGGATAAGGGGTCTGGTATGGATTTTTAGGGGGACTCCATGCCATTTTTTTAAAATTTGGGGTGGAGTTCCCCTTAAAATCCATGCCAGATCTGAAGGGCCTGGAATGAATATTTGGGGGAACCCCACGTCAATTTTTTTTTAAATTTGCGGCGGGGTTCCCCTTAATATCCATTCCAGACCTGAAGGGCCTGGTAATTGAATTCTGGGGAACCCCCACGCTTTTTTTTTTTTTTATCAATGACTTTTGTATGTATTGCCGGGAGCCGACAATTCATTAATAGCCGCGAGTCAGTTTTAAAAGACTTTTTTTCTTTCAAAAATGACATTTTTTGCAGGGACAGTTCCAAGCACGGGAAACATGCGCCACTTCACATGCATATCATACACACCCCCCAGGTACGAAATTTAAAGGAATATTTCACTTTTATTTTTTCATTTTAAGCATTATTAAAATCACTGCTCCCGAAAAAACGTCCGTTTTTAAAACTTTTTTTTGCATTGATACATGTCCCCTGGGGCAGGACCCGGGTCCCCAAACACTTTTTAGGACAATAACTTGCATATCAGCCTTTATAATTAACACTTTAGATTTCGAACGTTCGAGTCCATTGTATTTAATAGGGTTCTAAAGTTTACACGAACATTTTGTCTGTTCGCAGGTTCTGGTGCGAACCGAACAGGGGGGTGTTCGGCTCATCCCTGCTGGAGAAGTGATTTGTACCCAAGGGCATGCAATCAATACCTGAACCTATGGCAACCAGACAGTTTGGGCAATGATCATGATCTGCATTTTTTTAAAAAACATTAAGAGAAACTGAAAACGAGGGACAACTGTCTAATCTTCTAAATCCTAGAACCCACTGCTGTCTTCCAAATAATTTAGACTTTGGATAGCATGGATGATATTGTAATTTTTAGCACCAATTAGGAGTCCCATCTTCCCCTGGTTCAGGCAGTCGTAGACTCCTTGAGAAGAGCAGGGTTCCCCATCAATCCTGAGAAGTGCACAGTTGGGATGGAGGAAGCCAAGTACCTAGGGTACATTGTGGGTAGAGGGCTGGTGAAGCCTCAAATGAGTAAGGTAGAAGCCATACAGGACTGGCTTCCTTCCCTAACCAAAAAGAAGGTCAGAGCATATTTGGGCATAGTTGGCTACTACCGGAGGTTTGTCCCCAACTTTGCCACCATTGCTGCACCATTGACTGACTTGACCAAAGGCAGAAAGTCAGTGATGATAAAGTGGAATGCTGATGCCGAAGAGGCATTGTGCCAGCACCCGGTGATCGTAGCTCCAGATTTTGCTAAGGATTTTGTGGTGCAGACAGATGCTTCAAGTGAACTGGTAGGAGCGGTCCTGTCTCAGGAGGTCAATGGGGAAGAGCACCGCATCAGTAGGAAGCTGACGACAATGGAGAAAAACTACGCTGGGGTGGAGCGGGAGTGCCTTGCCATCAAGTGGGCTTTGGACTCTCTACAATATTTTCTCCTAGGTAGGAGGTTTCGCCTGGTGTCAGACCATGCCCCATTGACCTGGATGAGACAGAACAAGCACACCAATGCCAGGGTGACAAGATTCCTTTCTTTCCAGGAGTTCAATTTTGTGGTAGAGTACAGACCCGGGAGACAACATCAGAATGCCGATGCACTCTCCCGAGTCCATTGTATGGTGTCGAATGGTGCCTCCATCGCCTTCACGTTGAGGCAGAGGGGGGGATATTTACATGACGCCAAGGTTAGGTCCTAGACGAGTGCTCTATAGCACTGATATTTGGGCTATTTTGGTTATGGTTCCTTTAAGGGAAGTGTGGAAGTATTCAGGGGGTTACCCAGGATTGGTGAGGAATTCCCAGGAGTAGCCATAATTAGGAGAGGACTGACTCGCAGTTCTTTCTGGGTTAATAGAGAGATATTTGGGACCCAAAATTTCAGAGACCCTGAAGTGATATTTAGATGGGAAAGGGCCAGGGGCATACCTAAAGCACTTGGCACCCGGGGCTGATCCTATATCTGGCACCCCCCACCTTAAAATGTAAAAATGCCCCACTGTGCCCCCTGCATACCTCTGCATCCTTTAATATTTTTTTGGCACTACTGTGTACCCCATCTCCACCACTGCACCTCTGGACCCCTTTACATTACACAGCACCGCACCTCTGGACCTCTTTACATTACACAGCACCGCACCCCTGGACCCCTTTACATTGCACAGCACCGCACCTATGGACTCTCTTACATTACACAGCACCCTGCAGCTCTGGACCCCTTTCCATTACACTGCACCTCTGGACCTCTTTACATTACACAGCACCCTGCACCTCTGGACCCCTGTACATTACACAGCACCCTGCACCTCTGGACCCCTTTACATTACACAGCACCCTGCACCTCTGGACCCCTTTACATTACACAGCCCTTGTACCTCTGGACCCCTTCACATTACACTGCACTTCTAGACTCCTTTTCATTTCACAGCACCCTGCTCCCCTTTAAATTACATGGCACCTTGCACCTAAGGACCTCTTTACATTACACAGCACCCTACACCTCTGGACCCCTTTACATTACACAGTACCCTGAACCTCTTTACATTACACAGCACCCTGCACCTCTGGACCCCTGTACATTACACAGCACCCTGCACCTCTGGACCCCTTTACATTACACAGCACCCTGCACCTCTGGACCCCTTTACATTACACAACCCTTGTACCTCTGGACCCCTTCACATTACACTGCACCTCTAGACCCCTTTTCATTTCACAGCACCCTGCTCCCCTTTAAATTACATGGCACCTTGCACCTAAGGACCTCTTTACATTACACAGCACCCTACACCTCTGGACCCCTTTACATTACACAGTACCCTGCACCTCTGGACCCCTTTACATTACACAGCCCACTGCAACTCTGAACCCCTTTACATTACACAGCACCCTGCACCCCCTTACATTACACAGACCCCTACAGTATAGACCCCCCTACAGTACAGACCCCCCTACAGTACAGACCCCCGCTACAGTGCAGACCCCCCTACAGTGCAGATAACCCCCCACAGTACAAACCCCCCTACAGTGCACAGACCCCCCTAACAATACAGACCCCCCTAGAGTGCACAGACCCCCCTACAGTGCAGACCCCCCACAGTACAGACCCCCCTACAGTGCACAGACCCCCCTACAATACAGACCCCCCCTACAATACAGACCCCCCATACAGTGCAGACCCCCCTTCAGACCCATGTATCCCAGACCACACATAGAGAAAGCCCGAGGCAGTGGCTTTGCAGGGGGAGGGGTATTGCGAGCCGCACCTGAACCAGTCGGCACACCCGGGACCCGGCGCCATGACAGACCCCCCTTCAGACCCATGTACCTCAGACCACACATGGAGAGAGCCCGAGGTAGTGGCTTTGCAGGGGGAGGGGTATAGTGAGCCGCACCTGAGCCAGTCGGCACATCCAGGACCAGCACCATTATCCCATTCTTTCCTTCTCTCCGTGGTCGCGGACTTGCGGCTCTGATCAGTCTCGGCAGCTGCTGTCACAGCCGAGCAGAGTGTAGCCGCCTCCCCCTCCTCCTACATGCACAGTACTGTGTAGACATAAAGGAGGAGGAGGGGGAAAGCCACTGCAGAGACTGATCAGAGCCGCGACCATTGGAGAGAAGGAGAGAATGGGATTGTTGCGCCGAGGGCCTGGGTGTGCCGACTGGCTCGGGTGCGACTCGCAATACCCCCCCCCCTGCAAAGCCACTACCTCGGGCTCTCCATGTGTGTCCTGTCACCGCTTGGTGCCGATGCCTAAACCCACGGTGCAGTCTCGCTGTCTTCAGTCCCGGAGGGGGGGGGGGCGCCGGCTTGACACCCCCCAGTGTGTGGCACCCGGGGCGGCCCGCCCCCCTGCCCCCTGCTGGAAAGGGCCTCCACCCCTGACTACAGGGATTCCAGCACACACAGGGTTAAGAGCCTCCAGGAAACAGCTCTTAAAGACAGGAAGAAGTGTTAGGTGTGGTGGTGAGGAGTTGTGTGGTGTCACCTGTTTTTGGAGAGCTGTGAGTCTGCTGGAGGCTGCTAAAATAGTAGACAGACACTGTTAAAATTTTGAGCGTGAAGACCCATCCACGAACTGTATGCGCCTTTTAACTTTTACTTTTTGCTGAAGATAAGCAGACTTTATTTTGATTTCCCTGTTGAAAATAAAAGCATTTTTGTTTAAAGTTCTACCAGCTTTGCACTCGGTCCTGTGAAGCTAAAATCCCCCAAACTTTACAATATATATATTTGGAGGCACTCACGGTTCTTGCAGAGGAGGAAGATCAGAACCAGACTGCTGAAAGCTAAACAGTGGAGAGTGTGAACAAGTTTTGCTTTTGTCTGCTGGCAATTGCTGGGTTACATTTTTGGGGCTTTTTCTTGTAGCTTTTTAACACCTTTTTCTGTCACTTTTTAAACAGCTTTTTTTTTTCTTTGCTTCCTTCAGCCTACTAATTAAGGGTAGTGGTTAATTGGTCACAGGTACTTGAGGCCTATATAACTTTCTGTAAAACTCATTGTGAGCCTGCTCATCTTTGAGCTTGCTGGAACTTAGACCAAGTGGATATGGTGAGTTAAAAAAACAGAGTTGAAAACAAGAGGTTATAACAGTGGTCACGTACCTGTGTATTGTAAGTACATGAGTGCTGCGAGTGCACGTGGGCTGTATTGAGTATTAGTGTCCGGTAGTATCTGTGTATTGTGAGTACCTGAGTGTTGTCTGAGTAGTGTGTGTGGATCATTAGTACTTGTGTATTGTGTCTGCGAGTGCACGTGGGTCTGTGAGTGCACACTGGTCAGTGAGTTACTGTGTATTGTCTTGTTGAGTACCTGTGTATTGTCTTGTTGAGTACCTGTGTATTGTAAGTACATGAGTGCTGCGAGTGCACGTGGGCTGTATTGAGTATTAGTGTCCGGTAGTACCTGTGTATTGTGAGTACCTGAGTGTTGTCTGAGTAGTGTGTGTGGATCATTAGTACTTGTGTATTGTGTCTGCGAGTGCACGTGGGTCTGCGAGTGCACATTGGTCAGCGAGTACCTGTGTATTGTCTTGTTGAGTACCTATGTATTGTCTTGTTGAGTATTAGTGTCAGGAAGCTAGTTTTTAGGTATTTTGGACAGGGTATGATCCCCAATCCACATTAAATTAGTAGGTACTAGGCTTGTGCAATTCGTTTCGTAACGAATCAAAATTCGTCCGAATTTAGCAACTTTCTGACATTCGGAAGCATTCGAATTTCCGAACAAAGCAATTACGAATAAAACCGAATCCGAAATAAATTATATCGCAAATAGCGAATGCCTGAATGTCTTCGGCATAATTCGTTATGAAAAAAGTCACGAATGTACGAATCCATTCGAAGCACAATAACACTCTGCTCTGCTCTCTGCTTCTCCCTCACCGTGCTGAACTCCCTTTCAAAATGGTGTACAGGGGCGGAGGCTATAGCCGCATGTAAAAAACTAAAGTAAAATACGAGATTTTTAATCGTTACAAATAACCGCTATGTATTTAGAAAATTACAAATCCATTCGAAGCACATTAGGCATAATAGGCAGCGTCGTTGTGAGAGAGACACGGAAAATTACAAATCACAGAACCCAAAAAAAGTTAAGAAAGTAGGAGTTGTGTCCAGAATCAGCAAAAAACAATGTACTCTACCGAAATTACGAATTATAAATCAACGAAAAATAAGGCTTACATTAATACGAATCATTCCGATTCAACGAAAAATGTCGTTTGCGAAAATACGAATTCGTCCGAACACGAAAAATCCCGTCTAGCAAAATTACGAATCAACAGGACCGAAAAGAAACGAACCGAAACTAAACAAATTTTTCCGTTGTGCACAGGTCTAGTAGGTACGATGCCCGGTGGGTGTGGAGATGCGACTCGGTGTACATCTTGCGGCATGTATGCATTCCTTGATCATCCAATCGAGGGCGAATAATGCTGTGCAAAATGTAAGCACATTGTTTCCCTGGAAGCCCAGGTTCTGAAACTGGGGAAGCAACTGTCAGCACTGAGAAGACCCTCCATAATAAAAGAGAGCCAGGAACGTACAAGGCAGGTGCCGGCAGGGGCCAGCACAGAAGCGGGTGGAGACAAAGAGGTGCAGGCACTAGGAAAGAGTAGATGGGTGACAGTCAGGAAGGGTAGAGTGGGAAGTGCCAGGGAGGCCGATCCAGGGCTGGAGCATCCCAATAAGTACGCTCCATTGAGTGACATTGGTGAAACCAGTCAGGGACCAGCACTGGTGGAGCTGAGGGACTCTCCTAGCTGCTGGGGGAAGAACTTCTCCAGTGAGAGTGGGGGGGAAGCGAAGGGAAATGAAAGACAGATTCTGGTGGTAGGGGACTCAATTCTTAGAAGGACAGAGAGGGCAATCTGTAACAAAGACCTGAAGCGCTATGTTGTCTACCGGGCGCTCGGTTTCGGCACATCACGGAACTGGTGGACAGATTACTGGGAGGGGCTGGGGAAGACCCGGCTGTCATGTTGCACGTTGGCACCAATGACAAGGTTAGAGGCAGATGGAGTGTCCTAAAGAATGATTTTAGAGACTTGGGAGCTAAATTGAGGAAAAGGACCTCCAAGGTAGTATTCTCAGGAATACTACCGGTACCTCGAGCCACACCAGAAAGGCAGAGGGAGATTAGGGAAGTAAACAAGTGGCTGAGGAGCTGGTGTAGTAAGGGGGGGTTTGGGTTCCTGGAGGACTGGGCTGACTTCTCAGTTGGTCACCAGTACTATAGAAGGGACAGACTGCACCTAAATGAGGAGGGTGCAGATCTGCTGGGAGTGAAGATGGGGGACTTTAATTATCCAGACATAGACTGGGCGGAGGGAACCACGCATTCATCCAAGGCTCGCCAGTTTCTAAATGTCTTGAAGGACAATTTCATGGTTCAGATGGTAGACGCACCATCTAGAAGTAAAGCATTACTGGATCTACTGATTACCAACAATACAGACCTGATCACGGATGGGGAAATACGGGGCAATTTAGGAAACAGTGATCACAGGTCAATTGGCTTCAGTATAAATCACACAAATAGGAAACATAAGGGGAATACAAAGTCACTGAATTATTAAAGAGCCAACTTCCCTAAACTACGAACCTTGCTAGAAGGCATGAATTGGGATAAAATCTTAGGAACAAGGAACACGGAGGAGAGATAGGTTTGCTTTAAGAGCATATTAAATAAGGGCATTAGCCAATGCATCCCATTGGGTAATAAATTTAAAAGAGCGAACAAAAGTCCTGGATGGCTGAACTCCAATGTAAAAATGCATATAAAAGCAAAGGAGAAGGCCTCCAAAAAAATACAAGGTTGAGGGATTATCATCAGCATTCAGACTTTATAAAGAACGCAACAAGAAATGTAAGGGTGCAATTAGATAAAACACGAAAGTCACATAGCGGAGGAGAGCAAAAAAAATCCCAAGAAATTCTTTAAGTATGTAAACAGTAAAAAAGGGAGGACAGACCATATTGGCCCCATAAAGAATGAGGAAGGACATCTGGTTACAAAGGATGGAGAGATGGCGAAGGTATTGAATTTATTCTTCTCCTCAGTCTTCACAAGGGAATTGGGGGGCTTCAGTAACCAAAACTGCAGTGTTTATCCTTATGACACATCACAGGAAGCACCTCAATGGTTAACAGAGGACAGAATTAAAATTAGACTTGGGAAACTTAACATTAATAAATCACCGGAACCAGATGGCTTGCACCCGAGGGTACTTAGGGAACTCAGTCAAGTAATTGCCAGACCATTGTTTCTAATTTTTACTGACAGTCTACTGACTGGAATGGTACCAGCTGATTGGAGAAAAGCCAATGTAGCACCAATTTTTAAATTGTATACTTACTATAAAAATAACAATAAAAACTATTGGAAAAGAAAAAAAGACTGTCCACCTAGCTTAGTAAATATATTGAACCATGTTCAATTTGACCACCAAATTATGTGCAAGGGAAAATTAAAAAACAAAACAAAACAAAACAAAAAATCAGCACATCTGCTTGCACGTAAATCAATGACTGAAGTCAACATAGCTTTCCCTTGTTTATTATCTCAGTAAACATAAACTTAACAAAGTGAACATGCCTTATTACTTTAATATATCAACCCCACTATGTAACTAACAGATAATAGCTTTCTCCTAATGGATATGCTATGATTAGTCAGATAGAACCATATGGGACCAGGACTCAATGAGCCCAAATCCCCACTGTTTTAGATGACTACAGTTAAGTAGTAATTGTTATAAGTCTCAGGGACTTGGGGCAGATGAACCTCTACTTAACAGTACCATGGCTCACCCACCCACCCACCATATTAAAAAAGATGGGACTCACTATCTTTGTTAGATGTTAAATTCATCTTACACCACAGCAAATGCAGCAGGGCAGGTATAGATAGGTGCAACAGAAATTTCCAGTGGAAATTCCTGACCCTGTATTATTATTATTGTTATTATTATTATTATACCAGATTTATATAGCACCAACAGTTTACCCAGCACTTTACAGTGAAAAGGGGGACAGTACAATACAGTTCAATACAGTTCAATACAGAAGGAATAAGAGGGCCCTGCTCGTGGAGCTTACAATCTAATTCCAAGACATATATGGGTAGCATATTACAACAAATCAGCCTTTACTCACAAACTAAATTCTCACATCTAAATTTTAGGTTTGGACTGAACTTTTTCCATAAAAAGTATGTTATAGGAAAGATTAAAAATGTTTATTGTACCTAAGCGACAACGTGAAAAATGGTTCTTTAGGCTAAACACTTGGATGGGTTTGATTACACTAATCTAGACCTACCCTTGTGTTCATGTACTGAAGTTTACAGACCACTCCTTCTGGAAAAACAGGGGTCTTGTCACCTTAAATAACATATATGATGAAAATGTATTAGCCTCCTTCACTGACCTACAGAGAAAATATGCACTCCCTCGTACTGCCTTTTATAGGTATCTCCAGGTTCGCCATGTTTTCCAAACCCAATTTTGGGTCTCTAGCACTAGGTTTTCTGATTGTTCAACGATAGGTGTCCTATGGTCACAAGGTCCTAAATGCTTGATTTTACTCTCACCTCTTAGCCACTCAATAAATAAAAATGGTGGTTCGTACTAAATTACAACTACTTATACCTGATTTGTGGGATGAAGATTGGGAGGAAGCATGCACTTCCCATTTAACTGTCTCACCCACTGTCAATAACAAACGTATTCAACTATACATGTTGCATCATCAGCGTGCACTAGATGCACCTATCAACGTGCAGATTTTAGTCATGTAATGTAGTTGTGCCCTGTTATAAATAAATATTGAAGACAGGTGATGGATGTACTGACTAAAATTCTTTCTGTTCCTGTGACGTGAAATCCACAGATATGCCTCCTGGGTATATTAGATGAAAAATGGGCAAAATATACTAGAATAATGCTGAGGGATGCTGAGGGAAACACTGTTTCTGGCCTGAAAAACGATCGCACTTAAGTGGAATCAATCTGCTCCACCATCTGTCAATGAATTCAGATGGTGAACCAGATACTACTATATGAAAAAATAGGATTTTTATAACAGCTTACCTGTAAAATCATTTTCTTGAGAGTACATCACGGGACACAGAGCACTATAGTAATTACTATATGGGTTATACGCCCACCTTCAGGTGATGAACACTGGCATAATCAAGACAGGAAGTCCCCTCCCTATATAACCCCTCCCATACAGGGAGTACCTCCATTTTGTAGCAAAGCAATATATATAAATATCCCAATAAGAGGGGAGGGACCTCTGTGTCCCGTGATGTACTCTCAAGAAAAGGATTTTACAAGTAAGCTGTTATAAAAATCCTATTTTCTTTATCGTACATCACGGGACACAGAGCACTATAGTAATTACTATATGGGATGTCCCAAAGCAATGCCATCTGAGGGGAGGGAGACACAAAAAATAAGCAAACCGCCGTCCAATTTAATTTTACTTGATCGGAGGGTAAATTGTCACTGTTATTTCACAGGACTGGTCAACTAGTCTTTATATATGCAATATTGGACTTAATATGTAATTGTGTACCAAATTTTGTATTTTAATATGCTCATGTTGAGCACATTGGTTGTTTTTCCAAAATTTCTTTTTTTTTATATCTATAAAAAGAGTTTAAAAAAAAATTTTTGTTTTTTTTTGCCTGGAAATTTCTCCTGAAAAAATAGCATTGCATTTCCTGGTATGTGAGGGTGCCTAGGCACTCCAGTTCTATATCCTCATAGCTGTACACCTGCAGTTTGAGATCTAAGACACTGCTGCTTCTGAATTCTAGTCTTGGGAAATCTGGAATAAGATTTTGTGATGTCACTACTGTGCTGCTCACTGTTACAGGCTCCTCCTGGAGGCTCTGACATAAGAAAGAAAAGTTCTGCCTCTACCAAGATGTCTGTCTTCACACAGAGAAGAACAAGGTATGGTAAGCCAGTAATGGGGAAAGATCAGCTGCAGGGAGACTACAGGCAATACTGGGGACTAGGAATGAGCACAATGTTTAGCCCAAACACAGGTTCGACCAAACTCTGCCTGGTCAGGTCTCATCTAACCAAGTATGGCCACAAATATGGCCACATGGCTAAATGGAAGCTTTAGGGGTAAGATGCTTTGCCAGGCATGTGGCCTGATATGGTTTGTGGAGCACTGATCCTCGCATGCTTGTTTCCTCCTCGCCTTCCTGGCCTGCCACTAGGTTGCATGTTCAGATAAGGATCTGGTATTAATTTTGCAGGGCCTTACATTTGTTTTTACTTATTTGCATGGGTTTCCCCATTAACTACTTCAGCCCCGGAGGATTTGGCTGCCAAATGACCGGGCCACTTTTTGCGATTTGGCCCTGCGTCACTTTAACTAACAATTGCACGGTTGTGCGACGTGGCTTCCAAACAAAATTGACGTCCTTTTTTTCCCACAAATAGAGCTTTCTTTTGGTGGTATTTGATCACCTCTGCGGTTTTTATTTTTTGCGCTATAAACAAAAATAGAGAGACAATTTTGAAAAAAAAGCAATATTTTTTACTTTTTGCTATAATAAATATCCCCCAAAAATATATAAAACATTTTTTTTTCTAGGTTTAGGCCGATATCTATTCTTCTACATATTTTTGGTAAAGAAAATCGCAATAAGCGTTTATTGATTGGTTTGCGCAATAGTTATAACGTCTACAAAATAGGGGATAGTTTTATGGCATTTTTATTTATATTGTTTTTTTACTAGTAATGGCGGCGATCTGCAATTTTTATCGTGACTGCGACATTATGGCGGACACATCGGACACCTTTGACGCTATTTTGGGACCATTGTCATTTATACAGCGATCAGTGCCATAAAAATGCACTGACTACTGTGTAAATCAGTGTTTCTCAACTCCAGTCCTCAAGGCGCCCCAACAGGTCATGTTTTCAGGATTTCCCTCAGATGAAACAGCTGTGGTGATTACCAAGGCAGTGAAACTGACCAAATCACCTGTGCAAAATAATGGAAACCCTGAAAACATGACCTGTTGGTGCGCCTTGAGGACTGGAGTTGAGAAACACTGGTGTAAATGACACTGGCAGAGAAGGGGTTAACAAGTAGGGGCGGGGAAGGGGTTAAGTGTGTCCTAGGGAGTGATTCTAACTGTGTGGGGGCTGGGCTACGAGTAACATGACACTGATCACTGCTCCCGATTACAGGGAGCAGTAGATCACTGTCCTGTCGCTTGGCAGAACAGGGAAATGCCTTGTTTACACTGGCCTCTCCCCGTTCTGCAGCTCTATGACATCGAGTCCGCGGGTCGTATATATACGTTGCCGCAGCCGTGCCATTCTGCCGACATATATCTACATGGCGCAGTCGGCAAGTGGTTAACATTCATACAGATACTGCTTTGTTTACAAACAGAACAAATTGTCCGGCAGCTGACAGTTTTTGACCACTGAAATCGTTTTTTTTGTTCTCTTTGTCAATGTCAGTTTTGCTGCAGTGGGTTGAATACATTCTACAGATGTACCACTTCACAGGCAGGTTAAGGGTTTCCCCAGGTGTGTTATTTATGGGATTTTGAATTTTTGTTCCATTTTAAGCATTTTTTAAATATTTGCTCCCAAACAGAATTTTTTCATTTTTTGGTTTTGTGCATGTTCCATGGGGCAGTGCCCAGGCCTCCATGACATCTGTTTGACACCTTGCCTTTAGCCTAAAAAGTAGACATTAATGTTTTTTTTGTTTTTTAACTTTTGGCTCTCATTGACTTCAATGAGGTTTAGATTCAGCACACAATTTTCAATGACGTTTTGCCTCTGCCTTCCTTTTGGTGGGCGCAGTTTCCATAGCTTAATTCTTCACTCTCTGAATCAACATTAACTGTTTTTAATCCTTATGCTTATAGCATTACTAAATAGATAGGAAACTATACCATATTTACTTGTTTTAAACTTTTTTTTTTACATGTCTTCAGTTACTTCTTGGTTTCCAGGCCAAGTGAATTTTTTTTATTTTATTTGACCGGAGTTAAACTTTAATGGTGGATGCATTTCACATCCATATACTTAATAGGCTGATACATTCACCTCTTTTAAATAGATACTTTAAAATTTGCCAGAGGAAACGACATTCATTTAATCATGCAAATGAACCAGGTTTTAAGTATGCAGCACTTGATAATTTGTGTTTTACTACAAAGATCACGTACTCTTGGAGACAAGAGGCTCTCATTTCTAATGAAAACAACGAGAAATAGTCCTGTACTTGGAGATCATTTTTATCAGTACAAATGACTTGTAATTATACTGGTAGTAAGGACAACTTCAAGAGCTTAAGAAATATAGATTTTTATTTAGAATTTTTAAACATAACAAAAATATTTGAATAGCTTTAACAGTATCCTTCACCTTTCTGACATTATAAAAGATTTAACATATGTTTAAGCTCACAAAAACCTGACATCAAGATTCCAGTTTACCAAAATACCCAGTAGCTCAAAAACCAGCAACGTTATTGCTCAAATTAGAAATGAGTAAACCAAAGTTTGGTTTACATGCTTGAAAAAATGCCTTAAAGCTTTAATCCTTCAAAAGTGGTTTGTTTTACAAACAGAGGCCGGGGATTTGTCATTTAACTGTGAATACTGCTGCTAAATGACAGACCCCCAGCTGGCTTCTGTTTGTCCCTGACTGAGGATCCTGGGTGATGTAATTGACCAGATATAGTCATGATCATATTTGGGCAATGGTGTCATCAAGGATCCCTGGCCAGGAACAAACAGCAGCTAGCTGGGGATCTGTCCCTTGCAACAGGAGTAGTGATGGGGCAACATTGGCAGGCAGCCAAATACCATGGTGGCATGGAAACATCATTGGGTGCCGTGGAAAGATGGTAAGGTGGTGGATCATCATGACTAATGGAGATCTACATCACTAGACGTGATTACCGTTGGATTTTAATCAGGAGCATTGTTTATGTTTTTTTTTTCTTATACGGGAGTACTAATCTACTTAGCACTCATTTCCCTCGGGGAAGAGAGGATGGATAACATGGGGAGAAGGTGCTTTGCCTGGATAAGCGCCCTTCTTTCAATTTTAGGAGAATACCCATGTGTTCTTTTTTACTTTTTATCTGTGTACTGTCCATTACAAAAAAAAGAGACATGGCGTCCCACTAAAATTAATACCAAACCTTTATCCAGGCATGTAGCCTGGATGGCCTGGAAGTGGGGGTGGGGGCAGTGAGTTTTCAGCCAGTCCTCCTGAACCATACCAAGCCACATGCTTTTAATCACTGGGAGGGTGCCTTGCAAGTGAGGGTGGTAAAGACTCACCCCCTTGTCCCTAAAGTGATGTTACTATACTTACCTCCTCTGTGTAGTTGGTTTTGCACAGAGCAGCCTGGATCCCACTCTTCTTGGGTTCCTCTTTGTGTTTCAATCTTTTTATTCAAGTTTTGTCATACAAAATGTATAAAAGTCGCCACATAACATTGTACAGTCACAATCAACATTTGGGGTAACACAATGAAGATCACCAAGTGTAGGGGTCCTTGGAGTAGTCCGAAGCTCCGTAGAGCCGTTAACCCCTATTAGCATCGCAGATCATATCTGAACCGTCCACCCAGATGAGCCGCCCCCCCATCCATCTATCGGGGGGGGCGCAACTCAGCCGGCCGTGTGGGCAGCCCAGAGGTCTGATCAGACTGACAATGGTCCCGTAGGAGCTGAGAAAACAGGGAGCAGCACAAACCTCTAAGGTCTGGATCTGACTCCAAAAATAAACAATAAACAAATTTCAAAAGAGAGGAAAGAGGACAGTGACAAAGAATAGAAGGAAGGAGACAGAGTAAGGAAAGGACAGTTGAGGAGGGGGGAATGGGGGGAGGGAGGGGGGGGGAGGAGCCCCGATTCAGCATCCAGACATCTCAACCTAATCCCCTAGGCTATGCTGTAAACATCCCCGGGTCATTAGTTAGGTAACGAAGCCATGGGTCCCAAACTCCATGAAACAGTTTCATTTTATCTTGGGCCAGAGTGGTCAAGCGTTCGTTTAGCATCAACCAAGACAATTTGCCTTTAAGCTGATCGAATGGTAGAGCTGCCGATTTCCAGTTCCTAGCAATAGTGATTTTGGCTGAAATAAAAATAAATGTCAAGAGCCTCTTGCAGGACTTGGAGGCTTCCTTGGGTTCCTCTTTGATGCTCCTAGCCCCTCCCTCCTTTGAGTGCCCCTTAGCCAGCAGCTTGCTACAGGGGTCACCCAAGCTGAGTCAGAGCTTCGTGTATCCATTCAGACTTGGAGCCC
Source organism: Rana muscosa (assembly GCA_029206835.1). Lineage (NCBI taxonomy): Eukaryota > Metazoa > Chordata > Amphibia > Anura > Ranidae > Rana > Rana muscosa. The sequence goes on along the minus strand of CM055116.1, from coordinate 102,482,028 downwards.
CGACCGGGCCCTGCCCCTCTCTCCCCTGATTGGCTTACTGGCTTTGATTGACAGCCGCGGGAGCCAATAGCGCCGCTGCTCTGTCTCAGCCAATCAGGAGGAGTGTACTGGATGGCTGGGGGGATCGGGACATCGCTGGAGAGAGAAGGGGCTCAGGTAAGTAATTAGGGGGGTGCTGGGGAGGCTGCTACACACAGGTTTTTTATCCTAATGCATAGAATGCATTAAGATAAAAAAAAAACTTCTGCCTTTACAACTGCTTAAGTTGAGGGAACAATGGCCTCATCCCCACATTCAGTCCCCAAGAGGATGTGGGGGTTACTTAATGTAATCTGGATACCCCTTTATAATAAGGGGGAGAGAAGATTGTCACCCTCCTATGGGCATGAGTATGGGGTACATTAGTATGTCAGTTGATGTAAAACCAACATGATTCATGATTTCCAGTGATGTAGATTATAATCAATCATTACAATTATTACAACCTCTCATCCAACGATGTTCCCCAGGCATGTGACAATGTGACAAGCTGCCATGGTGATAGAATTCCTCCACCTCTCCTACAAAATTTTGATTCTTACCCCAACATTCATCATATCACCAGTCATTAGGAGAGCAACTGTAATCTCTGTACCTCTACTAAGAATTCCACAGAGACATGACTGCAGAAGAAGGCATGATAAATCAGTCATGGAAAAAGATCAGCTGCAGGCGGACAAGGAGCAATATTGAATGGTGACTAGTGCTTTAATTTCTACCTGCTTTTTTTGGGTACAGCTTCCACAGTACTGGTCCTCTTTAACTAACTAGTTTACACTATGAAAAAAAAAAGGAGCTGCAAAGCACAGATTTTTTGTAGTACTGCAAGCAAGAAGCAGATGCTCTATCCCGTATGTAATGAGCAAAAAGTCAACCCCCTCATAAATACATTATTTGAAATGTAGAAACAACGTATTTCAAACATCAAGTTATTAGGCCTCATGCCCACTGGCGTTTTTACAGCTGCGTTTTTTGCAGCTTAAAAACGCCTGTCCATGTTATTGTAAATATTTTTTTTTTGAAAAAAAAAAAAAAAAACGTCGGACCTAAAAACGCGACCGCGCGTTAGCGCGCGTTTTTTGCGCGTTAGTGCGCGTTAGTGCGCGTTTTTGCGCGTTTTTTGACGCTCGCGTTTTTTTCTGCCTAATTCTGACGCTGAGGAACGCACTGGTCCTGGGTTTTTTTTACAGCTTACAAACGCCTATGCTCTTTACAGCTCAAAAACGCCTAGGTGGGCATGAAGCTATAGACTAACATGGACAGGCGTTTTTAAGCTGTAAAAAACGCTCAAAAACGCGGCTGAAAAAACGCCCGTGGGCATGAGCCCTAAAGATGAATGTTTACACCAAGCTGATTTCTGTTACACGTTTATCCAGGACTTTCTTTTCTCAGAGAATAGGTGCAGGTATTCCCCATTCCGAGTCACCCCTTATCTCTGTCCCCCACCCACCTCTGAACTTCCACCCAATCCACCTCCCAGTACTGCCCGTTTTAGAGAACACATACAGTAAGTATCATTTTGTAATGATAAATATAAGTAATTTGTATGTAATTTAGTAATATCAGCCATGAACAATAGACCTACCAGAAACAAACAAGAGACCCCCCCCCACAACAAAATATGCCATACAATAGCCCCCTGCCAGCAACAATAGATCTCACAGGAGCCAAAATGTATAGACCACCCAGCAGCCAGCAACAATAGATCCCTTCCTGAACAGTCGATTCCTGTCAGCAACAACTCACTCCACAGCAACAATAGATCCCTCACCAGCAACAAGAGACCTCCCCAGCAAAAATAGATCCCCAACAGCCATCATCAATAGACCCACTAGCAAAACCCAGCACCCCTTGCTATTACATACTATGCCATTACATACTGCTATTCCGCAAAACTCTGAAATTCACTTCCAAAGAACACCAGAGAGTCATCTTCTCTAAACTCATTCAAATCAAATCTAAAAACTTTTTTAAACAAGCTTTTACGTAATTGTATTTTTTTTCCCTTGTAAAGCTACCTTTAAAGGCCCAATATAAAATAAAGTTTATTATTATTATAATACATTCAGTGCTGGGGTCCCGGAACTGCATTCCCCACGTTCCCTCTGAAAAAAAGCCCTGCATTTCTTTTATTTTTAAAATGTAAGTTTGTGCATTCCCTTTAAGATGATCAAATTTGCATAAACACATAAAAAAAAAATATTTTTAATTTAGGCAATGTAGGCACTAAATATGTATTTGTTTTTGTGAAGCTAATCTCTAGCTAAACTAACTACCGATATTCCCCCTTCAGTTTAAAAAGATTGGCTTCATTCTGAATCCAACATGTTTGAACTTTAGAAATTTCTAGCTAAAAAGTAAAACATTTTTTAAAGGGTTTACCTACCAGCACACTGCAAAGCATGCCTGTATGCTCTTTATTAGGAAAGGAAGGAGGTATCAGTCCTCGGACCTGTTCAGGTCTAATTTTCAGCTTTGCAGCTGTAAAGAAGAATCTTCAGACAAGTGGTCAATAGGAAATATGAATGTGTATTGTTCTATTTCCTATTTACTTGATTAGAACAATTAAAGTATTTTATGTAACTATTAAAAAAACATATTCCATTTAATTTAAAAAATAATTCAGGATCATTACACACAGGTTAAAGGCCAACTCCACAAAAAAAAAAAAAATTTGGATAGAGCAGAAAAAGTTATGTTTTTATTGCTGTCTGTGTCACTATTGTGGAGATTTCTGCTCCCATTAGGATACACAGACAAAACAAAAACACAATTTCATAAGAGTGAGAAACTTCTGATAATGTTTTTACTACTGTGACAACCCCTGGCTGCTAACCCCATTTATTCAAAAGGACAGTAAATGAAAATAGGAAACAGAAGAACCCACCCACTTGGGTGTAAAGAGATTGCTACCTGCCTCATACTTTTGGAAATAGAACCAAGAAAAAAATGCACCCAAGGGCTTTTAGGCAGCAGAAAAGTTTAAACTAAATCATAAATGGATATAAAAAGAATTTGTATTGGTACAAAATTACATAAAATATCAATGACACTTTAAAAACATATGCTCTGGTATGCATGACTTCCATATGTGACCAACAAAGATGTCCTTATATACTGGCAAATAACAATATATAGAGATATCACACTTAATGTTATCGCTCAGCAAGGACCCCAACGCGTTTCAATTATACAAGTTGCAATCTTCCTCAGGGGGATGAGGGCATTTTGTAAATGAAGGTGTGTGGCCAGAGCAGGATAAAAACACCAAAACTGGGTAATTTCCAGAGGGTCGCCCCTCCCAAGAGGGAGCGGGGCGCGGGAACCCCAGAATGGCCTAAAATAAATCACAATTGCTAGGTATGGGGGGGGCGCGACAGCACCCACTGCGGGTCCTTTCCCAGAAAATGGTGTGTTGATGAAATGTGCTCAGAAAGATGCTGACAAGAGGGGTAGGAATGGTCTTAGGCTTTGTTACAAATGGAGATTATGGAAAATCCACTATACTCAAAGATCTATGTTTGAGTCAGAAAAAGCCTCCATTAAAGAGTGGCGGTGTTCTCCTTCAATGAGGTAAAGTAGATTTATCAAAAGCTGCAGGTATCAATATCCTGCGACCAATTCCTCCCACGGAAAGATGTGAAGTGGCAGCATCAGACCTAACTGATGCTGCCACTTCACATTTTTCTGTGGGAGGAATTGGTTGCAGGACATTGATATCCGCAGCTTTTGATACATCTACTCACTTAGCCTCATTGAGGGGACATCGCCCTTGGGAGCATTTTTTCTTGGTTCTATTTCCAGGAAATGAAAATACATTTCCCCAGTGAGGCCACAGATAAAAATGTAAAACTAGACAGAAATGTTTAATCTTCCCTATGGTATAAAATAAAATAACTGGAGTTGGCATTAAATATATCAATTATTTTCCTAAATATGTGGCTTAAATATTTTACTTGTTTTACTTGTAGTTCTTTTTTATTGCTTACATACTGTACACATGAAAGGATAAACACAGATTTTAGTAAAACTTTTTCTTGATTGTTTTTTTCTTAACTTGATGATGACTTATTTAAACTTTTTTTAAAATATAATTTAATTAAGTGCTCCCTCAATGTGTGAAAACATTAATAAAGCCTTCAAGAGATTAACTGTTCTGTTGCTCTTTGAAAGATTTCCTTAGATCAATAAAAGTTAAATAAAAAATATATAATCTGGCATTTCCTTTAATCAAATGGGGTCAAAATGTTCTATTAAATAATCACACGTTAAACAGATTTTCATTTTTCATTTGTAGTAAAAGATTAAGGTTTATTTTAAGTATAATATTGCTACACATTTCCGAAAGTAATTTAGATATAATAACTCAACATGTTGTGCCCAGTACTGCAGACTAAGGGCAGGTAAGATTTTACAAATAAACATTAAATGGGTTTTCTTCTCTGAATGACAATTTCACCTGTGCCTTTTCAGCAGTAGAGAGGTGACATTATTGGGTCTATTACTACAATGTGATTTGCCTAATCAGAGCATTGTTGAATTTTGTTTCACTAAAGTACAGCCTCCAGCTCATCTAAATAAGCAAGATATGGCAAATCTCAAAAGCAGGATGGCCAAAGATCAAGATGCTTAAAACAATTAAAGCTGATATTTAACATTTTAGAGTCTTCCAATCTCTTAAAAGCATTAGCCGAAAGCTCACCAAAGAATATATATATATTTTCATTCAAACATTTGTTAAAAAAAAAATGTTCATCTGATTATTCTTTCTTATCACTACTAATCAACTAATTTTGTTTAAAATCCCTTAAATATTCATCCAGACCTGCAAACAGTTTGCATCACAATATTTATGATTTTTCCCAAAACAAAAAACACATTTATTTAGAAATCTGTTCATTTGAGAAAATTTAAAATTTTGCTCCTTTCATTTTTTTTAACATAGCGGTTGAAAAGGAATGTTGATTTGACCTCAGTAACCATTAGAAATCAAATGATTGCTCCAAAAAATGAACATTTTTAAAGAAAATTTTACTGATGTATAGTCAGCCTAATTCTCCTAGCTAATAAAAAAGAAATATACTGTATTGCAAATGGTGAAAAAATGGCTACAGCCGAAATGTAAAAAGTTAAAATATATATGTGACAGAATCTGAAAATAATACTGTATTAAATCCCATAGGCAGTCTGAAATGCGTTGCCTGACCAGCCCATTCCTCCCACGTGTGCTTCCTGCTGTCTCCCATTAGCCACTTTGTGACTAAGTTCTGACTCCAGCACACCAGTACCAGCTTAGTGACAGCTTGCCAGTGTACAGACCTGGATTACTGCTATGCCCTGCCTTCCTACTGGAGCCTTGGAGGAAGAAGTTTTGCTATGCTCTCTAAATTTTAAGCGTAAGTGGGTATTGTCTTTTACTGTGTAAAACAGTAGTAAATTAATAGATATATATAAAAAAAAGTTTCCCCTGCAACATCCTCTGTTCGGCCGCTCGCTGAATTGCGAACATTATGGGCCGTTCGCGCCAAATTCGAGTGGCGCGTCACGGCCCATAATTCACTGCGGCATCGCAGTGCATTGCTGGCTGATGATTGGCCAAGCATGCACTATGACCCGCATGCTTTAGCCAATCACAGCGCGCAAAAAATGGAGAGCCATAATTGGCCAAAGCCAGGGTGGCTTTGGCCAATTATGTCTCAGGGGGTTTAGTACACGCCCCACCCTATATAAGGCCACCTCCGTGGCGGCCTTGTGTAGTGTGTTGCGGTGTTGGTTAAAGAGAGAGCTTACAGAGAGAGAGAGAGACAGTGTCATTTATATTGAGTTAGATCAGTGGTTCTCAACTCCGGTCCTTGGGACCCACTAACAGGCCAGATTTTAAGTATTACCTTGGGGAGATGCAGACTAGAATACTGCAATCACTGAGCAGCAAATTATATCACCTGTGATGCATTTCAGTTATCTTGCAAACCTGGCCTGTTAGTGGGTCCTGAGGACAGGAGTTGAGAACAACTGAGTTAGATAGAGCAGGCAGGCGAGTCAGTTATCTGCAGTTACAGTGTGTAGAGGATATATATGCATCCTAGGTGTTGTATATATATTTATACACTGTATTCAGTTTAGCTAGATCCGTTCCTGTTATTCTCTATATTGTGACAGGCAGGCAGGGAATTGTGCTAGCTGAAGTTTTTCACTTAGTGTACTGTGTGCTTTGCATAGCGTTCACCTAAAGCTTACCTGAATACAATTAGTGGTGTTCTCATAATAAAACCACAGGCAGGGAGCTGCATTACATTAATTTAGTGTACTGCAGTACTTCTGTCCTTTGCACAGCATTCACTTAAAGGAACCTGAATACAATTTGTAGTGTTCTCATGATAAAACCACAGGCAGAGAGCTGCAAGTATTTTCAGTTAGTGTACTGTGTCCTCTGCACAGTGTTCACCTACAACTAACTGAAGACAATTGCTGAATTTCTCATACTAATACTACAGCAGGCAGTTGATTCTGATAGCTGCATTATAATCAGTACAGAGATATACAGTGGGTACGGAAAGTATTCAGACCCCCTTAAATTTTTCACTCTTTGTTATATTGCAGCCATTTGCTAAAATCATTTTAAGTTCATTTGTTCCTCATTAATGTACACACAGCACCCCATATTGACAGAAAAACACAGAATTGTTGAAATTTTTGCAGTTTTATTAAAAAAGAAAAACTGAAATATCACATGGTCCTAAGTATTCAGACCCTTTGCTCAGTATTTAGTAGAAGCACCCTGAGTCTTTTTGGGAAAGATGCAACAAGTTTTTCACATCTGGATTTGGGGATCCTCTGCCATTCCTCAATGCAGATCCTCTCCAGTTCTGTCAGGTTGGGTGGTAAACGTTGGTGGACAGACATTTTTAGGTCTCTCCAGAGATGCTCAATTGGGTTTAAGTCAGGGCTCTGGCTGGGCCATTCAAGAACAGTCACAGAGTTGTTGTGAAGCCACTCTTTCGTTATTTTAGCTGCGTGCTTAGGGTTATTGTCTTGTTGGAAGGTAAACCTTCGGCCCAGTCTTAGGTCCTGAGCACTCTGGAGAAGGTTTTCGTCCAGGATATCCCTGTACTTGGCCGCATTCATCTTTCCCTCGATTGCAACCAGTCGTCCTGTCCCTGCAGCTGAAAACCACCCCCACAGCATGATGCTGCCACCACCATGCTTCACTGTTGGGACTGTATTGGACAGGTGATGAGCAGTGCCTGGTTTTCTCCACACATACCGCTTAGAATTAAGGCCAAAAAGTTCTATCTTGGTCTCATCAGACCAGAGAATCTTATTTCTCACCATCTTGGAGTCCTTCAGGTGTTTTTTAGCTAACTCCATGCAGGCTTTCATGTGTCTTGCACTGAGGAGAGGCTTCCGTCGGGCCACTCTGCCATAAAGCCCCAACTGGTGGAGGGCTGCAGTGATGGTTGACTCTCGACAACATTCTCCCATCTCCCGACTGCATTTCTGAAGTTTAGCCACAGTGATCTTTGGGTTCTTCTTTACCTCTCTCACCAAGGCTCTTCTCCCCCGATCGCTGAGTTTGGCCGGATGGCCAGCTCTAGGAAGGGTTCTGGTCGTCTTAAACGTCTTCCATTTAAGGATTATGGAGGCAATTGTGCTCTTAGGAACCTTAAGTGCAACAGAATTTTTTTTGTAACCTTGGCCAGATCTATGCCTTGCCATAATTCTGTCTCTTTGACCTCATGATTCTCATTTGCTCTGACATGCACTGTGAGCTGTAAGGTCTTATATAGACAGGTGTGTGGCTTTCCTAATAAAGTCCAATCAGTATAATCAAACACAGATGGACTCAAATGAAGGTGTAGAACCATCTCAAGGATGATCAGCAGAAATGGACAGCACCTGAGTTAATTATATGAGTGTCACAGCAAAGGGTCTGAATACTTAGGAACATGTGATATTTCAGTTTTTCTTTTTTAATAAATCTGCAAAAATGTCAACAATTCTGTGTTTTTTTTGTCAATATGGGGTGCTGTGTGTACATTAATGAGGAAAAAAATGAACTTAAATGATTTTAGCAAATGGCTGCAATATAACAAAGAGTGAAAAATGTAAGGGGGTCTGAATACTTTCCGTACCCACTGTGTATATATATATATATATATATATATACATATATATATATATATATACATCCCACCTTTGTGCAGCTACATCTCATTGCAGGCCATTAGTATGTCTGGAAGGCAAACAAGGAGAGGCAGACAGTCACAAGGCAATAGAAGAGGGCAAGCAGGCTCTGTGTCTAGAGGCAACAGTGCTGGTCGTGGACACGGTGCATCCTCATCAGCACGTTGCCGTGGGACACACTTGTCCTTCTTTTCGGCAGCTGGTCATGTTGAGCCGCAACATGCCAAAGACTTGGTAGAGTGGATGACCAAGCCGTCCTCATCCTCCTCATCCTCTCTCACCCAGGCTCAGGGTACTTTGTCTGGCAAAGTAGCTGCCAAAGCGGCCTCTTCCCTCGGCTCAATGGCATCAGTCACTCCTTCCCTAGCCCTACCATGTCCTCCTGAGGAGTCCCCCAAACTGTTTGACCACAGTGTTGTGTACATGCTCCAGGAGGATGCCCAGTGTTTTGAAGGCTCCGATGATGGAACCCAGCTAGAGGAAGGCAGTAACGTGAGCCCAGAGAGAGGGGGTAGAAACGTGAGCCCAGAGAGAGGGGGTGCCCAACAAGGACAGCTATCTGGCAGTCATGTTCCCCCAGCTGCAGCATACTGCCAGATTTGCTCCAGTGATGAGGAGGGAGGAGATAATGAGGTCACTGACTCCACGTGGGTGTCTGATAGGAGAGAGGAGGAGGAGGAGGAGGAGGAGGCACATCTCCAACGAGGCAGGATGCCCTTCAGGGGCCAGCTTAAGGGCAGCACACCGACTGCATCACACCGCAGAGCTCCACATGTGCAGGGCGCTGCTGTCTCTGCGCGTTATTCCAAAAGTTCTTTGGTGTGGGCCTTTTTTCAGACGTGTGCAGCAGATCGCACCGTTGCCATTTGCAACATATGTCTGAAGCGTATCTCGCGTGGTCAAAACATCGTTGGTTAGCGTACCTAAAAGACCCACACCAAAGAACAAAGCGGACCTCTCCTTGCTCCTCATCAGCTGGGATCTCCAACCCCACTATACCTTCAGTCCTCTCTGAAACCTGCACTGAGAGGAATGAAGGTGTAAACAGTGATTCTCAACCAGGGTTCCGTGGAACCCTAGGGTTCTTCCAGAGGTTGCTAAGGGTTCCTTCAGCATTGGGCAATTTCTGCCTCTCAGATAATTTCCTACTGACACCATTGATCTTTTTAGCTATCTGTAAGGAGGGAATTCTTCCCAATGACCACAAGTGTAAGGACCATCCTTCCCACTGACCATCACACAAAGGTATCATGAATTGTAGATTTCTAATTTTTAGCAGGGGTTCCCCGAGACCGGAGAACTATTTAAAGGGTTCCTCTGTGTTGAAAAAGTTGAGAAAGGCTGGTGTAGAATTAGGTGTGTCACAGCCAAGTACTTGCGGGCAATCTGCTATTGGTACACCGACGTCAGATTGTACCAGGAAAATTTCCCTGCCCCAGCTGCTGCACCACTGAAAGAAGTTCGCTCCCAGCCATCGACATGCCCAGCGGTTGAATGCTAGCTTGGCAAAATTGCTAGCACTTCAACTGCTGCCTTTTCAGTTGGTAGACTCTGCCCCCTTCCATGAGTTTGTGGAATGTGCGGTTCCTCAGTGGCAGGTTCCCAAACGCCACTTTTTCTCACGGAAGGTGATTCCGTCTCTCTACCGGCATGTGGAAGGCAATGTCTTGGCCTTGCTGGACAGGGCGGTCAGCGGTAAGGTGCATATTACTGCTGAGTCATGGTCCAGCAGGCATGGACAGGGATGTTACCTATCTTTCACGGCGCATTGGGTGACTCTGCTGGCAGCTGGGAAGGATGCAGGACAAGGTGCAGTAGTGTTGGAGGTTGTTCCGCCACCACACCTCCAAAATGTTACTACTGGTGATTCTGAGACACCTCTCTCCTCCACCCCCTCCTCTTCTTCCTCCATGACCTCTACCTGTGCTTTGTCCTCGGAACCAGCGGTGCTCCGTAGGCGTTCAAGGGACTACGCAAGTACGCAGGCAAAAAGATGCCATGCGGTGCTTGAGCTGGTGTGCTTGGGGGACAGGAGCCACACTGGGTCAGAGATTCTGTCAGCTCTGCAGGGGCAGGCTCAGAGGTGGTTGATGCCATGCCAGCTTAAGCCAGGAAAGGTGGTTTGCGACAATGGCACCAACCTCTTGTCCGCCCTCCGACAGGGACAACTGACCCATGTGCCCTGTTTGGCTCACGTCCTTAACTTGGTGGTGCAGCGGTTCTTGGGCAGGTACCCGCGCTTATAGGAGGTCCTGAAGCAGGCCAGGAAACTCTGTGGGCATTTCCGCCGGTCATATAATGCCAATGCTCGGCTGGCTGACCTGCAAAAGGATTACAACCTGCCCAAGAACCGCCTAATCTGTGACATGCTCACCAGGTGGAACTCTACGTTGGCCATGCTGCAGCGGCTGCAAACGCAGCAGAGGGCCATCAATGAGTATCTGTTGCAATATGGCACCAGGACAGGGTCAGGGGAGCTTGGAGTTTTTTCCCCACGCCAGTGGGCCATGATCAAGGATGCATGCACTGTCCTGGCACCATTTGAGGAGGCCACGAGGATGGTGAGCAGTGACAGTGCATGCATCAGTGACACTGTCCCTCTTGTCCACCTGTTGGAGCACACACTTAATGGAATACTGGACAGGGCACTTGAGGCAGAACAGAGGCAGGAAGAGGAAGACTTCCTTACCTCTCAAGGCCCCCTTTATCCAGACAGTGTTCCTGCTGGCCCGCCTATCACACAGGAAGAGGAGGAGGAGGAGGAGGAGGAGGCGGAGGAGGATTGTGTCATCATGGAGGTGGAGCATTGCACTCAGCATCAGCAGCAGTCTTCAAGGGATCAATTACAGTCCCAAGACTCCCATGGACTTGTACGTGGCTGGGAGGAGGTGGCTGCGGATCATGTCGTCCTGAGTGACCCAGAGGACTCCGGACCAAATGCCTCAGCAAACCTACGCTGCATGGCCTCCCTGATCCTGCAAAGCCTGTGGAAGGATCCTCGTATTCGTGCGATCAAGGAGAGGGATCATTACTGGCTGGAAACCCTCATTGATCCACGTTACAAGGCTAAGGTTGAGGACCTTATCTTGCCATCGCAGAGGGAGCAGAGGATGAAGCATCTTCGGGAGGCCTTGCAGAAAGGTCTGTGCAACGCGTTCCCAGAGACTGGGAGGTTACAAATTCCTGGTCCTGGACAACGTGTTGCTGAGGCTTCGGTCAGTCAAAGAAGGAGCGGTGGAGAAGGTGGCCGTCTGACCGATGCGTTCAGACAATTTTTTAGTCCGCAGCCCCAAGGCATGATCGGTTCCAGCAACCATCACCAGCGTCATCTGGTTTACATGGTGCAGGAATACCTAGGGGCAAGATCAGACTTGGACATCTTTTCCACCGAAAATCCTCTGGGTTACTGGGTCTTGAGGATGGATCACTGGCCAGAACTTACACAGTATGCAATTGAGCTACTGGCCTGTCCTGCATCCAGCGTCACTGATCACAGGGTGCACCTGTCCACCGACTTTGTCGATCGACTGACCTTCATATAAATGAATCAGTCTTGGATCACCACCAGCTACCAAGCACCTGATGCTGATGTAACCGAATATTTTTTTTGAAATGTCAGATCCCTTCAAGACTGCCTATGCTGATGCTGAGTGACTATCCTGTTATGCTGAGTGACTATCCTCTTCCTCCTCAATGATCATGCTGATAGCTTGTTAGAACATTTTTGGTTCTGGGCACCGCCACCAGTGGCTAAGGCCCAATTTTTCAGCCCCTGTTTAACAGGGGTGTGTATTTACAATTTTTGATGCAATACTTTGCAGCAGGTCTCATTGCTGTGCTCCAACTACAGTATCTGTGAGGGGTTGCAGTGTTGTGGCACCAGAACCAGTGCCTAAGGCCCAATTTTTCAGCCCCTGTTTAACAGGGTTGTGTAAAAAAATTTTTTTGATGCAATACTTTGCAGCAGGGCTCATTCCTGCGCTCCTAATAGAGTATCTGTAAGGGGTTGCAGTGTTGTGGCACCAGCACCAGTGCCTAAGGCCCAATTTTTCTGCCCCTGTTTAACAGGGGCGTGTAATTAAAATTTTTGATGCAATACTTTGCAGCAGGGCTCATTACTGTGCTCCAAGTACAGTATCTGTGAGGGGTTACAGTGTTGTGGCACCAGTGCCTAAGGCCCAATTTTTCTGCCCCTGTTTAACAGGGGCGTGTAATTACTAGTTTTGATGCAATAATTTGCAGCAGGGCTCATTGCTGCGCTCCAAGTACAGTATCTATAAAGGGGTTGCAGTGTTGTGGCACCAGTGCCTAAGGCCCAATTTTTCTGCCCCTGTTTAACAGGGGCGTGTAATTACAGTTTTTGATGCAATACTTTGCAGCAGGGCTCATTGCTGCGCTCCAAGTACAGTATCTGTGAGGGGTTGCAGTGTTGTGGCACCAGTGCCTAAGGCCCAATTTTTCTGCCCCTGTTTAACAGGGGCGTGTAATTACAATTTTTGATGCAATACTTTGCAGCTGGGCCCATTCCTGCGCCCACCAAGAGTAACTGTGAGGACTTACAGTGTTGTGGCACCAGCACCACCACCAAAGCCCCAATTTTTCCTACCACTGTTCAACAATGGCATGTAATTACAATTCTTGATATAATAGTTCACAGCAGGGCGTTCCAGCGCCCACCAAGAGTAACTGTGAGGGCTTACAGTGTTGTGGCAACACCAACACCTAATGGCCAAATTTCTGCAGAGTATATACGGCAGGCCCCTACTTTCAAACATCCAACTTACAAACGACTCCTACTTGCAAACGGAAGGAGACAACAGAAAGTGAGAGGAAATCTACCCCAAGGAATGTAAATTCTCTCCTGTAAGAGTTAATATGGGGAAAAGGTGTCTCCTCTCCACTGATGCCTTATCGCCAATCCTTGTTTCAATAAAAACCCAAAATTTTCAAAAAACATTTGTCATTGGGACGGAAAGTGAGGTGAAATGTTCTGAACAGGTGCACAGACAGCAAAACAAATGTTACAGGGGTGATAACCCTTCCCTATGTTTTCCAAAAAGCTTAAAAATTGATTTTTTTGGCTGGAGCTACACTTAAAAAATGTACCTGTTCCAAATTACAAACAGATTCTACTTAAGAACAAACCTACAGTCCCTGTCATGTTTGCACCGCCTGTATACTGCTGTTCAGAGTATATAGATCCTTTTTATAATTTGGGTGCAGGGTTCCCCTTAATATCCATACAAGACCCAAAGGGGCTGGTAGTGGGCTGGGGGGGGGGGGGTGGGGGGGTACCCATGCCATTTTTCTCAATGATTTTCATCCATATTGCCGGGACCAGACATTACATTAAAGCCGCAAGCAGTTTTAAATTACTTTTTTTCCTTTAGAAATGTAATTTTGTGCAGGGACAGTTCTAAACATGGGAAACACGTGCCACTTCACAGGCATACTTTAGACACCCCCAAGGTACGATATTTAAAGGAATATTTCACTTTTTTTTTTTCACTTTAAGCATCATTAAAATCACTGCTCCCGAAAAAACCTCAGTTTTTTAAAACTTTTTTTTGCATTGATACATGTCCCCTGAGGCAGGACCCGGTTCCCCAAACCCTTTTTAGGACAATAACTTGCATATTATCCTTTATAATTAGCACTTTTGATTTTGAACGTTCGAGTCCATTGTATTTAATAGGGTTCTAAAGTTTGCGCAAACTTTCGGTCCGTTCGCAGGTTCTGGTGCGAACCGAACCGGGGGGTGTTCGACTCATCCCTAGTTATATTGTATTAGTATGCATTGCATACTTGCACATTATGTGAAACCTACCTTAAAACGAAGCCCACCAACCGCTGACAGGGCTTCCATCTTCACCTGGTCTTTTTTCCGGTTTTGCGGGCTCCGGTCCTTTGAACGGCCAAGTCGCGGCAACAGTCACTTCGGCGCATTCTTGCGGGAGCCACGGTTTGCGGCACAGAGCTCTGAAGGAATGGCACGGGTATGCGGTTCCTTCAGAGCACACGTGCTGGTGATGTCCCTGGCTGCAATACAAGTAAATTTCTCCGAATCGGTTTAGGAGATATTTACAGTACCTACAGTTAAGAATTATTTTAGGCTTACCTGTAGGTAAAACATTAACAATAGGACTTTACTACCATTTAAAAAAAATTGGCATCACTAACACCTTCCTGATCTCTGTACTTGTGCTTCCAATTAAATCCCCTACAATTGGCTTACTGCCCAGTAGTATTAGTTGATTGGACCCTGTCCATGATGTAAAGTGGTTAGTGTTGTAATATTAATATATATGTGTATGTATTTTATATATATATTGTGTTACAGTATATGTATGGCACGGTATTTTTGTGTTACATACAGGCATTCTAGGACACATAAAAACTGTGCTCAGGCCACATTTGGTATCTGTAATCTAATTGCACATATCAAAGGTGACTTGTTGATGTTGATATGCAAGAATGCAAATTAGGACAGTTGATGACTGCAGCTGTCTCTGGCTGGGGGTCATTATCTGTCACTCTGAAAGACAGAATGTAGATCAAAGACGGCCAATCAAATTGCTCAGCCATTCAGTGGATAGGCAATATAATTCTGGAGGTCAGTATAGTCATTCTCTGATGGATATGAAGGCACAGGTCTAGGAAAACATGGGACTCTAAGTCATATTTACTCTGTTGGATTTTGTCATCTGTTGCAAGTATTGGACTTTGTTCTGTGTTGGAAGTCAAAATAAAGTGTCTCTCTCTGGAGAACTTGTGTTGCTGCGGAACGTAACTTACATCAACATTATAATAACAAAATATCAATTACCTACCACTATACTACTTCACTACATTGGTGCCGTTCAAGCGACCAGAAGAGCATTTTCAGGACTTAGTAACAGAAGTCGGTGGTGACAACAATCCTGTGAGGTGGACAGAAGTCTGATGGAGAACCAAGGACAAGAGTCTGATCTACAAAATTTAAACAAGTTTGGAACCCCAGAATTATTCTCTGGAGACTGGAAACTGAATAAAAAAAAGACTGTCGTGTACCAGAAGACCGGAACTGGCAAGGTGGAGCCTCAAATGCGGTGAGTAAAATATTTCCTTTTTTTTTAAATTATTAGTAATATAGTCAAAATGCTTACTCAAGCTAGTGTCAGTTCTGATAAAGTTAACAGATGGGTATTAAAATGTAATAAGCGTCATGGCGGTCCTTATGAAATTCCAGAAAAATGTAAGCAGACCTGGACTATGATGAAGGAATTTTTAGAGAAAAATGTTTTTGATCGCAAAATTTCAGAAAGTAAAAGAAAAGGTTGTATTGTGCAGGGCTTGTTATCTTGCTGTTTAACAATGGAAAGTTCTTTGAATGATAAGGTTGAGGAAATTGCGCAGTTACAGAGTGCAGTTGATAATAGCCATAAGGTTTGTCAGAGGTTACAAAACCAATCAGAAACGGAGACAGTAAATTAAAAATTGCATACAGTTACCATTGGGGGAGCTTTGCTTGAGAAATCTAAAGGTTGTGATGAATTATCAGAGGAAAATGAGAAATTAAAATTAAGAATTGTGGAATTAGAGAAGAGATCTCAGGAATGCAGATATGCATCAAATCTTGGATTCAGCAATCTGCAGCAAAATACAAACACAAACTTTCTATCAAATGAAACAGAACCTCATATAAAATCTAATAATTCATTGCCAGCGGCACCCACTGTGACCAGCACAGTTTATAACAATAATAATACAGGTGAAGTTCAGCTTGTAATGAAGCCTTTGAAACCAAAAGAATTAGACGTAATTCTCAAAGAAATAGGAATGGTTCCCTACCATGATTTAAACAGATTTTTAAATAGCCTGCCTTTTACCTGGACTGTCATAGAACCACGTTACCTGTCTGCCAATCGCAAGTGCCTGTTTGCTTTGCTCAGTTTGCGCCTGCCCTGGCATGATGGCCAGGCACTGTAGCATTGTGTATAAGACCTAGGGGCAACTGAGTACTAGTAGGCCTGTTTGCCTTATGGGAAAGGGGGCTGCTATAGGCGAAGAACACAGTAGTTAGCTATAGTGTGACCACCTGTGTTGGGGTAGGCATGACATCGCTCCAGTTTTAGTAAATTCCCCCCAGTGTATCTAAGCAATGGGCACTTTCTCATCGCAATTTCAGTAACAAGGACAACGTATTAAGTATTTTTTATTAAACAAGCTTTGGCTGTACTTCTCCTGTGGATCACAGGAGTGCAGATCGTTTTGCAATCCTGTGACCTGTTTTCAACAGACATTGGGCTGAAGTCCACTGTCTGCTGATGTCACAGGGTCAGTCCAGGCTTGGGAAAGGCTGCGACCATATGGTCGGGATCTATCCGCATGCCTGGACCGGCACCTAACTCAGCCTCTCAGAACCGAGCGATCGGCGGTATTTGATTGCTCGGTTCTCAGTCTTAGAGTCAGCGGGGGACAGATGCAGCATTGGACTGATGCTGCATCCACCTATGTAATTATGAAAAAAAAAAAAGACGGATTCCCATACTTCTATTTGAAGTATTTTTAAGTATTATGTGTGTAACATGTGTAGCGGGGTGTTCCCCTTTAACGCAGAGAGACTACATTACCCAGAACCCCGTTCGGCAATGTTTCTACCGCAGAGACTCATGGGAGGGGTTATAAGAGGAGGAGGCGAGGCTGGGCTCGGCCTCTTTGGGACCAGAGACTTCAGAGACTGATCCTCCTGTGCGGATGTGTCGGAGTGCAAGGCCTGAAGCCTGAGGTCTTGCGCAGCACCATAGAGCCTTCCACCCCTCTGCGAGCCGGGGTGGCATCTGACTTTGCTTAACTACAGCATTCGTTGGATCGGGGGCCCGATCACTGGAGACACTGTGTGTGTGTGTGACACAGTTGGTGGAAGTTCCCAGACTGGGACCGCAGTCCGGGCGGGTGAGAGGGCGTATGCCCAAACCATATACTGTTACTGCTAATAGGCCTATAGACTGCCGTGGCCCACAAGTTGTTCCTGATACTTTCACTGAAGAACCTTATCAGAGCTGAACTCAGTTCGCATAGCAAAGTGTTTACCCCATCTTTACCTTTCCCATTGGATTACAAATCATACTCTGTTAATGTGCACCACCGTTAAAGACCTGCCGCTGAAGAAAAGAACATCATCCCCTATAGACTAAGTTGTAGATATCAGAACCAGGCCTGGTCAGTTTTCTAATTTGTTTGGTTACTGCGCCACAGGACGCCTAGCTAACGGTCGCCCACGTGGCGCACTTGTTGCTGTTAACTCCATATTTCATAGTGTGGTAGTGTTGCAGGGCTCTGCATTACATATATATTTTGTGAACTGTGATAAATGTTAACCCCTGATTTTTATCAAAAGCTTAAGTAAATCTTATACCCATTTTATACTATTATTGTCTTGATGTTTAATTACTCATACAGTATAAGACATACATATTGCTGTCAGAACTAGCTGTGCCAGTAGGGGGTCGAGTATATTGCCGGGGGTTGGCGGAGCGGTCTTCAGGGCCCAAACTAAATCTGCGGCCTTCTTAAGTGAGGGTATCGCTACACGTGGGGGTTCTCGTCCGGGATCCTGATGCAGCAGGTGAACACCAGAAGTGCCGGCATGGACCCACAAACAGTAGAAGCATGGTGCAAAGCCTCTAACGCAGAGCCAAACCAGTCGATAGTCATCAGCCTCCCTGGGGAGGAATGGTCGACTGAGACGGTAGAGGAGTTAATGAAGTCAGTGTCCCCAGATCACACACCGTGGGTGACGGAGATAAAGTCAGACCCAGACATCTCATATCAGTATGCATTAGTGGAGTACTGGGACGGGATGCCAGAGGCCTGTAAGCACAAGTGTGTGCGGACACCAGACAACAGAACCTATAGGTTGGCGCGCGCAGTAACTGAAAAAAAGGAACCATCACCAACGGGATCACCGCAGGCTGCGGCCCGTACCCCACCGGAAAAAGGAGACAGGGCGACGCCTCCGGTGGCGCCTGCACCTGTCACTGCTATATTACCAGAACTGATAGGTGCGATAGGGGATCTGCTAACCAAGTGTCAGAAGGCAAGCACGGTGCATGTAGAGACTAGCTACCGGAGACTAAAGACATTCTCAGGGAAGCTCCCTGTCCCCGCAGGGGAAGAAGATTTTGACACCTGGGTGGAGCAGGCATTGCAGGCAGTAGAGGCATGGGAGGTGCCTGAAACACAGAAGAGGCAACGAGTGATGGAAAGCCTTAAAGGCGCAGCAGCAGAAGCAGTGAAAAGTTTTCGGTTTGGGAATGCAGATTGCACGGCTCAAGACTGTCTAGCCATGCTGCAAGAAGAGTTTGGTCAATCGGAAAAGGTAACAGAGATGGTCTACCAATTTGAACATACTTTCCAACAACCAGAGGAGAAACTTTCCGAGTATGTTAGAAGACTGAACAGGTTGTTGTGCAAGATTGTGTTGAAGAAGGGGATGAAGCCCCAAGATACAGATGCGGCAAGAATGAAGCAAGTCTTAAAGGGAGCGCTACGTTTGGATCAAGTCTGGCTGCACCTGAAAACCTCAGGAGGAGGAACGTTGCTGACTTATGCTGACTTGATAAAAATCATCAGAGATGAGGAGGCGCTGCAACAGGACCAGCAGATGATTAAGACAAATGTTGTACCCGCACAGGTGCTAGTCAATCCAGTGATGACCCCTGAAAGAGATTCGGAGATAGACACCCTAAAAGCTCAAATGTCCAAGGTGTTAGAGATGTTGACCTCTCTGATAGAAAAAGAGAGAGAGGGTCCCAAGAGAGAAGTACCAAGGAAGGAATTATTCCCAATTGCCTCAGCATCCGCATCTTTACAAGAATGGGGAGATATAGTCTGCTTTAACTGTGGAGGAATTGGACATATTGCGGCTACATGCTCCAGTCCCAAGAAGAAGAAAATAGACTACCACAAGCCGGCAGGAAACTTCAGAGGGCCCCGTTGAAGGAGTCAACCGGGTGCCCATCACCTTCAGTGAGCTCCAAGCTGAAAGCAAAGCAGAAAATAACAGGAGATAAAACGCCTCGGGGGAAACACAACATTCCTCAACAGAGATACACCCCAGATAAAGGGGGCAAGACCCCTCAGAAGAGGCACAGCACTCCCCAGAGGGGGTGCACACCTAAGAAAAATAATAGTATCCCTCAGCGGGTCCCTACACCCAGTAAAAGGAGGGAAGTCAATGCATAAAAGACTCAAGAAAGACTGAAGTCCAAAGGGGATTGGATGAGAGAAGGTTCAAAGAGAAAAAGTCTGAAGAAGGCGACCCCTGCCGGGCCATATCCGGAGAAGCTGGTAGGCCCATCTCCTATAGTATCCATTCAAGTGGAGGGAGTTTACACCAGAGCAATCTTGGATACTGGGGCGCAAGTGACCCTGCTATACAGAGATTTCTACGATAAGCACTTGAGTCACCTACCCATCCGGAAGATAGAGGGACTAGAGATATGTGGGGTTGGAACCCAGAACTTCCCCTACGATGGCTATCTGCCTGTCAGGATGATCTTTGACCCATATGTGGCTGGAAAAGCCGAAGTGTTTGACACCCTGGTGGTTGTGTGCCCTCGGCCGCTGGGAGCCAACACGAGTTCCCTTATAATAGGGACGAACACGGATCTGGTCCGAAGACTTCTGACCTCTATAGTGAAAGAAGAAGGGGAAGCAGCCACCAAGATCCACCCCATGCTGAAGACGGCTTACCAACGGTTGGTCTTAGAGCAGTAGACCCCAGGAGAGGGGATAGGGAAGGTGTGGAGACTTGGAAGAGGAGGGATAGTGTTGCAGCCCGGTGAAGTAACCTGTCTCAGAGCCACTGTGAAGCTTACTTGGGAGCAGCCCGGACCCTTTGTCATGTTGGAATCTGACCCAAGGGAAGGGTCCCGCGGTCTGGAAGTGATACCAGAAGTGATTCTGCTGAAGGCCCTAAAGAAGGCCCATTGTAGAGTCCCAGTGTGTGTTAGGAACAATAAAGATGGCCCCATGGAAATCCCAGCCAGGATGCTGCTGGGCCAGGTGAGCCCTGCTGCCCCTGTCAACCTGTCAGAGATGGGCGAAGGAGGAGATGCTTGGGAGAAGATATCCATGGAAAACCCGAATCTGCCCAGGGCTTGGAAAGAGAGAGCCAAGGCCCAGTTGAACAGATGGGAGAAGATCTTCTCTAAAGATGAGTTCGATGTGGGGTGTGCAAGGGGTGCCACCCATCGGATCCGCCTCCAGGAAGATAAGCCCTTCAGAGAGAGGGTCAGGCAGGTCCCACTAGCAGATCTGGAGGATCTAAGGGAACAACTTGCAGAACTCAAGAGGACTGGTGTGATACGGGAGTCTAGAAGCCCCTATGCCTCTCCGATAGTGGTGGTCAGGAAGAAGAATGGGTCATTGAGGCTCTGTATCGACTACAGGACTCTAAACAGGAGAACCATACCCGACCAGTATACCACTCCAAGGATAGAGGATGCCCTACAGAGTTTGTCTGGAGCCAAGTGGTTCAGCGTTATGGATCTCAAGAGCGGGTACTATCAGATCCCTATGCACCCAGAAGACAAGGAGAAGACAGCTTTCATAACCCCAGTGGGGTTCTTTGAATTCGACCGGATGCCTCAAGGTCTGTCTGGAGCCCCAGCTACCTTCCAACGTCTCATGGAGAAGACTGTAGGAGACATGAACCTTATTGAAGTCCTTGTATACCTGGACGATGTCATTGTCTTTGGAAGAACCCTGGAGGAGCTCGAGGAGAGGCTGGAAAAAGTCTTGAGGAGACTCAGTAAGGAGGGACTCAAACTTTCGCCTGAGAAGTGTCGGTTCTACCAGTCTTCTGTGAACTACCTGGGGCACATAGTGTCTGAAGAAGGGGTGGCCACAGACCCCGAGAAATTGGAGGCAGTTACCTCCTGGCCACGACCCACCACAGTAACAGAACTCAGATCCTTCTTGGGGTTCTGCTCCTATTACAGGAGGTTTGTGGAGGGATTCGCCTGAATTGCTAGACCATTGAATGAACTGCTCAAGACTGAGGGAGAAGAGGATGACTCAGGGCCCAGGAAGCCGGGAGAGTCCATCAGAGATCAGTTGAATCAGAAGTGTGAAGAGGCCTTCCAGGCGTTGAAGAGCCTGACCACTGCTCCAGTCTTGGCCTACGCAGACCCAACCAAGCCCTATGAACTACACGTAGATGCTAGTCATGACGGTCTGGGAGGAGTGCTTTATCAGGAGCACGAGGGACAACTGCGGCCTGTTGCCTACGTGAGTAGGAGCCTGACCCCCTCTGAGAAGAACTACCCCATCCACAAGCTGGAGTTCCTGGCCCTCAAGTGGGCGGTAGTGGACAAGCTCAAAGACTACCTTTATGGGGCGGAGTTCACTGTGAAGACTGACAATAACCCCCTTACCTACCTTTTCACCACGGCCAAACTGGATGCCACTGGACACAGGTGGCTGGCCGCACTGTCTGGGTTCAACTTCAGCCTAAAGTACAGGCCAGGGGCTGGGAATCGAGATGCAGACGCTCTGTCCAGGAGGTCTCATGCCCCCACCAGTGACGCAGAAGATTGGACCCAAGTGGCACCGGACGGGGTGCAGGCCTTTTGTCAAGGAGCTGAATTCCAAGCCAGAGGAGGCTCCAGAGCAGAGGAAATAGGAGTTACCATGGTGGGAGTCCCCAAACACTACTGTGGAGTGACTCAACTGGAAGAAGACAACCTGCCGAGACTGTCCAAGAAGGAGTTGAGGTGTGACCAATTGGAAGACCCCATGGGGAGATTGGTCCTGGAGGCCCTGGAGAATCAGGATCCAAACAGACTCCTGCGTCATCCCTCAAAGGAAGCTCGCCTGTTGAGGAAAGAATGGGACAGGTTGCAGGTACATCAGGGAGTGGTCTACCGAAGGGGCCCCTCTGATGACTCAGAAGATAAGTGGCAACTGTTCCTCCCAGAGAAGCATCGAGAGACTGTTCTGGTTGCTCTGCATGACAATCATGGCCACCTAGGGGCTGAAAGGACCTTTCAACTTGTCAGAAGTCAGTTCTATTGGCCCTGCATGAGGGCAGAGGTAGAAGAGTACTGCCACTCATGTGCACGATGCATCCAGAGGAAGACTTTACCCCATCAAGCTGCCCCAATGGGCCATCTACAAAGTCAAGGCCCAATGGATCTGGTATGCATTGATTTTCTCTGCCTCGAACCCGACCTGAGTGGACTAGGAAATGTTCTGGTGATAACCGACCATTTCACCCGGTATTCCCAAGCTTTCCCAACCAAAGATCAGAAGGCCTCCACCGTAGCCAAGGTACTTATGGAGAAGTACTTTGTCCATTATGGGCTGCCCCAGCGACTTCATTCAGATCAAGGAAGGGACTTTGAGAGTAAACTGATCCGGAAACTCCTGGATTCGTTGGGAATCAAGAAGACTCGAACTACACCTTACCACCCACAGGGAGATGCTCAGCCGGAAAGGTTTAACCGAACCTTGCTTAACATGTTGGGGACTCTGGAAAGTGAGAAAAAGCAACATTGGAGCAAACACATAGCAGCCCTAGTACATGCTTACAACTGCACCATTAGTAATTCGACAGGCTACTCCCCATATCGACTCATGTTTGGGAGAGAGGCAAGACTACCTGTAGACTTGGCCTTTGTCACCTCTCTGGACCATTCCTCAGCCACATCTCACAAAGGATATGTGGACAGGCTCAGACACAGCCTGAAAGTAGCCTATGAACAAGCTCAAGCGGCCTCAGACCAAAGGGGAGCTCGAAACAAAAGAAACTTCGACTTGAAGGTCCGGGTGCAGGACTTACAGCCCGGGGACCGAGTACTGCTACGCAATCTGGGGGTCCCTGGAAAACACAAACTTGCAGACAGATGGAGATCTGAACCCTATGTCATCTGCAGGAAGCTGCCGGGCCTACCTGTCTACAAGTTGAAGCCAGAAGGAAAGGTAGGACCACTGAAGACGTGGCATCGAAACCACCTGCTCCCACTTGCTGAGGCAGTTAGGATACCTCCCGTGAGAGACTCCCCTGAACCGGTCTCTATCCTGGATACTCCTAGGCCGAACACTCGGTCGCAGACCTCCCGAACCGAAGATGGATAGGCCTCTCAACTTAGTGAAAGTGAAGAAAGAGAACTTGATTGGCTGTGGCCTTCCCCAACTCCGGGAACTTCTACTATAAATCTTCCAACCACTGAAGACACTCCAGATGGAACACTGAACCCAGAAGCCACAGAGTTCATCCCATCTAGTCCTTCAACAGATTACTGGGAAGATGCCCATGATAGTTGCTCAGAGGAAGAGGAGCCTGTGGCACCAGAGCCAGAAATCCCAAGAGAGCAAAGGGCTCGAAGAGTCATCCGGCCTCCTAGGAAGCTGACCTACCCACAAATGGGGAATAGCTCAGAGGACTCTGTAGTTACCGCTAGGAGGAATGCTGAAAATCCGGATCCCTCCACTGTCCATTTAGTGGAGGGCAACCCCAACTCACTCTCTGGCACAGTTAGGCAGGCCACCCATGATAATGTGACCTGTGGGCAAGGGGATTCTACCCCTCAGTTTTGGTGGGAATTCCCTATGCCAACATCGTTTGCAGAATTAACTAGAGTTGTACATAGTCTTTGTTAAGGTTTATCTTTGGGGACCAAAGAGTTTAAGTGGGGGGAGTGTGTAGCGGGGTGTTCCCCTTTAACACAGAGAGACTACATTACCCAGAACCCCGTTCGGCAATGTTTCCACCGCAGAGACTCATGGGAGGGGTTATAAGAGGAGGAGTGTGGATGTGTCGGAGTGCAAGCCTGAAGCCTGAGGTCTTGCGCAGCACCAAAGAGCCTTCCACCCCTCTGCGAGCCGGGGTGGCATCTGACTTCGCTTAACTACAGCATTCGTTGTATCGGGGGCCCGATCGCTGGAGACACTGTGTGTGTGTGTGACACAGTTGGTGGAAGTTCCCAGACTGGGACCGCAGTCCGGGCGGGTGAGAGGACGTATGCCCAAACCATATACTGTTACTGCTAATAGGCCTATAGACTGCCGTGGCCCACAAGTTGTTCCTGATACTTTCACTGAAGAACCTTATCAGAGCTGAACTCAGTTCGCATAGCAAAGTGTTTACCCCATCTTTACCTTTCCCATTGGATTACAAATCATACTCTGTTAATGTGCACCACCGTTAAAGACCTGCCGGTGAAGAAAAGAACATCATCCCCTATAGACTAAGTTGTAGATATCAGAACCAGGCCTGGTCAGTTTTCTAATTTGTTTGGTTACTGCGCCACTGGACGCCTAGCTAACGGTCGCCCACGTGGCGCACTTGTTGCTGTTAACTCCATATTCATAGTGTGGTAGTGTTGCAGGGCTCTGCATTACATATATATTTTGTGAACTGTGATAAATGTTAACCCCTGATTTTTATCAAAAGCTTAAGTAAATCTTATACCCATTTTATACTATTATTGTCTTGATGTTTAATTACTCATACAGTATAAGACATACATATTGCTGTCAGAGCTAGCTGTGCCAGTAGGGGGTCGAGTATATTGCCGGGGGTTGGCGGAGCTGTCTTCAGGGCCCAAACTAAATCTGCGGCCTTCTTAAGTGAGGGTATCGCTACACATGTAACATGCTCCTATACACCCACCTCCCGCCACCAGCACTCCCTGCTCTGACAGAAGCCGGGGGATCTCCTCCTTACACCCGCTGTCACAATTTGAAAACAGTGAGGGTCTTTGCCCACACAGCCGTGTCATTCATTCACAGTTTCCTATGAATGAATGAAGTTCAAGTACTGTTGACTGCCATGGCAGGTGGCTTGTAGTGTTCAATGAACTGCAAGGGCGCTGGAGAGCGCTCTCATAGTTCATTGATTTTTTCTGCAATTCAGTAACTGTCTGACAGATGACTGAGAGTGTGCAGGATAATGGCTGCTGATCACGGGTGCAATACTTCACAGGCTACATTATAATTGAAAAAAAATATTTTTTTGCAAAAATAAGTACATTTATTTATTAATTTGGTTTTATTTCTTTTTAAAAGGTCCCTTAGTGGCAACAGTTTCCCTTCTACCTCCGACCACGACAGGTGCTCCAGCCAGCAAAACTGTCACTTTTGGTTGGACTGCAAGCCGCAGTCCCAACCCTGCGCTGCCTTCTTACTTCTGGATAGGCCCTCACACAGCCTGGCAGCCTGATGCCCCTGGGATAGGCCCAATCTCTGGCCTAGCAGCCCGGGGCAGATGACACTTGTCCACCCATATGGCGGTCTGGGTGGCACACAAGAACCTGGATCACCTGGCCTCATCTGAATATAGGCTCTCCCAGCAGACCAAGGGATTCAACAAAATCCCTGCCCATTGGCAGAGATACCCCATATACCCATAACTTGACCTTGAGTTGTCCTTCTCAATCTAATACCTCCAAGTGTCCAGCCACCTGGTGGTAGAAGAGGAAAGTACAACCAGGCCAAACTTAGGGAAAAGTCAACGGATTCCTAATAATTAACTACAAAAGCTACTCCTGACAAGGAATTTTGGAAAGAGCTCCCTGACTAAACCCCAGGGCGCTACATGTGTAAATCCAGGAAGTGAACAGGCAGCAGCTTTAGCTGCCCACAGTTAAAATGGTAGCAGCCAGACTCAGTGGAGAGACATTTCTGCAGCATAAGTACAGAATCACAGTATATATAAAACAATATGCAACGTGGTTGGAGGGAAGCTTCAGAATGGCAAAGATGCTTTTATTATAAATTATGTGAGCAGTTCCTCTTTAACGTTTTTAAAACCATGGTTCAGCCTCCTGCAAGAGCAGCCCTTACAGAGTGAACTATCCCTATACATCCTGAAAAACCTAAGGTGCTTCAGAAAACATTTAAAGTGACCATGTCAATAAAAAAATGTAGCAAATGACCATCCAGCCAATTAAGAGGCTTTATATTCTCATGTTCCCCTGCCCATTCATCTGACTTTCCCGCTGACCTTAAAAAGCAAAGTATGGGATTTTTTTAAAATCATACTTACCTAAGTGAATGCAGCATCGGTCTAATGCTGCATCTATCCCCCGCTGGCTTTAAGGCTGAGAACCGAGCGATCAAACACCGCTAAATGCTCGGTTCTCAGTGCTCCCTGAGCAGAGAGCTGGTGACTGTCAGTCACTGGCTCTTTGCTCTACCCCCCTTCCTGCCCTCACTAGAGCACTGGGATGTGGAGGGGGTGGGAGCGGCAGGCGCCGGTCAGGGCATGTGGGTGGGTCCTGACTATATGGCCACGATCTTTCCTGAGCCTGGACCCGTTCTTTTTTTTTCAAATCAATTTATTTATCTTTTTCAGTACAAGGAAATACAAGGAAATACAAGGTAAAAAAACATGCATACAGCTCCAAGTTTCATATTAATTATTTTGCAAAACAAACAAAAAGAGACATCTAAAGCTTAACCTCATATTCCAAGACAAATCTCGGAAAACCTTTCATGCTGGTGGCGTGCAGAAAGAACTAGATCTTCTAATTTACTAACCTCCTTCACCTTACGGATCCACATCTCTATTGTCTGTGGCGATGATGATTTCCACTTTAAAGGAATACATGCCTTTGCGGCATCTAAAAGATAGGAGATGCATGATTCCTTATATACCCTCTCGGGTACCTGATTAATATGTAAAAGAAAGAACACCGGATCTTCCGGTATTATTAGATCCGTAAAGAGTTGGAGGATCTGTTTAATCCCCCGCCAGAAACGCCTTAGCTTAGAGCGGTCCCAAAAAATGTGTAGCATGGTACCTTTGTCTTCCTGACATCTCCAGCACCCGTCTGAGACATCCGAGAACATTTTCCCAAGTTTCTCTGGTGTTCTATACCACCTAGAGAAAATCTTAAAATTGGTTTCTTGTATTTTAACACAAATTGATGTTTCATGTGTGAACCTATACATCCTCTGTCGCTGCTCCAAGCTCAAGGTCCTCCCTAGTTCCCTTTCCCATTCCTGAACACATTTCAGGGAGTAGGTTTCCGGCTGTGTGATTAACAGTCCGTAACATGCAGATAATGTATGCGATATTACTCCCTTCGCATTACAGAGTTTCTCAAATGTAGTAAGGGGTCTATCAAACTGTCCCGGACTCGGAAGAGTACCAAAAAAATGAGTGATCTGTAGAGCGTTCCAAAATTTTAATCCAAAGATATTTCTTTGTTCCATCAACTCCCTTATTGTGAGCCATGTTCCTGTATAGATATCGTTAGATGCTTGGGTATATCCCATACTCACTAGACGTCGAAATGCACTATCTTCACATCCTGGTTGGAAGAGAGGATTACCTAGTATTGGATATAGAGGGGAAGTTGTGGGTGCTATATCTATATTGGGAAACAAGGTCGAGCAAAACCTGGCCGTGCTGCCCAACACCGGATTTGCAGTCACCTCTCTAGGCAGTGCTGCATAGCACCATGGTGCTCCACTCAAAGGCACCGATGACTGAGCATTTTCAATTTGTACCTACAATTTGGTATCTGTATGTCTGTTCCAATCAATAAAGCCCTGTACACACGATCGGTTTTACCGATGAAAACAGTCCGATGGACTTTTTTAATTGGACAAACCGATCGTGTATGGGCCCCATCGGTCTTTTTTCCATCGGTGTTAAAAAATAGAACATGTTTTAAATTTTTCCGATGGATCAAAAACCGATAGCAAATTCCAATCGTCTATGGGCAAGTCCATCGGATAAAAAACCCACGCATGCTCAGAATCAAGTCGACGCATGCTCAGAAGCATTGAACTTCATTTTTCTCGGCTCATCGGAGTGTTTTACGTCACCGCGTTTGGGACGGTCGGTTTTTTTGACTGATGGTGTGTAGGCAAGACTGATGGAAGTCAGCTTCATCGGATTTCCGATGGACAAAACCATCGGATTAGAATCCATAGGATATCCGATCGTGTGTACAGGGCTTAACTCTATTCAAGTGTACTGCTTGGTAATACCGGTACAGCCAATCCTCCCTGCCTCTTAGTGTACATTAATTGTTTCCGTTGTATCCTAGGCTGTTTATGTGCCCATATGAATTCAAATATTAACTTGAGTCTGTTTAAAGAAACTTAAGGGGATATATACTGGTAATGCCTGTAATAGATAAACTTAGGAAGTATACTCATCTTGATAATGTTACAGCGTCCTAGCCAGGTGTGAAAGCCAGAACTCCATTTATCTAATAAGATCTTTTTTTTTTTTATTCTTTATTTTAATTTTTTAAAACAGGGTATACAGATATATCATAACCAATTAGAGAAAATATATCAATAAGACTCATTTAAACCATATCATCTCGCTTTCATTGTTTTGCTATCATCTTCTAACCTCTTCTTCCTATTATCCTCCTTTCCCTTCTCTCTTCTCCCCCACTCTCTCCCCCTTTCCCTCTTCCCCCCTCAGAGTCTCTCTCTTCCTTTATCCCTGTTCCCCTATCTCTAATCCCCCCCCTCCCTTTCCTTTGACCCCAATTTCCATCCTCCCTTACCCTTGCTTACTCAATGTTACATTATACCGTCACATACATGGAAAGGGAGGTGAAAGAAAGAGAGAAAAAAAAAAAAAAAAGAAGGAAATACAACCATCCCGGTAATGGCATTTCTCGGACAACCTTTTACTTACTCTTTCTCCTTATCGGCCTAATTTTTATCTTTTACTGTAATAGCCTCTTCCCTTCTTCTGATTTTACAAATTGCTCCCAAGGTGCCCATATTTCTTGTATTTGTTTTTTTCCATCTAATGTTATTGGTAGGAGTTTTTCCATTATTCCCACCCTTCTAACTTTATTTAACCACATTGAGACCGTAGGGGCACTAGGGTCTTTCCAATTCCTCGCAATACAGCTTTTTGCCGCATTTATTAGATGGCAAACAACTGAATTTATATATTTTTTCTGTGGGATTTGGGTATGGTGTAACAGAAACAGAGCTGGATCTTTTTCAATCTGGTGTTCAGTGAATATTTGGGTAATTCTGTGTACCGTTTGCCAAAATTGTCCAATTACTGGGCATGCCCAGAAAATATGTAGCATTGTCCCTTTTTCATTGCATCCTCTCCAGCATCTGTCAGATGTTTCTGGAAAAAATGTATTCAAGGCCGATGGCGTATAGTACCATCGTGTTAATATTTTATAATTCGATTCCTGCGTTTTCGTACACCTTGAAGATTTTAACGACATGTTTATAATATTCTGGCATTGTGCTGGAGAGAAAGTTTGGTCAAGATCGCGCTCCCATTTAGTAAGACACTCCATTTTGAAATCCTCTGAGGGTGTAGTCAGAATTAAATATATTTTAGAAATTACGTGAGATAGAGGCTCTTCTCCCTCACAGTACTCCTCGAACTTAGTTCGTATTTGCCTATATCTTCCTGCAGATCCCAGGGTTTCCAAATAGTGTCTGACCTGTCGAGCTTGCCATATGGGGATTTCATATTGCCCTCTTCGTTGTATTAATGCCCCTACTGATACCCATCCCCTGTCTTCTAGAAAATGTGAGGCTTGGAAACTTCCCTTTTCCCTCAGTTCCCTAAATATTTGTGAGTCCATGCCTGGTGGGAACTCTGGGTTTCCCAGAATCGGAAACAATGGAGAGTTTTTGGTAGAGATTTTAGGATTTTGGCTTACTTTGTTTCCTATTCTTAAAGTTTCCCCTATCGTAGGATGGTTCTTTACTGATGTTGGTAGAGCTGTATAACACCATAACGCCCTATTTAAAGGAACTGGACTCACCTGCTGCTCCATATTAACCCACAGTTTATGATCCCCATGTCTGCTCCAATCTACAATCCTACCAAGTTGAACCGCCTGGTAGTATTTGTACATATATGGTGCCGATATTCCTCCAACCCTTTTAGGTGAGGTCAGCAGTGTTCTACTTATCCTAGGCCGTTTACTGGCCCAAATAAATTTAGTAAATATGGCACGAACTTGATTGAAGTAAGACATGGGGATTCTGACCGGCAACGCCTGGAAGAGATAAAGGAATTTTGGTACCACACTCATTTTTTAAATATTACATCTTCCGAACCATGAGTGTCTTCCTTTACTCCAACCTTCCAATAATTTTCTAACTGTACTGAGTAATGGTACAACATTTAACTCAAAAGTTTCTATTAAATTTGGGGGCATTCGTGTTCCTAGATAGTTCAATGCCTTATTTGTCCATCTTAACTTAAAACTATGTTCTAATCCACTTTTAATGGAATCCGGGAGTGCCACCCCCATCGCCTCTGACTTACCATAATTTATCTTTAAATTGGACATAGTTCCATATAGTTCTACTTCTTTCATTAAATTAGGTAACGAAATTTGTGGCCGTGCTAGTGAGAAAAACATATCATCCGCGTATGCCGAAACTTTATATTCCCTTCCACTTATATCAATACCTACAATATCTGGGTTCTGTCTAATCTTATTCAAGAGTGGTTCTAATGTCAAAGCAAATAAGAGAGGCGATAGGGGGCAGCCCTGCCGGGTTCCATTTGTAATATCAAAAGGCCTAGAATAAATCCCATTTACTTTTACCAGTGCTCGAGGGCCTGTATACACTCCTTCTATCCATTGAACCATCCTCTCACCTAAACCCAACTGTTTTAGCACCTCCAGCATAAACTTCCAATTTACTCTGTCGAATGCTTTTTCTGCATCCGTATTTAAAAAAACACTCGGTATCTTCTTCTGGTTTACCCTACTAATCAAATTTAGCACTTTTATGGTACTATCTCTTGCCTCTCTTGTAGGGATAAATCCTACTTGGTCAAGATGTACCATTTCTGATAAATAAGACTGTATACGAGAGGCTAAGATCTTTGTCAAGATTTTTAGATCCACATTTAACAGGGATATTGGTCTATAGCTACTACAGCTCGCTGGATCCTTCCCCTCTTTTGGAATAACTGTAATATGCGCTGTAACGGTCTCTCGCGGTAGGGTCACTGTTCGTCCAACTTCATTAAACACCTTAATCATATATGACCCCAAATATGTAATAAAACTTTTATAATATTGTATGGTTAATCCATCCGGGCCTGGTGCTTTACCATGTTTTATCGTTTTCATTATTATTTGCACTTCCTCTATTGTGATTGGTCTCTCTAATTCCCTACGGACAGGCGATGGTAATCTTGACAGTCTTGAGGAGAACACGTATTTCTCGAGAGACGACGAGGCAATTGTTGTCTCTGGCAAATTATATAACGAAGAATAATATTCCCCAAATTCTTTCGCAATTTCTTTTGGAAGTGATATTTTTTGATCTGCTTTTGTTTTAATAAATGGTATATATGACCGTGTCTGTTGTTTTTTAAACTTTTTTGCTAATAGTTTACCACATTTGTCTCCCGAGTCATACTCTATCCTCCTCCCATACTGTAAAATCGCTTCAGCCTTATATCGGAGGAGGTCTGCTATTTGTCTTCTTAAGTGTGCTAATTCTATCCCTACATTTATTTCAGTTTTTTTTTATGTTGTGACTCAAGTCCCTGTATCCTTTCTAGCAGGTCTTTTATTTGTTCTTCTCTGGCCTTTTTCACTCGGGATCCATGTTTAATAAAAATACCTCGGATTACTGCTTTATGGGCCTCCCATACTATACCCGGATTGCTTTCCTCATTATCATTTATCTGGAAGTACCACCTGATTTCGTTAATCAGGTCTTCTGTAATTTGGGGAATCTGTAATAGACTTTCATTTAGACGCCATCTCCACTCTATTGATTGAATGCCCCCCTTTAAAATTAACTCCATCGTAACTGGTGCGTGGTCTGTCCAAGTTATATTCCCTATTGATATATTCTGTACCACCTGCAGTAACTGATGGGGTACCAAGAAAAGATCTATTCGAGAGTATTTTTGATGGGCACCCACGGGAAAATAGGAATCCCTAGTGTATGCCGTATAATACTCATCTGACCTTTGACCCCCTTTGTCAGAAGGGGAAAGAAAAAAGAAAGAGAATTTTTTTTTTTTCTTGAACCGGTGTGGATTTTAGAGATAGATAGCTCCCGGATTGGAAAATGGATACAATACGAATTACGTCATTGAACGTTAGGGGACTTAATATCCCGGAAAAGCGTAAGATGTTACTGAATGAATTAAAACACCTAAATACCGACGTAGGATTTATACAGGAGACACACTTTAGGGAAGGTACCTTCCCCTACCTTCAGAATAGATATTTTCCAAATGTATATCAAGCCTCGAATCAAGAAGCTAAAACTAAAGGAGTGGCAATTCTGATTTCAAATAGAATAACATGGACACTTACGGATAAATGCCTTGATCCTGGAGGAAGATATCTTTTTTTGAAGGGTGCTATAGGTGGGGAGAAGGTAACTTTAGCCACTATGTATGTCCCAAATGTACAGCAAGATAAATTTCTGGTCAAAGTACTCTCAAAATTGACAGATTTTAAGGAAGGAAAACTTATATGTGGAGGAGATTTAAATATACCCCTAGACCCAAAAGTAGATACATCAGGAGGGACCTCAATGGTACCTAGTGGAATTAGAAGACGTATCATGCGGAAATTACATGAACTCCAATTGGTAGATGGGTGGCGTATTATACACCCAGAGGAGAGGGATTATACTTACTTCTCGAATGCCCATCTAATAAGATCTTGACCCTTTGCAATAGAGAAGGAAAATTTAACTCATAGATCTTTGCTATATTTCTTGGGAGTAAGATACCTAGGTATGGTAAAGCTCTATCTGTCCATTTAAACGTAAAGTTTTGTTTCAACTGTATTATCGATGTATGTGGTAGGTTAACCCCCATTGCTTCCGATTTTTTTAAAGTTAATACGAAGATTCGAAAGTACGCCATATTTCTCAAATTTCCTCATCAAGTTCGGGATCGTAATCAAGGGATTAGTAAGGGTAAACAGCATATCGTCTGCATAGGCCGAGATTTTACATTGAATATTCCCTATTTGAATCCCTAGGATATCCTGATTGTGTCGCAATGTGCAGAGAAACGGTTCCAATGACAGGGCGAAGAGGAGTGGGGACAGGGGACACCCCTGTCGTGTCCCGTTTGTGATGGGGAAGGGCTCTGATAGTATTCCATTTGCCCGTACCTGAGCCGTTGGGCAGGAATAGATCGAAGAGATCCACTGTAGTATCTTGCTACCAAACCCTCCGTGCTGGAGAACTGCCTGCATAAACTTCCAATGCACCCTGTCAAAAGCCTTCTCTGCATCCGTATTCAGGAATACACATTGGGGCTGATTTACTAATAACAGTGTGCTGCGCTGGTTCTAACCTTAATTGGTGCACCTGATAACTCCTTCACTGGGCGCAGGAAGCAGCGGCGCACTGTTATAGTAAATAGAAATGTCAGCGGCGCACTATTGAAAATGAATGGTTCCCTAGGGGAGCCCATTGATTTGAATAGAGGTCACCCGGGAAGTCGGATCCGACTTGCAGGCGACTCGTGTGCCGGCTGACACAGGGACAGCGTGACTTTGCGAGGCGATCTGGACACGACCTGAGCATGCAGCAGCCGCTCAAGTCGTGTCCTAGAGGCGACTAGCCGGC
This sequence comes from Rana muscosa, assembly GCA_029206835.1. Lineage (NCBI taxonomy): Eukaryota > Metazoa > Chordata > Amphibia > Anura > Ranidae > Rana > Rana muscosa. The sequence continues at coordinate 102,448,233 of CM055116.1, read as the reverse complement.
CGAGAATGTGTCCAGCGCGATGTCATCGCGCTGGTCCTCGGCAGCCTCGCTGTCCCATGTTTTGGTATGAATCATGAAGGGGAACTCCAGGCCAAATTTTAATGAAAAAACCGGCATGGGTTCCCCTTCAGGAGCATACCAGGCCCTTAGGTCTGGTCTGGATTCTAAGGTGAACCCCCTAAGCTGAAAAACGGCGTGGGGGTCCCCCCAAAATCCAAACCAGACCCTTAGGTCTGGTCTGGATTTTAAGGTGAACCCCTCAAGCCGAAAAACGGCGTGGGGGTTCCCCCAAGATCCAAACCAGACCCTTATCCGAGCACGCAACCTGGCAGGCCGCAGGGGAAAAGGGGGGGACGAGAGCGGCCCCCCCTCCCTCCTGAACCGTACCAGGCCGCATGCCCTCAACATGGGGGGTTTGGTTCTTCGGGGCAGGGGGGCGACCTGCGGCCCCCCCACCCCAAAGCACCCTGCCCCCATGTTGATGGGGACAAGGGCCTCTTCCCGACAACCCTGGCCGTTGGTTGTCGGGGTATGCGGGCGGGGGGCTTTTCGGAATCAGGGCACCCCCTTTAAAAAGGGGGCCCCCAGATGCCGGCCCCCCACCCTATGTGAATGAGTATGGGGTACATCGTACCCCTACCCATTCACCTGGTGGAAAAAAATTGCAATAAAAAACCACACAGCTTTTTAAAGTATTTTATTGCACAGCTCCGGGGGTCTTCTTCCGACTTCGGGGGTCTCCGGTGTCGTCGCCGCCGCTCTCCGGTTTTCTTCTGCCGGGCCACTGCTAACTTCTTTAGCTCTTTTGCTAGCGGAGGCTCCGGTCTTCTCCGTCGCCTTCTCCCCTCTTCTCCTCTCCGGTTCTTCCTTTCTTCTGCCGGGCCTCCGCTAACTTCTTTTAGCTCTTTTGCTAGTGGAGGGCCCGGTCTTCTCCGTCGCCTTCTTCTCCCGCTATCCGGTTCTTCTCCCGGTTCTTCTCCCGCTTCTTTCTTCTGCCGGCCCCTCCACTAACTTCTTTAGCTCTTTTGCTAGTGGAGGGCCCGGTCTTCTCCGTCCCCTTCTTCTCCCACTATCCGGTTCTTCTCCCGGTTCTTCTCCCGCTTCTTTCTTCTGCCGGCCCCTCCACTAACTTCTTTAGCTCTTTTGCTAGTGGAGGGGCCGGTCTTCTCCGTCGTCGCCGTCGGCGTCTTCTTCTCTCTTCTCCTCATCGATGTTGACTCGTCGCTTCCTCTCGCAGTAATGCTACATTTTCGGTCCGCAGAGATTAATATAGGCTTCTCATGACATCACAGTCACATGTACCGGGGCACATGGCCCCGGAGCATGTGAGTGTGACGTCATGGGAACATGTGACTGTGACAACACTGTATGATGCTTAAATTTTTTTTACACGTTACCATTTTGGCATTACAGAGGGGGTCTAGTGCTAGAATTGCTGCACTCGTTCTAACGCACGCAGCAATAACTCACATGTGTGGTTTGAACGGCGTTTACATATGTGGGCGGGACTTACGTGTGTGTTCGCTTCTGAGCGCGAGCTACCGGGGACATGGGCGTTTTTTCTTATTTATTTTTTATTTTTGTTTTTGTTTTTGGACTTTTTTGTATTTCTTACTCTTTTTTAATTTTTTTTATTTTTTGGGATCTCTTTTATTCCTATTACAAGGAATGTAAACATCCCTTGTAATAGGAATGTGTGTGACAGGTCCTCTTTATGGAGAGATGCAGGGTCAATAAGACCCCGAATCTCTCCTCCAGGCTGGAAAGCATGATATTGTTCCAAAAAAAATCACCAATCTCATGCTGACAGCCAATATCACGGCTTGGTTAACATACGGGAACATACGGGAACACGGCATGATGTCATAACGTCGTGCCCGCGCCTCCGACGGTCATAGAGATGACTGATGACCATCTGGTCACCAGTCATCTCCAAATCGTTCTCCGGAGAAGCACCGGATGGCGTCCCCTCCCCCCGCCTATAAGAACGATCAAGCGGCAGGACTGACACTATGATCGTTTTTATTGTGCACAGAATCGCCAGCTGAAAAGAATGATATCTGAATGATGCCTGCAACTGCAGGCATCATTCAGATGTCACCGCCCAAAGCCAAGGATGTCATTTGACGGTGGGCGGTAGGAAACTGGTTAATATTTTTAAAAAAGGTAATTTTTCTTCTTCATTGATGTACACTGATGAGACTGCACTGATGGGCACCGATAAGGTGGCAAGGGTGGGCACTGAGAGGTGGAATTGCTATTTAGCACTGGTGGGCAGTGAGAAGTGGCACTGCTAGGTGGCAATGATAGTTGGCAGTGATGGGCACTGATAGGCACTGGCAGCACTGCTAGGTGGCACTGATTGGCACCAGTGGTGGGCATTGATAGGTGGCACTGGCAGGGGCTACTAATTGTCACAGATGATGCAGAATTGCCTCTTCCTCTTCGGGCCCCATGTCCCTTGCACATAAGCCGGTGATTGCCTTTTTTTTATGCTCACGCTGTCAGCACAAGGAGAAAACAAAAACCATTACCCAGATTTTGTTTACATCACGTGATCAGCTGTCATTTGCTGACAGCTGATCACATGGTAAAGGGCAGGGACCGGCCCCTTACTCGGATCTGTCATCACCCGAGTCACAGTGGCTCTGTGACCACAGCGCGCAAAGGGGAGGACGTTTATTGACGGACTCCCGGCCATTGAGGACCATGCTGTGGCCGTCGATCAGTTATAGCGCTGATCTCAAGGGATTAAAGAGGGTCAAAATGGGCCATTGACATGCATCACAATTCAACTTAGGAATGAGTCTTTGAAAAGTTAAACTAAATAATTTGGCCACTTTATCCTTCCAAATAATTCACTTCCTGTCACATAGCCACACAGGAAGTGAGGGAAAATCCCTAACAATGTCTTTCCTTGGGGACACACAGGTCAGTCTAAATACTTTCCCCATTATGCACATTGCACTCGAGCATATTGCGGGGTACACCACAAATTATTATTAGGTAGTTTGGACTGTGGGGTTTATTTACTAAATGCAAATCTACTTTGCACTACAAGTGCACTTGCTGTATATCTGAGGGGGACATGCAAGGCAAAAAAAAAACACCATCTTTGCTTTTACATGATTGTAACATCCAATCACCAGTACTTTCCCTCAGATTTTCAGCAGCTACACTTTTACTGCAGAGTGGATTTGTCTTTACTAAACCCCAAACTACCCAATGATTTGGGGTGTACACAACAAAGTGCTAGAGTGCAATTTGCTTAATGGGGACACTAGTTAGATTGATCTGTGTGTCCCCAAGAAAAGCCATTGTTAGGGTTTTACCTTCACTTCCTGTTTAGCTGTGTGACAGGAAGTGAAGCCAATGTTAAGAAAAGGAGACACAAAGGCCAAACTACAAAAAAATAAAAAATAAAAAAAAACACACACGCAGGGGTTCTAACACTTACTTTGTTTCCCTCAAAATGCCCACAATTAGAATTGTATGGCCTTGAGCTATTTTTAAGTGCAGTGCTCTAAATCAGTGCTTCTCAAGTACCCCCAACAGGCCATGTTTGCAGGTTTTCCTTCACCTTCACATGTGCTTTAAATCACAGTCAATGGTTTTGATTTTTGGACAGCAATTCTCGATAAGAAAAATTCACAAAACATGTCCTGTTGGGGGTACTTGAGGACTGAAGCTGAGAACCACTGCAGTAAAAAAGGAAAATTGAAAACTTACCGCTCTGTATTTCATTTCCTGGTGACGCTCCATGGCAGCACACAATACAATACATGCATATGCTAGCATGAAGGCACCAGATTAGACAAATCACACCTGTTTTGTTTTGACATGCCAATCAGCTGTCACATTTGTTGCAAAGAAAACAAAAAACAAACATCAAAATTTTGCATCTAATTTTATTGTTCAACAAAACAAAAGGGAAGGCAAAATAAAAAACATGGTCAATTTGAAACGGTTACAGACTCAACATCTTGAGCAATTTTTGGCCAAAAAAATGCAGAAGACAATTAAATCAAAGTGAACAAACAACACACATTAACAACATCAGAATTATTTCAGGGGAACATATCTCCCCCACACCAAAAATATACAATCCACATAAGTTAACCAATCACTTGTTTTGCAAATACATAACAAATAAAATACATGTGTTACAAACTCGATAAGGACACCAACATGTACATTTTGCCCCCCCCCCCCACTTGCCTCTTCTCAAGGCAAGCGACTGAATGCTCTGTGAGCTTTATATAACATATGTTTGTGTGCTAATGAGGCAATTGAAAACACATGCACAGTCCATGAAACACCCAAAATGAAAGTTCTCCCAATGTAGAGACTGAAATTCAAAGTGGGCACACCTGTTAAGATGTCCTTCAATTTCTAACCCATAAAAACACTCTCTGAGTGAGCATGCCCAGAAATATCCAGGCGCTGTTCACACACAAAAAGCACGCCAAAAAAAAACTAACTGGCTGGGCATGTGCAGAACAACACCAATGCAGCTAGCAAAAAATAACCCCCCCCTCCCCCGTCCAAAATTAAGCACATCATCCAGCATGCTACAAAATTAGAGATGGGACAATCACCCCTCCCCCCCCCACCAACAAATACTATTGCAGTCTATGGGAACTGACTTGTTAATTTTGCTAGTCCCCACTTGGCTGGCTTATCTTCTAGTAAAGTTATTGGCCTTAAAATGGGGGCCCAGGTCCCACCCTAAGGGACATTAATAAAGGAATTGTCTAAAACCGGCTCTTGTCATTTTTTACATTTTTGACACTTTCCTTGTGAAATGGTAGGGGTACATTTGTACCCCATTACCATTTCACACAGGGGGGGCCGGGATCTGGGGGTCCCCTTTGTTAAAGGGGTCTTCCAGATTCCGATAAGCCCCCCGCCCTTAGACCCCCACAACCACCGGCCAAGGGTTGTGGGGATGAGGCCCTTGTCCCCATCAACATGGGGACATCCTCCCCATGTTGAGGGCATGTGGCCTGGTACGGTTCAGGAGGGAGGGGGGGCCGCTCTCGTCCCCCCCTTTTCCCCTGCGGCCGGCCATGTTACGTGCTCGGATAAGGGTCTGGTGTGGATTTTTGGGGGGACTCCACGCCATTTTTTTAGAAAATTTGGGGTGGAGTTCCCCTTAAAATCCATGCCAGATCTGAAGGGCCTGGTTTGGATATTTGGGGGGAACCCGCACGTCATTTTTTTTTTAAATTTGCAGCGGGGTTCCCCTTAATATCCATTCCAGACCTGAAGGGCCTGGTTATGGAATTTGGGGGAACCCCCACGCTTTTTTTTTTGGTTAGCAAAGACTTTCTATAACTTTTCTCTATATTGCCGGGAGCCGACAATTCATTACAGCCGCGGTGCTTTTAAATGGGTTTTTTTTCCTTTAGAAATGACATTTTGCAGGCGCAATGGGAAGTTCAGGGCTGCGCCTGTTCAACTTATGCAAATTGACTTAGGTGACTTGACATTTACTAAGATTTTGCCGGCGCAGTGTCCCGGCGCATTTAAACCATTGAAATTCCCGCGCTGAGCTCAAAAAAACCTCCCGCAGCTCGAATTGGAATTGCCGGCGCAGCGGGCTGGTTTTGAAAAACGTACTTTCCCTCTCTATTTTGGCCATGTTTGTTATTTGGGCAGGTGTCCCTACACTTCCTCACATCACCCCATGTCACCCCCATTATATTCTCACTCCCGGGCGCAGAGAACACTATAGTAAATGGGAAATAGGGCTGCGCTACAGGCGCTAATGTTTTGTAAATACCAAAACAGCCATTGCGCACGCAGATGCGCCAATACTCATGGCGCAAACGTTTGGTAAATCAGCCCCATTGTGTCTGTGTTTTGTTCGCTATATGTAGCAAATTAATGGCTTTTGTAGTATTATCACGAGCTTCTCTTGTAGGGACAAATCCCATCTGGTCTAAGTGTATCAGATTCGGGACATACTGCTGAATCCTATTTGCCAGAACTTTGGTAAAAAGTTTAAGATCTAGATTTAACAGTGAAATTGGGCGATAAATTCCACAGGAGGCTGGATCTTTCCCTTCTTTCGGTATCACTACAATGTATGCTAATAGAGTATCTTTCGTTAAAGTTGCTGAGGACCCTAAGCCATTAAATAGCTTAACTATATACTCAGATAGGTAGGGGAGTAGTGTTTTATAATATTGGGCCGTAAGGCCATCCGGTCCCGGGGCTTTCCCCAGTTTCATAGAGCCTACGGCTTCCTGCAGTTCTTCTCTAGTTATAGGGGTCTCAAGTTTATCTCTATCTATTTCCGAAAGTCTTGACATTAGTGACGCCGAGAGATAAAGATCTATATGCTCCTGCGTAGGAGGTTTACTCTCTAGATTATAGAGGGTATGATAAAATTCTTGGAACTCTCGCACTATCTCCTGTGGTTTCGTTGCCTTAGATTTGTTTGGTGAGATAATGTGAGGTATATAATTACTTAACTTCTGTTCTCGTAAAGTTCTGGCCAATAGTTTCCCGCACTTATCCCCTGATTCATATGAGAACTTCCTACATATCTGTAAAGCTGCTTTAGCCTTGTAGTAAAGAAGATCTGTAACTTGTGTTCATTTATCAATAAGATTTCTCTCCAAAGATATTGAGCGTATCCGTTTATGTTTAGACTCCAATATGGCTAATTCCTCTAATAAATGTTTTAACTGTTCTGTACGTTTCTTCTTAATCCTTGCACCGTGTTTAATCAACACCCCACGAATGACCGCCTTGTGTGCTTCCCTGATAATTCCTGGGTCGCAGTTTGGGGTATCGTTAGTGTTAAAGTAAAAATGTAATTCTTTAATCACATCTTCTAGGACATCTTTGTCCTGTAGAAGACTTTCATTTAATCTCCATTGATTGCGTCTAGTCCGAGAGGGATCTTGTAATACAGTAGGTGCCACCGATATTGTGCCAGCGCCGAGCTGTCTCGTCATCGGGAAAGGAGAAATGTTCCTTTCACGATGAGCGACACGCATTGCCGGTAGACGGAGATCCGACGTGGATTCCCGCCAATACCAGGCACTGTGTTTGGTATGAATCCTGAGCGGGAACTCCACGCCAATTTTTAAAGAAAAAACCGGCATGGGTTCCCCCTCCAGGAGCATACCAGGCCCTTGGGTCTGGTCTGGATTTAAAGGGGAAACCCTACGCCGAAAAAACAGCGTGGGGGTCCCCCTCAAAATCCAAACCAGACCCTTATCCGAGCACGCAACCTGGCAGGCCGCAGGGGAAAAGGGGGAGATGAGAGAGCGGCCCCCCTCCCTCCTGAACCGTACCAGGCCGCATGCCCTCAACATGGGGAGTTTGGTGCTCTGGGGCAGGGGGGCGACCTGCGGCCCCCCAACCCTAAAGCACCCTGCCCCCATGTTGATGAGGACAGGGCCTCTTCCCGACAACCCTGGCCGTTGGTTGTCGGGGTCTGCGGGCGGGGGGCTTATCGGAACCTGGGAGCCCCCTTTAATAAGGGGGCCCCCAGATCCCGGCCCCCCCACCCTATGTGAATGAGTATGGGGTACATCGTACCCCTAGCCATTCACCTGGTGGAAAAAAAATTATTGCACAGCTCCGGGGGTCTTCTTACGACTTCGGGGGTCTCCGGTGTCGTCGCCGCGCTCTCCGGTTCTTTCTTCTGCCGGGCCACCGCTATCTTCTTCCAGCTCTTTTGCTAGCGGAGGCCCGGTCTTCCCCGTCATCTCGTCCGGCTCTCCATTGTCCTTCTGCCGGCCCCTCCACTATCTTCTTCCAGCTCTTTTGCTAGTGAAGGGGCCGGTCTTCCCGTCGTCGCCGTCGGCGTCTTCTTCCCTCTTCTCCTCCTCGATGTTGACTCGTCGCTTCCTCTCTGCTAAATCTTTGGTCCGCAGAGATTTATATAGGCTCCTCATGACGTCACAGTCACATGTTCCCATGACGTCACAGTCACATGCTCCGGGGCCACCCGGAGCATGTGACTGTGACGTCATTAAAGCCTATATAAATCGCTGCGGACCGAAGAATTAGCATTACTGCGAGAGGAAGCGACGAGTCAACATTGAGGAGGAGAAGAGGGAAGAAGACGCCGACGGCGACGACGGGAAGACCGGCCCCTCCACTAGCAAAAGAGCTGGAAGAAGATAGTGGAGGGGCCGGCAGAAGGACAGCGGAGAGCCGGACGAGACGACGGTGAAGACCAGGCCTCCGCTAGCAAAAGAGCTGGAAGAAGATAGCGGAGGCCCGGCAGAAGAAAGAAAGAACCGGAGAGAAGAAGAGGGAAGAAAGCGACAAAGAAGACCGGGCCCCGCTAGCAAAAGAGCTGGAAGAAGATAGCGGTGGCCCGGCAGAAGAAAGAACCGGAGAGTGCGGCGACGACACCGGAGACCCCCGAAGTCGGAAGAAGACCCCCGAAACTGTGCAATAAATTACTTTAAAAAGCTGTGTGTGTTTTTTTTATTGCCATTTTTTTCCACCAGGTGAATGGGTAGGGGTACGATGTACCCCATACTCATTCACATAGGGTGGGGGGGCCGGGATCTGGGGGCCTCCTTATTAAAGGGGGCTCCCGGATTCCGATAAGCCCCCCGCCCGCAGACCCCGACAACCAACGGCCAGGGTTGTCAGGAAGAGGCCCTGTCCTCATCAACATGGGGCAGGGTGCTTTGGGGTTGGGGGGCCGCAGGTCGCCCCCCTGCCCCAGAGCACCAAACCCCCCATGTTGAGGGCATGCGGCCTGGTACGGTTCAGGAGGGAGGGGGGGCGCTCTCTCATCCCCCCATCTTCCTCGGATAAGGGTCTGGTTTGGATTTTGAGGGGGACCCCCACGCCGTTTTTTCGGCGTAAGGTTTCCCCTTCAAATCCAGACCAGACCCAAGGGCCTGGTATGCTCCTGGAGGGGGAACCCATGCCGATTTTTTCTTTAAAAATTAGCGTGGAGTTCCCGCTCAGGATTCATACCAAACACAGTGCCTGGTATTGGCGGGAATCCACGTCGGATCCCCGTTCAATACAGTGCCGCGTCTCCTCGCTATTGCAGCGAGCGCGAGATGTGTCGCCACCCTGTCGCCGAGATGTCGGCACCCCTGTCGCCGAGAATCTCCGCGATAGGATCGCGATGAATATACAATGTCGGCGGCACCTACTGTACATAGGTCAAAAAAATTGGTGCGTGGTCTGACCACGTAATCGAGCCTATTTTGGCCATTTTAACTAAGTGGAGTTAAGCATGTGGAATAAGAAAAAAATCTATCCGGGAATACGTTTTGTGGAGAGGAGAGTAAAACGTGAAAACTTTTTCTTTGGGGTGAAGGAGCCGCCATACATCAATCAGTTGATTTTTGTGCAAGATTTGGGCAACTCGATTTCGCGCACTGCAAGAGATAGATGACACTCCCGAGGAAGTATCCTCTTTAGGAACTAATGCAATGTTCAGGTCTCCCCCTAAAATCAATTGACCTTCTGTAAATCCCATCAGGCGTTCAATCGCCTTGTCCAAAAAAGCCTCTTGATGATAGTTGGGGACATATAAAGTTTCTAGTGTAACCCCTATATCTCCTATTTTACCCTTCACAAACAAATAGCGCCCTAATAGATCTCTCATAGAATCTGTATAGGTCCACGGTATTCTTCCTGCTAGAAGAATAGAGACCCCTTTTGACTTGGCTATTTGATTGGTCGAGTGATATACTGTTGGAAAAAGCAGTTTTTTTAAGATCGGGGTTTTATCATCTCTAAAATGTGTCCCCTGTATGAAAGCAACGTCTATTTCCAGACGCCGCATATCATGCAGGAGCATCCTCCTTTTTTCTGGCCTATTTAACCCTTTAGCATTCAGTGATATTATTTTCAGGGTCTCCATTTTAATTCTCAACCTACAGAGAGAGACCGTAGGAGAGAAAAATGAAGAAAAAAAAAGGGGGGGTAGAAGGGAAACCCCCCCCTTTACCTAATACTATTAGCTATATGCTAAAAAAAAAAGACGCTCACCGGTTGAACAGTATTTGAGCGTCTACCTATATGGGTGCGTGTACCTGGATTGGTCAGAGGAATCGGTAAAGCAAGCTCCTGGTAGCTCCGTGCTCCCTGGTTTACTTTATAACCGAAGGCCAAAAAAAAAGGAAAAAGTGGCCTGCAATGGGTTTAGATAGAATAACAAAGGATGAGGGGGAAGGGGGACACGGATATACAGTACCAGTATCTATCTCATTGGCTATTTTATTAACATCACATACCCTGAAATTACATATATCTCCTTATATTTCTTTCTCGTACATCACGGGACACAGAGCGACATAGTCATAACTATGTGGGTTATATAGATACCTTCAGGTGCTGGCACTGGCAACTTCCAAAACCGGAAGTACCCTCCCCTATATAAGCCCCTCCCATCCGGGAGTACCTCAGTTTTTTGCCAGTGTCTAAGGTGTTGGCCAAAGAGTAACATGTGTTTTCACTGGGCTTGCGTACAGGTTCTTTTATGGGCCTCAGTAAGCTGTTCCGGATCCGACCAAAAAAGCTTCATAGCTAAACGGTCTGTACCCGGGCCTTGCAAGAGAAGAGCAAGGTTTTGCCTGTAATGCCTCTCTTAGGAGGGCTGGACCCTGGGATCCAGAGCTCTGGTCATACCCACGACCAAGATGTTTTCTGTGCAGGGTGCTATACAGGTCCAGGGGAGTGGAATCCTTGGGAACCCGGTCCCTGAAGGTTTAATTACAATGCCTGCCGTGATAGGTGAAGTTTGGGCTTCTGTGGACCAAACAGAGTCCTGCGGCGAGGAAAAGGTAAGTGGGGGCCCTCAGGAACTTGGTTCTATTGGGGGACCCCCAAGCCTAATTTGTCTTTCTGCCTGTTACCTAAGGTATTCCCGCTAATATTCTGTGCATGCCTGTTACTACTAAGAAAATGTAAAAAAAATTAATAGTAGGCAAGAAAAAAAAAATGGTAAGACTGCGGTACCTGTGTTAATCACTAGAGGCCGCTGTGGTTCTTTTTCTTGTAATGTGGATTTTTTTCTTCCAAAGTCAAATCCAGGCAGTTGGTAAGTTCTCTGCTGGGAAGCTGTTTCCTCTGCCCTGTTGCTGTGCTCATCCATCCCCGGGCCCTGCGGCAAACAGGGACCCTGGCTCCCATCTAGTTCCCTCATTTTAAAAAAAGCGCCGAAGGCGCACGTGCCCGCGCGCGGGCGCGTGCACGCGCCTCTATATATAGAGGCGACCTGGAAAAGGGGCGGAGCTGGTGGATGACGCTCGGTGCGCGCCGCGGCGCTTCTGCGCATGTGCGGGCGTCCAGCGTGTTTAAAGGCACAATCACAGGTGTCAGCTGGTTATTGAAGTGCACAGACAGAGCTAGCAACAGTAGAATAAGGCACACAGAGGCGGTTGATGCAGGCATCCCCTAGAAAGGCACTTTAGTAGACACCAACTGTTATATAGCAGCTATTGTGCTAGACTATTATCAGTAAAAGTGGTGTATTACGGCTGGAATACCTCAGCTTTGGGCTTAGGAATATGCCGTCCAGAGGCTCCGGAACTAAATCTTCCAGGAAGCGAAGGGGGTCTCCATTGGGCTCTGAGGATCTTGGGCATGCTTCTGCTGCACCAGTCTCCCCTGAAAATTCAGAGGTTAGTGACCATAGAGACCCCGCAGGAGTACCTGGTACTGTGGCTGTCCTCAGTTCACCTGCTCCTGTGTATGTAACAGAGGAGGTTTTTTCCTCAGCTCTGGGAGGATTGGAAGAGAGATTGACAACATTGATCGCTGCCTCCCTGTCACAGGGAAAGCGCGCCCGATCTCCGTCTCCTCCTTCAGAGTACCTGTTAGCGGAGCAACAGTCCCATACAGGGATCGGCCTGCCTGAAGGGGATCAGGATGAGGTTGATTCTGTTATAGAGGAATCAACAGTGGAGGAACCTTTCTCAGCATCTCAAGCTGAAAGATTATGGGTTCAGTCCCTGACTAACATGGTCCGATCAGCATTTAAAATGCACCTTGCGGAGCCATCAACCACGACTGTCTCCTCGTTGGGGTCGCTAAAAGCTCCCCAGACTGTTTGTTCCTTTCCACTTCACCCTTTACTGGAAGGGCTCATTTACCAGGATTGGGAACATCCTGATAAAATATTTACTCCCCCCAAGAGATTTCCGGTGGTCTATCCCATGGAGGATAAGTTCATCAGAAAATGGAGGGTCCCTACAGTGGACGCAGCCATCTCTTGTGTGAATAAATCACTGACATGTCCAGTAGATAATGTCCAAATGTTCAAGGACCCAATAGATAAGAAATTGGAGTCCTTATTAAAAGCTGCTTTCTCTATAGCAGGCTTGGTGACACAACCAGCAGTGGCAGCTATTGGGGTCTGCCAAGCAGTGAAGGATCAGTTGAAACAGGTCTTAAGGGACTTGCCAGATCAGCAGGCTCTTGCCTTAGCTGATCTACCTAGAGCCTTATGCTTTGCGGTTGACGCCATAAAGGATTCAATCCATCAGGCCTCCCGCCTTACGCTGTCTGTAGTACATATGCGCAGGCTTCTATGGCTCAAAAACTGGTCTGCTGAAGCTCCCTGTAAAAAATTGCTGGTTAGCTTCCCATTTCATGGTGAACGCTTATTCGGGGAAGACCTGGACAAATATATCCAGAAAATTCCCAGCGGTAAAAGTACACTCTTGCCGGTTAAAAACAGAGTTAGAGGTCCCTCTTTTAAGAGGCCTGCTTCTCCAGTCCCTGGGGCATCGGCTGTGAAACAGTTCCGACTGCCTCCTCGGTCAAATCCCGGGGGTAAAAATCAGGGACAATCACAGGGTAATAAGAAACCCTGGGTCAGGAGAGGTACAAAACCTCCCCCAAAGTCAAATGCATGAAGGGTTGCCCCCACTCAATCGGGTGGGGGGAAGACTCCAGTTGTTCGCAGAGACCTGGCGGGACACGATCAGAGACAGATGGGTGCTCTCCGCAGTAAGTCTGGGATACAGATTGGAGTTGAAAGACTCTCCTCCTTCCCATTTTATAAGGTCAAACGTGCCAAGGGATCCCCGGAAGAGAGAATCCCTCCTGTTGGCACTAGAACAACTATTGCTCCAAGGAGTAATTATGGAGGTTCCCCTGGAAGAATGGGGGTTTGGGTTTTACTCAAACCTCTTTACAGTCCCGAAGCCAAACGGGGACGTGAGGCCCATATTAAATCTAAAAGGGCTAAACAAATTCCTACATATCAGGACTTTCCGGATGGAGTCGATCCGATCGGTGGCCACTGCCCTACAAGGGGAGGAATGGTTAGCCTCGATCGACATCAAAGATGCTTATTTGCACATTCCCATCTTTCCAGTCCACCAAAAACTTCTACGCTTTGCAGTAGAAGGGCGCCATTTTCAGTTCAGAGCCTTACCCTTCGGTCTGGCCACAGCACCACGAGTGTTTACAAAAATTCTGGCCCCATTATTGGCCAATCTAAGAACACAAGGTGTAACGATAATGGCATATCTAGACGACTTGTTGCTGATAGACCACTCAGTGGAAAAACTAGAAGTGGTCGTTCACAAGACAATCAAGTATCTGGAATCTCACGGTTGGATTATCAACCGAGACAAGTCAGCCCTAAAACCAGTCAAAAGTCTGGAATACTTGGGGCTAAGGCTGGATTCAGACCAGAGAAAAATTTTCTTGCCGCAAGAAAAGGGGTCGTCTTTGAGAGATTTGATCCACCTAGTGGATACAAAAAGACACCCGTCCATACACCTGTGCATGAGGCTGCTGGGAAAAATGGTGGCATCTTTCGAAGCAGTACCCTACAGTCAATTCCATTCAAGGAATTTGCAAAGGGCCATACTGTCAGCCTGGAACAAAAAAGTCCAGGCCCTAGACTTACCAATGTCCTTGTCCCCTTCCGTTCGCAAGAGCCTCCGTTGGTGGTTGGTTCCCCAGAATCTGGAAAAAGGAAAATCCTTCAGTCCGATTTCTTGGAAGGTGGTCACTACAGATGCCAGCCTTATAGGCTGGGGAGCAGTACTGGAGCAATGGTCTCTCCAGGGCAGATGGTCAGATGCAGAAAAGGCCCTGCCCATCAATCTCTTAGAGATACGAGCAGCCCGGTATGCCCTAGTAGCATGGACATCCAATCTCCAAGGGTCCCCTGTCAGAATTCAATCAGACAATGCCACGGTAGTGGCATATATCAATCATCAAGGTGGCACCAGGAGTCGTGCAGCCCAGAGGGAAGTAAATTACATCCTGAAATGGGCAGAAAGATATGTCCCAGCCATATCCGCGGTATTCATTCCAGGAGTGGAGAATTGGAAGGCGGACTTTCTAAGTCGCCAACAATTATGCCCAGGGGAATGGTCCCTTCACCCCGAGGTTTTCCGGACAATATGTCAGCGGTGGGGAACACCGGATGTAGATCTGCTAGCATCCAGATTCAACGCAAAGGTGGACAGGTTTGTCTCTCGGACAAGGGATCCCCTAGCTTGCGGCTCGGATGCCCTAGTGTTCCCTTGGGATCAGTTCAAGCTGATATATGCATTCCCACCGCCACAATTGTTACCTCGATTACTCCGCAGAATCAGGGTAGAAAAGAAACCAGTGATTCTGGTGGCTCCAGCGTGGCCCCGAAGAGCATGGTACGCGGAGATTGTAAAAATGTCTGTGGGGAGTCCTTGGACTCTCCCACATCGTCCGGACCTGCTTTCGCAAGGACCGATATACCACCCTTCCTTACCAGCCCTAGGTTTGACGGCCTGGCTATTGAAGCCCACATTCTAAAAAAGAGAGGTCTCTCTAATCCTGTGGTATCTACCATGATCAATGCCAGGAAGCCGGTATCCAGGCAGATCTACTATAGAATCTGGAAGGCGTACATCGTCTGGTGTGAGGCCAAGAAATGGCATCCACGTAAGTACGTAATAGGTAGGATTCTGGACTTCCTACAGTGGGCTGTAGATAGGAAGCTTGCCTTGAGTACTATCAAGGGTCAGATTTCGGCCTTGTCAATATTTTTTCAAAGGCCCTTGGCTTCGCATTCACTAGTCAAAGTTTTTATACAAGGAGTGATGCGTATAAGCCCTCCGGTTAATATTCCCATATGTCCATGGGACTTAAACCTGGTTCTGTCGGTTCTACAGAAACAACCATTTGAACCATTACAGCACATTTCCTTGGTTCTTCTCACCAGGAAATTGATTTTTCTAGTAGCCATTTGTTCGGCTAAAAGAGTATCGGAATTAGCCGCTATGTCCTGTAAAGAGCCATATCTGGTTATCCATAAGGACAGAGTAGTGTTACGTCCTCATCCAGCCTTTCTTCCTAAGGTGGTATCGAGGTTTCATTTGAACCAAGATGTGGTTCTTCCTTCCTTTTTCCCCAAACCTAGTTCGGTAGAGGAAAAGTTATTGCATTCTTTGGATGTAGTAAGAGCAGTTAAAGCTTATCTAAAAGCCACTGCTCAGATTCGCAGAACGGATACTTTGTTTATTCTGCCGGAAGGCCCCAGAAAGGGTCAGGCAGCGTCAAAATCTACTTTAGCCAAGTGGATTCGACAAGTCATAATGCAAGCCTATAGCTTGAGAAGGAGACCGCCTCCGTTCAAAGTTAGGGCGCACTCCACGAGAGCAGTTGGAACTTCATGGGCAGTGCATCACCAGGCCTCCCTGGCTCAGATCTGTAAGGCCGCAGCATGGTCTTCAGTACACACGTTTACTAGGTTCTACCAGATGGACGTTAGAAGTCAGGAGGATGTCGCCTTTGGGCGCAGTGTGTTGCAGGCCGCAAAAGATCCTCATGCCTGATGGCGCCCAGCTTATACATGGTGTATCCCCCCCCCTCATTTGGCATTGCTTTGGGACGTCCCACATAGTTATGACTATGTCGCTCTGTGTCCCGTGATGTACGAGAAAGAAAATAGGATTTTTATAACAGCTTACCTGTAAAATCCTTTTCTTGGAGTACATCACGGGACACAGAGCTCCCACCCCTCTTTTTGGGGACACTTATTGCTTTGCTACAAAACTGAGGTACTCCCGGATGGGAGGGGCTTATATAGGGGAGGGTACTTCCGGTTTTGGAAGTTGCCAGTGCCAGCACCTGAAGGTATCTATATAACCCACATAGTTAAGACTATGTCGCTCTGTGTCCCGTGATGTACGAGAAAGAAAATAGGATTTTTATAACAGCTTACCTGTAAAATCCTTTTCTTGGAGTACATCACGGGACACAGAGCTCCCACCCCTCTTTTTGGGGACACTTATTGCTTTGCTACAAAACTGAGGTACTCCCGGATGGGAGGGGCTTATATAGGGGAGGGTACTTCCGGTTTTGGAAGTTGCCAGTGCCAGCACCTGAAGGTATCTATATAACCCACATAGTTAAGACTATGTCGCTCTGTGTCCCGTGATGTACTCCAAGAAAAGGATTTTACAGGTAAGCTGTTATAAAAATCCTATTATACATTCTCTCAACCTCTTCAGAAAAAAAGACTGATAGATGATAAAGAATGATAAAATAATATATAACTCGTTGTTCATCAGGTAGATTTAAGCAGAGACTTATCCAGTATAGACCACCTATAAAATTCATATATCCATAGAATAATTCCCTCCCTCCTCCCTCTGGGTCCCTCCGTTCAAGCTGATAGTCCTGAACCCAATTCTCTCCCCACCCCCTCCCTTTTCCCTCCTCATTTAGAAGAAGCAAAAATATATATATATATATATTGTAACATAACACCATATCATATCGATATATGCCTATTCTCCATTTCTTGAGTTAGTAATATAAGGAGTGGGTGGGTCTCTTTATTATACTACTGATGCTCCCCCCTGGACCTCTACCCTGCCCCCGGTCCAATCTACTAAACACAGTTGCCCTGTATATACGTCCGTGTATTCCGCACATTCCCCTCCGCGCCCCCCATCCACCCCAATTCCATATTGGCCTATCCAAGATCCTTCATTATAATATTCTATTCGCCCTCTAGAAAGGGGTGGAAATGGGTGCGCAGGGAGAGCCCACGAGACCCACAGGGCCCACAGATACCAGTGCAACTGAATACCCCATCTATTACATCAGCATTATAATTATTTACATCCTTTTTACTAACCTAGAGTCAGCCTTCCCTCTAAAGTTGCAAATAATAAAAAGAAATGAAAAACCCCACATGTGCCATTTGTGAGTTCATGTTTCTTAATTATGTGACTTATACTATCTTAACTTGGAAAAAAAAAAGGAAAAGCAAACAAAAAGAAGGGTGTGGGTTACTCCCTTTCGCTTTCCCTTCTTTAGGAGAAAAAATTCTCTATTCTATAATTGTGATTTTAACTTGTGCATTCCTGTTTTTATGTGTCAAAATTCCTTAGCATATAAGGGGAGAAAAAAAAAAACGATCATAAAGAAAAAAAAAACAGGCAGTGCCAAAAAAAAAATGAGAAGTTTACCACTAGGCTGCAGGGTAAATATACCCTCAGCTATTGAATCAAGGGGGGGAAGGCAACCCCCAAAAGACCCCCAAAAAAAATCCCGTGGGGAAAAAAAAAAGTGCCAGAAATAGTGTCAGGATACCCTATATTTCCCTACTCCTACATATGTCTATATATGGCGCTCTTATGCCACTCTTATGTTAAACAGTTCTAAATACATATACACCTCCTAAGTCACCAGCAAAAAAAATAAAATAAGGGGAGGGGGTATCCTGTAATTATAAAAGCAACTATCCATTAGCTATTTCCTTTTCCTGACTCCCCATTTTCAATGTTTCATGCTGAAAAAATACATCGGGGAAGGGGAAAAAAAAACGGGGGGCCCAAGGGGTTCAGTCTCTTTAAGCTCCAAAATATACAGGAGGTATACCAAACATCCATAATCCTCCGCTCTATTCTGTGTTCACGGCTGTAAGCTCGGACTCCTGGTTTAAGTCCCCAGCTGCTCCCTGAGAAATCTGACCCCTTTGCTGTCGTCGGCCTACTTGGGAATTCCTCCTTTGTCCCTGAGTGTCTGAGAGTCCCCAGCGGTTCCCCGTATATGTAAAGGGTGAGAGCCAGTTTGGAATCTGGAAGGGTGTGATTTTGAAATAAAGAAAAAGTTCTGATAGCTCTGCTGGTGTCCGGAGAGTAAACATGGTTGATGCCCTTCCGAATGTAACTGCCAATGGATATCCCCACCTGTAGTGAACACCCCTGTTCTCTGGCCCGGTCTAGGATTGGACGCAGGCAGGCTCTACGCTGGAGTGTGACCCGGGATATATCTGGTAAGACTTTTATTTGGACACCTTCATAAAGAATGTCTCCCTGGTCCCATGCTGCCCTGAGGATCTGCTCCCTTTGATGGTATCTGTGTAAACGGCAGATTACGTCCCTGGGTCTGTCCGGGTTTTGAGATTTAGGGCCTAGTGCTCTATGTACTCTATCCAGCTCAATCTTTATCTGCAGTGAATTTAAGATGATCTGAAACACCCCACACACTTTACTGTCTAAGTCCTCTGTGTCTGTTGTCTCCAGGAGTCCCCTAAGTCGCACGTTGTTTCTGCAACTTCTATCTTCGAGGACTTCAATTTGTAGTTGCAGGTCTATTATTGTATCTGCCTGTTTAAACTGCGTCTTTTCCATAAAGCCAACACGGTGTTCTATAGCAGCAATAGAGCCCTCTCCCACATCCATCCTCTCTGCCAAAGCTTTCACTTCAGACCTTACCAGCTGGAGGTCCTGGCGGTGTACCTCTTCTACCCGCATGATTAGTGCTTCTATATCCTGGCGAGTCGGTAGTGCCGCTATATCCTGTCGCGTGGGCAGTGCTGCCAGTATTGCTTTGATGTCTCCTACCTCCATAGTTGGTGTGTCAGCCACTATCGCGGTATCTCCTCTCCTCTGCAATCCAGACTGTAGTGGCGTCTCCGCTTCCCGCCCGCAGCCTGACCCGGAAGACATCCGACGTGCGCTCTGTCTCGCTCCTACACCGCTGCCTAAGCTCCGCTGTACCGGCCCCCCTATGCCAGAGGGCCCCCGTGAGGATGAGGGTATGATAAGGTATTGCTGGATGTCTCCTTGAGAGGTACTTGCAGGCACTTTCTTTATGGCGGCTCTGGTCCCATATTTGCGGCCACTATTCATGCCGCAATATCAGCCTTCTATCCACCACTATTCATCAGGGGTTAGACGGAGGTCCCGGAGCTTTGTTAGAGCATGTCTCTCACTCCGCCATATCCAGGCCACGCCCCCACACACACGATCCCGCCCTGGACCAGTTCTATGACATCAGCCGACAGCAGTCTTCTACCCGCTGTCTGCTGAAAACGGGTCACAGGAGTGCAAAACGATCTGCACTCCTGTGATCCACAGGAGATGTACAGCCAAACAAGCTTTGGCTGTACTTCTCCTTTAAGAATCTTTTTCTTTAAAACTTTCTGATGCTTGCATCCCCCACAACTCTGGGGTTCTTTCCACTGACCCCTACATCAGTATTGTGTTATGTAGTGGCTTAGGTGCTGGCAGAAGAAGCCACGGTGGGCAGCAGGGGATCAGGCATGCAGCATACCTGGAAATGTGTTGGTTATAAAGAAGCCATTGTGGTTCAAGAGACCAGAGGTCAGAGGAACAGGCGGCAAGACTGGTGAGTATAAACCCTCTTCTTTTGCAGGTGATGCTTTACTATATTTTTTTCAACTCGGTGACAGAATCCCTCTAATTGAAGGCTACAAATTCCACACCACACTGCATTTTTCCTTTTTGTTTAATATTGTAATGCCAGATAAGTAATGAATGATCATGAGAACTTGCTCCACAGGAGACATCATACCAGCCGAAACGTATATAAAGAAGCTAAGATAAGCTCTCTGGGATTTTCTGGTTACTCAGCTGGAGTATTTTTATCTTTATTTTTGAAGAATAATTTTTCATAATCTCCTTATTCTCTCACAGAAGCAATCTGCAGACTGTACTCGATTCTTAACAGTGCTCATCCTGTGAATAACCAGACAATGTCTATACATTTTTCAGCTGCAAATGAGAGGCCCCATGCAAGTGGTGTCAAGGTTATTTATTTCACTGCTCAGCTTCCTACAGTTATAGTATTAGTTCTTCCTGCTGTGAATACTAGAACTGGCTCAAAAATCTTTAGGTCAATAACATGGAACTTGGGAATATCTGAATGGTTGTTTGCAGAGTGGCATAGAATGACTTACATTTACTGTAGTGCCTGTATTACTGGATACCACCTGTGATACTGGAGCATTTATGTAAAGGCCAGCTCTACTTTTCTAGCAAACCTGTAGACTATAAGGGACACAATTCCCATTACTATTGTACAGGAACTGGTGTAGCTAAAGCATTATCTGATTTTAGGCCAACGGCCTTGTCAGGCTCTGTATTCAGTACAAAGTGTAACTAAAGGATGTTTTTGGATAGAATAGGGGACGATTATAACCTCTGTCAGGTTTTTTTTTTTTTTTGCTATTTGTGTCAAATCAGGGAGATTTCCCTTTACTTCCTGTCCCATAGCCAAGACAAATCACTCCAAAAAAAAAAAAATCACCCCAAAGTGTGGCAATCCTGTGGTGTCACCAAAACTGCCGTTCCCACTGGAGGATTGCCCCTCTTTTACTGTTCTGATGTCAACCCAAACTTTGGGGTCGTTTTTCACTTTCACTGATAATGGTAAACAGGCCAAATAGAGTGGGCGACTCTCCCTAACGGGGGCATAGACAGAAATAAAAACTTACAGGTGTTCTAATGCTATTCCACTTTATCCAAAACTAAAAATAGGATTTTTATAACAGCTTACCTGTAAAATCCTTTTCTTGGAGTACATCACGGGACACAGAGCGACATAGTCATTACTAATGGGTTATATAGATACCGTCAGGTGCTGGCACTGGCAACTTCCAAAACCGGAAGTACCCTCCCCTATATAAGCCCCTCCCATCCGGGAGCACCTCAGTTTTGTAGCAAAGCAATAAGTGTCCCCAAAGAGGGGCGGGAGCTCTGTGTCCCGTGATGTACTCCAAGAAAAGGATTTTACAGGTAAGCTGTTATAAAAATCCTATTTTCTTTCTCGTACATCACGGGACACAGAGCGACATAGTCATTACTAATGGGATGTCCTAAAGCAATGCCAAATGAGGGGGGGGATACACCATATATAAGCTGAGCGCTATCAGACATGAGGATCTTTTGCGGCCTGCAACACACTGCGCCCAAAGGCGACATCCTCCTGACTTCTAACGTCCACCTGGTAGAACCTAGTAAACGTGTGAACTGAAGACCATGTTGCGGCCTTACAGATTTGAGCCAGGGAGGCCTGGTGATGCACTGCCCATGAAGTTCCAACTGCTCTCGTGGAGTGCGCTCTAACTTTGAACGGAGGCGGTCTCCTTCTCAAGCCATAGGCTTGTATTATGACCTGTCGAATCCACCTGGCTAAAGTAGATTTTGACGCTGCCTGACCCTTTCTGGGGCCTTCTGGCAGAATAAACAAAGTATCCGTTCTGCGAATCTGAGCAGTGGCTTTTAGATAAGCTTTAACTGCTCTTACTACATCCAAAGAATGCAATAACTTTTCCTCTACCGAAGTAGGTTTGGGGAAAAAAGAAGGAAGAACCACATCTTGGTTCAAATGAAACCTCGATACCACCTTAGGAAGAAAGGCTGGCTGAGGACGTAATACTACTCTGTCCTTATGGATAACCAGATATGGCTCTTTACAGGACATAGCTGCTAATTCCGACACTCTTTTAGCCGAACAAATGGCTACTAGAAAAATCTATTTCCTGGTGAGAAGCACCAAGGAAATATGCTGTAATGGTTCAAATGGTTGTTTCTGTAAAACCGACAGAACCAAGTTTAGATCCCATGGACATATGGGAATATTAACCGGAGGACTAATACGCATCACTCCTTGTATAAAGGCTTTGACTAGTGAATGCGAAGCCAAGGGCCTTTGAAAAAATATTGACAAGGCCGAAATCTGACCCTTGATAGTACTCAAGGCAAGCTTCCTATCTACAGCCCATTGTAGGAAGTCCAGAATCCTACCTATTACGTATTTACGTGGATGCCATTTCTTGGCCTCACACCAGGCGATGTACGCCTTCCAGATTCTATAGTAGATCTGCCTGGATACCGGCTTCCTGGCATTGATCATGGTAGATACCACAGAATTAGAGAGCCCTCTCTTTTTTAGAATGTGGGCTTCAATAGCCAGGCCGTCAAACCTAGGGCTGGTAAGGAAGGGTGGTATATCGGTCCTTGCGAAAGCAGGTCCGGACGATGTGGGAGGGTCCAAGGACTCCCCACAGACATTTTTACAATCTCCGCGTACCATGCTCTTCGGGGCCACGCTGGAGCCACCAGAATCACTGGTTTCTTTTCTACCCTGATTCTGCGGAGTAATCGAGGTAACAATTGTGGCGGTGGGAATGCATATATCAGCTTGAACTGATCCCAAGGGAACACTAGGGCATCCGAGCCGCAAGCTAGGGGATCCCTTGTCCAAGAGACAAACCTGTCCACTTTTGTGTTGAATCTGGATGCTAGCAGATCTACATCCGGTGTTCCCCACCGCTGACATATTGTCCGGAAAACCTCGGGATGAAGGGACCATTCCCCTGGGCATAATTGTTGGCGACTTAGAAAGTCCGCCTTCCAATTCTCCACTCCTGGAATGAATACCGCAGATATGGCTGGGACATATCTTTCTGCCCATCTCAGGATGTAATTTACTTCCCTTTGGGCTGCACGACTCCTGGTGCCCCCCTGACGATTGATATATGCCACTGCTGTGGCATTGTCTGATTGAATTCTGACAGGGGACCCTTGGAGTTTGGATGTCCATGCTACTAGGGCATACCGGGCTGCTCGTATCTCTAAGAGATTGATGGGCAGGGCCTTTTCCGCATCCGACCATCTGCCCTGGAGAGACCATTGCTCCAGTACTGCTCCCCAGCCTATAAGGCTGGCATCTGTAGTGACCACCTTCCAGGAAATCGGACTGAAGGATTTCCCTCTTTCCAGATTCTGGGGAACCAACCACCAGCGGAGGCTCTTGCGAACGGAAGGGGACAAGGACATTGGTAAGTCCAGAGCCTGAACTTTTTTGTTCCAGGCTGACAGTATGGCCCTTTGCAACTTCCTTGAATGGAATTGACCGTAGGGTACTGCTTCGAATGATGCCACCATTTTTCCCAGCAGCCTCATGCACAGGCGTATGGATGGCTGTCTTTTTGAACCCACTAAGTGGATCAAATCTCTCAAAGACGACCCCTTTTCTTGAGGCAAGAAAATTTTTCTCTGGTCTGAATCCAGCCTTAGCCCCAAGTATTCCAGACTTTTGACTGGTTTTAGGGCTGACTTGTCTCGGTTGATAATCCAACCGTGATATTCCAGATACTTGATTGTCTCGTGAACAACCACTTCTAGTTTTTCCACTGAGTGGTCTATCAGCAACAAGTCGTCTAGATATGCCATTATCATTACACCTCGTGTTCTTAGATTGGCCAATAATGAGGCCAGAATTTTTGTGAACACTCTTGGTGCTGTGGCCAGACCGAAGGGTAAGGCTCTGAACTGAAAATGGCGCCCTTCTACCGCAAAGCGTAGACATTTTTGGTGGGCTGGAAAGATGGGAATGTGCAAATAAGCATCTTTGATGTCGATCGAGGCTAACCATTCCTCCCCTTGTAGGGCAGTGGCTACCGATCGGATCGACTCCATCCGGAAAGTCCTGATATGTAGGAATTTGTTTAGCCCTTTTAGATTTAATATGGGCCTCACGTCCCCGTTTGGCTTCGGGACTGTAAAGAGGTTTGAGTAAAACCCGAACCCCCATTCTTCCAGGGGAACCTCTATAATTACTGCTTGGAGCAATAATTGTTCTAGTGCCAACAGGAGGGATCCTCTCTTCTGGGGATCCCTTGGCACGTTTGACCTTATAAAGCGGGAAGGAGGGGAGTTTAACTCCAATTTGTATCCCAGATTTACTGCGGAGAGCACCCATCTGTCTCGGATCGTGTCCCGCCAGGTCTCTGTGAACAACTGAAGTCTTCCCCCCACCCGATTGGGTGGGGGCAACCCTTCATGCATTTGACTTTGGGGGAGGTTTTGTACCTCTCCTGCTCCAGGGCTTCTTGTTACCCTGCAATTGTCCCTGATTTTTACCTCCGGGATTTGACCGAGGAGGTCGTCGGAACTGTTTCACAGCCGATGTCCTAGGGACTGGAGAAGCAGGCCTCTTAAAAGAGGGACCTCTAACTCTATTTTTAACCGGCAAAAGTGTACTTTTACCGCTGGAAATTCTCTGGATATATTTGTCCAGGTCTTCCCCGAATAAGCGTTCACCATGAAATGGGAAGCTGACCAGCAATTTTTTACAGGGAGCTTCAGCAGACCAGTTTTTGAGCCATAGAAGCCTGCGCATATGTACTACAGACAGCGTAAGGCGGGAGGCCTGATGGATTGAATCCTTTATAGCGTCCACCGCAAAGCATAAGGCTCTAGGTAGATCAGCTAGGGCAAGAGCCTGCTGATCTGGCAAGTCCCTTAAGACCTGTTTCAACTGATCCTTCACTGCTTGGCAGACCCCAATAGCTGCCACTGCTGGTTGTGTCACCAATCCTGCTGTAGAAAAAGCAGATTTTAATAAGGACTCCAATTTTTTATCTATTGGGTCCTTGAACATTTGGACATTATCCACCGGACATGTCAGTGATTTATTCACACAAGAGATGGCTGCGTCCACTGTAGGGACCCTCCATTTTCTGATGAACTTATCCTCCATGGGATAGACCACCGGAAATCTCTTGGGGGGAGTAAATATTTTGTCAGGATGCTCCCAATCCTGGTAAATGAGCCCTTCCAGTAAAGGATGGATCGGAAAGGAACAAACAGTCTGGGGAGCTTTTAGCGACCCCAACGAGGAGACAGAAGTGGATGATGGCTCCGCAAGTGGCATTTTAAATGCTGATCGGACCATATTAGTCAGGGACTGAACCCATAACCTTTCAGCATGTGATGCTGAGAACGGCTCTTCCACTGTTGATTCCTCTACAACCGAATCGACCTCATCCTGATCCCCTTCAGGTAGGTCGATCCCTGTATGGGACTGTTGCTCTGTTAACAGGCACTCTGAGGGAGGAGACGGAGATCGGGCGCTTTTCTCCTGTGACAGGGAAGCCGCGATCAATGCTGACAATCTCTCTTCCAGCCCTCCCAGAGCTGAGGAAAAAACCTCCTCTGTTACATACACAGGAGCAGGTGAACTGAGGACAGCCACAGTACCAGGTACTCCTGAGGGTGCTCTACGGTCACTAACCTCTGATTCTTCAGGGGAGACTGGTGCAGCCAAAGCATGCCCAAGATCCTCAGAGCCCGATGGAGACCCCCTATTCCTCCTGGAATTTCTAGTCCCGGAGTTTTTAGACAGCATATTCCTAAGCCACAAAGCTGAGGTATTCCAGCCGAAATACACCAGTTACTGACAATAGTCTAGCATAAATGCTGCTATAAGAAACAGTTGGTGTCTACTAATGTGCCTTTCTAGGGGATGCCTGTATCAACCGCTTGCTGTATGCCTTCTTTAAATGTTGCCAGCTCTGTCTCTGTACTTCATAGCCAGCTCACCACACAAAATTGTGGTTTTTAACATGCTGGGACGCCCGCACATGCGCAGAAGCGCTGCGGCGCGCACAGAGCGTCATCCCCCAGGCTCCGCCCCCTTTCCCGGCTCACCTCTATATATAGAGGCGCGTGCACGCGCGCGGCCACGTGCGCCTTCGGCGCTAATTTCGAAAATGGAAACCAGGGACAAGAGCCAGCGCCCCTTTGCCGCAGGCCGGGGGATGGACGAGCATTGCAACATGGCAGAGGAAGCAGTTTCCCATAAGAGAACTCACCATCTGCCTGGACTCGCTCTGATGAAAAGAAACTAGTCCACATGACAAGAAACGTTCCACAGAGGCCTCTAGTGGACAAACACAGGTACTGCAGTCTAATATATTAAATATATATATATATATAAAAAAAAAATCTTGACCACCATTAAAAATTATTACATTTTTTTAGTAGTTACAGGCATGCACAGAATTTTGCGGGAATACCATTAGGTAACAGACAGAAAGACAAATTAGGCTTGGGGGTCCCCCAATAGAACCAAGTTCCTGGGGGCCCCCACTTACCTGTTCCCCGCCGCAGGACTTTGTTTGGTCCACAAAAGCCCAAACTTCACCTATCACGGCAGGCATTGTAATCAAACCTTCAGGGACCGGGTTCCCAAGGATTCCACTCCCCTGGACCTGTATAGCACCCTGCACAGAAAACATCTTGGTCGTGGGTATGACCAGAGCTCTGGATCCCAGGGTCCAGCTCTCCTAAGAGAAGCATTACAGGCAAAACCTTGCTCTTCTCTGCAAGGCCCGGGTACCGACCGTTTAGCTATGAAGCTTTTTTGGTCGGATCCGGAATAGCTTACTGAGGCCCAAAAGAACCTGTACGCAAGCTCAGTGAAAAACACATGTTTCTTCTTGGCCAACACCTTAGACACTGGCAAAAAACTGAGGTGCTCCCGGATGGGAGGGGCTTATATAGGGGAGGGTACTTCCGGTTTTGGAAGTTGCCAGTGCCAGCACCTGACGGTATCTATATAACCCATTAGTAATGACTATGTCGCTCTGTGTCCCGTGATGTACGAGAAAGAAAACAAGTTTTGACTTTAGTTACACTTTTACGGGTGAATAAAGTGATTTGGGCAAAATGTATTTATTGGCAACATTTCACTAAAAGCAAATGTACTTTTTTTTCTGTATTTAGAGTCGTGTTTTTCCTTTTTTTTTTTTTTTTGGGGGGGGGGGGGGGGGATTTAAAATTCAGCTTATTTTATTTTGCATTCTTTGATTTCATTTTTACTTACTTATTTATGAACTTTTGCATTAAAGATTTATTTTCTGTCTATTTTCTATTGAAAAAATGTAGAATAATATGTCTAATAAGGAACCATTTTTGACATGAGAACAGCTCCAGGACAGCTGAATTGTCTTTCTGTAAACCTTAGAAGCCATGTAAAGCCTATCTCACCCTTACAAAAAAAAACCTCACCAAAAACCACTCCAATGCATTTTGATAAAATCTGGAGAAACGAAAGCTCTCGATTTAACGTATTCTTATCAAAAAAATTTGCATTTGTTTATTTGTCTGAATAAATGCAGATTTGTCCAGCCAGTGGAGAATTATCTAATTTATGAATCACAGTTGCTTGGGTTGGGCTCCTGAAATGCATGATTCTTTTACAGACTAGATCAATCTCCAAATGTTAAACTGAATTAAAAATGGCCCTTGATTTGATCTTACATCATCGTAATCTCATTTTGCAATCTCAACTCAGGAATATCATCTCAAAATAGGTAATAATGGGGCAATGGGGACAGGGAACATGTTGGAATATCATTTTTGGAAACTCTGGATTGCAAGACATGTATACTTGGGATGTGAAGAGGTGAATGTAAAGAGTATGCAGTTGGTAATTTATTGAAAGCTTGCAGAGAGAAGGGATAGGAGATGTACAGGACAGGGGCCCAAATCACAAGCTATCCTCTGTGCCACCAAGCTGCAAGCATATGACTAGGACTACAGTAAAAAATATGGATGCCCCCATTTTCCTATGTAAGTAAAATGTATAAATATAAACTTGTGTAGCGCCCTGCTCCTGATGACCAGGCGCTATGTTTAAATTTAGTGGGTGTCTCAGCTGGTAGTTAGCTCAGACTTTGATTCTTAGGGCTAAACCAGTCTCTGATCTGAAGGTGGCGTTACCACCACAGGCCAATGTTGGACCACAGGCAGGCCAGAGTGTATTGGGTATTTCTCCCTGGGGACAGCCCAGTGGGAGTGGTCTCCCCGCTGGGAATGCTGGGGAAGGGTACTTAAGGGGCAGACGCCATTTTACGGGGCTCTTTTCACTTCGTGGCCCTCCTGGCTCGAGGTATGTGATAGTGAAATTTCAGCCGCGGAGCCATGTTGGCCCGAGGCTGCATCTCTGCCAGGTAGGCCCAGTTGTCCTGACTGGGGCCTGCACTATGAAGGTGATCCTGTGCTGTCTGTCCTGCGGGAGGAAGCCACTCAATGGAGGAAACCAGGGGAGAACCTGTCCTGGAGAGGACCAAGCGGAAGGCTGGTGTCTTGGGAAAGGCCTGGTGACCTTATTGGAGGATGCACCGTAGCTTATGTTACCTTACAGTGTGCCGGGTTGGCTTAAAGGCTCTAAAACTGTAAGGCTGGATATCCGGGTACTAAAATCCTGTGGCAGAGGATTATTGAACAGTTCATCTTTATCGTCCTAAAATCCTGTGGTAGAGGATTATTGAACAGTTCATCTTTATCGTTCTAAAGTCTGTGGCAGAGACTGTTATTTCTTCATTTTGTTCGTGCATCATCCCGGCTGCTAGGCCAAGTGAGAGGGGCCTATCCGGGTGAGCAACAACCACTTGAAGGAGAGTGGTGAGTGTGACTTTTGAAGCTTAGAAGTTTCCCCAGTGATCTGCATCGTGTGCCTGAACCTTCCCCTGACCCTCCATCCCTCTACCTATGCAAGTCCGTGTGAAATAAAACGAAAAGGATTTATAACTTGTGTGGACATTGAAGTTTCTATAGACTCTCATCCCCTAGACAACGAATAGTGAGGAAACGTGCAAGGCCCAAATCTAAACCAGCAGCTCCTACGGGGGTAGTGCTACACTTGATTACTAAATCAAAAATTCACATTGATAGATCTATATCAGGCTAAAGCATTTATATATACATCTAAACAAAAAGGACCTCAGGGGGGATTCATAAAAGGTGTCACAGGCAAAATTAAGCTGGGCAAATGTACAGAGAGCTCAGTAGTTAGAACCTGAAACTGGTGCAAATTCTTGCCTGAATTAGGTGCAGGTAGTTTTACAGTGACCTGCTGCCAGCAAACAGTTGTTAAAGGGGATTTTATAACTTGTGTGGACATTGAAGTTTCTATAGACTCTCATCCCCTAGACAACGAATGGTGAGGTAACGTGCAAGGCCCAAATCTAAACCAGCAGCACCGGGATTTGCCGTTACCTCTCACAACTGGACTGAAAGATTTTTTTTGTTTCACAGAGAGTCTACAATTAAGAGGGCGCTGGACTGTGTTCTTGAAAGAAAGGGGTTAAGTGTGCAGATCACTTTGGCAACTGTGTAGGCTGCAGGTGGAGCCAGGAAGACCCGGGAGTTACGTGCCAAAAGAAAAAGACCAAAGGGGAGGAGTTCCTGCTTCCCGCATGAGACGCGTGGGTGTGTCTGGCGCCAAAGGGAAGAAGCTTACGAGATCACGGTAAGAGGATCGGAGAGCAGCCATGTCGCTGTATTCTTTGGCACAGTCCGTGTCAGGGCCTAGGATGTTCTATATTAACGCTGGTGCGAGCGTTACATAGCCAGGAACCCTGTTGACGGATACAGGTATCCGAATGAAGCTGCATGGGCGTTTCATCTTGTACACTAGCAGAGATGTGGAAGCACTGGGCATGCTGTGCCCTAAATGTGAGGGACTGGCTGTTCAACTACGCCCGTTCGCCCGATGCTTGCACTGCGGGGAGTACTTGTTTGCAGTGGACCAACCTACTGAGTCGCCCCGTGCCTGCCAGGTGGACTGGGCTGCAGGCATCGATACATTGGAGGATGTTGCCCTCGGGCCTGTGGCCAAACCTGTACTCATCGTGCCTACTGCGGTGAGTGACCCTGGAAGGAATGTCGTTGCTACGGTTGCTGCAGAGCCATCAGCGGACATTGTTCCGGATACCACCTCTACTGCACTTGTTCCCATTGCACCCACCCGGAGAAAGGTGGGATATGTGAAGGCTTCCCACGGCCGTGGTAGAGGCCTACTCCAGAGACAACCGGAACCGGACCCCGAGAGAGATGATATCCCTGGTAAGTCCATGTCAGGAACCCGGAAAGACATCTGGGGAAAAAGTATTCGGGACTATGTGCAGCTATTTGCCAGCAGAAGAGTGGGAAGACTCTGAGTTAGACTCTCTGTCGGATATTGGAGACGATGACTTGTTCGAGTCCATGTCTCAGGAGTAGGGATGAGCTCGGTGTTCGAGTCAAACATAGGTTGGACTCGAACATCGGCTGTTAGCGCGTTCGGCGAACAACGAACGATTTGGGCCATTCGCGCCAAATTCGAGTGACGCAAACGGCCCACAATACACTGCGCCATCGCAGTGTAATCCCGGCGCTGTGATTGGCCAAGCATGCACTGTGACCCTGCATGCTTGGCCAATCACAGCGCCGGCAGCGAGGAGAGCAATGATTGGCCACAGGCAGGATGCCTGTGGCCAATTATTGCTGAGGGGGTTTAGTACACGCCCCACACTATAAAAGGCCGCCAGCGCGGCGGCCTCGTGTAGTGTGTTCCGGCGCAGGGAACGAGAAGGATAGGCAGGGACAGTGTCATATTTTTTCTTTGCTAAACCTTGTGTGTAGGGACAGAGAAGGATAGGTAGGGAGAGTGTCAGTGTCATATTCTTTGCTAAACCTTGTTTGTAGGGACAGAGAAGGATAGGCAGGGAGAGTGTCAGTTTCATATTCTTTGCTAAACCTTGTGTGCTGAACCATATTGCTAAACCTTGTGTGTAGGGACAGACAAGGATAGGCAGGGAGAGTGTCAGTGTCATATTCTTTGCTAAACCTTGTGTGCTGAACCATATTGCTAAACCTTGTGTGTAGGGACAGACAAGGATAGGTAGGCAGAGTGTCAGTGTCATATTCTTTGCTAAACCTTGTTTGTAGGGACAGAGAAGGATAGGCAGGGAGAGTGTCAGTGTCATATTCTTTGCTAAACCTTGTGTGCTGAACCATATTGCTAAACCTTGTTTGTAGGGACAGAGAAGGATAGGCAGGGAGAGTGTCAGTGTCATATTCTTTGCTAAACCTTGTGTGCTGAACCATATTGCTAAACCTTGTGTGTAGGGACAGACAAGGATAGGCAGCCGAGAGTGTCAGTGTCATATTCTTTGCTAAACCTTGTGTGCTGAACCATATTGCTAAACCTTGTGTGTAGGGACAGACAAGGATAGGTAGGCAGAGTGTCAGTGTCATATTCTTTGCTAAACCTTGTTTGTAGGGACAGAGAAGGATAGGCAGGGAGAGTGTCAGTGTCATATTCTTTGCTAAACCTTGTGTGCTGAACCATATTGCTAAACCTTGTGTGTAGGGACAGACAAGGATAGGCAGTCGAGAGTGTCAGTGTCATAATCTTTGCTAAACCTAGTGCGCTGAACCATATTGCTAAACCTTGTGTGTAGGGACAGACAAGGATAGGCAGTCGAGAGTGTCAGTGTCATAATCTTTGCTAAACCTAGTGCGCTGAACCATATTGCTAAACCTTGTGTGTAGGGACAGACAAGGATAGGCAGTCGAGAGTGTCAGTGTCATAATCTTTGCCAAACCTAGTGCGCTGAACCATATTGCTAAACCTTGTGTGTAGGGACAGACAAGGATAGGCAGTCGAGAGTGTCAGTGTCATATTCTTTGCTAAACCTTGTGTGCTGAACCATATTGCTAAACCTTGTGTTTAGGGACAGACAAGGATAGGTAGGCAGAGTGTCAGTGTCATATTCTTTGCTAAACCTTGTTTGTAGGGACAGAGTAGGATAGGCAGGGAGAGTGTCAGTGTCATATTCTTTGCTAAACCTAGTGTGCTGAACCATATTGCTAAACCTTGTGTGTAGGGACAGACAAGGATAGGCAGTCAACAGTGTCAGTGTCCTATTCTTTGCTAAACCTTGTGTGCAGGGAGAGAGAAGGATAGGCAGGGGGCAGTGTTAGTGTCATTGTTGCTAAGCCTCCTGCACAGTATACACCTGAAGCTACCCCTTATTGCTGGTTTTCCCATCTCCCTGCAGGCCATTAGAATGTCTGGAAGGCAAACAAGGAGAGGCAGACAGTCAGGAGCCAATAAAAGAGGGCAAGCAGGCTCTGTGTCTGGGGGCAACAGTGCTGGTCGTGGACGCGGTGCATTGTCATCAGCACATGGCCATGGGACACGCTTGTCCTTCTTTTCGGCAGCTGGACATGTTGAGCCACATCATGCCGAAGACTTGGTAGAGTGGATGACCAAGCCCCCCTCATCCTCCTCATCCTCTCTCACCCAGGCTCAGGGTACTGGCAAAGCAGCTGCCAAAGCGTCCTCTTCCCTGGTATCAATGTCATCATCAGTCACTCCTTCCCTAGACCCACCATGTCCTCCTCCTGAGGAGTCCCCCGAACTGTTTGAGCACAGTGTTGGGTACATGCTCCAGGAGGATGCCCAGCGCTTCGAAGGGTCTGATGATGATACCCAGCTAGAGGAAGGCAGTAGCGTGAGAGCAGAGAGAGGGGATGCTTAAGAAGGACACCAATCTGGCAGTCATGTTCCAGCAGCTGCAGCATACTGCCAGATTGGCTCCAGTGATGAGGAGGGAGGGGATGATGAGGTCACTGACTCCACGTGGGTGCCTAATAGGAGAGAGGAGGAGGAGGAGGATGAGGAGGAGGCACATCTCCAACGAGGCAGGATTCCCTTGGGTGGCCAGCGTAAGGGCAACACACCGACGGAATCACACCGCAAAGCTCCGCCTGTGCAGGGCGCTGCCTCTGCCCGTTATTCAAAAAGTTCTTTGGTGTGGGCCTTTTTTGAGGCGAGTGCATCAGATCGCACAGCTGCTGTTTGCAACATATGTCTCAAGCGTATATCGCGTGGCCAAAACATCAGCCACTTGGGCACCACATGCTTGACCAGACATATGTTGACCTGCCATGCAGCTCGTTGGCAAGCCTACCTTAAAGACCCACACCAAAGAACAAAGCGGACCTCTCCTTGCACCGGATCAGCTGGGATCTCCAACCCCACTATACCTTCAGTCCTCTCTGAAACCTGCACTGAGAGGAATGAAGGTGTAGAATTAGGTGTGTCACAGCCAAGTACTTGCGGCCACTCTGCTAGCAGTACACCGATGTCCGATTCTAGCAGGCAAATTTCCCTGCCCCAGCTGCTGGACCGTATAAAGAAGTTCACTCCCAGCCATCCACATGCCCAGCGGTTGAATGCTAGCTTGGCTAAATTGCTAGCGCTTCAACTGCTGCCTTTTCAGTTGGTAGACTCGGCCCCCTTCCGTGAGTTTGTGCAATGTGCGGTTCCTCAGTGGCAGGTTCCCAAACGCCACTTTTTCTCACGGAAGGCGATTCCGGCTCTCTACCGGCATGTGGAAGGCAATGTCTTGGCCTCGCTGGACAGGGCGGTCAGAGGTAAGGTGCATATTACCGCTGACTCATGGTCCAGCAGGCATGGACAGGGACGTTACCTTTCTTTCACAGCCCATTGGGTCACTCTTTTGGCAGCTGGGAAGGATGCAGGACAAGGTGCAGTAGTGTTGGAAGTTGTTCCACCGCCACGCCTCCAAAATGCTACTACTGGTTGTGACACACCTCTGTCCTCCACCCCCTCCTCTTGTTCTTCCTCCGTGGCCTCTTCCTGTGCTTTGTCCTCGGAACCAGCGGTGCTCCGTAGGCGTTCAAGGGGCTACGCAAGTACGCAGGCAAAAAGATGCCATGCCGTGCTTGCGCAGGTGTGTTTGGGGGACAGGAGCCACACTGGGGCAGAGGTTCTGTCTGCTCTGCAGGGGCAGGCCGAGAGGTGGTTGACGCCATGCCAGCTTAAGCC
This sequence comes from Rana muscosa, assembly GCA_029206835.1. Lineage (NCBI taxonomy): Eukaryota > Metazoa > Chordata > Amphibia > Anura > Ranidae > Rana > Rana muscosa. The sequence goes on along the minus strand of CM055116.1, from coordinate 102,414,555 downwards.
AAGAATGGTAGTTTGCGACAATGGCACCAACCTCCTCTCCGCTCTCGGACAGGGACAACTGACCCATGTGCCCTGTGTGGCTCACATCCTTAACCTGGTGGTGCAGCGGTTCTTGGGCAGGTACCCGGGCTTACAGGATGTCCTGAGGCAGGCCAGGAAAGTCTGTGTGCATTTCCGCAGATCATATAATGCCAGTGCTCACCTGGCTGAGCTGCAAAAGGAGTTGAACCTGCCCAAGAACCGCCTTATATGTGACATGCCCACCAGGTGGAACTCAACGTTGGCCATGCTGCAGCGGCTGCACACGCAGCAGAGGGCCATCAATGAGTACCTGTGCGACTACGGCACCAGGACAGGGTCAGGGGAGCTCGGGTTTTTTTCACCACGCCAGTGGGGCATGATCAGGGATGCATGCACTGTCCTGGCACCATTTGAGGAGGCCACGAGGATGGTGAGCAGTGACAGTGCATGCATCAGTGACACTGTACCTCTTGTCCACCTGTTGGAACATACGCTGCGTGGAATAATGGACAGGGCACTTGAGGCAGAACAGAGGCAGGAAGAGGAGGACTTCCTTGCCTCTCAAGGCCCCCTTTATCCAGACAGTGTTCCTTCTGTCCCACCCATCGCACAGGAAGAAGAGGAGGAGGAGGAGGATTGTGTCAGCATGGAGGTGGAGCCTGGCACTCAGCATCATCAGCAGCAGTCTTTTAGGGATGATTTACAGTCCCAAGAAACCAGTGGACTTGTACGTGGCTGGGAGGAGGTGGCTGCGGATCATGTCGTCCTTAGTGACCCAGAGGACTCCGGACTGAATGCCTCAGCTAACCTACGCTGCATGGCCTCCCTGATCCTGCAAAGTCTGCGGAAGGATCCTCGTATTCTTCGGATCAAGGAGAGGGACCATTACTGGCTGGCCACTCTCCTTGATCCACGGTAAAAGGGTAAGGTTGCGGACCTTATCTTACCGTCGCAGAGGGAGCAGAGGATGAGACAACTCCGGGAGGCCTTGCAGAAAGGTCTGTGCAACGCGTTCCCAGAGACTGGGAGGTTACAAACTCCTGGTCTTGGACAACGAGTTGCTGAGGCTTCGGTCAGTCAAAGAAGGAGCGGTGGGGAAGGTGGCCGTCTGACCGAAGCGTTCAGACAATTCTTTAGTCCGCAGCCCCAAGGTATGATCGGTTCCAGCAACCATCGCCAGCGTCTGATATACATGGTGCAGGAATACCTAGGGGCAAGGTCAGACTTGGACACCTTCCCCACCGAAAATCCTCTGGCTTACTGGGTCTTGAGGATGGATCACTGGCCAGAGCTTGCACAGTATGCAATTGAGCTACTGGCCTGTCCTGCATCCAGCGTTCTTTCAGAACGCACATTCAGTGCTGCTGGAGGATTTGTCACGGATCACAGGGTGCGCCTGTCCACCGACTCTGTTGATCGACTGACCTTCATAAAGATGAACCAGTCTTGGATCACCACCAGCTACCAAACACCTGAAGCTGATATAACAGACTAATTTATTTTCAAATGTCACATCCCTTCAAGACTGATGCTGATGCTGAGAGTTTGTCCTGTTATGTTGACTGACTATCCTCCTCCTCAATGATCCGATTGACGATGATAGCTTGGAAGAACATTTTTGTTTCTGGGTGCCGCCACCAGTGGCTAAGGCCCAATTTTTCAGCCCCTGTTTAACAGGGGTGTGTTATTACAATTTTTTATGCAATGCTTTGCAGCAGGGCTCATTCCTGCACTCCAACTAGAGTATCTGGGAGTGGTTGCAGTGTCGTGGCACCAGCACCAGTGGCTAAGGCCCAAGTTTTCAGCCCCTGTTTAACAGGGGCATGTAATTACAATTTTTGATGCAATACTTTGCAACAGGGCTCATTGCTGTGCTCCAAGTACAGTATCTGTGAGGGGTTGCAGTGTTGTGGCACCAGTGCCTAAGGCTCAATTTTTCTGGATTGAGGGCCATATTTTTTCCAGACACTGGGGACAGTGTCTTGTTGTAGTGGGGGGAGTATGTAGCGCCCTGCTCCTGATGACCAGGCGCTATGTTTAAATTTAGTGGGTGTCTGAGCTGGTAGTTAGCTCAGACTTTGATGATTAAGGCTTTAAGGCTAAACCAGTCTCTGTTCCATCTATGGCTGTGCTTGGAGGGTTTTCCCATTGTTTGTCTGAAGGTGGCGTTACCACCACAGGTCAATGTTGGAACACAGGCAGGCCAGAGTGTATTGGTTATTTTTCCCCGGGGAAAGCCCAGTGGGAGTGGTCTCCCCGCTGGGAATGCTGGGGAAGGGTACTTAAGGGGCAGACGCCATTTTACGGGGCTCTCTTCGCCTCGTGGCTCTCCTGGCTCGAGGTATGCGATAGTGAAATTTCAGCCGTGGAGCCATGTTGGCCCGAGGCTGCATCTCTGCCAGGTAGGCCCAGTTGTCCTGACTGGGGCCTGCACTATGAAGGTGATCCTGTGCTGTCTGTCCTGCGGGAGGAAGCCACTCAATGGAGGAAACCAGGGGAGAACCTGTCCTGGAGAGGACCAAGCGGAAAACTGGTGTCTTGGGGAAGGCCTGGTGACCTTATTGGAGGATGCACCGTAGCTTATGTTACCTTACAGTGTGCCGGGTTGGCTTAAAGGCTCTAAAACTGTAAGGCTGGATATCCGGGTACTAAAATCCTGTTGCAGAGGATTATTGAACAGTTCATCTTTATCGTCCTAAAATCCTGTGGCAGAGGATTATTGAACAGTTAATTTTTATCGTCCCAAAGTCTGTGGCAGAGACTGTTATTTCTTCATTTTGTTTGTGCATCATCCCGGCTGCTAGGCCAAGTGAGAGGGGCCTATCCGGGTGAGCAACAACCACTTGAAGGAGAGTGGTGAGTGTGACTTTTGAAGCTTAGAAGTTTCCCCAGTGATCTGCATCGTGTGCCTGAACCTTCCCCTGACCCTCCATCCCTCTACCTATGCAAGTCTGTGTGAAATAAAACAAAAAGGATTTATAACTTGTGTGGACATTGAAGTTTCTATAGACTCTCATCCTCTAGACAATGAATGGTGAGGTATCGTGCAAGGCCCAAATCTAAACCAGCAGCTCCTACGGGGGTAGTGCTACACTTGATTACTAAATCAAAAATTCACATTGATAGATCTATATCAGGCTAAAGCATTTATATATACATCTAAACAAAAAGGACCTCAGGGGGGATTCATAAAAGGTGTCACAGGCAAAATTCAATTGGGCAAATGTATAGAGAGCTCAGTAGTTAGAACCTGAAACTGGTGCAAATTCTTGCCTGAATTAGGTGCAGGTAGTTTTACAGTGACCTGCTGCCAGCAAACAGTTGTTAAAGTGGTTCTAAAGTCAGAAGTTTTTTTTACCTTAATGCATTCTCATCATTATGGCAAAAAACCTCCATTGTCTGTGCCGCCCCCTTCCTCCCTAAACCCTTCCTGATACCACTCTCGATCCAGCGCTGCCCCACTGGCAGTCCCACTCTGCTCCCGCTCCCTGCAATAATGGGCTTTACTGAGAGCAGTGGCAGCCATTGGTTCCAGTGAGGAGTGAGCGGGGGGAGAAGCCAAGCCATGCTGCATGTGCGTCTATAGACAAATATAGCCTGGCTTCAGATCAAGCCCGCACGAGTGCCCCCACAGCAAGCGGCGTGCTATAGAGGCACTCAGAGAAGAGGAGGAACCTAGAGTACTGGCAGGGGACCCTAGAAGAGGAGGTTTGGGGTTGCATTGTGCAATATTATTTCACAGCGCAGATAAGTATAACATGTTTGTTATTTTATTTATTTTTAAATTAGCTTTATAATCACTTTAAACTGGTTTGTAAAGTCATTATATTAAATCCTGTAATGCGCTGTGTTACAGGATTATATAATGTCGATTGTGTGTCTTTGTGTAAAATCATTGCTGAAAATACCTTGATTACAGCGCCGCTGGGCGCTCACGTGACCCACCAGAGCTCTCTGTCCCCGCTCCAGTCACTGCAGAGGGAGGGGCCAGGATTCCCCGTTGACATCAGCTGGGAGGAGAGGAGGAGTGCAGCAGGAGGTCACGTGAGCGCCCAGCAGCGCTGTAATTAACTACTTGCCGACCAGCCACCGTCGTTATACGGCAGCAGGTCGGCACGATCCCCCGAACTGTCGTAGCTATACATCGGTTCCTTTAAGCGGGATAGCAGGCGCACGCCCGCTGCATGGGGTGCCATTGCTCGTGACCAGCGGCCGTGAGCAATCCTTTACTGTGTTATATTTCACAATATAATACATATTATAATTTTTCTGCCCATTAGATCCATGTCCCTCCTTTGCGGCTCCTGTGAGCCCTGACTTGCCGCCTTGCTATTTGGAGGTCCCCATTCATTGCTGGTTCCCTGATCTAGATCAGAATGCTTGGAGTTACCCTCACTATTAAGTGCAGTGATATTTCTTTTTCGTACATCACGGGACACAGAGCGACTTAGTCATTACTAATGGGTTATATAGATTACCTTCAGGTGTTGGCACTGGGCAATTCCAAACCGGAAGTACCCTCCCCTATATAAGCCCCTCCCATCCGGGAGCACCTCAGTTTTTTGCCAGTGTCTAAGGTGTTGGCCAAAGAGTAACATGTGTTTTCACTGGGCTTGCGTACAGGTTCTTTTGGGCCTTAGTAAGCTGTTCCGGATCCCACCAAAAAAGCTTCATAGCTAAACGGTCGGTACCCGGGCCTTGCAGCAGAAGAGCAAGGTTTTGCCTGTAATGCTTCTCTTAGGAGGGCTGGACCCTGGGATCCAGAGCTCTGGTCATACCCACGACCAAGATGTTGTCTGTGCAGGGTGCTATACAGGTCCAGGGGAGTGGAATCCTTGGGAACCCGGTCCCTGAAGGTTTAATTACAATGCCTGCCGTGATAGGTGAAGTTTGGACTTCTGTGGACCAAACAAAGTCCTGCGGCGGGGATCAGGTAAGTGGGGGCCCCCAGGAACTTGGTTCTATTGGGGACCCCCAAGCCTAATTTGTCTTTCTGTCTGTTACCTAACGGTATTCCCGCTAAATATCTGTGTTTGCCTGTAACTACTGAAAATGTAAAATTTTAATAGTAGTCAAGAAAAAAAAAAAAAAAAAAGGGGACCGCGGTACCTGTGTTAAACCACTAGAGGCCGCTGTAGTCCATTTTTCTTGTCATGTGGATCTTTGGTTTTCTCAAGTCAAAAGATCCAGGCAGCTGGTAAGTTTCTCTGTGGGAATCCACTTCCTCTGCACTGTTGCTGCGCTCATCCACCGCACAGGCCCTCCGGCAAAAAGGGCCCTGGCTCCTAGTCCCCTGTTTGATTTCGAAAAGGGCGCCAATGGCGCACGGGCGCGCACGCGGGTGCGTGCACGCGCCTCCTATGAAAAAAAGGGGCGGGGCGGGTGGATGACGCTCGATGCGCGCCGCGGCGCTTCTGCGCATGTGCGGGCATCCCAGCATGGTTAAAAGACACAGTACAAGTGTCAGCTGGATGCAAACAGAGCTAGCAACAAACAGTGGCACACAGAGGCGGTTGATGCAGGCATCCCCATAGAAAGGCACTTTAGTGGACACCAGCTGGTATATAGCAGCAACTTTGTTAGACTATTACCAGCAAAATTGGTGTATGACGACGGGAATACCTCAGCTTTGTGCTTAAAGGATATGTCGTCCAGACGCTCCGGAAATAGATCTTCCAGGAAGCCAAAGGGGTCTCCATCGGGCTCTGAGGATATTGGGCATGCTTGTACTGCACCAATCTCCCCTGAGAATTCAGAGGTCAGTAGCCGTAGAAACCCCGCAGGAATGCCTGGTGCTGCGGCTGTCCCCAGTCCACCTGCTCCTGTATATATAACAGAGGAGGTTTTATCCTCAACTCTGGGAGGATTGGAAGAGAGATTAACAGCATTGATCGCTGCTTCCCTGTCACAGGAAAAGCGCGTCCGATCTCCGTCTCGTCCTTCAGAGTGCCTGTTAGTGGAGGAACAGCCCCACACAGAGATCGACCTACCTGAAGGGGATCAGGATGAGGTTGATTCAGTTATGGAGGAATCAACAGTGGAAGAACCTTTCTCAGCATCTCAGGCTGAAAGATTATGGGTTCAGTCTCTGACTAATATGGTCCGATCAGCATTTAAAATGCCTCTGGCGGAACCACCATCCACTACGGTTTCCTCGCTGGGGTCGCTAAAAGCTCCCCAGGCTGTCTGTTCCTTCCCAATCCACCCTTTATTAGAAGGGCTTATTTACCAGGATTGGGAGCATCCTGATAAAATATTTGCTCCCCCCAAGAGATTTCCGGTGATCTATCCCATGGAGGATAAGTTCATAAAAAAATGGAGGGTCCCTACAGTGGACGCAGCCATCTCTTGTGTGAATAAATCACTGACATGTCCAGTAGATAATGTCCAAATGTTCAAGGACCCAATAGATAAGAAATTGGAGTCCTTATTAAAAGCTGCTTTCTCTACAGCAGGCTTGGTGACACAACCAGCAGTGGCAGCTATTGGGGTCTGCCAAGCAGTGAAGGATCAGTTGAAACAGGTCTTAAGGGACTTGCCAGATCAGCAGGCTCTTGCCTTAGCTGATCTACCTAGAGCCTTATGCTTTGCGGTTGACGCCATAAAGGATTCAATCCATCAGGCCTCCCGCCTTACGCTGTCTGTAGTACATATGCGCAGGCTTCTATGGCTCAAAAACTGGTCTGCTGAAGCTCCCTGTAAAAAATTGCTGGTTAGCTTCCCATTTCATGGAGAACGCTTATTTGGAGAAGATCTGGACAAATATATCCAGAAAATTTCTGCCGGTAAAAGTTCACTCTTACCGGTTAAGAACAAGGGTAGAAGTCCTTCTTTTAAGAGGCCTACTTCTCCAGCCCCGGGCACATCGGCTGTGAAGCAGTTCCGACGGCCTCCGCGGTCAAATTCAGGGGGCAGAAATCAGGGACAATCACAGGGTAACAAGAAGCCCTGGATCAAGAGAGGTACAAAACCTCCCCCCAAGGCATGAAGCGTTGCCCCCACTCAATCGGGTGGGGGGAAGACTTCAGTTGTTCAAGAGACCTGGTGGGACACCATCAGAGACAGATGGGTGCTCTCCGCAGTAAGTCTGGGATACAAACTGGAGTTAAAAGGCACTCCTCCTGCCCAATTTATGAGGTCAAACGTGCCAAGAGATCCCCAAAAGAGAGGATCCCTCCTTCTGGCACTAGAACAACTATTGCTCCAAGGTGTAATCATGAAGGTTCCCCTGGAAGAAAGCGGATTCGGGTTTTACTCGAACCTTTTCACAGTCCCCAAACCAAATGGGGACGTGAGGCCCATATTAAATCTAAAAGGGCTAAACAAGTTCCTAAATATCAGGACTTTTCGGATGGAGTCGATCCGATCAGTGGCCACCGCCCTACAAGGGCAGGAATGGTTAGCCTCGATCGACATAAAGGATGCTTATCTGCATATTCCCATCTTTCCGGCCCACCAGAAATTTCTACGTTTTGCAGTAGAAGGGCGCCATTTTCAGTTCAGAGCCTTACCTTTCGGTCTGGCCACAGCACCACGAGTGTTCACAAAAATTCTGGCCCCATTATTGGCCAATCTAAGAACACAGGGTGTAACGATAATGGCATATCTAGACGACCTGCTACTAATAGACCACTCAGTGGAAAAGCTGGAAGTAGCTATTCACAAGACAATCAAGTATCTGGAATATCACGGTTGGATTATCAACCGGGTCAAGTCAGCTCTAAGACCAGTCAAAAGTCTGGAATACTTAGGGCTAAGGCTGGATTCAAATCAGAGAAAGATTTTCTTACCTCCAGAGAAGGTGTCGTCTTTAAAAGATTTGACCCACTTAGTGGGTACAAAAAGAAAACCATCCATACGCCTCTGCATGAGGCTGCTGGGAAAAATGGTGGCTTCATTCGAAGCGGTACCCTACGGTCAATTCCATTCAAGGAATTTGCAAAGGGCCATACTGTCAGCCTGGAACAAAAAAGTTCAGGCTTTAGACTTACCAATGTCCCTGTCCCCTTCCGTTCGCAAGAGCCTCCATTGGTGGTTGGTGCCCCAGAATCTGGAAAAAGGGAAACCCTTCAGTCCGGTTTCTTGGAAGGTAGTCACTACAGATGCCAGCCTCATAGGCTGGGGGGGGGCAGTACTGGAGCAATGGTCTCTCCAGGGCAAGTGGTCAGAAGCAGAAAAGGCCCTGCCCATCAATCTCTTAGAGATACGAGCAGCCCGGTATGCCCTAGTAGCATGGACATCCAAACTCCAAGGGTCCCCTGTCAGAATTCAATCAGACAATGCCACAGCAGTGGCATATATCAATCACCAGGGTGGCACCAGGAGTCGTGCAGCCCAGAGGGAAGCAAATTGCATCCTGGAGTGGGCAGAAAAATATGTCCCAGCCATATCCGCGGTTTTCATCCCAGGAGTGGAAAATTGGAGAGCGGACTTTTTAAGTCGCCAACAATTATGCCCGGGGGAATGGTCTCTTCACCCCGAGGTTTTCCAGGCAATATGCCAGCGGTGGGGAACACCGGATGTAGATCTGCTAGCATCCAGATTCAACGCAAAGGTGGACAGATTTGTGTCTCGCACAAGGGATCCTCTAGCTTGCGGCTCGGATGCCCTAGTGTTCCCTTGGGATCAGTTCAAGCTGATATATGCATTCCCACCGCCACAATTGTTACCGCGATTACTCCGCAGAATCAGGGTAGAAAAGAAACCAGTGATTCTGGTGGCTCCAGCGTGGCCCCGAAGGGCATGGTACGCGGAGATTGTAAAAATGTCAGTGAGGAGTCCTTGGACCCTCCCACATCGTCCGGACCTGCTGTCGCAGGGACCGATATACCACCCTTCCTTACCAGCCCTAGGTTGACGGCCTGGCTATTGAAGCCCACATTCTGAAAAAGAGAGGGCTCTCTAATTCTGTGGTATCTACCATGATCAATGCCAGGAAGCCGGTATCCAGGCAGATCTATTATAGGATCTGGAAAGCGTACATTACGTGGTGTGAGGCCAAGAAATGGCATCCACGTAAGTACGTGATAGGGAGGATTTTGGACTTCCTACAGTGGGCTGTAGATAGGAAGCTGGCCTTGAGTACTATCAAGGGTCAGATTTCGGCCTTGTCAATATTTTTTCAAAGGCCCTTGGCTTCGCATTCACTAGTCAAAGCTTTCATACAAGGAGTGATGCGTATTAGCCCTCCGGTTAGTATTCCCATATGTCCTTGGGACTTAAACCTGGTTCTGTCAGTTCTACAGAAACAACCGTTTGAACCATTGCAACACATTTCCTTGGTTCTTCTCACCAGGAAATTGATTTTCTTAGTAGCCGTTTGTTCGGCTAAAAGAGTATCGGAATTAGCCGCCTTGTCCTGTAAGGAGCCATATCTGGTTGTCCATAAGGACAGAGTAGTATTACGTCCTCATCCAGCCTTTCTTCCCAAGGTGGTATCGAGGTTTCATTTGAACCAAGATGTGGTTCTTCCTTCTTTTTTCCCCAAACCTAGCTCGGTAGAGGAAAAGTTATTACATTCTTTGGATGTAGTAAGAGCAGTTAAAGCTTATCTAAAAGCCACTGCTCAGATTCGCAGAACGGATACTTTGTTTATTCTGCCGGAAGGCCCTAAAAAGGGTCAGGCAGCATCAAAATCCACTTTAGCCAAGTGGATTCGACAGGTCATAATACAAGCCTATGGCTTGAGAAAGAGACCGCCTCCGTTCAAAGTTAGGGCGCACTCCACAGGAGCAGTTGGAACTTCATGGGCAGTGCATCACCAGGCCTCCCTGGCTCAAGTATGTAAGGCCGCAACATGGTCTTCGGTACACACGTTTACTAGATTCTACCAGGTAGACGTTAGAAGTCAGGAGGATGTCGCCTTTGGGCGCAGTGTGTTGCAGGCCGCAAAAGATCCTCATGCCTGATGGCGCCCAGCTTATGTATCCCTCCCCTCATTTGGCATTGCTTTGGGACGTCCCATTAGTAATGACTAAGTCGCTCTGTGTCCCGTGATGTACGAAAAAGAAAAAGGGATTTTTATAACAGCTTACCTGTAAAATCCTTTTCTTGGAGTACATCACGGGACACAGAGCTCCCACCCCTCTTTTTGGGACACTTATTGCTTGGCTACAAAACTGAGGTGCTCCCGGATGGGAGGGGCTTATATAGGGGAGGGTACTTCCGGTTTGGAATTGGCCAGTGCCAACACCTGAAGGTAATCTATATAACCCATTAGTAATGACTAAGTCGCTCTGTGTCCCGTGATGTACTCCAAGAAAAGGATTTTACAGGTAAGCTGTTATAAAAATCCCTTTTTTACCAGCTGAGAAAGTCTGTGTCTCCACACCATTTGTTTCCAATTGGGTGTTGGGTTATACACTGGATCAACAGACGCTGTGACACCATTTATATGTCACAAAACCTGTGCATTACTCTATCATTGAAAATATATGACTGAGTATTTACACTTATATTTACATGCATTTTTGCAATTTTTCTGCAAATTAATTGGTTACATGATATACTATTTACTTTTTGTATACTTTTTGTTTATTTATACAATGTAATTTTCTCTTTATTAGAAACACATATGCTTACCTTTTTCCAATCCCTGAGGCTGGGTTCACACTTGTGCGACACGACAGCCATCCTACTTTGGATCCGACTTTGCCCTGCGACATGAAGCCGACATATGTCCGATAGTGATGAGCCGAACACCCCCGGGTTCGGTTCGCACCAGAACCCGCGAACGGACCGAAAGTTCGTACGAACATTAGAACCCTATTAAATACAATGGATGCGAACGTTCGAATTCTAAAGTGCTAATTATAACAACTATTATGCATGTTATTGTCCTAAAAAGGGTTTGGGAACCCGGGTTCTGCACCAGGGGACATGTATCAATGCAAAAAGAAGTTTTAAAAACGGTCGTTTTTCGGGAGCAGTCATTTTAATGATGCATAAAGTGAAAAAAAAAAAGTCAAATATTCCTTTAAATATCGTACCTGGGGGGTGTCTAAAGTATGCCTGTGAAGTGCCACGTGTTTCCCGTGTTTAGAACTGTCCCTGCACAAAATGACACTTCTAAAGGAAAAAAAAGCCATTTAAAACTGCTTGCGGCTTTAATGTAATGTCTGGTCCCGGTAATATGGATGAAAATCTTTAAGAAAAATGGCATAGCTACCCCATGACCCCCCCCCCCTACCCCAGCCCATTACCAGCCCCTTTGGGTCTTGTATGGATATTAAGGGGAACCCCGCACATAAAATAAAAAAGGCCCTATATACTCTGAACAGCCGTATACAGGCGGTGCATACAAGACAGGGACTGTAGGTTTGTTCTTATGTAGAATGTGTTTGTAATTTTGAACAGGTACATTGTTGAAGTGTAGCTCCAGCCCAAAAATCTATTTTTAAACTTTTTGGGAAACATAGGTAAGGGTTATCACCCCTGTAACATTTGTTTTGCTGTCTGTGCCCCTGTTCAGAACATTTCACCTCACTTTCCATCCCAATGACAACTGTTTTTGAAATGTGGTGTTTTTCTTGAAACAAGGATTGCTGATAAAGCATCAGTACAGAGGAGACACCTTTCTCCCATATTTATTCTTACAGGAGAGAATTTTCCTTCCTAGGGGTAGATTTCCTCTCACTTCCTGTTGTCTTCTTTCGTTTGCAAGTAGGAGTCGTTTGTAAGTTGGATGTTTGAAAGTAGGGACCTGCCATATATACTCTGCAGAAATAGGCCCCTTAGTTGTTGGTGTTGGCACAACACTGTAAGCACTCACAGTTACTCTTGGTTGGTGCTGGAACGCCCTGCTGTCAACTATTATATCAGGAATTTTAATTACATATAATTCTTGAACAGTGGTAGTAAAAATTGGGGCTTTGATGGTGGTGCTGGTGCCACAACACTGTAAGCCCTGACAGTTACTCTTGGTGGGTGCAGCAATGGGCCCTGCTGTGAATTATTAGATCAAGAATTGTAATTGCATGCCCCTGTTGAACAGGGGCTGAAAAATTGGGCTTTTCGTGGTGGTGGTGGTGGTGTTGCCACAACACTGTAAGCCCTCAGAGTTACTCTTGGTGGGTGCAGGAATGGGCCCTGCTGTGAATTATTAGATCAAGAATTGTAATTACATGCCCCTTTTGAACAGGGGCTGAAAAATTGGGCCTTTCGTGGTGGTGGTGGTGGTGGCGTTGCCACAACACTGTAAGCCCTCAGACTTACTCTTGGTGGGTGCAGGAATGGGCCCTGCTGTGAATTATTAGATCAAGAATTGTAATTGCATGCCCCTGTTGAACAGGGGCTGAAAAATTGGGCCTTAGGCACTGGTGGCACAACACTACAACCCCTCACAGATACTGTACTTGGAGCACAGCAATGAGCCCTGTTGCAAAGTATTGCTTCAAAAATTGTAATGACACGCCCCTGTTAAACAGGGGCTGAAAAATTGGGCCTTAGGCACTGGTGGCACAACACTACAACCCCTCACAGATACTGTACTTGGAGCACAGCAATGAGCCCTATGGCAAATTATTGCTAAAAAAATTGTAAGTACACGCCCCTGTAAAACAGGGGCTGAAAAATTGGGCCTTAGCCACTGGTGGCGGCACCCATAAACAAAAATGATCTTCCAAGCTATCATCATCAATCGTATCATTGAGGACTCGGAGGAGGAGGATAGCCAGTCAACATAACAGCACAGGCACTCAGCATCAGCATCAGTCTTGAAGGGACGTGACATGTTAAAATCAATTAGTCTGTTATATCAGCATCAGGTGTGTGGTAGCTGGTGGTGATCCAAGACTGGTTCATCTTGATGAAAGTCAGTCAATCAACCGAGTCGGTGGACAGGCGCACCCTGTGATCCGTGACAAATCCTCCAGCAGCACTGAATGTGCGTTCCGAAAGAACGCTGGATGCAGGACAGGCCAGTAGCTCAATTGCATACTGTGCAAGCTCTGGCCAGTGATCCATCCTCAAGACCCAGTAAGCCAGAGGATTTTCGGTGGGGAAGGTGTCCAAGTCTGACCTTGCCCCTAGATATTCCTGCACCATGTTTATCAGACGCTGGCGATGGTTGCTGGAACCAATCATACTTTGGGGCTGCGGACTAAAGAATTGTCTGAACGCATCGGTCAGACGGCCACCTTCCCCACCGCTCCTTCTTTGACTGGCCGAAGCCTCAGCAACTCGTTGTCCTGGACCAGGAGTTTGTAACCTCCCAGTCTCTGGGAACGCGTTGCACAGACCTTTCTGCAAGGCCTCCCGGAGTTGTCTCATCCTCTGCTCCCTCTGCGACGGTAACATAAGGTCCGCAACCTTACCCTTGTACCGTGGATCAAGGAGAGTGGCCAGCCAGTAATGGTCCCTCTCCTTGATCCGAAGAATACGAGGATCCTTCCGCAGACTTTGCAGGATCAGGGAGGCCATGCAGCGTAGGTTTGCTGAGGCATTCGCTCCGGAGTCCTCTGGGTCACTAAGGACGACATGATCCGCAGTCACCTCCTCCCAGCCACATCCAAGTCCACTGGTTTCTTGGGACTGTAAATCATCCCTAAAAGACTGCTGCTGATGATGCTGAGTGCCAGCCTCCACCTCCATGCTGACACAATCCTCCTCCTCCTCCTCCTCCTCGTCCTCTTCCTGTGCGATGGGTGGGACAGAAGGAACACTGTCTGGGTAAAGGGGGCCTTGAGAGGCAAGGAAGTCCTCCTCTTCCTGCCTCTGTTCTGCCTCAAGTGCCCTGTCCATTATTCCACGCAGCGTGTGCTCCAACAGGTGGACAAGAGGTACAGTGTCACTGATGCATGCACTGTCACTGCTCACCATCCTCGTGGCCTCCTCAAATGGTGCCAGGACAGTGCATGCACCCCTGATCATGCCCCACTGGCGTGGAGAAAAAAAAACAAGCTCCCCTGACCCTGTCCTGGTGCCGTAGTCGCACAGGTACTCATTGATGGCCCTCTGCTGCGTGTGCAGCCGCTGCAGCATGGCCAACGTTGAGTTCCACCTGGTGGGCATGTCACATATAAGGCGGTTCTTGGGCAGGTTCAACTCCTTTTGCAGCTCAGCCAGGCGAGCACTGGCATTATAAGATCTGCGGAAATGCACACAGACTTTCCTGGCCTGCCTCAGGACATCCTGTAAGCCCGGGTACCTGCCCAAGAACCGCTGCACCACCAGGTTAAGGACGTGAGCCACACAGGGCACATGGGTCAGTTGTCCCTGTCGGAGGGCGGAGAGGAGGTTGGTGCCATTGTCGCAAACCACCATTCCTGGCTTAAGCTGGCGTGGCGTCAACCACCTCTCGGCCTGGCCCTGCAGAGCAGACAGGACCTCTGCCCCAGTGTGGCTTCTGTCCCCCAAACACACCAGCGCAAGCACGGCATGGCATCTTTTTGCCTGCGTACTTGCGTAGCCCCGTGAACGGCTACGGAGCACCGCTGGTTCATAGGACAAACCACAGGAAGAGGCCATGGAGGAAGAAGAAGAGGAGGGGGTGGAGGAGAGAGGTGTGTCACAACCAGTAGTAGCATTTTGGAGGCGTGGCGGTGGGAAAACCTCCAACACTACTGCACCTTGTCCTGCATCCTTCCCAGCTGCCAAAAGAGTGACCCAATGGGCCGTGAAAGAAAGGTAACGTCCCTGTCCATGCCTGCTGGACCATGAGTCAGCGGTAATATGCACCTTACCGCTGACCACCCTGTCCAGCGAGGCCAAGACATTGCCTTCCACATGCCGGTAGAGAGCCGGAATAGCCTTCCGTGAGAAAAAGTGGCGTTTGGGAACCTGCCACTGAGGAACCGCACATTGCACAAACTCACGGAAGGGGGCCGAGTCTACCAACTGAAAAGGCAGCAGTTGAAGCGCTAGCAATTTAGCCAAGCTAGCATTCAACCGCTGGGCATGTGGATGGCTGGGAGTGAACTTCTTTCGACGGTCCAGCAGCTGGGGCAGGGAAATTTGCCTGCTAGAATCGGACGTCGGTGTACTGCTAGCAGAGTGGCCGCAAGTACTTGGCTGTGACACACCTAATTCTACACCTTCATTCCTCTCAGTGCATGTTTCAGAGAGGACTGAAGTTATAGTGGGGTTGGAGATCCCAGCTGATGCGGTGCAAGGAGAGGTCCGCTTTGTTCTTTGGTGTGGGTCTTTGAGGTAGGCTTGCCAACGAGCTGCATGGCAGGTCAACATATGTCTGGTCAGGCATGTGGTACCCAAGCGGCTGATGTTTTGGCCACGCGATATACGCTTGAGACATATGTTGCAAACAGCAGCTGTGCGATCTGATGCACTAGCCTCAAAAAAGGCCCACACCAAGGAACTTTTTGAATGACGGGCAGAGGCAGCGCCCTGCACAGGCGGAGCTCTGCGGTGTGATTCCGTCGGTGTACTGCCCTTACGCTGGCCACCAAAGGGCATCCTGTCTCGTTGGAGATGTGCCTCCTCCTCATCCTCCTCCTCCTCTCTCCTATTAGGCACCCACGTGGAGTCAGTGACCTCATCATCCCCTCCCTCCTCATCACTGGAGCCAATCTGGCAGTATGCTGCAGCTGCTGGAACATGACTGCCAGATTGGTGTCCTTCTTGAGCATCCCCTCTGTCTGCTCTCACCCTACTGCCTTCCTGTAGCTGGGTTTCATCATCAGACCCTTCGAAACGCTGGGCATCCTCCTGGAGCATGTACCCAACACTGTGCTCAAACAGTTCGGGGGACTCCTCAGGAGGAGGACATGGTGGGTCTAGGGAAGGAGTGACTGATGATGAGTCTGACATTGATACCAGGGAAGAGGACGCTTTGGCAGCTGCTTTGCCAGTACCCTGAGCCTGGGTGAGAGAGGATGAGGAGGAGGAGGAGGGCTTGGTCATCCACTCTACCAAGTCTTCGGCATGATGTGGCTCAACATGTCCAACTGCCGAAAAGAAGGACAAGCGTGTCCCATGGCCATGTGCTGATGACAATGCACCGCGTCCACGACCAGCACTGTTGCCCCCAGACACAGAGCCTGCTTGCCCTCTTTTATTGCCTCCTGACTGTCTGCCTCTCCTTGTTTGCCTTCCAGACATTCTAATAGATGGCCTGCAGGGAGATGGGAAAAAAGCAATAAGGGCTACCTTCAGGTGTCCTTCTCTGTCCCTTGAAACAAGGACTTGCACAGTGAAAGAAACTGACACTCTCCCTACCTACAGTTTTCTGTCCCTAGAAAAAATGTTTTTTTTAAGCACAATATAGCACAAGGAGAATTCACTCACTGTCCTTCCAGGTCCCTGGAAACAAGGACTTGCACAGTGAAAGAAACTGACACTCTCCCTACCTACAGTTTTCTGTCCCTAGAAAAAATGTTTTTTTTAAGCACAATATAGCACAAGGAGAATTCACTCACTGTCCTTCCAGGTCCCTGGAAACAAGGACTTGCACAGTGAAAGAAACTGACACTCTCCCTACCTACAGTTTTCTGTCCCTAGAAAAAATGTTTTTTTTAAGCACAATATAGCACAAGGAGAATTCACTCACTGTCCTTCCAGGTCCCTGGAAACAAGGACTTACTTGCACAGTGAAAGAAACTGACACTCTCCCTACCTACAGTTTTCTGTCCCTAGAAAAAATGTTTTTTTTAAGCACAATATAGCACAAGGAGAATTCACTCACTGTCCTTCCAGGTCCCTGGAAACAAGGACTTGCACAGTGAAAGAAACCGACACTCTCCCTACCTACAGTTTTCTGTCCCTAGAAAAAATGTTTTTTTTAAGCACAATATAGCACAAGGAGAATTCACTCACTGTCCTTCCAGGTCCCTGGAAACAAGGACTTGCACAGTGAAAGAAACTGACACTCTCCCTACCTACAGTTTTCTGTCCCTAGAAAAAATGTTTTTTTTAAGCACAATATAGCACAAGGAGAATTCACTCACTGTCCTTCCAGGTCCCTGGAAACAAGGACTTGCACAGTGAAAGAAACTGACACTCTCCCTACCTACAGTTTTCTGTCCCTAGAAAAAATGTTTTTTTTTAAGCACAATATAGCACAAGGAGAATTCACTCACTGTCCTTCCAGGTCCCTGGAAACAAGGACTTGCACAGTGAAAGAAACTGACACTCTCCCTACCTACAGTTTTCTGTCCCTAGAAAAAATGTTTTTTTTAAGCACAATATAGCACAAGGAGAATTCACTCACTGTCCTTCCAGGTCCCTGGAAACAAGGACTTGCACAGTGAAAGAAACTGACACTCTCCCTACCTACAGTTTTCTGTCCCTAGAAAAAATGTTTTTTTTAAGCACAATATAGCACAAGGAGAATTCACTCACTGTCCTTCCAGGTCCCTGGAAACAAGGACTTGCACAGTGAAAGAAACTGACACTCTCCCTACCTACAGTTTTCTGTCCCTAGAAAAAATGTTTTTTAAGCACAATATAGCACAAGGAGAATTCACTCACTGTCCTTCCAGGTCCCTAGAAACAAGGACTCGCACAGTGAAAGAAACTGACACTCTCCCTACCTACAGTTTTCTGTCCCTAGAAAAAATGTTTTTTTTAAGCACAATATAGCACAAGGAGAATTCACTCACTGTCCTTCCAGGTCCCTGGAAACAAGGACTTGCACAGTGAAAGAAACTGACACTCTCCCTACCTACAGTTTTCTGTCCCTAGAAAAAATGTTTTTTTTAAGCACAATATAGCACAAGGAGAATTCACTCACTGTCCTTCCAGGTCCCTAGAAACAAGGACTTGCACAGTGAAAGAAACTGACACTCTCCCTACCTACAGTTTTCTGTCCCTAGAAAAAATGTTTTTTTTAAGCACAATATAGCACAAGGAGAATTCACTCACTGTCCTTCCAGGTCCCTAGAAACAAGGACTTGCACAGTGAAAGAAACTGACACTCTCCCTACCTACAGTTTTCTGTCCCTAGAAAAAATGTTTTTTTTAAGCACACTATAGCACAAGCACAAAACACACTGACACTCTCCCTACCTATCCTTCTATTTCCCTAAACTAAAGGAATCCAGGTTAAGCAAGAAAGAAATAAAAGTCACTGTCCCTGCCTATGCTGCTCTATCCCTGCTCCGGAACACACTACACTAGGCCGCCGTGCTGGCGGCCTTTTATAGTGTGGGGCGTGTACTAAACACCCTCAGCAATAATTGGCCACAGGCATCCTGCCTGTGGCCAATCATTGCTCTCCTCGCTGCCGGCGCTGTGATTGGCCAAGCATGCGGGGTCACAGTGCATGCTTGGCCAATCACAGCGCCTGGATGACACTGCGATGGCGTAGTGCATTGTGGGCCGTTCGCGTCACTCGAATTTGGCGCGAACGGCCCAAATCGTTCGATCTTCGTCGAACGATCGAACAGCCGATGTTCGAGTCGAACGTATGTTCGACTCGAACACGAAGCTCATCCCTAATGTCCGACTTTCAATGAACGGGGATCCGACTTGGATCCCCGCCAATACCAGGCACTGTGTTTTGTATGAATCCTGAGGGGGAACTCCACGCCAATTTTTAAATAAAAAACCGGCATGGGTTCCCCCTCCAGGAGCATACCAGGCCCTTGGGTCTGGTATGGATTTTAAGGGGAACCCCCTACGCCAAAAAAATGGTGTGGGGGTCCCCCAAAGTCCAAACCAGACCCTTATCTGAGCACGCAACCTGGTAG
This sequence comes from Rana muscosa, assembly GCA_029206835.1. NCBI lineage: Eukaryota > Metazoa > Chordata > Amphibia > Anura > Ranidae > Rana > Rana muscosa. Next base: position 102,395,890 of record CM055116.1, on the reverse strand, counting down.
GCCGCAGGAGAAGAGGGGGGTGAGAGAGCGGCCCCCTCCCTCCTGAACTGTACCAGGCCGCATGCCCTTAACATGGGGGGTTTGGTGCTTTGGGGCAGGGGGGGGACCTGACAAAGCACCCTGCCCCCATGTTGATGAGGACAGGGCCTCTTCCCGAAAACCCTGGCCGTTGGTTGTCGGGGTCTGCGGGTGGGGGGGCTTATCGGAATCCGGGAGCCCCCCACCATATGTGAATGAGTATGGGGTACATCGTACCCCTACCCATTCATCTGGTGGAAAAAAATCTCAATAAAAAAACACACAGGTTTGTAAAGTAATTTATTGCACAGCTCCGGGGGTCTTCTTCCGACTCCGGGGGTCTTTTCTGACTTTGGGGGTCTCCGGTGTCGTCTCCGCGCTCTCCGGTTCTTCCTTCCTTCTGCCGGGCCTCCGCTATCTTCTTCCAGCTCTTTTGCTAGCGGGGCCCGGTCTTCTCCGTCGTCTCGTCCGGCTCTCAGTTGTCCTTCTGCTGGCCCCTCCACTATCTTCTTCCAGCTCTTTTGCTAGAGGAGGGGCCGGTCTTCCCTTTGCCGTCTTCTTCCCTCTTCTCCTCCTCGATGTTGACTCGTCGATTCCTCCCGCTGTAATGCTGGCTGTTCGCTCTGCAACGATTTATATAGGCTTCTCATGACGTCACAGTCACATGCTCCCATGACGTCACAGTCATATGCTCCGGGGCCACCCGGAGCATGTGACTGTGACCTCATGAGAGGCCTATATAAATCGGAGCGCACCGCACAGCCAGCATTACAGCGGGAGGAAGCGACGTGTCAACATCGAAGAGGAGAAGAGGGAAGAAGGCGACGGAGAAGACCGGGCCCCCGCTAGCAAAAGAGCTGGAAGAAGATAGCGGAGGCTCGGCAGAAGGAAGAAAGAAAGAACCGGAGAGCGAGAGAAGAAGAGGGAAGAAGGCGACGGAGAAGACCGGGCCCCACTAGCAAAAGAGCTGGAAGAAGATAGCGGAGGCCCGGCAGAAGGAAGGAACAACCGGAGAGCATGGAGACAACACCGGAGACCCCCTAAGTCAGAAGGGACCCCCGGAGTCAGAAGAAGACCCCCGGAGCTGTGCAATAAATTACTTTAAAAACCTGTGTGTTTTTTTTATTGACATTTTTTTCCACCAGGTGAATGGGTAGGGGTACGATGTACCCCATACTCATTCACATAGGGTGGGGGGCTGGGATCTGGGGGCCCCTTATTAAAGGGGGGCTCCCGGATTCCGATAAGACCCCCCCGCAGACCCCGACAACCAACGGCCAGGGTTGTCGGGAAGAGGCCCTGTCCTCATCAACATGGGGGCAGGGTGCTTTGGGGTGGGGGGGCCGCAGGTCACCCCCCTGCCCCAAACCCCCCCATGTTGAGGGCATGCGGCCTGGTACGGTTCAGGAGGGAGGGGGGGCCGGTCTCTCGTCCCTCCCTCTTCCCCTGCGGCCTGCCAGGTTGCGTGCTCGGATAAGGGTCTGGTTTGGATTTTGGGGAGACCCCCACGTCATTTTTTCGGCGTAGGGGTTCCAGTTAAAGTCCATACCAGACCTAAGGGCCTGGTATGCTCCTGGAGGGGAACCCATGACACTTTTTTATTTAAAATTTGGCGTGGAGTTCCCCCTCAAGAGCAGCAGAGCACAAGTCGCATGCCAAAGTCGGATCATGCAAGACTGCGGTCCGACTTTGATCCGACTTCAATGATAGTCAATGGGCTGAAGTCGGATCAAAGTCGGACCAAAGTAGTACAGGGAGCATTTTCAAAGTCGGACCGACGTGTCGGACCAGTTAAGACGGCTCCCATAGGGAAACATTGATTTTCACACGTCATGCGACATTGCTCCCAATGTCGGAGCGTTTGTCGCCCCAGTGTGAACCCGGCCTGAAGAAGGAAATACACACCATAAGGAGGAATCAAACCCCTTATGTTCTCCGAAACATATAAGATTGTTGTTGTTACCACTATGTGCAGCCAACTATTTGGCTTTTGTTACATTGTGCAGTGCAGCATTAAGCAATTGTGTTGTCATGATTTGTTTCCATGATTGTCCTTTTATACAATTTTTGTAATTTTGTACCAATAAATTCATATTTTTATATATTACTTTTGTACTATCCATTTCCTATCCTGTTTTGGTTCCCTGCCCGCACCATCCCCTGGGGCATGTTTTCCTTTTCAATCGTTGGCACGAGAGGCAGAACAGAGATGTGTGTGTAAACACACACACATCCCTGTTCTGTTCAGTGAGGAAAGACAGATCGTGCATTCCTAATAGCTAAGAACCACGATCTGTCATTTCCTCTAGGTCAGTCCCATCCCCCTACAGTTAGAAACACTTTAGGGAACACAGTTAACCCCTTGATCGCTCCCTAGTGTTAACCCCTTCCCTGCCAGTGACATTTTACAGTAATCAGTGCATTTTTATAGCACTGATCGCTGTATAAATGCCACTGGTCCCAAAAATGTGTCAAACATATTCGATGTGTCCACCATAATATCGAAGTCCCGATAAAAATCGCAGATTGCCGCCATTACTAGTAAAAAAATAAAAATAATAAAAATGCTATAAATCTATCCCCTATTTTGTAGATGCTATAACTTTTGCGCAAACCAATAAATATACGCTTATTGCGATTTATATTACCAAAAATATGTAGAAGAATACATATCGGCCTAAACTGAGAAGAAATTTGCTTTTTTTAAAAAAACAAAAAAACAATTGGAGATATTTATTATAGCAAACCGTACAAAATATTGTGTTTTTTTTTCAAAATGATCGCTCTTTTTTTGTTTATAGCGCAAAAAATAAAACTTGCAGAGATGATGAAATACCCCCAAAAGAAAGCTCTATTTGTGGGGGAAAAAAGGACGTCAATTTTGTTTGGGTACAGCATCGCACGACCGCGCAATTGTCAGTTAAAGCGACGCAGTGCCAAATCGCAAAAAATGGCCCGGTCATTGGGCAGCCAATTCTTCCAGGGCTGAAGTGGCTAAGGTATTTTCAGCAATAATTTTACACAAATACACACAATGGACATTATATAATCCTGTAACACAGCGGATTACAGTACTTCTGAATAGGAATATTATACACTCCCGAGCTGACAGGCAGGGAGGGAGGGGAGAGAGAGGAGACCAGCGGATGCTGGAGGCATGTAAACTGACCACAGTGGTCAGGGCTCAGCAGCCACGATTACCATGCTCAGCACAGACAGGGGGACACAGGAACTGGCAGGATCAACCAGGTATTTTTTAGAAAATAGAGAGGGGTAAATGACACAGCACAAGCACTGTGCTGTCTATCATGCTTTAAAAGACTAGGATCTTTTTTTTATTTTTAGGGATACAACCACTTTAAGCCTTTATTGAATTCCTCAGTCTGTTTCTTGTAAAGCTCTAGTTTGAGTTTGCTCTACATAAGTCCGTCACCTGCTTGTTCTACTTTCTCTTTGCGTTTATGGGACAGGGCTTGATTTGCGGTATAGAACTGGTCAGGCAATGTTCAGTGCGTAAATTGCACAAGTATATCTGAAACAATCTTGAGGCGACTAAAAACTGCGTCCCTGTGTTAAGCCCTTATCTTTCTGCCTATGATTGTTTTTTTCCAGCTCTCCGAGCAGTTCAAGACCATCAGAATAACCTTGTGCTGCTACTGGTTTATTTCAGCACAAGTGAAAAAAAAAAAAAAAAATCACATAATTTCCACCAAGATAGAATTAGAAACCTCAAGGTTAAATCTGTCAAGTTTCCAAATACAAAAAAAGAAAAACACTGTAAAATTGTGAAATTGCGGGAGCATGTGTGTACTCTCTAGCCATCAAAGATATCCTGTTGTGTTTAACCTCCTTCACATTATAAGAACACCTGTAGGCTACAGTTCTGTGTGAGGCTTATCTCTGCTCATAGTAAAAAACAATGTGGAACCAGGCAAAAATATTTAATCAAGAATATTTTCGGTGTTTTTAGAACAGGAGGGCTCCATCTGCTTATACTGATTGCTAGCTAGTGCCGTACACTCTTTTATTACAAATAGGAGGTGGTTTTCACTTAAAACGGTATTAAACCCAAAAACAAAAATGAAATATATTGCAGCTTACCAATCATGTAGATGTGGTGACCACATTAGTTTTCTTTTTTTAACCCCCCCCCCCTCTGTTTTTACCTGGTGATCTAGCCAGTAACACACCTCCTGTATTAGAATGCCCCTGCTTTGGATGAAGGAGCACAGGGGGGCACCTTTGGAGTGTTAATAGGGGGGGAGGGGAGTGTTAGATGTACTAGCAGATTTGATCACTAACAAATTGAAGCCAAACTCCAGCTAACAATTAATAAAGCAGAGACAGGAAAAAGCCTTCTGTGTGCAGCAGCCTCCCTCAGCCCCCCTAATACTTACCTGAGCCCCCTCTCGATCCAGCGATGTCCACGAATGCCTCATTCGTCCAGGACTCTCCCTCCTGATTGGCTCCCGCTGCTGTCAATCAAACTCAGTTAGTCAATAAAGAGAGAGGGTGGAGCCGAGGCGCGGCTTCGTGTCTGAATGGATACATGGAGCTGCGGCTTGGCTCAGGTTCCCCCATAGCAAGCTACTTGCTGTGGGGGCACTCAACAGGAGGGAGGGGTCAGGATCTCCAGCCAGGGACCCAAGAAGAGGAGGATCCGGGCTGCCCTGTGCAAAACCCCAGCAACAAAAGCAGGTAAGTATGTTTGTTATTTTAATAGAAAGAAAAAAAACTTTACAATTACTTAAATTTTTGTTGCTGCCTGCCCTTCTGCTCTTGTCCCTGGAGAAAGACTTACAGAAAAGGCCAGGGATCAACGATGATTAAAATGAGTCTCCCATTAAATATGGCCTTTCTACAATTCGGTCTCAGTTGTCATTATTTTTACCCAGTTTACATTGCTGTCTCTACTCTTGTATGCTTGACCAGGGCAATGATGTCCTTTTATGGGAAAACATGAAAAAAAAAACATTAAAAAGGTAAGTCTTGTAAGTGTAGCGGGGGTCCTAAATTTAGGGACTGCTATGCTAAATTTAGGGGTGATTCGAGTGGTAGTTGGCTCGAATCTTTCAATTTGCTGGACTCTGCCTTGCTGCTGTTTCACCTGGTGTGCAGTTCCCCTAAGAAGTATGGGTGGCGCTGTCACTTGTGCTCGGGGTTGAACCACAGGTGATGAGGCAGCGATTTGGTGTCCTCTCTCGGCAGCCATGCAGTGGCTGTGGTCTACCTGCTGTGCATGCCGGGAGAGGGTACAAAAGGGGCGGACGCCATTGGAGAGAGCGCAATTCCTGGGGCCCATGCCCGGAGGGAGAACCTATGGTCCAAATTCAAGTGCATGGCTCTCCAGCCTATGCGGCCACATGCGCTTCAGTCCCAGGCACCTTTAGTCCTGGGACTGTGACTTCAGCCCTGGGCCCAGCACCTTTAGCTGGAGCCCACTTCGGGAGGAGGAATCCCAGGGTGCCGCCTTGCGAGGGGACCCGTTTCTAGAAGAGGAGGCTGGGGGAGGACCGTTCCGAAGGACTGGTGGGAGATCACAGTGAAGGAAGGGGGCCAGTAACTCTCTGGAGGGATGTCATCCATCCGAAAACAGGGATCTAAACAACGGGACCATTAGGAGGTTTGGGACACCATAGATTCTGTGGCAGAGGATCTCCTGAACGCATTCATTAGGGAATCTAATAGACTGTTCGAGTTACACGCCGGCTGCTAGTGCCTTTGGGTGACTATCCGGGTGAGCTATACCCACTCGGGATCGAATGGCGAAGAAACAAGAGTGCCTGAATTGATCTGTCTTCCTAACACCTTTCTCTTCTCCTCAACTTTGTGGATGTTCATGCATAAAGAAAGAAATAAACTCTACGTTGGGGTTGACACTGGTGTGGACCTTGGAGTTACTTGGGGTATAGAGACTTTGTCCTTACATTCTAGGGACGGAAACCAACTTTGAGGGGAACCTTGCTGCAAGACCCATAAGTGAAAACAAGTGTGCTTAACCTCTGCAAACCAGGGGTACGGGCATTGTGGGGACTGTGTGCCTTTTTCTCCTCTGACTGAGCCAAGAACAGTGGAGAAAAAGGGCCCGGTTGCTACATAAGTTTAGCCCATTAGCCCTCGTACACACGGCCGAGATTCTCGTTGAAAAAAACATGTCGTTTTTTTCGACGAGATTCTTGGACAAGAAACTTGTCCCGGCCGAGTGTACACACGCTCGTTTCAAAGAACCCGCGGTTCTTTGAATGGAGCGTACGCGGTGACGTCATTGAATACGACGAGCATGCGCTCGTCACATTCGATGCCGTCGCCGCCATCTTGGTATACCCTACGTATGCCTAGGAAGCTACCGCGCATGCGTCGAATTCATTTCGAACATGCGCGGGCTTCCGGGAGGACAGGTAAGTGTACACACACTCACTTTTCTCGTCGAGAAACATGCCGAGGAGAATCTCGACGAGAAAATAGAGAGCAGGTTCTCTATTTTCTCGTCGAGGTTTCTTGTCGGTTTTCTCTACGAGAAACCCGATAGCCGCGTACACACGACCGATTTACTCGGCAAGACCTCTCTGCCAGCAAGTTTCTTGCTGGTTCTTGCCGAGAAAATCGGCCGTGTGTACGAGGCCTAAAGCCCCATACACACTATCAGTTTTCTTGCAGGTTTTTCTCTTCAGGTTTACCAAAACCATGTAGTGCAAGGGCCTGTCTGATTGCATACGAATTGAAACTCTTAAGGTTTGACCTCATATTAGATGGTTTTGGTAAACCTGAAGAGAAAAACCTGCAAGAAAACTGATAGTGTGTATGGGGCTTTAGTCTTGAAAATGGCAAGAATTTAGTATCAAGATTACTCCATGCCAGAGTACTATGAACAATGTATAAAAGACAGCCTGTGAGTTAGGGGATGAGATTCGCTCCACCCCTGTCAGTCATGATTACAGTACGTTTTGTCTGTCATGACTAATTTATTTATTTAACAGAGCAGGGAATTCACAACCATGGCTGACTTTACACTGCTGCCAAAATAGCCTAATCTGGTCTGCTTGGTCGGTCGTTCAAGTGATCTATGACTCTGGCTATTTTCCGGCATTATATCAAAAAGAGTATTCAGTGCCACAGATGGCATCATCAATACCAAATAGGCAAACATTATGGTCTCTGTTCATAGACAGCATGTTACCAAATGAACCAGGATTGGACATTTTCAGCCACATCCCCTTGATACTAGCGAATGAATAGTTCTGTCAGCACCAACTGTGTTACTTTCCCTGCAAAGACTTTAAGTATTTTTGTTAATCCATTTATGTCAGGACAATCAAACAAGCTTCGTTGCTACCCTGATGCTTAAAAAATTATGTTTAAACTAATGATTAAAAAAAATGGGAATGTGCACCCGATCGTGTTCAGAGCCACGTAAGTAGTGTTCAAATTGTGAGACCCTTTGTGTCTCACAAGAAGCTTGCCGCATGGCTCTGCACACGACCATCTGCACACTGTGTGTGATTGGTTCTTTTGAAAGAATATAAGTGTCTGATTGGCTGATTCTGAAGCCACCACCTTCCTTTGTTATTCATGTTTAGAGTATAAATAAAAGCAGCTGCTCATTCTAGGGAGGATTTTGCTAAGCTCAACGTGATACCAGCGTCGGTCTGTGTTACTTGGAGATAAACAAGCGCGCTTTCCCGGCATTATACAAGAGAGCTATGATTGTGCTTATTAGCGCATGGAATTATTTGCTTATAGGAGAAGCTTTAATTAATCCACAACATACGCCTGCAACCAATACAAGCATATGTATAGAATTGTCATAAAAAATTCAGTTGATCTTATTATTTAATTGACATAATAAAAAAGACAAATGAAAACTCAATAAAACCACATGACTGGGTAAACAATCTATTAGGGTCTAACTCAGTTTACTTTTAGAGGGGCCTGTTACTTAGCACTTAGTGGAATGTGTGCTACATTTAATCCTCACTGTACCCTCCAGCCAGCTGCAGATTCCCTAAGCTCCCAAAGTGCCTCCCAACCTACCATAGTGGCCTGCTGTACCACTCAATCTTCCATAGTGATGCCTGGACCCCAGAAAGCTTCCAGTCCTTACAGTGCCCCTGAACTTCTCCCAGTTGACCCCAACCTACCACAGTGCTGTCCAGCTTCCCACAGTATATGCCAGCCCCCACTCAGAGCCTTCAGCCCCCCCATAGCTACACCAACTTCCAAACATCAGTGTTCCACAGTGCCCCCCCCAGCTACCACACTACTGGTTAGCCCCAGCAGCAGCCTCCAGTTTCTCACAGTGCTCCTGTAAAGCCTCCAGCCTCCTGGAGGATACCCCAGACCCCCGAAAGCCCCAATAGTTTTCATCAACCTCCTCTAGATGCCTCACAGGGCCAACAAGTCAGCTGCAGAGTCCCCTAACCTGCTACAGATCTCTCATCCCCCACAGTGACACTCAGACATATGAAGAGACCTTCAGTCCCCCAGCCCCAGCTGGGGGGGGGGGGGGACTCTGTGGTGCCATAAACATGTGCTTATTTTTCTTAATGGTTAAGCCAGCCCTGGTTGGCACATGGAAGGTTAAGAAAGAATTCATTAGGCCCTCATCTCACCAAGGTTGAGAGCCACTGCTGTAGATGATGATTGTTTTATCTAGTTTAGATTGTCACAGTGGCTCTATTAAACATGTTTGGTCTAGACTGTGCTATGCTACAGTATAAACAGATGGCCACTGCCCCCACCTATAAATGGCCTTTACAACAGGGAGCACATGCAAGGGTAACACATATCATACAAAACCAAAGAAAAATCCCAGCTCAACTTTCCGACCAGCGTGCAACCAATCGAATTATCCTGTCTAACAGTAAGCGTTAAAAACAGTGGTGCCGTGAAGTTGCTCTGCAGCTTATGCATGTATTTGCAAATGTGTGCAAACTAAACCCCTGTTTTTAACACATACTCTTAGACAGGATAATTTGGTTGGTTGCAGGATGGTCGGTAAATTGAGTTGGGAATTTTCTTTGGTTTTGTTATGCTATGCTACACCTGCACTTAAACACAATCTGGGCCACATGATCCAACTTCTAGTGCTTTTGTAGTGTACACCTAAAAATAGTTGGCAAGGAAATCCATCCCCAGTATGCATAACAACAGCTCAACAATATGCTATAAAACAAAATAGAGTTAATTTTCCAAAGGCCATAGGCTATTCACTTTGAGGGCTTTGTGAATTTGGTGAAATTTCAATTTGCGAAAAATAAAAAAGTTACTTGCGAAGATAATAAAACAACATTTTTCCTTGCACATGATTGGATAAAGGAGGCCAGCAGAGCTTCATCTCATTCACTAAACTCTGGGAATAATCCCCTTTCAAGGTGCAACTTCCCTTGCAAAATGAACAGTCTATTTGCCTTTAGCAAATTATCCCAATATATTGCTCATGTTTGGGAAACCAGTTAGTCCCTAATACCTTATTACATCTACCAGAATGAATGGTGAAGGTTTCAAAAAGAAAATGCAGATATAGGTAGATTCAATTCTTACAACACATATCTGTGCCTTTTCTGGAGGTATTTAAAATATATATATATATATATATATATATATATATATATATATCATGATCATTACCTTACCTGTGAATGATGTGATGTCTTTGTAAATAATCCAGAGCCAGTGAAAGTTCACAGATATAAAGTTTAACAGCCTCTTCACTAAAATGAACATTCTGCTGCAAGTGATAACGCAGATCTCCCCCCAACAGCAGGTCCACCACCATAAACATGTCTTCTTCATCCTGGAAGGAGTACCTGAAAGATAAAATTTTGAGTGATTGTTTTGGAGATGTGAGGGGGAGCAAGACAAAAAGACAGCATATTTTTAAGATCTACTCTATTCAAAATTGTACAACTTATATATACTAGTCTTGTCTGTTCTCATATAGAATGTTTGACCACTTGTATCTTACAGAAGGTATGTTAAAAGGGATGTAAACCCACTCTCATCCTTTCTAAACTACTGCCATAGTGCTGATCTATAGGGATGAGCCGAACACCCCCGGGTTCGGTTCGCACCAGAACCCGCGAACGGACCGAAAGTTCGCACGAACGTTAGAACCCTATCAAATACAATGGATGCGAACGTTCGAAATCTAAAGTGCTAATTATAACGACTATTATGCATGTTATTGTCCTAAAAATGGTTTGGGAACCCGGGTTCTGCACCAGGGGACATGTATCAATGCAAAAAGAAGTTTTAAAAACGGACGTTTTTCGGGAGCAGTCATTTTAATGATGCATAAAGTGAAAAAAAAAAAGCCAAATATTCCTTTAAATATTGTACCTGGGGGGTGTCTAAAGTATGCCTGTGAAGTGGCACGTGTTTCCCGTGTTTAGAACTGTCCCTGCACAAAATGACATTTCTAAAGGAAAAAAAGCCATTTAAAACTGTTTGCGGCTTTAATGTAATGTCTGGTCCCGGCAATATGGATGAAAATCTTTAAGAAAAATGGCTTGGCTACCCCATCACCCCCCCCCCCCCCACCCCAGCCCATTACCAGCCCCTTTGGGTCTTGTATGGATATTAAGGGGAACCCCGCACACAAAATAAAAAAGGCCCTACAGGCGGTGCATACAAGACAGGGACTGTAGGTTTGTTCTTATGTAGAATCTGTTTGTAATTTTGAACAGGTACATTGTTTAAGTGTAGCTCCAGCCAAAAAATCTATATTTAAGCTTTTTGGAAAACATAGGGATGGGTTATCACCCCTGTAACATTTGTTTTGCTGTCTGTGCCCCTGTTCAGAACATTTCACCTCACTTTCCGTCCCAATGACAAATGTTTTTGAAAAGTGGGGTTTTTATTGAAACAAGGATGGTGATAAAGCATCAGTAGAGAGGAGACACCTTTTTCCCATATTAACTCTTACAGGAGAGAATTTCCCTTCCTAGGGGTAGATTTCCTCTCACTTCCTGTTGTCTCCTTCCGTTTGCAAGTAGGAGTCGTTTGTAAGTTGGATGTTTGAAAGTAGGGGCCTGCCCTATATACTCTGCTGAAATTTGCCCCTTACATGTTGGTGTTGCCACAACACTGTAAGCCCTCACAGTTACTCTTGGTGGGCGCATGAATGGGCCCTGCTGTGAATTATTAGATCAATAATTGTAATTGCATGCCCCTGTTGAACAGGGGCTGAAAAATTGGGCCTTTGGTGGTGGTGGTGTTGACACAACACTGTAAGCCCTCACAGTTACTCTTGGTGGGCGCATGAATGGGCCCTGCTGTGAATTATTAGATCAAGAATTGTAATTGCATGCCCCTGTTGAACAGGGGCTGAAAAATTGGGCCTTTGGTGGTGGTGGTGTTGACACAACACTGTAAGCCCTCACAGTTAAACCCTGTACACACGATCGGATTTCCTATGGTTTCTAGTCCGATGGATTTGTCCATCGGATATCCGATGAAACTGCTTTCCATCAGTCTTGCCCACACACCATCAGTCAAAAAACCGACCGTTCCAAACGCGGTGACGTAAAACACTCAGATGAGCCGAGAAAAATTAAGTTTAATGCTTCTGAGCATGCGTCGACTTAATTCTGAGCATGCGTGGGTTTTTTATCCAATGGACTTGCCCATAGACGATCGGAATTTGCTATCGGTTTTGGATCTATCGGAAAAATGTAAAACATGTTCTATTTTTTAAAACCGATGGAAAAAAGACCGATGGGGCCCATACACGATCGGTTTGTCCGATGAAAAAAATCCATTGGACGGTTTTCATCGGTAAAACCGATCGTGTGTACAGGGCTTTACTCTTGGTGGGCGCATGAATGGGCCCTGCTGTGAATTATTAGATCAAGAATTGTAATTGCATGCCCCTGTTGAACAGGGGCAGAAAAATTGGGCCTTAGGCACTGGTGCCACAACACTGCAACCCCTCTCAGATACTGTACTTGGAGTGCAGGAATGAGCCCTGCTGCAAAGCATTGCATAAAAAATTGTAATTACATGCCCCTGTTAAACAGGGGCTGAAAAATTGGGCCTTAGGCACTGATGCTGGTGCCACGACACTGCAACCTCTCCCAGATACTCTAGTTGGAGTGCAGGAATGAGCCCTGCTGCAAAGCATTGCATCAAAAATTGTAATTACATGCCCCTGTTAAACAGGGGCTGGAAAATTGGGCCTTAGGCACTGGTGGCGGCACCCAGAAACAAAAATGTTCTTCCAAGCTATCATCATCAATCCGATCATTGAGGAGGAGGAGGATAGTCAGTCAACATAACAGGACAGTCACTCAGCATTAGCATCAGTCTTGAAGGGATGCGACATTTGAAAATAAATTAGTCTGTTATATCAGCTTCAGGTGTTTGGTAGCTGGTGGTGATCCAAGACTGGTTCATCTTTATGAAAGTCAGTTGATCAACCGAGTCGGTGGACAGGCGCACCCTGTGATCCGTGACAAATCCTCCAGCAGCACTGAATGTGCGTTCTGAAAGAACGCTGGATGCAGGACAGGCCAGTAGCTCAATTGCATACTGTGCAAGCTCTGGCCAGTGATCCATCCTCAAGACCCAGTAAGCCAGAGGATTTTCGGTGGGGAAGGTGTCCAAGTCTGACCTTGCCCCTAGGTATTCCTGCATCATGTATATCAGACGCTGGCTATGGTTGCTGGAACCGATCATACCTTGGGGCTGCGGACTAAAGAATTGTCTGAACGCATCGGTCAGACGGCCACCTTCCCCACCGCTCCTTCTTTGACTGACCGAAGCCTCAGCAACTCGTTGTCCAGGACCAGGAGTTTGTAACCTCCCAGTCTCTGGGAACGCGTTGCACAGACCTTTCTGCAAGGCCTCCCGGAGTTGTCTCATCCTCTGCTCCCTCTGCGACGGTAAGATAAGGTCTGCAACTTACTCTTGTAACGTGGATCAAGGAGAGTGGCCAGCCAGTAATGGTCCCTCTCCTTGATCCGAAGAATACGAGGATCCTTCCGCAGACTTTGCAAGATCAGGGAGGCCATGCAGCGTAGGTTAGCTGAGGCATTCGGTCCGGAGTCCTCTGGGTCACTAAGGACAACATCATCCGCTGCCACCTCCTCCCAGCCACGTACAAGTCCACGGGTTTCTTGGGACTGTAAATCATCCCTAAAAGACTGCTGCTGATGATGCTGAGTGCCAGGCTCCACCTCCATGCTGACACAATCCTCCTCCTCCTCCTCTTCCTGTGCGATGGGTGGGACAGAAGGAACACTGTCTGGGTAAAGGGGGCCTTGAGAGGCAAGGAAGTCCTCCTCTTCCTGCCTCTGTTCTGCCTCAAGTGCCCTGTCCATTATTCCACGCAGCGTATGTTCCAACAGGTGGACAAGAGGTACAGTGTCACTGATGCATGCACTGTCACTGCTCACCATCCTCGTGGCCTCCTCAAATGGTGCCAGGACAGTGCATGCATCCCTGATCTTGCCCCACTGGCGTGGTGAAAAAAACCTGAGCTCCCCTGACCCTGTCCTGGTGCCGTAGTCGCACAGGTACTCATTGATGGCCCTCTGCTGCGTGTGCAGCCGCTGCAGTATGGCCAACATTGAGTTCCACCTGGTGGGCATGTCACATATAAGGCGGTTCTTGGGCAGGTTCAACTCCTTTTGCAGCTCAGCCAGGCGAGCACTGGCATTATAAGATCTGCGGAAATGCACACAGACTTTCCTGGCCTGCCTCAGGACATCCTGTAAGCCCAGGTACCTGCCCAAGAACCGCTGCACCACCAGGTTAAGGACGTGAGCCACACAGGGCACATGGGTCAGTTGTCCCTGTCGGAGGGCGGAGAGGAGGTTGGTGCCATTGTTGCAAACCACCATTCCTGGCTTAAGCTGGCGTGGCGTCAATCACCTCTCGGCCTGCCCCTGCAGAGCAGACAGAACATCTGCCCCAGTGTGGCTCCTGTCCCCCAAACACACCAGCGCAAGCACGGCATGGCATATTTTTTCCTGCGTACTTGCGTAGCCCCTTGAACGCCTATGGAGCACCGCTGGTTCTGAGGACAAAGCACAGGAAGAGGCCATGGAGGAAGAAGAAGAGGAGGGGGTGGAGGAGAGAGGTGTGTCACAACCAGTAGTAGCATTTTGGAGGCGTGGTGGCGGAACAACCTCCAACACTACTGCACCTTGTCCTGCATCCTTCCCAGCTGCCAAAAGAGTGACCCAATGGGCCGTGAAAGAAAGGTAACGTCCCTGTCCATGCCTGCTGGACCATGAGTCAGCGGTAATATGCACCTTACCGCTGACCGCCCTGCCCAGCGAGGCCAAGACATTGCCTTCCACATGCCGGTAGAGAGCCGGAATCGCCTTCCGTGAGAAAAAGTGGCGTTTGGGAACCTGCCACTGAGGAACCGCACATTGCACAAACTCACGGAAGGGGGCCGAGTCTACCAACTGAAAAGTCAGCAGTTGAAGTGCTAGCAATTTAGCCAAGCTAGCATTCAACCGCTGGGCATGTGGATGGCTGGGAGTGAACTTCTTTTGACGGTCCAGCAGCTGGGGCAGGGAAATTTGCCTGCTAGAATCGGACGTCGGTGTACTGCTAGCAGAGTGCCCGCAAGTACTTGGCTGTGACACACCTAATTCTACACCTTCATTCCTCAGTGCAGGTTTCAGAGAGGACTGAAGGTTTAGTGGGGTTGGAGATCCCAGCTGATGCGGTGCAAGGAGAGGTCCGCTTTGGTCTTTGGTGTGGGTCTTTAAGGTAGGCTTGCCAACGTGCTGCATGGCAGGTCAACATATGTCTGGTCAAGCATGTGGTGCCCAAACGGCTGATGTTTTGGCCACGCGATATACGCTTGAGACATATGTTGCAAACAGCAGCTGTGCGATCTGATGCACTCGACTCAAAAAAGGCCCACACCAAAGAACTTTTTGAATAAAGGGCAGAGGCAGCACCCTGCACAGGCGGAGCTCTGCGGTGTGATTCCGTCCGTGTGCTGCCCTTACGCTGGCCCCCCGAGGGCATCCTGCCTCGTTGGAGATGTGCCTCCTCCTCCTCCTCCTCCTCTCTCCTATTAGGCACCCACGTGGAGTCAGTGACCTCATCATCCCCTCCCTCCTCATCACTGGAGCCAATCTGGCAGTATGCTGCAGCTGCTGGAACATGACTGCCAGATTGGTGTCCTTCTTGAGCATCCCCTCTCTCTGCTCTCACGCTACTGCCTTCCTCTAGCTGGGTATCATCATCAGACCCTTCGAAACGCTGGGCATCCTCCTGGAGCATGTACCCAACACTGTGCTCAAACTGTTTGGGGGACTCCTCAGGAGGACATGGTGGGTCTAGGGAAGGAGTGACTGATGATGACATTGATACCAGGGAAGAGGACGCTTTGGCAGCTGCTTTGCCAGTACCCTGAGCCTGGGTGAGAGAGGATGAGGAGGATGAGGAGGGCTTGGTCATCCACTCTACCAAGTCTTCGGCATGATGCGGCTTAACACGTCCAGCTGCTGAAAAGAAGGACAAGCGTGTCCCATGGCCACGTGCTGATGGCGATGCACCGCGTCCACGAACAGCACTGTTGTCTCTAGACACAGAGCCTGCTTGTCCTCTTTTATTGGCTCCTGACTGTCTGCCTCTCCTTGTTTGCCTTCCAGACATTCTAATGGCCTGCAGGGAGATGGGAAAACCAGCAATAAGGCCTAACTTCAGGAGTATATTTTGCAGGAATCACACTACGCCTGCTGTAAGTGCTGCAAATGCCTGTTGGTGTAACACACTAGGAAAATACAGCAATAAGGCGTAGCTTCAGGAGTATATTTTGCAGGAATCACACTACGCCTGCTGTAAGAGCTGCAAATGCCTGTTGGTGTAACACACCAGGAAAACACAGCAATACGGGCTAGCTTCAGGAGTATATTTTGCAGGAATCACGCTATGCCTGCTGTAAGTGCTGCAAATGCCTGTTGGTGTAACACACCAGGAAAACACAGCAATACGGGCTAGCTTCAGGAGTATATTTTGCAGGAATCACACTACGCCTGCTGTAAGTGCTGCAAATGCCTGTTGGTGTAACACACCAGGAAAACAGAGCAATAAGGCGTAGCTTCAGGAGTATATTTTGCAGGAATCACACTACGCCTGCTGTAAGTGCTGCAAATGCCTGTTGGTGTAACACACCAGGAAAACACAGCAATACGGGCTAGCTTCAGGAGTATATTTTGCAGGAATCACGCTACGCCTGCTGTAAGTGCTGCAAATGCCTGTTGGTGTAACACACCAGGAAAACACAGCAATACGGGCTAGCTTCAGGAGTATATTTTGCAGGAATCACACTACGCCTGCTGTAAGTGCTGCAAATGCCTGTTGGTGTAACACACCAGGAAAACACAGCAATACGGGCTAGCTTCAGGTGTATAATGTGCAGGAGGCACACTCCGCCCGCTGTAAGTGCTGCAAATGCCTGTTAGTGTAACACACCAGGAAAACACAGCAATAAGGGCTAGCTTCAGGTGTATACTGTGCAGGAGGCTTAGCAACAATGACACTGACACTGTCCCCTGCCTATCCTTCTCTCTCCCTGCACACAAGGTTTATCAAAGAATATGACACTGACACTCTCCCTGCCTATCCTTCTCTCTCCCTGCACACAAGGTTTATCAAAGAATATGACACTGACATTCTCCCTGCCTATCCTTATCTCTCCCTGCACACAAGGTTTAGCAAAGAATATGACACTGACACTGTCCCCTGCCTATCCTTCTCTCTCCCTGCACACAAGGTTTAGCAAAGAATATGACACTGACACTGTCCCCTGCCTTTCCTTCTCTTTCCCTGCACACAAGGTTTAGCAAAGAATATGACACTGACACTCTCCCTGCCTATCCTTCTCTCTCCCTACACACAAGAATAGCACAAAGAATATCACACTGTCCCTGCCTATCCTTCTCTTTCCCTGCGCCGGAACACACTACACAAGGCCGTCGCGCTGGCGGCCTTTTATAGTGTGGGGCGTGTGCTAAACCCCCTGAGCTATAATTGGCCACAGGCAACCTGCCTGTGGCCAATTATGGCTC
Source organism: Rana muscosa (assembly GCA_029206835.1). NCBI lineage: Eukaryota > Metazoa > Chordata > Amphibia > Anura > Ranidae > Rana > Rana muscosa. The sequence continues at coordinate 102,378,836 of CM055116.1, read as the reverse complement.
TCCTAGCTGCCGGCGCTGTGATTGGCCAAGCATGCAGGGTCACAGATGGCACAGTGTATTGTGGGCCGTTCGCGTCACTCGAATTTGGCGCAAACGGCCCAAATCGTTCGATGTTCGCTGAACGATCGAACAGCCGATGTTCGAGTCGAACGTATCATCCCTACTGATCTATAAGGATATAGATGCCTCCTGCATGTATCCTTATCTGTCAAATGTCTCCCCTCTGTCTGTTATAAGAACTGAAAAACTGCAGATTCTGTGGTTGGATCTGTTGTCTGGAGCTCGGTGGGTGGAGTCGTGATGTCAGTAGACTCCCCGCCCACCTCTACACTCCCCTTGTCAACATGCAATTTCTCCTGTGTATTCCCTCTGCTATGATCACTAACATCCAGTCAAAATCCAGAAAAGTAACCACATGACTTCAGAAAAGGAGTGGGGGTGGGAATTAAAAAATAATGTCTGTCTAAAGCTAGTGCGCGAGATATGTAAATAACCTGTCACTCAAGGCAAGGGGGCGGAACGGATAAAGGTAACTGTTTGTCTGTTTTATCTCACTGAACAATAAAAGAGGATTGTTTAGAGCTGGATTAACTCTTTGTGGCAAGACCTGGCACAAATGATAGGAAATCTTATACTCTACATTGTGACAGCAAAAAAAAATAAAAAATTCGGGTTTACATCCACTTTAACTGAATTCATTAAAGAAAATGTAAGTGTCATTTGAGAAAGCCTTTCAGAACATGGGTGACAGGAAAACAATTGAGGAGGGAAGAGGGAGGTAAAGAACAGTCAAATTGTTGATCTAAAAAATATGGGTGACAGGTAAACAATTGAGGAGGGAAAAGGGAGGTAAAGAACAGTCAAATTGTCTCCTGACATTTTTTGTTACTGTTTAGGATTCATGCTTCGGGCTGTTGAACTTCATCTACCCCTGACTTGGCTGTAATAATCAGAGCTTGGCTTTTCAGTTGTATTACCATAGTTTCTAACCTAATTGGGTTCTCCATATGTTCTTATGCACAATGCGCTGGATGGCAAAATGTATTTCCCTGAAAAATCAGGTTAGGGACAATAAGGACACAAACCATTGGTTTTCATATGCTAAATAATTTTTAATTATGCAAACGTTTAATTAGTGAAAAACCACCCTCTAAGTACCGTAAAATAGTTAAAAATATTTCAAAGAGACAACGCTGTCACCCTAAAATAGTAAACACACAGGACCTAGCTGCAATATTCTGAAGTAACCACATCAAACATGGAACATATTAGAGGCAGCTATCTTGGGATCATATTCTGAATTAAGTAACTTAGTTTACAGAGGCCCTAGATCCAGCACACAAATTACTATCCCTATGAGGACCACGTTAAGGGTGTGGCGACAGGTCTCGAGGCTTCTAGAGGAGTCGTAGACGTTCTCCCCCCACACTCCTCTGTGGGGCAATCCATTCATGCCCCAATTGAGGACTGTGCCTGACCCTCAGTTGTGGGCCAGATACGGGGTGCGAACACTGAGAGAGGGACGCCTGCTCTCCTTTGGTACGCTGAAGGGTAAATTTGGGCTGCCCCCATGGATGTATTTTAGGTTCCTGCAGTTGAGGCATGCCCTTAGGGCGCAGTTCCTGGGGTCTATTAGATTTGAGCCCCACAGGGTGGAGAGGCTGCTTACATCCCGCTTTGTGGACAGGACGTTATCCTCCATCTATCTCCGCCTTACCTATGCGGAACGCTCTGGGGTTTCCAGGGCCTTCTCGGCTTGGCATCGGGACCTCCCGGCACTAACTGAAGAGGATTGGTCTGAGGGCTTACAACAGTTCATTCCCCTCATGATCTCTGCACGGGACAGATTCATACAGCTAAAATTTCTTCATAGGGTGTATTATACACCTCAAAGACTTGCAGTGATGTATCGTACCTCTGACGATCAATGTCCTAAATGTAGGCGGGAGGTTGGTAATTACATACACATGGTTTGGCTGTGCCCACGGGTGCAGGAGTTCTGGGGGGCAGTGGCTGCTGACATAGGTTCAATTAGTGGGATATCTGTTGGGCTTGATCCCCTGGTTCTATCGTTAGGTATCACAGATAATCTGCCTACGACTACACATAAAAAGCTGTTCATCTTTTATGCTGCATTTTATGCCAGGAAGGCTATTCTACTCCAGTGGAAAGCCACGGAGCCTCCTCGGGTTACTGTCTGGAAAGACTTGGTGAACGCAGCTCTGCCTTTGTATAAATTGACGTACATGGGACGCAACTGCCCTAAAAAATTTCATAAAATTTGGGCAGCGTGGGTGGCGGCTAGGCATCTCACGCTGTAATTTCAGGTGGTGGACCTCATCCCGGCCCTCCTCTTCTGGCCCAGCCTGATGACTCTCCTGATTCCCCTTTCTGGTAGAGACAGACAGAGGTGTGTTCCTCCCCCCCACCCCCCCCCCCCAAATTTGATGGTTACACCTTGTCGGTTTTTGCTGGACTGCTCGCTCCTTAATTTTGCTCTATGATTTTCCCTGCTTTCATGTCGCTTATTGTCTTTCATTGTAACAATTGATATGCTTACCATGTAACTGATTGAATATCTCAATAAACATTCCTTCTGTTAAAAAAAAAAAAAAAACATGGAACATATATATTCCCATATATCTAGGCCAAAGTGGTCTTGTAAGTGGGTTATCTAGAGAGCTCTGTGCTCTCTAGATTGTAAGCTCTAACAAGCAGGGCCCTCTGATTCCTCCTGTATTGGATTGGATTGTAACTGTAATGTCTACCCTCATGTTGTAAAGCACTGTGCAAACTGATGGCGCTATATATATCCTGATTCCTGAATAATTTGCAGTATTTCATATTTACCTGATACTTTTTTAAATGTATAATTAAAGAAATAAAATATGTGAAAAACAACTAAATGTTTGCAAATTAATATACGAAGGCTGCTCACCTCTTTATGAAAATGCTAATTGCTTGGTAGCCATACAGATACCCTGACGCACCTACTGGGTTACTGCATTGTAACATGCATGCAGTCAGTGAAGTCAGAACATTTTATTTGCATACTTGTTCTAAGTTTGCTTTAACAAAAAGCTCCCCAAAAATAGTTATAAATTATTTTCTTTATTATTATTATTTAACAGAACAGTTAGGTAAAAGATTTTTTTTTTTTTTTTTATTATTTAAATTTTGAATTAACTAACCTCCAAAATGCAATCCACAGTAATCTTTAAGTATATGGCACACTGAGATTAGCTTTCTCCCCTTTTCTCTGTAATTGTATTTCTCTAAGCTTCTTACACGCTTTATGTCAAATGACATACATAAATGTAGACTTCTGTATAAAAATTAAAGATGATTATGCTCTATTTATATATAACCCCTTTTTTCATTTACAACGCAGACCTATGGATCCAATTACATGTTATATAACTGAAAAGAGTTCAGCGTAATGAGACAGGCAGCAGAGCCCACGTGGTTTGAGAATGAAAGGGAAATATATCCATTCATGAAGAACATGAGTTAAAGGGAATGCCTTTCGGGCCAAAAATTGTCAGCAGGAGAAGATCTTGGCTGAGAACGCAAGGTCCATTTATCTGTGAACCCCCCACTGTATGATTACAAAATGCTAAGTAAAAGCTATGAAAAAAACATTTTTTAAGAAAAAAAAAACAAAACACCTCACCGTATGTCTTGACTCCTAGTAGGTTTGCCTAGGCAGGGGTGATGGTACTGTGCCTCACCGTAGGATCCTGAGAAAACTGAGGTTTGACTGTGAGAATGCATTCCTGCACAGTGCTGGAGCATCTTCTGGAGGAAATTGGAATTTTCAGCTTTCCCAGGATCTCTTGGTGAGGCCCTGTGACATCATCTGTGCCTACAAAAAGCAGGCGTAAGCAAATGGGTAAGGCAAGTATTTTTTTTTATTCAAGCTTTGATTTAAGCAAGAGTTAGTTTAAAAAGATGAAAACTTAAAACAAAAGTCTACTCCAGCTTATACTAAGGGGTGGCTTTTATTTTTGTTTTTACACACAGAATTTAGAAAAAAATGAAAACATCACCCAGCATCTAGCTGCGTCCGATAGGTACGATGAAATTCATTACGTCTTGACGTCTTAATTTCCGGCCAACTTCTGAACCAGTGACGTTCGCTTCCGGTTCCCGTGGAACGCACGCTGTGTGTAACCCGGAACACTGACACTCGTTTTTCTAAGAAGTCTCCTGAGTCTTTCAAAGAACAGCGAACTTCTGAACCAGTGACGTTCGCTTCCGGTTCCCGTGGAACGCACGCTGTGTGTAACCCGGAACACTGACGCTCGTTTTTCTAAGAAGTCTCGTGAGTCTTTCAAAGAACAGCGAACTTCTGAACCAGTGACGTTCGCTTCCGGTTCCCGTGGAACGCACGCTGTGTGTAACCCGGAACACTGACGCTCGTTTTTCTAAGAAGTCTCGTGAGTCTTTCAAAGAACAGCGAACTTCTGAACCAGTGACGTTCGCTTCCGGTTCCCGTGGAACGCACGCTGTGTGTAACCCGGAACACTGACGCTCGTTTTTCTAAGAAGTCTCGTGAGTCTTTCAAAGAACAGCGAACTTCTGAACCAGTGACGTTCGCTTCCGGTTCCCGTGGAACGCACGCTGTGTGTAACCCGGAACACTGACGCTCGTTTTTCTAAGAAGTCTCGTGAGTCTTTCAAAGAACAGCGAACTTCTGAACCAGTGACGTTCGCTTCCGGTTCCCGTGGAACGCACGCTGTGTGTAACCCGGAACACTGACGCTCGTTTTTCTAAGAAGTCTCGTGAGTCTTTCAAAGAACAGCGAACTTCTGAACCAGTGACGTTCGCTTCCGGTTCCCGTGGAACGCACGCTGTGTGTAACCCGGAACACTGACGCTCGTTTTTCTAAGAAGTCTCGTGAGTCTTTCAAAGAACAGCGAACTTCTGAACCAGTGACGTTCGCTTCCGGTTCCCGTGGAACGCACGCTGTGTGTAACCCGGAACACTGACGCTCGTTTTTCTAAGAAGTCTTGTGAGTCTTTCAAAGAACAGCGAACTTCTGAACCAGTGACGTTCGCTTCCGGTTCCCGTGGAACGCACGCTGTGTGTAACCCGGAACACTGACGCTCGTTTTTCTAAGAAGTCTCGTGAGTCTTTCAAAGAACAGCGAACTTCTGAACCAGTGACGTTCGCTTCCGGTTCCCGTGGAACGCACGCTGTGTGTAACCCGGAACACTGACGCTCGTTTTTCTAAGAAGTCTCGTGAGTCTTTCAAAGAACAGCGTTATGTTTTATTGTTCCTCAGCGGTACTTCACAGGTTGTTTTTTCCTTTTTCCCTCATATGACATCTCGATCATTGCTGTTACTGAGTCCAACTGCTGAATTACATCGTACCTATCAGACACAGCTAGATGCTGGGTGATGTTTTCATTTTTTTCATTTTATTCTTTCTTCACTCACTCTCTTGTTTGATGAACTGCTGAACTTAAATCAGCCTGTTGTATACGGGTCATTATCAACAAATCTTGGTTGGCTGCTGTTTCTTTTTGGCTGGTGGGGTCTCAAAGAGGAAATATCATAATTGCAACCAGTTTTTTTGATACAATTTATGTGACGATGGTATATATATTTATCACTACTGCATATACCATTTGAATTTTCTTTGTAAGCGCAGACATGTGCTACTAATATTGATTATACTATTTGAATTTTCTTTGTAAGCGCAGATATGTGCTACTATTATTGATTATACTATTATTATATATAATTTTTTTCACCAAATTTATATTCAATTTTGGAGGGTGACAACATCTCCAGGATTGACTTTTAGGTGTCACAATTGTTGTTGCACTTTAATTAATTTTCCGCTAGCGCTGCATTTATTTATTTTGCAGCCCTGATGAGGAGGCACTGATGGGCAGCACTGATGTGCACTGATTGGCAGCACTGATTGGCATTGATTGGCAGCACTGATGGACACTGATTGGCAGCATTGATGGACACTGATTGGCAGCACTGATGAGCACTGATTGGCAGCACTGATGGGCACTGATTGGCAGCACTGGTGAGCCCTGATTGGCAGCACTGGTGAGCCCTGATTGGCAGCACTGTGGGCACTGCTGGGACTGCACTGATAACAGGACACTGATAATCAGTGCCCTGATTATCAGTGCCGATATCCCTTTAACACAAGTCTGTTATCATCTCTCTTCTTCTCTCCTCATGCTGTCAGCATGAGGAAAGAAAAGCAGATAACTGGCTTGTGATTACATCCTGCCATTGGACACAGCTTATCATGTGGTAAAGGGTCACTGTGATTGGCCCTTTACCCCAATTTGTGATCAACTGAGTCCGAAGGGCAGGAAGTGGATAAGCTGTTTTTCTAATTAATACATCATCAACCTACTAGAGCAGCGATGGTGAACCTTGGCATTCCAGATGTTTTGGAACTACATTTCCCATGATGCTTAACTACACTGCAGAGTGCATGAGCATCATGGGAACTTAAGTTCCAAAACATCTGGGGTGCCAAGGTTCGCCATCACTGTGCTAGAGGCCCCTTTCACACTGAGGCGTTGAAAAAACGCTCAAAAATTATAGGATTTTGTACCTCTATTTTACCGCGATTTTACCGCGATTTTACCGCGTTTTTACCGCGATCGCGGTAAAAATAGCGCTAACGCGTATGCGTTTTTACCGCGATTTTACCGCGATTTTACCGCGTTTGCGCTAAAATTAGCGCGAACGCGGTAAAAACGCGGTAAAAACGCATAGGCGTTAGCGCTATTTTTTAACATAACGCTTATGCCTATGCGTTTTTACCGCGTTTTTACCGCGTTTTTACCGCGAATCCCATTCATTTCAATGGGGATAGGCGTTTTTACAGCGCTATTTTATGCGCCCTAAAGTTGCTCTAAAAAAAGCTGTTTGCAGGATTTTTTTCAACGCCCAGCCAGCAAAACGCCTCAATGTGAAAGCCCTCAGAGATTTCACATTGAGAATGCTGGGGCAGGATTATTTCAGGCGTTATTACAGCGCTATTTTTACCGCGAAAACGCGGTAAAAACGCCTCAGTGTGAAAGGGGCCAGAGTGTAAGATAGCAGAAACCCTTTACAAAGCTGCTCCTAGAGCAGGCTTCTAGAAATGTGAAATTCAACTAATTTCAAATATTATTGCAAAAAGGAGAGCCAGTAAATATTGCAGAAATGTTCAAAAGCCATGTGCTTCATATTGCATATTAATTGCATTTTGAACAAAGGAATCTTTCATTATGGTTTTATCTGCTGACTCTGGAGTTCTACAGAGAATGGTGGATTCAAGAATACTAACCACTATCATTTCCTTCAAATTATATTTTAATGATATACTATAACAAATGCACAGGCAAGCAGCATTTTTACAGGTGCATTGTGATGATGAGTGTACTACAGAAATATGATCAGACTGGTATTGTTCAAAGCTATCTTTTGCCCAGTGGGACATGGCTTTGTTCTGCAGAAATAGTGTTCATTAACCCCTTCCATACTGGGCCATAGCAGAATGACGCCGGCAGGAACCCTCTCTCCCTCCGGGTGGACGTCATATGACGTCCTGGGTTTGAGGGGGGATATCTGAATGATGCCTGCAGCTAGAGGCATCATTCAGATATCCTTGTTTGCAGCCGGCAATCTTGCGCACCATAAGAACGATCATAGTGGCGGTTCCACCACATGATCGTTCTTATAGGCGGCGGGAGGGGACATCCCCCCCTCCCGCCGCCATCCGGTGCTTCTCCGGGCTCTCCCGTGCGATCGGGGACCCGGAGAGAATCGTCGGCGCCGGTGGTGGGTCACGTGATGAGCATAGAGATGACTGGTGACCAGATGGTCACCAGTCATCTCTATGATCGTCGGAGGCCCGGGCGCGATGTGATAACGTCACGCCCGGGTCCTCAAATGTAAACAAAGCCGCCATTGCGGCTGTAAGTATGAGATCAGTGAATTTTTTTTCACAATCTCATGCTTTCCAGCCTGGAGGAGAGATGTGGGGTCTTATTGACCCCGCATCTCTCCATAAAGAGGACCTGTCACACACATTCCTATTACAAGGGATGTTTACATTCCTTGTAATAGGAATAAAAGTGATCAAAAAAAAAGTGTAAAAAAAAAAAAAAGTAAAAATAAAAAAAAATAAGTAAAATAAATAAAAAAAATATATATATATTTTTTTAAAACGCCCGTCCCCAATAGCTCGCGCTTAGAAGCGAACACACACGTAAGTCCCGCCCGCATATGTAAACGCCATTCAAACCACACATGTGAGGTATCGCCGCGTGCGTTAGAGCGCGTGCAACAATTCTAGCACTAGACCTACTCTGTAACTCTAACCTGGTAACCTGTAAAAATTTTCAAATCGTCGCCTATGGAGATTTTTAAGTACCGAAGTTTGGCGCCATTCCATGAGTGTGCGCAATTTTAAAGCGTGACATGTTAGGTATCTTTTTACTCGGCGTAACATAAGCTTTCATATTTTACAAAAAAATTGGGCTAACTTTACTGTTTTGTTATTCTTTAATTCATGAAACAATTTTTTTCCCCAAAAAAAGGCGTTTGAAAAATTATTGCGCAAATACCGTGCAAGATAAAAAGTTGCAACGAGCGTCATTTTATTCCCTATGGTGTCTGCTAAAAAAACATATATATATATATATATATATATATAATGTTTCAGGGTTCTGAGTAATTTTCTAGCAAAAGAATGATGATTTGTACATGTAGGAGAGAAGTGGCAGAATAGGCCCGGTATTGAAGTGGTATAAAAAGCCCTGTATGGAAGTGGTTAAAGAAGAATTCCACCTTACACTTTTTTTTTAAATGATCATGTGTGGCATTGGATGCTCTTACACAATATAATAAAACAGAAAGAAGTAATATGACATCTTCTGTGACCTAACGTATTATATAAAATACTGGATTCAGGGCTGTGAAATAATAATATCTCTCTCATAGGGAAGTTAAAACAGTTTGGGCCAATTTTATTTACATAGTAGGTAAGGTTGAATAAAGACAATAGTCCATCCAGTTCAACCTGTGTAGGTGTACGTGTGTCAGTGTCTATAATTATTTCCCATATCCCTGTATGCTGTGTTCTTTAAGATGCACATCCAAGAGTCTTTTAAAAATATCCCCACTCCCCACTGGCACCACCAATTTTGGAAGAGAGTTCCACATCCTTATTGCCCTGACAGTGAAAAAACCCCTGCGCAGTTTAGGGTTAAACCGCTTCTCCTACAATCTCAATGTGTGGCTCCGTGTCCTCTGAATAGTTTTTTCCTATGCTGGGATCACCATTGAGGTATTTGTAAATCGCTATCATGTCCCCTCTCAAGCGTTGCTTCTCAAGCGCTCAAGTGAGAATAAATGTAGTGCTTGTAGTTCCTCGTAATTGAGGTACTCCAGTCCCCTTAATAATTTTGTTGCCCTTCTTTGGACTCCCTCCAGTTCCAGCACATTCTTCCTGAGGACTGGTGACCAGAACTGGATGGAATACTCCAGATGTGGTCTAACCAGAGTTTTATAAAGTGGTAGGATTATTTTTTTATCCCTGGAGTATATCCCTTTTTTATGCATGCTAAAATTCTGCTGGCTTTGGGAGCTGCAGCTTGACATTGCATGCTAGTGCTCAGTCTGTCATCTACAAGGACCCCCAGATCTTTCTCCATCCTTTCTCCCCAGAGGTTCTACCCCTAGTGAGTAGTTTGCATTTATGTCTTTTGCCTCCCAAGTTCAATACTTTACATTTCTCCACATTAAACCTCATTTGCCATGTAATTGCCCACTCCATTATTTTGTTCAGGTCTTTCTGAAAAAGTTCTATATCCTGATGTGAAGTTATTGCCCTACTTATTTTTGTATCGTCCTCTATATCATTTATGAATAAATTTAATAGAATTGGTCCCATGACAGAACCTTGGGGTACCCCACTTACCACTCCAGACAAGTCTGAGTACACGTTATTTATCACCACCCTTTGGATGCGCCTGTGTAACCATTTTTTTTTACCCAAGAACCGTCCATGCCTGCAGACCTCAGCTTGTAAATTAAAGGGGTTGTATACCCTCATGTTTTTTCACCTTAATGCATCCTATGCATTAAGGTGAAAAAACTTCTGTCACTGACCGGCCTTCCAGCCCCCCCCCATTTTACTCACCTGAGCCCCGTATTTCCCACGCCGGAGATGCGCTCTTCCCCTCTGCCCGTTGTCTTGGCTCTTGATTGGATAGATTGATAGCAGCGCAGCCATTGGCTCCCACTACTGTTAATCAAATCCAATGACACGGGCGCAGAGGGGCGGGGCCGAGTCCAGCATTCTGCACCTATGGACGCAAATGCTGGACTCGGGAGCGCGCCCGCAATGTAACCCCCCGGGAAAGTGCTTCTCCTAGGGGGTTATACGATGTGGGGTGGAGCTACTAGCGCCACCGGGGGGACCCCAGAAGTCGAGGATTGGGGCCACTCTGTGCAAAACGAACTGTACAGTGGAGGTAAAATGACATGTTTGTTATCTAAAAAAAAATGAAGCCTTACAATCACTTTAAGCCAGGGGCCTCCAAACATAAACAAAGGGCCTGTTTATTGTCCTTCAGACTCCAGGAAGGTCGGACTTTGGCCAGCCTGAGTGGAAATTGTCCTGGTATCAGTGGGAGTAAACATCTGGTATTAGGAGAAAGAATACTGCCCCATTGTTGGTATCATAGGGAGGAATAGTGCCCCGTTAGTGGCGTCAGTGGAAGAAATGGTGCCTCATTGTCGGTGTCAGATGGCAGAATAGTGTCTCGTATCAGTGGGAGAGATAGTGCCCCAAGGGCTGGATAAAGGCAATCAAAGGGCCACATCTGGCCCTCGAGCCACATTTTGGAGACCACTGCTTTAAGCGTTTATGGGGGACTGTATCAAATGCTTTTGCAAAATCCAGATACACCAAATCCACAGGCCTTCCCCTATCTAGATGGCTGCTCACTTCCTCGTAGAATGTTAGCAGATTGGTCTGGCAAGAATGACCCTTCGTAAAGCCATGCTGATTGCTACTAATGATACTTGATTTAATAGATAATGATTTAATTTGTTGTTTTTGTTTTAGTTGTTTTACATCTGTTTTAATAATAAAAACTGTTTATATTGTTTTACAAATTTACTTTTAATATAATATGTGACATAGACTTCTCAGAGTACTATTAGTTAGCTAGAGAGATAGGATAACAGATGAAAATTGCTATGAGATATAATTTGACTGATTAAAATCCTGGATTGAGCCATCTGATATCCATCACGAAGTCTCTGCCGTGATGACTCAATGGGGTTGATTCACTAAAACTGGAGAGTGGAAAATCTGGTGCAGCTCTGCTTAGAAACCAATCAGCTTCCAGCTATCTTCTTTTTTTTTTGTCAAAGCTTAAGGCTCCTTTCACACTGAGGCGTTTTTACAGCGTTTTCGCAGTAAAAACAGCGCTGTAAAAATGCCTGAAATAATCCTGCCCCATCATTCTCAATGTGAAAGCCCTGCAAACAGCTTCTTTGGAGCATCTTTGGGGCACATAAAATAGCGCTGTAAAAACGCCTATCCCCATTGAAATGAATGAGTACCGTTGTAAAAACGCGGTAAAAACGCAGTAAAAAACACCCAGAAGCTGTGGGAAGGTCACATGACCGCAGTAAAAGTAGTAAAAAAGTCATAATTTTTTTGCGTTTTTTCAACGCCTCAATGTGAAAGGGGCCTTAAGGCATTGGAAAGTCTCAGAGTTTTTCACCTTAATGCATTTTTTACATTAAGGTAAAAAACCTTCTGTACTGCAGCAGCCCCCCAGAGCCCCCCTTTTACTTACCTGAACCTGATCTTTCCAGCAACGGGGACGAGCAGAGCAGCTCCAGCCACTGTCTCGGGCCCTCATCCAGTGACACAGGAGCCAGGGGGCGGGGCCGAGTCCTGCTGTCTGTGTCAATGGACACAGCAGCAGCACTCGGGAGCACGCCTGCACGAGTGCCCCCTTGGAATGTGGGTTTCCGAGGGGGCACTCGAGAAGACGAGGACCCAGGAGCGCCGCTGAGGGACCCCAGAAGAGGAGGATCAGGGCCACTCTGTGCAAAACCCTTGCACAGAGGAAGTAAGTATGACATGTTTGTTATTTAAAAAAAAAAAATCTTTAATATCACTTTAATTGAACAGGCTAAAGTTAGAAGCTGGTTGGCTACCATGTATAGCTGCAGCAGATTGTACACTCTCTAGTTTTAGTGAATCAACCCCATTGGGGGTTGGTTTACTAAAAGATTACAAGACTGTTCAAATGGGCATTTAAATCCATATAAATGTGGATTCAAAGTTTAATAGTTTTACTTTTTTTTTTATCCTGACCATAATAAATTAATAAAAAAAGAAAGAAAGAAAATATGTATAAAACCTCTACCTTTCATGAGATCTCTTAAACACAGATAATAATGAATGTGACTGATAGGGTTTGCCAGAGTTAAAGGGCATTTCAACTTTTGATAAAAAATAAATAAATAATATAGCATATACAATTTCCACACAAGCCATGTTTGTAATTTAATGGTATTAAAATTACTATTCCATTTGTAGTCTAAAGCCACTGTCATTTTATAAAATTAAATGCAAAAATTCAATGCAAACTGGAATACCACTAGTGTACAGAACGCCCTTGTAAATGTAATTTCCTGGTTGTGTGGTTGGCTCACTGATTAGTAAAATTGTAGGCAACCTCTGCAATAGCAGTTTCTTTTCCCTTTTTAATGAGTTCTAAAGAGACAGACACAGCAACTTTCCTCAATAGAACACTGAAAGTGCACAGGATGGTTATATTGAGCGCAGACCCTCCCATTCAAGAATCAGTCTTGCTAGGTCATAGTGGAACAAATATTTTAATTTTTTCTTCAGAACAGAAAAAGGGTAGGAATCTGCTACGAAGTTAAAGTCCTTGCTATGTACATAGATCAACCAGGGGGATTTTTTTCTCACCAAAAGTGGAGTCACATTTTAAATATAACTAAAGATTGTAAGCATGTGTGCAATTTTGTCTTTTTGAAAGTCTCCATTTTGCCATATGACAATGCCCAAAACAAGATTTATACTTGTTTTGTTTACATAAAAAGATTAAAAAGTCTGAGCTAGATTCATAATTTTCTATAAACTTGTTACTTCCACTGGAAATCCATTAATTGCTTAAGGGTGGTCATTATTCTTAAAATAAATCTGTAATTCCAGCTGTTCAGTAACAGTTTTACAAACAGACTAATTATGTTTTGTATCGCCGTGTACCAAGTTGTTGTGTGCATGCAGCTATGATGACATATTATTGGTTTATTTAGACATGGGTAATTAATATCAATTAGCAAAATGGTTCAGTTATATTTAATGGCAGATACAACTGAACACTAGGGAAAAAATATTTTTGTTTTTCTCCATGGTAAAAGAAAATGTACTTCCACTACAGAGAAATGCTAATAGTATTTGGTCAATTTTTATTTTATCTTATTTCATTGACTATAAGTTTTATATATATATATATATATATATATATATATATATATATATATATATATATATATATATATATATATATATATATATACACACAAACACACTCACACCAGTGGCGGTGCGTCCATAGAGGGCGACGGAGCGCCACCCCCTCTCGCTCCCGCACCGCCACCGAAAGTCAATACACAGATTCATGCATTGCATGAATCTATGTATTGTCACCGCTGCCGCGCTGCCCACTATTCAGATAGCCGGCCTCCTGGTGAGCGCCGGCCATATGAATTAGAGCGGCGGCCGGTGGTGGGTGGAACTTGGAAGTGCCTATCAGAGCCGCTGGCTCTGATAGGCTTTCCGAATACAGCTCTCAGGCTGTATTCGGCTTCCAAAAACTCCTCCCAGGTACACACGGGGGTGCGTTCCTGGAAGAAGACTGTGTGGAGGTTTCAGCCAATCAGGTTCACCGGATCTGGTTACCGGTAACCTGATTGGCTGAAGCGACATAGAGGGCGGGAGAACACATCGAGGACGGCGCGGACCGAGGAAGGTAAGTGCAGGGCTGGGGGGGGGGGACAGGCTGCATTTGGGGGACAAACTGGCTGAATATGGGGGGAACTGGCTGAATATGGGGGACAAACTGGCTGAATATGGGGGACAAACTGGCTGAATATGGGGGGAACTGGCTGAATATGGGGGACAAACTGGCAGAATATGGGGGGAACTGGCTGAATATGGGGGACAAACTGGCTGAATATGGATGGAACTGGCTGTATATGGGGGACAAACTGGCTGAATGTGGGGGGAACTGGCTGTATATGGGGGACACGCTGGCTGCATTTGGGGGGAACGCTGGCTGAATATGGGGGGAACTGGCTGTATATGGGGGACACACTGGCTGAATATGGGGGGAACTGGCTGTATATGGGGGACAAACTGGCTGAATATGGGGGGAACTGGCTGTATATGGGGGGACAAACTGGCTGAATATGGGGGCACACTGGCTGTATATGGGGGCACACTGGCTGTATATGGGGGGCACACTGGCTGTATATGGGGGGCACACTGGCTGTATATATGGGGGCACACTGGTTATATATATATATGGGGACAAACTGGCTGTATATGGGGGCACACTGGCTATATATATGGGGGCACACTGGCTGTATATGGGGAACACGCTGGCTGCATTTGGGGGGAACTTGCTGTATATGGGGGACAAACTGGCTGCATTTGGGGGGAACTGGCTGTATATGGGGGACACGCTGGCTGCATTTGGGGGACAAACTGGCTGCATTTGGGGGAACTGGCTGTATATGGGGGACAAACTGGCTGCATTTGGGGGGAACTGGCTATATATATGGGGGCACACTGGCTATATATATGGGGGCACACTGGCTATATATATATGGGGACAAACTGGCTGTATATGGGGGCACACTGGCTATATATATATATATATATATATATATATATATATATATATATGGGGGCACACTGGCTGTATATGGGGGCACACTGGCTGTATATATATGGGGCACACTGGCTGTATATGGAAACAAACTGGCTGTATTTGAGGGGGCAAACTGGTGGCGTTTGGGCACAGTGGCTGCGTTTAATGGGCACAGGGGCGGCAATTTATTATTTTTTTTTTTTTCAGTTTGTTTGCGCCCCCCCAAAAATTTGGAGCACCAGCCGCCACTGACTCACACTATATTACCAAAAGTATTGGGACACCTGCCTTAACACACACATGAACTTTAACGACATCCCAGTCTCAGGCTTCGTACACACGGCCGAGATTCCTTGTCCCGGCCGAGTGTACAGACGCTCGATTCAAAGAACCCGCGGTTCTTTGAATGGAGCGTACGCGGTGACGTCATCGACTACGACGAGCATGCGCTCGTCACATTCGATGCCGTCGCCGCCATCTTGGTATACCCTACGTATGCCTAGGAAGCTACCGCGCATGCGTCGAATTCATTTCGAACATGCGCGGGCTTCCGGGAGGACAGGTAAGTGTACACACACTCACTTTTCTCGTCGAGAAACATGCCGACGAGAATCTCGATGAGAAAATAGAGAACAGGATCTCTATTTTCTCGTTGAGATTCTTGTCGCTTTTCTTGACGAGAAACCATACACACGAACGAATTTCTCGGCAAAAAATCTCTGCCAGCAAGTTTCTTGCTGGTTTTTGCCGAGAAACTCGTTCGTGTGTACGAGGCTTTAGTCTGTAGGGTTCAATATTGAGTTGGCCCACTCTTTGCCGCTATAACAGCTTCAACAGTGCCTGACCTCACAAATTCGCTTGTGGAAGAATGGTCAAACATTCCCATAGACACTCCTAAACCTTGTGGACAGCCTTCCCAGAAGACTTGAAGCTGTTATAGCAGGGCCGGCCCAAGACATTGTGCTGCCTGGGACCAAGAATGAAATGCTGCCCCCCCCAAAAAAAAAATCACGCCCACCAAAAGGTCCCCACATTCATTATTTTATATCATGATAACTAAAGGGGACCCGTCATGGCTCTATACATGTATAGGAGTAAAAAGAGGACCTGTCGTGGCTCTATACATGTATAAAGAGGACCTGTCATGGCTCTATACATGTATAAAGGATAATAAAGAGGACCTGTCGTGGCTCTATACATGTATAAAGAGGACCTGTCATGGCTCTATACATGTATAAATGAGTATAAAGAGGACCTGTCATGGCTCTATACATGTATAAAGAGGACCTGTCATGGCTCTATACATGTATAAAGGATAATAAAGAGGACCTGTCGTGGCTCTATACATGTATAAAGAGGACCTGTCATGGCTCTATACATGTATAAAGGATAATAAAGAGGACCTGTCGTGGCTCTATACATGTATAAAGAGGACCTGTCATGGCTCTATACATGTATAAATGAGTATAAAGAGGACCTGTCATGGCTCTATACATGTATAAAGAGGACCTGTCATGGCTCTATACATGTATAAATGAGTATAAAGAGGACCTGTCGTGGCTCTATACATGTATAAAGAGGACCTGTCATGGCTCTATACATGTATAAATGAGTAAAAAGAGGACCTGTCATGGCTCTATACAAGGATAATAAAGAGGACCTGTCATGGCTCTATACATGTATAAAGGAGTATAAAGAGGACCTGTCATGGCTCTATACATGTATAAAGGAGTATAAAGAGGACCTGTCATGGCTCTATACAAGGATAATAAAGAGGACCTGTCATGGCTCTATACATGTATAAAGGAGTATAAAGAGGACCTGTCATGGCTCTATACATGTATAAAGGAGTATAAAGAGGACCTGTCATGGCTCTATACGTGCATATAGGCGTATAAAAGGACCTGTCAGGGCTCTATACATGTATATAGGAGTATAAAGGGACATGTGCATGGCGGGCGGCCGCAATGTCTTTTGCGCAAACTAATCAATGTACGCTAATTGTGTTTTTTTGGTACCAAGAATATGTAGAAGAATACCTATTGGCCTAAACTGATGAAGAAATTATTATTTTTTTATAAATTTTTGGGATATTTATTATAGCAAAAAGTAAAAAATATTGTTTGTTTTTTTAATTGTTGCTCTTTTGTTGTTTATAGTGCAAAAAAAAAAAACGCAGAGGTGATCAAATATCACCAAAAGAAAGCTCTATTTGTGGGAAAAAAAGGACATCAATTTTATTTGGGCACAATGTCGCATTACCGCGCAATTGTCAGTTAAAGCGACACAGTGCCGTATGGCAAAAAATGGCCTGGTCATTAAAGGGTTTGTAAAGGTTTGTGTTTTTTCACCTTAATGCATCCTATGCATTAAGGTGAAAAAACACCTGGCAATGACTGCCCCCCAGCCCCCCTGTTTTACTTACCTGAGCCCGTTCACTTGCTGTGCGCGTCCCCCGGCGTCCTCTTCTCCACGGAGTTTGGCCGTTAATTGGCTAGATTGATTGCAGTGTAGCCATTGGCTCGCGCTGCTGTCAATCACATCCAATGACCCGGGCCCTGCTGGGGGGGCGGGAACGAGTCATACATGCTGTGTCTATGAGCACGCCCGCAAGCTAACCCCCTTGGGAGAGTGCTTCCCAGAAGGGGGTTAGCTGATGCTGGGAGGAGCCAAGACAGCCGCCGAGGGACCAGAGAACCAGAGAATCGGGGCCACTCTTTTCCAAACGAACTGCACAGTGGAGGTAAGTATAACATGTTTGTTATTTAAAAAAACAAAAAAAACAAAGCCATACAACCGCTTTAAGTGGGCAAATCCTTCCGGTCCTTAAGTGGTTAATCAGGGCTGGGCAAGGCAAGTCCCTCTCAGAGGCTCTCATGTCTCATACAACTTGTGATGTGTGTTTGTACTTACAGTTTTGCTTCGGACTCCACCACCAGATGCGGATTGTCACCTGCCACACGTTGCGGGTTGGCACCTGCCACACGTTGCGGATTGTCGGCTGCCACATGTTGCGCATGGTCACTTACACCACCTGCCACACGTTGCGGGTTGTCACTTGCCACACGTTGCGGATTGTCACTTGCCACGTCACCTGCCACACGTTGCGGATTGTCATCTGCCACACGTTGCGGGTTGTCACTTGCCACGTCACATGCCACAACGTCACCTGCCACACGTTGCACATTGTCACTTGCCACAACGTCACCTGCCACACGTTACGGATTGTCACTTGTCACGGCGTCACCTGCCACACGTTGCGTATTGTCACTTGCCACAACGTCACCTGCCACACGTTGTGGATAGTCCCGTGCCACACGTTGCGGATTGTCACTTGCCAAGCGTCACCTGCCACACGTTGCGTATTGTCACTTGCCACACGTTGCGGATTGTCACAACGTCACCTGTCACATGTTGCGCATTGTCACTTGCCACAACGTCACCTGTCACACGTTGCGGATTGTCACTTGCCACAACGTCACCTGCCACACGTTGCGGATAGTCCCGTGCCACACGTTGCGGATTGTCACTTGCCACGGCGTCACCTGCCACACGTTGCGTATTGTCACTTGCCACAACGTCACCTGCCACATGTTGCGGATAGTCCCGTGCCACACGTTGCGGATTGTCACTTGCCACGGCGTCACCTGCCACACGTTGCGGATTGTCACTTGCCACGTCACCTGCCACACGTTGCGGATAGTCCCGTGCCACACATTGCGGATTGTCACTTGCCAAGCATCACCTGCCACACGTTGCGTATTGTCACTTGCCACACGTTGCGGATTGTCACAACGTCACCTGTCACACGTTGCGGGTTGTCACTTGCTGTGTCCCAGAGTGAAGGCAGGCAGCAGAGAGATGATATAATCTCTCTGCTGCCCATGGCTGCACAGTGAGGGTGAAACTGTGGTGATGCAGGGCGGCGGGGAGAGATGACATCATCTCTCTGCTCCGCTGCCCGCTCACTCGCTGACTGCTCCCAACCCAACCCCCCCATGCTGCGCGTGCTCTGCCCGCCCCTGTCACCAACAGCAGCGGCGCCAAGCTCCTCACAGAGAGCGGTGCCTGCTCACTCGCTGACTGCCCCCTCCCCCCACCTGTGAGTGTCCTCACAGGCAGCGGCGCCGGTACACCGGGCTCCTCACAGGGAGCGGCGCCTGCCCGTGCCTGCTCACTCGCTGACTGCATCCCCCCGCCTGTGAGTGTCCTCAGCGGCGCCGGGCTCCTCACAGGCAGCGGAGCGGGCTGGCTGGCGGGCGTCAGTTTGCCGCCCCCCTAACAGTGCCGCCTGGTACCATGGTACCACCCGGTCCCATCATAGGGCCGGCCCTGTGTTATAGCTGCAAAGGGTGTAAAGGCAGGCATTTCAATACCTTTGGTAATATCGTATATGTATATATACTTTTTTTTTATTATTGACAAGTTCAGGGTCACGTTAATATATGCAACTACAGACATCAATTTCAATGTGTTAATGCAACAAAGGTTATATTGTATAGATACCGAAGTGCATTTAAAATGAAAGTTTTTATAAGTTTTACATAGAGTTGGGTGGACTTAACCCCTGTCATGTTTTTATTGCTGTTTTTGTATATATACACTTTTTTTTAATTATTCACATAAAAGTTTGATTCTAGAAATAGATATTTAGTGCCAAATGCAATAATGAGCCTGTATTTTAAAATCATGCTGGGCTTTCCAATAATCTAATAAGTAAGCAAACCACTACTGTTATGCTTTCTGGGATATTGTTTCATCTAAGGCCCCTTTCACACGGACGGATAGAATGGTGCTTTTAGCTGCGGATTTTCTATTTTTCTACCGCAGCTAAAAGCACACAATGCTTTCCTATGGCCCCATTCACACACAGCGTTTAGCTGCGATTTCGTTACATGCGGTTCCGTGCGAATAGAAAAAATAGAATTGAATGCGTCCAGGTGCGATGTAGCGCAGCTATCTGCAAACAACCGCATGTAATCGCAGTCATTTGAGTCAGCTGCGGATAGCAGCGTGAGAAAAAAAAATCACCCGGAAGCGCATCATAACCAGTAGGTGTACCTGGGAAATGACACAGGAAGTTCAGAGGGATATTGGAAAGAGGAGAAGGCAGCATGGCGGCGCGAGATATATCACATGAGGCCATAATATCCCTTGTGCATTCCCGACCAGAGTTATGGGACTCAGAATGCCCAGGATATGCCGATCGAGTGTTGAAGAGCTCCAAGTGGGAGGAAGTATACAAATTTGTCACACCGAACTGGGACAATATGTCTGAGCAGGATAACCGAGGTGAGTGCAATGTTTGTTGTGTCTATGAAGCAGGGTACACATGCATCATAGCTGTTTCCCATAATAACCACAAACAGAAGATTTACCCCCTAAATGACCAGGCCATTTTTTAGCGATCCAGCACTGCGTCACTGACAATTGTGCAATGCTGCAAACAAACCTAATTTGAAAATGGGAAATTAAATGGTTGGTGTCTTCCCTTAAGTTTTTTCTAGGGTGGGGGGGGGGGGTGAGCAGATCTCTCTCGACTTTTCCTAACATGCGTTATGTTTGATATATATATTGCAGGAAAAGAGGTTTATACACGTTGGAGGTCCCTACGTGACCGGTACAAGAAAGAAGTTAATGAAGAGAAGTCTGCGGAGAGAAGCGGAGCACCCTCAACTCGTCGCAGGGCTAACCCCCATGCAGAGGCTTTGTCTTTTTTGAGGCGCACCACCGAGATGCGCTCGTAAGTATATATATTATATATTTTACTTTTAACAAATTTGTGGGCAGTATAGCCGCACTGTCCTAATGATTTGAGTGGGCTGCAGAGGTGTAGGAGCAGTATACACACCGCTCCTTCACCACTCCAAGGATGCTGCTATCAGGATTTTTGGTTGCGTCACCGCTCCAGTGTGAAAGGTGTCTAAACCCACCCTGCTCTATATAGAGGGCTATTCTGTAGTGTACACATGACAGTATTCATGTTATTTTTAAACTTGTAATTTTGTTATTATTAGAACTGTGTCAAGTGTTCCTGAGAGAGCAAGCGCAAGACGTGAAAGTTCATCACCAGATGACGCAGACACCAGTCAAGAAACCAATTCAGAGTCACTTTCATCCCAAGAATATCAACCATCCACTCAAGAACCTGTGGTATGTACTTTCAAAACGTCACAATGATGGTTTTTACAATTTTTATTTTTTTACAATGCTTTCATTTTTTAATGGGGGGGGGGGGGGGACAGTGTCAGTGTGTGTTTTCTTTTAGTTTTTGTATTTTTATAAAATTAATTTTTATTTTATTAATTTTTTTTATCAGCCCTCTCTTTGGTGAGATATCAGGGGTCTTAACAGACCTCTGACATCTCCCCTTTGAGACAGGGAAAGGGACTAGGGACACAGATTCCCCAGTCCCTTTCTCAGCAGCCTCCGCTACGCTGAAAATGAATGGAGAGAAGACAGCAGCTTCTCTTCATTCATAAACTGAAACATTGTAAAAACAGTTGAGCATTTGCCCGACTAGAAGTACTCAGGCAAATGCTCGTTATTGGTACCGATACTAGTATTGGGACAACCCTAGTCACAATCTCCGTCCACAAAATACGTATTACTTACATATTGTAATGGCAGCTGGTGTTGGTACATAGATGTTCTTAAGGAGAAACAACAACGGCTTACTTTTTGGGCAAAGTACCACTTCAGTACTTCTGGTTTTGGAGGTCTGGCTGCTAATACAGTGACAACAGGTTTTCGGGGCTAAAACAAGTGCCTGTGTCTGATCTATTGAAAACAGGTGTTGCAAGCTTGGACACAACTTTAATAATTGTGCAAGCATCATGTTTATTATTATGTAAGTGTGATCTCAACATCAGAAGCATAATCTATATATTTGATCTATTTGCAGGCAAATGTAGGTAGGAGAGGACAGTCTACTTCCACCAGCCGTCAAAAACGTACTCAACAAGAGACACCTTTTGAGGAATATTTTAACCGTATTATAGCAGAAATGAGAAACCAATCGCAAAACCAGGCCAAAGATGATGAATTTCTCAATATATCAGACCCAGATGTTATGTTTTTGAGAATGTTGCTTTGTGTAGTCAGGGAGATTCCTCCTGATAAGCGCACTGAGGTCAGGGGTGATATACATGCCTATTTAACGTATATTGTGTCCGCTTGCAAAGAGCAACGCCCATATCCAAAATTTTAGCCATGGGCTATGGGTTTTAATTCACCCAGCGGCTCTTTGAGTCGACCAATGGCCAATCAGCAGTTCCATGACACAACACCTGCCATTAATCCTTATGCAGGACCCCCACCGATGTATACACCTTACCCATCTAATCCTGGTTATCAAAGGATGCACGTGCAGCCACACCCAGTTACTTCACCCTCATCTTCCCAATCAGGATCACCCATAGATGTTGGAACTGAACCAAGCCACTCTTCCCTGCGTCCCCCTTATCCGGTGTATGAAAACTTGTAGTTTTGACCTTCTAATTTGTTATATTACTGTTTAATTTTTTATGTTTTGTTACTTGAATTTTATTGATACCTACCTCAATCTCCGCTGAACTGTACGGATGTAAGAAACTGTACTGTACTGTTCCAAGCTTCCATATCTTGCTACTCCGCCACGCTGGCTCTCACAGTACCAAAGCATTGTTTAGGTTGAGAGCCAGCATGGCTGACTAGAAAGATACTGAAGCTTGGCCCAGTGGGAGATCCCCCAATCTACACAGTGCAGCATACATGGCGAAATCTAAATTAAGGAGACAAAGGTTAGGTTTTTGACACTTTCTCTATGGGGCCATGCCTCAGCAGACTGGCCATACACCTATAGATTATCTTCTGTTTTTCTATGTTCAGATGGAAAAAGTGGAACAGATTCCTCCATCTCTGCTAAACTGTGCGGATGTAAGAATCTCCCACTGTTCCAAGCTTCCATATCTTGCTACTCGGACGACTAGAAATATACTGAAGCTTGGCCCAGTGGGAGATCCCCCCCCCCCCCATCTACACAGTGCAGTGTACATGGACAAATATTATTCCATCTAATCATAGACATTATGCAGATAATCTATAGGTGTATGGTCAGCTTTAACCACTTAACGACCGCCCACTGTAAATATACGTCGGCAGAATGGCACCGACAGGCAGAATCACGTACATATACATGATTGCCTTTTTATAGTTGGGGGGTCCGATCGGACCCCCCTTCTTTACAGTGGGTGGTCGTTTTACCTTCGGGAGCGATCCGGCATGAGGGGACGGCTGTTCGATTCCGGCCACCCCCTCGATCGCTCCCGGCGAATGAGAGAGCTTCCCCTGCCTGTGTACTGTTTACACAGGCTGGAGGAAGTGATGTCATCTCTCCTGCGGCGCTCACATATACCGAGCGCCGTACAGGAGAAGATGCAGGTTAGTGCACACAACACTACACTGACACCAGGACACATAGGCACATAAATCGCCCCCCAGGCCCCCCCAGACACCCCCAGATCACCCCCCAGATCACCCCCCAGCCCCCAGTCACAGTGTCACTGATTGCAGTGACCATTTATTTAGTGATCACTGCAATCAGTGACATTTGTGACTGTAAAAGTGTCAGTACATTCAGTTTTAGGTCCAGTGTAGCCCCCTAACCCCCCCTAATAAAGGTTTAACCCCCTGATCACCCCCCAGATAACCCTTTCACCCCCTAGCACCGCCGTCGCTAAGCGATCATTTTTCTGATCGATGTCTTAGCGTCGGCGATGCTGATCGGTAGCCAGTAATTTTTTTTTAGGTTCGCCGCAGGTTTTTATAGCGTCAGGTACCCCCATATATTATCTAATAAAGGTTTAACCCCCTGATCGCCCCCCAGGTAACCCTTTCACCCCCTATCACCACTGTTGCTAAGCGATCGTTTTTATGATCGTTGTCTTAGTGTCGGTGATGCAGATCGGTAGCCAGTAATTTTTTTTTAGGTTCGCTGTCAGGTTTTTATATAGCGTCAGGTACCCCCATATATTACCTAATAAAGGTTTTAACCCCCTAATTGCCCCTAGTTAACCCTTTCACCAGTGATCATCATATAAGTGTTACGGGTGACGCTGGTTAGTTAGTTTGCTTTTTATAGTGTCAGGGCACCCGCCGTATATAACCCAATAAAGGTTTAACCCCCTGATCGCCCGGCGGGTGATATCAATTAGGTTTTAGCGTCAGAGAGGGTCTGCGTCACACCCCAGGCAGCGTCAGGTTAGTGCCAGTAACGCTAACACCCACGCGTGAAGCATACACCCCCCTTAGTGGTATAGTATCTGAACAGATCAATATCTGATCTGATCAGATCTATACTAGCGTCCCCAGCAGTTTAGGGTTCCCAAAAACGCAGTGTTAGCGGTATCAGCCCAGATACCTGCTAGCACCTGCGTTTTGCCCCTCCGTCCAGCCCAGGCCACCCAAGTGCAGTATCGATCGATCACTGTCACTTGCAAAACACAACACACATAACTGCAGCGTTCGCAGAGACAGGCCTGATCCCTGCGACTCCAGTGCTGTAGGAGGTGATTTCGCCACCACAGTTAAAAAAAAAAGCATATATGCCGAAGCATTGGGGCAGCAGGGGCGGAGGAGCGATTTTGTTCCTAATGCCGCGTACATACGGTCGAAATTCCGACGGAGGCTTGCCCGTGGAAAAGTCTGACCATGTGTACGTGGCATAACTTTTGCGGGAAGATGCCCCCATGCTTCGGCATATATAAATGGTGCATGTATGCCCATCATTAGAAGTGGGTGGATGAAGGGCGGTATTCTAATGGTGGGCATACCCACCGATCAATCTTTTTTTTTCGTTCAGCCAACAGGCTGCATGAAAAAAAAGATTACAATACATGTCCAACAAGGACCAGCAACGTACTGGTATGTTGCTGGACTTTGAATGTTTATACCAGAATGATGCCTGCGGGTTTAGGTATCATCTTGGTATCATTCTTTTCAGCCAGCGGCCGGCTTTCATGTAAAAGCAATCCTAGTGGCTAATTAGCCTCTGGACTGCTTTTACAAGCAGTGGGAGGGAATGTCCCCCCCCCCGGATATAAAAAGCGCCATTGGGAAATTGGGAAAGCATTTTATCACACCGATCTTGGTGTGGTCAGATGCTTTGAGGGCAGAGGAAAGATCTAGGGTCCAATAGACCCCAGTTTTTCAAAAAAGAGTACCTGTCATTACCTATAGCTATCATAGGGGATATTTACATTCCCTGAGATAACAATAAAAATGATAAAAAAAAATATATATATGGAAGCAACAGTTTAAAAATAAAATAAAAAAGCAAAATTAATAATAAAAAAAATAAAAAAGCACCCCTGTCCTGCCCTGCTCTTGCCCAATGGCGAACGCAAGCGTCGGTCTGGCGTCATATGTAAACAGCAATTGCACCATGCATGTGAGGTATCACCGCGAAGGTCAGATCGAGGGCAGTAATTTTAGCAGTAGACCTCCTCTGTAAATCTAACGGGGTAACCTGTAAAGGCTTTTAAAGGCTTTTAAAAATGTATGTAGTTTGTCGCCAATGCGCGTTTGTGCGAAATTTTAAAGCATGTCGTGTTTGGTATCTATGTACTCGGCCTAAGATCATCTTTTTTATTTCATCAAACATTTGGGCAATATAGTGTGTTTTAGTGCATTAAAATTAAAAAAAGTGTATTTTTTCCCCAAAAAATGCGTTTGAAAAATCGCTGCGCAAATACTGTGTAAAAAAAAAAATGCAACACCCACCATTTTATTCTGTAGGGCCTTTGCTTTAAAAATATATATAATGTTTGGGGGTTCAACATAATTTTCTTGCAAAAAAAAATATGTTTTCATGTAAACAAAAAGTGTCAAAAAGGGCTTTGCCTTCAAGTGGTTAGAAGAGTGGATGTAAGCTTCCTAATGTTGTGTATAAAATGCCAGAACAGTTCAAAAACCCCCCAAATGACCCCATTTTGGAAAGTAGACACCCCAAGCTATATACTGAGAGGCATGTCGAGTCCATGGAATATTTTATATGTTGACACAAGTTGCGGAAAAAAGACAATTTTTTTTTTTTTTTTTGCACAAAGTTGTCACTAAATGATATATTGCTCAAACATGCCATGGGCATATGTGGAATTACACCCCAAAATACATTCTGCTGCTTCTCCTGAGTACGGGGATACCACATGTGTGGGACTTTTTGGGAGCCTAGCCGCGTACGGGACCCCAAAAACCAATCACTGCCTTCAGGCTTTCTAAGGGTGTAAATTTTTGATTTCACTTCTCACTGCCTATCACAGTTTCGGAGGCCATGGAATGCCCAGATGGCACAAACCCCCCCAAATGACCCCATTTTGGAAAGTAGACACCCCAAGCTATTTGCTGAGAGGTATTGTGAGTATTTTGCAGATCTCGCTTTTTGTCACAAAGTTTTGAAAATTGAAAAAAAAAAAAAAAGTTTTCTTCATTTTCAAAAACAAATGAGAGCTGTAAAATACTTACCATGCCTCTCAGCAAACAGCTTGGGGTGTCTACTTTCCAAAATGGGGTCATTTGGGGGGGTTTTGTGCTATTTTGGCATTTTATGGCCTTCGAAACTGTGATAGGTAGTGAGGAGTGAAATCAAAAATTTGTGCCTAGAAATCCTGAAGGCGGTGATTGGTTTTCGGGGTCCCGTACGCGGCTAGGCTCCTAAAAAGTCCCACACATGTGGTATCCCCGTACTCAGGAGAAGCAGCAAAATTTATTTTGGGGTGCAATTCCACATATAACCATGGCATGTGTGAGCAATATATCATTTAGTGACAACTTTTTGTAATTTTTTTTTTTTTTTGTCATTATTCAATCACTTGGGACAAAAAAAAAATATTCAATGGGCTCGACAGGCCTCTCAGCAATTTCCTTGGGGAGTCTACTTTCTAAAATGGGGTCATTTGGGGGGGGGTTTTGTGCTATTTTGGCATTTTATGGCCTTCAAAACTGTGATAGGTAGTGAGGAGTGAAATCAAAAATTTACACCCTTAGAAATCCTGAAGGCGGTGCTTGGTTTCCGGGGTCCCGTACGCGGCTAGGCTCCTAAAAAGTCCCACACATGTGGTATCCCCGTACTCAGGAGAAGCAGCAGAATGTATTTTGGGGTGCAATTCCACATATAACCATGGCATGTGTGAGCAATATATCATTTAGTGACAACTTTTTGTAATTTTTATTTTTTTTGTCATTATTCAATCACTTGGGACAAAAAAAAATATTCAATGGGCTCAACATGCCTCTCAGCAATTTCCTTGGGGTGTCTACTTTCTAAAATGGTGCCATTTGGGGGGGTTTTGTACTGCCCTGCCATTTTAGCACCTCAAGAAATGAGATAGGCAGTCATAAATTTAAAGCTGTGTAAATTCCAGAAAATGTACCCTAGTTTGTAAACGCTATAACTTTTGCGCAAACCAATAAATATACGCTTATTGACATTTTTTTTACTAAACACATGTGGCTGAATACATTTTGGCCTAAATGTATGACTAAAATTGAGTTTTTTCGATTTTTCTTATAACAAAAAGTAGAAAATATCATTTTTTTTCAAAATTTTCGGTCTTTTTCCATTTATATCGCAAAAAAAATAAATCGCAGAGGCAATCAAATACCATTAAAAGAAAGCTCTATTTGTGGGAAGAAAAGGACGCAAATTTCGTTTGGGTACAACATTGCATGTCCGCACAATTTACAGTTAAAGCAGCGCAGTGCAAAATTCTGAATTCACCTCTGGTCCTTTAGCTACCAAATGGTCCGGGGCTTAAGTGGTTAAGCACTAAAAAACCTTTTTAAGTTCTTTGCTTACATTTGGACATTGTTATCAAACAGCCGCTACACAACAGTTCGTAAAGTTGTGAAAAAATGTTTCAAAGCTGTTTACTGCACTCACAGTGTCCACATATAGTCAAACATATGGTTAAACAGCACTTTAGAAATACTCAATATTTTAGGGGGGGAGGGGTACAGAGTCAATTTATACTTGAAAATAGAAGAACATTTTCTATATTCCTAAGGAATTGAAAACAGTTTTCTATACATGCAAGCATTCAATGTTTTGTAAGGTTTGCCTATTTTTTCTACCTTTTTGTTATTTAACATGGCAAAGATATAAAAATAAAAACAATTTAATTGTAAAAAATTGTCAACTACTTTATTTCAAGAACAAATTTAAACTGTAATATAAGGTTGATATAACATGGGTAACAAAGATCTCTTTACAAATGGTCATATTGCCATGGGAGCTGTCCATCCTCTGTCAAAAAAAATCTGTGAAATCCTCACGCACTTGTAGAGCTTGATTCGTGGGACGAGTGGCAGTAACACGACCTCTGTGTTCTGCGGAAACAGGTAACGCTAACGGGGATTCGGTGGGCACGATCTCCTTACCTCTCAAATAGTTGTGGAGAACACAACATGCCAAAACAACATTGACCGCATGATCCACTTCTAGGTGCATGGCTGTCATCAAAACACGCCATTTGGCAGTGCAAATGCCAAATGCGCACTCCACCATTCTCCGGGCTCTACTGAGACGGTAATTAAAAATGCGCCTCCTGTCAGTGAGACCATGCCTCGTATAGGGCCTGAGAAGGTGGGTGGATAAGGCAAATGCCTCATCTCCCAGCACAACAAAAGGAAGGTCCGGCACAGCAGTACCATGAAGAGGCCTTGACTGTGGCACATTGAATTCACTATTTTCCAATCGCTGGCCCATCATAGAATTACGGAAAATTCTGGAATCTCCAGAACTCCCGTAAGCTCCCACATCCACAGCAATGAACCGCATGTTGGCATCACTGAGCCGCAGGAGGACAATGGAGAAATATTTTTTATAGTTGAAATAACGGGAACCAGAGTTTGGTGGCTTGATGAGACGGATATGTTTCCCGTCTAAAGCCCCAATGCAATTTGGGAAGTTGGTCTTCTCCCAAAACTCCTCAGATATTTCCCCCCACAGACTGGATGTTGGTTCCGGAATGACACTGCTTTTCAGCTCTTCCCATATAACTTGACATGTATCATGGACTATTGTCGATACAGTAGAAATTCCCATTAGGAACTGATGATGAAGGGAGGTGAAGCTGGCACCAGTGGCAAGGTATCTGCAATACAAAAAAGACACATATATATATATATATATATATATATATATATTATGAAGGAACATACATACACACTATTGTCAATAATATTGGTACACCTGCATGTACATGAATTTTAAGCATATGGAAAACCTACCTTAAAGTAAGTAGCAGCCGCTCTTCTGCACTAATGCTTCTTCTCATGTTGGTCCTGGTTCTGCTCAGGCGTGTTCTACAGAGTTCCAACAGCTCATCGAAGCTTGCCACGGACATCCGAGTATAATTGTAGAACTTGTCCCCATGGGTCCGCAGCTCACCGAACATGAGGGCAAAGTAGCCAATTGATAGACGCTGTGAGGTTAGGGGATGGACCCAGTAACGGCGGGGACGTCGCCTAGACTGGATCTGTCTTCTCCTCTTCATCCTCATCATCAGCAACATGAGCATCACCAGCAAACTCATCATATTTGCATTCATTTTTGCAAATCTCAGGCACAACACACCGATCACTCCTCTCACCTCTAAACTCCAACACACACTCAGCAAGTGAACAAAGAAACAGGAAATAGATGGCAGAGGACCGAAATGCGTCATGGTTAGATCCAAGGGACAAAAAAATAAAAAATAAACAGGTTGCTATGGGAATAACTAACCGCAGCTAAACGCAACCGCAAATAAACGCACGTAAACGCAGGTAATCGCAATGTACAAATGCAGCTAATCGCATTGCCTGAAGCCTTGAATTTCACAGAACAAAAAACATGCTTTTTATGCGGCAATTTTGCCGTCCATGTGAAAGGGGCCTAATAGTTATGATGTTTATATTCTTAGAAATATAAAAGGAGGATGTCTACCCCTTCTGCTTCATTTAGGTTCATTTATGGTAAACATTTCCTGAAGGAAACATACCATTTTCTCTTCTTCCAACTGCTAGTTGCCTGGCTGTCATTCTAACCCTCTTCTTTAATATTTTAAGTCACTAACCCAAAAAGGTATGTAGATAAAGACTACTGGTACATATATTGGTTTCCTGACAAACATAAGTGTGTTAGAGCGGAGAATACTAGAGCCAGATGTTCAGCATACCAACAAGAGAACTAGCATTTCCAGAAGGAAGTCAGGAATGGCAGATTTTATACTATTTTTCTTAACAGAATATCATTTGATAGAAAGATACTTGACACAGGAAAGACCTTGTATGAAGCTCAATTTGCTGGCTGCAATTATATAATAGGAAAAAGCAATAAACATTATTTCCTATTGACCCAATTAATTAGAATTAAAACATTTTTTAAATGTTTTTTTTTTTTAAATATCGAATGTATAAAAGCCAAGATACAAAATTTGCTGTGGAATTATTGTCAAGCAGAGAATTTCTTTTGCGTACCTAGAGGAATGCTGCTGCAAGACTTCAATAAAAGTTCAAAGCATTATGCTTGTAAGAACCTCGAGGCATATTTATTCTTCTTGCTCTGACTAATTCTTCCAGAAAGTAAATATCGCTATAATTAATGGGATAACCATAAAGACAGAAAGACGGAAGCTGCCATTACAGACTTCCATTTAAAGGTGCATAAATTTTGACTGTGCCTTCACCGCCAAGGGAATCTCAGACCTGAGGTAAGCACACAGCCAGCTAAAGTGGTTGTAAACCTCTGAAATAAAAAATGAACAAAGCATAGCCTTATATACTGTGTATGTGCCTCTATCCAAAGCACCTAGTGTGATTTCTTTATCCTCTTCCATTACTCTGCTATCTCCATGAGTCAGCATTGACAGTCTATGCTGAAACCAGACAATCCTGGGAGACAGACCCACTCCCTTTCCCTCTTCAGCACACAGCAGGCAATTGAAAGTCTGAGACTGTGTAGAGTGGGTGTACCCATTACCTTCTCTCAGGTCTCAGATTACACTCAGTCCCCTGCTCTATGCTGTGCAGTGTGTGATGTCATATCCTTGCACCTCGCCTTCTGGAGATGAGAAATGCTGTCTAGATTCTGTACTTTGAACAGCTGTAGAGGAGAGAGCGCTGGAGATAAACAGGAACAACTTATGTACTAACTTTTGTTTCATCTCTTTATATCACCTGAAGCTAGCCACTTCAGTGGGTATATGTAAGGGTTTACAACCACTTTAAATTTGAAAAGTCTTGTTTCAGAATGGCAACGCACTAGATAGTGAAGTCAGAATTAGAATGTCAGCCATAGGACTTGCACCGTTTGAAAACAAGTGATCAGAAACAGCTACCATTTTTCTGTTCTTTCAGGTTTACAATAAAGAGGTTCTAAAGTAAAAAGTTATTTTAATTTTCAAGGGGGGGGGGGGGGTTGTTCAATGAATTACAGCCAAAAGCTTATCATCTTCCATTATAAGAATCATTGGCAGTATCCCCGCTCCCCCAACTACCAGTCCATCCCAGCTTGGCTGATTTCAGATAGGGGACAACATTACAGAGCCTCTGGTGCTTCCATGGAAGTTAATGAGCTGTGCAATGTAAATAACAGAACTGAACTAGTTTACTTTACAGAGATATGCCAGTAAATTTTTCTTTTATATGCATAGATTTATAAAGGTTCATCAATTTAGGGAGTTGATATAAATCGCTGCAAGACCTAGTGCTATTTTCTTCCAATAAGGAAACATGACTTAAAGCCTCGTACACACGACCGGTTTTCCCAGCAAGAAAACTGCTGGGAGAGCTTTTTGCCGTGAAAACCGGGCGCGTGTTTGCTTTCTTGCTGGGAAAACTGGCAGGAACCCCAGGGGAAAAAAATAGAGAACCTGCTCTCTATTTTCCCGTCGGAATTCCCAGCGTTTTTTTTCCTGCCGGATTTACTACCCTTGCCACTGGCAAACACTGTGAGGCAGTGCCGAGGGAGCATAAGACCTGTACACACGGCCGGGATTCCCGGCCAAAGCTCTCCCCGCAGTTTTTCCTTCGGGATTCCCGGCAGGCTTTATACCGCTGGGAATCCCGGCCGTGTGTACAGGGCTTTAATCATACCACTGGCTGAATCAAGTAGAGATACCTATATGTCTGGAGGAAGGACTTTACTATCTCTCTTTGTAGATTGGAACTGACCCCAACTTTGACCAGGGGCCCTTCATCTAAGGCTGGCTATACATTACACAATTTTCTTATTTAATTTCCTTTAGATTTATCTTCAACTATGCAGGACAAGGGCCATACAAATTTAAAGTGTTAAGGTTTGACCTCATATTAGAAGGTAAATCCAAAGGAAAACTGTACAAAAAAATTGGCAAATAACTCCCTGTAAGAAACAAGTGGAGAGATGAACCACCATAGTACTGGGGCAACCCTAATTATCAGATAACGATGTATTTCCTTTGTTTTTCCACATGGGAAAGGAGAGAGTCAGAAAATAGAGATTTCCAAACGAATTAGATGCAGATAAACCCTTGTAAGGATTGTGCATATACCCAAGATTAATAATTTACCAGCACTTAGAGCTAAAAGGAAGTTTTAAACAGCCTCAGAGGATCCTGGATTATTGTCTCACTTTTGGTAATAAGCCTGGTTACCGGCTGGCTTTTGGGAGGTTTGATGAATCAGCTGCCAAAGTATAACTGCTTTTCTGTTACTTCTGTTGATGGTACTGTGCTTTTTGTTTTGACTATCTAATTTACTAAATTTGATTTGGAAACATTAGTGGCAGCACAGGATGCTGATTCTCAGCTACTGTAATGAGTTAGATTTTTTACATCGCTTTCAGGATTGAATTAGGTTTTGAAAAGGGAAATGCATGCTTGCGAAACAAATGGAGGACAGCTGTACCTGTCTTATAGTGACTCTACTGAGTATATAAACATTGCCGGGAATTCAATTGTTCCTAGGAAGGAGAGGTGGATGAGACTTTTATGTTTTTGACTGGAGCCTCTGGGGCACACAGTGAGTTCCGTATGATGCATAAAATTATAGAACTGGGGGTGAAGGCGGGGGGGGGCAAGTATAGGGCACATCACGTGGAAGGTCAGGGGTGTATTTGAAGATCACACTGTTCTAAACACACATGCAGGGTGATGCCATTTCAAACCATTTAGCTATCTAACCGCTAACTATCAAATACCTAATGCTGGGTACACATGGGTAGTTTTTTTGTACAACCCAGAGGGCTGAACAAACAAAAAAAAAACATACAGATCTCCATACTAACACACTGATGTTATTGCAGTGATCTCCCCACTGAGCTAATGTGTTCTGACTGGGGGACTGGTTTCCCAGCATGCTCGTTCAACAGAAGCTGGTCATGAGACCAGCTTCTGTCGTACTAGGAGCGGTACACAGGTGCCAAAAGTTGGCCAGTTTCTGCCGAAAACGACTGTTTGTACCGTTTTTTGGATGATATTCGTCCTGTGTGTACCCAGCCTAAGTTTCTGCTGCCCACTAAAGCTCTGACAATTGACAATTAAATGGCATGGGACACGGCTTAGCACTTGGAAGTAGCAAGGTGTAATCTTGAATTGAGCAGAGGTTAAATGTCCAGCATTCATTTACTTTTCATGGGGCTCCACAGAGGTTAAAGTGGTTGTAAACCCACTTTGACAACTTGCACCTACAGGTAAGCCTAGATTAAGGCTTACTTGTAGGTGCAAGAAATATCTCCTTAACCCACACGGTTATGGAGATATTTGCAGAAAACACTGCACCGATGTCTACGGCGCATGCACAGCTCCGGAGCGGCGATACCAGGAAGAAGCACCGAGGGGACATGGCGGCGGCGGAGGGGAATGAGGAGGACTTTGGGGGCTTCGATTTCAGGAAAGTGCCACATAATGAGCTAGTATGCTATGCATACTAGCACATTATGCCTTTCTCTGGCAGGGTCTTATTTTATCCAGCTTTTTCGGGGGGGGGGGGGGGTTTACTTCCTCTTTAATTTAAAGGCTAATGCAGGTACTAACAGGAGCCAAGTGATACCTACATTTGAGCACCATGTTATCTTGGAAACATCTTAGACAAGTTCAGGGTCAGTTTAATATATGCAACTACAGACATCAATTCCAATGTGTTAATCCAACAAAGCTTATATTGTATAGATACTGAAGTGCATTTAAAATGAAAGTTTTTATAAGTTTTGAATAAAGTTGGGTGGACTTAGAACCCCAGTCATGTTTTTATTGCTGTTTTTGTCCCTTCTGTGGATATTTACCCCTATTTGTTCAAGTGACCATCATCACTGGGACTGAAAGTAAAGCATACAGGGGAAATCTTTCAGTGGGGACATTTGTTTCAGGGAAAGCTATCTAGAATGAGATTTCTCTTACTTTGTATTAATTAACTCTCTTATCTGTTGTGACTAAAAGGAAATCTCCTAAATGGAACCCAGATGGCAAAAAAAAGGGGGTTTTACCATTCTCTACTCTATCCAAAATGAAAATAACGTTTTAGCTTTAATTGTACTTTAATGATTGCAGCAGCTGAGTACTAAAACGGCAATGAGATGTAACTCCTTTATTATTCTCTGCTGCATAAGCTGGAGTCACATATTTCGCTCTATGGGGAGCTCATTCTACATACACTAACCAATGAATGTGCAGCTTGTTTGGAAAATAATCATTCGACTGATCTAGCATTATTCAAACGAAGTAAAAAACTGTAGGTTTCAATGACTCCGATTGCAATCTACAAATAAATGAATTCTAGGCATGAAATTTATTGTATTACGGGGGCAGTACAACCTTTCCCTAATTACAGAATTAACATGATTTATTTCCACCTGAACTATCAGTGGAAATAGCTGAAAACAGCAGATGTAACCTCTAGATTCCAATCTGCAGGATGTGCTCCCTATGGGCACACGTGACTGTAAACCCAGGTGGCCAAACTGTTTTTTGTTTGGTAGACTTACTGTAAATAAAGCATTAGTGAATTGGAAAATTGCATAGGTAACAGAATAAAAAAATACATAATTTAACCACTTCCATACAGGGCACTTATACACCTTCCTGCCCAGACCAATTTTCAGCTTTCTGCACTGTTGCACTTTAAATGACAATTGCGCGGTCATGCTACAGTGTACCCAAACAAAATTTTTATCATTTTTTCCCCACAAATAGAGCTTTCTTTTGGTGGTATTTGATCACCTCTGTGATTTTTATTTCCTGCTTTTGTCACAGGCTTTTGTCACAGGCCTACTAGCCTGTGAAAACGTCCCACTCTATGTTTGGAGGACTGCCCTGCTGTATGACATTACTTCCACTTTCCAGACTGGTTAGCATGGAGCTTCCTGTCAAGTAACACTGCAGAGAAGCCTGTGTAAAGGAAAATCTACATCTCCTACACCTCACGGCCGAGGGGAACTTTGCCAGAGCCAGCAGAGCGGCACCAACAGACCTCAGAACACCCCCATCCTTGATGGACATCATTTGCAAGTGAACCTGTAAGTATATATACTATAATTATGTAGCGGGTATATATTTTAAATCTGGTGAGGACACCAGTGATGCATAGTTCCCTGCGGCCCAGCAGGTGGCGCTGTCACTTTGGGCCAGGGTTGAAACATCGCTGCAGTGCCGTACCCTTTGTGGCCTCTCACAGTGGTTGTACGGCGGGGCGGGGAACCCGCCGTGCATCCTGGGAGAGGGTATAAACGGGCCGGACATCTTTGCCACGAGGTGGAGTCCCGGGCACCTTCAGTCTGAGGGCTGTGGTTGCGGTCGGTGTCCAGGCGGCCTAGGCCTGGACACTTGGAGTTCGTGTTCCGCCCCAGACACCTTCAGTCTGGGGTGAGGTACTCACCTGGAGGCCTGGGGCCCAGTACCTTCCGCTGGGTCCCGTGAGGGAGGGATCATCCTAGGGGGCCCCGGGAGAGGGGCACCCGAATCCAGAGGCATAAGGGACCGGAGGAGGGACACACCCAAAGACCTGGTACAGCAGATTGCCAGTGCCGGGTGTACCTCTGGAGACCGCCCAGAGGGGTATCTTTCCCGAACAGGGGCCAAATTCAAAGAGGAAGTTCAGTCCACGTTCAATGACCGGTGGCAGTGGTCCAACTATTTCAATCAGGTCAGTGGCAGGGGCCTGCTATTAGGCCTGTGGCAGGGGCCTCAACAGTTCATCCGGTCTGTGGCAGAGACCAACCTCACGGTCGGTGGCAGAGACCGTGCGCCAGGCCTATTCGCTAAAAAAGGAATAGGAGAGCTTAGTTGTGCCTGGGCCTACTCGTTCCCACACCCCCATGTTCGTCTGTTCTTGAAAGTTCAACTGAGTGTGTTCACCGTACTGTATAAGAAATAAAGGAGTGTTGGACTTTCGATTGGTGTGGGACTCTATTATTGGCAGACACCTTTCCATGGAACAACTGAGGCTTCGTATGCAGTGGACAGACCCGGAGGTAATTCAAATAACTTTGCTCAACCCTCTTATACACAAGAGGAGAGCGCTTGGCGTAGTGTCCCTGCACTCTCCTCTCCCAGGTACCCCTAGACGCAAGCCATGCACAACAGCCAAGAGGGAGAGTGAGGGTTCCGCTACACTTACATTAATGATTACAGTAGGATTAATTTAGTTGGCGCCTCCACCCCCCTCTTTTTTACACTTCTTGCTGACAGAGGAGATGGACACCCTCTGAGGATGGCTGCCTCCTCTTGTGTTTTTTAATATACAGATTGACTTAGAAGTGCCATTAGAGCCACTATTACATTCTTTTTAAAGGCATCACATCGCTAGGAGTGCCGGAATCCCCCCCCCTTTCTATGAAGAGAGAATAAGTTCAAGGCTTGTAGCCTTTCCCCTTAGCTGAGGTCCTCTAGTCCCTTTACTAGCTTTATTGCCCTTCTCTGTACTCTCTCCAGTTCCAGCACATCCTTCCTGAGGACTGGTGCCCAGAACTGGATGGAATACTTCAGATGCGGCCGAACCAGAGTCTTGTAGAGCGGGAGAATTATCGTTTTATCTCTGGAGTGAATCCCCTTTTTTATGCATGTCAATATTCTGTTTGCTTTTCTTGCAGCAGCTTTGCATTGCATGCCATTGCAGCAATGCTGAGCTTGTCATCTGCTAGGACCCCCAGGTCCTTTTCCATCCTAGATTCCCCCAGAGGTTCCCCCCCTGTTTTTAACACCCAAATGCATTACTTTAAAAATTTCAACATTAAACCTCATTTGCCATGTTGCTGCCCAACCCATTATTTTTTTTAGGTCTTCTTGTAAGGTTTCCACATCCTGTGCATAAGTTATAGTCCTGCTTAGCTCTTTTGATGTGTCATTACTCTGTGGCTCAGTATGCTACTCCCACAATCACTGCGTGAACTTTTAATTATTCATACTCTGTTTCTGTCACCTGTGATCTGAAAAATTAGCAACCCTTTTTTATGTGCACCTAGTGAGGCACAATCACCTTGTACCTGTGTATAACTGGGCTTAAATACTTAAAGCGGAGCTCCACCCTGAAGTGGAACCTCCGCTGTCCGGATTCCTCCCCCCCTCCGGTGCCACTATTGGCACCTTTCAGGCGGGAGGGGGGGTGCAGATACCTGTCTAAGACAGGTATTTGCACCCACTTCCGGGAAACCACACTGCGGGTAGAGTGCGTCACTCATCCTCCCCCCTGTTGTGTTCTGGGAAACACACGGCTCCCAGGACACAGCGGGGACCAGTGAAAGACGCGCAGCACTGCTCGCGCATGCGCAGTAGGGAACCGGGAAGTGAAGCCGCAATGCTTCACTACCTGATTCCCTCACCCATGATGGTGGTGGGGGCAGCAGAGTGACGAGCGATTGCTCGTCTTCTGCTGCCGACGTCGCTGGACTCCAGGACAGGTAAGTGTCCTAATATTAAAAGTCAGCAGCTGCAGTATTTGTAGCTGCTGACTTTTAATATTTATTTTTTTCCGCGGAACTCCGCTTTAAATACCGGTACTCAAAATATTGATGAATAAATACAAATTTCCTTGATTGTGGCTCACTAATGTATAGGAATGCCTCCAAATCCTGGTTAAGGGGCCATATAAGGACATAAGAATGGTTTTAACATAACTGATCTAATGCTATAGAAATGTCATTGCAAAATGACCACATGGCTGAGCCCCCAAATCCTTTCAGGAATGTGTACTATATTCCCTAAAAGGTGATATCACTTTCCAAACAGTTCCTATTAGTCGTTACTTACCCACTACTCCTGTATATACCACAGTCAAATTTGGAACAAACGAGTCTTCTTACAGAACTGCAACAATAAGCACGTGTCTGCCCCGATCATCTGCCAAGCCATTGAAAAATGGGTGGGGAACCTTGGAAGAGCATCTTTATT
Source organism: Rana muscosa (assembly GCA_029206835.1). NCBI lineage: Eukaryota > Metazoa > Chordata > Amphibia > Anura > Ranidae > Rana > Rana muscosa. The sequence goes on along the minus strand of CM055116.1, from coordinate 102,340,494 downwards.
CCACCTGCAGTTAAGTCTCTTTATATATTCTTGTATATTTATTTGATATTTTTACATTTGTACTTCTGTCACTATGTTTGTCATTACTCAGTTAACCACTTGACCACTGGGCACTTAAACCCCCTTCCTAACCAGACCAATTTTCAGCTTTCAGTGCTCTCACATTTTGAATGACAATTACTCAGTCACGCAACACTGTACCCATATGCAATTTTTGTCCTTTTTTTCACACAAATAGAGCTTTCTTTTGGTGGTATTTAATCACTGCTGGGTTTTTTATTTTTTGCGCTATAAATGAAAAAAGACCAAAAATTCTGTAACAAAAAAAAATAAATGTCTTTGTTTCTGTTAAAACTTAGCAAATTAGTAAATTTTCTTCATAAATTTTGGACAAAATTTATACTGCTACATATCTTTGGTAAAAATATTCAAAATCGGTGTATATTATTTGGTCGGTGTGAAAGTTATAGAGTCCACAATCTATGATGCCAATCACTCAAAATTGATCACACCTGATATACTGACGGCCTATCTAATTTCTTGAGATCCTAAGACCCCTTTCACACTGAGCCGCCCTGGGCGGCGGAAGTAAAACTTTACCATTGTTTTTGCGGCGCTTTTCGGCCGCTAGCGGGTGGTTTTAACCCCCGCTATCGGCCAAAAAAGGGTTAAAAGCGCCGCTACAGCTTTCACCTCGGGCTTTCACACTGGAGTGAATGGAGCTGCTGTTTCAGGGCGCTGTGCAGGCGCTATTTTTAGCGATATAGCGCCTGCAAAGCACCTCAGTGTGAAAGGGGTCTAACATGCCAGGAAAGTACAAATACCCCCCAGATGACTCCTTTTTGGAAAGTAGACATTCCAAGGTATTTAGAAAGAGGCACGGTGAGTTTTTTAAAGTAATTTGTTCCTACAATTCTTTGCAAAAATCAAGATTTTTTTTTTGTTTTTTTTTTCCACAAAATTGTCATATTATCAGGTTATTTCTCACACACAGCATATGCATACCACAAATTACACCCCAAAATACATTCTACTACTCCTCCTGAGTATGGCGATACCACATGTGAGACTTTTACACAGCCTGGCCACATACATGCAGGGAGCACCATCAGGCGTTCTACGAGCATAAATTACATATCGAATTTCTTGACTACCTCTTGCACTTTTGAAGGCCCTAGAGCACCAGGACAATTGAAACGCCCCAAAAAAACAGACTCAATTTTGGAAAGAAAACACCCCAACGTATATTCATGAGGCATAATGAGTCTTTTGAACATGTAATTTTTTTCTACAGGTTTTTGGATTTTGTGGAAAGAAAATGAAAACACATTTATTTATTGAATTTTTTACACAAAGTTGTCCATTTATAAAATATTCCTAACACATAGCATCCACAGCCTGGAAACATACAGAGGCCCAACATGCAGGGAGCGCCATCAGGCATTCTAGGAGAATAAAATTACACATCTAATTTGACTATCTATTACACTTTGAGGCACTGTAGTGGCATGGATGCGAACTGATGTGGCATGGATGAGCCGTGGATGGGGATGGCTGAGCATGGTTGAACCATTAATGTGGATGGCTGGGTATGGATGGGATGGCTGAGTATGGCTGGGTGGGTATGGCTGGGTATGGCTGAGTGTGGGTGGGATGGCTGGGTATGGCTGAGTATAGCTGGGTATGGCCGAGCATGGCTAGGTATGGATGGATGGATGAGTATTGCAGAGTATGGATGGATCATAGGTGTGCGCAGCCTATTGCATTAGAGTGTGCACCCCAAATGTATTAAAACATAGATGGTGTCAGTAAAGCAGTGGACTTGTCAGTAGAGCAGAGGTTGGTGTTAGTAGGACCGTGGACAGTGTCAGTAGCTTTTTATTTTTATTACTTTAATCTTTTTATTTTTTACAAATTTTTTTCGCCGGCATTGGAGCAATATCAGCAGGGGAATCTGCACCTCAAGCAGTGATTAGGGTGTGCCCAGGCACACCTGGCAGACCCCCTGCGCACGCCTTTGGGATGGATGGATGAGTATTTCAGAGTATGGATGGACGGATGAGTATTTCTGAACATGGATGGACAGATGAGTATTGCTCAGCATGGATGGACGGATGAGTATTGCTCAGCATGGATGACTGAGCATTGATGGATGAGTATTTCTGAGTAGGGATGAGCTTCGTGTTCGAGTCGAACATACGTTCGACTCGAACATCGGCTGTTCGATCGTTCGACGAAGATCGAACGATTTGGGCCGTTCGCGCCAAATTCGAGTGACGCGAACGGCCCACAATGCACTACGCCATCGCAGTGTCATCCAGGCGCTGTGATTGGCCAAGCATGCACTGTGACCCCGCATGCTTGGCCAATCACAGCGCCGGCAGCGAGGAGAGCAATGATTGGCCACAGGCAGGATGCCTGTGGCCAATTATTGCTGAGGGTGTTTAGTACACGCCCCACACTATAAAAGGCCGCCAGCACGGCGGCCTAGTGTAGTGTGTTCCGGAGCAGGGATAGAGCAGCATAGGCAGGGACAGTGACTTTTATTTCTTTCTTGCTTAACCTGGATTCCTTTAGTTTAGGGAAAGAGAAGGATAGGTAGGGAGAGTGTCAGTGTGTTTTGTGCTTGTGCTATAGTGTGCTTAAAAAAAACATTTTTTCTAGGGACAGAAAACTGTAGGTAGGGAGAGTGTCAGTTTCTTTCACTGTGCAAGTCCTTGTTTCTAGGGACCTGGAAGGACAGTGAGTGAATTCTCCTTGTGCTATATTGTGCTTAAAAAAAACATTTTTTCTAGGGACAGAAAACTGTAGGTAGGGAGAGTGTCAGTTTCTTTCACTGTGCAAGTCCTTGTTTCCAGGGACCTGGAAGGACAGTGAGTGAATTCTCCTTGTGCTATATTGTGCTTAAAAAAAACATTTTTTCTAGGGACAGAAAACTGTAGGTAGGGAGAGTGTCAGTTTCTTTCACTGTGCGAGTCCTTGTTTCTAGGGACCTGGAAGGACAGTGAGTGAATTCTCCTTGTGCTATATTGTGCTTAAAAAAAACATTTTTTCTAGGGACAGAAAACTGTAGGTAGGGAGAGTGTCAGTTTCTTTCACTGTGCAAGTCCTTGTTTCCAGGGACCTGGAAGGACAGTGAGTGAATTCTCCTTGTGCTATATTGTGCTTAAAAAAAACATTTTTTCTAGGGACAGAAAACTGTAGGTAGGGAGAGTGTCAGTTTCTTTCACTGTGCGAGTCCTTGTTTCTAGGGACCTGGAAGGACAGTGAGTGAATTCTCCTTGTGCTATATTGTGCTTAAAAAAAACATTTTTTCTAGGGACAGAAAACTGTAGGTAGGGAGAGTGTCAGTTTCTTTCACTGTGCAAGTCCTTGTTTCCAGGGACCTGGAAGGACAGTGAGTGAATTCTCCTTGTGCTATATTGTGCTTAAAAAAAACTTTTTTTCTAGGGACAGAAAACTGTAGGTAGGGAGAGTGTCAGTTTCTTTCACTGTGCAAGTCCTTGTTTCCAGGGACCTGGAAGGACAGTGAGTGAATTCTCCTTGTGCTATATTGTGCTTAAAAAAATCATTTTTTCTAGGGACAGAAAACTGTAGGTAGGGAGAGTGTCAGTTTCTTTCACTGTGCAAGTCCTTGTTTCCAGGGACCTGGAAGGACAGTGAGTGAATTCTCCTTGTGCTATATTGTGCTTAAAAAAAACATTTTTTCTAGGGACAGAAAACTGTAGGTAGGGAGAGTGTCAGTTTCTTTCACTGTGCAAGTCCTTGTTTCCAGGGACTTGGAAGGACAGTGAGTGAATTCTCCTTGTGCTATATTGTGCTTAAAAAAAACATTTTTTCTAGGGACAGAAAACTGTAGGTAGGGAGAGTGTCAGTTTCTTTCACTGTGCAAGTCCTTGTTTCCAGGGACCTGGAAGGACAGTGAGTGAATTCTCCTTGTGCTATATTGTGCTTAAAAAAAACATTTTTTCTAGGGACAGAAAACTGTAGGTAGGGAGAGTGTCAGTTTCTTTCACTGTGCAAGTCCTTGTTTCCAGGGACCTGGAAGGACAGTGAGTGAATTCTCCTTGTGCTATATTGTGCTTAAAAAAAACATTTTTTCTAGGGACAGAAAACTGTAGGTAGGGAGAGTGTCAGTTTCTTTCACTGTGCAAGTAAGTCCTTGTTTCTAGGGACCTGGAAGGACAGTGAGTGAATTCTCCTTGTGCTATATTGTGCTTAAAAAAATCATTTTTTCTAGGGACAGAAAACTGTAGGTAGGGAGAGTGTCAGTTTCTTTCACTGTGCAAGTCCTTGTTTCCAGGGACCTGGAAGGACAGTGAGTGAATTCTCCTTGTGCTATATTGTGCTTAAAAAAAACATTTTTTCTAGGGACAGAAAACTGTAGGTAGGGAGAGTGTCAGTTTTTTTCACTGTGCAAGTCCTTGTTTCAAGGGACAGAGAAGGACACCTGAAGGTAGCCCTTATTGCTTTTTTCCCATCTCCCTGCAGGCCATCTATTAGAATGTCTGGAAGGCAAACAAGGAGAGGCAGACAGTCAGGAGGCAATAAAAGAGGGCAAGCAGGCTCTGTGTCTGGGGGCAACAGTGCTGGTCGTGGACGCGGTGCATTGTCATCAGCACATGGCCATGGGACACGCTTGTCCTTCTTTTCGGCAGCTGGACATGTTGAGCCACATCATGCCGAAGACTTGGTAGAGTGGATGACCAAGCCCTCCTCCTCCTCATCCTCTCTCACCCAGGCTCAGGGTACTGGCAAAGCAGCTGCCAAAGCGTCCTCTTCCCTGGTATCAATGTCAGACTCATCATCAGTCACTCCTTCCCTAGACCCACCATGTCCTCCTCCTGAGGAGTCCCCCGAACTGTTTGAGCACAGTGTTGGGTACATGCTCCAGGAGGATGCCCAGCGTTTCGAAGGGTCTGATGATGAAACCCAGCTACAGGAAGGCAGTAGGGTGAGAGCAGACAGAGGGGATGCTCAAGAAGGACACCAATCTGGCAGTCATGTTCCAGCAGCTGCAGCATACTGCCAGATTGGCTCCAGTGATGAGGAGGGAGGGGATGATGAGGTCACTGACTCCACGTGGGTGCCTAATAGGAGAGAGGAGGAGGAGGATGAGGAGGAGGCACATCTCCAACGAGACAGGATGCCCTTTGGTGGCCAGCGTAAGGGCAGTACACCGACGGAATCACACCGCAGAGCTCCGCCTGTGCAGGGCGCTGCCTCTGCCCGTCATTCAAAAAGTTCCTTGGTGTGGGCCTTTTTTGAGGCTAGTGCATCAGATCGCACAGCTGCTGTTTGCAACATATGTCTCAAGCGTATATCGCGTGGCCAAAACATCAGCCGCTTGGGTACCACATGCCTGACCAGACATATGTTGACCTGCCATGCAGCTCGTTGGCAAGCCTACCTCAAAGACCCACACCAAAGAACAAAGCGGACCTCTCCTTGCACCGCATCAGCTGGGATCTCCAACCCCACTATAACTTCAGTCCTCTCTGAAACATGCACTGAGAGGAATGAAGGTGTAGAATTAGGCGTGTCACAGCCAAGTACTTGCGGCCACTCTGCTAGCAGTACACCGACGTCCGATTCTAGCAGGCAAATTTCCCTGCCCCAGCTGCTGGACCGTCGAAAGAAGTTCACTCCCAGCCATCCACATGCCCAGCGGTTGAATGCTAGCTTGGCTAAATTGCTAGCGCTTCAACTGCTGCCTTTTCAGTTGGTAGACTCGGCCCCCTTCCGTGAGTTTGTGCAATGTGCGGTTCCTCAGTGGCAGGTTCCCAAACGCCACTTTTTCTCACGGAAGGCTATTCCGGCTCTCTACCGGCATGTGGAAGGCAATGTCTTGGCCTCGCTGGACAGGGCGGTCAGCGGTAAGGTGCATATTACCGCTGACTCATGGTCCAGCAGGCATGGACAGGGACGTTACCTTTCTTTCACGGCCCATTGGGTCACTCTTTTGGCAGCTGGGAAGGATGCAGGACAAGGTGCAGTAGTGTTGGAGGTTGTCCCACCGCCACGCCTCCAAAATGCTACTACTGGTTGTGACACACCTCTCTCCTCCACCCCCTCCTCTTCTTCTTCCTCCATGGCCTCTTCCTGTGGTTTGTCCTATGAACCAGCGGTGCTCCGTAGCCGTTCACGGGGCTACGCAAGTACGCAGGCAAAAAGATGCCATGCCGTGCTTGCGCTGGTGTGTTTGGGGGACAGAAGCCACACTGGGGCAGAGGTCCTGTCTGCTCTGCAGGGCCAGGCCGAGAGGTGGTTGACGCCACGCCAGCTTAAGCCAGGAATGGTGGTTTGCGACAATGGCACCAACCTCCTCTCCGCCCTCCGACAGGGACAACTGACCCATGTGCCCTGTGTGGCTCACGTCCTTAACCTGGTGGTGCAGCGGTTCTTGGGCAGGTACCCGGGCTTACAGGATGTCCTGAGGCAGGCCAGGAAAGTCTGTGTGCATTTCCGCAGATCTTATAATGCCAGTGCTCGCCTGGCTGAGCTGCAAAAGGAGTTGAACCTGCCCAAGAACCGCCTTATATGTGACATGCCCACCAGGTGGAACTCAACGTTGGCCATGCTGCAGCGGCTGCACACGCAGCAGAGGGCCATCAATGAGTACCTGTGCGACTACGGCACCAGGACAGGGTCAGGGGAGCTTGGTTTTTTTTCTCCACGCCAGTGGGGCATGATCAGGGATGCATGCACTGTCCTGGCACCATTTGAGGAGGCCACGAGGATGGTGAGCAGTGACAGTGCATGCATCAGTGACACTGTACCTCTTGTCCACCTGTTGGAGCACACGCTGCGTGGAATAATGGACAGGGCACTTGAGGCAGAACAGAGGCAGGAAGAGGAGGACTTCCTTGCCTCTCAAGGCCCCCTTTACCCAGACAGTGTTCCTTCTGTCCCACCCATCGCACAGGAAGAGGAAGAGGAGGAGGAGGAGGAGGAGGATTGTGTCAGCATGGAGGTGGAGGCTGGCACTCAGCATCATCAGCAGCAGTCTTTTAGGGATGATTTACAGTCCCAAGAAACCAGTGGACTTGTACGTGGCTGGGAGGAGGTGACTGCGGATCATGTCGTCCTTAGTGACCCAGAGGACTCCGGAGCGAATGCCTCAGCAAACCTACGCTGCATGGCCTCCCTGATCCTGCAAAGTCTGCGGAAGGATCCTCGTATTCTTCGGATCAAGGAGAGGGACCATTACTGGCTGGCCACTCTCCTTGATCCACGGTACAAGGGTAAGGTTGCGGACCTTATGTTACCGTCGCAGAGGGAGCAGAGGATGAGACAACTCCGGGAGGCCTTGCAGAAAGGTCTGTGCAACGCGTTCCCAGAGACTGGGAGGTTACAAACTCCTGGTCCAGGACAACGAGTTGCTGAGGCTTCGGCCAGTCAAAGAAGGAGCGGTGGGGAAGGTGGCCGTCTGACCGATGCGTTCAGACAATTCTTTAGTCCGCAGCCCCAAAGTATGATCGGTTCCAGCAACCATCGCCAGCGTCTGATAAACATGGTGCAGGAATATCTAGGGGCAAGGTCAGACTTGGACACCTTCCCCACCGAAAATCCTCTGGCTTACTGGGTCTTGAGGATGGATCACTGGCCAGAGCTTGCACAGTATGCAATTGAGCTACTGGCCTGTCCTGCATCCAGCGTTCTTTCGGAACGCACATTCAGTGCTGCTGGAGGATTTGTCACGGATCACAGGGTGCGCCTGTCCACCGACTCGGTTGATCGACTGACTTTCATCAAGATGAACCAGTCTTGGATCACCACCAGCTACCACACACCTGATGCTGATATAACAGACTAATTGATTTTAACATGTCACGTCCCTTCAAGACTGATGCTGATGCTGAGTGCCTGTGCTGTTATGTTGACTGGCTATCCTCCTCCTCCGAGTCCTCAATGATACGATTGATGATGATAGCTTGGAAGATCATTTTTGTTTATGGGTGCCGCCACCAGTGGCTAAGGCCCAATTTTTCAGCCCCTGTTTTACAGGGGCGTGTACTTACAATTTTTTTAGCAATAATTTGCCATAGGGCTCATTGCTGTGCTCCAAGTACAGTATCTGTGAGGGGTTGTAGTGTTGTGCCACCAGTGCCTAAGGCCCAATTTTTCAGCCCCTGTTTAACAGGGGCGTGTCATTACAATTTTTGAAGCAATACTTTGCAACAGGGCTCATTGCTGTGCTCCAAGTACAGTATCTGTGAGGGGTTGTAGTGTTGTGCCACCAGTGCCTAAGGCCCAATTTTTCAGCCCCTGTTCAACAGGGGCATGCAATTACAATTCTTGATGTAATAATTCACAGCAGGGCCCATTCCTGCACCCACCAAGAGTAAGTCTGAGGGCTTACAGTGTTGTGGCAACGCCACCACCACCACCACCACGAAAGGCCCAATTTTTCAGCCCCTGTTCAAAAGGGGCATGTAATTACAATTCTTGATCTAATAATTCACAGCAGGGCCCATTCCTGCACCCACCAAGAGTAACTCTGAGGGCTTACAGTGTTGTGGCAACACCACCACCACCACCACCACCACGAAAAGCCCAATTTTTCAGCCCCTGTTCAACAGGGGCATGCAATTACAATTCTTGATCTAATAATTCACAGCAGGGCCCATTGCTGCACCCACCAAGAGTAACTGTCAGGGCTTACAGTGTTGTGGCACCAGCACCACCATCAAAGCCCCAATTTTTACTACCACTGTTCAAGAATTATATGTAATTAAAATTCCTGATATAATAGTTGACAGCAGGGCGTTCCAGCACCAACCAAGAGTAACTGTGAGTGCTTACAGTGTTGTGCCAACACCAACAACTAAGGGGCCTATTTCTGCAGAGTATATACGGCAGGTCCCTACTTTCAAACATCCAACTTACAAACGACTCCTACTTGCAAACGAAAGAAGACAACAGGAAGTGAGAGGAAATCTACCCCTAGGAAGGAAAATTCTCTCCTGTAAGAATAAATATGGGAGAAAGGTGTCTCCTCTGTACTGATGCTTTATCAGCAATCCTTGTTTCAAGAAAAACACCACATTTCAAAAACAGTTGTCATTGGGACGGAAAGTGAGGTGAAATGTTCTGAACAGGGGCACAGACAGCAAAACAAATGTTACAGGGGTGATAACCCTTACCTATGTTTCCCAAAAAGTTTAAAAATAGATTTTTGGGCTGGAGCTACACTTCAACAATGTACCTGTTCAAAATTACAAACACATTCTACATAAGAACAAACCTACAGTCCCTGTCTTGTATGCACCGCCTGTATACGGCTGTTCAGAGTATATAGGGCCTTTTTTATTTTATGTGCGGGGTTCCCCTTAATATCCATACAAGACCCAAAGGGGCTGGTAATGGGCTGGGGTAGGGGGGGGGGTCATGGGGTAGCTATGCCATTTTTCTTAAAGATTTTCATCCATATTACCGGGACCAGACATTACATTAAAGCCGCAAGAAGTTTTAAATGGCTTTTTTTTCCTTTAGAAGTGTCATTTTGTGCAGGGACAGTTCTAAACACGGGAAACACGTGGCACTTCACAGGCATACTTTAGACACCCCCCAGGTACGATATTTAAAGGAATATTTTACTTTTTTTTTTCACTTTATGCATCATTAAAATGACTGCTCCCGAAAAACGACCGTTTTTAAAACTTCTTTTTGCATTGATACATGTCCCCTGGTGCAGAACCCGGGTTCCCAAACCCTTTTTAGGACAATAACATGCATAATAGTTGTTATAATTAGCACTTTAGAATTCGAACGTTCGCATCCATTGTATTTAATAGGGTTCTAATGTTCGTACGAACTTTCGGTCCGTTCGCGGGTTCTGGTGCGAACCGAACCGGGGGGTGTTCGGCTCGTCACTATTTCTGAGTATGGATGGCTGAACATGGATGGATGGATTAGTACTGCTGAGCATGGATGAGTATTGCTGAGTATGGATGGAGGGATTAGTACTGCTGAGCATGAATGGATGAGTTTTTCTGAGTATGGATGAATGGATTATTACTGCTGAGCATGGATGGATGGATGAGTATTTCTGAGTATGGATGCATGGATTAGTACTTCTAAGCATGGATGGATGGATTAGTACTGCTGAGCATAGATGGATGGATTAGTACTACTGAGCATGGATGGATAGATTAGTATTGCTGATCATGGATGGATGGATGAGTATTTCCGAGGATGGATGGGTGAGTATTGCTGAGCATGGATGAGTATTGATGGGATGGCTGGATGAGTGCTGGAATGAGCACAGAGCAGCGCTGGGGGCACTACAGATCCAGCCCACAGCGCTGCTGCAAACGATCTCTCCCCTCTCCCCTCGCACTGTACCAATCGGTACAGGGAGGGGAGAGAGGAACCGGACATGACGCCGGTTTGTTTACAAGTGATCGCTCCGTCATTAAACAGAGCGATCACGTGGTAAACGGCCGCTGTCAGTGGCCATTTACCGTGATCGATGATGCGCCGGGTCCCCAGGACCCGGCGGTCACGGATATTCCTGGGTGCGCACCCCAGGGGGCGCGCGGGAGCAAGTTTCTGTGAGAACGTCCATGGACACCCTCCCAGAATAAGCCGACCGCGCTGCAGCCGTCTTTCGGCTATGGCCCGGTCGGCATGTGGTTAGTTGTTATATAGCGCAAGTATTTGTGTGATCTCTCTTTGCACATCTCAAAAATTAACCCCAAAACATAAACTATAACAAAACACTGATAAAACAAACATCCCGTTTTTCCTCTCAGTATCTGCCTTTAATGATTGTCAGCGGAGGTTTACATAGATGTCAAACTGAGTTTACTGGATGATAAGGTAGTGGCATATGCTGTGGCAAAAAATGGGTATGGCTAAATTGCATAGGGGATATAGTTTAAATAGGGACTTGGTTTAAATAGTTAAAATGAATGCACACAATAAAAAAAATAGATATTGAGCAGATATAGATAGCTGTGGAGTTCCATTAACTGAATAAGAATGGATGCCAAGAATCACTAGAATTTAAGGAAAGTGGTACTATGCAGTGCCCATGCAGACCACAACACATATTAAGAATTAGACCCAGTATACAGAACAAAAGAAGTGCTTCTGTGCAGAATAAGAACAGATAATGAAAACTACACACAGCATACACAACACATGAAGTGGTGTTACAAAGAAGAACAATACCAGAGAATAATATCCAGTAAGATCTACCACTGTACAGTATCCATATGTACATTTTACCAAGCTTTTAGAAACAGTGACAAAGCAACAGAGAACCCAAATAATGCATTTTATAACATGAATGTGTCAGTTACTTGGCAGAGAATTCACTGGGCCTTTTATGGAGAGGAATCAAGGGGCATGTGGGCATCATGCAGGGTGACAGTATGAGAGAGTTAAAAAAAATAGGATTTTTGTACTCACCGTAAAATCCGTTTCTCTGACGTCCATGGACCGACGCAGCTCTCATACTGATTACATGTGGTATATGTCCCTGCTCGCAGGAGAAGACCTAGGCAGAATGTTAGAGGTTAAAACATTCTAGAACAAGCCAGAGCTGAACAGCCCTGCCCAGGGGGGCGGTCCCTCCGGACATTACCCTTCCACCTGCAGCTAATCAGCCTCAGTTCGTAACAAAGCAGTACAAACTTAAAAGGAAGGGTGGGTGCTGCGTCGGTCCATGGACGTCAGAGAAATGGATTTTACGGTGAGTACAAAAATCCTATTTTCTCTTATCGTCCATGGACCGACGCAGCTCTCATACTGATTACATGTGGGACGTCCCAAAGCAGTATAAGAAAAGGGTGGGAGCAAAAAAAAAGTAAGGAACAACCAAAACTTCACTCCAAACCAGCAGAGCCCCTCAACGGAGGAGTTGCAACATTAGACAGCGGCCTGCAACACTTTGCGGCCGAAGGAAGCATCCGAAGATGCAGCCACATCAACCTTGTAGAACTTTGAAAAGGTATGAACGGACGACCAGGTCGTCGCCTTGCACACTTGTGCAACCGACGCTTGATGTCGGAAGGCCCGGGAAGCACCAATTGCCTTGGTGGAATGTGCCGCAACCGGAAAGGGAGGCGCCCGCCCCTTAAGGGCATAGGCCTGTATGACGGTCTGCCTGATCCACCTAAAGACGGTGGCAGACGACACCGCTCGGCCCTGTTTTGGACCAGACACAGATTTCCGAATGGAAACAGTAGCAGACAGGTACACTCATAAGGCTTGTACCCATCTTAATGTATGAAGCGCAAACTCTCAGGGAAGCGATGGGTGAGGACACAAGGACGGAAGAACAATGTCCTTCTTAAGGTGAAAGGCCAAGACCATCCTTAGAAAAGAAGGATGGTCGTGGGCGCAACACCAACATATCCTTATGGAGGACCAAGTAAGGCGACTTGCCAGACAAGGCTGCCAACTCAGACACCCGTCTAACCGAAGCAATGGCCAATAAGGCCAACTTCCGGGACAAGGTCAAGAGAGGAATCTCTCTGATATTCTCAAAGGGATGTTCTTGGAGAACCGAGATGCATCAAAATCAGATCCCAAGTAGGGAGAGGAGGCTTGACAGGGGGGACCACATGGCGAACCCCCTGCCCAAAAGGTGCTAATCAAGGAATGGCCCGGCAGCGGTCGTTGAAAAAGACAGTCCGGGCCGAAATCCGACCCTCAAAAAAAAGGTATGCAAGGCCAGCTTTTGGGTCACACCATGCTGTAAGAACAGCAAAATCCTGGGAACGGAAAAGATCCGAGGATGCCACTCAAGTTCCTCGCACATAGCGATGTATGCCTTCCAGGTACGGCGAGATATCTTTCTGGAGGAAGATTCCCGTGTCAACAACATAGAAGAGATGACCGAATACGAGAGAACTCGGTCCTTTAGCACCTGGCTTTAAACAGCCATCCCATTAAAGCCAAGGACTGTAAAGTATGCTCTGCGAAGCCGGCAAGGCAACAACAGTAGCAGAGGGTAAGCATATATCGGGCGATACTGCCCCCACGGGCTTCCAACGCGTCGAACGCATCCGTCCAGGGGTCCCTGGACCTGACCACGATCTTGCCACCTTGCGAGTGAGTCGAGAGGCCACAAGGTCCACTTCCGGTGCCCCACCTCCGGAAAAGAAGGTGGAAACACCTCCGGATGCAAGGACCCTTCGCCTGCAATGCACACGGCCGACAGGACCGTCTTGCAGCGAGACGTATGAAAATCCCAAAGAGACTCCGCAATGTATCGGAGAAGGGAGGCCCCAGTGTACAGGGTGCCTCAAATGTTGGCCAATAAAGGCAACTTGACGGAACTTCCCTAGAAACTCGGTCAGAGGACTAGTACCTCAGCCTCCACAGGTGGCGCAAACCCACCCCGGGCACAGAGACCCTAAAGGCTAAAGCAGTTTTAGTGCACCTGCTAGACGACTGATGAATGAAGCAGAGGCTTTTGCCCAGTCATTGAGCTACAAAAAATGCCAGAGACGCAGCCACTAACAGGCGCAACGCCAACCCCAGCCTGGCGAACACAGTCCAAGCCAGCGCTTCTGATCACCACTGAAAGCAGGTGGAAAGTGATACCCCTGAAACCAGGGATCCTTGTGACAATGCTCCATCCAGCAGCTACCCATGGATAGGTGCTGATTGTGCAAACACATAGTTTATACTATGTATTGCGTCAAACGCACAAATGGAGAGTGTGGGAGGAAACCCACCCAGCCACAAAGAGCATAATACCACCACATACGGCGTATGTAGTTTAGTATTTGTGGATAAACCTATTAAACGCGTATATACTGTGCCAGCGACGAAGGCGTGCACATCATCGGGGCCTGGACGTAAACCAGGCACACAGATTGCGTACACAACCGTGTAGGTAAGTTAGCCTGCGAATAAAGAAATTGCACATGTTTATACTGTGCATAGCACTGAGAATGCACACACCATTGGAACGCATGGGAGAAACCTGAGCACCCGGATGAAACCCATGCAGACTGCATACGCATACCGTGTATGGTATTATAGTATGTGTGCTAAACATTTTGCACAAGCCCATGTGTGCATAGCACCGAAGGCGCGCACACTGTTGGCGCGTGGGAGGAACCGAAGTACCCCACGCATACTCAGAGAATGCAATACCTACAGCTACTGTAAATGTATTTAGTGTAGTGTATAGACATAATGTGTATGTTTACACCGTGTATTGCACCAAAGGCATGCATGTCATGTAGCATGGGCAGAAACCCACGCAGACTGCATACGCATACCGTGTAGGTATTATAGTGTGTGTGCTAAACCTTTTGCACAAGCTCATGTGTGCATAGCACCGAAGGCGCGCACACCGTTGGCGCGTGGGAGGAACCGAAGTACCCCACGCATACTCAGAGAATGCAATACCTACAACTACTGTGAATGTATTTAGTGTAGTGTATAAACATAATGTGTATGTTTACATCGTGTATTGCACCAAAGGCATGCATGTCATGTAGCGTGGGCGGAAACCCACGCAGACTGCAAAGACATACCGGGTAGGTCCAATCGCACAAATTTAGACTGTGCATAGCGCCGAAGCGCCCACTCGGAAGAACTCCACGCAGACAGCACACAGATACCGTGTAGGAATGATAGCATGTGAATCAACATAATATTGCACATGTTTATGCTGTGCATTTCCATTGGAGCGTGGGGGGAAACCGGAGTACCCAGAGGAACTCCACGCAAACAGTATACCCATACTGTAAACATGTATAATATGTGCAATAAACATATTGAACATGTCTATCCTGTGCAGAGAGCCGAAGCGCACATACCATGAGAGTGCGGGAGGACACCGGAGCCCCCGCCAGCCCAGAGAGTATAATACATACATATACTGTGAATGTATCTGGAGTCGTGCATAAACATATTTTGTACGTTTATATCATGTATGGCACTGAAACACAGCATTGGAACGTGGGGACAGCCACGCAGACACAGAGACCAATAACACATACATACACTGTGAATGTATGCAGTGTAGAGGTATAGGATGAGTTTAAATTATGGCGCAGAGGCGCATAATCTTCTCTGTATCATTCCAACCTGCTTGACTGTGCTGCTGAAGCAGCATGCAGGTAACAGGTAACCTCTGATCCTCAGACCGTGTGTCTGTCAGAGCTCAAATCATTCCCCAGGAAATGGCGGGAAATGTTACCTCAGGTATCACACACACAAGGCTCACAGGGATTAGAGACATAAATGAATAAAGTCCTCCCTCATCCATGCTGCTCTTGAGGCAGCGTGTGAGGAAAACAGTGAGGAAACTGTGTAAAAGAAAAGCTTGTCACAGCAATTTCAGCCTAAGTGTGTTTCTCACATCATCAATGAGATCACTTACAAGCGCCCTGTCATTCACTGACACAGAACTGGAGTCTTCCTCACAAGGGAATGTCCTGTTCATAAACATTAAATATTCAGAGGTAGGGTCCTGAGCCCAATAGCTAGGCCCATATCTGACTCAGAGCACTCCTTCACTAAAGATTTTTGTGGGGGGAGGGGGCTTATAGCTCCTTTTGCTCGCACACCGCTTCCATTCTGACAGGAATGATTCCAGGACTGCTGACAACTGGTCCATAAGGACCGCAGGTGCAGGAAACATATGAACATGTTTAACGGTGCAGCACTGCCAGTTGCCCCAGGCAATGTGGAGAGCAGGTGTATCAGACTCCATAAACACCACCCTCTGAGACCTTATACACTATACAGTGAATATACAGTCCACCCACTGGCTACGCTGAGGAGGGGATACCCGGGAGGACCCACCAACCCTTAAGGACAGCTCAGTCTGTGAGGAGATTGTGAGGGGATTCGCGCCGCCGCCAGAAATAAATGCGCCGTCCGCAGCTATAACTGTGCCACTGAACGCCAAGATGGCCGCCGAGCGCAAAATTCAAAGCTCTAATGCGCGTCAATGGCGCACGCATCAATAATCACCTCACACACCAGAAAAAACTGCAGACATGAGCGCCCAACCAGGCCAGAGTGACCCCCAAGCACCCCACAGCACAGCACCAGTACAGGGTGCAGAGAGCAGCATAACAGGGGGGGGACAGGGAGAAACCCCCACACACAGAAACACAGCCAGCATGTACTCACCTGCAGTAGGAGAGACTACTTACCCGTCCCTTTCAGGGACCCACTGGCTTGTTTCAGACAGACCTATCACAGAGTCGTACTGCGTAGCTGTCGGCCCGGTCCACCGCGAGAGATACAGTCAGTCAGGTACTGTTCAATCTTGAGAGGACCGCGGGAGCATGAAAGCAACCCGGCCACCCCTGGAGTCATGGGGTATGTCGTGAACTGAGTCTCACGCACACAAGGCGAGGATCAGCACGCTCGATGGTCGGACAGGGAAGACTACGAGGATACTAGTGTACCCAACCTGTTGCCCAGCCGACAGTTGATTGAAGGTCTCAAAAATAAAATAATAAAATTCCCAAAGGAATAAAAATCAAAAGTAAAATCTTCCAGGAGACTGGCTCCTGAGAGCCACGTCTTCTCCTTCTGCTAGGCAGAAAAAAACTGAGGCTGATTAGCTGCAGGTGGAAGGGTAATGTCCGGAGGGACCGCCCCCCTGGGCGGGGCTGTTCAGCTCTGGCTTGTTCTAGAATGTTTTAACCTCTAACATTCTGCCTAGGTCTTCTCCTGCGAGCAGGGACATATACCACATGTAATCAGTATGAGAGCTGCGTCGGTCCATGGACGATAAGAGAAAACAGGTTTTAGGGTGAGTTTATGTGGCTAGGTGTAGAAGGATACTCAAACTGTCAGTGATAGCTGGTTTGACTGCCCTCTTCAGTGTATGGGTGATCCAGCTATCAGACTATCTGCAATCCTGATGTCCAGTGTCCATGGGTACAAAGCAAATAGATGAAAGCAGGGCTTTTTTTCAGCGGGAACGCGGGGGAACGCAGTTCCGGCACCTCCTGAACTGACTGTATGTAATGGCAAGGGGTGCTAGGGTGTGCTGCAGGGTATTCATGCTCACTGCTGGCGGATCTATTCTAGCTGGAGGGGATCTATTTTTGCAGCAGGGTCTATTGTTGCTGAAGGAGATCTACTGTTGGGGAGGGGTCTATTGTTGATGGCTGCCAGAGAGTCTATTAATGCTGGCTGTGCGGAGATCTGTTGATGCTGCCGGGAGTCTATTGTTGCTGGGGGGGGGGATTTTGTTGTGGGTGGTACATTGATGGGGGGGATCTATTGTTGCTGGCTGAAGGGGAAACCAAATTTCATAAAAATTACTTAGCACAACAAAATGATACTTGGTTCTGTATTGTCTAAAAGGGGCGGTACTGGGAGGTGGGTAGGGGATGGAACCAAGAGACGTTGCTCGGAGGTGGGTAGGGGATCTATTGTTGCTGGCTGAAGGGGAAACCAAATTCCATAAAAATTGCTTAGCACAACAAAATGATACTTGGTTCTGTATTGTCTAAAAGGGGCGGTACTGGGAGGTGGGTAGGGGATGGAACCAAGAGACGTTGCTCGGAGGTGGGTAGGGGATCTATTGTTGCTGGCTGAAGGGGAAACCAAATTCCATAAAAATTGCTTAGCACAACAAAATGATACTTGGTTCTGTATTGTCTAAAAGGGGCGGTACTGGGAGGTGGGTAGGGGATGGAACCAAGAGACGTCGCTCGGAAGTGGGTAGGGGTGGAGAAAACAAGTGACTCTGAAAAGGGGAGTTCCTGCACCTATTGTCTGAGAAAAAAAGCCCTGGATGAAAGAATTGGACTCCCAACCAAGAAGAGGTAAAGTATAAGTCAACCACACTAGGGCAATCCTTCTGCAGACAACTTAGTGAAGAGAGGCAACAAACAAAGATGGGTTTAGTTTGAAGCAAGTTTGCAGAACATGAGTAAAGTGCCAAATCCGAATTCCGTCAAAGTCAAGGAGAGCCAAGTGTTAAAATCTGAAATGACCATTTTCTAGGCTAATAGGCAAGACACTGTCAAGTAAATAGCATGGGGAGGCTGGGTACTGCCCTGGGGAACATGCACCAAAACAAAAAATTTTTTTTTTAAATGTGGATGGAAACAGCACTTTTAATCATGCTCTAAGGACTAATTTTAAGTTGCAAAATTCCTTAAAATACCATGCCTAGGTATGCCTTTAGCCTGTCTTTAAAGCGGAGTTCTGCCAAAAATGTAATTTTAAGTCAGCAGCTACAAAAAGTGTAGCTGCTGACTTTTAATAATCAGGCACTCACCCGTCCCACAGACCAGCGATGCGGGCGTACGAAGCCCCACTCCTCTCCCCCTCCTCTCCACGGCACCGGAATTCTTACTGTGGGCGCCCGGCTGTGGCTTCACAGCCGGGCATGCACTGCGCATGCGCGAGCTGCGCTGCACGCTGTGAATGGCTGGGCAATCTTCTGGGACCTGTGATGTGTCCCAGAAGATTTCAGGGAGGGAGGGGGGAGAGGTGAACTTCCTTCCGGCGCCACGGAGCCCCGGGAGGAAGTGGGAGCTGGATGCCTCTAAAAAGAGGGTATCCGCTCCCCCCCCCCCCCAAAAAAATTATATGCCAAATTTGGCATGTCAGGGGGTCACCGTCACTTAAATCGGAGGTTCCATTTTTGAGTGGAACTCTGCTTTAAGTGGCACATCTGTAAAATTTATAGAACTTACTAAAGGAAAACTGACATTTACAAAGAATAAAATGAGGTTTAAATTGCCGGCAAATGACAGCTTTGGCCGCTTTACTAACAAACAGCCGTGAAAGCCATTTATCTATAATAGACTCATGCTCTAGGTCTGGTAAAGATGGGGAAGCCCGTGAACAAAAAAAACAGCATGAGGATCTCTCTAAAAAATACCTGACCCTTATCCCTGATGAAGAGGGACCCCATGCAAAAGAAAGTGTGGAGTCCAACCAAAAATCTATACCAGACCCTTATCCAAGTGTAGCACCCTCTAGTGTGTGCTACTAGAAGTGAGAGTAGGTAAAAAGCATATTTCTGCCAGGAAGAAACCTGAGTCACTAAATTGGGTTCAAGGTTACTAGTGGCCAGGGCTGGATGACTCATCATGGTGCCTCTCTCTGGTATCTGGAAGGTTTAAGAACATTCTAAATCTAGAGGGCAGAGTTTAAGAGGGGCTACCTTGAATATTTATGGGCTGGTAGGGAACTGGGATAACCCATAAATAGACCTGAGCCATGCAAACAAGAGTAGTCGGATGGAAGATGGAGAAGCAGTGCTAAGGGAGGCTGTTGTGGCCCTTGAAGAACCCGTTACCGGGGGGTGGGGGGGGTTTACCTTGGGCTGGGAGCTCAGGAAAGCTAGCCTGGAAGGATCCTAAGACAGGAGGCACTGGAAGGATTCGTGCCAGAGAGGCAATGGGAAGGAGCAAGCAGAGACAGTGAGTAGGTCAGCATGGTGCAGGGACAAGACAAGGGGAAAGACTGTCATCAGCAATAGTGCTTTCTTGAAGACCGCGTAACGCCAAGTCTTCATCTAACCTTGCCGTGGGAGGTCTTCATGTGTGTGCCAGTTGGGCAGGATTGGGGCAGAAAGTCAGACGGAAGGACTGGGAGGAAGATCAGCTTGGCGTGACAGCCAGGTGGGCTAGCATTTATGCAGGCCAGGGGAGCTGGGATCAGTGCCACAGCAACGCAGAAGGAGAAATGTTATGCTGTTTACTTCATCTGTGCTATTTTGTCAAGGGACTGAGAGTTCCTGCCTGTAAGGCTGGGTTCACACTAGTGCGACACGACATCCGTCCTACTTTGGATCCGACTTTGCCCTGCGACATGAAGCCGACATATGTCCGACTTTCAATGAACGGGGATCCGACTTGGATCCCCGCCAATATCAGGCACTGTGCTTGGTATGAATCTTGAGGGGGAACTCCACGCCAAATTTTAAATAAAAAATAAAACGGCGTGGGTTCCCCTCCAGAGGCATACCAGGCCCTTGGGTCTGGTCTGGATTTGAACGGGCGCCCCTATGCTGAAAAAACGGCGTGGGGGTCCCCCCAAAATCCAAACCAGACCCTTATCCGAGCACGCAACCTGGCAGGCCGCAGGGGAAGAGGGGGGACGAGAGAGCGGCCCCCCTCCCTCCTGAACCGTACCAGGCCGCATGCCCTCAACATGGGGGGTTTGGTGCTTTGGGACAGGGGGGGCGACCTGCGGCCCCCCCACCCCAGAGCACCCTGCCCCCATGTTGATGAGGACAGGGCCTCTTCCCGACAACCCTGGCCGTTGGTTGTCGGGGTCTGCGGGCGGGGGGGCTTATCGGAATCCGGGAGCCCCCTTCAATAAGGGGGCCCCCGGATCCCGGCCCCCCACCCTATGTGAATGAGTATGGGGTACATCGTACCCCTACCCATTCACCTGGTGGAAAAAATTGCAATAAAAAAACACTACACAGGTTTTTAAAGTAATTTATTACACAGCTCCGGCGCTCTTCTTCCGACTTCCGGGGGTCTTTTCCGACTTCGGGGGTCTCCGGTGTCGTCTCCGCGCTCTCCGGTTCTTTCTTCCGCCGGGCCTC
The DNA here is from genome assembly GCA_029206835.1 of Rana muscosa. Classification (NCBI taxonomy): domain Eukaryota; kingdom Metazoa; phylum Chordata; class Amphibia; order Anura; family Ranidae; genus Rana; species Rana muscosa. The sequence continues at coordinate 102,319,979 of CM055116.1, read as the reverse complement.
CGCTAACTTCTTTTTAGCTCTTTCGCTAGTGGAGGGGCCGGTCTTCCCGTCGTCGCCGTCGGCGTCTTCTTCCCTCTTCTCCTTCTCGATGTTGACGCGTCGCTTCCTCCCGCTGTAATACTGGCTCTCCGCTCCGCTCCGCATTAATATAGGCTTCTCATGACGTCACAGTCACATGTTCCGGGGCACATGGCCCCGGAGCATGTGACTGTGACGTCATGGGAACATGTGACTGTGACGTCATGAGAAGCCTATATTAATGCGGAGCGGAGAGCCAGTATTACAGCGGGAAGAAGCGACGCGTCAACATCGAGGAGGAGAAGAGGGAAGAAGAAGCTGACGGCGACGGAAGACCGCGCCCCTCCACTAGCGAAAGAGCTACCAAGAAGTTAGTGGAGGCGCCGGCAGAAGGACAACGGAGAGCCGGACGAGACGACGAAGACCGGGCCTCCGTTAGCAAGAGAGCTAAAAAGAAGTTAGCGGAGGCCCGGCGGAAGAAAGAACCGGAGAGCGCGGAGACGACACCGGAGACCCCCGAAGTCGGAAAAGACTCCCGGAAGTCGGAAGAAGACCCCGGAGCTGTGCAATAAATTACTTTAAAAACCTGTGTAGTGTTTTTTTATTGCAATTTTTTTCCACCAGGTGAATGGGTAGGGGTACGATGTACTTATTGAAGGGGGCTCCCGGATTCCGATAAGCCCCCCGCCCGCAGACCCCGACAACCAACGGCCAGGGTTGTCGGGAAGAGGCCCTGTCCTCATCAACATGGGGGCAGGGTGCTTTGGGGTGGGGGGGCCGCAGGTCGCCCCCCCTGTCCCAGAGCACCAAACCCCCCATGTTGAGGGCATGCGGCCTGGTACGGTTCAGGAGGGAGGGGGGGCCGCTCTCTCGTCCCCCCTCTTCCCCTGCGGCCTGCCAGGTTGCGTGCTCGGATAAGGGTCTGGTTTGGATTTTGGGGGGACCCCCACGCCGTTTTTTCAGCGTAGGGGCGCCCCTTCAAATCCAGACCAGACCCAAGGGCCTGGTATGCCTCTGGAGGGGGAACCCATGCCGGTTTTTTATTTAAAATTTGGCCTGGAGTTCCCCCTCAAGAGCAGTACAGCACAAGTCGCATGCCAAAGTCGGATCATACAAGACTGCGATCCGACTTCAATGATAGTCAATGGGCTGAAGTCGGATCAAAGTCGGAGTAGTACAGGGAGCATTCTCAAAGTCGGACCGATATGTGTCGGACCAGTTAAGACGGCTCCCATAGGGAAACATTGATTTTCACACGTCATGCGACATGAGCTCCCAATGTCGGAGCGTTTGTCGCCCCAGTGTGAACCAGGCCTAATAGGCCTTTGCTGAACTAACAATATCCTGCTAATTCCAACAGAAGTGAGCAGCAGGTGCTGTACATTGGAAACCAAGTTTGTGCAGGTGGAAGGAAGAAGAGGACTTAAATAGGGAGGAAATTGTCCCTGGTTCTGTGTTTGAACATTTTCAAGTTGGGCATCCCATAATTCCCCAACTCCATCCAAGTTATCATCCCCTAATAAAAAATAAAAAAAAAGGATTGTTTTCTGAGTTGGAGTGAATGAAGGAAATGTTATGTGACTGGCTGTGCAGAAGTGGGGACACGGGACATCAACGATTCCTATGGGGGTAGTGCTACACAAGCATGCAATCTAGCTGGCCAAAAAAGGGTGGGAGACGGGCCGAGCACGTGACCTTCTCCTGAGCCATTCTAGGCCACATGCCCTCAACATGGGGGGAGTACCTTTTCAAAAGGGACCCCCCTTGCAAAGCACCTTGCCCCATGTTGATGAGGACAAGGGTATCTTCCCTACAACCCTGTCCCAGTGGGTTTGAGGATCTACAGGCTGGGGGGCTTGTAAAAATTTGGAACACCCCCTTTAACCATAAGAGGGCCCCCCCCATACTAACCACCCCTATGTGAACGGGTAAGGGGTACATAATATCCCATACTCATTCACAAAAAAAGTGAAAAGTAAATAAACGCACTTAGACAGTTTTTGACAAGTCCTGTATGGCAAAAAAAGCCTCACAATGTAAATCCATCATCAATTACATCATTCAGAGATGGAGTTCCCTATCAGTCATGATGAAGGTCACCCCGACATTCACCAAATAAAAAGAAATTTCCTCCAACCAACAGACACATCCAATCCCGAAAAAACTTATGGTAAAAAAAGGGGGTGTTGTAATTGCGTAGGTGAAAGTGATGATAAGTGATCAAAAAAGCAGCTGGCAATCACACAACAGAACAATTTGTGTAAAATACATATAAACCAATAATTGCCGTGCTATGTGAGTGATAATAAAGTGCATACAAATATAAGTGCCAATGGTCAGTCCACAAAGGTGTCCTTAAAAGAATAAATGTGATGAAATCTTCGCAATTCTATCCCAAGGATGATGGGACCATAGGACCATATACCCAAGGACCATACACCCAAGTGCCCCTTCCACCATGATAGTACAAGATGTGCCCTTACCGGATGTCTAGACTCCATGTTATAGGAGCCTAGTCTGACATGGATTCACACATCATAAAGGATCCATCAACTGGGTATAAAGGAGAATAATGTCGCGGCCAACCGTGCTAATATTTCACTCTCTCTCATGGATAATATATAAAGAAGGAGAAAATCATCACATAATGTAAAACCGTGATGGTTTTATTGAAAAAACCTTGTTAAAAGCTTTCACAAGTCCAATAAAGTGCAACTTAAAAATCTGCAGATCAGGATCAAAATAGTGTGATGAAGTTGAACATAGACTCCGCCCTACTAGTTTCGTCATGACGTCATCGGGGGCAACCCGAAAAAATCACATCTTCGGGGCCCCTCCGCTAAAAGTAACCAAAGTGGCAAGGCCTCCTGGGGGGAGTCATTGACAAAATATGGCAGTGCATGGGCAAGGCACAAATTTACAATAAGCTTGAGCTTGCATACCTTTTATATTTGATGTACCGTATTATTGTAATTATTTTGTAGTGCTATTGTTTTACATTGTTAGCAGTAGAATTTTACTGTGTATCCTATTGTAGTGTGCATGAAAATGTTACATCAATAAAAGATTCTAATAATAACATGCACTTTTCTATGCTCCATTTCTCTTGTATTAACTTTTTAATTGACATATTCAAATGTTTATTTGTACTGAATGTAATATAGATACTTTCCAGCATGACTGTTCTCTTTGAGGAAAACCTTGATTTTTCATTCCTCTTGTTCCCCATCTAGCCCTAGTTATCAAACGCGCATAAAATGAAATTTGCTGTCGGAAACAGTAACACAATTAAAAAGAGGATTACACAGTCGAACTCCAATTTTTCACACACTGCGCAATAAAACCTTTCTTCCAAAAAAACAAGTCACAGTGACAGGGTGCTTTGTGCAGCTTAATGCCTAATTTATCCAAGACGGGCACCATCCGTGCCTCTGCATGAATTGAATCCGATTTCTACATTCATCACACGGTTTTCTGCAAATATGCAGAATCTAAAAACAAACACGAAATAGAATTTTGCAAAGCTAAGCTTATTTACACATCTGTATTGGCCATAAACATACACATATTTTCTACCCAATACAAACAAGTATTTGGTGGAAGTATGACACGTATTGGGTGAGAAGCATTACAGGACTTACTTAATAAGGCAGTGGAAAGTACAGTGACCTACATCAAACAATTGAATTAAATCTTTGCTTGATCGAATTACACTCCATGAAATAGTATAGGTCACTAGAATTTGTTCTACTTTGCACAGTCACTGCACTTTATTATTAAAACATAACTGTACTTTTATAGCACATTTGCTCCATCAAAAGTCAAATATAGTTGTTACTGTTTTTGAAAAATCTACTTACATAGTTACATATTAGGTGAGGTTGAAAAAAGACACAGGTCTATCAAGTCCAACCTATGTGTGTCATTATATGTCAGCATTACCTTGTATATCCCTGTATGTTGTGGTCGTTCAGGTGCTTATCTAATAGTTTTTTTAAACTATCGATGCTCCCCGCTGAGACCACCACCTGTGGAAGGGAATTCCACATCCTTGCCGCTTATACAGTAAAGAACCCTCTACGTAGTTTAAGGTTAAACCTCTTTTCTTCTAATTTTAATGAGTGGCCACGTGTCTTATTAAACCCCCTTCCGCAAAAAAGTTTTATCCCTATTGTGGGATCACCAGTACGATATTTGTAAATTGAAATCATATCCCCTCTCAAGCGTCTCTTCTGCAGAGAGAATAAGTTCAGAGCTCGCAACCTTTCCTCATTACTAATATCCTCCAGACCCTTTATTCGATTTGTTGCCCTTCTTTGTTATCGCTCCATTTCCAGTACATCCTTCCTGAGGACTGGTGCCCAGAACTGGATAGCATACTCTAGGTGCGGCCGGACCAGAGTCTTGTAGAGCGGGAGAATTACCGCTTTATCTCTGGAGTTAATCCCCTTTTTAATGGATGCCAACATTCTGTTTGCTTTGTTAGCAGCAGCTTGGCATTGCATGCCATTGCTGAGCCTATCATCTACTAGGATCCCCCAGGTACCTTTTCATCCTAGGTTCCCCCCAGAGGTTCTCCCACCAGTGAGTAGATTGCATTCATATTTTTGCCACCCAAATGCATCATTTAACATTTTTCTACATTAAACCTCATTTGCCATGTAGTTGCCCACCCCATTAATTTGTTCAGATCTTCTTGCAAGGTTTCCACATCCTGCAGGGAAGTTATTGCCCTGCTTAGCTTAGTATTGTCTGCAAATACAGAGATTGAGCTGTTTACCCCATCCTCCAGGTCGTTTATGAACAAATTAAGCAGGATTGGTCCCAGCACAGAACCCTGGGGGACCCCACTACCAACGCCCAACCACTCCCCATTTATTTTGTACAGTAAAAGTTTATAGGCAACTGTGTCAAATGCTTTTGCAAAATCCAGATACACCACATCTAAAATAGATTGAAATCTCTATATGTATACCATTTTATGATAACATTTAACCGCTTCAATACAGGGCACTTTTACCCCTTTCCTGCCCAGGCCAATTTTCAGCTTTCAGCGCTGTCACACTTTGAATGACAACGATCATGCAACGCTGTACCCAAATGAAATTGTTATCATTTTTTTCACACAAACTGAACTTTTTATTTGGTTGTATTTAATCACCATTGGATTTTTAATTTTTTGCTAAAAAAACAAAAAAAACTGAACATTTTGAAAAAAAAAAAAAAAATTCTTAGTTTTTGTCACAAAATTTTGTAAATAAGTAAATTTTCTCCTTTACTGATGAGCGGTGATGAGGTGGCACTAATATGCAGCACTGATGGGCACTGATAGGCAGCACTGATGAGCACTGATAGACGACACTGATGTGCACTGATAGGTGGCACTGATGTGCACTGATTGGCGGCACTTATGGGCAATAATAGGCGGCATGGATAAGCAGCACTGATGGGTGGCACTAATGAGCAGGCATTGATGGGCACTGATAGGCGGCATGGATAAGCAGCACTGATGGATGGCACTAATGAGCAGGCATTGATGGGCACTGATAGGCATCACTGACTTGCATCACTGATGGACACAGATTGGCCTCACTGATAGGCACAAATTGGCATCACTGATGGGTACAGATTGGTATCACCGTTGAGCACACATTGGCTATAAGGATGGGCACAGACTGGCATCACTGATGGGCACTGTTGGGCTACACTGATCATCTGTACAGGCCTCTCCTGTGAGGAGATGCCACTGATCAGCTTTCCTCACCTCACACTCTGTCAGTGTGAGAGAAGAAAAGCCGATAACCGTAATTTCCTTGTTTACATGTGATCATCTGTGATTGGACACAGCTGACCACATGGGTAAAGAACTGCATCATATGTTTGATAGCAGAAAGTAATAAATATTGGGGGGTTTTTTGTTTGTTTTTTTAATTGTCAGTGTTTTTTTGTTTTGTTTATAGCGCAAAAAATAAAAAACAGAAAAGTGATCAAATACCACCAAAAGAAAGCTCTATTTGCGTGGGAAACAATACATACATTTTATTTTGGTACAGTGTCGCACAACTGCGCAATTGTCAGTTAAAGTAACGCAGTGCAGTATCGCAAAAAATGGCCTGGTCATTAAGGGGGTAAACCTTCCGGAGCTGAATTGGTAATGAAATCTGGACCTGTGGAACAGGATTGGAATTATGTGTATTGCATTCATGTCCATAGTCCCAAACCATGAACCATTTTGCCACCACTTGATGTATGTGAGGAAATGTCTGACACCTAGAACAATTTAGGAGAGCCATGGAAGTTTATGGTAAAGGTTTGTAGGAGAAGAGTTAGGCAGAAGAGAAAAGTTAATAAAAAGATCTTATCTTTAACATACCATAGATTTACCAGGAAGGGATGTTCAAGGCACTGCATTATCTGTAGTTCTCTGAAAACATTTCTCACTTCATCCCTTTCAACACATTTCTGTTTGTTCATGTATTTCATGGCATACATCTTCTTTGAGTCTCGTTTCTGCACGATGCACACCTGCAAGACATAAAAGTCAATAGGTCATAGCAAAAATATCAAATTTTCTGTAGTAATCTACTCATTTAAGTGACAGGCCTCTCATTATTTTTTCAGCTTGGAATTTTATGTACTGTATAGATGCAATTTTCTATGGGGTCAATTCACTAAGAGTTAAATAACGACGAATAAATTGCGGTAAAATAATGCATTGCGGTAAATCAGTTGTGAAAGTTAAATTTACTAAGAATTTAGCGTTAAATAACGAATGTGGTATTTTTTTGATTGTTCGGTAACTACTGCATTTTCTCATGCGGTAATTTATCACACGTGTTGGTGGTTAACCACATCAATACTGGACACTTTAGCCCCCCCTTCCTTCCCAAACCAATTTTCAGCTTTCAGCGCTCTCGCATTTTCAATGACAATTGCGCGGTCATGCTACACTGTACCCAAATGAAATTTTTATCATTTTGTTCACACAAATAGAGCTTTCTTTTGGTGGTATTTTTTCACGACTACGTTTTTTTTTTTTTGCGATATAAGCAAAAAAAGAGCGGAAATTTGAGAAAAAAAATATATTTTCGTCTTTCTATTTTTAAAAAATCCAATAAAATTGAATTTTGTCATAAATTTAAGCCAAAATGTATTTTACTACATGTTTTTGGTAAAAGAAAAATCTGTTAAGTGTATAATAATTGGTTTGTGTGATCACGGACATATGCAAATGATCATGTACAGATGTGCGCAGGTGATCACGAACATATGTGTGCAAATGATCATTGGGACATATGATTTTACTGTCACATATGTGGGGGACAGGTGTTTTTACTATGTGGGGACATGTGTGTGTGGGGACACGTATTTTGGAGACATGTTTGTTTACTTTATGTGTTTACACTGTGTGGGGACACTAGGCTGGTGATCAGTGAGTAAAAAGCTGAAAAAAACAGCTCATACTCACTGATCACCAGCCAGCTGCAGCGATCCGCTCTCCTCTCCTCACCGACGACTTCTGTGTGAGGGGAGGAGAGCCGATTGCCTAGCAACCGGCTCTCTGTTTACATCACATGACGGCTGTGATTGGACACGGCCGTCATGTGATCAGAAGGGCCAATCACAGAGCCCTCCTGCTGAATTGAGATGCGTCGTGTCCGGGTGACACAAGTGCATCGGGATCGCGCCGCTGTGCGGGAAAGCGCGTGCGCGATCCCCCTCCTTCTGAGGGACGTTCCTGAACGTCCACTCAGAAGGAGAGAGCGCCCACCCGGCTGTATATGTACAGTGGCTGGGTGGGAAGTAGTTAAGGGTTGTTTAAGGTCATTTCCTTATAACATTTTACATTATAACATGTTTGTTATTTTTCTTTTGCAAAAAAAATATTTTTTAATCTAACATTTTTTTTACAGCAATCTGTATTTGGAGGCACTGAAATTTGAACAACCTTCTCAAAACCCTCTCAGGTTCCCTGCTGACGTCACATCCGGTATCGGCGCCATTTGCGTTCCACGCTGACTCCACCGCGGCCGACGGCTTCCCCCCTGATCCAAGGCTACCTTTACCTTACCATCCCGCCACAAGATAGAGGTGCCAGCAACCTGAGGACACCCTTGATCCCAGCTGTGTGATTTATGTACTCAAATGTGAGCTGACAATTTTTACTGTGTCTTAAGAGACATAATGAGTATGTTTTTGTATTTGTATTGGATAGGTATTCCCGCACTACTATGAGGTTGATCGAGGGGCTTTGGCGCAGCAGACACCGTATTAGTCAAACACTACCCACAGGTAATAGTATAAAAAATCAATATAGTGGTGTTGCGCTCCAAATAAAATTATAACAGTGCTAAAAGTAAATCTAATATTTAAATAGCAATAAATTAAAACTATAGACTCATCATATGTAAACAATACACAAAATTGATAAATAATTGTAAAACATGTGATTATATTGAAGAATAGTCCATATAAAGTGCAAAAGCAATGTGCAAATAATCTAGAAGAAATTATATAGTCTTCAAAAGGTGAAAAAAGTGCTGGTGCAGGAATTAAGGTGCTGAGTTGTAGCAACAGGTGACACTGTGACTTCAGTGATTGAAATCTTCGATGTCTTTCACACCCGTGAAGGTAGAGGGGAGATTAAAAGAAGGAAGATACCTCTTCTCTGCTGCCACTTCCAGCAACGTCCACTTCCAGTGACGTTGCTGGAAGTGGCAGCAGAGAAGAGGTATCTTTCTTCTTTTAATCTCCCCTCTTCTGCGACTGGTATGGTAAAACCTGAGATGATGATTTTTTTGATGATGATGATGATGATGATGATTTTTTGCTGACCTAACATTGGGAGAAACACATAGGAAGCAATACCCAGGCTGTATTTAAACTGGAACCATCAGGAAGGAACGCTGAAGGGATTCCCCTGTGTTTGATCATCTACCCTTATTTGATTGTGAGGATTACCTTACAGCAGTAAGGTAAGAAGTTAGCACACCCACAGGTGTGAAACACATCACTGAAGTCACAGTGTCACCTGTTGCTACACATTCACAAAAATACATACTCATTCTATATAGATCAATAGACCAATAGACCAATAGTGATAGACAAACAGATAGATGATGGTCTTTCAAAATCTGCCACCATGCCAGACCTTCCACCTACACCAATTTGATAATTATAGTAGTGGCTTTAAAACATGTATACTATTTCTAGTAGCATGGGCTTAACTTCACTGAGCTTTCTTCATCAGAATCTCTGCAGTCAGAAAATCTTGTAGACACTGTTCTGCTTAATCTTCTGCCCTATGCCTGTTTAGTCATATTGTTAACATCACTTGGCAAAGCCAGGACCAGAGTTGTGGGACAAGGAATCTCTCCTGACATCTTTTAGGTAGTTGACTACTGACACCAATGCTGGGGCATTCTTCCTTCCACTGACACCAGTGTAAGGGACACCCTTCCTCCCTGGACACCAATTCTGGAGCATTCTTCCTCCAACCGACACCAATCCAAGGGCATTCTTTCTTCTGGTCACACCAATGCAGCGGGCACTAGACATGTGCATTTCGTTTCGTTCCGAATCGAAATTCGGACGAATTTTTCATTATTCGGACATTCGGATGCATCCGAATTACCGAATTACAATACTAACGAATTTAACCGAATCCGAATTTTTTCGAATCTAAAAATATTTTTGACCCGACTTTGGGTCCATGTATCTCGGGGTTCCTTGGTGATAGAAACCCCAAATAGTGACCCCGAGATACGTGGACCCAAAGTCGGGTCGCAAAATGTCAAGCACTTTACTGGAGCAGAGAATGACATTTTGCGACCCGATTTTGGGGACACATATCTCGGGGCCACTTGTAGCTAGAAACCCCAAATTTGGTATGCAAACACAGTAGAACTAGCACTACAACATCTCCAAATTTTGGGTTTCTATCACCAAGTAACCCCAAAATACATGGACCCAAAGTTGGGTCGCAAAATATTTTCGAATCCGGTTGAAATAGTATCAACATGATTCGAAATTATTTCAACTGCATTTGAAACTATTTCAACCGGATTCGAAAATATTTTGTGACCCGAATTTGGGTCCATGTATCTCGGGGTTACTTGGTGATAGAAACCCCAAATTTGGGGTTATTGTTTTTCTAGTCTATTTTCTATTTTATTATAATCTTTTCTATCCAAAGTTAAAATTAATTAATTAATTAAAAAATTTGAATTCATACTATTCGAAATTCAAATTTATTCTATTCGAAATTCGAATTTCAGAAGATGGTTGTATATTCTTTCTATTTTATTCTTCTAAATTATATTTTTTTTCTATTCTGTTCTAATCTTTTCTATTTGAATTATAAATTTTGGAAGAAGGTTATTTACTTACTTATATACATCTGTCACATAAAAAAAAAAGATGTGAAATGGCTGTCACGGATGTCGATCGCAAGGCAAGTACATATGCTGTATGTCATTGTCCACTTACCACAACACCTGCCACGAGTGCCACGACACCGGCCACGAGTGCCACGACACCGGCCACGAGTGCCACGTGACCTGCCATGAGTGCCACGTGAACGGCCACGAGTGCCACGTGACCTGCCACGTGACCTAGTTGTGGATTGTCTACTTGCCACGTCACCTGCCACAAGTTATGGGGCTCCTAGCACCAAGTGACCCCCAGATATGGGCGATATTTCAAGTACTTTTCTGCAGCAGATAATGACATTTTGTGACCCGACTTTGGGGCCACGTATCTCGGGGGCACTTATAGCTAGAAACCCCAAATTTGGTATGCAAACACAGTAGAACTAGCATTACAACGGGGTTACTTGGTGATAGAAACCCCAAATTTGGGGTTATTGTAGTGCCAGTTGTAATGTGTTTTCATACCAAATATTTTGGGATTTCTAGCTATAAGTGGCCCCGAGATACGTGGCCTCAAAGTCGGGTCACAAAATTGAATTCTCTGCTGCAGAAAAGCACTTGACAGATCGCCCCTATCTGGGGGTCACTTGGTGCTAGGAACCCCATAACTTGTGGCAGGTGACGTGGCAAGTGGACAATCCACAACTTGGTCACGTGGCCGGTCACGTGGCACTCGGACAATGACATACAGCATATGTACTTGCCTTGCGATCTACATCCATGACAGCCATTTCACATCTTTATTTTATGTGACAGATGTATATAAGTAAGTAACTAACCATCTTCCAAAATTTATAATTCAAATAGAAAAGATTAGAACAGAATAGAAAAAAATATATAATTTAATAGAATAAAATAGAAAGAATATGCAACCATCTTATGAAATTCGAATTTCGAATAGAATACATTTGAATTTCGAATAGTAGGAATTAAAAAAAATGTAATTAATTAATTTTAACTTTGGATAGAATAGATTAGAATAGAAATAGAGAATACACTAGAAAAACAATAGAATAGAATAGAATATAGATACTATCTATTTCATGTTTAATTTTTTTTTGCAGATTACTATTTTTTACATAAGATCTCCTGCAGACTATTAGCATTTATTTTATTTTTTTTTGCAGATCTCCTGCAGACTATTAGTATCTATTTAGTTTTCTCACCAGGTCTCCTGCAGACTATTAGCATCTATTTCTTTTTTAGCAGATCTCCTGTAGACTATTAACAGCCATTTCACTTCTTTTTTTTTTTGCAGATCTCCTGCAGACTGTTAGAATCAATTTCATTTTTTTTTTCAAAGTCGGGTCGCAAAATATTTTCGAATCCGCTTTAAATAGTATCAACATGATTCGAAATTATTTCAACCGCATTTAAAACTATTTCAACCGCATTTGAAACTATTTCAACCGGATTCAAAAATATTTTGCGACCCGACTTTGGGTCCACATATCTCGGGGTTAGTTGGCGATAGAAACCCCAAATTTGGGGATGTTTTAGTGCTAGTTCTCCTGTGTTTGCACACAAAATTTGGGGTTTCTATCACTAAGTGACCCCGAGATACGTGGACCCAAAATCGGGTCGCAAAATGTCAAGCACTTTACTGGAGCAGAGAATGACATTTTGCGACCCGATTTTGGGGCCACATATCTCGGGGCCACTTGTAGCTAGAAACCCCAAATTTGGTATGCAAACACAGTGGAACTAGCACTACAACATCTCCAAATTTTGGGTTTCTATCACCAAGTAACCCCAAAATACATGGACCCAAAGTCGGGTCGCAAAATATTTTCGAATCCGGTTGAAATAGTATCAACATGATTCGAAATTATTTCAACTGCATTTGAAACTATTTCAACCGGATTCGAAAATATTTTGTGACCCGAATTTGGGTCCATGTATCTCGGGGTTACTTGGTGATAGAAACCCCAAATTTGGGGTTATTGTTTTTCTAGTCTATTTTCTATTTTATTATAATCTTTTCTATCCAAAGTTAAAATTAATTAATTAATTAAAAGATTTGAATTCATACTATTCGAAATTCAAATGTATTCTATTCGAAATTCGAATTTCAGAAGATGGTTGTATATTCTTTCTATTTTATTCTTCTAAATTATATTTTTTTTCTATTCTGTTCTAATCTTTTCTATTTGAATTATAAATTTTGGAAGAAGGTTATTTACTTACTTATATACATCTGTCACATAAAAAAAAAAGATGTGAAATGGCTGTCACGGATGTCGATCGCAAGGCAAGTACATATGCTGTATGTCATTGTCCACTTACCACAACACCTGCCACGAGTGCCACGACACCGGCCACGAGTGCCACGACACCGGCCACGAGTGCCACGTGACCTGCCATGAGTGCCACGTGACCGGCCACGAGTGCCACGTGACCTGCCACGTGACCTAGTTGTGGATTGTCTACTTGCCACGTCACCTGCCACAAGTTATGGGGCTCCTAGCACCAAGTGACCCCCAGATATGGGCGATATTTCAAGTACTTTTCTGCAGCAGATAATGACATTTTGTGACCCGACTTTGGGGCCACGTATCTCGGGGGCACTTATAGCTAGAAACCCCAAATTTGGTATGCAAACACAGTAGAACTAGCATTACAACGGGGTTACTTGGTGATAGAAACCCCAAATTTGGGGTTATTGTAGTGCCAGTTGTAATGTGTTTACATACCAAATATTTTGGGATTTCTAGCTATAAGTGGCCCCGAGATACGTGGCCTCAAAGTCGGGTCACAAAATTTAATTCTCTGCTGCAGAAAAGCACTTGACAGATCACCCCTATCTGGGGGTCACTTGGTGCTAGGAACCCCATAACTTGTGGCAGGTGACGTGGCAAGTGGACAATCCACAACTTGGTCACGTGGCCGGTCACGTGGCACTCGGACAATGACATACAGCATATGTACTTGCCTTGCGATCTACATCCATGACAGCCATTTCACATCTTTATTTTATGTGACAGATGTATATAAGTAAGTAACTAACCATCTTCCAAAATTTATAATTCAAATAGAAAAGATTAGAACAGAATAGAAAAAAATATATAATTTAATAGAATAAAATAGAAAGAATATGCAACCATCTTATGAAATTCGAATTTCGAATAGAATACATTTGAATTTCGAATAGTAGGAATTAAAAAAAATGTAATTAATTAATTTTAACTTTGGATAGAATAGATTAGAATAGAAATAGAGAATACACTAGAAAAACAATAGAATAGAATAGAATATAGATACTATCTATTTCATGTTTAATTTTTTTTTGCAGATTACTATTTTTTACATAAGATCTCCTGCAGACTATTAGCATTTATTTTATTTTTTTTTGCAGATCTCCTGCAGACTATTAGTATCTATTTAGTTTTCTCACCAGGGCTCCTGCAGACTATTAGCATCTATTTCTTTTTTAGCAGATCTCCTGTAGACTATTAACAGCCATTTCACTTCTTTTTTTTTTTTGCAGATCTCCTGCAGACTGTTAGAATCAATTTCATTTTTTTTTTCAAAGTCGGGTCGCAAAATATTTTCGAATCTGCTTTAAATAGTATCAACATGATTCGAAATTATTTCAACCGCATTTAAAACTATTTCAACCGCATTTGAAACTATTTCAACCGGATTCAAAAATATTTTGCGACCCGAATTTGGGTCCACATATCTCGGGGTTAGTTGGCGATAGAAACCCCAAATTTGGGGATGTTTTAGTGCTAGTTCTCCTGTGTTTGCACACAAAATTTGGGGTTTCTATCACTAAGTGACCCCGAGATACGTGGACCCAAAATCGGGTCGCAAAATGTCAAACACTTTTCTGCAGCAGAGAATGACATTTTGCGACCCGAATTTGGGGCCACATATCTCGGGGCCACTTGTAGCTAGAAACCCCAAATTTGGTATGCAAACACAGTAGAACTAGCACTATAACATCTCCAAATTTGGGGTTTCTATTACTAAGTGACCCTGAGATACGTGGACCCAAATTCGGGTCGCAAAATATTTTCGAATCCGGTTGAAATAGTTTCAAATGCGGTTGAAATAATTTCGAATCATGTTGAAATAATTTCGAATCCGGTAGAAATATTTTCGAATTCGGTTGAAATATTTTCGAATGCGACCGATTTTCGAATTCAGTCGAAAACAAAACGAAATCCGAAAACGAATTTAACAAATTTAACGAATCTAACTAAACGAAATTAATTAATTAACGAATTAAAACGAAACGAAACGAAACAAATTTTTTCCTTTTGCACATGTCTAGCGGGCACTCAACCTCCCACTGACACCAATTTAGAGGGCACTCCTCCTCCAGCTGACCCCAATACTGAGGCATTCTTCCCCCAGCTGACACCAGTGTAGAGGGCACTCTTCCTCCCACTGACACCAGTGTAGTGGGCACTCTTCCTCCCATTGACACCAATGTAGAGGGCACTTGTCCTCCGACTGACACCAATGTAGAAGGCACTCTTCCTCCCACTGACACCAATTTAGAGGACACTCTTCCTCCCACTGACACCAATGCAGTGGGCACTTCACCCCCCACTGACACCCATTTGGAGGCACTCCTACTCCAGCTGACCCCAATACTGAGTAGGCACTCCTACTCCAGCTGACCCCAATACTGAGGCATTCTTCCCCCAGATGACACCAGTGTAGAGGGCACTCTTCCTCCCATTGACACCAATGTAGAGGGCACTTGTCCTCCCACTGATACCAATGTAGAATGCACTCTTCCTTCCACTGACACCAATGTAGAAAGCCTTCTTCCTCCAACCAACACTAATACTAAGGCATTCGTCCTCCAACTGACACCAATGTAGAAGGCTCTTTTCCACCCACTGCCACTAATGTAGAGCACACTCTTCCGTCTGCTGACACCAATGGAGAGGGCGCTCCTCCTCCCACTGACACTCTTCCTCCAGCTAACACAGATACTGAGGCATTCTTCCCTGAGCTGACACCAATGAAGAGAGCACTCTTCCTCCTGCTGACACCAATGTAAAGGGCGCTATTCCTCCCCACTGACACCAGTTTAGAGGGCACTTTTCCTCCCACTGACACCAATGTAAAGACATTCTTCCTCCCACTTATGCGGCGTACACACGATCGTTTTTCATGCCATTTTTTAAACTGACGTTTTTCACGTCGTTTTTTTTTCATGTTTCCTCTCAAGCCTGTCTTGCGTACACACGATCATTTTAAAAAACGTTCAAGCAAAGTGCAGTGCCGTACAACACGTACGACGGCACTATAAAGGGGAAGTTCCATTCGAATGGTGCCACCCTTCATGTTAGTAAACTTTGTTGAGCGGCGATTCGCGCTTTTCAGCCTTGTGCTTTTCAGTCCGTTACAGCGTGACGAATGTGCTATCTCCATTACAAATGCTAGTTTTACCAGAACGAGCGCTCCCGTCTCATACTTGATTCTGAGCATGCGCGTTTTTTTCCCCTCGTAAAAGCATACACTCTATAGTTTTTCATGTCGTTAAAAAAAACGACATGAAAAACGACGTGAAAAAATAGAGCATGTTCGAAATTTTCAATGGCCGTTTTTCACGTCGTTAAAAATGCTCTGGAGCATACACACGATCGGTTTTAATGCCCATTTTTAAAAATGGAATTTTTAACCGCATGAAAAACGATCGTGTGTATGGGGCATAACACTAATGAAGAGGGCACTCTTCCTCTCACTGACACCAATGTAAATGCCACTCTTCCTCCCACTGATACCAATGTAAATGCCACTCTTCCTCCCACTGACACCAATGTAAATGCCACTCTTCCTCCCACTGATACCAATGTAAATGCCACTCTTCCTCCAACTGACACCAGGCCCGGATTTACTCCCTTTGCCGCCCCAAGGCCGGGTCCTTCAACCCCCCCCCCCCCCCCAGCAAGCAAGCGGATGCTTTTCTCAAAAGGGCGGATATGGTTAGAGCTAGCATGATGGCCAGTGCTTTATGATGGGCGGATGCTTTTCTCAATACAGCAAGGGGCTCTTCTAACCATATCCACCCTGATCAAATGCAGCCACTGTGCCCATCAAACGCAGCCACTGTGCATATCAAACGCAGCCACTGTGCCATCAATTGCCACCACTGTGCCCATCAAATGCAGCCACTGTGCATATCAAACGCAGCCACTGTGCCATCAATTACCACCACTGTGCCCATCAAATGCAGCCACTGTGCCAATCAAACGCAGCCACTGTGCCCATCAAACGCAGCCACTGTGCTATCAATTGCCACCTCTGTGCCCATCAAATGCAGCCACTGTGCCATCAATTGCCACCACTGTGCCAATCAAACGCAGCCTCTGTGCCAATCAAACGCAGCCACTGTGCCCATCAAACGCAGCTAATGTACCCATCAATAGCCCCTGCTCATTAAACAGTCCACATTCAGTGAAAGTTAATGCATTGCAAAGTTTGCAGTACATGAACTTTCACTAAATGTGGACTGTTTAATGAGCTTGTTGCACAAATCACTTTATTACACTTTATTAATGATATCTATGGCTATGCATATTTATAATTTAGTTAATCCATATTGAGCACTATATTTGATGCCTGACTTTAAGTCATCATCATGTGCGATTGTGCGTGTGTGCCAGGCATCACATATAGTGCTTAATATGGATTAAATAAATTATAAATATGCATAGCCATAGATATCATTAATAAAGTGTAATAAAGTGATTTGTGCAACAGCTGTTCACAAATCACTTTATTACACGTTATTTATGCTATGGCTATGAATATTTATTTAATCCACTGAGCATTATATTTAAGTAGTACCT
This sequence comes from Rana muscosa, assembly GCA_029206835.1. Classification (NCBI taxonomy): domain Eukaryota; kingdom Metazoa; phylum Chordata; class Amphibia; order Anura; family Ranidae; genus Rana; species Rana muscosa. The sequence continues at coordinate 102,302,716 of CM055116.1, read as the reverse complement.
GGCTCTGCTATTCTTGGTGCTGCTGCTGGGGGTTCCCCATCGGGCCGCCATACATTCCTTCTGCCGTTCTCTCTTCTCCTCTTCACCTCACTTCATATTCCCCGCTCAGAGGGGGGGAGGAGGTGATGGCGCGCAGAGGAGGGTAGGCGGAGCATTAGGCTCTGCTTCCGCCATTCTAGCCAGTCATCGGCCATCATGGGGGCACCTGTCACTCCCCTCTGCAGGCCAAGTAGGAATATTGGCATTTGCTGTGCCGGCGCCGCACTCCAGCAGGTTGGCCGCGGCGCCGGGAGCTACATTAGTGCAGGAGGTGGCCGTGGGAGGACGGGCGGCGCCGCCCCTGCACTCAGTGCCGCCCCAAGGCCTGGCCTCGGTGGCCTTGTGGGAAATCCGGCCCTGACTGACACCAGTATAGAGAAAACCTTTCCTCCCACTGACACCAGTTTAGAGGAAACCTTTCCTCCCACTGACACCAATGTAAATGCCGCTCTTCCTCTCACTGACACCAATTTAGAGAAAACCTTTCCTCCCACTGACACCAATGTAAATGCCGCTCTTCCTCTCACTGACACCAGTTTAGAGAAAACCTTTCCTCCCACTGACACCAGTTTAGAGGAAACTTTTCCTCCCACTGACACCAATATAAAAGGAACTTTTTCTCCCACTGACCCCAATATAACGGACATTCTTCTTCCCACTGACACCAATGTAAATGCCACTCTTCCTCCCACTGACACCAGTTTAGAGAAAACCTTTCCTCCCACTGACACCAGTTTAGAGGAAACCTTTCCTCCCACTGACACCAATGTAAATGCCGCTCTTCCTCTCACTGACACCAATTTAGAGAAAACCTTTCCTCCCACTGACACCAATGTAAATGCCGCTCTTCCTCTCACTGACACCAGTTTAGAGAAAACCTTTCCTCCCACTGACACCAGTTTAGAGGAAACTTTTCCTCCCACTGACACCAATATAAAAGGAACTTTTTCTCCCACTGACCCCAATATAACGGACATTCTTCTTCCCACTGACACCAATGTAAATGCCACTCTTCCTCCCACTGACACCAGTTTAGAGAAAACCTTTCCTCCCACTAACACCAGCTTAGAGGAAACCTTTCCTCCCACTGACTCCAATGTAAATGCCACTCTTCCTCTCACTGACACCAGTTTAGAGAAAACCTTTCCTCCCACTGACACCAATGTAAAGGTCACTATTTTTCCCACTGACACCAATGTAACTGGTTTTCTGCTTTAATTTGCCATAAAATGTGATCTGATCCTCATCTAAGTCACAACAATAGACAAACATAATGTGCTTAAGCTAATAACACACAAAAAACTCTAATTTCTTGGGTCTTTATTGAACACAGAACATAACAGCATTAGTTGGTGTGTTTCGCACGGAGGTTTAAAATAGCCATAGCTAGTCTATGGATTTACATTATCTTAATAAGCAGTATATGAGATTTAAATCAATTCCCCACTGACCTCTGTAGCTTCATCCTCAAATTTCATAGCAGAAAGTACTTTAAATTTCTTTTCAACAGCTTAGTTCTGTTATTAATCGGTTCAATACAGGGCATTTTAGCCCCCTTCCTTCCCAGACCAATTTTTAGTTTTCAGCGCTGTCGCAGTTTGAATGACAATTGCGCGGTCACTGTACCCAAATGACATTTTTATGTTTTTTTCCCCACAAATAGAGCTTTCTTTTGGCGGTATTTGATCACCTCTGCGTTTTTTTTTGGCGTTATAAACAAAAGAAGAGCTACAATTTTGAAAAATAAAACACAATATTTTTTACTTTTTGCTCTAATAAATACCACAATTTTGAAAAAAAACTAATTTTTCCTCAGTTTAGGCCGATACGTATTCTTCTACATATTTTTGGTTAAAAAAATCGCAATAAGCGTATATTGATTGGTTTGTGCAAAAGTTATAGCGTCTACAAAATAGGGGATAGAATTATGGCATTTTTATTTTTTTACTAGTAATGGCGGCGATCTGCGATTTTTATTGTGACTGCGACATTGCGGCGGACACATTGGACACTTTTGACACATTTTTGGGACCATTCGCATATTTACAGCGATCAGTGCTATAAAAATGCATTGATTACTGTATAATGTGACTGGCAGGGAAGGGGTTAACACTAGGGGGCAATCAAGAGGTTAAATGTGTATCCTAGGGAGTGCTTCTAACTGTAGGGGGCGGGGACTCACAAGGGGAGGAGACCAATCTGTGTTCCTCTGTACTGGGAACACACAACGGTCTCCTCACCTCTGACAGGACATGGATCTGTGTGTTTATACACACAGATCCATGGTCCTGCTGTGATCGCGGGCACGCGCACCGGGTCCTGAGCGATGCCGCAGGTGCGCGTGACCCCTAGACGGCCGGGAAGCCCAGGACATCATATGACGTCCACCCAGGATGGGAGATCCCTCCTGCGGGCGTCATATTACTATGGGCGGGTAGTGAAGTGGTTAAACTGGTAAAAAAAAATATTTGTATTTTTGGCAGTTTTTTTAAAGTGATTGTAAATCCTATTTAAAAAAAAAAAAAAAAAAAACTTGTTATACTTACCTCTTCTGTGCAATGGTTCCTCATCTTTTTGGGTCCCCGTCGACACTCCTGGCTCCTCCCCCCCACGAGTGCCCACCATAGCAAGCCACTTGCTATGGGGGCACTTGGGCGGGCTTGCTCTCGAGTCGGCTCTGTGTGTCCATGGACACACAAAGCTTGACTCGGTCCCGCCCCTTACTTCCTCCTCACTGGCTGTTTTTGACAGTGGTCTCTGAGCCTATGGGGAAGGAGAGAGCCACTGCTCTTGTGCACATCGATGTATCCAGTTAGGGCTCAGGTAAGTATAAGTGTGGCTGGGGGGAGCTGCACTCAGAAGATTTTTACCTTAACCACATGCCAACTGTTCCATAGTCTAAAGATGCTCTTGGTTGGCAATGGAATACCACTGGGTTATGGCTGTAGCAATATGACATAACCCCAGTATTGTTTTTTTCAGATGACGATTCCCTAAGCGATAAAAGTGGTCTTAGTGGAGCATTCACCACTAAATCACTTTTAGAAGCAGCGCTCCCTCCCGCCGTTTTCCGGTGTTTCCATGTCTTACCAGGGTGAACGGTAGCTCCAGAAACTCATCTGGTGGGTGCGGCACCTGGGCACAGAGATGAGTGGAGGAAAGATGGCTTCTGCTCATCTCTATGGTCTAGGAGGACGGGAGCAATGTCATGACGTCACTTCAGGTTCTGGCCCAATGTAAGGAAGGCACTAGATAAATGTGTTTTTTTTTTTTCTGCTTCAATAGTTTTTCTTTGGTCTTAACAAATAGTGAACACATAAAAGATACGCCCATGCAGGGGCTAGCATTGAAGTGGTAAAAAGAGTTCACAAGGAAGGCAAAAAATGAGGTGATGCATTAACAGAAGAAACCAGAGCTAACATAGCAGCAATAATAAGGGGTGTTCATGGACCCAAGAGGATCAAGGGGTCCTGGAGAGGCTCCACACAACTATGGGGTGTCCCCTGGGCCCTCCATAATCTAAAAGGTGGTGCAATATGCAGCCTAGACAGATCTAAAAGGGAACAGAAATCAGAAGAAAGTTAGGCAGAAAGGTAAGGCTATAGGGAAGGAGCTTGCACCAACCGAGTAGGGAGCTAGAGAAGGAAAAGGGGAGTCTAGGAGAGGGAGGAAGGCTAGAAGATTAGAGGCCCGGAGATGGGGGGAGGGGTTAAGGGCTCGGGAGCATCAGGATCATCCATCACAGGTGGCCCAAGCTGGCTGGGGGCAGGGTAGGAAAGGCATATGACAGCCATGGTTCCCAATTTTTGAGGAACTTGGCATGAGAGTCATTGGGGATGCTTGACATCTGTTCGATAAGCAACAACACGGTCAGTCATGCAACCTCTCCCCCCCTGAAAGGGGACAGGTAGCTTTTTCCAGGCTTGGGCAATTGTTCTTTTGGCTGACAGTAACAGGTAGGAGGCGACCTTCCATTGATAGGAGAATATGCCCGGAATTGGGCAGTGTAATAAGGCAAACTTGGCTTCTTTTGGTAAATGTTTTTTTTTTTTTTTATCGAATACTTTACATTGTAGAGGAGAGATGTGAGGTATTATTGACCCCAGATCTCTCCATAAAGAGGACCTGTCACTGTTTATTTCTATCACAAGGGATGTTTACATTCCTTGTGATAGGAATAAAAGTGATAAAAAAAAAAAAATGTTGAAATGGAAAGTGTAAAAATGTAAAAATTTTTATAAAATAAACAATAATATAAAGAAAGTTTAAAGTGCCCCGCCCTCCCATGCTTGTGCGCAGTGGTGAACGCAGATGTACAGTAGGTCAGGCCCACATATGTAAACGGTGTTCAAACCACACATGTCAGGTATCGCCGTGAACGTCAGAGCGAGAGCATTCTAGCACTTGAATTCCTCTGTAACTCTAAAGCCCTGTACACACGGGCGAGAATCCCGTCGGAAAAAAAACTTTGGTTTTCTTGAGGGGATTCCTGGCAAGATTTTCTTGCCAAGCCCTGCCTGTGTACACACGCACATTCAAAAGCACCGCCTTTCTTTTGAATGGCAAGAACGCGGTGACGTCATCGACTACGACGAGCATACGCTCGTCACATTCGATGTGGTCGCCGCCATCTTGCTTCACCCTACACTACCCTTGTATGCTACCGCGCATGCGTCGAAGTCTCATCGAGCATGCGCTGGTTTACCTGGAGACAGGTAAGCATACACACACACGGTTCAGGATCTCTATTTTTCTCGTCGAGATTCCCGGCAGTTTTTTCGACGAGAAACCATACACACGAACGGAAAAGCTCTCCCAGCAGTTTTCTTGCTGTTTCTTGCTGAGAAAACCGGTCGTGTGTACAAGTCTTAAGCCTGTAACCTGTAGGAATTTTTAAAGCGTCGCCAATGGAGATTTTTAAGTACCATAGTTTGCAGCCATTCCACGAGTGTGTGCAATTTTAAAGCATGACAGCATGACATTTTGGGTATCCATTTACTCGGTGTAACATCACATTTCATATTTTTGAGAAAATTGGGTTGCATATTGTGTTTTTTTAAATGAAAGTGTACTTTTCCCAAAAAATTACGTTTTAAAAAACACTGCTCAAATAGCGTGTGCCATAAAAAATTGCAACTATCGCCATTTGATTCAAATAAATACAATTAAATAGATTATGTTTGGGGGTTCTAAGTCATTTTATATGGAAAAACACAGATTTTTACATATATGAGAGAAGTGTCAGAAATGGCCGGGTTGGCAGATGGTTAATGCAGAGAATGCCTTGAGGTAAAAACCTTCACCTTTAGAACTACTTTAAATTTGAATATATCTATAACTTTCAGTTTTCTACCAAAAGTGCAAAGTGATATTAAAAACATGTTTGCTTGCTGATGCTTGATATCTCTGTGATTTAACTATAGCTCAGCAGACCTGTAGCAGCTGCGCTCTGAGTTACTCACAGCTGCAGTTACCAATAAATTTACAGCTGCAGATTTCTTTATTTAGCTTTTATCTTTATTGCACAAAAACACCAAGGAATTCTGAACCAAACTATCTTAACTGTATAGAAGGTAGAGAATGGAGTAAACTTTACAACATTTAACATTTTAACCTTGGGGAACAATGTGTATACACACACACACAGAAGTATATACTGTATTATCGTATCCAGCTGTTGAATTGTTTGTTAAAAAAAAGGTGGAAGTGAATATCTCCTCTTTTCTTGTGAACAGAACAAAAGCTGATCACATTCTTAAAACGCTCACGGTTCAACGGATGGATGCATTACACACCCACAGCAAGATATACTTATCAAGTTGGCGGATAAGAGGGGTTCTGTTGTTGTAATGGATTCTCCAAATTATGAAAGAGAGGCTCTCTGGCAATGAGCCGTGGCTGTACGGCAATCATCTATACTGACGTGTGACGCCTAAGCTGGTAGCTGGACACGGACACCGCGATTCAGAGCTTTGGAGTGGGTGAGAGCGTAACATTGAGCACACACTTCAGGTCCGCCGAGACTTCAGTGCACCGCTGTGCCAATATTTTCAAGTTTTGCTGTGGTTTTCACGTATTGCTGGTTTTAAAAGTTTGAAATGTGAGTGCAAAGATTGAAGTTTCGTGTGATTTTAAATGTAGCGGCCTCACCTCTCTCCCTTGCTTTATCGGTTATGTTGGCTGTTGTCTAGGGGTACCTGGGAGAGAGAGATGATACACACCATGGCCCATGTCCTCCATAACTAAGAGGTGAAGACCAGAGATTGGGCTTTTGTGTAGGTGTCCTAGAGTCAAGTCCAGTCCTTCGTCCCTGACTCCTTTGCTTTAGTAACCCAAGTTCCACACAGTGAGTAGGTACAACTCAGTTTTATTCTTCTTGCCAAGCAATAAAACAGTCTTTCTCCTTTGGAATAATGGGGAACAGATCGAGGCACAATCCCTTTCCCTCCTTGCTGCTGCCCACTGTGCTGTCACCAGTGGTGAATAGTCACTGCCACTGACTAGGTAATTTAGAACGTGAATTACCTTCGCTCACTTTGCCTCTGTCAGAGGAAGAAATCCATCCAAGGGAGAAGTGGAGGCCTCTCCGTCACCAGCGATGCTGCGCCGGACTCTTCGGAGAAGTTACTGCGCATCAGTCCTCACGAACTCAGACACGGGCACCCAAGACGTTAGGGCCCCCTCAGATTCCTCCATCCTCGCGGAATTCAGTCGAAGGTACTGAGCCCCAGGCATCCACCATAGTACCTCACCCCAGGCTAAAGGTGCCTGAGATGGACTCCATCTCCGCTCCAGCTAGGCCAAGGGTGCCTAGGCCTGGAACACCAGAACGCCAGCACCCAAGCTGAAGGTGCCTGGGCGCGGCCACGTCCTCCGACTCTCTCCCTAAAATCAGGGCCTCCGCCCCTTTTATGACCTCTCCCTTTGCATCACAGCGGGTTCCCCGTCCCGCTGTACCAACTCCAGGGGAGGACAAAAAGGCACAGTTCGCGGTGTGAGTTCACTCCGGCCCAAGGCAACAGCGCCACTCAGGGACCCCAAGGAACCTCACACCACCAGAGTCCTTACAGAATTCAAATACCCGCTACACTCTCCCCCTGGTGATTTGACACTGGTCCCCAGTGTCTGGTACAAACTCACTCCCCACAAAAGGTGGTGTCATAAGTTCAGCCCAGAAACCAACTACACAATTTAACCCTGAATTGTGCCATTACCTGAATGGGAAAGGGATACAACTATAAAACTTTTCAATAAAAAACTTTAAATATTTCACACATTTACATTCCTCCCTCTGACTATCTGAAAACCACCCATTCTCTGTAGTCTTGACAGACGAATCTCCTGCAGAGGGAAAGAAAATAAACATACATCCTATCAACATGTGTGTTTGCTTAGAATGAATGAGTCTATCCTAGGAGAAACCCATTCACTCCAATAAGTGCTGCATAATGTGAAAAAAAAATAAAACAATCGTTGCGCAACACTGCCACCTGGTGACAGTGCCACGGTCAAGACACTCATTACTTCCAGATGAACTTTCCGCTTGAACATTTTTCTCTGTGACCCTGCACATCTAAAACCCAAAGTCACTGATTTCTTGTGAGTGTCAGAAGAAGAAAAGGGGAGAACAAACAAAAACAGCTCCCATATCTCCAAAGAGTAGAATCGCCCAAATACAAAAAAAAACTAGGGCACAGTCTCTGTGTTCTGGAAAAGGCACTCTGGAAAGTTAAACCAGGAATAGAAAAGAAAGCAACCGAGAGTCTTTTTCTCTCTTCTTCTCTTACAGATAAAACCTTGGATGAGGCAATGATATAGGCTTCAGACGATCATCAAAAGCCTCCACATGGTACTCAACACTCTTTCCTTCTTTGCGGCAGATCACCACTTTGTCCGCATGAATGTGTCTTCCCAGCATCCATTTAGCTTTACAGTCCTGAAACTTCTTGGTGACCGTTGGTGAACAGGAAAGGTACCGCCGTGCTTGCTGTACTTTCAGTTTGTCCCACACAAAGGTATCATACCATCTTTGCCGAAAGACCTCCACCTCGTAGAGCAGTTCCCGAGTCTGATACGGGTATTCCCACCCACACTCCTGAGCAACCTTCTGGCCAAAAAGACGCTGTAGCCTTGACAAAGGTGGCATAGTGGCTCGGTCTCCTTCTTCAGGTGGAACAATCGCTTCTGGATGACGAGGTGCGTTCACCACCTCAGTAGACCTGGGCCTAGGAGCCCGCAGTGACTGACGTTGCACCCCCGCAACAGGAGTAGGTGAAATGGAGGTTGAATCCCGAAGGGGAACTCCAGACAGAGGACTAGCTTCCTCCCTCAGCGCCGAGGCCTTGACCCGAGGTGTACTATCTCCAGTAGACATAGGCAGGTCCCTTACAACACAGGACGAGGGTAGCTTCATCTTGTCCCATCCCTTCTGTTGGAAGATTTCGTCTATCTCCCCATCATCGTCATTGTCAGACAATGAATCCAGGTCAGAGGTGTCGTAGCACTCCGCGGGCAGATAATTCCCAGTCACGGAACTATCCCCCTTGACGGCCTCTACCGACTGTGGACTACCGCCACTTTCTACCACACAGACAGTCCCAACCCCTGGCTCACCTGGGCCTTTCAAAGAACAAGGATGTCCAGGACTCTTCCTACCGAAGCCATCCAGGCCAGGCAAGCAGTGGGGCGAAGCTCTTCCACGACCACACGAGGCCATCACTAGGCCGACTTTTCTCTTCGCCGGCCGGATCAGGGAGCTGCTGGTGACCGAGCATCCTCGGATTTTTCTCTTTTCACATCTGTTTGGGCAGTCACTTCGCCCGGATCAGTGCGCACGGGGAACGCACAAGCATCGATCTCTCCCTCCGGAGTGGCAGTCCCTGTGAGGTAGTTGAGGTGGAAAGCCCGAGGCTTTTCTGTGGATGGTTCCACCTCAAAGAGGAATTCTTTGCAGACCTCACAGCGCCCAAACGGCTTCAGCTGGACCACCAGTCCCGAACAGCCGGGACAGATCACACCGAGGGACTCCATGTCTCTGCAGGTAAAGAGAGTCAATCGCCTTCGGGGCCTTAGTCTTATCCCCGTATCCATGATCGGAGCAGCTAGAGAAGACATATCTGCGAAGGAAGGAACGGAAATCCACGGAGCACTTGAAGCCATCCTCTCTCTTTGCTGCTCCATTGCGCACTGACCCACCCGCGCTGGAATCTCCACGTGCGTACGTCCACGTGGCCGGACTCCTCCCACCTTCTGCACTTGTTCGCAGGCTTTTTTCCTTGCCCCGCCCATGAACTACGCAGTTGTGGGTTGCCTCGTGGTGCATTGGCCAATATGGCCGACCTACTCGGAACTCCTCTGGGCAGCAAAGTTCAAATTCAGACACCATACACATATCCCGGATACGATGCCCCCACGTGTAGCAGCCTCACCTCTCTCCCTTGCTTTATCGGTTATGTTGGCTGTTGTCTAGGGGTACCTGGGAGAGAGAGATGATACACACCACGGCCCATGTCCTCCATAACTAAGAGGTGAAGGCCAGAGATTGGGCTTTTGTGTAGGTGTCCTAGAGTCAAGTCCAGTCCTTCGTCCCTGACTCCTTTGCTTAGTAACCCAAGTTCCACACCATGAATAGGTACAACTCAGTTTTATTCTTCTTGCCAAGCAATAAAACAGTCTTTCTCCTTTGGAATAATGGGGAACAGATCGAGGCACAATCCCTTTCCCTCCTTGCTGCTGCCCACTGTGCTGTCACCAGTGGTGAATAGTCACTGCCACTGACTAGGTAATATAGAACGTGAATTACCTTCGCTCACTTTGCCTCTGTCAGAGGAAGAAATCCGTCCAAGGGAGAAGTGGAGGCCTCTCCGTCACCAGCGATGCTGCACCGGACTCTTCGGAGAAGTTACTGCGCACCAGTCCTCACGAACTCAGACACGGGCACCCAAGACGTTAGGGCCCCCTCAGATTCCTCCACCCTCGCGGAACTCAGTCGAAGGTACTGAGCCCCAGGCATCCACCATAGTACCTCACCCCAGGCTAAAGGTGCCTGAGATGGACTCCATCTCCACTCCAGCTAGGCCAAGGGCACCTAGGCTTGGAACACCGGAACGCCAGCACCCAAGCTGAAGGTGCCTGGGCGCGGCCACGTCCTCCGACTCTCTACCTAAAATCAGGGCCTCCGCCCCTTTTATGACCTCTCCCTTTGCATCACAGCGGGTTCCCCGCCCCGCTGTACCAACTCCAGGGGAGGACAAAAAGGCACAGTTCGCGGTGTGAGTTCACTCCGGCCCAAGGCAACAGCGCCACCCAGGGACCCCAACGAACCTCACACCACCAGAGTCCTTACAGAATTTAAATACCCGCTACATAAATAAACTGGTTGAAACGGTATCACGCTATTGGAGCACTTCTTTTATTATTATTTCACATGTGGAGAGATCCTGTTTAAAGCACGGTTGAATATTGGATGGTCGTTTTTAACCCATTGTGAGGTTTAAAAAAGCGTCTGAGCCAAACACGAAAGTGGGAGGCATTACAAGCTGGTGAGTGAGGTTTCAAAGGGAGAGGAGTCACTTGCACGTTTGGTGTGGTGGAAGGTATAAGAAGATTTAGCATTGAAACACTTCATTGAATTTTTTTTGCTTCATGGACTATTAATTTATCACTTGTCACTGGGTGATATTAATAACATTCACATTTTTTATATATCAATCATTGTTATCACCAACAGTTTTTGTTATATTTTTTTGGCACTAAGCGCTACTATTTTTCCTGTTTATTCATTATTTGGTTAAAAGGTTAAATTTTACACAAATGATCAGATATACACTATATTGTCAAAAGTATTGGGACACCTGCCTTAACATGCACATGAAATTTAATGGCATCCAGTCTCAGTCTGTAGGGTTCAATATTGACTCTGTGCCGGCTAGTCAAGTTCCTCCACCCCAAACTCGCTCATCCATGTTTTTATGGACCTTGCTTTGTGCACTGGTGCACAGTCATGTTGGAACAGGAAGAGGCCATCCCCAAACTGTTCCCACAAAGCTGAGAGCATGAAATTGTCCAAAATGTCTTGGTAAACTGACGCCTTAATGCCACGTACACACGACCATTTTTAATGTCATTGAAAAAAACTAAGTTTTTCTGGACGTGATTCTTCTCAAGCCTGCCTTGCCTACACACGATCATGAAAAAAATGCTAGAGCAAAGCGCGGTGACGTACGAAATGTACGACGGCACTATGAAGCGGAATTTCCATTCGGATGGCGTCACCCTTTGGGCTGCTTTTGCTGATCCTCGTGTTAGTAAAGTTTGGTGAGAGATGATTTGCGCTTTTCAGCCTCGTGCTCTTCAGTCCGTTACAGCGTGACGAATGTGCTATCTTCATTACGAACGCTAGTTTTACCATAACGAGCGCTTCCGTCTCATACTTGATTCTGAGGATGCGCATTTTTTTCACGTCGTTAAAGCCTCCACGCGGCCGTTTTTCATGACGAGAAAAATGGCGACGTGAAAAATGACGAGAAAAATCAGTGCATGTTCCAATTTTTTCATGCCCATTTTTCCCGTTGTGAAAAATGCTCTGAAGCCCACACACGGTAATTTTTAATGACCATTTTAAAAAATGGCATTTTTCTCGTCATGAAAAATAGTCGTGTGTACGCGGCATAAGAGTTCCCTTCACTGGAACTAAGGGGCCAAGCCCAACCTCTGAAAAATAACCCCACACCATCATGATTTGGACCAGAGTCCTGACCTCAATCTGATAGAACACCTTTGGGATAAAATATGCCCTGTACACACGATCGGTTTTACCGATGAAAACAGTCCGATGGACTTTTTTCATCGGACAAACCGATCATGTATGGGCCCCATCGGTCTTTTTTCCATTGGTGAGAAAAAATAGAACATGTTTTAAATTTATCCAAAGGAAAAAAAAATGATAGTAAATTCCGATCGTCTGAGTGGAACTCCATCGGAGAAAAAACCCACACATGCTCAGAATCAAGTTGACGCATGCTCAGAAGCATTGAACTTCATTTTTTTCGGCTCGTCGGAGTGTTTTACATCACAGCGTTTGGGACGGTCGGATTTTTGACTGATGGTGTGTAGGCAAGACTGATGGAAGTCAGCTTCATCGGAATTCCGATGGAAAAATCCATCGGATTTGAATCCATAGGAAATCCGATCGTGTGTACAGGGCTTTAGAGTGGAGACTGCGAGCCAGCGCTTCTCATCCACATCAGTGCCTGACCTCACAAATGCGTTTCTGGAAGAATGGTCAAACACTCCCATAGACGCACCCCTAAACCTTGTGGACAGTGTTCCCAGAAGAGTTGAAGCTGTTATAGCTGAAAAGGGTGGGCCAACTCAATATTGAACTCTACAATCTAAGACTGGAATGCCATTAAAGTTCATGTGCGTGTAAAGGCAGGCGTCCCAATATTTTTGGTAATATAGTGTATCTACATATTGTCCGAGTAATACTTATCCTATTGCCGTGGTATGAATTAAAAAATAAATAAAAATGGTTGCCAGTACGACTTTAAACAACAATATTATTAATAATAAAACAAAACTTTCTCTAATTCCTTAATATTTGGTTACACTTGTATTTCTCTATATTTCCCTAGATACATAAAGATCATATGCACCCACTTGGAAGACTGTGGCAGGAATGGAGTCTGTTAGCGCACCTGCTTCTTCTAATTGGATCAGATAATAACTCCTTTAATACAGAGCACAAAATCATATCTTTGTGATTTTTTTACATATGTAGCGGGGTATCATTTTCACCCACAAGACTACAGTTCCCAGCACGCTTTGAGGCACCCAGGGTGCATTTCCCCACGCAAGGACTGCTGGGGTGGACTTTAAAAGGGAGAGGAGGAGCTTCTCTCTTTCTCTTTGGATGCCGCCCTGCTTGCGAGAGGATCCCTGCACTCACCTGATGCTGCGCGTGCAAGGCCTGAAGCCTGGGCTTCACACTTTGTTCCAGAGAGCTTTCCGCTCCACCGAGGAGCCTGCGGAGCATCCGATTCACCTGAGGTGCCACTATCTTCTAGAGGATCGAAGACCCGGCACATCGGGGGCACTGTGAAGCAACTCACAGTAGCGCAGGTACCGGACAGGAGTCGGTCCGGTCGGGTGAGAGAGCGCCAGCTCAGAACCATATCTAAGTAACTTTGTTGCCTATTAACTTTGCCTAGGCCCATCAGTGACTACAGTTATACTTTGGAGACTGTCTGCTGAACTGAGTTTATCAGTCTCTCCAGCTTTATCAAGTTAGCGATCATTTGCTACCCCTATTGGATTACAGTTTGTTTCTTTATGTGCACCACCGAGAGTTGCTAGCGAACATTCTTCAACAAACTATACCCCAAGTTATAGTCAGGTCTTACTGGGTAGTATAGGACATTGCTGGGCGCCATTTTTGCTCACGAGGGAGGATAGCTGCAGCGGGGTTATATTATTGTCATTGCATTACTGAATGTTATACCCTTTTAATGTGTGCACCTATATTGCAGGGATATGCATGAGATGTACACAAATGACCTTTTATACTTTTACCAATAGTAAAAAGTTATAGTTAAGTAATTCGGTTGTCAGTGTCAATTGCTGTGCTGGGATACAAAGGGGTTGTGCTATATAACAGTATAGATATATTACAGTTATACCATCCTTCCCCCTTTCCTAGCTGTGCCACGAGAGGTTAGAGCCGATTGCCAGGGGTTGGTAGCGGTGCATTACAAGGCCCAAAACAAACAAGCAGCCCTCTTAAACTGAGGGTATCGCTATACATAATTTTTTAATGGGACCTACACTCTGCTTCTTGTTACATGGAATATATTAAGTGTAGCGGGGTCTCCTTTAATGGCCCCAGGACTACGTTACAAAGAACCCCTCTCGGCCCCAGGGCGGAAGTTTCCACCGCAGAGACTCATGGGAGGGGCTACTTAAGGAAGAGGCGAGGCGGAGCTCGGCCTCTTTGTTGGACACCGCGCTGCAAGCAATGAGTCTTCCTGTGCGGATCTGCTGCGGTGCAAGGCCTGAAGCCTGAGGCCTTGCAAATCATCCGAAGAGCCTTCCACCCCACTGCGGAGCCTGGGTGGATCCTGACTGGTCAAGCGAGGACATCTGTCGGATCGGGGACCCGATTGTTGCAGACGCTGTGTGCGGATACACAGCAGGTGGAAGTCCCGGACTGGGATCGCGTCCGGAGCGGTGAGCGGGCACCTGCCCAGATCTATAGACTGTGCCGTGTTCAGGCCTAGTGACTGTATAGGCCCACAGTTCGTTTACTTGCTGCTTCACGGGAGGGACCGGTAGCGTGACATGGGTTGGAGTGTCCCTCCCCAGTATAGTTAATTCACGTTATTGCCTGTTGGATTACAAAAGTATAAGTTCATCAAGTGCACCACCGAAAGCTGGCATGCGAAGAAACCCTTTAGGGAATTGACTGAGATTTACTTCATGTCAGGCCTGACTTGGGTGGGGAGAGAAGAGATTGTTTAGTGCGCCATAGGGCGCGCACGCCATAATAGCTAAGCGTGGTGGAGTACTGCGCTGCGCCATTATATTGTGCTGCAACTATTGAACTGATTAATGCAAGGCTCTGAAAGCTATATTACATGTTGGGTGTTATACTCTATGTTATTCACTACCAGTAAAGCTGTTCTATTTAATCTCTCGCCTCAGCGTGTTGTCTGACTGTTTAGAGATTATTAAGTGCAATACACTTGAATGTGGTATAAGTTTTAACCCTAGCCTAACTGTGCCAGAGTGGGTCGAGTAAGATTGCCGGGGGTTGGCGGTACTGTATACAGGGCCCGAAATCAAACCAGCGGCTCTCTTAACTGGGGGTAGCGCTACATAAGTTTATATAGTGAGTCTTTAAACTACAAATTTCTGAATCATCTTCTACCAGGGTTAGGTTTTAATATGGTTATTAAAAAGTATTCTATACCAGTTCTAGAAACACAGCTTTTTGTCAGTGATGAGAAGCTAATGAGTGACCTATATGTTAAGCCCACGGATCTAAATCAATTACTTCATGATTCGAGTTTCCACCCATCAGGGGTATTTAAATCTATCCTCCGTAGTCAATTCACACGGGTTAAGAGGATAGTAAGGGATGAGACATTATTGAAAGAAAGATTAAATGAGTTGGGAAGTAAATTAGAGAGGAGTTATCCTTCTACTGTACTTAAAAAGGAATGAGCGCAAGTAAAGTGATAACAAACTAGTTGCTTTCTCATCCAATATCATCCTTATTCATGGGAGGTTTATTCTATTATCAAAACACACTGGTCCATCATCTGCAATAATTACCCTGATGTTCCAGAGTTGATGGATCCACACCTCCCTTCTTATAGAAAGCGGCGTACAATTTCCAATTATGAGGTATGATCAGACTTCTTTCCAGCTGCCAAATCCATAAGTACATAACAACTGCAGTTTATGGTAATGGATCATATACCAAAAAACAGAAGTGGTAGCAAAAGAGAGCTGATACTCAAGAAAAGCGAGATTTATTGGATTGCATCTCTTTCTTAAAGAATTTTTTATTTATTTTTACTTTATTTGATTTATTTGTACTTTATTTGTTGTTTTTCATTTTTCATATATTTAATTTTTCAGATGTTTCATAGATACATTTACTATATAATTTATATATATATATATATATATATATATATATATATATTGTTCTTTTATTTCAGGTTACTTTGGGATGGGAAATATTTGTTATTGCTGAACAATAGATCATTTTGTATACTCATATGCAACCTCTATCCAGAATTGGAGGGTGGTCCAGTCTCAATGATTCATATGTTTTGTATTATTATGTGATTGCATCTTGATACTATGTTTCCAGTTCCTTTGTGTATATATATATATTTACCAACACAGTGAATATTGGGTGCAGGTGTCTGACAGGCTCCACTCTGTCTCATAATATGCAATAGGGTCACCGCACACCTATTTTCTTTACTCAAAGTAAAAAACCTTTTCATTTTTCAATGCATAAATTCATACAAGTTCACATGTATGTCCTTGCCAGCATATATGAATTTATGCATTGAAAAATAAAAAGCTTTTCTCTTTTGAGTGAGCAAAAACAAGGTGTGCAATGACCTTATTGGACATAGAGTATACATGTGTATATATACTATGTATATACATATGTAGCGGGTATGTGCTTTTCTGTTTGAATCTGGTGGGGAAACTGTGAGGTATGGTTCCCTGGGGGCCCACCGGGTGGCGCTGTCACTTTGGGCCCGGGGTTGAGCCATCGTTGCAGTGTCGTACCTTTTTTGGCCTCTCTCGGTGGGTGTATGGTGGGGCGGGGAACCCGCCGTGCTTGCTGGGAGAGGGTATAAAGGGGCAGCCATTTTTGGTGGCGGGGGTCGAGTCCCAGGCACCTTCAGCCTGAGGGTGGTGGTTCGTGTCGGGTGTCTAGGCAGCCTAGGCCTAGAGGACGTTTGGAGGTCGTGTTCCATCCCAGGCACCTTTAGCCTGGGGTGAGGTACTTGGATGGAGGTCTGGGACTGAGTGTCCCAGACTAAGGCTCCGCGAGGGATGGACTTCCCAGGGGACCCCGGGAGTGGGTACCCAAATCCAGTGGCGTAAGGGACCGGAAGAGGTACTTACCTGAAGACCTGGTGCAGCAAATTGCCAGTGACGGGTGAGCGTCCGGAGGGATGTCTTCCTCGATTGGGAGCAGGAATCTACTTCTAGGAAGGAAGTAAGAGAGTTCATTGTGCCTGGGCCTACTCGCATCCACACCCCCTTGTCTGTTCTGTTCGTTGAGGGAGTCCAACTGATTGTGTTCACTTTTACATTGAGAAGAATAAAGGAGTGTTGGACTTTATTGGTGTGGGGCTCATTTACTGGCAGACACTGTTCAAGAAACCAGGAGGAGGCTCCAGATGCAGAACACCGACCCGAAGGTAAAAGAGGATTGTCTCCCACTACACACACATCTGCAGTGGGAACATTGGCGTGGTGACCCCGCACTTTCTCCTCCAAGGTACCCCTAGACAAAAGCCAGAGACAGAAGAATTGATACTAGAGGGAGAGAGTGGGAGGCCGCTACACATATAATATACAAAGCATTGAAAAAGTATTCAAACTCCTTGAAATTTTCCACATTTTGTTACAACCAAAAACGTAAATTAATTTTATTT
Source organism: Rana muscosa (assembly GCA_029206835.1). Classification (NCBI taxonomy): domain Eukaryota; kingdom Metazoa; phylum Chordata; class Amphibia; order Anura; family Ranidae; genus Rana; species Rana muscosa. Next base: position 102,285,485 of record CM055116.1, on the reverse strand, counting down.
GGATTTTATGTGATAGACCAACACAAAGTGGCACATAATTGTGAAGTGGAAGGACAATTATAAATGGTTTTCCATTTTTTTTTTACAAATAAATATGTGAAAAGTGTGGCGTGCATTTGTATTCAGCCCCCCTCAATAAATTCTTTGTAGAACCACCTTCCGCTGCAATTACAGCTGCAAGTCTTTTTGGGGATGTCTCTACCAGCTTTGCACATCTAGAGAGTGACATTTTTGCCCATTCTTCTTTGCAAAATAGCTCAAGCTCTGTCAGATTGGATGGAGAACGTCTGTGAACAGCAATTTTCAAGTCTTGCCACAGATTTTCATTTGGATTTAGGTCTGGACTTTGATTGGGCCACTCTAACACATGACTATGCTTTGATCTAAACCATTCTATTGTAGCTCTGGCTGTATGTTTAGGGTCGTTGTCCTGCTCAGGGCCGGTGCTACCACTAGGCAAACTAGGTAGCCACCTAGGGCACCCGGGCACTGGTGTTCCTGCTCTCTTCTCTCTGCAGCAAATAACTAAGTTTTATCATCAGCAGGCAGCCATCGCTCCGTTCGCACATAGTGTCAGAGGCGCAGCGCCTGTCGGAGGACTGTGTCTGTGTCCCAACTGCCGAATGAATGATGGCCACTGGTAGGCTGCATTGATGGGCGCTGGTAGGCTGCATTGATGGGTGCTGGTGAGGCAGCATTTGATGGGCGCTGGTGAGACTGCATTTGATGGACGCTGGTGAGGCTGCATTTGATGGGCACTGGTGAGGCTGCATTTGATGGGAGCTGGTGAGGCTGCGTTTGATGGGCACTGGTGAGGCTGCATTTGATGGGCGCTGGTGAGGCTACATTGAGGGGCACTGGTGAGGCTGCATTGATGGGTGCTGGTAGGCTGCATTGATGGGCTCTGGTGAGGCTGTATTTGATGGGCGCTTCATTAGAAAGGTGGGGTATACTTGGGCAGGGCAAAGGGGGTGGAGTCAGGGGTGAAGCCAAGGGGGCGGCAAAATTAGGTTTCGCCTAGGGTTTCAAAAATCCTTGCACCAGCCCTGGTCCTACTGGAAGGTGAACCTCTGCCCCAATCTAAAGTCTTTTGCAGACTCCAACAGGTTTTCTTCTAAGATTGCCATGTATTTGGCTCCATCCATCTTCCCATCAACTCTGACCAGCTTCCCTGTCCCTGCTGAAGAAAAGCATCCCTACAACATGATGCTGCCACCACCATGTTTCACAATGGGAATGGTGTGTTCAGGGTGATGTTCAGTGTTATGCCGCGTACACACGATCGATTTTCTCAACGGTGAAAACACAGTCGAGAAAATCGACGGGAAAAACGAGGAACGGCTTGTTCTCCTACACACGGCCGTTTTTCCCGTCATTTTTTTTCTTGGTCGAGAAAAACGACCATGTGTAGGCTCCCCGGCAGTGTTTCCCTATGGGAAAACTGCCGCGGAAAAAAATGCCGTGAATCATGACGAGAAAAATTAGAGCATGTTCTAATTTTTCTCGTCGTGATTAATGCTGACACACTGTCGTTTTTCTCGTCAAAGAGAAAAAATTTAATTTTTCCCGACGAGAAAAATGGTCGTGTGTATGCAGCATTAGTGTTCCACCACACATAACGTTTTTCTTTTAGGCCAAAAAGTTCAATTTTGGTCTCATCTGACCAGAGCACCTTCTTCCACATGTTTGCTGTGTCCCCCACATGGCTTCTTGCAAAATGCAAACGGGACTTCTTATGGCTTTCTTTCAACAATGGCTTTCTTCTTGCCACTCTTCCATAAAGGTCAGATTTGTGGAGTGCACGACTAATAGATTCTCCTACCTGAGCTGTGGATCTCTGCAGCTCCTCCAGAGTTACCATGGGCCTCTTGGCTGCTTCTCTGATTAATACTCTCCTTGCCCGGCCTGTCAGTTTACGCGGACCGCCATGTCTTGGTAGGATTGCAGCTGTGCAACCTTATCGCTGACCTGTCTGGTGTGTTCCTTGGCCTTCATGATCCTGTTTGTTCACGAAGGTTCTCTAACAAACCTCTGAGGGCTTTACAGAACAGCTGTATTTATACTGATATTAAATTACACACAGGTGGATTTTATTTACTAATTAGGTGACTTTTGAAGGCAATTGGTTTCACTAGATTTTAGTTAGGGGTATCAGAGTAAAGGGGGCTGAATATAAATGCATGCACCCATAAGTTCAGCCTCATCAGTGCCCATTAATGCAGCAGAGATCACAGGGAGGAATTGGGAGGATTGCCGGCCAGATCACACACAGCGGGGATCTTCCGCCGTACCACAGCTTGGAGACAAAACGCAGGCCTCTGTCAAAGTCTCACCTCCTGGACCTGTATTGGACCAGTGTGCTATCTATCATAGGAGCCAGTCCAGGAGGTAGGACTTTGTTGAACAGCGTCCGGCATTTCATATTCAAGCTGTGTCACAGTGGGACATTCCCACTCTGTGTGATCTGGCCGGCTTTCCTCCTGACAGTTTCCTGGCTGATCATTCTGGCAGAAATGATGCAGTCTTTTTCACAGGGCATTAGAGCAGCCGGGGGGGGGGGGCAAGAAGGCAATTTCCCCTGGGCCAATCTGATGCCCTGTAAAAAAGGCTGCACTGCTTCTGGCAGAAGCGATCAGCCAAAAAGCTGTCAGCCCAGTCCACCCCTGCCTCACACTCGCACTCAGTTAATTTCCACTCGCCAAATGCGTGCAGGCAGTGGACCCATCCTGTCCAGCGGCTTCTATGAAGGTAGTGCTACCCGTGCATACCTACCCCCAATTTAGACAGGAGCCAATTAACCTACCAGCATGTCTTTGGAGTGTGGGAGGAAAATGGAGTACCCAGAGCAACCCCACACAAGCACAAGGAGATCATACAAACTCCAGGCAGGTGGTGTGGTGGCTGAGATCTAAACTGATGACGCCAGTGTTGCCATCCAGAGGTGCTAACCACTACTCCACTTCCACTGCTCCACTGCCACTATACCATATTACTTTAGGCGACACTCAAGATCCAATTTAGCCACACCCACTTTTCAGCAATCTGCATGTTTTCTCCTTTCCATGTTATCCCTCTTTCTCAAACTCTGATATTAGGAGGTATGTTTCCCAAATGGCTACACAAACAGCAATAAAAAATTATAGAGATTTTAACCCACTACCATCCAAAATGGCAAAAAAAATAATAATACAGCTGTGCTTTAAAAAGGATTGTGTTATTAAAGGAATCATTGTCTATCAGTGGCCAGCTTGTGCTTACTTCATGTAATGCTAAATGTCACACTGCTAATATTTGATTGATGCAAATATATTTTAATTAATTTTGCTGTTTCACGTCACTTGAGCACAAAATGAAATGAAGCTATTTATTGGACTTTCTGTAGAATGTAATATGAATGAGATTGTCTCACTAGGTGTAAATCACAAATCTCCTGTTTTGATTTAACAGTCTGACTTCCCACTGGCATACAATTAATTTTGTTCCCATCCCTCCCACGGTTCCAATCCTACAGCCCTGCCACGGCGGCACTTACTGAATTCCTGCTCAGCATTCTTATCAATGTAGAAGTGTGAAGAAATAAACATGATTTTTTCTCACTCATACCTTCAGTTTTACCTCAACGATAGATGGGAACAGGGGACAAGAGTGTGGACAAAGGAATTTCAGGGCACAGAGAAAAAAACCTTATGCCTCGTACACACAACCGTTTTTCCCGGCAGGAAAACTGCCATTACAGCTTTTCGCCAGGAAAACCGGCCGTGTGTATGCTCCATCGCAGTTTTCCCGACAGGAAAACTGCGGGGAAAAAAAAGAGAACTTGTTCCCTATTTTCCCATCAGGAAAAAATCCTGCCGAGAAAACTGGTTGTCTGTATGCTTTCCCGAGTGGGAAAAAAAACGTGACTGCTCGTAAACAATTTGACGCATGCGTGGAAGCATAGAACGTCATTTTGTCGGCTTGTCGTAGTCTTTGACGTCACCGCGTTCTTGGCATTCAAAAGTTCAGCGGTCTTTTGTGTGACTGTGTGTATGCAAGGCAGGCTTGAGAGGAATCCCGTCGGGAAAATCGTCGTTTTTTTTCCTGCCGGGAAAACCGGTCGTGTGTACGAGGCATAAGAAGGAAAACCTTACTAGGGATGAGTAGAAAAAAGGAAAATCTCAATAGAAAAGACAAATTTGCTTTAAAAAACTACCCTTTTTAAAATTCTGCGTGCAACCATCCGGAATCAGTTGCTTTAAGCTCTGTGCAGTGGTTTTGCACTGAGCAGCTCTGATCCTCTTCTTTTTGGGTCCCCTGCCAGCGCTCCTGGCTCCTCCCCTCGCGCAGTGCCCCTAGAGAAAGCCACTTGCATGCTCACTTCCAAGCCGCTGCTCTACGCATCTATAAGACACATAGAGCCATGGCTTGGCCCCATCACCCTGCTCTCTCCTCATTGACTCACTTGTTGTAATTAACAGCAGTGAGAGACAATGGGTTCTTGCTGCTGTCTCAGCCAATGAGGATTGAGAGTCTCAGGACAGCAAAGGCTATTGTGAACATCCCTGGATTTGAGGGAGCTCAGGTAAGGATTTGGGGGGCTGGGGGCACTGCACAAAGAAGTTTGTTTTACCTTTATGCATAGAATGAATATTTCATAGAATAATGCACAGAATGAATGAATCGTCCCAATACTTTTGCTATTATAGTGTATGTGCATCAGTGTGCCTGTAGATAAAGAAACAGAAGGGGATCAGGATAGGTGTACTTATGCTAAATATTATTTTTGGAATACAGTGAGATAATGGTGAGAAGTTGTTTACAGCTCTTGGAAAAATAAGTATCAGGAATGTCCAATATGCTAAAGAGTGCCTAGAGAAAGGTAAGTCGCTAACCAGGTGTGAGCTAGCATATTGTATAATTGCAGTCCATGTTTGGTTGACCCTGGGGCAGCACCAAAATCCATGGTATAAATCTGAATCTTGGTGTCCATACTTCAAGCAAGAAGCTCCTTTGCTTAGTTTAAGAGGTACCTATCAGGGGATGCTGCACCATACCCTAGGCATTCCCTTAGAGTGCAGTCTAGCCCAGTTGCAGTATTACTATTCTCATTGTAGTTTATGTGCACTGTTTATTGCTGAACTGGCTGATTCAGTTGTCAATGCCAGTCTATAGGTACAGAACTCTATTTTAAGTTACTTTGGCATATCTATTACACTGTATAGCAGGCTGTGCCCTTAATCAACTTTCTGTGCGCTCATTTATTAAGTCTTCTGGGTTAATTGGTGCCGCTGAGGTTCTTCTTGGATTCGAGGCACAGAAAAGAGAACCCAAATTACCAAGCGGCTCCATTGGGGGGCAGCTCTACATAGAAAAGAGAAGGCAACCTTGTCTAGGTTTTGAGGCACCATGTCTAGTGCCTCAAAACATGAAAATAGCGGTGAATTATTGATCATTTAATATTAATTTAATAGAGGGAGTATTCTAGATATATTGAATATAAGTGGAAAAGATGTGCATGAAGGCTCTGGTGTCAAGATTTAAAAGGAGTCATTTTATTTTGTCAAAAATAGCACTTAAACCCAAAAACTTGGGAGGGAAGCGTGGGGAGGCCTTAATTTGGCTTGAATCTTGACCACTATAGCAGTTCATATGCCTAGTGTGGAGTGTTTATTACACATGAAGCCCAACTGATGAGAAGTCAATACCATTGGAATGTTAGTTTGGATACAGTCTACAAAATTTGGGCTAAAAGTTTGTAGTCGGTATTAAGTAACAGTCTAGGTCTGCAGGATTGGACGGGTTTAGGATTCTTCCCTGGTTTAAGAATAAGAGTGGCAAATGCTTTAATAAAGTCAAAGTATTATGGGTAAGAAGAGTAATATAAAGATCATTTAAACCTGATGACACTTCAAGAACTAAAAGTATATAATAATGTAATCGGTAATAATCTGGTCCTGGGGTTTTATTATTTGCAGAAGTTTAATTGTCCATTGTACTTTTTCAACAGTATTTGTGGAATTGAGATGTTTCCGTTGTTAAGAGGTTAATTTGGGTAAATTAGCTTGTTCCATAAAGTGCTGAAGGAATGGTTGGGAGAGTTGGGCAAGATAAAGTTTAACATAACATTGCTCTAGGAGGTTAATTGTGTGGTGCTTTTGTTGGTTCCCAATTTACCCAATTACCTCCAGAATATGGGGTTTCTGGCCATGGGGCCTTGTCAGTTTAGCTAGAAGAAGCCCAATTTTATTTCCCCGCCTGCAAAAAGTATTATTGGTTATAGTATTTGTTGTTGCACTTGGTTAGCTAACAAAAGTGTTAAAAAGGGGCTACTGCCTCTAAAGCCCGGTACACGCGATCGGATTTCCTATGGATTCTAATCTGATGGATTTTTCCATCGTAAATCCGATGAAGATGACTTCCATCAGTCTTGCCTACACACCATCAGTCAAAAATCCGACCATCCAAAACGCTGTGTCGTAAAACTCTCCGACAAGCCGAGAAAAATTAAGTTCAATGCTTCTGAGCATGCGTCGACTTGATTCTGAGCATGCGTGGGTTTTTTGTCCGATGGAGTTCCACACAGACGATCGGAATTTGCTATCATTTTTTTTTCCATCGGATAAATTTAAAACATGTTCTATTTTTTCTCGATGGGTCCCATACACGATCGGTTTGTCCGATGAAAAAAGTCCATCGGACTGTTTTCATCGGTAAAATCGATCTTGTGTACAGGGCTTTACCGTTGTTTTTTGTGGCATGTGTATTGTTAAGTAAGGCAAAAAATATTGAAGCTTTAGCTGCTTCCTTCTCCCTGTGCCTCACTGAAAGGAGAGACTCCGGTGTCTTTCCTGTTAGGAGGGCTTGTTTTGTGCTGGAATTCGGCTGTATTTGATGCCGCCCCCTCTGGCACTGGCCCTGTGCTCACCATTGGTACTTGTTGTAAACACAGAAGCTGGCTGCACCTGCTGCCTTTTGTGTTTAGAAGGGACAGCACGCCTCTCCTGGGCCCACATAGCGTGGTTCCTGCCCTGCAGCATGGCAGCATGGCTCAATCACCTGGCAGCTGCCCCTCCTGCACTGAGGACTGCGTGAGTAGCTGGGGGGGGGGATTAGTGACAGAGCTTTGTACTGGGGGAAGAGTTACATACTTGGGGGGGTGGAAAGAATTTTAAGAGACGGGAGGTTGAGGAAAGTGCTTTTTAGTGTGGGGAACATGTTGAGGAAAGAGCTCTGTACTGGAGGGGTGGGGAAGCTTTGTAGTGGGAGAGAAGAGATCTGTACTGGGGCTTGCAAGTAGAGCTCTATACTGATGTTACCTACTCTTGAGCTCTGAGCAATATCCACTCCTGAGCCCTCTGTCTGAGCAATACTCGCCCCTGCACCCTGTGCAATACACTAAACCTGCACAATATGCTCTCCAGAGCCCTGCACAATACACTCTGGAGTTCTGCTTGATACATACTATGGAGCCCTGCAGTGTATGTACTGCTAAGCCCTGCGCCCTGTGTGATATGTCCTTCTAAGCCTTGAACCTTGCACAATATGCTCTCACTTTGCTTCCAGTGACACCACCGATGTAAGGAAATTTTTTTTCTTCCAGTGACATCAGTTTTAGTTTTATAGTTTCACAGATGTAGAAGCTTTTTTTCCTTCCAGTGACACCACTGATGCAGGAACATTTTTTACTTCCCCTGATCCAAGGAAACTTTCATCACTGTTAGCCCCATATTTTTACACCAGTTTTAAACTCTTCAGTTTGCTTCAGTGTAACACAAACATTGGAACTAGTATATCACATACCACAAGCATTACATACATTTTGGAATAGGCTGCTATTGGCTCTGCTTGCTTCTTCATCTGGGGGAAAAGAGAGTGTTTAGGCTAGGAGCAGCTTCCTATCGTCACCTTGGGCACTGAATGACATTGTCTTAGCACGGTCTTCCTCTTCCTCTTATCTATACTGGGTAGGAATAGGTAACCTACAACTATGAATCCATTTTATATTGCCTTTCTTTTCATTTATTTCTGAAATGATTCTCAAATTTAAAAATGCACCGAATAGGACATTGTGTTCCCCATAGCTACAGTATTCTGGGTAAGACTAAGTAACCGACAAACGCTAATCAGTTTTATATTGCTTATATCTCTATTCAAGGAAGCTCTAAGCTATAGGCACTAACCTAGGGTGACCTATGTGTAATTAATGGAAGAAAAACAAGTACAACATATGCTTTTTTGTTAAAAAAAAATTCAACTGTGCATTTATTTATTGCCTAGACTTGGGAGAGTATATATAGATTATTATTTTGAAGCACAGCTGGACATTTGGTATAGTGTTTTCTTCTGGGGTCACAGCTTATGTAGACCTTCAGGCTGTCCAGTAATATAATATAACTGCTGAGTAGATGAGACATGTGAGGTCACATATTTTCCTGCTGTTAAAGTACTCAACAATTCCCACTGCTTTTATCATTTAAATTTGACTTTATATATTTATAGGTAGATTATTTTTTATAAATATTTAAGTATTCACTGTATGTTAATGGAATGTCTAACTATTAAGATAAGAGGAGACAAGAGTTTTGTTTAACAAATTGTATGTGTTGTGTAAAAGGAAAAAAGAAAAGTTTAATAAAGATTATCTGAATTATAAATTTGACTTTACATTAATATTTAAAGGTGGAGTGTTTCACATTACAACCCTTCCTCACAGAAGAATAAAGTTAGCTGGTTTCTGCTTTTTGCAATAAATTTAAAAATTATGGAATAGCAAACCGGTCCTTTACTCCAGTCAATCTAGGGGTTATTCTGTTGGGTTTTATGCAACCCATGCCTCAGGTTTGAGGGTCTGGTTATCAGCTGAGTGGAAGCCCCAAGTCTGCAAGGAAAAGAACATTTGTTTTCCATATTGAAGGGCATGGCCTATCATAATGTGAGTATTTCTTGCTTAAAAATGTTAATCCATGCAGTCAGAGCAAGGATGGCCTAGGGTGCTCTATGCTCCTAACAGAATGGTGATAGATTATTGCTAATAAGCATTGGCAAAAAATAAATAAATGTATTTTCATTGTGTAGAGAATTTGCTACAAGTTTGCTTGAGGTTTGATAAACCCAGCAGAAAGTCCACAAACCCGGAACATAGTACCACTCCCTGTTGGAGTTTATGAGAGACAAAATTATTTTTGTGCCCTTTTCCAAGACTAATAGGCAAGTTACTGTTGTAAAAATGGCATTGGGAGTTAATAACTGCCATGAGGTACATCCATTGTATGGCAACCCATACCCCAAAAATGTCCCCACTGTGAGCCTCTACCCAATGATATTCCCCCCTCACCACTACTGTTGCTAAATTACAGATTCCTGCCATTTTTTTTATGTAAACAACACCCTGGGTGATATCATTGTCATGTCAAATATTGGGAGACTTGGCCGCTTCCCCAGTGTTGAAAGGCATGTAGCTTGGTTGAGCTTCCTCAGCCACTCCTGCCAGTCTTATACTTACCTGCCCCTGCAAATCCAGTACGATATCAACAGTGTAGTTTGTTGCTGCTGTACAGCCACTTGTCAAAACCATACCAGCTGTGCTCTCCCTTCAACCCTAAACTGTACAAAAGTAAAATTATTCTTTAAACCTTTGGAAAGCTTGTATGAAATTACACATTACCTCCTCACCCTTCACCCATGTGTGCTCGCTCATGCATATGCTACTAACATGACTGGCTTTCATTTTGATGGGTGAAGTTTGCATGTGTAAACAAGAGCCAATCAGAGCAACTCCTGCATCTTAAAGAGTGATCTGTGATCTCTTTGGGCCTTGTACCTGCTTCAGTGAACACTTCAAACACGTTGTACCGAGACTATTGCTTTAGTGCTGGAATAAACCAGACAGATCAAAGAAAAAAACTGTGCTTTATATCCAGTTACATTAGTTGTTTTAAAAGTACCATTGATCAAATAATTAATAAAAATAATCATTGACTGGTAATACTACAAAAAAAAAACTTGTTTGTACGTCAAAATCAAGGTATACAGTAGATATAATTTCCATATCATAAGCATTGATATATTAATTGGCAAATAATCCCAATCCCAATAATCCCATAGCTGAACTGTGAAAATTGCTCTGGTCTAGAGATAAGTGTATTAGGAGGGTAATTTTGCTTTGCTGGGCAAATAATGAATTATCTCAGCAGAATATGTTAAATTGATACTAAAGTCTTGTTTTTTGTTTTTTTTTAGTTAAAAATAACAAACATGTTATACTTACCTTCTCTTTACAGTGGTTTTGCACAGAGCAGCCTGTATCCTCCTCCTTTCGGGTCCCTCGCCGGCGCTCCTGGCCCCTCCCTCCTGTTGAGTACCCCCACAGCAAGCAGCTTGCTATGGGGGCACCAGAGCTGAGCCACAGCTCCATGTGTCCATTGTAACATGGAGCCATGGCCTGGCCCCGCCCCCTTTCTCTCCTTATTGGCTGACTGACTGTGATTGAGAGCAGCGGGAGCCAATGGCACTGCGCTGCTGTCTCGGCCAATGAGGAGGGGAGTTCTGGGCAGCGGAGACACTGCTGCAACATTGCTGGATTTAGATGGACCTCAGGTAAGTATTAGGGGGGTAAGAGGGGCTGCTGCAGACAGGTTTTTTAATCCTAATGCATAGAATGCATTAGGATAAAAAAAACTTCTGCCTTTACAATCACTTTAAGTCCACTGTGGCATCTGCACCCCTCCTCCTGGGGCAAGAAGGCCAATGTGAGTTTCAGCCACCTGATAGGACCCAATCGGGAAACTGATTTTAACACTAAGGGGTTTTTGAAGCTTTTAATATAAAAGAGTATACTTATTTATTAGAGCAGCACCACCAAAGTGAAGTGCAGTTATACTGTTTAAAGATAACCATTGACCCTTGGAATCTCCTGGTAATTGGTCCTTTGGATTGCTTTACCAAATCACTCTACTAGATATGTTTGAGTGTATCTATTAGTATAAATCTGTTCCTGGAAGATGTATTTAACTAATGAAAATCTCCAGATTGATCCAATTGATTATTGATTATGCTGCCACAATTGTTGTACTCCTGGGATATTCAACACTGTTGACAGGTTTAAGTGCTTATACTGTATATAGTATATAGATATAGTTTTAAAATGTCAGCAGACCCAATGGTTTTAGTTTATTAGAAGCTTCCAAACAAAATTGTCATTTAGAAGCGGTAAAATCACTATAGTAAATTACAATACCTAGTGATCCTATCATTTGTTTGTATTTCTTTAATCTTGGTGGCAAAACTTCAGGCTGCAGCATTATTCCGCTTGTGCGCATGGTCCACTTCTTCCTCCAGAAATGCCGTACTCTGTTCTCCTCATCTCCCAGATACCCACATCACAGGTAGAGTGGATGGCCTTAGCTAGGTGATTATCAGTGGCTCCTTCAGTAAGCCTTGCTGTCATAATGGGTCCAAACAGAATAGTTTTACCTTACATCCAAGTGACCTTGGCAGAGCAATTGATCCCAAGATAAAAAGTATGAATACTATGTCAGTAATATTTTTATTTTTTTACTGAGCTGGGGTCATGTGATCACCTTTGCTCAACTTAAGGTGTGTAGCACTACCCCCGCAGGAGCTGCTGGTTTAAGTTTTGGGCCTGTACTCTGCCTATCAACCCCTGTAATATGGCTCGATTCCCCCTTGGCACAACTGGACAATAATAACAATAATGTGATTGTGGACCCCTAAAGGCTAAAGAGAGCCACAATGATATCACACAACAGTAACTGTAATTAAATATTATTACCTTATTGTGGTTAGCCTGCCATACAGCTGCAAAAGACAGAGTCCCACACAAGAGGTAGTTCAACCAAGATGTAATATGTTTACTTGGTAAAGAAATAAAGATTAACATGAGACATTTGACTCAGACAGATCCCTGTCAGAGTCCACGGACATACATATGCACAGTTCAAATGTTTCATTTATAAACCATGAGACCCGAATTTACTCAACCTAGGGTCAGACCTGAAGAAGTGCATGGTGGAGGAATTTCCCACTGCAATGATATCTACATTGGGGTACTTCTCCACCAAGTCCTAAGCACCCTCACTGCAGGCCTCTTGCAAGATGGCGTCCCAAGAGAGCGTGCTGAGGCCTTACCAGTCTGTTATATAACATCCCCCAGCAGGCTGTGCGGTGGCGCACTGCATTCTGGTAGCACAGTTGCAGTGTGGGTTTGTAGTTCTCCCTGTGTACCAGTCTATGGAGCCGTTTGGTGTGAGAACTTCATGTCCCAGAATCCATTGCTGCTCTCCTCAGTTCTGTACAATCTCCTCCATTGGCTGTTGTAACTCTGCTGTTAATTGGCTTTCCTCTCCAGCCATAGGAACACAATAGAAGTCACTGAATTCAGAGCTGTGTGTGTGTCAGCTCATATTACACTCCCCCAAGTCTGTGAAAACAGGAAGGAGGAGGGGTAGGAATAAACCCAGACATGGCAGGCAACTTCTCCCTAACTGAAGCTGGAAATCCTGTGTACATTGTTCTGGCAAACTTGGCGGGATCTGCGGGTTATATTGTGAGACACCCGCTACAGGTGGAAGATGGGAATAAACAGAAAAAATGTCTCCTGACCAGGGTCGTGCAGTACAGAGAAAATTGATCATGTGACCTGAATCAAAAACCTGACAAAGGGTATTTATGCTACTATTATTGTTGCGATTTATGGCTGGAATGTTTACTGTTATTCTTCCTAAGCTATAAGCCCATGGTTATATGGAATGGGTTTACATACACTTTAAGCTTTTTACGCTTATTATGATTGTTTGTTTTTTAATATTTTAATAATCATTTGAAAGACAGGCTTTAGGCTAGGTTCACACTGTGATCCGCACCGCACTGCAAGTGCACATCACATGCAATCTCTGTGCGGTGCGATTTCAGCCATACAAATCGTATGGCTGAATTTGCATCAAACTCGCACAGGACCCTTTTTTTGTCCGCAGCAGAATCGGATCACATGGGTGTTCACACCCATGCGATCCGATTCCTGTCCGAGTTTGCAGATCGCACTGCGATATGCGAACTGATTTGGGGGTGACATTAACTTTTAATTGACACTCCCAGCAGTTCGCATAGGGCAGTGTGAACTGGCGCCGGAAAACCTGCGATGCGGGACCCCCAGTGGATTCGCAGCGTTCCCACATCGCAGCAGTGTGAACCTAGCCTAACAGACAATAAAAATAAAGATCAAAATGTATTGTTGGCAGGACGTCTGTTATTATGCATTACAGAAATTTAAAAAAAGACATAGACAGGAACTTATTAGCTTTCATTAAGTCTGCCAACTGCCAGATCTTAAAGTAGAACTAAGGTCAAAAACGAAAAAACTATATGTGATAAAACTAAGTAGAATGTACAATATGTCTGTCTTCGTTTGTCATGCAAATGCAAGTATAGAGAGAAATGTATCTGAACCCCCTCCAGCATGTCAGCTTCCTTTATTGTGGAGACAACAGATCTTCCTTGTTTTCCAAATGTCTTTGTTGTCCCCTTTTGCATTATGCCATTATTGAGGAGACTACAGCGTGGCGGCGTGACGTCAATAGGGGCTGTTGCTTCCTTTGCTTAGAAAGCCCTAGCGTGTCAATCAATGCCAAGGCTCCACCCACTCTTCTCACAAGCAGCTCGTCGATGCCCTTCCTATGCCCTTCCCATGTGCCGATGTCTTGTCACATTCAGCTCCCCATCACAGGTTGCTCCGGAAGTGACGTTTCGTCGCCGCCATCTTGCTACACCCCACACTCCTGCACAGTAATGATAGAGTGAGAAGGGGGCAAGCGGAAATCTTGTTACACCCACCAGAGTTTTAGATTTCACAGTTATTTTTAAACACAAAACGGAGCTTATATGCTTAAATACAGTATTTGTAAATCCGACTGACTGTTTTGATGTAAAATTTTAAAAGCAGCAGCAGACATGCTGACCTTACATGGTTGCTAATGTGACAGAACACCTCTGATTTTCACATTTAACATGTAAACAGTCCGTCGGGTTTAGAAATACTGTATTTAAGCATATAAGCTCAGTTTTGTGTTGAAAATAACTGTGAAATCTAAAACACCGGTGGGTGTAACAAGATGTCCACTTGCCCCCTTCTCACTTTATCATTACTGTGCAGGAGTGTGGGGTGTAGCAAGATGGCGACGACGAAACGTCACTTCCGGAGCAATCTGTGATGGGGAGCCAAATGTGACAAGACACCGCCTTTGCCTCGGTCCACTGCCCATTGAATCATGGGAACTGTAGTTCCCTGTGCAAGACACAGATGCTAGTATAGTGGAGGGCAATGATGTGCTATCTCTGCAAGGCTCCTCCCAGCAGCACTATCTGAATCCAGCGGCACAGGCTCAGGGAAGGGGGTGAGAGCAAGCAATTGTAGGTGTAAAATTAGGTAACAATGATTTTATTTATTATTTTTAATAATGTGTGTCATTTTCATGAGCTTTGCTAATAGTTCACTACAAATATATAGGCTGCCTTTAGTTGTACTTTAATGTTGATTAGCTAACATCATTATATTTACTAAAGTAAGCTACAAAATAATATATGTAACCCATTCACAATATTTTTAATGAACAAATAAAATTGTAAAAAATCTAAATGTATAAATTCTCACCTTGCCAAAACTCCCTTTTCCGATAGCGCGTAATATTTGAAAGTGGTCAAAATTAACTAGAAGAGAAATGATAAGAAAAAAACACATTTAGAAGTCACATATAATAACTATGCAAGAACATTTTAATATACGAGTTCTATAATCTATATATTTATGCATGCAGGACTACTTACAGTACAGAGGCCAACCAACCAGCAGCCATCTTTTATCATTCATCTATACTGAATTCTAGAAAGCTGTGCCCAAAAAATGCAGACAAATGCCAATATAGCCTGTGTTCTCTCGGAAGCTGATATTTACTCCATTATTAACTTACTATGTCTTGTTCTGTACTGTATCGTTGTGTAGAGGCGGCCATATTGGCTGACGGAAGGATTTGCTTCCTCATGTCAGAACCTCCAACATGGAAAACCGTGAGCAGCAGAAAATCAATATCATCAGCTCTCACTCCATATCTAATACTATCTAATACTAGCAAACAATGGCAGCAGTACCTTGGCACTCACACTGCAAATATACAGCAATGAGGCTGTGGGTGCAGGGGTACCTAGACACACTCACATACTACTGCTGTTTTTTCAGGAGAAATTCAAGACTAAGCTCCCGTTCACACTGAATCCCGTTCACACTGACTTTGAAATCACTTGCAGTCCCACAATTTCAATGCCACAGGTCAGTGCTACTTCAGGTGCGACTTGGCTGACATCTGTGAGATTTCATTCACAGATGTCTATGCAATTTTTACCTGAAATAGCAAAAAATAGTGCAGGAACCTTTTCTGTCTGAGTCGCACCGATTTGAACAGTTCCCTTGCCAACACATGGGTGCGACTTGTCAGGCGGCACCTTCCCCACAACCCCCCCCTTCGCTGTCTGCTTACCCCATTTAGGTGGCAGGTGGCGGGCAGTGGCTCCAATAGGATCACCTGTCCTTTCAGCCAATCGGGTGTCAGGTCTCAAGACCCGCTTCCTGATTGGCTGGGAGAAGGATCAGTGTTACAATAGTGAATATTCCTTCGCTATTCTAACACACCTGGGTGGGCTCGGTTCGTATTCTCTGCGCCCTGAGCCCACCCTATTTTGAAGCCTATTAGAGCTTCTGACTCTAATCAGGTGCTTAAAAAAAAACACCCACCCCTGAATGGGGGGGGGGGCAGCGCCCATGCTCCCTTAATGGGCGGGCTACTCCTGGACCTGACAAGGTACACTCTCACTGCTTAGGCACAATTAACATATTGAAATGCTTTCTATAACATTGGAAATCTTTACTGATGAGAGGTGAAATCTGATCCATTGCTATAAACTAATGTGGATCTTTGGAATGCTTTTTTTTTTTTTTAGACCAGTGGTGTGCAACCTTTTTACCTTCCTGGGCCACATTGAAGAAGAGGAATTGTTTTGGGCTGCACATAAAATACACTAACAAAAAGGACCGTTAATGAGCAGAAAAAGTCGGGCACATCACAAGTTAACGATCACTGATATCTGAGTAATAAAAATTCTTTTTTTTGTTATCATTTTTTTTATTATAAAAGCAAGAGGGCAACATAAAACGAAATGTGTTTTTCATAAACTAAAGCATCAATATCTAGTTTGATGGATGTAGTAGCAATTCTTAATGAATTCTTAACGAATTCTCAAGGTGCTCATCAGATATTTGGGTTCTAATTTTGCCCTTTGTGCGGTTCATCCTTGAAAATAGTTGCTCACAAATATAAGTGTAGCGTCCTGCTTCTGATGATCAGGCGCTATATTTAAATCTAGTGGGTATCTGAGCTGCTTACTGGCTCAGATCTGATTATGAAGGCTAAATTGGCCTCTGTTTCGGCTGTGGCTGTGTTGGGAGGACTTCCCACTGTTCGCCTGTAGGTGGCGTTACCACCACAGGCCAGTGTTAGAACACAACCAAGCCAGAGTGGATTGGGTGTCCTTCCCCGGGAACAGTTCAGTGTGAGTGGTCTGCCCGCTGATCATGCTGGGGAAGGGTACTTAAGGGGCAGACACCATTGTTCTGGGCTCGTCTGCCATGTGGCCATCCTGGCCCAAGGTGTGTGTTACTGCCTGTCTCGTTTTCCCGCCTCTGGGCCAGCTGGCTGTGCACCCACAAGGTAGGCCCAGATGTCCTGTCTGGGGCCTACGGCTCGGGGGTGGTCCTGTGCTGTCTGTCCTGAGGGAGGAAGCCACTCAATGAAGGAACCGGGGGAGGACCCGTCTTGCAGAGAACCCAGCGGAAGGCTGGTATCTCGGGAGGAGGCCTGGTGACTTTATTGGAGGATGCACCCTAGCCAAATGCTACCCTGCAGTATCACTGGTCCGGCATAAAGGCTCTCATACTGCTCGGCTGACTACTTGCTAAGTCCACCTAAGTTGCAATTTGTCCACATCGCCCAATCCTGTGGCAGAGGATTGTCTACCTGTTCTACTTTTATCAAGTCTGTGGCAGAGACTTTGGGTCCGTGCTCCACCCCGGCTGCTAGGCCAGTGAGCAGGGCTGGCCCAAGACATTGTGCTGCCTGGGCCCAAGAATGAAATGCTGCCCCCCCCCCAAAAAAAAATCCTATGCCCATCCAGCAAAGAGACGTTTCCATAAAGCAAAGAGACAGCCCAATATATTCAGCAAGAGACATCCCATATATTCAGCAAAGAGACATGCCCCTTCTAGGGTGACCACGCATTTTGCAGGTCTGTCCCGTGCACATTCATTCCAGGACAAAACAGTGTCCCGGAATGAAACTGACACAGCCACCCCCCTAGGCCAATCTGATGCCCCCAAAAAAGGCTGCCACATCACCTCTTTACTCACTGACAGTACTTGTCCTGGCCGGGAATGCCTGGAGGAGCACAATCCCCGCCCCCTGCATGTGATTGGAGAAATCATAAATCCCACCTCTTGTGTCCAATCACTGTGCTGTGATTCGTTACAGAACAAGCTGATGTTTGGGAAGGGGGGGGGGGTGTCCGTGAATAGTAGTTTAAAAATGTGGTCACCCTAGCTCCTTCCTGCAAAGAGTATTGTGTAGCACCACAAAAGCTCCCCCCTTTCTCTCCACTGCCACCGACCAGCTACACTCTGATCCCAGCTCAGTAATGCAACATGCTGCAACAACAGCGCTGCATTGACCACATTTCCAAACTGCCATTCAGGGATACCGCCCTTCCTTCCCAAAAAAAGATGGGGGGGGGGTGTAGTCTCGCTGACAGGGAATTTGGCAGCGGGTGATTTGTCGGGCGAATGGCTGGTGTTAGCACTTAAATCATCCTAACATTATGATCGATATGGTGTCAGGATGATCAAATCACATTATTTCTATTACTACATTGTAATATATAATGAAATAGTTTAACTCACCATAATGCAGAATCAGTGGGAACCCTGAGCTTGTCGTTTGCCACCGTTGCCTGCCACCAGATGCAGCTGTGCCACTTGCCACCCATAGCCTGCCACAACATGCAGCCTGTCACTTGTCACCAATGCCTGTCACCAGATGCAGCCTGTCACTTGTTACCAATGCCTGTCACCAGATGCAGCCTGTCACTTGTCACCAATGCCTGTCACCAGATGCAGCCTGTCACTTGTCACCAATGCCTGTCACCAGATGCAGCCTGTCACTTGTCACCAATGCCTGTCACCAGATGCAGCCTGTCACTTGTCACCAATGCCTGTCACCAAATGCAGGCTGTCACTTGTTACCAATGTCTGTCACCAGATGCAGCCTGTCACTTGTCACCAATGCCTGTCACCAGATGCAGCCTGTCACTTGTCACCAATGCCTGTCACCAGATGCAGCCTGTCACTTGTCACCAATGCCTGTCACCAGATGCAGGCTGTCACTTGTTACCAATGTCTGTCACCAGATGCAGCCTGTCACTTGTTACCAATGCCTGTCACCAGATGCAGCCTGTCACTTGTCACCAATGCCTGTCACCAGATG
This sequence comes from Rana muscosa, assembly GCA_029206835.1. Taxonomy (NCBI): domain Eukaryota; kingdom Metazoa; phylum Chordata; class Amphibia; order Anura; family Ranidae; genus Rana; species Rana muscosa. The sequence goes on along the minus strand of CM055116.1, from coordinate 102,266,910 downwards.
CAGCCTGTCACTTGTCACCATTGCCTGTCACCAGATGCAGCCTGTCACTTGTCACCAATGCCTGTCACCAGATGCAGCCTGTCACTTGTTACCAATGCCTGTCACCAGATGCAGCCTGTCACTTGTTACCAATGCCTGTCACCAGATGCAGCCTGTCACTTGTCACCAATGCCTGTCACCAGATGCAGCCTGTCACTTGTCACCGATGCCTGTCACCAGATGCAGCCTGTCACTTGTCACTGATGCCTGTCAACAGATGCAGCCTGTCACTTGTCACCATTGCCTGTCACCAGATGCAGCCTGTCACTTGTCACCGATGCCTGTCACCAGATGCAGCCTGTCACTTGTCACCGATGCCTGTCACCAGATGCAGCCTGTCACTTGTCACCATTGCCTGTCACCAGATGCAGCCTGTCACTTGTCACTGATGCCTGTCAACAGATGCAGCCTGTCACTTGTCACCATTGCCTGTCACCAGATGCAGCCTGTCACTTGTCACTGATGCCTGTCAACAGATGCAGCCTGTCACTTGTCACCATTGCCTGTCACCAGATGCAGCCTGTCACTTGTCACCATTGCCTGTCACCAGATGCAGCCTGTCACTTGTCACTGATGCCTGTCAACAGATGCAGCCTGTCACTTGTCACCAATGTCTGTCACCAGATGCAGCGTGTCACTTGTCACCAATGCCTGTCACCAGATGCAGCCTGTCACTTGTCACCAATGCCTGTCACCAGATGCAGCCTGTCACTTGTCACCGATGCCTGTCACCAGATGCAGCCTGTCACTTGTCACCAGATGCAGCCTGTCACTTGTTACCATTGCCTGTCACCAGATGCAGCCTGTCACTTGTCACCGATGCCTGTCACCAGATGCAGCCTGTCACTTGTCACCGATGCCTGTCACCAGATGCAGCCTGTCACTTGTCACCAGATGCAGCCTGTCACTTGTTACCATTGCCTGTCACCAGATGCAGCGTGTCACTTGTCACCGATGCCTGTCACCAGATGCAGCCTGTCACTTGTCACCGATGCCTGTCACCAGATGCAGCCTGACACTTGTCACTGATGCCTGTCACCAGATGCAGCCTGTCACTCAGCCTGGCTCTCTCTCCCTCCCCTTCAGATGGGCATGCTGGGGGCTGCAGTTTCCCCCCTAGAATTGCAATGGGCCAGCCATTTGCACTACATATCCCATAATCCTCTTTTCTCCTTTTAAGTTTTTTTCCCTGGCCAATGGGAGGAAAAGGGGGAAGAAACATAGCGGTGGCTGTCCAAGGAACAGCAGCATGAGGAGGAGAAGGAGGGGGGAGAAGAGCCCGCAGCTGCTCTCTCTCCACACACACACACACACACAGCCGCTCCGATCTCATGCTGTTACATACAGGGAGGAGGTGGGTGGAGCTAGCGGAGGAGGAGGAAGTGAAATACTCTCTGCAATGTATGATGGGCCTCTCTCTCCTTACGTCACTGGTTGCTAGACACAAAGCGGTCCGCGGCTAGCAACCAGTTTGGGCAGTGAAGCAGGGGCCGCTGGAGAGACCCTTGAAGTGGGTCTTGCCACTGCGGCCAGTGACAGCAGTGCCGGCGATGCAGTACAGTATGACACTGCACACTAGATGGAGGGAAACCCAGGTCCTCAGGCAGTGCGCCCCTGTTGCCGCCCCTCTTAAAGTGCCGCCTGGGACCATGGTCCCATCAGGTCCCATGGTAGGGCCGGCCCTGCCAGTGAGAGAGGTCTATCCGGGTGAGTAATTTCCACTCGAAGGAAAGTGGTATGTGTACTTTGTTTAGTGTTGTTTTAAAACCTAAAAGTTCCTCAGTGGTCTGCATCATGTGCCTGAACTTCCCCTAACTCTCCGTCCTTTTTTCCTTGCAAGTTGGTGTGAAATAAAAGCAAAGAAAAGGATTTACAACTTGTGTGGACATTGAAGTTTCTCCTGAAGTGTATAGACTCTCACCCCCTAGACAACGAATGGTGGGGTAACGTGCAAGGCCCAAATCCAAACCAGCAGCTCCTACGGGGGTAGTGCTACATAAGTGCTGCTGAAAACTGATGACATGAATAAGGCCTGATTGTCAAGGAGATTTTTCTTTGGGAAGAAAAAACTTATAAAAGTCCAGTAAAGAGACACTGTCAATTTTTTTCTTAAGTACGTTTATGATTTTGTGTTGGGCCACATGTATAGGTGTCTGGGGCCGCAGCTTGGACGCCCCTCTTTAAGACCCAAATAAAAATGATGCATTATCTTCTCCCATCCACCAACACTGTGTGTCCCTGCTCCTGCAACCTTCTGGGACATCTGACATACATCTCCCAAAGGGGATCCAGGCGCAGGGACACGTCATTCTTGCCTAGGAGGGGGATACTGAAAAAAAGGTAAATAAACACAAATAGAAAATTGATTTTGTTTCATTATGAAGGGGAAAGAATCCAATGAGGAAAAGTGTTTCTGGTGAGACCAACATTTACAAACTTGGAGCAAAGACTTCATGTTTAATTCATTAGAATTATTTTTTTTATAAATGTGATTGGTCGCTATGAACCACCACTTCATTGTTTGCCCCAGTTAGTTTTGCTCTAATTTTGGTAAATTACCTCAAAAAATAATACTAGCCTTCTTCTTAAAAAAAGAAAAAGAAACAGGCTGTTTCAGGCTTGTAGCTCTTTGAGCAGAGAACTTGTGTTGTAAACTAATGCATTCAGACATAAATACGATTCCTGGTGACAAACCTACTTTAAGACTTTGCTAAAAGCAGGAAAAACACCAAGGAAAGATAAAAAGAGATTTATCTGCTAACATTAGACGTGTTCAGTTTAAATAACCAGCAATATTTTATTTGAAGATAAAACATTTAAAGCTCTATTCCCACAAGGCTTATCTTTCTAGGAAAGTTTTATGATAGCAGAATAGTATTAAATAGGTTTTGTCCCCGTGCACTTACCTCAACTGATAAACTCGCAGTTTAATAACATTTTACCAAATGTAATAGTGTTGTATCTCAGATTAGTGTAGCACATTTTAATTGAATTATAGTTTAATTAGCAACATATCACCTGATTCCTCATGGCAATCTCCCCCCTTGAGCTCTTTCCCTAAACTTTTATTATTTTATTATTATCATCATTAACTGTAGCATTCCATAAAGTAAAGAAATGTAGGGGTGCTATGCTGACAGTAAAGAGTAGGAAAATTCCAAACATTGACTGTGTCCCCCTATGGAGAATTCCTGACCTTGAGGCACAACATGTTGTTAGGGGAAATCTGAATGGAATTTCCATCTTTGACAATCAGTCCTGACGAAGCAAGCAATTCTCGTGAAACGCGTTGACTATCAAGTATGGAGGACCTGCAGAGTTAATTTATGATATCCATGCTGACATCAAATTTACATATTTTTGCTTGTAAATTTCAACTACTATACATTTCAGCTGGATCCGTATCCCCATGCTTGGGTTTGAGTATTGTTGACCTTTTTGAATGTAGAGGGTGCTGTAATGGTTTTTATAAGATGTTCAATTTTAATGATTTTTGGAATAAAAAATGTTATATATTTTAATACATTGCCTCATGTTGTTCCTACAAAGTCTGCTATTTTTCTGAGAATATAGGGCTCTTTTTTTTATATACATCTTTGACAGTTGTCACTGGAACAGGTGGCCACATTCAAAGATTTTCCCTCACGCCTTGTTCATATAAAATCTGAAAATTGCTAAATCCCCCCCACACACACTTTTTGTGTGCAAAAGGTTACCAGGGCATGTAGAGAGGCTGATCCTTCCAAGAGAAAAAAAGAACAAATACAAACTTAAAAAGTGTACCCTTCTATACTCCATCCATCACTATATAAAAAATCTTTGCCTTTACGTACTATTTAAGATTCACTTAAAGAAAAAATAGGCAAGGCATATTTGATGTGTCATGAAATGAAAAAGAATATCTGATGAGATGGATTTGATTTTTAAGACTGCGGAGTATTTGTTGGCATATTAAAGTAGGTTAAGAGAAAGGGAAATCTTGAACTGCAAAGTGAGTGAAAAGTGAGTGAAAAGTGTTGAGTGGTGAACAGGGAGGAAGGGAAAATAAATATGTAAAATAAAAATTACAGATGAATACATCCCGGGAATTTAAACGTAATGTATAGTGTACATATACAGTATTTTGTTTATTTTTTAATGGTTTGGTTCTTTGGTTATGTGCGTGTGAAATATTTCATATGAACACTTACCACTATTTACCACTTGCCATAAAGCCAGACAGAAGTTTTTTCCAGTTTTTTGTCATTTTTGTGAATAGTCTGGTATAATTTAATCTTTTGTAGTTTAAATTTATTAACACAAACATGCAACTAAAAAATTCAGAGAAGAGACACACCCCTCCGCTAGCTCATATTGTTTCTCAATTAGACAGAGCCAGCCATAAAGTGAGCAGGCACTACTGGATTTCTTTTTTAAAACCCTAGATACACTATATTGTCAAAAGTATTGGGATGGCTGCCTTTACATGCCCAAGAACTTTAATAGCATCCCAGTCTTAGTCCATAGGGTTCAATATTAAGTTGGCGCACCCTTTGCAGCTATAACAGCGTCAACTCTTCTAGGAAGGCTGTCCACAAGGTTTAGGAAAGTGTCTATGGGAATGTTTGACCATTCTTCCATAAGCACATTTGTGAGGTCAGGCACTGATGTTGGATGAGAAGGACTGGCTCGCAGTCTCCGCTCTAATTCATCCCAAAGGTGTTCTATCGGGTTGAGGTCAGGACTCTGTTCCTCCACCCCAAACTCGCTCATCCATGTCTTTATGATCCTTGCTTGGTCCAAATCATTTGGAGGGGGGATTATGGTTTGGGTTTGTTTTTTAGGGGTTGGGCTTGTCCCCTTAGTTCCGGTGAAGGGAACTCTTAAGGTGTCAGCATACCAAGACATTTTGGCCACTTTAATGCTCCCAACTTTGTGGGAAGAGTTTGGGGATGGCCCATTCTTGTTCCAACATGACTGTGCACAAAGCAAAGTCCATAAATACTTTGGATGAGCCAGTTTGGGGTGGAGGAACATGACTGCACACAGTCCTAACTTCAACCTGACAGAACACCTTTGAGATGAATTAGAGTGGAGACTTGTGAGCCAGGCCTTCTTGTCCAACATCAGTGCCTGACCTCACAAATCTCTGGAAGAATGGTAAAACATTCCCATAGACACACTCCTAAACCTTGTGGACAGCCTTCCCAGAAAAGCTGTTATAGCTCCAAAGGGTGGGCCAACTAAATTTTAAACCTTACGGACTAAGACTGGGATGCCATTTAAGTTCATGTGCGTGTAAAGGCAGGTGTCTCAATACTTTTGACAATAGAATGTATATTTGCAAACCCAGTGACATGGAAACACTCTGCATTGAACACCTATTTTTAAAATAAGTATTTTGTACAAATAATGAGAAATTACATATCAGTTTATGAACTTGTAATTGTTAAGTAAATAATGTAGCACTAACTCCCTTATGCCCTGTACACATGATCGGATTTCCGATGGAATAAAATCCGATGTTTTTTTCCATCGGATTTCCAATGAAGCTGACTTCCATCAGTCTTGCCTATACACCATCAGTCGAAAATCCGACCGTCCCAACCGCTGTGACGTAAAACACTCCGACGAGCCGAGAAAAATTAAGTTCAATGCTTCTGAGCATGCGTCGACTTGATTCTGAGCATGCGTGGATTTTTTCTCCGATGGAGTTCCACATAGACGATCAGAATTTGCTATGGTTTTTTTTTTCCGATGGAGCCCACACACGATTGGTTTGTCCGATGAAAAAAGTCCATCGGTCATTTTTCTCCGATGGAGTTCCACATAGACGATCAGAATTTGCTATGGTTTTTTTTCCGATGGGGCCCACACACGATTGGTTTGTCCGATGAAAAAAGTCCATCGGTCTTTTTTCATCAGAAAAACCGATCGTGTGTATGCGGCATTAGAAGCTGCTGGATTTGCTTGAGTCCCTCTCCGCTCCCAGTAATGACCTGACAATTAAAGACACAGCAGTGAAATGGGCCTGATGCCGCGTACACACGCCCGTTTTTCTAGTCGAAAAAAACGACATTTTTCCCATTCGATGAGAAAAACGATAGTCTGTGGGCTTTCTGTAGTTTTTTCCGACAAGAAAAACGGCATTAAAAACGACGAGAAAAATTAGAACATGTTCTAATTTTTCTCGTCGTTTTTTTCGACATGTTTTCCGCGGCAGTGTTTCCCATAGGGAAACACTGCCGCGGAGCCCACAGATGGTCGTTTTTCTCGTCAAGAGAAAAAATGACGTGAAAAACGACCGTGTGTGGGGAACAAGCTGTTCCCCCGTTTTAAATGACATTATTCACGGCGGTTTTTTAACCGCCGTGAATAATGATCGTGTGTACGCGGCATTATTAAAGCAGAAATAAGCCATGTAATGAAACTGAGTAAATCGTTTACAATGACAGTGCAAATCCAATATCACATATGGCACAAGCTTGAATGCAGCCAAGGTAACACCATTCATTCTCCTTAGCTGTCCGTGAAACAGCCAGCCAGGATGCAGTCATGCTGACACAGCTGAGACAACAGTAACTACCCTGACACTGTAAGTAACAAGAGGATAATGTCAAAAAGAAAGCAACAATTACTATTTGAACTGCAGTGCAGCCCAACTAGTGTATAAATGTTCTGCCTAACCACTGGTCAGTGGAATGAAAAATCTGCCAGCATTGGGGCCCTTGAATTCTACATCAGAATGCTTACTTTAAAAGCAAGAGTATTTGTAGTTCCAAGGTAGAGTAGGAGAAATGCAATCCTCTGAGGCAAATCTCCAATAGTATAAACAAAACTTTGATGAACAAAATTAACAAGTTTCTGCCAAGGTTCTCGCTAAAGATATAAGAGAGGCCAAGTGGAACTGGCTTGTTTGAAGTACGATTCGCAGAGCTGTAATGTGTCTTAAAGTGGATGTAAACCCGATTCATGAAATTTTAGCTGGGCACATATATCTGCAGTGTTTCGTTATCTCTCTTCAATGAGCTAAGTCCCATAGCTCTCTCCTGAACTGTTCCTCTGTTATCAGCCTGGTAACACCTGACAAATTCTCATGCCGCGTACACACGACCGTTTTTCATGACGAGAAAAAAGGGATTTTTATAACAGCTTACCTGTAAAATCCTTTTCTTGGAGTACATCATGGGACACAGAGCGACTTAGTCATTACTAATGGGTTATATAGATACCTTCAGGTGCTGGCACTGGCAACTTCCAAAACCGGAAGTACCCTCCCCTATATAAGCCCCTCCCATCCGGGAGCACCTCAGTTTTGTAGCAAAGCAATAAGTGTCCCAAAAAGAGGGGTGGGAGCTCTGTGTCCCGTGATGTACTCCAAGAAAAGGATTTTACAGGTAAGCTGTTATAAAAATCCCTTTTTCTTTTTCTTACATCACGGGACACAGAGCGACTTAGTCATTACTAATGGGACGTCCCAAAGCAATGCCAAATGAGGGGAGGGATACACTATACATAAGCTGGGCGCCATCAGGCATGAGGATCTTTTGCGGCCTGCAACACACTGCGCCCAAAGGCGACATCCTCCTGACTTCTAACGTCTACCTGGTAGAATCTAGTAAACGTGTGTACTGAAGACCATGTTGCGGCCTTACAGACTTGAGCCAGGGAGGCCTGGTGATGCACTGCCCATGAAGTTCCAACTGCTCTTGTGGAGTGCGCCCTAACTTTGAATGGAGGCGGTCTCTTTCTCAAGCCATAGGCTTGTATTATGACCTGTCGAATCCACTTGGCTAAAGTAGATTTTGATGCTGCCTGACCCTTTCTGGGTCCTTCCGGCAGAACAAACAAAGTATCCGTTCTACGAATCTGAGCAGTGGCTTTTAGATAAGCTTTAACTGCTCTTACTACATCCAAAGAATGCAATAACTTTTCCTCTACCGAGCTAGGTTTGGGGAAAAAAGAAGGAAGAACCACATCTTGGTTCAAATGAAACCTCGATACCACCTTAGGAAGAAAGGCTGGATGAGGACGTAATACTACTCTGTCCTTATGGACAACCAGATATGGCTCCTTACAGGACAAGGCGGCTAATTCCGATACTCTTTTAGCCGAACAAATGGCTACTAAGAAAATCAATTTCCTGGTGAGAAGAACCAAGGAAATGTGTTGCAATGGTTCAAACGGTTGTTTCTGTAGAACCGACAGAACCAGGTTTAAGTCCCATGGACATATGGGAATACTAACCGGAGGGCTAATACGCATCACTCCTTGTATGAAAGCTTTGACTAAAGAATGCAAAGCCAAGGGCCTTTGAAAAATTATTGACAAGGCCGAAATCTGACCCTTGATAGTACTCAAGGCCAGCTTCCTATCTACAGCCCACTGTAGGAAGTCCAGAATCCTACCTATTACGTACTTACGTGGATGCCATTTCTTGGCCTCACACCACGTAATGTACGCCTTCCAGATCCTATAATAGATCTGCCTGGATACCGGCTTCCTGGCATTGATCATGGTAGATACCACAGGATTAGAGAGCCCTCTCTTTTCCCTGATTCTGCGGATTAATCGTGGTAACAATTGTGGCGGTGGGAATGCATATATCAGCTTGAACTGATCCCAAGGGAACACTAGGGCATCCGAGCCACAAGCTAGGGGATCCCTTGTGCGAGACACAAATCTGTCCACCTTTGCGTTGAATCTGGATGCTAGCAGATCTACATCCGGTGTTCCCCACCGCTGGCATATTGCCTGGAAAACCTCGGGGTGAAGAGACCATTCCCCCGGGCATAATTGCTGGCGACTTAAAAAGTCTGCTCTCCAATTTTCCTCTTCTGGGATGAAAACTGCGGATATGGCTGGGACATATCTTTCTGCCCATTCCAGGATGCAATTCGCTTCCCACTGGGCTGCACGACTCCTGGTGCCACCCTGGTGATTGATATATGCCACTGCTGTGGCATTGTCTGATTGAATTCTGACAGGGGACCCTTGGAGTTTGGATGTCCATGCTACTAGGGCATACCGGGCTGCTCGTATCTCTAAGAGATTGATGGGCAGGGCCTTCTCTGCTTCTGACCACTTGCCCTGGAGAGACCATTGCTCCAGTACTGCCCCCCAGCCTATGAGGCTGGCATCTGTAGTGACCACCTTCCAAGAAACCGGACTGAAGGGTTTCCCTTTTTCCAGATTCTGGGGCACCAACCACCAATGGAGGCTCTTGCAAACGGAAGGGGACAGGGACATTGGTAAGTCTAAAGCCTGAACTTTTTTGTTCCAGGCTGACAGTATGGCCCTCTGCAAGTTCCTTGAATGGAATTGACCGTAGGGTACTGCTTCGAATGAAGCCATCATTTTTCCCAGCAGCCTCATGCACAGGCGTATGGATGGTTTTCTTTTTGTACCCACTAAGTGGGTCAAATCTTTTAAAGACGACACCTTCTCTGGAGGTAAGAAAATCTTTCTCTGATTTGAATGCAGCCTTAGCCCTAAGTATTCCAGACTTTTGACTGGTCTTAGAGCTGACTTGTCCCGGTTGATAATCCAACCGTGATATTCCAGATACTTGATTGTCTTGTGAATAGCTACTTCCAGCTTTTCCACTGAGTGGTCTATTAGTAGCAGGTCGTCTAGATATGCCATTATCGTTACACCTTGTGTTCTTAGATTGGCCAATAGTGGGGCCAGAATTTTTGTGAACCCTCATGGTGCTGTGGCCAGACCGAAAGGTAAGGCTCTGAACTGAAAATGGCGCCCTTCTACTGCAAAGCGTAGAAATTTCTGGTGGGCCGGAAAGATGGGAATATGCAGATAAGCATCCCTTATGTCGATCGAGGCTAACCATTCCTGCCCTTGTAGGGCGGTGGCCACCGATCGGATCGACTCCATCCGAAAAGTCGTGATATTTAGGAACTTGTTTAGCCCTTTTAGATTTAATATGGGCCTCACGTCCCCATTTGGTTTGGGGACTGTGAAAAGGTTCGAGTAAAACCCGAACCCGCTTTCTTCCAGGGGAACCTTCATGATTACACCTTGGAGCAATAGTTGTTCTAGTGCCAGAAGGAGGGATCCTCTCTTCTGGGGATCGCTTGGCACGTTTGACCTCATAAATTGGGCAGGAGGAGTGTCTTTTAACTCCAGCTTGTATCCCAGACTTACTGCGGAGAGCACCCATCTGTCTCTGATGGTGTCCCGCCAGGTCTCTGTGAACAACTGAAGTCTTCCCCCCACCCGATTGAGTGGGGGCAACCCTTCATGACTTGGGGGGAGGTTTTGTACCTCTCTTGACCCAGGGTTTCTTGTTACCCTGTGATTGTCCCTGATTTCTGCCCCCTGAATTTGACCGCGGAGGCCGTCGGAACTGTTTCACAGCCGATGTGCCAGGGACTGGAGAAGTAGGCCTCTTAAAAGAAGGACTTCTACTCTTGTTCTTAACCGGTAAGCGTGAACTTTTACCGGCAGAAATTTTCTGGATATATTTGTCCAGATCTTCTCCAAATAAGCGTTCTCCATGAAATGGGAAGCTAACCAGCAATTTCTTACAGGGAGCTTCAGCAGACCAGTTTTTGAGCCATAGAAGCCTACGCATATGTACTACAGACAGCGTAAAGCGGGAGGCCTGTTGGATTGTATCCTTTATGGCGTCCACCGCAAAACACAAGGCTCTAGGTAGGTCAGCTAGGGCAAGAGCCTGCTGATCTGGTAAGTCCCTTAAGACTTGTTTCAACTGATCTTTCACCGCTTGGCAGACTCCAATCGCTGCTACTGCAGGTTGTGTCACCATGCTTGCTGTAGAGAAAGCAGATTTTAGTAAAGACTCCAATTTTTTATCTATTGGGTCTTTGAACATTGGAACATTATCTACTGGACATGTCAGTGATTTGTTCACACAAGAGATGGCTGCGTCCACTGTAGGGACCCTCCATTTTTTTATGAACTTATCCTCCATGGGATAGATCACTGGAAATCTCTTGGGGGGAGTAAATATTTTATCAGGATGCTCCCAATCCTGGTAAATAAGCCCTTCCAATAAAGGGTGGATTGGGAAGGAACAGACAGCCTGGGGAGTTTTCAGCGACCCCAGCGAGGAAACCGTAGTGGTTGATGGTTCCGCCAGAGGCATTTTAAATGCTGATCGGACCATGTTAGTCAGAGACTGAACCCATAATCTTTCAGCCTGAGATGCTGAGAAAGGTTCTTCCACTGTTGATTCCTCTATAACTGAATCAACCTCATACTGATCCCCTTCAGGTAGGTCGATCTCTGTGTGGGGCTGTTCCTCCACTAACAGGCACTCTGAAGGAGGAGACGGAGATCGGACGCGCTTTCCCTGTGACAGGGAAGCAGCGATCAATGCTGTTAATCTCTCTTCCAATCCTCCCAGAGTTGAGGATAAAACCTCCTCTGTTATATATACAGGAGCAGGTGGACTGGGGACAGCCGCAGCACCAGGCACTCCTGCGGGGTTCCTACGGCTACTGACCTCTGAATTTTCAGGGGAGATTGGTGCAGTACAAGCATGCCCAATATCCTCAGAGCCCTATGGAGACCCCTTTGGCTTCCTGGAAGACTTATTTCCGGAGCGTCTGGACGACATATGCTTTAAGCACAAAGCTGAGGTATTCCCGTCGTCATACACCAATTTTGCTGGTAATAGTCTAACACAGTTGCTGCTATATACCAGCTGGTGTCCACTAAAGTGCCTTTCTATGGGGATGCCTGCATCAACCGCCTCTGTGTGCCACCGTTTTGTTGCTAGCTCTGTTTGCATCCAGCTGACACTTGTACTGTGTCTTTTATACATGCTGGGACGCCTGCAAATGCGCAGAAGCGCCGCGGCGCGCATCGAGCGTCATCCACCCGCCCCGCCCCTTTTTTTCATTGGAGGCCCGTGCGCCATTGGCGCCCTTTTCGAAACCAAGCAGGGACTAGGAGCCAGGGCCCTTTTTGCCGGAGGGCCTGTGCGGTGGATGAGCGCAGCAACAGGGCAGAGGAAGTGGATTCCCACAGAGAACTTACCAACTGCCTGGATCTTTTGACTTGGGAAAACAAAAGATCCACATGACAAGAAAAAATGGACCACAGCGGCCTCTAGTGGTTTAACACAGGTACCGCGGTCCTCTTATTTTTTATTTTTTTTCCTTGACTACTATTAAAATTTTACATTTTCCAGTAGTTACAGGCATACACAGATATTAGCGGGAATACCGTTAGGTAACAGACAGAAAGACAAATTAGGCTTGGGGGTCCCCCAATAGAACCAAGTTCCTGGGGGCCCCCACTTACCTGTTCCCCGCCGCAGGACTCTGTTTGGTCCACAGAAGCCCAAACTTCACCTATCACGGCAGGCATTGTAATTAAACCTTCAGGGACCGGGTTCCCAAGGATTCCACTCCCCTGGACCTGTATAGCACCCTGCACAGAAAACATCTTGGTCGTGGGTATGACCAGAGCTCTGGATCCCAGGGTCCAGCCCTCCTAAGAGAGGCATTACAGGCAAAACCTTGCTCTTCTGTTGCAAGGCCCGGGTACCGACCGTTTAGCTATGAAGCTTTTTTGGTGGGATCCGGAACAGCTTACTAAGGCCCGTAAAAGAACCTGTACGCAAGCCCAGTGAAAACACATGTTACTCTTTGGCCAACACCTTAGACACTGTCAAAAAAACTGAGGTGCTCCCGGATGGGAGGGGCTTATATAGGGGAGGGTACTTCCGGTTTTGGAAGTTGCCAGTGCCAGCACCTGAAGGTATCTATATAACCCATTAGTAATGACTAAGTCGCTCTGTGTCCCGTGATGTACGAAAAAGAAAATTCAATTTTTAAAAATGGTCGTGAAAAACGGTCATGTGTATGCTCCAGTGCATTTTTCTCTACGAGAAAAATGCCTGAAAAAAAATTAGAACCTGCTCTATATTTTCTCGTCGTTTTTCACGTCGTATTTTTTAACGTCGTGAAAAACGGTTGTGTGTATGCTTTTATGAGGGGGAAAAAAACGTGCATGCCTAGAATCAAGTATGAGACGGAAGCGCTCCTTCTGGTAAAGCTAGCGTTTGTAATGGAGATAGCACATTCGTCACGCTGTAATGGGCTGAAAAGCACGAAGACTGAAAAGCGTGAATCGTCTCTCACCAAACTTTATTAACACGAGCAGGGCCGGCCCTACCATGGGACCCGATAGTACCATTGTACCAGGCGGCACTTTTAGGGGGGCGGCAAATTGCCGCCTGCCCGCCATCCCATTCCGCCCATTCCTCTCCCCCACTCCACCTTTCACTGTGAAACAGCAGCAGCGGCATTGTAAAGAATACACTGTGCCTGCGGCTGCGGTGTGTGTTCTGGATTTAAAAAACTCCTTTCTGTCTCTTCCCCCTCCCTCCAGTCTCATGCCGTGCGGGGTCCCCTGTTATCTCCGACTCAACCTCCCCCCCCAATCACCAGTGCGGAGTGTTGTGAGAACTGGGGGGCGGAGCTCACTGTCTCCTGTCAGGCTGGCCAGAGGAAGGGAGGAGGTGAGCTGATTTTTTCTGGGAGAAGTTTTCTAGGGTGGATAGTAGTTGCTTTCAAGGGGGGTTTTTCTTCAGGAGATGCAGTGAAGGGTTAACAGAAGTTGACAGAAGAATCGGAGGAGATAGTGAGTTTGAGTGTGGGGGGGGGGGGGAGGGGGGGGGTCTGCAGCAGCCCGATCACATTTGACAGATCACTTCTAAGCATGAAAAGTCTGTGCAGACATCCTCCAATCCAATTGTTCAGACTTGATAATGTGAAGTCATTTATAACCATTCATGTAACCTGTATATATGTGGTGAGTTCACACCTCTGATTGTACAGACTCAGAGCCTGGATACCACAGGGTTATATGAATGGTCATACATTACCTTCACATTATCTGGGTATACAGAGTGCTGGGAGCTCCATTACATAGATCTGTAGTACTGTTGTATGATTTATTGTTGTATGTTTTTAGTGGATGAGTTTTTTTTTTATTATATACATCGCTATCTGACCACTTCTCAGCCCCCAACTCCCCCCAGCTTGCATCACCCCCCCAGACCACTTCATACAGACGTCACTCAGAGCTGCTTCCTACCCCCCCCCCCCATCATTTCATGGTCACTTTTAGGGATGAGCTTCGTGTTCGAGTCGAACATACGTTCGACTCGAACATCGGCTGTTCGATCGTTCGACGAAGATCGAACGATTTGGGCCGTTCGCGCCAAATTCGAGTGACGCGAACGGCCCACAATGCACTACGCCATCGCAGTGTCATCCAGGCACTGTGATTGGCCAAGCATGCACTGTGACCCCGCATGCTTGGCCAATCACAGCGCCGGCAGCGAGGAGAGCAATGATTGGCCACAGGCAGGATGCCTGTGGCCAATTATTGCTGAGGGTGTTTAGTACACGCCCCACACTATAAAAGGCCGCCAGCACGGCGGCCTAGTGTAGTGTGTTCCGGAGCAGGGAAAGAGAAGCATAGGCAGGGACAGTGACATTTATTTTTTCTTGCTTAACCTGGATTCCTTTAGTTTAGGGAAAGAGAAGGATAGGTAGGGAGAGTGTCAGTGTGTTTTACTGTGCGAATCCTTGTTTCTAGGGACAGGGAAGGACAGTGAGGGAATTCTCCTTGTGCTATAGTGTGCTTTAAAAAAACATTTTTTCTAGGGACATAAAACTATAGGTAGGGAGAGTGTCAGTGTGTTTTACTGTGCGAATCCTTGTTTCTAGGGACAGGGAAGGACAGTGAGGGAATTCTCCTTGTGCTATAGTGTGCTTTAAAAAAACATTTTTTCTAGGGACAGAAAACTATAGGTAGGAAGAGTGTCAGTTTCTTTCACTGTGATAATCCTTGTTTCTAGGGACAAAGAAGGAAAGTGAGGGAAATTCTCCTTGTGCTATAGTGTGCTTTAAAAAAACATTTTTTCTAGGGACAGAAAACTATAGGTAGGGAGAGTGTCAGTGTGTTTTACTGTGCGAATCCTTGTTTCTAGGGACAGGGAAGGACAGTGAGGGAATTCTCCTTGTGCTATAGTGTGCTTTAAAAAAACATTTTTTCTAGGGACAGAAAACTATAGGTAGGAAGAGTGTCAGTTTCTTTCACTGTGATAATCCTTGTTTCTAGGGACAGGGAAGGAAAGTGAGGGAAATTCTCCTTGTGCTATAGTGTGCTTTAAAAAAACATTTTTTCTAGGGACAGAAAACTATAGGTAGGAAGAGTGTCAGTTTCTTTCACTGTGATAATCCTTGTTTCTAGGGACAAAGAAGGACAGTGAGGGAATTCTCCTTGTGCTATAGTGTGCTTTAAAAAAAACATTTTTTCTAGGGACAGAAAATTATAGGTAGGAAGAGTGTCAGTTTCTTTCACTGTGATAATCCTTGTTTCTAGGGACAGGGAAGGAAAGTGAGGGAAATTCTCCTTGTGCTATAGTGTGCTTTAAAAAAACATTTTTTCTAGGGACAGAAAACTATAGGTAGGAAGAGTGTCAGTTTCTTTCACTGTGATAATCCTTGTTTCTAGGGACAAAGAAGGAAAGTGAGGGAAATTCTCCTTGTGCTATAGTGTGCTTTAAAAAAACATTTTTTCTAGGGACAGAAAACTATAGGTAGGAAGAGTGTCAGTTTCTTTCACTGTGATAATCCTTGTTTCTAGGGACAGGGAAGGAAAGTGAGGGAAATTCTCCTTGTGCTATAGTGTGTTTTAAAAAAACATTTTTTCTAGGGACAGAAAACTATAGGTAGGAAGAGTGTCAGTTTCTTTCACTGTGATAATCCTTGTTTCTAGGGACAAAGAAGGAAAGTGAGGGAAATTCTCCTTGTGCTATAGTGTGCTTTAAAAAAACATTTTTTCTAGGGACAGAAAACTATAGGTAGGGAGAGTGTCAGTGTGTTTTACTGTGCGAATCCTTGTTTCTAGGGACAGGGAAGGACAGTGAGGGAATTCTCCTTGTGCTATAGTGTGCTTTAAAAAAACATTTTTTCTAGGGACAGAAAACTATAGGTAGGGAGAGTGTCAGTGTGTTTTACTGTGAGAATCCTTGTTTCTAGGGACAGGGAAGGACAGTGAGGGAATTCTCCTTGTGCTATAGTGTGCTTTAAAAAAACATTTTTTCTAGGGACAGAAAACTATAGGTAGGGAGAGTGTCAGTGTGTTTTACTGTGCGAATCCTTGTTTCTAGGGACAGGGAAGGACAGTGAGGGAATTCTCCTTGTGCTATAGTGTGCTTTAAAAAAACATTTTTTCTAGGGACAGAAAACTATAGGTAGGGAGAGTGTCAGTGTGTTTTACTGTGCGAATCCTTGTTTCTAGGGACAGGGAAGGACAGTGAGGGAATTCTCCTTGTGCTTTAGTGTGCTTTAAAAAAACATTTTTTCTAGGGACAGAAAACTATAGGTAGGGAGAGTGTCAGTGTGTTTTACTGTGCGAATCCTTGTTTCTAGGGACAGGGAAGGACAGTGAGGGAATTCTCCTTGTGCTATAGTGTGCTTTAAAAAAACATTTTTTCTAGGGACAGAAAACTATAGGTAGGAAGAGTGTCAGTTTCTTTCACTGTGATAATCCTTGTTTCTAGGGACAGGGAAGGAAAGTGAGGGAAATTCTCCTTGTGCTATAGTGTGCTTTAAAAAAACATTTTTTCTAGGGACAGAAAACTATAGGTAGGAAGAGTGTCAGTTTCTTTCACTGTGATAATCCTTGTTTCTAGGGACAGGGAAGGACAGTGAGGAAAATTCTCCTTGTGCTATAGTGTGCTTTAAAAAAACATTTTTTCTAGGGACAGAAAACTATAGGTAGGGAGAGTGTCAGTGTGTTTTACTGTGCGAATCCTTGTTTCTAGGGACAGGGAAGGACAGTGAGGGAATTCTCCTTGTGCTATAGTGTGCTTTAAAAAAACATTTTTTCTAGGGACAGAAAACTATAGGTAGGAAGAGTGTCAGTTTCTTTCACTGTGATAATCCTTGTTTCTAGGGACAAAGAAGGAAAATGAGGGAAATTCTCCTTGTGCTATAGTGTGCTTTAAAAAAACATTTTTTCTAGGGACAGAAAACTATAGGTAGGGAGAGTGTCAGTGTGTTTTACTGTGCGAATCCTTGTTTCTAGGGACAGGGAAGGACAGTGAGGGAATTCTCCTTGTGCTATAGTGTGCTTTAAAAAAACATTTTTTCTAGGGACAGAAAACTATAGGTAGGAAGAGTGTCAGTTTCTTTCACTGTGATAATCCTTGTTTCTAGGGACAAAGAAGGAAAGTGAGGGAAATTCTCCTTGTGCTATAGTGTGCTTTAAAAAAACATTTTTTCTAGGGACAGAAAACTATAGGTAGGAAGAGTGTCAGTTTCTTTCACTGTGATAATCCTTGTTTCTAGGGACAGGGAAGGAAAGTGAGGGAAATTCTCCTTGTGCTATAGTGTGCTTTAAAAAAACATTTTTTCTAGGGACAGAAAACTATAGGTAGGAAGAGTGTCAGTTTCTTTCACTGTGATAATCCTTGTTTCTAGGGACAGGGAAGGACAGTGAGGGAATTCTCCTTGTGCTATAGTGTGCTTTAAAAAAACATTTTTTCTAGGGACAGAAAACTATAGGTAGGAAGAGTGTCAGTTTCTTTCACTGTGATAATCCTTGTTTCTAGGGACAAAGAAGGAAAGTGAGGGAAATTCTCCTTGTGCTATAGTGTGCTTTAAAAAAACATTTTTTCTAGGGACAGAAAACTATAGGTAGGGAGAGTGTCAGTGTGTTTTACTGTGCGAATCCTTGTTTCTAGGGACAGGGAAGGACAGTGAGGGAATTCTCCTTGTGCTATAGTGTGCTTTAAAAAAACATTTTTTCTAGGGACAGAAAACTATAGGTAGGGAGAGTGTCAGTGTGTTTTACTGTGCGAATCCTTGTTTCTAGGGACAGGGAAGGACAGTGAGGGAATTCTCCTTGTGCTATAGTGTGCTTTAAAAAAACATTTTTTCTAGGGACAGAAAACTATAGGTAGGGAGAGTGTCAGTGTGTTTTACTGTGCGAATCCTTGTTTCTAGGGACAGGGAAGGACAGTGAGGGAATTCTCCTTGTGCTATAGTGTGCTTTAAAAAAACATTTTTTCTAGGGACAGAAAACTATAGGTAGGAAGAGTGTCAGTTTCTTTCACTGTGATAATCCTTGTTTCTAGGGACAAAGAAGGAAAGTGAGGGAAATTCTCCTTGTGCTATAGTGTGCTTTAAAAAAACATTTTTTCTAGGGACAGAAAACTATAGGTAGGGAGAGTGTCAGTGTGTTTTACTGTGCGAATCCTTGTTTCTAGGGACAGGGAAGGACAGTGAGGGAATTCTCCTTGTGCTATAGTGTGCTTTAAAAAAACATTTTTTCTAGGGACAGAAAACTATAGGTAGGAAGAGTGTCAGTTTCTTTCACTGTGATAATCCTTGTTTCTAGGGACAGGGCAGGAAAGTGAGGGAAATTCTCCTTGTGCTATAGTGTGCTTTAAAAAAACATTTTTTCTAGGGACAGAAAACTATAGGTAGGAAGAGTGTCAGTTTCTTTCACTGTGATAATCCTTGTTTCTAGGGACAGGGAAGGACAGTGAGGAAAATTCTCCTTGTGCTATAGTGTGCTTTAAAAAAGCATTTTTTCTAGGGACAGAAAACTATAGGTAGGGAGAGTGTCAGTGTGTTTTACTGTGCGAATCCTTGTTTCTAGGGACAGGGAAGGACAGTGAGGGAATTCTCCTTGTGCTATAGTGTGCTTTAAAAAAACATTTTTTCTAGGGACAGAAAACTATAGGTAGGAAGAGTGTCAGTTTCTTTCACTGTGATAATCCTTGTTTCTAGGGACAAAGAAGGAAAGTGAGGGAAATTCTCCTTGTGCTATAGTGTGCTTTAAAAAAAACATTTTTTCTAGGGACAGAAAACTATAGGTAGGGAGAGTGTCAGTGTGTTTTACTGTGCGAATCCTTGTTTCTAGGGACAGGGAAGGACAGTGAGGGAATTCTCCTTGTGCTATAGTGTGCTTTAAAAAAACATTTTTTCTAGGGACAGAAAACTATAGGTAGGAAGAGTGTCAGTTTCTTTCACTGTGATAATCCTTGTTTCTAGGGACAAAGAAGGAAAGTGAGGGAAATTCTCCTTGTGCTATAGTGTGCTTTAAAAAAAAATTTTTTCTAGGGACAGAAAACTATAGGTAGGAAGAGTGTCAGTTTCTTTCACTGTGATAATCCTTGTTTCTAGGGACAAAGAAGGAAAGTGAGGGAAATTCTCCTTGTGCTATAGTGTGCTTTAAAAAAACATTTTTTCTAGGGACAGAAAACTATAGGTAGGAAGAGTGTCAGTTTCTTTCACTGTGATAATCCTTGTTTCTAGGGACAGGGAAGGAAAGTGAGGGAAATTCTCCTTGTGCTATAGTGTGCTTTAAAAAAACATTTTTTCTAGGGACAGAAAACTATAGGTAGGAAGAGTGTCAGTTTCTTTCACTGTGATAATCCTTGTTTCTAGGGACAAAGAAGGAAAGTGAGGGAAATTCTCCTTGTGCTATAGTGTGCTTTAAAAAAACATTTTTTCTAGGGACAGAAAACTATAGGTAGGAAGAGTGTCAGTTTCTTTCACTGTGATAATCCTTGTTTCTAGGGACAGGGAAGGACAGTGAGGGAAATTCTCCTTGTGCTATAGGGTGCTAAAGCATTCCTCATCAACCATCTTTGAAATCCTTGTTTTTTTGGACAGTCAGGGAAATTGTCGTTGTGCTATTCTGTGCAAAAGCAATCATCCTCAACCATATTTAGAAATCCTTAAGTAAAGGGACAGAGAAGGACACCTGAAGGTAGCCCTTATTGCTTTTTTCCCATCTCCCTGCAGGCCATCTATTAGAATGTCTGGAAGGCAAACAAGGAGAGGCAGACAGTCAGGAGGCAATAAAAGAGGGCAAGCAGGCTCTGTGTCTGGGGGCAACAGTGCTGGTCATGGACGCGGTGCATTGTCATCAGCACATGGCCATGGGACACGCTTGTCCTTCTTTTCGGCAGCTGGACATGTTGAGCCACATCATGCCGAAGACTTAGTAGAGTGGATGACCAAGCCCTCCTCCTCCTCCTCATCCTCTCTCACCCAGGCTCAGGGTACTGGAAAAGCAGCTGCCAAAGCGTCCTCTTCCCTGGTATCAATGTCAGACTCATCATCAGTCACTCCTTCCCTAGACCCACCATGTCCTCCTCCTGAGGAGTCCCCCGAACTGTTTGAGCACAGTGTTGGGTACATGCTCCAGGAGGATGCCCAGCGTTTCGAAGGGTCTGATGATGAAACCCAGCTACAGGAAGGCAGTAGCGTGAGAGCAGACAGAGGGGATGCTCAAGAAGGACACCAATCTGGCAGTCATGTTCCAGCAGCTGCAGCATACTGCCAGATTGGCTCCAGTGATGAGGAGGGAGGGGATGATGAGGTCACTGACTCAACGTGGGTGCCTAATAGGAGAGAGGAGGAGGAGGAGGATGAGGAGGAGGCACATCTCCAACGAGGCAGGATGCCCTTTGGTGGCCAGCGTAAGGGCAGTACACCGACGGAATCACACCGCAGAGCTCCGCCTGTGCAGGGCGCTGCCTCTGCCCGTCATTCAAAAAGTTCTTTGGTGTGGGCCTTTTTTGAGGCTAGTGCATCAGATCGCACAGCTGCTGTTTGCAACATATGTCTCAAGCGTATATCGCGTGGCCAAAACATCAGCCGCTTGGGTACCACATGCCTGACCAGACATATGTTGACCTGCCATGCAGCTCGTTGGCAAGCCTACCTCAAAGACCCACACCAAAGAACAAAGCGGACCTCTCCTTGCACCGCATCAGCTGGGATCTCCAACCCCACTATAACTTCAGTCCTCTCTGAAACATGCACTGAGAGGAATGAAGGTGTAGAATTAGGTGTGTCACAGCCAAGTACTTGCGGCCACTCTGCTAGCAGTACACCGACGTCCGATTCTAGCAGGCAAATTTCCCTGCCCCAGCTGCTGGACCGTCGAAAGAAGTTCACTCCCAGCCATCCACATGCCCAGCGGTTGAATGCTAGCTTGGCTAAATTGCTAGCGCTTCAACTGCTGCCTTTTCAGTTGGTAGACTCGGCCCCCTTCCGTGAGTTTGTGCAATGTGCGGTTCCTCAGTGGCAGGTTCCCAAACGCCACTTTTTCTCACGGAAGGCTATTCCGGCTCTCTACCGGCATGTGGAAGGCAATGTCTTGGCCTCGCTGGACAGGGCGGTCAGCGGTAAGGTGCATATTACCGCTGACTCATGGTCCAGCAGGCATGGACAGGGACGTTACCTTTCTTTCACGGCCCATTGGGTCACTCTTTTGGCAGCTGGGAAGGATGCAGGACAAGGTGCAGTAGTGTTGGAGGTTGTTCCACCGCCACGCCTCCAAAATGCTACTACTGGTTGTGACACACCTCTCTCCTCCACCCCCTCCTCGTCTTCTTCCTCCATGGCCTCTTCCTGTGGTTTGTCCTCGGAACCAGCGGTGCTCCGTAGGCGTTCAAGGGGCTACGCAAGTACGCAGGCAAAAAGATGCCATGCCGTGCTTGCGCTGGTGTGTTTGGGGGACAGAAGCCACACTGGGGCAGAGGTCCTGTCTGCTCTGCAGGGCCAGGCCGAGAGGTGGTTGATGCCACGCCAGCTTAAGCCAGGAATGGTGGTTTGCGACAATGGCACCAACCTCCTCTCCGCCCTCCGACAGGGACAACTGACCCATGTGCCCTGTGTGGCTCACGTCCTTAACCTGGTGCTGCAGCGGTTCTTGGGCAGGTACCCGGGCTTACAGGATGTCCTGAGGCAGGCCAGGAAAGTCTGTGTGCATTTCCGCAGATCTTATAATGCCAGTGCTCGCCTGGCTGAGCTGCAAAAGGAGTTGAACCTGCCCAAGAACCGCCTTATATGTGACATGCCCACCAGGTGGAACTCAACGTTGGCCATGCTGCAGCGGCTGCACACGCAGCAGAGGGCCATCAATGAGTACCTGTGCGACTACGGCACCAGGACAGGGTCAGGGGAGCTTGGTTTTTTTTCTCCACGCCAGTGGGGCATGATCAGGGATGCATGCACTGTCCTGGCACCATTTGAGGTGGCCACGAGGATGGTGAGCAGTGACAGTGCATGCATCAGTGACACTGTACCTCTTGTCCACCTGTTGGAGCACACGCTGCGTGGAATAATGGACAGGGCACTTGAGGCAGAACAGAGGCAGGAAGAGGAGGACTTCCTTGCCTCTCAAGGCCCCCTTTACCCAGACAGTGTTCCTTCTGTCCCACCCATCGCACAGGAGGAGGAGGAGGAGGAGGAGGAGGATTGTGTCAGCATGGAGGTGGAGGCTGGCACTCAGCATCATCAGCAGCAGTCTTTTAGGGATGATTTACAGTCCCAAGAAACCAGTGGACTTGTACGTGGCTGGGAGGAGGTGGCTGCGGATCATGTCGTCCTTAGTGACCCAGAGGACTCCGGAGCGAATGCCTCAGCAAACCTACGCTGCATGGCCTCCCTGATCCTGCAAAGTCTGCGGAAGGATCCTCGTATTCTTCGGATCAAGGAGAGGGACCATTACTGGCTGGCCACTTTCCTTGATCCACGGTACAAGGGTAAGGTTGCGGACCTTATGTTACCGTCGCAGAGGGAGCAGAGGATGAGACAACTCCGGGAGGCCTTGCAGAAAGGTCTGTGCAACGCGTTCCCAGAGACTGGGAGGTTACAAACTCCTGGTCCTGGACAACGAGTTGCTGAGGCTTCGGCCAGTCAAAGAAGGAGCGGTGGGGAAGGTGGCCGTCTGACCGATGCGTTCAGACAATTCTTTAGTCCGCAGCCCCAAAGTATGATCGGTTCCAGCAACCATCGCCAGCGTCTGATAAACATGGTGCAGGAATATCTAGGGGCAAGGTCAGACTTGGACACCTTCCCCACCGAAAATCCTCTGGCTTACTGGGTCTTGAGGATGGATCACTGGCCAGAGCTTGCACAGTATGCAATTGAGCTACTGGCCTGTCCTGCATCCAGCGTTCTTTCGGAACGCACATTCAGTGCTGCTGGAGGATTTGTCACGGATCACAGGGTGCGCCTGTCCACCGACTCGGTTGATCGACTGACTTTCATCAAGATGAACCAGTCTTGGATCACCACCAGCTACCACACACCTGATGCTGATATAACAGACTAATTGATTTTAACATGTCACATCCCTTCAAGACTGATGCTGATGCTGAGTGCCTGTGCTGTTATGTTGACTGGCTATCCTCCTCCTCCGAGTCCTCAATGATACGATTGATGATGATAGCTTGGAAGATCATTTTTGTTTATGGGTGCCGCCACCAGTGGCTAAGGCCCAATTTTTCAGCCCCTGTTTTACAGGGGCGTGTAATTACAATTTTTTTAGCAATAATTTGCCATAGGGCTCATTGCTGTGCTCCAAGTACAGTATCTGTGAGGGGTTGGAGTGTTGTGGCACCAGTGCCTAAGGCCCAATTTTTCAGCCCCTGTTTAACAGGGGCGTGTCATTACAATTTTTGAAGCAATACTTTGCAACAGGGCTCATTGCTGTGCTCCAAGTACAGTATCTGTGAGGGGTTGTAGTGTTGTGCCACCAGTGCCTAAGGCCCAATTTTTCAGCCCCTGTTCAACAGGGGCATGCAATTACAATTCTTGATCTAATAATTCACAGCAGGGCCCATTGCTGCACCCACCAAGAGTAACTCTGAGGGCTTACAGTGTTGTGGCAACGCCACCACCACCACCACCACGAAAGGCCCAATTTTTCAGCCCCTGTTCAAAAGGGGCAAGTAATTACAATTATTGATCTAATAATTCACAGCAGGGCCCATTGCTGCACCCACCAAGAGTAACTCTGAGGGCTTACAGTGTTGTGGCAACGCCACCACCACCACCACCACGAAAGGCCCAATTTTTCAGCCCCTGTTCAAAAGGGGCATGTAATTACAATTCTTGATCTAATAATTCACAGCAGGGCCCATTGCTGCACCCACCAAGAGTAACTCTGAGGGCTTACAGTGTTGTGGCAACGCCACCACCACCACCACCACGAAAGGCCCAATTTTTCAGCCCCTGTTCAAAAGGGGCATGTAATTACAATTCTTGATCTAATAATTCACAGCAGGGCCCATTGCTGCACCCACCAAGAGTAACTCTGAGGGCTTACAGTGTTGTGGCAATGCCACCACCACCACCACCACGAAAGGCCCAATTTTTCAGCCCCTGTTCAACAGGGGCATGCAATTACAATTCTTGATCTAATAATTCACAGCAGGGCCCATTGCTGCACCCACCAAGAGTAACTGTCAGGGCTTACAGTGTTGTGGCACCAGCACCACCATCAAAGGCCCAATTTTTACTACCACTGTTCAACAATTATATGTAATTAAAATTCCTGATATAATAGTTGACAGCAGGGCGTTCCAGCACCAACCAAGAGTAACTGTGAGTGCTTACAGTGTTGTGCCAACACCAACAACTAAGGGGCCTATTTCTGCAGAGTATATACGGCAGGTCCCTACTTTCAAACATCCAACTTACAAACGACTCCTACTTGCAAACGCAAGAAGACAACAGGAAGTGAGAGGAAATCTACCACTAGGAAGGAAAATTCTCTCCTGTAAGAATAAATATGGGAGAAAGGTGTCTCCTCTGTACTGATGCTTTATCAGCAATCCTTGTTTCAAGAAAAACACCACATTTCAAAAACAGTTGTCATTGGGACGGAAAGTGAGGTGAAATGTTCTGAACAGGGGCACAGACAGCAAAACAAATGTTACAGGGGTGATAACCCTTACCTATGTTTTCCAAAAAGTTTAAAAAAAGATTTTTGGGCTGGAGCTACACTTAAACAATGTACCTGTTCAAAATTACAAACAGATTCTACATAAGAACAAACCTACAGTCCCTGTCTTGTATGCACCGCCTGTATAAGGCTGTTCAGAGTATATAGGGCCTTTTTTATTTTATGTGCGGGGTTCCCCTTAATATCCATACAAGACCCAAAGGGGCTGGTAATGGGCTGGGGTAGGGGGGGGGGGGTCATGGGGTAGCTATGCCATTTTTCTTAAAGATTTTCATCCATATTACCGGGACCAGACATTACATTAAAGCCGCAAGCAGTTTTAAATGGCTTTTTTTTCCTTTAGAAGTGTCATTTTGTGCAGGGACAGTTCTAAACACGGGAAACATGTGGCACTTCACAGGCATACTTTAGACACCCCCCAGGTACGATATTTAAAGGAATATTTGACTTTTTTTTTTTCACTTTATGCATCATTAAAATGACTGCTCCCGAAAAACGACCGTTTTTAAAACTTCTTTTTGCATTGATACATGTCCCCTGGTGCACAACCCGGGTTCCCAAACCCTTTTTAGGACAATAACATGCATAATAGTTGTTATAATTAGCACTTTAGAATTCGAACGTTCGCATCCATTGTATTTAATAGGGTTCTAATGTTCGTACGAACTTTCGGTCCGTTCGCGGGTTCTGGTGCGAACCGAACCCGGGGGTGTTCGGCTCATCACTAGTCACTTTCCTTCCCCTATCTTCCCAACATCACTCCCTGGTCACCCCATAGACACAGCAAGAAATCCCTCCCCATTCTGCCACCGCCATACCCTCCGAAGTCCTCTCCTGTACCAACTGCACCCATCATACCCTCCGAACTCCTCTCCTGTACTAACTGCACCCATCATACCCTCCGAACTCCTCCCCTGTACTAACTGCACCCATCATACCCTCCGAAGTCCTCTCCTGTACCAACTGCACCCATCATACCCTCCAAACTCCTCTCATGTACTAACTGCACCCATCATACCCTCGGAACTCCTCCCCTGTACTAACTGCACCCATCATACCCTCCGAACTCCTCTCCTGTACCAACTGCACCCATCATACCCTCCGAACTCCTCCCCTGTACTAACCGCACCCATCATACCCTCCGAACTCCTCCCCTGTACCAACTGCACCCATCATACCCTCCGAACTCCTCTCCTGTACTAACTGCACCCATCATACCCTCTGAACTCCTCCCCTGTACTAACTGCACCCATCATACCCTCCAAACTCCTCCCCTGTACTAACTGCACCCATCATACCCTCCGAACTCCTCTCCTGTACTGTACTAACTGCACCCATCATGCCCTCCGAACTCCTCTCCTGTACTAACTGCACCCATCATACCCTTCACACTCCTCTCCTGTACATACTGCCCCCCTCATACCCTCCAAACTCCTCTCCTGTACATACCGCCCCATCATACCCTCCACACTCCTCTCCTGTACAAACCGCCCCCCTCATACCCTCTCAACTCCTCTTCTATACATACTGCTCCATCATACCCTCCACACTTCTCTCTTATGCATACTGCCCCCATTATACCCTCTGCACTCCTCTCCTGTACATACTGCCCCCATCTTACCCTCTGCACTCCTCTTCTGCAGAACCCTGTGCATTCAGATGTAAAGGGGAACTCTGCAGATTCAGATCTAAAGGAGAACTCTGTTGACTCTGATATAAAGGGGGACTCTTGTGATTAACTCCATATGATTAGAAATTTTATTTAATCACAAAAATATATGTACAGGGTATACTAAATAAAAAAAAAATAGCTGTGCATTGCTTTGTACAGAGGTAATGAATTTAATGTACTACAAAAAAATATATATATTGGCGTGTGCTGCTAATGTGTTCGGGTTTGGCTTGACGAAAAGGTGGCAACCCTACTCTGCACTGTGAGGCAAATTGTCGCTAACCCGTTCCGCCCGCTCCGCTGTGAGGCAAATTGACGCCCGCCCGCCAGCCAGCCCGCTCCGCTCCCCGCGCACTCCATTCACCTGGGCGTTGGGCCCAGGTGAATGGAGCATGCGGGCAGAACAGAGGAACAGTCAGCGGGCGGGACAGTCAGCAAGTGAGCGGGCTTGCTGGCCAAACAGCGGGCGGGGGAGCAGAGAGATGACATCATCTCTCACTGCCCGCCCTGCATCACTGCAGTTCCGCCCCCACTGTGCGGGCAGCAGAGAGATTACATTAGCTCTCTGCTGCCTGCCTTTACTCTGGGACACAGCAAGTGACAATCTGCAACGTGTGGCAGGTGACGTTGTGGCAAGTGACAATCCGCAATGTGTGGCAGGTGACGTTGTGGCAAGTGACAATCTGCAACGTGTGGCAGGTGACGTTGTGACAAGTGACAATCCACTATGTGTGGCCGGTGACATCGCGGCCGCCGGCTACGCACAGGTCCTTTTATACTCCTATATACATGTATAGAGCCATGACAGGTCCTCTTTATACTCCTACATACATTTATAGAGCCATGGCAGGTCCTCTTTATACTTCTATATACATGTATATAGCCATGACAGGTCCTCTTTATACTCCTACATACATGTATAGAGCCATGACAGGTCCTCTTTATACTCCTACATACATGTATAGAGCCATGACAGGTCCTCTTTATATTTCTATAAACCGTATTTTTCCGTGGATAAGACGCTATTTTTTCCTAAAATAATAGCCTGTAAATCGAACAGCGTCTTATACACGGTTGGTCAGCCTGGGAGACATCCGCGAAGGTGCGTCGCGGCCCATAGCTTGTCAAGTGGCTTTCTCCAATCACGAGCCGTATGTTACTGACGTCAGCTAAAGCTGGGGGTGGAGGTGGAGAGTGAGCAGATGCGATCCTGTTGGAAGTGGAGATGCACAGATGCAACAGGGACCGGAGTGTTCTGGGACCAAGATGTCAGAAAATAATAAAAGTAAGTGATTGTCTTACTCTGCCAAATCAAACCAAATGTAGCCAGCTATGCAAAAAAGAGCGTGGGAATAGAGCTGCAGAGAAACAGTTTGGTCTTGCCTCCGCAGAGTGTATGATAGACAGTGGAGAAAACAGGAAGAACAACCCCTGCATAATATACTAGTATTTAAACGTTACCTGCGGTAATTACTAAATAAAAATGTGTTCTGTTTTACCTATGTGTAAAATATTGATTTCTTAATTTTGGGTTGGAAAAGTGGGGGGCGTCTTGTACATGGGGGCGTCTTATAGACGGGGAAAATACGGTACATGTATAGAGCCATGACAGGTCCTCATTATACTTCTATATACATGTATAGAGCCATGGCAGGTCCTCTTTATACTCCTATATACATGAATAGAGCCATAACAGGTCCTTTTTATAGAGCCATGACAGGTCCACTTTAGTTATCATGATATAAAATGATGGATGTGGGGGCATTTTGGTGGGCGTGATTTTTTTTTTTTTTTTTTTTGGGGGGGGGCAGCATTTCATTCTTGGTACCAGGCAGCACAATGTCTTCGGCCGGCACTGAACACGAGGATCAGCAAAAGCGTCCCAAAGGGTGGCACCATTCGAATGGAACTTCCCCTTTATAGTGCCGTTGTACGTGTTGTACGTCACCGTGCTTTGCTGGAGCATTTTTTTTTCATGAACGTGTGTATGCAAGGCAGGCTTGGGAGGAAACACAATAAATCACGTCGAGAAAAACTTTGTTTTTTTCCATGACATGAATAACGGTCGTGTGTACGCGGCATCAGACTTTTTAGACAAAAGCAGCCTGAAATTTCAGTCAGGAGAGGTTGCTAAAACAGATTAGCAGGGAACAGGCCCTATTACAAAACACCTCTGAGAGTCTCTGCCTATGATGAGAGGGGGTGTGTGCCTTTCCTCCAATCAGCAATGTTAGCTATCTTGGCTGTATACCCAGACATCACACTCTGTGTTAACCAGGAAGAGAAATTCTCCTAACACGATCTCAACTTTCTAAACAGTATATAGATGTGAAGAAAGCAGATATACATGTAAAACTTATGTAGGGAGATTGGGTTCCTCCATGTGTATCATCTGAGGCTGTTCACTTCACTGGGTGTATGAAGGGTTGACATCCACTTTAAGGATGTTCTCCACTTTCAGAAAATGGAAAATATGTGTACATACAGTACACCTTGGGAGCTGTTAGGCATAGATTGCTTGAATGTATTTGTTTATCTACTCCATTTATAGGTAGTCAGCTTACTACAGCACAATGCAACCTTGTCTTAGAAACCTGTTGCTTTTTTAGTGGGTTTCCATGGAAGGGAAACTTTTTTGTTCTCAGTGGGTTTCAAAGGCTGTACCGTGTACATGGTGCAACTTGAACTGAAACACAATTGACTTTCTAATGCCGCGTACACACGATCGGAAATTCTGACAAGAAAAGTTCGATGTGAGCTTTTGGTCGGAAATTCCGACCGTGTGTAGGCTCTATTGGAATTTTTCTGTCGGAATTTCCGCCAAGAAAAATTTGAGAGCTGGTTCTCAAATTTTCCGACAAGAAAAGTTCTTGGAGGAAATTCCGATCGTCTGTATGCAATTCCGACACGCAAAAAAAACACGCATGCTCAGAATCAATTTGACGCATGCTCAGAATCATTGATCTTAATTTTTTTGGCTCGTTCTAGTGTTGTACGTCACCGCGTTCTTGACAGTCGGAATTTGGTGTGACCGTGTGTATGCAAGACAAGTTTTAAAAAAATCCACGGTTTTCTTGTCGGATTTTCTGATCGTGTGTAAAAAAGCAGAGCAGCTCTTCAGATGATGGTAGCCTCAGATTTGCTTCTAGGAAATGTTAAAACTGCCAACAACCAGGGCTTTCAAGTAGGAAAATCTTTGACAATCAGCAGCACTTCTGGGGGAAGAGTTTCAAGTTTTATGCCTAAAGTCTACCTAAAGAAAAAACGTTTTTATTTTAGTTTTGGATAGAGTAGGGACGTGCTAAAACCCTAGTTGTCCTCCATATCTTTTGTGTAGCCCGTTTATGGTCGATTGCCTTTAATTTGAAAGCTCCCAGTGTCCCATGTTCACAAATCCTTTGTAGAATTGACTCTATCATGACGATGGAGCATATCTTCCAAACCCTGCATGATACAACTCAACATTTTAATGCTAAATGAGACACTTGGACTACTATGCATGACCAGTTTTCCTAAAGCGGAACTTCAGTAATTTTTTCATCTTTTCATCTATTAAATCTTCTCCCCTTGTTGTTTTAACTTTGGATAGTAAAACATTTTTTTCCTGTCAGTAAATACCTTATACAGTCCACTTCCTGTGCCTTGTTGGGTAAAAAGCCTAGGCTTAGGAGATCATACACAGCTCTCTCTCTCACTCGCGTGAGAGTTTGCCAGGAAGGGAGGGGGGATGAGTCATAAGAGGACCAATGAGAGCAGCAGAGCTGGAGGTGTGCCTCTGTGTGTGTCTGTGTAAATCCAGGAAGTGAACAAGCTTCAGCTGCCCACAGTTAAAATGGCTACAGCCAGACGTAGTTTAGGGAGATTTCTGCAGCATATTTGGTGTCATTTTGTAGAACAGTGGTAACTGTTAATAACATGGGTAAAATGGGTAACATGATAAAGTTACAAAGTCCACCAAATGTCATAATTGGGTACACATATATTGCAAAATAACATCTGCATGGCCTATGACCTTGCTGATCCCTGTCACGAAAAGTGATGGTTGAAATATAATGTCATTAAAATCTGGTAGGGCTATCCTCACAGCAGCAAGACTCACCATAACCAAATTATGGAAATCTACCCTAGCACCTAATTTATCAGATATTATTCAGAGAATCAACACTCAGGCTCACTATGAATTAATGTTAGCGCACAAAAAAGGATCTATAGTTAAATTCTTAAAAAATTGGAATGAATGGATTACTCATCCTAGGGCCTCAAATTTTCTGAAGAATTCTAAAAACTATTAAATGTGCTCCTGAAAGACTATGATATTAAAATTAACATTAGATGGATGTATAAGATAACTTCCACATCACCCCCACCCCCTTCCCTTCCTTCTTTGTTTTTTTTTCTTTTTGTTTTCTTTTTGTTTTCATTATATTGAGGCATAATCCCATGTTTACAGTATGATCCCATTGGGGTAAACAGGGATTTATATTTACTTGATTAAGCACTTGAACAATATCTAGATGAATAAATGTTTTATAATATCTATGTTATGTAACGTTGGATGTCTGACACCTTTCCAGGCACCTTTGTGATGATGATCACAATGTCTGAATAAGAATTTACTTATGGGATTTTAGGCAGGATGCCTGGACATACCAAAAATACACACACCAAAGATTTTTATAAAATTTTGTTTATTTAAATAAATAACAACCTATATATATATTATTATATATTATATATATATATATATATATATATATATATATATTTTATTTTTTTTTGGATAAAATTTGGCCGCGGCTTATTACTATTGGTTTAATTTTAAATATCATCAAAAACTGTATCAATAAATAAATCAAATTACATATAAGAAATAAAACCCAGCTCAGCCACTACGACTCGAGCTGAAAAGAATCAGCCTTTTAAAACTTTCCCAAACAACAACATGTCCCTTTTTGCAATAATAAACAAAAAGGACCATACCACATAGTATAGCCGCGACAAGGGAAGGGGGGGTGGGAAGTTCCGCTGTAGATCCTCTTCAGAACGACTGGCCCCGGACCTCCTAGCCCAGCTCTTTAAATAGGGACCCCCAAAGGCTTCCAGAATGTTCTATGGGGTCAGCTGACCCCAATTGACCAATCCTGCTCCCAGGGGGTCCTGAATTCTTTCCCCAGTAACTGGCCAGCTGACCCAATCCCTGTCTTTCCCGCCTGAATACCCTAACTAGCCTATCCTAGGCTCAGGAATCTTTCCCCAGCAACAGTTTACCTGACCTATCCTAAGGCTTCCCGCTTAATTTCAAGTGAGGGAAACCTTGAAACTGCTCCTGCCAAGAATCCCATAAGGAAAAGGGGAGCCTTGAAACAGTCTTATCCCCTTTTCCTCACATGGGATTTTAGGCAGGATGCCTGGACATACCAAAAATACACACACCAAAGATTTTTATAAAATTTTGTTTATTTAAATAAATAACAACCTATATATATATTATTATATATTATATATATATATATATATATATTTTTGGATAAAATTTGGCCGCGGCTTATTACTATTGGTTTAATTTTAAATATCATCAAAAACTGTATCAATAAATAAATCAAATTACATATAAGAAATAAAACCCAGCTCAGCCACTACGACTCGAGCTGAAAAGAATCAGCCTTTTAAAACTTTCCCAAAAGACAGGACGGGTTGTTACAACCCCGACTGTCACCAAAACCCCAGCACGCGGCCCTTTCTATGCAGGATTGGAAGGAAACATTTAGTATGTCCAGGCCAATGTCAGAAAGATGAACCCCATCAGCCCTATAGAGGCCCGAAATACCGCCCTCCAGGTCTACATGGCGGAAAGAGAAACCCATGTCCGGGGCCATGAATTTCTCAACCGCCTTATTAATTATTTTCCTAACCTTTTCGAAAGGTTTAAATACCGCAGACTCTAACCATCTTAATCTAGGGATGATTTCAGAAAAAACAATCACCATGTTCGGATAGGATTGTTTTAAAATTTGGATCGTATCTTTTATACTAAAAATAAGATCCAATGTTCTCATCTGACCCACATCATTCCCTCCCAAATGTAAAATCAAAATATCAGGTTCTGGCCAGTAAGATAATAGAGAACTGAACTCAAATAACAACTCCTCCCAAAGCATGCCCCTCCTACCGAACCATAAGACTTGAAACTTGGACGGATCCATGTCTAAATTCGCAGTATACTGACGAGCATTAGCCCGCTGATGCGCCCAATACACGAAAGAGTGTCCAATAATCCAGACCACTCCAGGCACACCTAAAATAATCAAACAACAAGATTAGGACGTACATATAATTGAAAAGACTTAGATTTCCATCTACCCAAATTCTTAATACGACTATCAACAAAACCCAACCTAGCAGCTTCTGTGGCAGCTCCAATTCTAAAAGAGTGCGAAGAAATCTTAACGTTTGCCATATTCAAAAGTTTACAACATCTAGATAATATTGCATTAAATTGAAATTTAGTAAGAGGGGAAGAATCCCTATGAATAAAAAGCACTCCATCCGTAGGAGGACGAAGTCTCAAATAAGCTGACAATCTGGCTACCGGGCAAATTAAAGACCCCGGGGAAGACAATAAATGTACCCAATTGCCTTTACCTAACCTGTCAGTTTTGCTAGTGCGAATAAATATTTTTAAACTAGAAACATTTAAGATAACGTGTTTGAATAACAAACCAGATGGATTTCCTTTGCTAGCTGACACTATTTCAGAAACTCGGAGTGCTGCAAAAAAGGCCATAGTAAAAACTGCATTAAAAAGAGTAGCCTCAAAAGGAGAAGAACATACAGAAGCAGTAATCGAGCAGAGAGATTCCAATAACACAGGGGTAATAGGACATCTATTGTCAGTGACGCAATGAGACTTCTTATAGCCTTTAAGTGCTTGTTGTACTGAAAAATATGATAAACAGGAGGTTAAATGATTTAATTTTTGAAAAAAGGATATTCCGGACAAAGTCTTATAAACATAAGACCAAGAGTAGTCTTTAGTCAACAGAGATTCCAAAAAAGACAAAACCGTCGTTTCGGAGATATCCGAAAATTTCGCCCCTTTGGAATCCAAAAATTGCAACCATAGCAACCACGAGGACCTGTAACTAGATCAAGAAGTGGTAGCCAACGAATTTTTTATATTTTGTGAAATTAAACGATATCCCATAACCGAGCTGGGCAAGGAATCCCGACACGGTCCGCTGTGGGTAACAGGGAGAAAAATCGCTCCATCTGTAAACGAGAGAGAGCGTCAGCTGTCTCATTTACCTTACCTGGAATGTATTTAGCTTTAATCCAGATGTTGTGACACAGGCATTTAAAAACTAAATAACGTAGTAGAGCTATTACAGGAGGGGATTTGGAAGTCAGGCAATTGATTGCAAACAAAACACCCCTATTATCAGTACTAAAAAGGATTTGTTTGTTTGCAAACATATCACCCCATATTTCCAGGGAAACTGCTATTGGGAAAAGTTCTAGAAGCACAATATTTTTGCACAAACCTCTACTTACCCAACTTCGAGGCCAAATATCCGCACACCACTGATTTCCCCAGATAGCTGCAAAACCCACTGATCCAGCCGAATCCGTGGACAAGCAGAAATCACTGTCTATGACGAAATCCTCCTGCCAGAAAGCCTTTCCATTAAAATGTATTAAAAAATTATACCAAACCAATAAATCTTCCTTTAATTCCACCGTCAACCTAATATGAGTGTGCGGGTTCTTGATTCCTGACATTGCTAAATATAAACGGCGAGAAAAAATCCTACCTATAGGTAATATACGTGTAGCAAAAGCTAAGAGTCCCAGCAAGGACTGTAATTCTTTTAAGAGTATCTTCTTCTTCTTAATAAAAGACAGAAGTAGATTCTTCAACTTCTCAATCTTCTCCACTGGCAACCGAAATTCTCTTTCAACGGTATCAATAGTGATACCCAAAAATTCAATGCATGTAGTAGGTAAAACCGTTTTCTCATGCGCCAATGGAACGCCAAAATCTTCGCATGTTACCATGAAATTGTGCAATAATGACATGCAATGACAAGAATCCGCAGGACCCATGAATAAAAAATCATCCAGATAGTGTATCAGGAAAGGGGATCCGGACTGATATGATACCACCCATTCCAAAAATGAAGAAAACTCCTCAAAATAAGAGCAGGACAGGGAACATCCCATCGGAAGACACCGATCGAAATAAAATTTCCCTTGAAATTGAAAACCTAAAGAATTAAAACAACTAGGGTGAATTGGAAGTAAACGAAAAGCGGCTTTAATATCAGCCTTTGCTAACAAAGCTGATCCCCCCAGCTCCCTAATTTTCTGAATGGCCTGCTCAAAAGATGCATAGGAAACAGAAGACATCTCATCATCTATCTGATCGTTTAAGGAAGACCCAGCTGGAAAAGACAGATGATGGATTAAACGATAAGAATTTGGTTCTTTCTTAGGTACTATACCTAATGGGGACACACGAAAATTATTAAAAGGAGGCGTATTAAAAGGGCCAGATATTCTGCCCAAAACAAGTTCTGCAGTTAATTTTTGTTCCACTATAACTGGAAAATCAGAAACAGATTTCAGATTATCCACCATAGCACAACCCGTTCCCTGAAATTGAGGAATTAAAAAACCTTCTCTAAAACCTCTAATGAGAAGCTCCACCTTCTGACGATTTGGGTACCGCTGGAGCCATGGCAGGATGTTTTCCACTATCACCGGAGTTGTTGCTTTTAAGAAAAAATTCCCTCTGTGGCTGCTGCTGATTGGCAGCTGACATTTTACGAAAACATTTAGCCACAGGATGCGAACCTCCGCAGAAAGCACACTCATGCTTATATCTGCATGTAGCAGGCCATCTACATTGGCTGTCATTAAAAGAAAAACATATGCCTTTCTTGTAAGAAACTGTGGACGTGGGAGTAGTATTACTAGTGGTTAGCCTAGGTAAAGATGACTTCTGAGGAAGAAAAAGGTTCAGCCACAAACCCACATCCTTTGAACCCCACTGTAAACCAGTGTAAATAGACATCTTGTGGCGGAAAGCCTCATCATATGTATACCAGGAAAAGCCTGAAAAACATCTATAGGCTTCCTGTATGATGTCAATTAGGGATGAGCTTCGTGTTCGAGTCGAACATACGTTCGACTCGAACATTGGCTGTTCGATCGTTCGACGAAGATCGAACGATTTGGGCCGTTCGCGCCAAATTCGAGTGACGCGAACGGCCCACAATGCACTACGCCATCGCAGTGTCATCCAGGCGCTGTGATTGGCCAAGCATGCACTGTGACCCCGCATGCTTGGCCAATCACAGCGCCGGCAGCGAGGAGAGCAATGATTGGCCACAGGCAGGATGCCTGTGGCCAATTATTGCTGAGGGTGTTTAGTACACGCCCCACACTATAAAAGGCCGCCAGCACGGCGGCCTAGTGTAGTGTGTTCCGGAGCAGGGATAGAGTAGCATAGGCAGGGACAGTGACTGTTATTTCTTTCTTGCTTAACCTGGATTCCTTTAGTTTAGGGAAAGAGAAGGATAGGTAGGGAGAGTGTCAGTGTGTTTTGTGCTTCTGCTATAGTGTGCTTAAAAAAAACATTTATTCTAGGGACAGAAAACTCTAGGTAGGGACAGTGTCAGTTTCTTTCACTCTGCAAGTCCTTGTTTCCAGGGACCTGTAAGGACAGTGAGTTAATTGTCCTTGTGCTATATTGTGCTTAAAAAAAACATTTATTCTAGGGACAGAAAACTCTAGGTAGGGACAGTGTCAGTTTCTTTCACTCTGCAAGTCCTTGTTTCCAGGGACCTGTAAGGACAGTGAGTTAATTGTCCTTGTGCTATATTGTGATTAAAAAAAACATTTATTCTAGGGACAGAAAACTCTAGGTAGGGACAGTGTCAGTTTCTTTCACTCTGCAAGTCCTTGTTTCCAGGGACCTGTAAGGACAGTGAGTTAATTTTCCTTGTGCTATATTGTGATTAAAAAAAACATTTTTTCTAGGGACAGAAAACTGTAGGTAGGGAGAGTGTTTTTTTTCTTTCACTCTGCAAGTCCTTGTTTCCAGGGACCTGTAAGGACAGTGAGTTAATTGTCCTTGTGCTATATTGTGCTTAAAAAAAACATTTATTCTAGGGACAGAAAACTCTAGGTAGGGACAGTGTCAGTTTCTTTCACTCTGCAAGTCCTTGTTTCCAGGGACCTGTAAGGACAGTGAGTTAATTTTCCTTGTGCTATATTGTGATTAAAAAAAACATTTATTCTAGGGACAGAAAACTCTAGGTAGGGACAGTGTCAGTTTCTTTCACTCTGCAAGTCCTTGTTTCCAGGGACCTGTAAGGACAGTGAGTTAATTTTCCTTGTGCTATATTGTGATTAAAAAAAACATTTATTCTAGGGACAGAAAACTCTAGGTAGGGACAGTGTCAGTTTCTTTCACTCTGCAAGTCCTTGTTTCCAGGGACCTGTAAGGACAG
Organism: Rana muscosa; assembly: GCA_029206835.1. Classification (NCBI taxonomy): domain Eukaryota; kingdom Metazoa; phylum Chordata; class Amphibia; order Anura; family Ranidae; genus Rana; species Rana muscosa. The sequence continues at coordinate 102,229,923 of CM055116.1, read as the reverse complement.
TGAGTTAATTTTCCTTGTGCTATATTGTGATTAAAAAAAACATTTATTCTAGGGACAGAAAACTCTAGGTAGGGACAGTGTCAGTTTCTTTCACTCTGCAAGTCCTTGTTTCCAGGAACCTGTAAGGACAGTGAGTTAATTGTCCTTGTGCTATATTGTGATTAAAAAAAACATTTATTCTAGGGACAGAAAACTCTAGGTAGGGACAGTGTCAGTTTCTTTCACTCTGCAAGTCCTTGTTTCCAGGGACCTGTAAGGACAGTGAGTTAATTTTCCTTGTGCTATATTGTGATTAAAAAAAACATTTTTTCTAGGGACAGAAAACTGTAGGTAGGGAGAGTGTTTTTTTTCTTTCACTCTGCAAGTCCTTGTTTCCAGGGACCTGTAAGGACAGTGAGTTAATTGTCCTTGTGCTATATTGTGCTTAAAAAAAACATTTATTCTAGGGACAGAAAACTCTAGGTAGGGACAGTGTCAGTTTCTTTCACTCTGCAAGTCCTTGTTTCCAGGGACCTGTAAGGACAGTGAGTTAATTTTCCTTGTGCTATATTGTGATTAAAAAAAACATTTATTCTAGGGACAGAAAACTCTAGGTAGGGACAGTGTCAGTTTCTTTCACTCTGCAAGTCCTTGTTTCCAGGGACCTGTAAGGACAGTGAGTTAATTTTCCTTGTGCTATATTGTGATTAAAAAAAACATTTATTCTAGGGACAGAAAACTCTAGGTAGGGACAGTGTCAGTTTCTTTCACTCTGCAAGTCCTTGTTTCCAGGGACCTGTAAGGACAGTGAGTTAATTTTCCTTGTGCTATATTGTGATTAAAAAAAACATTTATTCTAGGGACAGAAAACTCTAGGTAGGGACAGTGTCAGTTTCTTTCACTCTGCAAGTCCTTGTTTCCAGGAACCTGTAAGGACAGTGAGTTAATTTTCCTTGTGCTATATTGTGATTAAAAAAAACATTTATTCTAGGGACAGAAAACTCTAGGTAGGGACAGTGTCAGTTTCTTTCACTCTGCAAGTCCTTGTTTCCAGGAACCTGTAAGGACAGTGAGTTAATTTTCCTTGTGCTATATTGTGATTAAAAAAAACATTTATTCTAGGGACAGAAAACTCTAGGTAGGGACAGTGTCAGTTTCTTTCACTCTGCAAGTCCTTGTTTCCAGGGACCTGTAAGGACAGTGAGTTAATTTTCCTTGTGCTATATTGTGATTAAAAAAAACATTTTTTCTAGGGACAGAAAACTGTAGGTAGGGAGAGTGTTTTTTTTCTTTCACTCTGCAAGTCCTTGTTTCCAGGGACCTGTAAGGACAGTGAGTTAATTTTCCTTGTGCTATATTGTGATTAAAAAAAACATTTATTCTAGGGACAGAAAACTCTAGGTAGGGACAGTGTCAGTTTCTTTCACTCTGCAAGTCCTTGTTTCCAGGGACCTGTAAGGACAGTGAGTTAATTTTCCTTGTGCTATATTGTGATTAAAAAAAACATTTTTTCTAGGGACAGAAAACTGTAGGTAGGGAGAGTGTTTTTTTTCTTTCACTCTGCAAGTCCTTGTTTCCAGGGACCTGTAAGGACAGTGAGTTAATTTTCCTTGTGCTATATTGTGATTAAAAAAAACATTTTTTCTAGGGACAGAAAACTGTAGGTAGGGAGAGTGTTTTTTTTCTTTCACTCTGCAAGTCCTTGTTTCCAGGGACCTGTAAGGACAGTGAGTTAATTGTCCTTGTGCTATATTGTGCTTAAAAAAAACATTTATTCTAGGGACAGAAAACTCTAGGTAGGGACAGTGTCAGTTTCTTTCACTCTGCAAGTCCTTGTTTCCAGGGACCTGTAAGGACAGTGAGTTAATTTTCCTTGTGCTATATTGTGATTTAAAAAAACATTTATTCTAGGGACAGAAAACTCTAGGTAGGGACAGTGTCAGTTTCTTTCACTCTGCAAGTCCTTGTTTCCAGGGACCTGTAAGGACAGTGAGTTAATTTTCCTTGTGCTATATTGTGATTAAAAAAAAACATTTTTTCTAGGGACAGAAAACTGTAGGTAGGGAGAGTGTTTTTTTTCTTTCACTCTGCAAGTCCTTGTTTCCAGGGACCTGTAAGGACAGTGAGTTAATTTTCCTTGTGCTATATTGTGATTAAAAAAAAACATTTTTTCTAGGGACAGAAAACTGTAGGTAGGGAGAGTGTTTTTTTTCTTTCACTCTGCAAGTCCTTGTTTCCAGGGACCTGTAAGGACAGTGAGTTAATTGTCCTTGTGCTATATTGTGCTTAAAAAAAACATTTATTCTAGGGACAGAAAACTCTAGGTAGGGACAGTGTCAGTTTCTTTCACTCTGCAAGTCCTTGTTTCCAGGGACCTGTAAGGACAGTGAGTTAATTTTCCTTGTGCTATATTGTGATTAAAAAAAACATTTATTCTAGGGACAGAAAACTCTAGGTAGGGACAGTGTCAGTTTCTTTCACTCTGCAAGTCCTTGTTTCCAGGGACCTGTAAGGACAGTGAGTTAATTTTCCTTGTGCTATATTGTGATTAAAAAAAACATTTTTTCTAGGGACAGAAAACTGTAGGTAGGGAGAGTGTTTTTTTTCTTTCACTCTGCAAGTCCTTGTTTCCAGGGACCTGTAAGGACAGTGAGTTAATTTTCCTTGTGCTATATTGTGATTAAAAAAAACATTTTTTCTAGGGACAGAAAACTGTAGGTAGGGAGAGTGTTTTTTTTCTTTCACTCTGCAAGTCCTTGTTTCCAGGGACCTGTAAGGACAGTGAGTTAATTGTCCTTGTGCTATATTGTGCTTAAAAAAAACATTTATTCTAGGGACAGAAAACTCTAGGTAGGGACAGTGTCAGTTTCTTTCACTCTGCAAGTCCTTGTTTCCAGGGACCTGTAAGGACAGTGAGTTAATTTTCCTTGTGCTATATTGTGATTAAAAAAAACATTTATTCTAGGGACAGAAAACTCTAGGTAGGGACAGTGTCAGTTTCTTTCACTCTGCAAGTCCTTGTTTCCAGGGACCTGTAAGGACAGTGAGTTAATTTTCCTTGTGCTATATTGTGATTTAAAAAAACATTTATTCTAGGGACAGAAAACTCTAGGTAGGGACAGTGTCAGTTTCTTTCACTCTGCAAGTCCTTGTTTCCAGGGACCTGTAAGGACAGTGAGTTAATTTTCCTTGTGCTATATTGTGATTAAAAAAAACATTTATTCTAGGGACAGAAAACTCTAGGTAGGGACAGTGTCAGTTTCTTTCACTCTGCAAGTCCTTGTTTCCAGGGACCTGTAAGGACAGTGAGTTAATTTTCCTTGTGCTATATTGTGATTAAAAAAAACATTTTTTCTAGGGACAGAAAACTGTAGGTAGGGAGAGTGTTTTTTTTCTTTCACTCTGCAAGTCCTTGTTTCCAGGGACCTGTAAGGACAGTGAGTTAATTGTCCTTGTGCTATATTGTGCTTAAAAAAAACATTTTTTCTAGGGACAGAAAACTCTAGGTAGGGAGAGTGTTTTTTTTTTTTCACTCTGCAAGTCCTTGTTTCCAGGGACCTGTAAGGACAGTGAGTTAATTGTCCTTGTGCTATATTGTGCTTAAAAAAAACATTTATTCTAGGGACAGAAAACTCTAGGTAGGGACAGTGTCAGTTTCTTTCACTCTGCAAGTCCTTGTTTCCAGGGACCTGTAAGGACAGTGAGTTAATTTTCCTTGTGCTATATTGTGCTTAAAAAAAACATTTATTCTAGGGACAGAAAACTCTAGGTAGGGACAGTGTCAGTTTCTTTCACTCTGCAAGTCCTTGTTTCCAGGGACCTGGAGAGACATTGAGTGAATTGTCCTTGTGCTATATTGTGATTAAAAAAAACATTTATTCTAGGGACAGAAAACTCTAGGTAGGGACAGTGTCAGTTTCTTTCACTGTGAAAGTCCTTGTTTCAAGGGACAGAGAAGGACACCTGAAGGTAGCCCTTATTGCTTTTTTCCCATCTCCCTGCAGGCCATCTATTAGAATGTCTGGAAGGCAAACAAGGAGAGGCAGACAGTCAGGAGGCAATAAAAGAGGGCAAGCAGGCTCTGTGTCTGGGGGCAACAGTGCTGGTCGTGGACGCGGTGCATTGTCATCAGCACATGGCCATGGGACACGCTTGTCCTTCTTTTCGGCAGCTGGACATGTTGAGCCACATCATGCCGAAGACTTGGTAGAGTGGATGACCAAGCCCTCCTCCTCCTCCTCATCCTCTCTCACCCAGGCTCAGGGTACTGGAAAAGCAGCTGCCAAAGCGTCGTCTTCCCTGGTATCAATGTCAGACAAATCATCAGTCACTCCTTCCCTAGACCCACCATGTCCTCCTCCTGAGGAGTCCCCCGAACTGTTTCAGCACAGTGTTGGGTACATGCTCCAGGAGGATGCCCAGCGTTTCGAAGGGTCTGATGATGAAACCCAGCTAGAGGAAGGCAGTAGCGTGAGAGCAGACAGAGGGGATGCTCAAGAAGGACACCAATCTGGCAGTCATGTTCCAGCAGCTGCAGCATACTGCCAGATTGGCTCCAGTGATGAGGAGGGAGGGGATGATGAGGTCAATGACTCCACGTGGGTGCCTAATAGGAGAGAGGAGGAGGAGGAGGATGAGGAGGAGGCACATCTCCAACGAGGCAGGATGCCCTTTGGTGGCCAGCGTAAGGGCAGTACACCGACGGAATCACACCGCAGAGCTCCGCCTGTGCAGGGCGCTGCCTCTGCCCGTCATTCAAAAAGTTCTTTGGTGTGGGCCTTTTTTGAGGCTAGTGCATCAGATCGCACAGCTGCTGTTTGCAACATATGTCTCAAGCGTATATCGCGTGGCCAAAACATCAGCCGCTTGGGTACCACATGCCTGACCAGACATATGTTGACCTGCCATGCAGCTCGTTGGCAAGCCTACCTCAAAGACCCACACCAAAGAACAAAGCGGACCTCTCCTTGCACCGCATCAGCTGGGATCTCCAACCCCACTATAACTTCAGTCCTCTCTGAAACATGCACTGAGAGGAATGAAGGTGTAGAATTAGGTGTGTCACAGCCAAGTACTTGCGCCCACTCTGCTAGCAGTACACCGACGTCCGATTCTAGCAGGCAAATTTCCCTGCCCCAGCTGCTGGACCGTCGAAAGAAGTTCACTCCCAGCCATCCACATGCCCAGCGGTTGAATGCTAGCTTGGCTAAATTGCTAGCGCTTCAACTGCTGCCTTTTCAGTTGGTAGACTCGGCCCCCTTCTGTGAGTTTGTGCAATGTGCGGTTCCTCAGTGGCAGGTACCCAAACGCCACTTTTTCTCACGGAAGGCTATTCCGGCTCTCTACCGGCATGTGGAAGGCAATGTCTTGGCCTCGCTGGACAGGGCGGTCAGCGGTAAGGTGCATATTACCGCTGACTCATGGTCCAGCAGGCATGGACAGGGACGTTACCTTTCTTTCACGGCCCATTGGGTCACTCTTTTGGCAGCTGGGAAGGATTCAGGACAAGGTGCAGTAGTGTTGGAGGTTGTCCCACCGCCACGCCTCCAAAATGCTACTACTGGTTGTGACACACCTCTCTCCTCCACCCCCTCCTCTTCTTCTTCCTCCATGGCCTCTTCCTGTGGTTTGTCCTATGAACCAGCGGTGCTCCGTAGCCGTTCACGGGGCTACGCAAGTACGCAGGCAAAAAGATGCCATGCCGTGCTTGCGCTGGTGTGTTTGGGGGACAGAAGCCACACTGGGGCAGAGGTCCTGTCTGCTCTGCAGGGCCAGGCCGAGAGGTGGTTGACGCCACGCCAGCTTAAGCCAGGAATGGTGGTTTGCGACAATGGCACCAACCTCCTCTCCGCCCTCCGACAGGGACAACTGACCCATGTGCCCTGTGTGGCTCACGTCCTTAACCTGGTGGTGCAGCGCTTCTTGGGCAGGTACCCGGGCTTACAGGATGTCCTGAGGCAGGCCAGGAAAGTCTGTGTGCATTTCCGCAGATCTTATAATGCCAGTGCTCGCCTGGCTGAGCTGCAAAAGGAGTTGAACCTGCCCAAGAACCGCCTTATATGTGACATGCCCACCAGGTGGAACTCAACGTTGGCCATGCTGCAGCGGCTGCACACGCAGCAGAGGGCCATCAATGAGTACCTGTGCGACTACGGCACCAGGACAGGGTCAGGGGAGCTTGGTTTTTTTTCTCCACGCCAGTGGGGCATGATCAGGGATGCATGCACTGTCCTGGCACCATTTGAGGAGGCCACGAGGATGGTGAGCAGTGACAGTGCATGCATCAGTGACACTGTACCTCTTGTCCACCTGTTGGAGCACACGCTGCGTGGAATAATGGACAGGGCACTTGAGGCAGAACAGAGGCAGGAAGAGGAGGACTTCCTTGCCTCTCAAGGCCCCCTTTACCCAGACAGTGTTCCTTCTGTCCCACCCATCGCACAGGAAGAGGAGGAGGAGGAGGAGGAGGAGGAGGAGGAGGAGGATTGTGTCAGCATGGAGGTGGAGGCTGGCACTCAGCATCATCAGCAGCAGTCTTTTAGGGATGATTTACAGTCCCAAGAAACCAGTGGACTTGTACGTGGCTGGGAGGAGGTGGCTGCGGATCATGTCGTCCTTAGTGACCCAGAGGACTCCGGAGCGAATGCCTCAGCAAACCTACGCTGCATGGCCTCCCTGATCCTGCAAAGTCTGCGGAAGGATCCTCGTATTCTTCGGATCAAGGAGAGGGACCATTACTGGCTGGCCACTCTCCTTGATCCACGGTACAAGGGTAAGGTTGCGGACCTTATGTTACCGTCGCAGAGGGAGCAGAGGATGAGACAACTCCGGGAGGCCTTGCAGAAAGGTCTGTGCAACGCGTTCCCAGAGACTGGGAGGTTGCAAACTCCTGGTCCTGGACAACGAGTTGCTGAGGCTTCGGCCAGTCAAAGAAGGAGCGGTGGGGAAGGTGGCCGTCTGACCGATGCGTTCAGACAATTCTTTAGTCCGCAGCCCCAAAGTATGATCGGTTCCAGCAACCATCGCCAGCGTCTGATAAACATGGTGCAGGAATATCTAGGGGCAAGGTCAGACTTGGACACCTTCCCCACCGAAAATCCTCTGGCTTACTGGGTCTTGAGGATGGATCACTGGCCAGAGCTTGCACAGTATGCAATTGAGCTACTGGCCTGTCCTGCATCCAGCGTTCTTTCGGAACGCACATTCAGTGCTGCTGGAGGATTTGTCACGGATCACAGGGTGCGCCTGTCCACCGACTCGGTTGATCGACTGACTTTCATCAAGATGAACCAGTCTTGGATCACCACCAGCTACCACACACCTGATGCTGATATAACAGACTAATTGATTTTAAAATGTCACATCCCTTCAAGACTGATGCTGATGCTGAGTGCCTGTGCTGTTATGTTGACTGGCTATCCTCCTCCTCCGAGTCCTCAATGGTACGATTGATGATGATAGCTTGGAAGATCATTTTTGTTTATGGGTGCCGCCACCAGTGCCTAACGCCCAATTTTTCAGCCCCTGTTTAACAGTGGCGTGTAATTACAATTTTTGAAGCAATACTTTGCAACAGGGCTCATTGCTGTGCTCCAAGTACAGTATCTGTGAGGAGTTGCAGTGTTGTGCCACCAGTGCCTAAGGCCCAATTTTTCAGCCCCTGTTTAACAGGGGCGTGTCATTACAATTTTTGAAGCAATACTTTGCAACAGGGCTCATTGCTGTGCTCCAAGTACAGTATCTGTGAAGGGTTGCAGTGTTGTGCCACCAGTGCCTAAGGCCCAATTTTTCAGCCCCTGTTCAACAGGGGCATGTAATTACAATTCTTGATCTAATAATTCACAGCAGGGCCCATTGCTGCACCCACCAAGAGTAACTGTCAGGGCTTACAGTGTTGTGGCACCAGCACCACCATCAAAGGCCCAATTTTTACTACCACTGTTCAACAATTATATGTAATTAAAATTCCTGATATAATAGTTGACAGCAGGGCGTTCCAGCACCAACCAAGAGTAACTGTGAGTGCTTACAGTGTTGTGCCAACACCAACAACTAAGGGGCCTATTTCTGCAGAGTATATACGGCAGGTCCCTACTTTCAAACATCCAACTTACAAACGACTCCTACTTGCAAACGCAAGAAGACAACAGGAAGTGAGAGGAAATCTACCACTAGGAAGGAAAATTCTCTCCTGTAAGAATAAATATGGGAGAAAGGGGTCTCATCTGTACTGATGCTTTATCAGCAATCCTTGTTTCAAGAAAAACACCACATTTCAAAAACAGTTGTCATTGGGACGGAAAGTGAGGTGAAATGTTCTGAACAGGGGCACAGACAGCAAAACAAATGTTACAGGGGTGATAACCCTTACCTATGTTTCCCAAAAAGTTTAAAAATAGATTTTTGGGCTGGAGCTACACTTCAACAATGTACCTGTTCAAAATTACAAACAGATTCTACATAAGAACAAACCTACAGTCCCTGTCTTGTATGCACCGCCTGTATACGGCTGTTCAGAGTATATAGGGCCTTTTTTATTTTATGTGCGGGGTTCCCCTTAATATCCATACAAGACCCAAAGGGGCTGGTAATGGGCTGGGGTAGGGGGGGGGGTCATGGGGTAGCTATGCCATTTTTCTTAAAGATTTTCATCCATATTACCGGGACCAGACATTACATTAAAGCCGCAAGCAGTTTTAAATGGCTTTTTTTTCCTTTAGAAGTGTCATTTTGTGCAGGGACAGTTCTAAACACGGGAAACACGTGGCACTTCACAGGCATACTTTAGACACCCCCCAGGTACGATATTTAAAGGAATATTTGACTTTTTATTTTTCACTTTATGCATCATTAAAATGACTGCTCCCGAAAAACGACCGTTTTTAAAACTTCTTTTTGCATTGATACATGTCCCCTGGTGCAGAACCCGGGTTCCCAAACCCTTTTTAGGACAATAACATGCATAATAGTTGTTATAATTAGCACTTTAGAATTCGAACGTTCGCATCCATTGTATTTAATAGGGTTCTAATGTTCGTTCGAACTTTCGGTCCGTTCGCGGGTTCTGGTGCGAACCGAACCCGGGGGTGTTCGGCTCATCACTAATGTCAATGTGTTGAAACAGACCCGGACTTTTATCCGGAAACCGTTCACACAAAACACTAGCATAAATGCAAAAACCTTGTAACCAGTTATTAAAAGATTTATAGGGGGTACTTTTCCGTCTATCGTCATCTAATTTGTCACCCTTTTCTAATTTTAAAAAGGGGTCTTTTAGAGATGGTAACAGTGATAAAATATCTATAAAATCCCCATTCCAGATTTTATCTTTTATGGATGATGATAAATGAAAACCAAGAGGTGACAGGAAACAAGGCATTGATTCTTTAACCAGGCTATCAGTTGCAGCCATAGGAATGCTAGGCGAGGAAGCTGGCGTAACCATAGAGACCGGATCTGCAGTATGCAGACCCTCTGGAGCAGACCCTGAAATCTTATCAGCAGACCAGACCAAGGCCGCAGGTTCCTGTGACAACAAACCAGTAGGATTGGAAAGAGCCTGAGCATGAATGTGAGGTTGAGGCAATAAAATGTTCCTTTTAAAATCATCCATGAATGCAGATAAAACATTTGAAAAACGATCAATAATATTCACATTGTTAATCTCACCTGAGGACTCACCCATACCCGCTGACATTGGCACCTGAGCTGCACAAAGCACTGGAATAGAACCAGCTGCTCCTGCATTGCGATGATCCGTTACTGCTGTGGTGTTCCCTTCCGCAGTAAAACCGCCTCTATGGCCGGCTGCTTCAAATCGAGAGGACGCCGCTCGTTGCCGTGGAGACGATGAACGCTCTAGGGGGCGTGTCGCAGTGTTCGCTCCTGCCGACGCTCCACCCCTTTCTCCAGAATGGGCGAGACGTTTCTTCTGACGTTGCGCTGGCTCCGCCTTTCGTTGTACGTCGCTCCGATTAGGGGGCGGGCTGAATCTCCTCTTCGCAGTGCGCTTCCTCTTGCTAGGCAGTTCCTCCTCCCCGTCCAACGACGCTGACGCCTCTGGGACCCGACCTGGAAACGGAAGCTCCGCTCCAGGCTCCGCCTCTTCTTCTTCCGCTCTGATGGCGTCCAGATCCACCTCAGGATGCTCCACGATCTCCTCCGCAAATTCTTCGGCTTCTTGACCCGAAGGTAAGACCAAACACCGCCGGATCCAGTCTTCTCCCTCCGCTTCGACCCGCTCCAGAAGCTGTCGAATGAGGGTCCTCATGCCGCCGAAGAGGATCTAACAGCGGATGTATTAAATAGCTCCCTGCCCAGTATTATAGCTCAAGTTCCGCTGTAGATCCTCTTCAGAACGACTGGCCCCGGACCTCCTAGCCCAGCTCTTTAAATAGGGACCCCCAAAGGCTTCCAGAATGTTCTATGGGGTCAGCTGACCCCAATTGACCAATCCTGCTCCCAGGGGGTCCTGAATTCTTTCCCCAGTAACTGGCCAGCTGACCCAATCCCTGTCTTTCCCGCCTGAATACCCTAACTAGCCTATCCTAGGCTCAGGAATCTTTCCCCAGCAACAGTTTACCTGACCTATCCTAAGGCTTCCCGCTTAATTTCAAGTGAGGGAAACCTTGAAACTGCTCCTGCCAAGAATCCCATAAGGAAAAGGGGAGCCTTGAAACAGTCTTATCCCCTTTTCCTCACATTCTTGTCTCTTATTTTTGGAAAACTCAATAAAAATGTTTTAAAATGTAAAAAAAAATAAAAATAAAAATCTGGTAGGGCTATAGTACTATGGTACATGGCAGTTGATAGCTCAACGCGCTTTGCGGCTTGGTGCCGCCTATCAGGAGCAAGCACCGATGTATCTGCAAGTAGGAGATAGATATTGGAATAAGTAAACTTGTATCAATAAAGATTATTTGAGCAGACTCCAGTTCCTCTTTAATGTTATTACTGTATTCCTAGTTTCATGTTTTTTTTTTTAAGGTATAGCTTGCCTTTAATTTGAAAATGCCCAGTGTCCCATTTTCTAGAATTGACTCTAGCAAGACAATGGAGCACATCTTTCACACCCTGCATGATACAACTCAACATTTTAATGCTAAATAAGTCACTTGGACTACTATGCGTGACCAGTTTTCTTAATTTTATTAACGTATTCCTAGTTTTGAGACTTGTAAAGGGTACAGCTTGAATGAGGTATGTCCTGCTGACTTGCACATTATATATTACACCATCTTTGTTATTCAGACATTTCAATATATGGCTCTAGTTTTAGTATTTTGGTTTTCTTGATCTTATATATCCTTGTTGACCATGTATACAATTCGTCTTATACAGTCACCTGGATTTAATTGTTTTAACGGCTATACCATTGCATCTTTTTCTCTAAAGTAATAGTCTCCAATAAAAGATTTCCTCTTTATTCCTGTTCTGATGACAAACCTAACATTTTGGCATGTGAAAGATGGGTTGCACAATGAGTATTTCAATGATTAAGCCTGTTCTTGGGTGAAACATGTTAGAGAGGAAGGTCTCAGACAGAGGTTTGTTGTTTATTTCTCTTGAAGAATATAGTTATATTAAACACTGGAATACTGAGCGTCTAGCTGGTCATTTTACTTCTGGAATTTGCTAATGGTAACATGGATGAACTCCGGCCCAGGGCTAGCACCCGCTTGACAGGAATCTGAGCTGTTGCAGAGGCTTGTTTCCTGTTTGATACTGATGAACTAAAAATTGTGGAATTTCTCACAACTTTCAGTCCCATAAAAATGTTTTTTAAGCCAGAGACAGTGAATCTCCTCATAGCAGATGGAAATAAATACCTGGTAACACGTTTACCACAGTGTCCAATACAAACAGCTTTGAGTTAAGATGCATTTTAAGATGACTAGTTCTGAATAGATGGAATCCTACTTTTTTTTTATACTTATCAGTGTAGATAAAGTAGGTCTTCAGCTTTCGCCAGTTTAGTATATATTTTTCATATGCCATTTTTATATGCCATTTTTTAGCAAATCTTATTAATTATGGCCTGACTGTGATGGTAATTGTGACTATTATGTCGATCATTCCAGCACAATATTTGGCCACTAGCAATGGTAGAATACCTTTTTCTCTTTCCTCTTCATATGATTAGACATGAGGTCCAATCTGGAGTCTCCCATATGGGTTAATTGTGTACTGATAAGTAGGGATGAGCCGAACACCCCCCGGTTCCGTTCGCATCCAGAACACGCGAACGGACCGATAGTTTGCGCAAACTTTCGAACCCCGTTAAAGTCTATGGGACTTGAACGTGAGAAATCAAAGGTGCAAATTTTAAAGGCTAATATGCAAGTTATTGTCCTAAAAAGGGTCTGGGGACCCGGGTCCTGCCCCAGGGTACATGTATCAATGCAAAAAACTGTTTTAAAAACGGCCGTTTTTTCAGGAGCAGTGATTTTAATGATGCTTAAAGTGAAAAAATAAAAGTGAAATATTCCTTTAAATATAGTGCCTGGGGGGTGTCTATAGTATGCCTGTAAAATGACGCGTGTTTCCCATGTTTATAACTGTCCCTGCACAAAATGAAATTTCTAAAGGAATACAAGTCATTTAAAACTGCTTGCGGCTTTAATGTAATGTCTGGTCCCGGCAATATGGATGAAAATCATTGAGAAAAACGGCATGGGTACCCCCCCCCCAGCCCATTACCAGCCCCTTTGGGTCTTGTATGGATATTAAGGGGAACCCCGCACCCAAATTAAAAAAAGGAAAGGCGTGGGGCCCCTAGGCCCTATATACTCTGAACAGCAGTATACAGGCGGTGCAAACAAGACAGGGACTGTAGGTTTATTCTTAAGTAGAATCTGTTTGTAATTTTGAACTGGTACATTTTTAAAGTGTAGCTCCAGCCAAAAAATCAATTTTTAAGCTTTTTGGAAAACATAGGGAAGGGTTATCACCCCTGTAACATTTGTTTTGCTGTCTGTGCACCTGTTCAGAACATTTCACCTCACTTTCTGTCCCAATGACAATTGGATTTTGAAAATTTGGGGTTTTTAGGGAAACAATGATTGGTGATAAAGCATCAGTGGAGAGGAGACACCTTTTTCCCATATTAACTCTTACAGGAGAGAATTTCCCTTCCTAGGGGTAGATTTCCTCTCACTTCCTGTTGTCTCCCTCCGTTTGTAAGTAGGAGCCGTTTGAAACTCGGATGTTTGAAAGTAGGGGCCTGCCCTATGTACTCTGCAGAAATTTGGGCCTTAGGTGTTGGTGTTGCCACAACACTGTAAGCCCTCACAGTTACTCTTGGTGGGCGCTGGAATGCCCTGCTGTGAACTATTATATCAAAAATTTTAATTACATGCCATTGTTGAACAGTGGCAGAAAAATTGGGCCTTTGGTGGTGGTGGTGGTGGTGTTGCCACAACACTGTAAGCCCTTACAGTTACTCTTGGTGGGAGCAGGAATGGGCCCTGCTGTGAAATATTAGATCAAGAATTATAATTACATGCCCCTGATGAACAGGGGCAGAAAAATTGGGCCTTAAGCACTGGTGCCACAATACTGCAACCCCTCACAGATACTCTAGTTGGAGCGCAGTAAATGAGCCCTCCTGCAAATTATTGCAGCAAAAATTATAATTACACGCCCCTGTTAAACATGGGCAGAAAAATTGGGCCTTAGGCAGTGGTGGCGGTGCCCAGAGACAAATATGTTCTTACAAGCTATCAACATAAACAGGTGGAAGAGGATAGTCACTCAGCATAACAGGATAGTCACTCAGCATCAGCATAGGCAGTCTTGAAGGGATCTCACATTCAAAAAAAAATTATTCGGTTACATCAGCATCAGGTGCTTGGAAGCTGGTGATCCAAGACGGATTCATTTTTATGAAGGTCAGACTATCCACCGAGTCGGTGGACAAGTGCACCCTGTGATCGGTTACAAAGCCTCCAGCAGCACTGAATGTGCGTTCCGAAAGAATGCTGGATGCAGGACAGGCCAGTACCTCAATTGCATACTGTGCAAGCTCTGGCCAGTGATCCATCCTCAAGACCCAGTAACCCAGAGGATTTTCGGTGGGAAAGGCGTCCAAGTCTGATCTTGCCCCTAGGTATTCCTGCACCATGTAAATCAGACGCTGGTAATGGTTGCTGGAACCGATCATACCTGCGGACTAAAAAATTGTCTGAACGCATCGGTCAGACGGCCACCTTCTCCACTGCTCCTTCTGTAACTGACCGAAGCCTCAGCAACACGTTGTCCAGGACCAGGAATCTGTAACCTCACTGGCTCTGGAAACGCGTTGCACAAACCTTTCTGCAAGGCCTCCCGAAGATGTTTCACCCTCTACTCCCTCTGCGACGGCTGGATAAGGTCCGCAACCTTACCCTTGTAACATGGATCAAGGAGGGTTGCTAGGCAGTAATGATCCCTCTCCTTGATACCACGAATACGAGGATCCTTTCGCAGGCTTTGGAGGATCAGGGAGACCATGCAGCATAGGTTTGCTGAGGCATTTGGTCCGGAGTCCTCTGGGTCACTAAGGACGTCATGATCCACAGCCACCTCCTCTCAGCCACGTACAAGTCCATGGGTTTCTTGGGACTGTAAATGATCCCTTGAAGACTGCTGCTGATGCTGAGTGCTAGGCTCCACCTCCATGCTGACACAATCCTCCTCCTCCTCGTCCTCTTCCTGTGTGATCGGCGGGCCAGCAGGAACACTGTCTGGATAAAGGGGGCCTTGAGAGGTAGGAAAGTCCTCCTCTTCCTCCCTCTGTTCTGCCTTAAGTGCCCTGTCCATTATTCCACGCAGTGTGTGCTCCAACAGGAGGACAAGAGGGACAGTGTCAGTGAGGCATGCACTGTCAATGCTCACCATCCTCGTGGCCTCCTCAAATGGTGACAGGACAGTGCATTCATCCCTGATCATGACCCACTGGCGTGGCAAAAAAAACAAGCTCCCCTGACCCTGTCCTGGTGCCATATTGGCACAGATACTCATTGATGGCCCTCTGCTGCATGTGCAGCCGCTGCAGCATGGCCAACGTTGAATACCACCTGGTGGGCATGTCACAGATTAGGCGGTTCTTGGGCAGGTTGTATTCCTTTTGGAGGTCAGCCAGCCGAGCACTGGCATTATATGACCAGCGGAAATGCACACAGACTTTCCTGGCCTGCCTCAGCACATCCTGTAAGCCCGGGTACCTGCCCAAGAACCACTGCACCGCCAAGTTAAGGGCGTGAGCCAAACCGGGCACATGGGTCAGCTGTCCCTGTCGGAGGGCGGAGAGGAGGTTGGTGCCATTGTCGCAAACCACCATTCCTGGCTTAATCTGGCGTGGCATCAACCACCTCTGAGCCTGCCCCTGCAGAGCTGACAGAATGGCTCCTGTCCCTCAAGCACACTAGCTCAAGCACCGCATGGATCTTTTTGCCAGCGTACTTGGGTAGCCCCTTGAACGCCTGGTTCCGAGGGCAAATCAGCAGAGGAAGAAGCCATGGAGAAAGAAGAAGAGGAGGGGGTGGAGGAGAGAGGTGTGTCAGAATCACCACTAGTAGCATTTTGGAGGCGTGGTGGCGGAACAACCTCCAACACTACTGCACCCTGTCCTGCATCCTTCCTAGCTGCCATCAGAGTCCCCCAGTGGGCCGTGAAAGATTGGTAACGTCCCTGTCCATGCCTGCTGGACCATGAGTCAGCGGTAATATGCACCTTACTGCTGACTGCCCTGTCCAGCGAGGCCAAGACATTGCCTTCCACATGCCGGTAGAGAGCCGCAATCGCCTTCCATGAAAAAAAGTGGCGCTTGGAAACCTGCCACTGAGATACCACACATTCCACAAACTCACGAAAGGGGGCAGAGTCTACAAACTGAAAAAGCAGCAGTTGAAGTGCTAGCAATTTAGCCAAGCTAGCATTCAACCGCTGGGCATGTGGATGACTGGGAGCGAATTTCTTTTAGCGGTGCAGCAGCTGGGGCAGGGAAATTTGCCTGGTACAATCGGACGTTGGTGTACAGATAGCAGATTGCCTGCAAATACTTGGCAGTGACACACCTAATTCTACACCTTCATTCCTCTCAGTGCAGGTTTCTGAGAGGACTGAAGGTATAGTGGGGTTGGAGATCCCAGCTGATGAGGAGCAAGGAGAGGTCCGCTTTGTTCTTTTGTGTGGGTCTTTTATGTATGCTTGCGAACGGACTGCATGGCAGGTCGACCTCCTCCTGCAGCATGTACCCAACACTGTGGTCAAACAGTTCGGGAGACTCCTCAGGACATGGTGGGGCTAGGGAAGGAGTGACTGATGCCATTGAGCCAATGGAAGAGGCCGCTTTGGCAGCTGCTTTGGCAGACAAAGTACCCTGAGGCTGAGTGAGAGAGGATGAGGAGGACGAGGACGGCTTGGTCATCCACTCTACCAACTCTTCAGCATGTTGCGGCTCAACACAGCCAGCTGCCGAAAAAAAGGACAAGCGTGCCCCATGGCCACGTGCTGATGAGGATGCACCGTGTCCACGACCAGCACTGTTACTCTAGACACAGAGCTTGCTTGCCCTCTTTTATTGGCCTGTGTGTGTCTGCCTCTCCTTGTTGGCCTTCCAGACATACTTTATTGTATTGGAATAGTTACACAAAGAATTGTCTGCAGTCAGCTTTAGCTGCACACTGTGCCCAGTATACAGTACACTGACTTCATATACTGCAGCTTAGCTCAACTGCCTGCCTGTATTATTAGAAAGAGAACAGGAATGGTCTGTAGTCAGCTTTAGCTGAACACTGTGCCCAGTGTACAGTACACTGACTTAATATACTGCAGCTTAGCTCAACTGCCTGCCTGTATTATTAAAAAGAGAACAGGAATGGTCTGCAGTCAGCTTTAGATGAACACTGTGCCCAGTGTACAGTACACTGACTTAATATTCTGCAGCTTAGCTCAACTGCCTGCCTGTATTGTTAAAAAGAGAACAAGAATGGTCTGCAGTCAGCTTTAGCTGAACACTGTGCCCAGTGTACGGTACACTGACTTAATATACTGCAGCTTAGCTCAACTGCCTGCCTGTATTATTAGAAAGAGAACAGGAATGGTCTGCAGTCAGCTTTAGCTGAACACTGTGCCCAGTGTACAGTACACTGACTTAATATACTGCAGCTTAGCTCAACTGCCTGCCTGTATTATTAAAAAGAGAACAGGAATGGTCTGCAGTCAGCTTTAGCTGAACACTGTGCCCAGTGTACAGTACACTGACTTAATATACTGCAGCTTAGCTCAACTGCCTACCTGTATTATTAGTAGTAATAGAATAACAGTTATGCCGCGTACACACGATCGTTTTTCACGTTGTTAAAAATGGCATTTTTTAAATTGGGCATTAAAAACGATCGTGTGTAGGCTCCAGAGCATTTTTAACGACGTGAAAAATGGCCTAAAAAAAATGAGAACCTGCTCTATTTTTTCACGTCGTTTTTCACGTCGTTTTTTTTAACGACGTGAAAAACGGTAGTGTGTATGCTTTTACGAGGGGAAAAAAACGCGCATGCTCAGAATCAAGTATGAGACGGGAGCGCTCGTTGGTAAAACTAGCGTTTGTAATGGAGATAGCACATTCATCACGCTGTAACGGACTGAAAAGCACAAGGCTGAAAAGCGTGAATCGTCGCTCAACAAACTTTACTAACATAAAGGGTGGCGCCATTCGAACGGAACTTCCCCTTTATAGTGCCGTCCAGGGCCGGTACAAGGGGGGGGCGGAAGGGGCGGATGCCCTGGGTGGGACCATTTACTGGAGGAAGGGGGGCGCAGTAGAAGTGCTGGTGTACTGGCCGCGCTACATAGATAACAACAACATGTGCCGAGTGCGCTCCTGCACCCGGCACAAGCCTGAGACCAGTCCCGCCCTGCCCCTCACTTCTCTATCGGGCAGAGTAATCTCACAAGAGAGAACACCTGTCAGCTCCTGCAGTGATTTCTTCCCCCCTCCCTCTCCTCGCTGACTCCAATTTTAATGCGAGTAGCGCTCGCACAGCCAGGCCGCCCATCTGCTCCCAATTGAAGCGCAAACCGGGTCTCCTGCTTGTCATGACTGCAGCAGACTCAGTTCCTGAAGCGAGCAGCACTCCCGCCCCCCAGCCCGCCCCTGTCTGTATGCTCAGAAAGCTATGCTGGCAAAACTCACAGCATGGAGATGCAGGATGATGTCATACCAGTGACCATAGGGAGGGATCTGTGCAGTCACATGCCAGTTCTTATCCAATCATGCTACTCCAGCCCCTCCCCTTTCTCCTGCCGCCAGATTTGGACAACTTTAAGCAGCAGTTCCAGATTAGGAAGTGGCTAAAATGACCCCTCTGCTCCTCTGAGTCACAGTGAGTTTTTTTCCTTTGCTTCAGGAATAGAAAGCAGCAGCATGGATAGTCAGTGATGGGGAGAGGGGCAGCAGCATGGTAGGTTGGTTGTTTAGTGCAGGCAGCAGAGAGAGAGAGGGGAACAGGATCCAAGGAAGACATGCTCTTACAGTCTGTTCATGTTCCCACCGGGCTGTGAAAGATCTTCTTCATCAGAGGGACAGAACACAGAATTACATTCCTTTAAACCAGCAGAAATCATGTTTCTTACATTAGATCTCTACCTGGGAGAAAATAATGCAAGGTCTGTGTGTTCTATCTCTCTGCTTCACCTTAAAGCCTAATGCCCCATACACACGATCGTTTTTCATGCCGTTAAAAATGCCATTTTTAAAAATGGGCATTAAAACCGATCGTGTGTTTGCTCCAGAGCATTTTTAACTACGTGAAAAACGGGCATTAAAAATTTCGAACATGCTCTATTTTTTCACGTCGTTTTTCATGTCGTTTTTTTTACGACGTGAAAAACGATAGTGTGTATGCTTTAACGACGTGAAAAAAAAACGCGCATGCTCAGAATCAAGTATGAGACGGGAGCGCTCGTTCTGGTAAAACTAGCATTCGTAATGGAGATAGCACATTCATCACGCTGTAACGGACTGAAAAGCACGAGGCTGAAAAGAGCGAATCGTCGTTCAACAAACTTTACTAACATGATGGGTGGCATCATTAGAACGGAACTTCCCCTTTATAGTGCCGTCGTACGTGCTGTACGTCACTGCGCTTTGCTCGAGCTGTTTTTTTAATGATCGTGTGTACGCAAGACAGGCTTGAGAGGAAACATGAAAAAAAAACGACAAGAAAAACGTCGGTTTAAAAAATGGCATGAAAAATGATCGTGTGTATGGGGCATTAGGGCTTATTTACACTCGTTTTGCTTTATGAAAAGCAATCCACATGCAGATCACTCTTTAGAAATCATTAGACAGGCAGTGAGGAGGTGTTGTATCACCGCCTCACCACCTGCTTCAACCTCTTTATCCCCCACACTAGTGTATTGCACACACTCGTGGGGCTGTTGCAGAGCATCCTCATTCAGTTGAAGGGGTTGTACACAGTGGGTGGAAGCACCTGCCAAAAGCACTAAACATGGCTGCAATATGTGTACACCCCCAGCCACTGCCTGTATGCAGCTAACGGGAGTAGCAGTGGGGGGGGGGGTAAAAACTTGCCTCAACTGCAGGGTTTAACAGCCCCCCCTTGTGTTAATGAGTCCTAACATTGATGGGGTGGTTCCACAATAAGACAATAAAAATACCACATTACTCTCAACTTGTGTGTGTGTATATATATATATATATATATATATATATATATATATATATATACATTTCTACACACTTATTTAGTTTATTTTCGGTGGTATGATTTACTGGTAAAAATTATTAGTGCCCCCAAGTTTTGACTGTGACATCTTATGTGCCCCCCCTATATATTGTTCCTAGAGTCACCTCTGCGCTCGACAGGTGATTCCTAGTCCCGGCCGGCGGAACTTCACCGAGAGACCGGCCAAGAGGTGGGATCGGAAACCGCCACCGACACTGACTCGTTCTTTACACCGGGGGGGGGGGGCGGAATTTGCCATCTTCGCCCTGGGCACCGAATGACCTTGTTCCAGCACTGGTGCCGTCGTACGTGTTGTACGTCACTGCGCTTTGCTCAAGCGTTTTTTTTAATGAAACTGTGTATACAAGACAGGCTTGAGAGGAAACAAGAAAAATCACGTCGAGAAAAACGTAGTTTTTGAAAATGACATTAAAAACGATCGTGTGTACGCGGCATAACGCTCTGCAATGAGATCTAGCTAAACTGTATACAGTATATATATATATATACATATATATATATATATACACAAAGCGTGCGGTGCATATATATATATACTAAATATACTGGATCTAATTAGCTCAATCAACTGCCTGCCTGTATTATTAGTAGGAATAAAATAACAGGAACGCTCTGCAATGAGATCTAGCTAAACTGTATACAGTTGTAGCACACAGACCCTCTTTCCTGCTATCCTACATTCGCAGTCGGGCACACCTGCTACTTGCCCGATATCCCCCCTGTGTAGAGGGACGAGCGGTGTTATTGTTTGGGTCTTGCTGCAATTACCTCTCTCAAGTGGATCCCTTTTCTCCGTTGTCTAGGTAGAAGTCCCTCAGAATAATGCCAATGTCCACACAGGAGTAAAACCTAAGCAGCAAGGTTTTATTCTTTATATTTGCAGTAAACTTGAATAGAGAGTAGGAAGATGAGAGAAGTAGGGGATAAGGTTCAGGCACGCAACACTTAAGACACAGTGCAACTCTTTCATTGCCACTCAAGCCTAAGTGGGTATTGCTCACCCGGATAGTCCCTTTATGAGCGGTCCTAGCAGCCGGGATGGAGCACGAATAAATATAAAAATTTCTAGGGATGCGATCCGGAAATCCTCTGCCACAGGATTGTCAATAGTCCCGAACCTCCCAGCCAAGCAATAATGAGAGAAACCTTTCTACCAGATTGGCATATTGCAGGGCTTGTGATAAATATGATGGATCCCTCTTTAGGCGAGTTTCCAGGCCTCTTCCCGAGACAGCAGTACCGTCGCTAGTCTCCTCTGGGACTGATCCTCCCCTGGTCTCCTTTCCTAAAGGTGGGCTCCCTACAGGATCCTTCTCTGAGGTGTAGGCCTCAGCCAGCAGAGCCGGGCCTACCATGCAGCAACGCAGCCTCGGGCTAAAGGTGCCCAAGGCCCAAATACACACGCGCACCTCGTGCTCTACGGGCCACGAGGCACACACACAGGACCAAGGGTCCCCTGGAACGAACGAACCCCAATGGCGTCTGCCCCTTATGTACTCTCTCCCAGCATGCACAGTGGGTAGACCACGCCCACTGCACGGCTGCCGAGAGAGGAAACCCAAGGTGTTGTAATACCCCCCTTGGGGTTCAACCTGAGCCGGTGGTGACAGTGTCACCCACAGGCACCAGGGAACACTACTACCAGGCAGCATCACACCCAGAGCAGAAGCAATTTAGAACAATCGATCAGTCTGAGCCCAACTACTGGCTTAGACCACCCCTAAATTTACACATAGCGCCCCCAAATATTGGGGGGGGGCGCTACACAGTATATATATATATATATATATATATATATATATATACACAAAGCGTGCAGTGCATATATATACTAAATATACTGGATCTAACTAGCTCAATCAATTGCCTGCTCAATCTAGCTATTGCTAACTGAAATAGAACAAAAATCTCTCTCTCTCTATCTGTCTCTGAACGCCGCCGGAACACACTACACAAGGCCGACACGCAGGCGGCCTTATATAGTGTGGGGCGTGTACCTACTCCCCTGAGCCATGATTGGCCAAAGGCACCCTTCCTTTGGCCAATTATGGCTCTCTGTGCTGACGGCGCTGTGATTGGCCAAAGCATGCGGGTCATAGTGCATGCTTGACCAATCATCAGCGAGCAATGCACTGCGATGACGCAGTGCATTATGGGCCGCGACGCGCAACTCAAATTTGGCGCGAACGGCCCATAATGTTCGTAATTCGGCGAACGAACGGCCCGAACAGACGATGTTCGAGTCGAACATGCGTTCGACTCGAACACGAAGCTCATCCCTACTGATAAGGTATTTGTATATGTGCATTGTGTGCATGTCCTTTGGATATGGCAGCGACGAATGTTTTTTGTATATTTTTTTTGTATGTTATTAGTATACAATGTCTGACTGATGTGTGTTATCATAGATAGTGAGACCTGTTCTTTTCGATCATCCTCAAGTGTGTCCTGACTAAGCGAAATAGCGAAACACATTGACTCACAGGGGCTCACTGCTGTCCATTTGGTGTCAACCTTCTGTTCACATCATAGTTTTATGTATCTTTCTGTGTTTAATGTATGTTTTTTAACTCTTTCTATACTTGATCTGTTTGTGAGCGATTCGTTATTAATAAAATACAATTGTTTTTATTATACTCTCGTCCATCTTGCCTACAAAGTCCGACCCAGAGTCTTTGACTCTTCATTTTTTCACAAACTCTTTCCCCAGTTTTACTATCATATATATAATGATGAACGAGTTCTTTAACATCACCCTTGACTGATACACCACAACATGCAGGTGGCCAACATTTCAAGGCCTTAACGCTATCACCACTATAAAGAAGCTATTTAGCAGTCAGTGTAAGTTTCGGTACAGCAGCAGTGAAGGATTAAACTGGCCTGGGAAAAACACAAGAAGCTTCTGGTAGCTGGCCGATGTATAAAAGAGTTTTATCTAATGCACATTCTAGTATAAGGAAATTCCTTTCAGCTTTTGATAAGTTATATACCACCACATCAGGTATCTTAAATACATCAAGTGCTGCTTCACATTTCCTATGGAGTATCATAATATGGCTATGATACCGCTGATTTGTGCTTGCAGAGATCCATATAACACTGTATTTCTATTTTACAAAGTGCAATGGAGTATACTGGTGCTTTAAAAATATACTAAATGTACTACCACTATTTGTAATAATAAAAATGATAACAAAAGAGATTGAAAAAAAAATCTTTTTACGGTGTAGATCTAATAGATATAGTATCTTGAATGATACTTATGTCAAATAAAATATAGTTACCATGGGAACAATTTTTGATTGCAATTGCAGGAATATACTGCTCATGCCCAATCATCTTTTACCTCTTTGGCCTCGTACACACGGCCGAGATTCTCGTTGAAAAAAACATGTCGTTTTTTTCGACGAGATTCTTGGACAAGAAACTTGTCCCGGCCGAGTGTACACACGCTCGTTTCAAAGAACCCGCGGTTCTTTGAAAGGAGCGTACGCGGTGACGTCATCGACTACGTCGAGCATGCGCTCGTCACATTCGATGCCGTCGCCGCCATCTTGGTATACCCTACGTATGCCTAGGAAGCTACCGCGCATGCGTCGAATTCATTTCGAACATGCGCGGGCTTCGGGGAGGACAGGTAAGTGTACACACACTCACTTTTCTCGTCGAGAAACATGCCGAGGAGAATCTCGACGAGAAAATAGAGAGCAGGTTCTCTATTTTCTCGTCGAGGTTTCTTGTCGGTTTTCTCGACGAGAAACCCGATAGCAGCGTACACACGACCGATTTACTCGGCAAGACCTCTCTGCCAGCAAGTTTCTTGCTGGTTCTTGCCGAGAAAATCGGTCGTGTGTACGAGGCCTGTCTCTCATGTTTACCTACCTACCTCTTTCTCTCCTGTTAATGTCTCTCGCTCTTATTATAAAATCCCCCCACCCCACACACACATAAATTAAAACATCCCCCCTTTTATTTCCTCCCCCCCTCTTTCCCCTCCATTTTCCCCTCCTTTCCTCCCTCCTATTTCCCTCTCCTCATTCCCTGCCTTTTCCCTCCCCCCCCCCATTTTTCCTCCCCTTTTCTTCTCCTTCCTCCTTTTCCCCTTTATGAGCCCACCCCTCTGTACACATTTTTTATATTTTTGCAAATATCTTTTTTTTAGTTGCTATTCAGCATCAGTCTATCCACCCATCATACGTCACCCATGCCCACCATAGGGGAGTGTTGGCGGCACCACTGTCTTGGCCTCTTTTTGTGTGTTGGTCCATATCGGTAAACGACAGCATCACCCCATCCCCCCACTTGCCAACCCACTCATACCATGTATTACTGTTTTGACTGTCTGATATTATGTGTACCTTGATATCTTTATTTCAGACTGTATTTAGTCTTGTGGCTCTGGAAGAAGCGGTAGATTTTCGCGAAACAGGTAGAGGATTTCTGTTCACTGAGAACCCACTATATCTCCAATATATTCAATCTAGGAGTATACCAAGTATCAGTGTAACATGTGTATCGACATATTTTATCACTTTGTATCTGAAACCAATGTTTCAGCCTGTATCTGGATACCTTGTTTTTATATATGTTTTTTGTATTAATAAAAAATATAATTTCATTTTATGTGTACCGTATTTTTTGCTCCATAAGACGCACCATAAGACGCACCTGACAATAAAGCCTCGTACACACGGTCGGACTTCCATCGGACTTTTCCGTGGATTTTTGTCCGAACAGAGTTGGTCGGGAACACCCATAGCATACACACCACAGGACTTTTCTGCAAACTTTCCCAAAACTTTTTGCAACATCACGTAGTTTTTCTTCTCTTTTCTGCTCTTTACCGCCACCCTTTGGTCAACTTCTGCTATTGTTGGTTGATTTTAACATTAGTTGTTTTGTCCATCGGACAAAAGTCCGATGGTTTTCTGTACACACGTTTGGACTTTGTTCCATCGGACTTTTGTTGGGCAAAAGTTTGTCCGTTTGCAGACCTAACTTTTGTCCGATGAAAACAAGAAAAAAGCAAAAAAAGTTTGTCCGATGCAGCGTACACATCGTCGGATTGTTGGTCCAACTTGCTCAAAATGAAGTTTGTTGGCCAAAAGTCCGACCGTGTGTACGGGGCTTTTGATGCACCTTGGTTTTAGAGGAGGAAAACAAGAAAAAAAATATTATGAACCAAATGGTACTAAAATATTTAATATTATACTACTACTATAGGTGGGTGGTGGACACACAGCAATACCACCCCCCCCCCTATCAAATCAGCTCAGCTACACTGCACCTGGGTAGTGTTGGTGGAGACAGCAACCTGCCCCCCTTCCCAGATCAGCTCAGGGTGGCAGGGCAGACACAAACACCCCTTCAGCCTCTTCTATCACAAAAGCTCAGGTGACTGGGCAGTGGATGCCATGCCAGCCCACACCTCCCACCCTCTTATCACCAGCTCACCTCAGGCAGTGGAGGACACTGCCATTACAATGCACAACCCCCTCTGGCTGGCTGGCTGGCTGGCTTTTAGCCTCAGATGCATCCTGACAGCAGCTAGGAAGGAGGACTAGGGAATATAGTTTGCAGCAGCAGCTTCCGGTTGAAGGAGCAGGAAGTGAGACTGGACCAGACCACGGTGCCGGGGTGTTCCGGCTGAGAAAATAAAACAGCCAGGGCTCTTGCCACTTTCAGGATGGCAGTGGGTGTCAATTGACCTCGGTGCGGAGCGCACCCCCATAGAAACGCCACTGACACCCCCCATGTTTTGGCACACGGGGCAGACCGCCTCCCCTCGCTCCCCCTTGGTATGCCCCTGCAAGGATCTGCCTCACATCCTGTCCTCTCTCCTCCACAGATAAGCCGAGCGCCAATATTCTCACATGGTAGCGGCGACGGGCTGGTCAGTATTCACTCCATAAGATGCAGGGACCTTTTTTTCCATTTTTTGGGGGGAAAAAAGTGCGTCTTATGGCTTTCCCCCTACATTAAATTCTTAATGTAATCAGATATGTTTAGAAAATCAGCTTCTGGGTCTTCGATTGTGCAGACCACAAGTCCTCAACTCTAGCCATTATAAGCTCCTTGTTGGCTCTCGGACATAGAACTGCATAGCACAGAACCTTGTGACCAGAGGCTTCAGTCCCACTTGAAGTGGTGGATTAGAGTAAAGGGTGATTGAGTTTCATTTCTGGAGAAATGGTCTCTTATGTCGCGTACACACGATCATTTTTCACGTCGTGAAAAATGACATTTTTTGTTTTCAACAAGAAAAACGACCGTGTGTGGTCTTTTTGTCATTTTTCACGATGTGAAAAACGGCATTAAAAACGACGAGAAAAATTAGAACATGTTCTAATTTTTCTCGTCGTTTTTCCTGACATTTCTTCCGCGGCAGTGTTTCCCATAGGGAAACACTGCCGCGGAGCCCATAGATGATCGTTTTTCTCGTCATTTTAAAAAATGACGAGAAAAATGACCGTGTGTGGGGAACAAGCTGTTCCCTCGTTTAAAATGTCATTATTCACGGCGGTTTTTAAACCGCCGTGAATAATGATCGTGTGTACGCGGCATTAGCGTTTAATGTGTATGCAACCTTAGGTAAAAAGTGACAGGTTTGCTTTAGCTATGCACTATGTGGGCTGAACGAAAAAAAAACTGACAGCTCAGGTCGGAGCTGCTGTACAAACAATCCGATGTTAGTACAGTGATCACCCCTGCTTTTCTATGGTGTTCTCTTCCGCCACCCCTCCCGCCACAACACTCCGGTCAGCGCTCTCATTAGCTAAGTGCGCTGTTCAGGAACTGGTTGGCAAACCTTTTTCAGTCATGCCCCTCCTTCGGTCAGCTTCTGTCGGAACGGACTGCAGCACACCGAATGTTAGCCGGTTTCTACTGAACCGACCGATGCCACCTGACATTCGGCCTGTGTGTATGGGGCTTAAGACTCAGAGGAGGGATTGGACGTTGCTATTTAAAAAGGCCAGCATACTTTCCAAAAACAATGCATCAATGAATTTACTGCTTTCTAAAAAAAATATATATGAAGCAAAAATGTGACATAAATGTAAAAAAATATACAAGATTTCCTGGAATTAAACGCTCTTAATCAACATTAACTTGGAACATGGAAATGAAAATATTTTAGTAAATATAAACTGCTAAATATCTTTTCTCATCAGCTGTATATAGCAGTTCTATCACTTCTATCAGTGTCTGGTTAAAGCTTGTAGGAGGAGTTTTCACTCTACTCTGACTGTCCTATGAGGCTGCATGACCTCTGACTTTCTGTCTGGACAGTGCTGATTGGCCCTGTGCTAATCACATGCACCCCCCCCCAAAAAAAAAAAAACTCTCTAGCAATACACACCAAACTGAGCATTTGCAGTGTGCAGAGTGCCTCCAAGGCTCTGTACTATCAAGAGATTGTTTGGGAACTGTGAAAGAAGGGGAGGATCAGAGAAGACAGGATCAAACAGCCTTTTTACACAATGCAGAGGGTTAACCCCTTAGGTTCCACAGTGAGTATAACAAGCATGCTTTACTGCATATACAGATTGATTTTACTGTTGTTGGTTTCGTAATACTTTAAACACAGAACAAGAAGTGAGAGATTTTTTTTTTTCTAAAAGAATGCCTATGCACCACATCATTGTGCTTTAGTATTTTGTGTGGTTTTATGTATTGCCACACTGCACCATTGTGAACGAGTTCTTAATAAATCAGCCATCATTGACTATACATATGAGCAAGAAACCATAAGGAATGGAGAAGGGTTAGCTGGAATCTCCCTTTTAACTTTTGCAAAATAAAATAAAACAAAAAAAAGATCAATAGGGAGAGCTGGACATGAAGCAACCCTGTAAGTAAAGTTTAGGCTGTATATAAACATACTGTAGAACGAGGTATCAAAGGAATTGCTGGAGACAAGCCTTTAGTGGAGCTAAGCAAGCAGCCTGACAAATCAGCTGGGCATGTGCTTCAAATCACTAGCTAGGCTGTCAGATTGCGCAGAATGTAAATCCTGAACCAAGCCAAAGGAATCAGCAGGAAAGGAAATTGCTCTCATTTTCTGCTGGTGAAGGAATTAGATATAAAAGAAGAAAAAAGAAGAAGATGGAAGACTTGGCTCTCACAAGTGACTATTATATGTGTAATTTGAAATACAGCCAAGCCTCAGTTTACAAGCGAATTCGGGACAAGTCTGTACTGATGGCAGCAGAAATGTCACTTTTTTCAATTTTTAGTTGTAGATTGTAATCTCTCTACCTTGCAGTCAGACTGGCCATGTCACAACAGCGGCATTTTCTGGCACTGACATATCCTGTACTGCTTATAGTTTTCTCCACTGTCATACGTAATTTGTTAAAAAATAAAGCGTTAGTCCACCCTAGTCTTAGATTTTTCTTATTGGTTGATGTATATTGGTTAAATCAATCGCTAACTATATATTGCACTTGTGCTTCCAGCCCCTGCTCATTACACCTAGCAGTAATGACCCTGGTCTTTTGCATTCTGTAGAATGTAAGATGAGCTTAGGGTTCAGGAGGAAGGTTAGTCTCTGTAGGTTAGGCAGTGTTTCTCAACTCCAGTCCTCAAGGCGCACCAACAGGTCATGTTTTCAGGATTTCCCTCAGAAGAAATGGCTGCGGTAATTACTAAGGCAGTGAAATGGATCAAATCACCTGTGCAAAATAATGGAAAGCCTGAAAACATGACCTGTTGGGGCGCGTTGAGGACTGGAGTTGAGAAACACTGGGTTAGAGCACACAGGTCTGTCACCACCTTCTATGCTTGTTTGTTAAGTTGGCGTTCCGACTGCTCTGGGGACTTGATGGTTTGTTTCTCTCTTTTTGATGGATCTACAATGTATATATATTAATTTTTTTCTTTCTCTTTGGATTGGATCCTGTGACTTGGGTATTCTTTTCCTTTACTTTATGTACCTAGATACAGCTTTCAGCAGCATAGATTATAATATTTTTTTCTGTCTGCCATTATATTGAAGCCATTGTCTCACTTTATTTTTGTTGATAGCTCTCTTGCCATGTTTATTTAATTTTAGCTGATTCATCAGTATTGGGTCTCTTTGACGGCCCTTGGGGTTTGAATAATATTACTTTTTTTCAATCATGCTTTATACTCTAAATTGATGTTCTACTTTACAGATATCTATACAAGTATCTACCCTTGGGGCAGCAAACAGAGATTCACAAAACTCGTTCAGTTTTAGGATGCATTTTCTAATTTAATTATCTATTGATACTTGGAAGGTATATGGCCAGTAATATTTTAATCATGTATGAACATCCCACAACTTCCAATACCATCTCTATGCCGATAACACTTAAATCTATCTCTCTACTCCTCACCTTACTCCTTCAGTCTCCTCTCGCATTACTAACTTACTAACTGACCTATCAACATGGATGTCACACTGCTTCCTCAAAGTAAATCTTTCTAAAACTGAGCATATACCGGTAATAATACAACTATTAAGCCCTGTACACACGATCGGATAACCTATGGATTTTCGTCCGATGGATTTGTCCATCGGAAATCCGATGAAACTGTTTTTCATCAGTCTTGCCCACACACCATCAGTCAAAAAACCGACTGTTCCAAACGCAGTGACGTAAAACACTCCGATGAGCAGAGAAAAATTAAGTTTAATGCTTCTGAGCATGCGTCGACTTGATTCTGAGCATGCGTAGGTTTTTGATCCGATGGACTTGCCCATAGACGATCAGAGTTTTCGATCGTTTTTTTATCCATCGGAAAAATTTAAAACATGTTCTATTTTTTAAAACCGATGGAAAAAAGACCGATGGGTCCCATACACGATCGGTTGGTCTGATGAAAACCATCCATCGGACGGTTTTCATCAGTCAAACCGATCGTGTGTACAGGGCTTAAGTCTCTTCCCACATGCCAAGGTACTAGGTGCAGTCCTAGACTCTGACCTGTCCTTTTAATTCTAAATCCAATAACTGTCAATAACTTGTTGACTTCACCTCTGTAAAATTTGCCCCTTTTCAACTAATGAAACCCCTAAGCTACTCATTCACTCCCTCGTTATCTCTCGCCTTGACTATTGCAACTTCCTTCTCTTAAGTCCTACCTTAATGCAGGCTATTCCCTCTTCAGTCTATCATGAATGCTGCTGCCAGACTCATCTTCCTTACCAATTGTTCAATGTCTGCCACCCCTCTCTGACCAATCCCTGCACTGGCTTCCGTTATCTCTGCACTGGCTTCCGTTTGCCCAGAGAAATGAATTCAAAATAATACAAACATACACAGCCATTCACAACTCTGCCCCAAGCCCCAAACCGTCCTATCCACTCCTCCCGAGACCTCCTGCTCTCTAACTCTCTTGTCTACAACTCCTATTCTCATCTCCAGGACTTCTCTAGAGCCTTTCCCATTCTTTAGAACTCTCTACCTCAATCTGTCAGCTGAAAACTCATCTCTTCAGGGAAGTTTATCCCACCTCCACCTAAGAACCAAACTTTTAATTAGCTCATCCCTCACAGTTAATACCTTCTGTACCACTTGCCCCACTCTATTAGATTGTAAGCTATATTAGATTTGTGGTTTCATTAGTTGAAAAGGGGCAAATTTTAGAGATGTTACAGAGGTGAAGCTTTTATGAACAGGGCCCTCTGGTTTAACCCTCTTGTATTTTATTGTACTGTACTGTATTGTGTCCCTTTTTTATGTAAAGCGCTGCAAAAACTGTTTGCACAATATAAATACATAATAATAATAGCACATTTTTTTCCAACTTAAATTCATTTTGGGTGTTGCTGTAGAGACATTATTGAAGAGCATATATGGAGCTATATATATTCTGAGAGATTCCACCCTAATTTTCTGTATGGGGGAGCACAAATAATCACATGTTAAGCTTAATCTACACAGAACTTTAGGTTGTGCAAATAAATAAAAATAAAAAAATCTGAAAACTACCACATCTGTCCACAATGACCTTAAAGCGGAGTTCCACACACATTTTTCTCTCCTTACCATGCAGCACTAACGTGCATCCTTAAAATGAATTGGCAATTTTTCTGTTCAATTACCTGATTTATGCCTATATCTAATTTCACTTCCTCCTCTAGGGGTCTGCAGCCGCAGACGTCATTTCCGTTTTTTTCATTGGCTCCTGGGAGATCTTGGCCAGCTTGGCATGGCGTATATGAAACTTCTTGGCCAGCTTGGCATTGCACGGCTCCAGTAACATTTAACATTGGCGTCTATGGAAAATCTCAGTCAGCTTGGTATGGCTGTGCCATGCCAAGCTGACCAAAATTGCACCGCACTGCACATGCGCCGGATAGACAGGTGCATGCTGGGTAGCCAGCATGCACGGAATCCAGGAAGAAGGACACTGGCTTCAGATGCCCATGTTGAAGATGGCCGCGCTGTGCAGAAACATCACAAAGTAAGAAAACAAAGCTGCACAGATAGAAAACTGGGCATAGTTTACAGCATACCTTTGTTAAATTGCACAAGGCATAAGTATTTTAGGGGTATTTTTATCTTAAAAGTCATATTTCGGCTGGGAACTCTGCTTTAAAGAGGAACTTCACCCAACATTGTGAAATTTGAATGTCTTTTGTGTTTAAGTATTTCCTATAAGATAGCAATACTTCACTTTTTTGGCTTCGGTCCACTTTAATTACCTGCAGACATGAAATGACAGTTCCCCAAACCAAGCATTTTTATCTAGAGAAGGATACATTCTCATATCTTTGAGAAGCAGAAGACTGCCAGACACCTCTACATACAGACCTCTAGAAACAGAGGTTGCTTAATGTTGGATCTGTTATCATTGTTTCCACTTTTATAGTCAAGTGCCAAGCATGCATATTTATGTGATGACAAGCTGAACTAAAGTGTCTAAACTCGAACTATTGTGTGACTATGGGAAGGGACTGCACAAAAGAGAAAGATAGAAAGCATGAGGTCACTGTTACATAAATTTAAATATTACCTATCTTTATTAAAGTGAAGAACTGTGCAGACTGTGTATTTATATATTATAAACAAACAGTAAAAGCACTTTTAAACAAGCCATCATTCATCTCTGTAGATGCAGGCATTGTGGAGAAATATATTTTCAAAATATACAACAGAGGTACAGAAATGTCAGCAATTATTTTCTGGAAAGCAAATCTTGGCAGTCTCCCAGTTTTCCTATGTAAGCAAACACCTGGTGCTTGTAAGCTGCTAGAAACTCATTGAATCCTGACTTTGGTCTTTGACTTTGGTCTGGCGCTTTGCAGGTACTATTGCGCTAAAAATAGCGCTTGCAATGCGCCCCGAAAAAGCCGCTCCATTGTATCCAGTGTGAAAGCCCGAGGGCTTTCACACTAGAGCGGTGCGCTTGCAGGAGGGTCAAAAAACTCCTGCAAGCCGCATCTTTGAGGCGCGGTAGGAGCGGTAAAAATACCGCTCCTATAGCACCCCTGCCCATTGAAATCAATGGGGTAGCGCCTCCAAAACGCCCACAAAACACCACAAAGAGGTGTTTTAGCGGGCGTTTTTAACCCTTTTTCGGCCGCTAGCGGGGGTTAAAATCACCCCACTGGCGCCCGCAAATCGCGGCAAAAACAACGGTATAGCGGCGCTAAAAATAGCGCCGCTATACCGCCAGCGCATCCAGCATTTCAGTGTGAAAGTAGCCTTAAGGTAAGGCTGCTGGCCAAGTGGGAAGGGGGCCATTTTTTTTTACAGTGACACTATTTCCCTTTTTTTCCCCAAACTTTAATTGAATGTCACAAATTGACATTCCATTAATTTCTATGCATTGTCACTTGGCTGAGCACGTAGACCCGTGGAGCGGTGCAGAAAGCTGTGTTGCATTGTTCTGCATCGCTCTTTCTTGCAGTTGACAGCTGCAACAAAGGGCACACAGGAAACCAATTACAAGTGTGAACCGGCCCTTAGGGTTTGTTCGCACCAGGTACTTTGAGCTCCATTGATCAACCAAGCTCAAAGTGATTCTAAAGGTTGTGGTTTTTTTAAAATAACAAACATGTTATACTTACCTGCTCTGTGCAATGGTTAAGCACAGAACAGTCCCGATTCTCTTCTTTTTGGTTCCTCTGCTGGTGGTCCTGGCCCCTCCCCACTGCCAAATGCCACCAATAGCTCTCGAACGACACTCCTGTGAATGGACATTATCCATTTACCAGGGTTGTCCCGATGCCGATACTAGTATCGGTATCGGTGCTGATACCGAGCATTTGCCTGAGCACTTGTACTCGGGCAAATGCTCCCGATGCTTCACCCGATACTTGTACAGTCAGCGGTGATCGTGTGTGGGGGAGTTACAAGCACCGATCACTGCTGTATAGATTTAAAAGTCATTTCTCTGCTTCTCTCTCCCCCCGCGCGGCTTTCAGCTGCTTTAAAATTAGCGGTGATCGGTGTTTGTAACTCCCCCACACACAATCACTGCTGATTGTCCCCGTATCCTCCTCCAGCCCCCCTCCATTTTGCTGCTGTCTCCCTCCCTCCGTGTCCCCCTTCATATTGCTCTCTCCCTCCATGCTGCGGTATCCCTCCGTGTCCCCCTTCATGCTGCCGTTTCCCTCCGTGTTCCCCCCCATGTCCCGCTCCATGCTGCCGTTCCCCTCTGTGTCCCCTTCCATGTCCTGCTCCATGCTGCCGTTCCCCTCCGTGTCCCCCTCCATGCTGCCGTTCCTCTCGGTGTCCCCCTCCATGCTGCCATCCCCCTCTGATTCCCCCTCCATGCTGCCGTCCCCCTCTGTGTCCCCCTCCATGCTGCCATCCCCCTCTGTGTCCCCCTCCGTGCTGCTGTCCCCCTCTGTTCTCCTCCTCCACCCCCTCAATCTGTCAGGATGGAGAGCGGAGGTAGGAGCCGGTAAATCCGGCTCCTTACTGTTCGGAATGTACAGAGTCAGTGATCACTGACTCTGTACATTCACATAACTGAAACATCGTAAACTTTGTTTACAATGTTTCAGTTTTAGAATGGAGAGAGAAGCCACTGTCTTCTCTCCATTCATTTTCAGCGCAGCGCAGCTGAGAAAGGGACTGGGGAATCTGTCCTTAGTCCCTTTCTCTGTCTTAAAGGGGAGATGTCAGAGGTCTGTTAAGACCCCTGATATCTCACCAAAGCCCCCCAACAGGGCTGATAAAAAAAAAAGAATAAAAAAAAAAAAAATTGTAAAAAATAATACAACATAACACATAATAATAACCCCCCCCCCCCCCTTAAAAAAATAAAGCATTATAAAAAATAAAAAATAAAAATTGTAAAAAATAAAACTACTGACACATGTGCCACTGTCACATGAGATTAAAAAAAAGTATCGGTATTCGGTATCGGCGAGTACTTGTAAAAAATATTGATACTTGTATTCGGTCATAAAAAGTGGTATCGGGACAACCCTACCATTTACACACAGAGCAGGGCAGAAGAACAGGGTGAGAAAGTCCTACACCCAGAAGAGCCAGCTGTAGTATCCTGTCTCTTTAAGGTTGGTTTAGGCTAAGGGCAGGTTTCAAAGTGTTCTTTGCAGTTAGTGCTATTCCCCTGGGGGTCCTGGGAGTGTACAGAAGCTACAGGCGTAGCTGCAGCAATCTTGTCTCTGGTCATGCAGGGAGTTGTGAGCTGGATGCATAGAGCCTAAGGGCAAGCCAGAGTCCAATGAGTGAGTACT
The DNA here is from genome assembly GCA_029206835.1 of Rana muscosa. NCBI lineage: Eukaryota > Metazoa > Chordata > Amphibia > Anura > Ranidae > Rana > Rana muscosa. Next base: position 102,195,507 of record CM055116.1, on the reverse strand, counting down.
AATGATCTGAGGAGAAGAGATCCTTTGTAGAGGAAAGATGGCCTAACAGTAATGTGCAATGTGCTGTTTTCACACAATGACTGCTACGATACATCCATTGTATGAGGTTGGCAAAGAATGCCAAGCGACTCCAGACAGTATGTCTGTGTGATGTGACTTGCCACTGCCATCTTGAAGAACATCAATAAAGAGCAAAAGCCTTACAATTTGTGTGGACATTCCTTTATCCTGAATATAAAGGCTAATGGCCTGGGATTCCATGGGAGAGCCTCCGGCAAGGAGTTGGGCACAATATGGCAAAAGCATACACACTACCAGCAGTAGGTCCCTGTCCCATGCATGAAGAAGCAGGGCAGGAGCTTGGTGATTTGGCACCAACACTTAGCCAATCACAAACCCCCTTACAAACCCCCTTACATGTGTGTTGCACAAATTTATTTTTATGCAGCACACCAATGTCTCCACATTAATTGTAATTTTGTTAACTTTAAATAAATTAAAAATAACACTGTGACATAACATTGCATCACCTTCTCCCCACACAACGCACACCTGAAGACATACTATATAGAGAAAATAACACACATCTATTGGTGTAAACAAGCAAGAATGATTTACCACAAAGTACATGCAGACAGAGAGGTCAGTGATTTTTTTTTTTAAATATGTAAATATTAGAATTTTCTACACTTCAGGTATAGGTGCACTTTAAGAATGCATAGACACCAACATGCATTTCGTAATGCCCCAGAACTTTGTTTTGTTTAAAGTGAACCTGGCAGCCATTTAGAATTTTGCAGAAAGCACAAGTCTCGCCTAAAATCAGAAAATAAATTTGTGACTGCCACTTTAAAACTAATTTAACTTTTTATTACTTGTGGTGGGTTTCCCTAATTTCGAACTAAATCCCAGCATCTGCCATTCCCCTATCCAATGAGAGCATCCTTACTGGTTTCAGATGCACTCAGTGATTAGGGACAGTTGTCCGGATTAGTCCTGAAGTCAGGCCCTAGTAACTTTATATATTAAAAATAAGAAACACCTGTACCGTTTTCGAGGGTATGCCTCCCTATTCCTTGCCAGGAATACAAATGATGCCTTGGACATCTAGTAGTCATAATGTCTTCTCTTGTTTTTCAGTATTCAAGTTTTTGCAATAACAATGTGTTGTGCTGTACTCTATGTCAATATGTTTATACAATGTTATGTGCCCTTGGACCATGTCCTTTGACTACATAAAAGATTTGAAAGAAAAAAACACCCCTAGGTAAACAAATGTTAGAAACGGGATTATACTATGTGCAGCAGCTGTCTGTTATGTCCAAAAGAGTTAACCAATAATAAATTAATTTCAGGCAGCGCTTTCTATAACATAAACTAATAATATCCATATGCTTTAGATAACTTCACCCATTGATGAAGAAACGCATCAAGATAATGTTCCCATACGTCACTTTCAGTACAGCCAATGGAACGCATGCCAGGCCATAGGCAGCGTCCATCTCTCTGTATATCCACAGGGCCGTTTTGTACTTACATAGTGGCATTTTTTTATTACAATTTTTTAAGTGGACATCTGCTGTGAGCAGCTCCGTGCGGCAGTCTGAACCCAGCCTTAAAGGGTTTGTTAACCCATATAAGACAAACTCTGCCAGACCCTCTATTAGAGCCTGGTAGAGCACACTGCGTTAGTATTTTGTAAAAATGAGCGCTGTAAATACCTATTTTAAACTGTCTTCAGGCCGGTCACATGACTCGCGGCCGCTATACAGCTCCGATAGATGGATACTGAAGGAGGGGCTGTGATCTCCCTCTAACGTCAGCAGGGGAGATCACATGGCAGTAACCCTGAAAACCGTCCGAGAGTCACGTGACCGGCCTAAAGACAGCGCTGAATCGTTATTTACAACACTCGTTTTTATGAAAAATTAATGCAGTGTGCTATGCCAGGATATAATAAAGCGGCTGGCAGTGAGCATTTAGAAATTTTAAATTTTGCTAATAGCGGTGGGGGTGGGCGGAGACGAAGACACGCAGACACGAGCTGACACGAGCTGACAGGCAGGAAGGAGGGGTGAAGGGGAGAGAGGAGAGCAGAGAGCAGGGCAGCGTATGACAGAGGGACACACTTTGACCACAGTGATCATGGCTCAGCAGCCATGATTTTCATGGTCATTTTAGAGAGGGGGACACAGGAAGTGGAGGGTTCAGTTTTTTTTTTTAAACTTTAGAGGGGGCAGATTACACAGCACAAGCACTGTGCTGTTTAATCTGCTTTAACCACTTAAGCCCTGGACCATTTGGTAGCTAAAGGACCAAAGGTGATTTCAGAATTTTGCACTGCGCTGCTTTAACTGTAAATTGTGCGGACATGCAATGTTTTACCGAAACGAAATTTGCGTCCTTTTCTTCCCACAAATAGAGCTTTCTTTTAATGGTATTTGATTGCCTCTGCGATTTTTATTTTTTGCGATATAAACGGAAAAAGACCGAAACTTTTGAAAAAAAATGATATTTTCTACTTTTTGTTATAAGAAAAATCGAATAAACTCAATTTTAGTCATACATTTAGGCCAAAATGTATTCAGCCACATGTCTTTAGTAAAAAAAATGTCAATAAGCGTATATTTATTGGTTTGCGCAAAAGTTATAGCGTTTACAAACTAGGGTACATTTTCTGGAATTTACACAGCTTTAAATTTATGACTGCCTATCTCATTTCTTGAGGTGCTAAAATGGCAGGGCAGTACAAAACCCCCCCAAATGACCCCATTTTGGAAAGTAGACACCTCAAGGAAATTGCTGAGAGGCATGTTGAGCCCATTGAATATTTTTTTTTTGTCCCAAGTGATTGAATAATGACAAAAAAGAAAAAAAAATTACAAAAAGTTGTCACTAAATGATATATTGCTCACACATGCCATGGTTATATATGGAATTGCACCCCAAAATACATTCTGCTGCTTTTTTTGCAAGAAAATTATGTTGAACCCCCAAACATTATATATATTTTTAAAGCAAAGGCCCTACAGAATAAAATGGTGGGTGTTGCATTTTTTTTTCTACACTATTTGCGCAGCGATTTTTCAAACGCATTTTTTGGGGAAAAAATACACTTTTTTTAATTTTAATGCACTAAAACACACTATATTGCCCAAATGTTTGATGAAATAAAAAAGATGATCTTAGGCCGAGTACATAGATACCAAACACGACATGCTTTAAAATTTCACACAAACGCGCATTGGCGACAAACTACATACATTTTTAAAAGCCTTTAAAAGCCTTTACAGGTTACCCCGTTAGATTTACAGAGGAGGTCTACTGCTAAAATTACTGCCCTCGATCTGACCTTCGCGGTGATACCTCACATTCATGGTGCAATTGCTGTTTACATATGACGCCAGACCGACGCTTGCGTTCGCCATTGGGCAAGAGCAGGGCAGGACAGGGGTGCTTTTTTTTTTTTTTTTTATTATTAATTTTGCTTTTTTATTCTATTTTTAAATTGTTCCTTCCATATTTATTTATTTTTATCATTTTTATTGTTATCTCAGGGAATGTAAATATCCCCTATGATAGCAATAGGTAGTGACAGGTACTCTTTTTTTGAAAAAAACTGGGGTCTAGACCCTAGATCTTTCCTCTGCCCTCAAAGCATCTGACCACACCAAGATCGGTGTGATAAAATGCTTTCCCAATTTCCCAATGGCGCTTTTTATATCCGGGGGGGGGCATTCCCTCCCACTGCTTGTAAAAGCAGTCCAGAGGCTAATTAGCCACTAGGATTGCTTTTACATGAAAGCCGGCCACTGGCTGAAAAGAATGATACCAAGATTATACCTAAACCCGCAGGCATCAATCTGGTATAACCATTCAAAGTCCAGCAACATACCAGTATGTTGCTGGTCCTTGTTGGACATGTATTGTAATCTTTTTTTTTCATGCAGCCAGTTGGCTGAATGAAAAAAGAGATTGATCGGGTGGGTATGCCCACCATTAGAATACCGCTCTTCATCCACCCACTTCTAATGATGGGCATACATGCACCATTTATATATGCCGAAGCATGGGGGCATCCTCCTGCAAAAAAGTTATGCCACACACACATGGTCGGACTTTTCCACGGGCAAGCCTTCGTCGGAATTTCGACCGTATGTACGCGGCATTAGGAGCAAAATTACTCCTCCGCCCCTGCTGCCCCAATGCTTCGGCATATTTGCTTTTTTTTTTTAACTGTGGTGGTGAAATCACCTCCTACAGCACTGGAGTCGCAGGGATCAGGCCTGTCTCTGCGAACGCTGCAGTTATGTGTGTTGTGTTTTGCAAGTGACAGTGATCGATCGATACTGCACTTGGGTGGCCTGGGCTGGACGGAGGGGCAAAACGCAGGTGCCAGCAGGTATCTGGGCTGATCCCACTAACACTGCGTTTTTGGGAACCCTAAACTGCTGGGGACGCTAGTATAGATCTGATCAGATCAGATATTGATCTGTTCAGATACTATACCACTAAGGAGGGTGTATGCTTCACGCGTGGGTGTTGGCGTTACTGGCACTAACCTGATGCTGCCTGGGGTGTGACGCAGACCCTCTCTGACGCTAAAACCTAATTGATATCACCCGCCGGGCGATCAGGGGGTTAAACCTTTATTGGGTTATATACGGCGGGTGCCCTGACACTATAAAAAGCAAACTAACTAACCAGCGTCACCCGTAACACTTATATGGTGATCACTGGTGAAAGGGTTAACTAGGGGCAATTAGGGGGTTAAAACCTTTATTAGATAATATATGGGGGTACCTGACGCTATAAAAACCTGCGGCGAACCTAAAAAAAATTACTGGCTACCGATCTGCATCACCGACGCTAAGACAGCGATCAGAAAAATGATCGCTTAGCGACAGTGGTGATAGGGGGTGAAAGGGTTACCTGGGGGGCGATCAAGGGGGTTAAACCTTTATTAGATAATTTATGGGGGTACCTGACGCTATAAAAACCTGCGCCGAACCTAAAAAAAAATACTGGCTACTGATCTGCATCACCGACGCTAAGACAGCGATCAGAAAAATGATCGCTTAGCGACAGTGGTCATAGGGGGTGAAAGGGTTACCTGGGGGCGATCAAGGGGGTTAAACCTTTATTAGATAATTTATGGGGGTACCTGACGCTATAAAAACCTGCGGCGAACGTAAAAAAAAATTACTGGCTACCGATCTGCATCACCGACGCTAAGACAGCGATCAGAAAAATGATCGCTTAGCGACGGCGGTGCTAGGGGGTGAAAGGGTTATCTGGGGGTGATCAAGGGGTTAAACCTTTATTACGGGGGTTAGGGGGCTACACTGGACCTAAAACTAAACTGTAGTGACACTTTTACAGTCACAAATGTCAATGATTGCAGTGATCAGTAAATAAATGGTCACTGCAATCAGTGACACTGTGACTGGGCGCTGGGGGGTGATCTGGGGGGGCCTGGGTGGGCGATTTATGTGCCTATGTGTGCTGGTGTTAGTGTAGTGTTTGTGCACTAACCTTCATGTCTTCTCTTGTACGGCGCTCGGTATATGTGAGCGCCGCACAAGAGATGACATCACTTCCTCCTGCTTCCTCTGCCTGTGTTTACATTACACAGGCAGAGGGGGCATTCTCATTCGCCGGGAGCGATCGCGGGGGGTAGCCGGAATCGAATGGCCGCCCCCCCATCTCGGAACGCTCCCAGACAAATTCCGACCGCTCACTGTACAGAAGGGGGGTCCAATTGGACCCCCCAACTGTACAAAGGCAATCACGTACACTGTACGTGATTGTGCCTGTCGGTGCCATTGTGCCAACGTATATGTACAGTGAGCGGTCGTTAAGTGGTTAAGGGAGCAGAATCTATTAATATTTTTGGGGTTGACGAACGCTTTAAAGTTTTTCTTTATCTGAAACTTTTAGTAGTAAAGGGCTAGCATCCCAATCAATCAACTTTTTTCTATCCCACAAACACAATAGAAAGTTAGTGAAACTCTTTCCAAAATGAGGGGGAAATCCCCTTCTGGGCAACTGTCAGCTAATTGGTGACCCCATAGGAAGATTCCCCTTATTTACTCTATCCAAAACCAACATGGACCTTTATGGCTAGAGAAACACTTTAATCCAGGTGCGACTGTTATGTAGGTTTACAGGAGATTTTTTTTTCCAGGCTGGAATTCGACCTTAAGCATCTAGACTAAAGCCTACCTAAATAAGTAGCATTTACTAAACAAGACAAGCCAGTGGCATTCACTGTGGAATTTGGCTTTGGAACCAAGACCCCCTAAGCACCCAAAGAAAATGTAAAAGTCATTAATTTTACACTTTGTGTAGTTCTAATGGAAAATATGAGTTTTCTTGTCCTCCATGCTGATAATAACGGCACAAAATGTATGTCTTATACAACGACTACCCAATGAATGCGGCACAATCAAATTATGTCTATGCAATAATTCCTCACAACATAGAGTACATATTCTACATTGTTTCTGTGTGGTTGCTGATTAAGTTCTCATTTTGCCTGCCTGAATAGCTACAAAATCCAAACCAAGGTAATGATGGCCTGGAATTAAATTTACATCTGCAGTGCTCACATTTACTTCAATAAAGCTCATAGATGCAGCTCTAGAGCCGCTTCTATGAATGACTGGGTATTGCCACTCAAAAAGTGGTAGTGCATGCAGGATGGAATTCTTAATGAATAAATCTCTGTTTTGTTCCATAACATGAAAGGAGCTGACACGTGATGTATTGCTTTGTTCAGCCCGGTGAGAATAAAGCAAATATTAGAGTTGGGGTTGCATTTATTTTTTTAATATTTAATGAACATTTGTATTGACTGCCATTGGAAAAGTTAATGCATACTGTAGATACGTTAAGGTTTCATACAAGAATAATAAAACAAAACAAATTATAATTTTGGAATACTGTTTATAAATGGAATTAGATCATTATTTTGGCTGACAATATAAAATTTCTGAAAAATTCGTTCAGCAGCAACTGTTACTTAGTTACATAGTTATTCATGTTGAAAAAAGACCATCTATTTCAACCAACTGTGATGTAAGAGCTTTTATCATAGCTCCCCACTTTCCTTTATTGTGGAGGAACTGTCCATCTTTTGAAACCAATCCTGTATTGGCCCTCTTTTTGGTCTCATGTATAGACAATGCATGGTACATCAATTAAAAAAAAGTACTAAAATAACTACCAAAAACATTATACTACACTAACAATGTTTTATTCAACCTTTAAATTATTGCGTATGTCATGTTAACTCTTTTACTTGTTTTGTTTATAAATTTTCTAACTAATTCTAACTAATTCCAACTTTTCAGAACGATTAGCATTCGGATCAGTCGAAAAACGATCGACTAATTCAAATTCTTTGTGGTTATTAACTGGAGCTAGCGCCCCCCCCTCCTGAACCATACTAGGCTACATTCCCTAAACATGGGGGGGTGGGTGACTCTGCCCCCCCCCTATCCCAAAGCACCTTGTCCCCATGTTGATGGTGACAAGGGCCTCTTCCTGACAACCCTGGCCTGTAGTTGTCGGGGTCTGGGGGCGGGGGCATACCGGAATCTGGAAGTCCCCTTTAACAAGCCCCCATATAACACCCCCCCCATGTGAATGGGTATCGGGGTACCCATTCACCAAAAAAGTGTCAAAAAGTAAGAGCTGTCAAAGCGAAGAGAGGGCAAACGGTGGGTAGCCTTTTAGGAGACTAAGCGTTTTTTGCCATTTTTCTATTTTCCGGATCAGTGACGTGATGGACATCGATGGACACTATTTTTTCTTTTCTTTTAATAAATGATTTGTCAAAAACAGTTTCCTGTGTTTCTTACTTTTTGACACTTTTTTTGGTGAATAAGTACGGGTACGATGTACCCGATACCCATTCACATAGTGGGGGGGTCAGGATATGGGGGCCCCATTGTTAAAGGGGGCTTCCAGATTCCGATAAGCCCCCCACCCGCAGACCCCGACAAGCACAGCCCAGGGTTGTCGGGAAGGGGCCCTTGTCCCCATTTTTTAAAAACATCTTTCTATTGCCGGGCAATTTCCGGCAATCTTTATCTTTATATTCATCTGTCAGTGGGGAAGCCCGCTGACAGATGATGACTCATGGTTGTTAAGGACCCAGGCGGCTGGATTTCTGGCTCGCTGCTTAACAACCAGATATTTCTTCACACAGAATTTGAATTGGTCGATCGTTTATCGACCAATCCGAATTCTAAACATTCAGAAACGTTGGAATTCCTTAGAAAATTTTTAAATGAAACAAATTTTTATGAAAACTAAACAAAACTAAACAAATTCCGAAACCAAACTAAACAAATTCCATAACCAAATTCAATTAGTAACATTACGAATCTATCCAAAACAAAACACATTTTTCCATTCTGCACACATCTACTGCTCTCTACATACATCTGTGGTCAGGGAGACTGGAAAGAGATGGGGACAGAGGCTTAGCTGACAATATCTGTCAAAATTTTAAAAATGTGCATATTAGTGCGAGCATTGCTTAGTCTGCTCAAAGTGGTTGTAAACATCAGACATGAAATATGAACAAAGCATGTCCCTCTATAGTGTGTACTTGTCTCAATTAAGAGCAGTAAGTGCCACTTTTGTCTGCTATTTCATTCTCCTGCTATCAGCATCAATAACTTCTGCAAGTTTACCTGACACCAAGAGGAAAATGGTGACAGGGGAGGGACCTCCAGCTGATTGACAGCCTTAGCTCCATCCCTGTGTGCTGTATGAAGGGGTTCCACCTCTGTGCGTTCTAAACAGGAGAGATGAGAAGATAAGACACAGAATGGAGAGGGGGTAGGGCTCAGTGTTCACTGTAATTCCTGCCCATAGGAACGCCCATATTTTTAGACTGCAGAATGAGTGGAGCTACAGTCAGCAATGACAGAGAAGAAATATTTATATTATTTAGCTTTGACTGCTCTTGGGCTGCTCTTATTTAACCTCCACTTTTAATAGGTGCAGCTGCTATGTGCATAGAGATTTCTGGGGGACTTTGATTCTTTATTTTTTTTAAGTATTCTTTATTATTTCATTCAATTTAAAGTGGACATTTAGTCAGAAAATTAAGTCCTGCTAGATGATTTCAGGCTGGCCCCTTTTTCAGGTATAGCTATGTCAACGAATAAAAATAAGGGCCTATACTATTTAAAATCCAGTAATACACTCTCACTCTGCTCTGCTCATGCTCAGTTGCTCTCCATTTTTAGGCACTGTTGAATTTGTAGAGGCCAATCTGTTGACAGCCTTAAAGTGGAATTAAACCCTCCTATCCTTTACAGCTCAGGAAGCTGCTTCTGTTTGATTTTCGACTGCCATTGTGCAGCACATGTGATCATTTATGATATTAGCCATTTGATGTTTGATAGTTTGGCAGAGGACACACGCAAATGTGACAGTTAGCAATACCAGCATTCCGGGAATGTAACTGGTTTCACTTTATTATTTACTGCTGTTCAGGGGCTCTGCGCTTCAGCAAAATGGCAGCCTCCAGCAAGAAGAAACAGGAGCACTGCTGTAGGCAATTTACAGTGCACACTAATTTAGGTAGATTAATTATTCATGTGAAATGTATGTTCCTTGCTAAATAACATTATTTTTAATCAAGTTGTTATGGGTAAATGTCCGCTTTAAGATCCTTATCCTTTAACTCCTTCCTTTACTCCACCTGGTACATGGTCACTAGAAAAAAACGACTTAGTGTGTTGCATATTGTGGGGGCAATACACAGCTTGTTTGGTTCCAAGAACAATGAGAATGGGTCCCTGAGCAATCAGAAGGAAGAATAAAAGCAATGCTAAACGGGGCAAATGTCCAGAACAAAGCTGGCCATGGATGAAACAAATTCAGCAACTTCTGCAGGGACTGGCCGAATTTCGATCTATCTATGGCCATTCCTGTTCAACAGAGGTCAATCTAACAATTGACTTGTGTCGAACAGGAATGCTGGAGAATTTTCATTCAATCAGTGGATTCAGCCAATCTGCTGCAGAGCTGATCAGTGTATTCTGACATAGGAGGAGTCCCTGCTGTCAGAGTACAATAGCACAGAGGGGAGGATTTCTACATTCACCTCACTTGTGTGGATGGGAAGAATTCGATCATGGGCTGATAAAAAAAAAATACTCATCTATACCAAGTTAGATCCGGGCGGAACATAAAAGGGAAATAAAAAACAGCATTTTTGCTTGTACATAATTTGGATGATAAAATCAGCAGGGCTTCCCCTCATTTCAGATCTTCCCCTCATTTACAGCGACTGCACTTCCAAGTTGTTGTAAAGTCATAAAGAAGAAATAATATATTCTATATTTACTGGCAAAAATGTGAGATTCGCTTAGGCCTCACAAACAGATGAACCATAATTTCACAATCAGTGGGCTACGGCTCTTTTGAAAACCTTTCAGAGAAGAACACATGAGCTTATGTTTGCCAAGTGTACATCAATGATTGGAAGCTGTTTACAAGCCTTGTGTTGAATCAGAAAAAATGGTGCCACCTCACTCGAAACCAGAAAAACATTCATCTGTCCTTGTCAAATGGACAAGGAAAGCAACACAAATATCCCATTGTTTCAGAGGGTAAGATTGCCCCTTAACCACTTAAGCCCCGGTCCATTTTGTAGCTAAAGGACCAGAGGTGATTTCAGAATTTTGCACTGCGCTGCTTTAACTGTAAATTGTGCGGACATGCAATGTTGTACCCAAACAAAATTTGCGTCCTTTTCTTCCCACAAATAGAGCTTTCTTTTAATGGTATTTGATTGCCTCTGCGATTTTTAATTTTTGCGAGATAAATGAAAAAAGACCGAAAATTTTGAAAAAAAATGATATTTTCTACTTTTTGTTATAAGAAAAATTGAATAAACTCAATTTTAGTCATACATTTAGGCCAAAATGTATTCAGCCACATGTCTTTAGTAAAAAAAATGTCAATAAGCGTATATTTATTGGTTTGCACAAAAGTTATAGCGTCTACAAACTAGGGTACATTTTCTGGAATTTACACAGCTTTTAGTTTATGACTGCCTATCTCATTTCTTGAGGTGCTAAAATGGCAGGGCAGTACAAACCCCCCCCCCCAAATGACCCCATTTTGGAAAGTAGACATCCCAAGGAAATTGCTGAGAGGCATGTTGAGCCCATTGAAAATTTTATTTTTTTGTCTCAAGTGATTGAATAATGACTAAAAAAAAAAAAATTACAAAAAGTTGTCACTAAATGATATATTGCTCACACATGCCATGGTTATATGTGGAATTGCACCCCAAAATACATTCTGCTGCTTCTCCTGAGTACGGGGATACCACATGTGTGGGACTTTTTGGGAGCCTAGCCGCGTACGGGCCCCCGGAAACCAAGCACCGCCTTCAGGATTTCTAAGGGCGCAAATTTTTGATTTCACTCCTCACTACCTATCACAGTTTTGAAGGCCATAAAATGCCAAAATAGCACAAAACCCCCCCAAATGACCCCATTTTAGAAAGTAGACACCCCAAGGAAATTGCTGAGAGGCCTGTTGAGCCCATTGAATATTTTTTTTTTGTCCCAAGTGATTGAATAATGACAAAAAAAAAAATTACAAAACGTTGTCACTAAATGATATATTGCTCACACATGCCATGGTTATATGTGGAATTACACCCCAAAATACATTTTGCTGCTTCTCCTGAGTACGGGGATACCACATGTGTGGGACTTTTTAGGAGCCTAGCCGCGTACGGGACCCCGAAAACCAAGCACCGCCTTCAGGATTTCTAGGCACAAATTTTTGATTTCACTCCTCACTACCTATCACAGTTTCGAAGGCCATAAAATGCCAAAATAGCACAAAACCCCCCCAAATGACCCCATTTTGGAAAGTAGACACCCCAAGCTATTTGCTGAGAGGCATGGTGAGTATTTTACAGCTCTCATTTGTTTTTGAAAATGAAGAAAGAAAATATATATTTTTTTTTTCAATTTTCAAAACTTTGTGACAAAAAGCGAGATCTGCAAAATACTCACAATACCTCTCAGCAAATAGCTTGGGGTGTCTACTTTCCAAAATGGGGTCATTTGGGGGGGTTTTGTGCCATCTGGGCATTCCATGGCCTCCGAAACTGTGATAGGCAGTGAGAAGTGAAATCAAAAATTTACACCCTTAGAAAGCCTGAAGGCGGTGCTTGGTTTTTGGGGTCCCGTACGCGGCTAGGCTCCCAAAAAGTCTCACACATGTGGTATCCCCGTACTCAGGAGAAGCAGCAGAATGTATTTTGGGGTGTAATTCCACTTATGCCCATGGAATGTTTGAGCAATATATCATTTAGTGACAACTTTGTGCAAAAAAATAAAAAATAAAAAATAAATTGTCTTTTTTCCGCAACTTGTGTCAACATATAAAATATTCCATGGACTCGACATGCCTCTCAGTATATAGCTTGGGGTGTCTACTTTCCAAAATGGGGTCATTTGGGGGGGTTTTGAACTGTTCTGGCATTTTATACACAACATTAGGAAGCTTACATCCACTCTTCTAACCACTTGAAGACAAAGCCCTTTTTGACACTTTTTGTTTACATGAAAACATATTTTTTTTTGCAAGAAAATTATGTTGAACCCCCAAACATTATATATATTTTTAAAGCAAAGGCCCTACAGATTTAAATGGTGGGTGTTGCATTTTTTTTTCTACACAGTATTTGCGCAGCGATTTTTCAAACGCATTTTTTGGGGGAAAAATACACTTTTTTTAATTTTAATGCACTAAAACACACTATATTGCCCAAATGTTTGATGAAATAAAAAAGATGATCTTAGGCCGAGTACATAGATACCAAACACGACATGCTTTAAAATTTCGCACAAACGCGCATTGGCGACAAACTACATACATTTTTAAAAGCCTTTAAAAGCCTTTACAGGTTACCCCGTTAGATTTACAGAGGAGGTCTACTGCTAAAATTACTGCCCTCGATCTGACCTTCGCGGTGATACCTCACATGCATGGTGCAATTGCTGTTTACATATGACGCCAGACCGACGCTTGCGTTCGCCATTGGGCAAGAGCAGGGCAGGACAGGGGTGCTTTTTTTATTTTTTTTTATTATTAATTTTTATTTTTTATTTTATTTTTAAATTCTTCCTTCCATTTTTTTTTTTATCATTTTTATTGTTATCTCAGGGAATGTAAATATCCCCTATGATAGCAATAGGTAGTGACAGGTACTCTTTTTTGAAAAAACTGGGGTCTTCTAGACCCTAGATCTTTCCTCTGCCCTCAAAACATCTGACCACACCAAGATCGGTGTGATAAAATGCTTTCCCAATTTCCCAATGGCACTTTTTATATCCGGGGGGGGGGAAATTCCCTCCCACTGCTTGTAAAAGCAGTCCAGAGCCTAATTAGCCACTAGGATTGCTTTTACATGAAAGCCGGCCGCTGGCTGAAAAGAATGATACCAAGATGATACCTAAACCCGCAGGCATCATTCTGGTATAAACATTCAAAGTCCAGCAACATACCAGTACGTTGCTGGTCCTTGTGGACATGTATTGTAATCTTTTTTTTCATGCAGCCAGTTGGCTGAACGAAAAAAGAGATTGATCGGTGGGTATGCCCACCATTAGAATACCGCCCTTCATCCACCCACTTCTAATGATGGGCATACATGCACCATTTATATATGCCGAAGCATGGGGGCATCCTCCCGCAAAAAAGTTATGCCGCACACACATGGTCGGACTTTTCCACGGGCAAGCCTCCGTCGGAATTTCGACCGTATGTACGCGGCATTAGGAGCAAAATTGCTCCTCCGCCCCTGCTGCCCCAATGCTTCGGCATATATGCTTTATTTTTTAACTGTGGTGGTGAAATCACCTCCTACAGCACTGGAGTCGCAGGGATCAGGCCTGTCTCTGCGACCGCTGCAGTTATGTGTGTTGTGTTTTGTAAGTGACAGTGATCGATCGATACTGCACTTGGGTGGCCTGGGCTGGACGGAGGGGCAAAACGCAGGTGCTAGCAGGTATCTGGGCTGATCCCGCTAACACTGCGTTTTTGGGAACCCTAAACTGCTGCGGACGCTAGTATAGATCTGATCAGATCAGATATTGATCTGATCAGATACTATACCACTAAGGGGGGTGTATGCTTCACGCGTGGGTGTTAGCGTTACTGGCACTAACCTGACGCTGCCTGGGGTGTGACGCAGACCCTCTCTGACGCTAAAACCTAATTGATATCACCCGCCGGGTGATCAGGGGGTTAAACCTTTATTGGGTTATATATACGGCGGGTGCCCTGACACTATAAAAAGCAAACTAACTAACCAGCGTCACCCGTAACACTTATACGGTGATCACTGGTGAAAGGGTTAACTAGGGGCAATTATGGGGTTAAAACCTTTATTAGATAATATATGGGGGTACCTGACGCTATAAAAACCTGCGGCGAACCTAAAAAAAATTACTGGCTACCGATCTGCATCACCGACGCTAAGACAGCGATCAGAAAAATGATTGCTTCGCGACAGTGGTGATAGGGGGTGAAAGGGTTACCTGGGGGGCGATCAAGGGGGTTAAACCTTTACTAGATAATTTATGGGGGTACCTGACGCTATAAAAACCTGCGGCGAACCTAAAAAAAATTACTGGCTACCGATCTGCATCACCGACACTAAGACAGCGATCAGAAAATTGATCGCTTAGCGACAGTGGTGATAGGGGGTGAAAGGGTTACCTGGGGGGCGATCAAGGGGGTTAAACCTTTATTAGATAATTTATGGGGGTACCTGACGCTATAAAAACCTGTGGCGAACCTAAAAAAAATTACTGGCTACCGATCTGCATCACCGACACTAAGACAGCGATCAGAAAATTGATCGCTTAGCGACAGTGGTGATAGGGGGTGAAAGGGTTACCTGGGGGGCGATCAAGGGGGTTAAACCTTTATTAGATAATTTATGGGGGTACCTGACGCTATAAAAACCTGCGGCGAACCTAAAAAAAAATACTGGCTACCGATCTGCATCACCGACGCTAAGACAGCGATCAGAAAAATGATCGCTTAGCGACAGTCGTGATAGGGGGTGAAAGGGTTACCTGGGGGGCGATTAAGGGGGTTAAACCTTTATTAGATCATTTATGGGGGTACCCGACGCTATAAAAACCTGCGGCGAACATAAAAAAAATTAAAGGCTACCGATCTGCATCACCGACGCTAAGACAGCGATCAGAAAAATGATCGCTTAGCGACGGCGGTGCTAGGGGGTGAAAGGGTTATCTGGGGGGTGATCAGGGGGTTAAACCTTTATTAGGGGGGGGTTAGGGGGCTACACTGGACCTAAAACTAACTTTAGTGACACTTTTACAGTCACAAATGTCACTGATTGCAGTGATCAGTAAATAAATGGTCACTGCAATCAGTGACACTGTGACTGGGGGCTGGGGGGTGATCTGGGGGGGCCTGGGGGGGCGATTTGTGTGCCTATGTGTCCTGGTGTCAGTGTAGTGTTAGTGTACTGACCTGTGTGTCTTCTCTTGTACGGCGCTCGGTATATGTGAGCGCCGCATGAGAGATGACATCACTTCCTCCTGCTTCCTCTGCCTGTGTAAACATTACACAGCAGAGGGAGCATTTCCATTCGCCGGGAGCGATCACGGGGGGGTGGCCGGAATCGAAAGGCCGCCCCCTCATATCGGATCGCTCCCCAACGAATAACGACCGCTCACTGTATAGGAGGGGGGTCCGATCGGACCCCCCAACTGTACAAAGGCAATCACGTACACTGTACGTGATTGTGCCTGTCGGTGCCATTCTGCCGACGTATATATACAGTGAGCGGTCGTTAAGTGGTTAAATAAAGTCCCCAATGTTTACTCAGCTGCTCCTAGACAATGGCAGGAGACTCCAGTTAATTATACGCCAGGATGACAACAGTCACAGAAACTGAAACTAAAGTGAAATGACTAATAATCTATATAATATAGACACATAATATGTCATGTTACAATGTTGCAATGCGTATTGTAAGAATCCAAGGTATACCTACATATCTTTGATAAATCATTCAAATTATATGTGATATTGTAGGTCAAAAAGATGATAATAATTTTAGTATCTGTTGATCTAAGAACTTTGTTATAAAGAAAATATATATATAAGAAGTGTGATTATAAGTAAAAAAGTTTTAAAAACTAAATTAGCATTATGAAATACTCCCAATTATGATTATAACCACATAAGACTTTAGCATTTTTTGAGATTAACACATACTCATCGGATATATAGATATATTTAACCTGTGTCCTGCTTAGGAAAACCAGTTTAAAGAGATACACTTATACACAAAAACTATTTTATGTTATGTGAATGAATTAAAAGTATACTAATCATATTTTATATAATACTGATTACCAGAAGACTCAAAAATATATCCTTCTCATCATTATATAAAAAATACACAATATGGAAATAATATATTAACTTAAAGAGTTAGACTCAAAACATATGTGAGACACAGGGTGGTTGAAGGTGATATTATTTGAATTCACAAAATTACTGGAAAAAGGGTAATAAGAATCAGGGCAGTTACCTCCCATATTTGCAACCAACCAATGAAAAAGGAACACATACCTTTTGGGCAGAATTTATTATAATTTTTATGATCACATTGTCTGAAATAGTATTTAGGACAAGAAAAATGACACTGGAGAGACTGACAAAACGGACATACTCAGGGACACACCCTGGGAGGGAGAGAGATGCAGCCACACACTCCCAGACAAATTTACACTCACAGACTCAGATACACATACACCATTGATCAATACATATCTTTACATTCATGAAGATTCCTAAACACCTGATACCTGAAAGCCACGGCAGCCATCTTAACTCTGGGAACCAGCCAGTAGGAATAATAGCCATTTTGGAATGGGTAATTATGTCTTGTTGACTTTTATCTTGTATTCATTTGTGTTCTCTAAAATATTAATGTATTGAATATTCTGCAATTGATGATTTTTCTCCCGAATCAATAACCGCCTGGTAGATTTTTCTCTAAGGATTCCATTTTTCATTATATTTTTCTTTTTGCATAGTTGCCACTTTTATTGACAAAACAAACGTCTAATTTATTTCACATGTTAACCACCTACTTACCTGCAGTATAGTAACGGTTGGATGTGTGAAATACAGACGTTTGGTTTAATTGTCATTTTCACAAGGTTATTGATTATACAGAGAAATTATCATGATGGTATTATGTCAAAGGGACTGCGCAGCAATTTTTGCAGGTGTTTTTATTGATTTTCAAGTCGCTCATGTAACGCAATTAGTATTTTAATTTCATGTAAATATTTGTTTTTTGTCAACCAATAAATGCAACTATTTTGTATGATCACATGTCTCCGTGAATAAGTTTCATATGCATAGACTGTGTCATATAGATTGATTTGTATCTTAAAAATATCCTTGTTAAAAATTACTCAATAATAAATACCGTGTGGGCAAACTGTCCTTAAAAAAGCACAACACAGTGCACTTTCAAGTGCACTTGCAGTGCACTTGTAGTGCAGAGTGAATTTGCCTTTAGTAAATCATCCCCAATGTGTCCATGTACACATAGGCTTTAAGGATCATTAACCACTTCCCTACCCAGCCATAGTCAAATGACGTCCACAGGTGGGATCTCCCATCCTGGGTGGACGTCATATGACGTCCTGGGCTTTGTAGGGGGATATCTGAATGATGCCTGCAGCTAGAGGCATCATTCAGATATCCTTTTGAAGTGCCGGCGATTCTGTGCACCATAAGAATGATCATAGCGGCGGTTCCACCGCTTGATCGTTCTTATAGGCGGCGGGAGGGGACACCCCCCCCTCCCGCCGCCATCCGGTGCTTCTCCGGGCTCCCCCGTGCGATCGGGGACCCGGAGCGAATCTTCCGGCGTCGTTGGTGGGGTCACGTGATGAGCATAGAGATGACTGGTGACCACATGGTCACCAGTCATCTCTATGATCGTCGGAGGCCCGGGCGCGATGTGATGACGTCACGCCCGGGTCTCAAATGTAAACAAAGCCGCCATTGCGGCTGTAAGTATGAGATCAGTGAAAAAAATTTCACTGATCTCATGCTTTCCAGCCTGGAGGAGAGATGTGGGGTCTTATTGACCCCGCATCTCTCAATAAAGAGAACCTGTCACACACATTCCTATTACAAGGGATGTTTACATTCCTTGAAATAGGAATAAAAGTGATAAAAAAAAAAGTAAAATCATTGTAAAAAAAATAAATAAATAAGTAAATAAATAAATAAATAAATAAAAAAATTAAAACGCCCCTGTCCCCGGTAGCTCGCGATCAGAAGCGAATGCACACGTAAGTCGCCCACATATGTAAACGCTGTTCAAACCACGCATGTGAGGTATCGCCGCGTGCGTTAGAGCGCGTGCAACAATTCTAGCACTAGACCTCCTCTGTAATTCTAACCTGGTAGCCTGTAAAAAAAAATAAAGAGTCGCCTATGAGGATTTTTAAGTACCGAAGTTTGGCGCCATTCCATGAGTGTGCGCAATTTTAAAGTGTGACATGTTAGGTATCTATTTACTCGGCGTAACATTATCTTTCATATTTTCCCAAAAAATTGGGCTAACTTTACTGTTTTGTTATTTTTTAATTCATGAAACCATTTTTTTTTTTTTTTTAAAAAGGCGTTTGAAAAATTATTGCGCAAATATTGTGCAAGAAAAAATGTTGCAATGACCGTCATTTTATTCCCTAGGGTGTCTGCTAAAAAAACATATATAATGTTTGGGGGTTCTGAGTAATTTTCTAGCAAAAGAATGATGATTTGTGCATGTAGGAGAGAAGTGCCAAAATAGGCCCGGTATTGAATAGGTACAAAAAGCCCTGTATTGAAGTGGTTAAGGAACTGCTGTGGTTAGGGGAGATTCAACCTCCCAAGGAATGTCTTGACAGCCGGGTGCAAAATCATGGTAAAATCGCAGCACGGTTTTGGCGCAGTTTGCGTTTTTCTGCAGCCGGCGGTCATATTAGGTTGTGTGTACATAAAACCTTAGGCATAATTTTACTGCATAAATTACATATTCTATCTACACATCTATTATTTTAAGTTAAGATGGTATAAACTGGAATACTCCTTTAATTCGTCTATAAAGCCCTGTACACACGATCGGATTTCCTATGGTTTTTTAACCAATGGATTTTTCCATCGGAAAACCGATGAAGCTGACTTTCATCAGTCTTGCCTACACACCATCAGTCAAAAAACCGACTGTTCCAAACGCGGTGACGTAAAACACTCTGATGAGCCGAGAAAAATGAAGTTCAATGCTTCTGAGCATGCGTCGACTTGATTCTGAGCATGCGTGGGTTTTTTATCCGATGAAGTTCCCCACAGACAATAGTAATTTGCTATCGGTTTTTTAACCATCGGATAAATTTAAAACAGGCTCTATTTTTAAACACCGATGGAAAAAAGACCGATGGGGCCCATATACAATCGGTTTGTCCGATGAAAAAAGTCCATCAAACTGTTTTCATCGGTTAAACCTATCGTGTGTACAGGGCTTTAGACTTGTTTTGTGGAACGCAGCTGGGAGTTGAGAGTTTCAAATTTCAAACAAACAGAGAGATAATCTTTCTATGGACTTTTTGCTTAACCAACACAATGAACTATAATCTCAGAATCAGAAGTGCTAAATTCAGGGCATATTGTATCTCCTCTCACTATTTGCAGTGCTTGCGGGGCTTGTTGTGCCAATAAGCTGCTGTGACTGATTCCCAGGTCTTTTTCTCATATATTGCATTCCCCCCTGAGATTTGTGGATGTCTTCAACCACTGCTATTAAATACTTTTTCCAAATGACTTTTCCGCAGCCTGCACCCATAATAGCGGTGTCTGCAGCTAAGACTCACAGGAAGCCTAAACCTGATATAACTTGTTTAATGCTTCCTGCATTTGCTTTATTTATCAAACCGAAGTAAGAAATGTCTGTGATGCTCCACTGCAATTCAGATTCAGAGCAGAGAAGAGAAGCCAAACTGATAAGAGGCATGGAGGAGCTCAGCTATGAGGAAAGATTAGAAGAATTTATTCTCTCTTGGGAAAAGGCAATAAAGAGGCGATATGATCAACATGGATAAAAGGGGTCCATATAGTGAGCTTAGTGTAGAGTCATTAACATTCAGGTCATTACAGAGGACAAGGGGACATTCTTTACATCTGGAGGAAAAGAGATTTGTCTCCACATGTGGAAAGTCTTTTTCACAGTAAGAGCTGCGAAATGTGGAATAGACTTCCCCAAGAATGAGCTTTGGTCAGCTCTGTAAATTGTTTAACCACTTAAGGACTGAGCCTCTTTTTGAGATTTAGTGTTTACAAGTTAAAAACAGTTTTTTTGCTAGAAAATTACTTAGAACCCCCAAACATTATATATATATTTTTCTAACATCCTAGAGAATAAAATGGCGGTCATTGCAATACTTTTTGTCACACCGTATTTGCGCAGCGGCCTTACAAGCGCACTTTTTTTGGAATAAATTTGCATATTTGAATTTAAAAATAAGACAACAGTACAGTTAGCCCAATTTTTTTTTATATTGTGAAGGATAATGTTACGTCGAGTAAATTGATACCCAACATGTCACACTTCAAAGTTGCACCCGCTCGTGGAATGGCAACAAACTTTTACCCTTACAAATCTCTATAGGTGATGTTTAAAAAATTCTACAGGTTGCATGTTTTGAGTTAAAGAGGAGGTCTAGGGCTAAAATTATACTCTTGCTCTAACGATCGTGGCGATACCTTACATGTGTGGTTTGAACACCGTTTTCATATGCGGGCGCTGCTCATGTGTGCGTTCGCTTCTACGAGTGAGCTAATCGGGATGGGGTGCTTTAAAAAAAAAATATTACTTTCTTCTTATTTATTGTACTTTATTTTTTTTTTATTTTGACACAGTTTAAAAAAAAAAAAAAAAAATTGGGTCATTTTTATTCCTATTACAAGGAATGTAAACATCCCTTGTAATTGAAAAAAGCATGACAGGACCTCTTAAATATGAGATCTGGTATCAAAAAGACCTCAGATCTCATATTTCTGCAAAAATGCAATAAAAAAAAAATGTTATGTCATTTTTTTTTTAAATGTCCCTTTAAGAGCATTGGGCAAGTGATGTTTTGACGTCGCTTCCGCCCTGCATCTTCCCCTCACTCGTCTCCATGTCAGCCCAGGGATAGGACCCAATCGCCTCCGCCGCTGCCGATGGCTCCGGTAAGCAGCGGAGGGCACCGGAGAGCTGCGGGAGGGGGGCCCCTCCCGCCGCCAATAAAAGTGATCTCACGGCGAATCCGCCGCAGCGACCACTTTTATCTGAAAGTGGACCGCCCGCTCTTGAAGAGGATACCGGGGTTATGGTAGCTAGCTGCTACCATAACAACAGTATTCCTCTTTAGTAGTAGCGACATATAGCGAGGCGGGCGGTCTGTAAGTGGTTAAAAAAAAAAATATTTTTATGTCTAAGCATTCTAGGGGCCCCAAAAACCTAGGATGCTCGTTATTGTTGAAGAAACAGGCCTGTTTACTCACAGTCCTCTTTAGAATGTACACTGAGCTCCACAAGCAAGTTTAAAAAAAAAGTCAACAACCAGGTCCACACAAGTCCAGTTCGTTCAATAAAAAAGAAAAAAAAAACTCCATATACACAATCTTATATCCACAGTTGATCGAGAGGAAAACAAAATAAAAATAAATAAAATAAAGCATGATCCCAGCTACTCCAGCAGGGGAAAAAAAGCATTTCCGATCCCCCATGAGGCAATTGTATATTCCCCGGGTCAACAATCTGATGTTATTATGTATAGATGTTAATGTCCAGTTATATTTTGTGCATTTAGGAATGCATCCAGATCTTTTTTTAAAACAGTCTGAAACAAAGTTGGCCAGAATTAGCCAGACAGCCGAGAAGATTGCTTGCAGTGTGAGATAGCTCCAGGACACACTGCCAGCAGTACACCGGCTAACAGCGGATCAAAGCTCTGTGTCACCCCCAGATGTATCGGGACACCTCCGGGAGCTGACAGGCAGCCACGGGGAAACGAAAGGACCAGGAGGGTCCGCGAAAGCTCGCCGACGTCTTCAGTCAGGCTGGAAGACCCGCTGGACAAAATGGCACTGGCATGCGCAGCTCCCCCCCTCACAGAGACAGCCCAACTCGGGCAGCACAAGCTCTGTGGCGGGTACAGGAGGAGGAAGAAAAGGTCAGTCCAGCACACCCAATTCATCCTTCACTAGCCCACAAAAACCTCGCTCCAGTTAGAGGCATCACAATATGGAGAGAAGGGTGAGGGAGAGGGTTGCAGCCCAGAAGAGGATATCAGTGATATTGTGGATATGGTGGATCCAATTGAGCAATTCCCCACAACAGACCAGCCCATTGTGGACACTACAATAAAGGAGATGTTTGTCTCTCTGAGAAGCATACTGCATAAGAACATGCTCTCCTTTTTCCATAAAGTACAGGCAGAGGTTAGTGACCTGGGAGACAGAGTCAACCACGTTGAGACAAAGATTGGAGTCTTTGCTGAGGCACATAATGAGCTGGTGGATGCATGGCGACACTGAGGATTTGGGGCATCAGCTACAAAAAAGAATCGCTGATTTATAGGATAGATCACGCAGGAACAACCTCAAATTGAGAGGTATTGCAGAAACTGTCACCGCTAGCGATTTAAAGCGATACGTTCAACAAATGATCACCACCTTACTACCTGACATACACCCTCCAGAAACCAACATAGACAGGGCACATACAGTGCCTTGCAAAAATATTCACCCCCTTGGCATTTTTCGCGCGAACTTTTGAACACCGTTAAAGTCTATGGGGCTCGAAAGTGAGAAATCAAAAGTGCAAATTTTAAAGGCTAATATGCAAGTTATTGTCCAAAAAAAGGTTTGAGGACCCAGGTCCTGCCCCAGAGGACATGTATCAATGCAAAAAAAAGTTTTAAAAACAACCGTTTTTTCGCCTTAGGCACTGGTGCCACAACACTGCAACCCCTCACAGATACTGTACTTGGAGCGCAGCAATGAGCCCTGCTGCAAAGTATTGCATCAAAAATTCTAATTACACGCCCCTGTTAAACAGGGGCATAAAAATTGGGCCTTAGGCACTGGTGCCAGAACACTGCAACCCCTCACAGATACTGTACTTGGAGTGCAGCAATGAGCCCTGCTGCTAAGTATTGCATCAAAAATTGTAATTACACGCCCCTGTTAAACAGGGGCAGAAAAATTGGGCCTTAGGCATTGGTGCCACAACACTGCAACCCCTCACAAATACTGTACTTGGAGCGCAGCAATGAGCCCCGCTGCAAAGTATTGCATCAAAAATTTTAATTACACTGCAACCCCTCACAGATACTGTACTTGGAGCGCAGCAATGAGCCCTGCTGCAATGTATTGCATCAAAAATTGTAATACATGCCCCTGTTAAACAGGGGCAGAAAAATTGAGCCTTAGTGCTGGTGCTGGTGACACAACACTGCAGCCCCTCACAGATACTCTATTAGGAGCGCAGGAATGAGCTCTGCTGCAAAGTATTGCATCAAAAAATTTATTTACACGCCCCTGTTAAACAGGGGCAGAAAAATTGGGCCTTAGGCACTGGTGCCACAACACTGCAACCCCTCACAAATACTGTACTTGGAGCGCAGCAATGAGCCCCGCTGCAATGTATTGCATCAAAAATTGTAATACACGCCCCTGTTAAACAGGGGCAGAAAAATTGGGCCTTAGCCACTGGTGGCGGTGCCCAGAACCAAAAATGTTCTTACAAGCTATCCGCATGATCATTGAGGAGGAAGAGGATACTCAGCATAACAGGATAGTCACTCAGCATCAGCATAGGCAGTCTTGAAGGGATCTGACATTTAAAAAAAAAATATTCGGTTACATCAGCATCAGGTGCTTGGTAGCTGGTGGTGATCCAAGACTGATTCATTTTTATGAAGGTCAGTCGATCGACCGAGTCAGTGGACAGGCGCACCCTGTGATCGGTTACAAAGCCTCCAGCAGCACTGAATGTGCATTCCCAAAGAACGCTGGATGCGGGACAGGCCAGTAGCTCAATTGCATACTGTGCAAGCTTTGGCCAGTGATCCATCCTCAAGACCCAGTAACCCAGAGGATTTTCGGTGGGAAAGGTGTCCAAGTCTGATCTTGCCCCTAGGTATTCCTGCACCATGTAAACCAGACGCTGGCGATGGTTGCTGGAACCGATCATACCTTGGGGCTGCGGACTAAAAAATTGTCTGAACGCATCGGTCAGATGACCACCTTCTCCACTGCTCCTTCTTTGACTGACCGAAGCCTCAGAAACACGTTGTCCAGGACCAGGAATTTGTAACCTCCCTGTCTCTGGGAACGCGTTGCACAGACCTTTCTGCAAGGCCTCCCGAAGATGCTTCATCCTCTGCTGCCTCAGCGAAGACAAGATAAGGTCCGCAACCTTACCCTTGTAACGTGGATCAAGGAGGGTAGCCAGCCAGTAATGATTCCTCTCCTTGATCGCACGAATACGAGGATCCTTCCGCAGGCTTTGCAGGATCAGGGAGGCCATGCAGTGTAGGTTTGCTGAGGCATTTGGTCCAGAGTTCTCTGGGTCACTCAGGACGACAAGATTCGCAGCCACCTCCTCCCAGCCACGTACAAGTCCATGGGTGTCTTGGGACTGTAATTGATCCCTTGAAGACTGCTGCTGATGCTGAGTGCTAGGCTCCACCTCCATGCTGACACAATCCTCCTCCTCCTCCTCTCCTTGTCCTCTTCCTGTGTGATTGCCGGGCCAGCAGGAACACTGTTTGGATAAAGGGGGCCTTGAGAGGTAAGGGAGTCCTCCTCTTCCTGCCTCTGTTCTGCCTCAAGTGCCCTGTCCATTATTCCACGCAGCGTGTGCTCCAACAGGTGGACAAGAGGGACAGTGTCACTGATGCATGCACTGTCACTGCTCACTATCCTCGTGGCCTCCTCAAATGGTGCCAGGACAGTGCATGCATCCCTGATCATGGCCCACTGGCGTGGGGAAAAAATCCAAGCTCCCCGGACCCTGTCCTGGTGTCATATTGCAACAGATACTCATTGATGGCCCTCTGCTGCGTGTGCAGCTGCTGCAGCATGGCCAATGTAGAGTTCCACCTGGTGGTCATGACACAGATTAGGCGGTTCTTTGGCAGGTTGTATTCCTTTTGCAGGTCAGCCAGCCGAGCACTGGCATTATATGACCGGCGGAAATGCCCACAGAGTTTCCTGGCCTGCTTTAGGACCTCCTGTAAGCCCGGGTACCTGCCCAAGAACCGCTGCACCACAAAGTTAAGGACGTGAGCCAAACACGGGTCAGGTGTCCCTGTCGGAGGGCGGAGAGGAGGTTGGTGCCATTGTCGCAAACCACCTTTCCTGGCTTAAGCTGGCGTGGCGTCAACCACCTCTGAGCCTGCCCCTGCAGAGCTGACAGAATCTCTGCCCCAGTGTGGCTCCTGTCCCCCAAGCACACCAGCTCAAGCACCGCATGGCATCTTTTTGCCTGCGTACTTGCGAAGCCCCTTGAATGCCTACAGAGCACCGCTGGTTCCGAAGACAAAGCACAGGAAGAGGCCATGGAGGAAGAAGAAGAGGCGGGGGTGGAGGATAGAGGTATGTCAGAATCACCAGTAGTAGCATTTTAGAGGCGTGGTGAGGGAACAACCTCCAACACTACTGCACCTTGTCCTGCATCCTTCCCAGCTGCCAGCAGAGTCACCCAATGCGTCGTGAAAGATAGGTAACAGCCCTGTCCATGCCTGCTGGACCATGAGTCAGCGGTAATATGCACCTTACCGCTGACCGCCCTGTCCAGCGAGGCCAAGACATTGCCTTCCACATGCCGGTAGAGAGCCGGAATCGCCTTCCGCAAAAAAAAGTGGCGTTTGGGAACCTGCCACTGAGGTACCGCACATTCCACAAATTCACGAAAGGGGGCAGAGTCTACCAGCTGAAAAGGCAGCAGTTGGAGTGCTAGCAATTTAGCCAAGCTAGCATTCAGCCGCTGGACATGTGGATGGCTGGGAGAAAATTTATTTCGCCGGTTTAGCAACTGGGGTAGGGAAATTTGCCTGCTACAATCAGACATGGTGTAGCAATAGCAGATTGCCCGCAAGTACTTGCCACACCTAATTCTACACCTACATTCCTCTCAGTGCAGGTTTCTGAGAGGACTGAAGGTATAGTGGGGTTGGAGATCCCAGCTGATGAGGATCAAGGAGAGGTCCGCCTTGTTCTTTGGTGTGGGTCTTTTAAGTACGCTTGCCAACGGACTGCATGGCAGGTTGACATATGTCTGGTCAAGCATGCGGTGCCCAAGCGGCTGCTGTTTTGGCCACGCTTGATACGCTTCAGACATATGTTGCAAACAGCAAAGGTGAGATCTGCTGCACACGTCTCAAAAAAGGCCCACACCAAAAAACTTTTGGAAAACCGCGCAGAGTCAGCAGCACCCTGCACATGCGGAGCTCTGCGGTGTGATGCAGTCGGTTGGCTGCCCTTAAGCTGGCCCCTGGAGGGCATCCTGCCTCGTTGGAGATGTGCCTCCTCCTCCTCCTCTCTCCTATCAGGCACAAACGTAGAGTCAGTGACCTCATCATCCCCTCCCTCCTCGTCACTGGAGCAAACCTGGCAGTATGCTGCAGCTGGGGGAACATGACTGCCAGTTTGCTGTCCTTCTTGGGCACCCTCTCTCTCTCTGGGCTCACGTTACTGCCTTCCTCAAGCTGGGTACCATCATCATGTTTACTGTCATCATCGATAGGGAAAGTAAAAGAAGATCACATATTTTGGGTTGACATCAGAACACTAACAGAGGGGGAGTCTTCCTATGAGAACAATAGTTCGGGTGACACTGGTGCCAAACTCGGATTCACGCACCTTGGAGGAATTTCCTCTCACAATCCGTTTTGTCTATAAGACAGGAAGTGAATCCAAAATAAAAAGTTTTGCCTTTAGGTACATTTTTAAATCTCTTTTTCCGACATAAAAAGTGTCCCATTGTCTTCTGTAAAGGCCTGAAAGTGAATAACTCAACACTCAATACAGACCACGTATGTATTTATACATGGTGATCATATCCTCCCTAAATTGCCTCTTCTCATGAAAGAATAAATTTGGTTCTGCTAATCCTTCCTATTTTTTCTCTCTTGAAAGAGGCAATTAAAGTGTTACTAAACCCACATCATAAAAAACTATTAATAGATGCTGTATTACATGCTTTTTCTACTCACTCAGTCACTATGAGATTCGGTTTCTGTATTCTGCAAAAAAAACCTGGTTGATCCTGCTGCTCTCTATCTTCCCCTTCTGTCCCCAAGGCAGCTGAGTATTTTGCAGAGCAGTGTTGGCAGCTCTGCACATGCTCT
Organism: Rana muscosa; assembly: GCA_029206835.1. Taxonomy (NCBI): domain Eukaryota; kingdom Metazoa; phylum Chordata; class Amphibia; order Anura; family Ranidae; genus Rana; species Rana muscosa. The sequence continues at coordinate 102,168,004 of CM055116.1, read as the reverse complement.
GTTCTCAGTGAGTTTCAATGCTGAGCATTTCCTCCCTCCCAGTTAGCACGGATAACTTGCCACAAATTTGTGGCAGTGTTTAATTGTAAGTCTGGTATCTTGCTGCACATTTTCACTGGCAATTTGTACACTTGCAGAGCACTTGAAGCACAAGTTCTTGTTGATACTTTTCCAATTTGTAGCAAATTTGCATATCAAGTCTCTAGCATGAGAAAAGTTGCAATGGTGAGTCTACAGCAAGAGCGCTGAAAGTCACAGTGACCCCTGTGGTGGGATGACTATTGCACAACATAACTGAACCATAACTTTCAGCAGACTTGCAGAATGTTTGCAAAGAAAGTTGATCTGGAGTCATGGAATACGGACTTGCTGCAATTGTGCAACAAACTTGTGAAGCCTGGCAAGTCTAGCAAAAGCTTAGCAAGTCATTTTCAAACTTGCAGCTCAATTGCTTGCTATCTGGGCTGTCACATCTGAGAAGCCTATGTGACTATAGAGTCACACATGTGGGCGTATACGCAGTGATAAATGACAGCCCACACCCTCCCTCCTCCTCCATGCCCACTAACCAGCTAAACACAATAGGGGCAGGATATCACATGTAGATTAATGGAGGATTCAACTCCCTGTTATTCTAAGACACAGACTGGAGGAGCATGACGCAGCCTTCGACTGGCATAAATCCGCCCACACCATGTTATTGCCAAAACAATAAATAAGGATTTGACTTTAAATATATATTTGTATGGCAATTGAAAACAGTTTATTGATATTATTGCTTTATTTTTACTCTGTATTTTTATTTTGAACATGTGTCCAGCGGCAGAGAACTACTGCTTATATTTCCCTGCAGACAGGCTGGGAAAGAGCTGGGTCATGTCACAGCTGTATATCGATTAGGAAAAAGGTAACTAAATAGATGTTTTTTTTAATTAAAATAATTACAGTGCTATCATTTATATACAGAAATAGAAGGGACAATGTAAATTATACAGTTTGTGTTTAGTATCACACAGGGAGGGAAGCTCAGTTTACATTTTCGCATATATCCCATGTTGGGGGATGACTGAACTTCTGTGCATGTGCAGAAGTAATGGCATCCAGTGCTGGCCAATGCTGTAGCCCAGCACCCAGAAGAAGTCGGGTGGAAGATACTGGAACCAGTGAGAGATGTTGGATTGTTGAAAAAGAGATAAGTACTGTGAACTTTAGTTCCCTTTTAACTTCTTACTACACCTGGCGATTGGCCACTCATGCCTGGGCACTGCCTGCGAGGAGTTCCTGTGCTACCCCATACTTGGAAGTAGTGGCAATTTACTGTAGGCTGATCAACTGAGCAGTAGGGCTGTGCGCAGAAGCTGCTTATCACAGTGGGAGGTGCTTCTAAAGCCTCGTACACACGGTCGGACTTCCATCTGACTTTTCCGTGGTTTTTCGTCCGAACGGAGTTGGTCGGGAACACCCATAGCATACACACGCTCGGACCTTTCTGCAAACTTTCCCAAAACTTTTTGCAACATCACGTGGTTTTTCTGCTCTTTTCTGCTCTTTACCGCCACCCTTTGGTCAACTTCTGCTATTGTTGGTTGATTTTACCATTATTTGTTTTGTCCATCGGACAAAAGTCTGATGGTTTTCTGTACACACGGTCGGACTTTGCTCCATCAGACTTTTGTTGGGCAAAAGTTTGTCCCTTTGCAGACCCAACTTTTGTCCGATGAAAACAAGAAAAAAGCAAAAAAAGATTGTCCGATGGAGCGTACACACGGTCGGATTGTTGGTCCAACTTGCTCAAAATGAAGTTTGTTGGCCAAAAGTCAGACCGTGTGTACGGGGCTTTATGGGCAAAAGAGAGATTCTCTTAAGGTCCAGTTTAGTATTGTGGGCTGGGGAGTTTATAGAGTGCTTTGGCAGGTATGTTACGGTGTTGTTCTAAAGTACTTAAAAATTTTGTTTGCTTTTAACACTTCATTTTGGAATGCATGTAATGTCCTTAAAAAAAAAACAAACACACTTACTCTTGCGGTTGTTCATTTGAGAAAACATTTCCGTGCTCCACCATTGAGTTCTTTGAATTGGTCAAAAACGAACATGAATTTGACCCGTTAATGGTTGGAAAATCGAATTTTCTTTAGGTTCTGGTGTGTGTTTAGGGTGCACAGAGCCCACCTGCTGCTTTTCATTTAATCATAGTTTTAATAAACCAGGTCTCCACACTGTTTAAAATATTTTTGATAAACTCTCAGCTGACATGTGAATCATCTTCAAAAAGCTGCTATCCCAAAAGTAGCGGTGAGGGCTTGCTGCATTATGGAATAATCTCACTGACCAGTAGGGAGGCTGATGATGACTAGGGCCAATCTAAATATTCAAAGGAAAAAGCCAAATTTACATATAACTTTAGCTGCCTATATCTCTAACTGTTTTGACATACAGCTTTAACCAAAACGACCTTTAACCTGCTTATTCACCCTTTGTCATATGCTCAGTTTAAACTGCCCTGGTTGATAACAGGTTTACTTTAAAGCTAAACTCTGGGATAAGCAAACATTGACTAAATACATTCGTCATGTGTATTCTTCTTGAATCTGGGTGTGCTTTTGTGTATTTCTTTCAGATCTAATCCAGTGTGAAACTTTGCTTTTGTGCAGGAGCTTCCTGTAATAAAGACTGGTCACTGTTGCTTTATCTCCTTGTGCAGGGTGGCTGGTGATGGCTCCGCCCCTCCTGTAGTTTTCTGCAGGCAGCCTGTAGTTGGTGGGGCATGCTGGTCCTTCTCACAGCTCTGCTCCCTGCACAGGCTATGATCAGCACAGTGATGATGTCACTGCTAACATTGCAAAGTGATAACTGTTTTTCAAAAAGCAAATATGTATGCAAAGTTAAAATTATATCCCTTATGGATATTGAGGAATATATTTAAATACCGTATTTATCGGCGTATAACACGCACCGGCGTATAACACGCACCCCAAGTTTAGGAGGGAATTTTAAGGAAAAAAACTTTTAGGAGGGAAATTCAAGGAAAAAAAACTTACATTTAAATGCAGCATGCAGCCTTGCCCAGTGTCCATCTGCAGCCTTGCCCAGTGTCCATCTGTCCATCTGCAGCCTTGCCCAGTGTCCATCTGTCCATCTGCAGCCTTGCCCAGTGTCCATCTGTCCATCTGCAGCCTTGCCCAGTGCCTTTGCGATCGTGTCAGTCCCGGCGTTTTTTTAAATTTGGCGCCGATTTCTGTGGAGAGGAGCGAGCGGGGCCGAGTGTACTTCAGCTAGACTCGGCTCCTCTCGCAGTCCCGCCCATCTCCACTGACTGCGCCGCTGACGGAGAAAGCCGAGTGTACTTCGGCTAGACTCGGCTCTGCTCACAGTCACAGGCAGGACTGCGAGAGGAGCCGAGACTAGCCGAAGTACACTCGGCTTTCTCTATGTCAGCGGCGCAGTCAGAGATGGGCGGGACTGCGAGAGGAGCCGAGTAAAGCCGATTGTACTTCGGCTTCGGCTCCGCTCGCTCCTCTCGCTCGTTTTCAGCAGGGGAATTCGACGGAGTATCGGCGTATAACACGCACCCAGGATTTTCCCCTGATTTTAAGGGGAAAAAATTGCGTGTTATACGCCGATAAATACGGTACATTTCTTTTGTGCACGGAGTTCAACTTTAAAGAAGGAGTCTGTTCAGTTGCCAAAAGCCTGATTCGTTTTTTTTGTTAAAAACAACACAAAGGGGGTTATTTACGAAAGGCAAATCCACTTTGCACTAAAAGTGCAAACTACAAGTGCAAAGTGCACTTGAAATTGCACTGAAAGTGCTCTTGGAAGTGCAGTCGCTGTAAATCTGAGGGGTAGATCTGAAATGAGGGGAAGCTCTGCTGATTTTATTATCCAATCATGTGCAAGATAAAATGCTGTTTTTTATTTTCCTTGCATGTCCCCCTCGGATCTACAGTGACTGCACTTCCAAGTTCACTTTTAGTGCAATTAGCCCTTGTAGTTTGCACTTGTAGTGCAAAGTGGATTTGTCTTTAATAAATAACCCCCACGAGTTGTTGTTTGAGACTCTCAAATAAATGAGACTGGGATAGTAAGACCAAACATTTCACAAGGAATTAGTAAGATTAATGAGGCATAGAGCACACGGGAATTGTTCTTGTGGTATACTGATTGTGATAAATAATAAGTGATAAAACATGATATAATAAAGACAGACGGTGATCAAACTAATGCCTCGTACACACGACCAATGGTTTTACCGACAGAATTCCTCTCAAGCCTGCCTTGCATACACATGGCCACACAAAAGGCCGGTGAACTTTTGACTGCCAAGAACGCTGTGACATAAAAGGCTATGACGAGCCGACAAAACGAAGTTCTATGCTTCCGAGCATGCGTCAAATTGTTTTCGGAAAAACTTAGATGGAGCATACACATGGTCGGGATTCCCGGACAAAAGCTCTCATCGCAGTTTTTCCGACGGGAAAACCGATCGTGCGTACGAGGCATAAGGCTCGGTTTTTAGTGGAAACCCAGGAAAATGACAACCTCCAGAAACTGATTTTTAAAAAGAATGTGTCAAAACTAGGTTTTTGCGACAATCAAAATATCCAATTTTTAATTAATAGAACTGTGCAGGCCTACAGAAGTACAAGGAAAATATTTGCAGTCTTAGAAATCTTTACTTGTATTGCCTGAAGCAGACTCTTTAGCTTTAAACACAGGTCACTGTCCTATGAATTTTTGTTACAGGTAACAGGATATTAATTATTTACGGTTCAGCTGAAATTAGACAAATTTCGATCAATATGTGGCCATCCCCGCTTGACAAAAATTGATTGTTTGATCAACGTCTGTTAAAGAGTTATGCAGGAAAACTTTTGTTAATTGCCGCTGATTAGCCGCTTATCAGTGTATTTCAAGAGAGGCAGGTCCCGCTGTCAGAAAGAAGTTGAGACCAGTTGAGATCATTATCACCACATTCGCTCGAAGACCCATGTCTATATTTTTTGACTCGTGAGCTCTAATTGAGAGCTACTGAGCAGGCAATACTGCTGATGGGTTGTCTGTTTAATATACCAAAGTGATGTTCCAGATTTTGTGGGATACTTTTGTCTCCTGAATGCCCATTAACCCTGATATCTATAATAATACAATATATCTGGGCTATCCTTTCTGATGTCTTGGTCCACCCATATGTCCCTCCCCCCATTTGAGGTTCCTCTTACATAGGACTTTATACACTATTACCTTATCATTGATGGGATAAATTGGTATTTGGACATACTTTATAAGGGCTTCAAGCCCTCTGGCACTTTACATTTCCTATACCTGACTGGTCTGGATTCGGGACATTTGGGCATTTCTGTCGTCCCCCTGTCCTTCTCTAAAAAAGGGGCCCCTGTGTCTGCCCCCATGATCTGCTATCACCCACACTCTTATTTCCAAGAATGATCAGCACCCACCCAATCTGTCCTGAGGAAGCAAGTAAATCTTGTGAAATTCGTTGACTACCAAGTATGGATGAGTTGTGGGTTTGATCTTTGACATCCACACTGATATATATATCTTCTTTGATGGACGTCTACACATCATATACACCTTTTGACTGGATTTCTGTCTCCATGCTTGGGATTGGGTATTTGTTTGATCTACTGAAAGGGGAGGGTGTTGCGTTGATTTTACGTCAATATGTTTTAAGAAATTTGTAATAAAGATTGTTATAATTTATATAGACTGCCTAATGTTGTGCCTACAAAGTCCTCTAGTTTTTGAGAAAGTAGGGCTCTACTTTCTCTTTCCTTCCCTGACAGAAAACAATGTCCCAGTGGGGGGATTCCTCCATCCACCTTGTTTCTCTGAATGGAGGAATCTGTTCAGCCCACTGGCTGAAAGAAAAATATCTGTCTATATTCAGCTTTAGATGTGCAGCTCTCTCTCCCTCTTGCAGCCTGTATGGCTGGAATTTGGCAGTAGTTGGCAAATCTTTTATTTAGTCCATGTGCCATTCTGGTGAGTGTTAGTCAAAATTAGCCGCTAAACTGTAGTTTCCACTAATCTATTAAAGTCAATGGGAATCTGCAACCTGCATTTGATGTGTGTTTCAAACTGTGTTCTTGCTTAAAGGCTTCCTGCATTTAAACGCTAGCGGAATTTCCATGGCTCTTTGAAGAAGTTTGGGGGGACAGGGTTATAGAACAGGAAGTGGCAATCAATGGGGGGGGGGTCAATACGCTCAAGCTGAAAAGAGTGCAAACTTGGCCATGTGAGTTGGCATGACTAAAGACTCCATTACACCATTGACCTTGAATGAATCATGCATCAGTCATTAAAACTCCAAAGTCCTTGAGTAAGTATTCTTTCTTTGGAGAGTAGATACATTATTTGCTAGATACCGGAAGTAAAGGCAAAACATTTTAATTTTTTTATTTTGGATAGAGTGTGGGATTATTGTATCCTCTGTTATGTTTGTTTGGCTGTCTGTGTCCCCACTGGGAAGATCCACTCTATTTATTTATCCTGATGAACATTGTCACCAAGACAGAAAGTTAATGGAAATCCTACATTTTAGAGCTGTCATGAGAGCAAGAGGTAAAAATAAATCTTTCAGCAGGATCACATGTTCTGGTAACAACTGTCTAACATAAAATTTAGCCTCACTTTTGGTAGGTTTCCTCTCATTTCCTGTTGTGTCATCAAGATTGAAAGTTAAGTGAAATCTCCCTAGCAGGATATACACAGAAAAATAAATAAATTGGTTAGATCACTATTATCTACAGTAAGGTCCATAAATATTGGGACATCAATACAATTCTAATCTTTTTGGCTCTATACACCACCACAATGGATTTGAAATGAAACAAATAAAATGTGCTTTAACTGAAGACTTTCAGCTTTAATTTGAGGGTATTTACATCCAAATCAGGTGAACGGTGTAGGAATTACAACAGTTTGTATATGTGCCTCCCACTTTTTAAGGGACCAAAAGTAATGTGACAGATTAACAATCATAAATCAAATCTTCACTTTTTAATACTTGGTTGCAAATCCTTTGCAGTCAATTACAGCCTGAAGTCTGGAACACATAGACATCACCAGGCGCTGGGTTTCATCCCTGGTGATGCTCTGCCAGGACTCTACTACAACTGTCTTCAGTTCCTGCTAGTTCTTGGGGCATTTTCCCGTCAGTTTTTTTCCCTTAAAAAACTCTTTGGTTGCTTTTGCAGTATGCTTCGGGTCATTGTCCATCTGCACTGTGAAGCGCCGTCCAATGAGTTCTGAAGCATTTGGCTGAATATGAGCAGATAATAATATTGCCCGAAACACTCCAGAATTCATCCTGCTGCTTTTGTCAGCAGTCACATCATCAATAAATACAAGAGAACCAGTTCCATTGGCAGCCATACATGCCCACGCCATGACACTACCACCACCATGCTTCACTGATGAGGTGGTATGCATTGGATCATGAGCAGTTCCTTTCCTTCTCCATACTCTTCTCTTCCCATCACTCTGGTACAAGTTGATCTTGGTCTCATCTGTCCATAGGATGTTGTTCCAGAACTGTGAAGGCTTCTTTAGATGTTGTTTAGCAAACTCTAATCCGGCCTTCCTGTTTTGAGGCTCATCAATGGTTTACATCTTGTGGTGAACCCTCTGTATTCACTCTGGTGAAGTCTTCTCTTGATTGTTGACTTTGACACACATACACCTAAATCCTGGAGAGTGTTCTTGATCTGGCCAACGGTTGTTTCTTCACCAGGGAAATAATTCTTCGGTCATCCACCACAGTTGTTTTCCGTGGTCTTGTGGGTCTTTTGGTGTTGCTGAGCTCACCGGTGCGTTCTTTCTTTTTAAGGATGTTCCAAACAGTTGATTTGGCCACACCTAATGTTTTTTGCTATATCTCTGATGGGTTTTTTTTTTTTCAGCCTAATGATGGCTTGCTTCACTGATAGTGACAGCTCTTTGGATCTCATATTGAGAGTTGACAGCAACAGATTCCAAATGCAAATAACACACTTGAAATGAACTCTGGACCTTTTATCTGCTCCTTGTAAATGGGATAATGAGGGAATAACACACACCTGGCCATGGAACAGCTGAGCAGCCAATTGTCCCATTACTTTTGGTCCCTTAAAAAGTGGGAGGCACATATACAATTTGTTGTAATTCCTACACCATTCACATGATTTGGATGTAAATACCCTCAAATTAAAGCTGAAAGTCTGCAGTTTAAGCACATCTTGTTCGTTTCATTTCAAATCCATTGTGGTGGTGTATAGAGCCAAAAAGATTAGAATTGTGTCGATGTGTGTCGATGTCCCAATATTTATGGACCTGACTGTATGTATAGTTTCATTACCCTATGTATAACTCTCTGTAATTTGAACCTTTTTATTGTTTTAATTCAGTAAGTATAATATTTTATTTGTGTAAATGCTTATGTTCCTTGAAGAGCACTACAAAGAACCTACGGTAAAACATTTCCCTTCGTATTACACCTGCATACACAGCTGCACAAAAACACAATTTGCACATGGAAATTGCAATAAAAAGACAATGTTAAATGCAAAAACACAAACAAATGCATAGCCATAAAATACCCCCAAAAAAACTTTAGAATCTGTCACCGCCACTGCTCTTCATCAGGTTGTGGAATAACCAAATCGACCAAAAATCTGTAAAACCTGACTCTTTCTTAATATAACAAAAAGGATAAGTCAGCTGTATATACAGCAATTTATCATATGATCTAGGTGTTCGGTAAGAACCTGGTAATGCACAATATATCTCACAACCATACATTAAATCCATTAAAGCATAAGCAAGTAAAATGTTTTGTGCTAGCATCTGTTATTAATGGTGGGGTGATTTACAAACATGGGTTTGTTCTATTGATTTTTCTAATGGTGCTTCATTATTTCTGCAAGAGCAGTGTTAACCCTCTTTGAAGTGATTTCAGCATCTTGTGCAACACTACAGTTGACACCAAGCTCTCTGACAATCTAAATGTTTGAGAGCTGTCATGGTAAAAAGTATATATACTGTATAAAAAGAGCAGCTTGGCAGTACTGGAGATGAGACTAAACAGCACATGAAGATGTGCTGAACACTACCCTTACAAAACACCAAACTTTTCATACAGGAGAACAATTTTTTACTCTTCTTTTTTTAAGATTATTGTTTACTGCAAAATGTCAAAGGCACTTAACCTGTCATGACTTTCCTTTAAACTTTGTTGAAAGGTATCCTTTGCTTGCATGTTCATGTGTGAATTAATGCACTTAATGCACAGTACACATGTGTTGTCATTCTTTCTGAATAGGACCCCAATGCACATATACAGTCCAAACAAGTCATTTTAAACCCAGGTTCCATGGAACCCTAAGGTTCCTTTAGAGGTTGCTAGAGGTTTCTTGAGTTGCGGTGGATTGACCTCCCCTTAGATGGTGCTTGCATGGATTCATGGCATCAGCAGCATGACATTTTTAGCTGTCTGTAAGGATTGTATCCTTCCCGCTGACCACACAGTTAAAGTGGTTGTAAAGTCACTTGTTGGACCTCTACCTATAAGTAAGCCTAGAATAAGGCTTACCTATAGATAGTGGAAATATCTCCTAAACGTGCGCCGTTTAGGAGATATTTCACTTGTAGTCCGCCGAAAATCTTCACTGCGCTTGCTCGGGGAAGAAACTAAACAAAGTGCCGTTTCTTCCCCAGCCTGTGCCGTGCATTGCGGCTCCCGTGCGCATGCGCGGGAGTGACGTCGCGTTCATTTGCAGGCTGTAGCAGCGGGCTAAAGAGGAAGTAAAACCACTATCATATCTTCTGTCAAGTGTCTCTTCTCCAGAGAGAATAAGCTTAATGTTTGTAAATGTTCCTTGTAATTGAGGTCCTCCAGTCCCCTTATTAATTTTGTTGCCTTTCTCTGGACTCTCTCGAGTTCCAGCACATCCTTCCTGAGGATTGGTGACCAGAACTGCATGGAATACTCTAGTATGTGGCTGTACCAGAGTTTTATAAAGTGACAGGATTATAGTTTAGTCTGGAGTAAGTTCCCTTTTTAATGCAAGCTAATAGTCTGCTTGATTTGCTTGCTGCAGCTTAAAATTGCATGCTATTGCTCAGCCTGTCTTCTACTGGGACCCCCAGATATTTCTTCATCCTGGATTCCCCCAGGGACTCTCCCCCTAGTGAGTAAATTGCATTCATATTTGTAGCCCCCAAGTGCATTAGTTCACATTTTTACATTACTTTAGATACTTTACATTTTTCAACATTAAACCACATTTGCCATGTAGTTGTCCACCCCATTATCTTATTCAGGCCTTCTTGTAAAATGTCTATGTCCTGCTGTGAAGTTATTGCCCTACTTATTTTTGTATCATCAGCAAACACTGAGATTGAACCTCTATATCATTTATGAATAAATTAAACAGAATTGGTCCCCAGACAGAGCCTTGGAGTACCCCACTTTCCACTACAAACCAGTCTGAGTACATGTTATTTATCACCGCCCTTTGGACTCGCCCCCTCTTTAAGGAGACTGGAGGTTAGAGGTGCTACTGCACTGGAAGAGATTTGAGTTTACAAGGTGTGCCAACATATTTTGGTGGTTGCAAGGGTTCACCTTCATTAGAGCTACACACACATACATTAAAATATGTAGTCAATGCTAATCTTATGGCTAAACCAATAATAAATTGATTACAAAATCATTTACAAGTTTATAAAATAGAAAAAATATTTGACAATTAAAACAATGCTGAACCTCTACAAAGGAAGTGGTGTTTTTATCTAACAATCTCGATGCACCTCCAATCACAAATTACAATACACCATGTAGTCCAATAATCCTTACTATTCCCATTATACAGCAATGTAAGGGGTGGTTTGACCACTGCCACCTCAATGAATCAGATTTAGCTGGGGTTCCCTGAGACCTGAAATTTTGGGGGGAAATACTCTGGGGTAAAAAGGTTGAGGAAGGCTGGTCTAAACAAACACAACTGTCCTACAGCACACCACAATACACTGTATTGTGGTGTGCTGTAGGACAGTTGTGTTCACTAAGATGCACATCCAAGTGTTTTTCAAGACTATCAATACTTCCTGCTGACACCACCGATTGTGGAAGAGAGTTCCATATCCTTACCGCCCTGACAGTGAAAAATCCCCTATGCCGTTTAAAGTTAAACCCCTTCTCCTCTAGTTTCAATGAATGGCCGCATGTTTTTTTACACTCCCTGAGGCGGAATAGTTTTCTTACTACGGTGGGATCACCATTGAGGTATTTGTATACCACTATCATATCTTCTGTCAAGTGTCTCTTCTCCAGAGAGAATAAGCTTAATGTTTGTAAATGTTCCTTGTAATTGAGGTCCTCCAGTCCCCTTATTCATTTTGTTGCCTTTCTCTGGACTCTCTCGAGTTCCAGCACATCCTTCCTGAGGATTGGTGACCAGAACTGCATGGAATACTCTAGTATGTGGCTGTACCAGAGTTTTATAAAGTGACAGGATTATAGTTTAGTCTGGAGTAAGTTCCCTTTTTAATGCAAGCTAATAGTCTGCTTGATTTGCTTGCTGCAGCTTAAAATTGCATGCTATTGCTCAGCCTGTCTTCTACTGGGACCCCCAGATATTTCTTCATCCTGGATTCCCCCAGGGACTCTCCCCCTAGTGAGTAAATTGCATTCATATTTGTAGCCCCCAAGTGCATTAGTTCACATTTTTACATTACTTTAGATACTTTACATTTTTCAACATTAAACCACATTTGCCATGTAGTTGTCCACCCCATTATCTTATTCAGGCCTTCTTGTAAAATGTCTATGTCCTGCTGTGAAGTTATTGCCCTACTTATTTTTGTATCATCAGCAAACACTGAGATTGAACCTCTATATCATTTATGAATAAATTAAACAGAATTGGTCCCCAGACAGAGCCTTGGAGTACCCCACTTTCCACTACAAACCAGTCTGAGTACATGTTATTTATCACCGCCCTTTGGACACGGCCCTGTAACCAGTTTTCTATCCAAGAACAAACCCTATGATCCATGCCAACAGACCTCAGTTTGTAGGGGGACTGTATCAAATGCTTTTGCAAAATACAGATATACCACATCCACAGGCCAACCTTTATCTAGATGGCAGCTCACTTCTTCGTAGAATGTTAACAGATTGGTCTGGCAGTAATGACCTTTCATAAATCACGCTGATTACTACTAATGATACTGTTTTTATCAGCAAATTCTTGGATATAGTCCCTTATCATCCCTTCCAATAATTTACATTCTTCCAATGGGGACACTAGTTCTGGGGATCTTGGTGACATCCTTCACTTTTGAGGGATTTCTTCTCACTTCCTCTTTTGGCTATGGGACAGGAAGTGAAGATAAATCTCCCCAATGGGACACAAATTTTTTAAAAAAACTGACGGGTTATAACCCTTCATTATTTTATCCAAATTAAAAAAAAATGCCTTTAGTTCTACTTTAGCGGCCCAATTAAACTGAATGGACTGTCATTACATGATTTAGAATAACAGCCCTAAATTTCCCTGATGGAATCAAGAATACTTGAGATCTCACTGTATTCAAGGAATATAACAAGGGGCCACTCACATCTTACTAAACTTCAGACAAGCATTTGAAAATGGAATAATATTGATGCCTGTATTGTAGTTGCTTCAATAAAGCCATCATTGTATGAGAGAAAGACTCTACAGCCATTGTACAGTATAAATCCCTAATAATTTAGTCCTTGCTTTTAATTCAGGGAATTGTTTGGATGGAACATTTACCTGACATTACTCTGTTAATGACATGATTTACTGCGCACCTCAGGTTTAACGGAACTCTTTATTTAACCACTTCAATACCATGCACTTATACAGCTTCCTGCCCAGGCCAATTTTGAGCTTTCAGCGCTGTCGCAATTTGAATGACAATTGCGCGGTCATGCTACACTGTACCCAAACAAATTTTTTATCATTTTGTTCCCACAAATAGAGCTTTCTTTCGGTGGTATTTGATCGCCTCTGCGATTTTTGTTTTTTGCACAACAAATAAAAAAAGAGCGAAAATTTTGAAAAAATATATGTTTTTCTTTGTTTCTGATTTTTTTTTTGTAAATAAGTACCTTTTCTACTTAAATGACGGGCACTGATAAGGCAGCACTGACGGGCACTGATAAGGCGACACTGTGTGGCACCGATGAGGTGGCACCAATGAGGTGGCACTGAAAGGCGGCACTGATGGGCACTGATAGGCGGCACTGATGGGCACTGATATGTGGCACTGGTATGCGGCACTGATTGGCACTCATAGGCGGCACTGATTGGCACTCATAGGCGGCACTGATTGGCACTCATAGGCGGCACTGATTGGCACTCATAGGCGGCACTGATGGGCACTTATAGGCGGCAGTGATAGGTGGCACGGACGGGCACTGATCGGTGGGCATTAATGGGCACAGATAGGTGGCGCTGATGGACACTAGTAGGTGGCACTGATGGACACTGATGCCCAGCAATGCCAGCCACCACACATTGTGGTGGTGCCATCATAGTGCAAGTCAGTGCCCATTTGTGGGCACTGATTGGCATATTTTTTTTAATTTTAATTTTAATTTTATTACATGTGGATGGCCATGGGGGCCATCCACATGCTTGGGGCTTCCTGGGGCGTCCTGGGGGGCTTCCCTGGTGGTCTAGTGTGGGTATCCGAGGGGGGGCTGCGCTGATAAACGATCAGCGCGAACCCCCCCTGTCAGGAGAGACGCCGATCGGCTCTCCTCTACTCGCGTCTGTCAGACGCGAGTGAGGAAGAGCCGATCAACTGCTCTTCCTGTTTACATCGTGATCAGCCGTGATTGGACACGGCTGATCACGTGGTAAAAAGCCTCCGCCGGAGGCTTTTTACCGAGATCAGTGTAGCGGTGGGTCAGACTGACCCACCGCTCCACCGATCGCCGCGATGCGCGCCCCCCCGGGCGCGCGGCGGCTGTTATCCCGCAGGACGTCATATGACGTCCAATGTGGATAACACAACCACTTCCCGGACGTCAATCTGCTATTGACGGGGCGGGAAGTGGTTAATGGTGTTACAATTACAACCTCTCTGTGTAAATTATGCCAAATGACTGCATTACTAAGACATGTTAACTTTGAAAAGTTGGAAGATTTCACATTTGGAATATTCCAGACTTATAGGAAGCCAGGGGCTGGCAATTGCAAAGCTTGCAAAATGTTGAAGAATAACGACAAAAAGAAAAAGGAATTTACAGCCATAACCACAGGAAGAACATACAAAATAAGTAACTTTTATTACATGTACTATCAAGGGGATGGTGTACATGCTAGAATGTAGGCTTGTGCAATTCGTTTCGTAACGAATTGAAATTCGTCCGAATTTAGCAACTTTCGGACATTCGGAAGCATTCGAATTTCCGAACAAAGCAATTACGAATAAGACCGAATCCGAAATAAATTATACCGCAAATAGCGAATGCCCGAATGTCTTCGGCATAATTCGTTATGAAAAAGTTACGAATGTACGAATCCATACGAAGCACAATAACACTCACTCTGCTCTGCTCTCTCACACCGTGCTGAACTCCCTCTCAAAATGGTGTACAGGGGCGGAGGTTATAGCCGCATGTAAAAAACGAAAGTAAAATACGAGATTTCGAATCCATTCGAAGCACAATAACACTCACTCTGCTCTGCTCTCTGCTTCTCCCTCACCGTGCTGAACCCTCTCAAAATGGTGTACAGGGGCGGAGCCTATAGCCGCATGTTAAAAACGAAAGTAAAATACGAGATTTCGAATCGTTACAAATAACCGCTATGTATTTAGAAAAGTACAAATCCATTCGAAGCACATTAGGCATAATAGGCAGCGTCGTTGTGAGAGAGACACGGAAAATTACGAATCAACGAACCCAAAAAAAGTTACGAAAGTAGGAGTTGTGTCCAGAATCAACGAAAAACAACGTACTCTACCGAAAGTACGAACCCAAAAAAAGTTACGAAAGTAGGAGTTGTGTCCAGAATCAACGAAAAACAACGTACTCTACCGAAAGTACGAATTATAAAGCAACAAAAAATTCAACGAAAAATGTCGCTTGCAAAAATACGAATGAGTCCGAACACGAAAAATCCCGTCTAGCAAAATTACGAATGATTACGAATCAACAGGACCGGAAAGAAACGAACCGAAACGGAACAAATTTTTCCGTTGTGCACAAGTCTACTAGAATGTACCTGCAGCCTACAGTATATAGGCCACACACCCAGAACATTACAAGTGAGAATATGTGAACATGTGGCCAATATAAAGAAGGGTAAAAGGGATCATATTGTGTTCAAACATTGCAAGCATGTACATAATAAGGACCCAAGAGGTCTTACCTTTTGGGGATGGGAGAAAGTGGAAAGGCATTGGAGGGGTGGGAATCATGTCAGTCAGTTAAGTCGGTGTGAGTCCTACTGGATTTATGAAACTACGGTTCTTACAGTTGACTATCACTACATTGTCTTTAAAATAATAAAATGGAAATCAGTTTTTATAATTTTGCTTATTTTATGGAATAATTATTGGGGCGCCTGCCTTTACACGCACATGAACTTTAATGGCATCCAAGTCTTAGTCTGTAGGGTTCAATATTGTGGCAGAACTCTGTGCAGGCCAGTCAAGTTTCTTCACCCCGAACTCGCTCATCCATGTCTTTACAGACCTTGCTTTGTGCACTGGTCCAAAACATTTGGTGGAGGGGGGATTAGGGTGTGGGGTTGTTTTTTAGGGGTTGGGCTTGGCCCCTTAGTGCCAGTGAAGGGAACTCTTAAGGCGTCAGCATACCAATAAATTTGGGTATTTCATGCTCCCAACTTTGTGGGAACAGTTTTGGGATGGCATCTCCCTGTTCCAACATGACTGAGCACCAGTGCACAAAACAAGGTCCATAAAGATATGGAAGAGGGAATTTGGGGTCGAGGAACTTGACTGGCCTACACAGAGTACTGACTTCAACCCGATAGAACACCTTTGGGATGAATTAAAGCGGAGACTGCGAGCCAGGCCTTCTCATTTAACATCAGTGCCTGACCTCACAAATGCGCTACTGGAAGAATGGTCAAACATTCCCATAGACACGCTTCCCAGAAGAGTTGAGGATGTTATAGCTACAAAGGGTGGGCCAGCTCAATATTAAACCCTACGGATTAAGACTGGGATGTCGTTAAAGTTCATATGCGTGTACAAGCAAGAGTCCCAATACTTTTGGCAATATAGTGTATTTTAAAAAATATTTATTGGTATTAGTAATGTACTGTATGGTAATATTTGTTATCCAAGGATTTTTTAAAGCTTTTTTTTAAGCTAGCAGTTTATTGTGCTCCTTTTGTGGTTGGGAAGGTGGTTAGAAAACCAAAAGCGTCACTTCCGGTTCTCGCGTTGTTTTTTGCCAATATAGTTGCCATGGGAGCAGTGGGGAAGGCTATTTAAGGGCCCGGGTTGTGTCAGCTCCCCACCAGTAGCTGATGAAGTTCACTTACAGGATGTAACGTGTTTGGTGGGAGGAGCCAAGCCTGTGACATCATCCTGCTGCCATCTTAGATCATGATGTGGTGAGCTGAGAATACCATACTTATAAGAAGGCCTTGTTGTTTTTATTTCTTTTAAGTTTTGAAACTTTTGGGTGTAAAATAAAGGGATTTTTATAACAGCTTACCTGTAAAATCCTTTTCTTGGAGTACATCACGGGACACAGAGCGACTTAGTCATTACTAATGGGTTATATAGTTTACCTTCAGGTGTTGGCACTGGCCAATTCCAAACCGGAAGTACCCTCCCCTATATAAGCCCCTCCCACCCGGGAGCACCTCAGTTTTGTAGCCAAGCAATAAGTGTCCCAAAAAGAGGGGTGGGAGCTCTGTGTCCCGTGATGTACTCCAAGAAAAGGATTTTACAGGTAAGCTGTTATAAAAATCCCTTTTTCTTTTTCGTACATCACGGGACACAGAGCGACTTAGTCATTACTAATGGGACGTCCCAAAGCAATGCCAAATGAGGGGGGGGTACATAAGCTGGGCGCCATCAGGCATGAGGATCTTTTGCGGCCTGCAACACACTGCGCCCAAAGGCGACATCCTCCTGACTTCTAACGTCTACCTGATAGAATCTAGTAAACGTGTGTACCGAAGACCATGTTGCGGCCTTACATACTTGAGCCAGGGAGGCCTGGTGATGCACTGCCCATGAAGTTCCAACCGCTCTTGTGGAGTGCGCCCTAACTTTGAACGGAGGCGGTCTCTTTCTCAAGCCATAGGCTTGTATTATGACCTGTCGAATCCACTTGGCTAAAGTAGATTTTGATGCTGCCTGACCCCTTCTGGGGCCTTCCGGCAGAACAAACAAAGAATCCGTTCTGCGAATCTGAGCAGTGGCTTTTAGATAAGCTTTAACTGCTCTTACCACATCCAAAGAATGTAATAACTTTTCCTCTACTGAGCTAGGTTTGGGGAAAAAAGAAGGAAGAACCACATCTTGGTTCAAATGAAACCTCGATACCACCTTAGGAAGAAAGGCTGGATGAGGACGTAATACTACTCTGTCCTTATGGACAACCAGATATGGCTCCTTACAGGACATAGCTGCTAATTCCGACACTCTTTTAGCCGAACAAATGGCTACTAAGAAAACCAATTTCCTGGTGAGAAGAACCAAGGAAATGTGTTGTAATGGTTCAAACGGTTGTTTCTGTAGAACCGACAGAACCAGGTTTAAGTCCCAAGGACATATGGGAATACTAACCGGAGGGCTAATACGCATCACTCCTTGTATAAAGGCTTTGACTAGTGAATGCGAAGCCAAGGGCCTTTGAAAAAATATTGACAAGGCCGAAATCTGACCCTTGATAGTACTCAAGGCCAGCTTCCTATCTACAGCCCACTGTAGGAAGTCCAGAATCCTCCCTATCATGTACTTACGTGGATGCCATTTCTTGGTCTCACACCACGTAATGTACGCTTTCCAGATCCTATAATAGATCTGCCTGGATACCGGTTTCCTGGCATTGATCATGGTAGATACCACAGAATTAGAGAGCCCTCTCTTTTTCAGAATGTGGGCTTCAATAGCCAGGCCGTCAAACCTAGGGCTGGTAAGGAAGGGTGGTATATCGGTCCTTGCGACAGCAGGTCCGGACGAAGTGGGAGGGTCCAAGGACTCCTCACTGACATTTTTACAATCTCCGCGTACCATGCCCTTCGGGGCCACGCTGGAGCCACCAGAATCACTGGTTTCTTTTCTACCCTGATTCTGCGGAGTAATCGCGGTAACAATTGTGGCGGTGGGAATGCATATATCAGCTTGAACCGATCCCAAGGGAACACTAGGGCATCCGAGCCGCAAGCTAGGGGATCCCTTGTGCGAGACACAAACCTGTCCACCTTTGCGTTGAATCTGGATGCTAGCAGATCTACATCCGGTGTTCCCCACCGCTGGCATATTGCCTGGAAAACCTCGGGGTGAAGAGACCATTCCCCCGGGCATAATTGTTGGCGACTTAGAAAGTCCGCTCTCCAATTTTCCACTCCTGGGATGAAAACCGCGGATATGGCTGGGACATATCTTTCTGCCCACTCCAGGATGCAATTTGCTTCCTTCTGGGCTGCACGACTTTTGGTGCCACCCTGATGATTGATATATGCCACTGCCGTGGCATTGTCTGATTGAATTCTGACAGGGGACCCCTGGAGTTTGGATGTCCATGCTACTAGGGCATACCGGGCTGCTCGTATCTCTAAGAGATTGATGGGCAGGGCCTTTTCTGCTTCTGACCACCTGCCCTGGAGAGACCATTGCTCCAGCACTGCCCCCCAGCCGATGAGGCTGGCATCTGTAGTGACCACCTTCCAAGAAACCGGACTGAAGGGTTTCCCTCTTTCCAGATTCTGGGGCACCAACCACCAATGGAGGCTCTGCGAACGGAAGGGGACAGGGACATTGGTAAGTCTAAAGCCTGAACTTTTTTGTTCCAGGCTGACAGTATGGCCCTTTGCAAATTCCTTGAATGGAATTGACCGTAGGGTACCGCTTCGAATGAAGCCACCATCTTTCCCAGCAGCCTCATGCAGAGACGTATGGATGGTTTTCTTTTTGTACCCACTAAGTGGGTCAAATTTCTTAAAGACGACACCTTCTCTGGAGGTAAGAAAATCTTTCTCTGATTTGAATCCAGCCTTAGCCCTAAGTATTCCAGACTTTTGACTGGTCTTAGAGCTGACTTGTCCCGGTTGATAATCCAACCGTGATATTCCAGATACTCGATTGTCTTGTGAATAGCTACTTCCAGCTTTTCCACTGAGTGGTCTATTAGTAGCAGGTCGTCTAGATATGCCATTATCGTTACACCCTGTGTTCTTAGATTGGCCAATAATGGGGCCAGAATTTTTGTGAACACTCGTGGTGCTGTGGCCAGACCGAAAGGTAAGGCTCTGAACTGAAAATGGCGCCCTTCTACTGCAAAGCGTAGAAATTTCTGATGGGCCGGAAAGATGGGAATATGCAGATAAGCATCCCTTATGTCGATCGAGGCTAGCCATTCCTGCCCTTGTAGGGCGGTGGCCACTGATCGGATCGACTCCATCCGAAAGGTCCTGATATTTAGGAACTTGTTTAGCCCTTTTAGATTTAATATGGGCCTCACGTCCCCATTTGGTTTGGGGACTGTGAAAAGGTTCGAGTAAAACCCGAATCCGCTTTCTTCCAGGGGAACCTTCATGATTACCCCTTGGAGCAATAGTTGTTCTAGTGCCAGAAGGAGGGATCCTCTCTTTTGGGGATCTCTTGGCACGTTTGACCTCATAAATTGGGCAGGAGGAGTGCCTTTTAACTCCAGCTTGTATCCCAGACTTACTGCGGAGAGCACCCATCTGTCTCTGATGGTGTCCCGCCAGGTCTCTGTGAACAACTGAAGTCTTCCCCCCACCCGATTGAGCGGGGGCAATACTTCATGCCTTAGGGGGAGGTTTTGTACCTCTCTTGATCCAGGGCTTCTTGTTACCCTGTGATTGTCCCTGATTTCTGCCCCCTGAATTTGACCGCGGAGGCCGTCGGAACTGCTTCACAGCCGATGTGCCCGGGACTGGAGAGGTAGGCCTCTTAAAAGAAGGACTTCTACCCTTGTTCTTAACCGGTAAGAGTGAACTTATACCGGCAGAAATTTTCTGGATATATTTGTCCAGATCTTCTCCAAATAAGCGTTCTCCATGAAATGGGAAGCTAACCAGCAGTTTTTTACAGGGAGCTTCAGCAGACCAGTTTTTGAGCCACAGAAGCCTACGCATATGTACTATAGACAGCGTAAAGCGGGAGGCCTGTTGGATTGTATCCTTTATGGCGTCCACCGCAAAACACAAGGCTCTAGGCAGGTCAGCTAGGGCATGAGCCTGCTGATCTGGTAAGTCCCTTAAGACTTGTTTCAACTGATCTTTCACTGCTTGGCAGACTCCAATCGCTGCTACCGCAGGTTGTGTCACCATACTTGCTGTAGAGAAAGCAGATTTTAGTAAAGACTCCAATTTTTTATCTATTGGGTCTTTGAACATTGGAACATTATCTACTGGACATGTCAGTGATTTGTTAACAGAAGAGATGGCTGCGTCCACTATAGGGACCCTCCATTTTCTTATGAACTTATCCTCCATGGGATAGATCACCG
Organism: Rana muscosa; assembly: GCA_029206835.1. NCBI lineage: Eukaryota > Metazoa > Chordata > Amphibia > Anura > Ranidae > Rana > Rana muscosa. The sequence continues at coordinate 102,147,282 of CM055116.1, read as the reverse complement.
GAAATCTCTTGGGGGGAGCAAATATTTTATCAGGATGCTCCCAATCCTGGTAAATAAGCCCTTCTAATAAAGGATGGATTGGGAAGGAACAGACCGCCTGGGGAGCTTTTAGCGACCCCAGCGAGGAAACCGTAGTGGATGGTGGTTCCGCCAGAGGCATTTTAAATGCTGATCGGACCATGTTAGTCAGAGACTGAACCCATAATCTTTCAGCCTGAGAAGCTGAGAAAGGTTCTTCCACTGTTGATTCCTCTATAAGTGAATCAACCTCATCCTGATCCCCTTCAGGTAGGTCGATCTCTGTGTGGGGCTGTTCCTCCACTAACAGGCACTCTGAAGGAGGAGACGGAGATCGGACGCGCTTTCCCTGTGACAGGGAAGCAGCGATCAATGCTGTTAATCTCTCTTCCAATCCTCCCAGAGTTGAGGATAAAACCTCCTCTGTTATATATACAGGAGCTGGTGGACTGGGGACAGCCGCAGCACCAGGCATTCCTGCGGGGTTTCTACGGCTACTGACCTCTGCATTCTCAGGGGAGATTGGTGCAGTGCAAGCATGCCCAATATCCTCAGAGCCCGATGGAGACCCCTTTGGCTTCCTGGAAGATCTATTTCCGGAGCGTCTGGACGACATATCCTTTAAGCACAAAGCTGAGGTATTCCCGTCGTCATACACCAATTTTTGCTGGTAATAGTCTAACACAGGTGCTGCTATATACCAGCTGGTGTCCACTAAAGTGCCTTTCTATGGGGATGCCTGCATCAACCGCCTCTGTGTGCCACTGTTTGTTGCTAGCTCTGTTTGCATGCAGCTGACACTTGTACTGTGTCTTTTAACCATGCTGGGACGCCCGCACATGCGCAGAAGCGCCGCGGCGCGCATCGAGCGTCATCCACCCGCCCCGCCCCTTTTTTTTCATAGGAGGCGCGTGCACGCGCCCGCGCGCGCGCCCGTGCGCCAATGGCGCCCTTTTCGAAAACCAACAGAGGACTAGGAGCCAGGGCCCTTTTTGCCGGAGGGCCTGTGCGGTGGATGAACGCAGCAACAGGGCAGAGGAAGTGGATTCCCTCAGAGAAACTTACCAGCTGCCTGGATCTTTTGAGTTGAGAAAACCAAAGATCCACATTTACAAGAAAAATGGACTACAGCGGCCTCTAGTGGTTTAACACAGGTACCGCGGTCCCTGTTTTTTTTTTTTTTTTCTTGACTACTATTAAAATTTTACATTTTCAGTAGTTATAGGCAAATACAGATATTTAGCGGGAATACCGTTAGGTAACAGACAGAAAGACAAATTAGGCTTGGGGGTCCCCCAATAGAACCAAGTTCCTGAGGGCCCCCACTTACCTGATCCCCGCCGCAGGACTTTGTTTGGTCCACAAAAGTCCAAACTTCACCTATCACGGCAGGCATTGTAATTAAACCTTCAGGGACCGGGTTCCCAAGGATTCCACTCCCCTGGACCTGTATAGCACCCTGCACAGACAGCGTCTTGGTCGTGGGTATGACCAGAGCTCTGGATCCCAGGGTCCAGCCCTCCTAAGAGAAGCATTACAGGCAAAACCTTGCTCTTCTGCTGCAAGGCCCGGGTACCGACCGTTTAGCTATGAAGCTTTTTTGGTGGGATCCGGAACAGCTTACTAAGGCCCAAAAGAACCTGTACGCAAGCCCAGTGAAAACACATGTTACTCTTTGGCCAACACCTTAGACACTGGCAAAAAACTGAGGTGCTCCCGGGTGGGAGGGGCTTATATAGGGGAGGGTACTTCCGGTTTGGAATTGGCCAGTGCCAACACCTGAAGGTAAACTATATAACCCATTAGTAATGACTAAGTCGCTCTGTGTCCCGTGATGTACGAAAAAGAAAAATAGTTCGAATGGAGAGCACTATGGATCTGCTTTTCTGTTTTAGGTTTACCCATGTCTTGTGAGGAATTAACTTACTTGACCTGTGAGAGTAATTTCCGGAACCAGAGGAGGACCGTGAAAAGGTTTAAAGAATGAGTACTGTTGGCAGATATACCTGGAATATGTGGTGGCTGCATTTCTTTTTTTTTTCTTCAGACTTTTTTCCTTAATGTTTACCTGATGATCCAGCCAGTAACACACTTTCTGCCCTAGGATGACAAAGTTAAATCACAGTATAATATCTATAGACTAGACAAACATCTCTCCCTGCCCCTTTCTCTAAAACCGAAAGCAGCCTTTCTCAACCTTTTTAACTCAGAGAAACACTTGAAATAATTTCCAGGTCCTGAGGAACCCCTGCTATGATTAGTAAGTTGTAGAACGCTCAAATAAAGAAAAAAAAAGAATGTGGCACACCTGCTGTATACAACAAAATTATTTTTATTAATAATTTGAAATGAGTAATAAAAAGAAATGCACATAGCAAACACTAGCACTAATGGTCCATGTAAAAGTGGTGGCCAGTGGAAAATTGACACTTTGTATTGGTGGTCAATATGGGTGGGAGGTCCATTTGCCACAGCACAAGGTACCCCTAGTAACCTCAGGAGCAGAGATGAGCCGAACACCCCCCTGTTCGGTTCACACCAGAACCTGCGAACAGACAGAATGTTCGCGTGAACTTTAGAACCCTATTAAATACAATGGACTCGAACGTTCGAAATCTAAAGTGCTAATTATAAAGGCTAATATGCAATTTATTGTCCTAAAAAGTGTTTGGGGACCCGGGTCCTGCCCCAGGGGACATGTATCAATGCAAAAAAGGTTTAAAAAATAGACGTTTTTACAGGAGCGGTGATTTTAATAATTCTTAAAACGAAAAAATAAAAGTGAAATATTCCTTTAAATTTCGTACCTGGGGGGTGTGTATGATATGCATGTAAAGTGGCGCATGTTTCGCGTGCTTAGAACTGTCCCTGCATAAAATGTCATTTTTGGAGGAAAAAAAGTCATTTAAAACTCACTTACAGCTATTAATGAATTGTCGGCTTTTATCAATACATAGAAAAGTCATTGATAAAAAGAAAAAAAAAAAGTGTGGGGGTTCCCCCAAATTCAATTACCAGGCCCTTCAGGTCTGGAATGGATATTAAGGGGAACCCCGCGGCAAATTAAAAAAAAATGGCATGGGGTTCCCCCTAAATATCCATACCAGGCCCTTCAGATCTGGCATGGATTTTAAGGGGAACTCCACCCCAAATTTAAAAAAAAATGGCGTGGAGTCCCCCTAAAAATCCATACCAGACCCCTTATCCGAGCACGCAACCTGGCCGTCCGCAGGGGAAGAGGGGGGGATGAGAGAGCGGCCCCCCCTCCCTCCTGAACCATACCAGGCCACATGCCCTCAACATGGGGAGGATGTCCCCATGTTGATGGGGACAAGGGCCTCATCCCCACAACCCTTGCCCGGTGGTTGTGGGGGTCTGCGGGTGGGGGGCTTATCGGAATCTGGAAGACCCCTTTAACAAAGGGGACCCCCAGATCCGCCCCCCCCCCCTATGTGAATTGGTAAGGGGTACATTGTACCCCTACTATTACACGAAGAAAGTGTAAAAAAAATTAAAAAAAACACACAAACACCTTGGAAAAGTCCTTTATTAAAAAATAAAAAATAAATTAAAAAAAAAACATTCCAGCGATGAAATCCAGTGTCCCGCGGCGATCCGGATGTCCAGCGCTGTCCGTCATTGGTTGTGCCTGAGCGGACCTGATGGGGAACTTCCTCCGCAGTGTTTTAAATGTATAGACCCGCCCCTTCTAAAGTTCCCCATCAGGTCCGCTCAGCGGACCAGATGCGGAACGCGAGAAGGGGCTGGTCTATACATGAATTACACAGTGAAGGAAGTTCCCCATCAGGTCCACCCCCTCGGTATGTCAGACCGCGCCTACGTCATTGGCCTGAGCGGACCTGATGGGGAACTTCCTTCACTGTGTAAATTTAAATTACACAGTGAAGGAAGTTCCCCGCTCAGGCCAATGACGTAGGCGGGGTCTAACATACCGAGGGGGCGGACCTGATGGGAACTTCCTTCACTGTGTAATACGTGAATAGACCAGCCCCTTCTTAAGTTCCCCATCAGATCCGCTAAGCGGACCAGATGCGGAACATGAGAAGGGGCGGGTCTATTCACATATTACACAGTGAAGGAAGTTCCCATCAGGTCCGCCCCCTCGTAGAGCGGACCTGATGGGGAACTTCCTTCACTGTGTAATACATGAATAGACCCGCCCCTTCTCACGTTCCGCATCTGGTTTTCATCGCTGGAATGTTTTTTTTTTTTATTTATTTGTTTTTTTTTTAATAAAGGACTTTTCCAAGGTGTTGGTGTGTTTTTATTTACATTTTTTGACACTTTCTTCGTGAAATGGTAGGGGTACAATGTACCCCTTACCAATTCACATAGGGGGGGCGGGATCTGGGGGTCCTCTTTGTTAAAGGGGTCTTCCAGATTCCGATAAGCCCCCCGCCCGCAGACCCCCACAACCACCGGGCAAGGGTTGTGGGGATGAGGCCCTTGTCCCCATCAACATGTTGCTCTATTTTTGTTTATAGCGCAAAAAATAAAAACCGCAGAGGTGATCAAATACTACCAAAAGAAAGCTCTATTTGTGGGAAAAAAAGGACGTCAATTTTGTTTGAGAGCCACGTCACACGACCGCGCAATTGTCTGTTAAAGCGACGCAGTGCCAAATTGTAAAAAGACCTCCGATCTTTAAGCTGACAAATGGTCCGGGGCTGAAGTGGTTAAAGTGTTACTAAACCCAGGACCCTGCATTGACTATATCTGGTCTGAAACAGTACACAAAACCTGGAAATGCAATTTTTTTTGTAAATATAAACTGCTATATACCTTTTCTCATCAGCAGTATATAGCAGTCTTGTGACTTCAATGAGTTCCTTGTTAAAGCTTGTAGGAGGAGTTTTCATTCTCCCCTAATTTGGCTCATGAGGCTGCAGGACCTCTAACCCTCTGTCTAGACAGTGCTGATTGGCCCTGTGCTGATCACATGCACTCTTCCAAGAAAAAAAAAAATACCTCTAGCAATACACACCAAACTGAACATGTGCAGCTTGTCCCCAAGGCTCTGTTCTATAAGCAGATAGATTGGAGACAGCCAAAAAAGGGGAGGATCAGAGAAGACAGGATCAAACAGCCTTTTTACACAATGCGCAGGATTAAGCCCTTAGGTTCCACAGTGAGTATAACAAGCATGCTTTACTGCATATACAGACTGATTTTACTGTTGCGAGTTTAGTAACATTTTAAAGCAGTTAGAAAAAAAAAGCACAAATGTATTGAATTGCAGCTTACCAATTCTTAGATAAAGTGTCTGTCTTAGTTTTTTTTTATTTTAGGCTTTATTTTCACCTGCTGGTTCTGCCAGAAGTCTGTTATTTTTTAACTTCCTTTAAGAGACCAAGCTGTCCAGACAACATGTCAGTTACAGGGTTGAGACAAATCATTTAACACTGATAGGGGTGCTGACCAGTGGTGGCTGTTTTTTTTTTTTTTTTGGGGGGCGGGGGCGGCAAACAATCAACCCACAGATCAGGTCACGGACAGCACTGAAGCCACCACCCGTTCGGCCGGCCGGGTCACAGGGGTCACGGGTGGCACCCCCCTCCCATGGGTCAGTCAGTAAATCAGGGGCAGCACTAACCAGTGGCGGCGGCGGCTTCTCTCCAGGCTCCGGGGAGCTTTTGGTTCCCCAGACCCTCCTCCCTCCTCCTCCTCTTGGCGGCCAATTAAATCGGATCTCCTTTTGGCCAATCGGGTAACAGGACTCATGACCCACTTCCTGTTTGACCGAGAGGAGGATCAGTGTGAAAATAGCCATTATTCATTCGCTATTGTCACACAACTGGGTGGGGATGGAGCGCAGAGCCCACCCTTTTTTGAAGCCTATTAAAGCCTCTGGCTCTAATCACATGCTCCAAAAGAAACACCCCTGCCATTTGGAATCGATGCGTCCGGCGCCCTGTATGTAAATCAGGGGTCTGGACACATGGATAGAAGGGGCGGAGCCCATGCGCCCCCTAAAGGACGGGCAACCACTGGTGCTGACAATGGTCAGTTTGTTACTGGCTGGATCACCAGGTGAAATAAAGGGAAAAAAAGCCTTAAAAAAGAAAACAATTGCTGTCACTACATCTAAGAATTGGTAAGCTGAAATATATTAAATTTTTGGTTTTAGGTTTATTATTGCTTTATAAGATTATCTCTTGTGCCTGTGCGCCTTGGAAAAATGAAAAATACTATAGTTCCCTCTAAGCGTAATGTTTCCACATAGAGCTGCTTTGCTAAAAGAAATTCTTTACCATTATGAAAGTAAAAGTTTAAGCCATAGTGACATTTTCTACTAAGAAACTGAAAGTGATTTCTAATTACTCTGCACAGATTCAGATGATAAATGTTAAAATATGACCCATCATGTTCATGCCTCTATAATAAACTATTTCAGGCACTACTCAGTGATACAGGTAATCCGTATTATGATGACTAGCTGACCTTTCCCATAATCCCAGAGGATTTGGGTCTAGTGAAATCATGTTACAATACATACGCCCACACCTATGGCATTTCCATCTTCTTTAAAATAAACTTTGAAGAAGGAAATTGAAGAGAAGGGAGTAGAACAAAGCAAATCCTGCCTGCATGCATTTAAACAGTATTCTACCATGTAACCCGGATTAAGTCCGGCAATCCTTTCCCATTGCATATTATTAGGCTCATCCATCCCATATTTTTTAAACCTGTGCAAAAACTTCCAATAAAAACAATAATCACATCTACCAATCTCCATCATCTTCAACAGCTGGCGCTTTCTAAACTAATTGTAATCAATTATCTTTTCATAAGTGAGTCTTAATGAGTCTAATAATATTTTGGTTCCATAATAACAGTGTCATAAATAATAATAATAATATCAAATGCAATAATCGTTTACATATATTCCCTACTGAGCAAAATATATTACTATTCATTTCCATACATTAAGCTAATTTCTTTAAGAATAGTAAAGTGTGACTCTAGGCAAAGTATACAACTTCATGTATGCAAGGGGATGTTTAAAGCTTCTAAAAAAGCTGTGTGTCTTATTTTTGGAGGCCACAATGCCACATCATGTGCACTACCCAGCACCATGCAAAATCATGGTATGGAGCAGTGCCAATCATGGGGCTTGAAAACACCTAAAATGCTGCCATTTCTGTTTCACTGCTTATCAGAATGCTCAACATTGAAGTAAAATTTTTGAAAAAATACACCAATTAAAGTTAAATTAATAGCACTGCTGTCTTATAACACATAGAGGTGCATTTATAAAGAAAAAGAATGCATAACAGTTTATCCAGTAAAAGTGCGTATGCATTCAAATAAGCAAATTCAGCTGTTCCAAGTGTGTAAGCAGGGCTCCAAGTTTAACAGCCCGTAGGTAGGGGTGCATGCCCTGTCACTGCAACAGAAACGCACGGGTCTGACAAAGCATGCAAGCCACGTGAAACGCGTCACCCATGTCCTCCTGCTTAAGTACCATTGCGTGCTGATCTTTTCCAATAAATCCTAATTGCATTGTGTATGGGAGTGCGGCCATCCTTCGTTTCTTGAATACATGCGTATGCATTCATTCTATGGGAATGGGGCAAAAAATGAATGTTATAAGGCTGTTAAGCATTTGACCATTAGATGTCACTAGTCATAGCAATTCGACCAGCAGAGAAAATAACCTAATAACATTACATTTTTTTTTTTGCTCTATTCTTGCAAAAAAAAATTATATGTGTATTCGCTGGAAAATGTATATGATACATTTTATAATATCCCTTAAAGTAAAGCTTTTACATGTAAGATTACAGAACTGTTGGACAGGCAGACATTTATTTTTCACTTCACATGGGTGTTGCTAAAAAAATTCATTTAGGGGACATTTTATTTTACTTTATCGGAAGCTACTTGGATGGGTGGTCAAACATCTTCACCATTACTGAACCAGTCCTTTCAAGCCCAGTTGAATGTGATTGACTACTACTTGCTAACTATTATTCCAAATAGCTTCCTTAGCTTCAAACAAGTTACAGGAAGATATCCTAGCTTTTTGAAGCCACATGAGTAATTCAGTCTCCTTAAAGGGGTTGTAAAGGTAAAAGTTTTTTCACCTTAATGCATTCTATGCATTAAGGTGAAAAAACATCTGCGGATTAGCGGCCCCCCAGCCCCCCCATTTACTTACCTGACCCCTCGAAAGTCCCGCGCCGTGAACGCGCTTGCTTCTCGGCCAGGCTTCTCGGCTCATTCATTGCCATTGGCTCGTACTGCTGTCAATCACATCCAATGACGCGGCGCGCCGGGGGCGGGGCCGAGTGATATAGTAAGCGGCTATAGCCGCCGGCTGTATCATGGGAGCGCGCCCTGCAAGAACTCACCACCATGCGAGCTCGCTTGCATGAAGGTGGTGAATTCTTGCGGGGAGGAGCCGAGACAGTTGCCGAGGGACCCCAGAAGACCAGGTTCGGGGCCACTTTGTGCAAAACAAGCTGCACAGTGGAGGTAAGTATAACATGTTTGTTATTTTAAAAAAAATAATAAATCGTGCCTTTAGTGTTCCTTTAATGCAATAGGAGGTAGAACAGGGTAGTTTCAAAAACCTTCAAACCTCCCATTATGTCCATGGACAATGAACATCTGCCTTAACACATAGTGATTGGATGAAGGTGACTGAGTTACCTGAGTGGCTATAAAGGCTGAAGTATGTTCCTGGCACTCATTATTACTCAGGAAGCCAATAGGATGAGTTTTAAAGTGTCTTCAACATTACAGACCTAGTCCAGGTGAATGTTGCTAGCTACTACTAGCCACTGGCGCAGCGTGGGGGGGGCAGGGGGGCGTCGCACTGGGCGCAACATTTAGGGGGGCGCCCGGCAGTATGTGTCCCAGTGGCTGCCTCCTAAATGTACTGTGTCCCCGTGTCCCCATGCCCGCCGCCATGTTCAGTCTCAGGCGCCCTGTGATTGGGCGTATGAGGTCATGTGCGGCGGGGCTGGCCTGTCCACGATCGCGGTAGATCCTGGAGTCCCGCCTTCGCCCAATCACAGGGTGCAGGAGACTGAACATGGGTGGAGGCGGGACTCCAGGATCTACCGCGATCGTGGACAGGCCAGCCCCGCCGCCGCACATGACCTCATACGCCCAATCACAGGGCGCCTGAGATTGAACATGATGGCGGGGAATATCGCCGAGCAGAGGCTCCAGATCAAAGCAGGTGCCGAACATGGCAAGCCGGATTACTTCAGCAAGGTACCGGAGATCGGGAGGAGGGCAGCCGCTGACACTCTTCCAGGCAGGCTGAGCCAATGCTGGGAAGGAAGGAGAGCACAGAGCTGGGAATAGAGTGCAGGCAGCAGGGGGTGGAGGAGAGAGGAATGCGGGAGAGGGAAAGTCACAGCATGGAGGAGAAAAGAGGAATGGAGAGGAGAGGTGGAGCAGCCTGGAGGAGAGATGGAGGGAAGAGAGGAAAGACACACTTCTATATACGCATGAATGGGACAGGAGGAAATCAGTGGAGCTGGGATTGTCACATCCATGGGGGGGGGACATGGAATCATATGATATTAATAGGAGCTGGGACTGTCACATGAGATGAGGGGTCCATGGATGGGAGCTGAGAGGGGTCCATAAATAGGGGTACAACACACACAGGGACAGGAGAGAAACGTGGGTGGAGGCATGGACACTTACTGTGTGTTCTATGAACAATGAGATCCGCAGGACTTCCACACACCAGCCCACTCCCCCCACCTGTCATACAGCTATGCCATCCTGGACATCACAATCCCAGCACACCTCCACTGCACCGCACAGCACACCTCCACTGCACCGCACAGCACACCTCCACTGCACCGCACACCTCCACTGCACCGCACACCTCCACTGCACCGCACACCTCCACCGCACAGCACACCTCCACTGCACAGCACACCTCCACTGCACAGCACACCTCCACCACACTGCACAGCACACCTCCACCACACTGCACAGCACACCTCCACCACACTGCACAGCACACCTCCACTACACTGCACCGCACACCTCCACTTTAAGGCGGGGGGGAGTCATTGGAAGGCGCCACAAAAATCTCCACCTACACCATATAGTCAGGGGCGGAGCCAATGGGGGTGTCAAAATTAGGTTTCACCTAGGATGGCAAAAATCCTTGCACCGGCCCTGGTCAGTGTAGTGTAGTGGTCAGTGTAGTACAGTGGTCAGTATAGTGGTTAGTGTAGTGGTCAGTGTGGGAATCGGGTAGGTCAGTGTAGTGTAGTGGTCAGTGTGGGAATCAGGTAGGTCAGTGTAGTATAGTGGTCAGTGTGGGAATCAGGAAGGTCAGTGTAGTATAGTGGTCAGTGTGGGAATCAGGTAGGTCAGTGTAGTATAGTGGTCAGTGTAGTGGTCAGTGTGGGAATCAGGTAGGTCAGTGTAGTGTAGTGGTCAGTGTGGGAATCAGGTAGGTCAGTGTAGTGTAGTGGTCAGTGTGGGAATCAGGTAGGTCAGTGTAGTATAGTGGTCAGTGTAGTGTAGTGGTCAGTGTGGGAATCAGGTAGGTCAGTGTAGTGTAGTGGTAAGTATAGGAATCAGGTAGGTCAGTGTAGTGTAGTGGTCAGTGTAGGAATCAGGCTGGTCAATACTATTGTAGGAAGGGAAGGGATAGGACTCGGGGAGTGCTAAAAGTCCGCAGGTTAGGGGGGCGCAAATTACTTGCCTTGCCCCGGGCGCTGACAACCCACGCTACACCACTGCTACTAGCTACAGCATGCCGGGGATAGATGGGAATATTTACAATTATTATTATAATTTTGTATTATTACTATTGATATTCTTACAATACATTGGATGATGATGTTAACATTAAAAACAAATTATAAGAATACATCGGTAAATAAAGATCTGCATAAAAAGTTACCTGCGTGGCTATAAATACTGGTGTTTGTTCCTGGCACGTCTTAAAACGGAGGAACCTAATTGGATGAGTGCCGATACATCTTCAACATTCATACTTCAATGCTGCTAGCTACTACTAGCTGTGGCATGGGAACCTTCACAAATATGTTTTATAATTTTTAGTACTACTATGATTATTGTTATTATTTTTTTCAATTCATTAGATGATGATGGTAATAATAAATAATAATAAGTCATTAACTGAAGGTCTACATAAAAAATTTACCTATATGGCTATAAATACTGGGGTGTGTTCCCAACACTTCATAAAACTGTGGAAGCTAATTGGACGCGTGCTAAAACTTTGTTGACATTACAGAGCAAGTCCAGGGAACCTTCACTTTCTGTATTATTATTATTATTTTTATTATTTCAATAGACTGAACAATGATATTAATAATCATATTCAAAATAATAATGTCAATAAATGAAAATCTACATAAAAAAAAAAAGTTACTTGTGTGACTATAAACGCAAGGGTATGTTCCTGTCACTTCTCAGAACTAAGGAAGCTAATTGTATGAGTGCTGAAACGTCTTTGGCATTATGGAACAAGTCTAGTTGAATTTTGCTAATTACTCTTTGCTATAGCATGACTAGATAAATGGGACCCTCACAATTATTATATATATATATATATATATATATATATATATATATATATATATATATTTTAACCATTATTATTTCAATACATTGGATGATTATGTTCATAAAAAAATAACAATAATAATAATAATAATGTCAGTAGATGAAGGTCTACATTACCACCTGTGTGCCTATGAATAGGAGTATGTTCCTGAAACTTTTTAGAACTGAGGAAGACAATTGTATGAGTGCTGAAACGTCTTTGGCATTATGGAACAAGTCTAGTTGAATTTTGCTAACTACTCCTTGCTATAGCATGACTAGATAAATGGGACCCTCACAATTATTATAAGTATTATTATATTTTTACTAATATTATTTCAATACATTGGATGACTATGTTCATAAAAAATAACAACAATAATAATAATATTAATAATAATAATAATGTCAGTAAATGAAGATCTACATTACCACCTGTGTGCCTATGAACGGGGGTATGTTCCTGACACTTCTCAGAACTGAGGAAGCTAATTGTATGAGTGCTGAAATGTCTTTGGCATTATGGAACAAGTCTAGTTGAATTTTGCTAACTACTACTAGCTATAGCATGACTAGATAAATGGGACCCTCAAAATTCTTAAAATTATTGTTATTTTTTTTATTTTTTACCATTATTATTTCAATACATTGGATGATTATGTTCATAAAAATAACAATAATAATAATAATAATAATAATAATAATAATGTCAGTAAATGAAGATCTACATTACCACCTGTGTGCCTATAAATGGGGGGTATGTTCCTTAAACTTTTTAGAACTGAGGAAGACAATTGGATGAGTGCTGAAACGTCTTCAACATGCAGGTAACGGAGATACCCGGGGTATGTTCCTGACAGTAATTAGAACTTCAGAAGCCAATTGGATGAGTGTCAAAGTATCTTCTTCACCATTACAAAGCAAGTCCGGTTCAGTGTCACAAACTACTACAAGCTATAGCCTGAGCGAAAAAATGAACCTTCAAAATGATTAGCATAATTATTATGATTTCAATACATTGGATAATTATCTTAATAATAACAAATAATAATAAGTAAGTAAACAAAGAGCCCTACATCAGTGGTTCCCAACCTCAGATTGGTAACCACTGGTCTACATAAAAAAATAATTCATGGACTAGGTGCAGTTCCCCTAGTTGTTAGGATACTACAAGTGACAGCATGCCATGCTATGCAGTAATAGTAGGGTAGACTTAGATGTGTAGATCCTACAACAACTGGAACTGTACAAGCCATGTAGTGGGATGAGTTGAGGTTATTGGCTGCGCTCTGTTTCAGCACCAAGGTTAGTGCAGCTACCATGGACAGCTACTTACCGTCTTCATTCTCGTCAAACACCGGAGTTTTGTGCGAGTGGTTGGCCCCCATCATGATCCTCGGGGCTCTCAGCATCCCCAATAAGAAGAGTCCAGCTGTGGAAGAGCATGCAGCATCTCAAGTGAGACAATCCCACCCAACAACGAAGTCCATACCACTGTGTGACCAAGAAGAAGAAGAAGAGGACTCTGCAGGATGTTTTCCCGCACCTATGCTCCGCGGGCTATCTTCCCGCACCTAAGCTCCGCGGGCTGTCTTCCCGCACCTAAGCTCCGCGGGCTGTCTTCCCGCACCTAAGCTCCGCGGACTGTCTTCCCGCACCTATGCTCCGCGGGCTATCTTCCCGCACCTATGCTCCACGGGCTGTCTTCCCGCACCTATGCTCCGCGGGCTATCTTCCCGCACCTATGCTCCACGGGCTGTCTTCCCGCACCTATGCTCCGCGGGCTGTCTTCCCGCACCTATGCTCCGCGGGCTGTCTCCCCGCACCTATGCTCCGCGGGCTGTCTCCCCGCACCTATGGCTGTCGTCCTTGTCCCGCACCTCTTCTCCACGGGTTGTATATCTTCCCGCACCTCTTTTCTGAAGGCTGTATCTTCCCGCACCTCTTCTCAGCAGGTTGTATATCTTCCCGCACCTCTTGCCTAGAGATGAACAATGGAGAGATGGCCGTCCATAGCCCCAGTCCTCTCCTCGCCCGCAGCACAGATGGCACACATCAGCAGTGGTCCTGGCTGGAATGAGCTGCTGGTGGGCTGGGAGATCCTTCCTGTACACAGAGCCAGCAGACACAGCGCAGGAGATCCATCTTATCCTTGGCACGCTGGAACTGCTTTTGCTATTTACTAACGTGCTGCTCATAGCATATCAATACACGAGAGCGGAGGGAGGAGGGGGAGGGGGAGAGAGCTCTAGTATGATCTTAGGGAAATCAGACACGGAAAGAGTATTAACATATTCACAGCTGGAGGTAGGAGCTCAATGCAGAGCAGATAGCTGGCAGCACAGGTTGCAGTGACAGAATAAAGGACTTGATTAATTCCATTCTCTGCAGCCAAGACCTTTCTGTCTTTTGCTTAATACTAGTCAGATACATTATGTCCTCTTCTTTTTTTATTCTAATAAAGTTTCCATGAGTTTTGCTGGTAAGATGTGTCCATGCAAGGTCTGCGCTTTTATTTTTTTATTATAATAAAGTTTCGATGAGTTTTGCTGGTAAGATGTGTCCATGCAAGGTCTGCGCTTTTATTTTTTTATTATAATAAAGTTTCCATGAGTTTTGCTGGTAAGATGTGTCCATGCAAGGTCTGCGCTTTTATTTTTTTATTATAATAAAGTTTCCATGAGTTTTGCTGGTAAGATCTGTCCATGCAAGGTTTGTGCTTTTATATTTATGTGTCTGGCCCCTTTCTGGGCACCAGGCGCATGAATTACAGCAGCCAGGGTTTTTGTTTTTTTAAGGACCTGATTAGAGCCAGAGGCTCTAATAGGCTTCAAAATAGGGTGGGTTTAGGACGCAGAGATCCCATTCGCTGTTGGAACACTGATCCTCCTCCCGGCCAATCGAGAAGCAGGTCTGATACCCATCACCCGATTGGCTGAAAGGACAGGTAATCCTATTGGATGCCAAGAGGAGGGGAGGAGATGCACGGCAGACGCAAGGAGGAGAAGAGCCGCTGGCCAATGCCTGGGTGCCCCCTTCCTACCGATGCCGCTGCTCCTCAGATGCCTGATCCCTGCTGCTGTTCATGGGATGCCTGCCGCTTGATGGGGTAAGTGCCGGTTGACCGATCGGCAGACAGCAGGGGGGGGTTTGAGTTGCTGCGGGGGGGTGGGGGGTTCGGTTGTTTGCCACCTCCCAAACAAAAAACTATCTACTGCTAACAAGCAGGGCCCTCTGATCCCTCCTGTATTAAATTGTATTGTAACTGTACTGTCTGCCCTCATGTTGTAAAACGCTGTACAAACTGTTAGCGCTATATAAAAATCCTGTATAATAATAATAATTGTATTATAATAAAGATTGGATGGGTTTTAATGATACGATGTGTCCCTGCAAGGTCTGCGCTTTTATATTTTAACTATAATAAAGTTTGGATTAGTTGCTGGTAAGATGTGTCCCTGCAAGGTCTGATTTTTTTTATTTTTTTATTATTATAATAACATTTTGATGAGTTTTGAAGGGAACATCTGCCCATGCAAGGTCGGTTTACAAAGCAAAAAGAATCCAATGACATTTAAAGCTAAACTCCGGGTATGATTTTTTTGGAATACATAGCTTCATTGGTCCAGCTTAGCACAATGTAAGTGTGCATATCTCATACCTGATTGGCATCTGGGGAAGCTATAAATCACTGTAGAAGTTGGCATTACTACATTGATAGCAACACTCTTCAAGGTCCTGCTCAAGTTCTGTGCAAGCAGCTTTACCTCTGCACACTGACCACAGGAGGTCACTTGCACAGCACACTCTGCCATTCAGAGAATGCCTTGTACTTTTTTAAATGAATACAATGCCTTCTCTGATTAAACAAGGTGGAAAATGTTGAAATCACTTTCCCTCGTCTAATCAGAGAGTGGATTGTATTCATGAACAAAAAAGGACAGGGCATTCAGTGAATGACAAAAGTGGCAAGCAAGTGATCCCCTGTGGTAATGTACCGTGGGGAAGGACCCAGAAGATGGAAGCTACCATTGTAGTAGCACTGACTACTACAGTGATTTTTAGCTTCCCCTCTGGCTCATCAGGTATACGATATGCATACTTATATTATGCCAAGCTGGATCTATACAAGTAGTAATCAATACAGATCACAACTTCAGCTTTAAATGCAATTGGATTTATTTTTTTGCTTTGTGAGCAGACCTTGCATGGACACATCTTACCATCAAAAGTCATCAAAACTTTACTGTAACAAAAAATAAAGAGATCATAATGTATGCAGTTCATATTAGGCAGAAGAAATACACCATAGTTAGAACTACACTAAATTTATAATTGCCACTCAAGGCTCCACCAGGTCCTCTTATGTAGCAACTGCTTATGCCTAGTACACACGTATGGGATTCCCGGCGGTAAAAAGTCCGCCGGGAATCCCGAGGGGAAAACCAAGAATCTGCTCTGTAACTTTCTCCCTGTACACACGAGAGGTTTTACCGTCGGAAAAACTCAGGTGAGAGCTTTGGCCGGGAATCCTGGCCGTGTGTATGCTCCATTGCAGTTTTTCCCATAGAAAAACTGCCGGGAAAAAGACCGCCGGGAAAAAGACCGCCGAGATTCCCAGCAGGAAAAAAGAGAACATGTTCCTGTTGGGAAAACTGCAATGGAGCATACATACGGCCGGGATTCCCGGCCAAAAGCTCTCATGGCAGTTTTCCTGCAGGTAAAACCGGTTGTGTGTACGAGGCATTAGAGTGCAGACAAGGACAAAGCTCGTCCCGGCTCTAGACATCTAATGGAAAATGGAAAAGTCCTGGAAGTCGCACATCTCTGCAAAACCCCATAAGAAGATGTATGACAGCCTCAGCCTGGGCTCCAACTAGGCCATTCCCCCATGTATAGGCAAGGTCTGGTTGGAGCATGGGCTGAGGCTGTCATACACCTTCTTACAGGGATATGCAGAGATGTGCGACTTCCAGGACCTTTCCCTTTGCCACGCCATAGTTATATGCCACCTGTCCTGACCTGGACTGTACTGGACTGGCACAGTCTTTAACCACTTGCCAACCAGCCACTGCAGTTTTACTGCAGCAGCATGACTCGGCTGGGCGAAACAACGTTATGTTACGGCGCTTCGCCCTGTGGCCACTAGGGGCGCGCGCATACTCGCCCGCTGCTTGCCCCCGGAGCCGATGCAAGTGCCCGGCGGGCGCGATGACAGCCGGGCACCCGCGATCTCTCATGACACAGCAAGAACCAGGATCTGTGTGTGTAAACACACAGATCCCGGTTCTTTCAAGGGAGAAATGACTGATCGTGTGTTCATACAATGTATGAACAGCGATCTGTCATTTCCCCTAGTAAGTCCCACCCCCCCCTTCAGTTAGAAGACAGAGAGGGAACACAGTTAACCCCTTGATCAAACCCTAGTGTTAACTCCTTCCCTGTCAGTGAAATTTTTACAGTAATAGTGCATTTTTATAGCTCTGATCGCTGTAAAATTGTCAATGGTCCCAAAAATGTGTCAAAAGTGTCTTATCTGTCCGCCATAATGTCGCAGTCCCGATAAAAATCGCAAATCGCCACCATTACTAGTAAAAAAAATAATAATAATAAAAATGCCATAATTCTATCCCCTATTTTGTAGACGCTATAACTTTTGCGCAAACCAATCACTATACGCTTATTGCAATTTTTTTTTTACCAAAGATATGTAGAAAAATGCATATCGGCCAAAACTGAGGAAAAATATTTTTTGGGGAAAAAAAATTGGGATATTTATCATAGCAAAAAGTAAACGATATATGACCGGTGGAGAAGAGTTTACTTTGAGATAGTACTTTGCTCTTATAGTGTTAAAATAAACACTCTGCGTAATTATAAAATATTAGATTGTCATATGTAGATATATTGTTTTCAATTGAATAGTTGAACATTTTAATAAGCTGAAGTTAATATAGACAAATTAATTTAATGTTTTGTATCGAACTATAATATTGACCATAACTGCGATTATGTAAAATGACCTGTTGCTAACAAATATTGTGTGTAAAAATTGAATTGAGAAAGAGAATAGTTCTTATAAGCAGAATTTTTATGCCCAGTGGAATGGAATGAGTATTATTGTACAGTCTGAAACCTAAGATTATGTTAGAGCATAAGGGGTATCTAAAGTCTGACAGTTGCAGGCAACTTTGCATGATGCACTTGATGATGCAGGCTTGCAACTGCACTTTGCAAAGTGCACAGTCTATTTGCCTTTAGTAAATCAATCCAATTATGTGACACTTTGGTGGCTGGATAAGGTGACAGGGTTACCTGTATTGCTATTGTAGCACTACCCTTGTAGGAGCTGCTGGTTAGTTTTGGCCTGCCGTTACCCCACTGTTCTCCGTGTTGGCTCAAAGTCTAGGGTTAAAGTTGCATAAAACACGATTGCCAGTCACTGAGTCTTTTCCAATGCTTCTTTTATTAAACACAACGTTAGCAGAATGAGGGATGGAGGGTTAAGGGATGTTCAGGTATCTGATGCAGATCACTGAGAAAAACTTGAGATCCTGGAGACAGGTACACTCGCTGTCACTGGATCTTGCTCACCCGGATAGGCCCCTCTCACCGGCCTAGCAGCCAGGATGATGCACGGACAAAAATGAAAAGTCTCTGCCACAGACTTGGTAATCAGAATTTCAAAGTTCAAGCACGACTGCACAGTATGAGAAAGTCCTTTAGGCCTGGTTCACACTGGGGCGACAAACGCTCCGACATTGGGAGCTCATGTCGCATGACGTGTGAAAATCAATGTTTCCCTATGGGAGCCGTCTTAACTGGTCCGACACATGTCGGTCCGACTTTGAGAATGCTCCCTGTACTACTTTGGTCCGACTTTGATCTGACTTCAGCCCATTGACTATCATTGAAGTCGGATCAAAGTCGGACCGCAGTCTTGCATGATCCGACTTTGGCATGCGACTTGTGCTGTACTGCTCTTGAGGGGAACTCCAGGCCAAATTTTAAATAAAAAACCGGCATGGGTTCCCCCTCCAGAGGCATACCAGGCCCTTAGGTCTGGTCTGGATTTGAAGGGGCGCCCCTACGCCGAAAAAACGGCGTGGGGGTCCCCCCAAAATCCAAACCAGACCCTTATCCGAGCACACAACCTGGCCGGCCGCAGGGGAAGAGGGGGGGACGAGAGAGCGGCCCCCCTCCCTCCTGAACCGTACCAGGCCGCATGCCCTCAACATGGGGGGGTTTGGTGCTCTGGGGCAGGGGGGCGACCTGCGGCCCCCCCACCCCAGAGCACCCTGCCCCCATGTTGATGAGGACAGGGCCTCTTCCCGACAACCCTGGCCGTTGGTTGTCGGGGTCTGCGGGCGGGGGGCTTATCGGAATCCGGGAGCCCCCTTCAATAAGGGGGCCCCCGGATCCCGGCCCCCCCACCCTATGTGAATGAGTATGGGGTACATCGTACCCCTACCCATTCACCTGGTGGAAAAAAATTGCAATAAAAAAACCACACAGCTTTTTAAAGTATTTTATTGCACAGCTCCGGGGGTCTTCTTCCGACTTCGGGGGTCTCCGGTGTCGTCGCCGCGCTCTCCGGTTCTTTCTTCTGCCGGGCCTCCGCTAACTTATTTTTAGCTCTTTTGCTAACGGAGGCCCGGTCTTCTCCGTCGCCTTGTTCTTCTCCCGCTCTCCGGTTCTTCTCCCGCTCTCCGGTTCTTTCTTCCGCCGGGCCTCCGCTAACTTCTTTTTAGCTCTTTTGCTAACGGAGGCCCGGTCTTCTCCGTCGTCTCGTCCAGCTCTCCGTTGTCCTTCTGCCGGCCCCTCCACTAACTTCTTTAGCTCTTTTGCTAGTGGAGGGGCTGGTCTTCCCGTCGTCACCGTCAGCGTCTTCTTCCCTCTTCTCCTCCTCGATGTTGACGCGTCGCTTCCTCCCGCTGTAATACTGGCTGTCCGCTCCGCTCCGCATTAATATAGTCTTCTCATGACGTCACATTTACATGTTCCCATGACGTCACAGTCACATGCTCCGGGGCCATGTGCCCCGGAACATGTGACTGTGACGTCATGAGAAGCCTATATTAATGCGGAGCGGAGCGGACAGCCAGTATTACAGCGGGAGGAAGCGACGCGTCAACATCGAGGAGGAGAAGAGGGAAGAAGACGGCAACGGCGACGACGGGAAGACCGGCTCCTCCACTAGCAAAAGAGCTAAAGAAGTTAGTGGAGGGGCCGGCAGAAGGACAACGGAGAGCTGGACGAGACGACGGAGAAGACCGGGCCTCCGTTAGCAAAAGAGCTAAAAAGAAGTTAGCGGAGGCCCGGCGGAAGAAAGAACCGGAAAGCGGGAGAAGAAGAAGGCGACGGAGAAGACCGGGCCCCACTAGCAAAAGAGCTAAAAAGAAGTTAGCGGAGGCCCGGCAGAAGAAAGAACCGGAGAGCGCGGCGACGACACCGGAGACCCCGGAAGTCGGAAGAAGACCCCCGGAGCTGTGCAATAAAATACTTTAAAAAGCTGTGTGGTTTTTTTATTGCAATTTTTTTCCACCAGGTGAATGGGTAGGGGTACGATGTACCCCATACTCATTCACATAGGGTGGGGGGGCCGGGATCCGGGGCCCCTTTATTAAAGGGGGCTCCCGGATTCCGATAAGCCCCCCGCCCACAGACCCCGACAACCAACGGCCAGGGTTGTCGGGAAGAGGCCCTGTCCTCATCAACATGGGGGCAGGGTGCTCTGGGGTGGGGGGGCCGCAGGTCGCCCCCCTGCCCCAGAGCACCAAACCCCCCCATGTTGAGGGCATGCGGCCTGGTACGGTTCAGGAGGGAGGGGGGGCCGCTCTCTCGTCCCCCCCTCTTCCCCTGCGGCCGGCCAGGTTGTGTGCTCGGATAAGGGTCTGATTTGGATTTTGGGGGGGACCCCCACGCCGTTTTTTCAGCGTAGGGGTGCCCCTTCAAATCCAGACCAGACCCAAGGGCCTGGTATGCCTCTGGAGGGGGAACCCATGCCGGTTATTTATTTAAAATTTGGCCTGGAGTTCCCCCTCAAGATTCATACCAAACACAGTGCCTGATATTGGCGGGGATCCAAGTCGGATCCCCGTTCATTGAAAGTCGGACATATGTTGGCTTCATGTCGCAGGGCAAAGTCGGATCCAAAGTAGGACAGATGTCGTGTCGCACTAGTGTGAACCCAGCCTAAGCTGACCCGGCAATACTGTGAGGCAGATTGGTTTGGATGCATCCTCCAATTGAGGCCCCAGGCTCCTCTCGAGATACCAGCCTTCCGCTGCGTATTCTCCAAGACGAGTCCTCCCCTGGTTCCTTCAACTGCTCGGCTTCTTCCCCCAGGACAGACAGCACAGGATCACCCTCGAACCAGTAGGCCACAGATAGCTTCTGGCCTACCTCCAGTACCGAAACCTGGGGCCAGCAGGCCCCCGAGGCAGGAGAGGAGTTGTCACATACCTCCGGCCAGGGTGGCCATGAGGTGAGAGAGCCTCTTCAAAAATGGCGTCCGCCCCTTAAGTACCCTCTCCCAGCATGCCCAGCGGTATCAACCTTCCGCTAGGTTGCCTCTGGGAAAGAGCACCCTATACGCCTCGGCTTGTTGTACCTTCCAACATGAACCAGAGGTGGCAGCGACACCTGCTGGCAACCGCGGGAAATACACCCAACTCAGCCAAGGCTGGAACATAGGCCAATTTAGCCAAAACATAGAGTCTGAACTAACTACAGTTCAGACATCCCACTAAATTTAGATAATAGCACCTGGTCAACAGGAGCAGGGTGCTACACTATAAACACTTGGATGTGTTCCTGACACTCGAGAGCTAAAGATGCTACTTGGATAAGTAGTGAAACATCTTCAACATTACAGAATACATTTTGTTGGACATGACTAACTACAACAGGTTTGCTTAACTCAGATTTTTCCGATATACATACACGTCCCAGGTCAGTGACTATGAGGTTATTAACCACTTGCCGACTTGCTTATGCAGATATACTGCGGCAGGTCGGCTCTCCTACGCAAAGTGGCGTACCTGTACGTCAGTCCGCAAAAGCTGGATATCGTGCGCACGCGCCGCGGGAGCGTGCCCGCGGATCCTGCGGACGATGTCCGCCGGCTGCCCACAATCGTGGCAAGGAGAGGCAGAACGGGGAACTGCTTAAACAATATAACAGCATTTCCCTGTTCTGCCTAGTGACATGACAGAGATCTATTGTTCCCGGTGATTGGGAAGTGATCTTTGTCATGTGCCAGTGAGTCCATCCCCCTACAGTTAGAACACGCTGAGGGAACACACTTGACCCCTTCATCGCCCCCTAGTGGCCCTTTCTGTGCCAGTGTCATGTTTACATTGATCAGTGCATTTTTTTTAGCACTGATCAATGTAATAATGTCACTGGTCCCCCAAAAGTGTCATTTGGGGTCAGATTTGTCCGCCGCAATGTCACAGTCCCGCTAAAAATCGCAGATCGCCGCCTTTACCAGTAAAAATAATAATAAATAAATAAAAGTCCCTAAATGTATTCCATAGTTTGTAGACGCAATAACTTTTGCGCAAACCAATCAATATACACCTATTGTGATTTTTCTTTACCAAAAATATTTAGAAGAAAATATATGCCTAAACTGATGAATACATTTTTTTTTTATATTTTTTGGGGGATATGTGTTTTTGTTTTTTTCAAAATTGTCGCTGTTCTTTTGTTTATAGCACAAAAAATAAAAACCACAGATGTGATCAAATACCACCAAAAGAAAGCTCTATTTGTGGGAAAAAATGGATGCAAATTTTGTTTCGGTACAGCATCGCACAACCACGCAATTGTCAGTTAAAGCGACGCAGTGCCAAATTGTAAAAAGTGCTCTGGTCAGGAAGGGGGTAAAATCTTCCGGGGCTGAAGCGGTTAAAGAAAAAACTGAATTAAGAGACATGTGGTGGCTGATATATATATTTTGATATGCTGGTTGCCTGTCTGTTTCCAGGTTCTTTTCGTTCCAACTTCAAATTCGGAAGAATTTTAGTTTTTCAGAAATTCGGATGAATCGAAATTTCAGAATGACAATAGTACCGAATTTACATGAATCCCAAATAACAAAAAAAAAAATGAAATTTGAATAGTTTTCGAATACATTTCAAATTCGAATAGTTTTCAAATTCGAAAAGTTTTCGAATCGTTTTCCAATTTCCAAAGAGAATAAAATAGAAAATAAAAATAGAATAGAATTTTTTTTATAATAGATTAGAAAAGAATATAAGAAAATAAAAGAATAGAATAGAATAGAGTAAAACAGAACAAATAGAATAGAAAATAAAGGAACAAAATAGACTAGAATATAATACAAACAAATAAAATAGAATAACAGAAAGAATATACCGTATATACTCGAGTATAAGCCGAGTTTTTCAGCACTTTTTTTGTGCTAAAAATGCTCCCCTCGGCTTATACTCGAGTCACCTTTTTGCGCCTGATCTCCCGGAATTTGGGGACCCGGTACCGGCTGGCGCTAGGTCTCCTGGACCCCAAACTTGGCACACATGTAGCTCCACTCTACAAGTGTGCAAAAATTGTTGTCTGGGGGACCTAGGGCCAGGGAGCACCGATTTTTCAAACCCGGGCACCCCTTCCATAGACTCCCATGTTAAACGGTCATTTCTCCTGTGACTTTGTGGACCCGATACCGGCCGGTCGTAGGTCCTCTGGACCCAAAACTTGGCACACAGGTAGCTTTCTCCTCTATAAGTGTGCAAAGTTTGTTGTCCGGGGGACCTACGGCTGGGGAGCACCGATTTTTCAAAGCTGGGCACCCCTTCCATAGACTCCCATGTTAAACGTCAGTCTATTAATGGGCACAGTGAGCCATGGGCACAGTGAGGCATGGACACAGTGAGGCCAATTGAGGCACAGTGAGGCATGCAGATGGGCACCCTAGGCTTATACTCGAGTCAATACGTTTTCCCAGTTTTTTGTGGTAAAATTAGGTGCCTCGGCTTATATTCGGGTCGGCTTATACTCGAGTATATACGGTAACCATCTAAATTTGAATTTGAATATATAAGAAAAGAATAGACTAGAAAAGAATAGAATAGAAAAAAAAGACTAGAATAGAATAGACTATAATAGAATAGAAAATAATAGAATTTTAAAAACAATAGAATAGAATACAAATAATATAACCATTTCCCAAAATACAAATAGAATAAATTGGAATTTGAATACAATAGAAATGAATAGAATAGAAAATAACAGAATAGTATAGAAAAAACAACAGTATAGAAAAAACAACACAATAGAATAGAAAGAATATAACCATCTTCCGAAATGTGAATTTTGAATTGAATAGACTTGAATTTGAATAGAAAATAATAGAATAGAATAGAGTAGAAAATAAAAGAATTGAAAAAATAGAATAGAATAAACAAATAAAAAAATAATATAATTAAAAAAACAGTAGAATAGAATAGATTAGAATAGAAAGAATATAACCATTTCCCAAAATTCAAATAGAATCAATTTGAATTTGAATAGAATAGAAAAGAATAGAATAGGAAGATGGTTATATTCATTCTATTCTGTTGTCTATATTTCTATACTATTGTATTATTTTCTATTCTATTCTACTCTATTCTATTTATATTGAAACTGATTCTATTTGAATATTGGAAAATGGTTATATTATTTATATTCTATTCTATTGTTTTTTTTATTCTATTCTTTTCTATTCTATTCAAATTACAGAAGATGGTTATAATCTTTCTATTTTATTCTATTTTTTTATTCTATTCTATTCCTTTCTATTCTTTTATTTTCTATTTTGTTCTGTTTTACTCTATTACATTATATTCTTTTATTTTCTGTTATATTCTTTCCTGTGCTACTCAATTTTTTTCTATTATATTTTCTATTTTATTCTCTTTGGAAATTGGAAAATATTGGAATTCTAAAACTATTTGAATTTAATTAGAAAACTTTTCAAATCGTTTTAAAAACGAATAAACAAAACAAATCCCGAAAACAAATTAAACTAATTAAACTAAACAAATGTATGTAAATAACGAATCTAGTGCTTTCTAAGTGAATTACCCAGAAGGAGAAGGCAGCAAGCAGTTTAGGCTAAAGTCTGATACCCCAACTCACAAACTCAGAGGCAGTTGCACCATTTGTACAAACAACCCCCCTCTTGTTTCCATTTCTACGGTAGATAAGAAGTGGTGAGGCAATTTTTATGATTTCTATTTTTAGCGGCGCTTAACCGTCGTTTTTGTGGCGCTATTCGGCCGCTAGCGGGGCGCTTTTAACCCCCGCTGCAGCGGCGATTTGCTGGCGGTTCGGCAGCGCTGCCCATTGATTTCAATGGGCAGGGGCGCTTTAGGAGTGGTGTACACACCGCTCCTACAACGCCTCAAAGATGCGGCTGGCAGGATATTTTTGAGCGTCCTGCCAGCGCACCGCTCCAGTGTGAAAGCCCTCGGGGGGCAATCCGATCGTGTGTACAGGCTTTTAGTGTTTAAACAAACATCCAATCCTATAATGGAATTCCAGTGTGTGTCTGTGTCATAGACCATACATGACAGACGGTGCTCAGATGAGTGCCTTCACCGCATATAGTGCACGCCTCTTACCAGAAATGGCAGATCTCAATCTATAAAGATCACACTCGCTGATGCCGCGTACACACGATCATTTTTCCCGTCGGGAAAAATTACATTTTTTTTTTTCGCCGAGAAAAACGATCGTCTGTGGGCTTTATGCCGTTTTTCTCGTTGAGAAAAACGGCAGGAAAAACGACGAGAAAAATTAGAACATGTTCTAAATTTTCTCATCGTTTTTTCCATCATTTTTTTCCGCGGCAGTTTTCCCATAGGGAGACACCGCCGCGGAGCCCACAGACGGTCGTTTTTCTCGACAAAGAAAAAAATGACGGGAAAAACGGTCGTGTGTGGGGGAAAATGCCGTTCCCTCGTTTTTCATTTAATTTCATGTCGTGATTCACGGCGGTGTTTTCACCGCCGTGAATCACGATCGTGTGTACGCGGCATTAGGAATATCCAAAAGGATTCAGCAGCCAAACTAGGAGGGCTTTCTGTTCCACCTGCGATCACACTGATGTTTCCAAGGTATCAGATAATGGGAAGTAGGCCGATAATCACTCCCCACATATGCAGAGAAAGAGGAAGACTTTGTAGTGTAATACGTTTTAAAAAGAGCATTTATTCAAAGCACAGATTACACTTAAAGTTATGCAGATTAACCACTTTAGCTCCAGAAAGGTTTACCCCCTTCATGACCAGGCCATTTTTTACGGCGTTGTGCGACGCTGTACCCCAATAAAATTGATGTCATTTTTTCCCACAAATAGAGATTTCTTTTGGTGGTATTTGATCGCCTCTGCGGTTTTTATTTTTTGCACTATAAACAAAAAAAGACAGACAATTTTGAAAAAAAAAATATATATCTTTTTTACTTTCTAATAAAAAACATATCCAATAAAAAAAAATGTAAAAAATCGAATTTCTTCATCAGTTTAGGCCAATATGTATTCTTCTGCATATTTTTGGTAAAAAAATAAAAATCACAATAAGTGCATATTGATTGGTTTGCGCAGAAGTTATAGCGTCTACAAAATAGGGGATATATTTATGGCATTTTTATTATTAGTATTATTATTTTTTACTAGTAATGGCAGTGATCAGTGATTTTTAGCAGGACTGTGACATTGCGGCGGACAAATCGGACACTTTTGACACTTTTTTGGGACCAGTGACATTTATACAACGATTAGAGCTAAAAATAGCCACTGATTACTGTATAAATGTCACTGGCAGGGAAGGGGTTTACACTAGGGGGCGATCAAGGGGTTAAGTGTTCCCTAGGGAGGTGTTCCTAACTGTGGGGGGGGGGGCTGACTGGGAGTACAGAGAGATCGCTGTTCCTGATCACTAGGGATAGACAATCTCTTTCTCCTCTCCTGTCAGAACCGGGATCTGTTTGTTTACATTGACAAATCCCGGTTGTGGCCTCTCTGTGGAGCGATCAGGGGTCTCTGGCGGCTCGCGCATGCCTGCTATTGCTCTTAAAGCGGCCGACGTACACCTACGACGATTTGCGCAGCCGAGGCAACCTGCCGCAGTATAATGACGGCGGCTGGTCTGCAGGCAGTTAAATACGACATTTTACAGTTCTCCCAATTCAGCTGAGACTCATCTAACTGTCTGGTCTGCTTGCTGATGTAGCACACCGACCCGGCTACTACTGCCATCTCCCACTTGCTTGCAGTCGGGCACACCTGCTACTTGCCCGGTATCCCCCCTTTTTGGTTAAAGAGGAGAGAGCAGTGTTATTGTTTGGGCCTTGCAGCGAGTTACCTCTCTCGAGTGGATCCTTTTTCTTCTTTCTCCGTTGTCTAGGTAAAAGTTCCTCAAAATAACGGCAAAGTCCACACAGGAGTAAAACCTAAGCAGTAAGGTTTTATTATTTTATCTTTTTCCAATAACTTGAGTAGGGAGTAAGAAGATGAGAGAAGTAGGGGGGTAAAGGTTCAGGCACGCAACACTTAGAGCACAGTGTAAAACATTTGTCGTCACTCAAGCCTGAGTGAGTATTGCTCACCCGGATAGTCCCTTTGAGAGCGGTCCTAGCAGCAGGGATGGAGCACGAATCAATCTTTCCCTTTCCTGAGTATCTAGGGATGCGATTGGGGAATACTCTGCCACAGAAGTCCCGAACCTCCCAGCAAACAATACTGAATAAGAACCTCTGTGCAGGGCCGATCCTGGATGGGGTGCAGAAGGGGGGGCGCCGAAGTGCTGAAGTTCTTCCCCTCCTTCCTCCTCTCCTTGTGTGCGGTGGCGTCCCCAGGGATGGTGATAGGGGAGGACCCGTCCCGGACAATGAGGCAGATCAGTGTGGTGTGACAAGTAGTACAGGAACGATGCCATGTGGGATGTGTGTCTCTCTCCCTCCGGCAGCTGAATGCGGGAGGGAGAGACACACATGGCATCGTTCGTTCCTGTACTAGTCACAAGTTTCATCCTGTCCACTGGTTGCTAGAGCCGCTTGGCATGTAGCAACTAGTGATGAGCCGAACACCCCCGGGTTCGGTTCGCACCAGAACCCGCGAACGGACCGAAAGTTCGAACGAACATTAGAACCCTATTAAATACAATGGATGCGAACGTTCGAATTCTAAAGTGCTAATTATAACAACTATTATGCATGTTATTGTCCTAAAAAGGGTTTGGGAACCCGGGTTCTGCACCAGGGGACATGTATCAATGCAAAAATAAGTTTTAAAAACGGTCGTTTTCCGGGAGCAGTCATTTTAATGATGCATAAAGTGAAAAAAAAAAAGTCAAATATTCCTTTAAATATCGTACCTGGGGGGTGTCTAAAGTATGCCTGTGAAGAGCCACGTGTTTCCCGTGTTTAGAACTGTCCCTGCACAAAATGACACTTCTAAAGGAAAAAAAAGCCATTTAAAACTGCTTGCGGCTTTAATGTAATGTCTGGTCCCGGTAATATGGATGAAAATCTTTAAGAAAAATGGCATAGCTACCCCATGACCCCCCCCCTACCCCAGCCCATTACCAGCCCCATTTGGGTCTTGTATGGATATTAAGGGGAACCCCGCACATAAAATAAAAAAGGCCCTATATACTCTGAACAGCCGTATACAGGCGGTGCATACAAGACAGGGACTGTAGGTTTGTTCTTATGTAGAATCTGTTTGTAATTTTGAACAGGTACATTGTTGAAGTGTAGCTCCAGACCAAAAATCTATTTTTAAACTTTTTGGAAAACATAGGTAAGGGTTATCACCCCTGTAACATTTGTTTTGCTGTCTGTGCCCCTGTTCAGAACATTTCACCTCACTTTCCGTCCTAATGACAACTGTTTTTGAAATGTGGTGTTTTTCTTGAAACAAGGATTGCTGATAAAGCATCAGTACAGAGGAGACACCTTTCTCCCATATTTATTCTTACAGGAGAGAATTTTCCTTCCTAGTGGTAGATTTCCTCTCACTTCCTGTTGTCTTCTTGCGTTTGCAAGTAGGAGTCGTTTGTAAGTTGGATGTTTGAAAGTAGGGACCTGCCGTATATACTCTGCAGAAATAGGCCCCTTAGTTGTTGGTGTTGGCACAACACTGTAAGCACTCACAGTTACTCTTGGTTGGTGCTGGAACGCCCTGCTGTCAACTATTATATCAGGAATTTTAATTACATATAATTGTTGAACAGTGGTAGTAAAAATTGGGCCTTTGATGGTGGTGCTGGTGCCACAACACTGTAAGCCCTGACAGTTACTCTTGGTGGGTGCAGCAATGGGCCCTGCTGTGAATTATTAGATCAAGAATTGTAATTACATGCCCCTGTTGAACAGGGGCTGAAAAATTGGGCCTTAGGCACTGGTGGCACAACACTGCAACCCTTCACAGATACTGTACTTGGAGCACAGCAATGAGCCCTGTTGCAAAGTATTGCTTCAAAAATTGTAATGACACGCCCCTGTTAAACAGGGGCTGAAAAATTGGGCCTTAGGCACTGGTGGCACAACACTGCAACTCCTCACAGATACTGTACTTGGAGCACAGCAATGAGCCCTGTTGCAAAGTATTGCTTCAAAAATTGTAATTACACGCCCCTGTTAAACAGGGGCTGAAAAATTGGGCGTTAGGCACTGGTGGCGGCACCCATAAACAAAAATGATCTTCCAAGCTATCATCATCAATCGTATCATTGAGGACTCGGAGGAGGAGGATAGCCAGTCAACATAACAGCACAGGCACTCAGCATCAGCATCAGTCTTGAAGGGATGTGACATTTTAAAATCAATTAGTCTGTTATATCAGCATCAGGTGTGTGGTAGCTGGTGGTGATCCAAGACTGGTTCATCTTGATGAAAGTCAGTCGATCAACCGAGTCGGTGGACAGGCGCACCCTGTGATCCGTGACAAATCCTCCAGCAGCACTGAATGTGCGTTCCGAAAGAACGCTGGATGCAGGACAGGCCAGTAGCTCAATTGCATACTGTGCAAGCTCTGGCCAGTGATCCATCCTCAAGACCCAGTAAGCCAGAGGATTTTCGGTGGGGAAGGTGTCCAAGTCTGACCTTGCCCCTAGATATTCCTGCACCATGTTTATCAGACGCTGGCGATGGTTGCTGGAACCGATCATACTTTGGGGCTGCGGACTAAAGAATTGTCTGAACGCATCGGTCAGACGGCCACCTTCCCCACCGCTCCTTCTTTGACTGGCCGAAGCCTCAGCAACTCGTTGTCCAGGACCAGGAGTTTGCAACCTCCCAGTCTCTGGGAACGCGTTGCACAGACCTTTCTGCAAGGCCTCCCGGAGTTGTCTCATCCTCTGCTCCCTCTGCGACGGTAACATAAGGTCCGCAACCTTACCCTTGTACCGTGGATCAAGGAGAGTGGCCAGCCAGTAATGGTCCCTCTCCTTGATCCGAAGAATACGAGGATCCTTCCGCAGACTTTGCAGGATCAGGGAGGCCATGCAGCGTAGGTTTGCTGAGGCATTCGCTCCGGAGTCCTCTGGGTCACTAAGGACGACATGATCCGCAGCCACCTCCTCCCAGCCACGTACAAGTCCACTGGTTTCTTGGGACTGTAAATCATCCCTAAAAGACTGCTGCTGATGATGCTGAGTGCCAGCCTCCACCTCCATGCTGACACAATCCTCCTCCTCCTCCTCCTCCTCCTCCTCCTCCTCCTCTTCCTGTGCGATGGGTGGGACAGAAGGAACACTGTCTGGGTAAAGGGGGCCTTGAGAGGCAAGGAAGTCCTCCTCTTCCTGCCTCTGTTCTGCCTCAAGTGCCCTGTCCATTATTCCACGCAGCGTGTGCTCCAACAGGTGGACAAGAGGTACAGTGTCACTGATGCATGCACTGTCACTGCTCACCATCCTCGTGGCCTCCTCAAATGGTGCCAGGACAGTGCATGCATCCCTGATCATGCCCCACTGGCGTGGAGAAAAAAAACCAAGCTCCCCTGACCCTGTCCTGGTGCCGTAGTCGCACAGGTACTCATTGATGGCCCTCTGCTGCGTGTGCAGCCGTTGCAGCATGGCCAACGTTGAGTTCCACCTGGTGGGCATGTCACATATAAGGCGGTTCTTGGGCAGGTTCAACTCCTTTTGCAGCTCAGCCAGGCGAGCACTGGCATTATAAGATCTGCGGAAATGCACACAGACTTTCCTGGCCTGCCTCAGGACATCCTGTAAGCCCGGGTACCTGCCCAAGAAGCGCTGCACCACCAGGTTAAGGACGTGAGCCACACAGGGCACATGGGTCAGTTGTCCCTGTCGGAGGGCGGAGAGGAGGTTGGTGCCATTGTCGCAAACCACCATTCCTGGCTTAAGCTGGCGTGGCGTCAACCACCTCTCGGCCTGGCCCTGCAGAGCAGACAGGACCTCTGCCCCAGTGTGGCTTCTGTCCCCCAAACACACCAGCGCAAGCACGGCATGGCATCTTTTTGCCTGCGTACTTGCGTAGCCCCGTGAACGGCTACGGAGCACCGCTGGTTCATAGGACAAACCACAGGAAGAGGCCATGGAGGAAGAAGAAGAGGAGGGGGTGGAGGAGAGAGGTGTGTCACAACCAGTAGTAGCATTTTGGAGGCGTGGCGGTGGGACAACCTCCAACACTACTGCACCTTGTCCTGAATCCTTCCCAGCTGCCAAAAGAGTGACCCAATGGGCCGTGAAAGAAAGGTAACGTCCCTGTCCATGCCTGCTGGACCATGAGTCAGCGGTAATATGCACCTTACCGCTGACCGCCCTGTCCAGCGAGGCCAAGACATTGCCTTCCACATGCCGGTAGAGAGCCGGAATAGCCTTCCGTGAGAAAAAGTGGCGTTTGGGAACCTGCCACTGAGGAACCGCACATTGCACAAACTCACGGAAGGGGGCCGAGTCTACCAACTGAAAAGGCAGCAGTTGAAGCGCTAGCAATTTAGCCAAGCTAGCATTCAACCGCTGGGCATGTGGATGGCTGGGAGTGAACTTCTTTCGACGGTCCAGCAGCTGGGGCAGGGAAATTTGCCTGCTAGAATCGGACGTCGGTGTACTGCTAGCAGAGTGGGCGCAAGTACTTGGCTGTGACACACCTAATTCTACACCTTCATTCCTCTCAGTGCATGTTTCAGAGAGGACTGAAGTTATAGTGGGGTTGGAGATCCCAGCTGATGCGGTGCAAGGAGAGGTCCGCTTTGTTCTTTGGTGTGGGTCTTTGAGGTAGGCTTGCCAACGAGCTGCATGGCAGGTCAACATATGTCTGGTCAGGCATGTGGTACCCAAGCGGCTGATGTTTTGGCCACGCGATATACGCTTGAGACATATGTTGCAAACAGCAGCTGTGCGATCTGATGCACTAGCCTCAAAAAAGGCCCACACCAAAGAACTTTTTGAATGACGGGCAGAGGCAGCGCCCTGCACAGGCGGAGCTCTGCGGTGTGATTCCGTCGGTGTACTGCCCTTACGCTGGCCACCAAAGGGCATCCTGCCTCGTTGGAGATGTGCCTCCTCCTCATCCTCCTCCTCCTCCTCTCTCCTATTAGGCACCCACGTGGAGTCATTGACCTCATCATCCCCTCCCTCCTCATCACTGGAGCCAATCTGGCAGTATGCTGCAGCTGCTGGAACATGACTGCCAGATTGGTGTCCTTCTTGAGCATCCCCTCTGTCTGCTCTCACGCTACTGCCTTCCTCTAGCTGGGTTTCATCATCAGACCCTTCGAAACGCTGGGCATCCTCCTGGAGCATGTACCCAACACTGTGCTGAAACAGTTCGGGGGACTCCTCAGGAGGAGGACATGGTGGGTCTAGGGAAGGAGTGACTGATGATTTGTCTGACATTGATACCAGGGAAGACGACGCTTTGGCAGCTGCTTTTCCAGTACCCTGAGCCTGGGTGAGAGAGGATGAGGAGGAGGAGGAGGGCTTGGTCATCCACTCTGCCAAGTCTTCGGCATGATGTGGCTCAACATGTCCAGCTGCCGAAAAGAAGGACAAGCGTGTCCCATGGCCATGTGCTGATGACAATGCACCGCGTCCACGACCAGCACTGTTGCCCCCAGACACAGAGCCTGCTTGCCCTCTTTTATTGCCTCCTGACTGTCTGCCTCTCCTTGTTTGCCTTCCAGACATTCTAATAGATGGCCTGCAGGGAGATGGGAAAAAAGCAATAAGGGCTACCTTCAGGTGTCCTTCTCTGTCCCTTGAAACAAGGACTTTCACAGTGAAAGAAACTGACACTGTCCCTACCTAGAGTTTTCTGTCCCTAGAATAAATGTTTTTTTTAATCACAATATAGCACAAGGACAATTCACTCAATGTCTCTCCAGGTCCCTGGAAACAAGGACTTGCAGAGTGAAAGAAACTGACACTGTCCCTACCTAGAGTTTTCTGTCCCTAGAATAAATGTTTTTTTTAAGCACAATATAGCACAAGGAAAATTAACTCACTGTCCTTACAGGTCCCTGGAAACAAGGACTTGCAGAGTGAAAGAAACTGACACTGTCCCTACCTAGAGTTTTCTGTCCCTAGAATAAATGTTTTTTTTTAAGCACAATATAGCACAAGGACAATTAACTCACTGTCCTTACAGGTCCCTGGAAACAAGGACTTGCAGAGTGAAAAAAAAAACACTCTCCCTACCTACAGTTTTCTGTCCCTAGAAAAAATGTTTTTTTTAAGCACAATATAGCACAAGGACAATTAACTCACTGTCCTTACAGGTCCCTGGAAACAAGGACTTGCAGAGTGAAAGAAAAAAAACACTCTCCCTACCTACAGTTTTCTGTCCCTAGAAAAAATGTTTTTTTTAATCACAATATAGCACAAGGAAAATTAACTCACTGTCCTTACAGGTCCCTGGAAACAAGGACTTGCAGAGTGAAAGAAACTGACACTGTCCCTACCTAGAGTTTTCTGTCCCTAGAATAAATGTTTTTTTTAAGCACAATATAGCACAAGGACAATTAACTCACTGTCCTTACAGGTCCCTGGAAACAAGGACTTGCAGAGTGAAAGAAAAAAAACACTCTCCCTACCTACAGTTTTCTGTCCCTAGAAAAAATGTTTTTTTTAAGCACAATATAGCACAAGGAAAATTAACTCACTGTCCTTACAGGTCCCTGGAAACAAGGACTTGCAGAGTGAAAGAAAAAAAACACTCTCCCTACCTACAGTTTTCTGTCCCTAGAAAAAATGTTTTTTTTAAGCACAATATAGCACAAGGAAAATTAACTCACTGTCCTTACAGGTCCCTGGAAACAAGGACTTGCAGAGTGAAAGAAACTGACACTGTCCCTACCTAGAGTTTTCTGTCCCTAGAATAAATGTTTTTTTTAAGCACAATATAGCACAAGGACAATTAACTCACTGTCCTTACAGGTCCCTGGAAACAAGGACTTGCAGAGTGAAAGAAAAAAAACACTCTCCCTACCTACAGTTTTCTGTCCCTAGAAAAAATGTTTTTTTTAAGCACAATATAGCACAAGGAAAATTAACTCACTGTCCTTACAGGTCCCTGGAAACAAGGACTTGCAGAGTGAAAGAAAAAAAACACTCTCCCTACCTACAGTTTTCTGTCCCTAGAAAAAATGTTTTTTTTAAGCACAATATAGCACAAGGAAAATTAACTCACTGTCCTTACAGGTCCCTGGAAACAAGGACTTGCAGAGTGAAAGAAACTGACACTGTCCCTACCTAGAGTTTTCTGTCCCTAGAATAAATGTTTTTTTTAATCACAATATAGCACAAGGAAAATTAACTCACTGTCCTTACAGGTCCCTGGAAACAAGGACTTGCAGAGTGAAAGAAACTGACACTGTCCCTACCTAGAGTTTTCTGTCCCTAGAATAAATGTTTTTTTTAATCACAATATAGCACAAGGAAAATTAACTCACTGTCCTTACAGGTCCCTGGAAACAAGGACTTGCAGAGTGAAAGAAACTGACACTGTCCCTACCTAGAGTTTTCTGTCCCTAGAATAAATGTTTTTTTTAAGCACAATATAGCACAAGGACAATTAACTCACTGTCCTTACAGGTCCCTGGAAACAAGGACTTGCAGAGTGAAAGAAAAAAAACACTCTCCCTACCTACAGTTTTCTGTCCCTAGAAAAAATGTTTTTTTTAAGCACAATATAGCACAAGGAAAATTAACTCACTGTCCTTACAGGTCCCTGGAAACAAGGACTTGCAGAGTGAAAGAAAAAAAACACTCTCCCTACCTACAGTTTTCTGTCCCTAGAAAAAATGTTTTTTTTAAGCACAATATAGCACAAGGAAAATTAACTCACTGTCCTTACAGGTCCCTGGAAACAAGGACTTGCAGAGTGAAAGAAAAAAAACACTCTCCCTACCTACAGTTTTCTGTCCCTAGAAAAAATGTTTTTTTTAATCACAATATAGCACAAGGAAAATTAACTCACTGTCCTTACAGGTCCCTGGAAACAAGGACTTGCAGAGTGAAAGAAACTGACACTGTCCCTACCTAGAGTTTTCTGTCCCTAGAATAAATGTTTTTTTTAATCACAATATAGCACAAGGAAAATTAACTCACTGTCCTTACAGGTCCCTGGAAACAAGGACTTGCAGAGTGAAAGAAACTGACACTGTCCCTACCTAGAGTTTTCTGTCCCTAGAATAAATGTTTTTTTTAATCACAATATAGCACAAGGAAAATTAACTCACTGTCCTTACAGGTCCCTGGAAACAAGGACTTGCAGAGTGAAAGAAACTGACACTGTCCCTACCTAGAGTTTTCTGTCCCTAGAATAAATGTTTTTTTTAATCACAATATAGCACAAGGAAAATTAACTCACTGTCCTTACAGGTCCCTGGAAACAAGGACTTGCAGAGTGAAAGAAACTGACACTGTCCCTACCTAGAGTTTTCTGTCCCTAGAATAAATGTTTTTTTTAATCACAATATAGCACAAGGAAAATTAACTCACTGTCCTTACAGGTCCCTGGAAACAAGGACTTGCAGAGTGAAAGAAACTGACACTGTCCCTACCTAGAGTTTTCTGTCCCTAGAATAAATGTTTTTTTTAAGCACAATATAGCACAAGGACAATTAACTCACTGTCCTTACAGGTCCCTGGAAACAAGGACTTGCAGAGTGAAAGAAAAAAAACACTCTCCCTACCTACAGTTTTCTGTCCCTAGAAAAAATGTTTTTTTTAAGCACAATATAGCACAAGGAAAATTAACTCACTGTCCTTACAGGTCCCTGGAAACAAGGACTTGCAGAGTGAAAGAAAAAAAACACTCTCCCTACCTACAGTTTTCTGTCCCTAGAAAAAATGTTTTTTTAAGCACAATATAGCACAAGGAAAATTAACTCACTGTCCTTACAGGTCCCTGGAAACAAGGACTTGCAGAGTGAAAGAAACTGACACTGTCCCTACCTAGAGTTTTCTGTCCCTAGAATAAATGTTTTTTTTAATCACAATATAGCACAAGGAAAATTAACTCACTGTCCTTACAGGTCCCTGGAAACAAGGACTTGCAGAGTGAAAGAAACTGACACTGTCCCTACCTAGAGTTTTCTGTCCCTAGAATAAATGTTTTTTTTAATCACAATATAGCACAAGGAAAATTAACTCACTGTCCTTACAGGTCCCTGGAAACAAGGACTTGCAGAGTGAAAGAAACTGACACTGTCCCTACCTAGAGTTTTCTGTCCCTAGAATAAATGTTTTTTTTAAGCACAATATAGCACAAGGACAATTAACTCACTGTCCTTACAGGTCCCTGGAAACAAGGACTTGCAGAGTGAAAGAAAAAAAACACTCTCCCTACCTACAGTTTTCTGTCCCTAGAAAAAATGTTTTTTTTAAGCACAATATAGCACAAGGAAAATTAACTCACTGTCCTTACAGGTCCCTGGAAACAAGGACTTGCAGAGTGAAAGAAAAAAAACACTCTCCCTACCTACAGTTTTCTGTCCCTAGAAAAAATGTTTTTTTTAAGCACAATATAGCACAAGGAAAATTAACTCACTGTCCTTACAGGTCCCTGGAAACAAGGACTTGCAGAGTGAAAGAAAAAAAACACTCTCCCTACCTACAGTTTTCTGTCCCTAGAAAAAATGTTTTTTTTAATCACAATATAGCACAAGGAAAATTAACTCACTGTCCTTACAGGTCCCTGGAAACAAGGACTTGCAGAGTGAAAGAAACTGACACTGTCCCTACCTAGAGTTTTCTGTCCCTAGAATAAATGTTTTTTTTAATCACAATATAGCACAAGGAAAATTAACTCACTGTCCTTACAGGTCCCTGGAAACAAGGACTTGCAGAGTGAAAGAAACTGACACTGTCCCTACCTAGAGTTTTCTGTCCCTAGAATAAATGTTTTTTTTAAGCACACTATAGCAGAAGCACAAAACACACTGACACTCTCCCTACCTATCCTTCTCTTTCCCTAAACTAAAGGAATCCAGGTTAAGCAAGAAAGAAATAACAGTCACTGTCCCTGCCTATGCTACTCTATCCCTGCTCCGGAACACACTACACTAGGCCGCCGTGCTGGCGGCCTTTTATAGTGTGGGGCGTGTACTAAACACCCTCAGCAATAATTGGCCACAGGCATCCTGCCTGTGGCCAATCATTGCTCTCCTCGCTGCCGGCGCTGTGATTGGCCAAGCATGCGGGGTCACAGTGCATGCTTGGCCAATCACAGCGCCTGGATGACACTGCGATGGCGTAGTGCATTGTGGGCCGTTCGCGTCACTCGAATTTGGCGCGAACGGCCCAAATCGTTCGATCTTCGTCGAACGATCGAACAGCCAATGTTCGAGTCGAACGTATGTTCGACTCGAACACGAAGCTCATCCCTAGTAGCAACCAGTGACATCACGGCTGCAGTGCACCCCCTCCATGTTGAGTGTTGAAAGCGAGGGAGGATTTCACTTCCTCCTCCTCCGCGCTACTGCTCCTGGGAGTCTGGAATCCAACGCAGCTGAGCTCCGAGGCAGCCCCCTTGTCACACCAGAGAGGGAAAGTCTCGCTGGTCCGGTGGTGGCGGGGTGCAGGCCAGGGCAGTCAACAGCAGCATAGAGTGGCGGCCCCGGTGAGCAGCAGTAGGCTGGCTGGAAGGAACAGCGCGAGAGGGCCACCCTGACCTGAGCAGCAGTGAGCGCAGCATCCCCGGGCGGGTACAGGGGGGGCACAGGAAGGACTGCAGGCCAGCCTAGGGGGTCAATTTCACTCACCCCTCTCTCTCTCCCATCCCCCTCTCTCCCACCCTCCTCTCTCTCTCCCACCCTCCTCTCTCTCTCCCATCCCCCTCTCTCCCACCCTCCTCTCTCTCTCCAACCCCCTCTCTCTCCCGCATCCCCCTCTCTCTCCTGCATCCCCCTCTCTCTCTCCCATTCCCCTCTCTCTCTCCCACCCCCCTCTCTCTCCCATCCCCCTCTCTCTCCCACCCCTCTCTCTCCCACCCTCCTCTCTCTCCCACCCCCTCTCTCTCCCACCCCCTCTCTCTCTCCCATTCCCCTCCCTCTCCCATTCCCCTCCTTCTCCCATCCCCCCTCTCTCTCTCCCATCCCCCTCTCTCTCTCCCATCCATCCCCTCTCTCTCTCCCATCCACCCCCTCTCTCTCTCACCCACTCCCTCTCTCTCTCCCATCCCCTCTCTCTCTCTCCCACCCCCCTCTCTCTCTCCCACCCCCCCTCTCTCTCTCATCCACCCCCCTCTCTCTCTCATCCACCCCTCCTCTCTCTCCCATCCACCCCCCCTCTCTCTCTCTCACCCACCCCCCCTCTCTCTCTCATCCACCCCCCCTCTCTCTCATCCACCGCCTCTCTCTCTCATCCACCCCCCTCTCTCTCATCCACCCCCCCTCTCTCTCTCATCCACCCCTCCTCTCTCTCTCATCCACCCCTCCTCTCTCTCTCATCCACCCCTCCTCTCTCTCCCATCCACCCCCCTCTCTCTCTCATCCACCCCCTCTCTCTCTCTCTCTCTCATCCACCCCCCTCTCTCTCATCCACCCTCCCTCTCTCTCATCCACCCCCTCTCTGTGTGTGTCTCTCTCTCTCTCATCCACCCCCTCTCACCACCTCTCTCTCCCCCCTTACTCACCCCCCCTACTCACCCCCTCTTTCTCTCCCTCCCCCACCCCCACTTTCTCCACCACCTCATATCTCTCTCTCTCTCCCACCCCCCTTCTCTCTCCCACCCCCTTCTTTCTCCCACCCCCCTTTTCTCTCTCTCCCACCCCCTTTTCTCTCTCTCTCTCCACCCCCTTCTCTCTCCACCCCCTTCTCTCTCTCTCTCCACCCCCTTCTCTCTCTCTCCACCCCCTCTCTCTCCCCCCACCCCCTCTCTCTCTCTACCACCTCATATCTCTCTCCCCCTCCCCCCTCCCCTTCCTCCCCCCTCTTCTCTCCCTCTCCTCCCCCCTCCCATTCCTCCCCCCTCTCTCCCTCCTCCCCCCTCTCTCCCTCCTCCCCCTCTCTACCTCCCCCCTCTCTCCAAATACGAGAGTTTCCCCTCAAAGGCGGGACTTTGTAGGCATGAATTGTCACAGCAACTAAAGGTAAAGTTTGTAATAAAATACTTATAACTTTACCTTTAGTGGTTGTGACAATTCATGCCTACAAAATCCCGCCTTTGAGGGGAAACTCTCGTATTTGTGCTAGTTAGGGATGTTGGCTATATCACATCAGATCTGTTATATACAAACCTCCTATTTTTTGATACTCTCCCCTCTCTCCCTCCTCCCCCTCTTCTCCCCCTCTCTCCCCCCCTCCTCCCCCTGTCTCCCCCCTCTCTCCCCCTCTCTCTCCCCCTCCCCCTCTCTCTTCCCCCTCCCCCTCTTTCCCCTTTCTCCCCTCCCCCTCTCTCCCCTCCCCCTCTCTCCCCCTCTCTCTCCCCCTCTCTCTCCCTCTCCCCCTCTCTCCCCCTCTCTCCCCTCCCCCATTCTCTCCCTCCCCCCTTCTCTCCCTCCCCCTTCTCTCTCTCTCCCCACCCCCTTCTCTCTCTCTCTCTTTCCCCACCCCCCTTCTCTCTCTCTCCACCCCCTCTCTCTCCCCCACCCCCTCTCTCTCTCTACCACCTCATATCTCTCTCCCCCCTCCCCTTCCTCCCCCCTCTCCTCCCCCCTTCCCTTCCTCCCCCTCTCTCCCCCCTCCCCCTCTCTCCCCCTCTCTCCCCCTCTCTCTCCCCTCTCTCTCCCCCCTCCCCCTCTCTCCCCTCTCTCCCCTCCCCCTCTCTCTCCCCTTCTCTCTCCCTCTCCACCTCTTTCCCCTCCCTCTTCCCCCTCTCTCCCCTCCCCTCTCTCTCCCCTTTCCCTCCCCCCTTCTCTCCCTCCCCCTTCTCTCCCTCCCCCTTCTCTCCCTCCCCCGTCTCTCCCTCCCCCTTCTCTCTCTCTCCCCATCCCCTTCTCTCTCTCTCTCTTTCCCCACCCCCCTTCTCTCTCTCCCCACCCCCTTCTCTCTCTCTCTCCCCACCCCCTTCTCTCTCTCCCCATCCCCCTCTCTCTCCCTACCCCCCTCTCCCTCCCTCTCTCTCCCTCCCTCTCTCTCCCACCCTCTCTATCCCCCCTTCTCTCCCTCCCCCTTCTCTCCCACCCCCCTTCTCTCCCACCCCTCTTCTCTCTCTCTCCCCATCCCCCCTTCTCTCTCTCTCTCTCTCCCCACCCCCTTCTCTCTCTCTCTCTCTCCCCACCCCCTTCTCTCTCTCCCCGACCCCCTTCTCTCTCTCCCCCACCCCCTTCTCTCTCTCTGCACCCCCTTCTCTCTCTCCCCACCCCCTTCTCTCTCTCTCCCCACCCCCCTTATCTCTCTCTCTCCCCTTCTCTCTCCCCACCCCCTTCTCTCTCTCTCTCTTCCCACCCCCTTCTCTCTCTCCCCACCCCCTTCTCTCTCCCCCACCCCCCTTCTCTCTCCCCCACCCCCTTCTCTCTCTCTCTCCCCACTCCCCTTCTCTCTCTCTCTCCCCACTCCCCTTCTCTCTCACCCTCACCCACCCCCCTCACCAAGCCCCTCTCCCCTCCCAAGTGGACACTGACTAACAGGTGACAGCAAGTTAGAGTTAGTGTTCCCATCCCTTCCCAAGCACTGCCACTTAACCCATCCCCCCAGCACTGCCAGTCTGCCAATGACCTCCGGAATCAGGTAGGTCAATGCAGTGATCAGGTAGGTCAGTGCAGTGATCAGGTAGGTCAGTGTAGGAATCAAACTCTGCAGGGGAAGGTAATTTTTATTTAGCCCAGTGACAGCCTGCCAGAATAGGTGGGATCTGTAACAGCAACTTCCCTGAGCAGCTCTGCTTGAGGAGACCATATCTGTATAATACATTAGAAGATATATAATACATTACTGCCCCTTTACTGTACTCCCCTGACCCCTGTACTAGGTCTGCTTACCCTCCCCCTGTACTGTATCATGTCTGCACTGCAGTCTCTGACCTTCTCCTGTATCATATCTGCAGTCTCTGACCATCTCTAGTATCATGTCTGCAGTCTCTGACCATCTCTAGTATCATTTCTGCAGTCTCTGACTATCTCCTGTACTATGTCTTGGGGCTCTATCTAACAGACTCTCTAACAGAAGCCCTCTCTGTGTACATTAGAGAGACCCCCTCCAGGTCCCATTAGTGTATTCTCTTCCTGTATTTTTTTCATTGTTAAAACATCATGGGAGGATCCCAGGGTAATGAAGACTCCTTAGAGAAGCATCTCTGTGTTTGAGTCATTGCCATAGAATTATTTGTAAAGGGGAGGAGTTAGTAAGATGACCACTCCCATGTGGGGGCGCCAGAAATATTTCTGCACCCAGGCGTCTGTGATCCTAGGATCGCATAGTTGCCAACATTGGAAAAAAAACATCTGGGACACTTTTTTTGTATTGAGGCGGAGCCTTGCTATAATTAGGGGGCGGGGCATTCGTTTGTAGGCGTGTCAAGCTGAAATGAAAAGTGTGGCGAAAAATGGGCGTGGTTTACGCACGATAGTGGGTGTGGCTTAAATGGGCGTGGTTCAAAGGGGTGTGGCTACAGTCCGAGGTGAGAGAAAGAGAGAGAGAAAGAAATAGAAAGAAAGAAGCCAGATCCTACACCACAATAGAAATGTGTAACAAAATTGGCAGATAAGTATACTCCAAAACACCTGTTGGCGCTTCAATCATCCCGACACCATGTTTGTTATGGTGTCAGGATGATTGAAGCGCATTATTTCTATTATTACATTGTAATATAAAATTAAATCATTCAACTCACCATAATGCCGAATCACTGTAAGCCCCAAGTGTGTCACCTGCCACGTCGCCTGCCACCAGATGCCATCAGGTGCCCATCCTTACATCAGCTTTACCCAGCGGAGTCCTTTCTTACATCAGGCGTACCCAGGGGAGTCCCCCCTTACATCAGGTGTCCCCAGCGGAGTCCCCCCTTACATCAGGTGTCCCCAGCGGAGTCCCCCCTTACATCAGGCATCCCCAGTGGAGTCCCCCCTTACATCAGGCATCCCCAGTGGAGTCCCCCCTTACATCAGGCGTCCCCAGCGGAGTCCCCCCTTACATCAGGCGTCCCCAGCGGAGTCCCCCCTTACAACAGGCGTCCCCAGCGGAGTCCCCCCTTACATCAGGCGTCCCCAGTGGAGTCCCCCCTTACGTCAGGCGTCCCCAGCGGAGTCCTTCCTTACATCAGGTGTCCTCAGCGGAGTCCCCCCTTACAACAGGCGTCCCCAGCGGAGTCCCCCCTTACATCAGGCGTCCCCAGCGGAGTCCCCCCTTAACCAGGTGTCTCCTGTCTCGACCGCCATTACTGTTTCCCCTTCCTCGAGGGGGAACAAAATAGAGGCGGAGCCGACCGCGTGGCTGCACAAAAAATTAAGCTGTGGCGCTGCCCACCCCCGCCCCTTTCCATTACAGACAGACCTGCAGCTGGGCGGGGCGGGGCGGGGGGGTGGCTGGCCGGCCAGCCAAAACACGGATGTAGTACAATAGAAGATAAAGCTGCTGCGGCGCCGCCCACCCACGGGGAGACGCGGGGTATGGGCGGCGCCGCAGCAGCTTTATTTTCTATTGTACTACATCCTGGTTTTGGTCTTCTTTAAAATGGCGGCCGGCGGAGACATTGTCTCCGCCGGCCGTGGACCTCTAGCGGCGTCGGCCCGCGGCGGCCAAAGTCGTGGAAACCAGGAAAAAACGGATTGGCCGGGACATTGGCCGGGACAAAATAAATCCGGGAAAAGGGTTTGAATCCCGGGAATGTCCCAGCCAATCCGTGACTGTTGGCAACTATGGGATCGGCCCTGCCTCTGTGCCAAACCAGCCTATTGCAAGCTTGGTGACTTTGAAGATGAATCCCTATTTAGGCGAGTTTCCAGGCCTCTTCCCGAGACAGCAGTACCGTCGCTAGTCTTCTCTGGGACTGATCCTCCCCTGGTCTCCTTTCCTAAAGTTGGGCCACCTAGAGGTGGGCAGCCTGGGATCCCTCTCTGAAGTGTAGGCCCCAGCCAGCAGAGCCGGGCCTACCATGAAACGAAGCAGCCTCTGGCTGAAGATGCCCGAGGCCCGAACACACTCACGCACCTCGTGCCATACGGGCCATGAGGCACACACCCAGGACCAATGGGTCCCCTGGAACTCTCCTCACCCCCAATGGCTTCTGCCCCTTATGTACCCCCTCCCAGCATGCACAGAAGGCTAACCACGCCCACTGCACGGCTGCCGAGAGAGGACACCCAAGGCGCTGTGATACCCCTCTTGGTTCACCTATGCCGGCGGTGACAGTGCCACCTACAGGCAACAGAGAACACTACAGCCAGGCAGTATCATACCCAGTGCAGAAGCACTAAAGAACTGGTCTGAGCCCAACTACTGGCTCAGAGTACCCCTAAATTTTCACCTAGCGTCCCCAAATATTGGGAGGGGCGCTACACTGAATTTCCAGATTCCAAACTATTTCAACAAAGAATTGCTCAGCAACCACATGAGTTCTTTTACCAACAATCTTTAATATTTTATTACTGATATCAAAGAATATAATGACCAAGGCAAAGCACTTCCCCTACAGTTGCCCGTTATGTATATATTAAATACAACTTTATACATTAGATCTATCATTCTGTTTACCTGGTATGGGTTTCCGTAGAGCAATTCTGATATTAAGATTTGTACAGAGCAGTTCTATTTGAACCAGGGCAATGGCCAACTGTAGTGTCTTCTCCCCCCCCCCCCCCCCCCATGCTCTGGCAGTCTAAGGACCAATGTAGGGTACATACAGTATCTCACAAAAGTGAGTACACCCCTCACATTTTTGTAAATATTTTATTATATCTCTTCATGTGACAACACTGAAGAAATTACACTTTGCTACAATGTAAAGTAGTGAGTGTACAGCTTGTATAACAGTGTAAATTTGCTGTCCCCTCCAAATAACTCAACACACAGCCATTAATGTCTGAACCGCTGGCAACAAAAGTGATTACTCCCCTAAGTGAAAATGTCCAAATTCGGCCCAATTAGCCATTTTCCCTCCCCGATGTCATGTGACCTGTTAGTGTTACAAGCTCTCAGGTGTGAATTGGAAGCAGGTGTGTATAATTTGGTGTTATCGCTCTCACTCTCTCATATTGGTCACTGGAAGTTCAACATGGCACCTCATGGCAAAGAATTCTCTGAAGATCTGAAAAAAAGAATGATTGCTTTACATAAAGATGGCCAAATCTATAAGGAGATTGCCAAGACCATGAAACTGAGCTGCAGCATGGTGGCCAAGACCATACAGCGTTTTAACAGGATAGGTTCCACTCAGAACAGGCCTCGCCATGATCGACCAAAGAAGTTGAGTGCAGGTGCTCAGCGTCATATCCAGAGGTTTTCTTTGGGAAATAGACGTATGAGTGCTGCCAGCATTGCTGCAGAGGTTGAAGGGGTAGGGGATCAGCCTGTCAGTGCTCAGACCATACGCCACACACTGCATCAAATTGGTCTGCATGGCTGTCATCCCAGAAGGAAGAC
The DNA here is from genome assembly GCA_029206835.1 of Rana muscosa. Classification (NCBI taxonomy): domain Eukaryota; kingdom Metazoa; phylum Chordata; class Amphibia; order Anura; family Ranidae; genus Rana; species Rana muscosa. Next base: position 102,102,685 of record CM055116.1, on the reverse strand, counting down.
TCTTCTAAAGATGATGCACAAGAAAGCCAACAAACAGTTTTCTGAAGATAAGCAGACTAAGGACATGGATTACTGGAACCATGTCCTGTGGTCTGATGAGGCCAAGAAAGTCATTTTTTCTAAATAAAGTTCCACTTTAAAAGGTTAGTTTACCTTTTCAGAAAAAAATGAAAAGGTGAGCTGCGCTGTCAGTGCCCATGCAGCTGATCCAGTGGTCCAAGAATCCAAACTCTCTGCTCTTTTTTTTTCTGTGCAGCACTTCAGGGACAGACCAAAGAAAATCCCTGTGTAGGCACAAACCAATCAGAGTTTCTCTGGTCCATCCCAGAAGAACTGCACACAGAAAAAGGAGAAGAGCAGGGATTTCAAATCCCCAAACCGTTGGACCAGCTGCGTGGGCACTGACAGCTCATCCCCCTACAGAGGTAAGTACAGTGGGGACCAGGGGTGGGAGGGTGTATGGTGTTAGTGCACCTTTTCAATTTTTCTGTAAAGGTGAACTAACACTTTAAGGTCACATTAAATTTAAATGCCTATTTATTTAGAACCAGCAGAGAAAACAAGGTAAAAGCCACATTTTTGCATGAGCATTTATGCGCCTTCATTAATTTCGAGTTAATTCATCCTATTGGCCAGAATACTAATTATTTAAATTTATTCTGGCCATTACAATGTATTAACGCACGAACATGTGAAAAACATACCATGCATTATGCACAATATTTGTTGTTTGGGTGTTTTTTCAGCCCAAACGCTCTTCTTCAGAACATACAGTACAAGTGCTGTTTTTTTATTCTGCCTCTAAACAGCCCTGCCTCTAAATTCCTGTAAATCTCTATGTGTGCATGGACACATTGGCTAACATGAAGCCCTTTTTGTATATGTTTTCGGCTCCTCGCAGGGAGGGGAGAGGCACACCGCACCACAAGCCCGTACCCTCCTGAGTAAGGAGGTTGAGCAGTGTTAGTTTCGGGCCTCTGCCTGCGGCTGGAGTTGAATCCTCCCGAGGATGATTCTCACCTCTACCTTAGGTAGATGCAAGTCCTTAAGTTTCCCAAGGAATATAACTGTCCACACCAACTGAAAGTCCAACTTCTATATTTATTTCACTCGGATAATAAATATGCCCCTTTGAAAGCAGACAGGTTGGGACAAGACACAGGACAGCTTAGGTGGGAAGAGGTCCAGGCACAAACTTGAATCATGTTCTTTTACTGTTTAGATTTCACAAACAGCTTTGGCGGGCGATCTCTGCCACAGACCGTGAGGTTGGTCTCTGCCACAGACCTGGTGAATAAAAAGTCACTGCCACTGACTTGGTGAATAGGGCCTTGCCCTATGAAGTCACTGCCACTGACTTGGAGTGAGTAGGGTCACTGCCACTGACCTGGTGAACTTCCTTCTGAAAGTATTGGCCCATGTCAAGGAGAAAACCATCCCTCCGGAGAGTTACCAGAGGCCCTCAACGTCACCATGACTCTGCGCTGGGTCTTCGGAAAGGGTTACCTCCCTGGCCTCCTCATCTCAGATACGGGTCCCCTCGCAAGGCGGCACCCTGGGAGCTCTCGATCCCTAGCGGACCCCAGCCGAAGGTTGCTGGGCCCTGGGCCTTCAAAATAGTACCTCACCCCAGACTGAAGGTGTCAGGGATGGAACAGGTACCAGGCCTCCGGGCCTAGGGCACCCGGAGAAACAAACCCACACACCCAGGCAGAAGGTGCCTGGGCATGGATGAACCCCCATGGAAGATGGCTGTTCCTTTTTATACCCTCTCCCGACAGGCACAGCAGGTTCCCCGCCCCGCCGTACTGCTGCCGAAAGGGGACAAGAAAAGGCACAACCCTGTATTGAGGTTCAATCCGGACCCAGGGCGACAGCGCCACCTGTAGGTCCCAGGGAACTACACACCAATACCAACTCCCTTGGTACACAATTGGTCCCTTAACCGTAACAATAGTGTGTCTGAGCCCAACTACCACTCAGACACTCCCCTAAATTGTACACCCCGCTACAGTAGGAATTTTAGATAGTTCTTAATAGCGCCACTTTTACACTAGTATTGCACTATTAATGCACCCAATTCAAAAATAATGACCCCAGTTCATAGGCAATGAAACTGGAGGTAAATAAGACCTTCTATAATTTGGCATACAGAGACAGGCAGAGTGCCTGTCTCTGTACACAGTGTAGCAAAGCAGTATAATTGCAGCTGTTATCCCCTCCCTGGCATTGGTTGTTCATGCTTCACAGCTGATAGCCCCTAACAACCAGTGACCCTTCAGTAAACAAAGCCTGATGGGGAAGCTGAGACACCCATTCCTCTTCAGATCCACCCCCACCTTGTAATTGACAGCAGGCAGGGGACAGATTTTGTAGCCAATAGCAGTCTGTCTAGTGGCTAGGGATCAGCCCACTGCCTGCTGCCAATAACAAGGGAAGTGGAGCTGATGGGGCACTAGTGTCTGTAAATCCCCATCAGGCTGCACCTCCCCAAGGTACAAAGCTCTCAGCCACTGCACTGTCTAATAGGTGCAATGGTGGGGAGGGAGTATAACTGATCTGGGGTGGATCGTCTGCATCTGTATGGATGCTCTGGGCTCAGTGTGCTCCACAATCGGTGCATGCCCCAGATTCATGTACCTGTCTTCAACAGCATAGCTCCCAACTGCCCCTGATTTGCAACAATGTCCCTCTGTCCCTCTGTCCACCTCATTTGTCCCTCATTCTGGTCTGATCCATATAGTTGTATATAAAATGCACTTTTTATCTTTCAAAAAGTGTTTCCCAGAGCTAAACCTTTCATCTAATTTCTTCATTGCTACATTTGCAAATTTCGAAACCAGTATAAAGGAATAATAGTAGTAAAAAAAGCACTTGTGGGTAAACTAATCTTTTTTTTTTTTTTACATATAATTCTCTTTTAACCCCGGACCATTTTGTAGCTAAAGGACCAGGCCACTTTTTGCGATTTGGCACTGCGTCGCTTTAACTGACAATTGCGCAGTCGTGCGACGTGGCTCCCAAACAAAATTGGCGTCCTTTTTCCCCCATAAATAGAGCTTTCTTTTGGTGGTATTTGATCACCTCTGCGGTTTTTATTTTTTGCGCTATAAACAAAAATGACAATTTTGAAAAAAATGCAATATTTCTTACTTTTTGCTATAATAAATATCCCCCAAAAAATATATAAAAAAACTTTTTTTTTCCTCAGTTTAGTCCAATACGTATTCTTCTACATATTTTTGGTAAAAAAAAAAATCGCAATTGGCGTTTATTGATTGGTTTGCGCAAAAGTTATAGTGTCTACAAAATAGGAGATAGTTTTATGGCATTTTTATTAATAATTTTTTTTTACTAGTAATTATTATCGTGACTGCGACATTATGGCGGATACATCGAACACTTTTGACACTATTTTGGGACCATTGTCATTTTTACAGCGATCTGTGCTATAAAAATGCACTGATTACTGTGAAAATGACACTGGCAGTGAAGGGGTTAACCTGTAGGGGGCGCTGAAGGGGTTAAGTGTGACCTAATGTTTGATTTTTACTGTGTGGGGGCGTGGCTTGGTGTGTGAGGTGTCACTGATCGTCGTTCCCTATGACAGGGAACAGACGATCAGTGACAGTCTCACTAGGAAGCACGGGGAGAGGTTTGTTTACACTTACCTCTCCCCGTTTTTCAGCTCTGTGACCTGATCGCAGGACACCAGCGGCGATCGGGTCCGCGGGTCCCGCGGGCGCGGTCACGGAGCTCAGGACCGGGTCGCGAGCGCGCTGACGGCGGCGTGCGCGCGTCTGACCCACGACGGCATCTTAAAGAGGATGTACCTGTACGTGCTTGTGCCCAGCTGTGCCATTCTGCCAATGTACAGTATATGTACAGGCGGCGGTCCTTAAATGGTTAAGGGGAGCGTGGCACGGGGGGTGTCCTATGCCTACATACTTTATCCCTCGTTCCCATCTCAAAAAGTTGGGAGGTATGCAACAGCAACATGAATCTGTCACCAACACTAACATTTGTTGTGTGGAGTCACATTCTAAAGAGTGTCCTAACCACTTCAGCCCCGGAAGGTTTTACCCCCTTAATGACCAGGCCATTTTTTACCATACGGCACTGTGTTACTTTAACTGACAATTGCGTGGTCGTGCGACGCTGTACCCAAATAAAGTCCATGCCGTTTTTTACCACAAATAGAGATTACTTTTGAGGGTATTTGATCACCTCTACGGTTTGTTTTTTTTTGCGCTGGAAACAAAAAAGACCGTCAGTTTTAAAAAAAAGGAATAATTTTTACTTTATGCTATAAAACATATCCAAAAAAATATATAAAAAAACACTGACACTTTTTGGGGAACAGGTGACATTATTACAGTGATCAGTGCTAAAAATATGCACTGTTACTGTACTAATGACACTGGCAGGGAAGGGGTTAACACCAGGGGTGATCAAAAGGTTAAGTGTGCCCCTAGGGGGTAGGCTTGTGCAATTCGTTTCGTAACGAATCAAAATTCGTCCGAATTTAGCAACTTTCGGACATTCGGAAGCATTCGAATTTCCGAACAAAGCAATTACGAATAAAACCGAATCCGAAATAAATTATACCGCAAAATAGCGAATGCCCGAAGGTCTTCGGCATAATTCGTTATGAAAAAAGTTACGAATGTACGCATCCATTCGAAGCACAATAACACTCACTCTGCTCTCTGCTTCTCCCTCACCATGCTGAACTCCCTCTCAAAATGGTGTACAGGGGCGGAGGCTATAGCCGCATGAAAAAACGAAAGTAAAATACGAGATTTCGAATCCATTCGAAGCACAATAACACTCTGCTCTGCTCTCTGCTTCTCCCTCACCGTGCTGAACCCTCTCAAAATGGTGTACAGGGGCGGAGCCTATAGCCGCATGTAAAAAACGAAAGTAAAATACGAGATTTTGAATCGTTACAAATAACCGCTATGTATTTAGAAAAGTACAAATCCATTCGAAGCACATTAGGCATAATAGGCAGCGTCGTTGTGAGAGAGACACGGAAAATTACGAATCAACGAACCCAAAAAAAGTTACGAAAGTAGGAGTTGTGTCCAGAATCAACGAAAAACAATGTACCCTACCGAAAGTACGAATTATAAAGCAACAAAAAATTCAACGAAAAATGTCGCTTGCAAAAATACGAATGAGTCCGAACACGAAAAATCCCGTCTAGCAAAATTACGAATGATTACGAATCAACAGGACCGAAAAGAAACGAACCGAAACGGAACTAATTTTTCCGTTGTGCACAAGAAGCGAACCGAAACGGAACAAATTTTTCCGTTGTGCACAAGTCTACTAGGGGGTGCTTACTAACTGTGTGGGGGATGGATTGACTGGGAGAACACAGAGATCTGTGTTCCTGCTTAGTAGGAACACAAGACCTCCATATTCTCCCCTGCCAGAACAGAGATCTGCCTTGTTTATATAGGCAGATCGCCGTTCTGCCTCTCTGGGGGAACAATAGGCGGGCCCCGCTGTCTACTGCACGAAATGACCTACAGGTACGTAATTTCATGCAATAGAGCCGACCTGCCACAGTATATGTACTGTGGCTGGTTGGCAAGTGGTTAAACACTCTTTATGATATCTCCTGAGTATGTCTGTTTTTACTTTTAGATTAAACTTCCATTTTAAAGTAGAACTTCACTGTATCTGAGCATCACAAAACCAAAGCGCTATTTAATTCAGTTTTAATATTCAGGGCAAACTCATCCATCCATCCATGCCTTTAAAAAATATCCCTCTAGTATTTCTAGCTGCAGCCATCTTGAGTTAGGGCAGATGATTAATGTAGCATTTACTTCCTGGAATCCATCTGTCCTTAGTTCAGGCACACAATCAGGAGGATGTGCTTAGCTAAGAAAACCCCTCCTCTCCTTCTGGAGACTCTTGGGTTGTATGACATCATTTGCCTGGAAAACAGAAAGTAACTGAAGAAATGTAAAAAAAAAATAATAATAATTTAAAACAAGTAAATATAATATACCCTTCTATCCATGTACTAATACTAGCAGCATAAGGGTTACAAATAGTTACTGTTGATTGGGAAAGGGAAGTTCAGCTCTAAGTTAGCTAATAAAAGGTATCACTTAAACTCCAAACTTTCTGCTAGAAGGGAAGTATAAAGTAGAATGCATGTTGCTATTTGATCATAATAAAATAAGTCTGGCATTGACTCTAGGTAAACAATATCTCTCCTGGAACTTACATTTGTAATGAGTTATAAGGAACATACTACAAATACATACATACCGGTATATGCTTTATGGAGAAAATGAGAAGAAAAAGCTTAACAAATACTGCCCCCTGGTGGCTGAGCGAAGAAAGAATGATCCTCTGACTTAAAATTTGGGTTTTCCTGAGTTTATAAACTCAAATTGACTAGAACTAGAGGGTTCAAAAGGCAAGAAACTTCAACAAGAACCTACAGAGGGGAGAGAAGGCAGATAGTGTAGATAAGCTTTCAGTATCTGATCTGACATCCACTATTGCAGTCCTCACTATATCTAGGAGTGGATCTGGCTATTAAATGATGTTTTAGAATATATTTTTGTGACATTTACTACACATTCAGCATTTGTGTCTACAAATAAATATTTTGTGCAGCGCTTAAAAATTCTGTACAGCTTCAAAGTCATGTGTATGTAAAACGCAATATAAACCATTGTGAATGAACACAAAATTGTATATTAAACTCTGAATGAGTCTCATATAGTGTCCTATAATTATTATCAAAGGGGGGTTCCACCCGTGTTTTTTTTTTTAAAAGTCAGCAGCTACAAACACTGTAGCTGCTGACTTTTAATAAGGACACTTACCTGTTCTACTCGCCCGCGATGTCAGCCCCCCCCCAAGGCCGATCCCTCGATCCTGGCAGCTCCCGGCGCCGCCATCCTCAGTAAGGGAAACAGGCAGTGAGGCCGTGCGGCTTCACTGCCCGTTTCCTACTGCGCATGCGCGAGCAGTGCAGCACTTTGTGAATGGGCCGGCTGCTCTCTGGGATACACACAGTTCCCAGAAGGCAGCGCGTCCCATTCACAAGAAGACACAGAGTGTAGAACGAGGAAGAAGATCCACCGCGGAGGATGAAGAGGCAGATTAGGGACTTCCGCATAGCAACCACTATTTCTGGTAAGTAAAAGATTTTTTATCTTTTATTTTTTATTTGTAGATTTTTGGTGTAAAAATGTTTTCAGGGTGGAACTCCACTTTAAGTCCGTGGAAGAATAATGGTGAAAAGAAATTAACTGGATCAAGAGAAGAAAAAACGTGTTCCTCGTGACATCAGTGTTGAGTGAGTATACAATACCACCACCACCGGTTGTGAAAAGGCTTACCAGAGTGAATGTACTCAAATGGACATACGCACAATGAGTCAACAAGGCTTATGGTGTAAATAGCAGTACATGGGACATCCACGCCTGTACTTCTGACCAAAGTGGAAGATGATCCCTCCTTCCAATGGATGGCTCAGATAGACATTTCACAGATGTAACCAGCAAGATGGGCAGAGCCTTTCTCATGTAGTCAAGCAGTGTGACCAAAAAAGAAACAAATACTCCACATAGTGTGAACCCGTAAAAATAAATGAAATTGGATGAAATTGGGAACACCCACATTTGAATAGATGAACAAGCGCTTGTAATGGACAGTATAGGCAATGAATGGCATCAGCAGGCTTCGTCCCGACGCATTTCGTCTAAGGAGATATCATATGGGGTATGAGCCTGCTGTAGTCACTGCGTTTATATAGGATATGAGACCCCAAATGTGTAAATGCTGTGATTAAAATTGATGCTTCTGACGTGTTGCCACAAACACTTCCTGTTTGGCAAGATGGCGCTGGTGCGTGCGCTCCAAGCCTCACTCTGAGGTAAGTTGGATGTCACATTAAATTCTATGGGGCAAACTAGTGCGTGTCAAGCCTTGCATTGAACTGTGCGCCGAACATCCGCATTAGTCAACACGCAGAACGTCCGTATCAGATGTCAGCGTTAGCCCCACCCTCTGTGTCCCTGTGCTACCAGTCTGGCATGCTGGGCATGTGGTAAGGGGGCAGATATTGCGTCCCAACCCGGAGAAGACACCAATTGTCGCTAGAGGCTATAGCAGCGGCTTGCGCAAGCCAATCCGGCGGGCTGGATGTACCCAAGTTGATCAATCGATCAACTTGGTTCATTCAGCCTGCCCATTAATGGTTCAAATCTCGGCTGAGATTCGAACCGTGTATAGCCGACCTAAGCTGCTTTCCTGAAATGGACTCCAAACATGTCTGTAACTCTTCATCTCCATTACATGGAGGGCAGAGCAATTGGTAGTTTACAGAAGATAGCTAGGAAGGAAAGATACTCTTTGGCGTAGCTCACAGGAAGTGACTAGGACACTGCATTTATGGCAGGATGAACAGGTATTTTCTGTTTCTGCTGAAAATGTTCCTATAATATGTGCTTATAACCAAAAGAAAACAAATGTAGGTACCAAATCTAAGTATTGTAAGATGCGAATTTGTGCATTTTTGTGCTTGAGTTTAGTTTTCCTTTAAAATAATACTAAAGGTTTGTGTTTTATTTATTTTTTAAATAACAAACACGTCATACTTTCAGTCAGGTCCATAAATATTGGGACATCGACACAATTCTGATCTTTTTGGCTCTATACACCACCACAATGGATTTGAAATGAAACGAAGATGTGCTTTAACTGCAGACTTTCAGCTTTAATTTGAGGGTATTTACATCCAAATCAGGTGAACGGTGTAGGAATTACAACAGTTTGTATATGTGCCTCCCACTTTTCAAGGGACCAAAAGTAATGGGACAGATTAACAATCATCAATCAAACTTTCACTTTTTAATACTTCGTTACAAATCCTTTGCAGTCAATTACAGCCTGAAGTCTGGAACCCATAGACATCACCAGACACTGGGTGTCATAGAAATCCTGTCAGCTACAGGATTCCTGGACTTCCTGATTCCGAATCTCGGGTACGTCCACGCGCGCGCGCGATGGCGAGCACGTGCGCGCGCACGCGCTTAGCGGGGGCGCGCGCACGCTCCACAAAGCGCGCCAGAAGAGCTATTTAAACATGCCTGTGACAGACAGTCCCTGCTGTCTGCTCTACAGCGTGTAGTACCCAAAGAGACCTGATTCGTGTATTTACCTGTATCCGACCCGGCTTGCCTTGACCCTTCCAGTTTCCTGCCTGCCTCTGACCCCCGGCTTTGTTTGACCAATCTTCTGCCTGATCCTCCAGTACCTTGCCGTCAGCCAATACTACCGACCCGGCTTGTCCGACCAATCTCTCCAGTTGCTGTTTCCTGGTTCCAGTCCAGTCAGCCTCATCAGTTCCAGTCCAGTTGCTTGTTCCTGGTTCCAGTCCAGTTGCTGTATCCTGGTTCCAGTCCAGCCAGTCTCTTCAGTTCCAGTCCAGTTGCTGTGTTCCTGGTTCCGGTTCAGCCTGCCATACTTCCTGGGTGCCTGGATCCGTCCCAGTCTTCAGACTCTACTCTACCTTGATCCATCCTGCCAGGCACTCGTACCCCTTCTACCTCCGTGCCTCCTGTCTTCAGTACCAGGGGCCGCCGGTGGAAGCCGTAAGAGAGGCCTCCCTCTGCAGATCCGGGCTTGTCACCGTCAGGTACGTGACAGTAGCAGACAGCCATGTCTGAGCCCGGGCAGGGAGCCTCACCTATGGAGGAACTCTGTCGGCACCTGGCAGGTTTGTCTGAAGCAGTCAAGAGTCTTCAACAAGGATACACCCGCTTGGAAGAACAAGTGCGGGTCCTCACCAATCCCTCTGCCATCCAAGAGGGGCCCCACGCCTCTGCTTCCACAGCCGGAACAAGTTCCTCACCCACAGTGGTCATGCTTCCTCCTGAACCTAAGGTTCCTACACCCGAAAGATTTTCCGGGGATCGGAGCAAGTTTAGGGCCTTCCGGAATTCGTGTGAACTGTATTTTGCCCTACAGCCCCGTACCTTTTCTCTAGAGGCCACCAAGGTGGGCTTTGTGGTCTCTTTGCTCGCTGGAGACCCTCAGAGCTGGGCCCACCGTCTCTTTGAACAGAAGGATGTATCACTAAACAACCTCGCTGCTTTTTTCGATGCCCTGGCCCAGCTATACGAAGATCCCCAACTCTCAGTAACCGCAGAAGCCGCCTTGCGTTCCCTTCAACAAGGACGCAGACCAGCGGAGGACTATGTGGCAGAATTCAGGCGGTGGAGTGCGGATACCAATTGGAATGATGCCGCCCTCCTCCATCAGTTTTGCTTAGGACTTTCCGATTCCTTGAAGGACGAGCTAGCTAGAGTTGGTGTACCACAGACACTCAACCTGTTGATTGATCTAACCATCCAGATTGACCGACGTCTGAGGGAACGGAGGGCTGAGAGGACCACTGGCTTCTCCCGCCCAACCTGGATGCTTCCTCGGGCTCCTAGTCACCTGTACTCGGCTCCTGCTACACCTCCAACTCCCACATCTGACACGCCTGAACCAATGCAGCTCGGGCTCCTTCGTCCATCCCTCGCTCCTGAGGAACGCCAGCGCCGCCGAATAAATAATCTGTGCCTGTACTGCGGGGACCCCGGACATTTCGTTAGAACCTGTCCCCTGAAGCTTCGTAAGTTTCTTTCAGTTTCTTCTAACATGACTAACCTACAAGCCAAAACCACATCTCACCTTGCCCTCTCTGTTTCATTACAGCTCCCAGGAAGGACTTTGCCAGTACCCGCCATTATTGATTCCGGAGCATGCAGCTGCTTTATGGACTCAGCCTTTGCCATTAAACACCAAATTCCCCTTCGTACCAAGACCCACGGACTTCGTGTCCATCTGGCTGATGGTTCCGTCATTAAGTCCGGACCTGTGACCCAGGAGACCACTCCTATACCCGCTACCATCTTTACCACCTCTGGAACCCACCAAGAATGCTTGTGTCTGGACATCATCTCTTCCCCGTTGTTTCCCTTGATCCTTGGTATGCCTTGGTTACAAGCCCACAATCCAACTATCAACTGGAGTACGGGAATAGTTGCCTTTCCTTCTTCCTATTGCCAACAGTCCTGCGGCTCATATAAACCTCCTGGGCCGGCCTCGTTACTATGCATTGACACCGAAGATGGCACCCGTCAATCCATCCCAGAAGTTTACCACGACTTTCTTGACGTATTTAGTAAACAAAAGGCAGAGACTCTACCACCCCATCAGGCCTACGATTGCCCCATCGACCTACTTCCTGGAGCAAAGATTCCGTTCGGTAGAGTCTTCCCTTTAACGGAGGTGGAACAAGGGGCTTTAAAAAATTATGTTGATGAGAACTTGCAAAAAGGGTTCATCCGCCCTTCCACATCCCCAGCGGGCGCAGGCATCTTTTTTGTAGAGAAAAAGGACCACACCCTTCGACCTTGTGTGGATTACCGGGAATTGAATAAAATTACAGTAAAAAATCGCTACCCTCTCCCCCTGGTACCAGAGTTATTTCAGAGACTAGGTACTGCCACCATCTTTACCAAACTTGACCTCCGCGGAGCCTACAACTTGATCCGTATCAAAGAAGGTGACGAATGGAAGACCGCCTTCCGTACCCGGTATGGACATTTTGAGTACTTGGTAATGCCATTCGGGTTGTGTAACGCCCCTGCCACTTTCCAGTATTTTATCAACGATGTTCTACGGGACTTCCTAGACCTCTTTGTTATTGTTTATCTTGATGATATCTTAATTTTTTCTTCCTCCCTTGATTCTCATCGCAGACATGTCAAAAATGTGTTGGGTCGGCTCCGCCAGCATGGCCTGTATGCGAAGGCCGAAAAATGCGAGTTCGAGCAAGAGAGTATATCATTTCTGGGGTTAATCATTTCCAGCGAGGGCATCAAGATGGATCCTCAAAAAATTACCGCAATCCTGGACTGGCCAGAACCGGTGGACAAGAAGGGAATCCAACGTTTCGTTGGATTCGCCAACTTCTACCGCAAGTTCATCAGGGGGTTTTCAGCTATTATCGCACCCATTACTCAACTCACCAAGCAAGGAACACGTTTTCACTGGTCTCCTGAAGCCCAAGAAGCTTTTGAACGCCTGAAGGCCCTATTTACCTCAGCCTCTATCTTGAAACACCCAGACTCCTCACTACCATTCGTACTTGAGGTAGACGCCTCCGAAATAGCGGTAGGAGCAATACTGTCCCAAAGACAGGGAGTCAAAGCCTTGCTCCACCCAGTAGCCTTCTTCTCCCGCAAGCTTTCTGCAGCAGAGAGGAACTACGACGTGGGGGATCGGGAGCTACTAGCGATCAAGTCTGCACTAGAAGAATGGCGGTACCTGCTGGAGGGCGCGGCTCATCCGATCCTAATATTCACTGACCACAAGAACCTGGAGTACCTGAAAGCCGCGAGAAGATTGAATCCACGACAAGCCAGGTGGGCACTCTTCTTCTCCCGGTTCTCTTTTCATGTTACTTATCGTCCTGGAGCCAAGAATATTAAGCCTGACGTCCTGTCTCGGATGTTCCATAAGTCCAAGGAGACTTCTCCGCCTGATACCATCCTTGCCCCCGGAAATTTCCTTCTTCTACAGGAGAACCTGTTCACTCAAATCAAACAAGCTTCCACCGGGCAGAGACAGTTCTCCGAGCCGGAGTTGCAGGTTAAGGATGGACTATTGTGGTACCAAGACAGAATCTACGTACCTGAGAAACTAAGAGTAACCGCATTAGAACTCTGCCACGACCACGCCCTGGCCGGGCATTTTGGCGTTGCCAAGACCACTGACCTGGTACAGCGCACCTTCTGGTGGCCTCGAGTACGTGAAGACTGTAGGAGGTTTGTAGATTCTTGTACAACTTGTACCCGAAACAAGGGTTCCAGATCCAAGGCCTGGGGACTACTAAAACCCTTACCCGTTCCAGATAGGCCCTTGAGAATGTTGTCCATCGACTTCATTGTCGAGTTACCCCCGGCCGAGAACCATTCCACCATCTTCGTTATTGTGGACCGTCTGTCCAAGATGGCACACTTCATCCCTATGAAAGGGACTCCCTCCGCTCCTGAAACCGCACAGGTATTCATCAGAGAAATAGTCAGACTCCACGGGGTACCAGCCAATATTGTTTCCGATCGCGGGGTTCAATTTACCTCTCGATTCTGGAGATCCCTTTGCAAAACCTTGAAAATCGAATTATCGTTTTCCTCTGCTTACCATCCACAGACCAACGGACAGACGGAGAGAACGAATCAGACGCTCGAGCAATACCTGCGATGCTTCTCCTCTTTTGCTCAGGACAACTGGGTTTCCCTACTTCCGTTGGCCGAGTTTGCGTATAACAATTCCATCCACTCCGCTACCTGCCAGACTCCTTTCTTTGCAAACTATGGTTTTCATCCTACTTTTCTGCCTAACTCCCTTCCTGAGTGTCCTGTACCTGCAGTCCAGGAAAAGTTAAATTTTTTCTCGGTCAATAACCAGCTTTTACAAGAGACCATGACCAAGACTCAAGAACGCAACAAGACAATTTATGACAAGAAGAGACGGGGTGAATTAGTGTTGGTACCCGGCGACCAAGTATGGCTATCTACCACAAACCTAAGAATGGCATGCCCTTCTAAAAAACTGGGCCCCAAATTTTTAGGTCCATTCCCTGTTAAGAGGAAAATTAATGAAGTAGCTTATGAATTGGAACTTCCTGACTCTCTTAGAATCCATCCAGTTTTTCATGTCTCTCTCCTAAAACCCACAGTCTCTAATCCGTTTCCAGATCGGAAGCCGGATCACCCTGATCCGATCATTATTGACGGTGAGCAGGAATTCGAAGTAGAAGCTATCATGGACTTCAGGAGAAGAAATAACCAGAACCAATTCCTAATTAAATGGAAGGGCTACGGACCCGAGGAAAACTCATGAGAACCCGAGGAGAATATCCATGCCAGGAGTTTGATACAGGCTTTCAAAAGGACTCACCCTGGAAGGTTCACCCGGCTGGGCATCCGGAGGCTGCCCCTTGGGGGGGGCAATGTCATAGAAATCCTGTCAGCTACAGGATTCCTGGACTTCCTGATTCCGAATCTCGGGTACGTCCACGCGCGCGGGCACGCGCGCGATGGCGAGCACGTGCGCGCGCACGCGCTTAGCGGGGGCGCGCGCACGCTCCACAAAGCGCGCCAGAAGAGCTATTTAAACATGCCTGTGACAGACAGTCCCTGCTGTCTGCTCTACAGCGTGTAGTACCCAAAGAGACCTGATTCGTGTATTTACCTGTATCCGACCCGGCTTACCTTGACCCTTCCAGTTTCCTGCCTGCCTCTGACCCCCGGCTTTGTTTGACCAATCTTCTGCCTGATCCTCCAGTACCTTGCCGTCAGCCAATACTACCGACCCGGCTTGTCCGACCAATCTCTCCAGTTGCTGTGTCCTGGTTCCAGTCCAGTCAGCCTCATCAGTTCCAGTCCAGTTGCTTGTTCCTGGTTCCAGTCCAGTTGCTGTATCCTGGTTCCAGTCCAGCCAGTCTCTTCAGTTCCAGTCCAGTTGCTGTGTTCCTGGTTCCGGTTCAGCCTGCCATACTTCCTGGGTGCCTGGATCCGTCCCAGTCTTCAGACTCTACTCTACCTTGATCCATCCTGCCAGGCACTCGTACCCCTTCTACCTCCGTGCCTCCTGTCTTCAGTACCAGGGGCCGCTGGTGGAAGCCGTAAGAGAGGCCTCCCTCTGCAGATCCGGGCTCGTCACCGTCAGGTACGTGACACTGGGTTTCATCCCTGGTGATGCTCTGCCAGGTCTCTACTGCAACTGTCTTCAGTTCCTGCTCGTTCTTGGGGCATTTTCCCTTCAGTTTTGTCTTCAGCAAGTGAAATGCATGCTCAATCGGATTCAGGTCAGGTGATTGACTTGGCCATTGCATAACATTCCACTTCTTTCCCTTAAAAAACACTTTGGTTGCTTTCGCAGTATGCTTTGGGTCATTGTCCATCTGCACTGTGAAGCGCCGTCCAATGAGTTCTGAAGCATTTGGCTGAATATGAGCAGATAATATTCCCCGAAACACTTCAGAATTCATCCTGCTGCTTTTGTCAGCAGTTACATCATCAATAAATACAAGAGAACCAGTTCCATTGGCAGCCATACATGCCCATGCCATGACACTACCACCACCATGCTTCACTGATGAGGTGGTATGCTTTGGATCATCTTCTCTTCCCATCACTCTGGTACAAGTTGATCTTGGTCTCATCTGTCCATAGGATGTTGTTCCAGAACTGTGAAGGCTTTGTTAAATGTCGTTAGGCAAACACTAATCTGACCTTCCTGTTTTTGAGGCTCACCAATGGTTTACATCTTGTGGTGAACCCTCTGTATTCACTCTGGTGAAGTCTTCTCTTGATTGTTGACTTTGACACACATACACCTACCTCCTGGAGAGTGTTCTTCATCTGGCCAACTGTTGTGAAGGGTGTTTTCTTCACCAGGGAAAGAATTCTTTGGTCATCCACCACAGTTGTTTTCCGTGGTCTTCCATGTCTTTTGGTGTTGCTAAGCTCACCGGTGTGTTCTTTCTTTTTAAGGATGTTCCAAACAGTTGATTTTTGCCACACCTAATGCTTTTGCTATCTCTCTGATGGGTTTGTTTTGTTTTTTCAGCCTAATGGTGGCTTACTTCACTGATAGCAGCAGCTCTTTGGATCTCATATTGAGAGTTGAGAGTTGACAGCAACAGATTCCAAATGCAAATAGCACACTTGAAATGAACTCTGGACCTTTTATCTGCTCTTTGTAAATGGGATAATGAGGGAATAACACACACTTGGCCATGGAACGGCTGAGCAGCTAATTGTCCCATTACTTTTGGTCCCTTAAAAAGTGGGAGACACATATACAAACTGTTGTAATTCCTACACCGTTCACCTGATTTGGATGTAAATACCCTCAAATTAAAGCTGAAAGTCTGCAGTTAAAGCACATGTTCTTCGTTTTATTTAAAATCCATCATGGTGGTGTATAGTGCCAAAAAGATTAGAATTGTGTCGATGTCCCAATATTTATGGACCTGACTGTACCTGCTCTGTGTAATGGTTTTGCACATAGCAGCCTGATCCTGTCCTTTTTGGGTCCCTTGCCGGTGATCTGGTCCCTCCCCCCTGCCCAGTGCCCCCAATAGCAAGCTTCTTGCTATGGGGCTCGCTCCCGAGCCCAATCACAGCCATTGGCTCACTGGCTGTGATAGACAGCATTGCCTCATCCACAATACTTTGTGGTCTGGCAATTTAAATATGACGTGCCAAGTTTAACAGGTGGAACTGCCTTTACGTGAATGACGCCACACAGCAACCATGAGCCCAATGCTTGCAATGCAAAATCACCATTTGGTAGTAAACATAAAAAAACAGGCATCACTTTTGCTTTCTGAATGCCTGCAAACCTCCTTTCACTGTGCTCTTAAAATAAATACTCAGCAGATCGCTTTTCACTGCTGCTAGCATGAAAGGAGTTTAACCACTTGCCTACAAGCCGGCGCAGTTTTACTGTGGCAGCATGGCACGGCTGGGCGAAACAACGTTATGTTACGTCGCTTCGCCCTGAGGCCACTACGTCGCTGCGCAGCTGTTTGCCCCTGGAGCAGCTGTGAGTGCCCGGAGGGCGCGATGATCGCCGGGCACCCACGATCGCTCGTGACACAGCGAGAACTGGGATCTGTGTGTAAACACACAGATCCCGGTTCTTTCAGGGGAGAAATGACTGACCGTGTGTTCATACAAAGTATGAACAGCGATCTGTCATTTCCCCTAGTAAGTCCCATCCCCCTTCAGTTAGAACACAGAGAGGGAACACAGTTAACCCCTTGATCGCTCCCTAGTGTTAACCTCTTCCCTGCCAGTGACATTTATACAGTAATCAGTGCATTTTTATAGCACTGATCGCTGTATAAATGTCACTGGTCCCAAAAATGTGTCAAAAGTGTCTGATCTGTCCGCCATAATGTCGCAGTCCCGATAAAAATCGCAGATCACCGCGATTACTAGTAAAAAAAATAATAATAATAAAAATGCCATAATTCTATCCCCTATTTTGTAGACGCTATAACTTTTGCGCAAACCAATCAATATACGCTATTGCGTTTTTTTTTACCAAAAATATGTAGAAGAATACATATCGGCCTAAACAGTAGAAAAAAATTAAATTTTTTGAAAAAAATGGGGAATATTTATTATACCAAAAAGTAAAAGATATTGTGTTTTTTTTTTCAAAATTGTCGCTCCTTTTTTGTTTATAGCGCAAAAAATAAAAACCGCAGAGGTGATCGAATACCCCCAAAGGAATGCTCTGTTTGTGGGAAAAAAGCACGCAAATTTAGTTCGGGTACAGCATTGCATGACCGTGCAATTGTCTGTTAAAGCGACCCAGTGCCAAATTGTAAAAAGTGCTCTGGTCAGGAAGGGGGTAAAATCTTCCAGGGCTGAAGCGGTTAATACAGCAAGTCCTTCAAAGGCAAATTATAATAGGATTGTTTTTATTTCTTTATTTTTACATTTATATCCTTATAATGTGATATTGTATAGATTAGTGTTTCCTATTCATATACATAAATAATCCTACAAATACATATTTTACACAGGGTTCACCCATGACAGATTCTAAAGCATTAGGGGTTTTCTAGAGAGGGAGCACAGCAGTACTAGTAAGTGGAAGCAAGGCGGATGAGTCACTTTGATGATTCAACTGTGTGTCTCATTTTAGCCTGAGCTGTTATAATCAATAGGCTTTTTGCAGTGAAGGAGTGAGATTAACATAGAAGGTAGAAGGCCAACTAGTGAATGCAACAATTTCTATTTACCTTTCTAGAAAACATAATAATAAAATATATAAATGTAGCGCCCCCCCCCCAATGTTTGGGGGCGCTATGTGAAATTTAAGGGCAGTCTGAGCCAGTAATTGGGCTCAGACCAATTGTGTTCAAGTTGTTGTTCTGCTCGGGGTGTGATACTGCCCCGCAGTGTTATTCTCCTTTGCCTGCAGGTGGCGCTGTCACCGCCGGCACGGGCTGGTCTACGGGAGTATCACAGCACCTTGGGTGTCCTTTCTTGTCAGCCATGCAGTGGGCGTGGTCTACCCGATGTGCATGCTGGGAGAGGGTACAAAAGAAGCAGACGCCTTTTGGCGTGAGGCGATTCCAGGGGGACCCCAGGGCTTACAGGGGGGACCTCTGGTTCAGTGAGTGTGCCTCGTGGCCCGCATGGCATGAGGTGCGCTGGAGTGCTTAAGCCTTGGGCACCTTTAGCCCGAGGCCCTGTTGCTGCATTGTAGGCCCAGCTCTGCTGACTAGGGCCTACGCTTCAGAGAAGGATCCCAGGCTGCCCGGTTGAAGGGGGCCCATTTTAGGAAAGGAGTTCCAGGGGAAGAACTGTCCCGGCGGAGATAGCGACGGTACTGCTGTCTTGGGAAGAGGTCTGGAGGCTGCCTAAAGGGGAATCCATCATCTCTGATGTCCGTGCTCCATCCCGGCTGCTAGGACTGCTCTCATAGGGACTATCCGGGTGAGCAATACCAACTCAGGCTTGAGTGGCGACGACGAGTGTAGATATTGGACTTAAGTGTTGCGTGCCTGAACCTTTCCCCACATCTTTCAACTCTTCTACTCTTGCTTCTTCACGTTTAACTCGAAGTGCAGAAAAAGAATAAAGCCTTGCTGATTAGGTTTTACACAAGTATGGACATTGGCCTTATTCCAAGGAGTAGTCGGTGTGCCAAGACAACGAAGCTAAAAGATCCACTCGTGGGAGGTATTTTGCTGCAGACCAAAAGTAACGAAACCAGTAGATCCCATTAACAAATCAGGGTCTGCGGGTGTGTGGCATACCGGGGGTGAAGGGAGCTACATAAGTATTTATATAAATATTATATAATATATTATATATGTAGCGATGGCCCCGTGGGGTTGCTACATTTTACAGCATCCACACATTTACCCTGCTGCCAGACATCCATTAGACACACTTCTCAGTCAATGAACAGTCCCTTGCTTGTTTCTGTTGTTTTTATTAGGAGATTGAACTTGGTTAGGGAAAAGGGACATGGGATGCCCATTGGAGGAATATTGTTTGGCAGAATAAAAGTAACTGTGTCACATTTCTCAGCAGAAAAAGATGGTTGACTCTAAACTTGACAGTCCTTTACCTCAGAACACTTCTTCCTCCAGCACACTACTTCACTGTCCAACTTTAGTAATCCTGTCACACCATCAGCACATGACTAGGCCT
Organism: Rana muscosa; assembly: GCA_029206835.1. Taxonomy (NCBI): domain Eukaryota; kingdom Metazoa; phylum Chordata; class Amphibia; order Anura; family Ranidae; genus Rana; species Rana muscosa. Next base: position 102,083,402 of record CM055116.1, on the reverse strand, counting down.
CTCTCTGAATAAGTCCCAGTGTCTTCATTTGATGACCCTTTGTAGGTCGGAGTCTGCAGTACCCCTTTATTGTAGCAACCATTTGATAGAGAAGAATAAATGGTGATGGACTACTGATCCCAAAAAGTCTGATTGCAAATCCTGCCCGCCCTCCTGATTGCAGCGACTTGACACAAAACTCTCACAGTCTCTCCCTCAGGCTCTACATCCAGCTCCCCTGGCATGTCTCTTCCAGAGCTTTCCAATGTGCTTTCCACTCACTGACACCTGTCCTGGATCCTTCCTGAATGATTTTTCTCCGAACGTGCGGACCAACTGTCCTTTCCAGCTCCTGTTCCAGGACACCACTCCTTGACTGTGTAAGGAGAGGCTCTCTCCCAGCTCCTGAGCTTCCCCGTCTGAGGTACACCCCCCCCCAGAAAAGGTAAAGTTGGAAGAAATTATTTGGACAGCCGCACTCCAAAAAAAAACTTTTGGTTGCCTTTATTAATAAAAGATAGGATGAAAGCACTACAAACCACAGCAAGAGTAGGACACACAGCCGACGCGTTTCGCACTAATGCTTAGTGCTTAGTCATAGCTATGCATTAGTGTAAAACGCATCGGCTGTGTGTCCTACTCTTGCTGTGGTTTGTAGTGCTTTTATCCTATTTTTTATTAATAAAGGCAACCGAAAGTTTTTTTTTGGAGTGCGGCTGTCCAAATACTTTCTTCCAATTTTTGCTTTATGCATTGCCAGCACCCGTGGTTCCTGAGAGGAGACTAATTACCAAGCATATTCACCTGGAGCGGTAACTCCCTTCTCCCCCCAGAAAGAGGGTTCCCTCAGACACGACAGTCTAACACTCCATCAACCAGTTTACCCAGCCAACAACTCCTCCCCCAGCAGGCTGACCATGGGTATATATAGGAGGCCTGACCCCTGCCAATCATATTTGGGGATTGGTCAGGGCTCCCACATGCACCCCATGTCACTCCAGCTCTCTACCCTGCCCCTTTTCCAGAACACTTTCCCTGGAAACTGAGGAATTCTGGACTCCCACTCCCTTATAGCTTGCGATAAAGCACGTAAATACCATTACTATTTAGCTAACAAATGTGGGCAGCATTTAGCGAGGGCCCTTCACCCCCGCCCACCACGTTGCCCTATAGAACGTATTTGTACTGCAGATTAGCAACGGATTTGTAACACTCAGGGTATCTCCACCGCCTTCCATTAATACTACTCTCAATTATATAATTTGCCCCCGCAACCAAGAGCTCCACCGACGGGCCTCCCTTCCTCTACCATGGAAGATTACATTCTAGAGACAGGTGGACAACGAGGCGGCATTTGATTTGGACAAACCTTTGTCTGAGGCGGAATTCCTTGGCACCATCAAAGTTTTGAAGCCTGGGAAATGCCCGGGTTTGGACGGGTTCAAATTCTAACTTCCACCTTGCACAATGCGATGGTCCATGGACTTGGGGGAGGAACTCATAGCGGTCGATTAGCAAAAGTAATTTCACTTCACGCACACGTCTTCCATATCTTGCTACACTCAAGATAAAAACTTTAAACTTCTCTCCAGATGGTACAGGGATCCTCAGTCCTTACATAATATATTTCTGGTGGTTCCCCCTACCTGTTGGAGGTGTGTATCGGCTAATGGGACTAATCTTCATGTATGGTGGGACTGCACTGGAATTTAGCCTCTTTGGTCACAGGGTTTTTCTATATACAGTAGCCTTTATGATTGGCCTCTGACACCCTCTCCAGAGATGGCACTGTTATCCATGCTACTGGGCTTCATAGTTTCCCAGAAATGCAGTTTACTGCACTTTTTTCTGTTCACCGCCAGGCAACTGATCCCTCTTTTTTTGGAAAACAACTACTACCCCTCCATTATCCTTGTGGGTTTAAACTGTCAATGACATCATGAGCATGAAAGAGATGCTGGCCTTAGAAAATGATACCTATAAAAAATGTAAGTTCCTATGGCTCATCTGGCTGGATCTCTCCACCTCAGATTTCCTGAATTTTTTTTTATCACCCGCTGATTAATGTGCAAAGGCCCCCTGACCGAATTTCACAGGCTAGTTTTCCAGGTTAGTCTTCCAAGGTTCGCTCAAACTCTTCCCTAGTTTTCTCCCCCTTGATCCCACCCTACTCTTCAGCTCTTTCCTCCCTTCTCTTTCCCTCTTTCTTCCTTATTTCCCCCTTTTCCATATCCGGATATACCGACCTCAGGATTTAGCACACGTCACCCATAGATATGGATTCCTGTTTTTCAATCACGTGAGGTACTTGCTTATAATAATACATTACTTTGGTTTATGTTACCACCTACTTTTTGACCCACGGTTTGTATTGTACAATTTATTGTGATGCATATACCTCCTTCTATGTTCTTTTCTTCTGATATATAATAAAAACATATTTGACTCTAAAATACCAATAAAATACATTTATGTTTTTGGTTGAAACATGACAAAATGTGAAAAATTTCAAGGGGTATCAACACTTTTTCAAGGCACTGTACATCTTCCATTTTATGTAGAATTGTCAGTGTTTACATATGCTGATAAGTCAGCATGTCCACAGTTAAGCTAGAAGGCCATTCTGGTCACAGAAGTGTACAGTCAATACTCTAAATATTTCTTATCAAGCGTTTGTTTTTCACAATGAAAAGTAATTTTGTAATGAAAAAACTGCTCAGCTATTATATTCTCCACAATGGAGTTTGCCTCTTTGGCCAGGACTATCTCCACCTAAGTGTGTTGAGCTTGTAGGTTCCAGGTTAAAGGTGATAGCAGGTATGGTTAGTGATCAAAACATTGATCAAAAGAGAGGAGATTTGTAATTTCTGTATATACCGTATATACTCGAGTATAAGCCGAGTTTTTCAGCACATTTTTTGTGTGCTGAAAATGCCCCCCTCGGCTTATACTCGAGTCTGTGTCCATCTTCAACTTTGTGCGCCTAATCCCGGCTAGCACAAACTTGGCACACAAGTAGCCCCACTCTTCCTCTACAAGTGTGCAAAGTTTGTTGTCCAGGGGGACCTACGGCTGGGGAGCACCGATTTTTCAAATTTGGGCACCCCTTCCATAGACTCCCATGTTAAACGGTAATTTCTCCGGTGATTTTGGGGACCCGTTACCAGCCGGCCCTAGGTCCCCTGGACCCCAAACGTGGCACACATGTATCCCCACTCTTCATCTACAAGTGTTCAAAGTTTGACACAGTGAGGCATGGGCACAGTAAGGCACAGTGAGGCATGGGCACAGTGAGGCATGCAAATGGGCACAGTGAGGCAAATTGAGGCACAGTGAGGCATGCAGATGGACACCCTAGGCTTATACTCGAGCCAATACGTTTTCCCAGTTTTTTGTGGTAAAATTAGGTGCCTCGACTTATATTTTATTCTATTGTATTCTATTTTGTATGTATTGCACACCGCACTCACTGTGCACACGGCACTAATAATGTTTTCAGGACATGTTTGCATTCTTTTGAGTCCTGATTAGAATTGGCCTGCCTATGTTACACTCCTTGTTACCATAAAAGTACAATTGTAATATTAATGTGATACCTACGTAATCATGTGTATAAAAACCTTCAATTGCATCAAAATAAAAGAGAACAGTTATTATGGAAAGATGTGGAGTGTATCTTTTGTGTCTGTTCCCTACTGCAGGAGTTATTAATTTGGAACCACTAATCAATATGAGGATAGGAATTGCCTATCTATAAAAGATCCAGAACAATACCCCTTGAAATTTTCCACATTTTGTCATGTTACAACCAAAAACTTAAATGTATTTTATTGGGACAAAGTGGCACATAATTGTAAAGAGGAAGGAAAATTATAAATGGTTTTCAATTCTTTTTAAAACTAAATACTGTATTTATTGGCGTATAACACTCACTTTTTTTCCCTGAAAATAGAGGGTAAACTGTGCCTGCGTGTTATACGCAGGGGGCTGTGGAAAGATTTTTCCTGAAACTTCCCTCTTAAAGTTAGGGTGCATGTTATACGCCTGTGCGTGTTATACGCCGATAAATACGGTATCTAAAAAGTATGGCTTGCATTTATATTCATCCCCCTTTACTCTGATACCCCTAACTAAAATCTAGTGGAACCAATTGCCTTCAGAAGTCACCTAATTAGTAAATAGAGTCCACCTGTGTGTAGTTTAATCTCAGTATAAATACAGCTGTTCTGTGAAGCCCTCAGATGTTTGTTAGAGAACCTTAGTGAACAAGCATCATGAAGGCCAAGGAACACATCAGACAGGTCAGGGATAAAGTTGTGGAGAAGTTTAAAGCAGGGTTAGGTTATAAAAAAATATCCCAAGCTTTGAACATCTCACAGAGCACTGTTCAATCCATCATCCGAAAATGGAAAGAGTATGGCACAACTGCAAACCTACCAAGACATGGCCGTCCATCTAAACTGACAAGGAGAGCATTAATCAAAGAAGCAGCCAAGAGGCCCATGGTAACTCTGGAGGAGCAGCAGAGATCCACAGCTCAGGTGGGAGAATCTGTCCACAGGACAACTATTAGTCGTGCACTCCACAAATCTGGCCTTTATGGAAGAGTGGCAAGAGGGAAGCCATTGTTCAAAGAAAGCCATAAGAAGTCCCTTTTACAGTTTTCAAGAAGCCATGTGGGGGACACGGCAAACATGTGGAAGAAGGTGCTCTTGTCAGATGAGACCAAAATTAAACTTTTTGGCTTAAAAGCAAAATGCTATGTGTGGTGGAAAACTAACACTACACATCACCCTGAACACACCATCCCCACCATGAAACATGATGGTGGCAGTATTGTGTTGTGGGGATGCTTTTATTCAGCAGGGACATGAAAACTGGTCAGAGTTAATGGGAAGATGGATGGAGCCAAAGACAAGGCATTCATAGAAGTAAACCTGTTAAGAGTCTGCAAAAGAATTAAGACTGTGAAGGAGGTTCACCTTCCAGCAGGACAGCGACCCTAAACATACAGTCAGAGCTACGATGGAATGGTTTCGATTAAAGCATATATATGTGTTAGAATGGTCCAGTCAAAGTCCAGACCTAAATCTAATTGAGAATCTGTGGCAAGACTTGAAAAATGCTGTTCACAGACGCTCTCCAACCAATCTGACAGAGCTTGAGCTATTTTGCAAAGAAGAATGGGCAAGAAATGTACTCTCTAGATGTGCAAAGCTGGTAGAGACATCCCCAAAAAGACTTGCAGCTGTAATTGCAGTGAAAGAGGGTTCTACAAAGTATTGACTCAGGGGGGCTGAATTCAAATGCACACCACACTTTTCATATAATTATTTGTATAAAAAAAAAATTAAAACCATTTATCATTTTCCTTCCACTACACAATTATGTGCCACTTTGTGTTGGTCTATCACATAAAAATCCAATAAAATACATTTACGTTTTTGGTTGTAACATGACAAAATATGGAAAATTTCAAGGCATATGAATACTTTTTCAAGGCACTGTAGGCTAACATTGAGGGACATTTAGAGGCTGAAAATAAAAAAAAGGCTCCTAAAAGTGGCATTTGCCCAGTGTGCATGAGGCCTTAGCATCAGTCTGCAGTATGTAGAATTAATGTGTCCGAAAATGGTACAACAATCACAGCAACAGCTGAAATGCAGCATACAAAAATCTGTTTTGGCTCTTATCTATACAACAGAATGTGCTCAACAAAATAATTAATGCTGAAAGATACATCCTTTAGTTAAACAGATCAGAAAAATTAAAGGGTTGGTCAGACTGTACCTTGCTGCAGAGAGAAGGGATTCAAGTCTGATCTCTCATTCTGAAAGAACAAGACCCTTCAAGTGATGATATGGCTGGGCAAATTTCCTAGCTTCTCATATCATTTAGCATAGTGCAGCAGTCCTGAGTATATTCTGTCATCGTTGTGCAATGCATTCAGGAAAGTCTATTAATCCGTCTCCCAGGTATTGTAACCACTATTCATATTTATTCTAAAAATGGAATGAAACTGTTCGACGCAATCTAGGCAGCTGTTCTATGCCACATGAGATAATCATTATAAAGAAAATGTAATGAAAGGTTTCGTTTCCAGCACAAAATGACAACAAACAAAATCAACAGAATGTTAAAAACCAGAATAAGAACAACCGGTAAAATCATGTAATAATAGGTTATGGATATTTGATGGCTCATTTTGTGTTGGTAAGCCATGGAAATACTGAAAAATTGATGCTGCAAATCCCCCCACAGAAGGTGAAAACAACTATTTTTTTTAAAGAAATGCTGGGTTAGGTGGATGTCTAGGTGCTGAATCAAATTGCATAGTGTACAATAACTATTGTATATACTATGTTGTCTAAAACGCAAAGAATAATGCCGCGTACACACGGCCGTTATTCATGTCATGGAAAAAAACTATGTTTTTCTCGACGTGATTTTTCGTGTTTCCTCTCAAGCCTGCCTTGCATACACACATTCGTGAAAAAAAATGCTCGAGCAAAGCGCGGTGACGTACAACACGTACGACGGCACTATAAAGGGGAAGTTCCATTCGAATGGCGCCACCCTTTGGGACGCTTTTGCGTGTTAATAAAGTTTGGTGAGAGACGATTCGTGCTTTTCAGTCCGTTACAGCGTGACAAATGTGCTATCTCCATTATGAACGCTAGTTTTACCAGAACGAGCGCTCCCGTCTCATACTTGATTCTGAGCATGCACATTTTTTTCCCCTTGTAAAAGCATACACACGACCGTTTTTCACGACCATTTTTAAAAATTGAATTTTTCTCGTCATGAAAAACTCTGACGCAACGCGGGTTTCCGGCAGTTTCCCCGTGGCGTCACGGGTGACCCTGCCCCCCTCTGATGCCACAGAAACCCCCGTTGTGTCAGAGGGGGCGGGGTCACTGGTACATGTCACTCGGTAACCCTGCGGCGTTTCCCCATTGCGTCAGAGGGGGGTGGGGTTGTGGCGGGTTGTGGCGGTGTGTTTCTCCGTATCCCGGGACGAGGAAGGATTACATCGCTGTAATTTTTTTTTCTTTTTTAATAAAGGACTTTGTCTGTGTGTATTTTACAATTTTTGACACTTTTTTTGTGAAATGGTAGGGGTACCCCGTTACCAATTCACATAGGGGGGGCGGGATCTAGGGCCCCCCCCCGCCCGCAGACCCCCACAACCACGGGGCAAGGGTTGTGGAGATAAGGCCCTTCACCCCATCAACATGGGGACATCCTCCCCATGTTGAGGGCATGTGGCCTGGTACGGTTCAGGAGGGGGAGGCGCTCTCTCGTCCCCCCTCTTTTCCTGCGGCCTGCCAGGTTGCGTGCTTGGATAAGGGTCTGGTATGGATTTTTGGGGGGAACCCCACGCCATTTTTTTTTCATTTTGGCGCAGGGTTTCCCTAAAATAATACCAGACCTGAAGGGCCTGGTATGGATTTTGAGGGGGACCCCTATGCCATTTAAAAAAAAAAATTGGCGCAGGGTCTCCCTTAATATTCATACCAGACCCAAAGGGCCTAGTAATGGACTGGGGGGGGGGACCCCTGCTAGTTTTTTTTTTTGCCGGGACCCGACAATTCATTATAGCCGCGAGTAGTTTTAAATTACTTTTTTCCCTTTAGAAATGACATTTTTTGCAGGGACTGTTCTAAACACGGGAAACATGCGCCACTTTACAGGCATACTATAGACACCCCCCAGGTATGAAATTTAAGGGAATATTTCACTTTTATTGTTTCACTTTAAGCATTATTAAAATCACTGCTCCCGAAAAAACTTCAGTATTTAAAACTTTTTTTTGCTTTGAAACATGTCCCCTGGGGCAGAACCAGGGTCCCTAAACACTTTTTATGACAATAACTGGCATATTAACCTTTAGAATTAGCACTTTAGAATTTTCACGTTCGTGTCCCATAGACTTTAACGGTGTTCGCGTGTTCGAACAAATTTTTTGCCTGTTCACATGTTCTGCTGCGAACCGAACCGAGGGGTGTTCAGCTCATCCCTAATTGTGATTTTTCTTTACCAAAAATATGTAGAAGAAAATATATTGGCCTAAACTGATGAATAATTTTTTTTTTTTTTGAGGGGGGGATATGTGTTATAGCAAAAAGTAAAAAATTAAAACCGCAGAGGTAATAAAATACCACCAAAAGAAAGCTCTATTTGTGGGAAAAGAAGGACGTCAATTTTGTTTGGGTACAGCATCGCCCGACCGCGCAATTGTCAGTTAAAGCGATGCAGTGCTGTATCGCAAAAAATGCTCTGGTCTATAAGGGGGTAAAACCTTCTGGGGCTGAAGTGGTTAAAGCGACAGGATCAGCATACCAAGAGGCAAATGGTATTTTATTTAAGTAATTCAGCAAATGCAGCCCTCGTATTTCTCTTGTGACATTTTTACTTTAAATAAATCTATTACATAAATATTACTGAATGCTAAATTTTGCTTGTAGCATTTTTTATGATATTGATTTATTCTCCATCAATATGTGATCCATAGAAATATGGATTTTGGAAATGAACTCCCTCCACATGTATTTTTGAAAGAACCATTCAAACTACCCAGTTTATTTTTAGACTTGTCAACAGGGTTAGACAGAAGAACACTTGTAATGAGGTGTCCCAAGCAGGCCAGACATGGATTCATTAGGAGTTACTGTACTTGTTATGAAATCCATGTTGTTGTATAGTTCATTTGGTGATATAGAGCCTCAAAACAACATAATTACCGTATGGCTGAACGGGGAACGCGGTAGAGTTAGTGGGATCTACGCTTTCAGATGTATGCAAGGAATTTTGCTCCAAACAAAATGTCCTTTCAGAATAAAATAATGAAACTCTGTTTCTGGTCAACTTCTACAAAATAACATCATGGTTCTCAGAAGATTTTCTCATACGATAATGTGCCCTTTCTTTTGTGCCAGACAGGAAGACATTCTTGGCTTGTGTACGTTTTTGAAATAAATTAGGCTAGTAAATTATAACAAATATGCACATTATACAGCACATCTATATGTAATCTAATGTTCGAGTAAACATATTGTATGTATGTATCCATTGTAAATCTATGTAGCGACCACTTGGCACATGCTGCTGAAGATTTTCAGTATTATTACAGACAGGTGGGACCCGCGTGTGCAATGCTGGCAGTGCCAGTAATCAGTCTGTTCTGTTTTCTTATACTCCAGCTTTGGAGAAATAAATGTAATCAGCACTTGCAGTGTGGGGTCCCACAAGTCTGTGTTTAGTTTGGCCAAGGAGGCGTCATATGGAGGCATCTGCTGTGTACTACTTGTCTTCCATTCCTGCATCTCTTTAAAGGAGAAGTAGAGCCAAAGCTGTTTGGGGATCACAGGAGTGCAGTTCGTTCGGCACTCTTGTAACCTGTTTTAGCCGACAGCGGGCTAAAGTCAGGCTTGGGAAAGATCCCGACTTTACAGCTCCCGCCCCTGCCCCCGCACAGCCCAGTGAGAGCTGGAGGGGCAGAGAAGAGAATGGATGACTGATGCCGCGTACACACGATCATTATTCACGGCGGTTAAAAAACCGCCGTGAATAATGTCATTAAAAACGAGGGAACGGCTTGTTCCCCACACACGATCGTTTTTCACGTAGTTTTTTCTCTTGTGGAGAAAAACGACCGTCTGTGGGCTATGGGAAACACTGCCGCGGAAAGCATGTCGAAAAAAACGACGAGAAAAATTAGAACATGTTCTAATTTTTCTGGTCGTTTTTAATGCCGTTTTTCTCGTCGAAAAAAACGACAGAAAGCCCACAGACTATCGTTTTTCTCGTCAAATGGGAAAAATGTTGTTTTTTTTCGATGAGAAAAACGGCCGTGTGTACGCGGCATCAGCCTTCAGTGAGCAGGGAGCCAGTGACTGTCAGGCCTGGTACACACTACAAGCTCTCCTGCAGTGTTATTGTGTTCTGAGAGGGGGACGGACTCCGGCCAGAGCACTCCGGTCAGCTATCCGGAGCCAATCGGCGACCATTTTCATGCCCCTGTCGGACTGACTGCGGTACACACAGGCCAAATGTCAATAGAAACTGGCCGATGCACATTCGGCTTGTGTGTACTAGGCTTTAAAGTTGGCGTGGGGACAGATGTAGCATTGGATCTATCTAGGTGAGTATCATTTTATTTTCTCTTAAACTCATGCTTCTCTTTTAATGAATAATAAGCATAGTATTATGCCATTACACTTGCAAAGATCATGTAAATATGCATAAATCTACTGGACACTGCAACATTGCAGGGATACAGTATGCTTATATCTGTTCACTAGCAGCCTACAGGTATCGATAGTCTATGTTCTGTTACGGCTTTGGCTTTAATGTTCCCACTTCCTGTTGGAATAGATAGAGATGATAAAATTGATAAATATATATGTAGCAGGGTCTCCGTTGAGGCCCCACGGACTACGTTACCCAGAACCCCGTTTGGCACCCAGGGTGCATTGGGCTGCCACAGAGACTCATGGGTGGGGTATAAAAGGGGAGGGCGAGGTTAAGCCCGGCCTCTTTGGACACCGCGCGGCTGGCAAGAGGACTTCCTGTGCGGACCTGCTGCGAGTGTAGGGCCAGAGGCCTGGGCCTTGCGCACTTCCAGAGAGCCTTCCACCACGCTGCGGAGCCTGTGCGGCTGCAGACATCTACCTGCTTCGCGGACATCAGTGGACCGGAGATCAGGCAGTGGCAGATCCTGTGTGTGTGGACACAGTCCCGAACTGGGATCGAGTCCAGAGGGGTGAGAGAGCACCTGCTCACAACCATAACCGAGTACTTTATTAGGCCTATTGACTGCCTTGGCCGTCGGGTTACACTTTCCCTTTTCTCCTGTCAGGAGACTAGTTGTGGGACTGAGTTACATAGTCTCCGGGGAGTTATTTCCATTACCTTAGACCTTGTTGGATTACAAATGTTGTTCCTGATGTGCACCACCGATCATCTGGCATGCGAAGACTCCTTCTCTAGAGACTGAGCTTTGACTGAGTCAGGCCTGACTGGGGGTTGATGGTACTGTTGGGCGCCATATTGCTAACGGGGACTCAAGCTATATGTTAGTGTGTGCTAGAACTAATTGCGCACTATAATTAACTAGTATTAGTATTACTGCAGGGGGGCTCTGCATGCATGTGTTATATGTGATATTGATTGTTCACCTCTTTTATCTACAAGTAAACCTTTTACATTTTATCAATCTGGTATTGGAGTCTATATATATATATACATATATCTTATCACTAGAAGAAAGGTATTGTGGGATTGTGCATAAACTGGTATAGAGCTATATAGAAATACCACCCCTAGACTAGCTGTGCCATAGAAGGGCTGAGTAGATTGCCGGGGGTTGGCTGTGTTGTGTACAGGGCCCAAAAAGAGAACCAGCGGCTCCCTTAGTTTGGGGGATATCGCTACATATAGATACATAGATAGATAGATAAATAGATAGATAGATAGAGAGCCTTTAAGAGTTTTCCCATGTTTTTCCCATGTGAGAGCATGCAGAGTCAATGGTTTACAACAGTTACAGGTTAAAGAGTTCAGCTGAGACCGGTTAGGGAGAGAAAAGAGTAGAGAGAAGGGGAAGGGTGAAGAGAAGAGTAATGCCCTGTACACGCGATCGGATTTCCGATGGAATTTTCCGTCGGAATTCCGATGAAGCTGACTTTCATCAGTCTTGCCTACACACCATCAGACAAAATTCCCACCGTCCAAAACGCCGTGACGTACAACACGTACGACGGCACTATAAATGGGAAGTTCAAATCCAATGGCGCCACCCTTTGGGCTGCTTTTGCTGATTTCATGTTACCGCATGTTAGTAAAAGTTTGGTGTTAGCCGATTCGCGCTTTTCATTCTCCGTGCTTTTCAGTCCGTTACAGCATGATGAATGTGCTATCTCCATTACGAACGCTAGTTTTACCAGAATGAGCGCTCCTGTCTTGTAATTTAGTCTGAGCATGCATGGATTTTTCTCCGATGGAGTTCCACACAGACAATCGGAATTTCCTATCGTTTTTTTTTCCATTGGAAAAATTTAAAACATGTTCTATTTTTTAACACCGATGAAAAAAGGCCGATGGGGCCCACACACAATCGTTTTTTCCGATGAAAAAAGTCCATCGACCTTTTTATCGGAAAAAACGACCGTGTATACAGGGCATAAGAGAGGAGAGGGGAGGGCAGATTACAGGCGTTTTTCATTCTTTTACATTGGTGACCTTTTGACCTGTACAAAATCACTGTAAAAATTCTGCACGTAAGCTCGGCGGGACGGGGCGCGTTTAAATATATATTTTTTTTCATATTTATTTTACCTTTTATTTTTTATTGTTACACTGTTCTTTTAAAAAAAAAAATCGTGTCACTTTTATTCCTATTACAAAGAATGTAAACATCCCTTATAATAGAAAAAAAGCATGACAGGACCTCTTAAATATGAGATCTGGGGTCAAAAAGAACTCAGATCTCATATTTACACTAAAATGCAATAAAAAAATAAAGTTTTGTCATTTGAATTATTATTTTTTTAAATGGCCCTTTAAGAGCTATGGGCGGAAGTGACGTTTTGACGCCGCTTCCGCCCTGAAATGGTATGGAGACGGGTGGGGGCCATCTTCCCCTCAATTGTCTAAATGCCTAACAAGGGAACAGACCCTATCGCATGCACCGCTGCCGACGGCTCCGGAGAGCGACAGGAGCCCTCTCCCGCCGCCGATAAAAGTGATCTTGCGGCGGATCCACCGCAGAGACACCTATTATCGGAAACTGGACCGCCCGCTGAAGAAGAGAATACGAGGGTTATGGTAGCTAGCTGGTACCATAACAACAATATCACTCTTCAAACAGCCAGCGTATATTGGCGGCCTGGAAGTGGTTACATTTTACCTATAGGTTAGCCTATAATAAGGCTTGCCTATAGGTAGTGTAAATATCTCCTAAATATGTACCGTTTAGGAGATATTTACTGTACATGCAGCCAGTGACATCACTGGCACATGTGCTCTGAAAGAATGGCCACCCGTGCCCTTTCTTCAGAGCCCTGTGCCGTGACCAGCGGCTCCGGCACGCATGCGTGGGAATAATGTCATCGCGGCTCCAGCCAGTCACAGAGCCGAAGTCGGTGAACCCGGAAGCAAGACGGATGAAGATGGAAGCTGTCTCCAGCAGTGACATTGCATCGCTGGAAGGCTTTGTTTTCAGTTAAGTTTCACATAATGTGCTAGTATGCAATGCATACTAGCACATTATGCCTTTCCCTTGCAGGTAAGAAAAAAAAAACGTGCAGCAGTTTACAACCGCTTTAAATTGTTCAGTAACCATTTTAATTTCCCTTTAAAGCGGTTGTAAAGGTTCATTTTTATTTTCTAAATAGGTTCCTTTAAGCTAGTGCATTGTTGGTTCACTTACCTTTTCCTTCGATTTCCCTTCTAAATATTTTTTTTCTTTGTTTTCTTTGTCTGAATTTCTCACTTCCTGTTCCTCCTCAGTAAGCTGTTCTGGGTGACTCCACACCACTCAGATGATGGTGTGAAGTTTACTGAGGAGAAACAGGAAGTGAGAAATTCAGACAAAGAAAAAAAACATTTAGAAGGTAAATCAAAGGAAAAGGTAAGTGAACCAACAATTCACTAGCTTAAAGGAACCTATTTAGAAAATAAAAAACGAACCTTTACAACCCCTTTAACCAGAATATAGCAATAATTTTTTATCCAGTAAGGGGTAAAAAAAAAAAAAAGTAGAAGTAGTTTGCAGAAGGAGAAAGCTACATCTCACTTTGCTTCAATTTTCATAATTCACCTCCAATAAACCTGAACTGAAAGAAGCCCAATTTATTATTTACAGATGTGTCCACAGAATTACTTCTGTGCATGCGTGTTTTGGTAATTGTATTTCAATCTACTTTTTGGAAATGCAGAAAACTTGTTCCTGACAAGGCTTGAATGTAAATATTCATCTCAACTCTTGGCATTCCGCCTAGAATCTTTTTTTTCTTTTTTTTTTTCGCTCCCCTCGATTCAGCTGTCTGTATAAATTGGTGTTGACTGCCTGTCTCTGTGTCCATTGATTTACAAACCGCAGCAAGAGCCATTAGCAGCCCTCTGCTGACATACTGCAAACAGTAATGAAGCTTTTTCTGAGTTTCTTAGCACTTAATATATTGTTTCTGTTCACATACTCTGCTCCCCCAACGTGCTACTCGAGAGTGGTCGCTCTGAGCAAAGAGATCACAGAATCGTACAAAACTCTGCAGAAGTTTGTACCTGCTGTAAGTAACTGGAGGGTAATGTGGGCACATTGGAGTAACACAAGAATTCATTTCTAACAGCTATTGTCTGTTACAGGGACCATGCAAGGATTCTCTTCCATCTCTGTACCTGGACATACACGTGAGTACTCATGTTCTATATATATTTGTTTAGATACAATATCTTTAACTGCCCACCTAATGTTCTGTCTCATTTTTGATACATTTATTTTAATTGTTAGATTAGAATTACCCATCATGGCAGGGTGTAGTAAAGTAAAACCTTGGATTGCGAGCATAATTTGTTCTGGAAGCATGCTTATAATAAAAAGCACTTGTATATCAAAGCGAATTTCCCCATAAGAAATAATGGAAACGCAAATGATTTGTTCCACAATCATTTATTCATAAGTGCTTCAGTTTATAGTCCATATAAAAAGATTATAGCAATGTGATAGGTTGTGTAACCATAAAATGTCCATCCACAAATGGCAGCCTCCACAAGGAGATTAGAAGCAAAATCCAGCAGGAGCTACAGAGTATAAAAGAGAAGAGAGGCGCCTCTAAGTGTAGTAATATGCAGTGGCGGCTGGTGCTCAAATTTTTGGGAGAGCGCAAACAAACTGAAAAAAAAAACCCCCATCAATTGCAGCGACTGTGCCCATCAAACGCAGCTACTGTGCCAAACGCAGCTACTGTGCCCATAAATTGCTGCCACCGTGCCATCAAACGCAGTCACTGTATCCATCAATTGCTGACACTGTGCCCATCAATTGCTGCCAGTGTGCCCCATCAAATGCTACCAGTGTGCCCATTAATTGCCGCTACTGTGCCCCATCAAATGCTGCCACAGTGCCCATCAATTGTCGCTACTGTGCCCCATCAAATGCTGCCAGTGTGCCGATCAATTGCCGCTACTGTGCCCCATCAAATGTTGCCAGTGGGCCCATCAATTGCCGCCCTTTTTCCCTCATCAGATGCTGCCAGTGTGCCCATCAGTTGCAGCTACTGTGCCCCATCAGATGCTGCCCGGCACTTACCTGTGTTGCAGTGGGTCAGCGGCGGTCTCCTGCACGTCCTCCATGTCTTCTTTCATCCTCTCTCAGGCGTCCAATCACAGCACCTGACGTTTCAGCCAATCAGGTGACTGGCAACAGACCCGGCAACCTGATTGGCTGAGAGGCGGTTCAGTGTTAGCAAAGCGAATGCCTTCACTTTCCTAACACACAGCTGAGTGAACAGTGGACGCCCAGCATGGTGCCCGCTGATCACTGTTTTGGGCGCTTATTAGAGCCTATGGCTCTAATCAGGTGCTTCCAAAAAACACCCCCGCCACTGTAATTCAGGTGCCCTGCGCCCAAAAATGGGCCGGGCACCTGAATAGGGGGTGTCAGCAGCGACCATAGATAGATTCATGCAATGCATGAATCTATCTATGATGATAGAGCGGTGCAGGAGAGAGGGGGCGGCGCTCCTGCGCCCTTTATGGACGCACCGCCACTGGTAATATGGTTACATTTAATGAAGGTACAACATTTAGCAACTCACATGCTTGATGATTAAAAGAGGCACATCTAAGTATGCAGGCATCCGGGGTAAAGCTGTCTGCAATCGTGACCGGGAAGACTACCCTGCAGTAGAGCGATCTGAAAGCGTGGCTTGAACCGCTCGTGGAGTGCAGTGTGGAAGGGACGCCGACAATGGCAGTGAGGAGGGTGGTCTATATTATTATTATTATTATTATTATACAGGATTTATATAGCGCCAACAGTTTGCGCAGCGCTTTACAACATCAGGGAAGACAGTACAATCGCAATACAATTCAATACAAAGGGATCAGAGGGCCCTGCTCGTTAGAGCTTACAGTCTACAAGGGAGGGTCACGTGAAACAAAGGGTAGTAGCTGTGGGGGATGATCAGGTGGACAAAATGAAAATACAGTTGTTAGGTGGACATCTTTACCCCGGATTCCTGCATACTTATGCCGCGTACACACAACCGCTTTTCTCGACGAGAAAAACGGCATTTTTTCTTTTCGCCGAGAAAAACGATCGTCTGT
Organism: Rana muscosa; assembly: GCA_029206835.1. Taxonomy (NCBI): domain Eukaryota; kingdom Metazoa; phylum Chordata; class Amphibia; order Anura; family Ranidae; genus Rana; species Rana muscosa. The sequence continues at coordinate 102,067,094 of CM055116.1, read as the reverse complement.
GGGCTTTATGTCGTTTGTCTCGTCGAGAAAAACGGCATAAAAACGACGAGAAAAATTAGAACATGTTCTAAATTTTCTCGTCGTTTTTTCCAGCATTTTTTTCCGCGGCAGTTTTCCCATAGGGAAACATTGCCGCGGAGCCCACAGACGGTCGTTTTTCTTGTCAAGAGAAAAAATGACGGGAAAAACGACCGTGTGTAGGGAACCAAGCAGTTCCCTCGTTTTTCCTGTCATTATTCACGGCGGTTTTTTAACCGCCGTGAATAATGATCGTGTGTACGCGGCATTAGATGTGCCTATTTTAATCAGTAACCATGTGAGTTTCTAAATGTTGTACCTTCATTAAATGTAACCATATTGCTACACTTAGAGGCGCCTCTCTTCTATTCTATACTCAGTTGTGACATGACGCTACTTGTATATCAAGTCAAAAGTTATTAAAAAAATTAGCTTGTCTTGCAAAATGCTCTCAAACCAAGTTACTCTTAAACCAAGGTTTTACTGTACTTGTATTTGTGACACAATTTCTTTTTTGTCAGAAGACTTTTTTTTTTAAATAAAATTTCAGCTACTTGGGTTTTTGACTCTAATGCCGCATACACACAACGATTTTTCTCGTCGGGAAAATTTAAATTTTTTCTCTTTGACGAGAAAAACGACCGTGTGTGGGCTTTTCATAATTTTTCCCGATGAGAAAAACTGCATTAATCACGACAAGAAAAATTAGAACATGCTCTAATTTTTCTCGTCGTGATTCACGGCATTTTTTTCCGCGGCAGTTTTCCCATAGGGAAACACAGCCAGGGAGCCTACACACGGTCGTTTTTCTCGACCAAGAGAAAAAATGTCTGGAAAACCGGCCGTTCCTCGTTTTTCCCGTCGATTTTCTCGACGGTGTTTTCACCGTCGAGAAAATCGATCGTGTGTACACGGCATAAAGCTGGTCAAACACCAGCAGAATTTTGTTTGCAAATTTGTACAGAAATACAGGTTTGTCAGAGCATTCAATACTACAAATATGGACTAGAAATATTTTGCATGAAAACCCTAAAAATTTTATTTGTTTTCCGTGTCAGTGTTTTGAATTCTACTTTCTATTTTAGGATGCACATTTCAATAGGTATGATTTTTCCCAATCAAATACTACAGTCACAGCAAGAATTTGGGGTTTTGAGTTTGTTTTAAACCATATATATACTTTCCTTTTGTATTGATGCTTTCTAAAGCAATAGAGTCTGCTCCAGGGGCGGATCCAGGGGGGGGCAACAGGGCAATTGCCCCCCCCCCCGAGACCATCTGTCACACTCGCTTGCTCTGTTTTTTTTTTGCGTCTGATCTCCCGGATTTTGGGGACCCGGTACAGGCCGGCCATAGGTCCCCTGGCACACATGTAGCCCCATGTCTCCTCTACAAGTGTGCAAAGTTTGGTGTCTGGAGGATCTATGGCCGGGGAGCACTAATTTTTTAAAGTCAGGCACCCCTTCCGTAGACTCAAATGTTAAACGGTAATTTCTCTGGTGACTTTGCGGACCCGGTACCGACCGGTCGTAGGTCCCCTAGACCCAAAACTTGGCACACATGTAGCCCCATGTCTCCTCTACAAGTGTCAGTGACAGTTTGGTGTCTGGGAGACCTACGGCCGGGGAGAACCGATTTTCCAAAGCCGGGCACTCCTTCCATAGACTCCACATCAGTCTAGTCATGGGCACAGTGAAGCATGGGCACAGTGAGGCATGGGCACAGTGAGGCAAAGTGAGGCACAGTGAGGCATGCAGATGGACACCCTAGGCTTATACTCGAGTCAATACGTTTTCCCAGTTTTTTGGGGTAAAATTAGGTGCCTCGGCTTATATTCGGGTCGGCTTATACTCGAGTATATACAGTACTTGTTCTGCGGCTGCCACTGCCTCTCAGAGTCTCTCCTCTCAGTTTCTTACATCAGCCGATCAGCGGCGCCGAGAGAGAGACTCGTCTAACGTAGTTACACAGCGCACTGACATGATACCAGGACCGGAGGAGGAGGTGGGTGGAGCCTCTTCCCTGCACTCGTTGCTAACGCCTGGGCCGCTTGGCATCTAGCAACGAGTGACGTCAGTGAGTCATGTCGGGCCGCTCTGCGGGCAGGTGCAATAGCGTGCGGCTCCACAGACGGCTCCTCTTGCGGCGCGGTTTGCGGGCGGCGCGGTTCGTGGGCAGACCGTGCTGCTCAGTGTGTTGGCAGCGCAGGTGAGAGTGAGAGAGCAGGCTCAGTGTGGCAGCTGGCCAATCAGCTAGCCGGGAGCTGGGGAGCAGAGAGATGAGATCATCTCTCACCGCCCGTGCCTGCCCTGCATTCCTGCAGTGACTTCTGCCCTGACTGTGCAGGCAGCAGAGAGATTACATTACACCTACACCTTAGCAGGCAGTGACAATCCGCAAGGTGTGGCATGCGACGTGGCAAGTGACAATCCACAAATTGTGTCAGGTGACGTGGCAAATGACAATCTGCATCTGGTGGCAGGCAAGTGACAATCAGCAAGGTGTGGCAGGTGACGTGGTAAGTGACAATTCGCAAGGTGTGGCAGGTGACAATCCACAAGGTGTGGCAGATGATGTGGCAAGTGACAATCCACAAGATGTGGCAGGTGACTTGGCAAGTGACAATCGGCAACGTGTGGCAAGTGACACGCTCAGGGCTCCCACTAATTGCAGGCGACAGTGGCAAATGACACACTCGGGGCTCCCTCTGATTCTGCATTGAACTATTTAATTTTATATTACAATGTAATAATAGAAATAATGCGCTTCAATCATCCTGACACCATAACAACCATGGTGCCGGGATGATTGAAGCGCCGACACCAGCCATTTTCCCGATAAATTTCCCACAAAAAAAACATATTTTTTGGCAGTGCCCCTCCCGAGAAAAGACTCTGGATCCGCCCCTGGTCTGCTCACATTGCAAAGTTTGGGAAGTGAACATTCACTAAAGCCCCGTACACACAGGCCGAATGTCGGGAGACATCGGCCGCTTCAATAAAAAGTGGCTGACATTCATACCGTGTGTATGTTAGTCGGTTCGACAGAAGTCGGCCACCAGCCGACAACTCCCGATCAGAGCACGGATTGGAGTGTTTTGGCGGAGGGCGCCGTCCCCCTGTCAGAACGCAACAGCTCAGCAGGGGAGATAGCTGTACTAACGTCAGATCTTTAGTACAGAGGCTCCGACTGCAGCTGTCGGGTTTTTTTTTTTCAACCCAAACTGTTATGCCCTCTAAACACGATCAGTTTTTCCGATGAAAAAAGTCCGATGGACTTCGGGGTTAAAAAATAGAACATGTTTTAAATTTTTCCGATGGAAAAAAAATGATAGGAAATTCCGATCGTCTGTGTGGAACTCCAACGAAGAAAAAACCCACGCATGCTCAGAATCAAGTTGACGCATGCTCAGAAGCATTGAACTTAATTTTTCTCGGCTCGTCGGAGTGTTTTACGTCACAGCGTTTTGGACGGTCGGAATTTTGTCTGATGGTGTGTAGGCAAGACTGATGAAAGTCAGCTTCATCGGAATTCCGACGGGAAATTCCATCGGAAATCCGATCGTGTGTACAGGGCATTAGAAAACAGGAAGTTTGTTTGCGTGTGATTGGATGATTGAAAGTAACCACTTCCATACCAGGCACCCCCCCCCCCCCCTTCCTGCCCAGGACAATTTTTAGCTTTCAGCGCTGTCGCAATTCGAATGACAATTGCGCGGTTATGCAACACTGTACCCAAACTCAATTTTTATTATTTTCTTCCCACAAATAGAGCTTTGTTTTGGTGGTATTTGATCAGCTCTGCGGTTTTTACATTTTGCGCTGTAAACAAAAAAAGACTGACAATAAAAAAAAAAAACTGATGGGCACTGATAGGTGGCACTGATGGGCACTGATGGGCACTGATAAGTGGCACTGGATAGGCAGCACTGACGAGGAGCTACTGACAGGCATTACTGAGTGCCACTGATTGGCACTTTGATGGGGCACTGACAGGCATTACTGATGGGGCACTGATTGGCAGTTTTTTTTGGGCACTGATTGGCACTGTTGTGGGCACTGATCGGCACGGTTGTGGGCACTGACAGGCGTTTATTATGGGGACAGGCTGGCATGTGTTGGTCACCGATTGACACCTTTTGATGGGGGCTGTGCTGATAATCAATGTGCTGATTATCAGCACAGACCCCCCCCCCCCCTGACAGGGAGAGCCGCCGATCGTCTCTCTCCCTGTCAGCGAGAACCGAGGAAAGACATTTACCGCCACTTCCTGGTTCACGCGATGATAAATGCTTAGCATGGATATGAGATTGAAATCTTACCATTTTTGCTATAAGTTGTTCAGTACAACTTTCCATTTCTCCCCACTCAATTTGGGCTTTGTCACATTTTGGCTCCAGCACTGAATCCAGCTCTGGAATGAGAGATTGTGTTCCAGGGGAAAAAAGGATATATACAGTATATGTACAATCTTTCTTTTACAAATACACATTTAATGTGTGCCAAAGGATTTCAAGAACATTATTGATTATCTAAAGAGCCTACAGAGCAGTAAACTTCTCTTCTCACAGAAACTTTGGTCCTCTAAGAAAGAATGATTTTTAGTTCTACTTTATATGTACAGTTGTGCTAATAAGTTTACATACCCTGGCAGAATTTATGATTTCTTGGCCATTTTTCAGAGAATATGAATAACACAAAAACATTTTTTTCATTCATGGTTAGTGTTTGGCTGAAGACATTTATTATCAATCAACTGTGTTTACTCTTTCTAAATCATAATGACAACACAAACTACCCAAATGACCCTGATCAAAAGTTTACATACCCTGGTGATTTTGGCCTGATAACATGCACAGTAGTTGACACCATAGGCGTGCCCACGGGGTGTGCCGGGTGTGCCCAGGCACACCCTAATCATTCCTGTGCTCTCACTGCTAGTGCTAGCCTGTGACATTATATGTGTAGCTCATGTCACCCCTGGGGTCGGTCCGGGCAAGCAAAAACATCTGTGTGCTGCACTGCTGCGATTGGGAGGTGATTGAACAGGGACTAGGGAGTCGCCGGGGCCACAGCTGTGGAGTAATCCAGCCGCATTTGCCGATGGGTCTTCTATAGTTCCGGCTGCAGGTCCCACAGACGGCGGCGGAGTGATATACATCTGCACTCCGCCCCCCCCCCTCCGGCCTCCTCTCTCCCCCTTGGAAGAAGCAGCGGAGCCGAGTCAGCCTGGATAGCGGCAGGCGGGTGGCTCAGTGAGGTGAGCAGTGAGACGGCACGGAGCAGGGCGGGCAGCCAGAGCTAGACACAAGATGGACCAAAAAAAAAAAAGAAGGCTACTCGATATGAACCCTGCCTGACTTGTCAGCATAAAAGTAAGTGTGCATTTTTGTATATATGTATACACACATACTATTTTGCTGACAAGTCAGGCAGGGTTCATATTGATCCAAAAAATAAAACTCAAAGAAAGGGAATGTGGCTCTGTTCTACCAGATTCCAATGTAATTATATAATACAGATGTGTAAGTGCTAGTAGTAATAAATACCCTGACAGTGCAGGTAAAAAACCCTAAAATATGAAGTGTCCAGCAAAAACAGTGGCAAATTATGTAAAGGAAATATAGTACGTGTGCAAAAATATTTAAAAATGCAAATAAATCCCACAGATTATGTATATAAGTCCAACATAGAAAATATAAAAAATATATTGTTTATGTTGGACTTATATACATAATCTGTGGGACTTATTTGCATTTTTAAATATTTTTGCACACACGTACTATATTTCCTTTACATAATTTGCCACTGTTTTTGCTGGACACTTCATATTTTAGGGTTTTTTACCTGCACTGTCAGGGTATATATAAAAATTTGCCCATACACACATTAAGTCGATTTTTTAATTTAATTTCTTTTTAAATTGTTCTCACATGTTTTAAAGTAACGCTTCGATAATGTTATTTTATTTAAACGTGTGAGAACAATGACCAGGCCATTTTTTTGCTATTTAACTGCTCTATTGACAATTGTTCAGCCATGTAACACTTTACCCAAATTAATTTTATATCATTTTTTTCATGCAAATAGAGCTTTCTTTTGGTTGTATTTGATCCCCACTAGGTTTTTTGCTAAACACAAAAAGAATCAAAAATTTAAAAAAAAAAACATATTTTCTGCTTACTACTGTTACTACTACTACTACTACTACTGTTATAAAACCTATCCAATTTAATACATTTTCTTCAAAAATTTAGGCCAAAATGAATTCTACTACATGTCATTGGTATAAAAAAAAATCCTAAGTGTATATTAACTACTTCCTGTATGCCCACAGCCCCAATATATGGCAGACAGGAAGCAGTGCCAATGTGGGTTAACGTACCTGTACGTCAGCCCACATTGGAGGATCCTGCGCGGCTCACAGAGCGCGCACCTGGGAGCCCTGTGATCAGTGTATGGCCTGGACACAGTGAATCCCATTACCGCTGGTCTTGTACCATGTGACTACTGTGTCCAATCAGAGTGTCCTGATCACCGCCACGCCCCATACCAGCGTCCTGATCACTGCCATACCCCATACCAGCATCCTGATCAATTGTAATATATATATATATACATATATATACAGTATACCATAGTTTGTAGACTGTATGACTTTCACACAGACCAAATCTGGAGAGATCTATTGTTGCTGGGGGGGGGGGCAGGTGTCTATTGTTGCTGGGAGGGATATATTGTTGCTGGGAAGATCTATTGTTGCTGGTGAATCTATAGTTGCCGTGAGGGTATCTATTGTTGCTGGGGGATCTAACAAGTTTATTTAAAGCAGTAAATACAATTCAGGATATTAAAACCTGACACTTATAAAAAAAAAATACCTACTGTGCGGTTTGTGTAAAAATTGCTTATTTGATCAGGAGATTTATTTAAAAGGTTTGTTTATGTTAAAAGATTATTTAATTACGGTAAAAAGTTATGTTAGGCCCGGTTCACATAGGGGTGACTCGTCAGGCGACTCGGTCGCCTGACGAGTCGCGTCCAGCTCTGTTAAATGGAACCGTTCTAATAGGAGCGACTCAGGTCGATCTGACTTAGAAAAAGGTTCCTGTACTACTTTTGGGGGTGACTCGGGATGACTTGCATTGACTTCTATACAGAAGTCATTATGCAAATTGCCTGAACCGGGCATCTCAAGTCGTCTTGAGATCGCGCCGCCGAGTTGCTCCCAAAGTCGTGCCGCCCTGTGAGAACCGGGCCTTAAGGTAATAAAATAATGTTTGTTTACATTGATGTTTATTTCATTAAAAATGTTTTAATACATTCATTTATAAGAGTGTGTGTGTGTGTGTGTGTGTGTGTATATATGTATGTGTGTGTGTGTATATATATATATATATATATATATATAGACGCACGTGTGTTTGAGCTTTGGTTTGAGGTGCACACCCTAATGCATTAGGCTGCGCACGCCTATGGTTGACACAAAGGTGTTTGAATGGCTATTAAAGGTAACCATCTTCACCTTTGATCTGTTTGCTTGTAATTAGTGTGTGTGTATAAAAGGACAATGAATTTCTGGACTCCTCACAGAATTGTCAAAGGATCTGTGGGAAAAGGTAGTTGAACTGTATAAAACAGGAATGGGATATAAAAAGAGATCCAAGGAATTGAGCATGCCAATCAGCAGTGTTCAAACTCTAATCAAGAAGTGGAAAATGAGGGGTTCTGTTGAAACCAAACCATGGTCAGGTAGATCAACTAAAATTTCAGCCACAACTGCCAGGAAAATTGTTCGGGATGCAAAGAAAAACACACAAATAACTTCAGGTGGAATACAGGACTCTCTGAAAACATGTGGTATGGCTGTTTCAAGTTGCACAATAAGGAGGCACTTGAAGAAAGTAGGGCTGCATGGTCGAGTCACCAGAAGAAAGACATTACTACGCAAATGCCACAAAGTATCCCGATTACAATACACCAAACAGCACAGAGACAAGTCTCAAACCTTCTGGCACAAAGTCATTTGGAGTGATGAGACCAAAATTTAGCTTTTTGGCCACAACCATAAACACTACATTTGGAGAGGAGTCAACAAGGCCTATGACGAAAGGTAAACCATTCCTACTGTGAAACACGGAGGTGGATCGCTGATGTTTTGGGGATGTGTGAGCTACAAAGGCACAGGAAATTTGGTCAAAATTGATGGCAAGATGAATGCAGTATGTTATCAAAAATACTGGAGGAACATTTGCATTCATCAGCCAGGAAGCTGCTCATTGGACGTACTTGGACATTCCAACACAACAATGATCCCAAAACACAAGGCCAAGTCGACCTATCAATGGCTACAGCAGAATAAAGTGAAGGTTCTGGAGTAGGGATGAGCCGAACACCCCCCAGTTAGGTTCGCACCAGAACATGCGAACAGGCAAAAAATTTGTTTGAACATCCGAACCCCGTTAAAGTCTATGGGACACGAACATGAAAAATCAAAAGTGCTAATTCTAAAGGCATATATGCAAGTTATTGTCATAAAAAGTGTTTGGGGACCCGGGTCCTGCCCCAGGGGACATGTATCAATGCAAAAAAAAGTTTTAAAAACTAACGTTTTTACGGGAGCAGTGATTTTAATAATGCTTAAAGTGAAACAATAAAAGTGAAATATTCCTTTAAATTTCATACCTGGGAGGTGTATATAGTATGCCTGTAAAGCAGCGCTTGTTTCCCGTGCTTAGAACAGTCTCTGCACAAAATGTAATTTCTGAAGGAAAAAAAGTCATTTAAAAGTACTCGCAGCTGTAATGAATTGCCGGTCCCGGCAATACAGAGAAAAGTCATTGAAAGTCATTGATAAAAATAAAAAAAATGCGTGGGGTCCCCCCAAATTCAATTACCAGGCCCTTCAGGTCTGGTATGGATTTTAAGGGGAACTCCGCGCCAAATTAAAATAAAAATGGCGTGGGGTTCCCCCCAAGAATGCATACCATGCATAACAAAGGGGACCCCGAGATCCCGCCCCCCTATGCGAATTGGTAACGGGGTACATTGGTACCCCTACCATTTCACAAAGAAAGTGTAAAAATAAAAAATAAAAAAACACACAGACACAGATGGGATAAGTCCTTTATTAAAAAAAAAAAAAGACTCCAGCTGTGGTAATCCACTCTCGATCTCAACTCCAGCGATGTCGGTATCCTGCGATGGATGATCTCTCCAGGCTCCAGCGATGATGTCCAGCGACGAAGAACAGCACACGATCCTCTCTTCACTGGAACGGAGACATCCCAGGAATGACGCGGCTTCAGCCAGTGACAGCTTTTATGTAGCTGAGGGCGGGGCCACCCGTCACGTGACCTTGTCCCCCTCTGATGCAAGGGGAAACCCGGGCTTCCCCAGTGATGTGACGGGTGACCCCGTCCCCCTCTGATACAACGGGAAACCTGCGTTGCATGAGGGGGGTGAGGTCACTCGCACATCACTGGGAAAGCCTGGGTTTCCCCTTGCGTCAGAGGGTGACGGGGTCACGTGACGGGTGGCCCCGTCCTTGGCTACATAAGACCTGTCAGGCTTCGGCGGCGTCATTCCCGGGGTGTCTCCGCTCCGGTGAAGAGAGGATTGTGTAGTGTTCCTCGTCGCTGGACATCGTCACTGGAGCCTGGAGAGATCATCCATCGCAGGATACCGACATCGCTGGAGTGGAGATCGAGAGTGGATTACCACCGCTGGAGTCTTTTTTTATTTATTTTTTATTTTTTTTAAAAGGACTTATCCCAACTGTGTCTGTGTTTTTTTAATTTTTTTTACACTTTCTTTGTGAAATGGTAGGGGTACAATGTACCCCGTTACCAATTCACATAGGGGGGCCGGGATCTGGGGGTCCCCTTTGTTAAAGAGGTCTTCCAGATTCCGATAAGACCCCCACAACCACCGGACAAGGGTTGTGGGGATGAGGCCCTTGTCCCCATCAACATATTAAGGGCATGTGGCCTGGTACGGTTCAGGGGGGTGCTCTCTCGTCCCCCCCTCTTTTCTTGCGGCTTGCCAGGTTGCGTGCTCAGATAAGGGTGTGGTATGGATTTTTGGGGGGATCCCACGCCATTTTTTTTTATTTGGCACGTAGTTCCCCTTAAAATCCATACCAGACCTGAAGGGTCTGTTATGGATATTTGGGGGGAACCCCACGCCATTTTTGTAATTTGCCGCAGGGTTCCCCTTAATATCCATACCAGACCTGAAGGGCCTGGTAATTGAATTTGGGGGGACCCCCAAGCATTTTTTGTTTTTTTTATCAATGACTTTCAATTAATTTTCTCTGTATTGCCGGGACCGGCAATTCATTACAGCCGTGAGTACTTTTAAATGATTTTGACATTTTGTGCAGAGACTGTTCTAAGCACGGGAAACAAGCGCTACTTTACAGGCATACTATATACACCCCCCAGGTACAAAATTTAAAGGAATATTTCACTTTTATTATTTCACTTTAAGCATTATTAAAATCACTGCTCCCGAAAAAACTTTCGTTTTTAAAACTTTTTTTGCATTGATACATGTCCCCTGGGGCTGGACCCGGGTCCCCAAACACTTTTTATGACAATAACTTGCATATAAGCCTTTAAAATTAGCACTTTAGATTTCTCTCATAGACTTTTACAGGGTGTTCCGCGGCCTTTCGAATTTGCCGCGAACACCCCAAATTGTTCGCTGTTCGCCGAACGGGCAAACAGGCAATGTTCGACTCAAAGCTCATCCCTATTCTGGAGTGGCCACCTCAGTCTCCTGACCTCAATATCATTGAGCCACTCTGAGGAGATCTCAAACGTGCAGTTCATGGAAGACAGCCCAAGAATTTACAGGAACTGGAGGCTTTTTGCCAAGAGGAATGGGGAGCTTTACCATCTGAGAAGATAAAGAGCCTCATCTACAAATACCACAAAAGACTTCAAGCTGTCATTCATGTTAAAGGGGGCAATACACAGTATTAGGAACTGGGGTATGTAAACTTTTGATCAGGGTCATTTGGGTAGTTTCTGTTGTGTTTATGATTTAAAAAGAGTAAACACAGTTGATTGATAATAAATGGCTTCAGCCAAACACTAACCATGAGTGAAAGATAAGTTTTTGTTTTATTATTCATATTCTCTGAAAAATGGCCAAGAAATCATAAATTCTGCCAGGGTATGTAAACTTATGAGCGCAACTGTAAATGTCACCTTGAGCTACTGCTCTCACTAAACAGCAGGCTTTTTTTTCAATGTGTGGTAAAATCAGTTAAAAGGAGACTATAGCTCCACCTACTGGCTAAATTGAAAATGACACAATATTCATATGCAATATTTCATATTTCTTTGACTAAAATAAAAAAAAATGTTTTTTTACGACAAAGTGTATGATAGTTTGGATGGAGGGGCTTAGCAGTAAAGTATCTATGCATTTACGCCATTTTATTGTAAAATGCTCTGTTTCAGAATTCATGTGTAATGACAAAACTGCGCAACTTTGTCTCGGCTCCAAACTGTGGGAGACTACCAAGGGTGAAGGCTTTAATGAAGAAAGCAAGAAATCTGTACAATATTATGAATACAGCTTGTAAAAGAGTAGGTTTCTACTAATTAAATAATAAAAAAAAAGAAATGCTTATTGATATTTATAAAGCTGTGATTTGGAAATGAGGAGATGTAATTTGATTGGCTAATAAGACCAGCTGCGCATTCTGTAGCCAATGCCAGCTTTCATAAACAGGAAGTTCTTCAAATATTAAATAGCCAGGCCACTCTAAATCACCAGAGCATTGAAACGTTCTGAAGCTTGAAGCTCCACCCACTCCCCCACACTGCCAAAGAGGCACTAGATATGTATGGGGATGGTTGGGGGGTATGCTAAATTGCATGTGAAAGGGTGATTAATATGTCAGTTTTAATGCACATGAGGACAAAAAATACATTTTGAAAACATTAGTTGTCAGGCCCAGTTCTCTGCCAATAACACATGTGCTATACTTGTTGGCAGGTGCAGTTGGCTTTCCTGCCACTAGATGGCTCTATTGCCATTATGGCATGGTAAGGGGAAAGTTATAAGCAGATGTTAGTTCCTCTTTTAAAGAACCCCCTCCTGTAGTGATGTAGTCGGTGGAGCTTTTGCCCATATAAATGCCAGCTGTGGGTGGGGCCCAGTGAGTAAGGGGTATGGGGAAAGGACACCAAGAGCTGCAAAGATGTTATCCTATGCTGAGCTGATCTAAAGAGACCCGTGCAGGGCTGAATTCATGGGGGAAGTGGCATAGATCTTTTAAGAACTAGCTGTAGTCGCCTTGTTTACCCCTGACCTTCTTCTGCAGGTCCTGTAGAGTGGTGCATAAGGCCTTGGGGGGCCTGGACAGATTCTCCTAAATGTGAGTGACAGTGAAACCTGGAAATAGGGGTCATCAGGGAGTGTGCCCAGCTGGGCAAAACTATAGATGGGGCATTGGGAAGAAAGCGGCAGTATACTAATACTAATGGAAGGACCTTGCCCCCTGACCTTCAGTCCTAGGTATACCTTAGTACAGTGTTTCTCAATTCCAGTCCTCAAGGCGCCCCAACAGGTCATGTTTTCAGGCTTCCCATTATTTTGCACAGGTGATTTGATCAGTTTCACTGCCTTAGTACTTACCACAGCCGTTTCATCTGAGGGAAATCCTGAAAACATGACCTGTTGGGGCGCCTTGAGGACTGGAGTTGAGAAACACTGCCTTATGCCGCGTACACACGATTGGAAATTTCGACAAGAAAACTGTGGATTTTTTTCCGACGGAATGTTGGCTCTAACTTATGTTGCATACACACGGTCACACAAATGTTGTCGGAAATTCCGACCGTCAGCACGTACGACGAGCCGATAAAAATGAAGTTCAATAGCCAGTGCGGCTCTTCTGCTTGATTCCAAGCATGCGTGGATTTTTGTGCGTCGGAATTGCATACAGACGATTAGAGTTTCCGACAAGAACTTTTCTTGTCGGAAAAATTGAGAACCAGCTCTCAATTTTTTGTTGTCGGAAAATCCGACAGAAAAAGTCCGATGGAGCCTACACATGGTCGGATTTTCCAACCAAAACATCAAACTTTTCTTGTCGGAATTTCCGATTGTGTGTACGCTTCATTAGTATACCTGGGGAGGTGGTTCCAATTCTGTGGTGCTCCCAAAGAGAGGAAGGTGGCTAAAATATATGTACTTGTGCTCTGTGCTGAAATGATTGCTGCAAGATGAATATTCATGCTAGTGGCACGGTGCAAGGAAACATCTGCTATTATGTGAAATGTCATGGGAAGTATTGTGAAGACATGAAGCCACAGTAAAGTGCTGAAAATGCATTAATTTAAAGACATTCCTTTATAACACGTGTAGGGCTCAGGTCAGGAATGTGTGATCGGGCCTCTGGCCGGAGACATTATTATTATTATTATAATACAGCATTTATATAGTGCCAACAATTTGCGCAGTGCATGATTTCAATATGGTGGCTAAAAAGGCAGGAGAGTAAGTGCTCTATTCAAGAAGTAGCAGGGTGGGAGTGATACGATTTGGAGCCAACATCTGCCCAGTTGCAAATATCCCTTAAGGCCCATACACACGATCAGATTTTCCAACGGAAATTGTGTGATGACAGGCTGTTGTCGTAAAATCAGACCGTTTGTTTGCTCCATCGGACAATTGTTGTCGGATTTTCCGCCAACAAATGTTGGATAGCATGCTTTAAAATTGTTGTCGGATTTTACGAGCGTGTGTACAGAAGTCCATCGGACAAAACTCCAAAGGACAAACACGCATGCTTAGAAGCAATGCTCACCATAACACATTAGCAGAAGTTGCCCAAAGGGTGGCGCTAAAGAGCTGAAAAAGCACGTAGTTTCGTGTTTATTGGCCGACAATTCTTTGCCGTTTATATGAAAGACAAGTTCATGGCCAACGCCCTTCGGAAAAAAGTCAGACGCTTTGTCCGCGGAAAATCCGATCGTGTGTACGAGGCTTTACATACTATATGGTAAGAGTAGGAGGATATTTGCAATTGACTATAATCTAATGGTAAGGTACTTCTAGATAGGAGGTGGCAGGCATGGGTTGTCAAAATGTACTGTTTCCTTTTAAATTCATGTTTCTCACTTTTTCTTTTCCGCGTTTTCAGGACTTGGTCTTCTTTACTGATGATTGTGAAGCTCTTGAGTATCTGCCAACTCCAACACCCACGGCAGTCATTTCGAGATAAAGTGCATGATGGTTGGTGACTAGAAAAGCCCTTGGTACTGGTAGACATACTAACTTCTTAGAACTGAAACTTCTGTCTGATGAGTGAACAATGGCAGACAGCGTTCGCAGGAACCTATTAAATCGAAGTGACCATTAGGAAACACAAAGAAAGTTTCTAAAAAGAAAGCACATAGTTCACTAATGGTCTTTGATGGATGGACGGTTAGAAGAGAGACTATTATATTTTCATCTTTTGGACATCTTGTTCAACATTCTCTTTCTCTGTACACCCTGGAGTGTATGTAATATCATAAGAAAAATAATTGGATAAAATTGTACTCTTGCTCGTCTTCCAAGATTCTTCTTATCCTGGGAAATAGCCTTTGTAGTCCTGAAGGCTCATAAATTATCTTGTCATTTAACCACTTCAGCCCCGGACCATTTGGCTGCCCAAAGACCAGAGCACTTTTTGCGATTCGGCACTGCGTCGCTTTAACTGACCATTGCACGGTCGTGCGACGTGGTTCCCAAACAAAATTGACGTCCCTTTTTTCCCACAAATAGAGCTTTCTTTTGGTGGTATTTGATCAACTCTGCGGTTTTTATTTTTTGCGTTTTAAACAGAAATAGAGCGACAATTTTGAAAAAAAAGCAATATTCTTAACTTTTTGCTATAAATATCCCCCAAAAATATATAAAAAAACTATTTTTTTCTTCAGTTTAGGCCGATACGTATTCTTCTACATATTTTTGGTAAAAAAAATCTCAATAAGCGTTTATTGATTGGTTTGCGCAAAAGTTATAGCGTCTACAAACTAGGGGATAGTTTTATGGCATTTTTATGAATTTTTTTTTTTTTTTACTAGTAATGGCGGCGATCAGCGATTTTTATTGTGACTGCGACATTATGGCGGACACATCGGACACTTTTGACGCTATTTTGGGACCATTCACATTTATACAGCAATCAGTGCTATAAATATGCACTTATTACTGTGTAAATGTGACTGGCAGTGAAGGGGTTAACCAGTAGGGGGCACTGAAGGGGTTAAGTGTGTCCTAGGGATGTGTTCTAACTGTAGAGGGGCTGGGCTACGTGTGTCACGACACTGATCACCGCTCCCGATCACAGGGAGCTGTGATCAGTGTCCTGTCACTAGGAAGAATGGGGAAATGCTTGTTTACATCAGCATTTCCCCGTTCTTCCTCTCCGTGAGGTGATCGTGGGACTCCCGGCGGACATCGAGCCTGCGGTCACACACACGGAGCTTGCGGTGCCCGCGCCCACATTGCCGCTTCTTAAAGGGGACGTACAGGTATGTCCATATGCCCAGCCGTGCTATTCTGCCGACGTATATATTCGTGCAGCGGTCGGCAAGTGGTTAATAACGTTTGCCACCAAAAATGTATAAACTCCAGAACACTTCAGTTCTTATCTTATTTTATTTCTTGGTCGACAAATGCAGTAAATTTGTCACCTTTTTGTGTTCAGCTCTCACTATTGACTTTTAAGTAAATACAACAGTTTTATAATAATTTTCGAAATAAATGCATCATTGTGTTTGAAAAGCGTACTGCTATTTATGAAAAAAAAATCATTTGAATGGGTTTATTCTTTCCATTCTTAATATCCCGGAAATTGAAGGCTACAAGAGAGCAGGAATGAAATGGCAAGGGATTCAAAGGACACTGAGTGAATTGGGCTTAAATGGGAAAACCCGTTTCCTCTTCTCACATTAAATCAGTCCTCTCAGTAATAATACAAATCAGCAGAAGAAAATTCCTGACATACCACAATGACATTTAGTGACAATTGACAAAAAGCTTTTACATTTTATGTAACCTATGTCCACCTGAAAAAAAAAAACGTGTACCTTTTATCGTTATAAATCAGTACTTCAGATCCAGACAAGTGACTATACCTAGGCGTGATTGGACCATCATGGAAAAATGTCACCAGTCAACTGCAGGCAAGAGAGCATTTTCTTTAGTCTCCAAGCCCTGTTTTCACTTACTGAGACTGATGCAACACTGTAACTCTCCGAAAACTCACAAGGTGAGAGAAAGGGAAAGAGGTTCTAAGCTGTGTGAGACAACATACACTATATTACCAAAAGTATTAGGACACCTGGTTTTACATGCACATTAACTTTAATGGCATCCCAATCTCAGTCCATAGAGTTCAATAATGACTAATACTGAGACTTCAATATTGAGTTGGCCCACTCTTTGCAGCTATAACAGCTTCAACTCTTCTGGGAAGGCTGTCCACAAGGTTTAGGAGTGTGTCTTTGGGAATGTTTGACCATTCTTCCAGAAGCGCATTTGTGAGGTCAGGCACTGATGTTGGACAAGAAGGCCTGGCTCGCAGTCTATGCTCTAATTCATCCCAAAGGTGTTCTATTGGGTTGAGGTCAGGACTCTGTGCAGGCAAGTCATGTTCCTCCACCCCAAGCTCGCTCATTCATGTCTTTATAGACCTTGCTTTGTGCACTGGTGCAGTCATGTTGGAAAAGGAAGGGGCCATCCCCAAACTGTTCCCACAAAGTTGGGTGCATGAAATTGTCCAAAATGTCTTGGTATGCTGATGCCTTAAGAGTTCCTTCACTAGAATTAAGGGGCCAAGCCCAACCCCTGAAAAACAACCCCACACCATAATCCCCCTCCACCAAACGATTTGGACCAGTGCACAAAGCAATGCATTGCAATTGGCTGAGAGTGCTGATCGGGTTCTGATTGGCAGACCTTTATCAGTCATGGCCCTTTGACAGAAGCTGGCCAAACGTCCGGATTCTGCCAGGCCAGCTGCCGAAACGGTTTCTATTGAACCAGCCGATGCTGCCCGATATTTAGTTTATGTGTATGGCTCTTTACTTAGCACTGCCACTCAAGTCTTTACAGTGCAAACCTGAACCCCAATCAAGAATGGCTAAAGCGGAGTTCCACCCAAAAGTGGAACTTCCTCTCACCTGTCTCCTCCTCCCCCCCCCAGCCGTGCCATATTTGGCACCTTATTTTGACAGGTACCTTGTCCCCACTTCCGCCGGACCTCCCTGTGGCAAGGTATGTCAGAAGTCCGGCTACCTCCCTCCTTCCCCTGGCACCGGGCCACTAAGAGAGCGCAGCGTGCTTCGCGCATGCACAGTAGGGACCCGGCCGTAAAGGGGCGGAACTCCGCTTTAAATAGAACGTTGGGGATTTAGCTTTTTCTGATCTGATTTCTCGTGCACTGGTGTGAGTTTTGTCTGTCTCTGACTTTTGTCTGACAGTCTTAAATCTTTTATGTCTATTGTTTGGCTTGTGCTTATATCCAGTGTGTCTGTGCTTATACTGATCATACTGCTATTTTCATTTATTGCTATTTACCATCTTAGAACCTAGACTCTGTCTAGACTGTCTGACCAGGTCACTGTCTATCCCTTGCTCTGGCCATCTGTCTGAGGACTTACGTTGCTATAGCATTTGTCCTGTCTGTTGTTGGCCATTTCCCCTGTCAACACAAAGGGGCTACCAAACTCTGTGACAGAATGAGTGCATTTAACATGAAAAATTTATCAAATGGTAATTCTACTTAAAATTAGGGTTGAGCGAACCTGAACTGTAAAGTTCAGGTTCGTACCGGACTTTTGGGTTTTTGATACCCTGACCCAAACCTGAACAATGTACTGTATGTTCGGGTTCGGGTTCGGTGTTCGGCAATGTAATGGCGCATTTTAAAAAGCTGCAGGGCAGCCAATCAACATTTGTTTAACTTGTGTGCCCTTAGAAGCCATCACAGCCATGCCTACTAATGGCATGGCTGTGATTGGCCAGTGCAGCATGTGACCCAGCCTCTATATAAGCTAGAGGCACATAGCACAGCACGTCACTCTGCTTCAGTTAGTGTAGGGAAAGGTTGCTGCTGCTGCTTTGAGGGAGAGAATTAGATAGGAGTCCTGTCCTGATTCAGAAATCAAATTACTCAGCGATCTACCTTGCTTTTGTTGTGTGAGTGCAGTGCACAATCTTTTTATCCTGCCCTGAGCCCAGTGCCAGAGAAAAGATAACTTTTATCCATCTGTTAGTTAGGTTGGCTTCGGCGGGCATTTTATGCAAGCTCAGTGCACCAGCACTGCATATCTGTACGTGTGAGATACAATAATAATTTAGGGCAAAAAAAAAATTTTTGGTGCGTTTTCTGACATAAAAATGTATTTTGGTGCATTTTCTGCATATCTCTACATGTGAGATAGACAGTTTAGATACTGTTCTCCTATTCTGCTCTTCAAAAAAAATTTAGGGCAAAAAAAAAATTTGGGGTGCGTTTTCTGCATATCTGTACATGTGAGATACACACTTTAGATACTGTTGCTCTATTCTGCTATTCAAAAAACACCTATTTAGGGCAAGATCCTGAATTTGAGAAATATGAGGAGACCGTCAAATAAGGGATGTCGCCTCGGTCGTGGTGCTGCTGGTGGAGCTCCTGTTGCAGGGAGAGGACGTGGTCGATCTGTGCCAGATACACGCACAAGTGAAACACCTTCCTCAGGTGCGAGTAGGCGACAGAGCCTGCAGTGGTATTTGGTCGGGCCTAATGAGGCTCTACAAATGTTGAGGCCAGGACAAGTACAGGCGATAGTAGATTGGGTTGCTGACGGTGCCTCCAGTTCCTTCACATTGTCTCCCACCCAGTCTACTGCTGAAAGATCAGAGTTGGCACCTGCAGCCAATGTCCATCAGTCTTTTACCTCACCCCCTTGCAAATCAGCCAAGCAGTTTGAGCCCCAAGTCATGCAGCAGTCTCTTCTGCTTTTTGATGACTCTGTTAGCAGGGTTTCCCAGGACCATCCACCTATCCCTGCCCCAGAAGTGGAAGAGATTGAGTGCACCGATGCCCAACCACTTATGTTTCAAGATGAGTACATGGGAGGACCATCGCAGCACGTCTCGGATGATGAAGAAACACAGGTGCCAACTGCTGCTGCTTTCGCAATTGTGCAGACCGACAAGGAGGGCAGGGGTGAAGACTGGGTGGAAGATGATGTGGAGGACGATGAGGTCCTCGACCCTACATGGAATCAACGTCATGCAGGTGACCTGTGTAGTTTGGAGGAAAAGGCGGTGGTCGCACAGAGCCACCAGCACAGCAGAAGAGGGAGCAGGGTGCAAAAGCGGAGCGTCCGTCCCTTAGATAGTACGCCTGCTACTGCCCAACGCAGCAAGGGACAGAGCACACCAAAGCCAGGTCCAAGGTGTTCCCTAGCGTGGCAGTACTTCAGACAATGTGCTGATGACAAGACACAAGTGGTTTGCACGCTGTGCAATCAGAGCCTGAAGCAAGGCATAAACGTTCTCAACCTGAGCACAACCTGCATGACCAGGCATCTAAGTGCAAAGCACGAGCTGCAGTGGAGTAGACACCTCAAAAACCAAGAAAGGTATCTGGCTCCTCCTGCTTCCTCTTCTGCTGAAGTCTCGGCCTCTTCATCCACCTCTGTAGTGACAGTGGTACCTGCCACCCCGCAAACAGAGGATCTGCCAGCAACACTACCACCTGGGTCACCAACCATCTCCACAATGTCCCATGGAATCGTTCAGCTCTCTATCTCCCAAACACTGGAGCGGAAGAGGAAGTACCCCCCTACCCACCCGCGATCCCTGGCCCTGAATGCCAGCATTGCGAAATTCCTGACCTTTGAAATGCTGTCATTTCGTCTGGTGGAGACGCAGAGTTTTAAAAACCCGATGGCATTGGCTGTCCCACAGTACGTCGTGCCCAGCCGCCACTACTTTTCCAGGCGAGCCATCCCTTCCCTGCACAACCAAGTGGGGGATAAAATCAGGTGTGCACTGTGCAACGCCATCTGTGGCAAGGTCCACCTAACTACGGATACATGGACCAGTAAGCACGGTCAGGGACATTATATCTCCCTAACAACACACTGGGCCTGAGGCAGATAGCAGTTTGGCGCATGTCCTTCCACCACCGAGGATTCCAGAGCGCTTCAGTTTACCTCCTGTTGCTAACTCCTCCTACTCCGCTTCCTCATCCTCTACCGCCTCCTCATCCGGTCAGCGTAACACCTTCATTACCAACTTCAGCACAGCCAGGGGTAAACGACAGCAGTCAGTTTTAAAACTTTCCTGTTTGGGGGAAAAACGCCACACCACGCAGGAGTTGTGGAGGGACATGGAACTACAGACCGATGAGTGGTTGGTGGCAGTGGGCCTCAAGCCCAGCCTGGTGGTGTGCGATAATGGGCGAAATCTCGTAGCAGCTCTGGGCCTAGCCGGTTTGACGCACATCCCTTGCCTGGCGCATGTGCTGAATTTGGTGGTGCAGGGGTTCCTTAAAAATGACCCCGATATGCCAGAGCTGCTGCAGAAAGTGCGGGCCGTCTGCGCGCACTTTCGGCGTTCTCACCCTGCTGCTGCTCGCCTGTCAGCGCTGCAGCGTAACTTCGGCCTTCCTGCTCACCGCCTCATATGTGACGTGCCCACAAGGTGGAACTCCACCTTGCACATGCTGGCCAGACTGTGCGAGCAGCAGCAGGCGATAGTGGAGTTTCAGCTGCAGCACGCAAGCGTGAGTCGCTCTGCGGAACAGCATCCATTTCACCACCAATAACTGGGCCTCCATGCGAGACCTGTGTGCCTTGTTGCGCTGTTTTGAGTACTCCACCAACATGGCCAGTGCCGATGACGCCGTTCTCAGCGTTACTATCCCAGTTCTATGCCTCCTTGAAAAAACGCTTCGGGCGATGATGGAAGAGGATGTGGCACAGGAGGAGGAGGAGGAAGAGGGATCATTTCCAAGGCTTTCAGGACAGTCATTCACAAGTGGATCAGAGGGTGGGTTCCTGCACCAACAAACGCCAGGTACACAATTGTCCAGCAAGGGCACAGTTCTGGAGGATGACGAGGTGGAGGATGAGGAGATGGAGGAGGAGGAACCATGTTCACAGCAGGGTGGCACCCAGACCAGCTCATGGCCATCACTGGTGCGTGGCTGGGGGGATACAGAGGACACAGACGATACACCTCCCACAGAGGACAGCTTTTCGTTGCCTCTGGGCAGCCTGGCACACATGAGCGATTACATGCTGCAGTGTCTCTGCAACGACCGCCGAGTTGCCCACATTCTAACAGGTGCTGATTACTGGGTGGCCACGCTGCTGGATCCCCGTTACAAGGACAACATACCATCCTTAATTCCCTCACTGGAGCGTGATTGTAAGATGCGCGAGTGCAAGCGCACGCTGTAGACGCGCTGCTGGTGGCATTCCCACCTGACAGCGGGGGCACAGTGGAAGCACAAGGCGAAGGCAGAGGAGGAGAAAGAGGTCGCCAACGCAGCCGGGGCACCGCCAGCACCTCAGAAGGCAGGGTTAGCATGGCCGAAATGTGGAAAAGCTTTGTCAGGACGCCACAACAACCAGCACCACCAGCTGATATGGAGCGTCTTAGCAGGAGGAAGCATTTCACCAACATGGTGGAGCAGTATGTGTGCACACGCCTACACGTACTGAATGACGGGTCTGCCCCCTTCAACTTCTGGGTCTCCAAATTGAGCACATGGCCTGAGCTTGCCCTTTACGCCTTGGAGGTGCTGGCCTGCCCTGCAGCCAGTGTATTATCTGAAGGTGTATTTAGCACGGCAGGGGGCGTTATCACAGACAAGCGCAGCCGCCTGTCCAGAGCCAATGTGGACAAGCTCACGTTCATTAAAATGAACCAGGCATAGATCCCACAGGACTTGTCCGTACCTTGTGCAGAATAGACATGTATACCGGCCTTACCCAGCTATTGTTTTGTTTTTTTATTTTTCTCACTTTTTTTGGGGTGTACCCTAATTTAAAAAATAAAAAAAATAAAAACAAAAACCAGTGTTGGCTACCTCGTCCTCCTCCACCGCCGCTTCCACCTACACCACCACATCCACCGCCACCTGAACCTCCTACTCCATATGGACCTCGTCCTCCTAGGTCAAGATTATTATTTTTCATTTTTATGTATTTTATGTTATTTTAAGTTATTATTTCCCTATCCACATTTGTTTGCAGAGCACTTGCCATGCTCTTAACAACATTATGCTGCCATTTGCAGCCCTCTAGCCCTTTCCATTACTATTTTAGAGCCATTTTAGTCCTCAAAAGTTGGGGTCCCCATTGACTTCAATGGGGTTCAGGTTCGGGGTCAAGTTCGGGTCCCGAACTCGAACTTTTTTCCGAAGTTCGGCCGAACCCGTCGAACCCGAACATCCAGGTGTCCGCTCAACCCTACTTAAAATCCAAACAATCACATGTAGCAGGACTCAAGCAGTGCTTTGAGTCACTCCCCTGAAAACATATGGTGATAAAGGCTTCTGGCTTAACTCTGGCTTTCCTTTTCTCTGGGTCAGTGACTCAAAATACTAAAGGCGGAAGGTCAGCATAGTAGCCAGGAAAATAGCATTTTCAGAAGGTGGGCATTACTGGCAGCCCCCATAATTCTCTGCATACAGGTTTATTTTTAGCTTCCAGTATGAATCTGATGGAGGTTGGAGATGCAGGCACTGCATCATTACAAAAGAGATTTTTACTTTTTCATGAACATGCATGTTTGGATCCACCTGATGTTCCTGTTTATACCTGCAGAGGAGACCAGAGCAGAGCACATACAAAGCAGTGGCTTATCTCAGGGTGAGGCCACAAAATCAGTCATCCAGGAAAGCTGAACCCAGCAGAAGGATTCTTCTCCCAAGATTTGGTTAGGTCTCTGGGGAGGCAGAAGAGCCTACAGGAATTTGATAATTATTTGTATACCATATTAGAACAAAATAAGGTGGGACCTTGCAAGGTCTAATAAAATCAATAGAAATTGATGTAAAAATAAACATATCTTTATTCTATACATAAACATAATGAATTGTAAAAAAATTCTGAAAGAACTAGTTTAAAACAGTTACAGTAGGGCTTGTCCAGGGTGTCGTTATCCCAACTGGAAAATCCGGGTACATGGCCTACGTGTTTCGTAGGATAACCTGCTTCATCAGGGCCTCGGATTATAACATAGATTATCTATACACTATAATGATATATAAGCATATTATTAGCACAAAACAACGTTGTACAACGTTAAACAAGGGTTAAACCTTGGCCTTTGGCTTTAGGCTGGTCCCTCAGACCATCTTACACAGTACCCCTGAGTTCTTGTGCCCCTCTCTCAGCTCACCTAGCTTTCCTGGATCTCTCAGCTCTTCAAGTTCTCTCAGTCTTTTTAGTGGCAGCTTTTTGTTGCACAGGCCTACACTCTGGCCTAGTATCTCCTGATACCCTGGGTACCCAGTCCTCTGAGACCTCTAGGTTCCCTCAGTCATCTGGACTCACATAGCTGCCTCCTGAATCCTATGGAGTACTGCAGTGGCGGCTGGTGGGTTTTTTGTTCGGGGGCGCTGCGCTAACAACCCCCCCATGTGCGCGCGTCTGCAAGTTGGTCCGGCACTTACCTGGATAGATAGATCCATATAGAGGGGGGTTTCATCCAGCATGGCAGGGTGTGGGCAGCGGTTTCAGGCTGGCGGATGCGGGGTCCAGTGCTCTGCGCCCCGAGCCCACCCTTTTTTTAAGCCTATTAGAGCTTCTGGCTTTAATCATGTGCTTAAAAAAACACACCACTCCATCTCCGCCATAGAAATTCATGTGCCCGGCATCCTGAAAGGGGCCGGGCGCATGGATAGGGAGGACGCCGGCGGTGCTAGGGGGAGGGCGGTGCCCGTGCACCCACAATGCACAGGCCGCCACTGGAGTACTGTCTTCTGAGCAGAGCACACCTGTCTCCCAATGGGAGCCCTGAGCTATGCCCAAGCTATGCCTGAACTTCTGAAGCCCTGTGGTGAACCCTGTGTCACTTCTACTTACATTTCCACAGTGACAGGGCCTCGCACTATTACAATGTATGTACAGAGTGTAATAATATAAATGAACTATAATGACTTTATTTTGTGAAAAGCTGCCATTTTAAATATATTGTCTGTTTAGAAGTATTTTCTCTTACTGTTTATCTGATATAGGAATGTTTGTATGGCAACACACCCCTATTTGTTTATGATCAAGACGTAAATCCTGTTTACCTTGAGGCAAGAAGCCTAGATTTATGACTTAATGATCAGGTTATCATCTAACTGTTAATAGATAGCAAAACTTGTTTTGACAGAGGCTCTCAGCTCCTCCCTTGTCTTTTGTTGTATTTCCCATATAAACCACATGATTTCTAAGAAAAGTCAGACATGGTAAAATTCACTCTCCTGCTTTCATTGATTTCACTGAGTGTCTCTCGGAACTGAAGGGTCCACGGTGGCTTGCCGAATTAATATAAAGGATGGTCCAGAATCGATAATTCATAACAAATGGGGGCTAAAATAATTATCCGTGGTAAGTATATTTTTTATATACAAAATAAAGTTGCGCAAAAAATGTACATCTGTGACTCTAAACCATGAATGGGTGAAAAATCGTGATCATGAAATTGTCAAAATTTGACCAAAAATTTACTTGACCAAAAATTAGATTAAATTGAATAGAAAAAATTATCAAATCACACAAAGTGTAAAAAACTGAATGTGAAAACCAACATGTGCAGTGAATGTGACATACACACCTAAAGCGAACCTGCCTATATTTTCACATGTGAAGTGAGATAGGAAATATGGCACACCCTATAAAGAAACAACATATAGAATAGAAAAACGAAATGTGTAACCAATGGATTGGTGAACAAAGTTCTGTGTCTTCTTACTGTGATGGTTATGCCAAATGATTGGAATCAGAACTGGGTCTAGTGCAACTGCATAAGAGAAGTAAATTCGTCCCAATGCATATCAGCACACACAGCTTGAAGGGTCTTCCTAATAGTTGGCGCTGGTAACTAATAATCCAGGTATATGCGGCTCAAATATGTCAATCTTGATATAGGGAGTAAATACAGCCAGATGGCCTTTTACCGAAAATGGTGGACTCCTATAATGGGAGTCAAACTCGCATTGTAAGCCCCACTGGGATCAGCTGTTCCTCCTTCGGTCGGTGCACCTGCTTGTCTGCTCAGACACCTGATTGTGACTCTCCCTGGAAATCTGGATTGCATTCAGGGCATATGGATTCCAATAACATCATCCGCCCTACCGCTCTATACCTTCCTTGATATGTTTCAATCAGACTCATTAAGGGTAATCCCAATTTACCAGCCAGAAAGTTCATTAAAAAAAAATTCTTGGTATTTATTAAAAACACACAAAAAGGTTTTCACGCAATAAAAATTGCCACAGCACATAAAAAGCACAAAAAAACAAAAAGAAATATATAAAGAACACACAACTGCAGCTATATCAAAATGTCTGCTAGTGTGTAGTAACGTCTCAGACTTCTCTCCTACCGACGCGTTTCCTTGTAAAACTGGGAATGGAGATGTCTGGGACGTCAATCGCTACATACTTATATAGTCAGGCAGACGTGACACCGGAAGAGCAGATTCATTCCAGTTCACAGCGGTGTCACACAGCTTACACAATAAATTATAATTAGATTCAAGAAAATAAGGAACATCAAACTAATCAATGATCAAATCCCTCGCTTTCTATGGTTCATTGCATATGTAATATATAAATAAACCATAGCAAAGAACTACAAATTGATTGAATTGATATCCGGAATGCTTCTGGGCATCAAATACACCATTGTAAATGCAAATATAAATTTAGAAATATGGCAATATAGGAAAAACCTTAAATGTTAACAAAAATCAGATAAATTAAGAATCAATATATCGATATAAAATCCTTAAAAAGCTGACAAAAATCATTTTGCCACTGAAACCTGCTAAATAACTGGGAGCTTTAGTTTAGCAAGTATTAAAATATATAGTATCTCGAATGGTGTCATACATTGTTCATATTAAACATATCACATGAAGAAGTAAAAATGTATGTCAAATGAAAATACATATAGGTGCCAAAAGGAGAGTACCTTAATATGGAATATCTTCCCCTAAACAGGGGCTAATATAAGGTGTGTTCCACCCACCAAAAGGGGGGGGGGGTTTCTCATCAATAAATGATTCATCCCGCCACAACAGTATCCCCCGTTGGCAGGATCAACATTAAAAAAATACAAAAGTGGGGTAAAAAACAGAGCTGAGTAAAACAATAACCCACAAGGCAACTGTGGTGTGGGGATATCAACTGTTATTAATGTAACTGTTGTTATCCCACTCGATGTTCAATCCCATAGGCTGGTAGGAACAAGGGTCAAAGATCCATCTGGTCTCCCTTCTGGAAATCTGTCTCTTCATGTTGCTACCCCTCCAGTGTGCAGAATATTTTTCAATGGCAATGACTTTTAATTCAGAGTGATCTCTGTTGTGACACTCTCTGAAGTGCCTAGACACACTGTGACTAACAAATCCTTTACAAATAATTGCCAAATGTTCACCTATCCGAGTCTTTAGAGCTCTGGTGGTCCTCCACACATACTGAAGCCCGCATGGACAAATCATCAAATAAATGACTCCCACTGTCCCACAAGTAATGAATCCATCTATTTGATATACTTTAGACGTCATGTTAGACTGAAAAGATGATGTTTTTAAAGTTCTAGAAGTTTTGCACGTTTTGCATTTTTTAAACGGAAAAAAACCTTTCATGTTTCCAAACATACTCATGATTGGTTCTGGTGGATTAATGCTACTTGGTGCCAAGGTGTCTTTAAGAGCAGTGTTCCTCCTAAAAATGACATTAGACTTATCTGGGATTTTAGGGCCCAAAATGACATCGCTCTTTAGGACCTGCCAATGTTTTTTCATGATTTTATTAATCCACCAATACTGGGAAGAGAACGTGGTGATTAGAGACCATTCAAATGGGAAATTGCCACATCTATTTTTTATTCTAGGTGTCAATAACTGATTTCTATCCTTTGATTTTACTTTTTCCACTTCTTGTTCCAAAACAGCTCCACAGTATCCTTTTTCTAAAAAGCGTTTTGTTAATATTTCTGTTTGAACTGAGAAATCCTCCAATTTGGAACAATTTCTTCTAATACGTTGGTACTGTCCTTTGGGGACATCTTTCAGCCAACTAGGGTGGTGCCAACTTTCTTTAGGAATAAAACCATTACGGCCCGTAGTTTTAAAATGTGTCTTAGACAGCAAAGTATTTTGTTCCTTGAAAATAACTAAATCGAAAAAAGGGATCGAGGACAGACTGGATTGATAGGTGAAACGGACCCCCCAGGTATTGGAATTTAAGCACCCTATAAATTCATGCAGTGACTCTTCATTACCCTTCCACAGGAAGAAGGTGTCATCTATGTAGCATTTCCAAAACAGAAGACGTGAATCATGGCAGGAAAATAAAAAATCATTCTTCCACAGGGCCATAACCAAATTGGCTAAGCTAGGGGCATACTTAGCCCCCATCGCGACACCAGTGCATTGCAAATAGTATTCTCCTCTGAAATAAAAATAACTATGTTCCATTGCAAATTCCAAAAATTTCAGATCAAACTCTTTCAAAGACTTAGTTATTGTTAAATCTCTGTTCAAAAAATACCTAGCTGCCATATAACCAATCTCGTGTGGAATGATTGTGTATAGAGAGGAGACGTCTGCCGTGACAAGCAAGACGTCATTCTCTATATTAATGGCAGAAATTTTGTTAATGATCTGTCTGGAATCTTTCAAAAAGCCAGAGTTTGGGTGCCAAGAGGTTGAAAAAAATGGTCTATAAACTTGCCAATGCGAGATGTTATTGAGTCGATCCCACTCACTGTGGGGCTACCGGGGGGTTTAAGAGGATTCTTGTGCACTTTTGGCAAATAATAAATAGGGATTTTAGGAGCCAAAGGAACTAAAAAATATTTTTCTTTCTCATTAATTAACCCTTTTCTAAAACCCTCCTTTACCAAATTATTTAATAATTTCTTATATTGATCCGTGGGGTCTTTTTTGAGGATACGGTATGTATTCCTATCTGCCAGCAGATTATTCATCTCCTCAAGATAGTCATCTTTCTTTAGTAATACAGTTCCTCCCCCTTTATCTGCAGGACGGATGATTACATCCTTTCTCTCACAAAGGGATTTTATGCCATTGTGTACAAGTGTCTGTTAATTTCTCTGATTTTTAAAGTTCACCTTTCTTAACCACTTAACGACCGCCCACCGCCGATTGGCACGGACAGGCAGAATCACGTAGATCTACGTGACTGCCTTTGTACAGTTGGGGGGTCCATCCGGACCCCCCTTCTGTGCCGTGAGCGGTCGTTACTTCACCGGGAGCGATCCCAGATGAGGGGGCGGCCTTTCGATTCCGGCCCCCCCCTCGCGATCGCTCCCGGCGAATGGAAATGCCTCCTCTGTCTGTTTCAGACAGAGGAGGCAGGAGGAAGTGATGTCATCTCCTGTGCGGCGCTCACATATACCGAGCGCCGTACAAGAGAAGACATCAGATCAGTGAGCACAACACTACACTGACACCAGGACACATAGGAACACTAATCGCCCCCCCCAGGACCCCCAGACCCCCCCAGATCACCCCCCAGATCACCCCCCAGCCCCCAGTCACAGTGTCACTGATTGCAGTGACCATTTATTTAGTGATCACTGCAATCAGTGACATTTGTGACTGTGAAAGTGTCACTAAAGTTTAGTTTTAGGTCCAGTGTAGCCCCCTAACCCCCCCTAATAAAGGTTTAACCCCCTGATCACCCCCCAGATAACCCTTTCACCCCCTATCACCGCTGTCGCTATGCGATCATTTTTCTGATGGCTGTCTTAGCATCAGTGATGGCGATCGGTAGCCAGTAATTTTTTTTAGGTTCGCCGCAGGTTTTTATAGCGTCGGGTACCCCAATATATTATCTAATAAAGGTTCAACCCCCTTGATCGCCCCCCAGGTAACCCTTTCACCCCCTATCACCGCTGTCGCTAATCGATCGTTTTTCTGATGCTGTCTTAGCATCAGTGATGGCGATCGGTAGCCAGTAATTTTTTTTAGGTTCGCCGCAGGTTTTTATAGTGTCAGGTACCCCAATATATTATCTAATAAAGGTTAAACCCCCTTGATCGCCCCCCAGGTAACCCTTTCACCCCCTATCACCGCTGTCGCTATGCGATCATTTTTCTGATGGCTGTCTTAGCATCAGTGATGGCGATCGGTAGCCAGTAATTTTTTTTAGGTTCGCCGCAGGTTTTTATAGCGTCGGGTACCCCAATATATTATCTAATAAAGGTTTAACCCCCTTGATCGCCCCCCAGGTAACCCTTTCACCCCCTATCACCGCTGTCGCTAATCGATCGTTTTTCTGATGCTGTCTTAGCATCAGTGATGGCGATCGGTAGCCAGTAATTTTTTTTAGGTTCGCCGCAGGTTTTTATAGCGTCAGGTACCCCAATATATTATCTAATAAAGGTTAAACCCCCTTGATCGCCCCCCAGGTAACCCTTTCACCCCCTATCACCGCTGTCGCTATGCGATCATTTTTCTGATGGCTGTCTTAGCATCAGTGATGGCGATCGGTAGCCAGTAATTTTTTTTAGGTTCGCCGCAGGTTTTTATAGCGTCGGGTACCCCAATATATTATCTAATAAAGGTTTAACCCCCTTGATCGCCCCCCAGGTAACCCTTTCACCCCCTATCACCACTGTCACTAAGCGATCGTTTTTCTGATCGCTGTCTTCGTGTCGGTGATGCCAATCGGTAGCCAGTCATTTTTTTTAGGTTCGCCGCAGGTTTTTATAGCGTCAGGTACCCCCAAATATGATCTAATAAAGGTTTTAACCCCCTAATTGCCCCTAGTTAACCCTTTCACCAGTGATCACCATATAAGTGTTACGGGTGACGCTGGTTAGTTAGTTTGCTTTTTATAGTGTCAGGGCACCCGCCGTATATAACCCAATAAAGGTTTAACCCCCTGATCGCCCGGTGGGTGATATCAATTAGGTTTTAGCGTCAGAGAGGGTCTGCGTCACACCCCAGGCAGCGTCAGGTTAGTGCCAGTAACGCTAACACCCACGTGTAAAGCATACACCCCCCTTAGTGGTATAGTATCTGAACAGATCAATATCTGATCTGATCAGATCTATACCAGCGGTTTAGGGTTCCCAAAAACGCAGTGTTAGCGGGATCAGCCCAGATACCTGCTAGCACCTGCGTTTTGCCCCTCCGTCCAGCCCAGGCCACCCAAGTGCAGTATCGATCGATCACTGTCACTTACAAAACACAACACACATAACTGCAGCGTTCGCAGAGACAGGCCTGATCCCTGCGACTCCAGTGCTGTAGGAGGTGATTTCACCACCACAGTTAAAAAAAAAAAAGCATATATGCCGAAGCATGGGGGCAGCAGGGGCAGCAGGGCGGAGGAGCAATTTTGCTCCTAATGCCGCATACATACGG
The DNA here is from genome assembly GCA_029206835.1 of Rana muscosa. Taxonomy (NCBI): domain Eukaryota; kingdom Metazoa; phylum Chordata; class Amphibia; order Anura; family Ranidae; genus Rana; species Rana muscosa. The sequence goes on along the minus strand of CM055116.1, from coordinate 102,036,441 downwards.
TCGAAATTCCGACGGAGGCTTGCCCGTGGAAACGTTTGACCATGTGTGTGCGGCATAACTTTTTTGCGGGAGGATGCCCCCATGCTTCGGCATATATAAATGGTGCATGTATGCCCATCATTAGAAGTGGGTGGATGAAGGGCGGTATTCTAATGGTGGGCATACCCACCAATCAATCTCTTTTTTTTCGTTCAGCCAACAGGCTGCATGAAAAAAAAAGATTACAATACATGTCCAACAAGGACCAGCAACGTACTGGTATGTTGCTGGACTTTGAATGGTTATACCAGATTGATGCCTGCGGGTTTAGGTATCATCTTGGTATCATTCTTTTCAGCCAGCGGCCGGCTTTCATGTAAAAGCAATCACAGCGGCTAATTAGCCTCTGGACTGCTTTTACAAGCAGTGGGAGGGAATGTCCCCCCCCCGGATATAAAAAGCGCCATTGGGAAATTGGGAAAGCATTTTATCACACCGATCTTGGTGTGGTCAGATGCTTTGAGGGCAGAGGAAAGATCTAGGGTCTAGAAGACCCCAGTTTTTTCAAAAAAAGAGTACCTGTCACTACCTATTGCTATCATAGGGGATATTTACATTCCCTGAGATAACAATAAAAATTATAAAAAAAAAAAAAAATATGGAAGGAACAATTTAAAAATAAAATAAAAAAGCAAAATTAATAATAAAAAAAAAAAAAAAAAAAAAAAAAGCACCCCTGTCCTGCCCTGCTCTTGCCCAATGGCGAACGCAAGCGTCGGTCTGGCGTCATATGTAAACAGCAATTGCACCATGCATGTGAGGTATCACCGCGAAGGTCAGATCGAGGGCAGTCATTTTAGCAGTAGACCTCCTCTGTAAATCTAACGGGGTAATCTGTAAAGGCTTTTAAAGGCTTTTAAAAATGTATGTAGTTTGTCGCCAATGCGCGTTTGTGCGAAATTTTAAAGCATGTCGTGTTTGGTATCTATGTACTCGGCCTAAGATCATCTTTATTATTTCATCAAACATTTGGGCAATATAGTGTGTTTTAGTGCATTAAAATTAAAAAAAGTGTATTTTTTCCCCAAAAAATGCGTTTGAAAAATCGCTGCGCAAATACTGTGTAGAAAAAAAAAATGCAACACCCACCATTTTAATCTGTAGGGCCTTTGCTTTAAAAATATATATAATGTTTGGGGGTTCAACATAATTTTCTTGCAAAAAAAAAATATGTTTTCATGTAAACAAAAAGTGTCAAAAAGGGCTTTGTCTGCAAGTGGTTAGAAGAGTGGATGTAAGCTTCCTAATGTTGTGTATAAAATGCCAGAACAGTTCAAAACCCCCCCAAATGACCCCATTTTGGAAAGTAGACACCCCAAGCTATATACTGAGAGGCATGTCGAGTCCATGGAATATTTTATATGTTGACACAAGTTGCGGAAAAAAGACAATTTTTTTTTTTTAATTTTTTTTTTGCACAAAGTTGTCACTAAATGATATATTGCTCAAACATGCCATGGGCATATGTGGAATTACACCCCAAAATAAATTCTGTTGCTTCTCCTGAGTACAGGGATACCACATGTGTGAGACTTTTTGGGAGCCTAGCCGCGTACGGGACCCCAAAAACAAAGCACCGCCTTCAGGCTTTCTAAGGGTGTAAATTTTTGATTTTACTTCTCACTGCCTATCACAGTTTCGGAGGCCATGGAATGCCCAGATGGCACAAAACCCCCCCAAATGACCCCATTTTGGAAAGTAGACACCCCAAGCTATTTGCTGAGAGGTATTGTGAGTATTTTGCAGATCTCGCTTTTTGTCACAAAGTTTTGAAAATTGAAAAAAAAAAAAAAAATATTTTCTTTCTTCATTTTCAAAAACAAATGAGAGCTGTAAAATACTCACCATGCCTCCTCAGCAAATAGCTTGGGGTGTCTACTTTCCAAAATGGGGTCATTTGGGGGGGTTTTGTGCTATTTTGGCATTTTATGGCCTTAGAAACTGTGATAGGTAGTGAGGAGTGAAATCAAAAATTTGTGCCTAGAAATCCTGAAGGCGGTGCTTGGTTTTCGGGGTCCCGTACGCGGCTAGGCTCCTAAAAAGTCCCACACATGTGGTATCCCTGTACTCAGGAGAAGCAGCAAAATGTATTTTGGGGTGCAATTCCACATATAACCATGGTATGTGTGAGCAATATATCATTTAGTGACAACTTTTTGTAATTTTTTTTTTATTTTTATTTTTTGTCATTATTCAATCACTTGGGACAAAAAAAAAAAATATTCAACGGGCTCAACAGGCCTCTCAGCAATTTCCTTGGGGTGTCTACTTTCTAAAATGGGGTCATTTGGGGGGGTTTTGTGCTATTTTGGCATTTTATGGCCTTCGAAACTGTGATAGGTAGTGAGGAATGAAATCAAAAATTTGCGCCCTTAGAAATCCTGAAGGCGGTGCTTGGTTTCCGGGGTCCCGTACGTGGCCAGGCTCCTAAAAAGTCCCACACATGTGGTATCCCCGTACTCAGGAGAAGCAGCAAAATGTATTTTGGGGTGCAATTCCACATATAACCATGGCATGTGTGAGCAATATATCATTTAGTGACAACTTTTTGTAATTTTTTTTTTTTTTTTGTCATTATTCAATCACTTGGGACAAAAAAAAAAAATATTCAATGGGCTCAACATGCCTCTCAGCAATTTCCTTGGGGTGTCTACTTTCCAAAATGGGGTCATTTGGGGGGGGTTTGTACTGCCCTGCCATTTTAGCACCTCAAGAAATGAGATAGGCAGTCATAAATTTAAAGCTGTGTAAATTTCAGAAAATGTACCCTAGTTTGTAAACGCTATAACTTTTGCGCAAACCAATAAATATACGTTTATTGACATTTTTTTTACTAAAGACATGTGGCTGAATACATTTTGGCCTAAATGTCTGACTAAAATTGAGTTTATTCGATTTTTCTTATAACAAAAAGTAGAAAATATCATTTTTTTTCAAAATTTTCGGTCTTTTTCCGTTTATATCGCAAAAAATAAAAATCGCAGAGGCAATCAAATACCATTAAAAGAAAGCTCTATTTGTGGGAAGAAAAGGACGCAAATTTCATTTGGGTACAACATTGCATGTCCGCACAATTTACAGTTAAAGCAGCGCAGTGCCGAATCCCAAAAACAGGCCTGGTCCTAATGGCCCGAAATGGTCCGGGGCTTAAGTGGTTAAATCCTGTAAAACTAGATCCTTAAAAACACTAATGTTTGGGGTCTGTTTTCCTGGTGGGTTAAATGTTGAAGCGTTCCTTAAACCAGTTCCAAAGGGTTTGATACCATTGGCTGTATTTTTAGGTATGGTCAGGTAAAATCTCTTGATACTTAGCTTCCTAGTGAATTTTTGAACGTCGATAAACGTCTGAAACTTATTTAGTACCTTATGTGGGACAAACTTCAGTCCTTTGTCCAGTGTGATTTTTTTCTGCCTCTATTAAAACTATTCCACTAAGGTTAAAAATGCCTTCACAGGTTATTTCTTTCGCCTTTTGGGATCACTTCCCTCCTCTGCATCCCCTTTGTGTTTTCCCTTTTTTGTCTATCCTTTCCCTAAAAAATTATTATTGTCACTTTTTGTTCTTAAGGGGACTATAGTTTGTGTTCCATTCAGGCATCTCCCATTATCCTGTTGTGGTCTATGGTCCTGTTCTCTGTATGTTAAACTTCCATCATAATTTTCTGAATGTCTTTGCAGTGGGTCGTATCGATTCTCTGTCTCTATGCCATAATTATATGCAATTCCTGGCGAGTTTAGATATTCATTATACTGGCCCCCTCTGTATGGTCTATTAGGAATATGACCTTCATAGTTACCAGTGTAATCCATCTGGGGCTGTCTTCCTGGTTGGTATAGGTACTCTCTATTCTCATACTGTGGATAAAAGCTCCTATCCTGATGAGATGATGATGGTCTTTCCCAATTATTAGAATAATTCCTAGGCCTGGGATATGTATATTGAGGTCTGGGAGAATTGTGTGATCTATTCATATTGGGTATACCTCTTCCATTAGGTTTTTGCGGGATGCGAATCCCTTTTGCTCTATTTAAACCCTGACCTCTATATTGAGGTAAGGGTGGATGGAGTAGGTTTAGTATTATTTGCGGCCAGGGAATTGATTATTTCATGACGCTCCATGGCCTCCTCCTACGTGCCCTCTCTGTTAACTGTAACAGATTCTTTATGTAGCTCCTGCCATTTAAAGACCTTTTGTTCTTCCTTTCCTCTATTATAATTTATTTTAATTCGTTAGTATAAACCTAAAAAGGCCTTCTTGATTAAAGGGGAGAAGTTTTTCCTTTATCTCATGTATATCTTGCTGCAGTTTTAATGCTTTGCTCCTTTTCTTGGAGACTAAAAAGTCCAGAAAGTCAAGACCCACTTTATTAAAGTAAGAAAACGATTCCATCTCAAGCTCCTGGGAACCATTTTTTCTTTAAGGTATCTTTCCAAAAAAACAATGTCCCAGGAAGTGTGTAGTTCAGCGACTAAAACGTTCTTTAGTCGCATAAAAATCCCTCTAATTCCCTCATTGTCTGGACCAGTCTTATCAAATACTATGTCCGGATCAATGGTTCTGGTTTTATGGTACTCAAAAATATCCATCCCAGTATATTTTTTGTCTTATTTTGACAAATTATTTACTTGCCTCGGCTCTGATAAAATTTTAGACCCTTAAATTTATTAGAAATGAAACGGACCATGCCTTATAAGTGTTAAAGAGGTCTTGGGTAGACCTGTCCTTTGGTAGGACTTTGAAAAAACGGTTTCAGGTAGACCTGTCCTTTGGTAGGACTTAATAAGAAGGTCTTAGGTAGACCTAAGGTAGAATAATAAGGCAACTACCACCGTGACCCACATCTTTGCCTTGCTTTTCTTATCTATCTCATAGAAGTATAAGATAATTTTTTGTATGAACTGAAGCTTACATATCTAATCTTAAACCACAAATGGGTTTAATGGTCAGGCAAATGATTTCCGAGTGGCCCACCAGTACATTGGAGGTCTTTCAGAAAACATTAACAGAGAAAGATGTGGCAGGCTGTTTTGAAATAAAAGAAAAACCAGTAAGTACACATTTCCAGGGGGGGGCCACAAAATGGCCATCCCCAGGGAAATGGACAGTGGGGAGAAAGGGGATGAGGTAGAGGAAGAGGACAAGCCATGGGCAGGGGTAGAGGTAGGGGGTTCTCACAGTACCCCCCGGTAACTCCAGAACCGGATGCTTCAATTGTGGGGCAGAAGATCACTGGAGAAAACAATGCCCCTATGAGTCCCAAGGCCAAACTTCTCAGCCCTTACCACACACACAAAATAACACCCAGCGGGCACTAATTTAGCAAACACCAGGACAAAAATACCCCATTCAGTGGCCAAATCAGCAACAATGAAGTTGCCCTGAAGGTAGTGTCCCAGCATTTCCCCTTGTCTCTCACTCATATAATGAACAATCGATCGTGACATTACATGTCCAAGGAAAGCTGATCCCTTTTCTCCTTGTGGCACCACAAAATCAACCCTGAGTGAGGATTTCTATAGAGGAGAGACAACGAATGCTGAACCTGCAGTGGGAATTAATGGGATACTCACCAAGACCTTTAAAACCCCACCCCTCCCTGTGGTAAATGCAGAGCAGGGATCAGTGTTGTTTCACCACAGTTTTAGGATAATCCCCAAGTGCCCTGTTAATCTCCTGGGGAGGGACCTGATGGGAAAGTTGTGCATAAAAATGGAAATAACAAGTCAGGGTGGTGTCATTGCACACTCTAAAAAGGTTCCGATATGGCCCATAATGCTAAACACAGAAATAAAAGGGGACCATGAGAAAGTATGGTCCTAAAGTGCACTCGATGTGGGATTAATCTCCTGCACCCCTTATAGGACCACACTTAAAGATTGGGCACAGCCCATCTACCACAAACAATATCCCCTGTCCAAAGAGAAGGAGGAGGGAATTGCTCTGATGGTGGAGCACTTCTTTAAACAGGGAATTTTAAAAGAGACAGTTTCACCGTTCAACACACCTATAAATCCAGTTAAAAAGCCAGATGGCAGTTACAGGTTTGTGCAGGACCTAAGGGCCATAAACCACTTATTTGTACCTATTGCACCCATAGTGCCTGATGTGCCATCACTCCTCACCTCCATTCCATCCAATGCTGAATATTTCTCTGTGATTGATTTAACAAATGCATTTTTTTCCATCCCTGTGGACGAGGAGACACAGCCAATACTTTCATTTTGTTTTAGAAACCGCCAGATGACATGGTGTAGAATGCCTGAGGGCTATGTGGACTCCCCTGTAGTCTACTCAGTGGCCCTCCAAGCAACCTTGCGGTCCTGGACTCCCCGCCATGGTTTCCATCCTACTCCAGTATGTTGATGATTTACTGTTGTGTATTCCAAGCCAGGTGGCATGCAAAGAGGATGGTTTAGATCCGTTACATTGGTTAGCAGATAATGGTCACAAGGTTTCTAAAAAAAGCTACAATGGATTCAGGAAACTATTCAATACTTGGGTTTTATGCTTTCTAAAGGAGAAAGGAAAATCAGTCACAAGAGAGCTGCGGCTCTCGTGGGTCTGCCCTGCCCACTTACTAAGAAGGACATGCTATCTTTTCTTGGTATGATTGGTTACTGCCGCCAATGGATACCTGATTGTTCCTACTATGATAACCTCCTGAGAAAAGCCACAAATACTGATATGCCAGATTGTATAAAATGTAATGATGAAATGTGTAATGCTTTTGTGTATCTTAAAACTGCAATGATCACAGCTCCTGGACTTGGGTTACCTGAATATGACAAAATGTTTCATTTATTTGCAAGGGACAACTGTAAAACCATGGCGGGAGTCCTGGCGCAAGAGCATGGGGGCAAACTCTGCCCTATTGCATTTTTTTTATAGGTTGTGCCTATTCTGGCGTGTCTCCGAGCTTTAGCATCCTGTGCAATGATTGTCATGCAACTACACTACATAATACCCACAATGTGTCCATCCTGTTAAAAACATCCATACTCAACACATGTCAGCTCAAAGGTTGAGCGGCTATGAGGTGATCTTGTTGTCCAACCCAAAACTTGAGATAAAATACACATCACCCACCTCTGGCCCCGCTCCTATCCTGAATGCCTTACTAGGCTTGAAGGGAGAGGAAGATGAGGTAGTGCCTTAGCATGAGTGAATGGACCTCATACACCAAGATACATCTCCCAAGTCTGACATGTCTTTAACCGTCCTCCCTGATGCACAAAATGTATTTGTAGATGGCTCTTGTTCAAGGCCAAATGATAATACATATCACGTTCAACTACCCGATGTGATACTAGAAGCACACCCAGTTCCCTTCCAGTCAGCTCAAGAGGCAGTACTGATCGCACTCACAAGAGCATATCAGCTCTTTGAGGGACGAGACGTGAACATATACACTGATTCCAAATATGCATTCGGAATCGCACACGATTTTGGAGTCATCTGGCAAAGAAGGGGCTACATAGCAGCCGATGGTAAATCCATCTCACATTCCACATTGGTTACAAGTCTGTTAGAAGCAATACAACTTCCAAAATCAATAGCCATCCTACATTGCAAAGCACACACAGGACAACAGGATGACATTGCTAAAGGAAACACACTAGCAGATAAAATAGCAAAGGAAGCAGCTAGCAGGCAAGAGGCCACAATACAAATGCCCTTCCTAGCTCCAGAAATGCCCCTTCTAGACCAAACCTTATCCGACCTCCAGGTTTATGCCACCCCCGAGGACATTAGGAAATGGAACATTGAAGGAGTGCAGAAAAGCCCTGAATCAGGGCTCATCTGCCAAGAGGGGAGACCATGCATACCCGTAGCTAGTGCACCCCTATTTATCTCAAAATATCATGGGGTGGGACACAGAGGCTGGCAGGTTACATGTGGGTTAATGGACAATCAAATCATATGTTGCAAGATGCATTACATGCCTCAGGAACAATCCGAGAAATACACACAAGGCAAAACACGAACACCTTGTTTACCCATCCACACCATTTACTCATCTTCAGATTGATTTTACACACATGCCCAAACTAGGCAAGAGACAAGAATATTTACTTGTGATAGTAGATATGTTCTCACGATGGACAGAAGTGTTCGTCACAACTAGGGATGAGCTTGGTGTTCGAGTTAAACGCATGTTCGACTCGAACATCGTCTGTTCGCCGAATTGCGAACATTATGGGGCGTTCACGCCAAATTCGTGTGACATGAACGGCCCACAATGCACTGCGCCATCACACTGCATTTCCGGCACTGTGATTGGCCAAGCATGCACTGTGACCCCGCATGCTTGGCCAATCACAGCGCCGGCAGCGAGGAGAGCCATAATTGGCCACAGGCAGGATGCCTGTGGCCAATCATAGCTCAGGGGGGTTTAGTACACGCCCCACACTATAAAAGGCCGCCAGCGTGGCGGTCTCGTGCAGTGTGTACCGGCATGCAGGGAAAGAGATACATAGGCAGGGACAGTGTGTTCTATGTTCCATTTGTTTCTTAGGCATCTGCAGGATTTAGTGGGTGTTGTGTGCCTCCAGCACAGTATACACCTGGATCTACACTTTATTGCTGTTCTCTAAGCTAGATAGGCAGGCAGGGAAAGAGATACATAGGCAGGGACAGCATGTTCTATGTTCTATTCTTTTCTCAGGCATCAGCAGGAGTTAGTGGGTGTTGTGTGCCCCCAGCACAGTATACACCTGTATATATCCGTCATTGCTGTTCTATAATACAGGCATCTGCAGGAGTTAGTGGCACAGTGTACACCTGTATATACCCGTCATTGCTGTTCTATAATACAGGCATCTGCAGGAGTTAGTGGCACAGTGTACACCTGTATATACCCGTCATTGCTGTTCTCAAATACAGGCATCTGCAGGAGTTAGTGGCACAGTATACACCTGTATATACCCGTCATTGCTGTTCTCTAATACAGGCATCTGCAGGAGTTAGTGGCACAGTATACACCTGTATATACCCATCATTGCTGTTCTCTAATACAGGCATCTGCAGGAGTTAGTGGCATAGTATACACCTGTATATACCCGTCATTGCTGTTCTCTAATACAGGCATCTGCAGGAGTTAGTGGCACAGTATACACCTGTAAATACCCGTCATTGCTGTTCTATAATACAGGCATCTGCAGGAGTTAATGGCTCAGTGTACACCTGTATATACCCGTCATTGCTGTTCTCTAATACAGGCATCTGCAGGAGTTAGTGGCACAGTGTACACCTGTATATACCCGTCATTGCTGTTCTATAATACAGGCATCTGCAGGAGTTAATGGCTCAGTGTACACCTGTATATACCCGTCATTGCTGTTCTCTAATACAGGCATCTGCAGGAGTTAGTGGCACAGTGTACACCTGTATATACCCGTCATTGCTGTTCTCTAATACAAGCATCTGCAGGAGTTAGTGGCACAGTATACACCTGTATATACCCGTCATTGCTGTTCTCTAATACAGGCATCTGCAGGAGTTAGTGGCACAGTATACACCTGTATATACCCGTCATTGCTGTTCTCTAATACAGGCATCTGCAGGAGTTAGTGGCACAGTATACACCTGTATATACCCGTCATTGCTGTTCTCTAATACAGGCATCTGCAGGAGTTAGTGGCACAGTATACACCTGTATATACCCGTCATTGCTGTTCTATAATACAGGCATCTGCAGGAGTTAGTGGCACAGTATACACCTGTATATACCCGTCATTGCAGTTCTCTAATACAGGCATCTGCAGGAGTTAGTGGCACAGTGTACACCTGTATATACCCGTGATTGCTGTTCTATAATACAGGCATCTGCAGGAGTTAGTGGCACAGTGTACACCTGTATATACCCGTCATTGCTGTTCTCAAATACAGGCATCTGCAGGAGTTAGTGGCACAGTGTACACCTGTATATACCCGTCATTGCTGTTCTCTAATACAGGCATCTGCAGGAGTTAGTGGCACAGTGTACACCTGTATATCCCCATCATTACTGTTCTCTAATACAGGCATCTGCAGGAGTTAGTGGCACAGTATACACCTGTATATACCCGTCATTGCTGTTCTCTAATAAAGGCATCTGCTGGAGATAGTGGGTGTTGTGTGCCTCCAGCAAAATATACACTACCCAATTGCTGGTTTTCCCATCTCCCTGCAGGCCATTACTATGTCTGGAAGGCCAACAAAGAGAGGCAAACAGTCACGAGCCAATAAAAGAGGGCAAGCAGGCTCTGTGTCTGGGGGCAACAGTGCTGGTCGTGGACGCGGTGCATTGTCATCAGCATGTGGCCATGGCACACGCTTGTCCTTATTTTCAGCAGCTAGACGTGTTGAGCTGCATCATGCCGAAGACTTGGTAGAGTGGATGACCAAGCCCTCCTCATCCTCCTCATTCTCTCTCACCCAGGTTCAGGGTACTGGCAAAGCAGCTGCCAAAGCGTCCTCTTCCCTCGTATCAATGTCATCATCAGTCTCTCCTTCCCTAGACCCATCATGTCCTCCTGAGGAGTCCCCCGAACTGTTTGAGCACAGTGTTGGGTACATGCTCCAGGAGGATGCCCAGCGTTTCGAAGGGTCTGATGATGATACCCAGCTAGAGGAAGGCAGTAGCTTGAGCGCAGAGAGAGGGGATGCTCAAGAAGGACAGCAATCTGGCAGTCATGTTCCAGCAGCTGCAGCATACTGCCAGATTGGCTCCAGTGATGAGGAGGGAGGGGATGATGACGTCACTGAGTCCATGTGGGTGCCTGATAGGAGAGAGGAGGAGGAGGAGGATGAGGAGGAGGCACATCTCCAACGAGGCAGGATGCCCTCCGGGGGCCAGCATAAGGGCAGCACACCGACTGAATCACACCGCAGAGCTACGCCTGTGCAGGGTGCTGCCTCTGCCCGTTATTCCAAAAGTTCTTTGGTGTGGGCCTTTTTTGAGTTGAGTGCATCAGATCGCACCGCTGCTATTTGCAACATATGTCTCAAGCGTATCTCGCGTGGCCAAAACATCAGCCGCTTGGGCACCACTTGCTTCACTAGACATATGTTGACCTGCCATGCAGCTCGTTGGCAAGCGTACCTTAAAGACCCACACCAAAGAACAAAGCGGACCTCTCCTTGCTCCTCATCAGCTGGGATCTCCAACCCCACTATACCTTCAGTCCTCTCTGAAACCTGCACTGAGAGGAATGAAGGTGTAGAATTAGGTGTGTCACAGCCAAGTACTTGCGGGCACTCTGCTAGCAGTACACCGACGTCCGATTGTAGCAGGCAAATTTCCCTGCCCCAGCTGCTGGACCGTCGAAAGAAGTTCACTCCCAGCCATCCACATGCCCAGCGGTTGAATGCTAGCTTGGCTAAATTGCTAGCAATTCAACTGCTACCTTTTCAGTTGGTAGACTCGGCTCCCTTCCGTGAGTATATGCAATGTGCGGTTCCTCAGTGGCAGGTTCCCAAACGCCACTTTTTCTCACAGAAGGTGATTCCGGCTCTCTACCGGCATGTGGAAGACAATGTCCATGCCTCGCTAGACAGGACGGTCAGCGGTAAGGTGCATATTACCGCTGACTCATGGTCCAGCAGGCATGGACAGGGACGTTACCTTTCTTTCACGGCCCATTGGGTCACTCTTTTGGCAGCTGGGAAGGATGCAGGACAAGGTGCAGTAGTGTTGGAGGTTGTTCCGCCGACACGCCTCCAAAATGCTACTACTGGTTGTGACACACCTCTCTCCTCCACCCCCTCCTCATCTTCTTCCTCCATGGCCTCTTCCTGTGCTTTGTCCTCGGAACCGTAGGCGTTCAAGGGGCTACGCAAGTACGCAGGCAAAAAGATGCCATGCCGTGCTTGCGCTGGTGTGTTTGGGGGACAGGAGCCACACTGGGGCAGAGGTTCTGTCAGCTCTGCAGGGGCAGGCCGAGAGGTGGTTGACGCCACGCCAGCTTAAGCCAGGAATGGTGGTTTGCGACAATTGCACCAACCTCCTCTCTGCCCTCCGACAGGGACAACTGACCCATGTGCCCTGTGTGGCTCACGTCCTTAACCTGGTGGTGCAGCGGTTCTTGGGCAAGTACCCGGGCTTACAGGATGTCCTTAGGCAGGCCACGAAACTCTGTTTTGCATTTCCGCAGATCATATAATGCCAGTGCTCGGCTGGCTGAGCTGCAAAAGGAGTTGAACCTGCCCAAGAACCGCCTTATATGTGACAGGTGGAACTCAACATTGGCCATGCTGCAGCGGCTGCACACGCAGCAGGGGGCCATCAATGAGTACCTGTGCGACTACGGCACCAGGACAGGGTCAGGGGAGCTCGGTTTTTTTTCACCACGCCAGTGGGGCATGATCAGGGATGCATGCACTGTCCTGGCACCATTTGAGGAGGCCACGAGGATGGTAAGCAGTGACAGTGCATGCATCAGTGACACTGTACCTCTTGTCCACCTGTTGGAGCATACGCTGCATGGAATAATGGACAGGGCACTTGAGGCAGAACAGAGGCAGGAAGAGGAGGACTTCCTTGCCTCTCAAGGCCCCCTTTACCCAGACAGTGTTCCTTGTGTTCCACACATCACACAGGAAGAGGACGAGGACGAGGAGAAGGAGGAGAAGGATTGTGTCAGCATGGAGGTGGAGCATGGCACTAGCATCAACAGCAGCAGTCTTTTAGGGATTATTTACAGTCCCAAAAAACCCGTGGACTTGTACGTGGCTGGGAGGAGGTGGCTGCGGATCATGTCGTCCTTAGTGACCCAGAGGACTCCGGACCGAATGCCTCAGCTAACCTACGCTGCATGGCCTCCCTGATCCTGCAAATTCTGCGGAAGGATCCTCGTATTCTTCGGATTAAGGAGAGGGACCATTACTGGCTGGCCACTCTCCTTGATCCACGGTACAAGGGTAAGGTTGCGGACCTTATCTTGCCTTCGCAGAGGGAGCAGAGGATGAGACAACTCCGGGAGGCCTTGCAGAAAGGTCTGTGCAACGCGTTCCCAGAGACTGGGAGGTTACAAACTCCTGGTCCTGGACAACGAGTTGCTGAGGCTTCGGTCAGTAGCAGAAGGGGCGGTGGAGAAGGTGGCCGTCTGACCGATGCGTTCAGACAATTTTTTTAGTCCGCAGCCCCAAGGTATGATCGGTTCCAGCAACCATCGCCAGCGTCTGATATACATGGTGCAGGAATACCTAGGGGCAAGGTCAGACTTAGACACCTTTCCCACCGAAAATAATCTGGCTTACTGGGTCTTGAGGATGGATCACTGGCCAGAGCTTGCACAGTATGCAATTGAGCTACTGGCCTGTCCTGCATCCAGCGTTCTTTCGGAACGCACATTCAGTGCTGCTGGAGGCTTTGTCACGGATCACAGGGTGCGCCTGTCCACCAACTCGGTTGATCGACTGACCTTCATAAAGATGAACCAGTCTTGGATCACCACCAGCTACCAAGAACCTGAAGCTGATAACAGAATAATTTATTTTAAAATGTCACATCCCTTCAAGACTGATGCTGATGCTGAGTGACTGTCCTGTTATGTTGACTGACTATCCTCCTCCTCCTCAATGATCCGATTCTTGATGATAGCTTGGAAGAACTTTTTTGTTTCTGGGTGCCGCCACCAGTGGCTAAGGCCCAATTTTTCAGCCCCGGTTTAACAGGGGCATGTAATTACAATTTTTGATGCAATACTTTGCAACAAGGCTCATTGCTGTGCTCCAAGTACAGTATCTGTGAGGGGTTGCAGTGTTGTGGCACCAGTGCACAAGGCCCAATTTTTCAGCCCCTGTTTAACAGGGGCGTGTAATTACAATTTTTGATGCAATACTTTGCAACAGAGCTCATTGCTGTGCTCCAAGTACAGTATCTGTGAGGGGTTGCAGTGTTTTGGCACCAGTGCCTAAGGCCCAATTTTTCTGCCCCTGTTTAACAGGGGCGTGTAATTAAAATTTTTGATGCAATACTTTGCAACAGGGCTCATTGCTGTGCTCCAAGTACAGTATCTGTGAGGGGTTGCAGTGTTTTGGCACCAGTGCCTAAGGCCCAATTTTTTTGCCCCTGTTCAACAGGGGCATGTAATTACAATTCTTAATCTAATAATTCACAGCAGGGCCCATTCCTGCGCCCACCAAAAGTAACTGTGAGGGCTTACAGTGTTGTGGCAACACCACCACCACCACCAAAGGCCCATTTTTTCTGCCCCTCTTCAACAGGGGCATGTAATTACAATTCTTGATCTAATAATTTACAGTAGGGCCCATTCATGCGCCCACCAAGAGTAACTGTGAGGGCTGACAGTGTTGTAGCACCAGCACCACCAACAAAGGCCAAATTTTTCCTACCACTGTTCAACAATGGCATGTAATTACAATTCCTGATATAATAGTTCACAGCAGGGCGTTCCAGTGCCCACCAAGAGTAACTGTGAGGGCTTACAGTGTTGTGGCAACACCGACACCTAAGTGGCAAATTTCTGCAGAGTATATACGGCAGGCCCCTACTTTCAAACATCCAACTTACAAACGACTCCTACTTGCAAACGGAAGGAGACAACAGGAAGTGAGAGGAAATCTACCTCTAGGAAGGCAAATTCTCTCCTGTAAAAGTTAATATGGGAAAAAGGTGTCTCCTCTCTACTGATGCTTTATCACCAATCCTTGTTTCAATAAAAACCACACTTTTCCAAAAACATTTGTCATTGGGACGGAAAGTGAGGTGAAATGTTCTGAACAGGTGCACAGACAGCAAAACAAATGTTACAGGGGTGATTACCCTTCCCTATGTTCTCCAAAAAGCTTAAAAATAAATTTTTTTGGCTAGAGCTACACTTAAAAAATTTACCTGTTCCAAATTAGAAAAAGATTCGACTTAAGAACAAACCTACAGTCCCTGTCTTGTTTGCACCGCCTGTATACTGCTGTTCAGAGTATATAGGGCCTTTTTTAAATTTTGGGTGCGGGGTTCCCCTTAATATCCATACAAGTGGGGTGGGGGGGTACCCATGGCATTTTTCTCAATGATTTTCATCCATATTGCCGGGACCAGACATTACATTAAAGCCACAAGCAGTTTTAAATGACCATTTTTTTCCTTTAGAAATTTAATTTTGTGCAGGGACAGTTCTAAACACCGGAAACACGTGGCACTTCACAGGCATACTTTAAACACCCCCCAGGTACGATATTTAAAGGAATATTTCACTTTTTTTTCCACTTTATGCATCGTTAAAATGACTGCTTCCAAAAAAATGTCCGTTTTCAAAACTTTTTTTTGCATTGATACACGTCCCCTGGGGCAGATCCCGGGTCCCCAAACCCTTTTTAGGACAATGACTTGCATATTAGCCGTTATAATAAGCACTTTTGATTTCGAACGTTCGCATCCATTGTATTTAATAGGGTTCTAAAGTTCGCGCAAACTTTTGGTCCGTTCGCAAGTTTTGGTGCGAACCGAACCGGGGGTTGTTCGGCTCATCCCTAGTCACAACAAAGGAAGATGCACAAACAGTGGGTGAAGCAAGTGGTCAAGACTCTGAAAAAGATGACCTCGCTTATTTCACCACAGACTTGTGGGAAGGCCTTGGGCCTCCTGTTCTTAATGACTTTGATGGTGTTCTTACCAACATGGATCGTAACTCACTGTATTTATCATCCTAAAGACTTGGGGGCCTTTAGAGGCATATGTGGCCTATTCAAGAACACCATTAAATTTTACGCCTATTAGACAGAGAAGGGGTGTATGTTCAGATTATGAGGGAACTAAAACTGATAGTTTCACAGGAAAAATGTTATTACTTAAATTTAAATATAGCTATGCCCAGAAATCAGGATATGAAAAATGTTGGATATGCAGAAAACTACACCCTAGCACAGCATGTATGCCTCTTAGGGCTGTATTCTTGATTTTCACCCCCTTTCTGAATGGAACACCTCCCATTACCCTCACTAAAGTGCCAATAACATTAAGAAACAACACCATCACCTTTCCAGCCATGGGCAGAAGTCACTTCCCTGATTTTGGTGTTTTAGGTTGGGAAATTCATCGCAGGGTGGAGAGGTATGTAGCCATACTAAAATTAACTTCTCCATGACCCCAGACTTCTCCACAATTTTTACCACCACATACTGTAATTTAAATTACACCCTATACACTTTTTTGAGTACTAATACTGACACTGAAATGGGAAAGTTGCTTTCACTCCTGGCTCTTGCAGGTTTCTCTATTCATACACAACAAATCCTCAGTTCTCAGCCACTAGCCTTGGGAAACAGTACATACATCTGTTGTGGGAAAACATGTCATCCATGGATTCCCATGGACTCTCAGGGATGGTGTTACCTTGCATCACTGATCCCTATAATGGGTATTTTAGGGGACAATAAGGGAGGACACCTACTGAAGGCCAGCATACACCCCAGGTACCCTCTCAAGCACCGCCACAAGAGAGATTTGTTTTTAGAGAAAGACATGACCTGGGCATGGTTCCCATCATGGACAGGATGGGGAATTTATATGATGAAAAGGCTGAACAATTACTCAAAAATATTAGACAAGATATTAGACAAGAATTCTGATGACATTTCAAACCTAAACTTAGAAACAAGGGCGATCAGAAAACAGC
The DNA here is from genome assembly GCA_029206835.1 of Rana muscosa. Lineage (NCBI taxonomy): Eukaryota > Metazoa > Chordata > Amphibia > Anura > Ranidae > Rana > Rana muscosa. The sequence goes on along the minus strand of CM055116.1, from coordinate 102,019,784 downwards.
TAGAACTCCATGATCTAGCAATAGAAAGTATGAGTGCGCCATCACTGGCCTATGAAAAATAACTGAGGACTATGAATGTTGCACTTGGATACATAACACCAGTGTAGTAGTACCCAATTATTATGAGATCATAACACAACACAGGAAAGAAGTAGACAAGTTACAGGTTGAAGCAAGGGATCTAGCTAAGACATGGAGCCCTTTTAACAACATAGGAGGGCTTGGCCTTAGTGGGATATTCTCATAGATAAAAGACATTGCTATGGTTATTATAGTAATCTTGCTTTTTATCTTATTCATGTATGCTTGTTTCAAACTTGTCATGTGCCTAATTTCCCGGGCTACTTGAACCCCCAGATCCAGCTGCGGCTAATAGAGCTTACCTCAACTTATATTACAAAAACCAAGATGAATACGAAATATGTCCTTTCTGACTTAAAGAGGGGATTGTAATAATTTACATTAACTATAAAGACTCCATTTTGTGAAAAGCTGCCATTTTAAATATATTGCCTGTTAAGAAGTATTTTCTCTTACTGTTTATCTTATATATCTGTATAGGAATGTTTGTATGGCAACACACCCCTATTGTGTTTGTTTATGATCAAGACGTAATTCCTGTTTACCTTGAGGCAAGAAGCCTAGATTTATGACTTAATGATCAGGTTGTCATCTAACTGTTAATAGATAGCAAAACTTGTTTTAACAGAGGCTCTCAGCTCCTCTCTTGTCTTTTGTTGTATTACCCATATAAACCACATGATTTCTAAGTAAAGTCAGACACTTGGTAAAATTCACTCTCCTGCTTTCATTGATTTCAATGAGTGTCTTTTGGAACCGGAGGGCCCACAGTGGCTTGCCGAATTAATACAAAGTATGGTCCAGAATCGATAATTCATAACACAGAGTTTAACATTTCTTTTGCAAACTTAAAAAAAATGTAAAAAAAACTAACTTCTTCATCAGTTTAGGCCAATATATATTCTTCTACATGTTTTTGGTAAACAAAATCACAATAAGCGTACATTGATTGGTTATAGCGTCTACAAAATAGGGGATAGATTTATGGCATTTTTTTTTTTTACTAGTAATGGCGGTGATCAGCGATTTTAAGTGGGACTGCGACATTGTGGTGGACAGATCAGACACTTGTGACACTTTTTTGGGACCAGTGACAATTATACAGCGATCATTGCTATAAAAATGCACTGATTGCTGTATAAACGACACTGGCAGGGAAGGGCTTAACACCAGGTCTGATCAAAGGGTTAAGTGTGTCCTAGGGAGGTGTTTCTAACTGTGGGGGTTGTGGACTGACTGGGAGTACAGAGAGATCGCTGTTCCTAATCACTAGGAACAGCAGATCTTTCTCCACTCTCCTGCCAGAATGATGATCTGCTTTGTTTACATTGACAGATCCCCGTTCTGCCTCTCTGTGGAGGTATTGCGAGTGGCCGGTGGACATCGTGACCGTCGTCCTCCAAATAGTGCAAAATAATCACCTCCACCAACTTGAAATTTCATATCACCCCCCCCCCCCCCCAATTAATAGTTTAAAACAAGCAGAGATCACACAGTGGCTTACGCAGGGTACACACAATACATTTTTTTCTTTCAGCCTCTACCTGCGAAGGTAGAATGTGTACAGTAAAAAAGGGAAAAGGAATACGCAGAGAATTACAGTGAAAAACGTATTCCACAAAGAAGATGAAGAATTGTTCAGTAAATGCCAGTACTGGTAAAGTGGATGCCATTCCATTACTACTCTAATGCCGCATACACACGACCGTTTTTAATGTCATTGAAAAAAACTACGTTTTTCTCAACGTGATTCTTCTCAAGCCTGTCTTGCCTACACACTATTGAGAAAAAATGCTTGAGCAAAGCGCAGTGACGTACAACACGTACAACGGCACTATAAAGGGGAAGTTCCATTCGGATGGCGCCACCCTTTGGGCTGCTTTTGCTGATTTTTGTGTTAGTAAAGTTTGTTGAGAGACGATTCGCGCTTTTCAGCCTTGTGCTTTTCAGTCCGTTACAGCGTGATGAATGTGCTATCTCCATTACGAACGCTAGTTTTACCAGAACGAGAGCTCCCGTCTCATAACTTGCTTCTGAGCATGCACATTTTTTTTCACGTCGTTAAAGCCTACACACGGCCGTTTTTCATGACGAGAAAAACGACGAGGTGAAAAACAACGAGAAAAATGAGAGCATGTTCCAAATTTTTAATGCCCATTTTTCACGTCGTGAAAAATGCTCTGGAGCCCATACACGATCGTTTTTAATTACCAAATTAAAAAATTGGATTTTTTTTCGTCATGAAAAACGGTCGTGTGTACGCAGCATCAGCTGTAAATAGTGACCATCTTACAGGAAAAAAGCTCTTGATTCCACTATTCCTTTTTCAACAACAAGACTGACCATGCTGTTATTTTACTGTAATCACATTCAGGGAATTACATAGGCGGTGATTCTGTTCTAAAGTGCAATATTAAATCAATAGTAATTTACACAGCTGGAAAGCTCCAGTCATACTAAACAGAAATTATTTCAAAAGAGCTAGATTTGATTAACTCCTATGGACATGGCAGTATTTTCATTTTAGCTCCCTAGGGGATATCAGCTGGCCTGTTCTGTATATGTAGCCCATATTTAAAGTGATAATGCTACCAAAAAAAAATAGAACATAAACTGTACACATCAAAAGCACTTTACTATATTGCATGACCACATTAATAACGACTGTACATATTGGTAGGTTTAGAAGAAGTATAATTGAAATTGCATTAGTCCCCGTCTAATCCCATGCCATACTAATACAACAATTTGTGGGCCTTAAGACAACCCTGCTGTTAACATAAAATAAATATGTATCCATTTTTTACGCCTTCATGCCGACAGAACACATATATGCGGCCTCACTGGCCTGGGATTTTTGCTGTGGTGCCGCACAACTTTACTAGTAAAGACATTTCCTGTTGAAAAGAACTGTCACCCCTAGCTGGTTATCTGAGTGCTAGAAGATCGCTCTCCACAACACCAACTCCCACATTAGTTCTGCAGGGTGCACCTAAATGATGTGGCATTGCAGACCCTGTACTGCTTGGGTAGATAAGTTACTGAAGCCATGTGGGGAAAGAACCGACAATTCAAAGAAGATTTTCTCCTGGAAGGTTTGAGATAAGTAAAAAAAGCAGATTATCTAAAGTGGTAGATGTACGGTGAAGCAAAAAATTTGGCTTGAGATAGACTTAAATCTATAAATTTATTTAAATGCTATCACCTGTAATTTTACTAAGATATTAGTACTGATGATAATAATAAAAAAATGAATAACAAAAACTGCAAGCTAAGTAATTTTTGTATCATAAAATGTATTTAAAAATTCAAAGCTTTTATTTATTTTATATAGAATTCTTAAAATAGATTTTTCTGTATTTTATTAGCGTAGGGTAGCTCAAAGTATGTTATTAATGTGACATCAATAATAAGTACCAATTCTTAAATTTGTTTGGGATATAAATCCTACAAATTTTGTATCCACATACCACTATATACATAGCAATATAGAAAAATGTAGAAAAACCGGCACTTTTATGGGTACAGCCAATCAAAAATATTCAGTTTATAATATTTATTTGATGTTCACAAGACTAAAATTCATATGCCATTTTTAAAAACCTATTCTCATTAATATAAAGTATATACTGTATTTAATGGCGTATAACACTCACTTTTTTACCCTGAAAATAGAGAGTAAACTGTGCCTGCGTGTTATACGCAGGGGGCTGTGGAAAGTTTTTTTCCTGAAACTTCCCTCTTAAAGTTAGGGTGCGTGTTATACGCCTGTGTGTGTTATACGCCGATAAATACGGTATATAATATTGGAAACTAATATACTTTCAAACTACAAAGTCTCCATATCATACCAAATATTCAGTGTTTATTCCATGTTGCCATGTTCATTGTCTTCGTTGACTCCATGTCAAATTGGGGATCGCTGAAGTGAGGGAATATGTATATCGCTCAGCGTTTCTTAGACAAATGGTTTAATTCCTCAGGAAGATGAGTGTAGGAGATGAATATTAGATTTACATTCCCACGTGTGGTCATCCAAATAACCCAGATGGGGATATAGCAAAGCAGATAAAAAATGGGATTCCTGTTTTTTACCCTCACATCATATCCTATCTGGTTGTAGGCAGGGCCAGGGGCTTAAGGTATCTACACTGGAAGAAGCCACACACAGTATAGTTTCTTGTTGATTATAATATAATTAAAGCGGAGTTCCACCCGTTTTTTTTTCGTTTATTAAAAGTCAGCAGCTACAAAAAGCATAGCTGCTGACTTTTAATAAACTGAAACTTTCCTGCCCCACGGTCCAGCGATGCGGCCACCCGGAGGCTCGCTCCTCTCCCCCTCCTCTACTCAGCGCCGTCATAACAACTGTGGGCACCCGGCCGTGACAGTTTACAGCTTCACGGCCGGGTGCGCACTGCGCATGCGCGAGTCACTCTGTGCTCTGCTATTGGCCAGCCGATCTTCTGGGACCTATGTTGTGTCCCAGAAGATCGCTGGCAGGGAGGGGCCGCTTAGGGCGAGAGGAGGAGTCACCTAGGCAGCCCAAAAAATGAAGCAGGAAGTGGGACAGAAAGTCCCACTAAAAATAAGGCAAACACTCCCCCCGCCAAAAAAATGACATGCCAAATGTGGCATGTCAGGGGGCGAGGAGTGCTTAAGGTGGAAGTTCCACTTTTGGGTGGAACTCCGCTTTAACATAATTAAATGCAATGTGTTGTTGCAGGCACTAGTATCCAAGTAACAAACTGTGGGGGTTATTTAAGAAAGGCAAATCCACTTTGCACTACAAGTGCACTGCAAGTACACTTGAAAGTGCACTTGAAAGTGCAATCGCTGTAGATCTGAGGGAAAGCTCTGAAATGAGGGGAAGCTCTGCTGATTTTATCATCCAATCATGTGCAAGATAAAATGCAGTTTTTTATTTTCCTTGCATGTCCCCCTCAGATCTACAGCAACTGAACTTCCAAGTGCACTTTCAGTGCACTTTCAAGTGCACTTGCAGTGCAAAGTGGATTTGCCTTTCGTAAATAACCCCCTGTGGGTGTTCATACAGTTGTAAGGAGCAGTCATTAATGGCACAGTGTTGCAGTGATACTATACTCGGTAAGGCACAATATTGCAGTAACAGATTACTCGTAGTTACACAGTATTGCAATAAGGCAGTATTCCAGGCATAGCCTGAATTACCAGAGAATGGTGTCTGCTGGAGTGGTGGCAGACTGTCACGTAAGGTGGCAGCACTCTAATATTCTGATATGCTGACAAGATCTCCAGATGTGGACCAGATACTGGAATGCCTGGGAAGTGTCCCTGCACTGTCCTTACTCAACCAAGAAACTCTCCTTGCACTGTTACCTTCCCTAACAAAGGAGGTCTCTGTCCCTCATCTAACCTTTTACTCCAGGAGTGCCCGAGTGGCGTGGTCACCTGAATTTATATTTTGTGCCCTACACCAAAAATGGCTGTCCAAGGTCATCAACAGTTGCAGTGTTAATCAGACAGCTGCAACCTCTTTGAGAACTATGGGATTTCTCAGAGAACAATCTTCCCCAAAAATCCCACTCCACTGGTATAGTGGAACTGCACCAGCTACAGAACGAAGGCCAGGTTGCACCTGCCTACATGGTAATAAAGTGTTTGGTGGGTCTCCTTATTCTTACAATTACATACTCATAGTTGTTCACGCTCAATAATGACACACACATATCAATACAGTAAAACCTTGGTTTAAGAGTAACTTGGTTTGAGAGCGTTTTGCAAAACAAGCAAACATTTTTAATAAATTTTGACTTGATCTACAAGCGATGTCTTGATATACAAGTAGTGTCATGTCACAACTGAGTATAAAAGAGAAGAGAAGCGCTTCTAAGTGTGGTTACATTTAATGAAGGTACAACATTTAGCAACATATTGCTAAGCATAGAGGCGCCTCTCTTCTCTTTAATACTCTGTAGCTCCTGCTGGATTTTGGTTCTAATACCCTTGTGGAGGCTTCTATTTGTGGATGGACATTTTAAGGTTACACAACCTGGTCACATTGCTATAATCTTTTTATATGGACTATAAACTGAAGGACTTATGAATAAATGGTTGTGGAACGAATCATCTGAGTTTCCATTATTTCTTATGGGGAAATTTGCTTTTATTATACAAGTGCTTTGGATTACAAGCATGTTTCTGGAACAAAATTATGCTCGCAATCCAAGGTTTTACTGTATATGGTATCAATAATTGTGAGCAAAAGACTACATGATCATAAATGGAGTCCATCCTAATTATCTCCTTGCCATTTGTGTCTCTAGTTGGCTCCCCAACTCTCTGAGTGCCCCACAGTTGATCTCCCTCCTCGGCCATGAGAACTCTGCTGTAGCTTAGACGTATAGTAATTGTAATAGTATATGTACATTTTTTAGGAATGAAGAGAAGTTTTTAAAAATAACATATGTCAACACGCAATTTTTTTATTCTAGTGAACAATAAAGAAATATTTTAACTGGATATTTTTGGTTGATTGATTTCAATGATGACTATAACTCATAGGTTTTACTGGGCTTCCCCTTTTATCCAAGCAGCAATTTATACTGCAAATAGAGAGACAATTTATACGCTGATATTTTTTATATAGTGTATTTATTTTAAATTGAGTTCTCATGTGAAAAGGAAAGTATAAGATTTAACGCAATGCTGCTCCTCTGAAATATTTATTGTTGATAAGGTCTTCGGCTGTCAAGTGTGACCAAAATATCTCAGGTAGAGTCTCTTCTCCCCCCACCTGCCTGCCATTAGCTTAATGTTTTCTGTCTATCAACCTCAGAATCTGGAGAGTCTTAGGACTGGATGACTCACAACATGCATCCTGTACATTTTAGCTGTATGTTTCAACATCTTTCCTGGTAAAGCAAAGAGGTTCGTGAAGTGCCTGTGCCTCTGACAAGCTCCTTTAACCTTTACCATACCACTTTAATAATTATTGACTATGTTGCTATAGCCCCTAACTTCTTCACTCTCTGACATGATCTTAATGGACTTCATGGCAATATTATCATGTGTTTGTTGGCACTCTACAGGCTGCTAGAGGGACATTTCGGTTTTAATGGCTTGCATGCTCTTTTAGTTGTTAATGCACTCTGAATGGAATTTAAAGAAACGTGCAATAAAAACTAACCCAGGTGCTAGTCCTTGGAGAACACCAAAGTGGTTGTATAGCCAAATGAGGGTGTAGGCACATACGTAGGTTATGCCTACTGTATAACTTGTTCAATATTTTTTATTGGGGAAACATTCAGAAAGAGATTCAACCTGTTCGACAAAACCTGACGAAGAGCTTAACAATGCCCAGTAACAAGCAGTACATATAGTACAGTGATGGCGAACCTTGGCACCCCAGATGTTTTGTAACTACATTTCCCATGATGCTAAACTACACTGCAGAGTGCATGAGCATCATGGGAAATGGAGTACCAAAACATCTGGGGTGCCAAGGTTCACCATCACTGATATAGTGGATAACATAAAAGGCTGTGCACATAACGGGTTGGATGACAGTATCAATCTGAACCGGTAAACCGCGTCCCAGGTGAAAGAAAGAAATGCAAGTAATAGCAGGTGCAGGTATCAGGTTATACCTATAACAAACCAAAACCCAACTATGTACCAAAAGTTATTGTGGAGTTTTAAATTTTAATACATGACAGCTGTAAAAAAGGAAACAAATTTACAATAACGTACATTTAGAAAGCTTAAGAAGGTTTGTGTTAAAGCGGGGGTTCCGCGGCCAAACTTTTTTTTTTTTTCTTCAGCATTCACTGGGGTATATGAATAGGAAGGTACACTCACTACTTTGGTCGCTGTATATAACCGTGGTCCGTTTTATCGGCAAAGAAGGACTTATAAAATCTGTTTGAGGGAGTTTCCATTTTGCTTGTGGGCATTGTGAAGCCCACAAGCAATCACTTCCTGGAAGCGGTGAAATCTCTCGAGATTTCGCGTCACGGTGTCTTGTCACATTCGGCTCCCCATCACAGATTGTCCAGGAAGTGACGTTTCGTCGCCGCCATCTTGCTACACCCCACACTCCTGCACAGTAATGATAGAGTGAGCAGGGGGCAAGCGGACATCTTGTTACACCCAACGGAGTTTTAGATTTCACAGTTATTTTCAACACAAAACGGATTTGCAAATATTGTATTTAAGCATATAAGCTCCGTTTTATGTTTAAAATAACTGTGAAATCTGAAACTTCCTGTGGGTGTAACAAGATGTCCGCTTGCCCCCTGCTCACTCTATCATTACTGTGCAGGAGTGTGGGGTGTAGCAAGATGGCGGCGACGAAACGTCACTTCCAGGACAATCTGTGATGGAGAGCTGAATGTGACAAGACAAGTCCCACATCGCATTGCGGCGCCGGGGAAAAGATAAGATACGCCTACTCCCGCGGGAGGGGAATCCCGGAAGTCACAGTTTAGATGGCTATATTAAGGTAATTATTTTAAAAAAAAAAAAATGTTGTGGCAATTCAGTATGTGTGCTGTGCAATGATTGTTTTAGAATAATGTTGTCAGTTTGGGTGAACCTCCGCTTTAAGTACACATGAAAACCTTGTTTTTGGGTGACTTTAAAATTGGTCATACGCCTTACAATGTGAATGTGAAATCTCTAGTCAATATCCTTTTTATCTAATAAAACTATGTAGTAGATGTTGAAAGGGCAACAGCATGTACTATGCACACTGAACTAAAGATGGCTCTGTAGTGATATATTAGCATCTGTGTGTTTATATATGCTTGTATACTCTGCACAGGAAGGAATTTTTTTTTTAAATCTGCTCTCTCCTGTGATGCTGTTCTCACACATGTATGCTGTTCTCCTATGCAAATAAAGCTGGATACTACATTCCTAAATATCTTAGTTCTTAATCTTAACATATAACCAACAGTAGAAGCCCTAGCTAAGTATTCTGCTCAATTTGTATCTAGTCAGGTAGACTCCTTTAATACATACAGTAGTAGGCACCGATTGCAAGGTGGTAGTAGGCAAAGATTGCAAGGTGTAAGGCTAACTTTAACACTAGAGTTACAAATGCAATCAGTTCTATTATCTTGAAGTAAAAGACAACAAATGTTTTTTTTACATATTTTGAAACATTTCTTAGAACAATGTATTGCAGATGATAGTGATCATGTTGAAATTTAAGTATAAAAATCTGCACTATTTTAAAATGTACGTAATTAAGCTAAAGTGTAAAGTAATGTGCGCATATAATACTCTCCCTTGTTCTCTCCTCCTACCCCCGATCAACATGCAATTAAATATTTTTAATCAAATGCTGTGAAAGCTTGCATTCCTACTTTGTGGAAAAAGACAGACCCACCTAGCATGGCTCAGTGGCACACCAGAATCTCAGACATTGCATCAACGGAGCAACTCATGGCAGACTTGAAAGCCCAATCCAAAAAGTATTTTTATATATGGACAACTCGGATCCTATATATAGAATCACTGGCCTCTGGTTATGATTAAAGCGGCGTTCCAGCCACAATTAAAAAAAAAAAAAAAGTCAGCAGCTACAAAGACTGTAGCTGCTGACTTTTAATAAGGACGCTTACCCCCTGAGGCCGATCCATCTATCGGATCAGGTGCCGGTGCCGCCATCCTAACGAAGGGAAACAGGCAGTGGAGCCTTGCGGCTTTACTGCCTGTTTCCTACTGCGCATGCGCGTGTCGCGCTGTGCTTTGCGAATGGGCGGCTGCCCTCTGGAACACACACAGGTCCCAGAAGACAGCGCGCCCCATTTCCCAGGAGGCACTACGAAGGATGAAGAGAAGGAACAGCTCAGCGGAGAAGGAAGTGGCAGATTAGGACGACTGCCTAGCAACAGCCATTTCTGGTAAGTAAAATTTTTTTTTTTTAAGTATTTTAAGGAGCCTTTTTATGATTTTTTTTTTAGGGTGGACCTCCGCTATAAGCCATTTGCTTTGTGAAACATGTTAACCTTGCTGCTATAGTCCTGTTGTATCCTGGTCTATTGATGCAATGCATGGATTTTTACGATTAAAGCAGATTGGAGTGTGGTCACCTCTTTTGTACAAACTTTGATGCCAAGACCCCCTAGATCTTAATCTTGAGCTTCCAGACCCAATTCTTGGCAAGAGGAACTCCTATATCAGGCTCCTTCCATTAGCGGGAAGACTAAGGACAGCTTCAACAGCCTCCAGGGATCAGCAAGGAATCATTATCAGTAGGATCATCATCAACATTGGGATCATCATCGGATCATTATCATCAGTTGGATCATTCTCAACATGAGCAACATTAAATACTCAGCTGACACCATCCGAAGCTTAAAGAACTTCACCACTACACTACCGACACCCATCCAAAAAAAATACAAAAAGAACGAATCCTAAGAATTAGTCAACTATCAACAGGAAAAAACATTAGAGCACCACGGCAACTACAACATCTATCAAGTGCCCTAATCAATTCCAGATCAGCGGTCAAACACAGACAGGAAATCCATGATTTCATCACTCAACACAACATAGACTGCCTCTTCATCACGGAAAGCTGGCTAACACCCGACTGCAATACTATCCTAGCAGAACTAGTGCCGGAGAACTACCGCATCCTAAGGGAGCATAGAACAGGACAAAGAGGAGGAGGCCTAGCAGTAGTTTACAAGGACCACCTTACGTTCATCAAACCAACTCTACAGAACGCATTACCTTTTATGGAAATGCTCACTTTGCAACTTCAAACGACACCCCAGGACACCGTCCACATACTGCTCTGCTACAGACCACCGGGACCAAAGACACAACTCCTCACACATTTCGATTAATTTTTCTCGACATACACCATGAAAACCAAAAACCTCCTGCTACTCGGGGACTTCAACCTCTGGGCCAACGCCCCCGAAGACCCTATCGCCACCGCCTGCATCGACCAACTAGAAAAACTAGGCTTGCAACAACTGGTAAATACTCCTACACATGTATCAGGTCACACTCTTGACCTAATCTTCAAACAAAATATGGACATCAACACACTGGACAACCAGCCTCTACCATGGACAGACCACCATGCCATCAAATTTACTATAACGACCAACACCACGCGCCAAAAATCAATACAATCAGCCAGGGCCGATCCTAGGGTCACAGACGCCTGGGTGCAGAAATATTTATGGCGCCCCCACATGGGCGTGGTCATCTTACCAACTCCTCCCCTTTACAAATGTTTCTATGGCAACGACTCAAACACAGAGATGCTCCCCTAAGAAGTCTTCGTTACCCTGGGATCCTCCCATGATCTTTTAACAATAAAGAAAATACAGGAAGAGTGTACACTAATGAGACCTGGAGGGGAGTCTCTCTGATACGCACAGAGAGGGCTTCTGTTAGAGAGTCTGTTAGAAAGTGCTCCAAGACATACTACTTCATACTTCATTTGGATACCAACAAACTCCTGGATCCACTTCAATCGGGGTTCCGCCCAGGCCATGGGACGGAAACAGCACTTCTTAAAATATGGGACGACGCACTAGAAGCAGCAGATGACGGAGAATCGTGCCTCCTGGTGCTGCTGGACCTCAGTGCAGCCTTTGATACAGTAGATCACAAAATTCTACTTACGCGCCTCACCGAAGTAGCAGGAGTCGCAGACGAGTCGCAGACGAGGACCTACCATGGTTCACATCCTTTTTGGAAAACAGATCCCAGACAGTGAAACTGGGAGCCTTCACCTCGGCACCACGCATAAATACATGCGGAGTCCCTCAAGGATCACCCCTGTCACCGGTACTCTTCAACATCTACCTCCGGCCACTCCTCAAAATCATCAGTGAACAGGACCTACGTTATCACTCCTATGCAGACGACACTCAACTTTACTTTCGCATCAACAACAAAAAAGATCAATATTAGGGACTTGAAAAATACCTTACATTAATCAACAATTGGATGACAGAGAGCTCCCTCAAGCTTAATGCATCCAAAACAGAACTGTTCATTTTCCACGCAAACCGAATGGAAAACGCCAGGACCACATGGACGCCACCCACCATTCTTGGACAAAACATAACCCCAAGCACCAAAGTTAAAAGCCTGGGAGTCACCTTTAACTCAGATATGACTATGGACGCACAAATAGGATCAGTAGTCAGCGGATCACACCACCTTCTCCGCCTGCTACGAAGACTTATCCCCTTCATCCCATAAAAAGATAGAGCAGTAGTAGTCGGAACCATCATCAATTCCCGACTTGACTACGCTAACTCCCTCTACCTAGGACTACCCAAATACCAGATTGCACGTCTACAAGTCATCCAAAACACCGCAGCCAGACTGGTAACAGAGAAAAAACCGTGGGAATCAATCACATCATCCCTGAGAAGCCTCCACTGGCTATCCGTAAAGGATCGGGTCACATTCAAGACCCTTTGCCTCACCCACAAATGTGCACAAGGAAAAGCACCTCAATATCTATGCGAAAAAATAAAACACTACACCACTACTCGCGACCTTCGATCAACCAACCAAAACCTCCTCCACATCCCCAAGACGCGCTACAAAGCCAAGGGAGAACGAAGGTTTGCTGTCCTAGGACCAAGGCTATGGAATGCGCTACCCACAAATATCCGCATGGAAGAAAACCATCGGGCCTTCCGGAAAAAACTAAAGACCCATCTCTTCTAACGATCTCAACGACACTGAATGCCAAGCGCCTTGAGGCGATTTAGTTCGCAATTGCAGCGCTATACAAGTTCTCACTCACTCACTCACTCACTCACTCACTCACTCACTCACTCCCTTATACCACCCCCCTTTTTTCTCTCTCCCCCACACTCCTATTCTTTAGTTATTCCTGTCCTCTACCTCTTTCTATACTTACCCCTTTGATGATACCCCCTCCGTCCTGTTCCTACCTCATTAACCCTCTACATCTATGGCGAAACCATTTTACACCCCCCACTACTTTCCCTCATCATATCCTTTACTTTAATTCACAAATACAACATGCAAACTGAGACCGGGACAACATCAGTATAATGTGTTTGATTCTTGTACAGTAATCTCTAGGTACTGCACATGTCTAAGATGTTTTGCTTTTTAAACAATTATTCATGCCTATCGAGATCTGGTTATGCTTCTACTTTATATAATTGCTTTGCATTTTGATAGGTAAGACTGGATTTTTAATTTTGTATCACCTCGGTCTGAAGAAATAAAGAATTTAGATTTTTTTTTAACCACTTCAGCCCCGAAAAAATGAAAAGCGTGAATCGTCTCTCCCCAAACTTTTACTAACCTACGGTAACACAAGATCAGCAAAAGCAGCCAAAGGGGTGGCGCCATTGGAATCGAACTTCCCCTTTATACTACCGTCGTACGTGTTGTACGTCACCGCGCTTTACAATGACGAGATTTGGAATTGACAGTGTGTATGCAAGGAAAGCTTGACAAGAATCTCATCTAGCTTGGCAAGAATCTCGTCGAGAAAAACAACGGGTTTTTTTACGACGAGATTCTCGGTCGTGTGTACTAGGCTTCAGCCCCAGCCAGCTTCTTCACCAGGGCCCTCTAATGGGGTTGATGGACTTACAGAAAACTAGGTCGAGGTCCGCAGGTATGCCCAGCTGAAGATGCGGAGACCACTAGAATATGCAGAGTACAACGACAAGAAACAGAAGGAAATCCAGGAAAAGGGTCAAGGTCAGGGCGGGTTGCAGGCAAGCACAGATGGTAGATGGTATACAGGAAGTCAGACACAAAATACATGCACAAACAAGGAAACAGGAGCTCAAAGAACTGTTAAGTTGCTCAGACAATGCGGGATACACAGAGCACATGTATATATAGAAAAGCAAACTAGGAGGTGGGCCAGGAAGTGATGGAATGGAAAGGAAATATAAACCCACGGAATAGCAGGGTAAGAAAGTAAGGATTACACAGGCAGGAAAGCTGCAGGCTAAATCGTGACAGAAAGGAGCTAAAATGAAGTAGAGAGGAGGTGCATAATCATATAGTACATGCCATGGCAATGGACCTGTATGTTCTGGCATAATGTGATTACTAAAATAAATCAAGTTTGGGAAAGTAAACATGAGATTAAGATGTCGGATCAGGAGGAGGAGGTGAGTCACGAGGTTGCAGCTCCTAAGGCCTCCCCAGAACACAGGGCACTCCTGGAAGCTATAAACGGCTGTAAAACAGCTCTAACTGAAAAAATAGACCATATACATATAGAGCTGGGCCTGATCAGGAGAGACTTTGATGCTTTTAAGGGCAGAGTGACAGAGGTGGAGCAGCATGTGTCTGCGGCGGAGGATGTGCAGAGGGAACACACGGCTGACCTCCATACCCTGAAAATCAGAGTCAAGCACTTGGAATTCCGCGCTGAAGATTCCGAAAATCGTAACAGGCGCAATAATTTACGCATCATAGGACTGCCTGAGGGGTCTGAGGGGCAAGACACCACCTCGTTTACGGAGCAGTTGCTGCGCACTCTCCTGCCTCGTGCCTCCTTCTCCCCCCATTTTGTGGTGGAGAGGGCCCACAGGATACCCACAGCCAGGGGCCCACCGGGGAACCCCCCACGTACATTTATCTTTAAACTCCTGAACTTGTCCTGAGAGAAGCCAGAAGCGTGGGTGACCTGAAGTATGAGAATGCCAAGCTCCTTATATTCCCAGACTACTCCATTGAAACACAAAAGCAGAGGAAATCATTCGACCATGTGCGCTCCCGCCTTCGTGCCAAGAATTTGAAATACAGTATGCTGTTTCCCGCCAGGCTCCGGGTCCAAGATGGAGAACGCGTGAGATTCTTCACCTCACCTATGGAGGCGTCTGCCTGGCTTGATACAATCCGGGCGGAATAACGCAAGTATTCACTATGCTCTTCCTTGATGCCTTTAAGTCCTCTTTATTGCAACTCTATACGTGGCCCTCTGGCAGTTTTCCCCTTCTATCTGATGATTGACTATGCGTTTCCCTATTGACTCAGGGACATTGACGTTTTTCTTTTTCAATTTATTTTAATTTTTACTCTTATTTTTTCTGCCTGTTATCCTGCCATGAGAGGCTGAGGGTCGCAGAATGCAGCATTGCCTACTGAGGGTGGGCCCTGATGTTATGTCCATTTGGACCCCTTATGCCCTGACAAAGTTGCTTTTATCTTGGTTATCGCTTCTGGGGAAACATTGCCAAAGCCAGGGGCTCACGTGCTCTTGGGGAAGGACTGTAACTACACCAAGTTTTGTACCCCCAGCTTGCTGGGTGACCAGCACCATATTTATTATCCGGACGACCCTAGCAGTTATGGGTTTGTAGACTTATGTTTAGTAAGCCTCTTGTACACGATACCTCCAATGCGCGGCGGCGTGCCGTGCTGTTCTTGGGAAGGAATGCCACCCGCTGTTCCGGGGGGGTTGGCGGGGAGGGGGGGGTTGTTTTGTAGTTATTTTTCTTTAGTTTGTTTTTGTTACTGTTTTACTGTTTATTATGAGTTTCTATGTCTGACACAGTCAATTGGGCCTGCACTTTTACCGCCCCTTGGGGGCTACTCTCTATGTGCTATGTGGTTGTTGGCTTCCGCTCCATCAGGGACGGGGTCATCCCCTGGATGCTCTCCGGTGTTGCTGTCTTTGCAAGCTGAATGGCATCGCTGACACTTGTCTCCTGGAACACCAGGGGCCTTAACTCCCCTGTGAAACGGTCACTGGTGTTCCAGTTCCTGAAGACCTATAATCCTCATATCTGTGTCCTCCAGGAAACCCATCTCATGGGGAGGAAGATCCTTAGTCTAAAGAAACCCTGGGTTGGTCATCACTACCATTCCACATATTCCAATTTTGCGAGGGGGGTTAGTATACTGGTGCGCAAATCCCTGCCGTTCCGGCTCTTGGGACAGGTGGTTGACCCGGATGGACGATACATAATATTGCATGCAATGGTGGAGGGTCTTGAGTTGGTGCTGGTGGGTGTCTATTTGCCCCCCCCCTGCGTCGATCAGGGTACTCCACAAGTTGGGTCCTCTGCTCGCTAATTATGGTACAGACAATTTGATACTTGTGGGGGACTTTAATATGCCACCTAATCCTGGGCTGGATCGTCTCGGCTCAGCGGGAGGATCCACTTCGGATCTCTCAGTCTGGGCAGAGACATATGGATTGACAGACCTGTGGAGGTGGCGTCACCCCGCTGACAGATCCTTTACCTGCCATTCGGCCACACATAGAACTCTCTCACGCATAGATCTGATGTATGCGGGGAGACCTCTATTACCTAGGGTCCAACAGATCTCCATCCTACCAAGGGGCATATCTGACCATGCCCATCTCCTCCTTAGGTTGTCTTTGGAGGGGTCCCCTACGGATAAATTGTGGAGATTGTCGAGATTCTGGATCTCTGATCCTGGGGTAGACTCCGGGTTCCGCCTGCACATGGATACATACTGGGCACTTAACCCGGGGTCGGCCCCGGCTGCGGTCGTGTGGGATGCCTTTAAGGCATCCTCCAGGGGTCAATATCAAACGCTTATCGGTGATGCTCGCAGACAGTTGAGGGCCGATTTTCTTGAGGCGGAGAATAGGGCCGCCTCCCTGGAGCGCCAATATGCCCAGTCGGCAGACCCGGGGCTTCACATTAAACTTCAGGAGAGTACTAGAGAGGTTATGTTGCTTCGCACATCCCTTACTAAAAAGAAGTTGCTCCAGCAGTCCCAGAGGATCTTTGAAGAGGGTGAACGGGGGGGTAGGCTGCTGGCTTGGTTGGTCAGGGAGCAGTCGGCCTCTATGAGTGTTCCCTCATTGGTTGATGATACTGGGGTTAGACGAACCTCCTCTGGGGCGATTAATGAGTGCTTTGCATCCTATTATTCTGACCTCTATTCTACTCGGGTTGACTACACGTCGGAAGACCTCCATATCTACCTCTCGGACGTAGACTTCCCAGTCCTGACTGATACATATAGAGATCAACTTGACTCCCCTATTACGCTTGAGGAGGTCCAGCGGGCCATATCCTCACTACAGGCCGGGAAGACGCCGGGTCCAGACGGGTTTCCCACGGAGTTTTATAGAACGTATGCAGAGGACTTGGCCCCCAGGTTTCATTCCATGCTCCTGACCTCGTTGAGAGAGGGGACTTTGCCTGCCTCCATGTCAGAGGCGATTATTGTAGTTATACCCAAGCCGGGTAAAGACCCTGAAATGTGCAAATCATATCGCCCAATCTCCCTGATCGACGTGGATGCCAAGATACTGGCCAAAATATTGGCGACTCGATTGAACAGAGTGATCACGGCTCTGGTCCATCCGGATCAATCTGGTTTTATGCCGGGTAGAGGGACGGACATTAATATCCGCCGGCTATTTACCCACGTCGATCTGGCCGAGGAAGGCGCTGCAGGTGTAGTGGCGGCCCTTGATGCTGAAAAGGCATTCGACTCGGTCGAGTGGCTTTTCCTCTGGGAGGTGCTGGAAAATTTTGGGTTTGGGCCTAGGTTTATTTCCTGGATTCAGTTGCTTTACAGAGACCCGACTGCGCGGGTTAGAGTTAACGGCCTGCTGTCGCCTCCCTTTGGCCTGCATAGGGGTACTAGACAGGGATGCCCCCTGTCACCGGGGCTTTTCGCCCTGGCGATTGAGCCCTTGGCGATCTTAATCCGTCAGGATCAAAGGGTAAAGAGCATACGGGTTGGGGCACTTCAGGAGAAAATTTCGCTGTATGCGGACGACACACTGTTGTACCTAGCTGACGCAGGGCCCTCCCTTGCTTCTGCACTTGAGATAATAGACCAGTTCGGGAAGTACTCTGGGGTTCGTGTTAACTGGGACAAGTCGGTCCTTTTCTCCCTCCGCCAGTCGGGCTCCAGGGCAGTCACCGACACGCCTCTCCATTGGGTGGACGAATTTAAATATCTTGGGGTGATTGTCCGGGGGACCCCTCGGGCGTACATGGAGGATAATCTCCTTCCTCTGTTGACCCAATTCGATAGGAAATATCACCTCTGGAAAACGCTGCCCCTATCCCCGGTGGGCAGGGTGAACCTGTTAAAAATGGTTTATCTTCCCAAATTTGTATATTTTTTTAGGAATACTCCATGTCCGATACCTAAATCCTTTTTTCAAAAAGTAGACTCCGTTGTCACTACTTTTGTCTGGGCTGGGAAAGTCCCGAGACTGGCCAAGAGGACACTCCAGCTCCCCCTGTCACAGGGGGGATTGGCACTGCCCCACTTCCTGCTCTACTACTGGGCGGCGGTCCTGGTGACGGTCCGGTGGTGGTTTGACCAGTCCAGACAAAATCCGGTGGTAACCCTCGAGGCGGCCATCCTGGGGTCCTATGCGGCACTATCTAACCTACCCTATAGGGGGCCTGGGGCCCATCCCCAGGTCACGTCTCTGATGCGCACAACCATTCTAGTATGGCAGAGGGCTAGATCTATTTACAGATCGGCCTCGGTCGTCTCGCCCCACACGCCTCTATGGGGCAACCCAATGTTGTCACATATCTATGGGCTCCCGGACCCTCAGCTGTGGGCATCTAGGGGGATAATTAATGTTAAACATATTTACTCCGATGGGTCTTTTTCCTCCTTTGAGACACTACAAGCTAAGTATCATGTCCCCACTTCTATGAAGTTTAGATACTACCAGCTTAGGCATGCAATACAGGCCCAGTTCCCTGACCGTCTGACCCTCCAGACTGACGCTGTTGAACAACTGCTCATTGCGAAGATTATGGATAAGCCCCTGTCCTCCCTCTATTTTTATCTTTCCGTAGCGCACAAGACATCCCTGACAACTGTTTACAATAAATGGAGGATGGACATTCCAGAACTGACTGACGAGACCTGGGAGGACGTGCTGTCTGACTATGTTACTCGAATGGTCTCAGCAAAAGACCGCTTCATACAATTAAAGTTTTTGCATAGGGCATACTACACGCCCGCGAGACTAGCCAGCATATATCCAGGAACGAGTGCTCAATGCCCTAGATGCGACTCGTCTCCGGGCACCTTCCTTCATATGGTGTGGTCATGCCCAGAGCTGCGGCCATACTGGGGGGAGGTGATAGATGTCCTGGGAGCGTTCGGGGACTGGTCTCTTACCCTGGACCCGGCCCTGGCGTTGCTCGGGGTTATCGAGGGTGTCGAAGTGTCAAGGCATGAAAAATTATTCTTGTTCTATGCCCTGTACTACGCCAGACGAGAGATTCTCTTGAGGTGGAAGCAGCCCGGCCCTCCTACAATTCAGGCATGGAAGGCAACAATAAACTCTGTCCTACCTTTATACAAGCTAACGTATGAGAGTAGAAACTGCCCCAAAAAATTTGACAAGGTCTGGTCCCAATGGATTGATGCTCATGGATAGGAGCACTAGAGTTTATGGGTTAATCCTACTAGATGGAGCTGTCTCCTATGTTATCTCTTGGTTGTGGCTAGAAATGCTGTTCTAACATGTGTTCTAGGTATCCCCCCCCTCCCCTCCCCCCCTCTCTACATCCCTACCCTTCCCTCTCCTCCCCTCCCCTCCCCTTCCTACTCTCTCTCCCCTCCTTACCGCTATCTGGTACTAGACCACAACTTTGTATTAGCTGCTCTAGGCTATCATTATCTGAAGGAAACGAAAGGTGGTGTTATTTGACCTCTTCTATTGGACCTTTATGACCTTATGTATGTATCTAATGTCCATATACTGTGTCATTGTTAACTTTTATACTTTTTTTTGAATAAAAAAAACTTTTCACTGTAAAAAACATGAGATTAAGGGCACTAAATTCAGTAAAGCTCATGAAAAGAACCCTGGGACCCCAAAAGGAATTAAACTGAATCTGTCTGTCATGTACTTGAGCCTTTAGGTGCTCCATTTGCATGAAATTGCATAACTCTTAGGTTCCATACGCTAACAAATGGCACAGAGGAGGTTTTCCAATTTCTGGGAATGACCACTCTTTCAGCAGACACAAAAACAAGTATGTTCTTTACACCCTATATGAGAGGAGTCTAGTATAAAAGAAAGGAGGACTGTCTGTATTGTTTTACCATAGATTTGGTGGTAAAGAAGAAATGGTTCTTCTTTGTATCTTCAAGCAGCTCCATCACACATGGAACATAGTGCCAACCTTTGTGCCACATCACCAACATAAGTTCCCTCCTCACAAATCACCCGGCCCAGACGGCTTCTGTGTTGAATGGTACAAGCTGCATCTGGAGGATTTAGTTCCCAGACTGCAAGCGTTGTTTCATTATTGCTTAAAACATAAATGCCTCCCGGACTCCTTGTTAGAGGCCCAGGTCAGTGGCGGCCCGTCCATAGGGGGCGCCCGGGCGCCGCCCCCCTCCTGTGGTCCTTTTCTTCAAACAATGAGTGGCGGTGCATCCATAGTGGGCGCAGAAGCACCGCCGCCGCTCGCTTCTGCGCCCGGCCGTCACTCACAACAATACATAGGTTCATGCATTGCATGAACCTATGTATTGCTGCCGCCCACTATTCAGATGGCCGGCCCCTTGAGCGCCGGCCATCTGAATAACAGTGTCTGGTTGGCCTTTAGAAGTGCCTATCAGAGCCAGCGGCTCTGATAGGCTTCCCGACTACAGCCTGAGGGCTGTAATCGGCTTCTAAATATCTAATGAGAGGACGCACAGGGGTGTCTTCTCCCGCCCTCAATGTCGCTTCAGCCAATCAGGTTACCGGTAACCAGACCCGGTGAACCTGATTGGCTGAAGCGACATTGAGGGCGGGAGAAGACATTGAGGACGGAAGAAGGACGGCGCTGACTCGAGGAAGGTAAGTGCA
Source organism: Rana muscosa (assembly GCA_029206835.1). Taxonomy (NCBI): domain Eukaryota; kingdom Metazoa; phylum Chordata; class Amphibia; order Anura; family Ranidae; genus Rana; species Rana muscosa. The sequence goes on along the minus strand of CM055116.1, from coordinate 101,998,897 downwards.
GGGCTGGGGGGACAAACTGGCTGTATTATGAGGACAAACTGGCTGTATTTGGGGAACAAACTTGCTGCATATTGGGGACAAACTGGCTGCATATTGGGGACAAACTGGCTGTATTATGGGGGACAAACTGGCTGTATATTGGGGGGACAAACTGGCTGTATATTGGGGGGCAACTGGCTGTATATTGGGGGGCAACTGACTGTATATTGGGGACAAACTGGCTGCATATGGGGGACAAACTGGCTGTCTATGGGGGACAAACTGGCTGCATATTGGGGACAAACTGGCTGTATATGGGGGACAAACTGGCTGCATATGGGGGACAAACTGGCTGTATATTGGGGAACAAACTGGCTGTGTATGGGGGACAAATTGGCTGTATATTGGGGGGCAAATGGCTGTATTATGGGGAGCAACTGGTTGTATTATGGGGGACAAACTGGCTGTATATGGGGACAAACTGGCTGTATTATGGGGGACAAACTGGCTGTATATGGGGGACAAACTGGCTGTATATGGGGGACAAACTGGCTGCATATGGGGAACAAACTGGCTGTATAATGGGGGGAAACTAGCTGTATAATGGGGGGAAACTGGCTGTATTATTGGGTGGACAAACTGGCTGTATTATTGGGGGGACAAACTGGCTGCATTATTGGGGGGACAAACTGGCTGTATTATTTGGGGGACAAACTGGCTGTATTATTGGGGGGACAAACTGGCTGTATTATTGGGGGGACAAACTGGCTGTATTATTGGGGACAAACTGGCTGTATTTTGGGGACAAACTGGGTGTATTGTGGGGAAAAACTGGCTGTATATGGGGGGAAACTAGTGGCGTTTGGGCACAGTGGCTGCGTTTAATGGGCACAGTGGCTGCAATTGATGTTTTTTTTGTTTTTTTTTCAGTTTGTTTGTGCCCCCCCAAAAAATTTGAGCACCAGCCGCCACTGGCCCAGGTGATTCTCTTGCCTAAACCTGGCAAGGATCCACTGACTTGTTCCTCATACAGGCCCACTGCACTCTTAAATCAGGTCCTCAAAATTCTGACCAAGATTCTAGCCACAAGACTCTCACAAGTTATTACTTCCTTAGTGGATATAGATCAGACGGGTTTTATACCTCAAAAATCGACAGATACTAACCTTAGGAGACTGTTTGCTCACTTGCAGATTGACCATGCGGACCCTGGGACTAGGGTGGTGTTGTCACTCGACATGGCGAAAGCCTTTGATTCCGTGGACTGGAACTATATGTGAGCGGTACTCCGCCATATGGGGTTTGGAGAGGTTTTCATGACATGGATATCGCTGTTATATAGTCAACCCCACGCGACCATCAAGTTGGGCACCACGGTTTCCCCTCAGTTTCCGGTTGGTAGAGGCACACGTCAGGGGTGCCCGCTTTGGCCATCCCTATTTGCCCTAGCGACAGAACCCCTGGCTATTGCTTTGCGAAAGTCGACCGAAGTGAGAGCACTAGAGGTGGGAGGTATACGAGAATGTATTGCACTCTATGCAGACGACATTCTCCTCTATTTACAAGACGCTGGACCATCCTTAGAGGCAGTGGTTGAGATATTAGATACATTTGCCACCTTCTCAGGACTGAGAGTAAATTGGGAGAAGTCTAGTGTAATGGCTATAGACGCCGGCGCCCAGGCTCTGGCAACCAAAAAGGTTCCCATTTCATGGGTGTCGGAATTTAAGTACCTGGGCATCAGGATATCGCCCAGAGTAGGAGATTCCATGTCTCTGAATTTGCTCCCTTTACTGAACAAGGTCAAATTGCAACTTGACGCTTGGAGACATCTCCCATTGTCCTTGATTGGAAGAGTTAATCTTCTTAAAATGAAGATTTTACCAGTCTTCTTATATATCCTGTGGAACACACCAATCTGGATCCCATGTTCTTTTTTTAGAAGGGTGAACAGCTTATTTAGCTCCTTCCTATGGTCTACAGCACACCCTAGAATCAGCCTCTGTACCCTGCAGGAGCCCCTGGGTCAGGGAGGACTAGCGCTACCTGACCTGTTTAAATATTTTATAGCGGGTCAAATAGTGGTTGCTAGACGGTGGTTGACAAGAGATGATGGGGATTCCGCAACAGTGTTAGAAGCAGCCCTGATGGGATCGTATGAGAGTCTGTTCTACCTAGTGCACAGGGGACCGCAGGCTTCTCCGTCTTTGACTGGCTTGATGCGTGTCACTGTACACGCATGGGACAGGGCACAGACGCTGATGAAATCTGCGGACGGGGGTGGTCGCAGGATACTCTCCTTTGGTTCAACCCTAGATTACCCCACTTTGGTGAAATCCCTGACCCAATCATATGGGCCAGGGTTGGCATTAAACAACTCAAACATATAGTGGGGGGAATAGACTCCTTACCTTTGACCAAATTAAGGACAAGTACAATCTTCCCAACTGGTATTTCTTCCGATACCTTCAGCTGAGACACGCGTTCTGGACGCAGTTCAGCTCAGATACACTGGAGCTGGGTGCCTCCCTATTAGAGACCATGCTGGGGAGTGAAGTCTTACCAAAACCACTATCGGAAGTTTACAAAGAATTATTTGTGAAGAGGCCAATAATGCTCAACAAGTGCAGGGATACATGGAGAGCAATGGTGACAGATTTTGGGGGAGAGGATTGGGACGATATGTGGGATTACCCCTTCCAGACTCTGGTGTTGGCTAGAGATAGGCTCATTGAATTTAAAATACTACACAGGGTATATTATACCCCAGCGAGGATAGCTGTTATTTATGGTACTAGTACAGCAGTGTTTTGGCGTTGTACGACTAACCATGCCGAATTTGATCACATATTCTGGTATTGCCAGCCGATACAGGAGTTCTGGAAGGGGGTAACACATACTATACAGAAATTGCTTTCGGTCCCGATTCCTGTGACGGTCTCAGTCTGTTTGCTGGGACTGGTGGAGGAGTTGGCACCCCGTAGGGCGCAAAGAACCATGATTTCTATTTCCCTTTTTTATGCACGAAAAGCTATTTTATTGTGTTGGAAAAAACCTGAACCACCCACAGTGTCCTACTGGAAAGACTTAATCAATAAAGCACTGCCATTTTACAAAGCAACATACTTAAGTAGGGGTTACCCAAACAAATTTGAGAAAGTCTGGCAATGCTGGCTTGACGCTAAGGACACATTGATCTAATATGCCATGGTGGTGGGGGGGGGGGCGCTTTACCAAAGACGCTCTCAGTTTTTTGGTTGTTATGACCATGTAATGTTGACCGAGTAATTATCTGACTGTGTGAGGATTGGGTGCACTACCGACTTTGTGGGTACATTAATTTCTTATTGAAAACAGTTATGAGCATAACATATGATTCTGTACTTGTTGGAAGGCTGCACATGGGACAGGATGGGGAGGGGGGGAAGGAGAGGGTGTGGGAGGGGGGACCGTTGGTATATGTTTGTACTGTCTGTGTTGTTTAAAACTGCAAATACACAGAAATGTTCAAAAAAAAGGTAGATGTAACAGGTATGATAATCTATATCATCTTCTGAGTGTTTTATAGGTTTTTTTCTTGGAATGTACTAGCTATGCTGGTCTTATGGGCAGAAGTAAATGATCTAGTAGTTTCTTCATCAGTTAGGGATCGACCAAGTTCTACACCAAACATTTTGAAGCTTAACTGTAGGCAGATGTAAAAGACTAATGCAGTTTTAAATTTAACACCTCATTGCACATAACTAAATATGTTTGATAGGGAACTTTATATTTCCCACCGCATGCCAGCTAGGGAGTGGAGACAAAAAATGTTTACGTCAGAATGGCCAAGTGTTCTTCTAATTTTTTTTAGCTTCTTGTTTTATTCCGTAGGAAGTGTTCTATCAGACATTAGTGGGGTTGGTGGTTTGCAAGCAACACAGTACCAAAACAAAGGTCAACTATAAAGTCCCCTATACTAGATAGTCAAAGAGAGTAATGTCACCAGCACACCAAGATCTCCAAAATTGGGTCCAAAACATTATTTAGCGATCACATAATTACAGCAGAAATTGACGTTTCGGAGCCACGCAGGACCCCTTCATCAGGGATGTGACCATTACTAGATAGTGTGTGAACAATTAAAAAAGTGCAGGTAAAGGGATCTCCGTGGTAAACCAAACTAAACTTAGTGACTTATGTTGCCTGTGGAATAATTGTGAGGATAACCACATTAAATGAAATTACTATTTCATCACATGTGAACAACCTCGTAGAAGACTTTAGTGAATAGTGCCTGTGTAAAGCCAAGTGGCAGGAACAGACACTTGATCCACATTAAATGTTATGGGTTATAGTAAAATCATTAGCACACACATATAAGAATAGCAGCTTTCAAGGCATTACATGTTTATGTACACTTGGTGCAAGATGTTTTTGTTAAATTAGAAATTTGAACTATCATGGAAGGAAATATGGTCTACCAAAGCCTGAATCTCCACTGCTATTCTTTAGGAAAATTGCCAATATTCTGACCTGGTATCCAGAACACCTGGCATATTTAGCACCATCCAGCTTAATACATTTTCCAGCATAGGCATTTGACAGTACTGCTGTATTACAGCCTTATATAAAGATTTATTCCAGATATGGATAATATGGATATTTTCATGTAGTAACATTGGCCTAGCTTGTAGCACTTGTGCCAATCAAGCTGGACCAATGTAATTATGTAAAAATATTAATACCTGGAATTCAGCTGAAAGGGTCACTTTAATGCCCCACCATCTAAAAGCACATACTCAACTTCCAATTGCTCTCCTGCTGCTCTATTTAGCCTTTAGAATTTAAAAGAGAAAGGTGAGAGTCACTCCAGTTGGACTCTCCCCATCTCCCTATATGACTGATCTGGGCCAATCACCCTGTCACCTGTTGTGAGTCACAGTCTCCCCTATACCTGGAAATATTGGACATTTGTTTTAGAGAATACCAGAGCTATTGCTTTTAGGTAACTGTGTAGTTTGAAAATCCTTTAGGCTCCGTTTACATCTAGGCATTCTAGAATCGTTGGCAGAATCAGGCTCATTCACAAGGGCAGCAGATACGGCTTCTCAGCTGAAAAGCGATCCAAGCATGTTTGACAGGTAGTGAGGAGGCAATATGTCACCTCCTCGCTGCCTTATTTAAACCAATAATTGCTGTGCCTTGCATGCTATTGCCGCATGGTAGTACGGCAATTATAGGTTTAAATCAGACGGTGTCACGTACCTTGTGGATGAGCCCAAACTGCAGGGGGTGGCCTCTCTTGCGGCTCCAACTCGCGGCCCCTGGTAGGGTGAACAGGAAGCACAGGAGTCAGGAGTAGCACGAGTGCCTGGCAGGATCAACAGCAGGAGGTTTGTCTGAAGTCCAGGTGGATCTGTACAGAAGGACCGTAGGTGAAACTGAGTGGTGGGCAGGAACATGGAACAGGCTGGGTTAGCAGACAGGTGCAGCAGACTGGAACTGGATAGCAGACCGGAGCTGGACAACAGGCTGGAATGGATAGCAGACTGGAACCTGGAACAGGCTGGATCAGCAGACAGGTGCAGCAGACTGGAACTGGTAAGTCAAGCAAGCCGGGTCGGATATCAGGCGGAAAGTAGAAGGACCAGAGGAGCAGGCAGAAGAGAAGTCAGACAGGCTGCGGTCAGATGCAGGTGGATGGCAGGAATGGTCAGGAGCAAGCCAGGTTTAGCACTGAAACAGATTTCAGGAATCAGGAACACACGTAACGCTGTAGAGCAGACAGCAAAGTCCCAGTGTGTCAGTCTGGTTTAAATAGCCCGCCTGGTGTTAGTGAGCGCGCACGCATGCACTCCCATGTGTGCACGTGCGTGCGCGTGCACGCGCATTGGCGCCCGCGATCTTGCACCAGTAGGTTCAGAACGCCTGTTACTGGCAGCATCTTCCTGACAGACGGTGAGGAGGCGACATTGGATGACATGGGCGACACTGTGCCCAGTGATCTGTGACTTCTCTTTTGTTGTTCAGGTAGGTCTTTACCTCTCTAAGGTTACCTAACCCTGCCCTTGCGTGACTACAGCCTTAAGAGATGTAAGGCAAACATTAGTCATTTTTTGACTAATGACAAATAAAAAAAAATTACCCGGTCTCGCCATCCACCTCAAATTATTCCCGCTGACCTATTTGTGTTCTGATGGAGGGGGACTTCCCTTCTTTCAGAATACACTGATCAGGGCTGCTAGCCGGTGGCACTGATCACGTGGACATTTTCCAACAGGCTAGTTATACAGAAGTCGAATGGTAGATAGACTTCTCTACAAACAGCTTGCCCATACATGAATCGAAATTCGGACACTCCCTGCTGAAACCATCTGAATTTTGATCCATAGTTGAACGACTTAAAGCGGAGCTTCACCCTAAAGTGGAACTTCCGCTGATCGGAACCCTTCCCCCATCCGGTGTCACAATTGACACCTTTCAGGGGGGAGGGGGGTGCAGATACCTGTCTAAGACAGGTATTTGCACTCACTTCCGGGAGTCCTCTCTGTGGGAAATCTGCAGGAAGCACATCACTTCCCGCAGATTCCCCGTTGTGTTCTGGGAGACACTCGGCTCCCAGAACACAAGGGACCATTCAGAACGGCGCAGCGCGACTCGCGCATTCGCCGTAGGGAACCGGGTATGAAGCCGCAAGGCTTCACTTCATGGTTCCCTCACTGAGGATGGCGGTGGGGGCAGCAGAGTGACGAGCGATTGCTCCTCCTCTGCTGCGGACGTCACTGGACTCCAGGACAGGTAAGTGTCCATATATTAAAAGTCAGCAGCTGCTGTATTTGCAGCTGCTGGCTTTTAATATATTTTTTTCCGCGGCACCTCCGCTTTAGGTAATTTCCCCATTTTCTTTTTTGATGAACTGTTTTTCAAGGCAGTTATTGAGCCCTCCTCTTTTCTTTTCCAGTGAACATCCTGAGCTGCACCAAAGACCACTGGCCACTCCTCTAGGACTGAACCCCTCAGACCTTTGAGGACCACTATATCTTAGATCTCATTAATATAGTAAATACTGTCTATGTATGTATACAGTATATACATTGTTAGAATATACAGTATAGAATTATACTGTATGTATCTTTTGGGGGTGGACATAAAGACTGATTTTGATTTACTGTAGTGTAGCAATGAGTAGCTGCTAAATCCAGTCACATGGATGAACTGAACCTGAGCAAGAGACTTGAGGGAATTTACTAAAACTGGAGCATACAAAATCTGGTGCAGCTCTGCACAGAAACCAATCAGCTTCCAGTTTTTTCTGTCAAAGCTTAATTGAACAAGCTGAAGTTAGAAGCTGAATTGCTACCATGCACAGTGGTACCAGAATTTTGTGTGCACCAGTTTTAGTAAATCCCCCCTTTGAGTCAGAAGGAATATATCTGAAGAGACACAGAGGAAATGAGAAAGAAGTAATAGTAAAGCATTTGTTTGCTATGAATGTTGCCCGATGCTTGGAGACTGTGATTAACAAAAGACTTCACCATGACTAGTGCTCATAAATGAAGGGAAAGGAAAGTGACTTTTCAAGAAATATAGTTAGAAGAACGTCTACCTTTACAAGGAGTGCTAATTCAGCTTTAATGTTAGTGTTTACTGAATAAGTCAGCCAGTAAATTGCTAAGCTAAATTCAGAAATTCAGAAAGCATTGCAAATGTCCTTACATTTAAAATTTCCATAAGTTAAATGCAATTGGAGTTTTATACATTCCAGTGCCACCACAATATTGCATCCTTTAATGCTTTTGTGACTAAAGATTATTAAAGCCTATAACGGTATGAATTATTTGCTTCTAATCTTAACCCTGTTTGTTTTTAGCTCCCTTTTGGCTTACAATGCACAAAAATGAAAGCACATATTGCAATTTTTTTTATATAATTTATTATTTTTTTAATATAGTAATTGATCAGTTGACCATTACAGTATTAAACAGAGACACACTGCCATAGTGATCTGCAACTCTGCATCATTAATGACGAAAAAGCTTGTCAGTGGCTGCCAGGTTTGAGAGCTATCAACCACTCAGCTGCTAGATGGCAAAGAGCATGGGGCATCATGCTCGTATGACTCTCTGTCATATAGCCTTTATTCTTTAAATCAATAATTTAAATAAGCAATATGACTATCTTCTTGCGCACATGACTGGAAGTCTGAAGTGAATGCAGTGTCTCTTTTTTTATCTTTATTTATTTTTTGTCTGGAGGAGAGGAGGAGGGGCTTTCTCAGTTATGCACACCCTCCTGCCCGCATGCCTGAGATAATGGCAGATGGATTTGAGGAAGTAAATGCTACATGAATCATCTGCCCTTACTCAAGATGGCCATGGCTAGAAATGCTAGGGGAGTGTTTTTCAAAGTCATTTCTCAACAAAATAAAACATGGGTGGATGGGTGAGTGTGCTTTGAACACTAACACACAATTAAATAATGTTTAGGGTGCTCAGATACAGTTAATTTCATTACAGGTACTTATATAACACCATCAATTTACACATACTGTATATTATACATTCACATCACTCCCTGCCCTCAAGGAGCTTACAATCTAAGGTCTCTGTGACAGGAGGGTCACGTTGGACACAGGGTGAGCCAGGAAACCATGGACATTAAGAATATGGCTTGGATTGCTTGAAATTGAAATAGTGATATTAGTCCACAATATTGTTTTATTCTGAACTTAACAGGTTAATTGAGAGATTCTGAGGTGTTCAGCCTCAATCACCTGTCTGCCTAGTGTAATGCTAATGAATTCCAGCTTCTAGAAGACCTGTTCATTGTTTGTGGTGATGTGGATTGGGGAAATTAAGTCTGTCCTTGTGTGTATTGTAAAGTACCAGACAGTCTGGTGAATATAAAGGTCATGCATAGTTATTTAAACATAAAGGGGATTAGAACCTGTTGTCACCTAGCAGACGTCAAAATAATGTGTATTGGCTCTTGTTATGTTGTGGGTGGAGCTGGACCATTGTTCATTTTAGGTTAATGCAGTATTGGATGGGTATAAAAGTTTCAATGTTTTTCTCAATAAAATCATTAGATCCTAGGAAGATATAAAGTGCGTCTCGTTCTTCCAGAAGGATTAATTCCTATGGGAAGGGGTCGTCTGACTGTGGAGGATCGACAGTGAATTTGTGTCCAGAAGAGGGAAGATATCTAAACGGCGTTACCCCCTTTCGTATTTGGGGTGCCGTTACATTGGTTGGCAGCTGTGGGATTTTCCCTCCAGTTCCTGGGACACTCCAAACCACCACAGTGAATGACCAGCTATGCAGCCTGCAGGAAAGTCACGCTGAAAGACCTACTTGAGAGCCAAGATGGACCAGAAGGAGGGTGATGCAGGACCCCGGTCAGTTGAAGATTTGTTTCAGCAACGAGTTCGACAGCGCTTGGCATTATATGGTGCTAACCCATCAGAGACCGCCATACAGGAAGCCATTAGAGGCATCCAGCTGCAGGATGCGCGACAAAAGAGAGAACTAGAGCGACAAGAGAGAGAACGAGAGTGTCAAGAGAAAGGACTAGAGTGACAAAAGAGAGAACTAGAGCGACAAGAGAGAGAACGAGAGCGACAAAAGAGAGAACGAGAGCGACAAAAGAGAGAACTAGAGCGGTAACATGAGCAGAGAACGGCGGAGATATGGCAATCGGAGATCGCCTACAGACAGCTGCTAGAATCTGCTCAGCAGCAGGGTGGGGCTACCTTTGCCTGGGACTATCAGGAAATACCATTTGACAACTATGAAATCCTGGTTGAAGAATCAGCAGTGGAAAATCTGAAGATTGCCATCCCTAAAACCGAAGTGAATGATACGGAGTTCCAGGGAGCTAGCCTGGCTGAAGAATCGGCAGTGGAAAATCTGAAGATTGCCATCCCTAAAGCTGAAGTGGATGATATGGAGTTCCAGGGAGCTAGCCTGGCTGAGGAATCGGCAGTGGAAAATCTGAAGATTGCCATCCCTAAAGCCGAAGTGGATGATATGGAGTTCCAGGGAGCTAGGGCAGTTGGCTCATCTCCCCAACCACAGATTACAGAAGGTATGGACTTAAGGGACTGTTCAGAGGATGTTATAGATTATGAATCGCCTACTCAAGTACTGGCAGCAGGACAAAGTACTACAGACCCCTGCTCTACACCCGTGGCAGTTTTGGAGGCCCGAGGTGAGAAGGTGATGGTTTCTCTTTCTCAGGGGATTTCAGAGATGCAGGGAGGAGAAGCAGCCCTTTTCCCTCCCCAACAGTTAGCCAGAGCAGATGGTGTGGAGTTCCCAGCAGAAGTGCTGGCAACAGGGCAGAGTGCTAGCAACCTCTGCCCAGCACCGGAAACAACTGTGGAGTTTCAGGGAGTCGGGGCAGTTGGCCCCCCTCTCCAGCAACAAGCTGAGGTGGTAAAGCTTTTACCCCCAGCTGAATCACTGGCAGCAGGGCAGAATGCTACTGGCGTCTGCACACAACGGCAACTGGAGCTGATATCAGTGGATGGGACTGCGGTCTCCACTCACAGCAACCCAGCACAAGAGCTGGCAACAGAGCGGAGTGCCGCGGGCCTCTGCTCTCAACTAACAGAAGAGGGAGTTCCTGTGGTACCGGATGGGACTTCGGTCCTCACTGACACAACCCCAGAAAATGGTGTGACACTGGGACAGGAGAATGTCAGCCTTGCTTTGCAAGCACTGGGGGATTTCCACCTACCACAAGGGGATGGGACTTCAGTCTCCACTTGTATACCCCAGGGATGCTGGGCAGTCGGCCCAGATCCCCAACAGCATGACGGACTGAGCCCAGTCACCCTGTCTTCTCCCCAGCGGCGGGTATGTTCTCGGAGAGAGGCAGAGGTTGGCTGGGTAAGTAATGCCCTGTTTGGAGCAATGTATTTGGGGTTCTGTGCGAATACCGGCATTAGAAGAATGGACCTATGGACTAACTTCGTAGTCAACCCGTCTGGGGTCACCTCCTGTGTTAGTCTCCTGCCGAAAGGGGAGATGTGTGACAGGAGGGTCACGTTGGACACAGGGTGAGCCAGGAAACCATGGACATTAAGAATATGGCTTGGATTGCTTGAAATTGAAATAGTGATATTAGTCCACAATATTGTTTTATTCTGAACTTAACAGGTTAATTGAGAGATACTGAGGTGTTCAGCCTCAATCACCTGTCTGCCTAGTGTAATGCTAATGAATTCCAGCTTCTAGAAGACCTGTTCATTGTTTGTGGTGATGTGGATTGGGGAAATTAAGTCTGTCCTTGTGTGTATTGTAAAATACCAGACAGTCTGGTGAATATAAAGGTCATGCATAGTTATTTAAACATAAAGGGGATTAGAACCTGTTGTCTCCTAGCAGACGTCAAAATAATGTGTATTGGCTCTTGTTATGTTGTGGGTGGAGCTGGACCATTGTTCATTTTAGGTTAATGCAGTATTGGATGGGTATAAAAGTTTCAATGTTTTTCTCAATAAATTCATTCGATCCTAGGAAGATACAGAGTGCGTCTCGTTCTTCCAGAAGGATTAATTCCTATGGGAAGGGGTTATCTGACTGTGGAGGATCGACAGTGAATTTGTGTCCAGGAGAGGGAAGATATCTAAACGGCGTTACCCCCTTTCGTATTTGGGGTGCCGTTACAGTCCCTAACTTATATTCATACATATACTAGAGCCAATTTAGATTAGGATGACCAGACATCCCCGGTTTCCGGGGACAGTCCCCGGATTGAGGACACTGTCCCCGGACCAAGTCTGTCCCCGGTTTTGTCCCCGGATTGGATTTGAACAGGGGCTGGGGCAATTTCAAAGACAGTCAGTGCAGACCCCCGCTCTGCCGCTCCTACTAGCTTAGGGGGTGTATTTTTTCCATTATCTGTGCCCCTTTCTGAGGATCATGTGCTGGTCGGAGCGGAGGGAATATTTCTTCAGTTTCGGGCGCATGCCCATTCAGCTCCGCTCACATGTTCTTCTGCCTTGGCTCAAGTCCCGGCCAGCCGCCTGCCTGCTTATCTCCTTGCCTTCCCTGGCGGAGTGATCTTCCTCTTCTCCCCACCCAGTAGTAGCCGGGGCTCGGAGAGTAAGACTTGAGAGGCTGTGAGGCGGGCGGCGGCGGTGACGGGCAGAGAGAGGCAGCTGAGCTCAGCTGACAGCGTCCAGCAGCAGGAACAGAGGGGAAGAGGATTCGATGGTTGGGCTGCCAGTGCCTTCAAGGCTTCAACACAGGTGTGCTTTGGGGGTGTCTGTAAATAGACTACATTGCACTTTCTCTGTCTCTCTGGCATAATGGTCATAAATTTAAAAAATCAGCACCCAGCAGCCATGTTATAGGACACACTGTGACAGAGCCAGCCAGAGCCATGATAGAGTGCCTGATGCCTGTGAGTTATCATAATGCTGATGATCTTAACCAGTTGCCGATCGCCCGATAGCAGATTTACTGGGAAGGATCATGTATATATGCGATCCTGCATGTCTGGGTCAACCGGTACCTGCTGATCGGTATGTACACAGGCAGAACGGTGGTCTGTCTATGTAAACAAGGCAGATTGCCGTTCTGTCAGTATGGGAGACATTGATCCTGACTCCCCCACAGTGAGAAAACACTTGTTAGGCATACATTTAGCCCTTTGATTGCCCTGAATGTTATCCCCTTCCCAGCCAGTGTCATTAGTACAGTGACAGTGTATATTTTTAGCACTGATCACTGTATTAGTGTCACTGGTTCCCACAAAGTGTCAAAAGTGTCACTTGGCGTCCGATTTGTGTGCCGCAATATCGCAGTCCCGCTATGAGTTGCTGATTGCTGCCATTACTAGTAGAAAAAAATAATCTGTCCCCAGATTTCATTGAAAAAATCTGGTCACCTTAATTTAGACAGGAGGCAATTATTATGGTAATTCTACCAGAATGTATTTGGAGTGTGGGATGAAACCCATGCAAGCACAGAGAGAACATGCAAACTCCAGGCAGGTGGTTGCCATGGTTGTAATTTGAATCGACGACCCTAGTGCTGCTAGGCAGAAGTGCTTTTTTAATTTTTCTCGGCTCGTCGTAGTGTTGTACGTCACCGCGTTCTTGACGTTTGCAATTTCCGGCAACATTTGTGTGACTGGTGTATGCAAGACAAGTTTGAGCGAACATCCCTCGGAAAAAAATCCACGGTTTTGTTGTTGGAATGTCCGATCGTCTGTACGCGGCATTAGTGTGTTACTTTTCATTAGCCCTGTTTAGTATGGCTGAGCTGTGGAGGGGCGGGGAGTGGCTCAATCAATCAATCAAGGCAGCTGGCGGATCCAGACTTGGGAAGTCGCGATGACTCGCTGCCTCGACTGATGGCGGTAACGTCAGCGGAGAGCGGACTTCAGACCGCTCTACGCTGAAAACGAGTCATAGGAGTGCAAAACGAGTTGCACTCCTGTGACTCTTAGGAGAAGCCCAGCCAAACTAGCTCAGGCTGGACTTCTCCTTTAAGGGAAAATAATAAATGCATTCATGCATACATTTTTATATCAGGGACATGTTTTTTTGCCTGAGAGCATTCTATAGATATTTCACACATTGCCTGTAACGTATATACTAATTCATAATAATAAAGCCTAATAATATACACTATATTGTCAAAAGTATTGGGACACCTGCCTTTACACGCACATGAACTTTAATGGCCTCCTAGTCTTGGCCCGTAGGGTTCAATATTGAGTTGGCCCACCCTTTGCAGCTATAACAGCTTCAACTCTTCTGGAAAGGCTGTCCACAAGGTTTAGGAGTGTGTCTATGGGAATGTTTGACCATTCTTCCAGAAGTGCATTTGTGAGGTCAGGCACTGATGTTGGATGAGAAGGCCTGGCTCGCAGTCTCCGCTCTAAATCATCCCAAAGGTGTTCTATCAGGTTTGGCTCATGTGTATGTCAGCTGGTCTGACAGAAGCTGGCTTCTGTCAGACGACCATGCTGGAAAACAGCAGCCAACCCGCTCCCAATCAGTGATTTCAGCCAATGGCTGAGAACGCTGATTAGAGTGTTCTGGCAGGTTGGGGGAGTGGAACAACAGCTCACCGGGGCAGATTGATGTACTAACGTCAGATTGTTAGTACAGCAGCTCTGACCGGAGCTGGCAATTTTTTTCTCATTCAACCCGGTTGAACAAACCGGGTTTTAAGCTGGGTTGAATGAAAAAAAAAAAAAAACATTAGTGTGTATTAGGCTTAAGGGGGTTGTAAAGGTTTGTTTTTTATTTTCTAAATAGGTTCCTTTAAGCTAGTGAATTGTTGGTTCACTTACCTTTTCCTTTGATTTACCTTCTAAATGTTTTTTTTCTTTGTCTGAATTTCTCACTTCCTGTTTCTCCTCAGTAAACTTCACACCATCATCCGAGCGGTGTTTAGTCAGCCAGAACAGCTTACTGAGGAGGAACAGGAAGTGAGAAATTCAGACAAAGAAAAAAAACATTTAGAAGGGAAATCGAAGGAAAAGGTAAGTGAACCAACAATGCACTAGCTTAAAGGAACCTATTTAGAAAATAAAAAACGAACCTTTACAACCCCTTTAAGAAGCCATGGGCTGCTTCGCCATATAGGGTAAATACAAGTTGTACATCCGATTAAGGGAAGTGATGGGGGCTTAGGCCCTGTTCACATTTCACATAGTGGGAAAGGGTGTTCCGTCATTATTTTTGCGTGATTTGAAAACCAGGACAGAATTGCACCAATTCTACCCACAATTCATATCTGAACAGGGCCTCAGTCTCAAAATACTTTGTAGCTCTCACACAGTCTGACACACATACACACACATACACTCAGACACAAATGCCTACAAAAGCTTAAAATAATTGTAAAGGCAGAAGGTTTTTTATCTTACCGTATTCTATGCAAGACAAAAAGTATTCTGTGTGCAGCAGCCCCCCTCAGCCCCCCCCCCTAATACACACCTGAGCCCCATCTCGATTTAGCAATTTTGCACGAGAGGCTCGACTGTCCAGGGCTCTCCCTCCTCATTGGCTGAGACAGCAGTGAAGCACTATTAGCTCCCGCTGCTGTCAATCAAAGTCAGTGGGCCCATGAGGAGAGAGAGGGGGCAGGGCAGGGCTGGGCAGCTGCTCCATGTCTGAATGGACAAAGGGAGCTGTGGCTCAGCTCGGGTGCCCCTAGAGCAAGCTTCTTGCTGTGGAGACACTAAACAGGAGGGAGGGGCCAGGAGCACCGAAGAGGACCCAAGAAGGATCAGGGCTAATCTGTGTAAAACCATTACACAGGGCAACAGAGAAAGGGTTAAGCGTATAGGGGCGGATGCTGAGGCTGGCCGTACACATATAGCCACCCCGAAGGGTTATAATGGACTATCTCGGTACTAACATACGACAAGGTATGTTGAGCAGTACGGACACTCTCCCCAGGGGCTGTGCTTTGGGCGGTGGAAACCTGACATCATGGGCACACAGTGCCTCTGTTATTTCCTAGCCACTAGCACTGTTACATTGACAGTGACTAATATACATCCGTGGAGGTATATTTTATGGACGTTTATAGCATCATTGTCTGGCCCGCCCCTTTTCCATCTATTATCCCCTGGTCCATTGAAATTGCCTAATTTTCTTTTTCTGACTGACCTTGTCACGTATAATCCCCCCTGTCCGCTGCGGGGGGAATGCTTTCAGGTTGTTTCCTTGCACAGTCTGTCCTGACCGTTTGGACTAGGGGGGAGCTTCGAACATCGGCTGCTCGCTTGTTCGACGAAGATTGAACCTTATGGGCCATTCGCACCAAATTTGAGTTGTGCGTCACGGCCCATAATGCACTGCGTCATCGCAGTGCATTGCTGGCTGATGATTGGCCAAGCATGCACCATGACCCGCATGCTTTGGCCAATAACAGCGCCGTCAGCACAGAGAGCCATAATTGGCCAAAGTCAGGGTGCCTTTGGCCAATCATGGCTCAGGGGATTAGGTACTAGCCCCACACAATATAATGCCGCCTGCGTGTCGGCCTTGTGTAGTGTGTTCCGGCGACGTACTTAGAGACAGAGAGAGAGAGATTGTTGTTTTATTTCAGTTACCAATAGCTAGATTGAGTAGGCAGTTGATTGAGCTAGTTAGATCCAGTATTCCAGCATATTTAGTATATATATGCATTGCACGCTTTGTATATATATATATATATATATATATATATATACATATACTGTATACAGTTTAGCTAGATCTCACTGCAGAGCGTTCCTGTTATTCTCTTCCTAATAATACTACAGGCAGGCAGTTGATTGAGCTAAGCTGTAGTATATTAAGTCAGTGTACTGTATACTGGGCACAGTGTGCAGGTAAAGCTGCACACTGCAGCTTGCAGACAATTCCACTGATGCTTTATCACCAATCCTTGTTTCCCTAAAAACCCCAAATTTTCTAAATCCAATTGTCATTGGGACAGAAAGTGAGGTGAAATCTTCTGAACAGGTGCACAGACAGCAAAATAAATTTTACAGGGGTGATAACTCTTCCCTATGTTTTCCAAAAAGCTTAAAAATAGATTTTTTGGCTGGAGCTGCACTTTAAAAATGTACCTGTTCCAAATTACAGATTCTACTTAGGAACAAACCTACAGTCCCTGTCTTGTTTGCACCGCCTGTATACTGCTGTTCAGAGTATATAGGGCCTGGGGGCCCCCACGCCTTTCTTTTTTTAAATTTGGGTGCGGGGTTCCACTTAATATCAATACAAGACCCAAATGGGCTGGTAATGGACTGGGGGGGTACCCATGCCGTTTTTCTCAACTATTTTCATCTATAATGCTGGGACCAGACATTACATTAAAGCCGCAAGCAGTTTTAAATGACTTTTATTCCTTTAGAAATGTCATTTTGTGCAAGGACAGTTCTAAACACAGGAAACACGCGCCACTTTACAAGCATACTATAGACACCCCCCAGGCACGATATTTAAAGGAATATTTCACTTTTATTTTTTCACTTTAACCACTTAACGACCGCTCACTGTATATATACGTCGGCACAATGGCACCGACAGGCACAATAACGTAGAGTGTACGTGATTGCCTTTGTACAGTTGGGGGGTCCAATCGGACCCCCCTTCTGTACAGTGAGCGGTCGGAATTCATTGGGGAGCGATCCGACATGAGGGGACGGCCGTTCGATTCCGGCCACCCCCCCCGCGATCGCTCCCGGCGAATAGAAATGCCCCCTCTGTCTGTGTAATGTTTACACAGACAGAGAAAGCAGGAGGAAGTGATGTCATCTCCTGTGCGGCGCTCACATATACCGAGCGCCGTACAAGAGAAGACACACAGGTCAGTGCACAAACACTACACTAACACCAGCACACATAGGCACATAAATCGCCCCCCCAGGCCCCCCCAGCCCCCAGTCACAGTGTCACTGATTGCAGTGACCATTTATTTACTGATCACTGCAATCAGTGACATTTGTGACTGTAAAAGTGTCACTACATTTAGTTTTAGGTCCAGTGTAGCCCCCTAACCCCCCCTAATAAAGGTTTAACCCCTTGATCACCCCCCAGATAACCCTTTCACCCCCTAGCATCGCCGTCGCTAAGCGATCATTTTTCTGATCGCTGTCTTAGCGTCGGTGATGCAGATCGGTACCCAGTAATTTTTTTTAGGTTCGCCGCAGGTTTTTATAGCGTCGGGTACCCCCATAAATTATCTAATAAAGGTTTAACCCCCTTGATCGCCCCCCAGGTAACCCTTTCACCCCCTATCACCACTGTCGCTAAGCGATCATTTTTCTGATCGATGTCTTAGCGTCGGTGATGCAGATCGGTAGCCAGTATTTTTTTTTTAGGTTCGCCGCAGGTTTTTATAGCGTCGGGTACCCCCATAAATTATCTAATAAAGGTTTAACCCCCTTGATCGCCCCCCAGGTAACCCTTTCACCCCCTATCACCACTGTCGCTAAGCGATCATTTTTCTGATCGCTGTCTTAGCGTCGGTGATGCAGATCAGTAGCCAGTATTTTTTTTTTAGGTTCGCCGCAGGTTTTTATAGCGTCAGGTACCCCCATAAATTATCTAATAAAGGTTTAACCCCCTTGATCGCCCCCCAGGTAACCCTTTCACCCCCTATCACCACTGTCGCTAAGCGATAATTTTTCTGATCGATGTCTTAGCGTCGGTGATGCAGATCGGTAGCCAGTAATTTTTTTTAGGTTCGCCGCAGGTTTTTATAGCTTCAGGTACCCCCATAAATTATCTAATAAAGGTTTAACCCCCTTGATCGCCCCCCAGGTAACCCTTTCACCCCCTATCACCACTGTCGCTAAGCGATCATTTTTCTGATCGCTGTCTTAGCGTCGGTGATGCAGATCGGTAGCCAGTAATTTTTTTTAGGTTCGCCGCAGGTTTTTATAACGTCAGGTACCCCCATATATTATCTAATAAAGGTTTTAACCCCCTAATTGCCCCTAGTTAACCCTTTCACCAGTGATCATCATATAAGTGTTACGGGTGACGCTGGTTAGTTAGTTTGCTTTTTATAGTGTCAGGGCACCCGCCGTATATAACCCAATAAAGGTTTAACCCCCTGATCGCCCGGCGGGTGATATCAATTAGGTTTTAGCGTCAGAGAGGGTCTGCGTCACACCCCAGGCAGCGTCAGATTAGTGCCAGTAACACTAACACCCACGCGTGAAGCATACACCTCCCTTAGTGGTATAGTATCTGAACAGATCAATATCTGATCTGATCAGATCTATACTAGCGTCCCCAGCAGTTTAGGGTTCCCAAAAACGCAGTGTTAGCGGGATCAGCCCAGATACCTGCTGGAACCTGCGTTTTGCCCCTCTGTCCAGCCCAGGCCACCCAAGTGCAGTATCGATCGATCACTGTCACTTACAAAACACAACACACATAACTGCAGCGTTCGCAGAGACAGGCCTGATCCCTGCGACTCCAGTGCTGTAGGAGGTGATTTCACCACCACAGTTAAAAAAAAAAGCAAATATGCCGAAGCATTGGGGCAGCAGGGGCGGAGGAGTGATTTTGCTCCTAATGCCGCGTACATACGGTCGAAATTCCGATGGAGGCTTGCCCGTGGAAAAGTCCGACCATGTGTACGCAGCATAACTTTTTTGCGGGAGGATGCCCCCATGCTTCGGCATATATAAATGGTGCATGTATGCCCATCATTAGAAGTGGGTAGATGAAGGGCGGTATTCTAATGGTGGGCATACCCACCGATCAATCTCTTTTTTCGTTCAGCCACCTGGCTGCATGAAAAAAAAAGATTACAATACATGTCCAACAAGGACCAGCAACGTACTGGTATGTTGCTGGACTTTGAATGGTTATACCAGATTGATGCCTGCGGGTTTAGGTATAATCTTGGTATCATTCTTTTCAGCCAGCAGCCGGCTTTCATGTAAAAGCAATCCTAGTGGCTAATTAGCCTCTGGACTGCTTTTACAAGCAGTGGGAGGGAATGTCCCCCCCCCCCCCGGATATAAAAAGTGCCATTGGGAAATTGGGAAAGCATTTTATCACACCGATCTTGGTGTGGTCAGATGCTTTGAGGGCAGAGGAAAGATCTAGGGTCTAGACCCCAGTTTTTTCAAAAAAAGAGTACCTGTCACTACCTATTGCTATCATAGGGGATATTTACATTCCCTGAGATAACAATAAAAATGATAAAAAAAAAAAAAAATATGGAAGGAACAATTTAAAAATAAAATAAAAAAGCAAAATTAATAATAAAAAAAAAAAAAAAAAAAAAGCACCCCTGTCCTGCCCTGCTCTTGCCCAATGGCGAACGCAAGCGTTGGTCTGGCGTCATATGTAAACAGCAATTGCACCATGCATGTGAGGTATCACCGCGAAGGTCAGATCGAGGGCAGTAATTTTAGCAGTAGACCTCCTCTGTAAATCTAACGGGGTAACCTGTAAAGGCTTTTAAAAATGTATGTAGTTTGTCGCCAATGCGCGTTTGTGCGAAATTTTAAAGCATGTCGTGTTTGGTATCTATGTACTCGGCCTAAGATCATCTTTTTTATTTCATCAAACATTTGGGCAATATAGTGTGTTTTAGTGCATTAAAATTAAAAAAAGTGTATTTTTTCCCCAAAAAATGCGTTTGAAAAATCGCTGCGCAAATACTGTGTAGAAAAAAAAAATGCAACACCCACCATTTTATTCTGTAGGGCCTTTGCTTTAAAAATATATATAATGTTTGGGGCTTCAACATAATTTTCCTGCAAAAAAAAATATGTTTTCATGTAAACAAAAAGTGTCAAAAAGGGCTTTGTCTTCAAGTGGTTAGAAGAGTGGATGTAAGCTTCCTAATGTTGTGTATAAAATGCCAGAACAGTTCAAAACCCCCCCAAATGACCCCATTTTGGAAAGTAGACACCCCAAGCTATATACAGAGAGGCATGTCGAGTCCATGGAATATTTTATATGTTGACACAAGTTGCGGAAAAAAGACAGTTTTTTTTTTTTGCACAAAGTTGTCACTAAATGATATATTGCTCAAACATGCCATGGGCATATGTGGAATTACACCCCAAAATACATTCTGTTGCTTCTTCTGAGTACGGAGATACCACATGTGTGAGACTTTTTGGGAGCCTAGCCGCGTACGGGACCCCAAAAACCAATCACCGCCTTCAGGCTTTCTAAGGGTGTAAATTTTTGATTTCACTCCTCACTGCCTATCACAGTTTCGGAAGCCATGGAATGCCCAGATGGCACAAAACCCCCCAAATGACCCCATTTTGGAGAGTAGACACCCCAAGCTATTTGCTGAGAGGTATTGTGAGTATTTTGCAGATCTCGCTTTTTGTCACAAAGTTTTGAAAATTGAAAAAAAAAAAGAAAAAAAAAATGTCTTTCTTCATTTTCAAAAACAAATGAGAGCTGTAAAATACTCACCATGCCTCTCAGCAAACAGCTTGGGGTGTCTACTTTCCAAAATGGGGTCATTTGGGGGGGTTTTGTGCTATTTTGGCATTTTATGGCCTTCGAAACTGTGATAGGTAGTGAGGAGTCAAATCAAAAATTAGTGCCTAGAAATCCTGAAGGCGGTGCTTGGTTTTCGGGGGCCCGTACGCGGCTAGGCTCCTAAAAAGTCCCACACATGTGGTATCCCCGTACTCAGGAGAAGCAGCAGAATGTATTTTGGGGTGCAATTCCACATATAACCATGGCATGTGTGAGCAATATATCATTTAGTGACAACTTTTTGTAATTTTATTTATTTTTTTGTCATTATTCAATCACTTGGGACAAAAAATAAAAATATTCAATGGGCTCAACATGCCTCTCAGCAATTTTTTTCTTGGGGTGTCTACTTTCCAAAATGGGGTCATTTGGGGGGGTTTTGTACTGCCCTGCCATTTTAGCACCTCAAGAAATGAGATAGGCAGTCATAAATTTAAAGCTGTGTAAATTTCAGAAAATGTACCCTAGTTTGTAAACGCTATAACTTTTGCGCAAACCAATAAATATACACTTATTGACATTTTTTACTAAAGACATGTGGCTGAATACATTTTGGCCTAAATGTATGACTAAAATTGAGTTTATTCGATTTTTCTTATAACAAAAAGTAGAAAATATCATTTTTTTTCAAAATTTTCGGTCTTTTTCCGTTTATATCGCAAAAAATAAAAATCGCAGAGGCAATCAAATACCATTAAAAGAAATCTCTATTTGTGGGAAGAAAAGGACGCAAATTTCGTTTGGGTACAACATTGCATGCGTGCACAATTTACAGTTAAAGCAGCGCAGTGTAAAATTCTGAATTCACCTCTGGCCCTTTAGCTACCAAATGGTCCGGGGCTTAAGTGGTTAAGCATCAATAAAATCACTGCTCCTGAAAAAACGTCCGTTTTTAAAACTTTTTTTTGCATTGATACATGTCCCCTGGGGCAGGACCTGGGTCCTCAAACCCTTTTCAGGACAATAACTTGCATATTAGCCTTTAAAATTCGTACTTTTGATTTCTCACGTTCGAGTCCCATAGGCTTTAACGGTGTTCGAATGTTCGTACAAACTTTCGGTCCGTTCGCATGTTCTGGATGCGAACTGAACCGGGGGGGGTGTTCGGCTCATCCCTAGTTTGGACAACTCCTCCTGAAGAAGCGGTTCAATTCTGCGAAACTGGAAAGAACTGTCTATACTTCACTTCAACAGTGGTTGATATTTTATTGAATTTTCTTGCTTTTTCCTGTATATTATTTTATATGTATTAAATTTATTTTTATACAAAAAAACCTTGTGGTCTGTTAGTACCAAGATAGTCCATTATAACCCTTCGGGGTGGGTACATGTGTACGACCAGCCTCAGCAAACGCCCCTATACTCTTAACCCGTTCTCTGTTCTCCTATATTAATTTGGATGATGGTACTTTATTATGGTCTTTTACATTACTTTATGTGAGGCTATACTCACAATCGTTGCATTACACAGGGCAGGTAAGTATAACATCTTTGTTATTTTTAACCAAAAAAAAAAAAAAAAAACAAGACTTTAGTATCACTTTTACAATTTTTGACATTGTTTAATATTTGATTACAACTTTCATAATTCTTCCTGTAACCATTTGCTATTTTGCAATTAAACACATTTTTTATATACCGTATATACTCGAGTATAAGCTGAGTTTTTCAGCACATTTTTTTGTGCTGAAAATGCCCCCCTCGGCTTATACTCGAATCACCTTGTTTGTTGTCCGGGGGACCTATGGCCGGGGAACACCGATTTTTCAAAGCCGGACACCCCTTCCATAGACTCCCATGTTAAACGGTCATTTCTCTGGTGATTTTGGAGACCCAGTACCAGCCGGTCGTAGGTCTCCTGGACCTGGCATACATGTAGCCCCATTTCTCCTCTACAAATGTGCAAAGTTTGTTGTCTGGGGGACCTATGGCCGGGAAGCACCGATTTTTCAAAGCCGGGCACCCCTTCCATAGACTCCCATGTTAAACGTCAGTCTAGTCATGGGCACAGTGAGGCATGCACATGGACACAGTGAGGCAAAGTGAGGCACAGTGAGGCATGCAGATGGACACCCTAGGCTTACACTTGAATCAATAAGTTTTCCCAGTTTTTTTAGGTAAAATTAGGTGCCTCGGCTTATATTCGGGTAGGCTTATACTCGAGTATATACGGTATACACAAAAATAGAAGAACTTTTCAATCTGAGCTCACCTCACTAAGGCTTCATGTACACAGGACGTTGTTCAACCTCTCCTGAACTATTTAACTTGACAGTTATAAACAGGTGTCTAAAAACGGATGTTTAGCGGCATTTACATGCCGCGTTTGCGTCTAGAAGCGTTTGTAAAAAAAAAATTTTTTAATTTTTTTTGTTAAAATGAAAAACGTCTGTAAACGAAATGCTGCTAAAGCTGGATGAAGATACAACAAGAACTCTGCTCCACTCTGAGACTACAAGCAAGCAAGTCAGCATTGGACATTTTATATGAAGTCAGATTCCCACTCTCTATCCACTATCATGCTCCTTCCCTTCCTTCTCACATCAGTGTCTTCTATCCTCAAATTTTCCTTACTCTACCCCTCCTCTCTACCCTGCAGCATGCACATATCACCCTCACTCCTACCCTCTCCCTACTACTGCATCCATCATCTCTTGCATTTGCTGCACCCACATGCTGACATAAACACCAGGGCCATTAGACATGTGTGCTTATGCACATCCCACTCCCATTGTGCATTCCTCACCCTCCTCCTTCTACTAGTCTCAGGTGACATTTCCCCTAATCCTGGGCCGCCATTTTCCAACTGCAAGCCACATATCCAATACCGCTCCTCTGGCAACTACTGCAATCCACTCCGTTTAATTTCTATCCCCCTGCTTCCTCAAAGCAGCCCACCAATCTCATGCGCCCTTTGGAACCCCCTTTCCATCTCTAATAAGCTAACATCGGTACATGACCTCTTCATCTCTCATGGCTTTAACATACTTGCCATAACCGAAACCTGGCTTCAAAATTTTGACTCCGCTTCTCCTGCTGCCCTATCCCATGGTGGTCTCCATTGGACTCACTCCCCCAGACCTAGCGGACAGAAAGGAGGTGGGCTTGGATTCCTTCTATCCCCACAAAGCACCTTCCAAGTCCTTCCTATACAATTCCTCCCTCCATGCTGCCAAACAAGCCTACTTTGTCTCTCTTATTAATACCTTGTCATCCAGTCTCCATCGGCTCTTCTCAACCTTTAACTCTCTGCTTGGTCCCCCACCCTATCTACCCACTAACTCACTCACTGTCCAAGAGATTGTCAATCACTTTAAAGAAAAGATTGATGCAATTCGTGAGGACACCTCCACTGTCCGTACATCTTCACCACCCAACATAACTTGCCTAACAGCACTTTCAACACTCTCCTCTTTTGAATTGGCTACTATTGAAGAGGTTACAAAACTTTTCTCAGATGCTCACCTAACCAATTGTCCCTTGGACCCTGTTCCCTCACAACAACTACGGTCACCCTCTTCTTCTATCCTATGCTCCTCACTCACATCTTCAATCTCTCCCTCTCTAGTTGCACCTTCCCTTCCCCTCTAAAACATGCACAGATCACTCCCATACTTAAAAAGTCCTCACTGGACCCCACCGACCTGAACAACTTAAGGCCCATCTCATTGCTCCCATTCACCTCTAAACTTCTAGAATGCCTAGTCTACAACCATCTTGGCTCCTACCCCAGTGAAAATAACCTTCTTGACCCCTTACAGTCTGGCTTTCGCTCTCAGCACTCTACGGAAACTGCCTTACTAAAACTCACTAACGATTTACAAACTGCTAAAACCAACAGCCAGTACTCCATACTCCTTCTACTTGATCCCTCTGCAGCCTTTGATACCGTTGATTACCCGTTCCTTCTCAAAAAACTACATTCCCTTGGCCTCCAAGATTCTGCTCTATCCTGGTTCTCTGCTTATCTATCACAGCGCTCCTTCAGTGTTACCTATAACTCTGTCTCACCCTCGCCATTTCCCCTTTCGCCCCTTTTTAACAAATTAAACCACCAAGCTCCTCATTCACTCCCTTGTTATCTCTCGCCTTGATTATTGCAACTCTCTTCTCATTGGCCTGCCTCTCCATAGGCTATCCCCTCTTCAGTCTATCATGAATACTGCTGCCAGACTTATCCACCTTACCAACCACTCAGTGTCTGCCAACCCTCTCCTCCAATCCCTACACTGGCCCCCGATAACCCAGCGAATTAAATTAAAACTACTAACAACAACCTACAAAGCCATACACAACACTGCCCCGAGCTACATCACCAATCTTGTCTCCAAACATATCCCAAACCGTCCTCTCTGCTCTTCTCAAGACCTCCTACTGTCAAGCTCTCTCGTATCCTCCTCCCTTGCTCGTCTCCAGGATTTCTCCAGAGCCTCTCCCATCCTCTGGAACTCGCTACCTCAACCTGTCCGGCTATCCCCTACTCTTGCTACCTTCAGGCGATCCCTGAAAACTCATCTCTTCAGGGAAGCCTATCACGCCTACAACTATTCTTTTACCACTTCCATCAACTCATTCCTCACAGTTACAAACTTTTGTACCACCTGCCCCACCCTATTAGATTGTAAGCTCTTCTGAGCAGGGCCCTCTTAATCCTCTTGTATTTTATTGTATTATAACTGTATTGTCTCCCTTTTATATTGTAAAGCCCTGTGTAAGTTGTTGGCGCTACATAAATCCTGTATAATAATAATAATAAATGCGAGTTACCATGTTTAGCAGCGTTTACAAGCTGTTACAGGCATTTGGCATTTCAAATGCCTCTGAACATCCGTCTGAACCCATTTTTTTGCATTCCAAAAAAAGCTTCTAAATTCAACTGCCTTGAAACTACCCTGTGTACATGTACTGATAAGATAACATAGAGGAGAGTTCAGGAGCAGCTGAAAGAAAATGCCCAACTGCTCCTAAACATCCGTTTATTAGCAGCAGTGTACATGAGGCCTAATAAAAGACATTTCTACAAGGTCAAAAATTACCAAAAACAATCACCTTTAAGGCCTAATGTACACGGGACGCTCAGGCAACCTCTTCTGAATGTTTTTCTTGACAGCCTGAAACCGGCGTTTAAAAATGTCCGTTTAGCAGCGTTTGCATGTCACGTTTAGTCGCGTTTTGCCACGTTCGCGTCTAGGAGCGTTTATTTAAGATAACATCATTAGACCCTCAAATAAAATAGGGCGCCTTTAAATACGCTTCTAAACGAAAACGTGCCTACACGACGGTACCGCGTGTAAGCGCGTTTAGGCGTGTCTGGAGTCTAAAAACGTCAGAAACATCGGCATCTGAACCCATTTTTTTGCCTTCAAAGAAAAGCCTCCAAACGCAACTGCCTAAAAATGACATTAAACAACACTGTGTACATGTACACATAAGCTAACATTGGATGAGTTCAAGGGCAGTTGAAAAAAGCGTCCAACTGCCTCTGATTGTCCGTTTACCAGCAGCAGTGTACATGAGGCCTAACACTGGGCTATACACATTATATAGCAGTCCCCTAGTCCTGCCTTTTTTGGGGGACAACTAATTGGGGCTAATTTACTAAAGAAAAAATAACTTTTCACTTTGCAAAGGAAGTTTTCCCAAAACTGTGAATGGGGTGAGGCTCTTCTGACCTCAGTTATCTGTTCATTTGCAAGCAGAAAATATGTTTTCTTATTTTCCTTGCATGTGATTGGTTATTCTATGCTATTTCACCACATTCAATATGCACTGGGGAAAATGTCCTTGCAAAGTCTGAAGCCTATTGCCCCGTACACACGGTCAGGATTTCCGACGGGAAAAAGTCAGTCGGGAATCCCGACGGGAAAAAAGAGAACCAGCTCTCTATCTTTTGACGGACGTTTTTTGGTCGTTTTCCTGTTGGAAAAAGTCAAATGGAGCATACACACAGTCGGGATTCCCAACCAAAAGCTCTCATCTGACTTTTTCCGACAGGAAAACCGATCGTGTGTATGGGGCATATGTGCCCTTAGTAAGCCAAACCCAATACCTGTGCAGCAGAATACAACTGCTCTGAAGAATCATTCTCAGGAAAGAAAGCAATGAGCTGGTTAGGAAACCTTGTCTAATCACATTTGATTTCCACTGATCAGGGACTGTCTACACAGAGGTTCTCCTCCCTCCTCTATTCCCATTTTCTATATTTATGAAGGCATTCATCTTCATGTCCCTGCTGTTCACATGAGTGCACCTGTTTGGAGGAGAATGTGGGCCAGAAGACATTGGGAAAGGGTTGGCTTGTGACCTGTGACCATTCATTCATGTCTATTTTGTTACATTTTTTTATATTTGTGGCTATTCAGAAAATGTGGATAAGAGCAGCCATAGGGATTTTACTAGCAGAGACCTGAAGATGAAGATAAATGTCCCCATAAAAATTGGAGCCATTCAGCAGGTAGGCTGTGTCCCCTGGGTTTCTCCAAATGAAAAATATCCATATTATACCAGCAAGTGCGCAAGTCTCACCTTCTTTTCATAGAAGTAATTTTCACTACAAAGTAATAAAATATTCACAATTTAAACTATACATACAGCTTTGGAAAAATAGAACCCATTCATAAAACGCATTACACGAAACAAGTATTTGCAATTACGTTTTCCACGCAGCATTTCTAATGATTACCCGGTTAGGAAAGCTTAAGGACAGAATTGATTTAAAGTATGAAATTCAATTCATTGACATCTTCCCGGACGGGATTGCCATAGTAACTAAGGGCGAGTCAATGCCATCAAAGGCCGTGTGTGCAACATTTGATTTATTTCAGAATGGCTCATAATGCAAATAAGAAAAAGTAGCAAAACACAGTTAAGATTCAATTACAGAAAAGAGCACAATTGATTATCCATAGCGAAATGACTCTTCATAGTCAGAGAAGCAAATTAAACTCAATAAAATCGAAGACAAAAAGACTTACAGCCTGCTGTTAGTTAAATAAAGCAAAGTGTTTTCTTCCTCCTGCGATGTGTATATATATGTATATATATATATATATATATATATATATATATATATATATATATATATTCTTGTAGATAATGTTAGCGAGGTACCACTGTGCAAAATAGTATAATTTTAATAAATGGTTGCATGGTATAGGTTTATATTTTTTTTTTACTGACTGACTGACTGAAGTGAGCTAATACAAAGAAAGAGTAAATACAAATAATTATAATAGAATAATAAAAAAAAAACAAGAAATAAATGTTGCTTTGCAAAAAGCTCAATATAGATTTTAAGTAGAACTTTAGACAAAACTTTTTTTGTTTTGGATAGAGTAATGTCGCGTACACACGATCAGAATTTCCATCGGGATAAACTCCGAATGATTTTTCCAATGGAATTTCATTCCAGCTTGCATACACACTGTCACACCAAATTTCGACCGTCAAGAAAGCGGTGATGTACAACACTACGACGAGCCAAAAAAAAAAAATGAAGTTCAATGCTTCTGAGCATGCGTTGTTTTTTCTCTGTCGGAGTTCCATACAGACTATCGGAATTTGTTCTCTTTCTAAATTTCGACGGAAAAAAGTCCAATGGGGCACACACACGGTCGGAATATCCGATGAAAAAATTCCGTCTGACTTTTTCCATCGGAGATTCCGATTGTGTGTACAAGGCATTAGAGAGGGTTATAACCCCTGTCAGTTTTTTTTTTTTTTTGCCACTGTGTCCTATTGGGGAGATTTCCCTTTACTTCCTGTCCCATAGCAAAAACAGGAAGCGAGGGGAAATCCTCATTAAAACCCTCCCTCTTTGCCACCACATATATGCTTTAACCTCCATGGTTATATGATTCTGTCAGATTTTAGGTGCTGAAAGCGGTACCATTATTTTGCATGGAAATTTGGCGTTTTATATTGTAGGCCTGTAATTCTTAGGAATAACTCACTTAAATCTGTCCAAACAAGAGTCCAGTAGACATCCCGGGTATGATAAAGTTCAAAAAACAAAATCATAAATTATAATATAATAAATAACTATAAATAATTATAACAAATAATAATATAATAATAATGAAAAATATTCAATAATGTAATCAAATCAAAAACACTGAAATTTGCTCAGTTGCAGAATTGTCGCTGTCATTAGATTTAGTGTTTGATGACGAATTTCCCCACAAATCGATATCGCTCAATTCTGCGAGTGATCCTAATTTATTATCGCTGTTTTCTAGCTGGTCTAAAACCACTTTTGACATAAAGGGACACTTTTTGGTTGCTATGGACAATCTCCAGTTTCCAGGCAGAAAAAACAGTTTTTATAATATAAAAGTGCATGCAGGACACTGGACAGACCACTAGAGACAAAGGGGGTGTGTTATTATTACATACAGTACTGTAATCAGTAAGATTACAGTATACTGTATGTGTATTGTGTGTTTCACCTTTAGAATTTGGCGCTGAACTCCGCCCCCGCGCGCGTCGCAGGGAACGGAGCTCGGCACCCGGCAGTGTGGATCGAGCGAGACACGGCTCGCACACACAGCAGGGACACATCGCAGGATCCAGGGACAAGATAAGTAACTTCCCCTGTATCCTCCCCTGTATCCTGCGATGCGATCCCGAGTATGCCCCGGGGTTACCGCTTTAGGTACTGAAATCTTACTCTGAGCCAGACTCGGGAATACCGCTAGGCGGGTTAAAGCGTAGTTCCACCCAAAAATGGAACTTCCGCTTTTCCAGTTTCTCAATCCCTCCGGTGTCACATTTGGCACCTTTCAGGGGGGAGGGGGAAGCAGATACCTTTCTAATCCAGGTATTTTGCTCCCACTTCCAGGCATAGATACCCGAGCCACCCACGGGTATCTACGCCACTTCCGGCGCCTTCTCCGTCCCCCCCGCTGTCTTCTGGGAGACACACAGGTCCCAGAAGACAGCAAGGACCAGTGGGAACACACAGCGTGGATCGTGCATGCGCTGTAGGGAACCAGCAAGTGAAGCTGCAAGGCTTTACTTCCTGATTCCCTTACTGAAGATGGCGGTGGCAGCACCCGAGAGCTGAGGGATAGATCAGCTCCAGGTGTCGACATTGCGGGCGCCTTGGACATGTAAGTGTCCTTATTTTAAAAGTAAGCAGCTGTAGTATTTGTAGCTGCTGACTTTAAAAAAAATTAAATAAATTGGCGGACCTCCGCTTTAAGTGGGCAGAAAGAGGTTAAGGGTCTTTGCACACAGTACTGATATATGAACGCATACCTCCCAACTTTTGAGATGGAAATTAGGGACACCTATTAGCAAAAGTACATAGGCGTAGGACACACCCCCCTGCCACGTCCCCTTAAAGGACAATTATACCCAAAAAATTATTGGTTAAACCCACAAGTGCTTTTTTTTTTATGCCACTACTATTCCTTTATATTGGTTTTTGAAATTTACAAAAGGCAGTATAGCCAACCACCTAAGGAGCCACAAGTAGAAAGGGATCTCACACCCTGCACATAGTTGCCAACAGTCACGGATTGGCCGGGACATTCCCGGGATTCAAACCCTTTTCCCGGATTTATTTTGTCCCGGCCAATGTCCCGGCCAATCCGATTTTTCCCGTTTTCCCCGAATTTGGACGCCGCAGGCCGCCGCCGCTAGAGGTCCACGGCTGGCGGAGACAATGTCTCGGCCGGCCGCCATGTTCAAGAAGACCAAAACACGGATGTAGTACAATAGAAAATAAAGCCGCTGCGGCGCCGCCCACACCCCGCACCTCCCCGGGGGTGGGCGGCGCCGCAGCAGCTTTATCTTCTATTGTACTACATCTGTGTTTTGGCTGGCCGGCAGGCCACCCCCCCGCCCCGCCCCGCTGCAGGTCTGTCTGTAATGGAAAGGGGCGGGGGTCGGCAGCGCCACAGCTTAATTTTTTTTTTTTTCAGCCACACTGTCGGCTCCGCCTCTATTTTGTTCCCCTTCGGGGAAGGAGAAACAATAATGGCGGCCGAGACAGGAGACGCCTGTGGTTAAGGGGGGACTCCGCTGGGGATGCCTGTGGTAAGGGGGGACTCCGCTGGGAACGCCTGTGGTAAGGGAGGACTCCGCTGGGGACGGCTGAGGTAAGGGGGGACTCCGCTGGGGACGCCTGATGTAAGGGGGGACTCCGCTGGGGACGCCTGATGTAAGGGGGGACTCCGATGGGGACGCCTGATGTAAGGGGGGACTCCGCTGGGGACGCCTGAGGTAAGGGGGGACTCCGCTGGGGACGCCTGATGTAAGGGGGGACTCCGCTGGGGACGCCTGAGGTAAGGGGGGACTCCGCTGGGGACGCCTGAGGTAAGGGGGGACTCCGCTGGGGACGCCTGAGGTAAGGGGGGACTCCGCTGGGGACACTTGATGTAAGGGGGACTCCACTGGGGACGCCTGATGTAAGGGGGGACTCTGCTGGGGACGCCTGATGTAAGGGGGACTCCTCTGGGTACACCTGATGTAAGAAAGGACTCCGCTGGGTACGCCTGAGGTAAGGAGGGACTCCTCTGGGGACGCCTGATGTAAGGAGGGACTCCGCTGGGGACGCCTGATGTAAGGAGGGACTCCTCTGGGGACACTTGATGTAAGGGGGGACTCCACTGGGGACGCCTGATGTAAGGGGGGACTCCACTGGGGACGCCTGCATAGTTACCAACAGTCCCGAATTTCCCGGGACAATCATGATTTTTGGACCCTGGTCCACAAGTGTGGAGGGGGCTCTGCTGGGGAGGCACCTGATGCAAGGACGGACTGCTGGGGAGGCACCTGATGCAAGGACGGACTGCTGGGGAGGCACCTGATGCAAGGACGGACTGCTGGGGAGGCACCTGATGCAAGGACGGACTGCTGGGGAGGCACCTGATGCAAGGACGGACTGCTGGGGAGGCCATCTGGTGGCAGGCGACGTGGCAGGTAACACGCTCAGGGCTTCCACTGATTCGGCATTATGGTGAGTTGAATGATTTCATTTTATATTACAATGTAAAAATAGAAATAATGCACTTCAATCATCCTGACACCGTAACAACCATGGTGCCAGGATGATTGAAGCGCCAACAGGTGTTTTGGAGTATCCTTATCTGCCAATTTTGTTACACATTACTATTGTGGTGTAGGATCTGGCTTCTTTCTTTCTATTTCTTTCTCTCTCTTTCTCTCACCTCGGACTCTAGCCACACCCCTTTGAACCACGCCCATTTAAACCACACCCACTATCGTGCGTAAACCACGCCCATTTTTCACCGCGCCGCGCTTCGCGCGCCGCATTTTTCACTCCAGCATGACACGCCTACAAACAAATGCCCCGCCCCCTGATTATAGCAAGGCTCCGCCTCAATACAAAAAAAGTGTCCCAGATGTTTTTTTTGCAATGTTGCCAACTATGCCTGCACAGCCAGGCACACCGCATCTTCAGTCACTCCAAGTCAGAGAACAGTCCAGTGCTTTGTTTTTGTGTTTTGTTGAGAGATTAGAACTTGGATAGGAATTGGGAATTATGGGATGCCCACTTAACTTCAAAGCAACTCCAGGGAAAACTTTTCCTATATTCAGTCTATATACACTCCTCTGCTTCCTCCAGCAAACTTGCTTGCAGAGCTTCTTTGCCACACTGATAAAAATGATCTGATACAGCAGTCAGATTTTTAAACAAAAACTTGTTATAGGCAGGAACCTGAGGCCCCTTTAAGTGAATAGCATAAGTCAGTGTTCAGCTTACATCCCTGTGGCTACTGATCCCAACACCACCTCTTCAGGCACTGCCAACCTGACTGGCTGCAGCTGCCCCTTCCTCTAGCCCTACAGGCTAACCTTCCTGCTCCCACTGTCCTTTTCTTGCTCCTGTGCCTCCAGGAAGGAGTTCCACTGTGTGTTGTGGGGTATCCTCCCTGCACCTGTGCCCCTGACCCGAGGTCACCCCCCCAGACTAGGGAGAACCCTCAAGGGCCACCGACAGCCTCCTCAGCACTCCATCTCCATCTTCTACCCGACTGCCCCTGCTGGCATGACTTATGCCTATTTATGAGGTGTCTGCCCCCTGCCAGCCTATTTGCTGGGCATAGGCTGAAGCCCTCATAAATATGCCAAACAGCTACTCCTAGCCTCCACCTACTACATCTTGAAACTTCTCCAAGGTTCCAGAAACAGGGAGGCATCGGAGATGCTGCTTGCTGAGTCATCCAGCCTCCCTGAGTCACTCAACCCGGACCCAGATTCAGCCCAGACCAATTAATCTACACTAAAAAAACTATTTAAATCTAGCACACTACAGCAGTAATTTAGAAATTGGATGAAAAGTTTAGCATTGTGAAAAACTCTTTGAAAGATGAATAATGCATTTTATATAAACTATATACATCAGACCAAGATGAGGGACAAATGAGGAGGAAAGAGGGACAGAGGGACTTTGTTCCAAATCAGGGACAGTCCCTCAAAACCAGGGACAGTTGGAAGCTGCTGACTTTTACTATATGGACACTTACCTGTCCAGGGAGCACGCAATGTCGGCACCCCAGCCGATCTTGGGATGGACTGTCGGGTGCAGCCACCGCCATTCCAGGTAAGAGAACCCAGCAGTGAAGCCTTTCGGCTTCACGCCCCATTCCCTACTGCACAAAGCATGCTGCGCTTTCTGATTGGCCCGGCAACGGAGGAAGGAGGAGGGGCCCGAACATCCGAGAGACCAGGCTGCGGCCCGCTCTCCCAGAAGTGGGGAAGGAGACCTGTCAAAAAAGAGGTCCCAGTTCCCCCCTCCACCCTGAAAGGTGCCAAATGTGACACCGGAGGGGGTGAAGAAGCAATTAAGCGGAATTTCCACTTTTGGGTGAAGCTCCGCTTTAAGGCAAGAATTTTACTGATCATTACGCAGAAACTTCTGTGCCAGGAAAACCTTATCTTTATGTTCAGTAAAATGCTTCCAGCCGTGTGCATATCACCTCACGGATCTGAATGCAGAAGTATTGCTTTCGGTGGAGACATGTATGCGGGTGCATTCAGATCTGTGACCACATATAAAAATAACCTGCAGCTGAGGACACGTAATGTATATGTGCAGATGTACAGGTATGTGGGCTCATGTATACACATTGAAAACAGTGCTGTTAGATACACAAGTAGAATTTCACACATTTAAATATTTAAAAGCTGGTGTGAAACCGGCCCTTAGTGAAAGAAAACAAAAACAAGGTCTAGAAAACATTAATATATTCCATTCATTTTAGTGTGTTGCAGTTTTAAAAATTATCTTTCATATCTTTTCTACAATGTTAAAAAGTTCTGTCATGTGACTATGCATCTCTTCTTGATAGTGGGGGTGGAGGGATGGGGGTACAGGACACTGTGTAGACATACAGTGTTCCTGTATTCCGGCCGTCACTAAATGGCGGCCCGCAGGCCGAGACCGGACCGAGTGACGCTTCTGCCCGGGCCGCCAGGGCGCCAGTATAATCATAAATGTCCGCAACCGTTTGTTTGCTGGGGCCGCGGGTTTCCCCAGCAACCAGTGATGCTGCGTGCGTGCGCCCGCCCCCTGCTCCTCACCGCAGGTCTCGGAGTTGAAAAGCTTGCACGGCCGCGAGTAGGGGCGTGATGTCACGTGCGCGCCCGCCCCCCTGCTGCTTGCGGTTCCCGGCTCTCCTTACGAGTAGGGGCGTGACGTCACGTGCGCGTCCCGCCCCCTGCTGCTTGCGGTTCCCGGTGTTCTGACGAGATGATACCTGGTCCTGACTCTCCTTGCGAGTAGGGGCGTGACGTCACGTGCGCGTCCCGCCCCCTGCTGCTTGCGGTTCCCGGTGTTCTGACGAGATGACACCTGGTCCTGACTCTCTTTGCGAGTAGGGGCGTGACGTCACGTGTGCGCCCCGCCCCCCTGCTACTCACGGTTCCTGACTCTCCTTATCTTGCAGCTTGCGCCCCTTCAGTTGTGCCCTCATTCAAGGTATGTGGGTCACATGTTAGCTAGTGATCACTAATGGGCATATTTATATTGTGCACACTGCTGGGCATATTTTTTTTATGTTAAGGGAGACTCTGATGGACACATTTTATTTTAAGAGCAACACTGATGGGCATATTTTGTATTAAGGGGCACTCTGATGGGCAGATTTTACGTTAAGGTGCACATTTTGTTGTGCCCGTCAGAGTGCCCCTTAATATAAAATGTGCCCATCAGCGTGACCCTTATTTTATGTTAAGGGGGACTCTGATGGGGACATCTGATGTAAGGAGGCACTCTGACGGGAATGCCTGATGTAAATGAGCGCTGTGATGGGGACACCTGATGTAAAGGGGCGCTGTGATGGGGACACCTGATGTAAAGGGGCGCTGTGATGGGGACACCTGATGTAAAGGGGCGCTGTGATGTGGACACCTGATGTAAAGGGGCACTGTGATGGGGACACCTGATGTAAAGGGGCGCTGTGATAGGGACATCTGATGTAAAGGGGCGCTGTGATGGGGACACCTGATGTAAAGGGGCACTATGATGGGGCACCTGATGTAAAGGGGCACTGTGATGGGGACACCTGATGTAAAGGGCATTGTGATGGGGACACCTGATGTAAAGGGGCGCTGTGATGGGGACACCTGTTGTAAAGGGCATTGTGATGGGGACACCTGATGTAAAGGGGCGCTGTGATGGGGACACCTGATGTAAAGGGGCGCTGTGATGGGGACACCTGATGTAAATTAGCTCTGTGATGGGGACCCCTGATGTAAAGGAGCGCTGTGATGGGGACACCTGATGTAAAGGGGCGCTGTGATGGGGACCCCTGATGTAAAGGGGCGCTGTGATGGGGACACCTGATGTAAAGGGGCGCTGTGATGGGGACACCTGATGTAAATTAGCTCTGTGATGGGGACCCCTGATGTAAAGGAGCGCTGTGATGGGGACACCTGATGTAAAGGAGCGCTGTGATGGGGACACCTGATGTAAAGGAGCGCTGTGATGGGGACACCTGATGTAAAGGAGCGCTGTGATGGGGACACCTGATGTAAAGGGGCACTATGATGGGGCACCTGATGTAAAGGGGCACTGTGATGGGGACACCTGATGTAAAGGGCATTGTGATGGGGACACCTGATGTAAAGGAGCGCTGTGATGGGGACACCTGATGTAAAGGGGCACTGTGATGGGGACACCTGTTGTAAAGGGGCACTATGATGGGGCACCTGATGTAAAGGGGCACTGTGATGGGGACACCTGATGTAAAGGGCATTGTGATGGGGACACCTGATGTAAAGGGGCACTGTGATGGGGACACCTGATGTAAAGGGGCACTGTGATGGGGACACCTGATGTAAAGGGGCACTGTGATGGGGACACCTGATGTAAAGGGGCACTGTGATGTGGACACCTGATGTAAAGGGGCACTGTGATGGGGACAGCTGATGTAAAGGGGCACTGTGATGGGGACACATGATGTAAAGGGGCACTGTGATGGGGACACCTGATGTAAAGGGCATTGTGATGGGGACACCTGATGTAAAGGGGCACTGTGATGGGGCACCTGATGTAAAGGGGCACTGTGATGGGGACACCTGATGTAAAGGGCATTGTGATGGGGACACCTGATGTAAAGGGGCACTGTGATGGGGACACCTGATGTAAAGGGGCACTGTGATGGGGACACCTGATGTAAAGAAGCACTGTGATGGGGACAAATGGGGACTTGAGATTCGGACCTCGGCCCAAAGAAAATTTTAATGACCGGACCTCCTTGAATTTTAATTCAAGACCCCTGCTGTATTCCATAGTACGTTCAGCCTCAGGCAAGATGCAGGCAGTGCTTGAGCAGGGGGCATGTTTAAGAAGCAGGCTGAGATTGGGAGGGGTGTGTGCCATAGGCAGACTGTGATTGGTCAAGGGGTGTGGTGGCTGAACAAATTATCCAATACAGGCATGCTGTGTGTCTGCACAGTGTCCTGTACCTCTGACTGGCCAGCCAAACAATGAAAACTGACCACATCTGCTCCTGTGTGGTCAGATGGAAGATGTGTATGAAAATAATAGAGACTATGGGGTTGATTTACTAAAGGCAAATAGACTGTGCACTTTGCAAAGTGCAATTGCACTCTGCAAAACCAGTTTCTCATGAGCTTAGTAATTGAGCAGAAGCTCTGCTGTCTTCCTTCATCCAATCATGTGCAAGCAAAAATTCATTTTTTTAAAATTTTCCTTGCATGTGATTGGGTATTCTTTGCAAAGTGAAGCTCTGTCTCATTTACTAAGCTCTGGAGCAACTGCACTTTGCAAAGTGCCCAGTGTATTTGCCTTAGTAAATCAACCCCTCTTATAAAATACATGTGTGAACATACACATAGAAAAATGTAAATTTTTAGGGTAACATACACTTTAACTATAAAAATAGCGCCTGGTAAATGATGAAAAGGATATCCAGGCTTTAAGACAAAATTTCCTCCTCAAATTTCACTTGGAGGGCAGTGCTCTTTAGTTATAACCTCTAGAGAGGCATGAGAGTTTTTTCCTGTGGTCACTTTGGAATGCAATGCTATTCACCACCGCAGCCTCATTTTATTAGTCTATCTATTTTAAAACTATAATTGGACTTTAAATAACTGTGTGACCAAATTGTGCTGAAGAGCATTTCCCTTGTGTGTTCTAGAGCTCTGCTTGGTACATTTCTGATCCGCGAGGTGCCAATGTCCAAACACTATATATATATATTAGGGCTGTTACTGATTAAAATTTTCGTGTTCGATTAATCGATTTTTTTTTAACCGATTAATCGACTAATTTTGATTAATTATAACGCACATACAGATCCAACTACTTTTAGCTGATCTCCTTGCAGGCCGATTCCCAGTGCTGCTACCAACCACTGGAAAAATGGATAGCAGGATACAAAAAACACACAAAGGCAGCGCCCGATGGGAATAGCATTAAAACTTTTATAGTCTTCAAGTAGGTAACAAAATAAATATTGCACTGGAGATAAAATCGATGTAGCTACATAAACTGTAAAAATGGTGCGAGTAATACCAAACGGTAGCAAAAGCAGTCATAAAAACATGTAGCTAAGTATTATACTGGTATAAAAATGTGTACAACGATACCACTGCTGAATCCAGATGAGGAGGAGTTAACATCAGTCCGTCGGCATGTAGATGTCCCGTGAAGGGAACTATCACAACTCCCAGTGGATGGCTGTAGAATCCCAGGTTGATAGAGGGAAGTGATAGAGGGAAGTGTAACAGCCCTTGTCTGTGGCAGATAGTAAGGTCCCGCCGGCATGCAGATATGAAGGCACAGCAAAGGAGCCCTTCAGATGGACACGGCAAGCCCTGCCGGTGTCCGTGACGTCACCGAATTTCTGACGGAACTCCCTGAAGACCCGGAAGCCGGCGGAGAGGTGAGTACCGATCAAAAGAATTTTGATCGATTAAAAAAATTAGGGCTGTGGAAATTAACTATTAATTCCTCGATTAATCGATTAATTGCTTTGATCGATCAAAATTTCATTAAAATTCTTTGGGCTTGCCGTGTCCATCTGAAGGGCTCCTTTGCTGTGCCTTCATATCTGCATATCGGCGGGACCATACGATCTGCCACACACAAGGGCTGTTACACTTCCCTCTATCACTTCCCTCTATCAACCTGGGATTCTATAGCCATCCACTGGGAGTTGTGATAATAGTTCCCTTCACGGGACATCTACATGCCGACGGACTGATGTTAGCCCCTCCTCCTCTGGATTCAGCAGTGGTATCATTGTACACATTTTTATACCAGTATCATACTTAGCTACATGTTTTTATGACTGCTTTTGCTACCGTTTGGTATTACTCGCACCATTTTTACAGTTTATGTAGCTACATCGATTTTACCTCCAGTGCAATATTTATTTTGTTACCTACTTGAAGACTATAAAAGTTTTAATGCTATTCCCATCGAGCGCTGCCTTTGTGTGTTTTTTGTATCCTGCTATCCATTTTTCCAGTGGTTGGTAGCTGCACTGGGAATCAGCCTGCAAGGAGATCAGCTAAAAGTAGTTGGATCTGTATGTGCGTTATAATTAATCGAAATTAGTCGATTAATCGATTTAAAAAAAAAACGATTAATCGAACACGAAAATTTTAATCAGTAACAGCCCTAAAAAAAATTAATCGATTAATCGAGGAATTAACAGTTAATTTCCACAGCCTTAAAATATACATATATATACACACACACACACTTTTTTGTGCTCTGGCTGAATTTCATATGACAATTAGCAGTCACTATCTATTACAGCATAATAAAAGTGATTCTCACATTGCAACAGCAAAAATAAACTTATGCATTGCTGCCATCTGGTGGACATTTTTAAGAAATACACATTGAAATTTTATTCATTAAAGCCGTGTTCCAGACGAATTTTTTTTTTTTTTTTTAAGTCAGCAGCTACAAATGCTGTAGCTGCTAACTTTTAATAAGGACACTGTGCTTGAATCTATGGGGCATTGCCAAGTACTGAGTACATATGCATGCTTCTACTTTTCAGAGGTCCGATATTGCTCTATGTACAATCCTTGTTTTATTGATTGCATGTAATATTCTAATTTTCTGAGATTGTGGATTTTGGGTTTTCATGAGCTGTAAGCCATATTCATCACAATTATGACAAATCACGGCTTGAACTATCTTGCTTTGCATGTAATGAGTCTCATATATTAGTTTCACCTTCTAAGTTGCATTAGTGAAATAAATGAACCTTTGCACGATATTCAAATTTTTCGAGTATCACCTGTATAAGCTTTCCAATCTTCAGTCCTTTTTTTTGTATTTTTTCCCTAATTTTCTCAGCCAGTAACACTAGCTGCATAAAGGTGTCTCCACTCTGGATGAAGGAGCAACAGAGACACCTTTGGAACACAGCATTGTCAGTCTGGGGAGAAGGGAGTGTTAAATGGACTAACAGATTTAGATTGGCCTGACTAACAAATTAAAGCTGAACTCCGACTAACACTAACTAACTCCAGCTAACACTAAACTCAAACTAACAAATAGTTATAGCAACAGTTTTTTTTCTCCTTTTAGGATAAAGGTTTTACATCAATGAATAAAAGATGATGATTGTAAGCACCCCTGTCAGTGGCAGGATCAAAGTCTCAAAGAGAAAATTAAAGCCAAAAAAAGAAAACAAATGCAGGCAAATGTACACAATGCAGAGCTCCATAATGTCAGCAGGGATATGCTGGATTTTGTTTCCCTGCAAGGCAGGGAATAAAATCCAGCACATCCCCTAGTAAAAACCCCACACAGTGTACACATAAACCCTGATTAGGCGCACATTTAACTATTTGATCTCCCTAGATATTTAACCCCTTCCCAGCCAGTGTCATTAGTACAGTGCATATTTTTAGCACTGATCACTGTATTAGTGTCACTGGTTCCCACAAAGTGTCAAAAGTGTCAGTAGGTCTCAGACTGTCCGCCGCAATATCGCGGTCCCGCTATAAGTCACTGACCACCGCTGGCCATACACTAGTAGATTTTTGAACAAACAATTGTACCAATCTCCTGCAGCATCTGCTGTGATTTAAAATGTCGACCCCACCGTCTGTCAAAATACCCAAACCGCAGGTGCATCTGATTAAAAAAACATAAACGTGATCGAGCTGCTACAGAGCTGCCTGATCACTTTTATCGCAAAGCCCTTTGCTGACCCTAAAGCCATCTTTAGCCCATCTAGCTCTTAACTGCTTGTCAACCACCCGCTGTCATTATACGGCGGCACTTTGGCTCCCCTGCGCGAATCACCGTAGCTGCACGCCGGCTCACGCAGGCGCAGTTGCGGGCTGGGGCGCGCGCTCGCGCACACTGCAGGAGCGTGCCTGTGGGTCGAGCGGACTCGATGTACGCCGGTGACCGGCGATCACCTAGTACAGAGGCAGAACGGGGATCTGCTTTTGTAAACAAGTCCCCGTTCTGACAGGGGACATGTCAGAGATCTATTGTTCTCAGTCATCGGGAACAGCGATCTCTGTCATGTCCCTGGCAGCCCATCCCCCCAACGGTTAGAACACACCCAGGGAACACAGTTAACCCCTTGATCGCCCTCTAGTGTTAACCCCGTTCCTGCCAGTGTCATTTTTACATTGATCAGTGCATTTTTATAGCACTGATCAATTTAATAATGTCACTGGTCCCCAAAAAATGTAATTTGGGGTCAGATTTGTCCGCCGCAATGTCGCAGTCCCGCTAAAAGTCGCAGATCGCTGCCATTACTAGTAAAAACAATAAAAAATAAATAAAAGTCCCTAAATCTATCCCATAGTTTGTAGATGCGATAACTTTTGCGCAAACCAATTAATAGATGCCTATTGAGATTTTTTTTTACCAAAAATATGTAGAAGAATATATATCGGCCTAAACTGATGAATAAATAATTTTTTTTGATATTTTTGCTATATGTATTATAGCAAAAAGTGAAAAAAAAATGTTTAAATTGTCGCTCTTTGTTTGTTTATAGCGCAAAAAAAGAAAAGCCGCAGAGGTGATCAAATACCACCAAAAGAAAGCTCTATTTGTGGGAAAAAAAGGTCATCAATTTTGTTTGGGTACAACGTCGCACGACCGCGCAATTGTCAGTTAAAGCGAGGCAGTGGCGAATCACAAAAAATGGCCCGGTCATTAAGGGGGCAAATCCTTTCCGGGGCTGAAGTGGTTAAAGTATCAGCAGCAGACAAGTGGTTGGACAAGTCCATAGCTGCCTTTAGGTGTGTAACTGAAGCCATGAATGTTTACTGTGAGAGGTCAATGCACTTCTCACAGTGTGCGTTACAAGCTGCAGAAAGACTGATATAGCCCACCCAAGTTCTTGGTTGGATGTCATCCAACATCATATAGCAGTTACCTCCCTGCTACCTCTGTCCATAATTTAACTGGTTCACCCATTTCATTCATTGGAATTCAGTACTTTCAGCCTAGGTTGCCATGTCAAATCGCATGCCAAATCGGTGGCTATTGCCTGCAATGGTGGCACCGTCCGAATCGGTGTGACGCCGCATTTGTGGCGCCACCCCAATTCCCAAAAGTAGTTTCTGTACCACTTTTGGCGACTTGGGGGTGCAATAGGGTGACCACATTTCCAAACTACCATTCAGTGAC
Organism: Rana muscosa; assembly: GCA_029206835.1. Lineage (NCBI taxonomy): Eukaryota > Metazoa > Chordata > Amphibia > Anura > Ranidae > Rana > Rana muscosa. The sequence continues at coordinate 101,956,823 of CM055116.1, read as the reverse complement.
ACCCTCCCTTCCCAAATCACAGCACAGTGATTGGACACAAGAGGTGGGATTTATGATTTCTCCAATCACAAGCAGGGGGCGGGGATTGTGCTCCTCCAGGCATTCCCGGCCAGGACAAGTACTGTCAGTGAGTAAAGCAGTGATGTGGCTGTGTCAGTTTCATTCCGGGACACTGTATTGTCCTGGAATGAAGGTGCCCGGGACAGACCTGCAAAATGCGGGACTGTCCCGGGCAATCCGGGACACGTGGTCACCCTAGGGTGCGATCAGTATAGACATCTATACAGGAACCCCCACAGATGTCTCTGAAGTCACCCCCGAATTCAGGACTGGCACGCGGGTACAAAATTGTGCGAGTTCAGCTGATTTCAATCCTGCTGTCAGTGTGAACCTGGGCTCAATTATGGAGGCCTAGCAACACATGAGGACATTACCTAGGACAGTCTGCTTGAAAATGCAGTCTTCCTAGGAAGGCCCACTCCTCCCGACTGACATCCACCCATTAAGACATTTTGATCTTTGCATAACTCTCAAAAGCCAGACCACTGCATACATCAGGGCTGGGGGTTCCTAAAAGAGACGTTTGGGATTAAAAAAGACAAACAATTATACTTACCTAGGTGGATGCAGCATTGATCCAATGCTGCATCTGTCCCCGCCGGCTCTGCAGTGAGAACTGAGTGATCAAACACCCTTGATCCCTCAGTTCTCCCCCTCCGATCTGAGTCAAGAATCAGTCAGTGGCTCTCTGCTCTTCCCTCCCGCGCTCATTGGAGTACTGGACTGTGGTGGGGGCGGGAGGGGCTGGCTCAGAGTCTCAACGGATCGCTGAGAGGTTGAGCCAGGTACTGGTCCAGGCATCTGATCTTTTCTGAGCCTGGAGTGTCATCAGCCAACAGTGGGCTTTAGCTCTCTGACGGCTGAAAAAGGGTCACAAACTGCACTCCTGTAAACCACAAGAGAAGTATGGCCATACTTCTCCTTTAACCACATCAGCCCCGGAGGATTTGGCTGCCAAATGACCTGGCCACTTTTTTGCGATTTGGCACTGCGTCACTTTAACTGACAATTGCGCGGTCGTGCGACGTGGCACCCAAACAAAATTGACGTCCTTTTTTCACACAAATAGAGATTTATTTTGGTGGTATTTGATCACCTCTTCGGTTTTTATTTTTTGCGCTATAAACAAAAATAGAGCGTAAATTTTGAAAAAAAAAGCAATATTTTTTACTTTTTGCTATAATAAATATCCCCAAAAATATTTTAAAAATATATATTTTTCCTCAGTTTAGGCCGATACATATCCTTCTACATATTTTTGGTAAAAAAAAAATTGCAATAAGCATTTATTGATTGGTTTGCGCAAAAGTTATAGCGTCTACAAAATAGGGGGTAGTTTTATGGCATTTTTATTAATATTTTTTTCTTTTACTAGTAATAGTGGCGATCTGCGAGTTTTATCGTGCCTGCGACATTATGGCGGACACATCGGACACTTTTGACGCTATTTTGGGACCATTGTCATTTATACAGCGATCAGTTCTATTTAAATGCACTGTTTCTCAACTCCAGTCCTCAAGGCGCCCCAACAGGTCATGTTTTCAGGATTTCCCTCAGATGAAACAGCTGTGGTAATTACAAGGCAGTGAAACTGATCAAATGACCTGTGCAAAATAATGGAAAGACTGAAAACATGACCTGTTGGGGCGCCTTGAGGACTGGAGTTGAGAAACCCTGGATTACTGTATAAATGTGACTGGCAGGGAAGGGGTTGACCACTAGGGGGTGAGGGAGGGGTTAAGTGTGTCCTAGGGCATGATTCTAACTGTGTGGGGGCGGGGCTTACTGTGACACGACCCTGATCACTGCTCCCGATGAGAGGGAGCAGTAGATCAGTGTCCTGTCACAAGGCAGAACAGGGAGATGCCTTGTTTACAAAGGCATCCCCCCGTTCTGCCGTTCCGTGACCCGCGGACATCGAGTCAGCGGGTCCTGCGGGCACGGTCACGGAGACCGCGGCGGGTGCGCGCCCGCTAGGCGGCAGATTCAAAGCAACGTATATACACGTTGCTTTGCCTGCCCGTGCCATTCTGCCGACGTGTAAGTGTGTGAGGCCGTCGGCAAGCGGTTATGATGAGTACTGAAGCTGAGGAGTGCTGTGATGTTCACAGGAAGCTATTTACTGCACCCTGTTGACTCCTCCCGCCAGTCATGATCTGCCTGCTTTGCATAGATGAGTACAGAGATCCAGCAATGACAAAACTGGGTCTAAAATAAGGTATGTAAAAAAATTGAAATATAAAATATATTTAGGATACTCTCTTCACTGGGTTTATGTAAGATTTTACAACCACTTTAAGAAGGGATAGGATGGTAATATTCAAATCTTTAAATGATGCCTGTATAATTGAGAGAAAATAGGATTTTTATAACAGCTTACCTGTAAAATCCTTTTCTTGGAGTACATCACGGGACACAGAGCGACATAGTCATTACTAATGGGTTATATAGATACCTTCAGGTGCTGGCACTGGCAACTTCCAAAACCGGAAGTACCCTCCCCTATATAAGCCCCTCCCATCCGGGAGCACCTCAGTTTTGTAGCAAAGCAATAAGTGTCCCTAAAGAGGGGCGGGAGCTCTGTGTCCCGTGATGTACTCCAAGAAAAGGATTTTTACAGGTAAGCTGTTATAAAAATCCTATTTTCTTTCTCGTACATCACGGGACACAGAGCGACATAGTCATTACTAATGGGATGTCCTAAAGCAATGCCAAATGAGGGGGGGGATACACCATATATAAGCTGAGCGCTATCAGACATGAGGATCTTTTGCGGCCTGCAACACACTGCGCCCAAAGGCGACATCCTCCTGACTTCTAACGTCCACCTGGTAGAACCTAGTAAACGTGTGTACTGAAGACCATGTTGCGGCCTTACAGATTTGAGCCAGGGAGGCCTGGTGATGCACTGCCCATGAAGTTCCAACTGCTCTCGTGGAGTGCGCCCTAACTTTGAACGGAGGCGGTCTACTTCTCAAGCCATAGGCTTGTATTATGACCTGTCGAATCCACTTGGCTAAAGTAGATTTTGACGCTGCCTGACCCTTTCTGGGGCCTTCCGGCAGAATAAACAAAGTATCCGTTCTGCGAATCTGAGCAGTGGCTTTTAGATAAGCTTTAACTGCTCTTACTACATCCAAAGAATGCAATAACTTTTCCTCTACCGAAGTAGGTTTGGGGAAAAAAGAAGGAAGAACCACATCTTGGTTCAAATGAAAACTCGATACCACCTTAGGAAGAAAGGCTGGATGAGGACGTAACACTACTCTGTCCTTATGGATAACCAGATATGGCTCCTTACAGGACATAGCTGCTAATTCCGATACTCTTTTAGCCGAACAAATGGCTACTAGAAAAATCAATTTCCTGGTGAGAAGCACCAAGGAAATATGCTGTAATGGTTCAAATGGTTGTTTCTGTAGAACCGACAGAACCAAGTTTAGATCCCATGGACATATGGGAATATTAACCGGAGGACTAATACGCATCACTCCTTGTATAAAGGCTTTGACTAGTGAATGCGAAGCCAAGGGCCTTTGAAAAAATATTGACAAGGCCGAAATCTGACCCTTGATAGTACTCAAGGCAAGCTTCCTATCTACAGCCCATTGTAGGAAGTCCAGAATCCTACCTATTACGTATTTACGTGGATGCCATTTCCTGGCCTCACACCAGGCGATGTACGCCTTCCAGATTCTATAGTAGATCTGCCTGGATACCGGTTTCCTGGCATTGATCATGGTAGACACCACAGCATTAGAGAGCCCTCTCTTTTTTAGAATGTGGGCTTCAATAGCCAGGCCGTCAAACCTAGGGCTGGTAAGGAAGGGTGGTATATCGGTCCCTGCGAAAGCAGGTCCGGACGATGTGGGAGGGTCCAAGGACTCCCCACAGACATTTTTACAATCTCCGCGTACCATGCTCTTCGGGGCCACGCTGGAGCCACCAGAATCACTGGTTTCTTTTCTACCCTGATTCTGCGGAGTAATCGAGGTAACAATTGTGGCGGTGGGAATGCATATATCAGCTTGAACTGATCCCAAGGGAACACTAGGGCATCCGAGCCGCAAGCTAGGGGATCCCTTGTCCAAGAGACAAACCTGTCCACCTTTGCGTTGAATCTGGATGCTAGCAGATCTACATCCGGTGTTCCCCACCGCTGACATATTGTCCGGAAAACCTCGGGATGAAGGGACCATTCCCCTGGGCATAATTGTTGGCGACTTAGAAAGTCCGCCTTCCAATTCTCCACCCCTGGAATGAATACCGCAGATATGGCTGGGACATATCTTTCTGCCCATCTCAGGATGTAATTTACCTCCCTTTGGGCTGCACGACTCCTGGTGCCCCCCTGACGATTGATATATGCCACTGCTGTGGCATTGTCTGACTGAACTCTGACAGGGGACCCTTGGAGTTTGGATGTCCATGCTACTAGGGCATACCGGGCTGCTCGTATCTCTAAGAGGTTGATGGGCAGGGCCTTTTCTGCTTCTGACCACTTGCCCTGGAGAGACCAATGCTCCAGTACTGCTCCCCAGCCTACAAGGCTGGCATCTGTAGTGACCACCTTCCAGGAAATCGGACTGAAGGATTTCCCTCTTTCCAGATTCTGGGGAACCAACCACCAGCGGAGGCTCCTGCGAACGGAAGGGGACAAGGACATTGGTAAGTCCAGAGCCTGAACGTTTTTGTTCCAGGCTGACAGTATGGCCCTTTGCAACTTCCTTGAATGGAATTGACCGTAGGGTACTGCTTCGAATGATGCCACCATCTTTCCCAGCAGCCTCATGCACAGTCGTATGGATGGCTGTCTTTTTGAGCCCACTAAGTGGATCAAATCTCTCAAAGACGACCCCTTTTCTTGAGGCAAGAAAATTTTTCTCTGGTCTGAATCCAGCCTTAGCCCCAAGTATTCCAGACTTTTGACTGGCTTTAGGGCTGACTTGTCTCGGTTGATAATCCAACCGTGATATTCCAGATACTTGATTGTCTCGTGAACAACCACTTCTAGTTTTTCCACTGAGTGGTCTATCAGCAACAAGTCGTCTAGATATGCCATTATCGTTACACCTCGTGTTCTTAGATTGGCCAATAATGGGGCCAAAATTTTTGTGAACACTCTTGGTGCTGTGGCCAGACCGAAGGGTAAGGCTCTGAACTGAAAATGGCGGCCTTCTACCGCAAAGCGTAGAAATTTTTGGTGGGCTGGAAAGATGGGAATGTGCAAATAAGCATCCTTGATGTCGATCGAGGCTAACCATTCCTCCCCTTGTAGGGCAGTGGCTACCGATCGGATCGACTCCATCCGGAAAGTCCTGATATGCAGGAATTTTTTTAGCCCTTTTAGATTTAGTATGGGCCTCACGTCCCCGTTTGGCTTCGGAACTGTAAAGAGGTTTGAGTAAAACCCGAACCCCCACTCTTCCAGGGGAACCTCTATAATTACTGCTTGAAGCAATAATTGTTCTAGTGCCAACAGGAGGGATCCTCTCTTCTGGGGATCCCTTGGCACGTTTGACCTTATAAAGCGGGAAGAAGGGGAGTTTTTTAACTCCAATTTGTATCCCAGATTTACTGCGGAGAGCACCCATCTGTCTCGGATCGTGTCCCGCCAGGTCTCTGTGAACAACTGAAGTCTTCCCCCCACCCGATTGGGTGGGGGCAACCCTTCATGCATTTGACTTTGGGGGAGGTTTTGTACCTCTCCTGCTCCAGGGCTTTTTGTTACCCTGCAACTGTCCCTGATTTCTACCTCCGGGATTTGACCGAGGAGGCCGTCGGAACTGTTTCACAGCCAATGTCCTAGGGACTGGAGAAGCCGGCCTCTTAAAAGAGGGACCTCTAACTCTATTTTTAACCGGCAAAAGTGTACTTTTACCGCTGGAAATTCTCTGGATATACTTGTCCAGGTCTTCCCCGAATAAGCGCTCCCCATGAAATGGGAAGCTAACCAGCAATTTTTTACAGGGAGCTTCAGCAGACCAGTTTTTGAGCCATAGAAGCCTGCGCATATGTACTACAGACAGCGTAAGGCGGGAGGCCCGATGGATTGAATCCTTTATAGCGTCCACCGCAAAGCATAAGGCTCTAGGTAGATCAGCTAGGGCAAGAGCCTGCTGATCCGGCAAGTCCCTTAAGACCTGTTTCAACTGATCCTTCACTGCTTGGCAGACCCCAATAGCTGCCACTGCTGGTTGTGTCACCAATCCTGCTGTAGAAAAAGCAGATTTTAATAAGGACTCCAATTTTTTATCTATTGGGTCCTTGAACATTTGGACATTTTCCACCGGACATGTCAGTGATTTATTCACACAAGAGATGGCTGCGTCCACTGTAGGGACCCTCCATTTTCTGATGAACTTATCCTCCATGGGATAGACCACCGGAAATCTCTTGGGGGGAGTAAATATTTTGGCAGGATGCTCCCAATCCTGGTAAATGAGCCCCTCCAGTAAAGGATGGATCGGAAAGGAACAAACAGTCTGGGGAGCTTTTAGCGACCCCAATGAGGAGACAGAAGTGGAGGATGGCTCCGCAAGTGGCATTTTAAATGCTGATCGGACCATATTAGTCAGGGACTGAACCCATAACCTTTCAGCATGTGATGCTGAGAACGGCTCTTCCACTGTTGATTCCTCTGCAACCGAATCGACCTCCTCCTGATCCCCCTCAGGTAGGTCGACCTCTGTATGGGACTGTTGCTCTGTTAACAGGCACTCTGAGGGGGGAGACGGAGATCGAGTGCTTTTCTCCTGTGACAGGGAAGCAGCGATCAATGCTGACAATCTCTCTTCCAGCCCTCCCAGAGCTGAGGAAAAAACCTCCTCTGTTACATACACAGGAGCAGGTGAACTGAGGACAGCCACAGTACCAGGTACTCCTGAGGGTGCTCTACGGTCACTAACCTCTGATTCTTCAGGGGAGACTGGTGCAGCCAAAGCATGCCCAAGATCCTCAGAGCCCGATGGAGACCCCCTATTCCTCCTGGAATTTCTAGTCCCGGAGTTTTTAGACGGCATATTCCTAAGCCACAAAGCTGAGGTATTCCAGCCGAAATACACCAGTTACTGATAATAGTCTAGCATAAATGCTGCTATAAGAAACAGTTGGTGTCTACTAATGTGCCTTTCTAGGGGATGCCTGTATCAACCGCTTGCTGTATGCCTTTAAATGTTGCCAGCTCTGTCTCTGTACTTCATAGCCAGCTCACTACAATATTGTGGTTTTTTTAAACTGCTGGGACGCCCGCACATGCGCAGAAGCGCTGCGGCGCGCACAGAGCGTCATCCCCCAGGCTCCGCCCCCTTTCCCGGCTCACCTCTATATATAGAGGCGCGTGCACGCGCACGCGCGCGGCCACGTGCGCCTTCGGCGCTAATTTCAAAAAATGGTAACAAGGGACAGGAGCCAGGGCCCCTCTTTGCCGCAGGCCGGGGGATGGACGAGCACTGCAACATGGCAGAGGAAGCAGTTTCCTATAAGAGAACTCACCATCTGCCTGGACTTTGCTCTGCTGAGAAGAAGCTAGTCCACATGACAAGAAAACATTCCACAGCGGCCTCTAGTGGACAAACACAGGTACCGCAGTCTAATATATTAAATATATATATAAAAAAAAATTATTATTTTTTTTTCTTGACCACCATTAAAAATTATTACATTTTTTTAGTAGTTACAGGCATGCACAGAATTTTGCGGGAATACCATTAGGTAACAGACAGAAAGACAAATTAGGCTTGGGGGTCCCCCAATAGAACCAAGTTCCTGGGGGCCCCCACTTACCTGTTCCCCGCCGCAGGACTTTGTTTGGTCCACAAAAGCCCAAACTTCACCTATCACGGCAGGCATTGTAATCAAACCTTCAGGGACCGGGTTCCCAAGGATTCCACTCCCCTGGACCTGTATAGCACCCTGCACAGAAAACATCTTGGTCGTGGGTATGACCAGAGCTCTGGATCCCAGGGTCCAGCTCTCCTAAGAGAAGCATTACAGGCAAAACCTTGCTCTTCTCTGCAAGGCCCGGGTACCGACCGTTTAGCTATGAAGCTTTTTTGGTCGGATCCGGAATAGCTTACTGAGGCCCAAAAGAACCTGTACGCAAGCTCAGTGAAAAACACATGTTTCTTCTTGGCCAACACCTTAGACACTGGCAAAAAACTGAGGTGCTCCCGGATGGGAGGGGCTTATATAGGGGAGGGTACTTCCGGTTTTGGAAGTTGCCAGTGCCAGCACCTGACGGTATCTATATAACCCATTAGTAATGACTATGTCGCTCTGTGTCCCGTGATGTACGAGAAAGAAAACTATTTAATCTTAGGTGTGTAAAGAAGACATGTGGCCAGACAAAGAAGTTGGGCAAAAGCAGTTTCTTCTTAAATTGAATACGGGACACTTTACTATTAGAGCAGTAAGGATGTGGAAATCCCTTCCACAGTTGTTGGTGTCAGTGGAGAGTGGAGATAAATAAAATAAGAAAAAGCAAAAGGGATTATGAAAATGGCAGTGACATAAACACACACTCAGACTGAACTTGATGGACTGGTGTTCTTATTCAGCCTTACCAACTATGTAACCATATGTATAAGTAAATAGGAATGTAACATACTTAGTGTAGCTGACATCCAGGGTCCTCCAATATGACAAAATTATTTTCAGTAATAATAATGAACGGAAACAAATAATAATAATGGGCAGAAAAGTAATGTAGACCATGAAAATCATAGCACTTTTTCATTTGCTGGTCAGTGGAAATGTGCCCCCATACACTGGTGGTCAGTGAAGTGCTCCCTTACACTGGTGGTCAGTGAAATGCCCCAATACCTTGATGGTCAGTGAAGTGCTCCCTTACACTGGTGGTCAGTGAAGTGCTCCCTTATACTGGTGGTCAGTGAAGTGCCCCCATACATTGATGGTCAGTGAAGTGCTCCCTTACACTGGTGGTCAGTAAGGTGCTCCCTTACACTGGTGATCAGTGAAGTGCCCCCATACATTGATGGTCAGTGAAGGGCTCCCTTACACTGGTGGTCAGTGAAGTGCTCCCTTACACTGGTGTTCAGTAAAGTGCTCCATTACACTGGTGGTCAGTGAAGTGCTCCCTTACCCTGGTGGTCAGTGAGGTGCTTGCTTACTTTGGTGGTCAGTGAAGTGCTCTATTACACTGGTGGTCAGTGGGAAGAATGCTTCTTACATTAGTCAATAATGGAGAAGGTCCTTATTACAATGGTAATTATTTAACCTTACATTGGTCATCAATGGGAAAAGATCAGTGGTGTCAATGGTACCTTATCTGAGAGGCAGAATTTTCTCATTGCTCAAGAATAACCCTAGCAACCTCTGGAGGAACCTTAGTGTTCCAAGAAATCTAAAGCCTCGTACACACGATACGATTGTTGGCAGGGGATTGTGTGATGACAGACTGTTGGCCTAAAATCCGACCGTTAGTACGTTCCTTCAGACAATTGTTGTCCAACTTTCGGACAACAAATGTTGGATGGCAGGCTAATAAATTTTCGGCGGACAAACGATCTGTTGTCAGATTTTTGTATCGTCAGTACACAAATCCGTCACACAAAAGTCCAAAGTAAAAACACGCATGCTCGGAATCAATGCTCACAAAACACTGCATTAGCAGAAGGTGCCCAAAGGGTGGTGCTCAAGAACTGAAATTCCACGTAGTACGTCACTACGTTCGTGTTTGTTGGCCGACAATTGTGTGTAGTTAGTATGCAAGACAAAATCCAGGCACACGCCCTTTTGACAAAAGTCTGACGCTCGGTTGGCCAAAAATCGGATTGTGTGTACGAGGCTTAAGGCTCCTCTACATAGTAAAGCTGGTCGTACATGGATTGGTTTTGTTTGATCAGCCAGCGGGCTAATCGAAACAAAATAAACGGATATCCCCAGCAACACAAGTGAGGCAGATGGAGGAATCCTCCCCCATTTTGTTATTGTATTCTGACAGTGACGACTCCTCCGTTGTCAGAATACACTTGGGTACAGTCCTTAGTAGGCAGAACTGTCCAGTGTAAAGATGCTTGCTTACTTTGGTGGTCAGTGAAGTGTTCCATTACATTGGTGGTCAGTGGGAAGAATGCTTCTTACATTAGTCAATAATGGAGAAGGTCCTTATTACAATGGTAATTATTTAACCTTACATTGGTCATCAATGCGAAAAAAACAATAGGCTGGACTTCTTACTTAGCATGAATGTGTTTGGATCTATAATCTATGTAGCGGGGGTCCTAAATTTAGGGATTGCTATACCAAATTTAGGGGTGATTCGAGTGGTAGTTTGGCTCGAATCTTTCAATTTGCTGGACTCTGCCTTTCTGCTGTTTCACCTGGCCTGCAGTTCCCCTAAGAAGTATGGGTGGCGCTGTCACTTGTACTCGGGGTTGAACCACAGGTGATGGGGTAGCGATTGAGTGTCCTCTCTCGGCAGCCGTGCAGTAGGTGTGGTCGACCTGCTGTGCATGCCGGGAGAGCATACATAAGGGGCAGACGCCGCCTTATGGGGTCGGTTCTTCTTGGTTCCAGAGTAGGAGTCCTGGTGTGTGGCGCATGGCCCTCCAGGCCATGGGGCCACATGTGCTTCAGTCCCAGGCACCTTCAGTCCTGGGACTGCAACTTCAGCCCTGGGCCCAGCACCTTTAGCTGAAGCCCACTTTGGGAGGAGGAATCCCAGGGTGCCGCCTTGCGAGGGGACCCGTTTCTAGAAGAGGAGGCTGGGGGAGGACCGTTCCGAAGGACTGATAAGAGATCACAGTGAAGGAAGGGGCCCAGTAACTCTTCGGAGGGATGTCATCCATCCAGAAAAAGGGATCTAAACAACGGGACCATTAGGAGGTTCGGGACACTATAGATTCTGTGGCAGAGGATCTCCTGAACGCATCCATTAGGGAATCAAATAGACTGTTCGAGTTACACGCCGGCTGCTAGTGCCTTTGGGTGACTATCCGGGTGAGCTATACCCACTCGGGATCGAGTGGCGAAGAAACAAGAGTGCCTGAACTGATCTGTCTTCCTAACACCTTTCTCTCTTCTTAACTTTGTGGATGTTCATGCATAAAGAAAAATAAACTCTACGTTGGAGTTGACACTGGTGTGGACTTTGGAGTTACTCGGGGTATAGTGACTTTGTCCTTACATTCTAGGGACGGAAACCAACTTGAGGAGAACCTTGCTGCAAGACCCGTAAGTTAAACAAGTGTGCTTAACCTCTGCAAACCAGGGGGTACGGGCATGGTGGGTATGGTGTGCCTTTTTCTCCTGTGCGCGAGCCAAGGATAGAAGAGGAGAAAGAGGGGGCCGTGTCCGCTACATTACATCCTTCTTTCTTCCCCCTTTCCACTATACGTTTATAGCCTTCTTACACGCTACAGGGTTTGTGTTACACCTTTTATCTAAAGAAGTGACAATTCATCATAAAATGCGTTATTGGGGTTTTAATGAATATTTCATTATTAGGAAGTCCATGCCTATCGGGTTTTTATTTCTACACTGCCCAGTCTTACCCACCAGGGACTATGTCCACCTATGGGTGCCTCTGCTACCACAGGCTTTTCTGTTTAGACCCAAATCCCTGAGATCTTCCATCTGTGACTTGTCCCTAAATTAACCTGCAGGTGAACCTTTAACTGTGGCTGACTCCTTCAAGAACAGCTCTGCGTGTATTGTATTGTGAATTTAATGATTATGTCTGGGGGGTAGACATTTATAGGCACCCAAAAAATTCACACAACTCCATAAATTCTAAAATTATGAGACTGTAAATCGTAATTGCAGTTTTGATGTCTTTCTCCCATGCTTTCCTTATTATAGGAAATATAAGTCGTAACATATGTTGGATCTAAGTGCGTGAGAGAATTTTTTTTTTTTTTTTTTTATATGTGATATTTTTTGCCGATTGCCATGACTAAGTTTAGTTCTCCTGCTTTGGCTACACAATAGTTAATAACAAAACTGGAAATTAGACAAACATAATTTGCCCTGGGATTCCATGACTTCACAAAATACCACTTTCTGGCATGTGCCCACTGCTCGGAGAATTCATTTTACTCCAATTACGGAAAAGAAAAATGCCTTAATTATCTTTGTGATCAGTGAGCGTATAGTAAACAGGAACAATCAAGAAATATCCAGTTCTTCTCTTTCTTAAAGTAAGGCAACATCATTCTTAAAACATAGCAATCGTACTAAAGAATGCTAAAAATATTGCTGAAAATTATTGATTTTTACTAAAAGATTACAGATCAGTTCAAACAGCCAATCAGGTACAGAGGAGGTTTCTGCTTTTTTAAATGGTCAGCCCCCAAAAAGAGACATTTGGATTTTAGGTGTAATGTCTTATCTGCCTCGAAGAATCCTGAGGTTCCCTCTCTACTAGGAGTACCTGCTCAACTTTCACTCCGAATACATTCTCAAAATAAATCAATACTCATGACTGTAAGTGGCAGTTCACACTGGGGCGACCTCTCAGGCGACTCAGCCACCTGACAAGTCGTGCTCCATGCAGTGCAATGGAACCGTTCTAATAGGAGCGACTCAAGTCACTCGGACTTAGAAAAAGGTTCCTGTACTACTTGGGGGTGACTTCGGAACGGCTTGCATTGACTTCTATTAAAGAAGTCGTTTGCATGCCGCGATGAGGTCGTGCTGCACGGAGCGTCTTCAGAGTCGGACGACTTTGAAGCCACCCCAGTGTGAACCGGCACATAATGCCCAAAATAAAGGGAATAGGGCCCCATTGTAAAGGTTGCAAGTAGCAAGAGTGAGTACAGAAGGGCAAAGGTGTCACCCCTGGACAGCGCAAAAGACACAAGGAACTGTGAAGCCCTGTACACACGATCGGTTTGACTGATGAAAACCGTCCGATGGATGGTTTTCATCAGACCAACCGATCGTGTATGGTACCCATCGGTCTTTTTTTCCATCGGTTGTAAAAAAAAGAACTTGTTTTAAAATTTTCCGATGGATAAAAAACCAATGGGAATTTCCGATCGTCTATGGGCAAGTCCATCGGTTAAAAAACCCACGCATGCTCAGAATCAAGTTGACGCATGCTCAGAAGCATTGAACTTCATTTTTCTCGGCTCATCGGAGTGTTTTACGTCACCGCATTTGGAACGGTCGGTTTTTTGACTGATGGTGTGTGGGCAAGACTGATGAAAAACAGTTTCATCGGGTTTCCGATGGACAAATCCATCGGACGAAAATCCATAGGTTATCCGATCGTGTGTACAGGGCTTAAGAGTGAGTTATTTTACATTATCTATAATAAAAAAACAGGTTTGGGTGGGGTGACTCTTTACAACTAATTCTAGACCTCTGCACATTTCTTTCTTTGCAAATATTTAGTCAATATTTTCGTCATTGTCTTCATCGGCTGCATGTTTTAAGAGCCGAAAATTTTATAAAAATAAAATTACAATTAAAGTGGATGTAAACCCTCCATACACCCAGTGAAGTGAACAGCCTCAGATGATACACAGGGATGAAACAAATATCCCTACATACGTTTTACATGTATTTCTGCTGTCCTCATCTTTATATACTGTTTAGAACAACGTGTTAGGAGATTTTCTCTTTCTGTTCAACACTGCAGTGAAGTCTGGGCATACAGCCAAGACAGCTGATTGGAGGAAAGGCACACACCCCCTCTCCTTATAAGTAGAGATTTTCAGAGCTGATCGTTGAATAGTTCAGGGCTCTGCTAATCTATTTATAGCAGCCTCCCGAACACAAAACTCAGGCTGCTTTTATCATAAGTGATGGAGAACTTGTCAGGAGTTATCAGGCTAACAGAAGAATGGAGCAGGAGACAGCTACGGGACTTAGTGCTTTGAAGAGAGATAACAAAACACTGCAGATATATGCGCCCAGCTCAAATTTCAAGAATCGGGTTTACATCCACTTTGAGTCAATTGACGAAAACGAAACCTATGACAGTGTAATAGAGAAGTATGCATTATATGCATTATACTACATTCTACACAATGCTTCATGTTTGTTATACATGCAGTACTTCATACTTTTCCATTGCATACTGCTTCATACAACTATTACATTTACATTTACATTTAATGCTCCACAATTATCAGTTACATACAATGTATCAATCATACCTCTAAATTGCATGCAGCCTTATGGACTTTTTTTTTTTACAAACTTTTTATTGAAAAAGAATTGTTGTTTTACATGAAACATATGAAGCAACTGTCGTTGTGAAATTGAAATTGAAATACAAAGACGATATGAAGTCATCATGTGCTTAGTACCTCATAGTTCTGTATTACACCCAGTTCCACATATATCTGTAGACAAAGAAACGGTATCCCCTAAATTAACTTTTAAGGCACTAACGTTGTTTATAGAAAAAGCATATTTTATTAAACATAGTATACACAATAAAGATAAAATGTATTGGAATGGTTACAATTACTGTGTACAAAGTACAAAATCACCACAACGATTGACAGTGAGTTTCTCATAGTTCACCCGACACGTTTCAGAGTATTTCTGCCTCCTTCTTCAGGGGTGTCTAAAAGAAGGTCAATGCTTAATTGAACAAGCTGAAGTTAGAAGCTGATTGGCTACCATGCCCAGCTGCACCAGATTTTGCACTCTCCAGTTTTAGTAAATAAACCCCATTGTGTCTCATATTTGTGTATTAGTGATGCGTGATTCTTCCCAGGTTCGATTCGCTTAGAGTTTGGTAAATTTCCTTCGAAATTCAGCTAAGCTCCACTGAAATCTATTGGGAGTGAATCCTGTTAATTTCTGGCCATTTTGATGACTAGTTGTCAAACTATTGTCAAAACACATGGGTTGCTGGGCACTGCCATGAGGGACATGTACCGCATCAATGCAAAAATAATAAAATAAAATAAATACTATAAAGCGGGAACAGGGTTTAACCACTTAAGGACCCCTCACTGTATATATATGTCGGCAGAATGGCTCGTACAGGCACAATCACGTACCTGTACATGGCCCTTTAACTGCTGACGTCGGGGTCGCGCGTGCGCCGCCGGCGGCGCACTTGCGACCCCCCTGCCTTCCCCGTGAGTCGGACCATGGGTCCCGCGGACTCCGTCGCCGCGTGGATCCCCACGATCGTCTCACGGAGGCATGTAAACACAACATCTCCCCGCTCCCCTACTGACAATGTCAGCGATCTCCACTCTGTGTAACCAATTTGTCAAAAGTGTCCAATGTGTCTGCCAAAATGTCGCAGTCATGAAAAAAATCGCTGATCGCCGCCATTACTAGTAAAAAAAAAAAATTAATAAAAATGCCTTAAAACTATCCCCTATTTTGTAAACGCTATAATTTTTGCGCAAACCAATCAATAAACGCCAATTGTGATTTTTTTTTACCAAAAATATGTAGAAGAATACGTATCGGCCTAAACTGAGGAAAAAAAAAATTATATATTTTTTGGGGATATTTATTATAGCAAAGAGTAAAAAATATGTCATTTTTTTCAAAATTGTCGCTCTATTTTTGTTTATAGCGCAAAAATAAAAACCGCAGAGGTGATCAAATACCACCAAAAGAAAGCTCTATTTGTGGGAAAAAAAGGACGCCAATTTTGTTTGGGAGCCACGTCACACCACCGTCAGTTGAAGCAACGCAGTGCCGAATCGCAAAAAGGGGCCTGGTCTTTATGCTGCGTATTGCTCCGGTCCTTAAGTGGTTAATTATACGGCCTAAAGATCAACATTAAAAAAACAAAAAAAAACTTTATTAAATAACATGCTTGGTGTGCCTTACAGTTAGTTGTACATGTTACAGAACAGTACATTTTTCATGGGCAGTTTCAGTGACAGCATATACTGACAGCACATATATGACTTTGGAATGTATTTTATTTATTTTACAATTAGCTTGGCTTCCATACAGCAGCACACCAATGACCAATCTGATTTAGTTCAGTTAAAAAATTATTATTGACCCACATTGACCAGCAGATAAAAGTTCTGTGGCTGTCCCGTTCTTGCTGATGTAAAACTGTCCTGCTGCTGGACAATTTTAATTAAGCGCTTATCAAGAATTTACAGACTGCAGACTGCAAACTATCCAGCAGTAGGACAGTTTTTCAATATACAGTATTTTTATTTTTTTCCCAAGATAATAAAATCTTTTAAATGTCCGGATAGCAAAGATACAGCCATCTGTCTTGAACAAGCATCTCTGAAATGCGATAAGTAAGAACATTGACAACAACAATATTAAGATCAGTAAAATAGGGCACCGGAGATTGAGCAAGCTCAATATAAAGGAACTAGATGAAACATGTGTCATGTTCGAAAGCAGGAGTTTAAAAAAACAACAATAAAACAATACAGTTGACGTGGGGGTGGGGGGGAGGAAGGGAGAAATGGGAGTCCTGGTGATGTGTTCAGTCAGTCCCAAAGCATAGCATTTGGGAAGGAGGACAATGCCTCAGAAAATCATGGTTCCATTAGTGATGGGTCAAAGTCCAGAGGGAGAAAATGGGTGATCCAGGGATGAAATGCCTTGATATATTTGCATACCCTATCTTGTAGTGTGACTAGGGTTGCCACCTGTACGGGATTCACCCGGACAGTCCGGGTTCTGAATCATCTGCCCGGTTTTCAGACTCTCTGAAACCCGGACAAAGCATCAGTCAGGGGGAGCTCTATTAGCATATGTGTCACTGTGGAGACAGCAGCAGTGTCACTGCTTCTCCATAAAAACACTGTGCTGGGGTAATTGTTAGAATCTAAAGCTTATTCTATCCTGTCTCCCCCCCCCCCTCCAGGCTCCTGCAGGGTCTCTCTTATCAGTGACTAACCCCCCCCCCCCCTTTCCGATCACTAGTGCGGTGTGCTTACCCGGGAGGCAGAGCTGAGGAGGAGAGGAGAGGAGATCATGTCGGGAGGAGGAGATAATGTCGGGCTGGCGCTGCTGCTCACATTACATGCAGGGAAGAGGTGAGCTGAGAGTTTGTCTGAGGAATCTCCTGGGGTGGAAAGCTGACAGGATTTGTTTGGCAAGAGTTGCTGTGAAGGGTTAAGGTGACAGGAGGATCGGGAGTGTGTTTGATGATATCTTCCTCCAAGCCTCACACCTCTGTCTATACAAACATCCCCCATCCTCAGTCCAGATAATGTGCAGTAATTTATGACCATTCATTAACCCTGTGTGTGTGTGGAGAGTGTAAACTTCTGATTGTACAGAGTCTGGATAACACAGAGTTATATGAATGGTCATCCATTACCTCACATCATCTGTACATACAGAGTGCTGGGGGCCGGGAGTTTTCATTGTAAATATTAGTGGATGAGTACAATAGCTTTTGTTTTTATATACATCACTATTTCTCAGCCCCCAACTCCCCCCAGGTGCATCACCCCCCCAGACCACTTCATACATCCAGCTGGCATCATCCCCTCCACACTCCTCTACTATACATACTACCCCCACCATCCCCTCCGCACTCCTCTCCTACCCATATTACCCCCACCATCCCCTCCGCACTCCTCTCCTACCCATATTACCCCCACCATCCCCCCCGCACTCCTCTACTACACATACTACCCCCACCATCCCCTCCACACTCCTCTACTACCCCCACCATCCCCTCCGCACTCCTCTCCTACACATACTACCCCCACCATCCTCTCTGCACGCCTCTCCTACACATACTACCCCCATCATACCCTCCACACGCTTCTCCTGTACATACCCCCATCATACCCACCACACTCCTTCTGCCACTCTGCATGTCGCAGAGTTCGGTGCCTCTAAGCTTCGGCCTGCCACATTAATGTTGGCTCCCATGAGACAGCCATCTTTAAACCTGGGGGACCCATGATCTTCAGTTGCCCGGAGGCCCCATGAGTTATCAGTCCACCCCTGGCTGGCCCAGACTGTGGCTACCCAGCATGGTTGCTCACTGCAATTGTAAGCCAAGAGTGTCAACTTTTTTGACTCTGATGTAAAAGGGGGACTCTTGTGATTAACTCCATATGATTAGAAATGTTATTTAATCACAAAATATATGTATAGTGTATACTACATAAATACATAAAAATTGCCTTGCATTGTGCAGAGCTAATGAATTTAATGTACTACTGAAAAAAAAAAAAATTGCTGTGCGCTACTAATGTGTTCGGGTTTGGCTTGAAGAAAAGGTGGCAACCCTAAGTGTGACTTGGATTTTTGCAGTGGATCATGGCTTAGGTGATCATGTTTTTGGTCTTCCTAAGGCAAAGCCTAGAGATCTTACTTGCCTTGGCCATGGGTTGTTTTGCAGCAGTTGTTACATAAAGAAGCAACTTAAACTGGGTTGTGGTGAGGTCTGCAGGTCGTCTGTTAAGGAGACTTACAGTAGGGCAGCAGGGCAATTTTAAATGGCAGGGCTATGCCCAAATTTACAAGAGACAGGCTGGGTTTTACTACAAGGACTAAGATGCTGTAGACCATATAGCAGCATAAAACTGGCCAGTAGGGATGAGCTTCGAGTTCGAGTCGAAATCATGAACATCAGCGGTTCACTCGTTCGACGAAGATCGAACATTATGGGCCGTTCGCGCCAAATTCGAGTTGCGCGTCACGGCCCATAATGCACTGCGTCATCGCAGTGCATTGCTGGCTGATGATTGGCCAAGCATGCACTATGACCCGCATTCCTTGGCCAATCACAGCGCCGTCAGCACAGAGAGCCATAATTGGCCAAAGCCAGGGTGCCTTTGGTCAATCATGGCTCAGGGGGACTAAGTACACGCCCCACACTATATAAGGCCGCCTGCGTGTCGACCTTGTGTAGTGTGTTTCGGCGTTCAGAGAGAGACAGAGTGAGAGAGATTATGGCTTTATTTCAGTTAGCAATAGCTAGATTGAGCAGGCAGTTGATTGAGCTAGTTAGATCCAGTATTCCAGTATATTTAGTATATACAGTGGGTACGGAAAGTATTCAGACCCCCTTAAACTTTTCACTCTTTGTTATATTGTAGCCATTTGCTAAAATCATTTAAGTTCATTTTTTTTCCCTCACTAATGTACACACCTGTCTATATAAGACCTTACAGCTCACAGTGCATGTCAGAGCAAATGATAATCATGAGGTCAAAGGAAATGCCTGAAGAGCTCAGAGACAGAATTGTGGTAAGGCACAGATCCGGCCAAGGTTACAAAAAAATTTCTGCTGCACTTAAGCTTCCTAAGAGCACAGTGGCCTCCATAATCCTTAAATGGAAGACGTTTGGGATGACCAGAACCCTTCCTAGAGCTGGCCGTCCAGCCAAACTGAGCTATCGGGGGAGAAGAGCCTTGGTGGGAGAGGTAAAGAAGAACCCAAAGATCACTGTGGCTGAGCTCCAGAGATGCAGTCTGGAGATGGGAGAAAGTTGTAGAGAGTCAACCATCACTGCAACCCTCCACCAGTCGGGGCTTTATGGCAGAGTGGCCCGACGGAAGCCTCTCCTCAGTGCAAGACACATGAAAGCCCGCATGGAGTTTGCTAATAAACACCTGAAGAAATGGTGAGAAATAAGATCTTCTGGTCTGATGAGACCAAGATAGAACTTTTTGGCCTTAATTCTAAGCGGTATGTGTGGAGAAAACCAGGCACTGCTCATCACCTGTCCAATACAGTCCCAACAGTGAAGCATGGTGGTGTCAGCATCATGCTGTGGGGGTGTTTTTCAGCTACAGGGACAGGTTGCAATCGAGGGAAAGATGAATGCGGCCAAGTACAGGGATATTCTGGACGAAAACCTTCTCCAGAGTGCTCAGGACCTCAGACTGGGCCGAAGGTTTACCTTCCAACAAGAAAATGACCCTAAGCACACAGCTAAAATAACGAAGGCTTCACAACAACTCCGTGACTGTTCTTGAATGGCCCAGCCAGAGCCCTGACTTAAACCCAATTGAGCATCTCTGGAGAGACCTAAAAATGGCTGTCCACCAATGTTTACCATCCAACCTGAGAGAACTGGAGAGGATCTGCAAGGAGGAATGGCAGAGGATCCCCAAATCCAGGTGTGAAAACTTGTTGCATCTTTCCCAAAAAGACTCATGGCTGTATTAGATCAAAAGGGTGCTTTTACTAAATACTGAGCAAAGGGTCTGAATACTTAGGACCATGTGATATTTCAGTTTTTCTTTTTTAATAAATCTGCAAAAATGTCCACAATTCTGTGTTTTTCTGTTAATATGGGGTGCTGTGTGTACATTAATGAGGAACAAAAATGAACTTAAATGATTTTAGCAAATGGCTGCAATATAACAAAGAGTGAAAAATTTAAGGGGGTCTGAATACTTTCCATACCTACTGTATATGCATTGCACGCTTTGTTTATATATATATATATATATATATATATATATATATATACTGTAAACAGTTTAGCTAGATCTCATTGCAGAGCGTTCCTGTTATTCTATTCCTACTAATAATACAGGCAGGCAGTTGATTGTGCTGACCTGCAGTATATTAAGTCAGTGTACTGTATACTGGGCACAGTGTGCACATAAAGTTGACTGCAGACTAGTGTAAGGGTATGTACTTACCGAGGCCGAGATGCCGAGAGTGGTTCACCTTTGCGACTTGACGCACTCCACCCCCTGGAGTTGAGACAGGGAGTGGATGGCGAGAAGCGGCACCGGCTACCGGCAGGTGGTGGGTATTTGTAGACGGTCCGGCAGAGCTGAGTAGACTGAAGAACAGGCTTCAAGCAGGAACTAGCCGGATTGGTAAAGTTCAAACAGCAGGAGATAATGGAAGCCGGTGCAGGTTGAGTCCGGGTTGTAATGGCTAGGTAACGGTCCCGGCTGGGGGTCAAACACAGTAAAAGGTAACAAGTCCAGAGAGTACCGGGAACCCGGCAGGGGTTCAAGGGAAACGCGGAAGTCCAAAAGGTACAGGCCAGAGGTCAAGGATTGGAGACGGGCAGCAGATCCGAGTCACAGGCCGAGGGTCAAACACAGGAGAAGGCAGAAGTCCGTATCACAAGCCGAGGTCAGGTCCAGGAGAGAGATCAGAGGAGTCAAGCCAGTCCGGGTCACAAGGAGATTTTCAGGATAGTTTTCCAGAGTCTTGGGAATACAGGAAAGCTGACAAACCAGCAACTTGTCAGTGCAACTGGGTCTCTTTAAATAGGCCCGCCTGGATTCCTATTGGTGCGCCGCCGCGCATGCGCGCGCGCTGCTGCGTCAGCGCACGCACCCGAGAACGTAGAAGCGCCGTCCCGCGCACGCGCATGCGCGGAACCATCATTCTGCCGCGCGTGCGTATTGGGCGCTGATTGGCGCTGTTGGACGGATTTCCCTGACAGTGCCCCCCTCCTAGGGGCGGACTCCGGACGCCCAGACTAGACATCAACTCAGGATGTTCCTGGTGAAAGACTCTAATTAGGCGGGGAGCATGTAGGTTCCTAGATGGTTCCCAAGAGTTGTCCTCCGGGGGATACCCCTTCCATTTGATTAAATACTGTAACTGCCTGCCTCTTTTCCTGCAGCCCAGGATAGATTCCACCACGTACTCGTTTTCACCATCAACCTCCACAGGTGGAGGAGGTGGCACATCCCTTCCCGGGAAGGAGCTGGAGACTACCGGTTTCAACAGAGACGTGTGGAAGACCGGGTGTATCCTGTAGGAGTCGGGCAGTGCCAATTCAAAGGCCACAGGGTTGATTACTCGCTTGATTTTGAAAGGGCCTATAAATCTTGGTCCCAATTTCCGTGAAGGGATCGGCAATTTGAGGTTGGTGGCGGAGAGCCATACTTCCTCCCCAACTTTGAAGACTGGATTTTCCTTCCTACCCTTGTCATAGTATCTCTTGTAAGACTCCTGGGCGTTTTGCATCATTTCCTGGAGTCTCAGAAAATTAGATTGAACAAAGGCTATCCGATCTTGAACAGCAGGAACAGAGCTCTCCGAAATGTCATCAGGGAGGAAGGAAGGATGGAAGCCAAAGTGGGCCCAAAAAGGAGTTTGACTGGTGGCTGAATGCACCGAGTTATTATATGCAAATTCAGCGTAGGATAATAGGGAGGACCAATCATCTTGTGAGGCTGAGCAAAAACAACGGAGATATTGTTCTAGGGTTTGATTGGTTCTCTCTGTCTGTCCGTTGCTCTGGGGGTGATATGCCGATGATAGGCAAATTTTGATTTCTAAAGATTTGCAAAGTTCCTTCCAGAATTTTGCCGTGAATTGAACGCCTCTGTCAGAGGTGATGCTTTTAGGCACTCCATGGAGCCTGATTATCTCCTGAAAGAAGGCTTTGGCTGTATCTGTAGCAGAGGGAGTACCAATCATGGGCACGAAGTGTGCCATTTTGGAGAGGCGGTCAATTACGACCAGAATCGTGGTAAAACCTCCAGAGGGCGGTAGATCTACAATGAAGTCCATGGACACATCTGCCCACGGACGTTCAGGGATAGGCAAAGGTTTGAGTAGTCCCCAACTCTTGGTTTTGGGTCCCTTATACCGTTGGCAACGGCTACAGGAGGCAACATAGGACTTGCAATCTTGTCTCCAACCAGGCCACCAGAAGGAGCGAGAGATTAGTTCCATGGTCTTTTTGGTTCCAAAGTGACCAGCTAGTCTGTGGTCGTGGAAAGTTTTCAGAGTCAGTTGCCTTGTTTCCAGAGGGACGAAGACTTTACCTTGGGACCAGAACAAGTCATTACGCTTCTCCAAGGAAGAGGTTACTTGGTCAGGACAATGCTTAGAGGCGGCTCTTATGGAGGTTAGTAGATCAGCCTGTGGGATGAGCAGAAAGTTTTGTGCTGATAGGATGGTACTTGGTTCCTCTGCTTGAGGGGTCTCGGGAAACATCCTAGAGAGGGCATCCGCCTTCACGTTCTTGGAACCGGGCCTATAAGAGATATGAAAGTTAAACCGAGTGAAGAAGAGGGCCCATCGGGCTTGTCTGGGTCGAAGACGTTTTGCTGTTCTCAGATATTCTAGATTCTTATGATCCGTGAATATCATGACGGGGTGAGGAGCTCCCTCCAGAAGGTATCGCCATTCTTCCAGGGCGAATTTGATAGCTAATAGTTCCCGGTCACCGACGTCATAATTACGTTCCGGAGAAGTTAGTTTACGAGAAGCAAAGGCTACGGGATGAAGAAGGGATTTGGGGCCCTGCCTTTGAGAGAGGATGGCCCCAGTGGCTGACTCTGAAGCATCTACTTCCAGCGTAAACGGCAGTAGCGGATCTGGATGCTTCAATACAGGTGCCGATGTGAATGCATTTTTTAGTTTATCGAAGGCATCTTGAGCTTCCGGTGACCAGTGAAAGCGGTAGCCCTGGCGTGTCAGTTGGGTTATAGGTGCCACAATAGAGGAGAACCCCACAATGAACCTCCTGTAGAAATTGGCGAAACCTATAAATCGTTGTACCCCTTTCTTGTCTGTTGGGGCTGGCCATTCCTGGATAGCTTTGACTTTCTGCGGGTCCATTGCGACCCCATTGGTAGAAATAATAAATCCCAAAAATTGCACCGTGGTTTTCTCAAAGTCACATTTCTCGGCCTTGAGGTAAAGTCTATGTTCTCGGAGAATAGTGAGGACCTTGATGACATGGATTCGGTGCAGTTCAAGGGAGGATGAAAAAATAAGAATATCGTCTAAGTAGACTACTAGGAAATCGTCCAGGTGTTCACGGAAAATGTCATTGACCAGGTGCTGGAAAGTAGCTGGGGCGTTGCAAAGCCCGAATGGCATGACCAAGTATTCGAAATGACCGAATCTAGATCTAAAAGCCGTCTTCCATTCGTCTCCAGCCCTGATCCGGATGAGGTTGTAGGCCCCTCGAAGGTCCAGTTTAGAGAAGATCCGAGCTGATCGGAATCGTTGGAACAACTCTGGGATGAGAGGAAGCGGGTATCTATTTTTAATAGTAATTTTATTTAATTCCCTATAGTCGATGCAGGGCCTCAGAGTCCCGTCTTTTTTTTCAACGAAAAAGATTCCGGCACCGGCTGGGGAAGAAGAGGGTCGAATGAATTTCTTTTCCAGATTTTCCTCAATGTAAGACTTGAGGGTCTTCAACTCAGATTCGGACAAGGGGAAGATGCGGCCGAATGGAATTTTGGAGCCAGGCAGAAGGTCGATGGGACAATCGTAGGGACGATGCGGAGGTAGGCGGTCAGCCTGCTGTTTGTCGAAGACGTCCTGGAATCCTAAGTATGCTGATGGAACATGTGGTAGGTTATCCGGTTGAGGGGTTAAAGTAGCACAGGCAGTTGGAAGTGCGGAAAGACAGTGTTGAGAACAATATGAAGAAGTGAAGTTAACTTCCCTCTTGGCCCAGTTTATATGAGGCTCATGTGCTTGTAACCAGGGAAGGCCCAGGATGATGGGAAACATGGGAGATGAGATGAGGTCAAATCGAAGGTATTCTTGGTGGCCTGAATCCGTGATAGCAAGGACGGGTCTTGTTTCTTGCGTAATTACCCCTGAACGAGGCAGGGATCCATCCGCCAGACGAACCTGAAGATAACGGTCCTTGGTTTGCAGAGGAAAGTGAAGTTGGGAAGCAAGTGAAGAGTCCAGAAAGCAGCTGCAGGCCCCTGAATCAATAATCGCCGGTAGGCGGGTTGCTCCTGTTGGTAGCTGTAGAGAAATAGAAAGAACAACATAAGTCTGTGGTAAGCCAGAAACTGGGTAGTTCAAAGTGTCTTTGAGGGTACACTTACTAGGTCTCACTGGGCAACTCCGAAGGAAATGGCCAGTACCCCCGCAGTAAAGACACAGATTGGCCTGACGCCTGCGCTGCTTTTCCTCAGGAGAAAGGGGAGGACGAACTAGACCAAGCTGCATGGGTTCAGGCTCGGGGGGAGAAGATGCTGTAGGAACTTGGATGGGTGGATAGGCAGAAGCTGATCGGGGCAAAGTCCAGTTTGGGCGGGTAGTCTGGAAACGCTCAGAACGCCGCTCCCGGAGGCGTCTGTCAAGCTGAGTGACAGACTGGATCAGATCTTCCAGAGTAGTTGGAACACCAATCCTGGCCAGCTCGTCCTTAAGAGCCTCAGACAGTCCTTGGCGATATTGGTATTTAAGGGCCGTCTCATTCCAGCCAGTGTCAGCTGACCATTTCCGGAATTCTGACGTGTAGTCCTCCACCGGCCTTCTCCCCTGGGTTAAACTGTGGAGAACAGACTCAGCTGTAGCTGATCGCTGAGGATCGTCATACAGCTGCGCCATACTCTCGAAGAAGGTGTCCACGGAATCTAGTATGGGGCTGCTTTGCTCCATCAGGCCATGAGCCCAGGCCTGAGGTTCGTCGGTTAGAAGGGAGATGACGAACCCCACCTTTACCACTTCCGAAGAGAAAGTCCTGGGTTGAAGGGCGAAATAGAGAGAACATGCGTTTTTGAAAGCCCGATATTTCTTACGGACGCCAGAAAATCGCTCAGGCAGGGGGACCCTGGGTTCAGGGGTAGCCATTACTACGGTGGGATTTGCCTGATTTTGAGACGTGGAGGCAACATTGGCAATGGTAGCAGCTGGTGATGCTGGTCCTGTAGCTCCAGTAAGTAGCTGAAAGCGGCCATCCATTTGGACATAACCTTCTTGTAATTTCTGAACCGCGTCGGTTAGTGCGGTGACTTGCTGACATAGGGTCTCGAACGGTGAACGCGCCCTGTCGGCCTCAGACATCTGGCTGGTTTGTACTGTAAGGGTATGTACTTACCGAGGCCGAGATGCCGAGAGTGGTTCACCTTTGCGACTTGACGCACTCCACCCCCTGGAGTTGAGACAGGGAGTGGATGGCGAGAAGCGGCACCGGCTACCGGCAGGTGGTGGGTATTTGTAGACGGTCCGGCAGAGCTGAGTAGACTGAAGAACAGGCTTCAAGCAGGAACTAGCCGGATTGGTAAAGTTCAAACAGCAGGAGATAATGGAAGCCGGTGCAGGTTGAGTCCGGGTTGTAATGGCTAGGTAACGGTCCCGGCTGGGGGTCAAACACAGTAAAAGGTAACAAGTCCAGAGAGTACCGGGAACCCGGCAGGGGTTCAAGGGAAACGCGGAAGTCCAAAAGGTACAGGCCAGAGGTCAAGGATTGGAGACGGGCAGCAGATCCGAGTCACAGGCCGAGGGTCAAACACAGGAGAAGGCAGAAGTCCGTATCACAAGCCGAGGGTCAGGTCCAGGAGAGAGATCAGAGGAGTCAAGCCAGTCCGGGTCACAAGGAGATTTTCAGGATAGTTTTCCAGAGTCTTGGGAATACAGGAAAGCTGACAAACCAGCAACTTGTCAGTGCAACTGGGTCTCTTTAAATAGGCCCGCCTGGATTCCTATTGGTGCGCCGCTGCGTCGGCGCGCGCACCCGAGAACGTAGAAGCGCCGTCCCGCGCACGCGCGGAAGCATCATTCCGCCGCGCGTGCGTATTGGGCGCTGATTGGCGCTGTTGGACGGATTTCCCTGACACTAGAGTTGAGCGGACACCTGGATGTTCGGGTTTGACGGGTTCGGCCGAACTTCGGAAAAAAGTTCGGGTTCGGGACCGAACTTTAACCCGAACCCGAACCCGAACCCCATTGAAGTTAATGGGGACCCGGACTTCTAAGGACTAAAAAGGCTCTAAAAAAGTAATGGAAAGGGCTAGAGGGCTGCAAATGGCAGCAAAATGTTGTTAAGAGCATGGCAAGTGCTCTGCAAACAAATGTGGATAGGGAAATAACTTAAAATAACATAAAAAAAATAAAAAAATATGCTGGAGGCCCCCTTTTCAGCAGAAGAGGTACGGGAAGTCATTAAGAACCTCAGAAACTCAACGGCACGATGCCACACATATGGTGGGAATGCCCCAGAATACGCCCTTTCTTGAATAAATTATTCAATTTAATGGATAAGCTAGTGGGAAAATAAAATACTTTGAAATAAAAATGTAGCGGGGTGCTAAATTTAAGGGAAGTGTTTGAGTGGTAAATAGGCTCAAACACCCTAATTCTGTAGGATTCATGGACCATTTTGTCCTCGGGGGACAGTATTGGTGTGCGGTTCCCTGCGGCCTACAGGTGGCGCTGCCATGGTAGGCTAGGGTTGAACCGCCGATACAGTGCTGTGCCTTTTGTGTCCCCTCTTGGCAGTAGTACAGCGGGGCGGGGAACCTGCTGTGCATGCCGGGAGAGCATATAAAAGGGGCAGACCTTTGGCCTGGGGGCTGATGTCCAGTGGGGTCCACGCCCAGGTGCCTTCGGCCTGGGTGCATGTGTTCCTGTTCCATCTCGGGTACCTTTAGCCCGGGGTGAGGTACTATCCTGGAGTTCCTGCTGCTCTGGGTATGGAGGCCTAGGTGCGGGAGTAAAGCCTGGAGTCCAGAGCCTTCGTCTGGAGTCCACTAAGGGTCGAGGAGTCTTAGGGTGCCGCCTCGTGTAGGGGACCATGTTCCAGGGAAGGGAGGATCATTCTGATGGACCGATGCGGGAGTCACGGTGAAGGAAGGGTCTGTTGACTCCCTGGAGAGATGTCTTCCCCTTGATATGGGCTAGGTTCGTAGAAGGAGAAGCTCAAGGTCATCTTGACTGTATCAGAGGCCTTATTCACCCGGCCCGTGGCAGGGGCCTTATACACCCTGGTGTGTGGCAGAGACCAAAGTTCTCCAGGTCCGTGGCAGGGGCCTTGTACACCCGGTCTGTGGCAGAGACCAACCTCAAGGTCAACCTCAAGGTCTGTGGCAGAGACCGTGCACCTAAAACTGTTCGAGAAACCTAAGCAGTGAAGTGAATGTGCTACGTTTGTGCCTGGACCTCCTCCACACCTTAAGCTGTCCTGTTTCTTTGCTCTAACCTTTTCTATCCGAGTAGAGTTTATTTTGCCATGAGAGAATAAGAGTTGTAATTTCAGCTGGTGTGGACATTGACTTTACTGGGAATTAAAGGACTTGCCTCTACCTACAGTAGAGGTGAGAATCATCCTCTGGAGGAGTTTTGACTCCGGCTGTGGACTGGTAGTGCGGTGTGCCTTTCTCCCTCCTGCGAGGAGCCAACAACATAAAGGCAGGTAAGGGGGAAAGGATCTGTGCGCTACAAAATACAACAATGGCTGGGTAAGGCCGTGTCATGGATATGCATTAATGTCTGTCTGCCATCTTACCTTTCCTCCTCATGTGTTCATCTTAGAGACCAGACCTCCTTCACCTGGCTTCCTTTATAATCTCCTCCCAGCCAGACTCCACCCCAGGCCCTATCACAGAACACTATATTAACCTGTGCACTGCAAGCCTGCTTTGCTGATCAACGTGTTTGTTAGGCATTGTGTGTTTGGGTTCCTGCCTGCCGTGTGCTACGTCTGTCTCTCTGTTATACATTAGGCTTGTCCCCGACTATCCCTGTCTGCTCGTGACCCTTGACCTTCGGCTTGTCCTTCGTTTTCCTTGTCTGCTTGTGGCCCTTGACCTTCAGCTTGTTATTCGTTACTCTTATATCTTGTGCTGCTGCTTCCCCTCTTTTCCCCTTATCCTACGGGGCGTGAGCTAGGAGACTCTAGGGGCCGCGACCTGGACCCAGCCTGCAGCATAACATCCTCACCACTAGAGGCTCTGGAGAAGACCTGCTGGGTCTTAGACTCCGCGCCCTGGGGAATCTTGGCTCTAGCTTCCTATAGGATCCCGGTTGTGCTCCTCTGGTCCCGCTTTCCACAACCAACCAGTTTCCTATCCGCAGCAGTCAGCCATAGGGTTCACTACCTTGCGGTGCACTCCTGTCCCCCTACGGTGTGCATCTGTCACCTGGCCATAGGTGACCTGACAGGCCGGTGATGTGTCGAATTCTGTCCCCCGTCAAATAGTGTCCACCCTGTACTGCGCTTGCTCAGTATGTAGGACAGGGGGATTTCGAAAATCTCCCAAGACGAACGGCGCCTGCGTGGTGAGTTCAGGTGAAGGCCACACCATCCGTGGTTCAAGCCGAGCCAAGTGAGGCCGTGCCCGAAGCGTGGTGATCGAACCGAGCCCGTGAGGGGCCCTGTTACTATGTGCTACCGTATGTCCACTTGGATGGTGGGGCTTAAACCTGCACTCACAGCGCAGGCGCCGTTCATCTTCGGAGATTTTGTGAATCTCCTTGTCCTCTGTACTGCGCAAGCGCTGCGCCTTCGCAGTATGGGCCGGACACAATCCGATGGCCGGACAGTTTTTGTCACAACACCGGTATACATGTCTATTCTGCAGAAGGTACGGACAAGTCCTGTGGGATCCATGCCTGGTTCATTTTAATGAACGTGAGCTTGTCCACATTGGCTCTGGACAGGCGGCTGCGCTTGTCTGTGATAACGCCCCCTGCCGTGCTAAATACACGTTCAGATAATACACTGGCTGCAGGGCAGGCCAGCACCTCCAAGGCATAAAGGGCAAGCTCAGGCCATGTGCCCAATTTGGAGACCCAGAAGTTAAAGGGGGCAGACCCGTCATCCAGTACGTGTAGGCCTGTGGACACATACTGCTCAACCATGTTGGTGAAATGCTGCCTCCTGCTAAGACGTTCCATCTCAGCTGGTGGTGCTGGTTGTTGTGGTGTGCTGACAAAGCTTTTCCACATTTCAGCCATGCTAACCCTGCCTTCTGAGGTGCTGCCGGTGCCCCGGCTGCGTTGGCGACCTCTTCCTCCTTCTCTGCCTTCGCCTTGTGCTTCCACCGTACGCCCGCTGTCAGGTGGGAATGCCACCAGCAGCACGTCTACCAGCGTGCGCTTGTACTCGCGCATCTTACGATCCCGCTCCAGTGAGGGAATTAAGGACGGTACGTTGTCCTTGTAACGGGGATCCAGCAGGGTGGCCACCCAGTAATCAGCACCAGTTAAAATGTGGGCAACTCGGCGGTCATTGCGGAAACACTGCAGCATGTAATCGCTCATGTGTGCCAGGCTGCCCAGAGGCAAAGAAAAGCTGTCCTCTGTGGGAGGTGTATCGTCTGTGTCCTCTGTATCCCCCCAGCCACGCACCAGTGATGGCCACGAGCTGGTCTGGGTGCCACCCTGCTGTGAAAATGGCTCCTTCTCCTCCTTCATCTCCTCCTCCACCTCGTCATCCTCCAGAACTGTGCCCTTTCTCCCGGACAATTGTGTACCTGGCGTTTGTTGGTGCAGGGACCCACCCTCGTAGCCACTTGTGAAAGACTGCCCTGAAAGCCTTTGAAATTATCCCGCTTCCTCCTCCTCCTCCTCATCCTCCTGTGCCACATCCTCTTCCATCATCGCCCGAAGCGTTTTTTCAAGGAGGCATAGAACTGGGATAGTAACGCTGAGAACGGCGTCATTGGCACTGGACATGTTGGTGGAGTACTCGAAACAGCGCAACAAGGCACACAGGTCTCGCATGGAGGCCCAGTTATTGGTGGTGAAGTGGTGCTGTTCCGCAGAGCGACTCACGCGTGATTGCTGCAGCTGAAACTCCACTATCGCCTGCTGCTGCTCACACAGTCTGGCCAGCATGTGCAAGGTCGAGTTCCACCTTGTGGGCACGTCACATATGAGGCGGTGAGCGGGAAGGCAGAAGTTACGCTGCAGCGCTGACAGGCGAGCAGCAGCAGGGTGAGAACGCCGAAAGTGCGCACAGACAGTCCGCACTTTCTGCAGCAGCTCTGGCATATTGGGGTAATTTTTAAGGAACCTCTGGACCACCAAGTTCAGCACATGCGCCAGGCAAGGGATGTGCCTCAAACCGGCTAGGCCCAGAGCTGCTACGAGATTTCGCCCATTATCACACACCACCAGGCCGGGGGCTTGAGGCTCACTGACAGCAACCACTCATTGGTCTGTTGTTCCATGTCCCTCCACAACTCCTGCGCAGTGTGGGGTTTTTCCCCCAAACAGGAAAGTTTTAAAACTGCCTGCTGTCGTTTACCCCTGGCTGTGCTGAAGTTGGTGGTGAAGGTGTTACGCTGACCGGATGAGGAGGCGATAGAGGATGAGGAAGCGGAGTAGGAGGAGTTAGCAACAGGAGGAAAACTGAAGCGCCCTGCAATCCTCGGTGGTGGAAGGACATGCGCCAAACTGCTATCTGCTTCAGGCCCAGCCGCCACTGCATTTACCCAGTGTGCTGTTAGGGAGATATAACGTCCCTGACCGTGCTTACTGGTCCACGCATCCGTAGTTAGGTGGACCTTGCCACAGATGGCGTTGCGCAGTGCACACCTGATTTTGTCCCCCACTTGGTAGTGCAGGGAAGGGATGGCTCGCCTGGAAAAGTAGTGGCGGCTGGGCACGACGTACTGTGGGACAGCCAATGCCATCAGGCTTTTAAAACTCTGCGTCTCCACCAGACGGAATGACAGCATTTCAAAGGCCAGGAGTTTTGAAATGCTGGCATTCAGGGCCAGGGATCGCGGGTGGCTAGGGGGGGTACTTCCTCTTCCGCTCCAATGTTTGGGAGATAAAGAGCTGAACGCTTCCATGGGACATTGTGGAGATGGTTGGTGACCCAGGTGGTAGTGTTGCTGGCAGATCCTCTGTTTGCGGGGTGGCAGGTGCCACTGTCACTACAGAGGTGGATGAAGAGGCCGAGACTGCAGCAGAAGAGGAAGCAGGAGGAGCCAGAGACCTTTCTTGGTTTTTGAGGTGTCTACTCCACTGCAGCTCGTGCTTTGCACTTAGATGCCTGGTCATGCAGGTTGTGCTCAGGTTGAGAACGTTTATGCCTCGCTTCAGGCTCTGATTGCACAGCGTGCAAACCACTCGTGTCTTGTCATCAGCACATTGTGTGAAGAACTGCCACGCTAGGGAACTCCTCGGACCTGGCTTTGGTGTGCTCGGTCCCTTGCTGCGTTGGGCAGTAGCAGACATACTGTCTAGGGGACGGACGCTCCGCTTTTGCACCCTGCTCCCTCTTCTGCTGTGCTGGTAGCTCTGTGCGACCACCGCCTCTTCCTCCAAACTACACTGGTCACCTGCATAACGTTGATTCCATGTGGGGTCGAGGACCTCATCGTCCTCCACATCATCTTCCACACAGTCTTCACCCCTGCCCTCCTTGTCTGTCTGCACAATTGCGAAAGCAGCAGCAGTTGGCACCTGTGTTTCGTCATCATCCGAGACGTGCTGCGATGGTCCTCCCATGTACTCATCATGAAACATAAGTGGTTGGGCATCGGTGCACTCAATCTCTTCCACTTCTGGGGCAGGGCTAGGTGGATGGCCCTGGGAAACCCTGCTAACAGAGTCATCAAAAAGCAGAAGAGACTGCTGCATGATTTGGGGCTCAGACTGCTTGGCTGATTTGCAAGGGGGTGAGGTGAAAGACTGATGGACATGGGTTTCAGGTGCCAACTCTGATCTTTCATCAGAAGAGTGGGTGGGAGACAATGTGAAGGAACCCGAGGCACTGTCAGCAACCCAATCTACTATCGCCTGTACTTGTCCTGGCCTAAACATTGGTACAGCCTCATTAGGCGCGACAAAATACCGCCGCAGGCTCGGTCGCCTACTGGCACCTGAGGAAGGTGTTTCACTTGTGCGTGTATCTGGCACAGATCCACCACGTCCTCTCCCTGCAACAGGAGCTCCACCAGCAGCACCACGACCGGGGCCACCACGTCCCTTTGACCTTCTCCTCATATTTTCCAAATTTAGGATCTTGCCCTAAATGGGTGTTTTTGGAAGAGCAGAACACACCCACAGTACGTAACCGCTGAATCGCACAGCTACAGAACTGCAGAAAATGCTATTAAAAAAAAATGATTTTTTTTTGTATAGCACAGTAGAAAAAAAATATATAGAAATTGTTTATTTCACACACCTCCACATATGTATAACACACTGCAAAATATTTTTTGTGGCCCTAAATGGCGTTTTTTGGAAGACCACAACACACCCACAGTACGTAACTGCTGAATCGCACAGCTACAGAACTGCAGAAAATGCTATTCAAAAAAAATGTTGTTTTTTTAGTATAGCACAGTAGAAGACAAATATATAGAAATGGTTTATTTCAGACGCCTCCACATATGTATAACACACTGCAAAATATTTTTTGTGGCCCTAAATGGGTCTTTTTGCAAGCGTACATTAAAGTGCAAGTTTATTTTTATTTATTTTTGCCCTAAACGGGTCTTTTTTTGCACAGTATAGCACAGTAGAAGACAAATATATAGAAATGGTTTATTTCACACGCCTCCACATATGTATAACACACTGCAAAATATTTTTTGTGGCCCTAAATGGTGTTTTTTGGAAGACCACAACACACCCACAGTACGTAACCGCTGAATCGCACAGCTACAGAACTGCAGAAAATGCTATTCAAAAAAAAATTTGTTTTTTTAGTATAGCACAGTAGAAGAAAAATATATAGAAATGGTTTATTTCACACGCCTCCACATATGTACAACACACTGCAAAATATTTTTGTGGCCCTAAATGGGTCTTTTTGCAAGCGTACATTAAAGTGCAAATTAATTTTTTTTGCCCTAAACGGGTCTTTTTTTGCACAGTATAGCACAGTAGAAGACAAATATATAGAAATGGTTTATTTCACACGCCTCCACATATGTATAACACACTGCAAAATATTTTTTGTGGCCCTAAATGCCGTTTTTTGGAAGACCACAATACACCCACAGTACGTAACCGCTGAATCGCACAGCTACAGAACTGCAGAAAATGCTATTCAAAATTTTTTTTGTTTTTTTAGTATAGCACAGTAGAAGAAAACTATATAGAAATTGTTTATTTCACACACCTCCACATATGTATAACACACTGCAAAATATTTTTTGTGGCCCTAAATGGCGTTTTTTGGAAGACCACAACACACCCACAGTACGTAACCGCTGAATCGCACAGCTACAGAACTGCAGAAAATGGTATTTAAATTTTTTTTTGTTTTTTTAGTATAGCACAGTAGAAGACAAATATATAGAAATGGTTTATTTCACACGCCTCCACATATGTATAACACACTGCAAAATATTTTTTGTGGCCCTAAATGGGTCTTTTTGCAAGCGTACATTAAAGTGCAATTTTTTATTTTTTTTTGCCCTAAAGGGGTATTTTTTTGCACGAGCAAAATAAAATGCAATTTTTTATTTTTTTTTGCCCTTAATGGGTCTTTTGGAAAAGAGCACAATAAAGTGCCTTTTTTTTTTGCCCTAAATGGATCTTTTTCCAAGAGCAGAATACACCCACAGTATGGAAACGGTGTATCTCTCAACGTAATATATGCAATGCTGGTGCACTGAGCTTGCAGATAAAAGGTCGATTTTCTCTGACACTGGGCTCATGGCAGTGTAAAAAGACTGCACTGCCACACAAACAGGTAAACCTATGCAGATCGCTGAGTTATATCTCTGAATCTGGACTCCTATTCCTATATAATATATCTCTCTCCCTGAAAGCACCAACAGGTTGAGCTCTGAGGAAGAAGACTCATCTTCGAAACGCGTCAGCCAGCAGTGATCTTTGTCAATCCCTCCGTGACCGATTTGAGTGGATTCGTTTTGGACGCATTGCTGCGCCTCTGTGGTTCCTTGTAAACGCATGGCTTTTTCGTTTGTTTGTAAGTAGGATTCTTTTATTCGCTATAATAAATTTATCCAACGGTAATGCACGAGGCTGGTGCGCCTTTCTTTTTCTTTTCTTGTTAAGCACCAACAGGAACCTGGCCCTACACTACACTGTCTCTCTATCTTTTCCCTCAGATTCCAGAATCAGGAGTAACTCATGTATTTTTCAATCTCTCCCTAAAAGCAGCAGCAGCAGACAAGATCCTCTCCCTATCTATTCTGAAGCAGAGTGACGTGTGTGCTGTGTGCCTCTAGCTTATATAGAAGCTTGGTCACATGTTGCACTGACCAATCACAGCCATGCCATTAGTAGGCATGGCTATGATGGCTTCTAAGGGCACACCAGCTAAATCAAAAGGTGATTGGCTGGCCCCTGAAGCATTTCTAACTGCGCCATTAGATTGCCGAACCCGAACCCGGACTTTCGCGCAAAGTCCAGGTTCGGGTTCGGGTTTGGGAAAAAGCTAAAGTTAGGTACGGACCCGAACTTTACAGTTCGGGTTCGCTCAACCCTACTGCAGACTATTCCTTTTCTATTACTAATAATACAGGCAGTTGATTGAGCTAACCTGCAGTATATTAAGTCAGTGTACAGTATACTGGGCACAGTGTGCATGTAAAGCTGACTGTAGACTATTCCTTTTCTATTACTAATAATACAGGCAGTTGATTGAGCTAACCTGCAGTATATTAAGTCAGTGTACAGTATACTGGGCACAGTGTGCATGTAAAGCTGACTTCAGACAATTCCTTTTCTATTACTAATAATACAGGCAGTTGATTGAGCTAACCTGCAGTATATTAAATTAGTGTACTGTATACTGGGCACAGTGTGCAAGTAAAGCTAACTGCAGACTATTCCTTTTCTATTACTAATAATACAGGCAGTTGATTGAGCTAACCTGCAGTATATTAAGTCAGTGTAGTGTATACTGGGCACAGTGTGCACGTAAAGCTGACTGCAGACTATTCCTGTTATATTCCTAATAATACAGGCAATTGATTGAGCTAGCCTGCAGTATATTAAGTCAGTATACTGTATCCTGGGCACAGTGTGCACGTAAAGCTGACTGCAGACTATTCCTTTTCTATTACTAATAATACAGGCAGTTGATTGAGCTAACCTGCAGTATATTAAGTCAGTGTACTGTATACTGGGCACAGTGTGCAGCTAAAGCTGACTGCAGACAATTCCTTGTGTGCCTATTCCAATACATCAAATACAGTATGTCTTGAAGGCCAACAAGGAGAGGCAGACACTCACAGGCCAATAAAAGAGGGCAAGCAGGCTCTGTGTCTAGAGGCAACAGTGCTGGTCGTGGACACGATGCATCCTCATCAGCACGTGGCTGTGGGGCACGCTTGTCCTTTTTTTCAGCAGCTGGCCGCGTTGAGCCGCAACATGCCGAAAAGTTGGTGGATGACCAAGCCGTCCTCATCCTCCTCATCCTCTCTCACCCAGGCTCAGGGTACTTTGTCTGCCAAAGCAGCTGCCAAAGCGGCCTCTTCCCTCGGCTCAATGGCATCAGTCACTCCTTCCCTAGCCCCACCATGTCCTGAGGAGTTTGACCACAGTGTTGGGTACATGCTGCAGGAGGATACGCAGCGTTTTGAAGGCTTTGATGATGGTACCCAGCTTGAGGAAGGCAGTAACGTGAGCCCAGAGAGAGGGGGTGCCCAAGAAGGACAGCAAACTGGCAGTCATGTTCCCCCAGCTGCAGCATACTGCCAGGTTTGCTCCAGTGACGAGGAGGGAGGGGATGATGAGGTCACTGACTCTACGGGGGTGCCTGATAGAAGAGAGGAGGAGGAGGAGGCACATCTCCAACGAGGCAGGATGCCCTCCAGGGGCCAGCTTAAGGGCAGCCAACCGACTGCATCACATCGCAGAGCTTCGCATGTGCAGGGCGCTGCTGTCTCTGCGCGTTATTCAAAAAGTTCTTTGGTGCGGGCCTTTTTTGAGACGTGTGCAGCAGATCGCAGTGTTGCTATTTGCAACATATGTCTGAAACGTATCTCACGTGGCCAAAATATCAGCCGCTTGGGCAGCACATGCTTGACCAAACATATGTCGACCTGCCATGCAGTCCGTTGGCAAGCGTACATAAAAGACCGACACCAAAGAACAAAGCGGACCTCTCCTGCTCCTCGTCAGCTGGGATCTCCAACCCCACTATTTCTTCAGTCCTCTCAAAAACTTGCACTGATAGGAATGAAGGTGTAGAATTAGGTGTGTCACTGCCAAGTACTTGCGGGCAATCTGCTATCGGTACACCAACGTCCGATTGTACCAGGCAAATTTCCCTGCCCCAGCTGCTGCACCGCCAAAAGAAATTCACTCCCAGCCATCCACATGCCCAGCGGTTGAATGCTAGCTTGGCTAAATTGCTAGCACTTCAACTGCTGCCTTTTCAGTTGGTAGACTGTGCCCCCTTCCATGAGTTTGTGGAATGTGCAGTACCTCAGTGGCAGGTTCCCAAACGCCACTTTTTTCATGGAAGGCGATTCCTGCTCTCTACCGGCATGTGGAAGGCAATGTCTTGGCCTTGCTGGACAGGGTGGTTAGCGGTAAGGTGCATATTACCGCTGACTCATGGTCCAGCAGGCATGGACAGGGACGTTACCTATCTTTCACGGCGCACTGGGTGACTCTGCTGGCAGCTGGGAAGGATGCAGAACAGGGTGCAGTAGTGTTGGAGGTTGTCCCGCCACCACGCCTCCAAAATGCTACTAGTGGTGATTCTGACACACCTCTCTCCTCCACCCCCTCCTCTTCTTCCTCCAGGGCCTCTTCCTGTGCTGATTTGTCCTTGGAACCAGCGGTGCTCCGTAGGCGTTCAAGAGGCTACGCAAGTACGCAGGCAAAAAGATGCCATGCCGTGCTTGAGCTGGTGTGCTTGGGGGACAGGAGCCGCACTGGGGCAGAGATTCTGTCAGCTCTGCAGGGGCAGGCTCAGAGGTGGTTGACGCCACGCCAGCTTAAGCCAGGAATGGTGGTTTGCAAAAATGGCACTAACCTCCTCTCCGCCCTCTGACAGGGACAGCTGACCCATGTGCCCGGTTTGGCTCACAAACTTAACTTGGTGGTGCAGCGGTTCTTGGGCAGGTACTCGGGCTTACAGGATGTCCTGAGGCAGGCCAGGAAAGTCTGTGGGCATTTCCGCCAGTCATATAATGCCAGTGCTCGGCTGGCTGACCTCCAAAAGGAATTTAACCTGCCAAAGAACCGCCTAATCTGTGACATGCCCACAAGGTGGAACTCAACATTGGCCATGCTGCAGCAGCTGCACACGCAGCAGAGGGCCATCAATGAGTACCTATGCGACTATGGCGCCAGGACAGGGTCAGGGGAGCTTTGCCACGCCAGTGGGTCATGATCAGGGATGCATGCACTGTCCTGTCACCATTTGAGGAGGCCACGAGGATGGTGAGCAGTGACAGTGCATGCATCAGTGACACTATCCCTCTTGTCCATCTGTTGGAGCACACGCTGCGTGGAATAATGGACAGGGCACTTGAGGCAGAACAGAGGGAGGAAGAGGAGGACTTCCTTACTTCTCAAGGCCCCCTTTATCCAGACAGTGTTCCTGTGGGCCCGCCGATCACACAGGAAGAGGAGGAGGAGGAGGATTGTGTCAGCATGGAGGTGGAGCCTAGCATTTAGCATCAGCAGCAGTCTTTAAGGGATCATTTACAGTCCCCAGAAACCCATGGACTTGTACGTGGCTGGGAGGAGGTGGCTGCGGATCATGTCGTCCTTAGTGACCCAGAGGACTCCGGACCGAATGCCTCAGCAGACTTACGCTGCATGGCCCCCCTGATCCTGCAAAGCATGCAAAAGAATCCTCGTATTCGTGGTATCGAGGAGAGGGATCATTACTGGCTGGCAACCCCCCTTGATCCACGTTACAAGGGTAAGGTTGCGGACCTTATCCAGCCGTCGCAGAGGATAAAACCTCTTCGGGAGGCCTTGCAGAAAGGTTTGTGCAATGCGTTTCCAGAGCCTGGGAGGTTAAAAATTCCTGGTCCTGGCTTCGGTCAGTCACAGAAGAAGCATTGGAGAAGGTGGCCGTCTGACCGATGCGTTCAGACAATTTTTTAGTCCGCAGCCCCAAGGTATGATCGGTTCCAGCAACCATCGCCAGCGTCTGGTTTACATGTTGCAGGAATACCTAGGGGCAAGATCAGACTTGGACAATTTCCCACCGAAAATCTTTTTGGTTACTGGGTCTAGAGGATGGATTACTGGACAGAGCTTGCACAGTATGCAATTTAGCTACTGGCCTGTCCTGCATCCAGCGTTCTTTCGGAACGCACAATCAGTGCTGCTGGAGGCTTTGTAACCGATCACAGGGTGCGCCTGTCCACTGACTCGGTCGATCGGCTGACCTTCATAAAAATGAATCAATCTTGGATCACCAGCTACCAAGCACCTGATGCTGATGTAACCGAATAATTATTTTTTGAATGTGAGATCCCTTCAAGACTGCCTATGCTGATGCTGAGTGACTATCATGTTATGCTGAGTGACTATCCTCTTCCTCCTCAATGTTCATGTTGATAGCTTGTAAGAACATTTTTGGTTCTGGGCACCGCCACCAGTGGCTAAGGCCCAATTTTTCTGCCCCTGTTTAAAATAGGCGCGTAATTAAAATTTTTGCTGTAATACTTTGCAGCAGGGCTCATTCCTGCGCTCCAACTATAGTATCTGTGAGGGGTTATAGTGTTGTGGCACCAGTGCCTAAGGCCCAATTTTTCTGCCCCGTTTAACAGGGGCGTGTAATTAAAATTTTTGCTGTAATACTTTGCAGTAGGGCTCAATCCTGCGCTCCAACTATATTATCTGTGAGGCCACCCTGAAGACGTAATCAACACGAAACGTACGTCGGTCGGCGCAGCCTGGTCACGTGGTATACACACGCAGCGCTCCATCCTGGGTCCCTGACTGCAGCGAACGGTGGCTTCGGTGCACGCCGTTTCTAGGAGTCCATGAGCTGTGAGCTCCCTATTGTCTGCCTGCAGCCCCAGTGCTGGGATGGGCACTTTTTAATGTAAGAGGCCACCTAGGCCACATACGTTTTTTACATTATTTTTATTGCCTTTTTATAAATAAATACGGGTTACACTATGGAGTCCTTTTGCTTGTATTTCACATGTTCCGCCTAATTAACTGAGGGAGGAGTTTCCAACATTTCTCTACCAGCATTGTCCATATGTGTGCAGGCACAATCCTGCTCAAGCTGTTAAAGACCTTCTTTTTAACTAAAGAGGTCCACATCCTTTGGTAAGCGCAATCTATTATTTGTGCACTTCGGGTGTTAGCTTCATATGAAGATTTGGTGAAGGATTAACTCTTTTTGCACTACTTTGAAGAAAACAATCACAATATATCATGAACATTATTTGTTGAAGATTTGTTCTAGCTTCACATGAAGATTTGGTGAAGGATTAACTCTTTGCACTATTCTGAAGAAATTAACTTCAATATATTATGAACATTATTTGTTGAAATAATTTTTCACTTTTTTGATTTGTTACACATTTGATTTTTCATTAACTTAATCTATGAGACTTTTCTATAATTGAGTGTTATAGATTTCTTTGATTGTTGTGGGCTTGACAGCACGTTATTATTACGATTGGGACTAATCGATTTATATATGGTGACTTTCAATTCACCTTTTTGTATATAGGCATCACAGGATTGTGTTGGTGTTTATATTTAAGAATTATTCACACAATAATTTATTAGATAAGTTATCACTTATTAATTAAGTTTAAGAGTATTTGAGCGCCCCCTTTTTCATATATATACATCTGTGAGGGGTTGCAGTGTTGTGGCACCAGCACCAGTGCCTAAGGCCCAATTATTCTGCCCCTGTTCAACAGGGGCATGTAATTACAATTCTTGATCTAATATTTCACAGCAGGACCCATTCCTGCGCCCACCAACAGTAATGCTGCGTACACACGACTGTTATTCATGTCATGGAAAAAAAGTTTTTCTCGACGTGATTTTTCGTGTTTCCTCTCAAGCTTACCTTGTATACACACCTTAAGGAAAAAAAATGCTCGATCAAAGCGTACGACAACACGTACGACAACACGTACGATGGCACTATAAAGGGGAAGTTCCGTTAGAATGGCGCCACCCTTTGGGCAGCTTTTGCTCATTTCGTGTTACCGCGTGTTAGTAAAAGTTTGGTGAGAGACGATTCGCGCTTTTCAGTCTTCGTGCTTTTAAGATCGTTTTCTGGAGTTCAGTTGCTTGTGGGTTCGTATCTGTCTTTCAGTGCTTGTAGTCAGTTCGTATCTGTTTATTCAGTGCGTTCTTGTCCGCACGTTACTGTTTTTCAGGTCATTCTTCATAGGCCTTGCAGTGCTTTAGTGCGTTTTTTTAGTGCGTTCTGACCAGCCGACCGTTTTCTAGCCATGTTGTGGCTACGTACTCGTCGTAGAGTTTGTGCTGAGGTTGGTGTTGGGGTTCTTGCTTTATCCCAACTCCAGTCCATGAACAGGGTGTGGAGGAGTTCATGGACCAAGAATTGGTTGCTCCAGTGGGACCAATTCTGTCACATGCCTTTGTTGCGGGAGATCCAGGAGAATAATCCTGAGGACTACAGGAATTTTCTCCGGATGCCGGACCCCGTTTTTCAGCATCTGTTGGCTTTGGTGTCCCCCTATATCACCAGGCAGGACACTGTTATGCGGGAAGCCATCACTGCTGAGCAGGGGCTCATCACCACGTTTCAATACCTGGCGACTGGGAGAAGCCTGCAGGACCTCAAGTTCTCAACAGGTATCTCCCCCCAGGCTCTGGGGATCATTATACCAGAGACCTGTTCTGCCATCATTCAAGTTCTGCAGGAGGACTATATTAAGGTACGTTTTCTCCTTTAACATCACATTCTATGTATTTAATGCTTACTAATGTATTTTATTTCTCTCATCAGTCCCTAATTACCATGATTGTAATATGTTGTGAATGTCCCCTTTGTCCCCATGCATGCTGTAAGCTTTTAATGCTCCTTTTTTGGCCTACATGCATATTTCCCCTAACTAACCTCTCCAGCATGCTATCCTGGGCCCAAACACACCTAGCCTAGTAACTTCCCAATGTATTTTGTCTGCTCCATTATAGTGCTTTACCCTAAACGCCCCCTAAAAATTTGTGATGATTGTTATTTTTTGTTAAAATTCAGACAGAGTGCCACAGCCTTGATTTGTGAGGTCCCCAACTCATCTACAACCCCCCCCCCCCATAAAATTAATTAAATGGCCCATCAGAGGGGGTGAGGAATCTGATAAGTGACAGTGATAATCTGATAATTGAAAAAAAAATTTTTTGATTAAAATCCTCCTAAAAAAAAAGTTTATACTGATGTTGGCCAAGAATGATTTTGTATTTTGGAAGTATTAATTATTATTTTTTTGTTAAACTCCACAGTTCCCTTCTACGCCACAGGAATGGCAGAATGTGGCATCTCAGTTTGCATTTTTTTTTTTTTTTTAATAAAGTACAAAATAATTTTTTAATTTAAAAAAAATATTCTTTTTGCTAAAACGCATGAACAGGCATGCTTAAAAACATTTT
This sequence comes from Rana muscosa, assembly GCA_029206835.1. Taxonomy (NCBI): domain Eukaryota; kingdom Metazoa; phylum Chordata; class Amphibia; order Anura; family Ranidae; genus Rana; species Rana muscosa. Next base: position 101,914,684 of record CM055116.1, on the reverse strand, counting down.
CAAAACTGGAACTTCTAAAGTTCAACATGTACAATTATTAAAATTGTTAAAAAAAAAAACCATTACAAACAAAAGGAAATTCAAAGTTTTTTTTTTAAATCTTAAACCGCCCAATTTTTTTTTTAAATCTTAAACCGCACATCCATGATATTTTGGAGCCTTTGCTCCACCCGCTTGGTATTTTGCCTGATCTGTAGCTAATCTCCCTTTATTTTTTCAAGGTCACGACAGCAGACCATTAGGTATTGTATCAGGATCTGGGCACTGTGACTTGTGAAACTTTCTTGCTCCACAGGCAGAACAGCACCTAGAATTTAAAAAAACACCATGTATTATAAATATGCAGGCCTACATCTATTACCTGAATCTGTGGTGTATGACACTGACCTGTTGTGGTGTCAGTTTCCACTTCCTCCACTTCTCCTTCCTCTACATCATGTGGTTGTGGGTCTCTTGTTGGAGGTGAGGGGTTCCTAGGTTCACGTCTAGAACCTGTTTGAAGCCCTATTGAGATTGCAAGAAAAGGTATACTTTTGTTAAAAAAAATTTGAGGCCTGAAAGAGGAATATGAAACATTCTTTGTAAGTTTGGTACAATTTTCTGTTTTGGCAGATTTCCAAGCTGATGCTCCATGATTGTATCCCTTACCAAAACAGGAACATATATATATTTTTAACAAGTTTCACACATAGAAACACCCCCAAGTATATACACTGGATCACCTGTGTGTGACACCCTAAAAAGGTTGTTCTGTTGGCCCACACTTGTGCTACTGAGTCCAGATGTTTAACCAGCTGCTGAGCATCCTCTCCTTACATTACACTGCATTCAGTTATATTATTTAAATATAGTTACCAACACATCTAGTCAACCATGTCCAAAAAATCATCTCACCAAAATAGGCATGGTAACATTTAAGTTAACCCTGTATCAGCCAAAAACATTGTATTATTAGTGAGCGAACGAAAGAGGTTTACGACCGATTACTGTGCCCACGATCATGAAAGTTGCTATCTTTAACTGGACAACATTAAAGAAAAGCACATGCAGCAACATGCAAGTAATAATAATCAGAAGTTAAAACACATGAAAATTACTTACTTTTCCTATAACTTTCTTTATTCTTTTGTATTGGTCGGGCTCCCGCAACTTGAGGTCAGACCACCGTTTTCGGAGCTGTTCCTTAGTTCTGCACACCCCGAATTTATGGTGAAGAGTTTTAACCATTTTTCCCATAATTTTGGCCTTGACAAGATTAGGCTTTTTATACGGCCCATGCTTGGCATCATAATCCTCCCTCCTCAAAATGGAGACCATCTCCACCATTTCCTCGAATGTCATGTTGGATGCCTTATATCTCCGGGATTGGGTCTTTGATTCCTCCTGATTTTCATCCTCTGTTGGGGTAATCTCAGCCACCTGTGTCTCCGCCATGTTGTGTAGCACTACGACGAGCGAGAAGGGGCGGGGAAAGTACTAGAACGAACGTCAAGGGCGGGGAAAACGTGCAGAGTTTCACGCATGCGCAGTGTAAATAAAGCTAATACGCATGTGTCGTAACTATGTTCATTGTGCGGAAGAAGGAGTAAGCAACAAACGTGATAACGAAGGCACGTAACATTTTTCTGAATTTTCAATCATCAGTGGATGAGATTGTGGCCTATATATGGTGATAACGATTATTAGAAGAGTCTTGACTGACACTAATATTTTTGTTTTGTTTTTGACATGCAGAAATCATGCAGGCTTTCAAAATTCCAGAATTCATGGGGGAGGTCCTGGACAGGTGGAAGGAACTTCCTGTTCTCTGGAAAACCAAAAAATCGAAAAATACAAATACAGTAGCCAGGAAGGCAGCACTGGAGAGCCTGTTTGAATTTGTCAAGACACAGATCCAAACAGCAACCATCAAAGATGTGAACAGCAAAATTGCGACCATTAGGGGCACATATAGGACTCAGCGCAATATGGTACTGAAATCCCAGAGGTCAGGAGCTGCAGCAGAGGAAGTATATAAACCCAGTCTGTGGTACTATAACAAATTAAGCTTTCTTGCTGACCATCTGGAAGTCAGGGATTCTCTTTCAACCCTTCCCTCCAGACGTCTCTCCAGCCTTCCCTGCAGCCAACCCTCCAGCCTTCCCTGCAACCCAGCTCTGCCTTCTTCGGAGGAACAACCTGTGGTCCTGGAGGAGCCGGATTTGGACATATGGAGCCTGGTATAGTATTGAGCTAAAGATTTATTGTACTAAAAGTAATGATGTAAAATAGATGTTACTAATGCTAACTATTTAATGCTTGAACTAAAAGTGTTTTACATATCAATAGACAGTAGTGGCCAAAAATGATGGGGACAAGAATGAAAAATGCAGGGGTCAGAATGATTGTATTTTCTATTTATTAGCATTCAATTTGCAACTGTCATGAGGTGAAAAATTTGTGTGATTGTTGCAGCTAAAAATATAACTATGTCCCTTTTTATTACACAGCCAGAGCTGAGCCAGGAGGAGGGTGACGTTGTGGACCAGGAGGAGGCAGGGCCCAGTGGCACACAGGAAGAGGCAGGGCCCAGTGGCACACAGGAGGAGGCCAGGCCCAGCACAAGAACCCAGATGCCTCCCCTCCAAATTCAATCAAGAATGCCCAGGAGGGTTAGGCAGGTGGAGGAGGAAACACATGCCTTTATTAGAGAGGCTACTGCGGCCCTCAGAGAGCCCCCCTCCGTTGAAGAGGGCTATGCTACAGTACTGGCACACATATTAGCCAGAATGGACATTAGGCAACGGCTCTTTAGTGAAAACCTAATGTTCATGGGGGAGCTAACCCAATACACAGACCTTGCGGAGGTCGCCCCTCCTCCTCCTCCTCCTGCCACAAGCTCTCCTCCTGAGACACAGACTCAGAAGAAGTGCTTAACGAAGGCTGCAGAGAAGGTTGCAGAGAAGGCTGGAGAGAAGGCTTCAAGGAAGAGAAAGAAGTAATGGCCTTGCTTCTGGATGGTCTGACAGAAGGCACAGACTGTTCTAGTACCACAGACTGGGGACATATATCTCACTTACCTGCTGCTATTCCTGACCTCTGGGAGTGCAGGACAAAATTGTGCTCCTAATCTATATTTTGCTTTTTCAAATCTCTATTTTGCGGTTCTATTCTTTGATGTTTGCTGTGGGGTCCAAAGGATGCACAAATTCAAGCAGGGTCTCCAGTGCTGCCTTCCCCTTTAATTTGTTATGTGGCAGAATAAATGTTTTTTTGATTTACAGTAAATACTCGACCATGTGTTTTTATAAAAAAAGGAGAGTTTGCTAGTGAGTAGGCAGGGACATTTAAAAAATACATTTTAAAATTAACAAGGGACACCAACATCCTTGAGGGGAAATAATACAAATTTATAATGTTGTTGTGGTAACTTGACACACAAAAAAAAAAAAGTCTAAAATATTATAAAATTAATAACCAAAAATTAAGATCTTAATTAAGATATTAAAAATGTATTTCTAATTTATTATGGAAATCTGGCTTTCCAAAACAAAAGATTATTCATGAGATCCCAAAAAATAATAAATAAAGAAGTTTGTCATAACTCTGTGTGAATATCAGCAGCAAAAGAAGTTCATTATTGTAGCATTATAAAGAAGAAAAGAATTTGCTGCATTAAATTATGCAATAATTTACAGCGTTACGAATGTGCTATCTCCATTACAAACGCTAGTTTTACCAGAACGAGCGCTCCCGTCTCATACTTGATTCTGAGCATGCACGTTTTTTTACCCTCGGAAAAGCATACACACGGCCGTTTTTCACGACGAAAAAAAGAACGACGTGAAAAACTACGAGAAAAAAATAGAGCAGGTTCTATTTTTTTTAGCCCATTTTTCACATCGTTAAAAATGCTCTGGAGCCTACACATGATCGTTTTTAATGACCAAGTTAAAAAAATTGCATTTTTCTCATCATGAAAAACGGTCGTGTGTACGCGGCATTACTGTGAGGACTTACAGTGTTGTGGCACCAGCACCACCACCACCACCAAAGGCTCAATTTTTCTGCCACTGTTCAACAGTGGGATGTAATTACAATTCTTGATATAATATTTCACAGCAGGGCGTTCCAGCGCCCACCAAGAGTAACTGTGAGGACTTACAGTGTTGTGGCAACACCACCACCACCACCAAAGGCCCAATTTTTCTGCCCCTGTTCAACAGGGGCATGTAATTACAATTCTTGATATAATATTTCACAGCAGGGCATTCCAGCGCCCACCAAGAGTAACTGTGAGAGCTTACAGTGTTGTGGCAACACCAACACCTAAGGCCCAAATTTCTGCAGAGTACATAGGGCAGGCCCCTACTTTCAAACATCCAACTTTCAAACGACTCCTACTTACAAACAGAGGGAGACCACAGGAAGTGAGATGAAATCTACCCCTAGGAAGGGAAATTCTCTCCTGTAAGAGTTAATATGAGAAAAAGGTGTCTCCTCTCTACTGATGCTTTATCACCAATCCTTGTTTCCCTAAAAAACACAAATTTTCTAAATCCAATTGTCATTGGGACAGAAAGTGAGGTAAATTCTTCTGAACAGGTGCACAGACAGCAAAACAAATGTTACAGGGGTGATAACCCTTCCCTATGTTTTCCAAAAAGCTTAAAAATTGATTTTTTGGCTGGAGCTACACTTTAAAAATGTACCAGTTCAAAATTACAAACAGATTATACTTAGGAACACACCTACAGTCCCTGTCTTGTTTGCACCGCCTGTATACTGCTGTTCAGAGTATATAGGGCCTGGGAACCCCACGCCTTTCCTTTTTTTAATTTGGGTGCCGGGTTCCCCTTAATATCCATACAAGACCCAAATGGGCTAGTAATGGGCTGGGGGGGGTTCTCAATGATTTTCTTAATGATTTTCATCCATATTGCCGGGACCAGACATTACATTAAAGCCGCAAGCAATTTTAAATGACTTTTATTCCTTTAGAAATTTCATTTTGTGCAGGGACAGTTCTAAACACGGGAAACACGTGCCACTTTCCAGGCATACTATAGACACCCCCCAGGCACGATATTTAAAGGAAAATTTCACTTTTATTTTTTCACTTTAACCACTTCCCGCCCAGTCAATAGTGAATTGACGTCCGGGAAGTGGTTGCATTATCCATACTGGACGTCATATGACGTCCTGCAGGATAATGCCTCGGACACAGCGCTTCCCCGATCACGGTAAACAACCAATTTCATTGGCTGTTTACCATGTGATCGGCTGTGTCAAAGTCACAGCCGATCACTTGTCAAAACAGACTCGGCGGCGCACTCCGTGCGCGCCGCCACAGGCTTGCAGAGCGGGGATCGGGGAAGGCGAGTGTCCCTTGGACACAGCGCGTCCCCGATCAGAGTAAACAGCCAATGAATTGGCTGTTTACCACGTGACCGGCTGTGTCCAATCACAGCCGGTCACAAATGTAAACAAACTCCACAGGAGTTACTACCTGATCCCTGCTCTCTCCTCACACACCGATCTGTGAGGAGAGAGAAGAGATCAGTAAGTTAGCTCAGTGTAGTTTGTCTACATAAGTTTACAGTGCACAACACGCCCCCCCCCCATAAAGAGGACCTGTCACACAGCCCAGCACATCAATCAGCCCAGCCAATCAGCCCATCTGTCAATCAATCAGCCCATCTGTCAATCAATCAGCCCAACTGTCAATCAATCAGCCCATCTGTCAATCAATCAGCCCATCTGTCAATCAATCAGCCCATCTGTCAATCAATCAGCCCACCTGTCAATCAATCAACCCATCTGTCAATCAATCAATCAGCCCATCTGTCAATCAATCAGCCCATCTGTCACAGGCCCACCTCCATCGGTACCGCCATTGGTACCGCCACACAGGCTACCAGTACCGCCACCAGTACCGCCACCAGGCCCAGCATCTATACTGCCACATAGGCCCGCTACCAGTATCACCACTAGTGCCGCCATCGGTACCACCACCAGTACCACCACCCGTACCACCGTCGGTAGTGCCACCAACACCTGTACCACCATCGGTACCATCACCACCCATACCACTATCGGTACCACCACCACCTGTACCGCCATCGGTACCACCACCACCCATACCGCCACCTGTACTGCCACCACCTGTACCGCCATCAGTACCACCACCACCTGTACCTCCATCGGTACCACCACCACCTGTACCGCCATCGGTACCACCACCACCCATACCGCCATCGCTACCACCACCACCCGTACCGCCATCGGTACCGCCGCCACCACCACCACCCGTACCGCCATCGGTACCACCACCACCCATACCGCCATCGGTACCACCACACAGGCCCACCACTAATACCTCCATCGGTACTACCACACAGACCGCCACCACTACCACCAGCAGTACCATTACACAGGCCCACCAATAAGCACTGCCATAATGTCCCAAAGGGTTTACACACCTGAGGAGGCATATGCCATTCTTGCCATGTCGGATGATGAGAGCAGCGGGGAGCTCCCATTATCCGATTCTGGTTCGGAATACGAGCCAGTGGAGGATAGTGGCTCAGAGTCCGAGTCTTCGGAGGAAACCGTCCCTCCCAAAAGAATGCGATCAGCACCAAGATCAGCACCAAGATCAGGAGAACTGCCCACCACCAGCAGCGCCATACCCCAGGAAGAGGAGCCCAGTACAAGTAATGGAAATGCACGCCCAACCCGAAGAATCCAGCACCAATCCTACCTTCCCGATGCCCTGGCAAACCCCTTATGGTTGCCTGCCAACTCAGGATCCGCTATCATCCCCCCTTTCACCGCACAGCCAGGTGTGCAGCCCGACACTACAAATTTTTCTAAATTTGATTATTTTTGTTCATTTTTCCCACAAGATTTGCTGCAGAATATAGTGGATCAAACGAATCTGTATGCATCCCAATTTATTGCTGCCAACCCCGATTCTTCCTACGCCCGCATGTTCCAGTGGCGGCGTCTAACATTGGAGGAATTTAAATTATTTTTGGGCCTTATGTTCAATATGGGGCTTACAAAAAAGAACGAAGTCCATTCATATTGGTCCAAACGCCCCATCCAACACATGCCCATATATTCCGCTGTCATGTCCAGGAAAAGATACGACATGATTATGCGCTTTCTCCACTTCAATGACAATTCACAGTGCCCTCCCCGAGATCATCTCAACTACGACAAATTGTACAAGATACGCCCCCTAATCAATGCCTTTTCCCAGTGATTTGAAGAAGTTTTCATCCCAGACCAAAAAATTTGTGTGGACGAGTCCCTCGTACATTTCACCGGCCGACTGCAGTTCAAGCAGTACATACCAAGCAAGAGAGCCAGGTATGGGTTAAAATTAAATAAATTATGCGATCGAGCCACTGGATACGTCTTCAAATTCAGGATCTATGAAGGCAAAGACTCCCAGCTCCAGCCCCGTGATTGCCCCACATATATTGGAACCAGTGGGAAAATTGTCTGGGAGTTGGCATACCCCCTGTTTGGAAAAGGTTACCATTTATATGTTGATAATTATTATACCAGCCTGCCCCTTTTTCGCCACCTTTACAGTAAACAAACCCCGGCCTGCGGTACCTTAAAAAAAAAACGGAAGGGATTCCCACAAAATTTATTGACAAAAAAATTGCGACCTGGAGAATCGGCATCCATGAGGAACGAGGAGGTGTTGGCCATGAAGTGGAGGGACAAGAAAGATGTCCACATCCTCTCTACGATCCACAATGACACCATGGTGGAGATCCCAAGAAGACGCGGCCCCATTGTAAAGCCCGAATGTGTCCACGACTACAATTTGTACATGGGGGGGGGGGTGGATTTAAACGACCAGATGCTACAGCCCTACTTATCAACCAGAAAGTCCCGCTATTGGCACAAAAAAGTTGCATTTCACCTGTTTCACATGGCCCTTTTTAATTCGTTGGTCTGCTACCAAAAAGCAACTCAAAATCACCAAATCCACTACCTCCAATATATCGAAGATATCATCGATGCCCTCATTTACCAACAAGATCCCGCCCCAGGAAGCATTCGGTCTGATAGTGTGAGTCGGCTTCACGAGCGACACTATCCCTTTAGCATCCCCCCCACAGAATCTGGAAGAAGACGCCAAAAGAAATGCCGTGTATGCAGCAGAGGAGGAGTAAGAAGAGACACCAGCTATTATTGTCCCGATTGTCCCTCCCAACCTGGCCTGTGCATCGGAAATTGCTTCAAAAATTATCATACATCCATTAGTACCCCTTATTATTAACAGACTGCCATTTCCCCATTTGCCTGCTACCATGTTACTAACTACCTTCCATGTTAATTAACTGACCCTGGCCTGTTTACTGACGATGTCTTTGCTTGCCGATTTAAACCACGTTTCTGACCTCCACGTGCACCAACCTCAGCCTGTTTACCGACGATGCCTCTGCCTGCCGATTTAAACCACGTTTCTGATTTCCACGTGTACCGACCTTGGCCTGTTAATCGACCATGTTTTTGCCTGCCACTTGGACTGATCTTTTGGCCATCTACTTTTAGTACACAGGGGTCTCACATATGTGAGGGGCTTCAGAATAGCGTTCTGATTAGAGAAAACCAGTTTTTCGTTTTCTGTGCTCCAAGAACAGGGTCTGGTTGCCCGAAGGCTTCAAAGCGATTTGGGTGGGAGAAGCCTCTACCCCTGTCCCCCTGGCCCTAAGCTTGATGGTCCTTCCTGCTGCCTGGACCAATAATTTGGCTGTGCTGACCATATTACTGCCTGTAATGACCCATGACATTATGGACCATGTTTCTTCCTGCTGCTTGGACCAATACTTTGGCTGTGTTGACCATATATCTGCCTGCTGCCTCTACTGACTTTGGACAGCATTTCTGCCGGGACACCTCTGCCTGCTACCTGGACCTGTGCTTTGGCTGTGCTCTGGCTGTGCTGACAGTATCTCTGCCTGTGCGAACTATGGACAGTATTCCTGCCTGCTGCCTGGATGATTGCTTTTGCTGTCGCTGACCTCATCCCTGCCTGCTGCCTGGACCGATGCTCTCCTCTGTGGACCACTGCACTTCTAAAACCACAGGTAATCTGGAAGAAGACGCCCCCTGCTGGCTGGCTCCCTGCTGATGGTGGCTTGCATGTGGATTTTGTGAACATCAGTGGAATTTTGAACTACAGTGGAGAGTTAAAAACCAGGAGTTTTGCTTTTAACTGCTTCTGCTTGCAAGTGTTGATTTATTTTAATTTTTTGTCCTTTATTTGATACGTTTATCAGTTTTAAAAATACTTTCCCCCCCCCACTCCTTTCTTTGACACTTTTTAAACAGCTTTTTTTCTTTCTGCTAATTAAGGGGAGTGGTTAATTGTTCACAGGTGAGTATATAAGTGTCTGTACAAACTCCCTTGGGAGCTGGCTCCCTGCTGATGGTGGCTTGCATGTGGATTTTGTGAACATCAGTGGAATTTTGAACTACAGTGGAGAGTTAAAAAACAGGAGTTTAAAACAGGAGTTAAGACAGGAGTCTTCTAAACTGTGAGTAACATTATAAACTTCCTACAAGTAATTATATTGTAACTGGGAAATGAGTGCTAGCAGGGTTGAAGGTTTTGCTCAGTGCACAGTGTGCCACATGTATGCAAAATTGGTGCAACAGCTCCAGGATGGATACCGCTGTGACAGATGTGAGCAGGTTGCCCTTCTGGAAGCTCACATTAGAGATCTGGAAGAGCAAGTTGCAACACTGGGCGGAAAGGACAACCTTGAAAGGGGTCCTCTGCTCGCTGAGCAGGTGGTCAGTAGGGCTGATGTGGAGGGTGGAGTGGCAAGTAAGGACTATCAGATAGGAAGATGGGTTAATGTAGTTAGAGGGAGTGGAAGGGGCTTGCAGAAAAGGAAGGCCAGTCCTGTATTTGTGCATCAAAACAAATTTTCCACGTTGGGTGAAGATGTGGAGGTGGCAAACACAGAGGTGGCAGCCCTAGATGTCACTGCTACCCCTAACAGCCGGGAGAGCAACCCATCTAGTAGAGGTGGTGAGGGGAGTGCAGGTAGGCCAAGACAGTTGGTGGTTATAGGGGATTCTATAATCAGAAGGACTGATAGAATAATTTGTCGCCAGGATCGCCTCAACCGAATGGTTTGCTGTCTCCCTGGTGCCAGGGTTCGGCATGTGGTGGACCGGGTGGATAAATTACTGGGAGGGGCTGGGCATGACCCAGCTGTCTTGGTCCACGTTGGAACCAATGACAGTATACATGGAAGGTGGAGGCTCCTTAAGAATCAATTTAAAGAACTAGGCTGCAAGATGAAGGCAAGGACCTCCAAGGTGATATTCTCTGAAATATTGCCTGTGCCATGCGCAACACAGGAAAGGCAGGGGGAGATTAGAGAGCTGAATGCATGGCTAAAGACCTGGTGTAGGGAGGAGGGATTTGGGTTTCTAGAGCACTGGGCTGACTTTTCATTGGGGTGCAACCTATATGCTAAAGACGGTTTGCACTTGAATGGAAGGGGGTCTGCTGTGCTGGGGGAGAGGTTTATGGGAAGGCTGGAGGAGTATTTAAACTAGGTTTGAGGGGGGAGGGTGAACTAGAATTACATCGGGCACACAGGTCAGTTAGTGGTCAGACATTAATGGAGAGTGGAATGGGGATAGATGGGGGGAGGGTTATGGCAGGTGACAAGAAAGTTCCCATGTTGCAAACAGCCATTGGAAACTATAGTGCCATTTGTACTACTAAAAATTATATGAAAAACACCAGAGAAAAATGTAATACATTAAAGTGTTTGTTCACCAATGCCAGAAGTCTGCCGAGCAAAATAGGTGAGTTGGAAGCTCTGGTGCATGAGGAGAGCTATGACGTAATCGGTATTGCTGAACCGTGGCTTCAATCCTCACATGACTGGATTATTAATATTCCTGGCTATGCACTCTTTCGGAGAGACAGGGCAAAAAGGAAAGGTGGCGGGGTCTGTCTTTATGTGAGAAGTGATCTCAAAGCGAGTGTGAAAGAGGACCTGGTTGATGGAGAGTGTGATGAGGCTGAAGCATTATGGGTGGAACTGCATACAGATGTGCGTAGTTCAAAGTTAATCATTGGAGTTTGTTATAGACCACCCAATGTTAATGAGGAGGTGGAGACTCAGCTCCTTGCACAGATGGAAAGGGCTGCAAGGGCTGGGACGGTGATAATAATGGGGGATTTTAACTACCCAGAAATTGACTGGAGTAATGGCACTGCTGGGACAGTTAAAGGGCAAAAATTTATAAGCCTATTGCAGGACAATTTTATGGTCCAGTTTATTGAGGCCCCAACTAGGAATGATGCTCTGTTGGACCTGGTAATCTCAAACCATGCAGAGCATATTACTAATGTTCAGATAAAGGAACACCTGGGTAGCAGTGACCATAACATGATTTCATTTGATGTTAGCTGTAAGCAAGTAATACATGCAGGAAGGATAAAAACACTTAATTTCAATAAAGCAAATTTTCCAAAGATGAGGGCTGCTCTCCAGGACTTAGACTGGGAGAGAATATTGGCATCAATGGGCACAGAACAGAAATGGGAATTCTTCAAAAAGACTGTTTGTGAACTCACTGCAAAGTATATTCCCATGGGCAATAAGTTTAAAAGGCTAAAAATAAAACCTATGTGGCTCACAGTTAAAGTCAAAAAAGCTATAAACAATAAGAAAAGCGCTTTTAAAAAATATAAAAATGAAGGAACGCTAGTGTCGTTTAAATGTTACAAAGAATATAACAGGATATGTAAAAAGGAAATCAAGGATGCAAAAATTCAAAACGAACGACAGATTGCAAAAGATAGTAGGACAAACCCCAAAAAATTATTCAAATATATTAATAGTAAAAAGGTCAAGTCTGAGCATGTAGGCCCTTTACAAAATAATCTAGAGTGGGTGACTGGGGACAAAGAGAAGGCTAATTTATTAAATAATTTTTTCAGCTCTGTGTATACAATGGAGCATGGGGGAGTTCATGTCCATAATGGGGGTGGTAGTGACACAACCCCAAATCCACAATGGCTCAAAAGTGATATGGTCCAGAAATATTTAGACAGAATAAAGGTGGATAAAGCACCTGGACCAGATGGCATACACCCACGGATCCTAAAAGAATTGAGCTCTGTAATTTCAAAGCCATTGTATCTAATTTTTAGGGACTCATTAATGACAGGAATAGTACCACTGCATTGGCGCAGGGCCAATGTGGTGCCTATATTTAAAAAGGGAACAAAGTCTTTACCAAGTAACTATAGACCTGTTAGTTTAACTTCCATAGTTGGGAAGATACTGGAGAGATTAATAAAAGACCACATAGATGAGTTCTTGCTGGAAAAAAAAACTATTTAAGCAACAGACAGCATGGATTCATGAAAGACAGAAGTTGTCAGACAAACCTGATTTCTTTTTATGAAGAGGTAAGTAAAACCTTGGACAGAGGCGTGGCTGTGGACGTGGTATACTTGGATTTTGCAAAAGCGTTTGATACAGTTCCCCACACACGGCTCATGTGTAAGGTAAGGTCTGCAGGATTGGAAATATCAGTTTGTAAATGGATAGAAAACTGGCTAAAAGACAGAATTCAGAGAGTAGTAGTTAATGATTCTTACTCTGAATGGTCTAAGGTTATCAGTGGTGTACCCCAAGGTTCAGTGCTGGGACCCTTACTTTTTAATATCTTTATAAATGATATTGGGTCTGAGATCAAAAGTAACATTTCTGTCTTTGCAGATGACACCAAGCTATGCAGTGGAATAACGTCCTTACAAGATGTCTCCAATTTACAAGCCAACCTCGATGCCATGTCTAATTGGGCGACTATGTGGCAGATGAGGTTTAATGTTGATAAATGTAAAGTTATGCACTTGGGGGCTAAGAATATGAATGCATCATACATACTAGGGGGAATACAACTGGGGGGATCAGTAGTGGAGAAGGATCTGGGGGTTTTGGTAGATCATAAGCTCAATAATGGCATGCAATGCCAAGCTGTGGTTTCCAAAGCGAGCAAAGTCCTTTCTTGTATTAAGAGAGGTATGGACTCCAGAGAGAGAGAGACATCATTTTGCCCCTGTACAAATCATTAGTAAGGCCTCATCTGGAATACGCAGTTCAGTTTTGGGCACCAGTTCTCAAAAAGCATATCGGGGAACTGGAGAAAGTGCAGAGAAGGGCAACCAAACTGATAAGAGGCATGGAGGAGCTCAGCTATGAAGAAAGATTAGAGGAACTGAATTTATTCACTCTTGAGAAGAGGAGAATAAGGGGGGATATGATTAACATGTACAAATATATAAGGGGTCCATATAGTGAACTTGGTGATGAGTTATTCACTTTACGGTCAACACAGAGAACAAGGGGGCACTCTTTACGTCTAGAAGAAAAAAGATTTCATCTCCAAATGCGGAAAGGTTTCTTCACAGTAAGAGCTGTGAAAATGTGGAACAGACTCCCTGCAGAGGTGGTTCTGGCCAGCTCAGTAGATTGCTTTAAGAAAGGCCTGGATACTTTCCTAAATGTACATAATATAACTGAGTACTAACAGTTCTAGGTAAAGTTGATCCAGGGTAAATCCGATTGCCTCTCGGGGGATCAGGAAGGAATTTTTTCCCCTGCTGTAGCAAATTGGATCATGCTCTGCTGGGGTTTTTTGCCTTCCTCTGGATCAACTGTGGGTATAGAATTGGGTATATGGGATTGCACGATATTTATTTTATTTTATTTTAGTTATTTTTTTATGGTTGAACTGGATGGACTTTGTCTTTTTTCAACCTGACTAACTATGACTAACTATGTAACTATGTAATCTTTTGTTATTTGGTATGTACCTGCTATGTGTTAGATATATGAAGGGCCTTCAAAAATGTGATCGGTAGTCAGAAAATGATATGTGCAATTAATGCTGCTAGAATGCCTGGAGGTGCTACTTGGATGTTGGGCCTCTGTATGTGGCCAGGCTGTGTAAAAGTCTCAAACATGTGGTATTGCCATACTCAAGAGGAGTAGCAGAATGCATTTTGGGGTGTCATTTTTGCTATGTACATATTATGTGTTAGAAATATCTTATAAATTGACAACTTTGTGTAAAAAAAAAAATCTCCACATTTTCCAAAACCTTCTGGAAAAAAATGAACTGTTCAAAAGACTCATAATGCTTCATAGATTATACGTTGGGGTGTGTGCTTTCCAAAATGGGGTCATTTTGTGGAAAATTCTATTGTCCTGGTGCTCCAGGGCCTTCAAAATTGTAATAGGTGGTTGAGAAAGGATATGTGCGATTTATGCTTGTAGAACGCCTGAAAGTGCTACTTCAATGTTGGGCCTCTGTATGTGGCCAGGCTGTGTAAAAGTCTCACACATGTGGTATCGCTATACTCAGGAGGAGTAGCAGAATGCATTTTGGGGTGTCATTTTTGCTATGTATATGCTATGTGTTAGAAATATCTTATAAATGGACAACTTTGTGTAAAAAAAATGCATTTTCATATTTTTTCCCCATTTTCCAAAACCTTCTGGAAAAAAATGAACCGTTCAAAAGACTCATAATGCTTCATAGATTATACGTTGGGGTGTGTGCTTTCCAAAATGGGGTCATTTTGTGGAAAATTCCATTGTCCTGGTGCTCCAGGGCCTTCAAAAGTGTAATAGGTGGTTGAGAAAGGATATGTGCGATTTATGCTTGTAGAACGCCTGAAAGTGCTACTTCAATGTTGGGCCTCTGTATGTGGCCAGGCTGTGTAAAAGTCTAACACATGTGGTATCGCTACACTCAGGAGGAGTAGCAGAATGTATTTTGGGGAGTAGTTGCAATTATGCATATGCTGTGTGAGAGAAAAAAACTGTTAATATGACCAGTTTGTGTAAAAAAAAAAAATATATATATTTTCCCAAGAATTGTGGGAAAAAAATACAACTTCAAAAAACTCACCATGCCTCTTAGTAAATACCTTGGACTGTCTACTTTCCAAAAAGGGGTAATTTTGGGGTATTTGTACTTTCCTCGCTTGTTAGTGTCTCAAGAAATGAGATATCCCTTCAGTACATCAGGCGTGATCAGATGTGATAAATTTTCAGTGATTGCCACCATAGTTTGTAGACTCTATAACTTTCACAAAGACCAAATAATATACACTAATTTGGGTTCATTTTACCAAAGATATGTAACAGTATACATTTTGGCACAAATTTATGAAGAAAAATTACTTATTTGCAAAATTTTACAATAGAAACTAAAAAAAGTGTTTTTTAAAAAAAATTGCTGTTTTTTTGCTTATATCGCAAAAAATAAAAAAACCCAGTGGCGATTAAATACCACCAAAAGAAAGCTCTATTTGTGAGAAGAAAATGATAAAAATTTTGTTTGGATACAGTGTAGCATGACTGAGTAATTGTCATTCAAAGTGTGAGAGTACTGAAAGCTGAAAATTGGTCTGGGCGGGAAGGTGCATAAGTGCATGGTATTGAAGTGGTTAAGGATCATTAAATTTAAGGCTCCCAAAAAAACGGCAGTTTTTAAAACTTTTTTTGCATTGATACATATACCCTGTAGCAATAACTTGCATATTAGCCTTTAAAATTCACACTTTTTATTTTTTACGTTTGAGTCCCATAGACTTTAAAGCCCTGTACACACGATCGGATTTCCTATGGATTTTAAACCGATGGATTTTTCCATCGGAAATCCGATGAAGCTGACTTCCATCAGTCTTGCCTACACACCATCAGTCAAAAAAAGATCGTCCCAAACGCCGTGACGTGAAACACTCCGACGAGCCAAGAAAAATTAAGTTCTATGCTTCTGAGCATGTGTCGACTTGATTCTGAGCATGCATGGGTTTTTTATCCGATGGAGTTCCCCACAAACGATAGTAATTTGCTATCGTTTTTTTTTCCATCGGATAAATTTAAAACATGTTCTATTTTTTACACGATGGAAAAAAGACCGATGGGGTCCATACACGATCGGTTTGTCCGATGAAAAAAGTTCATCGGACTGTTTTCATCGGTAAAACCGATCGTGTGTACAGGGCTTAACGGTGTTCGAAAGTTCGCGCAAACTTTCGGTCCGTTAGCATGTTCTGGATGCGAACCGAACCGGGGGGGTGTCATCCCTACTGGTCAGTATCAGGACAGTTTTCTTAAGGCATAATATACAAAAATGTACTAGAGAAAAAAAAATACAGGCAGATCTTTTACTATAATTAAAGTGACATTAAAGGTTCGTTTTTTTTTTTGGTTTTTTTGGTTTTAATAATGAACATGTTATACTTACCTACTCTGTGCAATGGTTTTGCACAGAGCAACCAAAATCCTCTTCTTTGCGGGTCCCCCGCTGGTGCTCCTAGCTCCTCCCCCTTGACCAGTGCCACCAAAAGAAAACGCTATGGGAGCACTGGTGCGTTATTGCTCCCGAGCCCCGCTCTATGTGTCCATAAGACACAGAGACGTAGCTTGGCCTCTCCCCCGCACTCTCCTCATTGGCTCACTGGCTGGGATTGACAGCAGTGGGAGCCAATGGCTCCCGCTGCTGTGTCTCAGCCAATGAGGAGAGAGAGACCCAGAGGCTCCAGTGCACATTGCTGGATTGAGAGGGGGCTCAGGTGAATATTAGGGGGAGCTGTGGGTGAAGCAGCACACAGAAGTTTTTTTACCTTCATGCATAGAAGGTAAAGGGCACTCTGCAGAACACTGGTTATCCCTGTAGCCCTGTATGGGATAAGGTTTCAGAGGAGGCTGGGGAGCACTGTGGAAAGTTGGGGGGAACTATGGAGTACTGGGGGCTCTGCAGCACTGCTACACTGAGGGGGCTGAGGGATTTCTAGTAACCTGAGAGGCACTGTGGAAGGTTAAAGGATTTTTCAGCTGTCTGGAGGTCTGGGAGAGGGGAGGTGGCAGCCTTGCAATGGGCCATGGCTTGGTGTTCGAGGACCACCGGTGTTGGACACTGAGGCTATATCTGAGCCTGGCAGTAACCTTTCTCAGACCAGGTAAGGAGGTTTTCTGTAATGTCTGTAAACAATGCTAATAGAGTTAGTGTCTGTATTTCTCCTTTTTGTATAGGAAGGGCATATAACTGAAGGAGCATGCTGCTTTGGTCTCCAGCCTTGGTGTGTGATAAGGAAATCCATTAGCAAAGAGGGAGGGAGTCAAGCAACCTAAACATTGCATATCCAAAGGATAACTACTGATTATTTTATACAGTCTAAAAGTCTACAATTCCCTGACCGACCACCATTAAGTTTAATGATAAAAGAATTTCGGAGGATAAACTTTGCCGGGGGCTAGCATTGAAACAGATCTTGGTCCATGGTCCTCTCATGAACAATAATACATAGTATGTAGCACTGTCTGTTGTCATGGTGAATCACAAAACATAATATAAACATGCATGGCTGGGAGAACTTTAATTGTTTATATGGAAAATGTATCACATACACACTGAAAACACACATACAAACATCATATTCATGGGGAGAACAGTATCATTCCTGTTGAATGGTCTGCCATAACTTCATATAACCTTTCTGTTCAGGCTACCAAAGAAGACTGGAGGAGACTTAAAATGGAACAGTTGATAGTTTCCTTATTATCATGCAATTCAAAGGGAATTTGACATTATTTTGCTCATATTTTCTGTATTTATTATAATCATTAAAATTTTTTTTTTTTTTTTTTAAACAGACCAGGTTTATTTGACTTTCGACCCTGTAGTAACAGGATTTCCAGAGCACTTTGGGTTAGCTATAAAAAGAGCAAAGCAAACGTAGCTCCCTTTTCAACTGGTTTCTAGTTGAAAACTGCAGATGGAGGCCAATAACCTGTGGGTTCGTTCACCTTTGTAAATTTCAGCTTGAGCTGTACAGTCCGGATGAAAGAACTGAGGAGACATGATTGAAACTTCTAAATACATCAAGGTGGTGAATTAGGTTGAGGAGGGCAGTATATTCAATACGTAGCTAAGATTAACAACATGTGGCCATGACCCCAAACTAGCGGTAGGGAAAGTTTAAAATTAATCTTAGAAAGTATTATTTTACCAAAAGAGAAGTTGATGCTTGGAATAGACTTCCAAAGGCGCATGCGCGCGATTAACTAAGCAGGACATGGCTGCTTAGAGCTCCGTGAACACCGGGACCCATTAGCCTCATAAAGCGTGTCATAAACCAAAGTTTCCACACGGTAACTATATTGCTGCTGGAACTCTTGGGCACAATTCAATATTATGTATAGCGGGAAAAAAACGAAAACTAAGCCGGGAAAGAGTCTAGACACTCTGACTAGAACTGCATCTAAAATGGCGGCAGTATCAGCCACCCGCTCAGCCCTGTCACAGAAACAGTCACAAGCAAGGATTTCTCCTTCCTCACAGAGAGGTGAGCTAGAATTTGACTTTGGGATGACTTCTATTACATTACAGAATTCTCCCCCTGGCTCTGACCTTCTCTGTCAGTTTGAGAAGGCTCTACAAAAGGCATTAAAAACACCTCAGATACCATTACTGAAAAGCTCACAAAAGAGATTCGTGAGGTGGGAAGCCGCACATCTATTTTGGAACAGAAAATGGATGAACTTGATGTTATCACAAATAATCATAATGATGAACAGGAAGCCCTTAGGGAGGAAAATTCTACCCTCTATTCCCGTCTTGAAGACTTTGAGAACCGGGCCAGGAGGTCTAATCTCCGAGTCCATGGCATACCTAAGTCAATAGAAGACCTCCAATCTACCACTACGGCGCTCTTTCAGGAACTGGCTCCATCAATACCCATAGAAACACCTAGAAATGGACAGGATTCATAGAACTCTGGCTCCCAGAAGAGATGATGGCCCCCCCAGGGATATAGTATTAAATCTTCATTACTTTCGCACTAAAGAACAGTTAATGGAAGCTGCCCGCAATAAGGATTCTTTAACCTTCCAGGGATACCGCTACCAAATCTTCCAGGATCTCTCGCAGCATACCCTATTAAAAAGAAAGGCGATGAAACCCCACTTACAGACTCTTCAACATCATCACATTTCTTATCGTTGGAGCTTCCCCTTTGCCATCTGCTTTGCCCATAAGGGCACCTCTTATAACTGCAAAACTGTAGATGACCTTATTGAAGTGATACAGGATCTTCGTTTTTCAACACCTGAAACAACTATGGAGGGATCCAAACACCGAACAAATTTGGGTTCTCCCAAGAACTCCCAGAACATTCCTGATCCACAAGGACATTCCAGTATCTATAAGAAGAGTCGGTTTGCCTCTCCACCACCAGCCCCAGAAGAAGTGATGTTTACTTCTAGGTGATGTTTGACCTTACAGTCTTAGTTCTCTTCTTTATTTTCACAAATACTGTGAAATTATTTACACTATGATAAGCCTTGTCACAAATACTGATGGTAAAGATTACAATTACATGTTTTTATATTTTTTTTATTATTTTCTTCTTCCCTTTTTATGTCTCATTGCCCTCCCCTGTGCCTGTGGAGCAGGGTTTTACTGCCCTGGTCTGCATGTATTTGGAGGATGGAGTTTGCAACTAAGTTCCCTTACGACCTTCACTCATAGCCCTTTCTACAACCTCCTACTGTGAGTTTGGTTGTTGCTCCTCACTTATTTCAACCCACCAGTTCCCTGCCCCTTTGCATTGATCATTACAATTGATTAATACAGTATTAACAACTCGCTTGCAGGGCAACCACTAAGTTTGTAACATGTTGTTCTTTGCCTTACCTAACATTGTTAGATTGTTTTGTTGCTCTTTTTTTTCTAAATTACAGCACTAATAATGACTCGCTTGCTATATTGTTAGCATAACATTAGTCATGGCTGTCGTAAGTCCCGGTGACAGCCCACTGTGCCTCTCATTTGATCCTCGAGTACCCGACATTGTTATTTGGATACTCTTTGGACTTTAGGTATCCATTGGCTGGTGATTTTTTAACCATCCTTTGGATACACGCTCCACATAGGAGCTACTATTTTTCTTTTCTTTTTAATTTCCTTTTAAATTTTTGTTGGGTATTGTTACAGAGCTTCTCTTAATACTTTTAACTACCAAGTATTACTTATACTTTTCAGTCCCTACCTGACTGAACTCTTAATTTTATTCCTTAATCCCTTCCCCCCCCCTACTTCCCTGTTCCTTCAGATAATTATTTAAACTATAACCATAAGACTCCTTAATCCTAAACATACTAAATAGAGATGGCTTTAAATGTTCTTACTCTTAATGTACAGGGTCTTAATTCCCCCCCTAAAAGAACTAAGGCTTTCCACCCCTTTTCTACACTCTCAGCACATGTGGTATGCCTACAAGAGACACATTTTTCATTACAATCCTTCCCCAAGTTTTTTAATCGCAAATACCCCCAGGTTTATACAGCCTTGGCCTCCACCAAACAAGAGGGGTTTTAATTGCCTTTCACCAAACTACGCCATTTACTCTTCACAAAGAAATCAAGGATCCTGAGGGGCGATACCTACTACTCACTGGTCTCCTACTAGATAATTAAATTACGGTTATATCATCTTATGCCCCCAATAAAAACCCTCTGTCCTTTCTCTCCCATTTTTTCTCCATGATGGAATCTCACAAACAAGGAACCCTTATAATATGTGGAGACTCTAATCAAACAATATATCCGATACTGGATAAATCACAGACACCTATTAATGCCCAACGCCTTAATTATCAAAAGATTCTCAACCAGCACTCCCTACTCGACACCTGGCGTGAACATAACCCAACAAGGATACAATACACACAATATTCTTACCCCCACAAACAATTTTCCCGTATAGACCACCTCTTTGTAAGTATAGGCACTTCACCCCTAATTCTTGACTCTTTAATCATACCGTGTTCCTGATCAGACCACGATGCGGTCATGACAAACTTTTCCTCTCTGGTTCCAAGAGCCGACTCCAGATCATGGTGTATGAATGACAGACCATTCACTAACCCAAATTATAGGAAAAACATAGAAAAAGCTATTTAGGACTACCTAACAAATAATACATCTACTGATATTGATCCCCTAACATTATGGGAAGCCCTTAAACCATCCATCAGGGGGGTATGTATCAGCCAAACGTCACACCAACGTAAATTACTTGCCCTCTCCGTCTAATAAACGAATCTATGAAAAAGCTTGCTTAGAACTTGATCTATTTCTGACAGATTCGGCCGTGAAAATTCTCCGTAAATCCACACATTCTTTCTATATGAAAGCGAATAAGCCGAACAGTTTCTTAGCATTAGCTTTACGTAAAGCTGACTATACCTCTAAACGAATTCGACTTCAACTTACTAAAGACACCTTTACCAGTAACCCCAGGAAAATACTCAAGGAGTTCCATAGAGGACTCGCTAACTTGTATCGGGATACTCATAAATATGGCCAAAAACATTTTGATACCCTACTATCCTCCATTCAACTCCCTTCTTTATCGGCTGTCCAAAAAGACATACTGGATAA
This sequence comes from Rana muscosa, assembly GCA_029206835.1. Classification (NCBI taxonomy): domain Eukaryota; kingdom Metazoa; phylum Chordata; class Amphibia; order Anura; family Ranidae; genus Rana; species Rana muscosa. The sequence goes on along the minus strand of CM055116.1, from coordinate 101,893,178 downwards.
GCCAATCTCTGATTTAGAAGTCCGTACAGCAATTAAAACATTAAAACCTCGTAAACGACCAAGCCCTTCTCAGCAACCTACTATAAAAATGTTGCTACTATACTATATCCCCTTTTGGTTGAAGCCTTCAATTCCCTCCTCTCAAACCATTCCTTTAGATCTGAATCCCTCCTAGCATCCATTGCTATGATACCTAAACCTAATACTGACAACACATCCTGGTCCAACTACAGACCTATATCAATTCTCAATTTAGATATAAAGATACTACCTAAAATTCTTTCCAACCGACTTAACCCAATAATAGGATCCTTAATCCATAAAGACCAGACTGGGTTTATCCCATCAAGACAAGCGGGAGACAACATACGACGCGCTACCCTTTTAGCCCATATGGCGCATTCCCGCAGCATCCCCGCCTGCTTCCTCTCCATTGACAACCAAAAGGCGTTTGATTCGCTTTCTTGGCCATATCTAAACTCAATCCTATGCCGGTGGGGTTTCGGAACACATTTTATACAATGGATCACCTCTTTATATCAAAACCCTACGGCATACGTCTCTTATTCTGGATACCGCTCTGACCCCTTTGTCATTGAAAGAGGAACCAGGCAGGGGTGTCACCTTTCCCTGCTTCTATTTGCTTTGGCAATAGAACTCCTAGCCCAATTGATACGTTCTAATGAGAATATAAAAGGCCTTGAACTTGGAGGCTATCAACATAAATTGTGTATGTTTGCGGACGATGTCCTAATATTTCTCACTTCACCCCTCATATCGGCTCCGAACCTCATCGAAAATCTTACCAATTTTGGATTAATTTCAGGACTCAAAATAAATCCTCATAAGTCCAAAGCCCTAAACATCTTCATTCCACCTGATTTACAGACACAGTTACAGAACTCCCTTCCATTTACCTGGTCATCGACACAACTTACATATTTAGGAATCACATTCACAGCGAATCCAGCCAATCTATATGCAGCTAATTACCCACCCATGCTAACCCGACTCACTAAACTTATGAAGAGCTGGTCTTCCTTACCGTTAGCATGGATGGTTAAAATCACAGTTATCAAAATGTCTATTTTACCTAAAATTCTATATTTTTTTAGAGTACTCCCTATACAAGTACCGGCATATTTTCTACATATATTACAAAGAAAAGCACACCAATTCATTTGGGGGAAAATTAAACCCCGTCTTCCACTTCCTACACTATATGCACCCCGTATTAGAGGTGGATTAGGTGTTCCCAATTTCTCCAAGTATTACTATGCAGCCCAACTAGCCCAACTGCCAAAATACCAAGCCACTAAAGAAACTCCCCTTTGGGTAATGATAGAATCTGTTGATTGTGACCCCCTATCTGTAGCAAATCTCTTATGGCTTTCACCGGCACAACGCCGAACAATAACAAACCCCATCACGAAGCTTAGTCTCTCAATCTGGGATAGATTACAAACTCGTTTTGGTCTTCAATCTAGTCATAATCCCCTTCTTTCTTTCCTTAATAATCCTTCCTTCTACCCAGCTTGGACACTCCCTTCATCTTTCAAAGTTTGGTCAAATACAGAACTAACATGAGCCCATCACTTTTAAAAATCCACAACCATTACTCCTTTCACTACACTTCAAGAAACACATTCTCTGCCACATACGGAAACATTCCGTTATCTACAAATAAAAAACTTTCTATCCCAGAATGCCCTCTCAGACTCACCTTCCCCAAGTTTGACAATTTTTGAGCAAGCCTGTAACTCTGATCCTCACAGATGTGGACTTATCTCTAATCTCTATGCGCTACTTCTATCGCACACATCTGCTTCCCACCTATCTTACATTGCAAAATGGGAAACTGATTTAAACCTTCAACCAGACACTCTAAATTGGACCCAAATATGTCAAAATACTAAAACGGCCACTCCAAATATAGTGGCCTTAGAGACCAATTACAAGGTTCTCACAAGATGGTACCTAGTACCGGCCAGGATCGCAAAGTTTTCTCCCCAATACCCTTCTCATTGTTTTCGAGGTTGCTCTGACCTGGGCACACATTTACATATTTGGTGGGACTGCCCCAAAGTCCGAACCTTTTGGTTGGAAATACTCAAGATTCTTTCCACCATATTCAAAACCAACTTACCTCCTGACCCAATAATAAACCGCAATCACTAACACACCGCCAGTTCAAACTTTTACTCCTAATCACCACAGCTGCAAAACCAACCATTGCAAAAGATTGGAAAACATTTACACTATGCACAGTATCTTTTAAACATCGAGTAACACAGGCAATGATCCATGCTAAAACAGAAGCACTCCTACTTGACAAACTAACCAAATTTGAACTACTATGGCTCCCATGGATCAAGCACTATCTTCCACCTGATCTTGATTTTTCCTTCATATTGTCCTGAGGTTATATATCCACCCTACATAATGTCTCTTACCCAACGTTATTGATCTGCTGAACCACTGACACCATTTGAAGATACATGCCATCCCCTTTCTTTCTCCAAGTCTTTCCTATCCCTCCCCTCCCAACCCCCTTTATTACATATTGAAAAATGTTTTTTTATATATATACTGGTATTTTAAAACAAATTTAATTTACTTATTATATACAGAATATTTCAAGTTAGGAGACTTATGGGATACCTAAGTCGCTATTATTTCTCACCAGGATAAGCCAAGCTACATGGTTAGATCTTGGCCCTGGATTAGAAACATGTTTTACCTCTATCCCTTTTATATATAACAATTTCTTTTTCAAACTACGGTAAACCCTGTCTCCTCCACATTTAACTATGTGTAGCGGGGTCTCTAAATTTAGGTGGGGTACACCTGGGTGGTAAAGTATGGGAGTGAATGGACCATTTGTATTCGTGGAGGATTGGGCGGTGTAATAATCTCCTTGGCCTGTGGGTGGCGGGGTGCCCGCAGGCTCAAGGTAGATTTACTGCCATAGTGCTGTCCTTTTTTGTCCCTTCTCGGAGATGGTGCGGCGAGGGCGGGGAACCTGCCATGGCGTCATTGGAGGGGATAAAAGGGGGAGACGCCCTGGTCACGAGGTCTTGCTCTTCTGGAGGTTTTTCATCACGCACTCAGGCACCTTAGGCCTGGGTGCGGGCGGTTCTGTATTCCGGCTCTGGTGCCCTAGGCCTGACTGGAATGGAGTTGGCGTCCATCCCAGGCACCTTCAGCCTGGGGTGAGGTACTAAACCAGGAGGCCTGGGGCCCAGTGACTTCGACTGGGTCCCGCAAGGGTGGAGAAGTCCGAGGGTCCCTGAAGTGGATGGGGCCCGTGTCTGAGGTGAGGAGGCCGGGGAGGTTACCCATTCGGAGAGTCTGGAGCAGCATCAACCCAGTGACGGATGGGCCTCCGGTAACTCTCTTGGAGGGCCATCTTCCCCTGACAGGGGCCACAACGCAGCAAAGGTACTCCTATCTACGTTCTCTTGAGTCGCTGGTAGAGACTCTCAAGTTCTAAGTCCTTTCTAGCTAAGGCTATAGTAACCGCTGGTGAGATCACAGTGGTTTAGCTGACAATCAGGACAGTGTCTTGACCTGCTCACCCCCTTGTATCAAACTGTTATCAAGTCGCAACCAGTTGGCTACTGAAGCACTGTTTATTGTGAGATATGCAATAAAACAAGAGTTGGACTGTGATCGGTGTGTGGAACTCTGGTTAATGGGAGCAAAGGGAAGTGTTGGCACAGCAGGACTTAATCGTTTACAGAAGCACACAGGCCCGAGGAAATATCTTGTACTGGCCTTCACCTCACCCACAGCTATGGGGAGGACATGGGCCGTGGCGCATCTCACCCTGTCGTGTGTGATACCCCTAGACCAAAGAGATGGGGTGAGGCCGCTACATATGTAAATTATTTTATATGGTCTAAATTTTGATGTTTCAATTCATTTACTTAGTATATTGGTCTTAATCTACTACTTATTTTTTGAATTATACTTTGAACAGTATAAGTATACAAAATATATACTTTCTGTTTATGCTTTTGAGAAGCCCTGTCTTCGAAAATTGATATATCTTTTGCTCATACAAAACGTTGTATAAATAACCTGTACTGTATTATTCTCAATAAAATATTTAAAAGAGGAATAGACTTCCAACAGAGGTAGTGAGTCAGTCAACAGTAAGTAGATTAAAAAATGCATGGGACAAACATAGATCTACTGTATATTCAGACAAAAAAAGTTAAGAAAAATAATATATACAATATATAAATGCACTATATTACCAAAAGCATTGGGACGCCTGGTTTTACTCATGCATGAACTTTAATGCCAACCCAGTCTTAGTCCGTAGCCATAACAGCTTCAACTCTTCTGAGATGGTTGTCCACAAGGTTTAGGAGTGAATTTATGGGAATGTTTTACCATTCTTCCAGAAGTACAGGTCCTTGTCAAAAAATTAGCATATTGTGATAAAGTTCATTATTTTCTGTAATGTACTGATAAACATTAGACTTTCATATATTTTAGATTCATTACACACAACTGAAGTAGTTCAAGCCTTTTCTTGTTTTAATATTGATGATTTTGGCATACAGCTCATGAAAACCCAAAAATCCTATCTCAAAAAATTAGCATATTTCATCCGACCAATAAAAGAAAAGTGTTTTTAATACAAAAAAAGTCAACCTTCAAATAATTATGTTCAGTTATGCACTCAATACTTGGTCGGGAATCCTTTTGCAGAAATGACTGCTTCAATGCGGCGTGGCATGGAGGCAACCAGCCTGTGGCACTGCTGAGGTGTTATGGAGGCCCAGGATGCTTCGATAGCGGCCTTAAGCTCATCCAGAGTGTTGGGTCTTGCGTCTCTCAACTTTCTCTTCCCAATATCCCACAGATTCTCTATGGGGTTCAGGTCAGGAGAGTTGGCAGGCCAATTGAGCACAGTAATACCATGGTCAGTAAACCATTTACCAGTGGTTTTGGCACTGTGAGCAGGTGCCAGGTCATGCTGAAAAATGAAATCTTCATCTCCATAAAGCTTTTCAGCAGATGGAAGCATGAAGTGTTTCAAAATCTCCTGATAGCTAGCTGCATTGACCCTGCCCTTGATAAAACACAGTGGACCAACACCAGCAGCTGACATGGCACCCCAGACCATCACTGACTGTGGGTACTTGACACTGGACTTCAGGCATTTTGGCATTTCCCTCTCCCCAGTCTTCCTCCAGACTCTGGCACCTTGATTTCCGAATGACATGCAAAATTTGCTTTCATCCGAAAAAAGTACTTTGGACCACTGAGCAACAGTCCAGTGCTGCTTCTCTGTAGCCCAGGTCAGGCGCTTCTGCCGCTGTTTCTGGTTCAAAAGTGGCTTGACCTGGGGAATGCGGCACCTGTAGCCCATTTCCTGCACACGCCTGTTCACGGTGGCTCTGGATGTTTCTACTCCAGACTCAGTCCACTGCTTCCGCAGGTCCTCCAAGGTCTGGAATCGGTCCTTCTCCACAATCTTCTTCAGGGTCCGGTCACCTCTTCTCGTTGTGCAGCGTTTTCTGCCACACTTTTTCCTTCCCACAGACTTCCCACTGAGGTGCCTTGATACAGCACTCTGGGAACAGCCTATTCGTTCAGAAATTTCTTTCTGTGTCTTACCCTCTTGCTTGAGGGTGTCAATGATGGCCTTCTGGACAGCAGTCAGGTCGGCAGTCTTACCCATGATTGCGGTTTTGAGTAATGAACCAGGCTGGGAGTTTTTAAAAGCCTCAGGAATCTTTTGCAGGTGTTTAGAGTTAATTAGTTGATTCAGATGATTAGGTTAATAGCTCGTTTAGAGAACCTTTTCATGATATGCTAATTTTTTGAGATAGGAATTTTGGGTTGTCATGAGCTGTATGCCAAAATCATCAATATTAAAACAAGAAAAGGCTTGAACTACTTCAGTTGTGTGTAATGAATCTAAAATATATGAAAGTCTAATGTTTATCAGTACATTACAGAAAATAATGAACTTTATCACAATATGCTAATTTTTTGAGAAGGACCTGTACATTTGTAAGGTCAGGCACTGATGAGGACCAGAAGTCTTGGCTCTCAGAACACCTTTGGAATTAATTAGAGCAAAGACTATCGGGTTGAGGTCAGGACTCTGTGAAGGCCAGTCAAGTTCCTCCACCCCAAACTCGCTCATCCATGTCCTTATGGACCTTACTTTGTGCACTGGCCCAAATCATTTGTTGGGGGGGATTATGGTGTGGGGTTGTTTTTCAGGGGTTGGGCTTAGCCTTTTAGCTCCAGTGAGGGTAACTCTGAAGGCGTCAGCATACCAAGACATTTTGGACAATTTCATGCTCCCAAATTTGTGGGAACAGTTTGGTGATGGCCCCTTCCTGTTCCAACATGACTGCGCACCAGTGCACAAAGCAAGGTCCATAAAGACATGGATGAGTGAGTTTGGGGTGGAGGAACTTGACTGGACTGCACAGAGTCCTGAACAAAAAACCTAATAGAACGTGTTTGGGATGAATTAGAGCAGAGACACCTTCCCCTCCCCTCTAAAACATGCCCTGATCACCACCATACTTAAAAAGTCCTCACTGGATCCCACCAGCCTGCACAACTTAAGACCAATCTTCTTGCTCTCGTTTGCGTCAAAACTTTTAAAACGCTTAGTCTACAACCGTCTTAGCTCCTACCTCACTGACAACAAACTTATGGACCCCTTACAGTCTGGCTTCTGCTTGCTACACTCCACTGAAACTGCCCTACTGAAACTCACTAATGACCTACTAACTGCTAAAACCAATGACCACTACCCCATAGTTATACTACTCGACCTCTCTGCAGCCTTTGATACTGTTGACCATCCCCTCCTCCTCAAAAAACTCCACTCTCTTGGCCTTCAAGACTCTGCTCTCTCCTGGCTCTCCTCCTACCTATCACAGCGCTCCTTCAGTGTAACCTATAACTCTGTTTTCCTCTCCACTTCCTCTTTCTGTAGAGGTACCTCAAGGTTCTGTCCTCTGACCCCTTCTCTTCTCCATTTACACCTCCTACCTTGGTCTGTTAATAAACTCCCATGGCTTCAAGTATCACCTCTATGCTGATGACACACAGATCTATCTCTCTACTCCTTATCTCACTCCCTCAGTCTCCTCTTGCATTACTAACTTACTAACTGACATATCAACACGGATGTCACACCACTTCCTCAAACTCAATCTTTCTAAAACTGAGCTCATAATTTTTCCTCCAGCCCGTGTCCCTCCCCTTGACTTCTCCATCAAGATCAATAATACAGTCATCAGTCCCTCCCCTCATGCCAAGGTACTAGGTGTAATCCTAGACTCTGACCGGTCCTTTCAGCCCCAAATCCAATCACTGTCCAAACTGTCCAGACTTCACCTCCGAAACATCTCCAAAATACGCCCCTTTCTAACCATCAAGACCACTAAGCAACTTATTCACTCCCTGGTTATCTCTCGCTTTGACTATTGTAACTCCTTCCTAATTTGGCCTACCTCTCCGCAAGCTATTCACTCTTCAGTCTATCATGAATGCCGCTGCCAGACTCATCCACCTTCCCAACCGTTCAGTGTCTGCCACTCCTCTCTGCCAATCCCTCCACTGGCTTCCCATTGCCCAACGAATAAAATTCAAAACACTAACAATAACATACAAAGCGATTCACAATTCTGCCCCGAGCTACATCACCAACGTTATCTCCAAATATCACCCAAACCATCCTCTTCACTCCTCCCAAGACCTTCTGCTCTCCTCTAGCTCTCCTGTATTCTCCTCCCACGCTCTTCTCCAGGACTTCTCAGGAGCCTCTCCCATCCTCTTGAACTCACTTCCCCAATCTGTCCAGTTATCACCTACTCTGTCCGCTTTTAGGCGATCCCTGAAAACTCATCTCTTCAGGGTGGCCTATCCTGCCTCCAGCTAACAACCAAATCTTCTACTCCCCTCATCAGTCCATCCCTCACAGTCCCTACCTTTTGTTTCACCAGCCCCTCCCTCTTAGATTGTAAGCTCGCAGGAGCAGGGCTTCTCTAACCCTCTTGTTTTGTATTGTAAGTGTACTGTCTGCCCCCATGTTGTAAAGCGCTGCGTAAACTGTTGACGCTATATAAATCCTGAATAATAATAATAATAATAATCAGTGCCTGACCTCACAAATGTGCTTCTGGAAGAATGGTCAAACATTCCCATAGACACACTCCTAAACCTTGTGGACAGCCTTCCTAGAAGAGTTGAAGCTGTTATAGCTGCAAAGGGTGGGCAAACTCCATATTAAACCCTATGGACTAAGACTGGGATGCCATTAAAGTTCTTGTGCGTGTAAAGGCAGGCGTCCAAATACTTTTGGTAATATAGTGTATATATATCTATATTTATATAGATATATATCTGTATAAAAATCTATATACAAAAATGGGTCAGACTTGATTCTAACTAGAAAGTATGTGACAAGAAGCCTACAGCTGTGTTGAAACTCCATTGGGTTGCTGGTATTTAACACTTCCAAGTTTGTGAATACCTTCTCCCTCTGCCACACATTGTAGTTCATACTGTCTGCTTATACCCCATTGCAGAAAATATGAGTCTGCAGATTGAGCTACTGCATGCGGTGGAGGTAACAGGTATTCACACACTTGGAAGTGTGGAATACCTGCAGTGGCTGAGGACCAGCAAGCCGGCAGAATTTGCACACACCACACACTGGCTACCAGAAAGCTAAGTATAAAGTATCTTTTTTTCAGGCTGGGCTAATTTGACTTTCGACCCTGCAGTGACCAGGGCACGCCATACTCATTGTTGTATATTAGGGATGGGCCGAGCACCCCCTGGTTTGGTTTGCACCAGAACATGAGAATAGGCAAAAATTTGTGTGAACATGCAAACCCTATTATAGTCTATGGGACATGAACATGAAAAATCAAAAGTGCTAATTTTAAAGTCTTATGTGCAAGTTATTGCCATAAAAAGTGTATGAGGACCTGGGTACTGCTCCAGGGGACATGTATCAATGCAAGAAAAAGTTTTTAAAACAACAGTTTTTTCAGGAGCAGTGATTTTAATAATGCTTAAAGTGAAACAATAAAATGTTTATATTCCTTTAAATATCGTGCCTGGGGGCCCCCTTAGTCTGCCTATAAAGTGGTGCATCTGTGTAATGTGTTTTACAGTGTCGCAGCAAAGTTACATTTCTAAAGGAAAAAATTTAATTTAAACTTGCTCACATCTGCAATGTATTGCCGTCTCCCGGTACTATAGATAAAAATCAAGGGAAAAAAACAACGTTGTTTTGTTTTTTTAAAACAGCGTGGGGTTCCCCCCCAAAATCTATACCAGGCCCTTTGGGTCTGGAATGGATTTTAAGGAGAACTCAATGGCAAAATTAAAAAAAATTAAAAGAATTTGCGTGGGGTCCCCACAAAATCAATACCAGACCCTTATCTGAGCATGCAGCCTGGAAGACAGGATGGGGGGTACGAGCGAGCGCACCCTCCTGAACCATACCAGGCCACATGCCCTCAACATGGGGAGGATGCTTTGGGGGCCCCCAAAGCACCTTGTCCCCATGTTGATGGGGACAAGGGCCTCCTCCCCACAACCCTTGCCCGGAGGTTGTGGGGTCTGCGGGCAGGGGGCTTATCGTTATCTAGAAGCCCCCAGATCCTGCCCCCGCCCCCTATTCTCCCAAAAAAGTGTCCAATAGTAAAAACCACAAAAGACAGTTTTTGACAATTCTTTTATTAACCTCCCTGGCAGTATGATTCTGTCAGATTTTTTCATCTCAAAGTGGTACATTGTTTTGCATAGAAATTTGGCTTTTTATATTCTGCAATGCAATCCCGAGTGTGGCTCGGGGTTACCGCTAATGGTAGTGAAATGTAACCCCGAGCCACGCTCGGGAATACCGCCAGGAAGGTAAAAAAAAAAAGTGCTGTTTTATAGGCAAGGGTGGGACCACCCGCTGACGTAACCGGATGACCCCGCCCCCTCTCTGATGGCACATGACATCAGAAGGGGCAGGGTCACTCGGTTACGTCACCGGGTGGCCCCGCCCTTGCCTATATAACAGCTGTCACAGCCAAGAGACAGCAGTCGGCGGGACGCCTCTCATCGAGGCGGAGTTTTTTTTTTCTCTGATTTTTCAGATGGATTAAAGATGGATGGACATCGCGGGAATAAAGGAATTGTCAAAAACTGTCTTTTGTGGTTTTTACTTTTTGACACTTTTTTGGGTGATTGGGTAGGAGTACAATTGACCCGATACTAATTCACATAGGGGGAGGCTGGGATCTTGTTAAAGGTGGCTTCCAGATTCCGATAAGTCCCCCACCCCCAGACCCCACAACCACCGGGCCAGGGTTGTGGGGATGAGGCCCTTGTCCCCATCAACATGGGGAGAAGGTGCTTTGGGCCCCAAAGCACCCTCCCCATGTTGAGGGCAAACAGCCTGGTATGGTTCAGGAGGGGGGTGCGCTCGTTGGCCCCCCCCCCTTTCCTGGCCTGCCATGCTGCTTGCTCGGATAAGTGTCTGGTATGGATTTTGGGGGGAACCCCACACTAATTATTATTATTTTTTGGGCATTGTGCTCCACTTAAAATCTATGCCAGACCCTAAGGGCTTGGTATGTATTTTGGGGGGGGGGGTCACGCTGTTTCTTTATTTTGGCATGGCGTTCCCCTTTAAATCTATACCAGACCCAAAGGGCCTTGTATGGACTGGGGGGGGGGCCATGTCGTTTTTTTTTCTTAATTCTGTCATAGGGTTCCCCACTACTTCAATACACTGTATTATATATATATATATATATATATATATATATATATATACATATATATACATATTACACAGCCTGCACTGTATATATATTCTACACTGACTGCACTGTATTTATATATATAGAAAGTGTGGTAGTGTGGTACCCCACCAGTGTAGTGAACCAGAATTCTCAACTGGACGGTTTGAGGGGCTCCAGGGAGCTTATAATGTACAGATTTGTAAATTTTTTTAATCAAAATTGTTCCTTTACAATTATTTTAATAAAAAACTTCCCTGTGCTTCTAGGCATTGATAAAGCTTTTGCATTTTTTTTTGCATCCATCTCCTGACTTGTGCCTGTCCACAACTTTATCCTGGAGATCTTTTGAGATTGCCTTGCCACCTATGGTTGATTGTTTGCTTCAGTTGCACTACCAGGGACTGAAATGCTCCAGGAAAGCTCTGTTCATGCTGAGCTAATCAAAATGACCACAGCTGATCACAGTTGAAAGTCAAATGGCTTTGTGTGCCATTGAGAAGGTGATTGGCTACACCTGATTGAGTTTACAAGTCAGTTTTAGGAGGGGGTGATTCTTTTTCAAACCCAGTGATTCTGCTTTTGATTTTTGTTTTTGTTTTGTGACATGTTAGTGTTTTATCTTTCACTTGGATATTATAAGTCGGGAGGAGCCTGTAACGTGTGACGCAACGCTTGTACTAGGACACGGAGGCCATCTTTATGGTTAGAAGCGCTGGACGTTTCTTCCGGTTTTTATTTGCTTGGTATTTACTTCATAAATGTGAGTGTATCAACTTCTTTATCCTTTATTAAATGACTTCTTGGGATGTCTGCACTATGAAGTTTTTTCTTTTCTTTGCCGGTTTCTCTGCTAACGAGGTCGATTAAAGGGCCTGATTATGCTCATGCTGCTAAGGATCCTATCTTGGGAGGCATCCAGGATTGCTGACTTGTACTAAAGGAGCTGCTGCCTTTTCTCTATACCCTCTGCTGTTGAAGAGCCGCTATTGATATATTGTCTTGCGAGTTTTTATCTTCCTTTTGGTAAGAAGCAGTGTGTTTGGGTGTTGGTGGCGGTGTCCGAACCAGTGATCTCCACAAGAATTTTTATATGGACTTTATTATTGTTCAATTACATTTAATGTTATGAGTGATTCAGTTCCCATATAAGCACTGTACCATTTTCTACATATTATAGTAAGAGTAAATACGGCTTAATAAAACAAAAACAGTTTCTGTCTCCATTTCAGGCTGCAAAGCAGCTATACCCCACTATACCCCACTGAATTTATTTTTTATTCCTCGTCTATATATATATATATATATATATATATATATATATTTATACAGTGATGTAAGTAACTGAGTTAGAATAAACAAAGTTACGTAACGCAGTTACCATTACTTGTGCGCCGTTGCCCCAATTACATCTACCGCCACTAGATGGCAGAAGTGTAATTCCTCTTCTCCTCTATGACCGGGTCTCTCTCATGTTACGGCACTGATGGCAGTCACGCTGCTCCCCGCGGCCCCTCCTCTCTTCTCGTCCATCCCCATTTGCTTGTGACATCATCTGGGATGGACGAGAAGAGAGGAGGGGCCGCCGGGGAGTAGCGTGACTGCCGTCAGTGCCGTGACATGAGAGAGAACTTATTACACACGTTTCCTGCACTACTCTGCATGGCTGGTAAACAATGTGCTATGTGCCCTGCCCTGATGTGCTATGTGCCCCGCCCTGATGTGCTATGTGCCACATGTCCTGATGTGCCCTCATGTGCTATGTGCCCTGTGCCCCATGCCCTGATGTGCTATGTGCCCTGATGTGCTATGTGCCCCATGCCCTGAAGTGCTATGTGCTATCATGTGCCCTGATGTGCTATGTGCCCTGATGTGCTGTGCGCCCTGATGTGCTATGTGCCCCATGCCCTGATGTGCTATGTGCCCCATGCCCTGATGTGCCCCGTACCCTGATGTGCTATGTGCCCTGATGTGCTATGTGCCCTTATGTGCTATGTGCCCTATGTGCCGATGTGCCCTCATGTGCTATGTGCCCTGTGCCCCATGCCCTGATGTGCCCTTATGTGCTATGTGCCCTGATGTGCTATGTGCCCTGATGTGCTATGTGCCCCATGCCCTAATGTGCTATGTGCCCTCAAAAAAAAAGTCAGTCACTTTGCTGAGTAACTAATTACTTTTTCAATGTAGTAACTGAGTTACTAACGCAATTACTTTTTAGGAGAAGTAATTTGTAATTGTAACTAATTCCTTTTTTAAAGTAAGATGACCAACACTGTATATGTGTGTGTATATATATATATATATATATATATATATATGGAAAAGGAATAAAATAATTGCCAATGGTGTTTATTTTCAGTGTCACTTTCTTAGATTACATCTTTCTTTTAATATCCACACCCTAATTTGAATCCCTTAATGTTTAAGTCAAGTCACATCATAAGTAAAATATTCAGCCTTTCATCCTATACACTTTGACGTGACATCGACTATTTCTGGGCCAACAAGATTTGGGATAAGTAAATCAATGGGGCGAAAAAAACTAAAAAACATTAATGAGTTAAAAACTGAAAAAGAATTTTAATGTACAAAAGCTGAAGGCAATTTTCCATATAATGTTGTGTTTAATTGTCTCCGTAAAACATTTGGACATGATTACGTTGTGTGCCCAAGATGTTTTTCAATCACAAATTTTAAGTTCAGCAATAGAAAAAAAAAAAGAAGCTAATTACTTAGAGTTAGGAGGAAGAATTATGATGTGTTATTGTGATTATAGGCCAGGCTGTTCTAACATTTCTATTATAATATTGGGTGGAAGCGCGACATGTCCTTACTGCAAATTAGTTGCACTCTAGATGTAAGGTAATTGAATCGATTTCAGAATTATAACTACATTTTCTAAATCTCTGTACCTGCAGATTGCTCACTTTGTAGAAGACAAGACTAATTCTATAAGCAGGACACAGAGAAATTACAGTATCCCATTAACCACTTGACCACTGGGCACTTAAACCCCCTTAATAACCATACCAATTTTCAGCTTTCGGTGCTCTCACATTTTGAATGACAATTACTCAGTCATACAACACTGTACCCATATGAAATTTTTGTCCTTTTTTTCACACAAATAGAGCTTTCTTTTGGTGGTATTTAATCACTGTTGGGTTTTTTATTTTTTGCGCTATAAGAGAAAAAAGACTGAAAATTTTGTAAAAAAATGATTTTTTTTTCGTTTCTGTTATAAAATTTTGCAAATTACTATTTTTTCTTCATAAATTTTGGCCAAAATTTATACTGCTACATATCTTTGGTAAAAATAAGTACAAATTGGTGTATATTATTTGGTCTTTGTGAAAGTTATAGAGTCCACAAGCTATGGTGCCAATATCTGAAAATTGATCACACCTGAAGTACTGACGGCCTATCTCAATTCTTGAGACCCTAACATGCCAGAAAAGTACAAATACCCCCCAAATGACCCCTTTTTGGAAAGAAGACATTCCAAGGTATTCAGAAAGAGGCATTGTGAGTTTTTTGAAGTTGTCATTTTTTCCCACAATTCTTTGCAAAATCAAGATTTTTTTTTTCTCTTTTTTTTTTTTTCACAAAATTGTCATATTAGCAGGTTATTTCTCACACACAGCATATGCATTCCACAAATTACACCCCAAAACACATTCTGCTATTACTCCCGAGTATGGCGATACCACATGTGTGAGACTTTTACACAGCGTGGCCACATACAGAGGCCCAACATGCAGGGAGCACCTTCAGGCGTTCTGGAGCACCAAGGCCAATTCTGACATTTCTCTCCTACATGTAAAAATCATCATTTATTTGCTAGAAAATTACATAGAACCCCAAAACATTATATATGTTTTTTTAGCAAAGACCTTAGAGAATATAATGGTGGTTGTTGCAACTTTTTATCTCGCACGATATTTGCGCAGCAATTTTTTTAACGCGTTTTTTACGGAAAAAAAATGTTTTGTGCTTAAAAAAAAAAAAAAAACAGTAAAGTTAGCCCAATGTTTTTGCATAATGTGAAAGATGAAGTTACGCCGAGTAAATAGATACCTAACATGTCGCCCTTAAAAATTGCACACACTCGTGGAATGGCGCCAAACTTCGCTACTTAAAAAATCCCCATAGGCGACGCTTTAAATATTTTTACTGGTTACATGTTTTGAGTTACAGAGGAGGTCTAGGGCCAAAATGATTTCTCTCGCTCTAACGTTCGCGGAGATACCTCACATGTGTGGTTTGAAAACCGTTTTCATATGTGGGCGGGACTTACATATGCGTTCGCTTCTGTATGCGAGCTCACGGGGACAGGGGCGCTTTAAAAAAAAAAAAAAAAAAATTATTCTTCATTTTACTTTATTTATTTTAGTTTGACATGTTTTTCCGCCCTAAACATTTTTTTGATCACTTTTATACCTATTACAAGGAACGTAAACATCCCTTGTAATAGGAATATGGCATGACAGGTCCTCTTTACAGTGAGATATGGGGGGGGGGTGTCAATAAGACCCCACATCTCACCTCTAGGCTGGGAAGCCTGAAAAAAATACAATAAAAAAAAACAACAATCCTGGCTTTGATCGTAGCGGTGAGTCGGTAGAAGCACAGGAGGGCGGCGGGGGGGGGGGACATCCCCTCTCGCCTCCCGTAAGAATGATCAAGCGGCGGAACAGCCGCTATGATTGTTCTTATGGTGTAGGGAATCGCCGGCTGAAAAAGCTAATATCTGAATGATGCCTGTAGCTGCTCCCATCATTCAGATATCCCCGCACAAAGTCAAGGACGTCATATGACGGCCGGAGGGCGGGAAGTGGTTATTGCAGAGTATTGCCGGGCATTGCGGAGTATTGCCGGGCATTGCGGAGTATTGCCGGGCATTGCGGAGTATTGCCGGGCATTGCGGAGTATTGCGGACTATGGCAGGGTATTGCGGTGTATGGCAGGGTATTGCACAGGGTATTGTGGAGGGTATTGCACAGGGTATTGTGGAGGGTATTGCACAGGGTATTGTGGAGGGTATTGCAGAGTATTGTGGAGGGTATTGCAGAGTATTGTGGCGGGTATTGCAGAGTATTGTGGCGGGTATTGCAGAGTATTGTGGCGGGTATTGCAGAGTATTGTGGCGGGTATTGCAGAGTATTGTGCAGGGTATTGCAGAGTATTTTGCAGAGTATTTTGCAGGGTATTGCAGAGTATTTTGCAGGGTATTGCAGAGTATTTTGCAGGGTATTGCAGAGTATTTTGCAGGGTATTGCAGAGTATTGTGCAGGGTATTGCAGAGTATTGCAGCAGGGTATTGCAGAGTATTGCACCAGGGTATTGCAGAGTATTGCACCAGGGTATTGCAGAGTATTGCACCAGGGTATTGCAGAGTATTGCACCAGGGTATTGCAGGGTATTGCAGAGTATTTCGCATGGTATTGCAGAGTATTTCGCAGGGTATTGCAGAGTATTGCACCAGGGTATTGCAGAGTATTGCACCAGGGTATTGCAGAGTATTGCACCAGGGTATTGCAGAGTATTGCACCAGGGTATTGCAGAGTATTGCACCAGGGTATTTTGCAGAGTATTGGCAGGGTGTATTGCAGAGTATTGGCAGGGTGTATTGCAGAGTATTGGCAGGGTATAGCACAGGGATGGCTGAGCAGGGATGGATGGATGGCTGGATCTGTGACTGCAATTGTCACAGATCCAGCCCACAGTGCTGCTGCTGCCATCCGCTCCCTCCCCCTCCCCTCTCACACTGTACCGATCGGTACAGAGAGGGGAGGGAGGAACCGGCGTCATCAAATGACGCCGGTCTGTTTACAAGTGATTGCTCCGTCATTTGACGGAGCGATCACGTGGTAAACGGCCGCTATCAGCGGCGATTTACCGCGATTCGTGATCCGCCGGGTCCTCTGGACCCGGCGGTCACGGAGTTTCCCGTGTGCGCGCCCCAGGGAGCGCGCGGGAGCGTGATTCTGGGAGGACGTTATATAACGTCCTCCCAGAGTTAAGCAACCACCTTGTCGACGTTATTTGTCGGCAGGTGGTTGTTAAGTGGTTAATAAAGGAGTTCTGTTTAGTGATGAAAAATGTAAATATATGTGTATAAATGTGCAGCTTTCATTCAAATAATTCCTGATAACCTGGCTATGAAGCTGTTTGTTCAGCCCGCTATAATACACAGATATGTTTTACGTTTTCTTTTGATACAGAGGTTGATTTAATGAAGGCAAATGGGCTGCTCACTTTAAAAGGGAATTTCCCCTTAGCTTAGTGCATAAGGTAAGGCTTTGCAGACTTCCATCATTTAATCATATAAAACCAAAATTTCTATTTTTTTTTATTTTACTTGCACATGATTTTGTATTCTTTGCAAGGTGAGTTTTCACTACATTCATTAAAAAAAAGCTACACATTCATTAAGCTAAGGGGAAATCCCTTTGCAGAGTTAAAGTGATTGTAAACCCTTTACAACCACTTTTACCTACAGGTAAGCCTAGATTAAGGCTCCACGGTTTAGGAGATATTTACAAAAGAGACGGGTGGCGATGTCTACGGCGCACTTTAGAAACCTTTAGAAACGGTGATCGTGCCGTTTCTAAAGGATATCGTGCCGTGACTTGCGGCTCCCGTGCGCATGCACGGGGGTGACGTCATCGCAGCTCCGGCCAATCACAGCGCCGGAGCCGCGATACCCGGAAGGATGAGGGTGAAAGATGGACGCTTTGTGGAACAGGGGACAGCGGTGACATCGCAGTGGCATCGCAGGCATTCGGTTTTTCAGGTAAGTGACACATAATGGGCTATAATGCATCGCTTTACGTTTGCAGGGAAACAAAGAGAAAGTAAAACCCATCCATTGCCCTCTATGGAGCGGCGGGTGTCAACGGACATTTGTCCGTTGTCATCTGTCGACACCTGATCGCAAGCGGAGGGAAACACAACCAGAATCCGCCCCATGTAAAAGGGGTCTAAGACTGTTTTTTTTTTCCGATCACCCAGAGGGCTGGTCCCAAAAAAAAAAAAAGGATCCCCCTATCCACACAAGCAAGGTTTACGGAGGAATCCTCCTGCGTTGCTATTGTGTGTAAAGGGGGCCAAAGGCTGGCCATAGATTACTTTTTGGTCATCCAAGGGGCTGGCCACAAAACATTTAAAATGGACCCACACAAGCAAGTTTGATAGAATAATTCTCTTGCTTTGCTGTTGTGTGTGAAAGGGGCTAAAGGCTGGCTATAGATGAGGTTTTTTTTTTCAATCAGCCAGGGGGCTGGTAGAAAAAAACAAAAACAAAAAGCAAATGGATCCCCCCATCCACACAAGCAAGGTGGATGGAGGAATCCTCCTGGTGTGCTATTGTATTCTGACAGTGGGATTTCTCTGATTGACTGCAGTTGCAGGACATCCATAGTTTTCCAACATTCTCGTTTGACAGAAGTCAATCACTAGATCGACTTCTGTCGATTGGAAATGTCTATACCTGGTCTCTGAACTGGCCGAATTTTGATCCATCTATAGCCCGCGTCCCGCATTCATGTGCGTTGCCTGCAGGGATGGACTGGCCATAGGGACTACCGGGAGTTTCCCAATGGGCCGATGGCTCAGTGGGCCGTTTAAAAAAAAAAAAAATATTATTTTTTTTTTTTGTGGGCCGTTTTTTATGCAGTTCGGCGGCAGCGGGAGCATGGCAGCAAACAGCGGCCCTCAAAAAAAAAAAAAAAAAAAAAAAATTTTTTTTTTTTTCGTGGGCCGTTTTTTTATGCAGTTTTGCGGCAGCAAACAGCGGCCCTCACAAAAAAAACAAAAAAAAATTCTGTGGCCCGTTTTTTTATGCAGTTCGGCGGCAGCGGGAGCGTGGCAGCAAACAGCGGCGGGGATCCGGGGAAGGTGGCCATCGAGGAGGGCAGTTGGATGTACAATTCCGAGGGAGAAGAGCTCCACCCCCTCCCTGACCACCGAAGAGGCGGACAGTAGCGAGCACCCCGGCGCTCCCAGAACCTCGATTCCTCCACCTCTCTGCTCCAGGAACCATGCGGCCTGGGCCGGAGGGCAGGCTGACTGGGAGCCCGGAGGAAGAGAACATGCGCCGCTGTAAGGAGCAGAGCAGCGTGAGCACCCCCCGGATCAAGAGGGAGACTCAGCGCTGCCGCTGATGGCCATCAGGTACCTGGCATCCTACACAAACATGCCAGAACACTGAGAGAGCGGGGAGGTGAGCAGAAGAGGGACTGCAGAAAGGGACAGTGCTATGTGGTCTGTCTGAGCCCTCCCCTCTGTCTCTCTGCCCCCTCTGTCTCTCAGTACCCCCTCTTTCAGCCCCCTTCTCTGTCTCTCAGCCCCCCCACTATCTCTCAGACCCCTCCTCTGTCTCTCAGACCCCCCTCTGTCTCTCAGACCCCCCTCTGTCTCTCAGACCCCCCCTCTGTCTCTCAGAACCCCCCTCGGTCTCTCAGAACCCCCCTCTGTCTCTCAGACCCCTCCTCTGTCTCTCAGCTCTCCTCCTCTGTCTCTCAGCTCTCCTCCTCTGTCTCTCAGCTCTCCTCCTCTGTCTCTCAGTTCCCGTGTCTCTCAGTCCCCCCTCTTTTAGCCCCTCCTCTGTCTCTCAGCTCCCCTCTATCTCTTAGACCCCCCTCTGTCTCTCAGCTCTCCTCCTCTGTCTCTCAGCTCTCCTCCTCTGTCTCTCAGCTCTCCTCCTCTGTCTCTCAGCTCTCCCCCTCTGTCTCTCAGCTCTCCCCCTCTGTCTCTCAGCTCTCCCCCTGTGTCTCTCAGCTCTCCCCCTCTGTCTCTCAGCTCCCTCCCATTGTCTCTCAGCTCCCTCCCATTGTCTCTCAGCTCCCTCCCATTGTCTCTCAGCTCCCTCCACTGTCTCTCAGCTCCCCTCCAATGTCTCTCAGCTTCCCCCTCTGTCTCTCAGCTTCCCCCTCTGTCTCTCAGCTCCCTCCCATTGTCTTTCAGCTCCCTCCCATTGTCTCTCAGCTCCCTCCCATTGTCTCTCAGCTCCCTCCCATTGTCTCTCAGCTCCCTCCCCTCTGTCTCTCAGCTCCCTCCCCTCTGTCTCTCAGCTCTCCCCCTCTGTCTCTCAGCTCTCCCCCTCTGTCTCTCAGCTCTCCCTCTCTGTCTCTCAGCTCTCCCCCTCTGTCTCTCAGCTCTCCCCCTCTGTCTCTCAGCTCTCTCCTCTGTCTCTCAGACCCCTCCACTGTCTCTCATACCCCTCCACTGTCTCTCAGCTCCCCCCAGTCTCTCAGCTCCCCCTGTCTCTCAGCTTCCCCCTCTGTCTCTCAGCTTCCCCCTCTGTCTCTCAGCTTCCCCCTCTGTCTCTCAGCTCCCTCCCATTGTCTCTCAGCTCCCTCCCATTGTCTCTCAGCTCCCTCCCCTGTCTCTCAGACCCCTCCTCTGTCTCTCAGCCATTCATTTCAATGGGCAGGAGCGGTGTGTACCCAAACAAAATTGACATCCTTTTTTCCCCACAAATAGAGCTTTCTTTTGGTGGTATTTAATCACCTTTGCGGTTTTTATTTTTTGCGCTATAAACAAAAAAAGAGCGACAATTTTGAAAAAAAAAACACAATATGTTTTAATTTTTGTGATAATAAATATCCCAATTAAAAAAAAAAAAAAGTATTCTTCTACATATTTTTGGTAAAAAAAATAAAAAAAAATGGCAATAAGCGTATATTAATTGGTTTGCACAAAAGTTCTAGCATCTACAAACTATGGGAAAGATTTATGGCATTTATATGGCGTTTTTTTTTTTTTTTTTACTAGTAATGGCAGTGATCTGCGATTTTTTGCGGTATTGCGACGTTGCGGCGGACAGGTCGGACACTTTTGACACATTTTCTGGGACTGTTGACATTTTATAGATTACTATGTAAATGTCACTGGCAGGGAAGGGGTTAACACTAGGGGGCGATCAAGGGGTTAACTGTGTTCCCTATTTTGTGTTCTAACTGTGGGGGAATGGGGACTGACTATAGGAGATGAGAGATCGTGGTTTGTAGAAAGACACGATCTGTCCTTCTCTCCTCAGACAGCACGGGGATTTGTGTGTTTACACACACAAACCCCCGTGCTCCAGCTCGTGCACGCGATCGCGTGTGGCCGGTGATGACTGGCCACACGCATCGGGCTCCCTGCCTCTGGTGGCTCTCCTGGGCGAAGCCGTATACATATGGGATTTCGCCCAGGAGAACCATTCTTCCGCGGTATATATGCGTGAGCCGGTCGGGAACCGGTTAAGGATTACAACCCCAGCAATAATCTGCCATCAAATTTTTTTTTAAAGTAAAGGGCACTTATCAGTACACACAACCACTGTGTCAAATGTATACCTTCTAATTTGCATATTATTCAACTGGAAAAAAAATAGACTCGTGAATCATGTTTAGCAAATCATTCTGTTTAATTCTGATGATATTCTTATGTTCCATCAGAGTGGTCTGCGGGGGGGAGGAAGGCTTTATGTGTACAGTAGAGATTTATGAATTCTTTGATCTAGAAGGGATGGACGCATTCTATTTTTATTCTGGCTCTGCTGAACTCAACAACAAACTTTTATATTGAGAAAAAGGGCAAGAAAATGAAATAATCCCTGTAATTTCAAGTTACTTTATAAAACATGCCAATGTTTCATTATAGGTTTACTACATCCAGATGCTGATATTAATACGAATATACAAAAGATTCTCTATAGAATATACAGGATATAGTTACTAAACAGATGTTGTTTCAACGAATTACAGGCTTACAGGGACTGTAATGTCAAACAACATGTCCTTATTTTGTTTTGTGTAGCGCAGAGGATTGTGCGTGTAAAATCTAATTTCACTTATCGCTTATTTGCAGTCTATGAGCAAAGCCAGAGGCCGTGTCTAAGGCTACCCTGGATACAGAAAGACAGTGCTTGGCAATTCTAAAGTCGTACATGGTTACAAACGAGCAATCTTTTTATAAAAAAGGACAACCTATCTACCAAGAAAATTGCATGTTGGCAAAATAAACGTGCAACGGGGTCTGGTAATATTTAAACAGCTATTCCAGGTACAGAAAATGAGCATAATTGACCAATTATCTGAAGATGGAAAAAAAATGCACAGAGCAGCGATAGGTGGATTTTGATTGGTTGCTAAGAGTTATTGTACACTGTAAATGGTGCATCATTTCTACCTTATTATAGAGAAACGATTGTGTTTTACAATAACAACTACTTGGAACTACATAAGGTTATAAGGATATAAGTGGCTCGTAAAAGAGAATAGAATGGAATGGAGTACTGTATGTGGGTAAAAGCAACCAGAAATTGCTTGGGCAAGAGCAAATACATTGTAGCTGATTTACTAAATTAGTATAGGTTCAGTTAGCTTAGTGAATAGTATGAAGCTATACTCCTTTAAATACTGGAGAACATCAGCAATACATGCAGGTTGAGAAGGACAATCCTAATTCCTATTTGCTTATTTAACCGCTTCAGCTTTTACCTCTTCCTGACCAGAGCGCTTTGTACAATTTGGCACTGCGTCGCTTTAACTGACAATTGCGCGGTCGTACGATATGGCTCCCAAACAAAATTTGCGTCCCTTTTTCCCCACAAATAGAGCTTTCTTTTGGTGGTATTCGATCACCTCTGCGTTTTTTCTTTTTTGCGCTATAAACAAAAGAACAGCGACAATTTTGAAAAAAACACAATATCTTTTACTTTTTGCTCTAATACATATCCCACATTTTTTTTCAAGAAAACACATTTTTTCCTCAGTTTAGGCCGATACGTATTCTTCTACATATTTTTGGTAAAATAAATTGCAATAAGCGTATATTGATTGGTTTGCGCAAATGTTATAGCGTCTACCAAATAGGGGATAGAATTATGGCATTTTTATTATTATTATTTTTTACTAGTACAGGCATACCCCGCTTTAAGTACACTCACTTTACATACACTCGCGAGTAAGGACATACCCACGAGTGTATGTAAAGTGCCTCACAAGTACTGTACAGACATTTTGCAGCCGCAGTAGAAAGAGCTGAAGCTCCGAGAGCATAGCCTGCCCTGTTCCAGTGTGCCCCTGACACCCCCACTACAGCCCCTGAGACCTCAACTACAGCTCCCGACACCCCACTACAGCCCCTGACCCCCCACTACACCCTAGAAGTGAAAAAAGGTATTGTTTCACTTTAAGTACATTTTCGTTTTACATACATGCTCTGGTCCCATTGTGTACTTAAAAGTGGGGTATGCCTGTAATGTCGGCGATCTGCAATTTTTATCATCACTGCGACATTATGGCGGACACATCGGACACTTTTGACACATTTTTGGGACCATTGTTATTTTTACAGTGATCAGTGCTATAAAAATGCACTGATTACTGTAAAAATGTCACTGGCAGTGAAGGGGTTAACACTAGGGGGCGTTCAAGGGGTTAGTTGTGTTCCCTCTGCATGTTCTAACTGAAGGGGGATGGGACTTACTAGGGGAAATGACAGATCGCTGTTCATACAAAGTATGAACAGACGATCAATCATTTCTCCCCTGAGGGAACCGGGAGCTGTGTGTTTACACACACAGCTCCCGGTTCTCGCTCTGTCACGAGCGATCACAGGTGCCCGGCGGCAGCAGGTGCGTGCGCGTGCCTCCGGCAGCACGTGCGCGCCCCTGGTGGCCACTGGGCGAAGCGACGTAACATAACGTTGTTTCGCCCAACCGAGCCATGCTGCTGCAGTAAAACTGTGGCGGCTGGTCGGCAAGTGGTTAACCAACAAAACAACTAAAGCCAAAATCCAGGAATGGATATTTTTGCATAGTTGATTTGGTCCAGCTTGGACGTATGCCATTAAGACCCATCCCCATGGAAGCTGAAAATCACTGGACACTACTACTACAGGACTAGCCACTGGCAAAAGCACTGCTTTGCAGCCAAATGGAAAAAAAAACGAAAAACTTCAGAAGATTGATAAATTATATATTTGTAGCAGCAAAAATCACTATAGCCAGATCTTGGAAAACAACAACCCTTTGACATCCTAAAAACGAAATTGTCCTGGATTATGATTAATGAACATCTTTCAGCTATAATAAATGATAAGGTTAAATTATTTGAGAAATCCTGTGATCCATGGACCAAATATCAAATTGATGGTTCTAGAACTCTTTCCACTTGAAATTACTTCAAAAATAGAAACGTTGGCACAAGATACCTTATATCTTTAACCTTTTTATTTTCTTATCTTTTTTTCTCTCTTTCCTTTACTTTTTTTTTTATTTTGGCCCCATAAGGTCTCTGTTGGACCTATTGTAATACTCACCTACAATATTAGGATGAAAAACTCATCCTCATTTGTTTACAAATGCTTATTAGACTTCTTGTACAATTGAAAGGTTACTTTTCTTTAACAGAGTTTGAAAATGTATATCTTATATAAAATATATCTATTAGCATAGCTGAGCTGAGCTATTACCTTTATGTGCATATGTTACTTATCCTACAATGTCGTAGACGGACAGTTAACGCTACTAATTTGTGTTTTTTGTGCATTTTTTAAATTCAATAAAAACTTTGAAACAAAATATATCTATTCGATTTCCATGTTACAGTATATTATTTTACTTGCAAATTTTAAAGCATTTATTTATTTATTTATTTTAGTGTTTACAATACATTTGTATAAACTATTAAATATTGTACCCTTGCTGTACTATTCAATAAATGTCATTATTTATATATTCTTTATTTGAAAAAATCTGAATAAAATCTTTGAAAAAGGAATGACCACTGGTTTCTGAGTCCTGTGCTGAGTGCCTGTCCTGCTACTTCTTGAACGCGGGGAGTTTCTCACTCAACGTAAGCATCATTTAGACAACACTTTGCATTCTTTCAATGGATGAAAAGGGATCTCTGAATGGACAAGTTGGAGAGGTGGGCAGTGACATCACAATCTCCACCTCGTCATTGAAAAAATGCAAAGTGTTCTCTGATTGGTGCATCAGAGCAGCCACTCGGCTCGACACCTGTGAGCCAATGAAAATCTCTGTAAAAGCAGCATCTGCTGCAGTGATTTCCATCTTCCACAGGGATTGGCTAGGAATGGCACATGCATACTTACTTTGGTCCAAGCTGGACCAATGCAATTTTGCAAAAAAGCTACACCTAAATTCCAGCTTTAATAAATACAAAATACATATCCTGGTTGACATATATATGCAGCAAAACATGACCCCAACCTATAAAATCAATTAAAAACAGAGCCAAATGCAGCACTCATTGGAATTAAGGTGTCCGTTTAATAAACTGAGAAGTTTTTTCTCAGTTCAGTTCTCGGCAATTCTCAGAGGAAAATGATCTCCTCTGCAGCTGGTTTATTAAACTGAGAACTTCAGTTCTCAGAGGGAGAACACAGGAGAAGTGTTTCCTCTGAAAACGGCTGAGATCTGTGTAAAAGTGGGTGGGCAGCCTGTAATCTCGTGAGATATTGTGAGATTACGGTGCAGCCGAGTTCAAAAAGTGAAACTAAAGTTTAAAAGAACATGTAATTACATGTTTTCAGACGTGATAACTATATATATCCTGTATATATATATACACATGTGTGTGTGTGTGTATATATATATATATATACACATATACACACATATATACAGTATATATGTATATATACACAAACACATGAATATATATATATATTCATGTGTTTGTGAATATATGTGTGTGTATACATATATATAAATACTGTGTATATGTGTGTGTGTGTATATATATATATATATATATGTAGCGGGTGTTTGAATTTATGTGAGGACTCTTGGGTGTGTGGTTCCTTGGGGCCTACAGGTGGCGTTGTTGCCTTGGGCCGGAGCTGAACTCACACCGCAAACTGTGCCTTTTTGTCCTCCCCTGGGAACCCGCTGTGACGCAAAGGGAGAGGTCATAAAAGAGGCGGACGCCCTGATTTTGGGGCAGAGAGTTGGAGGACGCGGCCGCACCCAGGCACCTTCAGCTTGGGTGCTGGCGTTCCGGTGTTCCAGGCCTAGGCGCCCTTGGCCTAGCTGGAGCGGAGATGGAGTCCCTCTCAGGCACCTTTAGCCTGGGGTGAGGTACTATGGCGGATGCCTGGGGCTCAGTACCTTTGACTGAGTTTCGCGAGGGTGGAGGAATCCGAGGGGATCCTAACTCCTTGGGTGCCCGTGTCTGAGTTCATGAGGACTGGTGCGCAGTAACTTCTCCGAAGAGCCCGGCGCGGCATCGCTGGTGACGGGGAGGCCTTCATTTCTCCCTTGGACGGATTTCTTCCTCTGACAGGGGCAAAGTGAGCGAAGGTAATTAACATTCTATATTACCTAGTCAGTGGCAGTGACTATTCACCACTGGTGACAGCACAGTGGGCAGCAGCAAGAAGGGAAAGGATTGTGCCTCGATCTGTCCCCATTTTCCAAAGGAGAAAGATTGTTTTATTGCTTGGCAAGAAGAATAAAACTGAGTTGTACCTATTCACTGTGTGGAACTTGGGTTACTAAAGCAAAGGAGTCAGGGACGAAGGACTGGACTTGACTCAAGGACACCTACACAAAAGCCCAATCTTCTGGCCTTCACCTCTTAGTTACGAGGACATGGGTCGTGGTGTGTATCATCCCTCTCTCCCAGGTACCCCTAGACAACAGCCATATAACCGATAAAGCAAGGGAGAGGGGTGAGGCCGCTACACATATATATATATAATATATATACACACACACACACACACACATATATAATGTATCTATATACACACACTTGTGTGTGTGTATATATATATATATATATTATATATATATATATATATATATATATATATATATATATATATATAATGTTATTAATATTCATTTTTAACCCACTGGTGCTGATATTAGGAAGAAATAAGCCTTCTTCCTCTAATGACACCAGCTTCTCTCCCAGATTCTCCACCTCTGAGCTGGTGAATCTGGAAGGGAGATATTTCAGTGGAAGAGCCGTGAGATCTTCAGATCTCAGTTTATTAAACTGGCCGTTTTGTGACAAAACGGTCATGTGCTGTGATGAGAAGGGGAGAACATGTTCTCTGCTCCTGATCTCAGTTTATTAAACTGGCAATGCTCTGAGATAAGTGGTGATCATCATGATCTCGGCTTATCACAGTTTATTAAACGTACACCTAAACTAGAGCCCTGGTATCCAGCATGTGTCCCATAGTCTACATGTGGCTGGCCAGTTACTTTGTGTGGCCTTCTGTGTGTTGGGCACTTGGCAGCAGGATTCTGGGACACTCTGTTGTTTATTTACTAAAGCAGGAGAGTGCAAAATCAGGCTCACTTCTACATAGAAACCAATCAGCTTCCAGGTTTTATTGCCAAAGCTTAATTGAACAAGCTGAGCTTAGAATCTAATTGGTTTCTATGCAAAAGTGAGCCTGATTTTGCACTCTCCAGCTTTAGTAAATAAACCCCTCTATGTTTTCCTATAGCCGGCACTGAAATGAAGCCAGTACTGTCACGCAGAATGTCATCTCTTTCTTTATACAGTATATAAAAGTATTGATTTACAAAAGAGCAATTAAAACACGACAGAAGATTTACAAAGCACTGTGGGTTATCAGAAGAGAGCGCAGAGAGAGATATGCTGCCTGCCTTGACACAGGGATTGTCTGAAAGGGTCTGTCCAATAAGAAACGTGTTAATCCTCTGACTTATTCACTTGTGTGTACATTTCTGCTATTGAGTTCTGTAAACTGGCTTTTAACAACAGTTAGTAAGAAGAGAGAAGAAAACATGAGAACAGAAATCAAGAGCTCCACCTGTTGGCTGGATTAGAGGCTGCATAGTATTTGTAGTATTTGCATGCATTAGTTTATAGGTACCTGAAAACGAAAACATATTTTTTTAAATGTTTATTATTTTAGTTTCAGTAGAAATATGCAACATTTATTTAAAGCCACTATACATGAAATATAATAAAATAATGATTGTGTAGACCATTGCCCATTGAAAAAGAAATCTGAGATTCTAAGATGTTTTCCCTTTTAATTCATTCTGGTTTCACGTGTGTATGCCTAAAAATTATTTTAAATTAGCCGACATTAAAATATACTTAAATATATAATTTTTATTTAAAAAACAATTTTAACAATACTTATTACCCTTTATGGACCAGACCAATATTAACATTTAAGCTATGTACCAATTCTCATGGCAATAACTTTATCACTACTTATTACCCAAGTGATCAATTTAGAGAACAATAAGTCTTACACTAGGTATTATTGTATTTCAGGAATTATTTTCTTTTCTATATACTGTCAAGGCAAACAAAAACAAAAAATGACCCTTAAAGCTAGCTATACACTAGTAGAATTTTGTTTAAAAAAAATTGGTTTAAGAACATTCATTCAATTTTCTAATCATTAGTGGTGTCAGATCGATGTTTGTGACAAAACAATTCAAAGGAGTAGGATGGAAATTTTTTCTCAAGCAAACAATTTCTAACAGTGTATGTGGCTTTCATTTGGGAAATTGCCTTTATTCCTAAATCAAATGTTAAAAGCAAACAAAATCTCAAAGTTCTTTCAAACGATATTCGTCAAGTCATCAAATGTACTGAGAATGTTAGATCAAAAATCTTCTATCTGATCCAGCCTAACACAACCATATCTGAAATTCATCAAACCTGTAAACCTAAAGTGTATTTCCACTTTTACAGCCAAATTGGGATACCACCTGCTTAACATTTGTTACATGTTCCCAGTCACATAGCATAACTTTAAAAAATATTTAAAAATGCAATTGCTGCTTGCCTTTTTACTTGCAGAAAAATTCTAATTAGCTTTCCCTTTCTATATAATAGCATTACATAGAAGTAATGGGGAGTTAAAGTCCAACTACAGGCAAAAATGCACTTTAAAAAATGTAAAGTAAATTGTTGTGCATCAGTTGCCTTAAGCCCCATAAACACTATTAGATCTTCTGCAGATTTTTGTCTTCAGATTTACCAAAACCATATAATATGAGGTCAAACCTTTAAGCCCAGTACACACGGCCGAGAATCTCGTCGTAAAAAAACCCGTTGTTTTTCTTGACGAGATTCTTGTCAAACTTGACGGGATTCTTGTCAAGCTTTCCTTGCATACACACTGTCAATTCCAAATCTCGTCATTGTAAAGCAAGGTGACGTACAACACGTACGACGGCAGTATAAAGGGGAAGTTCGATTCCAATGGCGCCACCCCTTGGGCTGCTTTTGCTGATCTCGTGTTACCGCGTGTTAGTAAAAGTTTGGGGAGAGACGATTTGCGCTTTTCAGCCTTGTGCTTTTCAGTCCATTACAGCGTGACGAATGTGCTATCTTCTTTACGAATGCTAGTTTTACCAGAAGGAGCACTCCCGTCTCATACTTGATTCTGAGCATGCGCGGTTTTTTTAGACTCGAAAAAGCATACACACGACCGGTTTTCTCATCGGGAAACAGGCCGATGAGAATCCCGACGAGATAAACGAGAATGCTGACGAGAAAATAGAGAGCAGGTTCTCTATTTTTCTCGTCGAGATTCCCGGCAGTTTTCTCGACCAGAAACCATACACATGAACGGTTTTCTCAGCAAGAAATGACAAGAAAACTGTTGGGAGAGCTTTCTTGCCGAGAAAACCGGTCGTGTGCTTGAGGCTTTAGAGTTTCAATTTGTATGCAATCAGGCAGGCCCTTGGCCTTGCATTACATGGTTTTGGTAAATCTGAAGACAAAAATCTGCAGAAAATCAAATAGTGTGTATGGGGTCTAACTTCTCAGTCTTGATTTCAAACACCTCTTTCTAATACAACCTGCAGTGAAATGGATTAAAGCAGTGGCGGCTGGTGCTTAAAATTTTTTGGGGGGGGCGCAAGCAAACTGAAAAAAAAAACATTAATTGCAGCCACTGTGCCCATCAAACGCAGCCACTGTGCCCATCAATTGCCACCACTGTGCCATGAAAAGCAGCCACCGTGCCTATCAAACGCAGCCACTGTACCCATCAAACGCACCCACTGTGCCCATCAAATGCAGCCACCTTGCCATCAAACGCAGCCACTGTGCTGCCATCAATTGCCGCCACTGTGCCATCAAATGCAGCCACTGTACCCATAAATTGCTGCCACTGTACCATCAAACGCAGCTACTGTACCCATCAATTGCTGCCACTGTGCCCATCAATTGCTGCCAGTGTGCTCATCAATTCCCGCTACTGTGTCCATCAATTGCTGCCATTGTGCCCATTAATTGCTGCCAGTGTGCCCATCAATTGCCGCTACTGTGCCCATCAATTGCTGCCAGTGTGCCCATCAATTGCCGCTACTGTTCCCATCAACTGCTGCCAGTGTGCATCCCCCTCCCGCCCGGCACTTACCTGTCTCGCAGTGGGTCACGGCGGTGTCCTCCACGCTCCTCGATGTCTTCTCCCATCCTCTCTATCAGGTGTCCAATCACAGCGCCTGTCGTTTCAGCCAATCAGGTGACAGGTAACAGACCCAAGCACCTGATTGGCTGAGAGGTGGTTCAGTGTTAGGAAAGCGATTCATTCGCTTTCCTAATACAACGCTGAGTGAACAGCGAGTGCCCAGAATTGTGCCCGCTGTTCACCTTTTTGGATGCCTATTAGAGCCTACGGCTCTAATCGGGTGCTTCCAAAAAATACAATGCATGAATCTATCTATGGTGAAAGAGAAGTGGTAGGAGAGAGGGGGCGGCGCCCGTGCGCCCCTTATGGACGCACCGCCACTGGATTTATGTCACACTTTCCTCTATGAGCCAAGCTAATTTCCTGCCCTGGGGACCATGCATTTTTCCCTGCTCATCACCATGCATTTTTGTTGTACTGCAATTCACATTCGTTGGCAAGGTGCTGTGGGTTGCCAGTTAGAATAAATACCACGTCATCAACATACCAACACGCATAATGGGATTTATTTTGTACAGAAGAATGAGTGCGAAATTTGGTGCAGCTGTGCATGATAGCCAATCAGCTTCTAACTTCAGCTTGTTCAATTAAGCTTTGACAATAAGCCCTGGTTCACACTGGTGCGTTTTGACATGCGATTTGGCATGTCAAAACGTCAGTATTTGCTGCAAATTGCCGGCAATGGCACCGTTCCTAATCGGTGCAACGCCGCATCTGCGGCGCTGCACCGATTTCAAAAAGTAGTTTTTGTACTACTTTTTGCGATTTTGGCCCGCGATTTACATTGACATCTGTGCAGAAACCTGCACAGATGTCTCTGTAATCGCGGCCGAAATCGGGACTGACCAGCGGGAGTGAAATCGTGCGAGTTCAGCTGAACTCCCACTGCTTCACTCTCGCAGCCCAGTGTGAACCTGGGCTTAGGTCTGATTAACACCTATGCAGGTAGTAGTTTGCATATTCCAGGTGCATTTTGCGTTTTTCAATTCACATTTTTGATCCATTGAAATCTATGGAACCAAAAACCAGAAAAAAATCCCTGGCCCTTTCCATAAAATGTACAGATGTGAACTACATCCATACGAATCCATGTTAAAAAACGCACTAAAAGATGCATAGTTGTGAACCAGGCCTTAAACATGGAAGCTGATTGGTTTCTATGCACAGCTGCATCAGATTTTGCACTCTCTAGTTTTAGTAAATCAACCCTTATGTGTGTTACTATGTGTTGCGGTAAAACACATATTAACCACTTGCCGACCTGCGCACGCAGATATACTGCGGCAAGTCGGCTCTCCTGTGTAAACTGACGTACCTGTACTCGATATCCACCGGCGGCCCGCGATCACGGCAAGGAGATGCAGAATGGGGAACTGCCCATGTAAACAAGGCATTTCCCCATTTTGCCTAGTGACATGACAGAGATCTACTGCTTCCAGTGATTGGGTGCAGTGATCTCTGTCATGTTCCAGTAAGCCCACACCCCCCCACAGCTAGAATGCGCTGAGGGAACACACTTAACCCCTTCATCGCCCCCTAGTGTTAACCCCTTCCCTGTCAGTGCCATTTATACATTGATCAGTGCATTTTTTTTTAGCACTGATCAATGTATTAATGTCACTGGTCCCCAAAAAGTGTCATTTGGGGTCAGATTTGTCCACCGTAATGTCGCAGTGCCGCTAAAAATCGCAGACCGCTGCCATTACCAGTAAAAAAAAATTGAAAAAATAAAAGTCCCTTAACCTCTAAATCTTTTTTTGGATATGTTTTATAGCAAAAGTAAAAATATTTTTTTTTCTTCAAAATTGTCAGACATTTTTGTTTATAGCACAAAAAATAGACACCGCAGAGGTGATAAATTCTCACCAAAAGAAAGCTCAATTTGTGGGAAAAAAGGACGTAAATTTTTTTGGGGTACAGCGTCGCACGACCGCGCAATTGTCAGTTAAAGCGACGCAGTGCCGTACCACAAAAAATGCTATGGTCATTAAGGGGGTAAAACCTTCCGGGGCTGAAGTGGTTAACATGCACTTCACACAGCACAATGGTGTGAATGGGACTTAAAGTATAATGGCAGCTAAAAAGTTTTTTTGTTTTGTTTTGGACAGAAAGCAGAAGATGAGAACTGCTGTCAGGATTTTATTTATTTCTTTGTGTCCTCTTTGCGGAAATTTTTTTCTACTTCCATTCCTAAAAACACCTGAAAGGGAGGTATGGAAATTTCCCCAAAATAAGGGAAAAGTTTCAATATCACGACTTTCACCGGAACATATGCACTTCTCTACTCTTAATTTGGTGACAGCTTAGACATTTTAGAATTCTTGCCACTTTGTATCCTAGTGATCTGTGCAGGTATAGCAATAAATATTTTATTATCTTGTGGGGAAATATTAGCTGCAAAAAAGCTATTATGAAAAAATCTTTGACTTTTATATGCCAAAAGCATAACTATGGGTGTCAAAAATTCTGTGTCAAAATCTGTGAGACAAAATTAATTTCAAAGTTCATTATCCAATTTGAAATCTGTCATTTAGTATCTTGATGGTCTATTGGGATGCCACAGTCAGAGAGAACACCTTGAGACCAGCAGTTTTTATCTTCAGTAATAACCTTGTGTATTCATTTCTTTGGTACTTTTAGATTCAACTATTTCTGTAGCATTTTCTCAGATATTTCATTGAAACTTGCCAAAATTATACATTCTTTTGATACATTATACATTCTAAGGCCCCTTTCACACATGCAGATCATATGTCCGCTTTTTCATCCGTCTGTTTACGGATGAAAAGGGGACATACATTGGTCCCTATGAGATTGCGGGTGTCAGCGGATGAATATCTGCTGACACCCGATCTCCTCCGTGTCCACATTCCTCCGATTCTGCAGACGGAGGAAAATCCTATTTTTTTTTTAAACTCTTTATTTATAATTTTCTTTGACACAATACACAAAAAGAAAGCAAAGGCAAGGAAAAAAGAAATACATATACATACATAAAAAAAAAAAAAAAAATATATATATATATATATATATATATATATATATATATATATATATATATATATACACACACACATGACAACAAATATAATAATAAAAATAAAAATAAGAGCAACTGCTCATGTCAATATTCCACACATCACGTAAGTCCTAATTAACATACATTATAAGAATACAAATATTTTACAGTAGCTACTGAAGATATAAAGGTAACCAATTATCGAATATTTTCAGTTTCCAAGTTAATAGGTCTCGCCCACCCCATATCGGGAACAAACTGTAGGCGAAGACCCATCAACCTGTTGTTCAATTCATTATAGATAGTGTATTATCTACGTAACTAAGCTTGATGTAGGCCACTATAGAACTACAGAGTACATTTTTTAAGATATTCAGAGGCTCTAGGGTGGACCATCCAATTTTCCCATTTTTCTTTAAAGTCAACTGTATTGTAATTTTTGTATGCCAACATCAGTTCATATTGAGCTTGAATATTCAGTCTAACTATGACATTGGTTAAGTTTGGAGCTTCAGAGGATTTCCATAGACTGGATATTGTGAGTCTGGCTGCTATAAGTGTATGGGCTGCAATAGTTCTATACATTATAGGGTATATGTCAAGATTTATTCCTAGAAGGGCCATGGCAGGGGTGAGATCCAGCAAATTGCCAGTGAGATCCGCTAAAAACACTGAGACAGAATTCCCGAAACTGTGTATATTTTTACAACTCCATAGGGTATGGTGAAGATTTCGGAAAATCCATCCGTCTGCAGAGCGGATCGGATGAACATGGACAGACGGTCCGTGTTCATCCGATCCCCCCATAGAGGAGAGCGGAGATCTGACAGGGCGGTCCCTGCACAGTGTGTGGAGACCGCCCTGTCATCCGCTGGCTCAGCGGGGATCAACGGAGCGATCCCCGCTGAGCAAGCGGAGGTTCACGGGACGGATCATCACGGATCTGTCCCGTGTGAAAGGGGCCTTATAAATTCGACAGTGTATATCCTGTTCAATGGTTTTATTCTATGGTAATTTTGCAGGTTTTTGCAGGTTATTTTATTCCACTTCTACAGTTGTGCCCCTGTTCTGTTTTGCATGTTATGTTTTGCCCCTGTTCTGTTTTGCTCCAGTTCTACAATTTTTGTTCCGGTTCTAAAGTTTTTGGTTCTGGTTATATTTTGTTCTAGTCCTGAGGTTTTCTCTCTGCTCTGTTTTGTTCCAGTTCTACAGTTTTTGCTCCTGTTCTGTTCTGTTTCATCTCCAGTTTTTTCCCCTGCTCTGTTTTGTTCCAGTTCTATAGTTCTTGCTTCTGTTTAGGGATGAGCTTCGTGTTCGAGTCAAACATACGTTCGACTCGAACATCGGCTGTTCGATCGTTCGACGAAGATCGAACGATTTGGGCCGTTCGCGCCAAATTCGAGTGACGCGAACGGCCCACAATGCACTACGCCATCGCAGTGTCATCCAGGCGCTGTGATTGGCCAAGCATGCACTGTGACCCCGCATGCTTGGCCAATCACAGCGCCGGCAGCGAGGAGAGCAATGATTGGCAGGATGCCTGTGGCCAATTATTGCTGAGGGGGTTTAGTACACGCCCCACACTATAAAAGGCCGCCAGCGCGGCGGCCTTGTGTAGTGTGTTCCGGAGCAGGGAAAGAGAAGCATAGGCAGGGACAGTGTCATTTTTTTCCTTTACTAATCCTGGATTCCTTGTCTTTAGGGACAGAGAAGGATAGGTAGGGAGAGTGTCAGTGTGTTATTCTGTGCTAAACCTTGTTTGTAGGGACAGAGAAGGACAGTGAGGGAAAGTGTCAGTGTGCTATTCTGTTCTAAACCAATCTTGCTGAACCGTATTTGAAATCCTTGAGTTTAGGTACAGAGAAGGACACTCGTGGAAACTATCAGTGTGCTATTCTGTGCTAAATCTTGTTTGTAGGGACAGAGAAGGACAGTGAGGGAAACTATCAGTGTGCTATTCTGTGCTAAACCTTGTTTGTAGGGACAGAGAAGGACAGTGAGGGAAACTCTCAGTGTGCTATTCTGTTCTAAACCAATCTTGCTGAACCATATTTGAAATCCTTGAGTTTAGGGACAGAGAAGGACAGTGAGGGAAAGTGTCAGTGTGTTATTCTGTTCTAAACCAATCTTGCTTAACCGTATTTGAAATCCTTGAGTTTAGGGACAGAGAAGGACACTCGTGGAAACTATCAGTGTGCTATTCTGTGCTAAATCTTGTTTGTAGGGACAGAGAAGGACAGTGAGGGAAACTATCAGTGTGCTATTCTGTGCTAAACCTTGTTTGTAGGGACAGAGAAGGACAGTGAGGGAAACTCTCAGTGTGCTATTCTGTTCTAAACCAATCTTGCTGAACCATATTTGAAATCCTTGAGTTTAGGGACAGAGAAGGACAGTGAGGGAAAGTGTCAGTGTGCTATTCTGTTCTAAACCAATCTTGCTGAACCGTATTTGAAATCCTTGAGTTTAGGGACAGAGAAGGACACTCGTGGAAACTATCAGTGTGCTATTCTGTGCTAAATCTTGTTTGTAGGGACAGAGAAGGACAGTGAGGGAAACTATCAGTGTGCTATTCTGTGCTAAACCTTGTTTGTAGGGACAGAAAAGGACAGTGAGGGAAACTATCAGTGTGCTATTCTGTGCTAAACCTTGTTTGTAGGGACAGAGAAGGACAGTGAGGGAAACTGTCAGTGTGCTATTCTGTTCTAAACCAATCTTGCTGAACCATATTTGAAATCCTTGAGTTTAGGGACAGAGAAGGACAGTGAGGGAAAGTGTCATTGTGCTATTCTGTTCTAAACCAATCTTGCTGAACCGTATTTGAAATCCTTGAGTTTAGGGACAGAGAAGGACACTCGGGGAAACTGTCAGTGTGCTATTCTGTTCTAAACCAATCTTGCTGAACCATATTTGAAATCCTTGAGTTTAGGGACAGAGAAGGACAGTGAGGGAAAGTGTGAGTGTGCTATTCTGTTCTAAACCAATCTTGCTGAACCGTATTTGAAATCCTTGAGTTTAGGGACAGAGAAGGACACTCGTGGAAACTATCAGTGTGCTATTCTGTGCTAAATCTTGTTTGTAGGGACAGAGAAGGACAGTGAGGGAAACTATCAGTGTGCTATTCTGTGCTAAACCTTGTTTGTAGGGACAGAGAAGGACAGTGAGGGAAACTGTCAGTGTGCTATTCTGTTCTAAACCAATCTTGCTGAACCGTATTTGAAATCCTTGAGTTTAGGGACAGAGAAGGACACTCGTGGAAACTATCAGTGTGCTATTCTGTGCTAAATCTTGCTTGTAGGGACAGAGAAGGACAGTGAGGGAAACTATCAGTGTGCTATTCTGTGCTAAACCTTGTTTGTAGGGACAGAGAAGGACAGTGAGGGAAACTGTCAGTGTGCTATTCTGTTCTAAACCAATCTTTCTGAACCGTATTTGAAATCCTTGAGTTTAGGGACAGAGAAGGACACTCGGGGAAACTGTCAGTGTGCCATTCTGTTCTAAACCAATCTTGCTGAACCGTATTTGAAATCCTTGAGTTTAGGGACAGAGAAGGACACTCGTGGAAACTATCAGTGTGCTATTCTGTGCTAAATCTTGTTTGTAGGGACAGAGAAGGACAGTGAGGGAAACTATCAGTGTGCTATTCTGTGCTAAACCTTGTTTGTAGGGACAGAGAAGGACAGTGAGGGAAACTGTCAGTGTGCTATTCTGTTCTAAACCAATCTTGCTGAACCATATTTGAAATCCTTGAGTTTAGGGACAGAGAAGGACAGTGAGGGAAAGTGTCAGTGTGCTATTCTGTGCTAAACCAATCTTGCTGAACCATATTTGAAATCCTTGAGTTTAGGGACAGAGAAGGACACTTGGGGAAACTGTCAGTGTGCTATTCTGTGCTAAACCAATCTTGCTGAACCATATTTGAAATCCTTGAGTTTAGGGACAGAGAAGGACACTCGGGGAAACTGTCAGTGTGCTATTCTGTGCTAAACCTTGTTTGTAGGGACAGAGAAGGACAGTGAGGGAAACTGTCAGTGTGCTATTCTGTGCTAAACCAATCTTGCTGAAGCATATTGCAAATCCTTGTGTTTAGGGACAGAGAAGGATAGTCAGGGGACAGTGTCAGTGTCATTGTTGCTAAGCCTCCTGCACAGTATACACCTGAAGGTAGCCCTTATTGCTGTTTTTCCCATCTCCCTGCAGGCCATCCATTAAAATGTCTGGAAGGCAAACAAGGAGAGGCAGACAGTCAGGAGGCAAAAAAAGAGGGCAAGCAGGCTCTGTGTCTGGGGGCAACAGTGCTGGTCGTGGACGCGGTGCATTGTCATCAGCACATGGCCATGGGACACGCTTGTCCTTCTTTTCGGCAGCTGGACATGTTGAGCCACATCATGCCGAAGACTTGGTAGAGTGGATGACCAAGCCCACCTCATCCTCCTCATCCTCTCTCACCCAGGCTCAGGGTACTGGCAAAGCAGCTGCCAAAGCGTCCTCTTCTCTGGTATCATTATCTTCATTAGTCAATCCTTCCCTAGACCCACCATGTCCTCCTCCTGAGGAGTCCCCCGAACTGTTTGAGCACAGTGTTGGGTACATGCTCCAGGAGGATGCCCAGCGTTTCGAAGGATCTGATGATGATACCCAGATAGAGGAAGGCAGTAGCGTGAGAGCAGAGAGAAGGGATGCTCAAGAAGGACACCAATCTGGCAGTCATGCTCCAGCAGCTGCAGCATACTGCCAGATTGGCTCCAGTGATGAGGAGGGAGGGGATGATGAGGTCACTGACTCCACGTGGGTGCCTAATAGGAGAGAGGAGGAGGAGGAGGATGAGGAGGAGGCACATCTCCAACGAGGCAGGATGCCCTTGGGTGGCCAGCGTATGGGCAGCACACCGACGGAATCACACCGCAGAGCTCCGCCTGTGCAGGGCGCTGCCTCTGCCCATCATTCAAAAAGTTCTTTGGTGTGGGCCTTTTTTGAGGCGAGTGCATCAGATCGCACAGCTGCTGTTTGCAACATATGTCTCAAGCGTATATCGCGTGGCCAAAACATCAGCCGCTTGGGCACCACATGCTTGATCAGACATATGTTGACCTGCCATGCAGCTCGTTGGCAAGCCTACCTTAAAGACCCACACCAAAGAACAAAGCGGACCTCTCCTTGCACCGCATCAGCTGGGATCTCCAACCCCACTATACCTTCAGTCCTCTCTGAAACCTGCACTGAGAGGAATGAAGGTGTAGAATTAGGTGTGTCACAGCCAAGTACTTGCGGGCACTCTGCTAGCAGTACACCGACGTCCGATTCTAGCAGGCAAATTTCCCTGCCCCAGCTGCTGGACCGTCGAAAGAAGTTCACTCCCAGCCATCCACATGCCCAGCGGTTGAATGCTAGCTTGGATAAATTGCTAGCGCTTCAACTGCTGCCTTTTCAGTTGGTAGACTCGGCCCCCTTCCGTGAGTTTGTGCAATGTGCGGTTCCTCAGTGGCAGGTTCCCAAACGCCACTTTTTCTCACGGAAGGCGATTCCGGCTCTCTACAGGCATGTGGAAGGCAATGTCTTGGCCTCGCTGGACAGGGCGGTCAGCGGTAAGGTGCATATTACCGCTGACTCATGGTCCAGCAGGCATGGACAGGGACGTTACCTTTCTTTCACGGCCCATTGGGTCACTCTTTTGGCAGCTGGGAAGGATGCAGGACAAGGTGCAGTAGTGTTGGAGGTTGTTCCACCTCCACGCCTCCAAAATGCTACTACTGGTTGTGACACACCTCTCTCCTCCACCCCCTCCTCTTCTTCTTCCTCCATGGCCTCTTCCTGTGCTTTGTCCTCGGAACCAGCGGTGCTCCGTAGGCGTTCAAGGGGCTACGCAAGTACGCAGGCAAAAAGATGCCATGCCGTGCTTGCGCTGCTGTGTTTGGGGGACAGGAGCCACACTGGGGCAGAGGTCCTGTCTGCTCTGCAGGGGCAGGCCGAGAGGTGGTTGACGCCACGCTAGCTTAAGCCAGGAATGGTGGTTTGCGACAATGGCACCAACCTCCTCTCCGCCCTCCGACAGGGACAACTGACCCATGTGCCCTGTGTGGCTCACGTCCTTAACCTGGTGGTGCAGCGGTTCTTGGGCAGGTACCCGGGCTTACAGGATGTCCTGAGGCAGGCCAGGAAAGTCTGTGTGCATTTCCACAGATCTTATAATGCCAGTGCTCGCCTGGCTGAGCTGCAAAAGGAGTTGAACCTGCCCAAGAACCGCCTTATATGTGACATGCCCACCAGGTGGAACTCAACGTTGGCCATGCTGCAGCGGCTGCACACACAGCAGAGGGCCATCAATGAGTACCTGTGCGACTACGGCACCAGGACGGGGTCAGGGGAGCTCGGGTTTTTTTCACCACGCCAGTGGGGCATGATCAGGGATGCATGCACTGTCCTGGCACCATTTGAGGAGGCCACGAGGATGGTGAGCAGTGACAGTGCATGCATCAGTGACACTGTACCTCTTGTCCACCTGTTGGAGCACACGCTGCATGGAATAATGGACAGGGCACTTGAGGCAGAACAGAGGCAGGAAGAGGAGGACTTCCTTGCCTCTCAAGGCCCCCTTTACCCAGACAGTGTTCCTTCTGTCCCACCCATCGCACAGGAAGAGGAGGAGGAGGAGGAGGAGGATTGTGTCAGCATGGAGGTGGAGGCTGGCACTCAGCATCATCAGCAGCAGTCTTTTAGGGATGATTTACAGTCCCAAGAAACCAGTGGACTTGTACGTGGCTGGGAGGAGGTGGCTGCGGATCATGTCGTCCTTAGTGACCCAGAGGACTCCGGACTGAATGCCTCAGCTAACCTACGCTGCATGGCCTCCCTGATCCTGCAAAGTCTGCGGAAGGATCCTCGTATTCTTCGGATCAAGGAGAGGGACCATTACTGGCTGGCCACTCTCCTTGATCCACTGTACAAGGGTAAGGTTGCGGACCTTATCTTACCGTCGCAGAGGGAGCAGACGATGAGACAACTTCGGGAGGCCTTGCAGAAAGGTCTGTGCAACGCGTTCCCAGAGACTGGGAGGTTACAAACTCCTGGTCCTGGACAACGAGTTGCTGAGGCTTCGGGCAGTCAAAGAAGGAGCGGTGGGGAAGGTGGCCGTCTGACCGATGCGTTCAGACAATTCTTTAGTCCGCAGCCCCAAAGTATGATCGGTTCCAGCAACCATCGCCAGCGTCTGATATACATGGTAAAGGAATACCTAGGGGCAAGGTCAGACTTGGACACCTTCCCCACCGAAAATCCTCTGGCTTACTGGGTCTTGAGGATGGATCACTGGCCAGAGATTGCACAGTATGCAATTGAGCTACTGGCCTGTCCTGCATCCAGCGTTCTTTCAGAACGCACATTCAGTGCTGCTGGAGGATTTGTCACGGATCACAGGGTGCGCCTGTCCACCGACTCGGTTGATCGACTGACTTTCATCAAGATGAACCAGTCTTGGATCACCACCAGCTACCACACACCTGATGCTGATATAACAGACTAATTGATTTTAAAATGTCACATCCCTTCAAGACTGATGCTGATGCTGAGTGCCTGTACTGTTATGTTGACTGGCTATCCTCCTCCTCCTCCTCAATGATCCGATTAATGATGATAGCTTGGAAGATCATTTTGGTTTATGGGTGCCGCCACCAGTGGCTAAGGCCCAATTTTTCAGCCCCTGTTTAACAGGGGCGTGTAATTACAATTTTTGATGCAATACTTTGCAACAGGGCTCATTGCTGTGCTCCAAGTACAGTATCTGTGAGGGGTTGCAGTGTTGTGCCACCAGTGCCTAAGGCCCAATTTTTCAGCCCCTGTTCAACAGGGGCATGCAATTATAATTATTGATCTAATAATTCACAGCAGGGCC
Source organism: Rana muscosa (assembly GCA_029206835.1). Taxonomy (NCBI): domain Eukaryota; kingdom Metazoa; phylum Chordata; class Amphibia; order Anura; family Ranidae; genus Rana; species Rana muscosa. Next base: position 101,852,035 of record CM055116.1, on the reverse strand, counting down.
CATTGCTGCGCCCACCAAGAGTAACTGTCAGGCCTTACAGTGTTGTGTCAACACCACCACCACCACCACCACCACCACCACCAAAGGCCCAATTTTTCAGCCCATGTTCAACAGGGGCATGCAATTATAATTATTGATCTAATAATTCACAGCAGGGCCCATTGCTGCGCCCACCAAGAGTAACTGTCAGGCCTTACAGTGTTGTGGCACCAGCACCACCATCAAAGGCCCAATTTTTACTACCACTGTTCAACAATTATATGTTATTACAATTCCTGATATAATAGTTGACAGCAGGGCGTTCCAGCACCCACCAAGAGTAACTGTGAGTGCTTACAGTGTTGTGCCAACACCAACACCTAAGGGGCCAATTTCTGCAGAGTATATACGGCAGGTCCCTACTTTCAAACATCCAACTTACAAACGACTCCTACTTGCAAACGGAAGAAGACAACAGGAAGTGAGAGGAAATCTACCCCTAGGAAGGAAAATTCTCTCCTGTAAGAATTAATATGGGAGAAAGGTGTCTCCTCTCTACTGATGCTTTATCACCAATCCTTGTTTCAATAAAAACATCACATTTCAAAAACAGTTGTCATTGGGACGCAAAGTGAGGTGAAATGTTCTGAACAGGGGCACAGACAGCAAAACAAATGTTACAGGGGTGATAACCCTTCCCTATGTTTTCCAAAAAGCATAAAAATAGATTTTTTGGCTGGAGCTACACTTAAACAATGTACGTGTTCAAAATTACAAACAGATTCTACTTAAGAACAAACCTACAGTCCCTGTCTTGTTTACACCGGTCTTGTTTACACCGCCTGTATACTGCTGTTCAGAGTATATAGGACCTTTTTTATTTTGTGTTGCGGGGTTCCCCTTAATATCCAAACAAGACCCAAAGGGGCTGGTAATGGGCTGGGGTAGGGGGGGGGGGGGGTGATGGGGTAGCTATGCCATTTTTCTTAAAGATTTTCATCCATATTACTGGGACCAGACATTACATTAAAGCCGCAAGCAGTTTTAAATGGCTTTTTTTTCCTTTAGAAATGTAATTTTGTGCAGGGACAGTTCTAAACACGGGAAACACGTGGCACTTCACAGGCATACTTTAGACACCCCCCAGGTACAATATTTAAAGGAATATTTGACTTTTTTTTTTCACTTTATGCATCATTAAAATGACTGCTCCCGAAAAACGGCCGTTTTTAAAACTTCTTTTTGCATTGATACATGTCCCCTGGTGCAGAACCCGGGTTCCCAAACTCTGTTTAGGACAATAACATGGATAATAGTGGTTATAATTAGCACTTTAGAATTTGAACGTTCGCATCCATTGTATTTAATAGGGTTCTAATGTTCGTGCAAACTTTCGGTCCGTTCGCGGGTTCTGGTGCGAACCGAACCCGGGGGTGTTCGGCTCATCCCTACTTCTGTTCTGTTCTGTTTCATCTCCAGTTTTTTCCCCTGCTCTGTTTTGTTCCAGTTCTATAGTTCTTGCTTCTGTTCTGTTCTGTTTCATCTCCAGTTTTTTCCCCTGCTCTGTTTTGTTCCAGTTCTATAGTTCTTGCTTCTGTTCTGTTTGCATCGGTTCTAGTTTTTGTTCCTGTTCTATTTTGTTCTAGTTCTATATTGTTCTCCTTGCTCTCTTTTGTTCATGTTATGTTTTGTTCTAGTTCTACATTGTTCTCCTTGCTCTCTTTTGTTCATGTTATGTTTTGTTCTAGTTCTACAGTGTTTGCTCCTGTTCTATGGGAGAATGTATATTTAAACTAAAGGTGGACTTTAAACGGCACACAGATAGATATTGTAAAAATTCTAAGGGTTTTATTGTTGGTAGAAAAATATAATTGAATTTAGGTAAAAGGTACATTAATACAAGACACTGACATTATGTAACAGTTATCAATAGTTGATATAGGGTCCCATTTACAAGACTCGACACATCTCCCAGGAATTACATTGACATGTAAAATACACAAAGTAGAATGGAATAATGTATAGCCAACAAACACAAATGAGGAGTTGGACGGTATGCACGAGAGATGGCTGGTCTTATTGATGGGTCCGGTAAATTCAAAGATAAAGATCTTGCTTTCGCTCGACTAGTTTCGCGTTCCAAAACGCTTCGTCGGGAGCATAATATTCTGTCAAGATTATACATAAACAGTTCAAAAGAGATACTTCAGTTAATATAATTTTAATACTTGTATCTAGAATAGAACTAATAAAAAACATTTTAAAGAAGAAGCTGATATACATTGATTAAAAAAAAAAGAGAACGAAGAAGAAAAGAAACAAGGAATGGGGGAAGGGAATAGAGGGGGGGGGGAAGGGGGGAAAAAAGAAAGAAGAAGGACTGGAATATGAATTAGTCCATATCCATAGGTACTATTAAAAAAAATTTTTTGAAAATTGAGCAAGTTAGATAGCAGGTGCAAAAATTCTTATAAAACCGTAAGTGAAATAATGTGTCAATAATCACCATCAAGGCAACCCAAGAACAAGAAGGGGAGAACAAGAAAGAAAAGAAAAAAAAAAAAAAAAAATTATATATAATAGTTTCTATACTTACGAACAAGGCCGTGTTAAGTAGTGAAACCAGCCTAGGTATTTTTACCTGGCAATCCGTGTATCACAGGGTGCCAGTATTATATAAACACATTCTAAAAGTAAAACACATAACGTAACCCATAAGTGTCAAAAGTAGGTGTTTCGAAACAAACTAAAGAGAGGGGAGTGGAGGTGGGGGGGGGGGGGAAGGAAGGGGGGGGGGAAAGGAGGGGAATTTATTCATATATATATTATTATCCAAGGGCTCACCGTGGTAAACAATCATGCGTGATTTAAATAAAAAAGTAACTATGCACAGGCTACTGATAGGTAGAGAACGTAAATCCAGGTATAACAGGCCAGACAATACTGTAGAGGAGTGTGTCAGTCAGGAGCACTTGCTCGAGCCACACAATGGTAATCTGTTAGGGTGACCCCTAATGATAGACTGACCCAGCTGAAAAACATAAATACAAAAAAGGAAGTTTAGAAAGGACCCGCTTCCCTAGATCTATCTGCTCGTATCCCAGATGGATGGTTCTTACCTTATAGCTTGACAGGGATTATATGCTGGTAGACCTGGATGGAACCTCTCCTGTGGACAGCCTCACAGTGCATTGTGCACCGTTTTTATGTGTCCCTACAGGAAGGCGTCATCACATCCGGAAGTGACGCTGGTGCGCGAGTTCGGACGGTCATGCGCATGCGCCGTAGGCGCTGCTCACGCAGCAACCTGGGGCCAATGAGAGAGTGACAGGGCGAAACCCAGGAAGTATTCCGGGAGCCTACAGTATGTCACATCGCTCTAGCTAGCAGACACGTCATCGTAGGGGATCAAGCAGCCCATGTATGTGCGCCGTGATCACTGCCATCACAAAAGCCCATGACCAGTGCGGCAGTGACAAAGCATACCACAGGGGGAGCCGATTGCTCCCTTAAAGCAGGTCAAAGGATCGTGTTCTAAATACCAGCAGTGGTCAGTAAGTCCGCCCACCATTGCAGCCATCAGTGTGGGCACATAGGCTTCGGGGCACAGCAAGAACAGGGGGTGAAAGAGGGTGAATACACCCACCTGTGGTCATCGAAAAGAAGATCCAGACATAATATACAGAACTAAATAAAAATGCTAAAGGCATATAAATAACCAAAAATACATATTCTACATTTATATATACATCCAGGAATAGTACCTTTAAACTAGTAAACAATATCTAATTTAAGTACAGGGATTCCAATACAGCAGCTTAACCATTTAGGAACATGATTTAGAATGTGTATTCTGTGTGTCTTTTTTAGTGACATATTCGATCTAGCGGCTGTAGTGGGGGGTAGAGTTATCATACAAGGTGAATTTAGTGACACTGATGAAACTAATATATGGCATTCATTGTGCAGCTTATCCTGAAGAAGGATTGTTTTTATAGTATTATGCAACTAGATGAAACATCAAATCAAGATGCAATCAGGCATTAAATAAAATAGACATATAGTAATACAGAGGGAAGGGGGGATGGGGGGAGAGAAAAAGGGTGTGTTAACGTGAGTAGGCACATAACATATGTGGAAAAGTATGTATAGCATTAGTGTGGCAGTAAATATTCACCCCCATCCACAGCCCGTAAGATATTCTAGATGTCGATCAGAGTGGTATATATGTCGGTGACAGAAATCATGTTCCAAATGGTTAAAAGTGGTTTAGATCAGTCATTTACAGAAATGGTCTGTATGACTGAGTTTCGTTTAGACCAGGGGGGTGTGTGGCATTCAACCTCTCAACCCAGATAGTTTCTCTCTGGAGGATGATTTTATCCCACTCACCCCCTCTGGGACTTTTGGGAACAACGGCCAGAACAGAAAAAGACACAACTGAGGTATCAAAACGGTGGTAGAGGTCCAGATGTCGACTAATGGGTGTCAACATCTTCCCGTTGCCCGAGTAGTAAATGTGATCGTTGATACGTTGTCTTAACTGTCTGGCTGTTTTACCCACATAGAAACTACCGCATTTGCAGGTCATGAGATAAACCACGCCTTCAGTGCGGCAGTTAGCAGAAAATTTTGGGAAAAAAACCTCACCATTGGGGAGTGTAGTATTTTGACAGGGTAAAACCCATTTACAGAAGGAGCATTTCCCACATTGTGACGTCCCTATAGTTCGATTAGTAACATTATTGCAGTTTCGAACATAGTGGCTAGCGGTAAGTTTGTCTCTAAGTGAGGTTGCCCGCCTGAAAATGATCTCGGGTTGTGCCCCTACATATTTGCCCAGGGTGGGATCATCTTGTATTAGGTGCCAATGGTTCTTGAGTAGGGACCGTATGTCCGTATGTTGGTTGGAAAACCTAGTAATTACTTTAACGGTGGATTGAGAGGGGGTATTTTTTACTTTATACAGGAGTTCATTTCTGGTTTGGCTATTGGCCTTGTTATACGCTTGGCGTAATAGAGATTTACTGTAGCCTCTGGCTAGTAACCTATTCCTTAGTAATTTAGCCTGTATTTGGAAGTCGGATGACAGTGTACAATTTCGTCTCAGCCTGATATATTGAGCATAAGGAATGCTACGTATCAAGGCTGGTGGATGAGCACTGTTTGCATGCAGTAGCGTGTTCCCTGCTGTACTTTTGCGGAACAGGCTCGTGAAGAGCACATTGTCTATGTTCTTAGAAATTGTCAAGTCCAGGAAGGTAGTTACATTAGGATCACGACTGAATGTAAATTTTAGATTGTATTGATTTACATTTAACTTTTGGATGAACTCATCGAACAGTGTTCCCGTACCTGTCCACACGATGAACACGTCATCGATGTAGCGCATCCAGACGAGAACACTGTCAGTAAATCTAGTCATAGACTCGTTCGAAAACAAGTCCCTCTCCCACCCCCCCAGGTACAGATTGGCGTAGCCAGGGGCACAGCAGGTGCCCATGGCTACGCCCTGCACCTGGAGGTAGTGGGAGTTATTAAAGCTGAACCAGTTATGGGTAAGAATGAACTGTAATAGTCCAACAATGAAATCGTTATAGGGCCACTGGTGGTGGTCTTCTTCATAGAGGAAGGTACGTATCATCCCGACTCCCTGCTCGTGAGGGATGCTAGAGTACAAAGCCTCCACATCCAATGTCACGAGGAGGGAGCCTGGAGGAACGACCATACCCTCTATTTGTTTCAGGAGAGCTAGCGTGTCCTTAATGTAAGAAGGAAGAGCCATGACATGTGGCATTAACACTGAATCAACCAACTTGCTGGCATTTTCCGTTAAACATCCAATCCCTGAAATAATCGGTCTCCCAGGGGGCGACACCGGACTCTTATGCACCTTCGGTAGTGCATAAAATGTCGCCACCCTGGGGGACCGAGTATTCAGGTAATCGTAGACATCTTGGTTAATTAGCCCCTTGGTGAAGGCATCATTGATGATACCCAGGAATTGAATTTTATAAGGTGCAGTGTGTGCAACAGTAATGGGCCGGGTACCATTCAAGATTTGACAAAATCTTGAGGCACATGTTTTCATAAAAATCTTTAGTCATAAGAACGATGTTACCCCCCTTGTCAGCTCCCTTAACAACCACGTCAGGGTGATTCTGTATTTTGGAAATGCCCAATCGTTGCGCACGAGTAAGATTACTGTGCTTGGGCAATATCTTAAGGCGTTTTGTATCACTGATAACGTTACATAGAAAAGCCCAGGCTTGTGGGCTAGTAGCAAGGTCTGGGAAATTCTTGGATTTAGGTTTAAACTTCCTTACAAGGGGCTTAATTGGTACAGGCGTGACTTCATCCTGCACATCCCCACTGTCGTTTTCGTCCAGGAGTAGTATCAAATCCCGTAACGCCCTAAACTCTTCCATTTTGAAGTGCTTGATACTTTCAGAAAAATCTTTCTCATTTTTTGTGCGGATACGGTCCCTATCAAATATATATTTAAAAGTAAGATTTCTAACGAACATGTGGATGTCCTTAATAAATTCGTACCTATCTATGTTTTGTGTGGGGCAAAAACTTAACCCAAATTTGAGTACACTAAGTTCGTCCCTAGAAAATCGGTAAGGAGTGAGATTCAGTACATCCATCTCTACGTTGGATGCTGATGCACTCCTAGTGTCTGAAAATTTAGGATCTGCGTATTGCCTTGATTAATATGGCAGTCAAGGGTACTTTGCTTCTTAAAATTTTGTAATTGAATTGATGGGTGTAAAGTGGGTGTTTGGGACAGGCTGGGAAATGGAGCTTGCGAGCTAGCCTCCACTGCTGTATTGGATACTTGCATATTGGTAGGTCCCAACCCTGCAGGGAATGAGGTTGATGGAGTACTGGTATTTCCATTTTGTTGGGTCATCATCTGTAGGGCCTTTTGTGCGATAGGGCCTATATAGGTGAGTGAATTACTTTCATTACCTTTACTCGGTGTCAGATCATGTCGGGTCGCAGGGTCAGTAGGTCTTGTATTATGATTGTCAGGTCTTTTTTTGGGGTAGGGGGTGAATTGCCCACCACCATAGGTCCTTTTTCGTCCACCATTGTTACCGTGTGCATTCAGTTGTCCTCTCGTAGTCGACTGTTGGGAAGAAAACGTAGACACAGATGAGTCAGACTCAACATCGTCATCATCAGTCACACCCATCCCATTACCCCTACCTGCTTTGGATTTTCTGAACCTAGTTTTCTTGGGACCACGATTCTGAAATGGCAATTGCCAGTGATAGGCAAAGCCTTCTAAAAAGGCAGCCCTATCTTTAACCAACTTGCTTTGTTTTTTAAAAGATAATATCTTTATTAATTTTGGTGATATAGTCTTTTACTTCCGCCATTTGGCAGTGAAGTGTTCATGACCCTTCAAGGCCTCACTGGTGGCCTGGAGGGACAAGATGTCTTGGTCTAGATTTTTTAGCTCAATCTGATAGTGGGAAACCAGCAAGTTGATTAAGTTGGTACTACATTGTGTAAGAATTTGTTCCCAAGCTAGTTTAAACTCAGCTCCATAGTTGTCAAAGGAGGGGTAAATCTGAATTCTGAGCCCTAAAGGGCTAATATTCTCTCGCACATATTGCTGGAGAAAGTCCAAATGCCAATGCAGGTTTGACTTTTTCTTGAGCAGTTTTTTCATTTTGGAAATATATTGCGTTAATCCTATTTCCTGACCTGTATTGACCCTGCATTCTGACTGAATCCCACTAATATAGCCTAGCCAGGCTGTACCTACGTAGTCCATCAAAAAATCAAAAAAGGGGGGGAAGGGGGAAAAAAAGAGAAAAAGGAAAAATACCTGGAATGTATATAGATACTAACTTATAAAAATTATCTATATGAACACCTAGAGGCAAAAAATGGGTGCTTCCACCCCAATAATGATTTAGAAGGAAATTGCTAAATTGTGCATCACCACAGGGTGACACTGTGGATGCACCTAGTATAAATGCGCCAACGTCCCGATATTCAATGGGAGAATGTATATTTAAACTAAAGGTGGACTTTAAACGGCACACAGATAGATATTGTAAAAATTCTAAGGGTTTTATTGTTGGTAGAAAAATATAATTGAATTTAGGTAAAAGGTACATTAATACAAGACACTGACATTATGTAACAGTTATCAATAGTTGATATAGGGTCCCATTTACAAGACTCGACACATCTCCCAGGAATTACATTGACATGTAAAATACACAAAGTAGAATGGAATAATGTATAGCCAACAAACACAAATGAGGAGTTGGACGGTATGCACGAGAGATGGCTGGTCTTATTGATGGGTCCGGTAAATTCAAAGATAAAGATCTTGCTTTCGCTCGACTAGTTTCGCGTTCCAAAACGCTTCGTCGGGAGCATAATATTCTGTCAAGATTATACATAAACAGTTCAAAAGAGATACTTCAGTTAATATAATTTTAATACTTGTATCTAGAATAGAACTAATAAAAAACATTTTAAAGAAGAAGCTGATATACATTGATTAAAAGTTTTCGATTGACCACAGAAGGATAAAACACCCACCACCTATACATTGCCAGCACCGAAACCAATCACACAACAGATGGGGCATGAAAGTAGCTGTGCAAAGTTGTAGAAAAAACATGAAAAAGGGGGGGGGGGAAGGGGGGGAAAAAGGGGAGGGGAGGGGGGGAAAAAAAAAAAAGGAGAACGAAGAAGAAAAGAAACAAGGAATGGGGGAAGGGAATAGAGGGGGGGGGGAAGGGGGGAAAAAAGAAAGAAGAAGGACTGGAATATGAATTAGTCCATATCCATAGGTACTATTAAAAAAAATTTTTTGAAAATTGAGCAAGTTAGATAGCAGGTGCAAAAATTCTTATAAAACCGTAAGTGAAATAATGTGTCAATAATCACCATCAAGGCAACCCAAGAACAAGAAGGGGAGAACAAGAAAGAAAAAAAAATTATATATAATAGTTTCTATACTTACGAACAAGGCCGTGTTAAGTAGTGAAACCAGCCTAGGTATTTTTACCTGGCAATCCGTGTATCACAGGGTGCCAGTATTATATAAACACATTCTAAAAGTAAAACACATAACGTAACCCATAAGTGTCAAAAGTAGGTGTTTCGAAACAAACTAAAGAGAGGGGAGTGGAGGTGGGGGGGGGGGGGAAAGGAAGGGGGGGGGAAAGGGAGGGGAATTTATTCATGTATATATTATTATCCAAGGGCTCACCGTGGTAAACAATCATGCGTGATTTAAGTAAAAAAGTAACTATGCACAGGCTACTGATAGGTAGGGAACGTAAATCCAGGTATAACAGGCCAGACAATGCTGCCATATTAATCAAGGCAATACGCAGATCCTAAATTTTCAGACACTAGGAGTGCATCAGCATCCAACGTAGAGATGGATGTACTGAATCTCACTCCTTACCGATTTTCTAGGGACGAACTTAGTGTACTCAAATTTGGGTTAAGTTTTTGCCCCACACAAAACATAGATAGGTACGAATTTATTAAGGACATCCACATGTTCGTTAGAAATCTTACTTTTAAATATATATTTGATAGGGACCGTATCCGCACAAAAAATGAGAAAGATTTTTCTGAAAGTATCAAGCACTTCAAAATGGAAGAGTTTAGGGCGTTACGGGATTTGATACTACTCCTGGACGAAAACGACAGTGGGGATGTGCAGGATGAAGTCACGCCTGTACCAATTAAGCCCCTTGTAAGGAAGTTTAAACCTAAATCCAAGAATTTCCCAGACCTTGCTACTAGCCCACAAGCCTGGGCTTTTCTATGTAACGTTATCAGTGATACAAAACGCCTTAAGATATTGCCCAAGCACAGTAATCTTACTCGTGCGCAACGATTGGGCATTTCCAAAATACAGAATCACCCTGACGTGGTTGTTAAGGGAGCTGACAAGGGGGGTAACATCGTTCTTATGACTAAAGATTTTTATGAAAACATGTGCCTCAAGATTTTGTCAAATCTTGAATGGTACCGGCCCATTACTGTTGCACACACTGCACCTTATAAAATCCAATTCCTGGGTATCATCAATGATGCCTTCACCAAGGGGCTAATTAACCAAGATGTCTACGATTACCTGAATACTCGGTCCCCCAGGGTGGCGACATTTTATGCACTACCGAAGGTGCATAAGAGTCCGGTGTCGCCCCCTGGGAGACCGATTATTTCAGGGATTGGATGTTTAACGGAAAATGCCAGCAAGTTGGTTGATTCAGTGTTAATGCCACATGTCATGGCTCTTCCTTCTTACATTAAGGACACGCTAGCTCTCCTGAAACAAATAGAGGGTATGGTCGTTCCTCCAGGCTCCCTCCTCGTGACATTGGATGTGGAGGCTTTGTACTCTAGCATCCCTCACGAGCAGGGAGTCGGGATGATACGTACCTTCCTCTATGAAGAAGACCACCACCAGTGGCCCTATAACGATTTCATTGTTGGACTATTACAGTTCATTCTTACCCATAACTGGTTCAGCTTTAATAACTCCCACTACCTCCAGGTGCAGGGCGTAGCCATGGGCACCTGCTGTGCCCCTGGCTACGCCAATCTGTACCTGGGGGGGTGGGAGAGGGACTTGTTTTCGAACGAGTCTATGACTAGATTTACTGACAGTGTTCTCGTCTGGATGCGCTACATCGATGACGTGTTCATCATGTGGACAGGTACGGGAACACTGTTCGATGAGTTCATCCAAAAGTTAAATGTAAATCAATACAATCTAAAATTTACATTCAGTCGTGATCCTAATGTAACTACCTTCCTGGACTTGACAATTTCTAAGAACATAGACAATGTGCTCTTCACGAGCCTGTTCCGCAAAAGTACAGCAGGGAACACGCTACTGCATGCAAACAGTGCTCATCCACCAGCCTTGATACGTAGCATTCCTTATGCTCAATATATCAGGCTGAGACGAAATTGTACACTGTCATCCGACTTCCAAATACAGGCTAAATTACTAAGGAATAGGTTACTAGCCAGAGGCTACAGTAAATCTCTATTACGCCAAGCGTATAACAAGGCCAATAGCCAAACCAGAAATGAACTCCTGTATAAAGTAAAAAATACCCCCTCTCAATCCACCGTTAAAGTAATTACTAGGTTTTCCAACCAACATACGGACATACGGTCCCTACTCAAGAACCATTGGCACCTAATACAAGATGATCCCACCCTGGGCAAATATGTAGGGGCACAACCCGAGATCATTTTCAGGCGGGCAACCTCACTTAGAGACAAACTTACCGCTAGCCACTATGTTCGAAACTGCAATAATGTTACTAATCGAACTATAGGGACGTCACAATGTGGGAAATGCTCCTTCTGTAAATGGGTTTTACCCTGTCAAAATACTACACTCCCCAATGGTGAGGTTTTTTTCCCAAAATTTTCTGCTAACTGCCGCACTGAAGGCGTGGTTTATCTCATGACCTGCAAATGCGGTAGTTTCTATGTGGGTAAAACAGCCAGACAGTTAAGACAACGTATCAACGATCACATTTACTACTCGGGCAACGGGAAGATGTTGACACCCATTAGTCGACATCTGGACCTCTACCACCGTTTTGATACCTCAGTTGTGTCTTTTTCTGTTCTGGCCGTTGTTCCCAAAAGTCCCAGAGGGGGTGAGTGGGATAAAATCATCCTCCAGAGAGAAACTATCTGGGTTGAGAGGTTGAATGCCACACACCCCCCTGGTCTAAACGAAACTCAGTCATACAGACCATTTCTGTAAATGACTGATCTAAACCACTTTTAACCATTTGGAACATGATTTCTGTCACCGACATATATACCACTCTGATCGACATCTAGAATATCTTACGGGCTGTGGATGGGGGTGAATATTTACTGCCACACTAATGCTATACATACTTTTCCACATATGTTATGTGCCTACTCACGTTAACACACCCTTTTTCTCTCCCCCCATCCCCCCTTCCCTCTGTATTACTATATGTCTATTTTATTTAATGCCTGATTGCATCTTGATTTGATGTTTCATCTAGTTGCATAATACTATAAAAACAATCCTTCTTCAGGATAAGCTGCACAATGAATGCCATATATTAGTTTCATCAGTGTCACTAAATTCACCTTGTATGATAACTCTACCCCCCACTACAGCCGCTAGATCGAATATGTCACTAAAAAAGACACACAGAATACACATTCTAAATCATGTTCCTAAATGGTTAAGCTGCTGTATTGGAATCCCTGTACTTAAATTAGATATTGTTTACTAGTTTAAAGGTACTATTCCTGGATGTATATATAAATGTAGAATATGTATTTTTGGTTATTTATATGCCTTTAGCATTTTTATTTAGTTCTGTATATTATGTCTGGATCTTCTTTTCGATGACCACAGGTGGGTGTATTCACCCTCTTTCACCCCCTGTTCTTGCTGTGCCCCGAAGCCTATGTGCCCACACTGATGGCTGCAATGGTGGGCGGACTTACTGACCACTGCTGGTATTTAGAACACGATCCTTTGACCTGCTTTAAGGGAGCAATCGGCTCCCCCTGTGGTATGCTTTGTCACTGCCGCACTGGTCATGGGCTTTTGTGATGGCAGTGATCACGGCGCACATACATGGGCTGCTTGATCCCCTACGATGACGTGTCTGCTAGCTAGAGCGATGTGACATACTGTAGGCTCCCGGAATACTTCCTGGGTTTCGCCCTGTCACTCTCTCATTGGCCCCAGGTTGCTGCGTGAGCAGCGCCTACGGCGCATGCGCATGACCGTCCGAACTCGCGCACCAGCGTCACTTCCGGATGTGATGACGCCTTCCTGTAGGGACACATAAAAACGGTGCACAATGCACTGTGAGGCTGTCCACAGGAGAGGTTCCATCCAGGTCTACCAGCATATAATCCCTGTCAAGCTATAAGGTAAGAACCATCCATCTGGGATACGAGCAGATAGATCTAGGGAAGCGGGTCCTTTCTAAACTTCCTTTCTTGTATTTATGTTTTTCAGCTGGGTCAGTCTATCATTAGGGGTCACCCTAACAGATTACCATTGTGTGGCTCGAGCAAGTGCTCCTGACTGACACACTCCTCTACAGCATTGTCTGGCCTGTTATACCTGGATTTACGTTCTCTACCTATCAGTAGCCTGTGCATAGTTACTTTTTTACTTAAATCACGCATGATTGTTTACCACGGTGAGCCCTTGGATAATAATATATACATGAATAAATTCCCCTCCCTTTCCCCCCCCCCTTCCTTTCCCCCCCCCCCCCCCACCTCCACTCCCCTCTCTTTAGTTTGTTTCGAAACACCTACTTTTGACACTTATGGGTTACGTTATGTGTTTTACTTTTAGAATGTGTTTATATAATACTGGCACCCTGTGATACACGGATTGCCAGGTAAAAATACCTAGGCTGGTTTCACTACTTAACACGGCCTTGTTCGTAAGTATAGAAACTATTATATATAATTTTTTTTTTTTTTTTTTTCTTTTCTTTCTTGTTCTCCCCTTCTTGTTCTTGGGTTGCCTTGATGGTGATTATTGACACATTATTTCACTTACGGTTTTATAAGAATTTTTGCACCTGCTATCTAACTTGCTCAATTTTCAAAACATTTTTTTTAATAGTACCTATGGATATGGACTAATTCATATTCCAGTCCTTCTTCTTTCTTTTTTCCCCCCTTCCCCCCCCCCCTCTATTCCCTTCCCCCATTCCTTGTTTCTTTTCTTCTTCGTTCTCTTTTTTTTTTTCCCCCTCCCCTCCCCTTTTTCCCCCCCTCCCCCCCCCCCCTTTTTCATGTTTTTTCTACAACTTTGCACAGCTACTTTCATGCCCCATCTGTTGTGTGATTGGTTTCGGTGCTGGCAATGTATAGGTGGTGGGTGTTTTATCCTTCTGTGGTCAATCGAAAACTTTTAATCAATGTATATCAGCTTCTTCTTTAAAATGTTTTTTATTAGTTCTATTCTAGATACAAGTATTAAAATTATATTAACTGAAGTATCTCTTTTGAACTGTTTATGTATAATCTTGACAGAATATTATGCTCCCGACGAAGCGTTTTGGAACGCGAAACTAGTCGAGCGAAAGCAAGATCTTTATCTTTGAATTTACCGGACCCATCAATAAGACCAGCCATCTCTCGTGCATACCGTCCAACTCCTCATTTGTGTTTGTTGGCTATACATTATTCCATTCTACTTTGTGTATTTTACATGTCAATGTAATTCCTGGGAGATGTGTCGAGTCTTGTAAATGGGACCCTATATCAACTATTGATAACTGTTACATAATGTCAGTGTCTTGTATTAATGTACCTTTTACCTAAATTCAATTATATTTTTCTACCAACAATAAAACCCTTAGAATTTTTACAATATCTATCTGTGTGCCGTTTAAAGTCCACCTTTAGTTTAAATATACATTCTCCCATTGAATATCGGGACGTTGGCGCATTTATACTAGGTGCATCCACAGTGTCACCCTGTGGTGATGCACAATTTAGCAATTTCCTTCTGCTCCTGTTCTATGTTATTCTCGCTCCAGTTTTTCCCTCTGCTCTGCTTTGTTCCAGTTTTTCAGTTTTTTTTCCCAGGTGTTTTGCTCCAGTTCTACAATTTTTGTTGCTGTTCTATTTTGTTCTAGTTCTACAATTTTATCTCTGCTCTGTTTTGTTCCAGTTCTAAAGTTTTTAGTTTTTTTCCTGTTATAGTATACGTTGTTCTAGTTTCACCGTTTTCTCTCTGCTCCATTTTGTTGCAATTTCTGTTATATGTTGTTAAAAATATAGAAACATAGAAAGTAACGGCAGAAAAAAGACCAAGTGGTCCATCGGGTCTACCCGTTTTGTTCTAGTTCTACAGTCTTCTCTCTGCTCTGTTTTGCTCCAGTTCCACGGTTTTTGCTCCTGCTCTATTTTGTTCTGATTCTGCAGTTTTCTCTCTTCTTTGTTTTGTTTTTTTTTTCTTCCACTTTTTTTGCTCCTTTTTTTTTTCCTCACTCCAGTTTCTCCCCTGCTCTGTTTTGTTCCAGTTCCACAGTTTTTATTCTTGTTATTCCTGTTCTATTTTGTTCTAGTTCTACCGTTTTTCTACTTGTGCTATTTTGTTCCTGTTCTGTTTTGTTCCAGTTCTACAGTTTTTGTCTCTGTTCCCTTGTTTTGTTCTAGCAGCTGTTGTTTGGTTTTTACAAAAATTTGGTACTTTTTTTATCAACTTTCAGATGCCAGTATGTCTATAGTTCACCTGCCTGTAGATCAGTGCTGTAAACATGGATTGGTAAATGAGTATAGGTAATGAACCACAGAGAAGAAAAAACAAGAACAAAACAGAATTGTTTTTCTTCAGGCGTTGCCACCATCCCAAAATAGTAGGAATAAACCCTGAAAGGGCATAAGTACCCCCCGGTACAATGGGATTTTACGGGCGAACAAGAAACAAAATTTATAAAAATATTATTTATTAGAAAAGAATCTTCATTTATAATTTTTTTTATCTGTATGCAAATGTAGCGCCCCCCCCCCAATATTTGGGGGTGCTATGTGGAAATTTAGGGGGAGTCTGTGCCGGTAGTTGGGATCGGACCAATCAATGATTTAATATTGCTTCTGCTCTGGGTGTGATACTGCCTGGCAGTAGTTTTCTCCGATGTCTGTAGGTGGCACTGTCACCGCCGGCATAGGTTAACCTACGGGGGGTATCACAGCACCTTGGTGTTCCCTCTCGGCAGCTGTGCAGGGGGCGTGGTCTACCTGCTGTGCATGCTGGGAGAGGGTACATAAGGGGCAGACGCGATTAGGTGTGAGGCGATTCCAGAGGGACCCCAAGGCGCAAGGGGGGACCTCTGGTCCAGTGAGTGTGCCTCGCGGCCCGCATGGCATGAGGTGCTTCAGAGAAGGATCCCAGGCTGCCCGCTTGTAGGGGGCCCATCTTAAGGAAAGGAGTCCAGGGGAGGATCAGTCCCAGGAGATTAGCGACGGTACTGCTATCTCGGGGAGAGGCCTGGAAACTCGCCAAAGAGGGATTCATCGTCTCTGACATCCGTGCTCCATCCTGGCTGCTAGGACCGCTCTCATAGGGACTATCCGGGTGAGCAATGCCCACTCAGGCTTGAGTGGCGACGTGTTGCATGCCTGAACCTTCCCCTACTTCTCTCAACTTCCTACTCTCTCTCTTCAAGTTGATTCAAAGAAAAAAAGAATAAAGCCTTGCTGATTAGGTTTTACTCATGTGTGGACATTGGCCTTATTCCAAGGATTTTTGCCTAGACAATGGAGCTAAGGGATCCACTCAAGAGAGGTAATTGTCGCAGACCCAAAACAAAACCAGCCGGTCCCTTAAATGGGGGTAAGTGCTACACAAATATAAAAGTATGTCAAGCATATTGATAATTTGCACAGTATACATTTGATTAGTACAAACATGAATTGAAAACATTGTTATACACATTTCCAGTAGGATGAGGTTTTTCTCCTTTAGCCAAACATGTTTCAGGAATACCAATCCTTTCTTCGGAGACTCTTGGTTGGAGAAAATACAAATATATTCTAGAGTAAAGCAAAAAGAAAATGCTCAGAAAAATAATTCCAAGAGACAAAGTCATTGAAGCCACAAACACATCCGTTATACATACCAAGCACTGGATTTGTAGATTTATATATCAAGATGTTTCATACTGTTATAAAAATAAAGGACACAAGGTCCTAAAAATAGAAAGCAGAGCTGCCATTGCCATTCATAGGAGGACAGTGATCCCCATCCCAGCTCGGATCGGCCCACATAAAGGTCCCTGTGGGAACACTCCCAGCATCCAATCACCCAGGGGCCTCAAGATGCAATCAGATATCCTGGTGTGGAAAAAAACAGATAAGGAAATTGTATTTAACAACCATGAGCTGCACAATATAAACTCATTGATGTTAAATATAGATTTAACCCGTAAAGAAAGGGAAATTTATGGGCATGTGTCTCTAAAGGAGAGAGACAAACATGACATCTATCTCAGAAAAGTATATTGTATATTGACCATGATGCATTACATGGAATATACACACAGTAGTAATTATAGGAATGCTGGATAGATTCAATGAATAAAGATGTTAATAAATAGAACTCTGACTAGCAGAGTACATGCATCAACATCAAGTGAGCAGTCACAGGAGAGGCTGCCTACAATAGAGCAGCGTTCATGCCTGTCAGACATTTCAAATAACCACAAAAAGAAATGGAATAGATAGGGGTTCCCACTTACCAAGAGATCAGGGAGGTAAGGTCTGCAATGTGATGGCTGCAACAGCAGCGTCTGTACTGCCAATTGCGCCGTTTGCGGGTTTAAAAAGACGCCCACGCATGCGCACTAGTGTTTGTCGGCTTATGACGTCAGCCACTCAGTCATGTCAGGCGGCGCGTTCGCGTGTATCTGAGCATGTGCATCACTCGCTCGGCGGTCGATAAGGTATCAGCTCACCGAGCGGCATAGATGCACCTGTCAGCAAGGGCAAAAGGAGCGGGCAGCCCACAACCAAAATAGAACTAGACAGAAAACAGACTCCCTGGAAGGGAGAGGGGGAAGGGAATGCAAAGGGAACCTCCAGGGCGAAGACTGCACGGCGTCCCCCCATTACAGGAATGGGGGAGCGTCATGCAGAGTAAGCCCACCGACGCTAAACAGCGGCAAAAGCCAAGCCCCCACACATGAGTATGGCTCCGTGGCATGCTGCAAAGACGAGATGTTCGCCCCCACCTCAGTAGAAAAAGGTGGGGAACGGGCTCCCGTGCGTCGGGCGGGGACAGACTGAGCAAGGGAGTGTGCGAAGGCATGAAGCAGTTGCAATATGATTTAATTTAAAAAGTATTTGAAATATAGATAAATAGTCCTATATTGAACCATAAAAGTTCCTCAATGTCCCTTAAAGAGTAGGAACAAACGTAAGTGCAATCGGTATGTGGATGTGATTAAATGTGACAATCAGATGTAAGATTTGAATAGGGCTGAACATGAAACAAGGTTGCAGATAGTTAATCTTATATATCAAACTTTCTTTGAACCTACAGGACAAAAAAGGAACATGAGTTAGTTGTCATAGTACAAAAACAGATAATCAATCAACTCGACCAATGATGAAGTAAGTATCAACAGACTAACAAACAATTCAACCAATAATATATCAAATATATCTTTAAGTTATTTATTCTTTTTCGCAACCCCCTGAGTTGAAACCGTCCAAAAATGGGCGGAAACTTAATTGGGTATTTAAACCTGGGAATGATGTTGCATTGAGTTCAGCAATCCAGCGAACCTCTTTCTGAAGCAGGATTTTGTTCCAGTCCCCGCCTCTACTGTCCGGATGTACCCGGTCTAAGATGGTAAATAGAAAGCGGGGAGGGATTCCTGCATGGTTATCACGTACATGCCGACCCAGAGGGAGATCTGGGTTAGCATGTTTGATACTTGTGATATGGCGAGCTGCTCTCTTATGGAATTCTAGTTTGGTCTAGACATGGGAGCCGTCGAAAAATTTGTTTCATTCCGTTCCGTATTAAAAATAAATCGTAATTCGTAATTCGTGTACGGAATTCAATTCGGATTCGTACGAAATAGGAATTTCGTACGACGCGTATAACGAACGATTCGACCGGAACGAACGAATGATTAGACCGGAAATGTACTTCCCCCACCCAATTCCAGCAGCAATCTTCTCTCTATAATGTCGAATCTTTTCTCTCTATAATGTCGAATCTTTTCTCTCTATGTCGAATCTTTTCTCTCTATAATGTCGAATCTTTTCTCTCTATAATGTCGAATCTTTTCAATTTGGAGCCGAAATTCGTAAACGAAACTTCGTAAACGAAACTTCGTATTTCGTGCAGAATTCGTATCCGTAAAAAACAAACGTACGAATTTCGAAAAATTTGTGCGAATTTTCGATTCGTACGAAACTAATCACACATGTCTAGTTTGGTCTTACCTACATAAAAACACTGGCACTGACACATCAATAGGTAAATGACCCCAGGTGTTTTGCAGTTAGCATAGTGTTTTGGTCTATGCATTTTTCCATTTGGTAGTATAAGTTTGGGCTTTGTGTTCATGTATTGACAGACCGAACAACTGCCACACATATATGTGCCAACTCTTTTGCATGGGTCGGATCGAAAGGATGCAACATACTCACTTTGGACCAAGTGGTCTCTCAGTGAGCGTGCTCTTCTAAATGTTATATTCGGAGTGGCAGAGATATGTGGGTTTAAATTTGGATCTATTTGTAGTAGGTGCCAGTGTTTTTGCAGGATTTTTTTGAGAGCCTTGTGTTGTTTACTATATGTTGTTATCAATCGAGTGATTGGTTTGGAGATGTTATCAGTTTTTTTGGAAAATAACAAGTCATGTCTTTTTTGTCCACGTGCACGCTTGAAGGCTTTTAAATGATGATGGGTAAATTTAGTCAGAAACTGACAAAATTTATGTTATCATAAATAGACCTTGTAGACATGTCCTGAAAACACACATGCTTATTTGCATAAAAAATCAATACACAAGGTCAAGGGATCACCGTGGCAGCCACTGCAATGAGGCCTAGGGGCAGGTGGTACCCAACTAAGGTCTACCTGTGGTTTGTAAAACAGTAAGCTCACCCTTTCCTATTTGTAGCATTGAAGAGCAAGAATTATATCAGTGCACGAAACCTGCCAAACGGAACCAGTTTAAGTACATGATGTGACTGTCATCGGTTTTACGATTGACTGACCACCATTGGTTCTCACTAGAGTTGCTATTGAGACACTAATGTTTAAATAGGCTCATCTTTGTTATATTATGATAAAGAGCCTTATGTAAAGGGGCTATAGTAATGTACATCTAAAGCCAAAACATTTCTTTTTGTTTTGGACATAGAGTATAGAATTGCTGAATTGCTGAATCCCCTGTCAGTTTTTTATTGCTGTCTGTGTCCCTGTTGGAAACATTCGCCCTCCTTAATTATCCTGGTGGCCGGTGTAGACGGGACAGGAAGAAAAATCCAAAACTTTAAAGGTATAAAGACAGCTGTGCCAGACATAGGCGTGCACGCAGGGTGCGGCAGGTGTGCATGGGCACACCCTAATAACCCTGTGTGGCGCAGATTAATCTTTTTAAAGCCCAGATGTTTCACCTAAAAAATATATATAAAAGTAAAAGTAAAAAAAATAATAATAAAAAATAATAATAATACAAATAAAAATTACTGACACCATCTACTACCCTACTGACATCAATCTCTGCCCTACTGACACCGTCAGTATATATACGCATGCACACACACATATGTTCTGAGCTTTGAGGTGCACACCCTAATGCCAAAGGCTGTGCACACCTATGGTGCCAGTAAAAACTGGCCTTTTTTTTTTACTTCAGAGAGGCTTCCTCTGACATATGTCGTTTGGACAGGACGTAAAGGAAAATCCACCCAGTAGGACACAGACAGCAAACAAATAGAGTTTGAGCCATTCCCCAATCAATTCAAAACTTAAAACTTACCTTTAAATATACTTTAATTCTGCAGTATTGGCTGCTGGCCAAAAGTGTTTGAAGGGATTATCATAGACCAGGTACGGCATAAAGTTCTCTAATTGACCAGCAAGCTGGGGGCCCTTTCAAAACTTTACTATGGAACCTTGTGACTTGCATGGCTACCTATCAACGAATACTATTCCTAATATAAATCTGCACTTAAAGCGGAGTTCCGCCTTAGGGAAAAAAATTTAAAGTCAGCAGCTACAAATACTGCAGATGCTGACTTTTACTATATGGACACTTACCTGTCCAGGGAGCCCACAATGTCGGCACTCCAGCCGATCTTCAGATCGACTGTTGGGTGCAGCCGTCACCATTCCAGATAAGGGAACCCGGCAGTGAAGCCTTTCTGCACTTTCTGATTGGCCTGGCAGCAGAGGAAGGAGGAGGGGGCCGAACTTCCGGGAAGGTGGTAAATGTGACACTGAAGGGGGGCAAGGAAGCAATTAAGTGGAAGTTCCACTTTTGGGTGGAACTCCGCTTTAAGACAATGGCAATTTTGGTAAAAATGTTATGTCTGTCAGAATCAGATTTACTTTTTGGGCCCACTTATAGTTGACACCTCATCCCTTTAAACCCAAACACATATGAATTACACAGGTTCTGAGGCTAATTTAATGCAGAGAAGGCACCAAGTGAGTTTAACCACTTAAGCCCCGGACCATTTTGTTGCTAAAGGACCAGGCTCCTTTTTGCAATTCAGCACTTCGTTGCTTTAACTGACAATTGCGCGGTCGTGCAACGTGGCTCCCAAACAAAATTTACGTCCTTTTTTTCCCCACAAATAGAGCTTTCTTTGGTGGTATTTGATCACCTCTGCGGTTTTTAGTTTTTGCGCTATAAACAAAAATAGAGCGTCAATTTTGAAAAAAATGCAATATTTTTTACTTTTTGCTATAAATATCCCCCAAAAATATATAAAAAACATTTTTTTTCCTCAATTTAGGCCGATACGTATTCTTCTACATATTTTTGGTAAATAAAATCACGATAAGCATTTATTGATTGGTTTGCGCAAAAGTTATAGCAAAAGTTATAGCGTCTACAAAATAGTTTTATGGCATTTTTATTAATATTTTTACTAGTAATGGCGGCGATCAGCGATTTTTATCATGACTGCAACATTATGGCGTACACATCGGACACTTTTGACACTATTTTGGGACCATTGTAATTTTTACAGTGATCAGTGCTATAAAAATGCACTGATTACTGTGAAGATTACACTGGCAGTTTAGGGGTTAACCTGTAGGGGGCGCTAAAGGTGTTAAGTGTGACCTAATGTGTAATTCTAACTGTAGGGGGGCGTAGCTTGGCGTGTGACGTCACTGATCATCGTTCCCTATGACAGGGAACAGACGATTACTGACAGGCTCATTAGGAAGCACGGAGAGAGGTTTGTTTACACTTACCTCTCCCCGTTCTTCAGCTCCGTGACGCGATCGCGGGACACTGGCGGCGATCGGTTCCACGAGTCCCACGGGCGCGGTCACAGAGTACCCGACCGGGTCGAGATGCGCACCGCCGTCGGCGCACGCGTGACCCACGGCTGTGCATATTAAAGGGGACGTACCTGTACGCCAATATGCCCAGCCGTGCCATTCTGCCGACGTACATCGGCATGCGACGGTCGGCAAGTGGTTATTTACTACCTTAATCAGTCACAGAACCTGTGTAATTTTAATATGTGTTTGGTTTTAAAGGATTGAGGTGGCAACCCTATGTACAATATTGTGCAAATTTTAGTCAATTATGAAGAAATACTGAAAAGTAGGAATACTTTCCAAAATATATGTTTTAATTGTTTATTTGTATAAATTTACAAAATGCAAAGTAAGCGAACAGAAGAAAAATCTAAATCAAATCAATATTTGGTGTGACTACTCTTTGGCTTCAAACCAGCATCAACTCTTACATATGCACACCTGAACACTTGCACAAAGTAGAGAATTTTTAGGATTAGAGTCAGGTGTATGATTAACCAATTATACCAAGCAGGTGTTAATGATCATCAATTTCATATGTAGGATGAAACACAGTCATTAACCACTTAAGCCCAGGACCATTACGCAGCTTAATGACCAGAGGTGTTTTCACAATTTGGCACTGCGCTGCTTTAACTGGAAATTGTGCGGACATGCAATGTTGTACCCAAACGAAATTTGCGTCCTTTTCTTCCCACAAATAGAGCTTTCTTTTAATGGTATTTGATTGCCTCTGCGATTAATTTTTTTTGCGATGTAAACGGTAAAAGACTGAAAATTTAGAAAAAAATGTATATTTTCTACTTTTTTGTTATAAGAAAAATCGAATAAACTCAATTTTAGTCCAAAATGTATTCAGCCACATGTCTTTAGTAAAATAAAATGTCAATAAGCGTATATTTATTGGTTTGCGCAAAAGTTATAGCATCTACAAACTAGGGTACATTTTCTAGAATTTACACAGCTTTTAATTTATGACTGCCTATCTCATTTCTTGAGGTTCTAAAATGGCAGGGCAGTACAAAACCCCCCCAAATGACCCCATTTTGGAAAGTAGACACCCCAAGGAAATTGCTGAGAGGCATGTTGAGCCCATTGAATATTTTTTTTTTGTCCCAAGTGATTGAATAATGACAAAAAAAAAATACAAAAAGTTGTCACTAAATTATATATTGTTCACACATGCCATGGTTATTTGTGGAATTGCACCCCAAAATACATTTTGCTGCTTCTCCTGAGTACGGGGATACCACATGTGTGGGACTTTTTAGGAGCCTAGCCGCGTACGGGCCCCCTGAAAACCAAGCACCGCCTTCAGGATTTCTAATGGCGCAAATTTTTGATTTCACTCCTCACTACCTATCACAGTTTTGAAGGCCATAAAATACCAAAATAGCACAAAACCCCCCCAAATGACCCCATTTTGGAAAGTAGACACCCCAAGCTATTTGCTGAGAGGCATGGTGAGTATTTTACAGCTCTCATTTGTTTTTGAAAATGAAGAAAGAAAAAAAATTATTTTATTTGTAGCGCTACCCCCAGTTAAGAGAGCCGCTGATATTGATTTGGGCCCTGCAGTGCACCGCTGTCAACCCCCGGCAATCGGCTCTAACCTCCCGTGGCACAGCTGGTGATAGAGAGATAGGACCGCGTGATCGCAACTGTTGGTGACACAGTCCTATAACAAACATACACAGAATATACTTTAAAACTCCTATTAAAGTAAGCGGAACTGACACCAAATGTACTTTACCCAGATATTTTACTGAGGCTAATGGGCAAGTAATAAACAACAGTATAACAAGTTGCAGATCCCTGCAATAAACAGTAATAAAGATAAACAGAGTAATCAGAATAATAAAGTATTGCTATGCAACTCTAGCGCTGCCCTTTTACAGCTACTTCCCCTCATGGGTAGACTAACACCCAGCAATGTCTACCTATGCAGTCAGGCCTGACTGATCTAAATGGAAGTTCAGTGAAACAATATTCGCTAGCAATCTCTCGGTGGTGCACTTGAAGAACAACTTTGTAATCCCAACGAATAGTAAAGATAAAGTATCTGTCTTTAAACAGCTCTCACCACCTGGACAAGTCCAAGTCCGTTTCCTCCATCGATTCGTCTAGGAACAGGAATCCACCGACATCCAAGTCTTCAATCCTTCTGGTGTACTGCAGCAGGGAGGATTAGATGTCTCTAAGGCTCTGCTAGGCTGGCAGAGGGCTCTTTGGAAAGGAGCACACGGCCCGGGCTTCAGGCCTTGTGCACACAGCAGTTCAGCACAGACATCCTCTTGCTAGGAGAGGGGGGGTCCAAAGAGAGCGACCAAAACTCCGCCTCCCCTTTATAAAGTCTGCCCCAGCAGTCTCTGTTCTGGAGCAATGCACCCTGGGTGCTGCAAGATGTACTGGGAGATGTAGTCTCTCTCTCTCCTCTGCTTTCACTTCCATAATGTCTCTTTACTTCCTCCTGACTCACCTCTCACCTGGAACTTCTTGTCTCTCTGCATTAAAGGGGAACACCCCGCTACACACTCCCCCCACTTGAACTCTTTGGTCCCCAAAGATAAACTTCAACAAATACTGTTTACCATTTTGGACAATGTCGAGCATGATGTTGGCATAGGGAATTCCCACCAAAACTTTGGGATGGAACTCTCTTGCCCACAGGTCACACTACCATGAGTGGCCTGCCTAACTGTGCCAGAGAGTGAGCTGGGGTTGCCCTCCACCAAATGGACGGTGGAAGGATCAGGTTGTTCAACACTTCTCCTAGCCGTTACAACAGAGTCCTCTGAGCTCGTCCCCATTTGGGGGTAAGTTAGTTTCTTGGGAGGCCTGATGACTCTGCGAGCCCTCTGCTCTCTTGGTGCTTCTGACTCTGGCACCACAGGCTCTTCTTCAGGAGTAAGTTCAGGTAACATTGCTGGTTCTGGAACCTCTGATTCAGAAGTCGACTGACGTATGGAATCTCTAGAGTCCTCCTCTGCGCAAGTGTCAGGAACATCTTCCCAGTAATCAGCTGAGGGACTGAAGGGTATGAATTCAGTAGCCTCCGGATTCAGCGTTGCATCTGGGGTATCCCCTCCATTTGGGAGATCTATGGCGGACGTTCCCAGAGTCGAGGGAGGCCACAGCCAGTCCAGTTCTCCACCTTCTTCTGTACTCAATTGGGAGGCCTCCCCATCTTTGGCTCGAGAGGTCTGGGACCGAGTGTTCGGCCTAGGAATATCCAGGATAGAGGCCGGTTCAGGGGAGTCTCTCACGGGAGGTATTCTGACTGCCTCAGCAAGTGGGAGCAGGTGGTTCCGATGCCACGTCTTCAGTGGACCCACCTTTCCTTCTGGCTTTAGTTTGTAGACAGGCAAACCGGGCAACTTCCTACAGACAACATAGGGCTCAGATCTCCACCTGTCGGCAAGCTTGTGTTTTCCAGGGACCCCCAGATTGCGTAGCAGTACTCGGTCCCCGGGCTGCAGATCTTGCACTCGAACCTTCAGATCAAAATTTCTCTTGTTGCGGGCCCCCCTTTGATCCGAAGCCGCCTGGGCTTGTTCATAGGCCACCTGCAAGCTACGTCTAAGTCTGTCCACGTATCCCTTGTGGGATGTAGCTGAGGTATTGTCTATAGAAGTGCCAAAGGCCAGGTCCACAGGTAGCCTTGCTTCTCTCCCAAACATAAGTCGATAAGGGGAGTAGCCAGTGGCGTCACTTGTGGTACAGTTATAGGCATGTACTAGGGCTGATATGTGCTGACTCCAGTGTTGCTTCTTCTCTGTTTCTAAGGTTCCCAACATGTTGAGCAGGGTCCGGTTAAATCTCTCCGGCTGAGCATCTCCTTGTGGGTGGTAAGGCGTGGTTCTGGTCTTCTTTATTCCTAATGAATCCAAAAGTCTTCGGATCAACCGACTCTCAAAGTCCCTTCCTTGATCTGAGTGGAGTCTCTGTGGTAGTCCGTAATGGACAAAATACTTCTCCATAAGTATCTTGGCCACGGTGGATGCCTTCTGGTCTTTGGTTGGGAAAGCTTGAGCATAGCGGGTGAAATGGTCGGTTATTACCAGAACATTCCCCAATCCACTCAGGTCGGGTTCGAGGCAGAGAAAGTCAATGCATACCAGATCCATTGGGCCTTGACTCTGTAAGTGGCCCATTGGGGCAGCTTGATGGGGTAGGGTCTTTCTCTGAATGCATCGTGCACAGGAATGGCAATACTCCTCTACTTCTGCCCTCATGCAGGGCCAATAGAACCGATTTCTGACAAGCTGGAAGGTCCTTTCTGCCCCTAGGTGACCATGATGGTCATGCAGGGCAATTAGTACAGTCTCTCGGTGCTTCTCTGGAAGAAATAACTGCCACTTATCTTCTGAGTCATCAGAGGGGCCCCTTCGGTAGACCACTCCCTGATGTACCTGTAGCCTGTCCAATTCCTTCCTCAACAGGCGAGCCTCCTTTGAGGGGTGATGTAGGAATTTGTTGGGATCCTGATTCTCCAGGGCTTCGAGGACCAATCTCCCCATGGGGTCTTCCAATTGGT
Source organism: Rana muscosa (assembly GCA_029206835.1). Classification (NCBI taxonomy): domain Eukaryota; kingdom Metazoa; phylum Chordata; class Amphibia; order Anura; family Ranidae; genus Rana; species Rana muscosa. Next base: position 101,825,447 of record CM055116.1, on the reverse strand, counting down.
CACACCTCAACTCCTTCTTGGACAGTCTCGGTAGGTTGTCTTCCTCCAGTTGAGTTACCCCACAATAGTGTTTGGGGACTCCTACCATGGTAACCCCTATTTCTTCTGCTCTGGAGCCTCCTCTGGCTTGGAATTCAGCCCCTTGACAAAGGGCCCGCACCCCGTCCGGTGCCACTTGGGTCCAATCTTCCCAGTCATTTGTCGTGGCATGAGACCTCCGGGACAGGGCATCTGCATCCCTATTTCCGGCTCCTGGTCTGTACTTCAGACTGAAGTTGAATCCAGACAATGCGGCCAACCACCTGTGTCCGGTGGCATCTAGTTTCGCGGTGGTGAAGAGGTAGGTCAGGGGGTTGTTGTCTGTCTTCACAGTAAACTCTGCCCCATACAAGTAGTCTTTTAGCTTGTCTACTACCGCCCATTTGAGGGCCAGGAATTCCACCTTATGAGTGGGGTAATTCTTTTCTGAGGGGGTCAGGCTCCTGCTCACATAGGCCACTGGTCGCAGTTGTCCTTCATGTTCTTGGTAGAGTACACCACCTAGACCCTCATGGCTGGCATCCACATGTAATTCATAAGGTCTGGTAGGGTCGGCGTAGGCCAGGACTGGGGCAGTGGTTAAGCTCCTCTTCAGAGCATGAAAGGCCTCTTCACACCTTGGGTTCCACTGATCTTGAACTGACTCACCAGGCCTCCTGGGCCCTGAGTCATCCTCTTCCCCTTCTGCCTTTAGCAATTCATTCAACGGGCGGGCAATCCGAGCAAACCCCTCCACAAACCTCCTATAATAGGAGCAGAACCCCAGGAAGGATCTGAGCTCTGTTACTGTGGTGGGTCGTGGCCAGGAAGTGACTGCTTCCAACTTCTCAGGATCTGTGGCCACCCCTTCTTCAGACACTATGTGCCCCAGATAGTTCACAGAAGACTGGTAGAACTGACACTTCTCGGGGGAAAGCTTAAGTCCCTCTTCGCTGAGTCTTCTCAATACTTTCTCCAACCTGGCTTCATGTTCTTCCAAGGTTCTTCCAAAGACAATGACATCGTCCAAGTACACAAGGACTTCTATAAGATTCATGTCTCCAACAGTCTTCTCCATAAGGCGTTGAAAGGTAGCAGGAGCTCCAGACAGACCCTGAGGCATCCTATTGAATTCGAAGAATCCCACCGGGGTTATGAAGGCTGTCTTCTCCCTGTCTTCTGGGTGCATAGGGATTTGATAGTACCCACTCTTGAGGTCCATCACACTGAACCATTTGGCTCCAGACAAACTTTGTAGGGCATCTTCTATCCTTGGCGTGGTGTATTGGTCAGGGATGGTTCTCCTGTTGAGAGTCCTGTAATCGATACAAAGCCTCAACGACCCATTCTTCTTTCTGACCACCACGATTGGGGAGGCATAGGGACTTCTAGACTCCCGGATCACACCAGTCTTCTTTAGTTCTACAAGTTGTTCCCTCAGATCCTCCGGATCTGCCAGGGGGACCCGCCTGACCCTCTCTCGGAAGGGCTTATCTTCTTGGAGGCGGATCCGATGGGTGGCACTTCTTGCACACCCCACATCGAATTCATCTTCGGAAAAGATCTTCTCCCACCTGGTCAGCTGGGCCTTGGCTCTTTCTTTCCAAGCCCTGGGTAGGTTCGGGTTTTCCACGGACAGTTTCTCCCAAACATCTCCTCCGTCACCCGTCCCCTTGACTTCGGACCAAGTGACCGGGGCAGCAGGGCTCACCTGACCAAGCAACACTCTGGCAGGGATCTCCATGGGTCCTCCCGTAGTGTTCCTAACACTCACCGGAACTCTGCCATGGGCCTTCTTCAGGGCCTTGAACGGAATCACTTCTGGTATCACTTCCAGGCCTGAGGACTCTTCCCTTGGGTCTGATTCCAGCATGACAAAGGGGCCAGGTTGTTACCACGAAAGCTTCACAGTGGCCCTAAGACAGGTTACTTCTCCGGGCTGTAGCACTACTCCTTCTCTGCCAAGTCTCCACACCTTCCCTATCCCCTCTCCCGGGGTCTTCTGCTCTAAGACCAGTCGTTGGTAGGCCGTCTTTAGCATGGGATGGATTTTGGTGGCTGAATGGTTTCTCTCTTTCACTAGAGGGGTCAGGAGTCTCCTGACTAGATCCGTGTTTGTCCCAATGATCAGGGAAATCTTGCTGGCTCCAGGCGGCCGGGGACACACAACTGCCAGGGTGTCAAACACTTCAGCCTTCCCAGCCACGGATGGGTCGAAAGTCATCTTTATGGGCAGGTACCCATCATAAGGGAAACTCTGGGTTCCAAGTCCCCATATCTCCAGCTCTTCTATCTTCTGGATAGGCAGATGACTCAAGTGCCTATCATAGAAGTCCCGGTATAGTAAAGTCACCTGTGCTCCGGTGTCCAAAAGAGCTTTAGTATAGACTCCTTCCACTTGAATGGGCACAGTAGGAGACGGGCCCACCAGTTCCTTTGGGTATGGCCGGACTGGGGTCACCTCTTTTTTTTGGCTTTCGACCCTTGCTCTGCTCCTTTTGGACTTTAATTTTTCCTGAGCCTGGCATGCATTGACTTTCTCCCTCTCAATGGGGGCACAAACCCGCTGAGGGATGTTATTGTTCCTTTTAGGTGGATGTTCCTTCTTTGGGGTGCTGTACTTCCACTGAGGGGTCTTGCCCCCTCCCTCTGGGGTACATCTTGGTGGGGGTGTACTATACCTCCTCCTAGGAGTTTTGTCTCCTCCATTCTTGGCCTTTTTTTTTAGTTTGGAGCGCACTGAAGATGATGGGCACCCGGTTGACTCCTTCACCGGGGCCCTTTGGAGTTTCCCGCCGGCTTGCAATTATCTGTTCTTTTCTTCTTTGGGCTGGAGCATACGTTAGCAAAGTGGCCACTCCCTCCGCAGTTATAGCAAATCACCTCTTCTCGGTCCTGTAGGGAGGCCGGTGCTGAGGTGTTCGGGAACAACTCCTTTCTTGGGCTTGGTTTCTCTCGTCTTCTCTGATCTTTCTCCATCAAAGAGGTCAGCATCTCCAACACTTGGGCCATTTGCGATTTCAGAGTGTCAACCTCCGCATCTCTTTCTGGGCTCTTGACCGAATGGACCAACACTGGTACAGGTGTGACATTCGCCACCTGCTGATCTTCCTGCAGCGCCTCTTCCTCCCTAATAATTTTTATTAGATCAGAGTAGGTTAGTGACATTCCTCCTCCTGAGGTTTTCAGGTGCAGCCAGACCGGGTCTGAGCGCCGCGCTCCCCTCATGATCTGCTTCATGCGTGCTTCATCTGCATCTTTGGGCAGCATTCCCTTCTTCAGTACAATCTTGCATAACTGCCTGTTCAGCCTTCTAACATATTCTGACAGTTTCTCATTCGGCTGCTGGAGAGTGTGTTCAATTTGATAAATCATCTCTGACACCTTCTCCAGCTGACCAAACTCTTCCTGCAGCATGGCCAGGCAATCTTGAGCTGTACAGTTTTCATTTCCAAACCGGAAGCTCTTCACCGCTTCTGCCGCGGCACCTTTCAGACTTTCTAAGACTCGCTGTCTCTTCTGTGCCTCAGGCACCTCCCATGCTTCTACTGCCTGCAATGCCTGTTCCACCCAAGTGTCAAAATCTTCCTCCCCCGCAGGGACGGGGAGCTTCCCTGAGAAGGTGCTAAGCTTCCGGTAACCGGCCTCCACATGCACCGTACTGCTTTTCTGGCACTTAATTACAAGGTCTCCTAGAGCATTCAACAATTCAGGCCCTATAGCGGCCAGCGGTGATCCCGGGCTTAATAGTTCCTTAAGCTTTTCTGCTTTAGGGGATAGTGGTGGAGATAATTGTGGGAGTGATGGCTTTGGTGTCTGAAACCATTCTTCCTTCACTGGCAGCGTATGTATCAAGTGATAGATCTGATTATCTATGGCTTGTATACTCTGACTTTTAAAATGCTCTGGGATTTTGTTTTTCCATTCTACCAGTGCGTATGTAAACGAGATCACTGGATCTGGCCTAAAATCCATCACCCATGCTTTGTGGCTCGGAGACAGTAACAATACGAGCTGTTTTATCTCCTCTTCCTTCCATCTTTCCCCCGGGAGTACAATGACTACCGCCGCGGTTGGATCGGCGCCAATCGCTGCGCACCACTGTGACATTGCCAGCGGGTCCATGCTGGTACTTCTGACCGGCTTGATTGCAGCATGCAACGTACAAGGATCCCGGACTCGAGCCCCCACGTGTAGCGCTACCCCCAGTTAAGAGAGCCGCTGATATTGATTTGGGCCCTGCAGTGCACCGCTGTCAACCCCCGGCAATCGGCTCTAACCTCCCGTGGCACAGCTGGTGATAGAGAGATAGGACCGCGTGATCGCAACTGTTGGTGACACAGTCCTATAACAAACATACACAGAATATACTTTAAAACTCCTATTAAAGTAAGCGGAATTGACACCAAATGTACTTTACCCAGATATTTTACTGAGGCTAATGGGCAAGTAATAAACAACAGTATAACAAGTTGCAGATCCCTGCAATAAACAGTAATAAAGATAAACAGAGTAATCAGAATAATAAAGTATTGCTATGCAACTCTAGCGCTGCCCTTTTACAGCTACTTCCCCTCATGGGTAGACTAACACCCAGCAATGTCTACCTATGCAGTCAGGCCTGACTGATCTAAATGGAAGTTCAGTGAAACAATATTCGCTAGCAATCTCTCGGTGGTGCACTTGAAGAACAACTTTGTAATCCCAACGAATAGTAAAGATAAAGTATCTGTCTTTAAACAGCTCTCACCACCTGGACAAGTCCAAGTCCGTTTCCTCCATCGATTCGTCTAGGAACAGGAATCCACCGACATCCAAGTCTTCAATCCTTCTGGTGTACTGCAGCAAGGAGGATTAGATGTCTCTAAGGCTCTGCTAGGCTGGCAGAGGGCTCTTTGGAAAGGAGCACACGGCCCGGGCTTCAGGCCTTGTGCACACAGCAGTTCAGCACAGACATCCTCTTGCTAGGAGAGGGGGGGTCCAAAGAGAGCGACCAAAACTCCGCCTCCCCTTTATAAAGTCTGCCCCAGCAGTCTCTGTTCTGGAGCAATGCACCCTGGGTGCTGCAAGATGTACTGGGAGATGTAGTCTCTCTCTCTCCTCTGCTTTCACTTCCATAATGTCTCTTTACTTCCTCCTGACTCACCTCTCACCTGGAACTTCTTGTCTCTCTGCATTAAAGGGGAACACCCCGCTACATATTTTTTTTAAATTTTCAAAACTTTGTGACAAAAAGTGAGATCTGCAAAATACTCACCATACCTCTCAGCAAATAGCTTGGGGTGTCTACTTTCCAAAATGGGGTAATTTGGGGGGGTTTGTGCCATCTGGGCATTCCATGGCCTCCGAAACTGTGATAGGCAGTGAGGAGTGAAATCAAAAATTTACACCCTTAGAAAGCCTGAAGGCGGTGCTTGGTTTTTGGGGTCGCTTACGCGGCTAGGCTCCCAAAAAGTCTCACACATGTGGTATCCCCGTACTCAGGAAAAGCAACAGAATGTATTTTGGGGTGTAATTCCACATATGCCCATGGCATGTTTGAGCAATATGTCATTTAGTGACAACTTTGTGCAAAAAAAATAAAAATATAAAAACATTGTCTTTTTTCCGCAACTTGTGTCAACATATAAAATATTCCATGGACTCGACATGCCTCTCAGTATATAGCTTGGGGTGTCTACTTTCCAAAATGGGGTCATTTGGGGGGGGGGGGGTTTGAACTGTCCTGGCATTTTATACACAACATTAGGAAGCTTATGTCACACATCATCCACTCTTCTTTTTTTTAAGCTCTTTATTTATAATTTTCTATAACACAACACACAGAAAGAAAGAAAAGGCATGAGAAAAAAAAAAATATATGTATATACACACACACACATATACATATTGTGAAGGGGTTAACTCGGTAGCGGGTGTGTGTGATCCCCTGGATGGGCTCCCCACACAAAAACAGGCCCAGCAGACGGAGGTTGTGGTTTTCAAGATCAAAAAGGTGCGGTTTATTTCTCTATTTACAGTGACAAAAAAAAACACAGCAAAGCAAAAAGAAACATAAACAAAATAAACCCTGGTCAACTTGACCTCTGACTAAACATGCAGGTTTCCTAACTAACAACTGGGATCAGCCTGGTGCTGTCCTAGTCCCTAAGTCCCTGGTTTAGTAAATGTCCAAACAAATAGCCACACAGGCTTGTCTCACCGCACAGGGGTTCACTCTCCCTAGACAGTCCACACAGGTCTGGGTCCAGGCATGAGCAAACACCTAATGAATCTGGGAGTTTTTATAGAGGCCTTAAACGAGCTGACAAGCTTCAGCTGGTCTCATCAACTCCCTGCCTGCACGACGCCCAGCCCTCTCCCTAGAGGTATGACTCATCCATGAGCCCACTAGCCTCAGCTGGGCTTCATCAACTCTCTCCCTAGTTGTATAAGTCGGCATAAAGCCTGAATCTGGGAGAAATATACCTACCCCCCTGGATGCAACCAGGTGACTTTACCTTCCTGCTGTCACATACCCCCCCCCTCTTGTTTTAACCTTGGGGTTGGAACACCAGCAATCAGGCATTCATGTACTCGAGACAAAGCATCCACATTCCCCATTTGAACGCCAGGGCGATGCTTTACTGTGAAGTTGAATTCCTGTAGGGCCAGGAACCACCTATTCACTCTTCTATTTGTCTCCTTGTTTTGAGCCATCCACTTTAACGGAGCGTGATCCGTAACCATGTCAAAGTGCCTACCTAGCAGATAGTACCGAAGGGAATCTAGAGCCCACTTCACCGCTAAACATTCCTTTTCAACCGTGGCGTAATTTACCTCATGGGACTTCAACTTCCTGCTGAGGTAAATGACTGGGTGCTCTTCCCCGTTCCAGACCTGGGACAATACTGCTCCTAACCCCACATCTGACGCATCACTTTGTACGACAAAGTCTTTAGAGAAGTCGGGTGAGTACAACACTGGCTGGCTACATAAGGCTTGTTTCAAGAATTGGAATGCTGCCTCAGCCTCGGGGGTCCATTTAATCATGACCAACCCTTTCCCTTTCGTCAGGTTGGTTAGGGGCACAGCCTTAGAAGCAAAGTGGGGAATGAAGCGCCGATAATACCCCGCTATTCCCAGAAAGGCTCGTACCTGCTTCTTGCTGTTGGGACGTGGCCAACTCTGGATGGCCTCGACTTTGTTGAGTTGGGGTTTTATTACTCCCCTCCCAATGGTGTACCCAAGATATTTGGCCTCCTCCTGCCCAATGGTACACTTCTTGGGGTTAGCCGTAAACCCCGCTTCCCGGATAGAGTCTAGGACTGCTTGCACTTTTGGCAGATGTGAGGCCCAATCTGTGCTATGGACAATTACGTCATCCAGGTAAGCCGCAGCATACTTCCGATGGGGCCTCAGTATCTGGTCCATTTTCCGCTGGAATGTGGCCGGCGCATTCTGTAACCCGAACGGCATTCTCTTATATTGGAACGCCCCGTCTGGGGTTACAAATGCGGTTTTCTCTTTGGCCGACTTGGCCAGGGGAATTTGCCAATACCCTTTTGTGAGGTCAAGAGTCGTCATGTATCGGGCTGTTCCCAGCCGGTCGATCAACTCATCTATACGTGGCATGGGGTAGGTGTCAAATTTTGTAACTTTGTTCAACTGACGAAAATCGTTACAAAATCGCCAGCTCCCATCCGGTTTAGGCACCAGCACAATGGGACTAGACCAATCACTTTGGGACTCCTCTATCACCCCTAAGTTCAGCATTTTCTGTACTTCCTCCCGTATTGCCTCCCGTCGGGCCTCTGGGATCCGATAGGGTTTTAACTTCACCCTTTCACCGGGCGGGGTAATAATATCATGCTCTACCCCAGATGTTTGTCCCGGCAGCTCAGAGAACACCTCCTTGTTGCGAAGCACAAACTCCTTAACCTCCTGTTGTTGGGGTTGTGACAAGGTGGCTGCTATTCCAACCTCCGGAATCACGCAACCAGTTTGAGCTGGTGACCAAGTTTCTGCGACTAGGGACTCTCTATCCCTCCAGGCTTTCAACAGATTAACATGATAGATCTGTTCGGGCTTTCGCCTTCCTGGTTGTCTGACCTTGTAATTCACTTCGCTCACTTTTTCCATTATCTCGTAGGGGCCTTGCCATTTGGCAAGGAATTTACTTTCAACCGTAGGGACAAGTACCAATATCCTATCCCCTGGGGAAAAGGTACGGGTCTTGGCTCCACGGTTGTACACTCTCTGCTGTGCCAACTGCGCTTGGGCCAAATGTTCCTTCACGATGGGCATTACCTGTGCAATTCGATCTTGCATCAGGGCGACATGCTCAATCACACTCCTGTGGGGAGAACTCTCACTTTCCCAAGTTTCCTTGGCAATATCCAACAGCCCTCTTGGGTGTCTCCCATACAGTAACTCAAAGGGGGAGAATCCCATAGAGGATTGGGGCACCTCCCTAATAGCAAACATCAAATAAGGAAGTAGACAGTCCCAATCCTTTCCATCTCTATCCACCACTTTCTTCAACATTTGTTTTAGGGTTTTGTTGAATCTTTCAACCAGCCCATCGGTTTGGGGGTGATACACAGATGTACGCAATTGCGTCACTTTGAACAATTTACACAGCTCTTTCATAACCCGGGACATAAAGGGTGTACCTTGGTCCGTAAGCAGTTCTTTACAAATACCCACCCGGCTAAAAACAAGAGATAGCTCTTTGGCTATGGTTTTGGCCGAGGTATTTCTGAGAGGGATCGCTTCTGGATAACGGGTGGCATAGTCCATTATAACCAATATGTACTGGTGCCCCCTAGCGGACTTGATTATAGGACCTACCAAATCCATTGCGATTCTCTCAAACGGGACCTCAATGATGGGTAGAGGGACCAGCGGGCTACGGAAATGTGGCATCGGGGCCGACCTCTGACACACAGGGCAGGAGGAACAATAATTTTCTATGTCCTTCATCACCCCAGGCCAATAGAATCTCTGTAATACCCTCTCTCGGGTTTTCTCTGTCCCCAGATGACCTCCAAGAATGTGCCCATGGGCCAACTCCAACACCAACTTCCTGTAAGGTTTGGGCACCACAAGCTGCTCAACGGTTTCTTCTGCCCTTTTTGCCACCCGATACAGTAGGTCCTTCTCTACGCTGAAGTATGGGTAAGTGCAGGTATTATCTGGGTTCACTAACTCGCCATCTATTTCCACTACGTTTTCCCGTGCCTTTATTAGGGCGGGGTCTTTTAACTGTTCTGTGGCAAAATTTTCCCTGTGAACCTCAAGATCAGAAAACTCCACAGACGGTAGGTTTTCGTCTGAGGAGGTGGGCTCCTCTCCAGTTTCTTGAGTCTCCCCTGCCAATACTGACAAGGGAAATTCTGGAGAGTCCTCACCACTCTCAGAGGAGTTCTGGCTATCACATTCCTGGTACATAGGGGCACCAGTGGGGGGCTCAGGATCATCCCACAGTTCCCAGAACTTCGGAAAATCCCTTCCCACAATGGCATCATGCGGTAATTGAGATACTAACCCCACTGGATGAGAGAGGGTACCTTTGGGGGTCTTGAAACACACTGTAGTCACTGGATACTCTCGGGTGTCCCCATGCACACAAATAACAGCTACCTTGCTATTTCCAGAGACCTCTGTTTTAACTAATTCCGCCTTTATCAGGGTCACAAGGCTACCTGAATCCAGTAATACCACAACATTTCTACCATTAATACACATTTTGCATAAATGTTTCTCAGTTCCCCGAATGGCAGTGCATGCGACTGTCGCACACAGCGACTGACGTCTGTCCGTCAGAAAGTCACATTGCATGGGTTCCTCCACAACCGGGCAATTTGCTGCAATATGTCCCGCTTGCCGGCAGCGGTAGCAAACAATCCATTTGGCTGCCTCTTGAGCCCCTGACTTCCCAGGCTGTTCTCGCCAAACTTTGGGTAGAGCTCCCACCCTCTCACTCTCTCCACCCTCACCCCTTGGAATCCTCTTATCCGCCCCTGGGGATGGTCTGGTCTTAGGGTGGAAAGTCCGAGAGTCTCTGGAAGAGGCCGTCAGGTTCTCTGTAGCCAAGTATTTCTCTACACGATCCACAAGACCACCGGCCGTCTCTGGGTCTCCATGGCTTACCCACTTTTGGATGGCAGTAGGAAGAGCTCTCAAAAACCGATCCATTACAACACGTTCCACAATCTCTGGTGTGGACAAAGTCTCTGGCTGTAGCCACTTCCTGCTCAGGTGAATGAGATCATACATTTGAGACCTGGGGGGTTTTCCAAGCTGGAAAGTCCAGTTATGCACATGCTGAGCCAGGACAGCCAGGGTGACACCCAGCCTTGCCAATATTTCAGCTTTTAGCATCACATAGTCTTTTGCTTGGTCAGGCTCTAGGTCATAGTAAGCCTTCTGCGATTCACCAGTTAACAGAGGAGCCACCAGTCCAGCCCACTGCTCCTCAGGCCACTTTTCTCTTTCAGCAGTCCTTTCAAATGTGGTCAAAAATACCTCTGGATCATCCTCTCCAGTCATTTTTGTCAATAAACGACTCACCCCAAAGGACGCGGTATTAGTGGGACGGCTTTCCTCACTGGTCTGCGGACGTTGCTGCATTACTGCTTCCATTTGTTGTAGTCTCTGCTCTTGCTTCTGTAACAGGTCTATGAAGCGGGCCTCAGATTGCTGCTGGGCTTGTTGATGAGCTTGCTGCTGGGCTGCAAGGCTCCTTTGCAAACCTGCATTTGTCTGCTGTTGATTGGCATTTGCTAGAGCCAGCTGTTTCAGTATCTCCTCCATGCTGGCTTAAAAAAAACTGCCACTGGTTCTCCACCAACTGTGAAGGGGTTAACTCGGTAGCGGGTGTGTGTGATCCCCTGGATGGGCTCCCCACACAAAAACAGGCCCAGCAGACGGAGGTTGTGGTTTTCAAGATCAAAAAGGTGCGGTTTATTTCTCTATTTACAGTGACAAAAAAAAACACAGCAAAGCAAAAAGAAACATAAACAAAATAAACCCTGGTCAACTTGACCTCTGACTAAACATGCAGGTTTCCTAACTAACAACTGGGATCAGCCTGGTGCTGTCCTAGTCCCTAAGTCCCTGGTTTAGTAAATGTCCAAACAAATAGCCACACAGGCTTGTCTCACTGCACAGGGGTTCACTCTCCCTAGACAGTCCACACAGGTCTGGGTCCAGGCATGAGCAAACACCTAATGAATCTGGGAGTTTTTATAGAGGCCTTAAACGAGCTGACAAGCTTCAGCTGGTCTCATCAACTCCCTGCCTGCACGACGCCCAGCCCTCTCCCTAGAGGTATGACTCATCCATGAGCCCACTAGCCTCAGCTGGGCTTCATCAACTCTCTCCCTAGTTGTATAAGTCGGCATAAAGCCTGAATCTGGGAGAAATATACCTACCCCCCTGGATGCAACCAGGTGACTTTACCTTCCTGCTGTCACAATATACATACATACACATATATATATATTGTGACAGCAGGAAGGTAAAGTCACCTGGTTGCATCCAGGGGGGTAGATATATTTCGCCCAGATTCAGGCTTTACGCCGACTTATACAACTAGGTGGAGAGTTGTATAAGCCCAGCTAAGGCTAGTGGGCTCATGGATGACTCATACCTCTAGGGAGAGTGTGGGGCGTCGTGCAGACAGGGAGTTGATGAGACCAGCTGAAGCTTGTCAGCTCATTTAGGCCTCTATAAGAACTCCCAGCTTCATTAGATGTTAGCTCATGCCTGGAACCAGACCTGTGTGGACTGTCTAGGGAGAGTGAACCCCTGTGCGGTGAGACAAAGCCTGTGTGGCTATTTGCTTGGACATTTAAAACCAGGGACTTAGGGACTAGGACAGCACTAGGCTGATCCCAGTTGTTAGTTAGGAAACCTGTATGTTTAGTCAGAGGTCAAGTTGACCAGGATTTATTTTGTTTATGTTTCTTTTGCTTTGCTGTGTTTTGTCACTGTAAATAGAAAATAAACCGCACCTTTTTGATTTTGAAAACCACCACCTCCGTTTGCTGGGCCTGTTTTTGTGTGGGGAGCCCATCTCGGGGGTCACACACGCCCGCTGCCGAGCTAACCCCCTCACAGTTGGTGGAGAACCAGTGGCAGTTTTTTTTTAAGCCAGCATGGAGGAGATACTGAAGCAGCTGGCTCTAGCAAATGCCAATCAACAGCAGACAAATGCAGGTTTGCAAAAGAGCCTTGCAGCTCATCAACAGAGCCTTGCAGCTCAACAACAGAACTTCGCAGCCCAGCAGCAAGCTCATCAACAGAGCCTTGCAGCCCAGCAGCAGACAAACGCAACTTTGCAACAGAGTCTGGAGGCTCAGCAACAAGCCCAGCAGCAATCTGAGGCCCGCTTCATAGACCTGTTGCAGAAGCAAGAGCAGAGACTACAACAACAGATGGAAGCAGTAATGCAGCAACGTCCGCAGACCAGTGAGGAAAGCCGTCCCACTAATACCGCGTCCTTTGGGGTGAGTCGTTTATTGACAAAAATGACTGGAGAGGATGATCCAGAGGTATTTTTGACCACATTTGAAAGGACCGCTGAAAGAGAAAAGTGGCCTGAGGAGCAGTGGGCTGGACTGGTGGCTCCTCTGTTAACTGGTGAATCGCAGAAAGCTTACTATGACCTAGAGCCTAACCAAGCAAAAGACTATGTGATGCTAAAAGCTGAAATATTGGCAAGGCTGGGTGTCACCCAGGCTGTCCGGGCTCAGCGTGTGCATAACTGGACTTTCCAGCTTGGAAAACCCCCCAGGTCTCAAATGTATGATCTCATTCACCTGAGCAGAAAGTGGCTACAGCCAGAGACTTTGTCCGCACCAAAGATTGTGGAACGTGTTGTAATGGATCGGTTTTTGAGAGCTCTTCCTACTGCCATCCAAAAGTGGGTAAGCCATGGAGACCCAGAGACGGCCGATGGTCTTGTGGATCGTGTGGAGAAATACTTGGCTACAGAGAACCTGACGGCCTCTTCCAGAGACACTCGGACTTTCCACCCTAAGACCAGACCATCCCCAGGGGCGGATAAGAGGATTCCAAGGGGTGAGGGTGGAGAGAGTGAGAGGGTGGGAGCTCTACCCCAAGTTTGGCGAGAACAGCCTGGGAAATCAGCGGCTCAAGAGGCCGCAAGAAGGATCGTTTGCTACCGCTGCCGGCAAGCGGGACATATTGCAGCCAATTGCCCGGTTGTGGAGGAACCCATGCAGTGTGACTTTCTGACGGGCAGACGTCAGTCGCTGTGTGCGACAGTCGCATGCACTGCCATTCGAGGAACTGAGAAACATTTATGCAAAATGTGTGTTAATGGTAGAAATGTTGTGGTATTGCTGGATTCAGGTAGCCTTGTGACCCTGATAAAGGCTGAGTTAGTTAAAACAGAGGTCTCTGGGAATAGCAAGGTAGCTGTTATTTGTGTGCATGGGGACACCCGAGAGTATCCAGTGACTACAGTGTGTTTCGAGACCCCCAAAGGTACCCTCTCTCATCCAGTGGGCTTAGTATCTCAGTTACCGCATGACGCCATTGTGGGAAGGGATTTTCCGAAGTTCTGGGAACTGTGGGATGATCCTGAGCCCCCCACTGGTGCCCCTATGTACCAGGAATGTGATAGCCAGAACTCCCCTGAGAGTGGTGAGGACTCTCCGGGATTTCCCTTATCAGTATTGGCAGGGGAGACTCAAGAAACTGGAGAGGAGCCCACCTCCTCAGACGAAAACCTACCGTCGGTGGAGTTTTCTGATCTTGAGGTTCACAGGGAAAACTTTGCCACAGAACAGTTGAAAGACCCCGCCCTAATAAAGGCACGGGAAAACATAGTGAAAATAGATGGCGAGTTAGTGAACCCAGATAATACCTGCACTTACCCATACTTCAGCGTAGAGAAGGACCTACTGTATCGGGTGGCAAAAAGGGCAGAAGAAACCGTTGAGCAGCTTGTGGTGCCCAAACCTTACAGGAAGTTGGTGTTGGAGTTGGCCCATGGGCACATTCTTGGAGGTCATCTGGGGACAGAGAAAACCAGAGAGAGGGTATTACAGAGATTCTATTGGCCGGGGGTGATGAAGGACATAGAAAATTATTGTTCCTCCTGCCCTGTGTGTCAGAGGTCGGCCCCGATGCCACATTTCCGTAGCCCGCTGGTCCCTCTACCCATCATTGAGGTCCCGTTTGAGAGGATCGCCATGGATTTGGTAGGTCCTATAATCAAGTCCGCTAGGGGGCACCAGTACATATTAGTTATAATGGACTATGCCACCCGTTATCCAGAAGCGATCCCTCTCCGAAATACCTCGGCCAAAACCATAGCCAAAGAGCTATCTCTTGTGTTTAGCCGGGTGGGTATTTGTAAAGAACTGCTTACGGACCAAGGTACACCCTTTATGTCCCGGGTTATGAAGGAGCTGTGTAAATTGTTCAAAGTGACGCAATTACGTACATCTGTGTATCACCCCCAAACCGATGGGCTGGTTGAAAGATTCAACAAAACCCTAAAACAAATGTTGAAGAAAGTGGTGGATAGAGATGGAAAGGATTGGGACTGTCTACTTCCTTATCTGATGTTTGCTATTAGGGAGGTGCCCCAATCCTCTACGGGATTCTCCCCCTTTGAGTTACTGTATGGGAGACACCCAAGAGGGCTGTTGGATATTGCCAAGGAAACTTGGGAAAGTGAGAGTTCTCCCCACAGGAGTGTGATTGAGCATGTCGCCCTGATGCAAGACCGAATTGCACAGGTAATGCCCATCGTGAAGGAACATTTGGCCCAAGCGCAGTTAGCACAGCAGAGAGTGTACAACCGTGGAGCCAAGACCCGTACCTTTTCCCCGGGGGATAGGATACTGGTACTTGTCCCTACGGTTGAAAGTAAATTCCTTGCCAAATGGCAAGGCCCCTACGAGATAATGGAAAAAGTGAGCGAAGTGAATTACAAGGTCAGACAACCAGGAAGGCGAAAGCCCGAACAGATCTATCACGTTAATCTGTTGAAAGCCTGGAGGGATAGAGAGTCCCTAGTCGCAGACACTTGGTCACCAGCTCAAACTGGTTGCGTGATTCCTGAGGTTGGAATAGCAGCCACCTTGTCACAACCCCAACAACAGGAGGTTAAGGAGTTTGTGCTTCGCAACAAGGAGGTATTCTCTGAGCTGCCGGGACAAACATCTGGGGTAGAGCATGACATCATTACCCCGCCCGGTGAAAGGGTGAAGTTAAAACCCTATCGGATCCCAGAGGCCCGACGGGAGGCAATACGGGAGGAAGTACAGAAAATGCTGAACTTAGGGGTGATAGAGGAGTCCCAAAGTGATTGGTCTAGTCCCATTGTGTTGGTGCCTAAACCGGATGGGAGCTGGCGATTTTGTAACGATTTTCGTCAGTTGAACAAAGTTACAAAATTTGACACCTACCCCATGCCACGTATAGATGAGTTGATCGACCGGCTGGGAACAGCCCGATACATGACGACTCTTGACCTCACAAAAGGGTATTGGCAAATCCCCCTGGCCAAGTCGGCCAAAGAGAAAACCGCATTTGTAACCCCAGACGGGGCGTTCCAATATAAAAGAATGCCGTTCGGGTTACAGAATGCGCCGGCCACATTCCAGCGGAAAATGGACCAGATGCTGAGGCCCCATCGGAAGTATGCTGCGGCTTACCTGGATGACGTAATTGTCCATAGCACAGATTGGGCCTCACATCTGCCAAAAGTGCAAGCAGTCCTGGACTCTGTTCGGGAAGCGGGGTTTACGGCTAACCCCAAGAAGTGTACCATTGGGCAGGAGGAGGCCAAATATCTTGGGTACACCATTGGGAGGGGAGTAATAAAACCCCAACTCAACAAAGTCGAGGCCATCCAGAGTTGGCCACGTCCCAACAGCAAGAAGCAGGTACGAGCCTTTCTGGGAATCGCTGGGTATTATCGGCGATTCATTCCCCACTTTGCTTCTAAGGCTGTGCCCCTAACCAACCTGACGAAGGGGAAAGGGTCGGTCATGATTAAATGGACCCCCGAGGCTGAGGCAGCATTCCAATTCTTGAAACAAGCCTTATGTAGCCAGCCAGTGTTGTACTCACCCGACTTCTCTAAAGACTTTGTCGTACAAAGTGATGCGTCAGATGTGGGGTTAGGAGCAGTATTGTCCCAGGTCTGGAACGGGGAAGAGCACCCAGTCATTTACCTCAGCAGGAAGTTGAAGTCCCATGAGGTAAATTACGCCACCGTTGAAAAGGAGTGTTTAGCGGTGAAGTGGGCTCTAGATTCCCTTCGGTACTACCTGCTAGGTAGGCACTTTGACATGGTTACGGATCACGCTCCGTTAAAGTGGATGGCTCAAAACAAGGAAACAAATAGAAGAGTGAATAGGTGGTTCCTGGCCCTCCAGGAATTCAACTTCACAGTAAAGCATCGCCCTGGCGTTCAAATGGGGAATGTGGATGCTTTGTCTCGAGTACATGAATGCCTGATTGCTGGTGTTCCAACCCCGAGGTTAAAACAAGAGGGGGGGGGTATGTGACAGCAGGAAGGTAAAGTCACCTGGTTGCATCCAGGGGGGTAGATATATTTCGCCCAGATTCAGGCTTTACGCCGACTTATACAACTAGGTGGAGAGTTGTATAAGCCCAGCTAAGGCTAGTGGGCTCATGGATGACTCATACCTCTAGGGAGAGTGTGGGGCGTCGTGCAGACAGGGAGTTGATGAGACCAGCTGAAGCTTGTCAGCTCATTTAGGCCTCTATAAGAACTCCCAGCTTCATTAGATGTTAGCTCATGCCTGGAACCAGACCTGTGTGGACTGTCTAGGGAGAGTGAACCCCTGTGCGGTGAGACAAAGCCTGTGTGGCTATTTGCTTGGACATTTAAAACCAGGGACTTAGGGACTAGGACAGCACTAGGCTGATCCCAGTTGTTAGTTAGGAAACCTGTATGTTTAGTCAGAGGTCAAGTTGACCAGGATTTATTTTGTTTATGTTTCTTTTGCTTTGCTGTGTTTTGTCACTGTAAATAGAAAATAAACCGCACCTTTTTGATTTTGAAAACCACCACCTCCGTTTGCTGGGCCTGTTTTTGTGTGGGGAGCCCATCTCGGGGGTCACACACGCCCGCTGCCGAGCTAACCCCCTCACAATATATACATACATACATACATATACACACACATACACATACACACATACATACATATGAAAAATAAATAAGTTAATACATAAATAAATAAATAAATAAATAAATAAATAAGAGCAGCTGCTCATGTCAGTGTTCCACACATCACATATGACCTACTTAATCAACATTATAAGAATATAAATATTTTACTGTAGCTTCCGAAAATATGAAGGTAATCAATTAACCAATATTTTCATTTTCCAAGTTAGTAGGTCTCGCCCACCCCATATTGGGAACAAACTGTAGGCGAAGACCCATCAACCTGTTGCTAAATTCATTATAAAAAATGTATTATCTACTTAGCTAAGCTTGAGATAGGTAACTAAAGAACTACAAAGAACAGTTTTTTAGATATTTAGAAGCTCTAGGGTGGACCATCCAATTTTGCCATTTTTCTTTAAAGTTTTCTGTGTTGTAATTTTTGTATGCCAACATCAGTTCATATTGAGCTTGAATATTCAGTCTAACTATGACATTGGTTAGGTTTGGAGTTTCAAAGGATTTCCATAGACTGGATATTGTGAGTCTGGCTGCTATCAGTGTATGGGCTACAATAGTTCTATACATTATAGGGTATATGTCTAGATTTATTCCTAGAAGGGCCATGGCAGGGGTGAGATCCAGCAAATTGCCAGTGAGATCCACTAAAAACACTGAGACAGAATTCCAGAAACTGTGTATATTTTTACAGCTCCAAAGGGTATGATGAAGATTCCCTATTTGCTCATTGCATCTCCAACAGATCGGTGAAGCTGTGGGATATATCTTTGATAGTCTATATGGCATCAGATACCATCTGTTTAAATTTTTTTGGGAGTTATCCCAGTGATCAGTACAAGAGGAAGCCTTCCTGAATATTAAAATTGCTTTCCTCCATTGGGTACCTGTGAACGTCTCAGATAAATCTTTTTCCCACTTGAGCATATGGGGGTTTTTGTAGTCTGTGGGGTATGTGGTGAGAAGGTCATAAAATAAAGAGATACCCCTCACTTTTTGGTCTTTATTGTTTGTTAAATATTGCCAAATTGAGGTCAGAATATTTATATTGTTATGGGGAAGGGAGTTTTTTAGTCTAGAACATTTTGCTATTTTACCCATTACCAACTCTTTATAGCTTACAGGTAGTTCATTATAAATGTTGTATCCCTGTTTGACCCATTCTTTTGATGTAATGCGGATTTTGCAGTAATCTATTATTTTCACTGGTATTTGTACTGTAACATTATTGTCCCAATTTTTTGTTTTGGATAAAACGTGTTTCCATGCTATCAAGGTGGCTCTAATACTAATTAGGTTGGGGATGTTGATTTTTTTAAGTAAGTGGCTAGCCATAGAAAGTGCATACCGGTCGTATCCTAGTGTTGCCTCCCTTTCTCATCATCCACTCTTCTAACCACTTGAAGACAAAGCCCTTTCTGACACTTTTTGTTTACATGAAAACATTTTTTTTTTTGCAAGAAAATTATGTTGAACCCCCAAACATTATATCTTTTTTTAAAGCAAAGGCCCTACAGATTAAAATGGTGGGTGTTGCATTTTTTTTCCACACAGTATTTGCGCAGCGATTTTTCAAACGCATTTTTTGGGGAAAAAATACACTTTTTTTAATTTTAATGCACTAAAACACACTATATTGCCCAAATGTTTGATAAAATAAAAAAGATGATCTTAGGCCGAGTACATAGATACCAAACACGACATGCTTTAAAATTTCGCACAAACGCGCAGTGGCGACAAACTACATACATTTTTAAAACCCTTTAAAAGCCTTTACAGGTTACCACATTAGATTTACAGAGGAGGTCTACTGCTAAAATGACTGCCCTCGATCTGACCTTTGCGGTGATACCTCACATGCATGATGCAATTGCTGTTTACATATGACGCCAGACCGACGCTTGCGTTCGCCATTGCGCAAGAGCAGGTGCGGGACAGGGGTGCTTTTTTTTTTTTTTATTATTAATTTTGCTTTTTTATTTTATTTTTAAACTGTTCCTTCCATATTTATTTTTTTGTATCATTTTTATTGTTATCTCAGGGAATGTAAATATCCCCTATGATAGCAATAGGTAGTGACAGGTACTCTTTTTTTTTTAAAACTGGGGTCTATTAGACCCTAAATCTTTCCACTGCCCTCAAAGCATCTGACCACACCAAGATCGATGTGATAAAATGCTTTCCCAATTTCCCAATGGCGCTTTTTATATCCGGGGGGGGGACATTCCCTCCCACTGCTTGTAAAAGCAGTCCAGAGGCTAATTAGCCGCTATGATTGCTTTTACATGAAAGCCGGCCGCTGGCTGAAAAGAATGATACCAAGATCATACCTAAACCCACAGGCATCATTCTGGTATAAACATTCAAAGTCCAGCAACATACCAGTACGTTGCTGGTCCTTGTTGGACATGTATTGTAATCTTTTTTTTCATGCAGCCTGTTGGCTGAATGAAAAAAAGAGATTGATCGGTGGGTATGCCCACCATTAGAATACCTCCCTTCATCCACCCACTTCTAATGATGGGCATACATGCACCATTTATATATGCCGAAGCATGGGGGCATCCTCCCGCAAAAGTTATGCCGCGTACACACGGTCGGACTTTTCCACGGGCAAGCCTCTGTCAGAATTTTGACCATATGTACGCGGCATTAGGAGCAAAATCACTCCTCCGCTCCTCCGCCCCTGCTGCCCCCATGCTTCGGCATATATGCTTTTTTTTAACTGTGGTGGTGAAATCACCTCCTACAGCACTGGAGTCGCAGGGATCAGGCCTGTCTCTGTGAACGCTGCAGTTATGTGTGTTGTGTTTTGTAAGTGACAGTGATCGATCGATACTGCACTTGGGTGGCCTGGGCTGGACGGAGGGGCAAAATGCAGGTGCTAGCAGGTATCTGGGCTGATCCCGCTAACACTGCATTTTTGGGAACCCTAAACTGCTGGGGACGCTAGTATAGATCTGATCAGATCAGATATTGATCTGTTCAGATACTATACCACTAAGGGAGGTGTATGCTTCACGCGTGGGTGTTAGCGTTACTGGCACTAACCTGACGCTGCCTGGGGCGACGCAGACCCTCTCTGATGCTAAAACCTAATTGATATCACCCACCGGGTGATCAGGGGGTTAAATCTTTATTGGGTTATATACCGCGGGTGCCCTGACACTATAAAAAGCAAACTAACTAAACAGCGTCACCCGTAACACTTACAGTATATGGTGATCACTGGTGAAAGGGTTAACTAGGGGCAATTAGGGGGTTAAACATTTATTAGGCAATATATGGGGGTACCTGACGCTATATAAAAACCTGACGGGGAACCTAAATAACAAAATAACTAACTGGCTAACCAGTGTCACCAGTAACACTTATACGGTGATCACTGGTGAAAGGGTTAACTAGGGGCAATTAGGGGGTTAAAACCTTTATTAGATAATATATGGGGGTACCTGACGCTATAAAAACCTGCGGCGAACCTAAAAAAAATAACTGACTACCTAGCGGCACCAGCATAACTACTGCAGCGATCAGAAAAACGATTGCTTAGTGACACTGGCAAAAGGGGGTGAAAGGGTTACCTGGGGGGCGATCAAGGGGTTAAACCTTTATTAGGTAATATATGGGGGTACCTGATGCTATAAAAACCTGCGGTGAACCTAAAAAAAATAACTGGCTACCTATCGGCACCACCGACACTAAGACAGCGATCAGAAAAACGATCGCTTAGTGACAGTGGTGCTAGGGGGTGAAAGGGTTACCTGGGGGCGATCAAGGGGTTAAACCTTTATTAGGGGGGGTTAGGAGGCTACACTGGACCTAAAACTAACTGCCCTGACACTTTTACAGTCACAAATGTCACTGATTGCAGTGATCAGTAAATAAATGGTCACTGCAATCAGTGACACTGTGACTGGGGGCTGGGGGTGATCTGGGGGGTGATCTGGGGGTGTCTGGGGGGGCCTGGGGGGGCGATTGTGTGCCTATGTGTGCTGGTGTCAGTGTGCTGTTTAGTGCACTAACCTGTATGTCTTCTCTCCACGGCGCTCAGTATATGTGAGCGCCGCAGGAGAGATGATATCACTTCCTCCTGCCTGTGTAAACATTACACAGGCAGAGGAAGATTCTCATTCGCCGGGAGCGATCGCGAGGGGGTGGCCGGAAACGAATAGCCGTCCCCTCATCACGGATCGCTCCCGGAACAATGCTGACCGCTCACTGTATAGAAGGGGGTCCGATGGGACCCCCCAACTATACGAAGGCAGTCACGTACAGGTACGTGATTGTGCCTGTCCGTGCCATTCTTCCGACGTATATATACAGTGAGCGGTCGTTAAGGGGTTAACAGAAACAGCTATGTAGGAGGCCTAAATTTGGGTGCGGAACAGCCAAAAACTGCTACTAAGGTGAGGTTATGGAAGACAGTTTCATGTCACGCACAGGTCATACACAATGGCCAGACTGAGCATAGCATCAACACAAGGTAGTTATACTGCATGAGCAAGGTCTCTCCCAGGCAGAGATTTCAAAGCAGACTGGGAGTTCAAGATCAGGGATGAGCCGAACACCCCCCTGTTCGGTTCGCACCAGAACCTGCGAACAGACAAAATGTTCGTGTAAACTTTAGAACCCTATTAAATACAATGGTCTCGAACGTTCGAAATCTAAAGTGTTAATTATAAAGGCTAATATGCAAGTTATTGTCCTAAAAAGTGTTTGGGGACCTGGGTCCTGCCCCAGGGGACATGTATCAATGCAAAAAGAAGTTTTAAAAACGGCCGTTTTTTCGGGAGCAGTGATTTTAATAATGCTTAAAATGAAAAAATAAAAGTGAAATATTCCTTTAAATTTCGTACCTGGGGGGTGTGTATGATATGCATGTAAAGTGGCGCATGTTTCCCGTGCTTAGAACTGTCCCTGCAAAAAATGTCATTTTTGAAAGAAAAAAAATGCATTTAAAACTGACTCGCGGCTATTAATGAATTGTCGGCTCCCGGCAATACATACAAAAGTCATTGAGAAAAAAAAGAAAAAAAAGCGTGGGGGTTCCCCAGAATTCAATTACCAGGCCCTTCAGATCTGGCATGGATTTTAAGGGGAACTCCACCCCAAGTTTAAAAAAAAAATGGCGTGGAGTCCCCCTAAAAATCCATACCAGACCCCTTATCCGAGCACGCAACCTGGCCGGCCGCAGGGGAAAAGGGGGGGACGAGAGAGCGGCCCCCCCTCCCTCCTGAACCGTACCAAGCCACATGCCCTCAACATGGGGAGGATGTCCCCATGTTGATGGGGACAAGGGCCTCATCCCCACAACCCTTGCCCGGTGGTTGTGGGGGTCTGCGGGCGGGGGGCTTATCGGAATCTGGAAGACCCCTTTAACAAAGGGGACCCCCAGATCCCGCCCCCCCCCCCCTATGTGAATTGGTAACGGGTACATTGTACCCCTACCATTTCACGAAGAAAGCGTAAAAAAAATGTTTAAAAAAACACACAAACACCTTGAAAAAGTCCTTTATTTAAAAAAATAAATAAATAAACATTCCAGCGGTGAAATCCAGTGTCCCGCGGCGATCCCAATGTCCAGCGCTGTCCTTCATTGGTTGTGCCTGAGCGGACCTGATGGGGAACTCCCTCTCAGTATTTTAAATGTATAGACCCGCCCCTTCTAAAGTTCCCCATCAGGTCCGCTCAGCGGACGAGATGCGGAACATGAGAAGGGGCGGGTCTATACATGTATTACCAAAGTGAGAGCAGTTCCCCATCAGGTCCGCCCCCTCGGTATGTCAGACCCGCCTACGTCATTGGCTTGAGCGGGGAACTTCCTTCACTATGTAAATTTAAATTTACATAGTGAAGGAAGTTCCCCGCTCAAGCCAATGACGTAGGCGGGTCCGACATACCGAGGAGGCGGACCTGATGGGGAACTGCTCTCACTTTGGTAATACATGTATAGACCCGCCCCTTCTCATGTTCCGCATCTGGTCCGCTGAGCGGACCTGATGGGGAACTTTAGAAGGGGCGGGTCTATACATTTAAAATACTGAGAGGGAGTTCCCCATCAGGTCCGCTCAGGCACAACCAATAAAGGACAGCGCTGGACATCGGGATCGCCGCAGGACACTGGATTTCACCGCTGGAATGTTTTTTTTTTTTTTTTTTTTAAATAAAGGACTTTTTCAAGGTGTTTGTGTGTTTTTTTAAACATTTTTTTACGCTTTCTTCGTGAAATGGTAGGGGTACAATGTACCCCTTACCAATTCACATAGGGGGGGGGGCGGGATCTGGGGGTCCTCTTTGTTAAAGGGGTCTTCCAGATTCCGATAAGCCCCCCGCCCGCAGACCCCCACAACCACCGGGCAAGGGTTGTGGGGATGAGGCCCTTGTCCCCATCAACATGGGGACATCCTCCCCATGTTGAGGGCATGTGGCTTGGTACGGTTCAGGAGGGAGGGGGGGCCGCTCTCTCGTCCCCCCCTTTTCCCCTGCGGCCGGCCAGGTTGCATGCTCGGATAAGGGGTCTGGTATGGATTTTTAGGGGGACTCCACGCCATTTTTTTTTTAATTTGGGGTGGAGTTCCCCTTGAAATCCATGCCAGATCTGAAGGGCCTGGAATGGATATTTGGGGGAACCCCACGTCAATTTTTTTTTTATTTGCGGCGGGGTTCCCCTTAATATCCATTCCAGACCTGAAGGGCCTGGTAATTGAATTCTGGGGAACCCCCACGCTTTTTTTTTTTTTTTTATCAATGACTTTTGTATGTATTGCCGGGAGCCGACAATTCATTAATAGCCGCGAGTCAGTTTTAAATGCATTTTTTTCTTTCAAAAATGACACTTTTTGCAGGGACAGTTCTAAGCACGGGAAACATGCGCCACTTCACATGCATATCATACACACCCCCCAGGTACGAAATTTAAAGGAATATTTCACTTTTATTTTTTCATTTTAAGCATTATTAAAATCACTGCTCCCGAAAAAACGGCCGTTTTTAAAACTTCTTTTTGCATTGATACATGTCCCCTGGGGCAGGACCCGGGTCCCCAAACACTTTTTAGGACAATAACTTGCATATAAGCCTTTATAATTAGCACTTTAGATTTCTCCCATAGATTTTTCGAATTTGCCGCGAACACCCCAATTTGTTCGCTGTTCGGCGAACGGGCGAACAGGCAATGTTCGAGTCGAACATGAGTTCGACTCGAACTCGAAGCTCATCCCTATTCAAGATGTGCTGTTCAAGCTCTTTTTAAGAAGCACAAAGAAATGTGCAACTTTGAGGACTGTAAATGCAGTGGTCAGCCAAGAAAACTTAATGCAGCAGATGAAAGACACATCAAGCTTACTTCCCTTCCATATCAGAAGATGTCCAGCAGTGCCATCAGCACAGAACTAGTGGAAATCAGTGGGACCCTGGTACACCCATCTACTGTCTGGCCAAGTCTGGCCAGAAGTGGTCTTCATGGAAGAATTGCAGCCAAAAAGCCATACCTCTGACATGGAAACAAGGCTAAGCAACTCAACTATGCACGAAAAGATAGGAACTCTGGTGCAGAAAAATGGCAGAAGGTGCTCTGGACTGATGAGTCAAAATATTGAAATTGACTGTAGCAGGGGGCAGTTTGTTCATCGCAAAGCTGGAGAGCGGTGCAATAATGAGTGTCTGCAGGCAACAGTGAAGCATGGTGGAGGTTCCATGCAAGTTTGGGGCTGAATTTCTGCAAATGGAGTTGGAGATTTTATCAGGATCAATGGTGTCCTCAATGCTGAGAAATACAGACAGATACTTATCCATCATGCCATACCATCAGGGAGGTAAGTGATTGGCACCAAATTTATTCTGCAGCTGAACATCGACCCCAAACATACAGGCAATATCATTATAATCTATATTCAGGGTAAAGAACAAGGAGTCTGGAAGTGATGGTTTGGCCCCCACAGAGCCCTGATCTCAACATCATCGAGTCTGTCTGGAATTACATAAAGAGACAGAAGGATTTGAGGCAGCCTAAATCCACAGAAGATCTGTGGTTAGTTCTCCAAGATATTTGGAACAACCTACCTGCTGAATTACTTTAAAAACTTTGTGCGCAGGGGCGTGGCTACCACGCAACTGAATGGACGTGTGATCACACAGCTCCGCTCCAGACACGGGAACCGACAGCTTTTGGGACGACACCGCCAGCTGAAATCACCTCCACTGCCCATCTGAAGGTGCCACATCACCCACCAGATGACCCGCAAACGAAAAGACACGGCACAGCCGAAGAAACTTAAAGATTTCTTACCGCCGAAGAGCCGCGATCCTCTCCAAAATGGCGCCGGCGCCGGAGACATCTCACCGTCCTCCTCCTGCAGCTCGCAAGCAGGCCCTGCGCAGCAATCTCCAGAGGCATTAACCCCTCTCTCCCGCAGCCCTGCAAAATCAAAGCCTCGTTTGGCGGAAGACATCCGACAGGTGAGCACAGGCCATGACTCTATGGAGGACACAAGAGAACTCGTGGATCCATTCACTGCATTCCCCACCTCTGGCAAGCCTGTGTCTGACACCACCCTCAAAGACATGCTTGTCTCCCTCCGCAGCTCCATGTATGCTGACATGCTGCAATGTATGCACAATTTTAAAGCTGAAATCGGAGATCTGGGTGGGAGGGTGGACCATATAGAGGAGAAAATGGGGGACTTTGCATCATCCCACAACACATTAATTGATGCCCATACTGATCATTCAGAGGAACTTACATTGCTTAGGGCCAAGGTCGCTGACCTCGAGGACAGGTCAAAGAGAAATAATGTAAAGATCCGGGCCTTACCTGTGACCATACTCCCTGCACAACTCCAACAATAGGCCCGCGATCTGTTGAAACAGTTTCTACCATCCGTACCTGAGTCTGAAATGCATGTTGACCGCATTCATAGATTACCAAAACCGTCCCATCTCCCGGACAACATACCCCGAGATGTCCTGATGCGGGTACATTTCTACCAGGTTAAGGAGCAGCTGATGACCGCATTCCACAAAAACCAGCAACCCCCGGAACAATTCGCACATATCCAACTATTTGCGGATCTATCACAATTTACGATGCAAAAACGTAAATCCCTGCTGCCGGTGACCAAGGCCCTACGCAATCACAATATCCTATATCGCTGGGGTTACCCTGTAAAGCTAACGGTCACACATGACGGTAACACCACTGTGATCACAGAGGTGGAGGAGGGGCTTTCACTACTACGCTCCTTAGACATACTTCCTGACCAAACACCTGCAGGCCCTTCACCCCCTGCGAGGCTGCGCACACAGTATGACTGGCAAACGGTGTCGAGAAAGAAAAGCAACAAAAAACTCCTGACGTGCTCTAGAGTACTCAGTTCGCTTTTTTCCCCTCCCGAGTTATGGGCATCAGTTCTGCCCTCAGATTCAAGTTTGAATATGCTTTTTTATTGAACTATCTGTTTTTTTATGCTTTGACTTTGTTCTTTCCTTCCACCCCACCTTCTTTCCCCTACTGCCGGTCTGACCTACGTGTGATCTGCCTTACTTCCACCTATATGGGACTGAACACTCTGGCTACTACCATGGACCCGCCTCACATCACCAAGACTAAGGTACTGTCAGCACCCATGCTTACCCCATACACATGGCTCTTAAAATAGTTTCCTTCAATGTAAATGGCCTCAACCACCCAGCCAAAAGAGCCTCGGTCTGGAGAGAAGCACTTAAACTCCAAGCCGATGTCCTCTGCATCCAGGAGACACATTTTCTAGCCGGCAACACTTCCCACTTCCAGCACAAAAATTTCCCTCACTTTTTTGGCCTCAGCTCCCACGAAACAGAAAAGAATCTTCATCGCCATTAGAGACTCTGTGGCCTTCAGCTTAACGGAAACCCACAATGACCCGGCAGGGAGATATCTTATACTGGTGGGAGAACTCAATAATAAACCCTTGACCATTGGTAACTTGTATGCACCAAACTCCCACCAACTCCGCTTTCTAAAAAGACTATACCGCAAAATTACCGCCATTCAAAAAGTCTCTCTGGTGATATGTGGTGACCACAATGTAACTGCGGATTACACATTGGACTCTACATCCAAGGCCAAACGTCCACCTCCTATGTTTCAACATCTGCTACATACGGAAGACATCTATGATGTATGGAGGTGCCAGCATGCAAACGAACGAGATTATACCTACCATTCTGCTAGACATAACTCTTACTCTAGAATCAATCTGATACTTGTAGACAAAATACTTCTGCAGGCAGTGTCCTCCTCCACCATACATGACATTACGTGGTCTGATCACGCACCTGTCTCTATCACGGTGGTGGAGGCCAGCCCTGCCTATATATGGCGGGCCAACTCCCGTGTTTTTCAAATGTCCTCGCATGCTGCCAACATAGCTGACAGCTTATCCGAGTTTTTTGCTATGAATACCGATCCTGCAATGTTGTGGTATGCACACAAGGCTTTTATTAGAGGGATCATTTTACAAATATGTGCACGGGAGAAAAGGCAGAGGACACAAAGGCTGAACTGGCCATTCTGACATCAAAAAAGCTAGAGACCTTAGATAAATCCAACGCGAATGTATAAACGGCCCAAAAACTCTCCCAACGTCGCTCTGATCTCAGGCTTCTACTTATTGAACAATATGATAAACACATATGTAGCGCCCTGCTCCCAATGAGTGGGCGCTATATGTTGAAATTTAGTTGTCTGGGCATTAGTTTAGCCCAGAGAGATTGTTTAATTAAATTATGGCACTGTTTCAGTTCGGTTGGTTGCATGATTTTCCTCCAGACAGTGGGTGTCGCTGTCACCGCTGGTCAGGGTTGGAAAGGCAACAGGCTGGACGTATTGAGTATCTCTTTCCCAGCAGCAGCCCAGGGGGCGTGGTGTACCCACTGTGCATGCTGGGAGAGGGTACTTAAGTGACAGGCACCATAGGAGATGGGAGAGAGTTGGGGGTTGTCGTTCGTTACTGAAATGTAGGCCCAGAAGTTACTGGGGGCCTACTGATCCAGGGATGATCCTGTGTCGCCTTGCCTGCTGGAAGGGACCAAGCAATTGAGGACTCAATTGGAGGATGCATCCGGATAATAATCTACCTCACAGTGCTACCGGAACAGCTGGAAGATCCTGGCACTGAGAGTTGTGTTCTTTATTCAGAAGGTAACCCAAGGAAGGGTTACACCAAGTCTGTGGCAGAGACTGTTCTATTTACACCAAGTCTGTGAGTAAGCACTAACATTTGTAGTGTGAAACGCATCAGATGATCCCTGCCTTGCTGTGACCTGTGGTGCATGTGTTTTATCTTTTTTACAATAAAAGCAACCTTTAAGGTTTTTCTTGGAGTGCGGCTGTCCATCCCTTCCTTTCTGCTGTTCCTGTTTGCCTTGTGCATTGCCAGCACCCATGGTTTCCTGATTGTTGAAGGATTAACAGAACTCACTCACCTGGAGGGGTAATTTTCTCTCTACACCAAGTCTGTGGCAGAGACTATATGTGATCGAGCTACGCATCGTTTTCTAGGCCAGTGAGATTGGGCCTATCCAGTGTTTGCTGTGTCCAGCGGGGATACAGTTGTTCCTCTGGACCTTGGAAAGTTCCTGTGATCTGCAACCAAGGTACCCGAGTCCTCCCCATCCCTTCAACCCCCTATGTTGAAACTTTGTTCAATAAAACCCTTGAAAGAGACTTTGTGTTGGTGCAAACTTCTTCTGGACAACTCTTCAAGGAGAACCCCTGAGACGTGCATACGGAACAGTAAGGTAACGGCAGGCCCAAATTTAAACCAGCAGCTCCTACGGGGGTATCGCTACACATACAATCCCTGAAATTGGCCCACTATTTCTTTGGCAATCGTGCGGGTAAATTCTTGGCCCAGAGGCTCAAAACTGTAATCTAAAATCCCATACCTGCTACACCCATCCGATATGCATAAAATATTCAACCCCAAAGAAATAGCAAATTCCTTTGCTGATTATTACTCCTCACAATATAATCTTGATAAAGATCCTAACACCCCTCAACCAACGGATGAGAGCATCCAAGCCTTTCTGGCAAAAATTTAACTCCCCTCTCTTTCCCCTCTCTTTCACAGACACAACTTATGTCTCTCAACGCACCCATAACGAAAACTGAGATCAAGAGAACGATAAAGACACTCCCTTTGGGCAAGTCCCCGGGTCCAGATGGACTACCAAACGACTATTACAAATCATTTCAAAACAACTTAGCGCCAACTTTACAGGCGGTCTATATAGCTGCAGCGTCCTCTGCCTTGTTTCCCTCCGAGGTGCTTAAAGCCTATGTGGTTACTATTCCTAAGCCGGGTAAGGAACCCACGTCTCCATCTAACTTTAGACCAATATCATTACTCAATACTGATGTCAAATTATATGCAAAAATTCTAGAACATAGACTACTGCCTATCCTCCCCTCCCTTATAAAGCCTGATCAATCTGGCTTCACCCCGGGCAGACAAGTGTCTGATGCCACAATAAGAGTCATTGGTGTTATGCAATATGCTAGATCCTGTCGGATGCCTTCTCTGCTACTCCCCTTCTTATTGAGCCGCTGGCAGAGAAAATCAGAACCCATCCTGATATCGCAGGCTTTCCCATGCAAGGAAGATCTCACGATATAAATTTATTTGCAGATGACATTATTTTGTTCCTAACTTCGCCCACTACATCATGCTCATGACGCTCTCAATGAGTTTAGTAGAATTTCCTTCTATAAGGTGAATTTTATGAAGTCAATTATCTTAGAACTAGGTATTCCACCTCCTTTAAGAACCCAACTACAGGCAGCCTTCCCCTATTCATGGAGTAAATCTAATATTTTATACTTAGGAATAAAATTGACGACAGACCCACAACACCTAGCAGAAGCCAACTACACACCACTGATTGACAAACTTTCCAGAGAACTAAAGAGACTAACCAACATAGAACTGTCCTGGACTGGTCGCCTAGCCGCATTTAAAATGTTGCTCCTGCCTCAGATACTATATGTATTTAGAACACTTCCAGTCCCAATGCACAATGCTTATCTCAAAGCTTTAAATGCCCTGCTCTCTAAATTCATTTGGGGTTCTAAAAGACCAAGGTGCTCTAAAGCTCCTCTGGTCAAACACAGACTGGCGTGAGGTATGGGCCTAGTTGAAATCCAAGATTATTTCCGAGCATCCATCCTTATGCAACTTAAAGGCTGGCTGGACCCGAACAACAGATAATCTTTGGTACGGAATCGAACAGGCTTTGAGCCCTATTAAAAATCTCAGCTTTCTCTTGCTCCTAGATGTATGGAAACCGTTTTCCATGCACGGATTACCACTCACTATGCAAGTCTCACTGGCGGTCTGGAGAGATCTCCGGAAAATACCAATTCCACTTTCCAACCAAATAGATATTCCTGTACCCATAACAATTCTTTTTCATGCTATTCCTAACCTTTCCCTCACAGACTGGCAGGACAAGGGAATAAAGCTGATTGCTGACCTATATCACGACAACACCCTCATCCCCTTTGACTCCCTCCAGAGACAATTCACCCTATCACATGTCGACCACTATAAATACATTCAAATTTCCCACTTTCTTGGATCCGTTAAATCACATCACATATATCTCTCAAAAGAGGCGTGGCGGTTTTACACCACTAGCCCAACCCCCATCAAAGGTATCTCTTTGTTTTATAATCTCTTCCAACACAAACTAGACTTCATAAAATCCCACCCCTATAGGAAATGGGAATCCGATCTAGGTACAAACATTACAGACTCACAATGACAACACGCACTTTGATCGCTTTACAAGGCCTCCAAGTGCATAAACCAATGGGAACTATCCCAAAAAATAGCCCTTAGATGGTATATTACACCCTACAGAATCTCCAAATTTGGAAACCACAATTCCCCGCTGTGCTGGAGAAACTGTGGAGCAACAGGCAATCTGCTCCACATGTTCTGTGCCTGCAAACACTTGACTTGTTTTTGGAACTCCATTTTCCACTCAATATCAGGCATCACTGGGGTTCTAACTCGCCCCATCCCAAGTTTGGCAATACTAAATCTTCCCCCCTGATTTCAGAGTAGTGATAACTCATATTTTTTTGGCTGCCAGAACATTAATAGCAAAACATTGGAAAGCAGATAAGGCACCAAACGTGTCAGAGGTACTTGTAACTACCCAAACCCACTATGTATATGAATCCCTACTGGCTAGTAGGAGTGGCAACAAGAAAAAGTTTGATACTCAATGGAAAATATGGACAACATGGTTTAAAGGTAATAATTGAACTATCCCTGTATAGTACTACACATTAATCTCACATAAGTCTTTCTGTTCATATGTTGGTCGGACCGTAGATAGACACCCTCTATCCCACTTTTCCCTTCCCCTCTTCTCCCCTTCCACTGTATAAATTTTACCCTGTAAATTTTACTGTATTATTGAACTACGTTAATGTTGAAAGTATATTCAATTGTGCCTTGAGACTACATCTCAAACACACTCAACTGTATGTATATCTTTATACTGTCATTCCTGTTATGGCTGTATTACTTGCTTGCTTCTTTTTTTACATTCTAATAAAAAAAAAAAAAACCTTTGTGCAAGGTGACCTAGGAAACAGGAAAAACGAGGGAACGGCTTGTTCCCCCACACACGGCCGTTTTTCCTGTCATTTTTTCTCTTGGCGAGAAAAACGACCGTGTGTGGGCTCCGCGGCAGTGTTTCCCTATGGGAAAACTGCCGCGGAAAAAAATGACAGGAATCACGACGAGAAAAATTAGAGCATGTTCTAATTTTTCTCGTCGTGATTAATGCCGTTTTTCCCGTCGGGAAAAATGACAAAATGCCCACAGACGATCGTTTTTCTCGTCCAAAGGAAAAAATTTCATTTTTCCCGACGGGAAAAATGATCGTGTGTACGCGGCATTAACCTTTTGCACAGTAGTGCATGTCCAGCCAAATGGTATACTTTAGTTGTGAATAGTGGGGAAGGATTCAAGTACCCTTTTGGATTTTTACTGCTACCTGGGGCTCATTTAGAAATGTATCCTCATTTCCTGTTACAATGACAACATTTTCACTAGACAGGAAGTGAGGAAAGATCTCTAAAAACAATACAGACAGACATAAAATGTTATTTTTTTGAGTAGAATAGAGGACGGCTACAACTCCCAGCTAAATTATGAGGACTCTACTGAAAGTAATGCAAAAGTGGGCACAACTTTTTTATTAATTTACATAGTTTGTTCAAATTTCACATGTTGGTAGATTAACTCTTCTTCTATAATAACTCTTCTTCTTTTCCCTTCCAAGTTATAAGAAGGAGACACTAGCACTGAAGACAAATCCTGCAGTGGGAGACCATCAGTGTCAGACAGCTTTCACCCCTTCTTTGCCAAGAACTCAAGGATAGCACTTTGTTTCTGCTTGGAATCCATTATTTACTTGCAAGGGAAAAAAGGAGACGATACGTTACTATAAAGGAAGATTTACTCTACCAACATGTGAAATTTGAGTGACCTATGTAAGCTAATAAAAAAGTTAAAGGGGTTGTAAACCCTTGTGTTTTTTCACCCTAATGCATCCTACGCATTAAGGTGAAAAAACTTCTGGCAGTCACCGCCCCCCCAGCCCCCCCGTTTTACTTACCTGAGCCCTGGAATTAATTTGGCGCGCTGTCCCTCTCTCTACGGGGTCCGGACTCTTGATTGGATAGATTAATAGCAGCGCAGCCATTGGCTCCAGCTGCTGTCAATCAAATCCAATGACGCAGGCGCCGGGGGGGGGCAGGGCCGAGTCATACATTCGGCGGCAATGAATGCTGAATGAATGAGTCGGGAGCACGCCCGCAAGGTAACCCCCCCTGGCGAGCGCTTCTCCCAGGGGGTTATCTGATGTTGGGAGGAGCCGCGAGAGCCTCAGAGGAACCCCAGAATTCGCGGATCGGGCCCACACTGTGCAAAATGACATGTTTGTTATTTAAAAACAAAAAAAACCAAAGCTTTACAATCACTTTAAGTCCTCGTATTATTTATGTCTGTGTCCCTGTTGAAGATCTTCCCTCACTTCCTGTCTAGTGAAACTATTGCCACCAACAGTAAGTGAGCAGAAGTCTTTTTAATGGTGCACCAAATAGCAGTAGGGGTTCTAATCCACCCCCTTTCCATCCAAAATTAGCGCAAAAAATAAAAAAATTATCTATAGCCCTGTCTGACTCCGCCTACTTACACCACTGGGTGAGAGTGAGAGATTGCCTTGTTCATATTACTTTTTTTTTTATGTTTCTCCGTACCAAAGATATTTTCCGTAAAGAACAATAGAAGTCTAACTTGAAGCAATTCTTCATAAAATAGTAGAAGATCTGGAAAGCTCCCTATAGTTCACAAATTATTTTACAAGTGAAGTGTACTCGTAGCATGTGGTTTGAGTTAGTATTCTATATGATTGCCAAAGCTGATTTACTAAGCACACTGAGTAGTCTATTAAAATGAATTGATTAAAGCATACTTCAGATTGCTTCGCCTCAGCGCTGGAAAGAAATCATTGGAGGCAAAACAAAAACTCTGTAAAATTTAACAATATCAGAAACGTTCCGTTTTTTTTTTTTTTTTCTGAAATTGAGAACTTCACATATTCTAATGATTTTCTACACTACTTATACAGTTGGGTCATAAATATAAATTTATGTGATCGGTATTGAAAAGGAATGACTGTTCAACAAGGGCAAAATCCATAAAGCTGAACGAGCTCTGGAATTGCGGTCTTTTATAGTTTAACAAGCGTATCAGCCTTTCATTTTTGTGCTGTACAGGATGATGGCTGGCGCCCAGTGTTTGGACCGATACATGTGATGCATAAACCACAGACTCAATAAACGAAAATAAATACAGTACATAATCATACATAACATTTACCTGAGAGTACATGGCTGCTTACAAATACTGCTTCATACGTAATGTGGCCTCCTAACCCAAGCTATGGTATGGTTATTTCTGTTTATGGTTTATTGTGCCTGCTGGCATTCTACGTGCTACCAGCCCAACCCCGGCCCCATGTTGGGAGAAATGAGAAAATTATATCAAGCATCAACAAACTCTAAGAAACATGGACTGCAGACTATAGAAGAGAACATTTAAAGTGGACGAGCCATATTTACTAAAAATAATATACATACAATGTCACATTGATGCACCTACACACCCAACTGTACAGCAGTATTTATTACACACATGTGTAACATACATCCAGTTAATTTACTCATACATGTGGGTGCCCAGCAGCACACGCTCCAGTGTTTGAGCAAAATAAAAAATAGATTAAAACAAATGAAACAGTTATATATATATATATATATATATATATATATATATATATATAAATATATACCGTATTTATATATAACACGCACCCCAAGTTTATGAAGGAAGTTTAAGGAAAAATACTTTTAGGAGGGAAGTTTAAGGGAAAAAAAAAATCTTACAATTTAAACGTCCATCAATGCAGCCTTATCAGTGTCCATCTGCAGCCTTATCAGTGTCCATCTACAGCCTTGCACAGCGTCTATCTGTAGTCTTGGATTTTTTTAATTTAGCGCCGCCGAGATACACAGAGCCGGATGTCCTGTGTATTCGGCTCCTCTCGGCTCGTCTCGCAGTCCCGCCCCTTGGCCCAGCTCCTATGATGGACACAACACCGGTCCAATGGCGGGATGTAAAGGCTAGGAGGCGGGACTGGGCATGACTGCGAGCAGAGCCGAGCCTAGCCGAGTACACAGTACACTCTGCTCCGCTCGGTCTATGTCGGCGGCGCTCCTCTTGCCCTCAGAGACAGCGGGGATCGGCATATAACACGCATCCACGTTTTTACCCTGATTTTAAGGGGAAAAAAAGTGCATGTTATACGCCGATAAATATGGTATATATGTGTAGCGGGGTCTCCTTTAAGGCTCCGGGACTACAGTACCCAGAGCCCCATTCGGCCTCAGACTCATGGGAGAGGTTACTTAAGAGAGGGGCGGGGAGAAGCTCGCTCTCTTGGGACAACGCGCTTCAAGCAACAAGTCATCCTGCGCGAATCTGCTGTGGGGTAAGGCCTAAAGCCTAAGGCCTTACCCGAAGTCCGAAGAGCCTTTCACCATCCTGCGGAACCTGGGTGGATCCTGGATCGTCAGTGTAGGACTCCAGTTGGATCGGGGACCCGATCGGTTGCAGACGCTGTGTGCGACGGACACACGCGGTGGAAGACCAAGGCTGGGATCGCGCCTGGAGCGGTGAGCGGGTACCTGCCCATATCCATAGACTGAGTTATATTCAGGCCTATAGACTGCCTAGGCCCACTGTTCGCTCACCAGTGTTCTTTGGGGGTCCGGTAGTTGGGACAGAGTTGAAGTGCCTACCCCCCCCTGTTTGCATACTGTTGCTACAAGTTACCACCTTTTTGGATTACAATTGGTTCATTTCTTCAAGTGCACCAACGAAAGCTGGCCGGTGAAGAAAATCTTACTCCCGCAGGGAAAGGGGAATATTTCATACACTGTCAGGCCTGACATAGGTGGGGAAAGTTATAAAGTTTGTGTTGCTGTGTCTTAGGGCGCGCACGCCATAATAGCTCCGCATGGTGGATACTGCGGGGCGCCATTTTATAGTGCTGCCTCTGTAGCATTGGTTGATACAGGGTTTCTGCAGACCAATGTAAGTGTTGCATGTCATGTTTTTATGCCACCATTTTATAGTAAAGTTATTACTTATTCATATTCCTGCCTCAGAGTTTTGTTTGTCTATTTAGGAACTGTTAAGTATCATACACCTGAGAGTGATAGGAAGCTATCCCTAGACTAACTGTGCCAGAGTGGGTCGAGTCAGATTGCTGGGGGTTGGCGGTGCTGTATACAGGGCCCGAGAAAACAAACCAGCGGCTCTCTTAACTGGGGGTAGCGCTACACGTGGGGGCTCTCGAGTCCGGGATCCTGTTGCAGCAAATAGCAGCCAAGAGACACCAGCATGGACCCACTAGAAGTAGTAAAGTGGTGCGCAGCAGTAAAAACAGATCTGCATGAAGTAGTGATCATAGAACTGTCAGGGATCTGGCAAGAAGATGCAGTGAAACAGTTAGTGATGTCGCTGTTCCCGCAACAAAAAGCATATATAGTGGATGTCAGAACAGAACCTCCCTTGACATATGTACTGTTAAAATGGAAAGATGGAATCCCAGAAGACTTCAAGAAGCCGAGCATAGAAACGGCGGATAAGCAAATCTTTAAGTTAATACGCGCTCCACCCGACTTAAAAGATGTCAAGAAAGAGATGAACCCTTGGTCGCCAAAAGGCACTCTCAGCACAGAATTATGCGCGGTTCTAGGGGAAATCATAGCGCAATGCAAGAAAGATCCTGCAGATTACCAAATGTCGGGATACCGGAAACTCAGGATGTTTTCAGGAAGGAAGCCTGTACCCTCAGGTGAAGAGGGGTTTGAGGAATGGTTAGACGGCGCTACTCAAGCCTTAGAGGAGTGGGAAGTCCCAGACCACAGAGGATTGCTGAGAGCTTAAAAGGGCCTGCCTTAGAGGCCATACGCAACCTTAAGATGAGCAAGAAAGACTGTGTTGCGCAGGACTATCTGGACATTCTGCAGAATGTGTTTGGAGGAACAGAAAAGATCACTGAGCTTACCTACCAACTAGAGCACTGCTACCAGAAGGCAGGGGAGAAGCTATCAGAGTTTATGATGCGCCTAGATAAAATACTGCACAAAATGATCTTGAAGAAGGGGATTGACCCGAAGAAGGTGGATGAGGCCCGGGTCCAGCAGGTCATGAGAGGATCTCAACCCCTGGATCCCATCGCACTGGCGCTACGTACAAGACAGGACGGGAAGAGCCTGGAGTACCCTGACTTGATCCGAGTAGTCAGAGAAGAAGAAACTATGTTGGAAGAGAAGAAACTGAGCCAACCAGTTGAGCTGGTGCAGCCCCCTCCAGTGATGGTCAGGGCCGCCACGACCTTAGAAAGAGACGCAGAGGTGGATACCTTAAAGTCACAGATGTCCCAAGTGTTGGGAATGTTGACCTCCCTGATGGAAAAGGAGTCAAGGGTACCTGAGAGGAACAGCCCAAGGAAGGAGTTGTTTCCAAATACTTCAGCACCCGCATCCCTGGAAGATAGGGGGGATATGATCTGTTTCAACTGTGGAGGAGTTGGACACGCGGCCAGAGTGTGTTCCAGTCCCAAAAAGAGGAAGATGAACAACCGCAAGCCTCCGGAAAACTTCAGCGGGCCCCGGTGAAGGAGTTAACCGTTGGCCATTATTCTTACGGAACTCCATACTGAATAAGAAGCATATGAGAGAAGGGGCCAGGACCCCACATAAGAAACCAAGGGTTCCTCAGAAGGAACGCACTCCAAAGAAGCATAGTAATGTCCCTCAGCGGGTAGCTACACCCAGACAGAGGAGGGAGATCAGTACATACCAGGCCCAGGAGAGACTTAGGTCTAGGGACAAACGGAAGAAGGAAAGTCAGAAAGGGGAATGCAAAAAACAGAAGAAGGAGACCCCTTCAAAGCAGTACCCAGAGAAGCTGGTGGGCCCCTCTCCAATCGTATCCATTCAAGTGGAGGGAGTCTACACAAGAGCCCTGTTGGATACTGGAGCACAGGTGACCCTGTTGTACCGAGACTTCTACGACAGACACCTGAGTCACTTGCCCATCTGAAAGCTTGAAGACTTGGAGATATGGGGAATCGGAACGGAAAAGTTTCCTTATGACGGATATCTGCCCATCAAATTGACTTTTGACCCATCCATAGCAGGGAAGGGGGAATTGTTTGACACCTTGGCTGTGGTGTGCCCCCGACCGCCTGGAGCCAACAGGAGCTTCTTGATAATAGGGACCAACACGGATCTGGTCAGGAGACTTTTGGTCCCACTAACAAAAAGGGAGAACCCCACAGTCACTGAGATCCACCCAATGTTGAAGACCGCCTACCAACGGTTGATCTTAGAACAAAAGGCCCCGGAAGAGGGGGTAGGGAAGGTCTGGAGACTGGAAAGGAAAGGAATAGTACTGCAACCCGGTGAAGTAACCTGTTTGAAGGCCACAGTGAAACTCACTTGGGAGCAGCCGGGTCCCTTTGTAATGTTGGAACCCGATCCAAGGGAAGAACCCTCGGGCCTGGAAGTAATCCTGGAAGTGGTCCCGGTGAGGGTCCTGAAGAAGGCCCATTGCAGGGTGCCAGTGAGTGTCAGAAATACTATGGATGGTTCAATGGAAATCCCAGCCAGACTGTTGCTGGGTCGAGTGAGCTCAGCCACACCAGTTGCCTCCTCAGATGTAGAGAAGACAGATGGAGAAGGTACTGTGTGGGGAAAGCTCTCTATGGAGAATCCAAACCTGCCCAGGGCTTGGAGAGAGAGAGCCCGGAACCAGTTGACTCGGTGGAAGAGGATCTTCTCCCATGATGAGTTTGATGTGGGGTGTGCTAGGAGTGCCACCCATCGAATCCGCCTCCATGAAGACAAGCCCTTCAGGGAAAAGGTGAGGCGGGTTCCATTGGCAGACCTCGAGGATTTAAGGGAACAGCTTGCCGAGCTCAAGCGAACAGGGGTAATCCAAGAATCCAGAAGTCCGTATGCTTCCCCCATAGTGGTGGTACGAAAGAAGAACGGGTCGCTAAGGTTGTGTATCGACTATAGGACCCTCAACAGGAGAACCACTCCGGATCAGTATACCACTCCAAGGATAGAAGACGCTTTGCAGAGTTTGTCCGGAGCCAAATGGTTCAGTGTTATGGACCTGAAGAGCGGGTATTATCAGATCCCAGGCACCCAGAGGACAAAGAGAAGACGGCTTTCATAACCCCAGTGGGATTCTTTGAATTCAACCGGATGCCTCAAGGTCTGTCTGGAGCCCCAGCCACATTCCAAAGACTTATGGAGAAGACTGTGGGAGACATGAACCTCATCGAGGTCCTTGTATACTTGGATGACATCATAGTATTCGGTAGAACTTTGGAGGAACATGAAGAGATGCTGGAGAAGGTCTTGAAGAGACTGAGTGAGGAAGGACTCAAGCTCTCCCCTGAAAAATGTCAATTTTACCAATCCTCAGTCAACTATCTGGGACACATAGTGTCTGAAGATGGGGTGTCTACGGACCCTGAAAAACTGGAGGCTGTCACCTCCTGGCCAAGGCCCACCACCGTAACAGAACTTAGGTCCTCCTTGGGGTTCTGTTCTTATTACAGAAGGTTCGTGGAGGGGTTTGCTCGAATAGCAAGACCCCTGAATGAGTTGCTGAAGACGGAGGGGGAAGAGGATGACTCGGGCCCCAGGAGGCCGGGAGAGTCAGTCAAGGACCAGTGGAACGAGAGATGTGAAGATGCCTTCCAGATGCTGAAAAAGAGCT
Source organism: Rana muscosa (assembly GCA_029206835.1). Classification (NCBI taxonomy): domain Eukaryota; kingdom Metazoa; phylum Chordata; class Amphibia; order Anura; family Ranidae; genus Rana; species Rana muscosa. The sequence continues at coordinate 101,785,817 of CM055116.1, read as the reverse complement.
TGACCACTGCTCCTGTCCTGGCCTATGCGGACCCGAAGAAGCCTTACGAACTCCATGTGGATGCCAGCCATGATGGACTGGGAGGAGTGCTCTATCAGGAGCATGAAGGACAGCAGAGACCTGTTGCATATGTGAGCAGAAGCCTGACCCCCTCCGAAAAGAACTATCCTACCCATAAGCTGGAGTTTCTGGCTCTCAAGTGGGCCGTAGTCGACAAACTTAGAGATTACTTGTATGGGGCAGACTTCACGGTCAAGACGGATAACAATCCTCTTACCTACCTGTTCACCACAGCCAAGCTGGATGCCACCGGACATAGATGGTTGGCGGCACTGTCTGCTTTCAATTTCAGTTTGAAATACAGACATGGAGTGGGAAACCAAGATGCGGACGCCTTGTCCAGAAGGTCTCATGTACCTACATACAGTGTCGAAGGCTGGACCCAAGTAGCACCTGACGGGGTACGGGCCCTCTGCCAAGGGGCTGAACACCAGGCAAGGGGTGGCTCAAGAGCGGAAGAGATAGGGGTCACTATCGTAGGAGTCCCCAAGCAGTACTACGAAGTAGCCCAACTGGGAGAAGACAACTTACCCAGACTAACAAAGAAGGAGTTAAGATCCGACCAATTGGAAGACCCTGTGGGGAGGTTGGTCCTAGAAGCATTGGAGAATCAGGATCCAAATGTACTCCTACGTCATCCCTCAAAGGAAGCTCGCCCACTTAAGAAAGAGTGGGACAGACTGCTGGTGCGTCAGGGGGTGGTCTAACAAAGGGGCCCCTCTGATGACCAAGAAAACAAGTGGCAGTTGTTCCTACTGGAGAAACACAGAGAAACTGTCATGATTGCTCTGCACAACAACCATGGACACTTAGGAGTGGAAAGGACTTTCCAACTTGTTAGAGACCGTTTCTATTGGCCTTGCATGAGGGCTGAAGTTGAAGAATACTGCCATTCCTGTGCACGGTGCATACAGAGAAAGACACTGCCTCATCAAGCGGCCCCAATGGGCCATTTACAAAGTGAAGGTCCGCTTGACCTGGCATGTATTGATTTCCTCTGCCTCGAACCCGACCTGAGCGGACAGGGAAATGTTCTGGTGATAACCGACCATTTCACCCGATATGCACAAGCCTTTCCTACCAAAGACCAGAAGGCCTCCACTGTGGCCAAAACACTTGTGGAGAAATACTTTATCCATTACGGATTGCCAAAAAAGGCTTCATTCAGACCAGGGCAGGGACTTTGAGAGTAAACTCATACGGAAGCTCCTGGATGCCTTAGGAATCAAGAAAACCAGGACTACCCCTTATCACCCACAAGGTGATGGTCAACCGGAGAGGTTCAACCGAACCCTGCTCAACATGCTGGGAACTTTGAATAGCGAAGGGAAGCAACATTGGAGTAATCATATAGCGGCCCTTGTGCATGCTTACAACAGCACTGTCAGCGACGCTACAGGGTATTCCCCTTACAGACTCATGTTTGGGAGGTAAGCTAGATTGCCAGTGGATCTGGCCTTCGGCACTTCCATAGACCATTGTTCTGCTGCTTCCCACAAGGGATATGTGGATAGACTTAGGCGCAATCTGAAGATGGCCTATGAGCAAGCCCAGGCAGCCTCGGATCAACGGGGGGCTCGCAATAAGAGAAATTTTGACCTAAAGGTTAGGATCCAAGACTTGCAACCAGGAGACAGAGTGTTGTTGCGGAACCTGGGAGTCCCTGGAAAACATAAACTTGCGGATAGATGGAGACCTGAACCTTATGTCATTTGCAAAAAACTACCGGGCCTACCCGTTAACAGACTTAAACCTGAAGGAAAGTTGGGGCCATTGAAGACTTGGCATCGGAACCACCTACTTCCTCTGGCTGAAGCGGTTCGGTTACCTCCTAGTATGGATTCCCCTGAACCCATGTCTATTCTAGACACCACTAGACCCAACACTCGGTCTCAGACCCCTCGAGAGGGGGATACAGAGGATTCGGAAATAAGTGAAGATGAGGGAGAGGAAAATGCCTGGCTTTGGCCTTCCCAGGAACCAACGACTTCTGCTATTGATCTTCCGCCTGACGAAGACACCGAGGATCACACACTGAATGCAGAAGCAACAGAGTTTATCCCTCCCTGTCCTTGGTTGGATGCTTGGGAAAGTGCCAGTGAACCATCTGAAAAGGGAGATCCAAGAGAAGCTATGTACCTTCCTGCTCCGGAACCGGATGTTCCTGAGGAAGGGGGAAGTCCTGAGTTAGCAACAGAAGAGGAGTCTGCTCCAACAGAAAGCCCAAGAGGACAGAGGAAGCGGTGGGCAATAAAACCTCCCAGGAGACTAATTTACCCACAGATGGGTAAAAGTGCGGAAGACACTGTAGTCACTGCTAGAAGGAGTATGGAAGACCATGACCCTCCCGCTGTTCATTTAGTGGGAGGCAGCCCCAACTCACTCTCTGGCACAGTTAGACAGGATACTAATATTAGTGTGTCCTGTGGGCAGGGGTGTTCACTACCTCGTTTTTGGTGGGAATTTCCTCTGCCGACATCATATGAAGGATTGATGGATGTTATGAGATCTGTAGTTGGAGATTATGTTATCTTTGGGGACCAAAGAGTTCAAGTGGGGGGAGTGTGTAGCGGGGTCTCCTTTAAGGCTCCGGGACTACAGTACCCAGAGCCCCATTCGGCCTCAGGGCGGAGGTTCCGTCGCAGAGACTCATGGGAGAGGTTACTTAAGAGAGGGGCAGGGAGAAGCTCGCTCTCTTTGGACAATGCGCTTCAAGCAACAAGTCATCCTGCGCCGATCTGCTGTGGGGTAAGGCCTAAAGCCTAAGGCCTTACCCGAAGTCCGAAGAGCCTTTCACCGTCCTGCGGAACCTGGGTGGATCCTGGATCATCAGTGTAGGACTCCAGTTGGATCGGGGACCCGATCGGTTGCAGACGCTGTGTGCGACGGACACACGCGGTGGAAGACCCAGGCTGGGATCGCGCCTGGAGCGGTGAGCGGGCACCTGCCCATATCCATAGACTGAGTTATATTCAGGTCTATAGACTGCCTAGGCCCACTGTTCGCTCACCAGTGTTCTTTGGGGGTCCGGTAGTTGGGACAGAGTTGAAGTGCCTACCCCCCCCCCTGTTTGCATACTGTTGCTACAAGTTACCACCTTTTTGGATTACAATTGGTTCATTTCTTCAAGTGCACCAACGAAAGCTGGCCGGTGAAGAAAATCTTACTCCTGCAGGGAAAGGGGACTATTTCATACACTGTCAGGCCTGACATAGGTGGGGAAAGTTATAAAGTTTGTGTTGCTGTGTCCTAGGGCGCGCACGCCATAATAGCTCCGTGTGGTGGATACTGCGCGGTGCCATTTTATAGTGCTGCCTCTGTAGCATTGGTTGATACAGGGTTTCTGCAGACCCATGTAAGTGTTGCAGACAAAAGGGAACTGACATCTGCAAGATTGTATTGGTTTAACAGTCACCACATCCCAAAAATTAAGTAAAAAACAAAAAACCCCCTCAGAGGTGGGACTTTGAAAGTGACTGCAAAACACACAAAGTATATTGAAATTGTATAGATTTAATAAATAAGTACAAAAAGGACAAATGAATATAAATCACATGAATTGTGTACAAGTCCAGAAAATTGGTTGCGTGGGTAAGGAGAAAAATTGAAACATAGATAGTCAAACCCGACAGCTGTTTCGGTTACGCCCTTCTTCGGGGGAATTGTAGACATACAGTTCAATAAGACAGACAAACTCTGTTGAATACATAATATAGTACAGATAAATATCACGATGTATGCATATACATACATTACAAACAGTCATATAAAAAAATTATATATATTAAATAAATATATGCTTACAGTAATCTATCCAAAGAGAAATTAATATTTGGTGCACCGGGGGACCACATGCACGGCAGTAAATGTGGGGTGAAAAAAGAGAACACCCCACCAATGAGGGGGCTCCAAGATCGATGGGGTCCAATATCCCAACAACGGGGGTCCCCAGGCGACGACACGCAGACAGGCCAGAGAGAGACCAAGGAATCCGGTAAGGTAATTATCTAAAAGACAAATTTATGAAGGGTGGGAGGCAAAAGGGGGAAATCACATTAGTGAGTCCCTAATATGTAGTAAAGTCCCCCCATAGACCCCAGCCCTATAGACCCTAACTTAAGTCCCATATATAGATAGTGTGAATTCATCCATTACATGTATAATGTGTGTCCAAGGAAACCTACCAGTATGGAAAAGTATTCCAGATCAGGGAGGTGTCTGGTGGAAACTTGAAACGGCTTCAAAAGTAGAGGGAGTCCTCAATACAAAAATTGCATCCAATATGCACTATTGTAGTGATGAAGCAAATATGTGCATCGTTTCAATCTGATTTAAATCCAGAGAATCTAAAGGGTAATATGGATGGAAAAACAGGGGACAATAGGTAGATATAGCATTAAATTTGTCCAAGGTAAATAAACAAAATACAAAGTTTCAAGGAACTGTCCTATAAGAGTTTACCTGTAGGGATCCCGGGTGTCCCAATGATCGCTGCGTGAGGTACCTCGTGTGGACTCCGACTGGTCCTTGAGAGCTTTAAATGGTGTCTCAAAGACATCTGCGCATGCGTCAGAAAGCGCCGGTAAACGACGCAGACGTAGTGACGTCAGTGCGCTATCCGTCGCGTACCTATGACGCTCCGGACGGGCACATAAAGAAATAGACGTTAATGAACAGGAATGTGAGATGTCTCTCTATGCAGAGAGTGTGCCGCAGTATGTCTGAAAGGAACACATAGGTATAGCTGTATAATCCCTGCCATTCCGTGCCAAAGAGAGTACCCGTGTATATAATGAGACCCGACAGCAGGGAGGAGGAAGAAGAAGGATTGATATTATTATAAATATACTAGGAGTTATGTATCTCTATATTATATTGAAACTCCATGTTATCCAAAATTTTACTTTAAATAAACTCTTCAATCTAAATATGAATTATATATTGAAAGTTATTAGAAATAAAAAAGTAAAGATGTAAAAAAATGGAAAGAAGAGAATTAAATAATAATAGTCAGTCATAATTCAAAGAGAATTGGAGCAATATCATTTATTGTTTACATGGAAAATGATATTTACATTCATATTCCATTGAGAAATTGTATATCGACTATAACATTATATCTATTAGAAATTGCATAACAATAATAATCAAATAGATGAAAGCCTCCCTCTGATACAATGGATGTTTGTTAATATAGTAAAAAGGCACATATAGGGCAGGCAGGTTCCCAGTGTCGAATCCAGAGGTTAGAGTCGCCAATAGGGGGCCCCCCGCGCGGCATCCGCCCAAAGACCGTCCCAAGTGGCGGTAATTGGCAGATGACGCGCGCCGACGCATAAATGCAAATAAATGCATAAAAAGGGGGGTAAAAGAGGCCAATCCCCCCAGAAAGAAAAAAGGGGGAAACTTTGTATTTTGTTTATTTACCTTGGACAAATTTAATGCTATATCTACCTATTGTCCCCTGTTTTTCCATCCATATTACCCTTTAGATTCTCTGGATTTAAATCAGATTGAAACGATGCACATATTTGCTTCATCACTACAATAGTGCATATTGGATGCAATTTTTGTATTGAGGACTCCCTCTACTTTTGAAGCCGTTTCAAGTTTCCACCAGACACCTCCCTGATCTGGAATACTTTTCCATACTGGTAGGTTTCCTTGGACACACATTATACATGTAATGGATGAATTCACACTATCTATATATGGGACTTAAGTTAGGGTCTATAGGGCTGGGGTCTATGGGGGGACTTTACTACATATTAGGGACTCACTAATGTGATTTCCCCCTTTTGCCTCCCACCCTTCATAAATTTGTCTTTTAGATAATTACCTTACCGGATTCCTTGGTCTCTCTCTGGCCTGTCTGCGTGTCGTCGCCTGGGGACCCCCGTTGTTGGGATATTGGACCCCATCGATCTTGGAGCCCCCTCATTGGTGGGGTGTTCTCTTTTTTCACCCCACATTTACTGCCGTGCATGTGGTCCCCCGGTGCACCAAATATTAATTTCTCTTTGGATAGATTACTGTAAGCATATATTTATTTAATATATATAATTTTTTTATATGACTGTTTGTAATGTATGTATATGCATACATCGTGATATTTATCTGTACTATATTATGTATTCAACAGAGTTTGTCTGTCTTATTGAACTGTATGTCTACAATTCCCCCGAAGAAGGGCGTAACCGAAACAGCTGTCGGGTTTGACTATCTATGTTTCAATTTTTCTCCTTACCCACGCAACCAATTTTCTGGACTTGTACACAATTCATGTGATTTATATTCATTTGTCCTTTTTGTACTTATTTATTAAATCTATACAATTTCAATATACTTTGTGTGTTTTGCAGTCACTTTCAAAGTCCCACCTCTGAGGGGGTTTTTTGTTTTTTATGTAAGTGTTGCATGTCATGTTTTTATGCCACCATTTTATAGTAAAGTTATTACTTATTCATATTCCTGCCTCAGAGTGTTGTTTGTCTATTTAGGAACTGTTAAGTATCATACACCTGAGAGTGATAGGAAGCTATCCCTAGACTAACTGTGCCAGAGTGGGTCGAGTCAGATTGCCGGGGGTTGACGGTGCTGTATACAGGGCCCGAGAAAACAAACCAGCGGCTCTCTTAACTGGGGGTAGCGCTACATATATATATATATATATATATATATATATATATATACACTGCTCAAAAAAAATTAGAGGAACACTTTTTAATCATAATATAGCATCAAGTCAATGAAACTCCTGGAATATTATCAAGTCAATTAAACTCCTGGGATATTAATATGGTCAGTTAAAGTGTTACTGAACCTAAAAACATCTTTTACCTTAACCGCTTGTCGACCACTGCACGACTATTTACGTCGGCAGAATGGCACGGCTGCGCAAATGGACGTACCTGTACGTCCCCTATAAATCGCGGCATTGCGGGAGTGCCCGCTGCAAACTCCGTGAGTGTGACCGCGGGTACCGCGAATTCGATGTCCGCCGGTGTCCCGCGATCGTGTCACGGAGCTGCAGAACAGGGAGATGTCTATGTAAACAAGGCATTTCCCTGTTCTGCCTAGTAACAGGATAGTGATCTACTGCTCCCTGTCATCGGGAGCAGTGATCACTGTTGTGTCACTCGTAGCCCTGCCCCCCCACAGTTAGAATCACTCCATAGAACACACTTAACCCCTTCCTCGACCCCTAGCGGTTAACCCCTTTCCTGCCAGTGTCATTTACACAGTAGTCAGTGCATTTTTATAGCACCGATCGCTGTACAAATGACAATGGTCCCAAAATAGCATCAAAAGTGTCCGATGTGTCCGTCATAATGTCGCCGCCATTACTAATAAAAAAAAATAATAAAAAAATGCCATAAAACTATCCCCTATTTTGTAGACGCTATAACTGTTGCGAAAACCAATCAATATACGCTTATTACGATTTTTTTTACCAAAAATATGTAGAAGAATACGCATCGGCCTAAACTGAGGAAAAAAAATGTTTTTATATATTTTTGGGGGATGTTTATTATAGCAAAAAGTTAAAAATATTGCTTTGTTTTCAAAATTGTCTCTTTTTTCTTTTTCGTACATCACGGGACACAGAGCGACTTAGTCATTACTAATGGGTTATATAGTTTACCTTCAGGTGTTGGCACTGGCCAATTCCAAACCGGAAGTACCCTCCCCTATATAAGCCCCTCCCACCCGGGAGCACCTCAGTTTTTTGCCAGTGTCTAAGGTGTTGGCCAAAGAGTAACATGTGTTTTCACTGGGCTTGCGTACAGGTTCTTTTGGGCCTTAGTAAGCTGTTCCGGATCCCACCAAAAAAGCTTCATAGCTAAACGGTCGGTACCCGGGCCTTGCAGCAGAAGAGCAAGGTTTTGCCTGTAATGCTTCTCTTAGGAGGGCTGGACCCTGGGATCCAGAGCTCTGGTCATACCCACGACCAAGACGCTGTCTGTGCAGGGTGCTATACAGGTCCAGGGGAGTGGAATCCTTGGGAACCCGGTCCCTGAAGGTTTAATTACAATGCCTGCCGTGATAGGTGAAGTTTGGACTTTTGTGGACCAAACAAAGTCCTGCGGCGGGGATCAGGTAAGTGGGGGCCCTCAGGAACTTGGTTCTATTGGGGGACCCCCAAGCCTAATTTGTCTTTCTGTCTGTTACCTAACGGTATTCCCGCTAAATATCTGTGTTTGCCTATAACTACTGAAAATGTAAAATTTTAATAGTAGTCAAGAAAAAAAAAAAAAAACAGGGACCGCGGTACCTGTGTTAAACCACTAGAGGCCGCTGTAGTCCATTTTTTCTTGTAAATGTGGATCTTTGGTTTTCTCAACTCAAAAGATCCAGGCAGCTGGTAAGTTTCTCTGAGGGAATCCACTTCCTCTGCCCTGTTGCTGAGTTCATCCACCGCACAGGCCCTCCGGCAAAAAGGGCCCTGGCTCCTAGTCCTCTGTTGGTTTTCGAAAAGGGCGCCATTGGCGCACGGGCGCGCGCGCGGGCGCGTGCACGCGCCTCCTATGAAAAAAAAGGGGCGGGGCGGGTGGATGACGCTCGATGCGCGCCGCGGCGCTTCTGCGCATGTGCGGGCGTCCCAGCATGGTTAAAAGACACAGTACAAGTGTCAGCTGCATGCAAACAGAGCTAGCAACAAACAGTGGCACACAGAGGCGGTTGATGCAGGCATCCCCATAGAAAGGCACTTTAGTGGACACCAGCTGGTATATAGCAGCACCTGTGTTAGACTATTACCAGCAAAAATTGGTGTATGACGACGGGAATACCTCAGCTTTGTGCTTAAAGGATATGTCGTCCAGACGCTCCGGAAATAGATCTTCCAGGAAGCCAAAGGGGTCTCCATCGGGCTCTGAGGATATTGGGCATGCTTGCACTGCACCAATCTCCCCTGAGAATACAGAGGTCAGTAGCCGTAGAAACCCCGCAGGAATGCCTGGTGCTGCGGCTGTCCCCAGTCCACCTGCTCCTGTATATATAACAGAGGAGGTTTTATCCTCAACTCTGGGAGGATTGGAAGAGAGATTAACAGCATTGATCGCTGCTTCCCTGTCACAGGAAAAGCGCGTCCGATCTCCGTCTCCTCCTTCAGAGTGCCTGTTAGTGGAGGAACAGCCCCACACAGAGATCGACCTACCTGAAGGGGATCAGGATGAGGTTGATTCAGTTATGGAGGAATCAACAGTGGAAGAACCTTTCTCAGCTTCTCAGGCTGAAAGATTATGGGTTCAGTCTCTGACTAACATGGTCCGATCAGCATTTAAAATGCCTCTGGCGGAACCACCATCCACTACGGTTTCCTCGCTGGGGTCGCTAAAAGCTCCCCAGGCGGTCTGTTCCTTCCCAATCCACCCTTTATTAGAAGGGCTTATTTACCAGGATTGGGAGCATCCTGATAAAATATTTGCTCCCCCCAAGAGATTTCCGGTGATCTATCCCATGGAGGATAAGTTCATAAGAAAATGGAGGGTCCCTATAGTGGACGCAGCCATCTCTTCTGTTAACAAATCACTGACATGTCCAGTAGATAATGTTCCAATGTTCAAAGACCCAATAGATAAAAAATTGGAGTCTTTACTAAAATCTGCTTTCTCTACAGCAAGTATGGTGACACAACCTGCGGTAGCAGCGATTGGAGTCTGCCAAGCAGTGAAAGATCAGTTGAAACAAGTCTTAAGGGACTTACCAGATCAGCAGGCTCATGCCCTAGCTGACCTGCCTAGAGCCTTGTGTTTTGCGGTGGACGCCATAAAGGATACAATCCAACAGGCCTCCCGCTTTACGCTGTCTATAGTACATATGCGTAGGCTTCTGTGGCTCAAAAACTGGTCTGCTGAAGCTCCCTGTAAAAAACTGCTGGTTAGCTTCCCATTTCATGGAGAACGCTTATTTGGAGAAGATCTGGACAAATATATCCAGAAAATTTCTGCCGGTAAAAGTTCACTCTTACCGGTTAAGAACAAGGGTAGAAGTCCTTCTTTTAAGAGGCCTACCTCTCCAGTCCCGGGCACATCGGCTGTGAAGCAGTTCCGACGGCCTCCGCGGTCAAATTCAGGGGGCAGAAATCAGGGACAATCACAGGGTAACAAGAAGCCCTGGATCAAGAGAGGTACAAAACCTCCCCCTAAGGCATGAAGTATTGCCCCCGCTCAATCGGGTGGGGGGAAGACTTCAGTTGTTCACAGAGACCTGGCGGGACACCATCAGAGACAGATGGGTGCTCTCCGCAGTAAGTCTGGGATACAAGCTGGAGTTAAAAGGCACTCCTCCTGCCCAATTTATGAGGTCAAACGTGCCAAGAGATCCCCAAAAGAGAGGATCCCTCCTTCTGGCACTAGAACAACTATTGCTCCAAGGGGTAAGCATGAAGGTTCCCCTGGAAGAAAGCGGATTCGGGTTTTACTCGAACCTTTTCACAGTCCCCAAACCAAATGGGGACGTGAGGCCCATATTAAATCTAAAAGGGCTAAACAAGTTCCTAAATATCAGGACCTTTCGGATGGAGTCGATCCGATCAGTGGCCACCGCCCTACAAGGGCAGGAATGGCTAGCCTCGATCGACATAAGGGATGCTTATCTGCATATTCCCATCCTTCCGGCCCATCAGAAATTTCTACGCTTTGCAGTAGAAGGGCGCCATTTTCAGTTCAGAGCCTTACCTTTCGGTCTGGCCACAGCACCACGAGTGTTCACAAAAATTCTGGCCCCATTATTGGCCAATCTAAGAACACAGGGTGTAACGATAATGGCATATCTAGACGACCTGCTACTAATAGACCACTCAGTGGAAAAGCTGGAAGTAGCTATTCACAAGACAATCGAGTATCTGGAATATCACGGTTGGATTATCAACCGGGACAAGTCAGCTCTAAGACCAGTCAAAAGTCTGGAATACTTAGGGCTAAGGCTGGATTCAAATCAGAGAAAGATTTTCTTACCTCCAGAGAAGGTGTCGTCTTTAAGAAATTTGACCCACTTAGTGGGTACAAAAAGAAAACCATCCATACGTCTCTGCATGAGGCTGCTGGGAAAGATGGTGGCTTCATTCGAAGCGGTACCCTACGGTCAATTCCATTCAAGGAATTTGCAAAGGGCCATACTGTCAGCCTGGAACAAAAAAGTTCAGGCTTTAGACTTACCAATGTCCCTGTCCCCTTCCGTTCGCAAGAGCCTCCATTGGTGGTTGGTGCCCCAGAATCTGGAAAGAGGGAAACCCTTCAGTCCGGTTTCTTGGAAGGTGGTCACTACAGATGCCAGCCTCATCGGCTGGGGGGCAGTGCTGGAGCAATGGTCTCTCCAGGGCAGGTGGTCAGAAGCAGAAAAGGCCCTGCCCATCAATCTCTTAGAGATACGAGCAGCCCGGTATGCCCTAGTAGCATGGACATCCAAACTCCAGGGGTCCCCTGTCAGAATTCAATCAGACAATGCCACGGCAGTGGCATATATCAATCATCAGGGTGGCACCAAAAGTCGTGCAGCCCAGAAGGAAGCAAATTGCATCCTGGAGTGGGCAGAAAGATATGTCCCAGCCATATCCGCGGTTTTCATCCCAGGAGTGGAAAATTGGAGAGCGGACTTTCTAAGTCGCCAACAATTATGCCCGGGGGAATGGTCTCTTCACCCCGAGGTTTTCCAGGCAATATGCCAGCGGTGGGGAACACCGGATGTAGATCTGCTAGCATCCAGATTCAACGCAAAGGTGGACAGGTTTGTGTCTCGCACAAGGGATCCCCTAGCTTGCGGCTCGGATGCCCTAGTGTTCCCTTGGGATCGGTTCAAGCTGATATATGCATTCCCACCGCCACGATTGTTACCGCGATTACTCCGCAGAATCAGGGTAGAAAAGAAACCAGTGATTCTGGTGGCTCCAGCGTGGCCCCGAAGGGCATGGTACGCGGAGATTGTAAAAATGTCAGTGAGGAGTCCTTGGACCCTCCCACTTCGTCCGGACCTGCTGTCGCAAGGACCGATATACCACCCTTCCTTACCAGCCCTAGGTTTGACGGCCTGGCTATTGAAGCCCACATTCTGAAAAAGAGAGGGCTCTCTAATTCTGTGGTATCTACCATGATCAATGCCAGGAAACCGGTATCCAGGCAGATCTATTATAGGATCTGGAAAGCGTACATTACGTGGTGTGAGACCAAGAAATGGCATCCACGTAAGTACATGATAGGGAGGATTCTGGACTTCCTACAGTGGGCTGTAGATAGGAAGCTGGCCTTGAGTACTATCAAGGGTCAGATTTCGGCCTTGTCAATATTTTTTCAAAGGCCCTTGGCTTCGCATTCACTAGTCAAAGCCTTTATACAAGGAGTGATGCGTATTAGCCCTCCGGTTAGTATTCCCATATGTCCTTGGGACTTAAACCTGGTTCTGTCGGTTCTACAGAAACAACCGTTTGAACCATTACAACACATTTCCTTGGTTCTTCTCACCAGGAAATTGGTTTTTCTTAGTAGCCATTTGTTCGGCTAAAAGAGTGTCGGAATTAGCAGCTATGTCCTGTAAGGAGCCATATCTGGTTGTCCATAAGGACAGAGTAGTATTACGTCCTCATCCAGCCTTTCTTCCTAAGGTGGTATCGAGGTTTCATTTGAACCAAGATGTGGTTCTTCCTTCTTTTTTCCCCAAACCTAGCTCAGTAGAGGAAAAGTTATTACATTCTTTGGATGTCGTAAGAGCAGTTAAAGCTTATCTAAAAGCCACTGCTCAGATTCGCAGAACGGATTCTTTGTTTGTTCTGCCGGAAGGCCCCAGAAGGGGTCAGGCAGCATCAAAATCTACTTTAGCCAAGTGGATTCGACAGGTCATAATACAAGCCTATGGCTTGAGAAAGAGACCGCCTCCGTTCAAAGTTAGGGCGCACTCCACAAGAGCGGTTGGAACTTCATGGGCAGTGCATCACCAGGCCTCCCTGGCTCAAGTATGTAAGGCCGCAACATGGTCTTCGGTACACACGTTTACTAGATTCTATCAGGTAGACGTTAGAAGTCAGGAGGATGTCGCCTTTGGGCGCAGTGTGTTGCAGGCCGCAAAAGATCCTCATGCCTGATGGCGCCCAGCTTATGTACCCCCCCCTCATTTGGCATTGCTTTGGGACGTCCCATTAGTAATGACTAAGTCGCTCTGTGTCCCGTGATGTACGAAAAAGAAAAAGGGATTTTTATAACAGCTTACCTGTAAAATCCTTTTCTTGGAGTACATCACGGGACACAGAGCTCCCACCCCTCTTTTTGGGACACTTATTGCTTGGCTACAAAACTGAGGTGCTCCCGGGTGGGAGGGGCTTATATAGGGGAGGGTACTTCCGGTTTGGAATTGGCCAGTGCCAACACCTGAAGGTAAACTATATAACCCATTAGTAATGACTAAGTCGCTCTGTGTCCCGTGATGTACTCCAAGAAAAGGATTTTACAGGTAAGCTGTTATAAAAATCCCTTTTTTTGCTTATAGCACAAAAAATAAAAACCGCAGAGGTGATCAAATACCACCAAAAGAAAGCTCTATTTGTGGGGAAAAAAAGACGTAAATTTTGTTTTGGTGCAATTGTCAGTTAAAGCGACGCAGTGCCGAATCGCAAAAAGTGCTCTGGTCAGCAAGGGGGTAAATTCTTCTGGGGCTGAAGTGGTTAATGCATTGTTTGCATTAAGGTAAAAAACATTTTCAACTTCCCTGTGCCCCCCTCCCTGTGTGAAGAGTAAGAGAGGGGAGAAGAGATCAGCGCTGTGCACGGCTGCATCTATTCTCCCCTTTCTTCCTCTTCACACAGCATTTGAAAAGCAGCAGGAGCCATTGGCTCTTGCTGCTGTCAATCAAATGCAGTGAAGAGAAAGTGGGGGCGCGGCTCCATAGACATACAGGTCGGGAACGCGCAGACCACGTTTCTCCCCATAGCAAGTGGCTAAATATGGTGGACATAAAAAGAAGAAGAGGAGCCAAGATCGCCGCCAGGGACCCCAGAAAAGGAGGGTCGGGGCCACTCTGTGCAATACCACTGCACAGAGCAGGTAAGTATAACATGTTTGTTATTGAATTTATTTTTTTAATCTGACTTTAGTAACACTTTAGTTAGCAAAGGTGGTTGTTAATCAGTTTCAGCTGCTTTGGTGTTCATGAAATTAATAACAGGTGCACAAGATGGGCTACAATGAGACGACCACCAAAACAGGAATGGTTTTACAGGTTTTCCCTATTCATCTTTTCTGTCAGTTTTATACTGGTTTTGCATTTGGCTAGGGTCAGTGTCACTACTGGTAGCATGAGATACCTGCACCCTATAGAGGTTGCACAGGCAGTCCAACTCCTCCAGGATGGCACATCTGCCATTGCCAGAAGGTTTGCCGTGTCTCCCAGCACAGTCTCAAGAGCATGGGGGAGATTCCAGGAGACAGGCAGTTACTCTAGGAAAGCTGGATAGGGCCGTAGAAGGTCCTTAAACCATCAGCAGGACTGGTATCTACTCCTTTGTGCAAGGAGGAACTGTATGAGCACTGCCAGAGACCTACAAAACTACCTCCAGCAGGCCACTGGTGTGAATGTCTCTAACCAAACAATCAGAAACTGCCCAACGTCCTCTAGTGGGCCCTGTGGTCACTGCCCGGCACTGTGGAGCTCTATTGGAATTTGTCATTGAACACCAGAATTGCCAGGTCTGCCACTGGCACCCTGTGTTTTTCACAGATGAGAGCAGGTTCACCCTGAGCACATGTGACAGACGTGAAAGGGTCTGTAGAAGCCAGTTTGGTGGTGGGTCAGTGATGGTCTGGGGAGGCATATCCATGGGGGGACGCACAGACCTCTACAGGCTAGACAATGACACCCTGACTGCCATTAGGTATCAGGATGAAATCATTGGACCCATGGTCAGACCCTACGCTGGTGCAGCCGCTTCTGGGTTCCTCCTGGTGCATGACAATGCTCAGCCTCATGTGGGGAGAGCATGCAGCCAGTTCCTGGAGGATGAAGGAATTGATACCATTGAATGGCCCCCCTGCTTGCCTGACCTAAATCCATTAGAACACCTCTGGGACATTATGTTTCGGTCCATCGGATTTAAGTGACTTTGAACGTGACCTGGTTGTTGGTGCCAGACGGGGTGGTCTGAGTATCTCAAAAACTTCTGATCTACTGGAATTTTCACACACAATCATCTCTAGGATTTACAGAGAATGGTTCGAAAAAGAGAAAATATCCAGTGAGCGGAAGTTGTTAGGACGAAAATGCCTTGTTGATGTCAGAGGAGGATGGGCAGACTGGTTTGAGATGATAGAAAGGCAACAGTAACTCAAATAACCACTCGTTACACCCAAGGTATACAGAATACCATCTCTGAACACAAAACACATCCAACCTTGAAGCAGATGGGCTACAACAGCAGAAGATCACACTGGGTGCCACTCCTGTCTGCTAAGAACAGGAAACTGAGGCTACATTTTGCACAGGATCACCAAAATTGAACAATAGAAGATTGAAAAAAACGCTGCCTGGTCTGATGAGTCTTGATTTCAGCTGCGACATTCAGATGGTAGAGTCAGAATTTGGTGTAAAGACAATCTAAACCTGCAACTCAAACAACTATTTCCTGGAAATATATTCATCTTACCTTTATTTTGTACTTCATTGATTATTTTATTACCCCTGTGTTGCTAGTCAACTATGAGGTTATTATAGATCCGGGGGAGAAGGATGTTTTAAACTGATGCAGCACAACTTCTGACTACTAGAGGGGTCATGAGTTGCACCTTTGCCTCATGCACACAGGTATACCAATATGTACACCCCTCTGAAGAGCCATCTTCACCTGTGTGGGATGCACAGGTGTTACATGCAGCCGCAGCCTGTTCAGATCCATGGCTACATGGATCTGCACAGACCTCCAAATTCATCTTGGGATGTACACCCTTGCAGGTCCCATGCACCAATCAAAACACAGACAGTTGATAACTTTTTGTTTTATCATTCTAACATATTTAAGATTTTAGGCACACACACAGTTGAAAAAGAACAAAGTCTTAAAGTGGTTGTAAACCCTTACAGACCATTTTTCCCTACAGGTAAGCCTATAATAAGGCTTACCTGTAGGTGCTGGAAATATCTTCTAAACCTACACAGTTTAGAAGATATTTACCATATACACTTGCGCCAACGTCATCGGCGCATGCACACTTTAGAAAGTGCACGGGAGTGACGTCACGCAACTCCGGCCAGTCATAGAGCCGGAGTCTGCGGCCCTGAAGGGAAGAGGTGTGAAGATGGATGCTTCCACCAGTGGGGACATCGCGGGCTTCGTTTGCAGATAAGTGGCACATAATGGGTTAGTATGCGATGCACACTAGCCCATTATGCTTTTGCTTTGCAGGGGAATAAAGAGGAAGTAAAACCCATCAGGGTTTACTACCTCTTTAAGCTCCAGCAAGCATAAAAATTCATGAGAATAATTGACATATATATATATATATGTAGCGCACCAACCCCAGACTTTACCTGCTTTTCTTCTGCTTGGCTCCTCCGCAGGAAAGAATGAGGCACACCGCACCACAAGCCCGTACTCTCCTGAATAGGGAGGTTGAGCGGTGTTAGTTTCTCGGACCTGCTTGCAGCCAGTGTTTAAAAACCTCCAGTGCTGACCTCGCTTCTGTGGTAGTCAGAAACAAGCCTTTAGTTCTCCCCAGTAAGCAACTGTCCACACCAACTGAAAGGTCCAACTCTTATTTATTTTTCTCAGCACAATAAACAGTCTCTTTGAGAGCAGACAGGTTGGGACAAGACACAGGTCAGATAAGGTGGGAGGAGGTCAGGCACAAACTTGAATTTGGGTTTTCTCCTGTTCCGATTATCACGAACAGGTTTGGTGCACGGTCTCTGCCACAGACCATGAGGTTGGTCACTGCCACTGACCTGGTGAAAAAAAAGATGAAAGCCACTGCCACTGACCATGTGTGCGTAGTGTCACTGCCACTGTGACATACAGAACACGCACTTCCTTCCTTTAGTAACTTGGCCCCTTTTTTAGGACAAGAACATCCCTCAGGAGAGTTACCAGAGGCCCCATCTGTCACCACGACTCTGCGCTGGGTCTTCAGAAAGGGTCACCTCCCTGGCCTCCTCGTTCTGGATACGGGTCCCCTCGCAAGGAAGATCCCTGGGAGCCTCGGTCCCTGGCGGATCCCAGCCGAAGGCTCCTGGGCTCCAGGCCTTTCTCCAAAGTACTTCACCCCAGACTGAATGTCTCTGGGATGGAACAGCAGCTCCGTCTCCGGGCGTAGGGCACCCGGAGGCGACACACACGCACCCAGGCCTAAGGTGCCTGAGCGCGGAACTGACCCCCTGGAAGATGGCCGCCCCCTTTTATATCCTCTCCCGACAGGCACAGCAGGTTCCCCACCCCGCCGTACTGCTGCCAAGAGGGGACAAAAAAGGCACA
This sequence comes from Rana muscosa, assembly GCA_029206835.1. Taxonomy (NCBI): domain Eukaryota; kingdom Metazoa; phylum Chordata; class Amphibia; order Anura; family Ranidae; genus Rana; species Rana muscosa. Next base: position 101,768,308 of record CM055116.1, on the reverse strand, counting down.
ACCTTGTACTGCGGTTCAACCCGGGCCTATGGCAACAGCGCCACCTATAGGCTCCAGGGAACTACACACCAGTACCATCTCCCAGGGATAGAAATGGTCCATGAAACCTAACAATTAGTGCATCTGAGCCTAGTTACTAGACTTGTGCACAACGGAAAAATTCGTTCCGTTTCGGTTCGTTTCTTTCCGGTCCTGTTGATTCGTAATCATTCGTAATTTTGCTAGACGGGATTTTTCGTGTTCGGACTCATTCGTATTTTTGCAAGCGACATTTTTCGTTGAATTTTTTGTTGCTTTATAATTCGTACTTTCGGTAGAGTACGTTGTTTTTCGTTGATTCTGGACACAACTCCTACTTTCGTAACTTTTTTTGGGTTCGTTGATTCGTAATTTTCCGTGTCTCTCTCACAACGACGCTGCCTATTATGCCTAATGTGCTTCGAATGGATTTGTACTTTTCTAAATACATAGCGGTTATTTGTAACGATTCGAAATCTCGTATTTTACTTTCGTTTTTTACATGCGGCTATAGGCTCCGCCCCTGTACACCATTTTGAGAGGGTTCAGCACGGTGAGGGAGAAGCAGAGAGCAGAGCAGAGTGAGTGTTATTGTGCTTCGTATGGATTCGAAATCTCGTATTTTACTTTCGTTTTTTCATGCGGCTATAGCCTCCGCCCCCTGTACACCATTTTGAGAGGGAGTTCAGCATGGTGAGGGAGAAGCAGAGAGCAGAGCAGAGTGTTATTGTGCTTCGAATGGATTCGTACATTCGTAACTTTTTTCATAACGAATTATGCCGAAGACCTTCGGGCATTCGCTATTTTGCGGTATAATTTATCTCGGATTCGGTTTTATTCGTAATTGCTCTGTTCGGAAATTCGAATGCTTCCGAATGTCCGAAAGTTGCTAAATTCGGACGAATTTCGATTCGTTACGAAACGAATTGCACAAGCCTACTAGTTACCACTCAGATGCTTCCCCTAAATATAACCACCCGCTACATATACAATATACGTTAGGCTAAATAAGAACTTTCAAAGTGCCACATCCAAATAAATTAGAACCAAAAAACAATTAAGAGGTCTGGATAAGGGAATTCACTCAAACTGGCCCTGTGCATGGACTTTATAGGCACGCCACGAGTCCACCAGAGATATAAAAAAAATTTTTTTATTACAAACATATTAGTATAGCAGCATATATGGACACTGGCGTCGTCTGGCGGTGGTCGGTTTTGTATCGAGATGTAATACCCAATCATGTTATCCCCACAGACTTTACTGATATGGGTTAAGACAAATCCCAGTAGGTGGTGTATGGAACCCATGCTTGGATTATATTATTTTTTATTTTATTTTAAATCTTTTCTTTATTTCAAAAAGAGAATCTCAAGACATCTTCCGTACATCATCAAAATAACATAACATAATAGACATACCCCTCCAACAAGATAATGGTTACATTTCAAATCTTAAGTTCATTTTATTCATAAACACAATAAACCACTTATTTCTCCAAGTATTCATCTCCCTTCGGTCATGCATTTAAGGACTCGGTCTAATAAGATATTCATAATAAGGTATAAATCTCTATCCTTCCCTTTCAATTACCAACAAACATATGACGAGACAGAGACACAACAAAACAAAAACAAACAAAATTAAAAAATAAACCTCCCCACTCCATAGTGTCCTCCCTCTCTCCCCCCTGACCCCCATTGTCCAGGATATAACACTCCTCTAATATGATCAAATTTGCCGCCTCCTCTATCTTCCTTCTCAACTGTTGGGGCCCTCATCCATGAGAGTCCCTCCCTCTTTTGAATTAATGAAGAGGTTCCATGCAGACCATGTTTTCAGATAGGTCTCTCGTTTCTGTCGAGCTGTCCATATCAGGTATTCCATTTGATTAAATTCCTCTACCCTCTTAAGCCAGAGTCTCACTGATAGAGGTTGTCTTTGCTTCCAAGTATGGGGTATACATGCTTTGGTCGCATTCAGAAGATGGCATACTATAGATTCTTTATAGCTCTTAAAGTGGTTGTAAACCCACTTAGACAACTTGCCTAGATTAAGGCTTACCTGTAGGTGCAAGAAATATCTCCTTAACCTACACGGTTAAGGAGATATTTACTATTAAATGCATCGCCGATGACGTCACACGCATGTGCAAAAGCGGGCCGGCGTCATTGCCGGTTTTCTGAATGGGAGCTTGCCAGCCTGAGTGTGCATGCGTGTGACGTCATCGTCGCTCCGGCCAATCACAGCGCCGGAGCGGCGATATACTAACAGGAGGGACGGGACATCGAGGCAAGATGGCGGCGGCGGAGGTGACCGAGGACCGCTGTGGGGGCTTCGATCTCAGGTAGCTCATTATGCCTTTCTTTTGCAGGGTTTTTTTTGTTTTGTTTTTTGACTTTACTTACTCTTTAACTGGAATTTTAGAATTGTGTATTATAAAGAAGGCCGGATCTTCAGGGATCTCATCTTCCCAAAACTGCTGACTAATTCTCCGAACCTCCATCCAGGAACCCTCAATTCGGATTTGGATTATATTATGGTGAGACTGGTAAGAGATATATAATTGGATAATATTGTCCCCTCCCTCCCCGGTGTTCATATAGAATGCGCTACACTTGAGTACAATATTGTTTTTTCCATTGGATATCCATATTCTTGATCCATGCATCATACCATTTAGGACGCGATCCTCCGCAGTGCATCATATTGTAATCAAATATGAATTTTTATATCTACGGTGGTACCGTGGTGTGCCTATAAAGTCTGTGCACAGGGTACCGGTTGGGGTGAATTCCCTTATCCAGACCTCTTAATTATTTTTTGATACATAACGTTATATTTGTAAGCAGGTCCTCGAAATATTCAAACTCAAAATTACAGTGAAACTACACTTTTATTTTTGATTTGGGTTCTTTAGAGAAAGGTCAGAACTTGGATCATCTTCTCATTGCTGCCTATGTCTCTATTGTAAAGGACAGGGCATGACTAGGGTTGGTAGGAGGGGCAGTCACCAAGGGTACAGTACCCTCATGCAACATCATGCCACAGATTAGTCGCCATCAATTAGTTGTCCGTGGTATCATGTCTGCTTTAACAAACATTCCTCGCAGGTGAGCATTCCAAGTGCATGTGTTTTAAACGATAGTGATTGGTTCACCACCAGAGAATGTTTGATGAAAGTCATATTTACTGCTTTATAAATACGCCCTTAATTTTTATTTTTAAGTACTATACTTCAGTTCCATAGCTAAACCAGTACCACATTTCCATAAAATAAATTGTGAGCTGACAAATAAATATCCACTCATTTCACACTAGACCGATCTTGTACAGCCCTTGTTTGTTCCTGCCTTAGTAAATAAGCCCATAGTGTTGTGAGATGATGAAAAGAGAAGGGAAGGACAAGAGGAAATGAGATTAAAGAAGATGAAATAAGAACAAAAAAAAAATCAACAGAACTATTTCTAGTTTAATAATAATAATACCACCCAGATTAATGACTGTGTAGTTTGAACTTTGGGATTCCCTTGTTCCTTTAATGTCTAATTTCTCCAGAGCTCTCTTGCTGTGATCATTTACTCCGAGAGCCAGAAAGGGAGAATTTGTAAATATGAAACAAATGTAACTTAATCAAAGTTTTAAAAAAAAACAGCTAAATGTATAATTATGCCAGCGGGGGGGGGGGGGGGGGATAGGGATATTTTACCAACATATATTAAACTACAGGGACGCTATATTTTATTTCAATAACTAAAACTCAGTACAGTGGAACCTCGGATTGCGAGTAACGTGGTTAACGAGCGTTTCGCAAAACGAGAATTTTTTTTTTTTAAATCCTGACTCGGTTTGCGAGTGTTGTCTCGCAAAACGAGCAGGATTCAAGCCTCTGCGGTGTGCAGTACCGCATTTGGCCGGATGTTCGTGGCGCTGGTGACACTCTGAGCCATTCGGAGCCATTCAGAGCTGTTCGGAAATACTTAGAAACACTCGGAAATACTCGGAAACACTCGGAAATACTCCTTTCCCGGGTGTTTCCGAGGGTTTCTGAGTGCAGCTGAACGATCTCCGAGTATTTCCGAGTCTCTCCGGTGCCCTCCCACCTCTGGCCACATGCGGTATTGCATGCCATAGAAGTCAATGTGGAACAAATTATCTTCGTTTCCATTGACTTCTATGGGGAAACTCGTTTTGATATGCGAGTGCTTTGGATTACAAGCATTCTCCTGGAACGGATTATGCTTGGAATCCAAGGTTCCACTGTACAGGAAACTGGCTCCTTGGTGGCAGCACTGCGGTCCTGGATGCACTTTCCAACATGGTACCTGCAGGGCCAGTGCCAGACTAACAACAAAAGCCTGGGGAATGCCCAGGAAAAAAGCAAGCCTACTTACCGACCAGCTCGCAGACAACCAATTAACCTGTCTAACAGTATGCGTTAAAAACAGGGGTTTTGTCCGCACGCATTTGCAAACGCATGCGTGAGCCACAGAGCCGCGTCAAGGCACCCTGGAATCTGTGGTCCTACACTAACTATGAGTGTCCCCACAATGGAGGCACATGCATTCTGATGGTTGGATGAGGACAAGTGGACTGAAGGGGAGCCACCCCTCCTTAAAGGTACAGGAGCACACCAAACACCCAGCAGGTAGCACAATGGCTGCAAAGGTGTTGGTGCGCTGCTGGACCAATACAAACACCAATGTGTTATGAAAAACAAACTTGTCCACCGTCCTCATCTATAGCTGGCCATAACAGTAAGCAGCATTGGAAGGCTGAAGCAGATAACAACAAAAGCCTGGGGAATGCCCAGGAAAAAACCAAGCCTACTTACCGACCAGCTCGCAGACAACCAATTAACCTGTCTAACAGTATGCGTTAAAAACAGGGGTTTTGTCCGCACACATTTGCAAACGCATGCGTGAGCCGCAGAGCCGCGTCAAGGCACCAGACTATTTTACATCCTAGGCAAGACCAGCTACTTGCACATCCCCACCCCAAAAAAAAAAAAAAAACGTAAAAAATATTACCGTGATGATACTATTATATTAAAAAAGCATATGATTTGCAGTCCAACTACTGATGAATTTCAGCGTCAGCGGGCCGGTCCCGATATACAGAGGCTCTTCATCTCTGTATTTTCAGCCTGAAGAGTGTACCTGCCCATGAAATGCGTTGTTCCGACTCCGGTGATGTCATCCTGCTGATGCTGCGGGCCACACGTGCACTCCAACGCCACCTTGAAAGTGTCTGGACGGCTTTCCTAATCACTCTGCAGCACGGTAGCAGACCCTGGTGGCTCCTCGGTGGATAATCATGCACAGCGTCCCAGACTTCTACCTTTCTGATATGCTTATTTTATTCATATAGAGAACAAGAGAGATAGAAGAATATATAAACCTTACAAACATTGGTAAGGTACACCAACAATAAGTATCATCGGAAACAAATGCATATCCAGGTTACATAAAAATGGAATGAAAACATGTTTATGTTAGAAAGACCTATTAGTAGAGAAGAACTGCAGGAGGCTGTTGATTCAATGAAATTGGGGAAAGCCCCAGGACCAGATGGTTTCACGGCCCAATATTATAAAATATTACTCTCCTATTTATCGGAATATATGGTGAAGTTATTTAATAGCTTAGGGATGGGGGGAAACTTAACGAGAGATACCCTATTGGCATATATTGTAGTCATACCGAAAGAAGGGAAAGATCCATCCTCCTGTGGAAGCTATCGCCCAATTTCATTGTTAAACTCAGATCTTAAACTTTTTACCAAAATCTTGGCAAACAGGATCCAGCAGTATATTCCGAAACTAATACATTTAGATCAGGTGGGATTTGTCCCCACAAGGGAAGCTCGAGATAACACTACAAAAGTCATCAACCTGTTACATATAGTGAATAAAACACAAATGCAGTGTGTATTTTTGAATACAGACGCAGAGAAAGCTTTCGACAGAGTGAACTGGAAGTTTATGCAGGCAGTCCTTCAACATGGAGGATTTGGAAGTAATTTAATACGATGGATTGCCTCGATCTATTCAAACCCAATGGCCCAAGTAAGGGCAAATGGGAAACTATCAGAGCCCTTCTCTATTAAAAACGGGACACGATAGGGGTGCCCCCTGTCCCCTCTCCTCTTCGCTCTGTCATTAGAACCATTTCTCTGCACATTACGACACAATCAGGACATAACGGGAATTAAAATAGGAAATATTCAATGTAAGATCTCGGCGTATGCGGACGACATGCTTTTTACTTTAACTAATTCTTTGACTACGATTCCGAATCTTATGAGAGAATTTGAGAAATATGGGGCACTTTCGAATCTTCGAATTAATTTTAAAAAATCGGAAGCAATGGGGGTCAATATACCACATACAACGATAACACTGTTGAAACAAAACTTCAAATTTAAATGGACAGACAGAGCTTTAACGTGTCTAGGAACTTCTCTCCCAAGAAATATAGCAAAGATCTTTGAGTTAAATTTTCCCCCTTTATTGCAAAGGGTTAAGATCCTATTAGATAAATGGAGAATAGGTTTTCATACTTGGATGGGACGTTGTAATATAATTAAAATGAGCATACTTCCTAAGTTTATTTATTTAATACAAGCATTACCGGTAAATATCCCAGTGAGTTTTTTCAAACAGACGCAAAGTATAATATTTGAATACATATGGGCACGTGTACACCCTAGGATACATCGGAAACAATTAATGCATATAAAGAATCAAGGAGGATTGGCAGTACCAGATATACGGAAGTATTATCAAGCAGTGCATTTAAATAGAGTGATTGATTGGAATAGACATTCAGATACAAAATTGTGGGTACAAATTGAAGAGGCCCAATCACCGATTCCCCTTAGGGGAACGCCATGGTGCTATGCAGCACTCCCTAGAGTGGTGATGGAAAATCCAGTGATAGGAAATACGGTGAAGCTTTGCTCTTTACAGTTTCGCAATATTGGGATAACACCAACGATATCTCCCTTATATCCAATATTGGGAAACCCTCTTTTCCAACCAGGATGTGAGGATAATGCATTTCGAAGATTAGAAAGTATGGGATACACTCAAGCTCTTAATTACATTAGTACAGGAACATGGATCACAATAGGGGAGCTAATGGAACAAAGAAATATGTTTAGATTAAAATTTTGGAATGCTCTACAGATTACCCACTTTCTTGCCACACTACCGAACCCGGGACTGTTCGATAGACCCCTTACCACATTTGAGAAACTCTGTAATGGAAAGGGAGTAGTATCACATACACTATCAGTATGTTACGAAATGCTAATTACACAACCGGTAACTTACGTTCCGAAATGTATACAAGAATGGGAAAGAGAACTAGGGAGGACTCTTAGTATGGAGCAGAGACAGAGGATGTGTCGATTTACACACGAAACATCAATATGTGTTAAAACCCAGGAGATTCATTTTAAAATCTTCTAGAGATGGTACAAGACACCAGAGAAACTCGGGAAAATCTTCCCGGATGTATCAGACCAATGCTGGAGATGCCAGGAAGAAAAGGGGACTATGCTGCACATCTTCTGGGACTGCTCCAGGATAAGATTAGACAGATCCTCCAACATTGCACGGATATAAGAATACCGGAAGATCCGGAGTTCTTCCTCCTACATGTTAATCATATACCCGAGAGGAGATATAAAGAATCATGTATCCCCTGTCTTTTAGATGCTGCAAAAGCATGTATCCCTCTAAAATGGAAATCACCGCTGCCACCAACAATAGAGATGTGGATCAGGAAGGTGAAGGAGATAAGTAAATTAGAAAATTTAGTCCTCTCAGCGCGTAATCAACATGAAAGATTTGTTGAAACCTGGTCTGCCTGGAACACTTTCCTCCTCTCAGATGAGGGGAGGGTGCTCCTGGAAAATCAGACAATGGAGGAGGAGTCGGGGGGGGGGGAACTGGGGCTTGGGAGGGGGATGGAGGGGTTTGAGGAGAGGGAGAGAGACTGGGGGCTCCCTTTTTTTTTTTTCCTCTTTCTTTCTTTTTTATTTTATTTTATTTTTGTTGTTTTCTTTGCTCTTTGCTTTCTTTGTTTGAAATAGTCAATTAGAAATATGGAATGGAATATATAATATTAATGCCTTATTATCATGACTTGCTATTTTGTTTTTTGCTTATTGTTTTGATGTATTGGATGTACTGGAAAAGAGAAATAAATAAATAATTTACAAAAAAAGAAAACATGTTTATGTGGCACATTAGGAGACCATTAGGAGACCATCTGTGATAGCAACCCCTGAAAACATTACAGGTTAAAGTAACATTCACCATCATTTCAGAAAAGGGGATCATAGTTGTCCCATACGTAACGCATCAGGAAAGGTTATATGAAAAACCAGTCTTTATGAAAAATAATACGTCGTAGGGGTCACCCACTGAATCAGTAGCAATGGATAAGTCGAAGTCATGGTACATTTACTCAATGGATTCCTAAGGGTGTCTTTAGACATAGAAGAAAAGGAATAGGGGCAGAAAAGAGGGGGCTGAAAGCTAGGGGACAAGAAGCACCCGTTCATAGTCCCAAGGCGACGTCGTCTTGGCCACTCTCAGCCCAGGAGATAAACTCTGAGGAGTATCGAAACATGGATCATGAAGTCCAAGTGACAGAAAACTGTTCGTCTTTACCATATTACTCCCCCAACAGACATCCAAGGTCCCTTATGTGGTCCACTTCAGCAGCCCCATTCCCCAGGGAAGGCATGATTGTCGATTTCCAGTGATGGGGAATCACTACCCTGGTCACTCTTTTTTAATAGATTTGAATTTGCCAGGGAGTATAGATAAGAGAGCTACCTCAGGTGAAGGTTGAATGGAAGTCGCCATCAGTTTACAGTATATTTTGAAGACCTGTTGCCAAAATCCCTGTACAGGAGGGCATTCCCACCAGATCTGGAGCATGGTACCCCGGGAACTAAGACATCGCCAACAGGCATCTTGTACTGAAATGCCTACGAGTTGAAATGGTGTATAGTAGAAGGGCATCTGTACCATCTTGTTACCAGTTTAAATCCTTTTTCCTGGGTCTTAGTGGCTAGGGATAACTTTTGCGTTAGGATAAAACATTTTTTCCAGTCAATAGGGGAGATAGATTGACGTAGTTTTGCCTCCTAGGCCTTCGTAAATGGTGGAAGGTCAGGAGAAGAAATACTGAGACATATATAACACAAGTAAAAAATGCGCATGAGTCCAAAGTCACTAATATCTCAAAGGTATATAATCAAATGGCGCATGTACAAAAAGATGTACAGTCAGTGAACATGGGGTCCAGGCTCCGGGGGGAGAGGGATGAAGCGGAGGCTGGAAGAATAGTAATAATAATAGGAGAAGTCACATGTGCAAGCTCAGGGCTGCCATTCAAGGTGAAACAGAAACCATGTTCCAGGGTACTGTAAAGAAAAGCAAGGGAGAGGCGCCTCTGAGTGCAGACGTTTTAAAACAATTTAATAAAAGATATCTTTTATTAAATTGTTTTAAAACGTCTGCACTCAGAGGCGCCTCTCCCTTGCTTTTCTTTGAAGAAATACTGAGCAAGAGGGAGTAAAGTTGAGATACCACATATGTTGGAGGTTTTTCCTGTATGATCAGTTCCTCAAATCCGGTTGGTTCAGCTAGGATGTCGGGAATGGATGGAAAAGTCAGGAAGAAGTAGTCAGGAAAGCGAGCCGGGAGGGATTGGCATCCTTTTTTTAATAAAAGATTAATACAATCTGCACTTAGAGACTCTTTTCCCATTGTTCTTTCTAAGCCAGTGGCAATGGCAATGGCAATTGTGCCATAGGCGGCTGCCTAGTTCGCCTAGTGGTAGCACCAACCCTGGTTACCTGCATGAAGTTTGTATGGCCTCTCTGTGTTTGGGTTGATTGTTAGCCACTTGAACATACCAATACTTTACCAGGGACCAATGTTTTTTCTGTAACTTTGGGATCTACCCTAGTCCGGACTGCCAAGTAAATGTAAACGCTGTGTGCGCTACAGGAGTGATACTCTTCTTAATAGTTCAATCCTTGTGGGACCCAAATAGACAGTCTTTCACCTTAGGGGAACAGTATGGACCACTTTGGGCTGCCACCAACTGGAACCTTTCGATTGATGCACTACAACCTTGCTGCCCTCCTCGGTTCAGGGATCCCAAAACTGGATTAGAAACAAAAAAAGAAGGCACACCAGCCTAGTTCATTACTGTAAAACAGTTTAATAAATTACAGAAGGATAAACTATTATACTCACAAAAAGGAGGAAATACACAGGCGTTAGATTATACAGGATAGCATTCGATGCATGACCATCACATAGGGTGCAGCTAATGCGTTTCGAGGACCTTCTTGTACTTCTTTTGGGTGTCAGGTGCCCCGTGATTTTACCGTGATTTGTTGGGAAAAATCACGCCGCGATCGGGGTGCCATTGGAAGTGACGGGGATCGCACGGGCGTCCCACGATTTGCCGCTATTTTGAATTGCAGCCAGAATCGCAGCGATTCCGCCCGCGATTCGGATCACTCAGATGTGAACGGAGCCTTAAAATTCTGTGTTTACAAACACACGGAGCTCTCTGTACAGGGAACAGCGATCTGGTTATTTCTTCTCCCTGAAAAGCAGGGAGAAAAAAACAGACAGATCAGAAAGTATAAGCAGCACACCTTACAGATTGTTAGGCACACAGTTTACCTCTTGATTGCCCCTAGATGTTAACCTCTTCCCAACCAGTGTCATTAGTACAGTGTCAATGTACAGTATTATCACTGATCACTGTATTAGTGTTACTAGCGACGTGTCAGTTAGTGACCCTCCCAGATAGTGTATGTTACTGCCAGATTACCGGCCACCCTATTACAGTCATACTATAAGTTGCTGATCATAGCCATTACAGCAGGGGTGCCCCCAACCAATGGCCCGGGGGCCACATGTGGTCTGCGGAGTCCTCTGATGTGGCCCACAACCTCCTGCTCTGGGATGGAATAGAATAGAATACTGTTATTAAAGGTTAGTTTATTACTAAAATCACAGTGTATATATGGGCGTATCTGTTCTGCAGTGGTTACTGGGCTTCTTTAAAACTGATCTGCAGGTGCAGAGCAGTGTGCCTGCGGGTTACCTAGACTGAGCCATAGACTTCTGTTTTTACCTGAGAGTTTGGTGTGTTTTCTGAAAGTGCACCACACCTACAGGATATAATAGGAGTCTATGGCAAAGTGCAGATAACCTGCAGGAAAGCCATGGGTGCACTGCGCTGCATCCGTGGTGTGGGTAAACCTCAGCGCATCAGTGTGAAAGCAGCCTTAGGCCCCTTTCACACGCTCAGTCTGACCCAATCAGACCCTCCATTCACCTCTATGGAGTGCCAAATGTCCGTTTACAAATGCCTATCTCCAATCCGATCTGCAAAAAATAAAAATAAAGTGGACGAGTAGAGTGGGCTGTGTCCATGTCTGCTCTGCATGTGCAGAGTGGACATGGACCTGCCACCTGCCCGCTCCGCTCATTGTGGCCCACGACCGGTTACCAAGTCGCTTAAGTGGCCCTCACTCTTAAATTTTTTTTATTTTTTTTATGAATATGTTTTATAAATGTAGCACCCTGGAGTTTAGTCAGGGAGCTCCTCACAAATTTACTTGCCAAGAGTAGTTATTTTGATCAATTGATAGAGATCTATTAATTTCTCCCTAAGCTTGGCCTTGTTGCACTTTTCTCTTCTACCACTAGGAGGCCGGGTACTTGGTGGTACTAGATACGAGAAGGGCAACCCAAGGTCAGGTTATGGGTATATGGGGTGTCCAAGTCAATGGCCAGGGGTTTTCTTTAATCCCTTGGCCTGCTGGGAGATCCTATATATTCGGGTGAGATCAGGTTATCTGTGTTCTGTGCCACCTGGACTGCCGTCTGGGTGAACAAGTGTCGTCCGCCCCGGGCTGCTAGGCCGGAGATTGGGCCTATCCCGGGGGCACCTGGCTGCCAGGCTGTGTGAGGGCCTATCCAGAAGTAAGAGGGTCCAACCAAAAGTGACGGTTCTGCGGCCGGAGAACATGTCAGTGGTCGGAGGTAGAAAGGAAGCTGTCGCCACAAAGGGACCAACCACCTTTACCAGGGACCACAATGAGTAACTGAAGCAAGTACTGGAATCATATTCTCACCAAAGGGCACATGTAGAATCTGGAAACTTCAGGCGGTGATCAAGTCAGGGACCCAACCCGCGGAGGAGACGCTTGCAGAGCAGTCTTGTGAGTCAAGCCAGGGACCGAGCCAGTTAGCATGGGTGAAGCTTGAAGAGTATCTGGAGTGCCAAGCTAGGGACCCAGCAGAGAAGCATGGGTGACGCTTGAGGAGATACCACTGCAAATCTTGGAGGAACTCAAGGGATTCATAGTCAGTTAATTAGAGGGTCCAGTGAGAGACCAGGAGATCAGTGTTGAAGAACTACAAGGAGCAGTTGTAGTGGAGCTGAAAGAACTGTTACCTTGAGTTAGGAACTGTTAAAGTACTGTTACCATAGGATACAACAATCCTGCATGTGCAGAAATGGCGCCTTGCTGGGGCCTTTCCCTGTACGGCTGTCTTCCTGTTGAAGTCTCGGAGTCTGCCAATTGAGTTTGCAACTATCTAAGGGTGTCCTGGCCCTAACCCTCTTTCCCCCAAAATATATAAAAAGGACGGTCAAAAGAAATAAAACCTCTTTTACATACAAGAAGTGTCTGGCGCCCAATGACTTTCACCATCTTTGCACCCACTATGCCTCACAATTAGGGTTGAGCGAACCCGAACTGTAAAGTTCGGGTCCATACCGAACATTAGAGTGTTTGGGCACCGGACCCGAACCCGAACAATTGCGTGTATGTTCGGGTTCGGGTCCGGTGTTCGGCGATGTAATGGTGCATTTAGAAAAGCTTCAGGGGGCAGCCAATCACCTTTTGTTTAGCTGGTGTGCCCTTAGAAGCCATCATAGCCATGCCTACTAATGGCATGGCTGTGAATGGCCAGTGCAGCATGTGACCCAGCTCAGTGCAGCATGTGACCCAGCTTCTATATAAGCTAGAGGCACACAGCACAGCACGTCACTCTGCTTTAGACAGGATAGGGAGAGGATCCTGGCTGCTGTTGCTTATTAGGGAGAGATTGAAATACATGAGTTAGTCCTTATTCTGCAATCTGAGAGAAAAGATAGAGAGACAGTGTAGGGGAAGGTTCCTGATGGTGCTTTTTAGGGAGAGAGATATATTATATAGGAATAGGAGTCCAGATTCAGAGATATAACTCAGCGATCTGCATAGGTTTACCTGTTTGTGTTGCAGTGCACAGTCTTTTTACACTGCCATGAGCCCAGTGTCAGAGAAAATCTAACTTTTATCTGCAAGCTCAGTGCACCAGCACTGCATATGTTACGTTGAGAGATACACCGTTTCCATACTGTGGCTCTCGCAAAAAGACCCATTTAGGGCAACAACAAAAAAATTGCAGTGTTTCCTGCATATATGCAAGTGTGAGATTTACAAATTTATATATTTTTCTTGTATTGTGCTATTCCAAAAAAAAATTTTTAGGGACAAAACTTTTTTTTTAATAGCATTTTCTGTATTGCTGTAGGTGTGAGATACACCGTTTCCATACTGTGGGTGTATTGTGCTCTTGCAAAAAGACCCATTTAGGGCAAAAAAAATCGCAGTGTTTACTGCATATATGCAAGTGTGAGATTTACAAATTTATATATTTTTCTTGTATTGTGCTATTCCAAAAAAAAAATATTTAGGGCAGTAACTTTTTTTTAATAGCATTTTCTGTATTGCTGTACATGTGAGATACACCATTTCCATACTGTGGGTGTATTGTGCTCTTGCAAAAAGACCCATTTAGGGCAAAAAAAAATTGCAGTGTTTTCTGCATGTCTGGAGCTGTGTGAACTAAACAATTTATATATATTTTTCTTCTACTGTGCTATCCTAAAAAAATAATTGTAGGACAAATTTTTTATTTTTTTTTGTAGCGCACAGATCCTTTCCCCCTTACCTGCCTTTATGTTGTTGGCACCTCACAGGAGGGAGAAAGGCGCACCGTACTATCAGCCCGTACCCTCCTGTATAAAGAGGTTGAGCGGTGTACTTGACGGGCCGTGTCCACAGCCGTAGTCAAAACTCCTCCAGGGGATGATTCTCACCTCTACTGTAGGTAGAGGCAAGTCCTTGAATTCCCAGTAAAGTCAATGTCCTCACCAGCTGAAACTACAACTCTGAGTTTATTCTCTCATGGCAAAATAAACTGTACTTGGATAGAAAAGTTTAGAGCAAAGAAACAGGACAGCTTAAGGTGTGGAGGAGGTCCAGGCACAAACGTAGCACATTCACTTCACTGCTTAGGTTTCTCAAACAGTTTTAGGCGCACGGTCTCTGCCACAGACCGTGAGGTTGGTCTATGCCACAGACCGGGTGTACAAGGCCCCTGCCACTGACCTGGAGAACTTTGGTCTCTGCCACAGACCAGGGTGTATAAGGCCCCTGCCACGGGCTGGGTGAATAAGGCCTCCGATACAGTCAGGATGACCTTGAGCTTCTCCTTCTAAGAACTAGCCCATATCAAGGGGAAGACATCTCTCCAGGGAGTCAACAGACCCTTCCTTCACCGTGCCTCCAGCATCGGGCCATCGGAAGGTTCCTCCCTTCCCTGGAACGGGGTCCCCTACACGAGGCGGCACCCAAAGACAGATAGTACCTCACCCCGGGCAAAAGGTGCCCGAGATGGATCAGGAACACGTGCACCCAGGCCGAAGGCACCTGGGCGCGGACCCCACTGGACATCAGCCCCCAGGCCAAAGGTGCCTGGGGCTCGGACCCTGATCAGGAGGCGTCTGCCCCTTTTATATTCTCTCTCGGCATGCACAGCAGGTTCCCCGCCCCTCTGTTCTACTGCCAAGAGGGGACACAAAAGGCACAGCACTGTATCGGCGGTTCAACCCTAGCCTACCTTGGCAGCGTCACCTGTAGGCCGCAGGGAACTGCACACCAATACTGTCCCCCGAGGACAAAATGGTCCATGAATCCTACAGAATTAGGGTGTTTGAGCCTATTTACCACTCAAACACTTCCCTTAAATTTAGCACCCCGCTACATTTTTATTTCAAAGTATTTTATTTTCCCACTAGCTTATCCATTAAATTGAATAATGTTTTCCAGAAAGGGCGTATTCTGGGGCATTCCCACCATATGTGTGGCATCGTGACGTTGAGTTTCTGAGGTTCTTAATGACTTCCTGTACCTCTTCTGCTAAAAAGGGGGCCTTCAGCATATTTGTTTATTTATTTTATTTTTTTATGTTATTTTAAGTTATTTCCCTATCCACATTTGTTTGCAGGGCACTTCCCATGCTCTTAACAACATTTTGCTGCCATTTGCAGCCCTCTAGCCCTTTCCATTACTTTTTTAGAGCCTTTTTAGTCCTCTGAAGTTCGGGTCCCCA
Organism: Rana muscosa; assembly: GCA_029206835.1. Taxonomy (NCBI): domain Eukaryota; kingdom Metazoa; phylum Chordata; class Amphibia; order Anura; family Ranidae; genus Rana; species Rana muscosa. The sequence goes on along the minus strand of CM055116.1, from coordinate 101,752,794 downwards.
TTGACTTCAATGGGGTTTAGGTTCGGGGTAAAGTTCGGGTCAAGTTCGGTCCCGAACTTGAACTTTTTTCCGAAGTTCGGCCGAACCCGTCGAACCCGAACATCCAGGTGTCCGCTCAACTCTACTCACAACCCACCACATATTGAAGGATGTCAGCTATCATTGGCCTTGGCGGTTCTCATTAGACCAAAAGAGGTAAAAGACCTTGCTACATAAAAGAAAGTAGAAAACATAGGGTTTTCTATCAAAATTTTCTGGCTTTTTTCATTCATATAATGAAAAATAAAAAACCCAGTGGTGATCAAATACCACGATAAGAAAGCTTTATTTGTGTGAAAAAATGTTTTTTAAATAAATTTGGGTACAGTGTTGCATGACCGCGCAATTACCAGTTAAAGTAGAAGTAGCACGGTGCTAAATAGCAAAAAATGCTCTTATCATGAAGAGGGTAAAACCTTCCGGAGGTCAAGTGCCAAACAAATTGGCAGCTCAAGCAAACCATGCATTGAGCACTTATATTCTTAAGAAAAGTAGCCTACAGTTACGTATATAAATGCACACACAACCTCATAGTGATGTTGTGTAATTGAAGGTTCAGAGTTTATTTATGTATATTAAATTAATATTAAACTGAAAGTCCAGAGCTTTTTCACCTAAACCTCCTAGTAACTGCTGTAAAAATATCCCAAATTATACATAAAATTGTGTTATATAACAGAGCTATAATAACCAAGATATGTATATTACTACCTCTATATAAAGTGCAAAGTGCAAAACATATCATAAGACAATTGTAATGTCACAAATAAATATGCCTACTAAAGTGTATTAATAAATAAACTGTATAAACACAAATGGAAATAATGTGCAACAATACAAAAATGCATAAATATGCTGAAACAATAGTGTCTATTCCACAGCGCTATCACTTGAAATCATCCATATAATATCCGCTGTTCATCAAGTGTCCATTAGTCACTTGCCATAAATACTTCTACTCCACCCACAGCGCTGTCCTTAAATGCTGCTAATCCATTTACATCAATGAAATAAACGTATACAAATCATATACAAAATCATATAAACATCTGTGCAGCGAATTTAGTGAATCATTATAATGTGCTACTATTATAAGTCCCAAAAATAAATGTTCATCTGTGAAGTGCTTCCACTGAATGACTTATACTAAAGAGCTTCAAACATTCTTCATAAGGTGCTCCAAATACAAAGTGCTTCAGTACAGCTCCTATGGCTCTTCGGTGATTCATGCAATACTCTGTGTTGTATAACACTCAGGGCCGGTGCTACCACTAGGCAAACTAGGCAGCCGCCTAGGTCACCCTGCTGCCTAGGGCGCCCGGCCACTGGTGTTCCTTCTCTCTGCAGCAAGCAACTAAGTCTCAGCATCAGCAGACAGCCGCCACTCCATTCGCACATAGTGTCATAGGCGCAGCGGTGGTGGAGGACTGTGTCTGTGTCCCGACTCCCGAATGAATGGAAGCAAGCAAACATTCATTGATGGGCACTGGTAGGCTGCATTTGATTGACGCTGAAGAGGCTGCATTTGATGGCCACTGGTGAGGCTGCATTTGATGGGCGCTGGTAGGCTGCATTGATGGGCGCTGGTAGGCTGCATTGATGGGTGCTTGTAAGGCTGCATTGATGGGCGCTGGTGAGGCTGTGTTTGATGGGTGCTGGTGGGCTGCATTTGATGGGCGTTTCGTTAAAAGGGCGGGGTATACATGGGCAGGGCAAAAGGGGTGGAGTCAGGGGGGGAGCCAATGGGGGGTGGCAAAATTAGGTTTCGCCTAGGGTGTCAAAAATCCTTGCACCAGCCCTGATAACACTCACAGGATATCTCTGACTTTGTGTCTCCATAGGCTTGTTGTGGATTTTATCCTCACGGATCTTTGGCAGAAATAGACAGCTTCTTCCCCAACTCCAGTACTCTGCTTTAGCCACTCTGCTCTAAATCCTTATAGCTGAGCAAGGGGATAGAAAGGGAGCCCACATAGAGTGATACCATTTTTATTTAATTAAATCATTAAAAAAGAACTTTGTTACACTCACTTGTATAAGGTAACAAAGTCACAGTGAGACCAGGAGACACTGCCGCGGCGTGCGTTCCACTGGCCGAAATTGATGTCAATGGATAGTCCTGCTCAACACGTTTCACCAGCCAATCAGGCGTCTTCAGGGGCTAGTGAAATGTGTCGGACACACCTTTACTGTATTCAGGTCTCATGCACACAGAAAATCAAAAACACCACTTAGTGCTGGATTCATGAGGGCAAAAAGGGGCATTTGTCTTGGTCCCCCTTCCAGAAGGGGCCTCCTCTATACAAAAACATAATAATTAAAAAAAATACTTTATTGGACAAAGTACGAGTTTGGCAGCAGATTTCATCCAATGATCTCGACTAAAATCAGCTGATCGGCTGTGTTTACAAACACACAGACCTTTGTGTACAGGTAACAGCGATTCGGCTGTTTCTTCTCCCTGAAAAGCACAAAAAAAACAGCCAGATCAGAACGCTTTTTTTTTGTTTTATTTTTTTTATTAGTTTTTGAGTGTAGATATGTGTATGTCCCAATATATATATGTATGTCCCAAGTATGTTTGAATCCACTTACTGTTGACTGACTCCCTTTGCTGGAAGTCTAGTCCAAGCATAAAATTCTCTTTTGGTAAAAAAAAAAAAAATATACTTTCTAAGATTAGTTTGTCCCTGTGTTCTTGATCTTGGCTTCATATTAAAAATACTGCCGCAGGACATCAAAAACACCACTTTTAAGGGCACTTGACTTTATTTGCTTTTTTTGCTAAACACCCCTTTATGTTAGTCTATGTGTCCTTGCACACATTGGTATTTGCAGGCATTTAGAGGCAGGAGCGTTTAGAGGCAGAAAAAACCCCAGAGCCAGGGCATTCAGGAAAGGAATGTTTTGCCGCAAAAAATGGTAGATGCGTACTTTGCTTACACGCATTTAGCGCTTGAGCATTCATTCATACCAATAGCCAGAATAAATTAATATTCTGGCCAATGGAATGAATGACCACCCAAGCACTTGATGCGCCTAAATATATGTATGCAAAACACGCCTTTAGGCACATTTTTTATGCTGCTTTTTCCTCCCTTGGAGCATAGGCAAGGGAGCAAAAAACAGCGTTGTAAACCCTCGTGTTTTTTCACCTTAATGCAGCCATTGGCTCCCGCTGCTGTCAATCAAATCCAATGACACAGGCACCGGATGCTGGACTCGGAAGCACGCCCGCAAGGTAACCCCCCCCCCCGGGAGAGCGCTTCTCCTAGGGGGGTTATACGATGCTGGGAGGAGCTGGTAGAGCTCCCGAGGACCCCAGAAAAGGAGGATCGGGGGCCACTCTGTGCAAAACGCAGTGGAGGTAAGTATGACATGTTTGTTTTTTTTGTTTTTTAAAAAACAAAGCTTTACAATCCTTTTAAAGTTTTTAATCATGCCTCCCCATTCCCTTCTTGATGGCCACTCACCTTCCAGAATTGACCACTTAACCTCCTTGGCGGTAATCACAAGTCAGGCTCGGGGTGAGTTTTTCATGCTAAGAGCGGTAACCCCGAGCCAGACTCAGGATTGCATTTCAGGATACAGGGAACTTACTTACCTTGTTCCCTGGATCCTGCGATGTCTCCCTGCCATGTCTGCGAGCTGTCTCCTCGCTCGATCCACACTGCCGAGTGACGAGCTCCGTTCCCTGTGACGTTGCGGCGCACAGGGACGGAGTTCGGCGCCAAATTCAAAAAGTGAAACACATAGTATACATACAGTATACTGTAATCTTACTGATTACAGTACTGTATGTAATAATTACACATCCCCTTTGTCCCTAGTGGTCTGTCCAGTGTCCTGCATGCAGTTTTACATTATAAATACTTTTCTTTCTGCCTGGAAACTGGAGATTGTCCATAGCAACCAAAAAGTGTCCCTTTATGTCAAAAGTGGTTTTACACCAGCTAGAAAACAGCGAAAATTAATTAGAATTACTCGCAGAATTGAGCGATAGCGATTTGTGGGGAAATTCATCATCAAATACTAAATCTAATGACAGCGACAATTCTGCAACTGAGCAAATTTCAGTGTTTTTGATTTGATTACATTAGTGAATAATTTTTATTATAATTACATTGCTATTTGTTATAATTATTTATAGTTATTTATTATATTATAATTTATCATTTTGTGTTTCAAACTTTATCATACCCAGGATGTCTACTAGAGTAGACTCTTGTTTGGACAGATTTAAGTGAGTAATTACTAAGAATTGCAGGCCTACAATACATAACACCAAATTTCCATGCAAAATAATTGTACCACTTTTGGTACGTAATTCCAGACAGAATCATACCGCCAGGGAGGTTAAACTAATAAGATGGTCATATGAAGCATGTTGTTTAAAATTATTTTTATTAAATTATTATACAAATATAAAACCTTACATACTTTTACAAAAACAACTATACAAGTCATTCATAAAAACACAAAAACACAAGCATACGGGAATGGATCTATTCTATATTATATACTCCTCTCATGTTTCTCAGGGGAAAAAAAAAGACCAAAGAACAAAAACAACAAAAACAAAAAGGCGGGGAGCAAAGATTGGAACTACTCCGCCGTCTCACCCCCCATGTTGAAGATGAACATTCTGTAAACATATGCTTCCCAAAGAGGTGGTCTGTCAAACAAGCATCTCCATCAATCTCTATGAATGAAGGAATGCAAAAATCATTGCACAAAATGTTTATTCAAAGTTAAAATCAGTAACATAATTTAAAATGCTGAAATCCCACCCAGCTTATAGACAGCGAGTGCTAGTAATTTTCATCAGACAAGCATCATCGGGACAAGCAAGGAAGGTCTACATACACATTTCTGTGAAGTGTGTACAGAACACTAGTTTGAAAAATAAGGTTACACTGAGTAAAGTTGTGTCTAATAGGGTTAGTGAAAGATGATTTTTACACACAATCCTCAAATGATAAAAAAAAAATTTACCAGCCAATACAATGATCAACAGGTAAAGGGGAACTTTAGACAAATAGCATAATACAGATCTGAAAACCGTATGTATCAAAAAAATGCTTGGCAATTATCTTCCTCCAGTTTTGCTATTTACTCATCCTTGTCCCCCCCTGCATAGCAATATATTGAACAACGTTCCCTGGCTGGCCGAACCAGCAATATACCATTCCTCTGGTCCTCCCTCACTAGCAATTCAGATTATGCAGCATTTTGACTACATGCTCTACAACAGGGGTGCCCGACCTTTTGAAGAGCGAGTGCCACTTAAAGTGGAGCTCCACCCTAAATAGCAACTTTTGCTATTTGGAACCCTCCCCCCCTCCGGTGTCACAATTGACACCTTTCAGGGGGGAGGGGGGTGAAGATACCTGTCTAAGACAGGTATTTTCACCCACATCCGGGAGTCCTGTCTCCGGGAATCTGCGGGAGTTACGTCACTTCCCGCAGACTTCCCTTGGTGTTCTGGGAGACACTCGGCTCCCAGAACACAGGAGCACCAATCAGAACGGCGCAGCGCGACTCGCGCATGCGCCGTAGGGAACCGGGCATGAAGCCGCAGGGCTTCACTTCCTGGTTCCCTCAGCGAGGATGGCGGAGGGAGCAGCAGAGCGACGAGCGGTCGCTTGTCCTCTGCTGCGGACGTCGCTGGACTCCAGGACAGGTAAGTGTCCAAATATTAAAAGCCAGCAGCTGCTGTAGCTGTAGCTGCTGGCTTGAAATTTTTTTTTTCCGGTGGAACAACCCCTTTAAGCGACTTGGTAACCGGTTGCGGGCCACAATGAGCGGAGCAGGTGGATGGCAGCCCACTCTACTTTTTTTTCTTTTTTTTGCTGATTGGATTGGAGGTAGGCGTTTGTAAACGGACACAAATCCATTTACATCTGCTATTCCTTAGAGGTGAATGGAGGGTCCAATTGGGTTGGACTGACCGCGTGAAAGGGGCCTATGGCTCAGTGCAGGTAACCCGCAGGTGCACTGCTCTGCACCTGCGGATTAGTTTGAAAGCAGCCCAGTAACCACTGCAGACAAAGGTGTGCGCAGCCTATTGCATTAGGGTGTGCACCGTTAAGTGCAAACACACATGCATGTGTATGTGTCTACATATATATGACCCTGGCACATTGATCTGCATGCTGGTACAGTGAAAGAGAAGAGCATAAACACTTCTCTTATGGCAGAGCCGGTAAGAGGGAGATCTTTCCCATGTTCCTGCTGCTACACAGAGTGATCACACTAATGCGCATGGGGTGATTAGGGTGTGCCTGGGCACACCCGGTACACACTGTGTGCACGCCTATGTCTGCAGAACAGATATGCCCATATATACATTGATTTTAGTAATAAACTTACCGTTAAAAACAGTATTCTATTCTATTCCCTCCCAGAGCAGTAGGTCGCGAGCCACATCAGAGGGCTCCCGGGGCCACATGTAGCCCCGGGCCACTGGTTGGGCACCCCTGCTCTACAAGGTGCAGGTAACATAACAGAGTGAATGCATTTCAGCATTTTCCTAAAGAAACTCTAGGTGGCGCCCTTACCTCTGAAAAAATCCAATGAGCCACAACATTCAACTAGGAGCCTCTTCTTGTATTTTACCATACAGCACAGCATGAGGAATGAGTATAAATCCTTCACAACGATTGAACCCATCATTTATATTGACATTCTAATATCCGAAGAAAAAATACATGCAACACTACAGGGCTAGAACTCTGGATACAAAAGGGGAATTAAAACTGTATAAGTTGTTTGCAGATTGATAGTGTGTTAATGAATATTTAACTAATTTCATTGGATTTAGTTTAGATTTATTTGTAAGTGCAATTATTGCATAGAGAATGGTGTTTTTCTGATGAGTTTAGTTTGACAATGCAAAGAGATTGCCAGCAAAATAACTCCTCTAGTGTCTTCCTTTTAGTCCTTATATTCTTTTAAGTTCTGCTCAAAATTCTTTACATTGCGGTCATATCTATGGCAAGAAATGAGCATGGTGCATACAGACAAAAACTCAGATTAGGATCGATTAAGCTGTGACTTCTTACTGTACAACTAATCCAAAACAAATTAGATTAGAATCACGAATGAATGAATGTGGTTTTGAACCAAAAATGTAATTCAATAAATTTTACTTAAGCAACAAGGCTTAATGTAAATGTTCAACTTTTTTAATGGCAAACAGAATAATTCAGTGCAACACTTTAGTGCTATAGGAGCTGTCAGCGACTTATTTATCATGGATGTATAGTGGTATTGATGATTGTAATAAATACAATGTACAAAACAACATGGTAATAAAATAATAAGAACAGCAAAATATGAACATTTAAAGTAGTAGTAAAAGTTGTAGTAGTAGTAATAATATAAAATAATAATAAGATGAGAGATGATGATCATCATCACCATCATCGTCATAGCAGTGATATTAATAACAATAAAAAAAAAATAATAATAACAACAACGGCAAAATAAAAACAACATTAGTAGTAGTAAAAGTAGTAGTAGCAGCAGCAGTAGTATTAATAATAATATTAACAATAATAATAACAGTAGAAATACTCATCATAGCAGAAATAATAATAATAATAATAATATTAATAAATAGTAAATGGTATATTGAATTCTGTGAATTTCTGACTGGTGCAGGGTGACATGCTTGGGAAGGGCTCTCCCCATCTCCCACACCGGTAAGCACTATCAGATCTGGAAGCTTGCACTGGTATGTGGACTGTACAGGACTGCTGATGTATAATGGGAGCCAGATCAGGCAGTCTCCGCTTATTTCATGCGGCTGATTTATGGGAAGCTCAGTGTTCCTGTTATCAGTCCTGGAGGTATATGGCAGACAGTATATGGCCAGGACAGGCTCCTCTACATCAAAGGGACTGTCACTGGTACAGGGAAAAGGTAAGAGGAGGGGGTCAGGGGATGGACAGCACATAAAGAAAGAGACAATTACTAAGGTGAGCGGTTTGATCTCACCTTCATCCTCTCATTGTTTCCTTCTCACCCTCTATTCTTCCTGTCTTTCTTTCTTTATATTTTAATTGTCGCTTTTGTAACTGACAACCTAAAGAACAAGCGACACTCCCCACCAGTAAGAGGAAGCTGAATGTGAAGATAATGGACACAAATCAATGACTATACAAATTAAAATATCACATCTAGAATGTACAGCTGGGGTCATGTGCACCATATACCAATGGATGGCAGGAATATATGCATAATCTTTTATCTCTATCAGTATATGAATATATATATATAGAGAGAGAGAGAGAGAGAGAGAGAGAGAGAGAGAGAAAGCTCTATATCGATCTCTCTATCTATCTATCTATCTATCTAATATCTGTCTATTGCTTACTTACTTATCTATCACCCTATCCGACCTCTATCTGTCTGTATTCATCATTTATGTAATTTCTGTAACTGTGTTTGTTTTTGTTTTATCATATTTGTTTAAAGTACTTTTAATATATTAATCTTTATATATTTTAGAAAGTCTTTCTATCTTTCTTTCTTTTCTTTTCTTTTCTTTTCTTTTCTTTCTTTCTTTCTTTCTTTCTTTCTTTCTTTCTTTCTTTCTTTCTTTCTTTCTATCTATCTATCTATCTATCTGTTATCTATTGTTTATCTACTTATCTATCACCCTATCTTCTATCTGTCTGTATATTCGTAATTTCTGTCATTTCTATATCTGTGCTTTCCTTTGTTTTATCTTTTTTTTTCTTTTTTTTCTTTCTTTCTTTCTTTCTTTCTTTCTTTCTTTCTTTCTTTCTTTCTTTCTTTCTTTCTTTCTTTCTTTCTTTCTTTCTTTCTATCTTTCTTTCTTTCTCTGTATAGCCTCCTTTTTTTCTTTCTTTCTTTCTATCTTTCTTTCTTTCTTCCTTCCTTTCTATCTATCTTTCTTTCTTTCTTTCTTTCTATCTATCTTTCTTTCTTTTTTTCTTTCTTTCTTTCTATCTTTCTTTCTTTCTTTCTTTCTTTCTTTCTTTCTTTCTATCTTTCTTTCTTTCTATCTTTCTTTCTTTCTTTCTTTCTTTCTTTCTTTCTTTCTTTCTTTCCCCTCTGTCATTCCCCCTGGTTTTATCACACTGAAACGTATATGTTGTATTACTTTTTATGACTTTATTAAACAGCATCTCAGATCACTGTGTCAGCTTCATCTATACAGCTATAAAGCTCTAATAATTGACATACAAGACATGACATCATTTGTATTATTACATGTTATAAATCTGTCTTTTTAAATATTTTTATGCGGTTTCTATCTCTATCATAACTAGTACAATGCAAATCTATAGTAGAGGAAGCTATGTGTTCTGATTTATTAAAATATTTGTTTACTCTTGTAGTCACAAATTTTATGATTTGTATTTCACTGAACCTGAAATCACTTATAAGCCAAAAATTTCTGTTTTATTCTTATCAACCAATAAAATTTCAGATGTTATTTCCAAATTTGCACTAAAATAAAATGAGTTGGAATCTGATTGGTTGCTTTGAGCCTCATCATTTTTCTTTTTTAATCTATTACTTATCGTTAGCTTTTATTGTTTGTGTGTTTCTTTTATTTTTGTCATTGTATGTATTATATATTTGTACAGTAATATAGTAAACCAACCACTGAAACAGCCTGATAATACTTCTTTTTGTTTGACTTTTTCGAGTCTTTACAACAGGTCACTTTTATATTGAATCAGCAGTAGAATGTAACAAATGTTATTAGATAGTTTTATTTCTTTACCCATGATTATATTTTTAGCGTTCTATAGGAGATTGTAGGGTATGATATGTTACATGAGAAGCTGGGTCACAGCAGTGGGGATGACATCTGGAACATCATTAAACTGGTGTTGGTGACTTATGACTTTCAGCACTATTACATTGTGGCAGTTTTGTTAGATTTGTGATACTTCAGATTGCTGCATCGTATCAGCCGGCTAACATTCTACAAGTACTTTATACATATTCATAAGAATAATGCATTGCTAATAAATGGTTGCGCGTTTTATTACACAATTGCATAGTGTTTAATAAGCATCATTCACTTAAGTCCTACGGTACCTGTCATATGCGGTTATAGCTTGTTGTATCCCTATATGTAATTATATTATACGTGATATAAGTCCTCCTACCGGTATTATATGGAGTCATGTGATTAGATCTCCAGATAAGGGGACTCACATTACAACTTTTTACCTTGGTTTCTCCTGTCTATCTATCTATCTATCTATCTATCTATCTATCTATCTATCTATCTATCTATCCGCTCTATTCTATCTATCTATCTATTCTATCTATCTATCTATCCATCTATCCTCTCTATTCTATCGATCTATCTATCTATCGTAACTTTTTCTTTACACCTCTCTCTCTCTCTCTGACTCTCGATCTATCCCTTTTTCTATCCCTCTCTTTCTTAATGTCATCTATCTATATATATATCCATTCATCAATATTTATCTTTGTATGTCTCTGTCTATCTTTCTGTTTATCCGTGTCTTTCTTTATTTTTCTTTCTTTCTTTCTTTCTTTCTTTCTTTCTTTCTTTCTTTCTTTCTTTCTTTCTTTCTTTCACAATTTCTAATCAATCAATCAATCAATCAATCTATCTATCTATAATTTTTTTTATTATCTTTGTACAGTATGTCTCTGTCTATCTCTCTATTTATCCATTTCTTTATTTTTCTTTCTTTCTTTCTTTCTTTCTTTCTTTCTTTCTTTCTTTCTTTCTTTCTTTCTTTCTTTCTTTCTTTCTTTCTTTCTTTCTTTCTTCCTTTCTTTCTTTCTTTATCTTTGTCTATCTTTTTCTCAATGTCTAATCTATCTATCTATCTATCTATCTATCTATCTATCTATCTATCTATCTAACTATCTATCTATCTATCTATTGCTTATCCACTTATGTATCATCCTATCTTCTATCTGTCTGTATTTGTCATTTTTGTAATTTCTATATCTGTGTTTGCCCTTCATTTATCTTATTTGTTTAAAGTGTAATAATATTTATATATGGCACCTTTTTTTTTTCTTTCTTTCTTCCTTCCTTCCTTCCTTTCTTTCTTTCTTTCTTTCTTTCTTTCTTTTTCTTTCTTTCTTTCTTTCTTTCTTTCTTTCTTTCTTTCTTTCTTTCTTTCTTTATCTTTGTCTATCTTTTTCTCAATGTCCAATCTATCTATCTATCTATCTATCTATCTATCTATCTATCTATCTATCTATCTATCTATCTATTTATTGCTTATCTACTTACATAACATCCTATCTTCTATCTGTCTGTATTTGTCATTTTTGTAAATTCTATATCTGTGTTTGCCCTTCATTTATCTTATTTGTTTAAAGTGTAATAATATTTATATATGGCACCTTTTTTTTTTCTTTCTTTCTTCCTTCCTTCCTTTCATTGATCTCTCAATGTATTGATTTAACTCGCGTGCTATCTATCTATCCATCTATCTATCTACTTATCTATCTATTTATCAAATTGTAATAAAACTTGGATTCGTCTTAAAATAATATATTGATACTATACCCTAAACTTGTCGGTACTAATGTTCCATTAGTAATAGTACGGCAATGACCTTTATTTTACTTGCTAAAGGTCAGGTTTGTATTAGTATTTCATTCTATAAAAAATAAAAATAAAAAATGATCTCAAGATGATAAGTAATATTAAAATTGCATGTGTTCTTCTCCATCTGCTTTCTCTAGTGTGAGTTGTGATGAATTGTAATGTGTGTGTTGGGATTGTCCTGATTGTGTCATTGTATGTCCTTTACCCCCTTCTGCCTGCTCTTTGCTGTATGTTGGTGTTTTGATGTTGTTAGTAGTATATGTAATTGAATTTGCAAATGTTTACTATGAAGAACTAATATACAGTATGTGGAATATTTTTAAAAAAGTGTTAAGAAATCTGGAATTTTATTTCAGCTGCTTTGACCCGTTTTTTGTGGCCTTAACTGCAGAAGAAGAAAAGAAAACCTTGCGATAAACGGATGCAAAAAAAAAGATAAAACTCAGAGCAAAGTGCCCACAACATGATTATTTAATTGTCTAAAACAAGAAAAAACAAGAAAATATTAGGAAAGTTCCTCCACCACCCTCAGGGAAAGTCCTGGAACTAGACCTACCTACAGGAGGGGAGACCTGTCTGAGGGGGTTATTATTTCACATGTTTATAAATCTACAAAGCCCATCAGGAGAATGGAATATATTATTATTACTGTTTATCACATAATGATGTCTATCAATGCCAGAATTAATGACACACCGGGGAAAAAAGCCAAAAACTGGGGAAAAGGGGTGAAATAAACAATTGTCAAAAACAATAAATCCTGCTTCTTCACAAAACATAAAAATAAAAGTTTTATTGTGCTTATATGGACTTGTGTCTATGAATTCTTTATGAAGAGTGTGTGTGGTTTACGATGAAGTATGCGCCTTGTTTTATCTATGTTGACTTACTAAGAGTAAACTGTACATCTTAGTAAATAAGGTTCATTTGTGTTTACTGTCTTGTTTTTGCACATGATTTTCTGTTCAGAGTGAACACAACTTCAAGTTTACCTTATTTACTAAGATAAGTAAACAGTCACACATGTAATCATCCTACTGAAACTATTGTGTTGTAATGACCCTGCATATGTTTGGGTCTTTATAAACCTGAATGTATGGTTTGTGTAACAAGTTGTTACACAAACCATACATTCAGGTTTAACAACCCTGTGAGTATATGTATAGTTTGATATGTGTACGATGTGTTGTGTGAAGATGAAGAATAGTGTGTGTATATGTATGGTATAATGACCCCTATGTATATATATATATATATATATATATATATATATATATATATATATGTGTGTGTGTGTGTGTGTGTGTGTGTGGTGTGATGTCCCTGCATGTATAATGAGTGGTCTGAGGATTTGGTTTGAGTGTGGTGTGTGTATAGTATATATCATGCGATAACCAAGAGGGTGATGTGTGTTGAACATGTTGTATTATAATCTATAGAGTGCACCTGCATGGTGTAATGTGTGTTGAATATATTGTGTGAAAACCTATGGGATGTATATGTTATGGTGTGATGACTTGTGTACTGTATATATTTTCTGATAATCTATAGGGTGTACAAGTATAAGTATGGTGTGATTATTGTGTATTGTATGATGATAACCTATAGGGTGTACATGTATGTTCTGATGACTGTGTATTGTATGATTATCTATAGGGTGTGTATCTATTTTGTGATGACTGTGTATAGTATATATTCTGTGATGATAATCTATAGGGTTGTTCATGTGCAGTATGGTGTGGTGACTATTGCATGTAATATTTAGGATGTATACCTATGGTGTGATGTCTCTATTGTAGATGCTTGATAATAATCTATAGAGTGTACATGTATGTTGTGGTGACAATTGCATATAGAATATAGTGTACTAGTATAGTGTTATAACAGTGTATTGTATGATAATATATATGAGCTATATATATATATATATATATATATATATATATATATATATATGGTGTGATGACTGTGCTTAGTATATATTGTGTAAAGATAATCTATAGGGTGTACACGTATGGTGTGGTGACAAATGCATATACAGTAATCTATAGGATGTACATGTATGGTGTGGTGACTATTGCATATACAGTAATCTATAGGATGTACATGTATGGTGTGGTGACTATTGCATATACAGTAATCTATAGGATGTACATGTATGGTGTGGTGACTATTGCATATACAGTAATCTATAGGATGTACATGTATGGTGTGGTGACTATTGCATATACAGTAATCTATAGGATGTACATGTATGGTGTGGCGACTATTTCCTATAATCTATAGGATGTAGATGTCTAGAGTGACGTCTGTGTGTGTATATGGTCATCTATAGGGTGTACATATGTGCTATGGTTACTATTGCAAATAATCTATAGGGTGTACATGTATAGTGTGATGTCTGTGTATATATGGTAATGTATGGGTGTACACAAATGGTGTGGTGATTATTGCATATAATCTAAAAGTTGTACGTGTTTGTTGCAATGTCTGTGTACATATGGTAATGTATAAGGTGTATATGTGTCATGTGGTATATGGTAATGTATAGGGTGTATACTGTATGTATGATGTGATGTCTGTGTACATATGGTAATGTATAGGGTGTATATGTGTTACGTGGTATCTGTGTATATATGGTAATGTATGGGTGTATATTGTATGTATGGTCCATGTATATATGGTGATGTATAGGGTGTATACTGTATGTATGGCGTGATGTCTGTGTATATATGGTTATGTGTAGGGTGTATATGTGTGATAAGACGTCTGTGTGTATATATATATATATATATATATATATATATATATATATATATATAATGTAAATGTATGATGGGATGTATATATGTATTATATAGGGTGTATATGTATTATGTCTGTGTGTATATATAGTATTATATAGGGTGTATATGTATGATGGGATGTATATATGGTATTATATAGGGTGTATATGTATGATGGGATGTATATATAGTATTATATACGGTGTATATGTATGGTGGGATTTATATATAGTATTATATAGGGTGTATATGTATGATGGGATGTATATATGGAATTATATAGGGTGTATATGTATGATGTCTGTGTATATATAGTATTATATACGGTGTATATGTATGATGGGATGTATATATAGTATTATATAGGGTGTATATGTATGATGGGATGTATATATGGAATTATATAGGGTGTATATGTATGATGTCTGTGTATATATAGTATTATATACGGTGTATATGTATGATGGGATGTATATATAGTATTATATAGGGTGTATATGTATGATGGGATGTATATATGGAATTATATAGGGTGTATATGTATGATGTCTGTGTATATATAGTATTATATACGGTGTATATGTATGATGGGATGTATATATAGTATTATATAGGGTGTATATGTATGATGGGATGTATATATAGTATTATATAGGGTGTACATGTATGGTGGGGTGTATATATAGTATTATATAGGGTGTATATGTATGATGGGATGTATATATAGTATTATATAGGGTGTACATGTATGGTGGGGTGTATATATAGTATTATATAGGGTGTATATGTATGATGGGATGTATATATAGTATTATATAGGGTGTATATGTATGATGGGATGTATATATAGTATTATATAGGGTGTACATGTATGGTGGGGTGTATATATAGTATTATATAGGGTGTATATGTATGGTGGGATTTATATATAGTATTATATAGGGTGTATATGTATGATGGGATGTATATATAGTATTATATAGGGTGTACATGTATGGTGGGGTGTATATATAGTATTATATAGGGTGTATATGTATGATGGGATGTATATATAGTATTATATAGGGTGTACATGCAGTGTGATGGAGTGGACAGCAGCCAGTGTCCTGCAGATGTCTATGGAGAAGAAGAGAGTCGGGAATGTCCCCCCCCCCCCCACCCAATGACTGGGGTCTGCCCGGCGCCATCACCCACAAGTAGAAGACAACCCCCCATTCTCACTGGCAGCTACCCGTCGAGAACCCGAAGACGACAAAAGACACAAAAGTGAGTTTTATTTTGTGCTCTGCCTGGGGCCAGAAAGAAGAATGAAAGGAAAGCCAAATTCCCCCTTTAAAAGACCCGACAAATCCTTTTTTGCTCCTTTGTATGCGAATTTCCTATTGAGATGAAGCACTCAAGCGTGTGATTCCCAACTTATTGTTATTAGCTATTTATTAATTGTTCTCATCTGGATTTAATTGAGCAAGGATGGACTTTTAGCCTAGGGGGCACCCCCCCCCCCCCCACACACACCTTGGAGAGGCGCTGGGGCTGCCTGTGGGAATTAAAGGGTTAAGTGGAACTGATTGACATATCCCAGCTGTAATTATTCCTGATCTCTGGGGGGACATGGGGAGGGGGGGTGACACCAGATCACAGGGGTGTATGGAGGACTAGGGGGAGACTGAGGGATGTGGGTGCCAGCCTTGTAATGGGGGGGGGGGTCTCTCTTTCAATGATTTTATATGCCATCCTTCTATTGTCTCCTCTCAGTCTCAGAGCTCAGGAGAGGCTGAAAAGGTGTGTGACAAGCATGAAAACCGCTTTCTCTGACAATGCCATGAATGGAGCTCCTTGATTTGCCCCAGGACTTTCCTCTGACTTCTGTCTTTTGATCTTCTCCATGGCTTTCCCATGTCAAAGTCTCTGTACACGATCTAATCTACAGCAAGGCGATGTCCAGACTCCATGATCTTCAAACAGCAGCAGACAAGAGGCCAGAGCTGGGTGACCAGACTCTCAGATGTCTGTACATCGCTACAGCCTATGTCTTCTGCCAACGTGTCATGGCACCAAGGCACACTAATAAAGTCATCACCTAGTAACCTAAAATACAAGGTCATCACATTTACAATACCTATTATAGGTGTCAGAGGGTGCTTCTATGTTCAGATCCATAATCCATATCCACCAAATAAGCCAAGGCTGCTTTCAGTGCTCCTTAAAGTGGTATACAACCCAAAAAACAAAAATGTCACCAATCCTTACATGTGGTGGCTGCATTTGTTTTCTTTTCTTTGGCTTCCCCCCCCCCCTCTGTTTTCACCTGGTGATCTGTCCAGTAGTAGCACACCTCCTGTATTAATGAGACACAACTCTGGAGGAATGAAAACAGGAGGCACAGCAGACAGCAGCATTGTCAGTCTAGGGGGAAGGGAGTGTTAAATGTATTAGCAGATTTAGATACACTAACTAATTGAAGCCAAACTCCGGCCCAAAATTTATAATCAGTTACAGCAAACACTTTTTTTTTTCCTTTTGGGATAAAGGTTTTGCATGAATATATAAAAGCTGATCATTGTAAGCAGGGGAGGGTTGGGCCAGGGTGGCAATTGCCTCCCAGGCCGCCCTAACTTATGTCCAAAATGGCCGGCAGCCGCTGCCCACCACCATTTTCTTTTTTATTCTGGTCTAGGAAGTCGGGCCGGGGGCATGGCCATGGCGGCCGACCACTAGCTGTTGCATTCCGGGAGTTGTAGTCCGCACTCTGGTGGGTGGAAAACACAGCAGCGCAGAGGAAACAACAACTCCCTGGGACCGGATTCTTGGAAGCAGGCAGAGGCAGGGCGTGCCAGGGAGTCGGGACGCAGGGCTGCAGGGCAGGGCGCTGGCTGCAAATTGACCCCAGGATCAGGAGCGTTACCCCCCCCCCCCAGGAGACCGTGGCGTGCAAGGACCCGCTGAGCTGAGATCGCTGACGTGAGAGACCCTGACCCTCCATCTCCCCCCCATACACCCCATGTAACCTGCCCCAGTGATCAGGCTGCATTGATGGGCAGTTGAGTTGGCTGCACTGATGGGCACTGGTGAGGCTGCCTTGAAAAACCAGGTGGGCCATGGATGGTGAGCTGATTCAGCGGTTCAATGGGCCACTTGACTGGACTTGCCCTCCAGGCCTAAGGCCGCCAGCCCTCCCCTGATTGTAAGCACCCCTGCCAGTGTTAAGTGGTTTGTCTCATCCATGTAAACTGATCAGTGGTGGCTGGTGCTCAATACTTGTGGGGGGGGGGCTTCAAACCAATGCCAAACCCCCACCCCCGTGGGAGACAGGTGGGAATGCGGTGACCCCCCCAGCGCGGGAGACGGACAGGAATGTGGCGACCCCCCACCCCGGAGATCAGAGGCCTTCTTACCTTAGAAAGTAGGCAGATCGGGCAGACATGGATCCGGGCTGCAGCTCCTCGCTCTGGGGCCATCGCTTCTCCTCCAGGTGAAACAGAAAGTGGGTCCTGACTGAAACCTGATTGGCTGGGAGTAATGACACCCGATTGGCCGGGAGGAGAATCAGAAAGACAATAGCAAATATTAATTTGCTATTGTCACACAAGTGGGTGGGCTCCCTTTGTGAAGCCAATTAGAGCCTCAGGCTCTAATCATGTGCATACCCCCCCATTGAAATCCGTGCATTCGGCGCCCCACATGGATAGGGGGGGGCGACTCACTGGCTGGATCACCAGAAAACCTAAAAAAGGAAACTAATGCAGCCATCACATGAATATTATACAGGATTTATATAGTGCCGACAGGGCAGACAGTACATACATACAATACAATTCAATACAGAAGGAAGCAGAGGGCCCTACTCGTTAGAGCTTATGATCTAGAAGGGTAATAACTGTGGGGGAGGAGCTGATGGAGAAAATAAAAGTACAGTTGTTAGGTGTGGGCAGGATAGGCTTCTTATCTAAGAATTGGTAAGCTGCAATATAATAAATGTTTGCTTTTGGGTTTAATACTACTTTAAGGGTCCATTCACACTATTGGAGTGCTAGGGTTGCCACCTGTCTGGGTTTCACCCGGACAGTTTGGGTTTGGAATCATGTGACTGGGTTTCAGACTGCCTGAAACCCTGACACATGACTCAGACTGGACTGTTGAGCATTTTGGAGCTTTGATCTTTAAATCCACCAAACGCTGAGGTGTGAATAAATCTAAACCTGAGAACAAAAATGTACCGTATTGCAGATTATCAGAGCTTAGATGTGGTGGCTGTGCAGGTTTTCTTCATGTCTGATTTTTAACTTTATTTTCAGAGAGTGATCTTGCCAGTAGAACGCTTCCTGCTCTATGGTGACAACCCACACTTGCTGTACAGTGTCTATTGAGTGGGGTTGTCACCTAGTCCACAGAGAGAATCAGGAACAATGCTAATGAGAGTGCAGCAAACCGCTATAATAACACTTTTTCAATTGTAAATTTAACAGACCTGTAGCACCCTATAGGTAGGTAGGTGCTAGAGTGAGGATTTTCTAGCAGAGTAGGAAAATTTAGGAAGGCCTAGCTGGTGGCTAGGCCTGTTTCTTTTCATTCTGGGCTGGGAGTGGCTCGGGGTAGCAGCTGCTGACTCACAGGCAGCATCACTGAGACCTCCCCCTTCTTTCTAGGGCTTTCTGGAAAGTGCTGGAAGGAGAGGAGGGGAGGAAAGGTGGAGCTGTCAGCGGTGTTTAGGGAGCCCTGAACAATCCCCAATCTGGATCGGCAGGGGGCAGGCCTCTTTAAATACCCAGGGTCAGCCCAGCTGGGGAAGGGGTTGTTGTCGGGTGGAGGTACTAGGGTGAGAGTGTGGCGGCTGTCGTGCCTACAGGGAGCTCCCTAGTCTGGGGGGGGTGACCTTAGACTAAGGTGACCAGATTTTTAAAATTAAATCTGGGGACATATTTTTTTTTTACTAGTCCCGTCGCCACCAACCTCACAGCCTATCAAGTCTTACTCTCCAGGCCCCGGCTACTACTGGGTGGGGAGCGGAGGATGATCACTCCGCCAAGGAAGGCATGGAGATAAGCAGACAGGTGGCTGGCTGGGACTTGAGCCAAGGCAGAAGAACATGCAAGCGGAGCTGAATGGGAATGCGCCTGAAACTGAAGAAATATTCCCTCCGCTCCGACCAGCACATGGTCATCAGAAAGGGGCACAGATAATGGGAAAAAAACACCCCCCTAAGCTAGTAGGAGCGGCGGAGTGGGGGGGGGGGTGTAATTCAGATTTTTTTTTTATTCTGCACTGACTGTCTTTGAAATTGCCCCAGCCCCTGTTCAAATCCAATCTGGGGACAAAACCGGGGACAGATTTGGTCCGGGGACAGTGTCTTCAATGCGGGGACAGTCCCCAGAAACCGGGGACGTCTGGTCACCTTACCTTAGACGGGCTCAGGTGCAATCAGGAGGTGAAGAGATCCTGGAGGAGAGGCACATGAGAGAGCAAGGAAAGGACAGCGGGAGAGGACACTGCTAAAAGTCTCCAGGGAGGACAACTGGTCGCAGCAAGGAAGTGCTTGTGACTGAAGCACAGTCAGGAAGACTAGGGATGGCACACCTGAAAGAACTTGTGAGTTTACACTTTGAGATGGGTGCAGAACCAGAATGGTGGACTGGGAAGGGCAGTGGAAAGGGATCATTGCAGCCGGAAGGGCTGGCAGGGCCTGAAGATGGCTTATTGGGCTCAGTAGCTGTGTGTAGGACAGCTAGCACCAGAGACATTATATTTTTGCTACACTATAGGGGGCCCACAGTCCCTGCCTGCAAATGGCAATTCACTGAGAACTGGCTGAGTTAGTGTCAAGTCTAGCCATGCGGTGCTAGCTAGTCTGGAGGAGTAACAGTCTGCAGCAAGGAAAGTGCTGGAGGAGTAACGTTATGCAGCAAGTGAAGTGCTGGAGGAGAAAGGGAAAGAGGTCTTAAGCAAGAGTTGTGCTGGAGAGAAGACTTGAATGTATATCCTGGAGTGTATATAGAATTCCTAAGCAAGTTGTGCTGAATCTTCTGGGCATCCCATAACCATCCTTTACCCATGCAAGTTCAAGCCCCTCAATAAAAAAAAAACAAAGCTTATGGATTTTTCTATGTCTCTGAGTGTTTGAGAGATGGATGTCTGGCTGGGCAGGGTGTCAGGTGAACCACAGTAATCAGCAACCCCTACGGGGGCATGGCTACAGACCTAAAGGGAGCAACTAGAAGAAGTTCATTGTTGGGGTTTACTTATATTTTATCAGAAAAGGTCAGTTCAGCCAGATGTTCCTGTTTAACAGTAGCCATAGAAAATTAAACATAACAGCTACAGTTGCTGCTGATCCAGCAATGATAAGCTGGTGCCAGCTCACCCCTTCATTCCACTTACCCCTCCACCTCCTCAGGGACTATTCATAAGTTCTGCAGAGCTGAGTTAAGCATATAGGTTCAAGTAGATGCATACTCTAAATAACTGCCATTTAGTTTGCTAAAGAACTGTGCATAATAAACAATTGCCACTTATTTTATTACTTTCTATAAAATATTGTTTACTCTGCTGCTAATCCTCCTCTAGTCTTTGTCAATCACTTCCTGTCTACATGCACTTGCTCCACTGTCAGCTGCACATCATTGTTCTGGACCAGGTGGCAAACTTTGACCACGAGTATTGGCGTGGATGTTTGTAATCCCCATCAAGGGTGCAAATGACAGCCTGAAAATACTGGAGCACAACTGGGAAACTGTTGTCACCCTACAAAAAGGAGCAGCCTGAGGAAGGACTTTGAGGGCAAGATCAGCAGGTATTATTTTAGTGAAAGCTGCAAAATTTTAGGACATTTAAGAAAAAAATATTAAATTAAAAGAATATGTTTAACCACTTCAATACCGGGCACTTACACCCCCTTCCTGCCCAAGCCAATTTTCAGCTTTCAGTGCTGTCACTGTCATGCTACGCTGTACCCAAACAGAATTTGTATCATTTTTTTCCCACAAATAGAGCTTTCTTTTGGTGGTATTTGATCACCTCTGCGGTTTTTATTTTTTTACTAAACAAATAAAAAAAAGACTGAAAATGTTGAAAAAAATGTTTTTCTTTTGTTTCTGTTATAAAATTTTGTAAATAAGTACATTTTCTCCTTCACTGATGAGCACTGATAAGGCGGCACCAATGAGGTGGCACCAATGAGGTGGCACTGATGGGCACTGACAGGCACTGACGATGGGCACTGATGTGCGGCACTTATGGGCACTGGTAGGCGGCACTGATGGGTGGCACTGATATGCAGCACTGATGGGCATTGATAGGCAGCACTCATGGGCACTCATGGGTGGCACTGGTGGGCACTGATAGGTGACACTGATGGGCACTGAAAGGCTGTACTGATGGGTACTTATGGGTGGCACTAATAGGTGGCACTGATGGGCACTGATAGGCGGCACTGCTGGGAACTGATACGTGGCACTGATGGGCACTGATATGCGGCACTGATAGATGGCACTGATAGGCATCCCTGGTGGCACTGGCAGGCATTATGGATGGGCACTGATTGGCAGCTGCCTGGGCACTGATTGGCATATCCCTGGTGGTCTAGGATGGCATACCTGGTGGTCCAGTGTGGGTGGCCATCCCTGGTGGTCCTGGCGGCATCCTGGTGGTCCTGGGCGGGCATCCGAGGTGGGGCTGCACTGATAAACAATCAGCACAGACCCCCCTGTGAGGAGATCAGCATGTCAGACGCGAGTGAGGAAAAGCCGATCAACTGCTCTTTCTGTTTACATCGTGATCAGCCGTGATTGGACACAGCTGATCATGTGGTAAAGAGCCTTCGTCGGACACACCACACCACCGGTCGCCATGATGCACGCCCCCACGGGCGCGTGGCGGCTGTAATCCTGCCGGACATCATATGACGCCCAGTCAGGATAACTGAACCACTTCCCGGCCGTCATTCTGCTATAGGCCGGGCGGCAAGTGGTTAAAGCTGAACTCTGGGAAAACTAAAGCCGGCCAAAGATGGAGCGATTTTCTTATGGTTGCAGAACAGAAAATCACTTGATTCCCCCATCAACAGGGGAATCCCTCTCACGGAGCCATTGGAGTTGATTTACTAAAGGCAAATAGACTGTACACTTTGCAAAGTACAGTTGCACTCAACAAGTGCAGTTGCTGCAGAGATTAGTGAATGAGGTAAAGTTCACTTTGCAAAGAATACCCAATCACATGCAAGGAAAGTCAAATAAAAAGCCTTTTTGCTTGCACATGATTGGATGATGGAGCAATTGTACTTGCAGAGTGCACAGTCTATTTGCCTTTAGTAATTCAATCCCATTGTGTTCTCCCGGCCAGAACATGCAATTATTAATAGCATGTAAAATGTGATAGGCTCGTTGTACTTAAGTTGATCGATCAATCAACTTGGGTACATTCAGCTTGCCTGCCCATACATGTAAAAATAAAAATAATGTGGCGCTCCATATTGTTAGTGACAAAAAATATGAACGTGAAAAGAGGCAAATATAACGGAAGCAACAATATCATATAAATGAATATAACAATATATGCTGTGTATAAACAAAATTAACTCAAGGTGATTGTTTCAAAAGTGAATGAATCAAAAACATACAAAAGTTCTTGAATAAACAAGATAATGCAGCTCAGAGGGGAATCTTGTGTAGGGAAAGGTCTCTCACACTCCTCCCGATGTGAATCCTGTGTATAAACTAAGGATAAGGTGGCACGCTTACCAGACTTGGTGGACTCATATACTATATAGCACAGGTGTCAAACACAAGGCCAGCGGGCCAAATCCGGCCTTCCAGGCAATTTCATGTGGCCCTCGCACCTTTCCTGCAGCTGCAGGAGAGCTCCAGCCCTCCTCTGGTCCTACTCCAGACCCTGTACTTTCTGCTTTCAAGCAATGCATCCAGCTTCTTCCCAGCAGCAGCATAAGGAAAGAGGGGTGCACTGTGACGTAAGGGAGGGTGGGGGACTCAACTTCTGATGGTGAGGTGGCTCTTGACATCTAATGTAAGGGGAGGGGATGCTCTGGATATTTAATCTTACAGATACAACCGGCCCTTTTGAGGGCAATCATAATGCTGATGCAGCCCACAATGAAATTGAGTTTGACACCCCTGCTATACAGCATAGGAGTCAAACAGGCATTCATGAGGAATAACCTCAACAGGATTCAGCATGCCAATATGATGATCTGTGAATGGGCCACTTTCGATATCGACAGAGGGGATCCACCGCCAGGAAATGATCTCCATAAGGTGCAGTGATCCACATCAATGGTGAACTTGGTGATCCATGAAGATGGGTATAAAAACATAAAAAAACACACATAGTGTACACTGTATAGTGGGTTTATTGTAAAATAATGAAGTCGACAATCCAAAAAAGTTCTACGCAAGTCTGGTAACATATGGTTGTGAAAAAGCAATGTGCAGTAATTTCAGGAGCGTCGTCTGACGTGTTTCGTCCGCTTGGTCATCATCAGGGGTGTGGTTCCAATCTTAGCAGGTCACTGCTGAACTGGACAAAATTTGAACCATCTATGGCTGTTCTAAAAGTCCTCCCTTGCAGTGGGCTGCCCCCACATTGCAGGGATTAACTGGTCTTTAAGCTTTTTAAGAACAATAAGAGCACTTTTGCTTACTTGATCCTCAGCTTTTCCAGCAGACATTGGTCTCCTATGCGCCAGCAGTGGACAGTCCCATTGCATTCCCAGGTCCAAAAGCAGGGCTATGGTCCCTGTATCAGTCTTGATGATGTCAGAAGATCTTAAACCGCCAAAGCACATGGGAGAAGACATTGTTCTAGCAGTGTTTAGGTAACTGAGGGACTACTGGGTCAGGTAAGTAAATCTGCCTTTCTTTTCCCGGTCCCCCAGACATAAACATGCAGTTAAAAATTACAGTGCAGGAAGACTTTTAGTTCTCCCAGAGTTCAGCTTTAACATTATGTGAGAGTTTAGTGATTGTGTTTAGATCTATTTTAATAGAATTTATATTTTGCAATTTATTGCCCAGAGATTAGTCAGATTATGAATGCAGGTCCAACTATCATAAAGGGCCGATTCACACTATTTCGGGAACATACGTTCTTTTCTGTAGCACCTGTTCACACTGATGTAATAAAAATCAATGCAGTTCATGTAACCAATAACAATGTGACATGCTTTAACCCAGGGGTCTCCAAACTGCGGCCCGAGGGGCAGATGTGGCCCTTTGTTAGCCTTTATCCGGCCCGAGGGGCACAATTCCTCCCACTGACACCGACAATGGAGTACTATATCTTCCACCGATACCAATGATGGGATACTATTCCTCCTACTAGTAGGGGGAATACTCCTCCTCCTATTGACCACCAACCCTGAGGCCATATTTATTCTCACTGATGCTGGGCCCGGAACATTTCCTGCCACTGCTGGCCACAATCCGGCCCTCCTAAAGTCTGGAAGACAATTAAAGTGGCCCTTTGTTTGAAAAGTTTGGAGACCCCTGCTTTAACCCATGCATCTCTGGTGTGCACGCTGCTTAGATGAATGGAGAAAGAAGAAGGTGAGCAGCACAGAAAATCACTTTCTGCATCGCACATATTTAATGGAATAGTAACAGTTGGTAGAAAATTCCCCAAGTATATGGGCAAAATATTTGATTATATGATCTCCCCAGTGTAATGTCCTAGGGGAGTCAATCTTCTTCTGAGACTAGTCAGTCTGGAAGTGTCTGCACAGATCAAGAATAGCAGAATTCAGCGGGACTGTGGTACGCAATGCATAGAGTGCAGTAGTACTTTCAAAGGAAAAGGTCCATAAGCCACACATCGTGAAGCAAAGCCATGTGCATGAAGTGAGATGAATGGCAGCCTCATCCCAGACTCCAGCCAGGCCATGCTCCCAACGTGTTTCATTCTGCCCCTTGGAGCTTAATCAGGGGGATTCCCCCTGATTAAGCTCCAAGGGATGGAGTGAAATGTGTTAAGGGCGTGGCCTGGCATCCAGGCTGAGGCTGCCATTCATCTCACTTCATGCACATTGCTCTGCTTCATGATGTGCTGATTATAGACCTTTTCCTTTGACATTGCTGCAGCTTGGAGTTAGGACAAGCTCCCTGTCCCTGCCTGCACTCAGTTGGAATTTACCTCTCTACCTGAGCGGCACCTAAATTTTGTCTTTTTTGGTCAAGGTAAGTAGTACTAAATGCACAGAGTGCAGGGGTCAGGAGTATGTAATGTGCAGAGTGCAGTGGTCTTTGGTATGTCATTCACAAAGTGCAGATATCAGGGATGTGTAACACACAGAGTATGGGGGTCAGTGGTATGTAATGCACAAAGTGCAGGGGTCAGGAGTTCATAATGCATACAATACAGGGTTTAGGAGTGAGTAATGCACAGATTGTCAGGATTGTGTAATTTGCAGAGTTTGGGGTCAGTAGTATGTATCTCTTCTACAGTGCAAATCTTCTCTTCCCCCTTTGATCTCTTCTCCCAGGATCTTCATTTCCCCAAAAAAGATCTCTCCTTCTAGCACAAGTTTTTACCCACCCAAAAAACTCTTCTCCCAGCACAAGTCTTCACCCCTCCCTGACTAAATCTCTCCTCTCAGCACAAATCTTTACCCCCCCCCCCAAAAAAAAAAACCCAAATCTCTTTTCACAAAACAAGTCTTCATACTACCCTAAAATCTCTCCTCCCAGCACAAGTCTTCATTCCTGTCCATAAATCTCTCCTCTGAACACAACCCCCCCCCCCAATCATATCTCTCCTACCAAAACAAGCCGTCGCCCACTCCCCCCAAATCTCTACTCCTAGCCCAATTCTTTACACCCCCCTCCCAATCTCTTCTCCTTGCACAAGTCCCCTCAAAAAATCTCTCCTCCCAGTACAAGCCTAAACTGTCCCCAAAAAATATCTCTTGCCTCCACCACCAAATCTCTCCTACCGTCAAAAGTTTGCATTGCCCTCCCTTCCCCCTTCCACCCAAAAAGAAATCACTCCTCCTAGCACATCTTCACTCCATCACAAAATTTCTCATTCAAGCACAAATCTGCCCACTACCCCCCACCCCAGGATATTATGGCCCCCAGCGCAATTTCCCACTACCTCCATGAACTCACCAGACTTCAGTGTAATGGGCAAGGGGAATCCTCCCAAGCTTCCCCTCCATTTGTGTCAGAGGACACATCAGGGCAAAGGAGGAGCCTAGGGAAGCTTCCAATATTCTATTTTCCTGAGAGGCAGCCTGGCAGATGCCAGCTGCAATGGCAAGGGATTGCAGCATCAGGACCTGGGATACCCTGCAGGAGATGCAGGACATTTTCCCCAGGTGCCCAGCATTATTTGATTTGATTTATTTATTGTCGTAAAAACAAATTCAGTTGTGTCGCCCCTAAATTAAATGATGTATTTATAATGGCATGATAGATTGTGAAAGGAGGATAGAGAAGAGTGATGACCTAATCAGTCTATTGCTGCTCCCGCACTGTCCATTTACATGCTGGGGCAGAGAGAAGACCAGGTTCTCTTGCTTAAAGTGGAGTTGCACCCTGAAAAAAATTTTTTACACCAAAAGTCTACACATAAATAAATAAAAAAAGATTTTTTACTTACCAGAAATAGCGGTTGCTATGCGGAAGTCCCTATTCTGCCTCTTCATCCTCCGCGGTGGATCTTCTTCCTCGTCCTACACTTGGTGTCTTCTTGTGAATGGGGCGCGCTGCCTTCTGGGAACTGTGTGTATCCCAGAGAGCAGCCGACTCATTGACAAAGCGCCGCGCTGCTTGCGCAGTAGAAAGCGGGCAGTGAAGCCGCACGGCTTCACTGCCTGTTTCCCTTACTGAGGATGGCGGCACCGGGAGCTGCCAGGATTGAGGGATCAGCCTCGGGGGGGCTGACATCGCGGGTGAGTAGGACAGGTAAGTGTCCTTATTAAAAGTCAGCAGCTACAGTGTTTGTAGCTGCTGACTTTAAAAAATAAAAAATAAATTGCGGGTGGAACCCCCCTTTAACTGCAGTACAGAAAAATGAGGTCAATCTGGATGTGCTGTGCGGTAGGACTAGGAGTAAATCTCAGTCTTGTACTCCAAGCAACAGCCCCCGTTAGAAATACCACAGAGGGTGATAAAAAAACATTTTCAATGTATGAGGAGCTTGTTATTACTTACAGTGGTTTTCCAATTTGTAGGAATAACTGTGCATGACAGAGCTGATTGTTTTCTCCTGTAAATGAGAAGAGGAATAAGTGGTAGGCAGCATGTGTCCTGCCTTTTTACTGATCATAGACATTAGAGAACAATCATACATGTATGTAAGATCAGACTATATTATGAAGTCTGCTGCCATAGCTGCTCCCCTAAACATAAATGCATGAATTGTGTGAGTGCTCAGGTTTAGGCAATGAAGAGGGGAGGGAAAAGGGGGGAGAGGACACTACTGCGTGTGTGTGTGTGGGGGGGGAGGGGGGGTGATATGAAGGGGCAGTAGACACTGCTATGGGCAGGGCCACCTCCAAAGCAGTGTCCTCTACCACACTTTACTTTACCCCCCCCCCCTTTCCAATCCCTGCATTCTAAGCTTAACGCACTCCTGATCCCTGCACTCTGAGCGTAACGCACTCCTAATCCCTGCACTCTGAGCGTAACGCACTCCTGATCCCTGCACTCTGAGCGTAACGCACTCCTAATCCCTGCACTCTGAGTGTAACACACTCCTGACCCCTGCACTCTGAGTTTAACACACTCCTGATCCCTGCACTCTGAGCGTAACGCACTCCTGATCCCTGCACTCTGAGTGTAACACACTCCTGACCCCTGCACTCTGAGTTTAACACACTTCTGATCCCTGCACTCTGAGTGAAACGCACTCCTGTTCCCTGCATTCTGAGCACATCGCACCCCTGATCCCTGCACTCTGAGCGCAACGCACCCCTGATCCCTGCACTCTGAGTGTAACACACTCCTGATCCCTGCACTCTGAGTGTAACACACTCCTGATCCCTGCACTCTGAGTGAAATGCACTCCTGTTCCCTGCATTCTGAGCGCATCGCACCCCTGATCCCTGCACTCTGAGCGCAACGCACCCCTGATCCCTGCACTCTGAGCGCAACGCACTCCTGATCCCTGCA
This sequence comes from Rana muscosa, assembly GCA_029206835.1. Classification (NCBI taxonomy): domain Eukaryota; kingdom Metazoa; phylum Chordata; class Amphibia; order Anura; family Ranidae; genus Rana; species Rana muscosa. The sequence goes on along the minus strand of CM055116.1, from coordinate 101,724,262 downwards.
CTCTGAGCGCAACGCACTCCTGATCCCTGCATTCTGAGCATAACGCACTCCTGATCCCTGCATTCTGAGCATAACGCGCTCCTGATCCCTGCATTCTGAGCGTAACATGCTCCTGATCCTTGCATTCTGAGCATAACACACTCCTGATCCCTGATCCCTACATTCTGAGTGTAACGCACTCCTGATCTCTGCATTCTGAGCGCAACACACTCCTGATCCCGGATCCCTACATTCTGAGTGCGACACACTCCTGATCCCGGATCCCTTCATTCTGAGTGCAACACAACCCTGATCCCTGCATTCTGAGCACAAAGCACTCCTGATCCCTGTATTCTGAGTGAGCACAACACACTCCTGATCCCTGCATTCTAAGCATAACCCACTCCTGATCCTTGCATTCTGAGCACAACGCACTCCTGATCCCTGTATTCTGAGTGAGCACAACACACTCCTGATCCCTGCATTCTAAGCATAACACACTCCTGATCCTTGCATTCCGAGCACAACGCCCTCCTGATCCCTGTATTCTGAGCGCAATGCACTCCTTAACCCTGCATTCTGAGTGTAACGCACTCATAAAACACTTCATTTTGGTTGTATTGCACTCTAAACCCTGCACTCCCTGGTAATACTTTTTTTTTGTCCACTGCCTTTGGGATCTATTTTGGGGTTAACAATGTATCATCACCCACAGTCGGTCACAAAGGTAATGCGTTTTTAACACTATGGCTTTCTGGCGTCGCAGTCTGGTGTGAACACGCCCTACCAACAGGACACTGTGCCCGGTAATCTTTGACTTCACCAGTGTTGTTCAAGTAGGTCTCCATCTCTCTAAGGTTGCCTACCCCTGCCATAGATGCTACATCCGCACCCTTTTTGGCAGAAAATTGCTGGACCTGGAGAATGCCATTTAATATCTGTATAGTACCTCTAGATCCCCATCCCCTTCATCCCGGAAGAGGACATAGCAGTAGTAGTTGGAACAATCATCAACTCCTGATTCAACTACGCAAACTCCCTCTACATAGGACTACCTAAATACCAGATTTTGCGCCTACAAGTCGTCCAGAACACGGCAGCCAGACTGGCAACAGGGAAAAAACCTTGGGAATCCATCACCCCTGCACTGAGGACCCTCCATTGGCTAACCGTAAAGGATCGGGTCACATTCAAGACCCTCTATCTCACCCACAAGTGCACACAAGGAAACGCTCCTCAATATTTATGCGAGAAGATAAAACACTACACCCCCAATCGCATTCTCCGATCAGCCAACCAAAACCTCCTCTACATCCCCAAGTCCCTCTACAAATCGAAGGGAGAACGAAGATTTGCAGTCCAAGGACCACGGTTATGGAACACTCTACCCACGGACATCCGCATGTAAGAAAACCATTGGGCCTTCAGGAAAAAACTTAAGACCCACCTCTTCTGAAGGATTAGGACGTCACTGGATGCAAAGCGCCTTGAGGCGATTTAGTTCGCATTTGTAGCACTATACAAGTTATCACTCACTCACTCTAGATGGGTTTGGCCAATCCCTCATGCGATATCCTTTCACAACCCCAATGACATTCTCCACCAAGAAAATCCGATGTTTGTTGTGCTGTAACTTCATGCGCCTGCTTGTTGTGCACATCATCTGATTATGTCAGGATGGAAAAAGAGCTATGCAAAAGGATCACAGATTATATCGTTTTTCAAAAATTCCAGTTCCACAGATCAGTATTCCTACAAACTTGAATCTATTAACATTTTTCAAAGATAAATAACAGATCAATTTTAAATTGTGTATTTCATAAAGTGTATTTTAAGCCAAAACTTTACATTTCTAGTTTTAGATTGAGAGGTGTGGGGTGGGGGTCTGTTTTTTTATTGGTGTTTTGGAGAGTTGTCCTGAGGACATTGTGACCGGGACTGAGAGTCTTGAGAGAATTCAACATTTTGAGTTGTCACCAGAACAGGAATACAAAGTAAATCTTCCAATGGGGGTTCAAGTGACAATTGTATAAAAGAGAATTTCCTCTACTTGTATGTTGTGCCTTCAGAACACGAAGTAAACGGAAAACTCCCCAGTGGGGATTTTTTTTTTAACACTCCCTACTTTGTTGATTTTTTTTTTTTTAAAACGATTCGTTTTGGCTTTATTTATATTTTAGGACTGCTGTCTTACGTCCATTAGCACTGTAAACGTTACAACATTTATACATATACTAAGGTATATGACATTAAAGGAGACCTATCCAGGGAAATTTACTAAAACTGAAGCAGCCAGAATTTGGAGCAGCTTTGTATGGCAACCAATAAGCCTGTAGCTTTCATTTTCAAAGCATAAAGAGTTTGTAAACCCTCGTCTTTTTAAAAAAAAAATAACAAACATGTCATACTTACCTCCACTGTGCAGTTCGTTTTGCACAGAGTGGCCCCGATCATCCTATTCTGGGGTCCCCCGGCGGCGCTGGTAGCTCCTCCCCGCAACAGGTGTCCACGGAGCGCTCTCCTTGGTGGACACCCGTGGGGGCGCGCTCCCAATCCTGCTTCTGTGTGTATTCACACAGAAAGCGAGACTTGTCCCCCCCCCCTGGTGTCCATGTCATTGTATTTGATTGACAGCAGCGGGAGCCAATGGCTGCGCTTCTATCAATCTAACCAATCAAGAGGCAAGGCAACGGGCAGAGAGGAAAAGCGCATCTCTGCCGAGGGAACGAACGGGCTCAGGTGAGTAAAACGGGGGGGCTAAGGGGCCGGTCACTGTCAGAAGTTTTTTCACCTTAATGCAACATGCACATAAGGTAAAAAAACACAAGGGTTTACAACCCCATTAATGTTGTAGTAAACTCCTTGAAGGAAAAAACAAATGTGGGCCCTCGGTCGGTTTAACCTCCCTGGCAGTATGATTATGTCAGATTTTTGATGCTGAAAGTGGTACAATGTTTTGCATGGAAATTTGGCATTTTATATTGTGGGCCTGTAATTTTTAGTATTAACACACTTAAAGTGGTTGTAAACCCATTTTTATAACTTTATGCTACAGGTAAGCCTATATTAAGGCTTACCTGTAGCTTCCCTGGATATCTCCTAAACCTACACGGTTTAGGAGATATTTCTTCCTGTGTCTGCATGTGCCGAAGTGATCGGCACATGCGCACTGAAGCAATGGCATGTCGTGCCGCTGCTTCAGTTAGATGTGCCGTTACCGGTGGCTCCCGCGCGCATGCACGGGAGTGATGTCATCGCGGCTCTGGCCAATCACAGCACCGGAGCCGCGATACCCAGAAGTAACCTCCGGGAGACATGTCCGCGGCCAGAGGGGGGGTCGAGGACGGCTGTGGGGGCTTTGATCTGAGGTAAGTAATACATAATGAGCTAGTATGCTATGCATACTATCTCATTATGCCTTTGTCTTGCAGGTTTTTTTTTTAAGGGTTTACAACCACTTTAAATCTGTCCAAACAAGAGTCTAGTAGACATCCGGGGTATGATAATGTTTGAAACACAAAATCATAAATTATAATATAATAAATAACTATAAATAATTATAACAAATAATAATATAATAATAATAAAAAAATATTCAATAATGTAATCAAATCAAAAACACAGAAATTTGCTCAGTTGCAGAATTGTCGCTGTCATTAGATTTAGTGTTTGATGACGAATTTCCCCACAAATCGCTATCGCTCAATTCTGCAAGTGATCCTAATTTATTATCGCTGTTTTCTAGCTGGTCAATCTCCAGTTTCCAGGCAGAAAGAACAGTATATATAATATAAAAGTACATGCAGGACACTGGACAAAACATTAGGGACAAAAGGGAGGTGAAATAATTTGATACGGTAATGTAATCTGTAAGATTACAGTGTACTGTATGTGTTTTTAACTTTTTGAATTTGGCACCGGGCTCCGTCCCTGTGCGTCGCGCCGCTCGCAGGGAACGGAGCTTGGCACTGTGATGAATCGAGCGGAGGACGCGGCTCGCACACATGGTGTGGAGACATTGCAGGATCCTAGGGACAGGGTAAGTAACTGTGCCTGGATCCTAAGATGTGATCCCGAGTATGGCTCTGGGTTACCGCTTTTGGGTGTCCTCATTTGAAGCAGTGATCAGCGGTGATCACGAGGATCGGCACTAATCACAGTCCATAAACAGTTTATGAAACAGAGATAATCGGGGGAGAAGTGTTTGAACATGTTCTCCCGCTGATGATCTCTCACAGTGAGAAGACTGATTGAATGACACAGTAAAGGCCAGTTTATGGAGCTGCGATCTCAGCGCTTCACTGGCGATCTGTGTCAGAATTCACAGTCCCCGATTCACCAGCTCAGAGGTGGAGAATCGGGGAGTGAAGAGGGAATCCCGGGGGATCTGGGGGGGAAGGAGGAAGATTTTTAACTTCCTTCTACCTCATTCAGACCCCCCAACACTGTAACCATGTCCCCTTGTAATATTTATGTGTATACATATATATATAATGTGTACATGTATATATATATATATATATAATGTGTGTGTATATACATGTATATACAATGTATGTGTGTGTATACATATATATCTTATGTAGGGGGACTCGTTAATTTAATAACATTAACCACACCGTCTGTCTGTGTACTGAGTGGTGATTATTTATCACTGCTTAAAGTGGTTGTATAGTCTTTTTTTGAACTTTTACCTACAGGTAAGCCTATAATAAGGCTTACCTGTAGGTAAAAAGAATATCTTCTAAACCTATACGGTTTAGGAGATATTCCCCTTGCAATGCGCCGCTGACTTCTGTGGCGCATGCGCATCGGGGATTCTCAGCTGAAAGCCTGGCAGATGCCGGACCTTGCCGGAAAGAAGTCTCCTGCACGCATGTGCGGGAGTGATGATGTTGCGGCTCCAGCCACTCACAGCACTGGAGCCGCGATACCCGGAAGACATGCCGAGTCAAAATGTCAGCTGCCACGGCGTGGACCGGGTGAGATAACGACGCCTTGTTCTAAGGTAAGTATTACATAATGAGCTAGTATGCGGTGCATACTAGCTGATTATAATTTTTGCCTTACAGGTATAGTAAAAAAAAAAAAAAGTGTCAGCGGGTATATAACCGCTTTAGTAAACTGACATCTCAGTGTTTCTGTGAATTTCTGGTACTGTAATCTCGTAGAGTCTCACGAGATTCCAGTATCAGGGGCCGTTCTCCACTGCACAATCACGTACCTGTAAATCCCCTTTAACTGCCTGCCATGTGGCCGCCGGCGACGCGCTCGTGACCCTGCAGTCATCCCCGTGAGTCGGACCGCGACTAAAATGTTTTTTTATATATTTTTTGGGGATATTTATTATAGCAAAAAGTTAAAAATATTGCATTTTTTTCAAAATTGTCGCTCTATTTTAGTTTATAGCGCAAAAAATAAAACCCGCAGAGGTGATCAAATACCACCAAAAGAAAGCTCTATTTGTGGGAAAAAAAGGACATCAATTTTGTTTGGGAGCCACGTCGCACGACCACGCAATTGTCAGTTAAAGTGACGCAGTGCCGAATCGCAAAAAGGGGCCTGGTCTTTCTGCTGCGTATTGGTCCGGGGCTTAAGTGGTTAAAGAGATATTCACTGTACCTACAGGTACTCCTTTATTGTCTTACCTGTAAGTACAAGTTCAAAAGCTGAGTTTACTGCCGCTTTAACAGAACAAGCTGAAGTTAGAAGCTGATTGCTACAGAGTCTGTCTGATCCAATTTAGTAAATTTCCCCCTGATAGCATTTATAATATCTTTTAGGCGGAATGTAAATAATGTTATCAAAGTGTGTTAACATCTTTAAAACCTTGTTTATCTGTAATTTGTAAATATATGTTTACATGGAGGGCAGCCATATTTGCTTATTATGTAAGCAGGATTAGTTTTCTGCTAACTCTTTTATTGCACTGATAAGGTCCCTCTAATTGCAAACAAAAGACTGTTTGCAGTCTCTAATGACTAGAAATACTTCAAGTGTCTCATTACATTGTTGCTGTAAGTGACATAATGAAGTTTAGAACAGTTTTTGATTTGGGACAGGCAAACATTGAATGTGATTTTATATAGCTGACCAGAAAATCTTTAAGATTCTTATATCTGGTTATACATGATTTAACCCTTCGTCATATTATACTTCTGTACTGTCTATGATTATTTTGAAAATAAAAATCTATTGAACGTAAAAGATTCTTATATCTATCTTAAAAACTGACACAAAAAAAAAAAAAACATTATTTTTTATTAATAGATTTACTTGAATCTGTTTTTTATTAATATTATTATTATTATTATTATTATTGAAAATCTGAGCAAAAGTGAAGTTGCTTCCCATAACAAGAAATCAGAGTAGTCTGGTCACTCTGTGAACAATGAAGCATGTATTGTGTATGTCTACTATGAACAACAATTGCCTATTTGCACTTTTTCTTTGCCCCCCTTTTCTAACATCATCCCCGACTGATTTAAAAAAATACTGTATTGATAGGAGAGTTGTAATCCAAGGCAACGAATCCCATTCAACAGTTTAAAAAAAAATCAATATATTTGGCTGATGGTAGATAATCTCCAGTTTTTGCTCCACTTTTCAGAAATCCCACTGGGTTTTAAACCTTGCTGACCTTTATTTAGTAACCTTTGCAAGCCACAATAGGCTCAGAGAAATCTGACAGCTCTATTTGTATAGAAGTTTTGGACTGGAAATTATTCGGACACAAGGGAAAAATAACACAAGGTTATTAACCTTTTCGGTTCTGATAGACTTCTTCCAGGGTTATTAGTGGGAAGTACAGCATGGCATTTCTGTAAACTGAGATGTAATTTATGTTTATTGGCCCTTCAGTCAGAATGATGTAAGGGAACAACAATTGGAGGATGACAGGAGGGCTTAATAAACTGGAGAGGTCTGGCCATTTATTGAAAGCATCGCTGATATTAGTGACTCTGGAGAAGTTTCCTTTTGCCCCGAGCTACAGCCTAACTGGAGCCAGCGCTGTGTCTGCACAACCCTGCCTCATTACTGCAATTAGCCTGCTGTGTACTGCGCCACAGCCTAGGCTGCCGCTCCACCGGCTCAGATCCGACACAAAATACAGCACACAAGACTTCTTCTCATATTTCTACAGCTACAAACTGTAAATATTGTGTATGAGTTATAATATCTATATTGTAACTTTATATAGGTCACCAGATCGTTCCCTAAAGACAAAAGACTTCGTACAAACAGGCTGTGTGCAAGCAGGAGATGCAAAGACTCCATGGTGTGAAAAATGATAAATACTTCTAATGTTCCTCTCTCAGTCTCTCTCTGTATAAATATATATATATATATATATAGTGGTGAGAGATAGAGAGAGCAATACTGTAATAAATGAATAAGCGGTATGTAATTTAATTTGTACATACACTCACTTGTACACACTGCATACATATGAATATCTATCTATAAATATATATATCTATATATACACACACACTGTATGCTATTCGTAGTTATGAAAAGTATATATAGTATAGAGAGAGAGAGAGAGAGAAAGCTCTATATCTATCTATCTCTCGCTCCATCTATCTATCTCTCTCTCTATCTCTCTATCTATCTATCTATATATACACATATCTATCTATCTATCTATCCACACTGTATGCAATTCTTAGTTGAAAAGCATGAATTATAAAATTGTAGGTACACAAGACATTATATTATTATATCATTATATTATATATACTATAATATATGAATAAGCTGTATATAATTTTATTCTTATATACACTTACTTGTACCCACTGCATACAGTATATGAATATATATATATATATATATATATATATAGAGAGAGAGAGAGAGAGAGAGAGAGAGAGAGAGAGAGAGAGAGAGATCTCTATCTATCTATGCAATTCTTAGTTATGAAAAGCATGCATTATAAAATTGTAGGTACACAATACATTACATTATATATACTGTAATATTTGAATAAGCTGTATATAATTGTATTCTTATATACACTTACTTGTACACACTGCATACAGTATATGATAGTAGATAGATAGATAGATAGATGCACATATCTATCTATCCACACTGTATGCAATTTGTAGTTATGAAAAGCATGCATTATAAAATTGTAGGTACACAAGACTTTATAACTATACTGCATCATAAACTGAACTGCCATGTATTATATGAAGTTATAGAAACTGTGTGTAAATTTGAACAAGTAAATTGTATCTAATTGTCTCTAAGCTAATTTGTCTCTAAAGTGTCTTTAAGCTAATCATGTATCACAAAAAAACATATACAAATGCCCTTAAATGCTCCAAAACTTAAATGCATTTCCTTCCTATGATATCCCACCCATTCATTAAACTGACCATTTTTTTCTTCTATGTGTCTTTGACACATATGAAAGGCTTTTGGATGTCTTAGGAGGCGCCAGAAAGTCCAGAGGTTATAAAGCATTCTATAGTGAGCCCTAAATCACAATTGTAATTGGCAGGTTTGTCAGTTTATCGCTCCAATAGTGAAAAAATCGTTTGGATAAAACGAAGTCAATGAATATTGTTATTCGATTTATAGATCTACAAATATCCTCCCGAGCCTTGCAGATACTGTATATAAGTGGAGCAGATTTCGCCGAATGTGTTTGCTAGTGTGTGTTGCTTTTCCCAATTACAAATGAGGGTACAACCGAAATACATTAAAATTAATTTATTTAACAAATAGAACTATAATATAAATGATAATAAATTTCAAATATACAGTATATTACATAATACAAACCCCTTCCAAAGGGATTTTTGTAATAACAAAAAAAGGGCAAACAGACAGTGCTGTTATAGAAATACATGATCTCTTACATGTAAGAGATATACGATTTTACATATATATCCATGTACCGACAGTGTCATTATGTGGCTATATATAGCGAGTTCTGGTGGCTATTTAACGCCTTTCTATCCTTAAAATGAAATGTTTTGTTGGACTGTAGCTCCCTGTTAAAAATATGCATATATTAGGATTTCAGTGTAGAGATTTGTTGCTCTGATCTCCCTGCGCTAAAAGTGTCGCACGCAGCAACTCGATTGATTCGAACTTGCGGACGGTCTTGTAGGATCCCACTAACCAGACACAGCTGACAAGGCGATAATGGTATACATGTTGAAGTGACATGCTATTTCTGAAGATGAATTCCCTAGGAACTCATAAATAGTTACACAAGTTTATGGTTTGGGAAAGATTCGCAAAAGTTCTTTTGCCAATAGTCTGTGAACTGAGATCACATAGAGTCTAGGAGAGGTGGTACATGCTGTATCCTACATGTGCTGTGTAAAGTCCCATAGGTGACATAGGGAGAGTTGGCCTATGGAAGGGATGTGAAGTTCCATACAATGAGGCTGTAGGTATTGATGTCCCAAGTGGGAAGGAGATCCCAAAAGCTGGGGGTAACATAGGCTTGGCTGCCATTTTTAGTTTCTCCAGTTCTGCCTCCTGCAGCCTCTTGGCCTTTGCTCTCCTGTTCTGGAACCAGATCTTCACCTGAGTCTCAGTGAGATTGAGGGAACTGGAAAATTCTGCTCTTTCTGCTATGGACAGATATTGCTTCTGTCTGAATTTCCTCTCCAGGGCCAACAGCTGAGAGGTGGTGAAGGGGGTCCTGGGTTTCCTGTTGGTCTTGTGTTTTCTCAGGGTACATGCTGGTGGGCTCAACCTTCCTGAAAAGAGATCGAAAGAAAAACTGATTAGAGCAATGTTACCATTTTATAACTTCTATTTATTCAGGAAGTTTGCAGTTTATTTATATATATATATATATATATATGTGTGTGTGTGTATATATATATATATGTATATATATATATATATATATATACACACACATTTTTATGTATATATATATATATATATATATATATATATATATAATTAATAGTAGTATATAGTTTTTATAAATTTAAAGATTTTTTTTATAACCCTAGAGTTCAGAAGGGAATGTATGATTCTGCTTACAATCTTCAGATTCTATTTTGAAACTTTGTGATTTCTCTCTCTCCCCCTTTTTATCTCTCTCTCTCTCTCTCTCACACACTTCCCTTGCTCCCCCAGCATATTGTTCATCATTAAATACTTTCTTACTATATAAAACAAGCAGATTTCTAGCAATGTCCTACATTACATGAGCTACTATATTGCAATTTGCGGAAATAAAAGAATTATAAATAAATAGGCTGATTTATAGGAGAGGTTGAATAATAAATAGGTTATGATAGATTTTGCTCACTTCTGAGCCCAATAACAGTCAGGGTTTATTCTGAGCTTGATTTAATATTAGATATGGGAAAAGATAAACGTGAAAACTAACTGAAAATTAAACGTATGCATTTATTTATGTAATATATATTTAATGTTCTATTTACTTACTATATATAGAGAGAGAGAGAGAGAGGGAGAGAGAGAGAGAGAAAGAGAGAGAGAGAGAGATAGATTTATATATATATAAAAGCATACCCCACTTTAAGTACACAATGGGGTTTATTTACTAAAGCTGGAAAGCCCAAAATCAGGCTCACTTCTGCATAAAACCCAATGAGCTTCCAGGTTTTATTACCAGGCTTAATTGAACAAGCTGGGGTTAGAAGCTTATTGGTTTCTATGCAGAAGTGAGCCTGATTTTGCGCTTTACATCTTTAGTAAATAAACCCCATTGTGTACTTAAAAGTGGGGTATGCCTGTATATGTTATATGATATTCATACTGTTCCATGTACTTATTGTTTCATAATATATCTATATCTACGTATATTTGTAAAACTTCCCAGAACTATAGTATCATGCATGCATTGTAAAGTATAAAAATGCAACATATTTTTTTTTACATCACATACATGAGAAGTTTGAGTTGACTTACTTGTAGGAGAAGGGGAGAATCTGGAACTTTGGATCCAGGGGTTCCTGTCCTCTCTGTCTGGGCTCTCAGATTTGACAAGTGCTTCTTCTGGGAGTTTCATGATCCCCCCGACAGAGTAATGGCTGTTGAGAGACATAGGGGAGCTGGGGGTGTCTATGGCTGCCAGTGACCCCATCCTGGGGCTGTGGGATGTTCCTACTAGTGGGGACACATTTGGGCTGGAGAGGTCTCTGCATGGTTTCCTATCAGCCATCAACGCCTCCACACTGAAGGGCAGGATAGCAACATTAGTCCTGGGCTTTTCACTTTCTTCCTCCAATGCCATCTTTAGACTGGTCTGCATTGTAGTCTTGCTGAAAGATGAGTTGTCAACTTTTACACCAAGCTGGGCAGAAGTCATAAGAACGCCAGGGGCCATACAGAGAGAGGAGTTCTCCTTCTAGACCTTAGAGAGCCAGGGACCGTGTACTTTCCATGGGCGACCCAACAATGCCAAATCCCTGCGCTGCCTGGACCTTGTCATATATCAAGCTGGAAAGTCAGCACTTTCTTACTAATAAAGCACAGCCAATGATAGAATGGACCAATAGGAGAGCAGAGGGGGAGGGCGGAGGGCTCTGATAGGTCACATGTCCACTCACACACACACACACACAAGCAGCTCTAACTATAGAACCCGGGGGCAGCTTCTCAGTTCCCATTCAATGGAGCCGAGCCTTTCATGGAGTCACCCATCGCCCCCTTTTTTTTGTCATTTGCAGCCTTGTTGTTGACTTGTTAAATAAAAGAAATGCAAATCGGATTGTTTAACAGCAGTTCAAAATTACCTGAAACACAAATGAAGCATAATTAGTGTGTTTATTATTATTGTTAATCCACCTTCAAAGAGGATGACTTCTCTGCTCCCCCCTTATCTTCAAACAACTGAAAATGATACATCTCACCCAGAACAACTACAACCTCACCTACCCACATCACATCATCATCACACCCTTCTCAGACACTTCCCTTCACTTTCCAAGCTGGATAAACCTCTTCCTACCCACAACAAACTCATTACACCCTATTCTCCCAACAGTCTGCAATACACAACCCCCACAAACAGGAGATCCCTACATATGTGTGTAGATACTGTATATATCTACTGTATATATATATATACACACCATACACTATTCTGTCATAGATTCCTCAATATAAAGGCACTAATATATTTATATAATATTTTGTTAGATTCTGCAATACACAACCACTAATAGGAGACACCCCCCCCCCCTCCACACACACATATATATATATATGTGTGTGTGTGTGTGTGTAAATATATAAATATGTATTTTGTTTTGGATTCTTCAATATAAAGGTACTAATTGGAGTATATATAGATATATAAAATTTTGTTACAGGTTCTGCAATACACACAAGCACATGGATAAATTGGATATACAATCATAAGTACATGACATGTCTTTGTTAATACAGACAATCACAGACTCAAAAATGCATTTTATATATATCTTATATATATACAGAGAGACAGACTCAGGGGAGTGAGAGAGAGAGAGAGAGAGATTCTGTAGCACATACACAAATAGTATAGATATATACCTATATAAATATATATATATACATGCATATATATATATATATATATATATATATATATATATATATATATATATATAGATGGACAGATAGATAGATAGATAGATAGATAGATAGATAGATAGATAGATAGATAGATAGATAGATAGATAGATAGATATTCATATATTGTATGCAGTGTGTACATATGAGTGTATGTACAAAGTAAATTACATACAGCTTATTCATATATTACAGTATTGGTCTCTCTATCTCTCACTATATATATATTGTATAATATATATATATATATAGAGAGAGAGAGAGAGGGAGAGAGATTCTGTAAGACACAAATAGTATAGAGAGGGGGAGAGAGATTCTGTAATACATACACAAATATGAGAGAGAGAGAGAGAGAAGAGATTCTGTAAGACACAAATAGTATAGAGAGAATGATTCTTTAATGCATACACAAATATTAGAGAGAGAGAGGGGAGAGAGGGAGGGGGAGAGAGAGAGAGAGATTATGTAAAGCACAAATAGTAGAGAGAGAAAGATTCTGTAATGCATACACAAATAAGAGAGAGAGGGAGAGAGAGAGAGAGAGAGAGAGATTTTGTAATACATACACAAATAGTAGAGAGGGAGAGAGAGAGAGAGAGAGAGAGAGAGAGAGAGAGAGAGATTTTGTAATACATACACAAATAGTAGAGAGGGAGAGAGAGATTCTGCAATAAATACACAAATAGGGGAGGAGGGAGAGAGAGGGGGATTCTGTAATATATACACAAATATTAGAGAGAGAGAGAGAGAGAGAGAATTTTTTTAAGACACAAATAGTAGAGAGAAAGATTCTGTAGTGCATACACAAATAGGAGAGAGAGAGAGAGAGAGAGAGAGAGAGATTCTGTAATACATATACAAATAGTAGATATATAGATATAGATAAATATATAGAGATACAGAGAGACTCTGAGAGAGAAGGACAGAAAGATTATGTAATATATACACTAATAGTATATATGTAGATACTAGATAGATAGATCGATAGATTTATTGTGGACTGACTTGGCAAAAACTATAATAACTATAACTTTCTATAACTTTAACTCTCTATAACTTTCTAGAAATGCATGCATATATGGAAGAATACACAAAATTACTCATATGAATATGCAAATATATAATATGTACAACAAATCTAATACACACACACACATGTAGTATGCATAGTTTGTGAACAAACACACACACATCCTGTACGGTGTAATTACAATAGAGAGAATATCAACATACATAAGAGAAATATCATATATACATTGTCACATGCACATATATTATTCCATGTGTGGGGAAACGAGCAGTACATAATTTATTGATTAATCTTTTGCTGGGACAAGTTTATTGATAGCTCTAATCTCAAGACTGATCAGTCATTTAAGATAATTATATCATCGGGCAGACGCTGTTTTCCATAGGCAGTGTTTAGTCCCTGTATACATTCCCTGGGAGGGAGATCATATTGTACCCTATACGGGGGACACCCTGAGATCGGGGACAGTCATTATGTGCAAGGGAAAATTAGAATGGAGAGAGAAAAAAAATATATAAAATAAATAATAATAATAATTTAAAAATAAAGCTTTATAGTATCTTCTTCTTCTTTCTTTCATCTATTTATCTATCACCCTATCTCATATCAGTTTGTATTCCTAATTTCTGTGTTTGCTTTTGTTTTGTCATATTTGTTGACACTTTTTAAATTACTTTCTTTCTTTCTTTCTTTCTTTCTTTCTTCCTTTTCTTTCTCTCTTTTTTCTTTCTCCTATTATAATTTTTTATTACTCCTTCTATTATATCTAGTAGTGAAATATGAAGAGGGACTGTCCCCCCCTGGGAAGGGATCCTGGTGACAGACGCCAGGCGCACCCCTGTATCGGGCGGTAGGTGATCGCCCATCTCCTGCCCCCCCCCCCCATGCCTGCTGGTGGGAACGGGGGTCCCTGTTTCCCTGACCCTCAGTGGTCCACAGTCCCTCTGCTAGGGTTTAGTGGCTTCTCAGGGAAGCGTCTGCATTGCTAATTGCGAGTATAAACAATCTGTCACGATTAGTCAGTGGCTCTAATAGGCAGACAAGTGATGTTGTTTTTAGGCGCCAGCAGCGGTGTGATCAAAGGCAATGGGCTGGAGGGGACCATTCAGGAGGTTAACTCACATCAAGGAGCCCTGCAGGGACAGCAGCCCATTCAGCTTGAACAATCCCCCCTGCCCCACCATGCCTTTCCCAAAGCTGCCCTCTAATACATGCTCTGTTGTTTCATAGGGAAGAAATGCAAACAGAAAAAAAAAGTCACTCTTCCATCAATGCACATGGCAGGGAAGAGAATCTCAAAGAAAGTTACAGTGCAGTAAAAGATGGCATTTTCTGATGAAAGCCCCCCAATCCCCCCACTACCATTGTATGGAGATGTCAGCCAGTCTCCAGGGCTCTCTGGGAGATGTTAGGATAGCTTGATAAGGTGATATGTCTGCCTGTCTGTCTGCCTCTTCATCCTTCAGTCTTCACAAATCATTAGCTTTATCTCCCTAATGATGAGGATAGCCTTTGATTAACAGTTTGCTCCTAGTGTATATTAGAGAGTTAATGATATTATTCTGCTGCACTACAGATAGCCCAGTGTCTGTGATGGGGGGAGCAGGAGGGTGGTCACAAGGGCCATACAGGCACCTAGCTTATCACACATCTGTTTGTTTAGTCAATTCCATTACAACTATGGAACAAGGCACTGCAGCCAGGCAGTGCAGCTGCTGGGGTACTACATGTATCAGCATGCTCTACTGGACACAGGCATGGGGTTTAGACAGCTATGGCAGACCCACTGAGTTTGCTGGAACTTCTACTTCCAAAAATAGCTGAACATAGAGATGTGTACATTGTTTCAGATTGCCCTACAACATTGTTGTACAAATTGATTCATAGTTTTCATCAAGAAACAGCAGACACAAAGTATCTGAGTATCAGAAAGGATCTGAAAATGTTTCATTGCATTATAGAGCCATCTGAAAACAATAAACGTATAGTAAAGGGTTTTTATCTACTTATAAAAAGAATTTATGTCGTTTTTGGAGTCATATACAACCCTGTATGTGTGTGTATCCCATAATTACATTTATACCAATATATATATACATATATATATATATATATATATATATATATATATATATATATATAATGTGCAAGTTGACGTTTATATGCACATATAATGACTACCCAAAACTCTCTAGAATTGTATTGTTAATCTATCTGATGTATAATGCATTTATAGGTATGAATTTATTAGTTTGTAATGATAGCATGACTCACATAACAATTACTGCCTATTCATGTTACATATGTATCTGTGGGATTAATCATAATGTCCATCATTTATTTATGCTATACATATTGCTAGTACGATTTGGTTGTGATTGACATATTGTAATATATATATATATATATATATATATATAGATATATATATAAATATATAGATATATATAGATAGATATATAGATAGATATAGATGTATATATATATATATATCTGTCTATCTATCTATCTATATATATATTATATAAAATTTAAAACAAATACTGTAAATATACTGTATAAATGCATGGTCTATTTTATATTGAGTTTTTGTAAGAATATAATAGCAATAAAAAAAAAACACCATAAGAAAGTTTCATCCATGGCATCATGAAAGTAAAGACAAGGCACGCAGAACTATCATATAAATTGACACATCAGCAGCATATTACATTGTAAAAACTTCTACCACTATTTTCAGGTCTCATTACACAACATGAGAGAGATCGCTTGGATATCACCCCATAAGGCATTATTTTTAAATGACACTCCACTATATATATATATATATATATATATATATATATATATATATATATTAGATTGTGCCTTAGTGAAGTGTGATTTAGAGAGGGGCTGGCTGTGCTGCCTGTGGCCCCTGTGTCTGTCCAGTATCAGCCCCCATGTATTTGGTTTGGGAATGTGGAGCTCTGTAGGGTATTGGCGCTAGATAACAATATTGGACAATTAGCATCCCAAACAGCTTCTGTTAATATAATGAATGTCCTATCAAAACCAATTACCCAGAGCGTTTTTTCCTCAATGTGAATACAACAAATGACGCTAGGAGTGAAAAGAATAGGCCTCTAGAAGTCATTTGAAGACATTGTCTGGCTTTTGTAAACGTTAGCTTTGTGTTTAGTGGTAAAGAGAGTTCACAAGACAAGATCCTTTTGTGCAGGAGACAGAGTCAGCGAGAAAAGAGGGAGCTTGTCAGACTTCAGCCTGGCCTCAGACTCCATACACAGCTGTGATAGAGCCAGCAAAGGGCCCTGGACTGACCACAGGGAGACCCACATCCCCCAGATCCCCACACTGACCACACCATGATCCCAGGGGTGATAGAGCTCCCCCAAAATCCCCACACTGGGCACCACTTTAATGCCACTTCAAAGGGGTATTTATTAAAGGATTAGAGGATGTTCACCTAGCGAATAATCCTCTGCAAAGTAAAATAAGGAAAAGTTGTGTTCCCTTGGGATACCCAATCATTAGGGAAGGAAATTACAAACGAACACACAAACAGATTTTTTTCTTCTTCTAGTAGCTATTTGGATATTTAAAATAAACACATCTTCACCATATTCACTAACATTCACTTCGCCAGGTGATCAGCCTTTACCTCTCAGTAAATAAACCCGCTCAGGCTCACTATTTAAGCTTGTCTCCCCAACACTGACCTCAATGCCACAGAAGATACAATCTTTTAGTAAGACATATCCTATTAAAAGATATATATATATATATATATATATATATATATATATATATATATAGCTAGATATAGTAGATATATCTATCTATAGATATAGATATATCTATCTATAGATATATCTATAGATAGATATATATATATATATCTATATGGATAGATAGAGATAGATATCTATATATATTAGATATATATATAAAACTATAGATATTTATCTATAGATATATATAGATACGTACAATAGATATATCTATCTAAATTTATCTATAGATATAGATCTATCTATAGATAGATCTATCTCTATCTCTATATCTATCTCTATCTCTATATCTATCTCTATCTCTATCTCTATCTATCTCTATCTCTATATCTAGATCTATCTCTAGCTAGATATAGATCTATCTATAGATACATCTATCTATAGATATAGATAGATATCTAGATAGATAGATAAATAGATAGAAAGATAGCGATAGATATCTATATATCCATCTCTATCTATCTATCAATTTATATATGATAGATATAGAAATATATATAGATATATATCTATATAGATATACATATGTTCTCTTAGATAGATAGATGATAGAGAAATAGATAGATAGATTATATTTATATAGATACATAGATAGAGATATATTAGATAGATCAGATTATTAAACCAAATGAGAACAGTAGAGGATATATATATATATATATATATATATATATATATATATATATATATATGTACATAGCCCATACTTTTGGATTATATATATTGGAAATGATATCATAGTGTTATTATTATTATTATTACTATTATATTACATATAGGCTCTACATTTGCATTTTAAGTATATATCTACTAACATCTATCTATCTATCTATACCATTTCTTTTTCATATATATATATATATATATATATATATATATATATATATATATACATATATATCAAAGACTATGCAAAATAATTAATCTACTAAAGGGGCATCATGTGCAAATCCAATTTTTCTTTTCTTGGTACACAATAGGTCATTTGGGTGTCCAGCCTACATACTAGTCCGGTAATAGGATTTGGTGAGAGATCTGATCACCTTGAAAATCAGGACTATTTCCAGCCTAAAAATAAAAATCTACAGTCTAAACAGTGAAGTTCCCTGAATAGAGGGAGAAGGGAGGAAGGCGCCCTGATAAGTCGGGTGATCCCTGTGCGCCCCGGAACTGGCCCTGCATGAGATAAGTTGATAAGCCTGGCTGCAATGACAGCCTGGGAGCCCCCCAATCCCTGCTCGGTTTCCTGTCTGATCACACTGAAAGGGTCTCATTGTCCAGTGTGTCTCTGGCCTCAGAGGAATGCGCTATTTCAAGTGGCCCAAATTAATTTGATCTCGACATTATGATGCACTTGGGAAAGATGAAAGTGGAGGCTGACCGTCTCCTCCGAGAACTCTATAATTATAGATAATATATCCTATTTCAAAGCAATTAGCTCAATCGGGCGTAACGAGGCACTTTGCTGCCAGGGAGTAACAATGCCTTACGGTTATTTAAGCTTTATGATGTCAGGCAGACTCTGAGCCTAGCCCAAATGGCACTTGGCTCCTCTGCTGAACAGCATGGCATCCAGGGGAGGGGGACACATAGATCTGTGCCAGGGGGTACTGGATCTAGGAGAGGCTGATACTGACATAAACTAGGAGCTGACCATGTGCAACATGCTGGTCATACTTCACAAGTTAACCAGTAACTCCATTCAGCAGCAGCAGGACTACAAATCCCAGCTTTACACTGAAGAGATGGCTTTTATTAGTAATTTGAGTCAGTTCTACAGAACACTATAGAATGTATTTATAATCATCCAATCAGTAATCATTGGACCTGATTTACTGAAGTCTAATAGGCTTTTCACTTTACAGTCTGCATATGAATTTTCCCCAGAGCTTAATGAATGTGGTGAAATTTTATTTTGCAAAGAATACCCAATCATGTGAAGGAAAATAAAAAATA
The DNA here is from genome assembly GCA_029206835.1 of Rana muscosa. Taxonomy (NCBI): domain Eukaryota; kingdom Metazoa; phylum Chordata; class Amphibia; order Anura; family Ranidae; genus Rana; species Rana muscosa. Next base: position 101,704,939 of record CM055116.1, on the reverse strand, counting down.
TCAGAATTTTTTGCTTGCACATGATTGAATGATGGAAGTCAGCAGAACCTCACTTTATTCACTAACCTCTGGGCACAATTCCTATACAAAGTGGAACTTTCCTATTTTTCCTTAATAAATAAACCCCAATGCTGTCCAATGTCTATAACTGACTGCAGCAAACTGAGATCTGTCCACTATGGCTCATTGCGCTGTGTGTTTGAATTCGTTCATATAAGCATTTTGCATTTGCTGTTTGCATAGCATAATCCATTTCTATTTATCATGCAATATTATGCATGCAGGGATAGGGTACTTTGTCCTTGTTGACTTATACAGTATGGTCCAGAGTTAAAAATAAGAGCATACAACACTTAGTAAATTTAGTTAGTGTTACTAAAACCCAGGAGCCTGCATTCACTATTATCTGGTCTCCCACAGTACACAGAACATGGAAATGCAACACTTTTAGTAAATATTAACTGCTAAATACCTTTCCTATCAGCAGTTAGAGCAGTCTTGTGACTTCTAAGAGTGTCCAGCAGTGCACTGGTTAAATCTTGAAGGAGGAGTTTTCATTCTTCCCTAATTGTCCTATGAGGCTGCAGGACCCCTGACCCTCTGTCTGGACAGTGCTGATTGGCCCTGTGCTGATCACATGCACCTTCCCAAGAAAAGAAAATCTCTCTAGCAATACACATCAAACTGAACACGTGCAACTTGTCCCCAAGGCTCTGTTCTATCAGGAGATTGGGGACAGTGGAAGAAGGAGAAGATTAGAGAAGACAGGATCAAACAGTCTTTTTCCACAGTGAGTATAACAAGCACGCTTTACTGCATATACAGACTGATTTTACTGTTGTGGGTTTAGTAACACTTTAATGATTGGTAAATCATGAGGTTTGATTTATTATGGGAAACACCTTGAAAGCTGGTCCTGAAAATGTAACTGTCAAAGGGTATTATGGACAGTACTCACTTGTTTTTGTTAAAGACTAACTCCAGGAAACTTGAAAATTCTCCCTTGCTGTGGTGCAAGGTCAGCTGAAGAATAGGACATTTTCCTTGAAACGTGTCTTGTTGCAACCTGGATCCTCTGGCGGTGGCGGTGTGGTGGACCTTTTCACGACACTGAGATATTAGGCGGCGAATCATCACCTCGGAAGAGCCAGCACATTCTCAGCAATCCGGACGCTGGGTTATGGATTGATCCCCTGGGCTCAGGACAATGCACTGACAGTGGTGCACAGTTTTTCCCTAATTGATCTCGATAGATCTACTTTTGTGAGTAGGATCTTTTTACATTGTTTTAATAAAGGCTTACATTGACATACTACACCAGAGCAGTGGTGCTGTCTGTCCCTTCCCCCTCTTTTGTACTGCAAGGGTTAACTGCTCTTTTAGGTTAGGTGATATAGAAAAGAAGATTTACTTACTTGATCCTCTACTCCATGCTGCTAGACTGGTCCCCACAGTATATTCTCCCCATGCTCTGGCTGTCTAAGGTCCTGATGTCATCAAGACAGATGCAGGGTCCATACTGAGGGACAGTCCACTGATGGAGCATGGGGGAACACTGTCTTCTGGAGCGGAGGATCGGGTAAGTACATGTGCTTTTTTTCTACTTTATAATAAACAAGCAGTCCGCTGCAAGGGAGTGTTTTCACATTTCCCAGAGTTGGGCTTTAAAGCCAAATTCCAGGTACAGATTTTATTGCATAGCTACATTGGTCAACATGGAGAGGCATTACGGTGACAGCATGATCTCCACCTCATTCAATCAGATAATGTCTTGCATTCATCGAGAAAAATGGAAGGCATTCTGTGAATGACACCTGAGCCGAGCGAGCAACTTCCTGTGGTTACTATGCAGCAGGGCAGCAGCTTGGCACAGAACCCAGGAACTTAGCGAAGATCATTGTAGTAGCCAGGGCTTTTTTTCTCAAACAATAGGTGCTGGAACTCAACCACAAACCCCCCAAAACTTCTGCCCCCACACACACCTCACAAACAGTAGGAGGGTCTTAAAGGGGCATTAAATACCAGTATTGTATTACTTACAGAGTGCAGAGTTCAGGAGGGATGCACACAGAGTGCAGAGTTCAGGAGGGATGCACACAGAGTGCAGAGTTCAGGAGGGATGCACACAGAGTGTAGAGTTCAGGAGGGTTGCACACAGAGTGCAGAGCTGTCACTTGTAAACACAGAAACCGGACTTCTGTGTTTACAAGTGATTGTGGTGAGGAGGCACCAAAGGGTCTGAGCCAGAGGTGGTGGAACTGAGTTCCATCAAGTTCCCCCTGAAAAAAAGCCCTGGTAGTAGCGCCGACTCTTACAGAAATGTCCAGCTTCTACAGGGAAACCACAGGTATGAAATATGTATACTTACCTTGCTCCAAGCTGGACTGATGCAACTATATGATAAAGTCCATATCTGGAATTCATCTTTAAAGGAGTAGAGAATGTTCACTTTACTGAATGTTCACTGAGCTTAGTAATTACAGCACAAATCCTTGAATCTTTACATAGCAAACATTGTTAATGACTTCTTTAGTAACCAACCCCACCTGTGTTTGTGCTTATTTGTACACTGGGTTTCTGACTGTAGACCCCCACATCCACCAGGCCAGGGTTGTGGGGAAGAGGCCCTTGTTCTCATCAACACGGGGACAAGGATCTTTGCAAGGGGATTCCCCTTGGAAAGGTTTCCCCCCTATGTTGAGGATGTGTGACCTAGTATGGTTCAAAAAGGGGGGGGGGGGGGGTGGGTACACTCATCTCATGCCTTCTGTCAACCCAAGCTACATGCTCAGATAAGGGTCTTGTATGCATTTTGTGGGGAGACCTCAAGTTTTTTTTTCTTGTTCTTTAACCACTTCAGCTCCGGAAGGTTTTACCCCCTTCCTGACCAGGCCATTTTTGTGATACGGTACTGCGTTGCTTTAACTGAAAACTGTGCGGTCGTGTGACGCTGTACCCAAATAAAATTTATGTCCTTTTTTTTCCCACAAATAGAGCTTTCTTATGGTGGTATTTGATCACCTCTGCGTTTTAAATTTTTTTGCGCTATAAACCAAAAAGACCGACAATTTTGAAAAAAAAACAAAACAATATTTTTTACATTCTGCTATAGAACACATCCAATTAAAAAATGTACAAACTCAAATTTCTTCATAAATTTAGGCCAATGTGTATTCTGCTACATATTTTTGGTTAAAAAAAATCCCAATGAGCGTATATTGATTGGTTGCGGCAGACAAATCTGACACTAAGTGACACTTTTTGAGGACAAGACACCAATACAATGATCAGTGCTAAAAGAATGTTGTATAAATGACACTGGCAGGGAAGGGGTTAACATCAGGGGCAATCAAAGGGTTAAGTGTGCTTCTAGGGGGTGCTTTCTAACTGTTGGGGGATGCTGTGACTGGAGGAAAACAGAGATCCGTATTTCTGCTTAACAGAAACACAAGATCTCCATTTTCCTCCCTTTAGGGAATGGCGATCTGCCTTGTTTACGCAGGCAGAGCACCATTCTGCCTTTCCTCTGAATGATCACGGCCACCTGAACCGCTGATTGGCTCCCGCCGTATCCAATCACAGCGGGAATGAGTTGCCTACAGGTACGTGATTTCGCGCAGCCGGGCCGCCCTGCCACAGTCATAGTTGCCAACATTGCAAAAAAAAATCTGGGACACTGTTTTTGTATGGAGGCGGAGCCTTGCTATAATTAGGGGGCGGGACATTCGTTTGTAGGTGTGTCACACCCTAATAGAAAATGCGGCAAAAATGGGCATGGTTACACGTGATAGTGGGCGTAGCCTAAATGGGCGTGGCTCATAAGGGGTGTGGTTAGAGTCCGAGATGAAGAAAGAAAGAAAGAAAGAAGCCAGATCCTACACCACAATAGAAATGTGTGTATTCCAGAACGTTTAACAAAATCGGCAGATAAAGATACTCCAAACACCTGTTGTTGGCGCTTCAATCATCCCGGCACCATGGTTGTTATGGTGTCAGGGTGATTGAAGTGCATTATTTCTATAAATACATTGTAATATAAAATGAAATCATTCAACTCACCATAATGCCGAATCAGTGGAAGCATGTCACCTGCCACGTCGCCTGCCATCAGATGCCTCCCCAGCAGTCCGTCCTTGCATCAGGTGCCTCCCCAGCAGTCCGTCCTTGCATCAGGTGCTTCCCCAGCAGAGTCCGTCCTTGCATCAGGTGCCTCCCCAGCAGTCCGTCCTTGCATCAGGTGCTTCCCCAGCAGTCCGTCCTTGCATCAGGTGCCTCCCCAGCAGTCCGTCCTTGCATCAGGTGCTTCCCCAGCAGAGTCCGTCCTTGCATCAGGTGCCTCCTCAGCAGTCCGTCCTTGCATCAGGTGCCTCCCCAGCAGTCCATCCTTTCATCAGGTGCCTCCCCAGCAGTCCGTCCTTGCATCAGATGCCTCCCCAGCAGTCCGTCCTTGCATCAGGTGCCTCCCCAGCAGAGTCCCCTCCATACTTGTGTCCCCATCAGAGCCCCCACCACACTTGTGTCCCCATCAGAGTCCCCTTCACACTTGTGTCCCCATCAGAGTCCCCTCCACACTTGTGTCCCCATCAGAGCCCCCACCACACTTGTGTCCCCATCAGAGTCCCCTTCACACTTGTGTCCCCATCAGAGTCCCCTCCACACTTGTGTCCCCATCAGAGCCCCCACCACACTTGTGCCCCCATCAGAGTCCCCTCCACACTTGTATCCCCATCAGAGCCCCCACCACACTTGTGTCACCACCAGAGTCCCCTCCACACTTGTGTCCCCATCAGAGTCCCCTCCACACTTGTGTCCCCATCAGAGTCCCCACCACACTTGTGTCCCCATCAGAGTCCCCTCCACACTTGTGTCCCCATCAGAGTCCCCTCCACACTTGTGTCCCCATCAGAGCCCCCACCACACTTGCCATCAGAGTCCCCTCCACGCTTGTGTCCCCATCAGAGCCCCCACCACACTTGTGTCCCCATCAGAGTCTCCTCCACACTTGTGTCCCCATCAGAGCCCCCACCACACTTGTGTCACCACCAGAGTCCCCTCCACACTTGTGTCCCCATCAGAGTCCCCTCCACACTTGTGTCCCCACCAGAGTCCCCTCCACACTTGTGTCCCCATCAGAGTCCCCACCACACTTGTGTCACCACCAGAGTCCCCTCCACACTTGTGTCCCCATCAGAGCCCCCACCACACTTGTGTCCCCATCAGAGTTCCCTCCACACTTGTGTCCCCATCAGAGTCCCCACCACATTTGTGTCCCCATCAGAGTCCCCTCCACACTTGTGTCCCCATCAGAGTCTCCTCCACACTTGTGTCCCCATCAGAGCCCCCACCACACTTGTGTCCCCATCAGAGTCCCCTCCACACGCGGGCCGTACTACAGAGATCCAGGGGCTTTACAGGCATCGGCGGCAGCGGCGGGGGGGAGGATAATCACAGAGTCACTCTGTGTGAAGAGCGGGGACGGGCCACCGAAAGAGAGAGAAGCCGCGATTGGCTGCCCCTCTCCTCACACTAGAGGTAAAGAGGAAAGAACACTTGTGGCGGCGGCAGTGGCCATTTTGGTGTAGCCTCCGCCGTTTTTAGCCTAAAACATTCCTGAATTTCCCAGGACAAAATGGGACAAAAGCAATTGGGCTTGTCCCGAAATGGGACAAGCCCAATCCGGGACAAGGGTCCAAAAATCGTGATTGTACCGGGAAATTCAGGACTGTTGGCAACTATGGACAGTATATATACAGTGGGCGGTCTGGAAGCAGTTAAAATCTACACCAAACTCAAAGGGTCTGGTATGGAATTTGAGGGAGACCCCATGGCATTTTTTTTTCATGGGGTCCAGATCTAAAGGGCCTTGTATGAATTTTGAGGGGTGGACCTCACTCTTTTTTTTGTTTTTGTTTTTTACACAATCCCCACTGTTTGTTTACATTTACCTGTCAGTTGGGAATCCCCTGTTGACAGCTGAATGTGTCCAGTGGGGGTGAGTCACTGGTTGTCAGGATGCCAACGGGTGTCCACTCCCTAACAACCAGGAGGAAGCCATCAAATGCTAGGGAATGTTGCACATATTTTACAAACATGGGTTTTCCATACACATGCACAAATTGAGACATTCGCAAAAGCAAATGTTTTTATAAATAGACTCCATAGTGTCTACCACTCTAACCTGAGCATTTAGGCTACTCATTATTTATAACTTTCTCCTACCCCAGATCCTAAAACTTGAACTAACCACCAAATTAAACCTTAAAGCTAAATTCCAGAGAAAGAAATTCCCTCACTTGGAGTGGGGCTGCCCCTGTACTGCAAAGTTTAAAGGGTTTTACCTACCTGATCATCTTCTCCTGTAGGCTCCATCAGCATTGTAAGACCGGTCCCCGCAGCCCCTCTCCCAAATGACCTGACAGTCGCAGGTCCTCTGCTGTCATCAAGACCAATGCAGGATCCATAGTCCAATGGTGGAGTGTAGGGGGTGCTGGCTGCAGCAAGAGGGGAGGTTTGAGTTAGACCCCTTTCACACTGAGGCAATTTTCAGGCGTTTTAGCGCTAGAAATAGCCTCTAAAAACCGCCTGAAAACGGGGTTCCATTCATTGCAATGAGTGCTTTCACACTGGGGCAGTGCGCTTGCGGGACGTTATAAAAAGTCCTGCAAGCAGCATCCGCCCCGTTAGCGCCGAAAAGCACTGAAAAAGCGCCTCTAAAATGCAGCTAAAGCACCGCAAAAACAATTTTTGCATCGCTGCAGTGTGAAAGGGGTCTAAGTGAACCTGCTTTTTCTGTCCCCTAGAGCTAAATTAAATGAACATTTACCCTTGCAATGCATTAGCAGCCCCACTGCAAGGGAGGGTTCTTGGAGTTGGACCGTAACCATGAAATGTACAGTCTCTAAGGCTGGCCATAGACAGTTTAAATCTCAAACCGGCCGAGATTCGAAGCATATATGAGCAGGCTGAATGTAGCAAGTTGATCGATCGATCAACTTCGGTACAACCAGCATTCCAGATTTACTTGCGATCATAGCTAGTGGCTGCTATAGCCGCTAGCAATAATCACTGTCTTCTCCCAGAGGGAACTGCTTCCCAGTAGTGTATTTAGGTTTTGTGCTGCCCTAGGCCTGACTAAACTTGTGCACCCCCTAATTTTAATATGATCCACCCCTTCCTGTCAATGCCACACCCCTTTCTGTTTAAGACCCGCCCTGAAATTTTCGAGTGGGGACACTAGTTCTTAGGGCCTGGAGGGGGGCAATGGATTCCCTTAATTTGCATAGATTTCCTCTCACTTCCTGTTTGGCTATGGGGCAGGAAGTGAAGGGAGATCTCTGCCATGGGACAGGGATGGTAAAAAACAAACTGACAGGGGCTATAACCCTCCCTTACTCTATCCAAAATGGAAAAAAAAAAGTGTTGCCTATAGTTCTACTTTAGGCACAAATTTCTGATAATTTTATGGAGAGGACTAAGAAGATGCCATGCCAATGGTGCAGCAGAAAACATATAGCACAGTGAGGAAGGTTTGTGGTCCAGGATGATGGGACAGTCAAAATTTGAAGAAAAATTAGAAGCGGCTTGCGTTACACTAACAGTGTAGCGCAAGCCGGTGGGGACTCTTTCCGTGCTGCCCCCCTCTGCAAAGTGCTGCCCTAGGCCTGGGCCTTGTTGGCCTAGGCAAGGATACAGCATTGCTGCTCCCCCCCCCCACCAGGAGAACATAATGGGGAAGATTTACCAAAACTGGAGCACACAGAATCTGGTGCAGCTGTGCATGGAAACCAATCAGCTTCCAGGTTTTAGTCCCCGTTCACACTGAGGGCCGGTTTGAAATCGGTTAAGTTCAGCTGAACTCGCCCGATTTCAAACTGGCATTTCCGTTCCAACTTCGGGGGCGATTTGACAGACACCTGTGCGGTTCATGCACAGATGCCTATTCATATTCCCCCCTGAAGTCACCAAAAGTAGTGCAGGAACTACTTTTGGGGATCAGTGCGGAGCTGCAAAGTCAGCGTTGCACCGATTCGAACGGTGCCTTGGCTGGCAATAGGCGCCAATTTGAAAAGCGATTTGACATGTCAAATCGCATTTCAAAACGGTCTGATGTAAACGTGGGCTTATTGTCAAAGCTTAATTGAGCAAGCTGAAATTAGAAGCTGATTGGTTACTATGAACAGCTGCACCAGTGTCTGTGTGCTCCAATTTTAGTAAATATTCCCCAATGTCTCAGGTGGAGGGATTCTCCTGTCAGGACTGTTTGTTTTGATGGGGGAATCATGCAAATTTCGCACCATTTATGGCCGGCCGTACACATAACATTTAACCCCAAAAGTTCAAAGTAAAATTTCACTTTAAATACCCTTTTAACCCCTTTCCGACCACACCACATATATGTACTGCAGGGTGGCGGCTGCTACAGGCAAAATCACATACCTGTACATGATCGCCTCTTCCGAATTAGGCTGTGATTGGACACAGCGGGCGCAAATCAGCATGCCCAGAAGACCCGATGTCCACCGGAACCCACCTATTGTTCCTGAACAGAGGCCGAACGGCAGTCTGCCTATGTAAACAAGGCAGATCGCCGTTCTGTGACAAGGGAAGACAGAGATCCTGTGTTTCTGCTAAGCAGGAACACGGATCTCTGTCTTCCCACAGTACAAGAACCCTCCCCCACAGTTAGAATGCACCCCCTAGGGAAACATTTAACCCTTTGATCGCCCTTGATGTTAAACCCCTTCCCTGCCAGTGTCATTAGTACAGTGACAGTGCATATTTTTTAGAACTGATCACTGTATTGGTGTCCCTGGTCCCCAAAAAGTGTTACTTAGTGTCCGATTTTTGCGCAAACCAATCAGTATACGCTTATTGGGATTTTTTGTTACCAAAAAACATGTAGAAGGATACATACAGTCATGGCTGAAATTGTTGGCACCCCAGAAATTTTTCCAGAAAATCAAGTATTTTTCACAGAAAAGTATTGCAGTAACACATGTTTTGCTATACACATGTTTATTCCCTTTGTGTGTATTGGAACAAAACAAAAAAAGGGAGGAAAAAAAGCAAATTGGACATAATGTCACACAAAACTCCAAAGATGGGCTGGTCAAAATTCTTGGCACCCTTTCAGAATTGATGATAAATAAGATTGTTTCAAGCATGTGATGCTCCTTTAAACTCACCTGGGGCAAGTAACAGGTGTGGGCAATATAAAAATCACACCTGAAAGCAGATATAAAGGAGTATAAAGGAGAGAAGTTCACTTAGTCTTTGCATTTTGTGTCTGTGTGTGCCACACTAAGCATGGACAACAGAAAGAGGAGAAGAGAACTATCTGAGGACTTGAGAACCAAAATTGTGGAAAAATATCAACAATCTCAAGGTTACAAGTCCATCTCCAGAGATCTAGATTTTCCTTTGTCCACAGTGGGCAACATTATCAAGAAGTTTGCAACCCATGGCACTATAGCTAATCTCTCTGGGCGTGGACGGAAGAGAAAAATTGATGAAAGGTTGGAACGCAGGATAGTCCGGATGGTGGATAAGCAGCCACAAACAAGTTCCAAAGAAATTCAAGCTGTTCTGCAGGCTCAGTTTGCGCGAACTATCCGTCGACATATAAATGAAATGAAACGCTATGGCAGGAGACCCAGGAGGACCCCACTGCTGACACAGAGACATAAAAAAGCCAGACTACAGTTTGCCAAAATGTACTTGAGTAAGCCAAAATCCTTCTGGGAAAACGTCTTGTGGACAGATGAGACCAAGATAGAGCTTTTTGGTAAAGCACATCATTCTACTGTTTACCAAAAATGGAATGAAGCCTACAAAGAAAAGAACACAGTACCTACAGTGAAATATGGTGGAGGTTCAATGATGTTTTGGGGTTGTTTTGCTGCCTCTGGCACTGGGTGCTTTGAATGTGTGCAAGGCATCATGAAATCTGAGGATTACCAAAGGATTTTGGGTCGCACTGTAGAGCCCAGTGTCAGAAAGCTGGGTTTGCGTCCGGATCTTGGGTCTTCCAGCAGGACAATGACCCCAAACATACGTCAAAAAGCACCCAGAAATGGATGGCAACAAAGCGCTGGAGAGTTCTAAAGTGTCCAGCAATGAGTCCAGATCTAAATCCCATTGAACACCTGTGGAGAGATCTTAAAATTGTTGTTGGGAAAAGGTGGTGTAAGAAGCTTATTGATGGTTATAGGAAGCGACTGATTTCAGTTATTTTTTCCAAAGGGTGTGCAACCAAATATTAAGTTAAGGTTGCCAAGAATCTTGACCAGACCATTTTTGGAGTTTTGTGTGACATTATGTCCAATTTGCTTTTTTTCCTCCCTTTTTTGTTTTGTTCCAATACACACAAAGCGAATAAACCTGTGTATAGCAAAACATGTGTTACTGCAATACTTTTCTGTGAGAAATACTTGATTTTCTGGAAAAAATTGGCCATGACTGTATTGGCCTAAATTGATGAAGAAATTCGATTTTTTAATTGGATATGTTTTATAGCAGAAATGAAAAAATCTTGTTTGTTTTTTTTTCAAAATTGTTGCTCTTTTTTTGCTTATAGTGCAAAAAAATAAAAACCGCAGAGGTGATCAAATGCCACCAAAAGAAAGCTCGATTTATGGAAATTTATGGGAAAAAAGGACATTCATTTTATTTGTGTACAGCGTCGCACGACCGCGCAATTGTCAGTTAAAATAACGCAGTGCCGTATCGCAAAAAATGGCCTGGTCATTAAGGGTGGTAAACCTTCTGGAGCAAATTATGCTTTACCTTTGCAGGGAAACAAAGAGGAAGTAAAACCCATCAGGGTTTACTTCCTCTTTAAGTAAAAAAAGTAGAATAGTGAGAGGCTAAAACCCACCAGCATTTTATTGTCTGCGTTCCTATTGCAGGTTCTTCATCGCTTTCTACCATCCACTGTCACCAGGACAAAGAGAAAGACCTTTGATTCATACAATAGGGCTGAGTCACTCCTGTTGAGTCAGTCACTTCTCTGTACTTCTCTGTATAAAGTGCTGCTTGAGCTACGGAGCCTGTAAACAGGCTGTAACTAGACTCAGACTCATATGCGAATAGGAGCCTAAAGCTCCACCTGCTGCCTCAAAAAAGAGAATCCTAAGTATTTAAACTTAACATCTCATATTTAACTGAATACAAAATAATTTTTTTTTTAAGCAGAACTAAACTCCCCCAATCAGTGTGAATTATTTTAATCCTTATGCTGTTAGCATTAGTATATACATAGAAAGGTATATTATATTTACTTTAAATTTTGAAGAAGGGGAAAAAGGTGAATACACAGCAGCCCCGGATGTCTTCATCTCCAGACATGCTGTAAATTACTGCACACTGTCACTACATAGAGTCCTAACCTGCCCTATACCACCCCAGCCTGCCCTATACCACCCCAACCTGAATCTATACCACCCCAACCTGCCCTATACCACCCTAACATGGCACTATACCATCCCAACCTGCCCTATACCACCCCAACCTAGCACTATACCATCCCAACCTGCCCTATACCACCCCAACCTGGCACTATACCACCCCAACCTGCCCTATACCACCCCACCCTGGCACTATACTACCCCAACCTGCCACTCTACCATCCCAACCTACCCTATATCACCCCAACCTGGCACTATACCACCTCAACCTGGCACTATACCACCCCAACCTGGCACTATACCATCCCAACCTGCCCTATACCACCCCAACCTGGCACTATACCACCCCAACCTGGCACTATACCATCCCAATCTGCCCTGTACCACCCCAACCTGCCACTATACCACCCCAACCTGCCCTATACACCCCAACCTGCCATTATACCACCCCAACCTGCCCTATACCACCCCAACCTGACCTATGCCACCCTAATCTGCCCTATACCACCTTAACCTGCCCTATACCAACCTAATCTGCCACTATACCACCCCAGCCTGCCCTATAGTGCCCTATACCACCCTAACCTGCCCTATACTGTCCTATTCCACCCTAGTCTACCCTATTCCACCCTAATCTGCCAGTTTTCTACCCCAACCTGCTCTATACCACTCTAACCTGCCCTATACCACCCTATACTATCATTTACAGGGCTGTTACACGGGCCCATGACCGTGTGCTGCCTGCAGGGCGCTGGGCAGGATAGACAGGTGGGGGGGGGGGTTTGCAGCACCAGGTGACACCAACCCTAGTGACGCCACTGCCAGGAAGTAAATGCTACATACATCAATCGCCCTTACTCAATATAGCCATGGCTAGAAATGAATTGAGTTTTCTTTGAATATTAAATAAGAATTAAATAGCATTTTCAGTTTGTGGTGCTCAGATACAGTTAGGCTCTGCTTTAATTTTTTTTTAGTTCTAACTATAATAAAGAGAAAAAATATGTATGAAACTATTACACATTGTCATTAACATTGAACCTTAACACTAAAACATGACCTAATAATCCCCTCTTAATCTCTTACTAAAAAAACACTAACTTTAACCCCGAAGCTTAACCTCTAATACTAAGTCATTCATTTAGCCATACTCACTGTCATTGCAGAAACTATTGGTCCATCTTGCAGCACGGCCAGCACTAAAAGCTTCCTGTCCCTGCACCAAAAAGTATGAGACGCTGGCTCTGATACTGACTGATTCCACATATATGTACTGCTGAGAATAAAGCAGTCATAACTCATGCCAGGATTCCTGAAAATCTGCTCAAGGCACATCTCTTGCTATTGCTCTATATAGCAGCCTATTAAATAAACTGAATACAGCTTCATTTTCATCTTTCAGTTTCAATCTCTCTGCAACAGCAACATTTGGTTTGAGATAAAACATCAAGACTTCTCTGATTATTTCAGAGTACTTTTATTTTGCAATCTGGGACCATATCAAATATTTTGATCTTTTCTTCTATCATTGCAATTGCAAGTCTGTTACCTATCATCATTTACTGATTGCCGGGCACAGATACATTTTACAGTCAGGACTCAGGATATCCAGTCTCTTTTGGAGAATGCAATGCGCCTGGTATTTGGGTGGGTTGGTGGTGGGTGTGTGATGTTCTGCAGAGTCATCTGATGCCTGACACTAAATGAGCTTGGTTATTGGAGGAATTGAAAGCACATGCAGTAATATTGAAGCCAGTAAGTTTGTGATAAAAAATAAATAATAAGAGTTGTAAAATCAAAACTGAAATGCAACAAATGTTTAAAAGTGAAGTTTATTCTGCTTATATTGTGCCTTCCGTGGTTCCTCTCCCCCCCCCCCCATAAATATGCTCATTAATTAAATAAAAGAAAAACTGTCTGTTTTCATTACAGTGTCTTGCAAAAGTATTCACCCCCCTTGGCTTTTTACCTATTTTGTTACATTACAGCAGGGATATGCAATTAGCGGACCTCCAGCTGTTGCAGAACTACAAGTCCCATGAGGCATAGCAAGACTCTGACAGCCACAAGCATAACACCCAGAGGCAAAGGCATTATAAGACTTGTAGTTTTACAACAACTGGAGGTCCGCTAATTGCATATCCCTGCATTACAGCCTTTAGTTATATGGAATGGATCAGAACACAATAGTCTAAGTTGGTGAAGTAAAATTAGAAAAATATATACATAAAACTATTTTTCAGAAATAAAAAAACTGCTAATTGGCATGTGCGTATGTATTCACCCCCTTTGTTATGAAGCCCATAAAAAGCTCTGGTGCAACCAATTACCTTCAGAAGTCACATAATTAGTGAAATGATGTCCACCTGTGTGCAATCTAAGTGTCACATGATCTGTCATTACATATACACACCTTTTTGAAAGGCCCCAGAGGCTGCAACACCTAAGCAAGAGGCACCACTAACCAAACACTGCCATGAAGACCAAGGAACTCTCCAAACAAGTAAGGGACAATGTTGTTGAGAAGTACAAGTCAGGGTTAGGTTGTAAAAAAAAATCCAAATCTTTGATGATCCCTAGGAGCACCATCAAATCTATCATAACCAAATGGAAAGAACATGGCACAACAGCAAACCTGCCAAGAGACGGCCGCACACCAAAACTCACGGACCGGGCAAGGAGGGCATTAATCAGAGAGGCAGCATAGAGACCTAAGGTAACCCTGGAGGAGCTGCAGAGTTCCACAGCAGAGACTGGAGTATCTGTACATAGGACGACAATAAGCCGTACGCTCCATAGAGTTGGGCTTTATGGCAGATTGGCCAGAAGAAAGCCATTACTTTCAGCAAAAAACAAAATGGCACGTTTTGAGTTTGCGAAAAGGCATGTGGGAGACTCCAAAAATGTATGGAGGAAGGTGCTCTGGTCTGATGAGACTAAAATTGAACTTTTTGGACATCAAAGAAAATGCTACCCAACCCAAAGAACACCATCCCCACAGTGAAACATGGTGGTGGCAGCATCATGCTGTGGGGATGTTTTTCAGCAGTTGGGACTGGGAAACTGGGAGTTGAGGGAAAGATGGATGGTGCTAAATACAGGGATATTCTTGAGCAAAACCTGTACTACTCTGTGTGTGATTTGAGGCTAGGACGGAGGTTCACCTTCCAGCAGAACAATGACCCCAAACACACTGCTAAAGCAACACTTGAGTGGTTTAAGGGGAAACATGTAAATGTGTTGGAATGGCCTAGTCAAAGCCCAGATCTCAAGCCAATAGAAAATCTGTGGTCAGACTTGAAGTGGATGTAAACCCACTCTCATTCTTTCTAAACTACTGCCATAGTGCTGATCTATAAGGATATAGATGCCTCCTGCATGTATCCTTACTTGTCAAATGTCTCCCCTCTGTCTGTTATGAGACCTGAAAAACTGCAGATCTGTTGTCTGGAGCTCGGTGGGTGGAGTTGTGATGTCAGTAGACTCCCCGCCCACCTCTACACTCCCCATGTCAACATGCATTTTCTCCTATGTATTCCTTCTGCTATGATCACTAAAATCCAGTCAAAATCCAGAAAAGTAACCACATGACTTCAGAAAAGGAGTGGGGGTGGGAATTAAAAAATAATGCCTGTCTAAAGCTAGTGCACGAGATATGTAAATAACCTGTCACTCAAAGCAAGGGGGCGGAACGGACAAAGGTTTTTCTCTGTTTGTCCGTTTTATCTCACTGAACAATAAAAGAGGATTGCTCAGAGCTGGATTAACTCTTTGTGGCAAGACCTGGCACAAATGATAGGAAATCTTATACTCTACATTGTGACAGGGAAAAAATAAATAAAAAAATTTCGGGTTTACATTCACTTTAAAGATTGCTCTTCACAAGCGCAAACCATCCAACTTAAAGGAGCTGGAGCAGTTTTGCAAGGAGGAATGGGCAAAAATCCCAGTGGTAAGATATGGCAAGCTCATAGAGACTTATCCAAAGCGACTTGGAGCTGTGATAGCTGCAAAAGGTGGCTCTACAAAGTATTGACTTTAGGGGGGTGAATAGTTATGCACATTGACTTTTTCTGTTATTTTGTCCTATTTGTTGTTTGCTTCACAATAAAAAAATAAAAAATAAAAACATCTTCAAAGTTGTGGGCATGTTCTGTAAATTAAATGATGCAACTCCTCAAACAATCCATCTTAATTCCAGGTTGAGAGGCAACAAAACACGAAAAATGCTAAGGGGGGTGAATACTTTTTCAAGGCACTGTACATACCTTATTTTAGGTCATCACTGGGTCTCTTGGCTTTTCTATGCAATGCAGATTATGGTTGGTGGGAAAGGCCAGCAGGGTGCTGTAAATAGCTTCTTGAAAACATCACAGCACTCTGTCTCAGAACTACTTAAAAGTCCTGATGCAAGCAGTTATATAGTTACATACAGGGCTGCAGATAAGGCAGTACTGCCAGCCCTCTTGTACTGGGCCCGGTCCCCATCAGTTCAAACGGGGGGCCAAGGCACCTGCTAAGCAGGAGGACTAGCTGTACTGTCTTATTGCAGACACTGATCCTCTTCTGTCTCCCACTGCAGTGTTGCCAGCTTCTCCTCCTCTCCATCCCTCCGGCTACAATGCAA
Organism: Rana muscosa; assembly: GCA_029206835.1. Lineage (NCBI taxonomy): Eukaryota > Metazoa > Chordata > Amphibia > Anura > Ranidae > Rana > Rana muscosa. The sequence goes on along the minus strand of CM055116.1, from coordinate 101,688,907 downwards.
AGCGATTGGTTCTAGCACAAGCGCTCCTTCCATCTGCTGTCTGGGCCCCTCTGTGTGCCTCTTTCCCTTGCAGCGCTTTCGACTTCCCTCCTCTCCCACTGGCAGCTGCTTCGGGCACACAGGGGGATGTCATTAACTGGCCTCTTATTTTCCTCAATGAACACAGCGATCGATCGGTACCAATCACTCCTGTGTCCTTTCTTCACTGAAGCATATTAATCTGTGTTTACAATGCTTCACTTTGTGAATGAGAAGGAGGCCTCACGGTGATTCCTATTCATTCATCTGTCCAGCTGAGGCTGTAGAGAAAGAGACTGATAAATTGATGTCCTTAGTCACTCTCGGCCGAGAAGGGGGGCAGTGTCAGTTGGGCTGTATGAGGCTCCATGATTTCTAACAGCAATCCTGGTTACATATTTGATAAGGTTGAATAAAGACACCAGTTCATCCAGTTCAATCTGTGTGGGTGTTGATGTGTGTAGGTATTAACCCCCTTGGCGGTATTCCTGAGTCTGGCTCGGGGTGAATTTTTAATGCTAAAAGCGGTAACCCTGAGACAGACTCGGGCTGCATCGCAGTATCCAGGGGAAGTTACTTACCTTGTTCCTTGGATCCTGTGATGTCCTCTCACAGTGTGTGCGAGCCGTGTCTCGCTCGATCCACACTGCCGAGTGCCGAGCTCCGTTCCATGCGACGTTGCGGCGCACGGGGGCGGAGTTTGGCGCCAAATTCAAAAAGTGAAACACATAGTATACATACAGTATACTGTAATCTTACTGATTACAGTACTGTATGTAATAATTACACATCCCCTTTGTCCCTAGTGGTCTGTCCAGTGTCCTGCATGCACTTTTATATAATAACAACTGTTTTTTCTGCCTGGAATTTGGAGATTGTCCATAGCAACCAAAAAGTGTCCCTTTATGTCAAAAGTGGTTTTAGACCAGCTAAAAAACAGCGATAATAAATTAGAATCACTCGCAGAATTGAGCGATAGCGATTTGTGGGGAAATTTGTCATCAAACACTAAATCTAATAAAAGCGACAATTCTGCAACTGAGCAAATTTCAGTGTTTTTGATTTGATTACATTATTGAATAATTTTTATTAGAATTACATTACTATTTGTTATAATTATTTTATAGTTATTTATTATATTATAATTTATGATTTTGTGTTTCAAACGTTATCATACCCGGGATGTCTACTAGACTCTTGTTTGGTCAGGTTTAAGTAAGTAATTACTAAGAATCGCAGGCCTACAATACATAACACCAAATTTCCATGCAAAATAATTGTACCGCTTTTGGTACAAAATTCCAGACAGAATCATACCGCCAGGGAGGTTAAGTCTCTATCACTTCCCACATCCCTTTATATTGTGTTCACTTAGGTGACCATCTAAAAGTTGAATTGCTCTTCAAAGAAGTTATGTAAATATCAAAATGCTTTGATGGGTGGATTTTAGTCTGGAGGAGTGGGTGTTCCTAGGTAGGTCACATTTACATGCAAACTGCTCTAAGTAACTCCCACATGATGGTGAGCCTCCATTAATGAAAGAAAATAAATCCAATAAATAAAATGGGCAGACCAAGCACAGTAAGGCCAGGGAGGAAAGGGTGTCCTCTAGCCAGGAAATAAGGCTCTATCTAACTTACCAAAACGTCCAGTGCACACTGTGAGAAGTTCACAGTATGCAAAGAAATAAGTAAGCATTTTTCAGTATCGGAAGAAAATCCTGTACAACTTTACAAGACCAAATGTAAGACTGGACCTGATAGTTACATAGTTAGTCAGGTTGAAAAAAGACACAAGTCCATCCAGTTCAACCATAAAAAAAAAAAACAATAATAATAATAATATCATACAATCTCATATACCCAATTCTATACCCACAGTTGATCCAGAGGAAGGCGAAAAACCCCAGCAGAGCATGATCCAATTTGCTACAGCAGGGGAAAAAATTCCTTCCTGATCCACCGAGAGGCAATCGGATATTCCCCAGATCAACTTTACCTATAAATGTCAGTACCCAGTTATATTATGTACATTTAGGAAAGAATCCAGGCCTTTCTTAAAGCAATCTACTGAGCTGGCCAGAACCACCTCTGCAGGGAGTCTAGTCCACATTTTCACAGCTCTTATGCCGCGTACACACGATCGTTTTTTTCGACAGTGAAAACACCGTCGAGAAAATCGACGTGAAAAACGAGGAACAGCTTGTTCCCCCCACACACGGCCGTTTTAAACGACATTTTTTTTTGGTCGAAAAAAACGACCGTGTGTGGGCTCCGCGGCAGTGTTTCCCTATGGGAAAACTGCCGCGGAAAAAAACGACGGGAATCACGACGAGAAAAATTAGAGCATGTTCTAATTTTTCTTGTCGTGATTAATGCCGTTTTTCCCGTCGAGAAAAACAACAGAAAGCCCACAGACAATCGTTTTTCTCGTCCAAAGGAAAAAATGTAATTTTTCTCGACGAGAAAAACGGTCGTGTGTACGCGGCATTACTGATAGATAGATAGATAGATAGATAGATAGATAGATATGTAAATTTATATTGCACCAAATACTGTCTAGGAGGACTGCAGCTAAGCGCGCTGTACCATAAATTCACCAATCAGCTTTGGGAAAAGACCCCCCTTACTGTGAAGAAACCTTTCCGTATTTGGAGGTGAAATCTCTTTTCCTCTAGACGCAAAGAGTGCCTCCTTGTCCTCAGTGTTGACCATAAAGTGAATAACTCAACACCAAGTTCACTATATGGACCCCTTATATATTTGTACATGTTGATCATATCCCCCCTTAATCTCCTCTTCTCAAGAGTGAATAAATTCAGTTCCTCTAATCTTTCCTCATAGCTGAGCTCCTCCATGCCTCTTATCAGTTTGGTTGCCCTTCTCTGCACTTTCTCCAGTTCCCCAATATCCTCTTTGAGAACTGGGGCCCAAAACTGAACTGAAATATTCCAGATGAGGTCTTACTAATGATTTGTACAGGGGCAAAATTATATCTCTCTCTCTGGAGTCCATACCTCTCTTAATACAAGAAAGGACTTTGCTCACTTTGGAAATCGCAGCTTGGCATTGCATGCCATTATTGAGCTTATGATCTACCAAAACCCCCAGATCCTTCTCCACTATGGATCCCCCCAGTTGTACTCCCCCTAGTATGTATGATGAATGCCTATTCTTAGCCCCCAAGTGCATAACTTTACATTTATCAACATTAAACCTCATCTGCCACATAGTCGCCCAATTAGACAGAGCATTGAGGTCGGCTTGTAAATTGGCGACATCCTGTAAGGACGTTATTCCACTGCATAGCTTAGTGTCATCTGCAAAGACAGAAATGTTACTTTTGATCGCAGACCCAATATAATTTATAAAGATATTAAAAAGTAAGGGTCCCAGCACTGAACCTTGGGGTACACCACTGATAACCTTAGACCATTCAGAGTAAGAATCATTAACCAAGACTCTCTGAATTCTGTCTTTTAGCCAATTTTCTATTAATTTACAAACGGATATTTTCAATCCTGTAGACTTTACCTTACACATGAGCCGTGTGTGGGGAACTGTATCGAACGCTTTTGCAAAATCCAAGTATACCACGTCCACCGCCACACCTTTGTCCAAGGTTTTACTTACCTCTTCATAAAAATAAATCAGATTTGTCTGACAACTTCTGTCTTTCATGAATCCATGCTGTCTGTTGCTTACAATATTTGTTTCCAGCAAGAACTCATCTATGTGGTCTTTTATTAATCTCTCCAGTATCTTCCCAACTATAGAAGTTAAACTAACAGGTCTATAGTTACTTGGTAAAGACTTTGTTCCCTTTTTAAATATAGGCACCACATTGGCCCTGCGCCAATCCAGTGGTACTATTCCTGTCATTAATGAGTCCCTAAAAATTAGATACAATGCCTTTGAAATGACAAAGCTCAATTCTTTTAGGATCCGTGGGTGTATACCATCTGGTCCAGGTGCTTTATCCACCTTTATTCTGTCTAAATATTTATGGATCATATCACTTTTTAGCCATTGTGTATTTGGGGCTGTGTCACTACCACCTCCATTTTGGACATGAGCTCCCCCATGCTCCTTTGTATACACAGAACTGAAGAAAGTATTTAATAAATTAGCCTTCTCTTTGTCCCCAGTCACCCACTCCAGATTATTTTATAAAGGTCCTACATGCTCAGACTTCACTACTATTAATATATTTGAAGATTTTTTTGGGGTTTGTCCTACTATCTTTTGCAATCTGTCATTCATTTTGCATTTTGATGAGAGAACCCATTTGGCCACCAGCCGTAATAACAAATGCCTAGTATTTCTGAGTATAGATAATCATGTGGCTCTCTCCCCTTCCTCTCACATGACAGTACTGGTGCTTGACTGCCTAGGCACTCCACAGTATAAAACAGGTTTGGGGAGATGGTCCTTAGCTCTGTGTAATTTACTAATTGTAACTAGGGAATTACACAGAGGCCAATCAGAACATTAGGTGAATGACGGGAAGGGGAGTACGTGCAGATGACGAGGACAGCATCAAAGTGAACCTGTTTCTCTGCCTTGGGTAACCAAAGCACAGGTTTGTTTTAAAACAGAGACTCAGTGGTTCTGCATTTCTAGCATATCTTAATGGTGCTTTGCCACAATCTATTCCGTTTCTTCTTAGATTTTCAATATCTGTGTAATAAGAAACATTTTTTTATTCTTGGTCATATAACCTTACGTGTTCTTTCCTCCTTCAAGAGCGTCAAGGCTTTTAGGAAGATATAAATACATCACGTCACATTCTAGGACTAGTTTCCCTTGTGGCTTTTTTATGCACAGAGCAGGTGGGGTAATTCTTTTTGGCATGGTCAAGTCAATCTATAAAATGACAGCCTTATGTATCAGAAACGTGAAAAAAAACGTATTATGTATAGCATAAATCGTCGCCAAGCAGCAACTTATCTGTGAGATATTAACACAATCCCAATAAAATAAAACTCTGTAAAGTTGCGCTAATGAATAAAACAAAAAGTGAATATGACAAAAGTCCATAAATAAATAGTCCAATAGCGAAATGATCCAGTGATCCCAAAATATCTTCACCACCACCGAACACCTTGAAGAGTGATCCTGTGAATTAACACCACCACTAAAAGCTGAAGGGCTTGCTTACCAGATTAAATTGACTCATTACAAAAGGTCATAAATGCCTGAGGCTCCATACCCAGCCAGGGCCTTTAACTCCAGTCAGTCTTCTAATTTGGGACATCAATCCACCTTATAGAATGATCACAGGAGTGCACCAAAATAGAAAAGTCTCCACATAGTGTAAAATCTCCAAAACTTTAATATACTCGAATAAAGGTTGCAAGATCGTGGTAAAAAAAAACTTCTTAAATCGTATGCGTAGGCCAGCGCACATACATGAAACCTGTCCTTCCGGGACATGGGTACAACAGTGACATCAGCGCATCGCTCCCCCCTACCCGTTTCATCATAAGTTTGATGTCGTCCAGGGGCACGGGCCGGGCAATGAGTCACTACTTATTACACCTTGCAGCTTAGCCACACCTCGATCTGAGCCTCGAATGGCGATTGCAAAGCTCTCTAAAAGGCTGTATTGAAACCAACCCTCACTTTCAATTGCAAAGAAAAAATCTAAACTTAAAACTGTTTATATGGCCCAATAATAAACAAACCTCAAATCCCAATATAGGAGAGAGATATGTATATTTTTAAGGGCTTAACCATACCCAAAGATTTCTAAAATTTGATTCTACCAGACGGTAGAGCAAAACATTTTCATCATACAATAAAAACAATGGGATCAGCGTAATTTACTGTATTTATTGGCGTATAACACTCACTTTTTTATCCTGAAAATAGAGGGTAAACTGTGCCTGTGTGTTATATGCAGGGGGCTGTGGAAAGTTTTTTTCCTGAAACTTCACTCTTAAAGTTAGGGCGCGTGTTATACGCCTGTGCGTGTTATACGCCGATAAATACGGTAACCCCCTGATAATATTAATTAAATTGTTTGTCCAAAAAATGACATATAAAACGATTAAATGAATAAATAGAAGCCGTAAAAAAAAAAAACGGAAATAGAAGTCGTAAAAAAGGCTTATAAATCACCCAACTCTGCTCCAAGCTTCATCACCAACCTAATTTCAAAATAGCACCCAAACTGTCCTCTCTGCTTCTCCCAAGACCTCACAGAGGGGGATTTCTGGACTCCGGTATAGCGGGACAAGGGGGAGGGGGGGATGAGAAGGGGGTCCTGTGTAAGTTCATCTTACAGATTTTCTGTAAAGGTGAACTTACCCTTTAAAGTCACTATAAACATGGAGTTAGACTCTAACGCCACCACTGTGCTAAAGGGATAGTGTGGCCTGCTCCTCCACCACCATCCAGCCTACAGGATTAGCCACTATGGGATGGACTGCTGAGGCAGAGGACCATGTGGACACCAGGTTTGAGAAGAAGGCCCAGAGCATTGCTGGCTACTTCTCGTCTGGTTATAACAGAGTATGTGAGATTGATCGCCACCAGGAGGTCATCTGTAGCATCAGTGTGGTGAGAGGCCTTCAACCACCCCTATTTGTTTTATACTTGTTTGCTGTCACAGGGATTTTCTGCAGCCAGTGGAGTTCTGCACAACAGGGACTGCATACGCTATTTATGCCATAATGTACAATAGATGTTGGTTGCTTAGCGGTCACTGTTAATAAAATTATTTTTCTAGGTAGATTGTGTGCAAAAAAAGTACTGTATTTATCGGTGTATAACACGCGTCGGCATATAACATGCACCCTAAAGTTTCAGGAAAAAAACATATTTTTAAAATAAACAACTTTGAAGCAAATTAAGGATCAGTGCCCATCAATGTCCATCTGCAGCCCAAAAAAAAGTCCTCAATGCATCAATGCAGCCCAAATAAAGTCCTCAATGCAGCCTGATCAATGCATCAATGCAGCCCATATAAAGTCCTCAATGCAGCCTGATTAATGCATCAATGCAGCCCAAATAAAGTCACCAATGCAGCCCAAATAAAGTCATAAATGCAGCCCAAATAAAGTTATCAATGCAGCCTGATTAGTGCCAATAATGCCTTTTTTAAACTACCATCATTTGCAGTCTCACCATCTCCCACACCAGCAGCCTGAATCAGGAAATCACTGAGCCGTCATCTCCTCTCCACTCGGCTCTCACGTTACACACACACAGTCCCGCCTCCGCCATCGGCATTGGACCAGCTACTGTGATAGGCAGAACACTGGTCCAATGCCGGTGGTGGAGGTGGGACTATGTGTGTGTGACGTGAAAGCATAGGAGCCGAGTGGAGAGGAGATGACAGCTCTGTGAGGTATGCTGTCGGCGTATAACACGCACCCCTGCTTCGTCCCTGGTTTTCAGGGGAAAAAAGTGCATGTTATACGCCGAAAAATACGGTATATGTAATGGTAGAGTATCATATTTTATGGGTACATATGTTATCGTGTTCACAGGGAGTAGGTTGAACTTTTTTAAGCCCTTCTAATTTTGACACACCCACAATTTGTCACAACATGGCAGGCATGTGGCCTAATTTTTGCCCTCTGGGTGCCCAAGTCTGAAACCCCAGCCCCAGGAAAAACATTATCTACAGCCCTGACGAGACAAGCTACTTAACATTGGTAGGGGTGATTGAAATGGTCAACTTTCATTTATTCTTGCAAAGCCTTTACCCAACAAGGAAAAAACTGTTTGCTGTAACTGCTTATAAAGTGTGAGCTGGAGTTTGGCTTCAGTTTGTTAGTGTATCTAAATCTGCTATTACATTTAACACCAAACCCCCCCCCCCCACTTACAATCCTGTGTGCTGTGCATTCTGTGATCCTTCCTCCAAAGTTCTGTCTACTGTGCCTCCTCTATGCTTATTCATCCAGAGTTTTGTCTTACTAATACAGGAACCTTTCCCCCCCCCCCTGCATTGGAATCGAAATGCACAGGTGTTTACACCCATGCGATCCACTTCCTGTCCGAATTCACAGTTCGCACTGCGATCTGCGAACTGTTCTGGGGGTGTCATTAACTTTGTATTGACATCCGCAACGGTTCACAGAGGGCAGTGTGAACTGCCTGCGAGGGAGATGCGATGCGGGAACCCGCACTGAAGTCAGGCTGATTACCACATCGCAATAGTGTGAACCCAAGCTAACTGAGCAATTTTTTTTTTTACAGATCACCACTACACAGTTATATAATTTAACTTAAAGTATATGTGTAGCGGCCTCCACTCTCTCCCTCTATGTATAAATTCTTCTGGGTCTGGCTTTTGTCTAGGGGTACTCTGAAGGAGAGAGTGCGGGGTCAGCACGCCAAGTTCCCTCTGCAGATGTATGTGCAGTGAGAGACAATCCTCTTTTACCTTCGGGTCGGTGTTCTGCATCTGGAGCCTCCTCCTGGTTTCTTGAACAATGTCTGCCAGAAAATGAGCCCCACACCATTAAAGTCCAACACTCCTTTATTCTTCTCAATGCAAAAGTGAACACAATCAGTTGGACTCCCTCCAAGAACAGAACAGACAGGGGGTGTGGATGCGAGTAGGCCCAGGCACAATGAACTCTCCTGCTTCCTTCCCAGAAGTAGGTTTCTGCTCCCGATCGAGGAAGACATCCCTCCCGGCGGTCTCCGGAGGCTCACCCATCACTGGCAATTTGCTGCACAAGGTCTTCAGGTAAGTAACCCCCTCCGGTCCCTTATGCCATTGGATTCGGGTACCCACTCCCGGGGTCCCCTAGGAAGTTCCTCCCTCGCGGAGCCTTAGTCCGGGACCCTCAGTCCCAGACCTCCATCCAAGTACCTCACCCCAGGCTAAAGGTGCCTGGGATGGAACACGACCTCTGAACATCCTTTAGGCCTTCTGCCGAACCAAGGAGGAAGCCGTCAGTGCTGGCCCGATCAGCTGCGGCCCGAGTATTCCCCACCCCAGCAGCTGCATATACACAAAGGGGATGTTTGTGGAATGCTCATGACAGCATTGAACTTATATGACCACTGTAGTCAATACCATTGACCACATGGCCATGGGGCCATATTAGGCCAATGATGTCACAAGCATCTCCCAAACTCATCCCTAGTCCTAACCATTCCATACTGTATCCACAATTAAAAAATATTTTTGCTTCACATATACCTTAAAACTATGGTCTGGCATTGCGCTTTAACACCAGTTTTATGGCAATCCAAGCTGTACTCTCAAGGTTCTTATTTTCTGTGATTATTATCTGGTATACCAATTCAGTTAGAGTTGTTCTAATGTTAATTTACTAAACGGTGATCATTTACATTTTTGGAGCATTGCTCATTTTGTCCGGCGATAATAAAACCCATTGCGTATGATGTCATCCACACCCAGGGCCCCCGACTAGATGTCCGCTACTATTAAATGGTGACATGAGAGCTGACAAGTACTACAGGTCATTAGCTTGAGTACAGGACACTTCCAGCAGTCTTTACCATACTGTTATTAATAAAGCCAGCTACAACTTAAACAAAATGTTAATTTAGGAAAATTACTGCTTAGCTGTACAATTTACCTGTCACAAATCCTTCCCATGACCTTTACAAATACCGAGGTTACCCATATTATCCCCACAATAACAGAAAAAAAAACCTGCTTCAAGGACCTTGACAAATGCAAAACTAATTAACGCTACTGTCAAACTAGCAAAATTTAGGGGCATTCCACCTTTATGACATTTTACTGAAATGATACTTATTTTTGAAAATAAACAGAATGATTATGGCTTCTGCTCCCCTGAATGTTCTGTAATGAACAGCCGCTAATTTTTTCAAATTAAATAAGTCTTTTTTTTTTCTTTTTTTAAACATATTCTTCAATTATATATATTTTAAAACTAGTATGAAGAACATGCTTGCTGGGTTTTTTAAAGCTGCCGAAAGAAATCATAGGTCAATCAGATGTGAAGGAAGGATCTCACCAGCCTCAGGCTGACCATACATAGTGCAAATGACTTTCCTGCAACCACGGGTTGTGTATGGCCTGCCTCAGTCAAGACATTCTGCTGGCCTTCACATAAATGGTCATGCTTTGATTGAAGGGATGGCGCATCACTTTATCTCAGGGGCTTATTATTAATTGGACAAGGTTTTCAAATGAGTTTCTATGGGTCTTTTAGCCTTGATGTAGTTCAGATGAGAATGTCTGCAAATACGATGGAAATTAGAAAATCCCCACTGGAAGAAACTAACTAACTGGCCAGCTTAACGTGACCCTTTCCTTTGCCCATGTAAGCCAGATGAAAATGGTCCCCTTCATGGTCAACACCTCCTTTCCCCAGCAGCATAATTTTCCAAATTATTAGTGGGTCAAATCAGTAGTTTTCGACTGCGATAACAAGAACATTAGAAGAAACAAGATGGAAAATGTTTCTCGATCAAATTTCTAACAGTGTATGTGGTTTTCATTCAGTAAAGTCCATTCATTCCACAATCAAATGTTGAAAGCAAACAAAATCTTTCAAATGACATTTGAATGTTCTAAAAATGTTGTGGGAACTTTCATATGGGTTTCCCTAAGACTTTTCCTAGGAATTTTCACTCAAAATTCTATCCATCTAGGGCCAGCTTTAAACATATGAGACATGGGGGTTGATTTACTAAAGCTGGAGAGTGAAAAATCTGGTTCAGCTCTACATAGAAACCAATCACCTTCCAGTGATTTCCTTTTTTTTTTTTTTAACAAGCTATAGTTCGAAACTGATTGGCTACCATGCACAGCTGCACCAGATTTAGCACCTTCTAGTTTTAGTAAATTAACTCCATGGCATATTTATTCTCATCATCTACTCAAAAAAAAAAAAAAGCAGACTTTTCACATTGAAAAAGTAAGTACACTCCTACATTTGCCATCACGTCACATCCATGAAATTAGAATCTCTATTTCAGATTAGGTGCCAATGATTAGAATCTCCTAAAGGCCCATACACACAATGAGAAAAGCATGCTAGTTTCTTATTGAAAATTAAGAGGTTGCTAAAGTTACGAAAAACAGAATACAATTTGTAAGTGATGTAATGTATTGCATTGTATAGCAATGTATTCTTTTGTTTCCAAGCATGTATAGTCTTGTTCTTCCAATTTTTTTGGACAAAAACTGGACCGATTAAATGAAAATCGTATGATCTGGTATAGTATGAGAAAAAATGTTGTGCTTGCCCCTTTGGATAATTTTGGATGAACTGTCGTGATCAGCTCTCGAAAGCTGTGTACCAACGATCATATTATCATACGAAAGCGGTATTTTTTGTCTGATTTTCCGATGGTGTGTACTAGGCTTTAAGTGATTGGATCAATTTTGTTTTTAGTTTTAAATAACAAACATGTCATACTTACCTCCACTGTGCAGCTCGTTTTGAACAGAGTGGCCCTGATCCACCTATTCTGGGGTCTCTCAGCAGCTCTTGCGGTTCCTCCCTGCATTAGATAACCCCCTGGGTGAAGCGCTCTCCCGAGGGGGTTACCTTGCGGGCGCGCTCCCGAGTCATTCATTAGGCGTCCATAGCCGCCGAATGTATGACTCGGCCCCGCCCCACAGCGCCCGCGTCACTGGAATTGATTGATTGACAGCAGCGGGAGCCAATGGCTGCGCTGCTATCAATCTATCCAATCAGGACACGAGACACCAACTATAGCTGGTGTGCTCATCCCCGAGGTGAAGAAAACCGGGCTCAGGTAAGTAAAACGGGGAGGGAGGGGGCTGGGGGGCTGGTGACTGCAAGAAGTTTTTTCACCTTAATGCATAGGATGCATTAAGGTGAAAAAACACGAGGGTTTACAACCCCTTTAAGGGAGTCTCGTTTAAAACTCAGCTATGGTCTGGGGTTATCTTTGCTAATGGCATGTGCGGTATCATCATGTCAAAATCAAAAGAGCTCCCTAGGGCCCGTAGAAAGAAGGCCGTAGATGCCTATGAGTCTGGCAAGAAATTTAAAAAGCTCACAAAATGTATTCAAATTAATCATTCCAATGTAAGGAAAAGTAGCATAGATTTCAAAATGACTGCTAATTTGTCCAGGATTGGCTAGCCCAGCAAATCCAGCTCAAGAGCTGGCTGTCTGATACTAAAAGATGTCTCCAAGTACCCCAAAATTTCATTACAAGGTTTTCAGGTAACTCACGCAACAGTTGGAGTCAAAGTACATACAGTACATGGAAGGTGTGCAAGGAAAAGCCTTTGCTGTCCAGAAAGACCATTAGACCAACACTACAGTTTGCCATTGAACAATTGGGCAAGGACCAGACTTTTTAGAGCAAAGTGCCGTGGACTGATCAATCAAATATAGAGTGTTCAGTGCAAACCAAAGATAGCATTTTAGGAGAATAACCTTGTACTAACCATGAAACTTGGTGATAGAAATGGTTTTGTTACTGGGGTTGCTTCACGGCCTGGGCAACTTTCAGTGTTTGCGTCAACTATTAATTCTTCATCATAAAAAAAGGGGCTTTCTCCTCCTACCAAAGCCGGATTAGTTAGAGTTGATCCACTGTGGGCACAGTAGACCTTTCTATCTTAGTTATACACTGTGTCATTTTCTGTACTACTTCAGCAGTTATTTCGAGAATGTTTTACCTGTATTTTTGTTGATTTCTCAATAAAAAATTATTGAAAGTAAAAAAAAAAGGGGCTTGAGGGATAGGTAAGGACATCTGTCAAAAAGTTGAATGGGAAATGGTTCTTTCAACACAATATTAATCCAAAGCACACTATCAAATCTGCCAAACAATGCCTCAAAAAGAAGAAATAGAGTGTTATAGACTGGCCTAGTCAGAAAACCTACAGGAGATTATTCTGCTATAGGGGACAATATGAGTTTCTGAGGCCAAAGGTATACCTACATTTTACGTAGTGCACCATAACATCTAGTTATATTTTTCTTCAATTATTGAAAAATCTAAAATTTTGTATGTTTTTATTCAAGAATATCACATTTACCTGTAGGCACTGTTTGAATAAAGATCTAATATTTGCCTGTTCAAATATGTTGAAAAAGTGAACAATTTTAATGGGCTTACTTACTTTCTCACATGACTGTAGTTATGCTTTTCTGATTCTGAAAAATAGGAGCCTTTGAAGATCCTTTTTTTTTTTTTAAATTAGACAAAATTTTGAACGCATTATTTTTTTTTTCTTTGCTTGGTTCAAGTAGGGCTAAGTGTTGTGTATAAACAGAGTAATAGAATTAGCGCTGCTATGGTGATCACATGACTTTGGTTATTCATTGGTTAGTTGATAAACAAAGCCACGTGAATGCAATTAGATAAATTTACTTTGTTAATATGTCAGTGATTTGTTTACACAGGACAACGAAGATATTGCTTCCTTAACACTTTTTGGTGTATCTTATAGATTTTTGGCTGCTAATCACGAAAATAACCAGTAATTTAACCTATCACGTACTGCTTTATAGAAATAATTTGTTTTTGCAATTTGCAATACCTGTTGGCTATACTACACATATGAAGAAACATGTGAAAACATGGAACTGTTGTTGAAGCACATCCAGTACACCAAGTACAACTGGAATATCTGTGGCAATCTAAAAGAAGTGGCTCTGCTGCTTGGAATGCGGTTCAGCTATACCAGGTACTTTTATTACATATGCGAATGGGACAGACATGCAAGAGCATCGCATTACATTAAAAATAAATAAGAAAGGAAAGTTACCGCTCCAGGTGAATGTGCTCAGCAATCAATGTATTCTCAGGAGGACCGTGGGTGCTGGCAATGCACGTAGCAAATAGAAGGAATTGATGATTAATGAACAGCCGCACTCCAAAAAACCTTGATGGTTGCCTTTATTGTAAAATTGGATACGATGCATTACAAATCACTGCACAACCGGGACAACAGCTGACTTGTTTCGCACTACAACCTAGTGCTTATTCATAGCTTTGTCTTGTACAGTGCTCCGACCTAAGCTGTGTTTTTTTTTTTTCATTCAGCCAGAAAAAAAACTAGTTGTGTGTACTAGGCTTTACAGTCTAAGGTATTTAAAAATATGTATTTTTGTCCAGTGTTATTAACAAAGCCTTGCCCCACAGAGCTGATATCCCACAGCTAGCAGAACTACACTTTAAAAAGAGACTATTTATTAAAGTGGTTGTAAACCCTTACAGACCACTTTGACCTACAGGTAAGCCTAAATTAAGGCTTACCTGTAGGTGCAAGAAATCTCTCCTTAACCTACATGGTTAAGGAGATATTTGCAAGAAAGACTGCGCCAATGTCTATGGGGCTTGCGTGCTCTAGAAAACGGCGCAGACGCACTGAGCGTGCCGTTAGTGAAGGCGATCATGCAGCCACAGCAGCGATATCTGAAAGTCACTCCAGGTATCATGGCGGCGATGGAGGAGGCGAACGAGGGCCACTGCGGGGGCTTCGATCTCAGGTAAGTAATTCATAATGAGCTAATATGCTATGCATACTAGCTCATTATGCCTTTGTCTTGCAGGGTCTTTTTTTTTTTCTCTTGAGGAGGGTTTACTTCCTCTTTAATCTAAGTTTGCATTGCTTTGCCTTACAGTAAAATTTAGAGGCAAACTTTTGACTAAGCCTCATGTACACTGCTGCTGGTAAACGGATGTTTAGAAGCAGTTGGGCATTTTTTTCAACTACTCCTGAACTCTCCTCTATGTGATCTTATCAGTACATGTACACAGGGTCGTTTATAGTCGTTTCTAGGCAGTTGAGTTTAGAGGCTTTTTTTTGGGACGCAAAAAAATGGGTTCAGAAGCTTAGTTCAGAGGCATTTCAAGCACCAAACACTTCCAAAAGCCGCTAAATGCAGCTAAACGCGGCAAATTGGACATAAAACGCTTCTAAACGCAAACATGGCAAAACACGGCAAAACTGACGTTTTAAACGTGGGTTGCTATCTGTTAAGTTAAATCGTACATAAGGCCTAAAATACTTTTACGGCAAAATTCTCCACTTATCTCTACTACTACTTTGACTTTCAGCTCCCTTAGTAGCCTGGACAGATATGAGTAGCTGAATGATCTCACTATATGTAATACATGGACACCATCCTAATACGAGGGCTGTAACGAAAGTAATGCAAAAGTGGGCATAACATTTTTATTAATTCACATGTGGGTAGAGTAATGCCGTGTACACACGATCGGTTTTACCGATGAAAACAGTCGGATGGACTTTTCTCATTGGACAAACCGAACGTGTATGGGCCCCATCGGTCTTATTTCCATCGGTGAGAAAAAATAGAACATGTTTTAAATTTATCCGATGGGAAAAAAAACGATAGCAAATTCCGATCGTCTGTGTGGAACTCCATCGGACAAAAAACCCATGCATGCTCAGAATCAAGTCGACGCATGCTCAGAAGCATTGAACTTAATTTTTCTCGGCTTGTCGGAGTGTTTTACATCACAGCGTTTGGGACGATCGGATTTTTGACTGATGGTGTGTAGGCAAGACTGATGAAAGTCAGTTTCATCGGATTTCCGATGGAAAAATCCATCGGATTAGAATCCATAGGAAATCTGATCGTGTGTACAGGGCTTTACTCATTCTCTATAGTGACTCCTCTTCTTATTCATTTCAGGTAAAAAAAAAAAAAAGAATCCAAGCAGAAGCAATGTGCCATCATTGAGTTCTTGACAAAGAAGGGGGGCAGGTTGAACGACATCCGCAGAAGATTACAGAATGTTTATGACAGGGATATGCAATTAGCAGACCTCCAGATGTTGCAAAACTACAAGTCCCATCATGCCTCTGCCTCTGGGTGTCATGCTTGTGGCTGTTAGAGTCTTGCTATGCCTCATGGGACTTGTAGTTCTGAAACAGCTGGAGGTCCGCTAATTGCATATCCCTGGTTTATGACATACTTACATGTGTACAAATGGATGAAGAAATTTAAAGAAGGGAAACCAGCATTGAAGACAAACCACGCAGTGGGAGATCATCAATGTCAAAAAGCCTTCGCCCTCTCCTTCATCAAGAACTCAATGACGGCACTTTTTTTTGCTTGAAATTAATTTTTTACCTACAATGAAGAAGAAGAGCAATTACTATAGAGGAAGAGTTGCACTACTAACGTGAAATTTTAAAAACATTATACCTACTTTTGTAATACTTTTATACAGCCCTGTAGATAAAATTTGTATATTAAAAAAATACACATATGTTTTAGTTGCCTTTAGTCCTTTTTTTTTTATTACTTTCAAAATATTTTATTTTCTTAAAGTAAACAATAAGAAATAATACATATTGATACAGTAAAGGTACAACCCGGAGGTCAATAAAGTAGTGATAACATATAATTTCCTATGAATAATAAGCAGGAGATAGTACATAAATAAAATACAGTAAATTAAAATTTACACTTTAGTCTAGGAAACGCTAGGCCTTTAGTCCTTTTTTATGTAACATAAATAGCCAACAAAGAGCCACACCAACATTTCACAATGCAAACTTGCATACACATTAGTATGAATCACAAGGTGTAATTGCTTACAGCCCATTTCAGTGCAAAGAGAATAATTTTCATACTTTCTCTTTAACCTGGGGTAGAATTAGAAAACATTTTCTGCTGACTCGATAAAGGTTTTATATTAAAAGACTTTTAGCTATGTTTTCAGACATGTACTGATTAATTTGTTTGCATGTACATACCTATTGTACTACATTTCTACTTATTACAAACATAATGAATACAGCAAATCTGATGTTTTTATGATGTTGGCATCTGCATCAAATTGTTGGCAGCCAATGCCCAGTCATTTCACTGGAAAAAAATATTTTCCATCTTTCTTGGTCAGCACTTCACCTTCAGGACATTTGTGCTTTCCTCTTCGTGGATCTCTCTTCCTTGTGCTCATCGAGTATCCACCATCAAAGCCTGCCTGAAACAAAAGACATATAGCCTGAAAGGGAACATTTGAGTGTATTTTCAGTGAGCACATATTTGGAGTAATTATAGCAGTGTTTAGCTAAAAGGCATGCAACGCTATTCCCCCCCCCTGCAGGAGCCACTAGTATATTTGGGTACTCTGTTCGTGGCGGAGCACCACCCCTGCTGACACCACCAAAGTAACTTGACCAGGGAGTTTCCACACAAGGAAAAAAATACGCACACACTGTTATAAAATAAATGATTGGGTTATATTAAGATCAATGAATAGAATGGCAGGCAAAGAAACAGTTAATAAGAGCTAACATCATGCATCATGCAGCAAAAGAACATGGCAACACAGAACAGTACCCCTTTAAGAAACACCCACGCATCCTGCAGGACTAAAGATGTAAACAATAGCCCTCAGTCACAAAAGACTACGTTTAAGCTCCAGGAAGTTTATTAAATCTACCACCTGCAACTAATTTATACATTGGGTTCTTCTGCCGGCTCAGTTGGGGTCCTTAAGTTGGCGCACAGTGAAGGATGCAGTCCCTTTAAGATGTGAAGAAATAGAATAATCCCTATTGACACTAAAGCGGTCTGTAGAGTTCTTTTACATACACGTTAAATGTGAAGTGTTGTAAATAAGTCACTAGAGGCAAAGTAGATTAGCTACAATGGTGCAGCATTATTGCTTAAAGTGTGACTAAACCCAGAACCCTGCATTCACTATATCTGGTCTCCCACAGTACACAGAACATGGAAATGCAATTATTTTAGTAAATATAAGTTGCTATATATCTTTTCTCATCAGTATTATACAGCAGTCTTATGACTTATATCAGAGCCTGGCTGAGCACTGGTTAAATCTTGTAGGAGGAGTTTTCATTCTCCTCTAACTGTCCTATGAGGCTGCATGACCCCTGACTGTATGTCCAGACAGTGCTGATTGGCCATTGCTGATCACATTTAGCCTCCCAAAAACAAAACAAAAAACTCTCTAGCAATACACACCAAACTGAGCATGTACAGAGCACCTCCTATGGCTCTGTTCTATCAACAGATGGATTGGGGACTGTAAAAGAATGGGAGGATCAGAAAAGAAAAGATCAAACAGCCTTTTTACACAATGCAGATGATTAACCCCTTAGGTACCAGAGTGAGTATAACAAGCATGCTTTACTGCATATACAGACTGATTTTACTGTTGTGGGTTTGGTAACACTTTAGGCATATATAACATAATTTTTTTGTTTGAATAGAGTAGGGAAGGATTAGACCCCTTGTTAGGTTTTTATTTCTGTCACTAGAGAGAATCACCCTCTCTATTTGTCCTATAGATCACCAGGACTGAAAGTGAGGATAAATCCGGTAGGTTACTCCAACGCAATTTGAGTTGCCATCACTACTGTGAAGTAGACTTTTCCCCTTTTTAGGGGAAGTTGCACATTGCAAGGAAATTTTCCCCAGAGCTCAGTGAATGCGGGAAAATTTCACTTTGCAAAGAATACTTATGTGCATAGAAAAAGATTTTTTTTTAAAAACTGCCTTTTTGCTTCCACATGATTAGATGATGGAAGTCAGCAGAACTTTATTGCACTCACTAAGCTCTGGAGAAAACTCCCTTTGCCTTTAGTAAAGCAAACCGATTGTGTAATGATGCAAGGCAGGAAGCAGAACCTGCTTTGGCAAATATGGTGGCCTTAGGGTGACCACATTTCCAAACTGCCATTCAGGAAAACCCTCCCCCTTCCCAAAAATCAGCTTGTGCTGTAACGAATCACAGCACAGTGATTGGACACAAGAGGCGGGATTTATGATTTCTCCAATCACAAGCAGGGGGCGGGGATTGTGCTCCTCCAGGCATTCCCAGCCAGGACAAGTACTGTCAGTGAGTAAAGCGGTGATGTGGCAGCCTTTTTTGGGGGCATCTGATTGGCACGGGGGGTGGCTGTGTCAGTTTCATTCCGGGACACTGTATTGTCCTGGAATAAATGTGCCCGGGACAGACCTGCAAAATGTGGGACTGTCCCGGCAATCCGGGACACGTGGTCACCCTAGGTGGCCTTCATATACATATATACGGTAAATAAAAACATTATAAAGAAACGTGTCTTTTAAATATTATACATATTTACTAATGATATTTACATGTATGCTGTATGACCAGGGCTTTTTTTCAGCAGGAATGCGGGGGAACGCAGTTCCGACACCTCCAGAACTGAATGTATGTAATGGGAAAGGGTGCTGGGGTGTACTGGAGGGTCTATTGATGCTGGCTGCTGGGGAATCTATTGTTGCTGGAGGGGATCTATTTTTGTAGAGGAAGGGTATCTGTTGTTGCTGGCAAAGTCTTCTGTTGGGCATTGGGGATCTATTGTTGCTGGGTCAGGCCTTATGTTGCTGGGGGTCAGTTGTTTCTGGGAGGGATTTACTGTTGAGGCAGGGGTCTTTGTTGCTGGCTGCTGAAGGGTCTATTGATGTTGGCTACTGGGAAATCTGTTGTTGCTGGAGAGCATCTATTCTTGCAGGGGGGAGTCTATTGAAAAGGTCTGTTGTTGCTGGCAGGGGATCTATTGTTGCTGGGGTAGGTCTTATGTTGCAAGGGGGTTAGTCGTTGCTGAGAGGGATCTACTGTGGAGGGAGGGGATTCATTTTTGCTGGCTGCTGGAGATCTATTGTTGCTGGCAGGGGATCTATTGTTGCTGGGTGAGTCTTATGTTGCAAGGGGGTCAGTCTTTGCTGAGAGGGATCTACTGTTGAGGGAGGGGTCTATTGTTGCTGGCTGCTGGAGGGTCTATTGATGCTGGCTGCTGGAGGGTCTATTGATGCTGGCTGCTGGAGGGTCTATTGATGCTGGCTGCTGGAGGGTCTATTGTTTCTGGCTGCTGGAGGGTCTATTGATACTGGCTGTTGGGAGTCCTTTTTTGCTGCAGTGGATCTATTGTTACTGAGGTGTCCATTGTTGCTAGATCTATTTTGTTATCATTAACAAGTCCCATACAAAATACTTGGCACTACAAAATGAAAATTGGTTCTGTATTCTCTAAAAGGGGTGGTACTGGGAGGTGGGTAAGGGGTGGAGCCAAGGAACAGTGCTCAGAGGTGGGTTGGGGGCGGAGACAAGAGGTGACGCAGAAGGGAGGAGTTCCTGAACCTATTCCCTGAGAAAAAAAGCCCTGTGTATGACACAACTATTGCTATCACAAAGTAATTACCGATACACAGCAAACCCACCAGGGTGCTGCTTTCCTCCCATACTGACCTTAATTTTTGTGTGTGTTTGTGGAAAGGACATTAGATTGTTAGCTCTTTTGAGCAGCAGCAGCAGATGTGAATGGCTCTTTGTAGTCTATAAATTACTGTGTACAGTAATATGTTGGCGCTACATAAATACAGGAAATCAATCATCCTTGTCGCTTATGTCTGACCTTTTTGTAGATTGTAAACTATTTGTTGCATTCTTTTCACATTTTAATGTTACTGCTTTAGCCACTTTTTTTTTTTTTTTAAATAGAACAATACTGCAGAATGAATGGCACAGTATTACTATTACTACTACTGCTACTGAAGATAATATTAATAGTAATATATATATATATATATTTTTTAAAATCAAGTTTTATTGAGAAATAAAAGCACATAAACAAAAGTTTACAATTCCAAGACAGGCTCATAAAGTATCTCGAACATGCTTCAAAAGCAGTACATAGAATATATAACAAACACAAAGACACAAATCTGGCTTGCCTCTATCACACAAAGGCAGCTCTGCGTTGTCATAGGCCTACAACCGCATTAAAATAATAATATTTGCCATATTATTGGTATATGTAAATCTATTTATTTAAAGGGGTTGTAAACCCTCACGTTTTTTTCACCTTAATGCATTCTATGCATTAACCACTTAAGCCCCGGACCATTTGGTAGCTAAAGGACCAGAGGTGAATTCAGAATTTTGCACTGCGCTGCTTTAACTGTAAATTGTGCGGACATGCAATGTTGTAACCAAACGAAATTTGCGTCCTTTTCTTCCCACAAATAGAGCTTTCTTTTAATGGTATTTGATTGCCTCTGCGATTTTTATTTTTTGCAATATAAACGGAAAAAGACCAAAAATTTTGAAAAAAAATGATATTTTCTACTTTTTGTTATAAGAAAAATCGAATAAACTCAATTGTAGTCATACATTTAGGCCAAAATGTATTCAGCCACATGTTTTTAGTAAAAAAAATGTCAATAAGCATATATTTATTGGTTTGCGCAAAAGTTATAGAGTTTACAAACTAGGGTACATTTTCTGAAATTTACACAGCTTTAAATTTATGACTGCCTATCTCATTTCTTGAGGTGCTAAAATGGCAGGGCAGTACAAACCCCCCCCCCAAATGACCCCATTTTGGAAAGTAGACACCCCAAGGAAATTGCTGAGAGGCATGTTGAGCCCATTGAATTTTTTTTTTTTATCCCAAGTGATTGAATAATGACAAAAAAAAAAAAAAAAAAAAATTACAAAAAGTTGTCACCAAATGATATATTGCTCACACATGCCATGGTTATATGTGGAATTTCACCCCAAAATACATTTTGCTGCTTCTCCTGAGTACGGGGATACCACATGTGTGGGACTTTTTGGGAGCCTAGCCGCGTACGGGACCCCGGAAACCAAGCACCGCCTTCAGGATTTCTAAGGGCGCAAATTTTTGATTTCACTCCTCACTACCTATCACAGTTT
Organism: Rana muscosa; assembly: GCA_029206835.1. Lineage (NCBI taxonomy): Eukaryota > Metazoa > Chordata > Amphibia > Anura > Ranidae > Rana > Rana muscosa. The sequence continues at coordinate 101,667,245 of CM055116.1, read as the reverse complement.
CGAAGGCCATAAAATGCCAAAATCGCACAAAACCCCCCCAAATGACCCCATTTTAGAAAGTAGACACCCCAAGGAAATTGCTGAGAGGCCTGTTGAGCCCATTGAATATATTTTTTTTGTCCCAAGTGATTGAATAATGACAAAAAAAAAAAAAATGACCTCTCAGCAAATAGCTTGGGGTGTCTACTTTCCAAAATGGGGTCATTTGGGGGGGTTTTGTGCGATTTTGGCATTCCATGGCCTCCGAAACTGTGATAGGCAGTGAGAAGTGAAATCAAAAATTTACACCCTTAGAAAGCCTGAAGGCGGTGATTGGTTTTTGGGGTCCCGTACGCGGCTAGGCTCCCAAAAAGTCTCACACATGTGGTATCCCCGTACTCAGGAGAAGCAGAAGAATGTATTTTGGGGTGTAATTCCACATATGCCCATGGCATGTGTGAGCAATATATCATTTAGTGACAACTTTGTGCAAAAAAAAAAAAAAAAAAATTGTCGTTTTTCCGCAACTTGTGTCAACATATAAAATATTCCATGGACTCGACATGCCTCTCAGTATATAGCTTGGGGTGTCTACTTTTCAAAATGGGGTCATTTGGGGGGGTTTTGAACTGTTCTGGCATTTTATACACAACATTAGGAAGCTTACATCCACTCTTCTAACCACTTGAAGACAAAGCCCTTTTTGACACTTTTTGTTTACATGAAAACATATTTTTTTTTGCAAGAAAATTATGTTGAACCCAAAAAAACATTATATATATTTTTAAAGCAAAGGCCCTACAGATTAAAATGGTGGGTGTTGCATTTTTTTTTTCTACACAGTATTTGCGCAGCGATTTTTCAAACGCATTTTTTGGATTAAAAAATACACTTTTTTAATTTTAATGCACTAAAACACACTATATTGCCCAAATGTTTGATGAAATAAAAAAGATGATCTTAGGCCGAGTACATAGATACCAAACACGACATGCTTTAAAATTTCGCACAAACGCGCATTGGCGACAAACTACATACATTTTTAAAAGCCTTTACAGGTTACCCCAGTAGATTTACAGAGGAGGTCTACTGCTAAAATGACTGCCCTCGATCTGACCTTCGCGGTGATACCTCACATGCATGGTGCAATTGCTGTTTACATATGACGCCAGACCGACGCTTGCGTTCGCCATTGGGCAAGAGCAGGGCAGGACAGGGGTGCTTTTTTTTTTCTTTTTTTTTATTATTAATTTTGCTTTTTTATTTTATTTTTAAATTGTTCCTTCCAAGTATTTTTTTTTTAATCATTTTTATTGTTATCTCAGGGAATGTAAATATCCCCTATGATAGCAATAGGTAGTGACAGATACTCTTTTTTTGAAAAAACTGGGGTCTTCTAGACCCTAGATTTTTCCTCTGCCCTCAAAGCATCTGACCACACCAAGATCGGTGTGATAAAATGCTTTCCCAATTTCCCAATGGCGCTTTTTATATCCGGGGGGGGGGACATTCCCTCCCACTGCTTGTAAAAGCAGTCCAGAGGCTAATTAGCCGCTAGGATTGCTTTTACATGAAAGCCGGCCGCAGGCTGAAAAGAATGATACCAAGATGATACCTAAACCCGCAGGCATCATTCTGGTATAAGCATTCAAAGTCCAGCAACATACCAGTACGTTGCTGGTCCTTGTTGGACATGTATTGTAATCTTTTTTTTTTCATGCAGCCAGTTGGCTGAACGAAAAAAGAGATTGATCGGTGGATATGCCCACCATTAGAATACCGCCCTTCATCCACCCACTTCCAATGATGGGCATACACGCACCATTTATATATGCCGAAGCATGGGGGCATCCTCCCGCAAAAAAGTTATGCCGCACACACATGGTCGGACTTTTCCACGGGCAAGCCTCCGTCGGAATTTCGACCGTATGTACGCGGCATTAGGAGCAAAATCGCTCCTCCGCCCCTGCTGCCCCATATTTGCTTTTTTTTTTTTAACTGTGGTGGTGAAATCACCTCCTACAGCACTGGAGTTGCAGGGATCAGGCCTGTCTCTGCGAACGCTGCAGTTATGTGTGTTGTGTTTTGTAAGTGACAGTGATCGATCGATACTGCACTTGGGTGGCCTGGGCTGGACGGAGGGGCAAAACGCAGGTGCCAGCAGGTATCTGGGCTGATCCCGCTAACACTGCGTTTTTGGGAACCCTAAACTGCTGGGGACGCTAGTATAGATCTGATCAGATCAGATATTGATCTGTTCAGATACTATACCACTAAGGGGGGTGTATGCTTCACGCGTGGGTGTTAGCGTTACTGGCACTAACCTGACGCTGCCTGGGGTGTGACGCAGACCCTCTCTGACGCTAAAACCTAATTGATATCACCCGCCGGGCGATCAGGGGGTTAAACCTTTATTGGGTTATATACGGCGGGTGCCCTGACACTATAAAAAGCAAACTAACTAACCAGCGTCACCCGTAACACTTATATGGTGATCACTGGTGAAAGGGTTAACTAGGGGCAATCAGGGGGTTAAAACCTTTATTAGATAATATATGGGGGTACCTGACGCTATAAAAACCTGCGGCGAACCTAAAAAAAATTACCAGCTACCGATCTGCATCACCGACACTAAGACAGCGTTTAGAAAAAGGATCGCTTAGCGACAGTGGTGATGGGGGTGAAAGGGTTACCTGGGGGGCGATCAAGGGGGTTAAACCTTTATTAGATAATATATTGGGGTACCTGACGCTATAAAAACATGCAGCGAACCTAAAAAAAATTACTGGCTACCGATCTGCATCACCGACACTAAGACAGCGTTTAGAAAAACGATCGCTTAGCGACAGTGGTGATAGGGGGTGAAAGGGTTACCTGGGGGGCGATCAAGGGGGTTAAACCTTTATTAGATAATATATTGGGGTACCTGACGCTATAAAAACCTGCGGCGAACCTAAAAAAAAATTACCAGCTACCGATCTGCATCACCGACACTAAGACAGCGTTTAGAAAAACGATCGCTTAGCGACAGTGGTGATGGGGGTGAAAGGGTTACCTGGGGGGTGATCAAGGGGGTTAAACCTTTATTAGATAATATATTGGGGTACCTGACGCTATAAAAACATGCGGCGAACCTAAAAAAAATTACTGGCTACCGATCTGCATCACCGACACTAAGACAGCGTTTAGAAAAACAATTGCTTAGCGACAGTGGTGATAGGGGGTGAAAGGGTTACCTGGGGGGCGATCAAGGGGGTTAAACCTTTATTAGATAATATATTGGGGTACCTGACACTATAAAAACCTGCGGCGAACCTAAAAAAAATTACCGGCTACCGATCTGCATCACAGACACTAAGACAGCGTTTAGAAAAACGATCGCTTAGTGACAGTGGTGATAGGGGGTGAAAGGGTTACCTGGGGGGCGATCAAGGGGGTTAAACCTTTATTAGATAATATATTGGGGTACCTGACGCTATAAAAACATGCGGCGAACCTAAAAAAAATTACTGGCTGCTGATCGGCATCACTGACGCTAAGACAGCGATCAGAAAAATGATCGCTTAGCGACAGTGGTGATAGGGGGTGAAAGGGTTATCTGGGGGGTGATCAGGGGGTTAAACCTTTATTAGGGGGAATTAGGGGGCTACACTGGACCTAAGACTAAACTTTGGTGACACTTTTACAGTCACAAATGTCACTGATTGCAGTGATCACTAAATAAATGGTCCCTGCAATCAGTGACACTGTGACTGGGGGCTGGGGGGGGTGATCTGGGGGGTGATCTGGGGTGTCTGGGGGGGCCTGGGGGGGCGATTTATGTCCCTATGTGTCCTAGTGTCAGTGTAGGGTTGTGTGCACTGACCTGATGTCTTCTCTTGTACGGCGCTCGGTATATGTGAGCGCCGCACCAGAGATGACATCACTTCCTCCTGCTCCCTCTGTCTGACACAGACAGAGGGGGCATTTCCATTCGCCGGGAGCGATCGCGAGGGGGTGGCCGGAAACGAATGGCTGCCCCCTCATCCCGGAACGCTTCCGGACACTTAGCCACCACTCACTGTATAGGAGGGGGGTCCGATTGGACCCCCCAACTATACAAAGGCAATCACGTATGCTCTACGTGATTGTGCCTGTCGGTGCCATTCTGCCGACGTATATATACAGTGAGCGGTCGTTAAGTGGTTAAGGTGAAAAACCTTTTGTGCTGCAGCTCCCCCCCCCCAGACACCCCCTTTTCCTTACCTGAACCCGATCGTTCCAGCAACTGGGACAAGCACAGCAGCTCCAGCCACCGTCTCGGGTCCTCATTAAATAGATTGATAGCAGCGGGAACCATTGGCTCCCGCTGCTGTCAATCAAATCCAGTGACACGGGAGCTGGGGGCGGGGAAGAGTCGTACTGTCTATGTCAATGGATGCAGCAGCAGGACTCGGGAGCGTGCCCGCTCGAGTGCCCCCATGGAATGCGGCTCTCCGTGGGCACACTGGAGAAGAGGAGGAGCCTGAAGTGCTGTGGGGGGACCCCAGAAAAGGAGGATCAGGGCCACTCTGTGCAAAACCCTTGCACAGAGGAGGTAAGTATAACATGTTTGTTATTTAAAAAAACAAAAAAAAACAAAGCTTTACAATCACTTGTATCATATTTGTTTTAACATGTTAACATAGAAGTCATTTTCAATATTTTTAAATCTGTTTTCAATTTTTAAAAATTGCCCGGTGATCCTGCAGGTTTGTCCCACTGTTGTGACTGCTAGGAAACCCATCCAGGGAAGTGCTATCCAATCATCACTGTACATATGTACTGTACTTTAAATCGCAACCAATTTTTGCATGCCTTTCAGGAAAGCATATGTTTCTGAAAACTGAAATAATATACCTAGTCTTATTAAAGTGGCTGTAAACCCTTACAAAAATATTATGCATATAAATACAGCGCTCTCAAAATATTCAAATTGATATGTGAAACAAAATAAAAATGTCCATATACATTGTGCAAAGTGCTCCAATTGTTAAAGTGCAGTTGTGCTCCAAACTTCAAGGTGCACTTCCTGTGTCCCCACTCACCAAAAGAAATGGATCCCTAGCTTTGCAGTCTAGGGGTCATTCAGGTTAGAATGCTGGCCGTGCAGGCAACACTCAGAAGGGTCCCGGGAAGATCTCCCCAAATCGTAATGGTCGCAGGGAAATATAGACACCAAAATGAAAAATAGTGGCTGATAATGAAGTACAGTTTGACATCAGTTTATTTGTACAAACGTGGATAGGTATTTACAAGACAAAACTGTTAAAATCGCATATCTGGTTGCAGAGATAAAACCAGGAAAGGCTGCATCCAGCGTGTTTTCCACCGAAACCGGAAGTAACGTCGTTTGGACTCCAAACCGGAAATTACTTAAACGCGTTTTGCCCTCCCACAAGGTGTCATCATGGACCTACTGTAAACCCTTACACAACTGGAGTGACTAGTTTCAGGTCATACAAGTGTAGCGGGTATGTACTTTCCCGGGTGTAATTCAAACTGGCAGAGACACCAGTGATGTGCAGTTCCTTGCGGTCCAGTGGGTGGCGCAGTCGCCTCGGGCTGGGGTTGAACCATCATTGTGTGTTGTGCCTCCTTTTTGTCCTCCCTCGGCAGCGGTATGGTGGGGCGGGGAACCCGCCGTGCTTGCTGGGAGAGGGTATAAAGGGGCCGGCCATCTTTGTCACAAGGTCGAGTGCCAGGCACCTTCAGCCTGAGGGCGTGTGGTTTGTGTCGGTCCTCTAGGCGGCCTAGGCCTAGAGGACGTCCGGAGATCATGTTCCATCCCAGGCACCTTTAGCCTGGGGTGAGGTACTCGGATGGAGGTCTGGAGCTCAGTGCTCAACACTGAGTTCCGCAAGGGAAGGAGGTCCTAGGGAACCCAGGGATTGGGTACCCGAATCCAGAAGGCGTAATGGACCGGGGGGAGCTCCTCACTTGAAGACCGGGTGCAGCAGATTGCCAGTGACAGGTGAGCCTCCCATCGGAGACTGCCTGGAAGGAAAATCCCCCCTCGCTAGGAGACTTCAGCCCACTTTCAGGAAAAAAAGTGGAGAGTTCATTGTGTCTGGGCCTACTCGCATCCACACCTCCTTGTTTGTTCTGTTCTCTAAGGGAGTCTAACTGATTGTGCTGTTCACTCGAGAAGAATAAAGGAGTGTTGGACTTTAATGGTGTGGGGCTCTTTTCTGGTGGACATTGTTCAAGGTAACTCCAGGTGCACAACACTGACCCAAAGGTAGAAAAGGAACTTTGCTTACACCGCACGGACACATGTGGTGAAGGCTTGGCGTGGTGACCCCGCTCTCTCCCCTCTAAGGTACCCCTAGACAAGAGAAAAACGAGCTGATGCAAAGAGGGGAGTGAGGAGGCCGCTACACGTGGGGGCTCGGGTCCGGTATAGTGTTTGTGTACTACGGAATTGAACGTGTCTGCCCGGAGGAGTTACGAGTAGGCAGGCCTTCATTGGCTGAAGTGCATCCCTGCTTGAAGTCGTGGACATGACTCAATGAAGGGAAAGGCCCGCACAGAAGAGAGCGAGGAAAGGGGGAAGCTCAGCCGTGTGAAGGACTACACGTGGGGGCTTCTATTTGCACTGCGCCACCAGGCACACCCCCACCGCTTAGTAAGTGGGCGTGACTCAGAAACAGAAAATAAGAAAAGCCAGCGAACTGGAGCAAAGGGGAGGAGTCCAATACGTGTGAAGGACTACACGTGGGACGTTGGCGCAAAAACTTGGCAGTGTGCCATGGATCAGCAACAGGTCACCATGTTCGGACATACATTGTGGATTCCGGTTCACCCTTCTACCACGACACTGACTGCTGCTGCTCCGGTAACAGATACGGGGATCCGGCTAAAGCCAAGGGGTCGATTCGCCCTGTACTCATGCATGGACGTTGAGGCCCTGGGTGTGATTTGTTCCGGCTGTTCGGGACTGGTGTGCCAACTGAAGCCATTCGAGCTATGTGAGGCCTGTGGGGAGTTTCTTTTTGAAGTGGATCCAGCGGTTGAGAAGCCGAGAACCATTTACCCTGGCTGTGCTGCAGGCAACACCACTCAAGGAGGAGGAATCACTGCTTTGACAACCATCCCTGCACACACTGCAGCGACCGCGGAGGAGGTCGTGAAAACTCAACGGGAGAAATCCGAGGATGCTGACTCGGTCACCACAATCTCGCAGCATCCACCACCGAAGAGAAAGACCAGCATGGTAGCCCCGACCAGCGGTTGTGGTGGACCGTCTCGCCCGCTTACACCCGGCCGGGATGGATCCGTCGGCAAGAATTCCGGACGTCCCAGTTCAAGTAAAGGCCGAGGTAAGCCAGGCGGAGAGATTTGGTGTGTGGGAAGAGGTGAAAACGCAGTCTCCACTACAGGGTACCTACCCACGGAGTGTGACACCTCTGACCTGGAGTAGCTCTCAGACATGGGAGACGACGTTGCTATAGACGAACTGTTTGCAGAAAAGGGCTGGGACAAAGTACCTCTCGCTTCATCCCGCAGAACCAGGGATCCACCTATGTCTACAGGGGAAAGTACACCCCGGATGGAGGCACCAGCGCCTGAAGAGGGGTCCCGTCCCTGGCCTGCCTCTACATCCCTGGTACCATCTGTACCGAAGACCGGGGAAAAGAGACTGCTGTTGCGGGCACCAATGCCCAGATCAGATGTGGTCAAGGTCCCTCGCCACCCGGACTCGATAGTTTTGCCTGGCGAAGGGGACAGAGCCACTATGCCTCCTCTGGCTAGACTACAACGCCTATTTGGCCAGAAGGTTGCTGCGGAGTACGGATGGGAGTATCCATACTTGTCCAAGGAGCTGCTCTATGAGGTGGAAGTGTGCCGGGAGCACTGGTACAATGACTTTGTGTGGACTCACCTTCAGATTCCATACGCACGCAGGTACCTGGCATGCTCTCCCAAGGCCTTTCAGCGTTTTAAGGACTGCAAGGCAGAGTGGATGTTGGGATGGCACATCCATGCAGACAAAGTGCTGATCCGGCGCAAGGAAGGAGAAGATGTAGAATATCATCTGGAGACCATGGACCAGCACTTGAAGCCACTTGTTCTGCCGCATCCCCGCTTCTACCTGTAGGAGAAAAAGACTCAGTTTATGTTATATGCTGCTGAACTTTCTGGGGCCCGTTGTCCTTGTACCCAGAGGAAGAAGGACTGTTCCTGTTTTGTTCTTCACTTTCCAGCAAGAGATCACAGACTCTGGGGTAGATAGGGCTAAAGAGAAGAGGAAAAGAAGTTCCACGAGTGCAGTTACCGCGATGTGGTCACAAGGTGGCAGTGTTGTGCAACGTTAAACACTTTTCACACACTCACTCCTTGGAGAAAAGGGATTTCTTCCCGGAGAAGTTTCTTTTCTCTCACACGAATATATGTGTCAGGGTTTATGTGTGGTAATTTTCTTTCTTTTCCCTCTGCAGGAGAGCATCCCTTCAAGACCACTGAGTATGGGGTGGGTCTTAGTCAGGATGGGTGGGAAAAGTATAATGTGAATATGTGATTCAAAAAGTTATGGTTAAATGTTGTTGTTTCCCGTCCCTTTTATATAGGGTTCAGACACAATTGCTTTAGTTGGTCAAGTTTTTCAAAAGTTTTATATTTTTTTGTACAATTGTTAGTTGGTCTCTGGATTGGATCATGCCAGCCCTTGAGGGTATGATTTGTTCCAGACACTGGGGACCAGTGTCAAATTACCAGGGGGAGAGTGTAGCAGGTATGTACTTTCCCGGGTGTAATTCAAACTGGCAGAGACACCAGTGATGTGCAGTTCCTTGCGGTCCAGTGGGTGGCGCTGTCGCCTCGGGCTGGGGTTGAACCATCATTGTGTGCTGTGCCTCCTTTTTGTCCTCCCTCGGCAGCGGAATGGTGGGGCGGGGAACCCGCCGTGCTTGCCGGGAGAGGGTATAAAGAGGCCGGCCATCTTTGTCACGAGGGTGAATCCCAGGCACCTTCAGCCTGAGGGCGTGTGGTTCGTGTCGGTCCTCTAGGCGGCCTAGGCCTAGAGGACGTCCGGAGATCGTGTTCCATCCCAAGCACCTTTAGCCTGGGGTGAGGTACTCGGATGGAGGTCTGGAGCTCAGTGCCCAACACTGAGTTCCGCGAGGGAGGGAGGTCCTTAGGAACCCAGGGATTGGGTACCCGAATCCAGAAGGCGTAATGGACCGGGGGGAGCTCCTCACTTGAAGACGGGGTGCAGCAGATTGCCAGTGACAGGTGAGCCTCCCATCGGAGACCGCCTGGAAGGAAAATCCCCCCTCGCTAGGAGACTTCAGCCCACTTTCAGGAAGGAAAGTGGAGAGTTCATTGTGTCTGGGCCTACTCGCATCCACACCTCCTTGTTTGTTCTGTTCTCTAAGGGAGTCTAACTGATTGTGCTGTTCACTCGAGAAGAATAAAGGAGTGTTGGACTTTCATGGTGTGGGGCTCTTTTCTGGTGGACATTGTTCAAGGTAACTCCAGGTGCACAACACTGACCCGAAGGTAGAAAAGGAACTTTGCTTACACCGCACGGACACATGTGGTGAAGGCTTGGCGTGGTGACCCCGCTCTCTCCCCTCTAAGGTACCCCTAGACAAGAGAAAAACGAGCTGTTGCAAAGAGGGGAGTGAGGAGGCCGCTACACGTGGGGGCTCGGGTCCGGTATAGTGTTTGTGTACTACGGAATTGAACGTGTCTGCCCGGAGGAGTTACGAGTAGGCAGGCCTTCATTGGCTGAAGTGCATCCCTGCTTGAGGTCCTGGACATGACCCAATGAAGGGAAAGGCCCGCGCAGAAGAGAGCGAGGAAAGGGGGAAGCTCAGCCGTGTGAAGGACTACACGTGGGGGCTTCTATTTGCACTGCGCCACCAGGCACACCCCCACCGCTTAGTTTGTGGGCGTGACTCAGAAACAGAAAAGAAGAAAAGCCCGTGAACTGGAGCAAAGGGGAGGAGTCCAATACGTGTGAAGGACTACATGTGGGACGTTGGCGCAAAAACTTGGCAGTGTGCGATGGATCAGCAACAGGTCACCATGTTCGGACATACATCGTGGATTCCGGTTCACCCTTCTACCAGGACACTGACTGCTGCTGCTCCGGTAACAGATACGGGGATCCGGCTAAAGCCAAGGGGTCGATTCGCCCTGTACTCATGCATGGACGTTGAGGCCCTGGGTGTGATTTGTCCCGGCTGTTCGGGACTGGTGTGCCAACTGAAGCCATTCGGGCGATGTGAGGCCTGTGGGGAGTTTCTTTTTGAAGTGGATCCAGCGGTTGAGAAGCCGAGAACCATTTACCCTGGCCGTGCTGCAGGCAACACCACTCAAGGAGGAGGAATCACTGCTTTGACAGCCATCCCTGCGCACACTGCAGCGTCCATGGAGGAGGTCGTGAAAACTCAACGGGAGAAATCCGAGGATGCTGACTCGGTCACCACAATCTCGCAGCGTCCACCACCGAAGAGAAAGACCGGCATGGTAGCCCCGACCAGCGGTTGTGGTGGACCGTCTCGCCCGCTAACACCCGGGCGGGATGGATCTGTCGGCAAGAATTCCGGACGTCCCGGTTCAAGTAAAGGCCGAGGTAAGCCAGGCGGAGAGATTTGGTGTGTGGGAAGAGGTGAAAACTCAGTCTCCACTACAGGGTACCTACCCGCGGAGGAGTGTGACACCTCTGACCTGGAGTCGCTCTCGGACATGGGAGACGACGTTGCTATAGACAAACTGTTTACAGAAAAGGGCTGGGACAAAGTACCTCTCGCTTCATCCCGCAGAACCAGGGATCCACCCATGTCTACAGGGGAAAGTACACCCCGGATGGAGGCACCAGCGTCTGAAGAGGGGTCCCGTCCCCGGCCTGCCTCTACATCCCCAGTACCATCTGTACCGAAGACCGGGGAAAAGAGACTGCTGTTGCGGGCACCAATGCCCAGATCAGATGTGGTCAAGGTCCCTCGCCACCCGGACTCGATAGTTTTGCCTGGCGAAGGGGACAGAGCCACTATGCCTCCTCTGGCTAGACTACAACGCCTATTTGGCCAGAAGGTTGCTGCGGAGTACGGATGGGAGTATCCATACTTGTCCAAGGAGCTGCTCTATGAGGTGGAAGTGTGCCGGGAGCGCTGGTACAATGACTTTGTGTGGACTCACCTTCAGATTCCATACGCACGCAGGTACCTGGCGTTTTAAGGACTGCAAGGCAGAGTGGATGTTGGGACGGCACATTCATGCAGACAAAGTGCTGATCCGGCGCAAGGAAGGAGAAGATGTAGAATATCATCTGGAGACCATGGACCAGCACTTGAAGCCACTTGTTCTGCCGCATCCCCGCTTCTACCTATAGGAGAAAAAGACTCAGTTTATGTTATATGCTGCTGAACTTTCTGGGGCCCGTTGTCCTTGTACCCAGAGGAAGAAGGACTGTTCCTGTTTTGTTCTTCACTTTCCAGCAAGAGATCACAGACTCTGGGGTAGATAGGGCTAAAGAGAAGGGGAAAAGAAGTTCCACGAGTGCAGTTACCGCGATGCTGTCACCAGGTGGCAGTGTTGCGCAACGTTAAACACTTTTCACACACTCACTCCTTGGAGAAAAGGGATTTCTTCCCGGAGAAGTTTCTTTTCTCTCACACGAATATATGTGTCAGGGTTTATGTGTGGTAATTTTCTTTCTTTTCCCTCTGCAGGAGAGCATCCCATCAAGACCACTGAGTATGGGGTGCGTCTTAGTCAGGATGGATGGGAAAAGTATAATGTGAATATGTGATTCAAAAAGTTATGGTTAAATGTTGTTGTTTCCCTTCCCTTTTATATAGGGCTCAGACACAATTGCTTTAGTTGGTCAAGTTTTTCAAAAGTTATATATTTTTTTGTACAATTGTTAGTTGGTCTCTGGATTGGATCATGCCAGCCCTTGAGGGTATGATTTGTTCCAGACACGGGGGACCAGTGTCAAATTACCAGGGGGAGAGTGTAGCAGGTATTTACTTTTCCGGGTGTAATTCAAACTGGCAGAGACACCAGTGATGTGCAGTTCCTTGCGGTCCAGTGGGTGGCGCTGTCGCCTCGGGCTGGGGTTGAACCATCATTGTGTGCTGTGCCTCCTTTTTGTCCTCCCTTGGCAGCGGTATGGTGGGGCGGGGAACCCGCCGTGCTTGCTGGGAGAGGGTATAAAGGGCCGGGCATCTTTGTCACGAGGTAGAGTCCCAGGCACCTTCAGCCTGAGGGCGTGTGGTTCGTGTCGGTCCTCTAGGCGGCCTAGGCCTAGAGGACGTCCGGAGATCGTGTTCCATCCCAGGCACCTGAAGCCTGGGGTGAGGTACTCAGATGGAGGTCTGGACCTCAGTGCCCAACACTGAGTTCCGCGAGGGAAGGAGGTCCTAGGGAACCCAGGGATTGGGTACCCGAATCCAGAAGGCGTAATGGACCGGGGGGAGCTCCTCACTTGAAGACCGGGTGCAGCAGATTGCCAGTGACAGGTGAGCCTCCCATCGGAGACCGCCTGGAAGGAAAATCCCCCCTCGCTAGGAGACTTCAGCCCACTTTCAGGGAGAAAAGTGGAGAGTTCATTGTGTCTGGGCCTACTCACATCCACACCTCCTTGTTTGTTCTGTTCTCTAAGGGAGTCTAACTGATTGTGCTGTTCACTCAAGAAGAATAAAGGAGTGTTGGACTTTAATGGTGTGGGGCTCTTTTCTGGTGGACATTGTTCAAGGTAACTCCAGGTGCACAACACTGACCCGAAGGTAGAAAAGGAACTTTGCTTACACCGCACGGACACATGTGGTGAAGGCTTGGCATGGTGACCCCGCTCTCTCCCCTCTAAGGTACCCCTAGACAAGAGAAAAACGAGCTGATGCAAAGAGGGGAGTGAAGAGGCCGCTACACACAGAGATGAATCAAATCCTCCTACATAAGTTGTGTCTGTTTATCTGCGGCACCCACTTCTCTACAGCTGTTCAAAGTACAGAATTTAGACAGCATTTGCCAGATCCTGAAGGCAGGGGGCAGGGATCTGATGTCACACACTGAACAGCATAGAGCAGGGAGCTGAGTGTAATCTGAGACCCAAGTGGAGGAAAATTACACTCGCCCCAAACACAGTCTTAAAGGGAGACATGCCCAGCTGAGGCTGTCAATCAGTTGCTGTGTGCTGGGGGGGGCATCTTCTGGGATTGTCTGCTGTTGGTATAGACTGGCAGAAATGAATCATGCAGATAGCAAAGATATGGCGGAGGAAACATTATTTACACTAGGTACTTTGGCAAGTACACACTATAGAATTATATGCTTTTTTTCAGTTTTGATTTCAGAGTTTTACAACCACTTTAAGTGTTCTAAAATAAGGATAAAAAACTATTTTTTTTGTGTGAAGCATGAAGTGACAGAATTTAGATATGGTCAGGTGGCTTTAAGACTGGGCATTGGATGTTTAGACTTAATCCTACCGTACTCTAAATCAGCCCTTTTCAACCAGGGTGCCCAGGCACCCTGGTTTCTTCAGGGGTGCCTTGGCAAAATGACAAAAAATTGATCAAAAATTGTATACAAGCCAGCAGGTGGATCAAGCTTGCCTTTTAGTTACACAAAGCCATTGTGCACCATTACAACCTTCTAGACACTAAAAAAACATCAACATCATCAGTTATTAAGAAGGAGGTCTGTTGCCTCCACAGCATCCTTGTTGGACCCCCCTATGCCACAATCCCTCAACACTGGGGTGACATTAGCTGACTGATGGCGAGAAATTAAGGGAGAAGAGAAACATTGGAATACTAGTCAGCACCAGTGTGCAAAAAAATTATTTTCTGTGGAAGAATAAATCACCTCTAATGTTGGGTGTCCTACGTGTGGATGTAGCTGCATTGTGTAAAGCTATTAGAATATTCAGAGGCGGCTCTTTAATTAGGCAAATTAGGCGGCCGCCTAAGGCCTCGCACTCACAGGGGCCTCGCGGCTGTCTAATTTGCCTCTGCTCAATCACTGAGTGCTAGATCCGTGCATCTTTCTGCAGCCATTTTTATTTGCTTGATTTTTTTTTTTTTACCCATTATGGGCATGAGTGGGACCTTGTGTCTAAGTTTTGCTTAAGGCCTCACAAAGCCTAGAGCCGCCTCTGAGAATAGTTGTTTACATTTTAGAAAGGGTGAGACTGTCTATGATGTTAAAGGGTGCCTTGATGGAAAAAAGGTTGAGAAACACTGCTCTAAATTGTTTGGGCCATTATTTGATGTGATTTTATCACCATTTTTTCCTTACTTCTGTTACCTGGAGATGTCTGCAACCCATAAAGAATGTTGCCTGACTCCGCCAAAATTGGGGGAGTCAGGCAACATCAACATCAAATTGGGGGATCAAGCATCTATTATCTATTACCAACTTTTATTACACTTCTGTATTTGTAGTGCATAGAACAAAGAATAACTATTAGAAATTAGAGAGTTTTTCCTTTTACAACCACACCTTTTATAGAAGTGTATTCGGAGTAAAGTTCCACGGTAATGATTTAACTTGTAGTGTTAGCAGTAAAGTATGTGGGATACATTACAAAGGAATGTGTAATTGCTCTCTGTCTTCATTTGGTTTGCACTGGCTGTCGGCATATCAGTGGGTCTCCCTTGTCTTGGCTGACAGTAATTTAGTGTTCCTAGAAAACATGTCAGATGCAAACAACAGGCCAAGATATCTATGACATGCAGCAATTACTACATATGTGGCACCTAAGCACAATGTAGCAACTGTTTCAAGGCACATTTTGCTGATACAACACAACGAAGGTATGCAGCTGAGCCTCAGTGACAAGAAAAATGTTCACTTACAGCACACTAAAGCCTCGTACACACGTTCGTGTGTATGGTTTCTCGTCGAGAAAATTGCCGGGTCAAAAATACAAAGAAAAACCCTCTGTTGGGACTTTAAAGGCAATCACTCCACCCAAATGAATGTAAAAATAAGAATTAATCAAAAAATTACATTTATTACAAAATATTAAAACATCAATATGGAATGGTCCTTCAAAAGAAACTCAAATTTCCAATTGACATAACCAGATAAAAAAACAACAACCATAAAACAACCACTATTTATAACACTCTTGTATGAATATACATAGTGCAGCTCTACGAGTTTCGAGGTTTGGAAGGTATATCCTCTTCATCAGGAGCATGTGGTGTTCAATTGTTTATGATCTATAATTTATAAGGGTGAATATAAATATATGATAAACATACATAAATGAAAACAGACAGAATGAATTCATAGACAAGCAATATAACATAAAATATATACTTTATCTGCCAGCTGACACAGCAAAAGACAGATATTTAGAATATCTAACATCAAAATTACAAAAAGACCAAAAACAGCAGAAACAGAAAAAAAGAGGAAAACTGTACCAGTGGGGAAGAGCGAGGAAGAAGAGAGCTGTGTCTGTGACGGATGGAGCAACATAATGCCGGGAAAATTGCCGGGAATCTCGACGAGAAAAATAGAGAACCTGCTCTCTATTTTCTCATCAGGATTCTCGATTCTCGTTTTTCTCGTCGGGATCGACGGTCGTGTCTATGCTTTTCTGAGTCTAAAAAAAAAAACGTGCATGCTCAGAATCAAGTATGAAACGGGAGCGCTCCTTCTGGTAAAACTAGCATTCGTAATGGAGATAGCACATTCGTCATGCTGTAATGGACTGAAAAGCACGGGGCTGAAAAGCGCGAATCGTCTCTCCCCAAACTTTTACTAACACGCGGTAACACGAGATCAGCAAAAGCAGCCCAAGGGGTGGCGCCATTGGAATCGAACTTCCCCTTTATACTGTCGTTGTACGTGTTGTACGTCACCGTGCTTTACAACGACGAGATTTGGAATTGACAGTGTGTATGCAAGGAAAGGTTGGCAAGAATCCCGTCAAGTTTGACAAGAATCTCGTCGAGAAAAACAGCGGGTTTTTTTACGATGAGATTCTCGGCCGTGTGTACTAGGTTTAAGATACAAACAGGATTTCCACATTGTATAAGCTGCCATTGGGTCAGGAGGTGAAACCCTACCCATAGAACAAGGTGAGTCTGCTATGCCAATGGTCAAGAATCAGCCTACTCCATATTATTCCTAAATACAGCAAGAACATGATGGCCACCAGATCTCACATCTGTTTTCTATAAAAAAAAGAAAATACCCAGTGGTGCTTCCATGAATACAAGCTCAGGAATACATCACAACTGTCCTTGTTTTGGATGAACCATTGTCCCATTTCGCTCCATAATTGGAGCATCTCTCTCTCTGTCTTTCTCAAAATCTCCTGCCTTTATTAAAGCGGAAGTAAACCCATCGATATAACAGTTTCAAAAAGTAGTTACATTCCCGGCATGCCGGGAATGCCAACTGTCACATTGGTTGTGCTCTCAACCAAACTGTCAAACCATCCAATGGCTGGTGTCATAACTGATCACATGTGCAGCATCATGGCAGTTGAAGATTAAACAGAGGCCAAGATGGCAGCTTCCTTGCCTGAAAATAATAGGAGGGTTTACTTCCACTTTAAGAAAAATTGCCAAGTATTACAAGGGTCTTTAAAGCGGATTTCCACCCTAAAGTGGAACTTCCGCTCATCTGATTTGCTGATCTGACCTAACAAACACGTAGTGAGGTTGTACCAAATTCGATTGCCAAAGTGGAAATACACTTTAACCACTTGCCGACCGTCTAACGACGATATACGTCGGCAGAATGGCACGGCTGTGCAAAGCAACGTACAGATACGTTGCTTTAAATTTGCCGTTGTGCGAGCGCGCATGCGCCACCGCGAGCTCCGTGTCCGTGCCCGCGGTACCCGTGGACTCGATGTCCGCCAGTGTCCTGCGATCGTGTCACGGAGCTGCAGAACAGGGAGATGCCTATGTAAAAAAGGTATTTCCCTGTTCTGCCTAGTGAAAGGACAGTGATCTATTGCTCCCTGTCATTGGGAGCAGTGATCAGTGTCATGTCACTTGTAGCCCAGCCCCCCACAGTTAGAATCTATCCCTAGGACACACTTAACCCCTTCATCGCCCCCTAGTGTTTAACCCCTTCCCTGCCAGTGTAATTTACACAGCATTTTTATAGCACTGATCGCTGTATAAATGACAAATGGTCCTAAAATAGTGTCAGAAGTGTCTAATGTGTCCGCCATAATGACGCAGTCATGATAAAAATCGCTGATCCCCGCCATTACTAATAAAAAAATAGTAATAGTAAAAATGCCATAAATCTATCCCCTATTTTGTAGAAGCTATAACTTTTGCGCAAACCAATCAATATACGCTTATTGAGATTTTTTTTTACCAAAAATATGTAGAAGAATACATATCGGCATAAACTGAGAAAGAAATTATTTTTTTTATATATTTTTTGGGGATATTTATTATAGCAAAAAGTAAAAAAATATTGCTTTTTTGCCAAAATTGTCGCTGTATTTTTGTTTATAGCGCAAAAAAAAAAAAAACGCAGAGGTGATCAAATACCACCAAAAGAAAGCTCTATTTGTGGGAAAAAAGGACGTCAATTTTGTTTGGGAGCCACGTCGCACGACCGCGCAATTGTCAGTAAAAAGCGACGCAGTGCCGTATTGCAAAAAGTGCTCTAGTCAGGAAGGGGGTAAATTCTTCCGGGGCTGAAGTGGTTAAGCATAATAGGCAAATGCTGGTATCTCAGTGCTTGGCAGATTCGTCAGCTATGTGTGCAGTCAATGTGAAAACCCATAAGCCACATCTAATGACAACTTTAAAGTGGATGTAAACCCCAATTTTTTTTATTTTTTTTTGCTGTCACAATGTAGTGTATAAGATTTGCTATCATCTGTGCCCAGTCTTGCCACAAAGAGTTAATCCAGCTCTGAGCGATCCTCTTTTATTTTTTAAGTAAGATAAACGGACAAACAGGAGAACTTTTGTCCGTTCCGCCCCCTTGCTGTGAATGACAGGTTATTTACATATCTCATGCACTAAGCCTGAGACAGGCATTATTTTTTAATTCCCACCCCCACTCCTTTTCTGAAGTCATGTGGTTACTTTTCTAGATTTTGACTGGATGTTAGTGATCATAGCAGAAGTTCAGTGTAAGGAATACACAGGAGAAAATGCATGTTGACAAGGGGAGTGTAGAGGTGGGCGGGGAGTCTACTGACATCACAACTCCACCCACCGAGCTCCAGACAACAGATCCACCCACAGAATCTGCAGTTTTTCAGTTCTTATAACCGACAGAGGGGAGACATTTGACAGGTAAGGATACATGCAGGAGGCATCTATATCCTTATAGATCAGCACTATGGCAGTAGTTTAGAAAGGATGAGAGTGGGTTTGCATCCACTTTAAGGCCTCTTGCACACTGCAGTATTAACATATTGTGGACGCAAGATAATTTTGCGCATACGCGAAAATGCATGTAAAAACGCGCAAATACAGGAGTATCACAGTTGTTTTAGCAAATAGGTCCTACAGGAGGCTAAAGTTTGCCATACACCAGTAGCATTTCCTTTGAACATTTGTATGGAAATTCAGAAAAATCTGTCATCAGGCCATTCAATCTTGCCATCATTGGGTCAACTAATTTCATTCCAAACCCCCTAAAATTTCATCCAGACCTGCTACTTGCATTTTTATTTTTATGAAGCCTATGGATGACTATCAGTTAAATTTATTACCGATAAATATGAATGATGAGACTCCTGCTGCTGTAGCAAAACCAGGAGCCACCACAATATTTTGTATAGCTCTCCACATTAGCAGTGCAAGCACAGTGATATACAGGAAATAAACAATATTAAACTTTCTTATTATTTCTTCTTGATATTTGAACAGGAGGACTTGTTTATTTGAGCCATTACATAGAAAGACACACTAGCTCAGCTAAATGAAGTGGAGCAGATGACAAAACTGTATTCTTGGCTTTTGTTCCCCCCTAAAAACATAGTGGCGGTGCGTCCATAGTGGGCGCAGGAGCGCCGCCTCCTCTCGCTCCTGCGCCCGTCACTCACCACAACAATACATAGGTTCATGCATTGCATGAACCTACCGTATGTATTGTCGCCGCCGCTGCCGCCCACTATTCAGATGGCCGGCCCCCTGTTGAGCGCCGGCCATCTGAATAACAGTGGCTGGTTGGTGTTTGGAAGTGCCTATCAGAGCCAGAGGCTATGATAGGCTTCCCGATTACAGCCTGAGGGCTGTAATCGGCTTCCAAATAGCTAACTAAGGGACGCACGGGGGTGCGTTCCCTGGTTAACACTGACAGGCGTTTCAGCCAATCAGGTTCACCGGGTCTGGTTACTGGTAACCTGATTGGCTGAAGCGACATTAAGGTTGGGAGAAGACATCGGGGACGGAAGAAGGACGGCGCTGAACCGAGGAAGGTAAGTGCAGGGCTGGGGGGAAACTGTCTGCATTTGGGGACAAACTGGATGCATTTGGGGGAAACTGTCTGCATTTGGGGACAAACTGGCTGCATTTGGGGGGAAACTGGCTGTATTTGGGAGGAAACTGTCTGCATTTGGGGACAAACTGTCTGCATTTGGGGGGAAACTGGCTGCATTTGGGGGGAAACTGGCTGCATTTGGGGGGAAACTGGCTGTATTTGGGGGGGGGGACTTGCTGCATTTGGTGACAAACTGGCTATATTTGGAGACAAACTGGCTATATTTGGGGACAAACTGGCTGTATATGGGGACAAACTGGCTGCATTTGGGGACAAACTGGCTGTATATGGGGACAAACTGGCTGTATATGGGGACAAACTGGCTGTATATGGGGGACAAACTGGCTGCATTTGGGGACAAACTGGCTGTATATGGGGACAAACTGGCTGCATTTGGGGACAAACTGGCGGCATTTGGGGACAAACTGGCTGCATTTGGGGACAAACTGGCGGCATTTGGGGACAAACTGGCTGCATTTGGGGACAAACTGGCTGCATTTGGGGACAAACTGGCTGCATATGGGGACAAACTGGCTGTATATGGGGACAAACTGGCTGTATTTGGGGGGAAACTGGCAACATTTGGGGGAAAACTGGCGGCATTTGGGGACAAACTGGCTGCATTTGGGGGAACCTGGCTGCATTTGAGGGGGCAAACTGGTGGCGTTTGGGCACAGTGGCTGCGTTTAATGGGCACAGTGGCGGCAATTGATGTTTTTTTTTTTCAGTTTGTTTGCGCCCCCCCAAAAATTTTGAGCACCAGCTGCCACTGGTTGAGACCCCGAACACAAGATCAGTAGCACTTCCACCCTTTGGTTCTCACCGTACACAGTCACAGTTATTCTCCAAGAGCTTAAGAAAACTTTGCTCCCAGAAAACATAACACAATTTGTTTCTCTGTGTGAGAACTCAAGATCTGTGTATCTGAATGCATATCCAAGACTGAAGCAAAACTTCATCCAAAAACTGTATCTATAAATTCAATCTAAGGAGTCATGTTTTAGGTTACAGTGAAAAGAATGTGGCTTACGCTACTTTAGAAGATTTCACATTTCTTTTTTTTAGTACCGCATGTATAAGGCAACAACTGTTTGTTCTTCTACACTTAAAGAAGAACTCTGAATGATCCCAGTGCAGTGTCCTTGCTGTTTGGCTCCTCTTGGCTACGTGGCCAGCGCTGGAGGAACAGATGTGTCTGCCAGAGAAGATTGGCTATCCCATGTGCTGTGTTTATGCTGTGCATTGAGATAAAGTTATTTGGAGTGTACGGCCATTACACAGCTCAAAATTCCTCTGATTCCATGAACCATGGGTGGTCTTCACCACCACCCAGCTTAAAATACCTTGACTGAAAAATCAAAGCAGCCAAGAGGAAAATTGTCAATCACAAAGTCACTGCATCCAATCAGAGCCTTGTATTTAATGAATAAATGCAGATTGGGACGCCATCCGCCCGCTTCTCCTCCTTAGCCAATCAAAGTATCGTTTATTCATAGAATACAAAGCTCCCTGTGAATAGCTGAGCAGCACTCAACCCAACTAATTTTTGTCTTGGGAACAGGACAGGAATTTCCTATTCCACTTCCGGAACGAAGCGCTGTATACTGTATTGCCACGTACACACGATCGGAATTTCCGACAACAAATGTTCGATGGGAGCTTGTTGTCGGAAATTCCGACCGTGTGTAGGCTCCATCGGACATTTGCTGTCAGAATTTCCGACAACAAATGATTGAGAGCTGGTTCTCAATTTTTCCGACAACAAAAGTTCTTGTCGGAAATTCCAACCGTGTGTAGGCAATTCCGAAGCACAAAAGTGCTACGCATGCTCGGAATCAATTTGACGCATCATTGCACTTCATTTTTCTTGGCTCATCGTAGTGTTGTACGTCACTGCGTTCTTGGCGATCGGAATTTCTGAGCAACATTTGTGTGACCGTGTGTATGCAAGACAAGTTTGAGCGAACATCTGTTGGGAAAAAAATCCACGGTTTTGTTGTCGGAATGTCCGATCGTGTGTACGCGGCATAAGAAGCTGAGGCTAGTAGGTAAAATATTTGTTTGGACCAGCTTGGCTGGTCCAAACAAACATAGATGAAGCAACACCCTAATCAACCTGTGCGGCTCATATTTCCCCTGCTGCCCTAGTACCAATAATTAAATAGAGAAAATTACTTTGCTAATAATTGTGCAAAAGCTGCTAGCACCACAATTGACAATTATTGTGAAAAATACAAGGATCATAAAGTGCTGTGCTAAATAGAAATTAGAAAACGTGATCATATATATATGCATAGGTCATAAAAAATATAGAAACAAAAAACAAAAATGAGAACAAAAGAAAATATCTCATAAGCATAATGTGAAAAGAAAAAGTTCATAACATAAAAGTCCACAGTGGGCCACCAATGATGTACCCATATAGATACAGAGTCCACAAAAGTGCTTGAGATGATGATAAAAGGACAAATGATAGCTACCAACGTGACAATTCCACCACCATGGATAATGAGGGTACACTTACCAGAAAGTGTGGACCCAAATTCCTTACGGTAGAGAGTCACACAAGCAGGGGTAAATAGACATCAACCAGGGAAGCCAAGTCGCTCAGGTGTCTCTGATTCCTCACAGCTCTGGCGTAGATGGACTCCAACATGGACACACCGTAAAAACACACCAAGCAGTCACACATAGTGTAATACTGTCTTAGACACATAAAAAAAAAAAGTATAACACTAAAAAAAATATTAAGTAAACAGCGCTAGTTGGAATAATGCAATGACTTAAGCAAAAGCTGGACCCTGACGCGTTTCATCACTTATACTCCTTATCCTCCTTATCACCCTCATAGGGGTGAAAGCCCCCTTTGTTCATTGCATTTATATAAGATATAAACAAAATCAATCAGATTGAAGGCACCAGCATTTACAAGGAGTACAAAAGGTGGTGTACCGATCACTCTCTGTGTTCATTCATAACTGAAGCATAGTAAACTGTGTTTACCATGATTCAGTTTGTGAATGAACAGGAAGCCACTCAGCACAGATTACTTCCCATTCATTCACTGTCCAATGCAGCTGAGGCTGCAGATAAAGGGACTGGGGAATCTCTGTCCTCAGTCCCTTACTCTGTCTTAAAACTGGGACATCAGGTATCTGTTTAGACCCATGATATTTCACCAAAGTTCCCCAATGGGGTTCCTAAAAAAAAAGATGTAAAAAAAATAATAAAAAAAAAAATTGTTAAAAAAAGTTAAAAAAATACAATTTTAATCAAATAATCAAATAAAAAAAAATAAAAACCTGCTGACATTGTCCACTGCCCTACTGAGACCAATCTCTGCTCTATTGACACTGTCCTCTGCTCTACTGACAATGTCCACTGCCCTGACTGACACCACCAACTGTCCTGCTGACACCAACCTCTGCCCTACTGACATGCCCACTGCTCTACTGACACCATCCATGGCTCTTCTGACACTGTTCACTGCTCTACTGACACTGCATATGTTTTAATATATTTAATATATACATATTAAATACACGCAATCACGCATGCATGTGAGTTTGAGCTTTGGGGTGCACAACCTAATGTTATAGGCTGCACACAACTATGCCTGCATCCCACTTCTTCAGGCAAGGCTGAAGGCTGCTTTTTTTACCATTGGTCTAGCAGCCTAAAGCCTGGTACACACGATCGGATTTCCATCAGGCAAAGCGTAGGACTTTTGTCCGAAGGGCGTTGGCAATGAACTTGTCTTGCATACAAACGGTAAAGAATTGTCGGCCAATAAACACGAAACTACGTGGTTTTTCAGGTCTTTAGCGCCACCCTTAGGGCAACTTCTGCTAATGTTGTGTTATGGTTAGCATTGCTTCCGAGCATGCGTTTGTACTTTGGATTTTGTTTCTGACGGACTTCTGCACACACGCTCAGAAAATCAGACAACACACAGTTCTTGTTGGAAAATTTTAAAGCATGCTATCCCACATTTGTTGGCGGAAATTCCGACAACAATTGTCCGATGGAGCATACAAACGGTCTGATTTTCCCACAAAACCCTGCCATCACACTTTTCCCGTCAGAAAATCCGATCGTGTGTACAGGCCTTAAGGCCCCCTTCACATTGAGGCGCTTTGCAGGCGCTATTGCGCTAAAAATAGCGTCTGCAATGCGCTCTGAAAAATCCGCTCCTTTGTATCCAGTGTGAAGGCCCGAGGGCTTTCACACTGCAGCGGTGCGCTGGCAGGAGGGTAAAAAAATTCCTGCAAGCCGCATCTTTGAGGTGCGATAGGAGCGGTAAAAATACCGCTCCTATAGCGCCCCTGCCCATTGAAATCAATGGGGTAGCGCCTCCAAAATGCTGCAAAGAGGCGTTATTGCGGGCGTTTTTAACCCTTTTTCGTCCGCTAGCGGGGGTTAAAATCACCCCGCTAGCGCCCGCAAATCGCGGCAAAAACACTATACCGCCAGCACATCCAGCGCTTCAGTGTGAAAGTAGCCTAACTCTGTTTATTGGCCTGGGAAATAGCTTCACGTCCTGCCCCATTGGCAGCCATAAAATGTAAAAATCCATTCTGTATCATAATGAGACAAGATACAAAACACCGGGGAATGTGACTGTATTGCTGAGATATACTAAACTTTTTTTTTAGTTTGCCAATATATAAACTTTAAACTGCCAAGAAGACACAGCTACAGCCAGAGGGACCTTAATGTGGTCCACCAAACCTCTCCTGGTAGAGTTCCTCCCCATTAGGGATGAGCTTCGTGTTTGAGTCGAACATACGTTCGACTCGAACATCGGCTGTTCGATCGTTCGACGAAGATCGAACGATTTGGGCCGTTTGCGCCAAATTCGAGTGACGCGAACGGCCCACAATGCACTACGCCATCGCAGTGTCATCCAGGCGCTGTGATTGGCCAAGCATGCACTGTGACCCCGCATGCTTGGCCAATCACAGCGCCGGCAGCGAGGAGAGCAATGATTGGCCACAGGCAGGATGCCTGTGGCCAATTATTGCTGAGGGGGTTTAGTACACGCCCCACACTATAAAAGGCCGCCAGCGCGGCGGCCTTGTGTAGTGTGTTCCGGAGCAGGGAAAAAGAAGCATAGGCAGGGACAGTGTCATTTTTTTCCTTTACTAATCCTGGATTCCTTGTGTTTAGGGACAGATAAGGATAGATAGGGAGAGTGTCAGTGTGTTATTCTGTGCTAAACCTTGTTTGTAGGGACAGAGAAGGACAGTGAGGGAAACTGTCAGTGTGCTATTCTGTGCTAATCCTTGTTTGTAGGGACAGAGAAGGACAGTGAGGGAAACTGTCAGTGTGCTATTCTGTGCTAAACCTTGTTTGTAGGGACAGAGAAGGACAGTGAGGGAAAGTGTCAGTGTGCTATTCTGTGCTAAACCAATCTTGCTGAACCATATTTGAAATCCTTGAGTTTAGGGACAGAGAAGGACACTCGGGGAAACTATCAGTGTGCTATTCTGTGCTAAACCTTGTTTGTAGGGACAGAGAAGGACAGTGAGGGAAACTGTCAGTGTGCTATTCTGTGCTAAACCAATCTTGCTGAACCATAATTGAAATCCTTGAGTTTAGGGACAGAGAAGGACACTCGGGGAAACTATCAGTGTGCTATTCTGTGCTAAACCTTGTTTGTAGGGACAGAGAAGGACAGTGAGGGAAACTGTCAGTGTGCTATTCTGTGCTAAATCTTGTTTGTAGGGACAGAGAAGGACAGTGAGGGAAACTATCAGTGTGCTATTCTGTGCTAAACCTTGTTTGTAGGGACAGAGAAGGACAGTGAGGGAAAGTGTCAGTGTGCTATTCTGTGCTAAACCAATCTTGCTGAACCATATTTGAAATCCTTGAGTTTAGGGACAGAGAAGGACACTCGGGGAAACTATCAGTGTGCTATTCTGTGCTAAACCTTGTTTGTAGGGACAGAGAAGGACAGTGAGGGAAACTGTCAGTGTGCTATTCTGTGCTAAACCAATCTTGCTGAACCATATTTGAAATCCTTGAGTTTAGGGACAGAGAAGGGCACTCTGGGAAACTATCAGTGTGCTATTCTGTGCTAAACCTTGTTTGTAGGGACAGAGAAGGACAGTGAGGGAAACTGTCAGTGTGCTATTCTGTGCTAAACCAATCTTGCTGAACCATATTTGAAATTCTTGAGTTTAGGGACAGAGAAGGACACTCGGGGAAACTGTCAGTGTGCTATTCTGTGCTAAACCTTGTTTGTAGGGACAGAGAAGGACACTCAGGGAAACTGTCAGTGTGCTATTCTGTGCTAAACCAATCTTGCTGAACCATATTTGAAATCCTTGAGTTTAGGGACAGAGAAGGGCACTCGGGGAAACTATCAGTGTGCTATTCTGTGCTAAACCTTGTTTGTAGGGACAGAGAAGGACAGTGAGGGAAACTGTCAGTGTGCTAATCTGTGCTAAACCAATCTTGCTGAAGCATATTGCAAATCCTTGTGTTTAGGGACAGAGAAGGATAGGCAGGGGACAGTGTCAGTGTCATTGTTGCTAAGCCTCCTGCACAGTATACACCTGAATGTAGCCCTTATTGCTGTTTTTCCCATCTCCCTGCAGGCCATCCATTAAAATGTCTGGAAGGCAAACAAGGAGAGGCAGACAGTCAGGAGGCAAAAAAAGAGGGCAAGCAGGCTCTGTGTCTGGGGGCAACAGTGCTGGTCGTGGACGCGGTGCATTGTCATCAGCACATGGCCATGGGACACGCTTGTCCTTCTTTTCGGCAGCTGGACATGTTGAGCCACATCATGCCGAAGACTTGGTAGAGTGGATGACCAAGCCCACCTCATCCTCCTCATCCTCTCTCACCCAGGCTCAGGGTACTGGCAAAGCAGCTGCCAAAGCGTCCTCTTCTCTGGTATCAATGTCATCATTAGTCACTCCTTCCCTAGACCCACCATGTCCTCCTCCTGAGGAGTCCCCCGAACTGTTTGAGCACAGTGTTGGGTACATGCTCCAGGAGGATGCCCAGCGTTTCGAAGGATCTGATGATGATACCCAGCTAGAGGAAGGCAGTAGCGTGAGAGCAGAGAGAGGGGATGCTCAAGAAGGACACCAATCTGGCAGTCATGCTCCAGCAGCTGCAGCATACTGCCAGATTGGCTCCAGTGATGAGGAGGGAGGGGATGATGAGGTCACTGACTCCACGTGGGTGCCTAATAGGAGAGAGGAGGAGGAGGAGGAATGAGGAGGAGGCACATCTCCAACGAGGCAGGATGCCCTTGGGTGGCCAGCGTATGGGCAGCACACCGACGGAATCACACCGCAGAGCTCCGCCTGTGCAGGGCGCTGCCTCTGCCCGTCATTCAAAAAGTTCTTTGGTGTGGGCCTTTTTTGAGGCGAGTGCATCAGATTGCACAGCTGCTGTTTGCAACATATGTCTCAAGCGTATATCGCGTGGCCAAAACATCAGCCGCTTGGGCACCACATGCTTGATCAGACATATGTTGACCTGCCATGCAGCTCGTTGGCAAGCCTACCTTAAAGACCCACACCAAAGAACAAAGTGGACCTCTCCTTGCACCGCATCAGCTGGGATCTCCAACCCCACTATACCTTCAGTCCTCTCTGAAACCTGCACTGAGAGGAATGAAGGTGTAGAATTAGGTGTGTCACAGCCAAGTACTTGCAGCCACTCTGCTAGCAGTACACCGACGTCCGATTCTAGCAGGCAAATTTCCCTGCCCCAGCTGCTGGACCGTCGAAAGAAGTTCACTCCCAGCCATCCACATGCCCAGCGGTTGAATGCTAGCTTGGCTAAATTGCTAGCGCTTCAACTGCTGCCTTTTCAGTTGGTAGACTCAGCCCCCTTCCGTGAGTTTGTGCAATGTGCGGTTCCTCAGTGGCAGGTTCCCAAACGCCACTTTTTCTCACGGAAGGCGATTCCGGCTCTCTACAGGCATGTGGAAGGCAATGTCTTGGCCTCGCTGGACAGGGCGGTCAGCGGTAAGGTGCATATTACCGCTGACTCATGGTCCAGCAGGCATGGACAGGGACGTTACCTTTCTTTCACGGCCCATTGGGTCACTCTTTTGGCAGCTGGGAAGGATGCAGGACAAGGTGCAGTAGTGTTGGAGGTTGTTCCACCACCACGCCTCCAAAATGCTACTACTGGTTGTGACACACCTCTCTCCTCCACCCCCTCCTCTTCTTCTTCCTCCATGGCCTCTTCCTGTGCTTTGTCCTCGGAACCAGCGGTGCTCCGTAGGCGTTCAAGGGGCTACGCAAGTACGCAGGCAAAAAGATGCCATGCCGTGCTTGCGCTGGTGTGTTTGGGGGACAGGAGCCACACTGGGGCAGAGGTCCTGTCTGCTCTGCAGGGGCAGGTCGAGAGGTGGTTGACGCCACGCCAGCTTAAGCCAGGAATGGTGGTTTGCGACAATGGCACCAACCTCCTCTCCGCCCTCCGACAGGGACAACTGACCCATGTGCCCTGTGTGGCTCACGTCCTTAACCTGGTGGTGCAGCGGTTCTTGGGCAGGTACCCGGGCTTACAGGATGTCCTGAGGCAGGCCAGGAAAGTCTGTGTGCATTTCCGCAGATCTTATAATGCCAGTGCTCGCCTGGCTGAGCTGCAAAAGGAGTTGAACCTGCCCAAGAACTGCCTTATATGTGACATGCCCACCAGGTGGAACTCAACGTTGGCCATGCTGCAGCGGCTGCACACGCAGCAGAGGGCCATCAATGAGTACCTGTGCGACTACGGCACCAGGACAGGGTCAGGGGAGCTCGGGTTTTTTTCACCACGCCAGTGGGGCATGATCAGGGATGCATGCACTGTCCTGGCACCATTTGAGGAGGCCACGAGGATGGTGAGCAGTGACAGTGCATGCATCAGTGACACTGTACCTCTTGTCCACCTGTTGGAGCACACGCTGCGTGGAATAATGGACAGGGCACTTGAGGCAGAACAGAGGCAGGAAGAGGAGGACTTCCTTGCCTCTCAAGGCCCCCTTTACTCAGACAGTGTTCCTTCTGTCCCACCCATCGCACAGGAAGAGAAGGAGGAGGAGGAGGAGGAGGATTGTGTCAGCATGGAGGTGGAGGCTGGCACTCAGCATCATCAGCAGCAGTCTTTTAGGGATGATTTACAGTCCCAAGAAACCAGTGGACTTGTACGTGGCTGGGAGGAGGTGGCTGCGGATCATGTCGTCCTTAGTGACCCAGAGGACTCCGGACTGAATGCCTCAGCTAACCTACGCTGCATGGCCTCCCTGATCCTGCAAAGTCTGCGGAAGGATCCTCGTATTCTTCGGATCAAGGAGAGGGACCATTACTGGCTGGCCACTCTCCTTGATCCACGGTACAAGGGTAAGGTTGCGGACCTTATGTTACCGTCGCAGAGGGAGCAGAGGATGAGACAACTCCGGGAGGCCTTGCAGAAAGGTCTGTGCAACGCGTTCCCAGAGACTGGGAGGTTACAAACTCCTGGTCCTGGACAACGAGTTGCTGAGGCTTCGGGCAGTCAAAGAAGGAGCGGTGGGGAAGGTGGCCATCTGACCGATGCGTTCAGACAATTCTTTAGTCCGCAGCCCCAAAGTATGATCGGTTCCAGCAACCATCGCCAGCGTCTGATATACATGGTGCAGGAATACCTAGGGGCAAGGTCAGACTTGGACACCTTCCCCACCGAAAATCCTCTGGCTTACTGGGTCTTGAGGATGGATCACTGGCCAGAGCTTGCACAGTATGCAATTGAGCTACTGGCCTGTCCTGCATCCAGCGTTCTTTCAGAACGCACATTCAGTGCTGCTGGAGGATTTGTCACGGATCACAGGGTGCGCCTGTCCACCGACTCGGTTGATCGACTGACTTTCATCAAGATGAACCAGTCTTGGATCACCACCAGCTACCACACACCTGATGCTGATATAATAGACTAATTGATTTTAAAATGTCACATCCCTTCAAGACTGATGCTGATGCTGAGTGCCTGTGCTGTTATGTTGACTGGCTATCCTCCTCCTCCTCCTCAATGATCCGATTAATGATGATAGCTTGGAAGATCATTTTGGTTTATGGGTGCCGCCACCAGTGGCTAAGGCCCAATTTTTCAGCCCCTGTTTAACAGGGGCGTGTAATTACAATTTTTGATGCAATACTTTGCAACAGGGCTCATTGCTGTGCTCCAAGTACAGTATCTGTGAGGGGTTGCAGTGTTGTGCCACCAGTGGCTAAGGCCCAATTTTTCAGCCCCTGTTTAACAGGGGCATGTAATTACAATTTTTGATGCAATACTTTGCAACAGGGCTCATTGCTGTGCTCCAAGTACAGTATCTGTGAGGGGTTGCAGTGTTGTGCCACCAGTGCCTAAGGCCCAATTTTTCAGCCCCTGTTCAACAGGGGCATGCAATTATAATTATTGATCTAATAATTCACAGCAGGGCCCATTGCTGCGCCCACCAAGAGTAACTGTCAGGCCTTACAGTGTTGTGTCAACACCACCACCACCACCAAAGGCCCAATTTTTCAGCCCCTGTTCAACAGGGGCATGCAATTATAATTATTGATCTAATAATTCACAGCAGGGCCCATTGCTGCGCCCACCAAGAGTAACTGTCAGGCCTTACAGTGTTGTGGCACCAGCACCACCATCAAAGGCCCAATTTTTACTACCACTGTTCAACAATTATATGTTATTACAATTCCTGATATAATAGTTGACAGCAGGGCGTTCCAGCACCCACCAAGAGTAACTGTGAGTGCTTACAGTGTTGTGCCAACACCAACACCTAAGGGGCCAATTTCTGCAGAGTATATACGGCAGGTCCCTACTTTCAAACATCCAACTTACAAACGACTCCTACTTGAAAACGGAAGAAGACAACAGGAAGTGAGAGGAAATCTACCCCTAGGAAGGAAAATTCTCTCCTGTAAGAATTAATATGGGAGAAAGGTGTCTCCTCTCTACTGATGCTTTATCACCAATCCTTGTTTCAATAAAAACACCACATTTCAAAAACAGTTGTCATTGGGACGCAAAGTGAGGTGAAATGTTCTGAACAGGGGCACAGACAGCAAAACAAATGTTACAGGGGTGATAACCCTTCCCTATGTTTTCCAAAAAGCTTAAAAATAGATTTTTTGGCTGGAGCTACACTTAAACAATGTACGTGTTCAAAATTACAAACAGATTCTACTTAAGAACAAACCTACAGTCCCTGTCTTGTTTACACCGGTCTTGTTTACACCGCCTGTATACTGCTGTTCAGAGTATATAGGGCCTTTTTTATTTTGTGTTGCGGGGTTCCCCTTAATATCCAAAGAAGACCCAAAGGGGCTGGTAATGGGCTGGGGTAGGGGGGGGGGGGGTGATGGGGTAGCTATGCCATTTTTCTTAAAGATTTTCATCCATATTACCGGGAGCAGACATTACATTAAAGCCGCAAGCAGTTTTAAATGGCTTTTTTTTTCCTTTAGAAGTGTCATTTTGTGCAGGGACAGTTCTAAACACGGGAAACACGTGGCACTTCACAGGCATACTTTAGACACCCCCCAGGTACGACATTTAAAGGAATATTTGACTTTTTTTTTTCACTTTATGCATCATTAAAATGACTGCTCCCGAAAAACGGCCGTTTTTAAAACTTCCTTTTGCATTGATACATGTCCCCTGGTGCAGAACCCGGGTTCCCAAACTCTGTTTAGGACAATAACATGGATAATAGTCGTTATAATTAGCACTTTAGAATCCGAACGTTCGCATCCATTGTATTTAATAGGGTTCTAATGTTCGTGCGAACTTTCGGTCCGTTCGCAGGTTCTGGTGCGAACCGAACCCGGGGGTGTTCGGCTCATCACTACTCCCCATGTCAGTAATAAAGAAGATGAATTTAATGATCTTTCCCTGCCATCTGCATTCTTTTATTTCTTCTTATTATCTTTTGTTATGATTGTCCCTTTAAGTGGCAAATAAGACATGTTAATGAAATGACGTGATGTTTCAAATGTCATTGTTCTGTAACAGATATTGCTTCACATTTGTTATATCTACAATCATATTCTTTTTTGCTCCACATATGGAGCAAATATTTGACCCCACGATTGCTCCATTTTCTTTGAAACGTAACTCTAACCATTCTTAAATGTACCTTTAAACTATTTCATATTGAATTTCCTTTGTCGTCAAAGTGAAGGTATCAAGTGAGGTCATATCCCTCTGTAATGTAAGAGATTAATGTTACACAGGAGACCGGGCTGGTGTGGCCACTATCATAATTGTTACCTCCTCGTCTTTTCCCTCGTACATTGTTCTATTGATAGGAAGGAACAAATCATCCCGGCACTCTCATACTTCACAGACTAAAACTAATAGTGGAGAGAGTAGAAAATAAAATGTGTATTTTCTGGACTTTACTCTAGTAATGTGATAAACAGTGGAACCTTGGTTTACGAGTAACGATTTCTCAGCAAAATAAAGCATGGAGAAATGGATGGATGGGGGAGTTTACTTTGAATATTAAAAGTGAATTAAAGTGGAGGTCCGTCAATTTTTTTTCAAAAGTCAGCAGCTACAAATACTGCAGCTGCTGACTTTTAAAATAAGGACACTTACCTGTTCAGGGTGCCCGCGATGTTCTATCGATCGGCTCTCGTGTGCTGCTGCCGCCATCTTCAGTAAGGGAATCAGGAAGTGAAGCCTTTGCGGCTTCAATTCCTGGTTCCCTACTGCGCATGCGCGACTCACGCTGCGCTATCCCACTGGTCCCTGCTGTCTTCTGGGACCGGTGTGTCTCCCAGAAGACAGTGGGGGGGGGAGCAAGGAAGTGGCGTAGATACCCGTGGGAGCAAAAACCTGTATTACACAGGTATCTGCTCCCCCCTCCCCCTGAAAGGTGCCAAATGTGACAGCAGTGGGGGGGGGGGGGAATCCGAAAAGCGGAAGTTCAATTTTTAGAGAGTGAAATTTTTACCCATTCTTTGCAAAGTAGCTCAAGCTCTGTCAGATTGGATGGAGAGCGTCTGTGAACAGCAATTTTCAAGTATTGCCACAGATTCTCAATTGGATTTAGGTCTGGGCTTTGACTGGGCCATTCTAACACATGAATATGCTTTGATCTAAACCATTCCATTGTAGCTCTGGCTGTATGTTTTGGGTCGTTGTCCTGCTGGAAGATGAACCTCCTCCCCGGTCTAAAGTCTTTTACAGACTCTAACAGGTTTTCTTCTAAGATTGCCCTGTATTTGGCTCCATCCATCTTCCCATCAACTCTAACCAGCTTCCCTGTCCCTGCTGAAGAAAAGCATCCCCACAACATGATGCTGCCACCACCATGTTTCACAGTGGGGATGGTGTGTTCAGGGTGATGTGGAGTGTTAGTTTTCCACCACACATAGCGTTTTACTTTTAGGCCAAAAAGTAAAATTTTGGTCTTATCTGACCAGAGCACCTTCTTCCATGTTTGCTGTGTCCTCCACATGGCTTTTCGCAAACTGCAAACGGGACTTCTTATGGCTTTTTTTTCAATAATAGGTTTCTTCTTGCCACTCTTCCATAAAGGCCAGATTTGTGGAGTGCAAGACTAATAGTTGTCCGGTGGACAGATTCTCCCACCTGAGCTGTGGATCTCTGCTGCTCCTCCAGAGTTACAATGGGCCTCTTGGCTACTTCTCTGATTAATGCTCTCCTTGCCCGGCCTGTCAGTTTAGGTGGACGGCCATGTCTTGGTAGGTTTGCAGTTGTGCCATACTCTTTCCATTTTCGGATGATGGATTGAACAGTGCTGTGTGAGATGTTCAAAGCTTGGAATATTTTTTTATAACCTAACCCTGCTTTAAACTTCTCCACAACTTTATCCCTGACCTGTCTGGTGTGTTCCTTGGTGTTGGGCCCCTTTCACACTGGGGCGGGCAGGAGCGGTGGTGGTATAGCAGCGTGATTTGCAGCGCTGCTATACCGTCATTCTTACTGCGGTATGCGGTCGCTAGGGGGGTGAATTTAACCCCCGCTAGCGGCCGAAAAAGGGTTAATACCGCCCGCAAACCGCGGCTATTGCCGCGGTTTGTGGGCGGTATTACCGCGGGGTCCCATTGATTTCAATGGGCACCCGCAGTAAAGGAGCGGTGAACACACCGCTCCTTTACCGCTGTAAAGAAGCGGCTAGCAGGACTTTTGGAGCGGTCCTGCTAGCGCACCGCTTCAGTGTGAAAGCCTTCGGGCTTTCACATTGAAGGCTACAGGGCAGGAATTTTTCATGCGGTATAATAGCGCTATTATTAGCGCTAAACCGCATGAAAAACGCCCCAGTGTGAAAGGGGCCTAAATGATGCTGTTTGTTCACTAAGGTTCTCTAACAAACCTCTGAGGGCTTCACAGAACAGCAGTATTTATACTGAGATTAAATTACACACAGATGGACTCTATTTACTAATTAGGTGACTTCTAAAGGCAATTGGTTCCACTAGATTTTAGTTAGGGGTATCAGAGTAAAGGGGGCTGAATATAAATCCACACCACACTTTTCAGATATTTATTTGTAAAAATTTATCATTTTCCTTCCACTTCACAATTATGTGCCACTTTGTGTTGGTCTATCACATAAAATCCCAATAAAATACATTTACGTTTTTGTTTGTAACATGACAAAATGTGGAAATCTTCAAGGGGTAGAAATTTTTTTTTAAGGCACTGTATAATTCTATTCAAAAGTTTCAATTTCATTTTGGAGAGTATAGAAGGGTTTAAGCCTCCGATTTTATTGCTGACTGTGTCCCCATTGTGGAGAATTTTTAGATTTCATTTTGGATAGAGATAGGAGAGGTTACCGTTAGAGCCTCAGGTTAATTGCTGTCCGTGTACCTACTGGGGAGACTTACCCTCTCCTCCTTTCAGGAGAGAAAGTGATGGGAAATCTCTCTGGAAGGGACACAAGCAAAAATAAAAACATTTTAGTAGAGCGTAGAAGGATTAGAACCTCAGAACTCAGTTGCACCATTCTATTAATTGTTTGTGCATCACAGAAAAAGGAAGGAAGGAAGAATTTCCGCAGAAGAGTCACAGATGAAAATAAAAACCTGAAAGTGTTAGGCTTGGTTCACACATACAGGTGCAGGGGCGCGTTCCCACGTGTTACGTGTAGGGCAGTCCATCCATTTCAATAGGCTGCCCTACACACAAGAAAAAACGAAAAAAGTCCCTGACTCCTTTCCAAAAACATAGAGCACCGAACTGCATGGTGCTGCAGCAGTTTTTGGCACCACCACGCATCTACTAAATAGCAGCACATTCCTGTGTGTGACTGGAAAGCGCGTGAATATAATGTTGGCTGGAGTTGGGCTAGAATTAAGATTATGCAAAAAATCTATATTTTTTAAAACATTAACATACATTGAATAGTGTTAAATAGCGTATACTTCTCTTTAAAAAACAAAACACACACGCACATTTTACATTGCTACATCTTTTATTGCAATTTTTGCAACAATAGTTTAATCAGGGTCATTGATAGTATAAGTGAGTAAAAATTAGGAGTGAAAATCAAAAGTTTAGTTACCTGATCATAAAAGACATCCAATGGTGTGTAATATGGCTCAATCAAATGTAATTGCAGTGGTTCTCAACCCTGTCCTCAAGTACCCCAAACAGGCCATGTTTGCAGGTTTTCCTTTATCTTGCACAGGTGCTTTAAATCGGAGTCAATGGCTTGGTATTTGGGACAGCTATTTTATCTAAAGCCTCGTACACACGGTCGGACTTCCATCGGACTTTTCCGTGTTTTTTTGTCCGAACGGAGTTGGTTGGGAACACCCATAGCATACACACGCTCTGACTTTTCTGCAAACTTTCTTAAAACTTCTTACAACATCACGTGTTTTTTCTGCTCTTTTCTGATCTTTACTGCCACCCTTTGGTCAATTTCTGCTAGTGTTGGTTGATTTTAACATTAGTTGTTTTGTCCATCGGACTAAAGTCCGATGGTTTTCTGTACACACGGTCGGACTTTGCTCCATCGGTCTTTTGTTGGGCAAAAGTTTGTCCGTTTGCAGACCCAACTTTTGTCCGATGAAATCCAAAACCAAACGAAAGAAGTTTGTCCGATGGAGCGTACACACGGTCGGATTGTTGGTCCAACTTGCTTAAAACGAAGTTTGTTGGGCAAAAGTCCGACCTTGTGTACGGGCTTTAGAGAAATCCCCAAAACAACCACTGTTTTAGAGGACCAAAAAGTTAAAGCGGGATTCCACCCGCGATTTTTTATTTTTTTTGAAAAGTCAGCAGCTACAAACACTGTCCTCAGTAAGCCTTGCGGCTTCACTGCCCGTTTCCTACTGCGCTTTGTGAATGGGCGGCTGCTTTCTGGGATACACACAGTTCCCAGAAGGCAGCGCGCCACATTCCCGAGAAGACACCGCGAGGAGGAGGAAGAAGAAGACCTGCCGAGGTGGAGGAAGAGGCAGATTAGCAAGTTCCGCATAGCAACCGCCCTTTCTGGTGAGTAAAAAAATGCTTTTTTACATTTTTTTTTGTTTTTTTAGGGTGGAACACCACTTTAATTGCAATTGACTAAAAATGTATATTAAATATTTGGACCTTCATTAACCCAGAAGGATGTTAGCTTACAAATATATTTAGCATTTTGATAATGATCTGCTAGCATCACTTGTAGGTGGCAACACTGGTCCAGCAAACTGAGCAAGACTGGTTCTCATGAGAGGTTACCACAAAGGAACTGCTATAAAAAAGCATACTGACCATCTTACACTTGCTAGAGACCATTGGATGTTCCAAAGCACTACTGGAACAATGTTATAAGCATGTAAGCATCTAATGCTCAGTAGACTTGTGCACAACGGAAAAATTCGTTTAGTTTCGGTTCGTTTTTTGTGCACAACGGAAAAATTTGTTTAGCTTCGGTTCGTTTTTTGTGCACAACGGAAAAATTTGTTTAGTTTCGGTTAGTTTCTTTCCGGTCCTGTTGATTCGTAATCATACGTAATTTTGCTAGACGGGATTTTTCGTGTTCGGACTAATTCGTATTTTCGCAAGCGTCATTTTTCGTTGAATTTTTAGTTGATTTATAATTCGTACTTTCGGTAGGGTACATTGTTTTTCGTTGATTCTGGACACAACTCCTACTTTCGTAACTTTTTTTGGGTTCATTGATTCGGAATTTTCCGTGTCTCTCTCACAACGACGCTGCCTATTATGCCTAATGTGCTTCGAATGGATTTGTACTTTTCTAAATACATAGCGGTTATTTGTATAGATTCGAAATCTTGTATTTTACTTTTGTTTTTTACATGCGGCTATAGCCTCCGCCCCTGTACACCATTTTGAGAGGGTTCAGCACGGTGAGGGAGAAGCAGAGAGCAGAGCAGAGTGTTATTGTGCTTCGAATGGATTCGAAATCTCGTATTTTACTTTCGTTTTTTCATGCGGCTATAGCCTCCGCCCCTGTACACCATTTTGAGAGGGAGTTCAGCATGGTGAGGGAGAAGCAGAGAGCAGAGTGAGTGTTATTGTGCTTCGAATGGATTCGTACATTCGTAACTTTTTTCATAACGAATTATGCCGAAGACATTCGGGCATTCGCTATTTTGCGGTATAATTTATTTCAGATTCGGTTTTATTCGTATATGCTTTGTTCGGAAATTCGAATGCTTCCGAATGTCCGAAAGTTGCTAAATTCGGACGAATTTCGATTCGTTACGAAACGAATTGCACAAGCCTAATGCTCAGCTCAACTGTGAACCATGGCGAAGGCAGTGAAATGGTCATAGTAATTTCCCCTTTCTTCTCCTACTGATATTTTGTTTAATTTGCAGAATATTTGGGAGTAATATCTGTTTATTCTGCAAAATATGTGTATATCTTGATGCTTATTTTCTCTCCAGTTCATAAGAGTTTACCATAGTGATTATTTAGGCATGCAAACACTTTTTATTGCAATTTCATGTAGCTTAATGTACATGGGGCATTTTTAAACCCCTCCGGAATGAGTTAACTTGACAGATAGTAACCGATGTTTAGTTTTGCCACATTTACATGCCTCAATTAGCCGCGCTTGCGTTTAGTAGCATTTTTGTTTTTGCAAATAGTCAAAAAATTTACCTCCATTAAAAACGCCTATAAGCGAATGCGACTAAACACGAGTTACAGCATTTACACACGTCTACAAGCTGTTACAGGCATTTGGCGTTTCAAATGCCTCTGAACATCTGACCTGAATGCATTTTTTTGCTTTTCCACTGCCTATAAACGCCTATAAATGACCCTGTGTAAATGTACTGATAAGATAACATAGGAGAGTTCAGGGGCAGCTGAAAAAAACGCCCAACTGCTCCTAAACATCCGTTTACCAGCAGCATTGTACAATGACGCCTTAGGGCTCATGCACACAGGACGTTTTTACAGCTGCCTTTTTTTTGTAACTGCCTCTAAAAGCCCCTCCATGTTAGCCTATGTGTCCATGCATGTAAAAGGGGGGGTTTTTCCGCGCTACCTCCCTATACTAAAAACAAAACATATCCTGAGTGTGAATACACTAAGTGCAGGTTATATTGTAAAAACTAAAACAAAAGAAAAAAGTGTGTGCATAAGTAATATTAACAAAAAACTAGCACAAAAAAAATTAAATAAGAATATGACTGGTGCTGCAAATAAACCTTTGGCTGGAATACTCAGCCAAAAAACATATGCATAAAAATAAAAATAAAAATAAAATATATTGCGCAACCCTGTAAAAGGCAAAACAAAGTGCCAAACAAAATATTGATGACCTGAAAAGAAGTGCAACTATATGAATATACACTTAATAAAGTCCAATTACTGATGCTGCTCCAGCAGCATACACATGAAAAGTTCAAAGGAAAAATCCATAGAAAAAAATATCACCAAAGTGTATAAAAACACCAAAGTGTGTAAAAAGGACAGCAGATATGGATCTTCAAACATAGGTATAGACTTCAGCGGCAAAGAATGTATACACAGGAGGCTTACCAGAACAGATGGGTCCCTATTACGGGGACCAAACGAGCTCAGCAAAGAAAACCGATCAGGATGTCAGCGATGTGATCCTATAGGTCCTCGCTCAGCTCCAACACCGGTCAGCAAACGTTGGTACTCCCCACAGTAGTGTGAACACTCGTCCAACGTGATGTTGTTTTCAAAAGGAAAAATAATAAAGAGGCTTCATGGTGTAGATTTGTTTAAAAAGACAAATACCCTTTATTGCAATGTGCGGGTGAACAGACGTCCATACACGATAAAAACCAACAAACGTTTTCAAAAAGGCACTGAAACCCCGCCAGGCGTCAGCCGATCAGCTGGGGGCGTGGTGACGTCAGGGTCCTGAGCTCCACCCTACGCTGCGTTTCTCCGTAAGAGGCTTCGTCTGGGAAAGGAGGCTGGGGCCTCTTACGGAGAAACGCAGCGTAGGGTGGAGCTCAGGACCCTGACGTCACCACGCCCCCAGCTGATCGGCTGACGCCTGGCGGGGTTTCAGTGCCTTTTTGAAAACGTTTGTTGGTTTTTATCGTGTATGGACGTCTGTTCACCCGCACATTGCAATAAAGGGTATTTGTCTTTTTAAACAAATCTACACCATGAAGCCTCTTTATTATTTTTCCTTTTGAAAACAACATCACGTTGGACGAGTGTTCACACTACTGTGGGGAGTACCAACGTTTGCTGACCGGTGTTGGAGCTGAGCGAGGACCTATAGGATCACATCGCTGACATCCTGATCGGTTTTCTTTGCTGAGCTCGTTTGGTCCCCGTAATAGGGACCCATCTGTTCTGGTAAGCCTCCTGTGTATACATTCTTTGCCGCTGAAGTCTATACCTATGTTTGAAGATCCATATCTGCTGTCCTTTTTACACACTTTGGTGTTTTTATACACTTTGGTGATATTTTTTTCTATGGATTTTTCCTTTGAACTTTTCATGTGTATGCTGCTGGAGCAGCATCAGTAATTGGACTTTATTAAGTGTATATTCATATAGTTGCACTTCTTTTCAGGTCATCAATATTTTGTTTGGCACTTTGTTTTGCCTTTTACAGGGTTGCGCAATATATTTTATTTTTATGCATATGTGTCCATGCACACATAAACTGTCAGAGGCATTTGAAGGCATAAGCGTTTAGGGGCAGTAGAAAAAAACGACAGCCTGTGCTTCCAAGAGCAGTAAAAACAAGCTGTAAAAATGAAAAATGCCAAAAAACGCAGCTAAATTCGGCTAAACACAGCTAAACGTGCCAAGCCATGTTTAGCCACGTTTAGCTGTGTTTGACGTTTTCAGGAATTTTAACATTAAAAAGTGTTTTCAATGAAAGACGTCCAAAAACGCTAATGCCAAAAAATGCAGGAAAACGGTCAAATACACGGGAAAACACACAATAACGCTAATGTAAAAACGCGGCTAAACTGGCTTTTTTAGCGCTGCTGTAGCGCTGGCGTATTTAAAGCGTCCTGTGTGCATGAGCCTTTATATGTCTTTAAAGCGGAGGTTCCGCGGTCCCTTGTTTTTTTTTTCTAGGTGTAATGTAATGGGGTTACAGAAAACATGTTAGTACTCACTTGTCCTGCGATTAGAAAATCCCCCGTCTATTTCAATTCTAAATGATAACTTTTATAAATTGACCTTGTTCTTTGCCATTTTGCTTGTGGGCACAGTGAAGCCCACAAGCAGAGACTTCCGGGATGCGGTGAATGCATCCCAGCATTTACTGCTGTATCATCAGTATTGACGGCGAGCAGTTTCAGGTTGCTATGACAACGGGTGTCGTCATTCATAGTACACGCCCACAACAATGAAAACATGAGCGACGGCTCCCAGGAGACCTCCCAGAAATCAACGGGGCGCTGGGGAAAGAAAAAGATACGCCCACTCCCGCGGGAGGAATACCCGGAAGTCCTGATTCGGAACGACTGATTCACGGTAAGTACACCCGCAACAAAAAAATCAATGGGCATATGTATATGTATCTGCTAGATAGATTAGTATAAGATAATGTCAGGATTTAGGGTGAACCTCCGCTTTAACCACATTTTTGCTATGTGTCTACATATGTGCAGTTAAAGGAGTGGAGTT
This sequence comes from Rana muscosa, assembly GCA_029206835.1. Lineage (NCBI taxonomy): Eukaryota > Metazoa > Chordata > Amphibia > Anura > Ranidae > Rana > Rana muscosa. The sequence continues at coordinate 101,626,733 of CM055116.1, read as the reverse complement.
ACTAAAGGCAAATAGACCGTTCACTTTGCATGTGCAGTTGCACTCATTTTCCCCAGAGCTTAGAGAATGGAATGAAGCTTTGCTGATTTCCATCATCCAATCATGTGCAAGCAAAAATGCAGAGCTTAATGAATGAGGCGAAATTTCACTTTGCAAAGAATACCCAACCCAATCGGTGCAATAACTAATTTTTACTTGCACATGATTGGATGATGGGTATCAACAGAGCTTCACACATTCACTAAGCTCTGGGGAAAATTAGTGCAGCTGCACTTGCAAAATGCACAGTCTATTTTCCTTTAGTTAATCAACCCCATTAAGTGAAAATAGGTAGACACATAGCAAACATGTGGTTAAAAACGTATAAAATGCAGGAATTTGCAATAAAAAAAGTTTGCATACTTAAATAAACACTAAATAAAGTGTTACAGATTCAGATGGAGTGAGGTCTTGTTTACATTTTCATATAAAAAGTCACAAAGTTAACTTTTCCTTAAACATGAGGACCCCCATGGCTGAGCTCTTTCTCAAAAGGCTAGTGACCTGGCGGATCCCTCTGGCTTCAAGATTTGGAGCTACTATACTATTCAGGTAAGTTAGACATGGCGGCCTGCAAGCTTCCTCAAGAAAGCTTTCCCTTATGTGACAACTATGCTTTACATTCTCTGCTAAATAAGCACATTCATCGATTTTCATTTAATTGTGTCTATCAAGTGTAGTAAGAGTTGCTTAAAATAAGCATCATTTGAAAATGTTGCCACTTATTAAAAATGTAAGGTGTATGAAGTCTTACAGATCTTTTTTTAACTGCTTAAGGACCAGCCGTCATCATTATACAGCAGCAGGTTGGCTCCCCTGGGCGAATCGCCATAGGTGAACGTCGGCCGCTTTAAGAGCGATAGGGGGCAGGCGGGCGCACGCCGGAGTCGACCGTGATGTCCGCCGGCTACCCGCAATCGCTCCACAGAGAGCCAGAACGGGGATCTGTTAATGTAAACAGATAGATGCCCATTCTGACAGGGGAGGAGAGAGAGATCTGCTGTTCCTAGTGATTAGGAACAGCGATCTCTCTCCTCAGGAAGGGGGTAAATCCTTCCGGGGATGAAGTGGTTAAAGATTTTGACAAAAAGGTAATAGATAAACCTGTCACAAATTGTTATCCGGGACAGAAAAATTTACATGTAAACGGAATCTGCATTGGACAACGTGTATGTATTAGGAGAACACATGGGATAATACAAAAACTTAAAAACATAGAGAATGGTATCTAAGTACTGGAAATTCCAAAAGCATGGTGAGAATGCCAATTTTTCGATGTAGCATAACATACTTGTGTAACAGGGGTATGTTTTCATGTTTGCTGTACCATATTGCAGTCTTCTCCCAGACTGAAGGCAGTCATCCCCAATTATGTTCCATAAGCGCCCATTATCCATATCATGTGCGAATATAGTAGAAAATGAAAGGTCCTAGCAATATGCTGGACCAACATGGGGGAGTTCAAAGGGGACCGCAGATACTGTGCTTTATTTTCTAGGTATGATATATTAGCAGTTTCCCTGGGCAGCAACAGCCATGGGATTGGTTACCTGTATCAGAAGAGGATTGGTCGGCTACAGGAAGCGAAAATCCCGCGCGGAGAGAGGTTATATAAGGGACCAGTGAGCGGGGCGCCTCAGACCGTTTGAACCGGACCTCAACGGCAGCAGCATGCAGCGCAGTTCTCAGGATCGCGAGTCCCTCTTACGCCACTTGTTAGAGAAGGCAGAGGGACAGGGCGGTGAGGAGTGGCTGCTTCGTTGCCTGGATGAAGGTCACGGTTCAGCTCTGCCAGTGGAGGCGGCTATCGCATCCCCAGAGTCAGTACTAGTGAAGAGCGGTCCGCGCAAGCAGCCAGGCAGAGCCAAAAAACTGAAGATTTCTGCTTCTCCTCAGGTACCTGACAGGGAGAGAGCCGGCAGGAGCCTGCAGTCTGTGAGGAAAAAAGACGCTACTCCGCTGCCTCAAGTGGTCACAAACTGTGAACATCCAGAAGATGGTGAGAAGTGTTCTGTCAGCGCTTTTTATCTCACTATCTAACATGTTTAAGATGAAAGGGGCACATTCATATGGTGCTTTGTTGGGTCAGGGAGCACAGGTCTCTGGTGCTGAATCATTGGAGGAGGTTGGTACATTAATGGGCAAAGTCCCCAGTGAAAACGAAAATTTTCATCCTAGTATGAAGGTTAATGAGAATAAGAGGGCACAGGTATCTGGTGCAAGCTGCAGTTATATGACTGATTCTAAAGATTTATATGAAGGTGCACATTTATATGGTGCTATGGATGAAGGTGATGCGGACGCTGGTTCTGTATGGCAGGGTTTGAATGCTCAGCAATCTATGAATAATGATGCTACCTTATTGTCGAATATTAGGAGCTTTAACCCTTCACAGTTTGTTAACCCTGCCTTGCCTCTAAGACCTTCTGCTACTTTGGTTGGTGAATCCTCATTTAAAGAACCCCTACCTTGTATATTATCACCTCTGGGCTTTCACTTGTCAAAGTCAGTGAAAGAAAAAATTTGGAGAGGTGACTTCATTGACCTATTATCATTGTTGCCAGCTTCAAAAGAATTTCTGGCTAAAAGTGATAAGCTGTCAGGTGATAGATCTGAGGAGGATAGAAGAAGAGCGATTCCCAAAACTTTCCAAAACTGGCTTCAGGCCTTTTGTATTTTTGCTGTGGTTTTGGGGGAACGCTTTCCAGGCAAGTGCTCGGGTTTATTTCAACATGTGGATATTATTGCTGAAGCCTTCCGCCACTTTGGCGGTTCGGCTTGGTATTCTTATGATGAAAATTTTCGCCAGAAATTGGCGGTTCATCCCTCTCTAAACTGGGGGTCTAAGGACGTCGGATTGTGGTTGAATTTAATGCTACCTCCAAAGCCTCAGTTTGCTCCTAGGTTAGCGTCCAATCAACAGTCCCCTTTTCGCAAAGGTTTTTGTTTCGCCTTTAATGAAGGGCAGTGTAAATTCCTTACTAATTGCCGTTATCGGCACGAATGTTCTAATTGTTCTGGTAGCCATGCAGCCAACAGATGTTTTCGCAAGTCTTCTGCAACCTCTTTTCAATCACATGCCAGGGATGCTGGGCCAAAAAGCTTGGACACCAGTGAGCTTACCAAACATGCTCCAGTGGTTAGAGCGATACCCCGATCGCAAGATGGCAACACTGCTCATTGAAGGCTTTCGGGAGGGTTTTTTGGTACCCACTTTCAAAGGTCCTGGCTGTTCTATGGTCAACAATTTGAAATCAGTTGCCTTGAATTATGCAGTGGTGCAGGAAAAAATTTCCAAGGAATTGGTGGAAGGTAGAGTAGCGGGCCCTTTCTCATCCCCTCCATTTTCCAACTTCAGGCTTTCTCCTTTGGGAATAGTCCCCAAGAGAGAGGCGGGTTGTTATCGTTTAATTCATCACCTCTCTTATCCTGTAAATTTTTCTTTGAATGATGAAGTGTCGGATGTGGAGGCTCCAGTCTGCTACTCTTCTTTCGATAATGCTTTGGTTATTTTGCAACAACACGGCCGGGGTGCTTTATTATCAAAAGCAGACATCAAGTCTGCTTTTCGATTACTCCCGGTTCATCCTCAAGGTTTTAACTCTTTAGGTTTTCATTTTCAAGATCAATTTTTCTTTGACAAATGTATGCCGATGGGTTTCTCCTTATCGTGTTTTTATTTTGAATCATTTTCTACCTTTTTGCACTGGGTATTGACTCAGAGGTGTCCTGAAGGCGGTTTTTTACATTATTTAGACAATTTTTTATTTGTTGGCCCTCCGGGTTCTCCTTCATGTTTAAATTACCTGCAAACATTCTTCTCCATTTGTGATGATTTCGGGGTTCCTCTGGCTGTAGAGAAGACAGTTCTTCCGACTATGTCTCTTGAGTTTCTGGGGATTGTCATTGATTCCTCTGCTATGGAATTCAGGCTTCCTCTTCAAAAGTTAGAAAGGATGAGATCTATGATCTCCGTCTTTCTATCTAAACGTAAAGTTTTTCTCAAAGAGGCTCAGTCGCTGTTGGGGCTGTTTGCCTTCGCAGCCAGGGTAATTCCGATGGCCAGGGTATTTTCTCGCAGGTTTTCTTTATCTACCAAAGGTCTTAAGAACCCGTACTCCCACGTTTACATCTCTAAAACCATTAAAGAAGATCTGAAGGTTTGGGATGCCTTCTTGTGTAATTTCAATGGTACGGCCATTTGGCAAAAGGAGTTTGTCTCTAGTGTTCAGTTGAATTTCTTCACAGATGCAGCTGGATCTGTTGGTTTTGGGGCATTTCTCGATGGCCACTGGTGCGCAGAGCGGTGGCATCAGGAGTGGCTTCACCAGGATATTCTCCATAACCTTGTGCTTTTGGAATTATTTCCTGTTGTGGTTTCCGTGGTAATTTGGAAAGAGACCTTTGAGAATCGTAGAGTTTTGGTTTACACTGACAACAAAGGTGTTTTCTTTGCGGTTAATTCCCTGTCCTCAAAGTCGGAACCAGTGATTAACCTATTACGTTTTTTAGTATTGCATTGTTTGCGTTATAATATTTGGTTAAAAGCTGCACATATAGCAGGCATAAAGAATAACATCGCCGACGCTTTGTCTCGTCTACAGTTCGAAAGATTTCGGGACTTGGCGCCGGAGGCAGACTTGCATGGAACACCTTGCCCAGATTTCCTCTGGGGCTTTATCCGGAGCTGATACTTCCGTATTTCAAGAACTCGGTTTCGGAGAAGACTTGGTCGGATTATCTTCTTTCCTGGTACAGATGGTGCTCTTTTTGTCATGATTCAGGTTTGGATTCTTTAGTTGTGACATCATACACCTCTTTATCCTTTTTGTCCGCTCTGATGCAATCAAATTTAAGTCCTGCTTCCATAAGCCGGATTCTAGCAGGAGTATCTTTCTTTCTGAAGTTTGCAGGTTTACCGGCTTTAACCTCATTCTTTCAGGTCAGTCAAGTCCTAAAAGGCCTTCGGAGGTCCTGTCCGTCTTTGGATACCCGGCGTCCCATTTCAATCCCTTTGCTGATTGATTTATTAAGGGTTATAGAGGAAGTCTGTTTTTCAAAATTTGAGCTTCTCCTTTTCCGTGCATCCTTTGCGTTGGCTTTCTTTGGTGCTATGAGGCTGGGTGAATTTACAGCAGGCAATAAAAGATCTTTGGCCTTTCTGCTTTTTCACCACGTTCGTATAGACAATGATTTTCTTCACATTTTTCTGGCTAGATCTAAGTCTCAGCCCAGTGGTAAGGGCCAATGGTTCTCTCTAGCTAGATCCTCGAGTCATGTGATCTGTCCTGTACGGCATGTTGCGAGGTATTTGGCGGTCAGACCTCCCTCTGGGGATTCCTTCTTTGTTCACCAAGAGTCAGACCTGTCTTCCCTTACCAGATATCAATTCTCGTTCGTACTGGCTTCCTCTTTGAAACGCTTAAATCTGTCAGGTTTTTGCTTTTCGTCACATTCCTTTCGGATTGGAGCAGCCACTACGGCCGATGCATTGGGTTTCTCTGCGGAAATGTTAAAAAGAGTTGGTCGCTGGGAGAGTAATAGATATAGAATTTATGTCCGCCCTGATCTACTAATTGTATGATTTTCTCTTTCAGATATTTCCAGAAAAGTTATCTGGATAGTGGGTCATTCCTTCGTTTTCTGGGCTGCTCAACATGCCGGAAACAGGAACTACTCCACCACTTTAGGTCTGGATGCTAAGTCTTATTTAGTCTTATGGTCAGGTGTACGGGGTTTGAGATGGAGGGGCCTAAGGGAACATTTGATTTATTTGTCCAGTATTTGGCCTTTTCCTCAGGTTTTAGTGATTCACGCAGGGGCGAACGACTTAGGTAAAGTTAGGACTTGGGACCTGTTATGCGAAATGAAAAGAGACTTAGGTTCTATTAAGGTGATGTTTCCTTCTTCCATTCTGGCGTTCTCAGAAATGATTCCGAGATTAGTATGGTCTCCTGCCAGTAATCTCTTCTACGTGGACAGGATAAGGAGGCGCCTAAATAGAACAATCCATAGTTTTCTTAGAGCGTCAGGTGGTGTCTCTTATCGGCACTCGGAGTTGGAAGGTTTCATTCCGGGTTTGTTCCGGGAGGATTCAATCCATTTATCCCCTATAGGTTTGGACATTTTTTGTATGGGTTTGCAAAGCTTAATCGAGTCGGCCACGGTGGGGGGGGGGGCTTCAACCAGTAGTTTCCCTACTGGCCTCAGCCGGTGGGGTGTAGTTGTCCAGCATGTCTGGATGGACCCCGTTAATCTCGTTTTAATTATTAGCCAAGATGGCTTTCTTATTTAATTTAATTATAGTAATTATCAGGTTACCCCTTGGATACACCGTGGCCATTTAAAATGCCAAAGAATTATTTATTAATAAATTTATTTGCACCTTTTATCGTTGTGTTCTCTCTTTATTGAGTCCCTTTGTACGAGCCCATGAAAGGTCCTAGCAATATGCTGGACCAACATGGGGGAGTTCAAAGGGGACCGCAGATACTGTGCTTTATTTTCTAGGTATGATATATTAGCAGTTTCCCTGGGCAGCAACAGCCATGGGATTGGTTACCTGTATCAGAAGAGGATTGGTCGGCTACAGGAAGCGAAAATCCCGCGCGGAGAGAGGTTATATAAGGGACCAGTGAGCGGGGCGCCTCAGACCGTTTGAACCGGACCTCAACGCCCACCCGCCCTCCCTATTGTTAAAGTCATGGTGTATTCAGTGGGGGTGTAGTTGTCCAGCATGTCTGGATGGACCCCGTTAATCTCGTTTTAATTATTAGCCAAGATGGCTTTCTTATTTAATTTAATTATAGTAATTATCAGGTTACCCCTTGGATACACCGTGGCCATTTAAAATGCCAAAGAATTATTTATTAATACATTTATTTGCACCTTTTATCGTTGTGTTCTCTCTTTATTGAGTCCCTTTGTACGAGCCCATGTGTTCTCCAGTTCGAGCCTGGAGTTCACTTCCCAAATATTTAAAGGCTATTGGCCTCCTACATGGGGAGACAATCACGTTAAGTGAACCCCTGGAACAAGCTTGTTCCCTGAGTTGGCAATAGCCATTTTTTTTAAGGTAAACTTAGCCTTTAATTCATTTACAAAGTGTTTTGAAATTGGACAATAATTATTTAAGCATTCCTAAATTTTCATCAAGTGCAGGTTTGCCAGCTTTTGCTGTATTTTGAGGTATAAAAACAATGTAAATGCAGTAATTACAGTGCATGTATATAATCAGATACATCTGAACTTCCTTCCAGCATGTAGAAAACAAAATTATGCTTTCAGGATACCCTGTAAAACCGGAAATGTTAAATTTTTTCAATAGGGATCCTCACCTAGAGATATTATCCATCAAACCATGTCTAATGTGCAAGGGACTCCTGTGATGAAAATGCCCTAAAGGGAACCAAAAGCCATATGTACCCACCAAAATTGGGAAATGGTCAATTAAGTTATAGACAAATAGGTCATAGACAAAGAATTAACAAATCCCCTAGCATGTCAAACTGCTAAACACAGGAAGGAGGAGAATAGGGGAAGCTTAGGGTGGACATTTTTACCCAGAGGCAGTCCAAACATTACCCCATATTTTTACAGGTAAAGCTAATTTGTTAGCTTTTTTTGTGTCTTCTGCCATAGAGATGTAGAAGTTTACATGAATGACTAGTTGGATTGAAAATACAAATGGTCATCAAGTTTGAAGTTGCCCCAGTTCTTGTGTTGGTCCACAGTATAGAGAGAAAAAAAAAAACAATATACCGTAACTATGCCAGTTTTGTGTCATATAGAAAAAATGATCCTGTGCTATCTTTTATCCATTATAAATAAGGAGTAGTAAGGAACCATCCAACCTTTTTTCCATCACTTTTCCAGCCTATGTTTACAATCATCATGGCCTCAGTTAAGAATGTGGCTGCACATCAAAGTAAGGGAATTAATGACAATTTTTTGTTACAATGAAGACCTTTTCAGCTTTTTGACAAGCAAGCAAGTGATCACTTTTACTTTGTTGGTTTTAATAAAAATCGGAGCATTTTTTTCTAAATTTTTTCCTATGTTTGGTCGATTGAGTTGAAGCTCTCTCCCTATGTGCGATTGCTAATCTGGGAAAAAAAAATCCCGAGATTCAAGGTAGTTTCTGTCCTATCTGATGTCTATGGAGATCGTGTTCGAGTCCTGAGTCTGCTTCCAAGTCGGGGAACCTGCCGGGAAGTTTTCGTCCGAGATTCGTATGATCCAGCCTACAGACAAGCAGAAGGAAATCACCACTGAGTTTTCTCAATGCCTTTTTGATCTGCCTTGACCCGCAGATCCACCTGTTCCGGTAAGGGTATTCTACCTCTCTTCACCTTCAGAAGTTGTGATGACCCATATTGTTTCACGTGTGGCTTCAAATATTATTTGTTTGTATCACGGATACGTTTACGGACACTTTGTGGACTCACCTCACTGTTGTTGTTTTTTATTCACTTTATTTTTACTTTGAGACCAAATTTTTTGGCCTCTCTTTCATTGCTAGTGCTACATCTTCATTCACATAAAACAAACAAAACACCTTCTTGTTTGAGCCACTAACTCAACTTATGTCAGTTCCTTACAAACAGGTTGCCCACTATGTCTTCCCCAAAACAAACATGTACTGTAGCTCTTGGACCATTTTAGTGTTCTGTCAGCAGTCAGCCATTTCACCCAGCAGCTGGTTCCACAGCAGACAATGAGAGCTCTTTGCATAAGTCAACTCACATACAATGTGTTGCACACGGGGCATCTAGCCACTGTGCATGCAAATCCTGCATTTTAGTGCATAAAGGAGGCACCGGCAGCCCTGCTGTCTGCAGCCTGTCAAATTCTATGGCAAGCTGAAATATGTTAGACTGAAGGTGTTAGTGAGTGGTACAGGAGTTTAGGGCCCTATGCATAATTCAGTCTGCCATAGAGTTTGGCAGGCTGAAAACAGCGGGGCTGGATTCTGCATCTGTGCCTCCTGGGAATGCACTAAATTGTAGTGATTGCACACACAGCAGCTAGATGTTCCATGTGCAAGGAACCCAAACAGGCTCATTAACAGCTGATGCTAATTAATGAGGTTTGGCTACCAGGGAAGATGCAGACCTAGAAATAAAGGCTTAATCTCAAGCAAAACTCTACAAATTCTCTGGGCTCCAGGACCCAGGAACAGGGAGTATTTATACTCGGCTGGGTTATTATCGCAGACTCTCATTTAGCTTGCTTCCGGTAAGCTTTAAAATTCTTACGGTGGTGGTGCACGAGTTCAGTATTGGTGTACAACATGTCACTTTGAGTTTTCCTGGTTTTTGTGGATTTCATCTTCCTATTCATCTCATCATTTATGGACTGTCACTTATTCACCTGATTCACATCCATCAAGATTTGTGGACACACTATTTATCAATAATATTTTATACAGCTAATTAATTTTGTGTATTCATCAATTCATGTTTAATATTTATGGTGATTGCTAAGGGGTGATTTTGGTTTACAGTCATCTATCAATATACATACACACTAGTTTTTATCACTAGTTTCTCATTTATCCCTATTGGGATTCTTTCTAGTGCAGCTTTAATTTTTTGCATTTGTATTTTGGTGTATATCCCACTGTCTAGTTGCAGCTTTTTGTCCCACTATAGCGCGGTGTCCTGTTCTGCCCAATTGTGCCACATACATTCTTATAGTGCTGGGCGCATCTGTAACCCGCCAGAGCTCTCTTTCCCTCTTCGAGCACTGCAGAGGGAGGAGGGTCCGATATCCCCCGCTGACAGCTTGCAGAAGAGCAGAGCAGCGTGACATCAGCTGAGCGCCGCTCGGCGCTTCCGTGGCCCACTGGAGGCCTCTTCCCAGCTTCGAGCACTGCAGAGGGAGGGGGGCCCGATATCCCCTGCTGACAGCTTGCAGAAGAACAGAGCAGCCTGACATCAGCTGAGTAGGAGGTCAGCGATATACCGAATGTAATTGGCACAACTAGATCACATAAACACACACAGTCTACACTATATTTCACCAGCACTTTAAACTAGGGCTTATTTTCAGGATAGGGCTTATATTGCAGCCCTTCCTGAAAATCACAGTAGGTCTTACTTTCGGGGAAACACAGTAGAAACATTGAAAACATTGAAAAAGAGGAAGGGGGAGAGGGGGGGTCACAAGGCCCCGGGATTTTAGGGGTTAATTTATTTGCCCGTAAACTCATTTTTCGTGATGATGGAGTTGTGTGAGGAGGACATATCAGTGAGGAGGACCTTTTGGAGGCCGAATCCTTGAGCCCAGATTGCTCTGGGACCTCCCTGTCTGTCCCCTCTCCCACACACTCGACCCCTCGGGAATACAAACCACGATCACAAGCTTTTCCCGCACTGCAAGGCAATCCGAATGTATAGTCCTTTGTAAAGAAAAGTAACTAAAGATATTCAGAAAACAAAATGGAAAAAATCTATTAATGACAACCTAACTAACGCTCAACAGAAAGCCATCATGTCCCTACAACTAGACTCTAGTCTAGTTGTAAAACCATCAGATAAGGGTGGAAATTTCGGGGTCATGGATACAAACATGTATGAACAAATGGTCTTGGATCTTCTATCCAACAAGAAGTGGTACCGTAAAATCCCGGCAAGCCATGTTCAATACACTACCACGCGCTACAGACATTTGATCTGTACAGCCTACCATCAGGGACTCATCAAAAAATCCACCTGGGAATATTTAAATATCTATTTTCCCAAGACACTCACAATGTACGCATTACCCAAGATTCACAAAGACTCCCTTCATCCACCCGGACGTCCCATCATTTCAGGGAATGGCTGTCTCACTGAAACTGCTAGTCAGTTAGTTGACAATTTTTTGCGACCTCATGTAGAGGGCTTACAGTCCTACCTACAAGACACAAGTGATTTATTAAGGGCCCTAGATGGCCTTTCGGTCCCTAGGGGAGCCTGGTTGGTAGCCTTGGATGTGGAGGTCTTCTACAATTCAATCCCACACACCAGAGGGGTTGAGGTTGTGGAGGATTTCATTTTCAACCACGGCGAGGCACCCAATGCATACAATGAATGATACAATGAATTCATTGTGAACCTTCTCCGGTTTATATTGACTAACAATATATTTTTGTTTGGTGACTCCCACTACCTCCAGGTACAGGGTGTAGCTATGGGGACCCGCTGTGCCCCCAGCTATGCCAATCTGTACCTGGGGGGGTGGGAGCAAAGCCTCTTTTTTCAAGATAATTTGCAACACTTTGTCGAACAGATTCCTATCTGGCGACGCTTCATCGACGATGTGTTTTTCATCTGGACGGGCAATCCAGATGACTTGATTTCCTTTTTTGAGAGCCTCAAACCAAATAATTATAATCTCAACTTCAGCATGGAGAAAAGTCAAACCAGTCTGACTTTTCTAGACATCAAGGTCTATATAGATTCCCAAGGAACTATCGGCACCACTCTGTACCGCAAACCATCAGCAGGAAACTCTCTGCTTCATGCAGCCAGCTCCCACCCAAATCCTCTAATAGCTAGTATTCCCTTTGGACAATACCTTAGGCTAAAGCACAACTGCAGTAATAATCAAGACTTTGAAATAGAGGCCATAGCCCTTCAAAACAGATTTCTACAGAGAGGATACAGTAGACGGTGCCTCAAAAAGGCCTACTTAAGAGCCAAGCACCTAGATCGCAAGTCTCTAATTCATGGCCCCAAAAAAACAAAAATCAATGACAGTTTGAGGTTAATCACCCGCTTCTCCGGTCACCATCGTCAGATGCGTGACCTATTAGAAAAACACTGGCACCTCCTTTTGGGGGACAGCCATTTCTCCCCTAAAAGCTCACTACCCAAATCTTTGGGTAGTAGATCTTGCCACAAGTGCAAATTCTGTCGCTACATTCTTTCATCAAGCAGCATCCTTCTGCCTGATGGCCCACTGTATAAACCCAACTTTTTAGCGACATGCCAATCGGTGGGTATTGTCTATATCATGATTTGCAACTGCTCAGCGTTTTATATTGGCAAGACCAAACAACATTTCTTTAACAGGATCAAAGACCATGTCTCTTTAGTGTTGGGCAAAAAGATGGAAACGCCTATCAGTAGACATATGGGTCTCTGCCATGGGTTTGCTGATTCATGCATGCATTTCTTTGCCTTAGAACATGTGCCCCCAACCATCGGGGGGGGGGGGGTGATTTTGACAAAACCCTTCTTCAACAAATGGATCTCCAATTTAAATGCACTCAATTACCATGGCCTAAATGAAGCTCTCAGCTTCAAACCTTTTTTATAATTTGTGTTTTGTTTTTTTTTCGCTTTTTTCTTTTCTCTTCTCCCCTTTATGTATCCAAGATTGTTAATGAAACTATTCAGGATGGAGGTTTGTTTTCAATAACATTTAGTGTTCTAACCAAATTTGCTTATGCAATGAACACACTCTTTCCATTAGAGCTTTATCCTATCTACAGTTGTTAATTACATTTGTAACATACAATATGTTTGTGGTCCTACTGTTCTTAATTGTGAATGTTGTGAGCAGAGAGGTAGCCCATCTGATTGTTATCTTGATATTTTTCATTTCTATGTTAAAATCTTTTTTCTTATAAAAAATATATCCTAATTTTTGGTACTTATCAAGCCAGGTTTTCCCCTTCTCCATTATAGGACTTGTATGGACGCCCGGGGCAACTTCATTGGGTCTCCTAATCAATGTTTCCTCAATTTATGTTTGCCTCTAACACAAGTGTATGTGCATGCCTGGATGATTTCCTTTTCCCCGGATCCTTTTCCCATTCTACCGGCCACCAGTTTTTCCTTGTTTTGGATCGATTCTACAGTTTGGGTTTTCCTTCCCATCCGTGTACCATCATGCCGTTGCAAGATTTCATTATCTGGCAACAAATGGCCCTCTTCCAAAATGGCGATCGTGACCTATTTTTCCATCTATTCAGTCCGCCTGGTTTTCCGGGGTTCCCCGCGCATGCGTACTTTACACTTTTGATACGTCCACGGTGTGCGTATGACGTCAGGCGCACGCACACCGGACGGAGTTAAAAACGGCATCCTTCGCCGCTATTATCTGTCATTCCTTGTGAGCTGGCCATAGAGCGCACATCGCTGCTCTTGGGGACCCTTCCAGGTCCCAGGATTATATGCTGATCTCAACACCTACCAGGTAATTACTGTCTTCCTTCATGTTCTAGAAGGTGACAAATTCCCCTTTTCCTCTATAATGATGGTCTATTTATTACTTACCATATTTATATCATATATTTTCCTTAGGCTTATCTCTTTTTAAGCCCTATGAATACTGGATGAATTTCTGTCCCCTTATGTGGATTTTCAGAAATTTTTCTGTAATCAGTGCAGCCCCATTGATTCTATACCAACTTAAGCAGGTATTTTTGCATAGTTCATTGCTCTGTGCTTTTTTAAATGCTGCTTATTTCTTTAAATCAATAATCAACCAAGCTTTTCTTTTCTTAACATTAGGAATTATTCCTACCTACATCAGTAGATTGCTTTAAGAAGGGCCTGGATTCTTTCTTAAATGTACATAATATAACTGGGTACTGACATTTATAGGTAAAGTTGATCCGGGGAATATCCGATTGCCTCTCGGGGGATCAGGAAGGAATTTTTTCCCCTGCTGTAGCAAATTGGATCATGCTCTTCTGGTTTTTTTTGCCTTCCTCTGGATCAACTGTGGGTATAGAATTGGGTATATGGGATTGTACGATATATTTTTATTTTATTTATTTTTTTATGGTTGAACTGGATGGACTTGTGTCTTTTTTCAACCTGACTAACTATGTAACTATGTAACTATGTAACTATATATTACTTCTCTCCGTCTGCAAGGCCTCTCTGGATATATGGGATCTCTAGGTTTGAAAGTGTACCTACACTCCTTGTTTGGGAGTAATTTTACTTATTAAATATGTTCAAGAAATTTTCAATACAGTACCAGGTGGGTTCCTCTCTGTGCATTTCACAGCGCTTACATTATTTTTAGACATGATGTTCCTATGACCTTTTCTTTATCTGTATAAATATAATAACTGCTTGCATACTTTCTATATATGCCTACTTTCAAAACATTAATGTTTTTTTGATGTTTGTACACCAACCTTTATATCCTATCCTTCTGTTTTGCCTTCAGCATATCATGTGATGCCGTGGTTAATCTCCTGAAGAAGCTCTTCTCAGAGCGAAACCTTGAGTACACTGGCACCCCTGTGTCTGTAACATACTGTATAAGGAAACTATTGATTATGGATGTATACTGTATTGGTGTTTTTATGTAATAATTTTTTGTAATAAAAATTCTATTTTTCTATATAATTTTGTTTCAGTCAGTGTTTACATCTGATTGTGTTCATTACTGACACCCCTAAAATCCCGGGGCCTTGTGACCCGCCCTCTCCCCCTTCCTCTTTTTCAAACAAAATTTAGGATGTGGTGTCAAAAAATGTGCCTTCCCTTCCAGATCCTTCTTTTTATACAGTAGAAACATTGCCATGGTTTTTGTTTTGTTTTCCATAAAATGCTGTTTTCACTTTTTGTTTTTATCCTACATAGAATTTCTGACCTGCTGACAGTCTCTTTCAGCCACTTCCTAGCTACATAATTTCACTCCAGTGTCAGCAGGGCCAGGACAAGGGGTCGGCAGAAGGGAAAGCTGCCCTGGGTGCAGCATGTATTGTAGAGATAGGTAGGGGCACCGCAAGTTCCTTATACTGTAGGGCTGACAGGAGTAGTGACAGTGGCATCACTACTTCTGTCAGCCTAGCGGTGGAAGCAGCTGGGAGAGCAGGAGTGAGCCAGGAGGAGGTGCAGGCTGGCCTCTCTCCCCCCTCCTCCTCATAAGCTTGAACATAATGAAGGTGGGGGGGCGCAATTTGCCATCTTTGTCCTGGGCACTGGATGATCTTGTCCAAGCACTGAGTGTCATCATTGCCTAGAATTGGCTTCTTGATGGTGACAACAGTGGGCCATGCTTGGGAAATGTGTGTCAGCTCATCCCATTGTAGTCTACTCTAGGGGTGCATGTGACAGAGTAGCAATGTAGAAGTAAAACTGGGAGACAGTTGTCACCCCATAAAAGGAAGTACCTGAACAAGGACCTTCATGGCAGGATCACCAGGTATTATTTTAATGAAAGCCACAGACCTAAAAAGATAAAAAGCAATCTTTGAAATTATATTCATCTGTTAAAGTTTTGAGATTTTAATGATTGAATATACTGTAGATCTTCTTTAACTCTTTCCTTTAAAACAGCTGGTACTAATGACTCCTAGAAGACCTGTGAGCTGTCTACATCTGTCTGTTAGTTCTCTCCCATGTGGTAATTGCTCAGCAGTAATTATACTCCTGGAGTAATTAGAAATGTCACTTCCTCCTGCCGCTTTACATCGTCCGATGAAGTTTGCACTGTCCAGGGTTTTTTGGCATGCCCAATGTCATCTAGTATTTCCTAAAACTCCCACCACATGGTAACAGTGACAGCTCTCAGGCTTTCTCCAGCATCACCGCAAAACAGTTAAGTGTAATTTCCTGTCCCGTGGAAGACTAGAACATTTATCATCGGCACCTTCCATTTTCTCAGCTTCCCTCTTGACACTGTCAACACAAATTCATGTCTAGTTTCTCTTTTTAGCTCACCCTTTCTCTATCTGAGCCTTATATCCGGATGAAGGACAAGGCATGAGGACTTTAATCCTTGTGACCCAATATTTCACCAGAAGGGAATAAAAAATAAAATTTTCTTAAGCATACCACATTTTTAAATCAATTAAAGAGGGTGCGACAACAATAATATATTATTATTATTATTATTATTATTATTATTATTATTATTTGTAGTAGTAGTAATAATATAAATAATAACAGAAGCAATATTAGTTGTGTATTGATTAAATCAGAAACAACTGTATTCCCATGTAATACTTTTATTATATGGGTAAGAGTATTGTTGTTTATTGGCACACAGTTGACTAGATGTTAAGAGAAAATTATAATGTTCTAAAAATAATTTGTCAAATTTTTACCTTCATATTTTAAATCTTATTTTTTTTACTACTTGTATACAGTGTTTTAAAAATACACATTTAACATATGACACATCTCTAGTGCCGGGACATGATCACCTAGAGCCCAGGGCAAACTTGCCAAACTGTGCCCCCCCAAGATGTATCAGCATTATGTGTAAGTAAACCCCCCCCCCAAGAAAAAAAAAGGAAAATTGGGTACTAATCTGCATGATTATCCCCTATACATAAATTAATTCTCCCTCCTCCCAGTACAAATCCACCCCTCTCCTAGCACAAATATCACCCCTTTTAATGCAAACATCCCCCAATCCTCCCCAGTAGCACAAACCTCCCCCCTACCATATGACCTCTTCTAGCACAAGCCCCCCAAATTGACCCTTCTAGCCCAAATCCTCTTCTCCAATCGCCCTGCCAACACAAATCCCCCAATCCCCCTGAATCACCACTACTAGCACACCCCGCCTCCCCAAATTTCCCCTCCTAGAACAATTCTTACCCCCTGCTACCCCCCCAATTCCTCCTCCCAACACCAATTCCCTCCCGGTGCCCCCCCCACCTCACATAAAACCACAGTGTCCAGGGCAGCTGCCCCTCCTGCCCACCCCTTGTCTGGCCCTGCACATTTCCTAGAGCACTGTGAATTATCTAAGGTGACAGTCCAGCACAAGCACTTCCCTTTCAGACTGACTGTCCCTCATCAAAACCTTAGGTCTATCTAAATGTCTGAATTTCAACAAACAAATGGACCATAAAAGTAATGAAAATAAATAAATAATAGTTCAATTTGAACTTAAATATTTCATAAATAATAAGTAAATAAAGAAAAAATAAAGCAACCTACTAGAAGCTTACAGTATTGTGCAAGACACAAAAAATCTAATGTACGACAATGCTATGCTGATATCTAGAGCAGATGCAACTAACATAGAGACTACTAGTACTAAATGCCGGTTAAATATTCCCCATGGCTTGGTGCTATAACATTTCAGGGAGCACTTCATAAAGCTGTAATAATAAAAGCAAAGCATGGTGTCAATAGTAGAATATGTTGAGCTAAATTTTAGTCAAAGTTAAAAATGTATTATTGCTTGTCTTAAAGTGATTAAATGTTTTGTTATTTTTTTAAATAAATAACAAACATGTCATACTTACCTGCTCTGTACAATGGTTTTGCACGGAGCAGCTCCTATCCTCCTCTTCTTGGGTCCCACGCCGGTGCTCCTGGCTCCTCCCCCTTCACCAGTGCCCCCAATAGCAAGCTGTTTGCTATGGAGGCACTGGTGCGTGCTCGCTACCGAGCCCCGCTCTTTGTGTCCATAAGACACATAGAGCCACAACTCGGCCCCGCCACCTGCTCTCTCCTCATTGGCTCACTGGCTGGGATTGACAGCAGTGGGAGCCAAAGGCTGAGTTATTTTGATGGTGGACTACAGTGGAGCAAGAGCAGACTCTAAAGCCTGGTACACACTAGTAGTTTTTTTTGTTCAACCCAGCAGGGCTGAATGAAAAAAAAACTGACTGCCCAGAAGGAGCTGCTGTACTAACAATCTAATGTTAGTACAGCGACCTCCTCTGCTGTTCTATTGTGTTATGTGTGTTATGTGTCGGTAGCTGATGGGCAGACCTTTTTTGGTCATGCCCCTTCAACAGGCTGGCTTCTGTTGGACTGACTGCAGTACACACTGGTGGAACATCGGCTGGTTTTTATTGAACCGGCTGATGCCGCCGACATTCGGCCCATGTGTACTAGGCTAAAGATATTGCCACCTGGCTAATGGCAAGGAATCGAGTAGGATAAAGGCTGCCTTGTGAACAGTTAAAGGTTTCAGGGTTCATCAAACTGACTGATGGCTTAAGTCTCCAGCATCTACCAAGAGCTGAAATATCAGCTTTGGGTCTACTTGAACCTCCCAAACATGCATCTGGGTGTAATGTGATCACTAACCACTTGCCGACCGCTGCACGCCGATATACGTCGGCAGAATGTCAGCGGTAGGCAAATGGGCGTACTTGTACGTCCCCTTCAATAATGCGTGCGGCGGGACCCGCGGACTCAATGTCCGCCGGTGTCCCGCAATTGGGTCACAGAGAGGCAGAACAGGGGGATGCCTGTGTAAACAAGTGTCACAGTAAGCCCTGCCCCCACACAGTTAGAATCCACCTCTAGGACATACTTAACCCCTTCCTCGCCCCCTAGTGGTTAACTCCTTCCCTGCCAGTCACATTTATACTGTAATCAGTGCATTTTTATAGCACTGATCGCTGTATAAATGTGAATGGTCACAAAATAGCGTCAAAAGTGTCCGATGTGTCCGCCATAATGTCACAGTCACGATAAAAATCACTGATCGCCGCCATTACTAGTAAAAAAAAAAATATTAATAAAAATGCCATAAAACTATACTCTATTTTGTAGATGCTATAAATTTTGCACAAACCAATCCATAAACGCTTATAGCGATATTTTTTACCAAAAATATGTAGAAGAATACGTATCGGCCTAAACTGAGGAAAAAAATTGTTTTTTTATATATTTTTTGGGGATATTTATTATGGCAAAAATTAAAAAATATTCCTTTTTTTCAAAATTGTTGCTCTATTTTTGTTTATAGCGCAAAAAATAAAAACCGCAGAGGTGATCAAATGCCACGAAAAGAAAGCTCTATTTGTGGGAAAAAAAGGTCAGTTGAAGCGACGCAGTGCCAAATCGCAAAAAATGGCCTGGTCATTTGGCAGCCAAATCCTCCGGGTCTGAACTGGTTAATTAATACTGATATTTGCAGCTTTGACTCCCAAGCTGGCTATACACTAGTAAAACTGAGTTTGGAATTATTCAGTTTTCTAATTGATAGTGATGTCAATTTGAATTTTTTTTTCAACCACAGTGCCAAGAAAATGAAAAGGACCAGGATAGAAAGTTTTACTTGAAAAAAACACATTTCAACAGTATATGTGGTTTTCATTTAGAATTACATTTAATAAAAATTTATTAATAAAAGCAAAAAGTATTTTTGAAAGACACTCATCCAGTCATTGAATGCACAAAGAATTTTTGTATGAACATTTGTTTGAAAATCTACTAGTGCATAGGCAGCTGTACAGTACAATGCATACATTTATGAAACCCTTTCGAAAGCGTAGCTGCAAATCGTGAAAACTCTAGTAATAGTTGACATCATTTGGTTTACTTATGACAAATCTAGTAGTAAAAAAAATAGCGTTTTTATTTTCTGCGCTATAAACAAAAAAGAGGGACAATTTTGAAAAAAACACAATATTTTTTACTTTTTGCTATAATAAATATCCCATTTTTTTTTTTTATTTTTTTTTTCTCAGTTTAGGCCGATACGTATTCTTCTACATATTTTTGGTAAAAAAAAAATCGCAATAAGCGTATAGTGATTGGTTTGCGCAAAATTTATAGCGTCTACTATAGCGTCTACTAGGGGATAGAATTATGAATTTTTTTTTTTATTTTTTTTTACTAGTAATGGCGGCGATCTGCGATTTTTGTCAGGACTGCGATATTGCAGCGGACACATCGGACACTTTTGACACATTTTTGGGACCATTCACATTTATACAGCGAACAGTGCTATAAAACTGCACTGATTACTGTATAAATGTGACTGGCAGGGAAGGGGTTAACACTAGGGGCGAGGAAGGGGTTAAATGTATTCCCTATGAAAGATTCTTACTGTGGGGGGAGGGGACTGACTGGGGGAGGTGACCGATCTGTGTCCCTATGTACAAAGGACACAGCATCGGTCTCCTCTCCCTGACAAGACGTGGATCTCTGTGTTTACATACAGAGATCCACGTCCTTGTCTGTGTACCGGCCGATCGCGGGTACCTGGCGGACATTGCGGCCGTCAGGCACGCGCATTGGCGTCTCAGTGACACGCCGGGCACGCGCGCGCGCCCCCAGTGGCTGGAGGAGCAGAGGCCGTAAAAAGACGGCCTCCCGGATTTCTAGATCCACCTTGTGGCCGTCTTTTTACAATGGCCCGGGCTCCAAGAAGTTAAGGAAAATGGTGACAAAATATTGTCTAATAATGTTTTTTAAAATTTGTATTTCTATAGCGCTCTTCTCCCTGGGGACTCAAAGGGGTCGATTTACTAAAGGCAAATAGGCTGCTACTTTTGCAAGTAAAGATGCAATTTGCAAGGGAATTTTCTTTAGAGTTTAGTGAATGAGGTGACATTTCACTTTGCAAAGAATACCCAATCGCATTCAAGGAAAATAGAAAGAAACAGCATTTTTGCTTGCACGTGATTGGATGGTGGAAGTCAGCAGAGCTTCTGCTCAATAATTCTGGAACAACTGCACTTTGCAAAGTGCATGGTCTATTTGCCTTTAGTAAATAAACCCCAATCCGCCTTTAAAAAATCAAGCCCAAAGCGCAGTTTAGCCAGCATGTTCCTGCAGTGAGGAGAGAAACCAGAGTACCCAGAGGAGACCCACACAAGCACAGGGAGAACATGGGTGCTACCAAGCCCGGATGTCTGGAATGCTGGGAGATGTATTCCAGTGGATACGGGTTTTGTCATCAACCACTGACAAAGCACGATAATTAGTCCTTGCCTGATCCTAGATCACTTGCATCAATTGCATAATTTGTGTATGATTG
This sequence comes from Rana muscosa, assembly GCA_029206835.1. Lineage (NCBI taxonomy): Eukaryota > Metazoa > Chordata > Amphibia > Anura > Ranidae > Rana > Rana muscosa. Next base: position 101,605,997 of record CM055116.1, on the reverse strand, counting down.
AGGTACATGTCAAGTGGATATAAAAAGTCTACACACCCCTGTTAAAATGCCAGGTTTCTGTGATGTAAAAAAATGAGACAAAGATAAATAATTTCAGAACTTTTTCCACCTTTAATGTGACCTATAAACTGTTCCACTCAATTGAAAGACAAACTGAAATCTTTAGTGGGGGGGAGTAAAAATAAAAAAATAATAATAATGTGGTTGCATAAATGTGCAGAATTAAGCAATCACATTCAAACTAATGTTAAATAGGAGTCAGTACACACCTACTATCATTTAAAGTGCCTCTCGGATCCTACAGAAAAAGCCATGGTCCACAGAGAGCTTCCAAAGCATCAGAGGGATCTCATTATTAACCCCCGTGGCGGTATTCCCGAGTCTGGCTCGGGGTAAGATTTCAGTACCATAAGCGGTAACCAGGGATGAGCCGAACACCCCCCTGTTCGGTTCGCACCAGAACCTGCGAACAGACAAAATGTTCGTGTGAACTTTAGAACCCTATTAAATACAATGGACTCGAACATTCGAAATCTAAAGTGTTAATTAGAAAGGCTAATATGCAAGTTATTGTCCTAAAAAGTGTTTGGGGACCCGGGTCCTGCCCCAGGGGACATGTATCAATGCACTTTCTGCCTGGAAACTTGAGATTGTCCATAGCAACCAAAAAGCATCCCTTTAGGTCAAATACGGTTTTAGACCAGCTAGAAAACAGCGATAATAAATCAGAATCACTTGCAGAATTGAGCGATAGCGATTTGTGGGGAAATTCGCCATCAAACACTAAAAGTAATGACAGCGACAATTCTGCAACGGAGCAAATTTTGGAGTTTTTGATTTGATTACATTATTGAATAATTTTTATTATTTTTATATTATTATTTGTTATAATTATTTATAGTTATTTATTATAATATAATTTATGATTTTGTGTTTCAAACTTTATCATACCCGGGATGTCTACTGGACTCTTGTTTGGACAGATTTAAGTGAGTTATTCCTAAGAATTACAGGCCTACAATATAAAACGCCAAATTTCCATGCAAAATAATTGTACCGCTTTCAGCACCTAAAATCTGACAGAATCATACCGCCAGGGAGGTTAAAAGGTATCAGTCAGGAGAAGGGTACAAAATCATTTCCAAGGCATTAGATATACCATGACCACAGTGAAGACAGTCATCATCAAGTGGAGAAAATATGGCACAACAGTGACATTATCAAGAACTGGATGTCTCTCCAAAATTGATGAAAAGACGAGAAGAAAACTGGTCAGGGAGGCTGCCAAGAGGCCTACAGCAACATTAAAGGAGCTGCAGGAATATCTGGCAAGTACTGGCTGTGTGGTACATGTGACAACAATCTCCCATATTCTTCATATGTCTGGGCTATGGAGTAGAGTGGCAAGAAGTGGCTATGGGGTAGAAGAAAAATATCCAAGCCCAAGTAAATTTTGCAAAAACACATCTGAAGTCTCCCAAAAGCATGTGGGAAAATGCGTTATGGTCTGATGAAACCAAGGTTGAACTTTTTTGCCATAATTCCAAAAGATATGTTTGGCGCAAAAACAACACTGAACGTCACCAAATGAACACCATGCCCACCGTGAAGCATGGTGGTGGCAGCATCATGCTTTGGGGCTGTTTTTTTTTTAGCTGGAACAGGGGCCTTATGCCTTGTACACACGATCGGAATTTCCCATGAAACAAGTCCGATGGGACTTGTTTCATGGGAAATTCCAATTGTGTGTGGGCCCCATTAGACTTTTTTCCATCGGTGTTTAGAAATAGAACATGTTTTAAATTTGTCCAATGAAAAGAAAAACGATAGGAAATTCCTATCGTCTGTGTGGAACTCCGACGGAGAAAAAACCCACGCATGCTCAGAATCAAGTCCAATGTTTGGAAGCATTGAAGTTAATTTTTCTCGGCTCGTCAGAGTGTTTTAGGTCACAGCGTTTTGGACGGTTGGAATTTAGTCTGACAGTGTGTATGCAAGACAGCTTGAACGGAATTCCGATGAAAAATGCCATCGGATTTTAGACCATCGGATACTCCGATCGTGTGTACAGGGCATTAGTCAAGGTAGAGGGAAATATGAACGGTTCCAAATACCAGTCAATATTGGCACAAAACCTTCAGGCTTCTGCTAGAAAGCTGAATATGAAGAGGAACTTCATCTTTCAGCATGACATCAACCCAAAGCACACATCCAAATCAACAAAGGAACGGCTTCACCAGAAGAAGATTCAAGTTTTGGAATGGCCCAGACAGAGACTAGACCTTAATCCCATTGAAAATCTGTGAGGTGATCTGAAGAGGGCTGTGCACAGGAGATGCCCTCACATATCTGACAGATTTGGAGTGTTTTGCAAAGAAGAGTGGGCAAATATTGCCTAGTCAAAATGTGCTATGCTGATAGACTCATACCCAAAAAGACTAGTAAAATCAAAAGGTGCTTAAACAAAGTATTAGTTTAAGCTCCCTGGCGGTAATCACGAGTCAGGCTCGGGGTGAGTTTTTCATGCTAAGAGCGGTAACCCCGAGCCAGACTCGGGATCGCATTGCAGGATACAGGGAAGTTACTTACCTTGTTCCCTGGATCCTGCGATGTCTCTCCGCTGTGTGTGTGAGCCGTCTCCTCGCTCGATCCACACTGCCGAGTGCCGAGCTCTGTTCCCTGCAACGTTGCGGCGCACAGGGACGGAGTTTGGCGCCAAATTCAAAAAGTGAAACACACAGTATACATACAGTATACTGTAATCTTACAGATTACAGTAATGTATCAAATAATTACACACACCCTTTGTCCCTAGTGGTCTGTCCAGTGTCCTGCATGCACTTTTATATAATAAAAACTGTTCTTTTTGCCTAGAAACTGGAGATTGTCCATAGCAACCAAAAAGTGTCCCTTTATGTCAAAAGTGGTTTTAGACCAGCTAAAAAACAGCGATAATAAATTAAAATCACTCGCAGAATTGAGCGATAGCGATTTGTGGGGAAATTCGTCATCAAACACTAAATCTAATGACAGCGACAATTCTGCAACTGAGCAAATTTCAGTGTTTTTGATTTGATTACATTATTGAATATTTTTTAATTATAAATACATTACTATTTGTTATAATTATTTATAGTTATTTATTATATTATAATTTATGATTTTGTGTTTCAAACTTTATCATACCCAGGATGTCTACTAGACTCTTGTTTGGTCAGGTTTAAGTAAGTAATTACTAAGAATCGCAGGCCTACAATACATAACACCAAATTTCCATGCAAAATAATTGTACCGCTTTTGGTACATAATTCCAGACAGAATCATACAGCCAGGGAGGTTAAGGGTGTGCACACTTATGCAACCATATTATTTTATTTTTTTATTTTTACTTCCCTTCACCTAAAAGATTTCAGTTTGTTGCTCAACTGAGTTGTACAGTTCACAGGTCATATTAAAGGTGGAAAAAGTTCTAATTTTTTTTACATCACAGAAACCTGACATTTTAACAGGGGTGTGTAGACTTTTATTATCCACTGTATATTTTCATTTATACTCGGATTTTAGTTCTACTATAGTTTTTTTTTTTTTTTTTATGAATATATAACTGCATTAATAGGTGTTTTTTTAATATCTATCTGGGGTTGAGTTTTAAATTAAACACCGTACGTACCTAAATTTATCCGCTTTAAACTATCAAATTTGTGCCTTTTAGCAAAATTACATTTTTACTTTTGTTGGCCAGCTTTTACTTAGAGAATAAATGCTCTACTTAGTATATGGAAATGACTCTTGACCATAAATTACCTCGCTAAACCTGCAAAATATACTGAATAAAAATTGTCGTGGGCACGTATTTATAATCCATTTGGAAATTTCCTCTCTGGATTAAGTTTTACTGTGCTCTAAACAGTGGCTGATACTTTAATGCAGAAGTGTATGCTTTTATGGCCGTGCACTTTGCTAGTCTGCTGTTGAAGGAGGGAGTTCAGAGGGGATGTGACATTGGCAGAGGGTTCCATCTCAAGAGCCTCCCTTCGTCTTTCCAAGCAGCAGGCTCCTTACTCCGAATACTTACACAGTTCATCAACATTTTCCACGCTGCTCGCCAAAACAGGCATAAGTTATTAAGTCTCCACTCCACTCTCTAGAAGCGGCGAAGTGGATACATTACAAGGAATTTTTTATGACCCATCTCACTTGTGTTTAAAGAGAATTTAGAGCTAATAATTTGATTTAAAACAGAAAGGAATCCTTTTTGTTCCAGAAAAGCCACAAGTAAACATTTTCCCCTCCTCGGTAGAATCTTGTTCTGGCGAGCCTGTTGATCAAATGTATTGTTTTTGGCAGTAAGAGGTAAGATTGGGCCCTGGCTGCAAAGCTTATAGAAGTTGCATTAAAGTCTGAACTGGAAAAAAAAAAAAAACCACATGGGTTTACGTTGCATTTAATGGATAGTTCTCACTACAACTCATAACGTTTATGGATTATTTATCAAAGTATCTGGACTTTTAATAATGTTAGGAGTAAAACTACACAGACCAAGGCTCTCTCTCGCTCTAGTTTACTGTACTTTCATTATAAGGAAAGCCGGTGCTTATTTTCTGTAGCTTTTAAGGGACACTGATACTTTTTATATCTTTAATTTAATGTATTCCTTACATATTGTTTAAAAAAAATTGCTAATGCATAAAGTGAACCTGTGCTTTGCCCATGTAGAGCAAAACGACAAGTTCACTTTTATGTTGGCCTCATCAGCTGCATACACTTTCCCTTCACTCCCCTATCTGCTTTGTTTAGCCACCAGTATCAAATAAAGTTAGTCCTGTCTATACCAGTGGCGGCTGGTGCTCAATTTTTTTTGGGGGGGGGGCACAAACAAACTGTTGCAGCCTCACTGTGCCTATCAAACGCAGCCACTGTGCCCCTCAAACGCAGCCACTGTGCCATCAAACGCAGCCACTGTGCCATCAAACGCTGCCACTGTGCCATCAAACGCTGCCACTGTGCCATCAAACACAGCCACTGTGCCCATAAAATGCTGCCACTGTGCCCATAAAATGCTGCCACTGTGCCATCAAATGCTGCCACTGTGCCATCAAATGCAGCCACTGTGCCATCAAATGCAGCCACTGTGCCATCAAATGCTGCCACTTAGCCCATTAAATGCAGCCACTGTGCCCATCAAATGCTGCCACTGTGCCCATTAAACGCTGCCACCATGCCCATCAAATGCTGCCACTGTGCCCATCAAATGCTGCCACTGTGCCCATCAAATGCAGCCACTGTTCCCATCAAATGCTGCCACCGTGCCCATCAAATTCAGCCACTGTGCCCATCAAATACTGCACCTGTGCCATCAAATGGAGCCACTGATCCCATCAAATGCTGCCACTGTGCCCATCAAATTCTGCCAGTGTGCCCATCAAATGCTGCCAGTGTGCCCATCAAATGCTGTCACTGTGACCGCCCCTGCCCACTCGCCATCTGACAGGCACTTGCCATGTCTCGGTGGGGCAGCGGGTGACGGCGACGAGCGGGGCCCTTCATGCGTCTCCTTCCATCCTCATCTCCTGTCCTCTCCTCCTGATAGGCGTCCAATAGCGGCGCCTGTCGTTTCAGCCAATCAGGTAATGGGCAACAGACCCGAGCACCTTTTTGGTGGAGAGGTGGTTTGTGTTAGGAAAGCGAATATTTATTTGCTTTTCTAACACACCTGAGTGAACCAGTTCACCTATTTTGAAGCCTATTAGAGCCTATGGCTCAGTCTAGTTGGACGGGAGTATAAAAGATAGTGTTTATTGTAGACAGTACCTTAGATTAATATCTAAGTAGTTTGGGGCCTCTCCAAAGCACATGTATAAGGGTACACAAAGACTGACCACATCCCGAACATGTTGCATCATGTCTACAGCCATATTCATTTTTGTAAATCTTACTTGAAGTTTTTATTTCACAATCTTTCCAGTGAACCAACTGAACTTTATGAGGGATGAATCTTGTCATTCAAGTCTGGCCATTCGAGGGGTTAATCAGAAAGTTATTGTCAACCAATGGCATGAGAAGTCGGGCACTGCAATGGCAAACAAACAAAAGATTTCCCAGCAACCTTGATGCAAAGGCCAGTTATAGGTTGGGGTGGTTGCCACTTTTTTGTACAATGGGCACTGCAATGGGGGCACCTGTACCAATACCAACAAAAATAAATAAATTCATGCATTTTTAAAAAGTATATTTCCCTACACAAAATTATCAGTTGTCTTTAACATCCCCAACACACAATGGCAATGTGGTTGCTTTGAGCCTGCCATTTTATTAAATAGGTTGCTGGTTTATCCAGTCCTTCAAATTGTTGGATATTTTGAGCTTACTTGGGGTAAAGGGTATACACAGCATTATAGGTTGTTTCTTATTTCTGGTAGTAAGCCTGCTAACTTTTTGGCCAAAAGTTTGTGATCTTCAAACTTCACAAATTCTAGGAATTCTCAGTGAACCCATGGTAGCAGTGAACCTGTACCTCATTCCTATTTGTGACCAAGTATGCCCTCTTGATACTTCCTTATAGCCATAAATATGAACGCTTTGGAAAAACAGGCATGCACATGTATGGCAAAATCTTTCACAAGAAGATGCTTTTAGTGGGGTGGTTGCCCTGAACACATGACCGCGCTCTGTTGACTTTGAATCACTTTAGTGGTGCAGTATATCACAGAGAGAATATATTTTGCTTTCCTGTCTTAAGGCGGCCATACACGGTTCGAATTTCGAAATAATTTTCTTTCGAAAATCGTATCAAAGAATTTTCGTACGAATTTCGCACCGTTAGTGGACTGCAGCAACAGCCGATTTTCGTGCGGCAATCAAATTTGAGGAATCCGACATGTTGGAAATTTTTTGAAAAACTAACGATTTTCTGATCAATGATGGGAGAATCGTACGAGAAATGTAATAGAAAAGAAAATGCGCATGTGCAAGAAAAGAATATTCCCGGAGAGAAAAGAATATTCCCTGGGAGAAAAGAATATTCCCGGAGAGAAAAGAATATTCCCGGCAACATGAAGGTTTGGTCGGCCGAATTTCGAAAATAAATGGTGGCATCATCAGATCACAAAAAAAAAAAAACTTTCTGATTTTGAAAAGAAAATTTGTTCAAAATTTGACCATGTATGGCCTGCTTTAGATATCTGACTACTTTACCTAAACTTAAGAAAGCTGACTCACCTTAGAATTGAACCACGGTGTCTCCCATGTCAAGATTATGGAAATGACCGCTGGATCACAATCACTAAAATATTTGCCATTTTCTGAATGCCAAAAAGAAAAAAAACGTTTTTTCGTGTTTTTGCTCTCACATGAGATGCTATAATATAGGATTACTTTGTATCTGTTTGCTTAGTTGTTTACACTAAACAAAGAATTTCAAAGAAAATAAAACTTTATTTAATTGTGAACACTCAGTAATATAAATAATAATAACAAAATGATAACCATATGATAACCAAATCTCTTTCTCTTAATCGTATAAACAAACTACGAAGCACAAAACGTTCTAAGAATTGACTTCTATTTAATGAAATTTACCTTCACTAACAGGAAACACCTAATGCATGCGGGTGGGTAGAACTTGGAAAAACTGGATAATCAGAAAATATACTTAAATTGAGATTAACAGTTTTATAAGTTCCAAGTGCCTGATGTCACAGTTCCCGTTACTTAGCTGTCATTGGCTTGTTTCCATTTCATCACTGTGTGGTCCCAAAATATATGAGAAGCACTTGAATGTATGTCACAGTTTAAAGCCGAAAACTAGGCAAATATGAAAGGCACACATTAATGCAGCTCAGTATTCATTACATCATTCAATGCAGTTTTTAAATGCAAACCCTGTAAATACCTGAACTGGACCTGTATCAGCCTCTCACAACCCTGTGTACAGCAGAGCTCAGACTTGGGGAGCGAGAAGAAGCACAAGGAGCCAGTCTGGTGTGCTGAAGTACTCATATGTAAACAAGGGACATTCTGATAGGAGGAGAGAAAAGAGTGACATAGAAATGAGCTGATCATTCTCCTACTATTGAACATAATTATATCTTTCTATTGGTCAATGACACCACATAACTCTACAGAGCTGTCTGCACTAAATGCAGAATGGCATAGCCAGTAATGGCAGGTATATTAAAATGTATCTGCGCTTTTAAATAAGCAATGCAAAGGGAGACCATTAGGAGGCGCTACCAATGACTGGCATTTTATTTGGTTTAATGTGAGCCTGTGATGAGAGTTAAGGGAAATATCCTTCTTGTCAAGATAATCCACAATTTTTACATTTGCACTGAGTTTATTTCCTTCATTCCTGCTCTGGGTCACTAACTCAGAAGGCACTTATAGATTACAGCCAGGCAACTAGCATTTTCAGAATAAAGTCAGCATTGCCCCTTATTCTAATTTAACCTTCTTTTCCCATATAAGGAAAGGTATTCAGACCTATGCTAAGCTGGTGCTGATTTTACTGGTTATAAATGTAGGAAATATTAGACAAATACATAAATAAAATAAATTAAATGAATAAACAAAATACATTAATAAATATATCCCCACTGGGAATAGATGCAATAATGTTCTTAAAAAACACATTTCTAAAGCCCTGTACACACAAACGGATTTCCGATGAAGCTGACTTCCATCAGTCTTGCCTACACACCATCAGTCAAAAATCCGACCGTCCCAAACACTGTGACGTAAAACACTCAGACGAGCCGAAAAAAATTAAGTTCAATGCTTCTGAGCATGCGTCGACTTGATTCTGAGCATGCGTGGGTTTTTTCTTCCTGATGGAGTTTCACACAGACGATTGGAATTAGCTATCGTTTTTTTTTCCATCGGATAAATTTAAAACATGTTCTATTTTTAATCACCGATGGAAAAAAGACCGATGGGGCCCATACACGATCGGTTTGTCCGATGAGAAAAGTCCATCGGACTGTTTTCATCGGTAAAACCGATCGTGTGTACACGGCATAACACTACCCAATACAAAATGTGGGGGAAAATGTTTTGACTTTAAATACATTTTAAGTAAAATTTGCACACACATGACTAGTATTTATAAATTATTTGTATCTAATGCCACGTACACACGATCATTTTTCCCGTCAGGAAAAATGACATTTTTTCCTTTGGACGAGAAAAACGATCGTCTGTGGGCTTTTTGCCGTTTTTCCCGACGGGAAAAACGGCATTAATCACGATGAGAAAAATTAGAACATGTTCTAATTTTTCTCGTCGTTTTTCCTGACATTTCTTCCGCGGCAGTGTTTCCCATAGGGAAACACTGCCGCGGAGCCCATAGACGATCGTTTTTCTCGTCATTTTAAAAAATGACGAGAAAAATGACCGTGTGGGGAACAAGCTGTTCCCTCGTTTAAAATGTCATTATTCACGGCGGTTTTTAAACCGCCGTGAATAATGATCGTGTGTATGCGGCATCAGAGTTCTATTTCAGTGTTAGCCATTTTTCAGTAACTTTTCTAGAAGGGATTAAATCTTTTAAAAGGCATTCTTCCCATACAAATACAGGCTCATAATAATTAGCATGGAAAAAAGACCGATGGGGCCCATACTTGATCGGTTTGTCCGATGAAAAAAGTGTTTGTTATTACCCCCTAAGGTAAAACTAAATCACCATATACTCATTGAAGCATAATATGGGCCTTTGCACCAGGGGCATAATTGGGTTATTGATTGCCACCCATAAATTTTTTAGATACTCTACTGGGAAGATTTTCTCACAATCTGTTCCTCCATTCCCTTATCTTAGGGTCTTAAACTCCCACAAAGCTGGATTCCTTCCATAATATGGAGAATCCAGTGGAGGAGTGTGACACCAGTGAATTGCCTAGACTTGATCACAGCAACTGAGAACTGTAAACTCTGGTTGGGATTGAGGTCCCCAAGACAAAATTATCATATAATAATCATTATTATTTATTCTGTATTTAGATAGCGCTAACATTTTGTGCAAAATGTTAAAAAATTAAGGAATATAGTACAGTTACAATACAATTAAGGACAAGAGGATTAGGAGTGCCCTAACCATGAGTGCTTACTATAACATAAAAGGGAGGGGCAATAGACACAAAAGGTAGTAACTGTGGCTAGATGAGTTGACAGTGAAGGTAAAAGTTCAGGTTTTAGGTAGATATAGAGTAGGCTTTCCTGAAGAGATGAGTTTTCGGGGAATAACTAACTGTGTACAGACTAGGAGCTAGCTGCACATATTCGAGTAAGGAGTTCCAGAAGATGGGAGATGCTCTGAAGAAGAAGCAAAGAAGATGGTTTGGGTAATATTTTGAGATGCCGTTCAATGTAGAGTTCTGGATGGCTGTGTATGTTGTTGCTAATATTTACATTTTTTTACATTGGGTGATTGGAAGCCAGTGGAGTGATTGTCAGAGAGTAACGGTGGGCATTGAGCGGTTGGTAAGGCAGATGAGTATGGCAACAGCATTCATGATAGACCGAAGGAGGGATAGCCTGTTTAGATTGTACGGACAAAAAGGGAGTTGGCATGAGTAAGATGAGAGGTAATAAGGGAATGAAGAAGTTTCAATGTGGTGTCATTGATTAAGATGGGGCGTACTTTAGATATGTACCGGTACTTATATATAGAAACAGGGATATAATCCATGTTGCTAGCAAACAACAATAACTGAAGTCTTAGTTTTGGATGTGAATTGTGTTTAATAATGACAATCATAATGCTTATCACAATAATTCTAAGAAAATTAGAAACAAAAATGTTGTGTTTTAATTCAGTGAAAAATTCTCATTTGCGATGGTGGGGAGCGACCAAAACACACAGAACGTTTTTTCTTATTACAGAAAAGAGACTAGTTTTGTGTATTGGTAACATCCTGATTTCTAGGTAATTAAAGAATCAGAGTGGTTGTGTTCTTGTGTTAGTTAAAGATCGCGTTCTTCTGGTTTTAAGGTAAAATAGTGCAATCAATTAAGTACATGATAATTTCCACAAGAGATATAAAGAGATACAATCAGCATTTGGAGAGACAGGACATCACTGTCACTAAACATGATAATTACTAATAATTATGTGAAAATGCTTTGTGCCTTTGAAGTCCGGGACCCCCACCGTTTATAGCATTTTAACATTGTTACGTGCCAGGACTGTAAAATAAAAAAGTGTCTAGCTAAATACTTCAAGCTATTTAATTTAGAGATGTCAGGCTCCACCAAGTCGGCAGTGTTTTGAAATGGATCTTTTATGCTAATTATTATGAGCCTGTATTTGTATGGGAAGAATGCCTTTTAAAAGATTTAATCCCTCCTAGAAAAGTTACTGAAAAATGGCTAACACTGAAATAGAACTCTGAGATACAAAGAATTTATAAATACTAGTCATGTATGTGCAAATTTTACTTAAAATGTATTTAAAGTCAAAACATTTTTCCCCACATTTTGTATTGGGTAGTGTTATGCCGTGTACACACGATCGGTTTTACCGATGAAAACAGTCCGATGGACTTTTCTCATTGGACAAACCGATCGCGTATGGGCCCCATCGGCCTTTTTTCCATCGGTGAGAAAAAATAGAACATGTTTTAAATTTATCCGATGGGTTATTTTCTCGGCTTGTCGGAGTGTTTTACGTCACAGCGTTTGGGACGGTCGGATTTTTGACTGATGGTGTGTAGGCAAGACTGAAGTCAGCTTCATCGGATTTCCGATGGAAAAATCCATCGGATTGAATCCATAGGAAATCAGATCGTGTGTACAGGGCTTTATAGTAGTAGTAGTTAAACTGACCTTGTCAACACGTTTGTTTAAAAAAAAAAAAAAAAAAACTTCCATTGGTTTATTTGTGCATTTAACATCTTTACTTATGTTATTTACCTGTAAAAGTCTAATTTGTGTAGACATCCCAAAGCTCTGAGACTGCTGCTGGAAGCCACCATCTTGGATGTGATGTTAGCAGTCCCAGCAGACTCAGAGCTTTTACTCAAGTGCTACTCCATAGTTTTCCCCTTCTCTCCTCCACCAGCAGCTATATTAAAGGTTATGTAGGGAGGGGAGGGAAGGGAAGAGGAGCTGGGCCAGCATAGACAGTCATTAGACTAGGTGTAATCCTGAATTCTGACCTGTTCTTTCAGCCCCAAATCCAATCGCTGTACAAATCTTGTAAACTGGACCTCTGCAACATCTCCAAAACATGCCCCTTCATAACCATTGAAACCATCAAGCTGCTCATTCACTGCCTTGATATCTCTCGCCCTGACTATTGCAACTCCATCATAGGCCTACCTCTACACAGGCTTCCCCCCTTTAGTCTATCATGAGTGCTGCTTCCAGACTCATCTGTCTTACACAGGGCCGGTGCTACCACTAGGCAAACTAAGCAGCTGCTCTGCAGGATGTAGTATGTAACTAACTCATTCCGAGTGGTAGTGTAATTAGAGGTGCAGCGCAACACTGGAGCCAGCGCTAGAGGAAGCAGAGCCAATGCTTCCTGTATAGCGGCGCCTTCTGTCACATGGGCAGGGCAAAGGGGGAGGAGTCAAGGGTGGAGCCAATGGGGGCAGCAAAATAAGGTTTTGCCTAGGGTGTCAAAAATCCTTGCACCAGTGCTGGTCTTACCAACCGCTCAGTGTCTGACAATCCCTCCACTGGCTTCCAATCATCCAACGAATAAAACTCCAAATATTACAACAACATACAATGCCATCCAAACTCTGTTCCAATCTACATCATCAATCTTGTCTCAATATACAACCCTAACTGTCCTCTCCGCTCCTCTCAAGACTTCCTGCTCCCTAGTTCCCTTGTTTTCTCCTCTCACATTCGTCCCGGGACTTCTCCAGAGCCTCTCTGTCTGGCTGTCTCCTACTCTGTCCACCATTAGATGATCCCTGAAAACTCATCTCTTCAGGGAAGCCTATCCTGCCTTCACCCAAATTCTGAACTTTTGATTCCTCCGTCAGCTCATCCCTCACAGTTGTTACCTTTTGTACCACTTGCCCCTGCCTTTGAGATTCTAAAGCCGGCCATAGACAGTTCAAATTTTGGCCAGTTCAGCAGGGACCGGCTGAGATTCGAACCATTCAAGGGCAGGCTGAATATAGCTAAGTTGATCGATCAATCAACTTGGGTACAACCAGCCTGTCGGATTTTACATGCGATTATTGCTGACGGTTGTTATAGTCGCTAGCAGTAATCACCCCCCTCCAGGATAGCACAATGGTTCTACAGGAGGGATTTCCCCATTAACACTGACTGTGTTATGGGGGAATCACACAATTTTCTTTCCTGCAACTTATGGTTGCAGGAAAGAAAATCACCCCATCTATAGTTGGCTTTAGTTTTCATGTGCAGGGTTCTCCTAACCTTCTTGTTTTGTATTGCATTGTAACTTTATTGCCGCCCTTATATCGTAAAACGCTGCGCAAACTGTTGCCATTATACAAATCCTGTATAATAATAATAATAATTAGACACTCCTAACAGAGAAGAGGGCTATTGATTTTCTTGGAGTTGACAAATATCCTAGCAAAGCACTTAACAAGTGAATAACAAGATAATTAATGAGGGCAGGGACTGATGTGAATGTACAACGCACATGTAAAGCACTGTGTAAATTGACTGCGCTATATAAGTACCTGAAATAAATAAATCAATAAATAATTGATGGAAGGGAAACACATTGCAAGCAAGCAACTCAAAGATTTGACTTCTCTGTTCTTTTACCTACAGTTTTTAAGTTGGTGACAGGGTCTCTTTAAAACCCCTGTTAGGTTCCTCACTGGAAGATTTCTAGTAACAAATCAAAATTTAGCATTTTCTTTTATATTTGGCCCCAGTGTCACCAGGACAAAGAAATTGTGAGCCTACAAACCAGTGATACAGACATCAATAGGAGTTTTAACCCTTCCAAACTCTATCCAAAATTAACCACTTCAGCCCCGGAAGATTTGGATGCTAAATGACCAGGCCATTTTATGCGATTCGGCACTGCGTCACTTTAACTGACAATTGCGCGGTCGTGCGACTTGGTACCCGAACAAAATTGACGTATTTTTTCCCCACAAATAGAGCTTTCTTTTGGTGGTATTTGATCATCTCTGCGGTTTTTATTTTTTGCTCTATAAACAAAAAAAGAGCGACTATTTTGAAAAAAAACAACAATATTTTGTACTTTTGCTATAATAAATATCCCCAACTTTTTTTCAAAAAAGCTAATTTTTTCACAGTTTAGGCCGATATGTATTCTTCTACATGCTTTTGGTAATAGAAATCACAATAAGCGTATATTGATTGGTTTGCGCAAAAGTTATAGTGTCTACAAAATAGGGGATAGATTTATGGAATTTTTATTATTATTTTTGTTTTTTAATAGTAATGGCGGCGATCTGCGATTTTTATGAGTTCTGCGACATTATGGCGGACACATCGGACACTTTTGACACATTTTTGTGACCATTGGCATTTATACAGCGATCAGTGCATTTACTGATTACTGTGTAAATGTCACTGGCAGGAAAGGGGTTAACACTAGGGGCGATCAAGGGGTTAATTGTGTTCCCTGACTGTGTTCTAACTGTAGGGGGAGGGGACTCACTATAGGAAATGACAGATCGTGGTTCCCAGATTATAGGAATTCACGATCTGCATCTCCTCTCAGAACAGAACAGGGATGTGTGTGTTTACACACACACGTCCGTGTTCTGCCTCTTGTGCCCCCGATCGCTCGTGGCCGGCGGTCATCGCGACCGCCGATCACGAGCATTGGCACCCCCGCAGTGCAGCGGGCACGTGCGTCCGCTATCCCGCTTTAAAGAACCGACATACAGCTACGACGGATCGCGGGATCGTGCCGACCTGCCGCAGTATAATGACGGCGGCAGGTCGGCAAGTGGTTAAAGAAAAAATATTTTGGCTTTAAATACACTTAAATGGTGCTTGTCAGATAATCTTTTTGCAGATCATTCAGAGAGTACAGCCCAGTGTCTGAATAGTTTCAAGCCAGCCATAGATGGATTGAAATTCAATTGGTCCCTATTATACCGGCTGAATTTCGATCCAACTATAGGCAGGCTGGTTTTACAGAAGTCAATCTCTCAAATGACTGTTGGAAAATTTTCGCTCGACCAGTGCTGCTGGCTTTAGGCGGTGGTGCTGTTGAGTAGAGATGGGCCAAACACCCCCCGGTTTGGTTTGCGCCAGAACTCTGGAACGGCGAACCCTATTAAAGTCTATAGGACCTGCACTTAAAAAAATCAAAAGTCCCCATTTTGAAGGCTTTTATGCAAGTTATTGGCCATAAAAAGGGTATGGAGGCCCAGGTACTGCCCTAAGGGACAAGAACCAATGCAACATTTTTTATTTATTTTTTAAAGATTATTTTTAAAGGAGCAGTGATTTTATTGATGCTTAAAGTGAAACAATAAAAATGAAAAATTCTATTAAATATAGTGCCTGTCTGCCTGTAAAGTGGCAACATTTTTATCATGTATAGAACCTGCTGCAGGAAAATTACATTTAAATAGATTTTCCTTGCAAGCATTCTTTATTGACTTTGCGACAGAGGTACTCATGATGAAAGCAAGAAAATAAATAAATAAAAATATTTGATACCCCTCTCAAACAGTTGCAGAAAAATTGGTCTTTGGGTGTTGGTGGTGCCTTCACCCCGTAACCTTCTAGAGGCAGAATAAGCTGATCTGGCAGCTGCGGTAGACTGCTCGGGTCATAGAGGATGAGGAGGATGAGGATGGTTTAGTAAGCCAGTCCACCACCTCCTCTGCATGCTATAGCTGTATAGCACAGGCAACATCACTAAACAAAGACAGATGTGCCCTGCCTGAGGACGGACCACATCCACCTTTGTCGTTGGGCACAGATGGAGGCATGGGAACATCTGCCTCTCCTTGTTGGCCTCCCAGACATGATAAGGGGGGGGGGGGGGTTATTACCTAAATTTATTAAAAACTGGAAAATGTGTGATTGGATGTACTTTATTAAATTAAAAGTGGTATTTGGTGCACTATGAATTGAGGACTGACACTGACAGAAAAACTCCGGCTGACAATTTAAAAAAAAGGGGCAGGCAGGGGATAGGTGACCAGTGGTCAGGTGAAAGGCTTCATCCAATTAGGGCCCTGGAATGCGCTGTGCAGCACGCAGTGCATTGTGGGGAGCTCAGCAGGCAAACATCCCGCCGAGCGCCCCGCAAATTCGGGTGTTCAGCAAACGGGTGAACAAGCGATGTTTGGCCCAAACTTTTGCTTAGCCCAAACTGTTCACCCAATACTACTGATGAGTATATTCTGATGGCGGAGAGGTCTCCTTGCTGTCAGGATACATTATGTCCACAGAAGGGATTCCCCCACCTAAGTTGAATGTAGGAATCAATTAATTTTCTTTCGTTCTTCCCACTGGTTGAATGAAAGAATGTAAATCATGTATGGCTTGCCTCAAGCTGGCCATAGATGGCTCGAAATTTGCCGGTTCAGCAGGGAAACCTCCCGCTGCCAGAAGACAATAACTCAGCAGGAGGGATTCCCCCACCAACACTGACTGCATTGATGAGGGAATCAAGCAATTTTCTTTCCTTCAACCCATGATTAAAGGAAATACAATTGCATAATATATGGCCTGCCCTACTCTTCTACCTAATGCACCTCACAAGTTAAAGCTGGTCATTCACTAGTAGAATTTCATTAAAAAAAAATTCACTTTATAAAAGTTTATTCAATGTTCTAATTAATAATCGGATCACATTGGTATTCTTTTTTTGACTGCAGTGAGGAGAAAATTAGAAGGAGAAAAATAAAACATCTTTTTTGAAGGAATGGTAAAAGCAAACAAAATTCTGAATGACATTCGTCAAGTCATCAAATGTACTGATACTTTTTATACGAATGTTTGTATGAACGTTCATTCCGAGCAATACTTCCATGTTCTCAGGTTCTGACTTCCACCCAGTGTTAATTTCGTTGACTAAAACATTTTAGTCGACTAAATGAATACTATTTTAGTCGACTAAAATACGACTAAAACTAAAACAATTGAGATGACTAAAATACGACTAAAACTAAAATGGCATCTTAGTCAAAAGACTAAAATGGGTCTAAAACTGAAATGGCATTTAAGGCCTGATTCACACCTATGGCATTTTTAGTGCTTTTTGCATTTTGCAGATTTGCACTACAGTCCATTTAAAATGGTTTCCTATGGAACACGTTCTGTAGAGCAAATCTGCAAAATGCAAAAAGCATTAAAAATGCATTAGGTGTGAATCAGGCCTTAGTCAAAAGACTTAAGCCCTGTACACACGATCGGATTTCCTATGGATTCTAATCCGATGGATTTTTCCATCAGAAATCCGATGAAGCTGACTTCCATCAGTCTTGCCTACACACCATCAGTCAAAAATCCGACCGTCCCAAACGCTGTGATGTAAAACACTCCGACAAGCCAAGAAAAATTAAGTTCTATGCTTCTGAGCATGCGTCGACTTGATTCTGAGCATGCGTGGGTTTTTTGTCCGATGGAGTTCCACACAGACGATCGGAATTTGCTATCGTTTTTTTTCCCATCGGACAAATTTAAAACATGTTCTATTTTTTCTCACCGATGGAAAAAAGACCGATGGGGCCCATACACGATCGGTTTGTCCGATGAAAAAAGTCCATCGGACTGTTTTCATCAGTAAAAGCGATCGTGTGTACACGGCATAAGACTAAAACTAAATTGAAATTTTACTTCAAAATGAACACCGGTCTGTAGTGCATATTCATACCTCATACCTTAAATAATAACATATGAGATTTTTCACTCCAGCAGTATATAATGAGTTTGGAAATTGTAGAGAAATGTTAACTAATGCATTACAAATTAATTACACCCATTAGTTTTTAGACGACTAAAATAAGTTTTAGTCGACTAAAATGTACTGGAGATTTAGTCGACTAAATATGATTGCAGAAGACTAAAATGGGACTAAAACTAAAATGCCATTTTAGTCCTAAGACTAATGCCGCGTACACACGATCGGAAATTCCGACAAGAAAACCGTGGATTTTTTCTGACGGAATGTTGCATACACACGGTCACACAAATTTTGACGGAAATTTCGACTGTCAAGAACGCGGTGACGTAGAAGACGTGCGACGAGCCGTGATCAATGAAGTTTAATAGGCAGTTCAGTTCTTCTGCTTGATTCTGAGCATGCGTGTTTTTTTGCACGTCGGAATTGCATACAGACGAGCGGATTTTCCGGTAGGAACTTTTTCCGTTGGAAAAATAGAGAACCTGCTCTCAATCTTTTGTTGGCGGATATTTCGAGAGAAAAAGTTTGAGCCTACACACGGTCGGAATTTACGTCAAAAAGCTCACATCGGACTTTTCTTGTCAGAATTTCCGATCGTGTGTACGCGGCATAAGACTAAAACTAAATTGACATTTGCTGCCAAAATTAACCATGTTTCCACCCAGTGTAGCTGTCTGATAGCGAGGTGGCCATACTTGGATCAGTTTTTTTCTATCAGCCAGCCGGCTGATGGGAAAAAACAGAATGGATCCCCCCATCCACGCAAGCGAGGTGGATGGAGGAATCCTCCCCGCTGTGTTATTGTATGGATCAACTTATCTGGAGCAGAAACAGATAGACTGAAATTCGGCAGGTCCTTGCTGTACAATTCAGAATTGTGTGTTCCATAAGCACTGTGAAAAGCTTGCTGAATCTTCTTGCAAGGAATGATGTAAAATCCTAATTTTTAGTAGAACTTCAGTGAAAAAACTATTTTCCTCCTCCTTTCTTAGTTTTGACAGGTACCCACTCCCTACTTTTGGTTAAATGGCCTAGGTGATTCCACCGGAAGTTTGTCCTCCTCCCACCCTGTCTGCAACCTTCTGGGACACATCACATGTCCCAGAAGGCTGCGGGACCATTCAGACAGCATATCGCGCCCCTCGCACATGTCACAGCCGACTCCCTAAACTCAGCATGGCAGGGATCCAAAGGCTGGTGAAGAACTGGCCCAGGTGAGTACAGCAATGGGTCCCTAAGCAGGTAAGTGTCAAATTATAAAACAAATACAGAGTTTATAGCTGTTGAGTTTTTTTTTTTTTTTTTTTTAAGTGACCGGAGAAAATCTTTAAGTTAAATGAGCAGACTTTCCAGCTTAAAGCAGAACTTCTGTAATTTTCTCAACTTTCCATCTATTAAAAGGGTTGTAAACCCTCGCCGTTTTTCACCTTAATGAATTCTATGCATTAAGGTTAAAAAAACCTTCTTTATTGCAGCAGGGCCCCCCTTATACTTACCTGAGCCCCGTAATTCCCGCGATGGGAACAAGCACACCAGCCCTGGCCGGTGACTCGTGTCCTGATTATATAGATTGATAACAGCACAGCCATTGGCTCTCGCTGCTGTCAATCAAATCCAATGACGGGGGCGCCAGGGGGGCAGAGCCGAGTCCTGCTGTCAACAGACACAGCAGCAGGACACGGGAGCGTGCCCGCATGGGTGTCCTGTCGGAGAGCACTTCTCCGGCGGGACACTTGAGAAGAGGAGGAGCCAGGAGCGCCGCGGAGGGACCCCAGAAGAGAAGGATCGGGGCCACTCTG
The DNA here is from genome assembly GCA_029206835.1 of Rana muscosa. Taxonomy (NCBI): domain Eukaryota; kingdom Metazoa; phylum Chordata; class Amphibia; order Anura; family Ranidae; genus Rana; species Rana muscosa. Next base: position 101,586,359 of record CM055116.1, on the reverse strand, counting down.
TGCAAAACCAACTGCACAGTGAAGGTAAGTATGACATGTTTATTTTTTTTAAAACTGAACCTTTACTTCTATTTACTTTTATTCCCCTGCCCTTGTTTTTTTAAAGTGATTGTAAGGCTTTGTGTTTTATTTTTATATAACAAACATATCATACTTACCTCCACTGTGCAGCTCGTTTTGCACAGAGTGCCCCCGATCATCCTCGCATCGTGTAACCCCCTAGGAGAAGCGCTCTTCTTGCGGGCGCGCTCCCAAGTCCAGCATTTGCGTCCATAGAAATGGATGCCAGACTCGGCCCCGCCCCCCGGGCTCTCGCGTCATTGGATTTGCGCTGCTATCAATCTATCCAATCAAGAGCTGGGATCCTGTGGAGAGAGGGACCCAGGTAAGTAAAACAGGGGAGGGCTGGGGGGCCGGTCACTGCCAGAAGTTTTTTCCCCTTAATGCATCGGATGCATTAAGGTGAAAAAACACGAGGGTTTACAACCCCTTTAACTTTGGATAGTAAAGCATTTTTTTTGCCAGTAAATACCTTATACAGCCCACTTCCTGTTTCTTGTCTGATAAAAATCCTAGGCTTATGACATCATGCACAGCTCTCTCTCTCTCACTCTCGTGAGAGTTTGCCAGGAAGGGAGGGGGGGATGAGTCATAAGAGGGCTAATGAGAGCTGCAGAGCTGGAAGTGTGTCTGTGTAAATCACAGAAACACAGTATATATAAAATAATATGCAATGTTTTTATTACAAATTATGTGAGCAGACTGCAGTTCCTCTTTAAAGCAGTCCATAACTCATTTTGAACCAAGTAATCCCTCCCTTCCTCTACTTTAAAAAATAAATAAAAAATTGTTGACTTTTTGCCATTTTTTATTTACATTTTTTATTTTTTTTGGTCCACTCACTGCCTGGCTACTCACCTAGATGAGAAGACGTTTCACTCTTCCCCTGACATCACATCCCAGGAGGCATTCATTTCCCCATTCATGGAATGCTGAAAGTAAACAGTGACAGTGGCAGATCTCACACATGCACAGACACAGATCTGGCTTTGTGTCCATTTAAATATTGTCCTATGAATGGAGGAAAGTAACGACTCCTGGGATAGGTGATGTCAGTATCCCAGGAGGTATTATTATCCTTCATTTGCAGAACAATATGTAAACAGATCTCTGTCTGCGCATGTGCGAGATCTGGCGCTGCGTCATGGGGGGACCGGCTGCCTTAAGGAAGAGGATCCAGCCGGCTCGTTGTGATGTAAAAAGGAAGATGGCACCATGGGGGACAGGACCCAGAATAGGGGAGAGGTGCCAATGCTGGATCTGCTGGATTTGTAAGTATAATATTCTGGTATAAGAAAGCACCAAAGGTAAGTGAGGAAAAAATGAAAATTTGCATTAGGAGGGTGAAGTTCCTCTTAAAAGTAATAATAAATCCTCAGTTTGTTGAGTATCTTCAGCAGCTGATTTAATCACTTAATGAGTAAGCATTTTCCTTATCTTTTAATCCTTGCCTATGTTCCAGTTTAAGTTGGTGCCATGACATTGCCCCAGGCTTCCTTTTTCAGGGTGGCTCCTTTCTCTTGCAGCATCCTATGGAGCCACCCTTGCGTGCAGGTACTAGAGTTGTATCTCCCTACGCTGTGTACACCATTAGAAACACACAGCCCCGTAGCCTAGGATGGTAGGGCACTCCTCTGCTCCTCCCTCCATGCTCATTTAAAGTAGTTCTAAAAGCAGAAAGTTTTGTTATTACTATTAACTGGAAAGGGGTGATAGATATACTGTCTAACATTCTTTCGTTACCCGTATCATGTGATCCATGTGTAGCTGGGTCCTAAATTGAGGTTATGTTATGCCAAATTTAGGGGTGACTTGAGTGATAGTTGGCTCAAGTCTTTCAATTACTGGACTCTGCCTTGCTGCTGCTTCACCTGGCTTGCAGTTCCCCTAAGCAGTATGGGTGGTGCTGTCACTTGTACTCGGGGTTGAACCACAGGTGTTGGAGTGGCAATCTGGTGTCCTCTCTTGGCAGCCATACGGTGGGCGGAGTCGGCCTGCTGTGCATGCTGGGAGAGGATACAAAAAGGGCGGCCGCCATCGTTCAGGGGGAGATCGAGGAGAGTGATCCGGGGACCTGTACCCGAGGGAACCTGTGGGTTTGGGAGTCGAGTTTGTGGCCTTCCAGGCCATGGGGCCATGTACGCCTCAGTCCCAGGCACCTTTAGTCCTGGGACTGCAACTTCAGCCCTGGGCCCAGCTCCTTTAGCTGGAGCCCACTTCAGAAGGAAGAATCTCAGGGTGCTGCCTTGCCAGGGGACCCGTTTCTGGATGAGGAGGCTGAGGGAGGACCGTTCCGAAGGTCTGGTGAGCCATCACAGTGAAGAAAGGGGCCCAGTAACTCTCCAGGGGGATGTCATCCATCCGGAACCCAGGGGCCTAACAATCTGGACCATCGGGAGGTTTGGGACACTATAGATCCTGTGGCAGAGGATCTCCTAGATGCATCTATTAGGGATCTAGATTGACTGTTTGAGCTGTACGCCGGCTGCTAGCACCTTAGGGGGCTATCCGGGTGAGCTATACCCACTCGGGACCGAGTGGCAACAAAGCCAGAAGTGCCTGAATGCTGTCTATCCTTTTAACACCTTTCTCTCTTCATGCAAAGAAAAATAAAGCTCTACGTTGGAGTGATATACTTGTGTGGACCTTGGAGTTACTTGGGGTATAGAGACTCTGTCCTTGCACACTGAGGACAGAAACCAACTTTGAGGAGAACTTCGCTGCAAGACCCGTAGGTGAAACAAATGTGCTTATCCTCTGCAAACCAGGGGGTACGGGCATGGTGGCACCTTGCGCCTTTTTATCTCATGAGTGAGCCAAAGAGACGGGAGGAAAAGGGTGAGGGCGCTAGACATGCATCTGTCTGTTGGGTCTACTTGATGAAGAACACTGGCCAAAGTTTACTAGAACAATGCTGAGAGAAACACTATTCTTGGTTCGAAAGGATATTGCGCCTAAGTGGAATCAGTCTGCTTCACCATCTACTCTTCAATAGATTCAGATGGTGAATTAGACACTACCGTATGAAATTTTTTATTTTGAGCATAGGGGTTGTCCCAGCAAATATGATAAGGTGTGGAACATCTGGTGTTCTTCCACTCTTACCATTTATAGTCTGTGAGCAGCTTCTTCGCTATACTTAAAGTGATTGGGAGCCTCTGTTTTTTTATTTTATTTAACCGCTTGTCACCCGGCCGCCGTCAAATGACGGCGGCAGGAAGACCCTGTTATTCTGGGCGGACGTCATATGACGTTGCGCCTTTAAAAGCCACTAGGGGGCACGCGCTCGCCGCCGCGTCACTGGGGACCCGATGCGCGTGCCCAGCGGCCGCGATGGCCGCCCGGCACCCGCGATTGCCCAGTAACCGAGCAGGACCGTGGATCTGTGTGTGTAAACACAGAGATCCACGTCCTGTCAGGGAGAGGAGACCGATGGTGTGTCTCTTGTACATAGGGACACAGATCGGTCTCCTCCCCCGTCAGTCCCCTCCCCCCACAGTAAGAATCACTAATAGGGAACATATTTAATCCCTTCCTCGCCCCCTAGTGTTAACCCCTTCCCTGCCAGTCATGTTTATACAGTAATCAATGCATTTTTATAGCACAGATCGCTGTATAAATGTGAACGGTCCCAAAAATGTGTCAAAAGTGTCCGATGTGTCCGCCGCAATATCGCAGTCACGATAAATATCCCTGATCGCCGCCATTACTAGTAAAAAAAATAAAAATAATAAAAATGCTATAAATCTATCCCCTATTTTGTAGACGCTATAACTTTTGCGCAAACCAATCAATATACGCTTATTGCATTTTTTTTTACCAAAAATATGTAGAAGAATATATATCGGCCGAAACTGAGGAAATTTTTTTAAAAATAAATAAAAAATGGATATTTATTATAGCAAAAAGTAAAAAATATTGTTTTTTTTTTCAAACTTATCGCTCTTCTTTTGTTTATAGCTCAAAAAATAAAAACCGAAGAGGCGATCAAATACCACCAAAAGAAAGCTCTATTTGTGAGAATAAAAGGACGCAAATTTAGTTTGGGTACAGCGTCGCACGACCGCATAATTGTCATTCAAAGTGTGACAGCGCTGAAAGCTGAAAAATGGCTTGGGCAGGAAGGGGGTGAAAGTGCCCTGTAGGCAAGTGGTTAAAATAACAAACATATCATACTTACCTCCACTGTGCATCTCGTTTTGCACAGAGTGGCCCCTGATGGTCCTCTTCTGGGGTCTCCTGGCGGCTCTTGCGGCTCCTCCTGGCATCGTATAATCCCTCTAGGACAGTGATGGCGAACCTTGGCACCCCAGATGTTTTGGAACTACATTTCCCATGATGCTCATGCACTCTGCAGTGTAGTTGAGCATCATGGGAAATGTAGTTCCAAAACATCTGGGGTGCCAAGGTTCGCCATCACTGCCCTAGGAGAAGCCCTCCCCTGGGGGGTTACCTTGCGGGCGTGCTCACGAGTCCAGCATTCGGCGCCCATAGACATAAATGCCGGACTCGGCCCTGCCCCCGGCGCACGCGTTATTGGCTTTGACTGACAGCAGCGGGAGCCAAAGGCTGCGCTGCTATAAATCTATCCAATCAAGAGACGGGACCCTGTGCAGAGAGGGACATACGGGGCTCAGGTAAGTAAAACAGGGGGGGGGGCTGGGGGGCCGGTGACTGGCAGAAGTTTTTTCACCTTAATGCATAGGATGCATTAGGGTGAAAAAACACGAGGGTTTACAACCCCTTTAACATGTGTGAGAGTGGGAAAATAAAATCTTGTGCTGGGAACAAGGTAATAACAACACCAAATTACTTTGTACTTGCAGGCAATCGCTTTTTATTAGAACTGGACATTTTAAGAATATAGAGTTGTGAACATTTACTTCTTGTGTATTTATGTACCAAATACTGTAATTCTTTACACTTATGTTGAGCGTCAATAAACAGACTTTAAAAAAAAGCAGACGTTTTTTTTTTAATCTTAATGCAGTTTTATACATTAAGATAAAAAAAACTTCCGTGTTCAGCAGCCCCCCCCCCCTGAGCCCTATCTCGATCCATCGATGTTGCATGAGAGACTCGGCTGTCCGGGACCCTCCCTCCAGATTGGCTGAGACACACAGCCATTGGCTCCCGCTACTGTCAATCAAAGTTTGTGAGCCAATGATGAGAGAGGGGGCGGGGCCAATCCATGGCCTTGATGTGTGAATGGACACGCAAAAACCATTGCACAGAGCAGGTAAGTATGACAAGTTTGTTATTTTTATTCTTATTTTTATTTTTTTAAAGCTCCATACGACTTTAACTGACTCCTGTCACTAACCCAGCGCTGTCCTGGCTGCACCCCTCTCATCTCTGCTTGGTCTCACAGGAGACACTGCCAGTTGAGGAAGCTGGTCTGATCTCACTGAACACAAATCTTTTTTATTTTTATTTTTTTTATTTTTTTAACAAATTTTTATTGGAAAATAAAAGACAATTGAACAAGTGTAAAATTAAGTACAAAAGTACAACAAAAAAGAAAAATTGTCGATCAGGTTCAGACAATGGTACATAGAAGTATCGATGTAACTAAATGGGTACATCAAGTAGGGTAGAAACAAGAGATAAAACTTGACACTATATCACTAGGAGACTAACATTGTGGGGTTATAGAGAGAGGGTGCTGTATAGACATAATTCTCCCCTAGTGAGGGTACAATAGGTCATCCTAGACAAATACTGATGCTGTTATATGACCAGAAGGTGAATACTGGATGGATCTGTCTACGCGCCCCTATGTTTAGAGTCGGGAATAGGGGAAAGACCATAACAAGAAACTAATAAGCGAAGAGAGAGGGGGGGAAGAGGAAGAGCTCCAGATACAAAGGCAGGCTGTCCGTTCCAATACATGGATGGTCCCGAGAGTGAAACAGCCATGTTGGGCCATCAGGAAAGTATAGACTATGCAGTGCCTCCAATTTTACAGCCCTTGTGCGATAGGGTCAGTGTATGAGAATGAGAGTTCTCCCAGAGCCGCCTCATCAGCTGATGAGAGGGTTGATATGATGAAGGATTCCCATCTGTAGTAAAAAAGGGCTCTCGATCTGGGTTCTTTGAAGTCCGTAAGAAGTCGTTCTTTATAGAGAAGGTTGAGGCAGTCCTTTTCGAGTTGGATGAGAGAAGGGCTTTGAGGAGAGATCCAGTGTCTGAGAATGAGTCTCCTGGCGACAAGCAGACAAAGCAAAATCCAGTCTTTCGAGGGGGGACATTTGGTGGTTCCGGAGGAGATTGATGCAGCTGGGGACAGAGACCAGGGTAGCAATAGAGGGTCCCAGTAGCCGAATATCAGAAGTAGAGGGTCTTTGGGGAGTTTCAATAAAGTGGTTTTGAATATGTAAGACAAGACTTGCTCCCAAAATGAGGAAATTAAGGAGCATGACCAGAATCGGTGAGAGAGAGAAGGTCTGGGTACCTTGCCAAATCTTTTTATAAGCTAACTAATCTTAGCTCAATGATCCTTTAGCAGGAAGTGGCAACCATGATACACCAATGACCACTAGACCACTAGAGACCACTAAGAGACCACTAGAGGGAGCATATACAAATCCACGTTTAATAAAATAATCAAAATATGGAACAACAAGTGCATAGAATGTGGTGATCATGCCAAAATGTACCTTCCGGCAAATCTTACAATGACACCTACTTACTAAATTGTGCACTTGCTAAATATACACTATAATGTGCTGCTGCTATATTTGTACACCTATACAGTTATTGGAGTTTATTTACTAAAGGCAAATCCACTTTGCACTACAAGTGCACTTGGAAGTGCAGTCGCTGTAGAGTTGAGGGGGACATGTAAGGAATATAAAAAAACATAATTTTTGCTTGTACATGATTGGATGATAAAATCAGCGGAGCTTCCCTTTGTTTTAGATTTCCCCCTCATGCCGCGTACACACGACCGTTTTTCATGACGAGAAAAATGCAATTTTTTTAAATTGGTCATTAAAAACGATCGTGTGTAGGCTCCAGAGCATTTTTCTCGACGAGAAAAATGGGCATTAAAAATTTAGAACATGCTCTATTTTTTCTCGTCGTTTTTCACATCGTCGTTTTTCTCGTCGTGAAAAACGGCCGTTTGTACGCTTTAATGACGGGAAAAAAACGCACATGCTCAGAAGCAAGTTATACGTGTTGTACGTCACCGCGCTTTGCTCGAGCATTTTTTTTCACGATAGTGTGTAGGCAAGGCAGACTTGAGAAGAATCACGTGGAGAAAAACTTTGTTTTTTTCAATAACGTTAAAAACGGCCGTGTGTACGCGGCATCAGATCTACAGCGACTGCACTTCCAAGTGCACTTGTAGTGCAAAGTGGACTTGCCCTTAGTAAATCAACCCCATTGTATTGTATAGTTATTGTGACAGCAGGAAGGTAAAGTCACCTGGTTGCATCCAGGGGGGTAGATATATTTCTCCCAGATTCAGGCTTTATGCCGACTTATACAACTAGGGAGTTGATGAAGCCCAGCTGAGGCTAGTGGGCTCATGAATGACTCATACCTCTAGGGAGAGTGCTGGGCGTCGTGAGGCAGGGAGTTGATGAGACCAGCTGAAGCCTGTCAGTTCGTTTAAGGCCTCTATAAAAACTCCCAGCTTCATTAGATGTTAGCTCATGCCTGGACCCAGACCTGTGTGGACTGTCTAGGGAGAGTGAACCCCTGTGCGGTGAGGCAAAGCCTGTGTGGCTATTTGTTTGGACTTTTACTAAACCAGGGACTTAGGGACTAGGACAGCACCAGGCTGATCCCAGTTGTTAGTTTAGGAAACCTGCATGTTTAGTCAGAGGTCAAACTGACCAGGATTTATTTTGTTTGTTTCTTTTTGGCTTTGCTGTGTTTTTGTCACTGTACATAGAGAAATAAACCGCACCTTTTGATTTTGAAAACCACAACCTCCGTCTGCTGGCCCTGTTTTGTGTGGGGAGCCCAACCAGGGGGTCACACACACCCGCTACCGAGTTAACCCCCTCACAGTTGGTGGAGAACCAGTGGCAGTTTTTTTTAAGCCAGCATGGAGGAGATACTGAAACAGCTGGCTCTAGCAAATGCCAATCAACAGCAGACAAATGCAGGTTTGCAAAGGAGCCTTGCAGCCCAGCAGCAAGCTCATCAACAAGCCCAGCAGCAATCTGAGGCCCGCTTCATAGACCTGTTACAGAAGCAAGAGCAGAGACTACAACAAATGGAAGCAGTAATGCAGCAACGTCCGCAGACCAGTGAGGAAAGCCGTCCCACTAATACCGCGTCCTTTGGGGTGAGTCGTTTATTGACAAAAATGACTGGAGAGGATGATCCAGAGGTATTTTTGACCACATTTGAAAGGACTGCTGAAAGAGAAAAGTGGCCTGAGGAGCAGTGGGCTGGACTGGTGGCTCCTCTGTTAACTGGTGAATCGCAGAAGGCTTACTATGACCTAGAGCCTGACCAAGCAAAAGACTATGTGATGCTAAAAGCTGAAATATTGGCAAGGCTGGGTGTCACCCTGGCTGTCCGGGCTCAGCGTGTGCATAACTGGACTTTCCAGCTTGGAAAACCCCCCAGGTCTCAAATGTATGATCTCATTCACCTGAGCAGGAAGTGGCTACAGCCAGAGACTTTGTCCGCACCGGAGATTGTGGAACGTGTTGTGATGGATCGTTTCTTGAGAGCTCTTCCTACCGCCATTCAAAAGTGGGTAAGCCATGGAGACCCAGAAACGGCCGGTAAACTTGTGGATCGTGTAGAGAGATACTTGGCTACAGAGAACCTGACGGCCTCTTCCAGAGACTCTCGGACTTTCCACCCTAAGACCAGACCATCCCCAGGGGCGGATAAGAGGATTCCAAGGGGTGAGGGTGGAGAGAGTGAGAGGGTGGGAGCTCTACCCCAAGTTTGGCGAGAACAGCCTGGGAAATCAGCGGCTCAAGAGGCCGCAAGAAGGATCGTTTGCTACCGCTGCCGGCAAGCGGGACATATTGCAGCAAATTGCCCGGTTGTGGAGGAACCCATGCAATGTGACTTTCTGATGGACAGACGTCAGTCGCTGTGTGCGACAGTCGCATGCACTGCCATTCGGGGAACTGAGAAACATTTATGCAAAATGTGTATTAATGGTAGAAATGTTGTGGTATTACTGGATTCAGGTAGCCTTGTGACCCTGATAAAGGCTGAATTAGTTAAAACAGAGGTCTCTGGGAATAGCAAGGTAGCTGTTATTTGTGTGCATGGGGACACCCGAGAGTATCCAGTGACTACAGTGTGTTTCGAGACCCCCAAAGGTACCCTCTCTCATCCAGTGGGGTTAGTATCTCAATTACCGCATGATGCCATTGTGGGAAGGGATTTTCCGAAGTTCTGGGAACTGTGGGATGATCCTGAGCCCCCCACTGGTGCCCCTATGTACCAGGAATGTGATAGCCAGAACTCCTCTGAGAGTGGTGAGGACTCTCCAGAATTTCCCTTGTCAGTATTGGCAGGGGAGACTCAAGAAACTGGAGAGGAGCCCACCTCCTCAGACGAAAACCTACCGTCTGTGGAGTTTTCTGATCTGGAGGTTCACAGGGAAAATTTTGCCACAGAACAGTTAAAAGACCCCGCCCTAATAAAGGCACGGGAAAACGTAGTGGAAATAGATGGCGAGTTAGTGAACCCAGATAATACCTGCACTTACCCATACTTCAGCGTAGAGAAGGACCTACTGTATCGGGTGGCAAAAAGGGCAGAAGAAACCGTTGAGCAGCTGGTGGTGCCCAAACCTTACAGGAAGTTGGTGTTGGAGTTGGCCCATGGGCACATTCTTGGAGGTCATCTGGGGACAGAGAAAACCCGAGAGAGGGTATTACAGAGATTCTATTGGCCTGGGGTGATGAAGGACATAGAAAATTATTGTTCCTCCTGCCCTGTGTGTCAGAGGTCGGCCCCGATGCCACATTTCCGTAGCCCGCTGGTCCCTCTACCCATCATTGAGGTCCCGTTTGAGAGAATCGCAATGGATTTGGTAGGTCCTATAATCAAGTCCGCTAGGGGGCACCAGTACATATTGGTTATAATGGACTATGCCACCCGTTATCCAGAAGCGATCCCTCTCAGAAATACCTCGGCCAAAACCATAGCCAAAGAGCTATCTCTTGTTTTTAGCCGGGTGGGTATTTGTAAAGAACTGCTTACGGACCAAGGTACACCCTTTATGTCCCGGGTTATGAAAGAGCTGTGTAAATTGTTCAAAGTGACGCAATTGCGTACATCTGTGTATCACCCCCAAACCGATGGGCTGGTTGAAAGATTCAACAAAACCCTAAAACAAATGTTGAAGAAAGTGGTGGATAGAGATGGAAAGGATTGGGACTGTCTACTTCCTTATTTGATGTTTGCTATTAGGGAGGTGCCCCAATCCTCTACGGGATTCTCCCCCTTTGAGTTACTGTATGGGAGACACCCAAGAGGGCTGTTGGATATTGCCAAGGAAACTTGGGAAAGTGAGAGTTCTCCCCACAGGAGTGTGATTGAGCATGTCGCCCTGATGCAAGATCGAATTGCACAGGTAATGCCCATCGTGAAGGAACATTTGGCCCAAGCGCAGTTGGCACAGCAGAGAGTGTACAACCGTGGAGCAAAGACCCGTACCTTTTCCCCGGGGGATAGGATATTGGTACTTGTCCCTACGGTTGAAAGTAAATTCCTTGCCAAATGGCAAGGCCCCTACGAGATAATGGAAAAAGTGAGCGAAGTGAATTACAAGGTCAGACAACCAGGAAGGCGAAAGCCCGAACAGATATATCACGTTAATCTGTTGAAAGCCTGGAGGGATAGAGAGTCCCTAGTCGCAGAAACTTGGTCACCAGCTCAAACTGGTTGCGTGATTCCGGAGGTTGGAATAGCAGCCACCTTGTCACAACCCCAACAACAGGAGGTTAAGGAGTTTGTGCTTCGCAACAAGGAGGTGTTCTCTGAGCTGCCGGGACAAACATCTGGGGTAGAGCATGATATTATTACCCCGCCCGGTGAAAGGGTGAAGTTAAAACCCTATCGGATCCCAGAGGCCCGACGGGAGGCAATACGGGAGGAAGTACAGAAAATGCTGAACTTAGGGGTGATAGAGGAGTCCCAAAGTGATTGGTCTAGTCCCATTGTGTTGGTGCCTAAACCGGATGGGAGCTGACGATTTTGTAACGATTTTCGTCAGTTGAACAAAGTTACAAAATTTGACACCTACCCCATGCCACGTATAGATGAGTTGATCGACCGGCTGGGAACAGCCCGATACATGACGACTCTTGACCTCACAAAAGGGTATTGGCAAATTCCCCTGGCCAAGTCGGCCAAAGAGAAAACCGCATTTGTAACCCCAGACGGGGCGTTCCAATATAAGAGAATGCCGTTCGGGTTACAGAATGCGCCGGCCACATTCCAGCGGAAAATGGACCAGATGCTGAGGCCCCATCGGAAGTATGCTGCGGCTTACCTGGATGACGTAATTGTCCATAGCACAGATTGGGCCTCACATCTGCCAAAAGTGCAAGCAGTCCTGGACTCTGTTCGGGAAGCGGGGTTTACGGCTAACCCCAAGAAGTGTACCATTGGGCAGGAGGAGGCCAAATATCTTGGGTACACCATTGGCAGGGGAGTAATAAAACCCCAACTCAACAAAGTCGAGGCCATCCAGAGTTGGCCACGTCCCAACAGCAAGAAGCAGGTACGAGCCTTTCTGGGAATCGCGGGTTATTATCGGCGCTTCATTCCCCACTTTGCTTCTAAGGCTGTGCCCCTAACCAACCTGACGAAAGGGAAAGGGTCGGTCATGATTAAATGGACCCCCGAGGCTGAGGCAGCATTCCAATTCTTGAAACAAGCCTTATGTAGCCAGCCAGTGTTGTACTCACCCGACTTCTCTAAAGACTTTGTCGTACAAAGTGATGCGTCAGATGTGGGGTTAGGAGCAGTATTGTCCCAGGTCTGGAACGGGGAAGAGCACCCAGTCATTTACCTCAGCAGGAAGTTGAAGTCCCATGAGGTAAATTACGCCACGGTTGAAAAGGAGTGTTTAGCGGTGAAGTGGGCTCTAGATTCCCTTCGGTACTATCTGCTAGGTAGGCACTTTGACATGGTTACGGATCACGCTCCGTTAAAGTGGATGGCTCAAAACAAGGAGACAAATAGAAGAGTGAATAGGTGGTTCCTGGCCCTACAGGAATTCAACTTCAGAGTAAAGCATCGCCCTGGCGTTCAAATGGGGAATGTGGATGCTTTGTCTCGAGTACATGAATGCCTGATTGCTGGTGTTCCAACCCCAAGGTTAAAACAAGAGGGGGGGGTATGTGACAGCAGGAAGGTAAAGTCACCTGGTTGCATCCAGGGGGGTAGATATATTTCTCCCAGATTCAGGCTTTATGCCGACTTATACAACTAGGGAGTTGATGAAGCCCAGCTGAGGCTAGTGGGCTCATGAATGACTCATACCTCTAGGGAGAGTGCTGGGCGTCGTGAGGCAGGGAGTTGATGAGACCAGCTGAAGCCTGTCAGTTCGTTTAAGGCTTCTATAAAAACTCCCAGCTTCATTAGATGTTAGCTCATGCCTGGAACCAGACCTGTGTGGACTGTCTAGGGAGAGTGAACCCCTGTGCGGTGAGGCAAAGCCTGTGTGGCTATTTGTTTGGACTTTTACTAAACCAGGGACTTAGGGACTAGGACAGCACCAGGCTGATCCCAGTTGTTAGTTTAGGAAACCTGCATGTTTAGTCAGAGGTCAAACTGACCAGGATTTATTTTGTTTGTTTCTTTTTGGCTTTGCTGTGTTTTTGTCACTGTACATAGAGAAATAAACCGCACCTTTTGATTTTGAAAACCACAACCTCCGTCTGCTGGCCCTGTTTTGTGTGGGGAGCCCAACCAGGGGGTCACACACACCCGCTACCGAGTTAACCCCCTCACATTATATAGAACTTGAGACCGCTGTGGTCACAAAGGTTAAATAGGGGTGGTACATGGCACCTCTAGTGTTGAAGCATAGGTCTGAACTGTTGTCTCTATTTATCTAAAGAGATTCAGTTCACTTTTTTTTAAATTGTCAGTTTCCATTTTTGTCTGAAAGAAGTATGCTGTAGAAGTTTCATTTTTTGATTTGAGCTTTTGAAGTTTTTATATCTGACCAAGTGGCAGTAGAGAATAGATGAGCATGTGTCCTCACAATCCATTTCTATACATATGCAGGCTGAAGATACGCATGGTGTATGATGTTTTGGAGGTTCAGAAGCCAATTACATTTGCCCTCAGGGATGAATCAGCCATGGTGCTTTTGCAGACATGCTAAGTAATCACTGCTTAACCGTGGCGACTGGTGATTTTTTTTTGGGGGGGGGCCTCAAACAATCACTGACACTATCCCCCTCCCGCTTGCTGTCTGCCGGTTGTTCCGGCACTTACCCCATCTAGGTGGCGGGCTATGGGCAGCGGCTTCGGTGTCCTCCAGCATGGCTTACCCTATCTAGGTAGTGGGTGGTGGGTGGCGGGCGGCGGGCTGCGGCTCCGGTGTTCGCTCCTCCAGCATGGCGGTTTCCACCACGCGTTGCTTCTCTCCTCCACCAAAGGCACTAGGTGTCCAATAGGATCGCCTGACATTTTGGCCAATCGGGAAGCGATTCTCACGACCCACTTCCTGATAGGCGGGGAGGAGATTTAGTGTGAAAATACCAAATATTAATTTGCTATCATCACACAACTGGGTGCACTGCCTGTGGCTCTAATCACGTGCTTAAAAAAAACACACCTCCCCTATTGTAATCCATAGTATGGTGCCCTGTATATAGATCAGGGGGCTGGACGCATGGATAGAAGGGGGGAGTGCCCGTGCGACCCCTAGTGGATGGGCCGCCACTGCTGCTCGATGCAGGGGGACTCAAGCAGATGGTGAGGCTGATCTACTGAAGAAGTTATGAATAATTAAGATTTATTTCATATGTACATAATTAGGTATCCAAGCAGAAATAGGAATGGCTACCTGTGAAAACTAGGTACCGTCTCCATAAAAAAAAAAAGGGCTCTGTATTCTGCCTGTCCATCGGTGTCGTTCTCTCAGGGTCCAGAAGACTGCAATGGCACAATGACAATACAGAGGTGACCAATTGGTGTGGGCACAGGCTATAGTGGAATGGACAAGAAAGTGGTTGGAGAGGGGATAGAACTTTGCCCAAACATTGGATTTAAGAGTTAAGCCGGCCATAGATGGAGTGATTTTCCCTTGGTTGCAGGAAAGAAAATTGCTTGATTCCCCCATCAACACAGTCAGTGTTCATGGCAGAATAGCTCCCGTGGTTGAGCTTTTGTGTTCTCCCAGGGGGAGAATTATAGCCGTTGGCAATAATGGCATGCAAACTTTGACAGGCTGGTTGTACCTAAGTTGATCGATTGATCAACTTGGGTATACTCAGTCTGCCCATACAGTACATGGTCCCTCCTGAACCGGCCCAAAATTTGAACCTCTATGGCCTGCTTTATTATATCGTAAAGCATCCAAATATATGTACAAAACTTGTCTAATGTTGTAAACAGATTAAAGGGATAACTTTTATCATGAGCAAATATTTACAGGCCCCCATCACGTTGCTAGTTTGCTACATTTGTCATCCTTGACTTATCTGTTTAAGGCAATTATAACAAATAATGAGAGTGTAATGTGCTCAGCAAAGTGCTTAGTAGCTGCCCTTGTAAAGGGGGGGGTGGGAGAGTGTGCACGCCCCGCATTCTTGGTCACAGTGTAAATTAGATTGGTGTGAATCAATATAAGATAATACAGTAATTGTACTATGCTCTCCTACTCTCCACTCTTCTTGCCTCTGTGTTTACCATGATTAAAGTATTTGCCGGGCAGACACACTGATTTGGCTGATTTAAACTCCTTTGGTATGGAAAGCCCACAGCTAGTCGGCCTCCAACAATTCCTCCTCGGCTGAGGTTGTCACAGCAACACCTTGAGCACTTGAAAGGCATTTGCTTCAATAATCCTTGCCTGTGATCTTTGACAGGCTTATAATTAAGCAACAGTTTGTTAATGCTGACATCAACATTTTGAAACCCTAGAAGTGTTATTAGGCCGCTGTGCCCAGGAGTCCAGAAGGCTGTTGTGAAGGTGTCTAGGGTCTCTAGATGTGGCCGGCTGTGCATGCACACTTTAGCCAGTGAACTGTTTTTTATGAATAGTTGTTGTATACATACCGTATATTGCTCTGGGTGATCATAAATACAGTAAATACTGGAAAAACGTCCAATCCACCCAGGAGCATACCCATACGTCTGAATGCTGGGGGGTGCTCAGCTTATGCCGCGTACACACGATTGGAAAATTCGACAAGAAAACCGTGGAGTTTTTTTCCGACTGATGGGACCGTAGTCATAACTTCTTAATATTACATTAGATGAATAAATAATACTTCAGTAAATACCTGTGGTTGAAATGGCCGTGGCCTTTATTTATAGGTATAAATATTAAATTGATTATATCAACTTTCTTAAATCAAAATAAATAATCAACTTAAGAATATTAAAATCTTCTTTCAGTATCAATAACCATATATAAATATATATATATATATATAAAAATTAGCTTAGCCATTTAAGCTCAAGCTAAACTTAAAACATGAAACATAACATCCCCTTACAATTGAAGGGATTAAAACCTCATAAAACAGGCCACGACAGGGAGGGTGGGTGGGGTGTGTTCCTCTTCAAATCTTCTCCGTCTGCTGCCCACTGATGACGCATCCTCTTTCTTTATATAGGGTGCTAGAGGACCGTTGTTTGGGGCAACTGTCAACATTGTTAACCAATCATAGGTAAGTATTTTTTTTTTTTTTTTTAACTTTAACTTTAATTTAATTTACAGGTATGACACAGTCCCATAGGTGGCGGGGAGGGGGACAATTCATGCCCCGCCCTTCACCTTCAATCTTGGCTCAAACTTGTCTTGCATACACATGGTCACACCAAATTCCGACCGTCAAGAACGCGGTGACGTACAACACTACGACGAGCCGAGAAAAATGAAGTTCAATGCTTCCGAGCATGCGTTGACTTGCTTCAGAGGATGCACGGTTTTTGGTGCGTCGGAATTGCATACAGACGATCGGAATTTCCTCCAAGAACTTTTCTTGTCGGAAAATTTAAGAACCAGCTCTCAAATTTTTCTTGCCGGAAATTCCGACAGAAAAATTCCGATGGAGCCTACACACGGTCGGAATTTCCGACCAAAAGCTCACATCAGACTTTTCTTGTCGGAATTTCCAATCGTGTGTATGCGGCATCACAGGAAACCCATATTAAAGCTCAGTTACAAGATCCCGGATCCACAGGCCTGGGCCAAATACAAAATACTGACCCTTAAACATGTTATCACCAACGGAGAGTTCCCCCCCTTTCACATTTTATGCACCAAATTTAATGTGCCTGCACGGGAGCATTATAGGTATCTTCAAATTGCTCATGCCTACAGGTGTCAATTTTTAGGCCAACCAGTTGAATTGGTATACTCTGAACTCGAATCCACCCTCCAGGTAAAAGACTTGGAGAAACCCACATCTCAGCTCTATGGGTCCCTGCTGATTGCTGCCGGCCCCGAGCTGTCCTCCCTCCGCAGGAAATGGGTGGGGGACCTACCGGGACTGGATGAGGACGACTGGAGGGAGATTTGGGACTTTCCCTTCTCCCCTCTGGTCTCAGCAAGGGACAAATTGGTCCAATACAAAATTGTGCATAGAGCTCACTACACACCTCACAGGTTGCACCAGATGTTGCTGGTGCATTCTCCAGCGTGCTGGCATTGCCCCCAACAACCGGGGGACTTTTTCCACATTTTTGGGGTTTGCCCGGCAATCGAACATTATTGGAAAGAAGTACTCCAGTTGATTACTAAGGTCACTAAGACTTGTGTTCCTTATGATCCTAAATATTGTCTGCTGGGGCTGGTGGAACAAATGTCAATGATCAGAGCCAGGAAAATACTCATATCCCTGTTACTATATTATGCTCGTAAGGCCATTACGATGAACTGGAAACAATCGTCTCCCCCTTCTGTCAGATTCTGGAAAACCCTAGTGAATGCCAGTTTGCCCCTATATAAAGCCACCTACTCGGGCAGGGGATGTCCACAAAACTTTGAGAAGGTATGGAACTGTTGGCTAGATGATAATACCACGACAAATGATGCAGTAACCAATGCCTAGATTGACAATATATCTTTAGTCTGTTAGTTTATTGACCCAACTATTCTCATGTTGCATTATCCTGTCGGTACCAATTTGAGCCCAGATTATCCTGAATTGAACCTCTCCCCACATTGGGGTTATAGTATAAGTTAAGTTAGGCAGTTTATGTTGTGTGTTGTGCCCGGTTGCGGTATGTTGCCACAACAGAGGAACTGCCCCTGCGTGGGAAAATGTTCGGCCCCTGCGTGGGCTAGTTTTGTATGCTAATGTGAACTTCAATAAAAAAGATTTTGCAAAAAAATAAAATAAAGCTCAGTTACAAGAAATAGCCAGCGCATTACCTCGAAATTCAATATACAAAAGTGGTAAAAAAAGAAAAAAGAAGACACAGGAATGGGGTGGATACTACGGGAGGAGTAATGGCCCGTATACACGATCCGAAAATCGGACAACAGATCGTCCGACCTTTGAAGCCACACGATCGGATTTCCTATGGATTTTAGTCTGATGGTTTTGTCCATCGGAAATCCGATGAAACTGTCTTCCATCAGTCTTGCCTACACACCATCAGTCAAAAAACCGACCGTTCCAAACGCGGTGACGTAAAACACTCAGATGAGCCGAGAAAAATGAAGTTCAATGCTTCTGAGCATGCGTCGACTTGATTCTGAGCATGCGTGGGTTTTTTATCCGATGGACTTGCCCATAGACGATCGGAATTTGCTATCGGTTTTTGATCCATCGGAAAAATTTAAAACATGTTCTATTTTTTAAAACCGATGGAAAAAAGACCGATGGGACCCATACACGATCGGTTTGTCCGATGAAAAAGTCCATCGGACTGTTTTCATCTGTAAAACCGATCGTGTGTACAGGGCTTAAGTCGCAATTAGAAATTGAATAGGTTACTAAAGTCATGAAAATTCTCGTATGGCAGAAAAAAAAATCGGAAGTGATGTCATGTGTTGTATTGTATTTGTATTGTATATTTGGACGACAACTATACTGACTAAACGAAAATTGTACGATCTGGTATAGTACGAGGAAAAAAGTTTTGTGCTTGTCCGATCGAATAATATCGGATGAATTGTCAGTATCGGCTGTCGAAAGCTCGGACAACATTTTTTGTGCGATATTAGGATCGTGTGTACGGGCCATAAAGGCTTTGCATCATAATTCTGGAGTTATAGCTGTACATTAAACTCTAGTTCTAAATTCAGAAAAAAAGGTTCAACAATTCCATAGCTAATTCGAACACGTTCAATAAATTCATAAAGTTCTTATTTGCAATACTTACCCAGTATGTTATGGCTGCAACAAATTCATTAGGAAATACCGCCATATCTGAAAGAAGGAAACTGGAGACTGATTTTATCTTGGAGCAAATGTCTAGCAACTCTGGCTGTGACAAATTACTGCACATGGATTCCGGCCGGTACATGAATCTCTTGCACGTTATTTGTTGTGCGGACATGAGACACACTTCTAAAAAGAGTCTGCACCTTTCTTTATGAATTCCGAGGTAATTGTCCTCTTAGCTCTTTGTGACCACTTTTGCATTTTGACTTCAATACATTTTTGAGGTGCATGGGTGGGTGGTGTGCTGGCTATTTCTTGTAATTGAGGAAAATACATCTGGTGTTGGTTTTAACTAGCGTTGCGTCAATATCGTTATCAGTGCCGATACTAAGCATTTGCACAAGTACTTGTACTCGTGCAAATTCTCCAATACTAGAACTGATACCCTCAGACTCAGTTCACATTATTCACTATATTTCCAAAAGTATTGGGACACCTGCCATTACAGGTACATGAACTTTAATGGCATCCCAGTCTTAGTCCGTAGGGTTCAAAATTGAGTTGGCCCACCCTTTGCAGCTATAAAAGCTTCAACTCTTCTGGGAAGGCTGTCCACAAGGTTTAGGAGTGTCTATGGGAATGGTTGACCATTCTTCCAGAAGTTCGCATGGCTGTTCACATAGTTCACATAGCTGTAGGGAAAAGGAGGAGAAGACAGCCGTGTGGGCTCTCTCTCCTCCCCATGTGCAGGATATGACTACTGCCCCTATCTCCTCCCCACACTGCTCTTGTACAGGCAGCAAAAACTGTGGGTGGGGGCGGAGGGAGGAGGGATAGGAGTTTGTGCGGGAAGGGGGGGGAGTGAGCAGAGAGCACAGCCCACATTTGTGCTAGGAGGGGGGATTTTTTTGGGGGGGGATGTGCCAAGAGGGGGGATTTGGGGGGATTTGAGGGGATTGTGCTGGGAGAGCGGATTGGGGGGATGTCAGAGCAGAGTTTGTGCTAGAAGTTGGGATTTGAGAGCAGGGGGGGGGGTTTGTGATAGGAGGGGAGATGGGGGGGGGGGGGGTTGTGGTAGGAGAAGGAATTTGGGGGAGGGGTGGAGGTTGTGCTAGAACGGGGAATTAGGTGGAGGATTTGTGCTAGGAGGGGGGTATGAGGGGGTTGTGTTTGGAGAGGATATTGGGGTGCTGGAAAGGGATTTGTGCTAGGAGTCGGGATTTGGGAGAAGGAGGGTTTTTGCTAGGAGGGGGATTTGGGGGGGGTGCTAGACTCTACCGCACAAGCTACATTTTAAGGCTTCTTCACACCAGGTGCAGTGAGGTAACGTGCAAAATCGCATGTTTTCCTGTCTTGCACAAAAATGTGCTACCTTTTGCAGTTGCATGTGGGTGCCATGATTTCTTAATGACACCCCCACGCATCTAGCAAATGGGTGTATGTTTGCACTCATTAAAAAATGCCCCATGCAAAAAAAACGGATGCACCTCCTGATGTGAACGAGCCCTCAGACTGGTTTGCCTCAGAACTGTATACAGTTCTAAAGGGAGCCTTGACTGAAAAAAGGTTAAAAAACACTGAAATAGAGCTTTGCTGTCTTTTAACATCAAGCTCCCCTGACAGTTGGATATAGGGAGATCTTCAAACCATTCCTGATCATTTCCTTATCAGTGTAGAAGAGAAAAGGTAAAAAATACTCCATGTCCTCTGCTGTTAGCGTTGGTATGGCATCCTGGTAAAGCCCCATACACACGGTTGGACTTTTGGCCAACAAACTTCATTTTGAGCAAGTTGGACCAACAATCCGACCGTGTGTACGCTCCATCGGACAAACTTTTTTTGCTTTTTTCTTGTTTTCATCGGACAAAAGTTGGGTCTGCAAACGGACAAACTTTTGCCCAACAAAAGTCCGATGGAGCAAAGTCCGACCGTGTGTACAGAAAACCATCTGACTTTTGTCCGATGGACAAAACAAATAATGGTAAAATCAACCAACAATAGCAGAAGTTGACAAAAGGGTGGCGGTAAAGAGCAGAAAAGAGCAGGAAAACCACGTGATGTTGCAAAAAGTTTTAAGAAAATTTGCAGAAAAGTCAGAGCGTGTGTATGCTATGGGTGTTCCCGACCAACTCCGTTCGGACAAAAAACCACGGAAAAGTCCGATGGAAGTCCGACCGTGTGTAGGAGGCTTTAGTCTAAAAAAAGTCCCACGATGCACATACATCGTGAATCACATGGTCCAGCAATGTAGAGCCACATCAATCACCACGACTGATGTCAGTCAACCTGGCAAAAAAAAAGAGAAAACATCGCCGGCTATCGCATATCTGGTCCCAACGCTTCACTCTGCTGAGTGATTGACAGTTGATGTTCATCGTGGGATATTGTTTTTTTTTTTTTTTAAAAGGACTTGTGAGAAATAGTTTTTTTTTGTTTTTAAAGGACTGTCTCTGTCTTTATTTACACTTTATTTATTTTTTGTGAATGAGTAGGAGTACTCTGTACTATGTTCCCCTTACTCAATCACATGGGGGGAAGCAGTGTCTAAGAGCCCCATTATTATTAAAGGGGGCTTTGGGATTCCTATAAGCCCCACACCTGCAGACCCTCACAACCACCAGGCTAGGGTTGTGGGGAAGTGGCTTTTGTTATCATTAGCATAATGACAAGGTGCTTTGCCTGGGGGTTCCCTGGCACAGTACATCCCACCCATGCAGGGCTGGCCCAAGACATTGTGCTGCCAGGGTCCAAGAATGAAATGCTGCCCCCCATGTGAAATATTATATTATAATAAATAAAACTGAAATTACATTTATAAGGTCCGATTTTGCACTAAACACATAAGTGTGAACCTTGAACTAGTGTAGTATATAGACAGGCTAGGGTATACAGACAAGCTAGTGCATACAGACAGGCTAGGGTATATACAGTGGGACAAAAAAGTATTTAGGCAGCCACCAATTGTGCAAGTTCTCCCACTTAAAAAGAGGAGAGAGGCCTGTAATTGTCATCATAGGTATTCCTCAACTATGAGAGACAAAATGTGGAAACAAATCCAGACAATCACATTGTCTGATTTGGAAAGAATTTATTTGCAAATTATGGTGGAAATTAAGTATTTGGTCAATATCAAAAGTTCATCTGAATACTTTGTTATATATCCTTTGTTGGCAATGACAGAGGTCAAACGTTTTCTGTAAGTCTTCACAAGGTTGTCACACACTGTTGCTGGTATGTTGGCCCATTCCTCCATGCAGATCTCCTCTACAGCAGTGATGTTTTGGGGCTGTCGCTGGGCAACACAGACTTTCAACTCCCTCCAAAGGTTTTCTATGGGGTTGAGATCTGGAGACTGGCTAGGCCACTCCAGGACCTTGAAATGCTTCTTACGAAGCCACTCCTTCGTTGCCCGGGCGGTGTGTTTGGTATCATTGTGATGCTGAAAGACCCAGCCACGTTTCATCTTCAATGCCCTTGCTGATGGGAGGAGGTTTGCACTCAAAATCTCACGATACATGGCCCCATTCATTCTTTCATGTACACGGATCAGTCGTCCTGTTCCCTTTGCAGAGAAACAGCCCCAAAGCATGATGTTGCCACCCCCATGCTTCACAGTAGGTATGGTGTTCTTTGGTTGCAACTCAGCATTCTCTCTCCTCCAAACACGACGAGTTGTGTTTCTACTAGTGATGAGCCGAACACCCCCAGGTTCGGTTCGCACCAGAACCCGCGAACGGACCGAAAGTTCGCACGAACATTAGAACCCTATTAAATACAATGGATGCGAACGTTCGGATTCTAAAGTGCTAACTATAACGACTATTATCCATGTTATTGTCCTAAACAGAGTTTGGGAACCCGGGTTCTGCACCAGGGGACATGTATCAATGCAAAAAGAAGTTTTAAAAACGGACGTTTTCTGGGAGCAGTCATTTTAATGATGCATAAAGTGAAAAAAAAAGTCAAATATTCCTTTAAATATTGTACCTGGGGGGTGTCTAAAGTATGCCTGTGAAGTGCCACGTGTTTCCCGTGTTTAGAACTGTCCCTGCACAAAATTACATTTCTAAAGGAAAAAAAAGCCATTTAAAACTGCTTGCGGCTTTAATGTAATGTCTGGTCCCGGTAATATGGATGAAAATCTTTAAGAAAAATGGCATAGCTACCCCATCACCCCCCCCCTACCCCAGCCCATTACCAGCCCCTTTGGGTCTTGTATGGATATTAAGGGGAACCCCGCACACAAAATAAAAAAGGCCCTATATACTCTGAACAGCCGTATACAGGCGGTGCATACAAGACAGGGACTGTAGGTTTGTTCTTATGTAGAATCTGTTTGTAATTTTGAACAGCTACATTGTTTAAGTGTAGCTCCAGGCCAAATACCTATTTTTAAGCTTTTTGGAAAACATAGGGAAGGGTTATCACCCCTGTAACATTTGTTTTGCTGTCTGTGCCCCTGTTCAGAACATTTCACCTCACTTTGCGTCCCAATGACAACTGTTTTTGAAATGTGGTGTTTTTATTGAAACAAGGATTGCTGATAAAGCATCAGTAGAGAGGAGACACCTTTCTCCCATATTAATTCTTACAGGAGAGAATTTTCCTTCCAAGGGGTAGATTTCCTCTCACTTCCTGTTGTCTTCTTCCGTTTGCAAGTAGTAGTCGTTTGTAAGTTGGATGTTTGAAAGTAGGGACCTGCCGTATATGTTCTGCAGAAATTGGCCCCTTAGGTGTTGGTGTTGGCACAACACTGTAAGCACTCACAGTTACTCTTGGTGGGTGCTGGAACGCCCTGCTGTCAACTATTATATCAGGAATTGTAATAACATATAATTGTTGAACAGTGGTAGTAAAAATTGGGCCTTTGATGGTGGTGCTGGTGCCACAACACTGTAAGGCCTGACAGTTACTCTTGGTGGGCGCAGCAATGGGCCCTGCTGTGAATTATTAGATCAATAATTATAATTGCATGCCCCTGTTGAACAGGGGCTGAAAAATTGGGCCTTTGGTGGTGGTGGTGGTGGTGGTGGTGGTGTTGACACAACACTGTAAGGCCTGACAGTTACTCTTGGTGGGCGCAGCAATGGGCCCTGCTGTGAATTATTGGATCAATAATTATAATTGCATGCCCCTGTTGAACAGGGGCTGAAAAATTGGGCCTTAGGCACTGGTGGCACAACACTGCAACCCCTCACAGATACTGTACTTGGAGCACAGCAATGAGGCCTGTTGCAAAGTATTGCATCAAAAATTGTAATTACACGCCCCTGTTAAAAAATTGGGCCTTAGCCACTGGTGGCGTCACCCATAAACCAAAATGATCTTCCAAGCTATCATCATTAATCGTATCATTGAGGAGGAGGAGGAGGATAGCCAGTCAACATAACAGCACAGGCACTCAGCATCAGCATCAGTCTTGAAGGGATGTGACATTTTAAAATCAATTAGTCTGTGATATCAGCATCAGGTGTGTGGTAGCTGGTGGTGATCCAAGACTGGTTCATCTTGATGAAAGTCAGTCGATCAACCGAGTCGGTGGACAGGCGCACCCTGTGATCCGTGACAAATCCTCCAGCAGCACTGAATGTGCGTTCTGAAAGAACGCTGGATGCAGGACAGGCCAGTAGCTCAATTGCATACTGTGCAAGCTCTGGCCAGTGATCCATCCTCAAGACCCAGTAAGCCAGAGGATTTTTGGTGGGGAAGGTGTCCAAGTCTGACCTTGCCCCTAGGTATTCCTGCACCATGTATATTAGACGCTGACGATGGTTGCTGAAACCAATCATACTTTGGGGCTGCGGACTAAAGAATTGTCTGAACGCATCGGTCAGACGGCCACCTTCCCCACCGCTCCTTCTTTGACTGCCCGAAGCCTCAGCAACTCGTTGTCCAGGACCAGGAGTTTGTAACCTCCCAGTCTCTGGGAACGCGTTGCACAGACCTTTCTGCAAGGCCTCCCGGAGTTGTCTCATCCTCTGCTCCCTCTGCGACATAAGGT
Organism: Rana muscosa; assembly: GCA_029206835.1. NCBI lineage: Eukaryota > Metazoa > Chordata > Amphibia > Anura > Ranidae > Rana > Rana muscosa. The sequence continues at coordinate 101,561,780 of CM055116.1, read as the reverse complement.
CCGCAACCTTACCCTTGTACCGTGGATCAAGGAGAGTGGCCAGCCAGTAATGGTCCCTCTCCTTGATCCGAAGAATACGTGGATCCTTCCGCAGACTTTGCAGGATCAGGGAGGCCATGCAGCGTAGGTTAGCTGAGGCATTCAGTCCGGAGTCCTCTGGGTCACTAAGGACGACATGATCCGCAGCCACCTCCTCCCAGCCACGTACAAGTCCACTGGGTTCTTGGGACTGTAAATCATCCCTAAAAGACTGCTGCTGATGATGCTGAGTGCCAGCCTCCACCTCCATGCTGACACAATCCTCCTCCTCCTCCTCCTCCTCCTCCTCCTCCTCCTCCTCCTCCTCCTCTTCCTGTGCGATGGGTGGGACAGAAGGAACACTGTCTGGGTAAAGGGGGCCTTGAGAGGCAAGGAAGTCCTCCTCTTCCTGCCTCTGTTCTGCCTCAAGTGCCCTGTCCATTATTCCACGCAGCGTGTGCTCCAACAGGTGGACAAGAGGTACAGTGTCACTGATGCATGCACTGTCACTGCTCACCATCCTCGTGGCCTCCTCAAATGGTGCCAGGACAGTGCATGCATCCCTGATCATGCCCCACTGGCGTAGTGAAAAAAACCCGAGCTCCCCTGACCCTGTCCTGGTGCCGTAGTCGCACAGGTACTCATTGATGGCCCTCTGCTGCGTGTGCAGCCGCTGCAGCATGGCCAACGTTGAGTTCCACCTGGTGGGCATGTCACATATAAGGCGGTTCTTGGGCAGGTTCAACTCCTTTTGCAGCTCAGCCAGGCGAGCACTGGCATTATAAGATCTGCGGAAATGCACACAGACTTTCCTGGCCTGCCTCAGGACATCCTGTAAGCCCGGGTACCTGCCCAAGAACCGCTGCACCACCAGGTTAAGGATGTGAGCCATACAGGGCACATGGGTCAGTTGTCCCTGTCGGAGGGCGGAGAGGAGGTTGGTGCCATTGTCGCAAACCACCATTCCTGGCTTAAGCTGGCGTGGCGTCAACCACCTCTCGGCCTGCCCCTGCAGAGCAGACAGGACCTCTGCCCCAGTGTGGCTCCTGTCCCCCAAACACACCAGCGCAAGCACGGCATGGCATCTTTTTGCCTGCGTACTTGCGTAGCCCCTTGAACGCCTACGGAGCACCGCTGGTTCCGAGGACAAACCACAGGAAGAGGCCATGGAGGAAGAAGAAGAGGAGGGGGTGGAGGAGAGAGGTGTGTCACAACCAGTAGTAGCATTTTGGAGGCGTGGCGGTGGAACAACCTCCAACACTACTGCACCTTGTCCTGCATCCTTCCCAGCTGCCAAAAGAGTGACCCAATGGGCCGTGAAAGAAAGGTAACGTCCCTGTCCATGCCTGCTGGACCATGAGTCAGCGGTAATATGCACCTTACCGCTGACCGCCCTGTCCAGCGAGGTCAAGACATTGCCTTCCACATGCCTGTAGAGAGCCGGAATCGCCTTCCGTGAGAAAAAAGTGGCGTTTGGGAACCTGCCACTGAGGAACCGCACATTGCACAAACTCACGGAAGGGGGCCGAGTCTACCAACTGAAAAGGCAGCAGTTGAAGCGCTAGCAATTTAGCCAAGCTAGCATTCAATCGCTGGGCATGTGGATGGCTGGGAGTGAACTTCTTTCGACGGTCCAGCAGCTGGGGCAGGGAAATTTGCCTGCTAGAATCGGACGTCGGTGTACTGCTAGCAGAGTGGCCGCAAGTACTTGGCTGTGACACACCTAATTCTACACCTTCATTCCTCTCAGTGCAGGTTTCAGAGAGGACTGATGGTATAGTGGGGTTGGAGATCCCAGCTGATGCGGTGCAAGGAGAGATCCGCTTTGTTCTTTGGTGTGGGTCTTTAAGGTAGGCTTGCCAACGAGCTGCATGGCAGGTCAACATATGTCTGATCAAGCATGTGGTGCCCAAGCGGCTGATGTTTTGGCCACGCGATATACTCTTGAGACATATGTTGCAAACAGCAGCTGTGCGATCTGATGCACTCGCCTCAAAAAAGGCCCACACCAAAGAACTTTTTGAATGACGGGCAGAGGCAGCGCCCTGCACAGGCAGAGCTCTGCGGTGTGATTCCGTCAGTGTGCTGCCCATACGCTGGCCACCCAAGGGCATCCTGCCTCATTGGAGATGTGCCTCCTCCTCATCCTCCTCCTCCTCCTCTCTCCTATTAGGCACCCACGTGGAGTCAGTGACCTCATCATCCCCTCCCTCCTCATCACTGGAGCCAATCTGGCAGTATGCTGCAGCTGCTGGAGCATGACTGCCAGATTGGTGTCCTTCTTGAGCATCCCCTCTCTCTGCTCTCACGCTACTGCCTTCCTCTAGCTGGGTATCATCATCAGATCCTTCGAAACGATGGGCATCCTCCTGGAGCATGTACCCAACACTGTGCTCAAACAGTTCGGGGGACTCCTCAGGAGGAGGACATGGTGGGTCTAGGGAAGGAGTGACTAATGATGACATTGATACCAGAGAAGAGGACGCTTTGGCAGCTGCTTTGCCAGTACCCTGAGCCTGGGTGAGAGAGGATGAGGAGGATGAGGTGGACTTGGTCATCCACTCTACCAAGTCTTCGGCATGATGTGGCTCAACATGTCCAGCTGCCGAAAAGAAGGACAAGCGTGTCCCATGGCCACGTGCTGATGACAATGCACCGCGTCCACGACCAGCACTGTTGCCCCCAGACACAGAGCCTGCTTGCCCTCTTTTTTTGCCTCCTGACTGTCTGCCTCTCCTTGTTTGCCTTCCAGACATTTTAATGGATGGCCTGCAGGGAGATGGGAAAAACAGCAATAAGGGCTACCTTCAGGTGTATACTGTGCAGGAGGCTTAGCAACAAAGACACTGACACTGTCCCCTGCCTATCCTTCTCTGTCCCTAAACACAAGGATTTGCAATATGCTTCAGCAAGATTGGTTTAGCACAGAATAGCACACTGACAGTTTCCCCGAGTGTCCTTCTCTGTCCCTAAACTCAAGGATTTCAAATATGGTTCAGCAAGATTGGTTTAGCACAGAATAGCACACTGATAGTTTCCCTCACTGTCCTTCTCTGTCCCTACAAACAAGCTTTAGCACAGAATAGCACACTGATAGTTTCCCCGAGTGTCCTTCTCTGTCCCTAAACTCAAGGATTTCAAATATGGTTCAGCAAGATTGGTTTAGCACAGAATAGCACACTGATAGTTTCCCCGAGTGTCCTTCTCTGTCCCTAAACTCAAGGATTTCAAATATGGTTCAGCAAGATTGGTTTAGAACAGAATAGCACACTGACAGTTTCCCCGAGTGTCCTTCTCTGTCCCTAAACTCAAGGATTTCAAATATGGTTCAGCAAGATTGGTTTAGCACAGAATAGCACAATGATAGTTTCCCAGAGTGTCCTTCTCTGTCCCTAAACTCAAGGATTTCAAATATGGTTCAGCAAGATTGGTTTAGAACAGAATAGCACACTGACAGTTTCCCCGAGTGTCCTTCTCTGTCCCTAAACTCAAGGATTTCAAATATGGTTCAGCAAGATTGGTTTAGAACAGAATAGCACACTGACAGTTTCCCCGAGTGTCCTTCTCTGTCCCTAAACTCAAGGATTTCAAATATGGTTCAGCAAGATTGGTTTAGAACAGAATAGCTTGCTGACAGTTTCCCCGAGTGTCCTTCTCTGTCCCTAAACTCAAGGATTTCAAATATGGTTCAGCAAGATTGGTTTAGAACAGAATAGCACACTGACAGTTTCCCCGAGTGTCCTTCTCTGTCCCTAAACTCAAGGATTTCAAATATGGTTCAGCAAGATTGGTTTAGAACAGAATAGCACACTGACAGTTTCCCCGAGTGTCCTTCTCTGTCCCTAAACTCAAGGATTTCAAATATGGTTCAGCAAGATTGGTTTAGCACAGAATAGCACACTGATAGTTTCCCTCACTGTCCTTCTCTGTCCCTACAAACAAGATTTAGCACAGAATAGCACACTGATAGTTTCCACGAGTGTCCTTCTCTGTCCCTAAACTCAAGGATTTCAAATATGGTTCAGCAAGATTGGTTTAGCACAGAATAGCACACTGATAGTTTCCCGCACTGTCCTTCTCTGTCCCTACAAACAAGATTTAGCACAGAATAGCACACTGATAGTTTCCACGAGTGTCCTTCTCTGTCCCTAAACTCAAGGATTTCAAATATGGTTCAGCAAGATTGGTTTAGAACAGAATAGCACACTGACAGTTTTCCTCACTGTCCTTCCCTGTCCCTACAAACAAGGTTTAGCACAGAATAGCACACTGACACTTTCCCTCACTGTCCTTCTCTGTCCCTACAAACAAGGTTTAGCACAGAATAGCACACTGATAGTTTCCCTGAGTGTCCTTCTCTGTCCCTAAACTCAAGGATTTCAAATATGGTTCAGCAAGATTGGTTTAGAACAGAATAGCACACTGACAGTTTCCCCGAGTGTCCTTCTCTGTCCCTAAACTCAAGGATTTCAAATATGGTTCAGCAAGATTGGTTTAGCACAGAATAGCACACTGATAGTTTCCCTCACTGTCCTTCTCTGTCCCTACAAACAAGCTTTAGCACAGAATAGCACACTGATAGTTTCCCCGAGTGTCCTTCTCTGTCCCTAAACTCAAGGATTTCAAATATGGTTCAGCAAGATTGGTTTAGAACAGAATAGCACACTGACAGTTTCCCCGAGTGTCCTTCTCTGTCCCTAAACTCAAGGATTTCAAATATGGTTCAGCAAGATTGGTTTAGCACAGAATAGCACAATGATAGTTTCCCAGAGTGTCCTTCTCTGTCCCTAAACTCAAGGATTTCAAATATGGTTCAGCAAGATTGGTTTAGAACAGAATAGCACACTGACAGTTTCCCCGAGTGTCCTTCTCTGTCCCTAAACTCAAGGATTTCAAATATGGTTCAGCAAGATTGGTTTAGAACAGAATAGCACACTGACAGTTTCCCCGAGTGTCCTTCTCTGTCCCTAAACTCAAGGATTTCAAATATGGTTCAGCAAGATTGGTTTAGAACAGAATAGCACGCTGACAGTTTCCCCGAGTGTCCTTCTCTGTCCCTAAACTCAAGGATTTCAAATATGGTTCAGCAAGATTGGTTTAGAACAGAATAGCACACTGACAGTTTCCCCGAGTGTCCTTCTCTGTCCCTAAACTCAAGGATTTCAAATATGGTTCAGCAAGATTGGTTTAGAACAGAATAGCACACTGACAGTTTCCCCGAGTGTCCTTCTCTGTCCCTAAACTCAAGGATTTCAAATATGGTTCAGCAAGATTGGTTTAGCACAGAATAGCACACTGATAGTTTCCCTCACTGTCCTTCTCTGTCCCTACAAACAAGATTTAGCACAGAATAGCACACTGATAGTTTCCACGAGTGTCCTTCTCTGTCCCTAAACTCAAGGATTTCAAATATGGTTCAGCAAGATTGGTTTAGCACAGAATAGCACACTGATAGTTTCCCGCACTGTCCTTCTCTGTCCCTACAAACAAGATTTAGCACAGAATAGCACACTGATAGTTTCCACGAGTGTCCTTCTCTGTCCCTAAACTCAAGGATTTCAAATATGGTTCAGCAAGATTGGTTTAGAACAGAATAGCACACTGACAGTTTCCCTCACTGTCCTTCCCTGTCCCTACAAACAAGGTTTAGCACAGAATAGCACACTGACACTTTCCCTCACTGTCCTTCTCTGTCCCTACAAACAAGGTTTAGCACAGAATAGCACACTGATAGTTTCCCTGAGTGTCCTTCTCTGTCCCTAAACTCAAGGATTTCAAATATGGTTCAGCAAGATTGGTTTAGAACAGAATAGCACACTGACAGTTTCCCCGAGTGTCCTTCTCTGTCCCTAAACTCAAGGATTTCAAATATGGTTCAGCAAGATTGGTTTAGCACAGAATAGCACACTGATAGTTTCCCTCACTGTCCTTCTCTGTCCCTACAAACAAGATTTAGCACAGAATAGCACACTGATAGTTTCCACGAGTGTCCTTCTCTGTCCCTAAACTCAAGGATTTCAAATATGGTCCAGCAAGATTGGTTTAGCACAGAATAGCACACTGATAGTTTCCCTCACTGTCCTTCTCTGTCCCTACAAACAAGATTTAGCACAGAATAGCACACTGATAGTTTCCCCGAGTGTCCTTCTCTGTCCCTAAACTCAAGGATTTCAAATATGGTTCAGCAAGATTGGTTTAGCACAGAATAGCAAACTGATAGTTTCCCTCACTGTCCTTCTCTGTCCCTACAAACAAGATTTAGCACAGAATAGCACACTGATAGTTTCCCCGAGTGTCCTTCTCTGTCCCTAAACTCAAGGATTTAAAATATGGTTCAGCAAGATTGGTTTAGCACAGAATAGCACACTGATAGTTTCCCTCACTGTCCTTCTCTGTCCCTACAAACAAGATTTAGCACAGAATAGCACACTGATAGTTTCCACGAGTGTCCTTCTCTGTCCCTAAACTCAAGGATTTCAGATATGGTTCAGCAAGATTGGTTTAGCACAGAATAGCACACTGCTAGTTTCCCTCACTGTCCTTCTCTGTCCCTACAAACAAGATTTAGCACAGAATAGCACACTGATAGTTTCCATGAGTGTCCTTCTCTGTCCCTAAACTCAAGGATTTCAAATACGGTTCAGCAAGATTGGTTTAGAACAGAATAGCACACTGACAGTTTCCCTCACTGTCCTTCTCTGTCCCTACAAACAAGGTTTAGCACAGAATAGCACACTGACACTTTCCCTCACTGTCCTTCTCTGTCCCTACAAACAAGATTTAGCACAGAATAGCACACTGACACTTTCCCTCACTGTCCTTCTCTGTCCCTACAAACAAGATTTAGCACAGAATAGCACACTGATACTTTCCCTCACTGTCCTTCTCTGTCCCTACAAACAAGATTTAGCACAGAATAGCACACTGATAGTTTCCACGAGTGTCCTTCTCTGTCCCTAAACTCAAGGATTTCAAATATGGTTCAGCAAGATTGGTTTAGCACAGAATAGCACACTGATAGTTTCCCTCACTGTCCTTCTCTGTCCCTACAAACAAGATTTAGCACAGAATAGCACACTGACACTTTCCCTCACTGTCCTTCTCTGTCCCTACAAACAAGATTTAGCACAGAATAGCACACTGACACTTTCCCTCACTGTCCTTCTCTGTCCCTACAAACAAGATTTAGCACAGAATAGCACACTGACACTTTCCCTCACTGTCCTTCTCTGTCCCTACAAACAAGGTTTAGCACAGAATAGCACACTGACACTTTCCCTCACTGTCTTTCTCTGTCCCTACAAACAAGATTTAGCACAGAATAGCACACTGACACTTTCCCTCACTGTCCTTCTCTGTCCCACTCCCTACAAACAAGGTTTAGCACAGAATGACACACTGACACTCTCCCTACCTATTCTTCTCTGTCCCTAAACACAAGGAATCCAGGATTAGTAAAGGAAAAAAATGACACTGTCCCTGCCTATGCTTCTCTTTCCCTGCTCCGGAACACACTACACAAAGCTGCCGCGCTGGCGGCCTTTTATAGTGTGGGGCGTGTACTAAACCCCCTCAGCAATAATTGGCCACAGGCATCCTGCCTGTGGCCAATCATTGCTCTCCTCGCTGCCGGCGCTGTGATTGGCCAAGCATGCGGGGTCACAGTGCATGCTTGGCCAATCACAGCGCCTGGATGACACTGCGATGGCGTAGTGCATTGTGGGCCGTTCGCGTCACTCGAATTTGGCGCGAACGGCCCAAATCGTTCGATCTTCGTCGAACGATCGAACAGCCGATGTTCGAGTCGAACGTATGTTCGACTCGAACACGAAGCTCATCCCTAGTTTCTACCAAACAGTTCTGCTTTGGTTTCATCTGACCATATGACATTCTCCCAATCCTCTTCTGGATCATCCAAATGCTCTCTAGCAAACCTCAGATGGGCCCGGACATGTACTGGCTTAAGCAGGGGGACATCTCTGGCACTGCAGGATCTGAGTCCCTGGGGGCGTAGTGTGTTACTGATGGTAGCCTTTGTTACGTTGGTCCAAGCTCTCTGCAGGTCATTCACTAGGTCCCCCCGTGTGGTTCTGGGATTTTTGCTCACCGTTCTTGTGATCATTTTGACCCCACGGGGTGAGATCTTTCGTGGAGCCCCAGATCAAGTGATATTATCAGTGGTCTTGTATGTCTTACATTTTCTAATTATTGCTCCCACAGTTGATTTCTTCACACCAAGCTGCTTGCCTATTGCAGATTCAGTCTTCCCAGCCTGGTGCAGGTCTACAATTTTGTTTCTGGTGTCCTTCGACAGCTCTTTGGTCTTCACCATAGTGGAGTTTGGAGTGTGACTGTTTGAGGTTGTGGACAGGTGTCTTTTATACTGATAACAAGTTCAAACAGGTGCCATTAATACAGGTAATGAGTGGAGGACAAAGGATCCTCTTAAAGAAGAAGATACAGGTCTGTGAGAGACAGAAATCTTGCTTGTTTGTAGGTGACCAAATACTTATTTTCCACCATAATTCGCAAATAAATTATTTCCAAATCAGACAATGTGATTGTCGTGATTTGTTTCCACATTTTGTCTCTCATAGTTGAGGTATACCTATGATGACAATTACAGGCCTCTCTCATCTTTTTAAGTGGGAGAACTTGCACAATTGGTGGCTGACTAAATACTTTTTTGCCCCACTGTAGACAGGGTAGTGTATATAGACAGGCTAGGGTATATAGACAGGCTAGGGTATATAGACAGGCTAGTGTAAACAGACAGGCTAGTGTATATAGATGGGCTAGGCTATACAGACAGGCTAGTGTATACAGACAGGCTAGTGTATACAGACAGGCTAGTGTATACAGATAGGCTAGGGTATATAGACCGGCTAGGGTATATAGACAGGCTAAGGTATATAGACAGGCTAGTGTATATAGACAGGCTAGGGTATATAGACAGGTTAGTGTAAACAGACAGGCTAGTGTATATAGATGGGCTAGGCTATACAGACAGGCTAGTGTATACAGACAGGCTAGACAGGCTAGGGTATATAGACAGGCTAGTGTATACAGACAGGCTAGTGTATACAGACAGGCTAGTGTATATAGATGGGCTAGGCTATACAGACAGGCTAGTGTATACAGACAGGCTAGACAGGCTAGGGTATATAGACAGGCTAGTGTATACAGACAGGCTAGTGTATATAGATAGGCTAGGGTATACAGACAGGCTAGGGTATATAGACAGGCTAGTGTATATAGACAGGCTAGGGTATATAGACATGCTAGGGTATATAGACAGGCTAGTGTATACAGACAGGCTAGTGTATATAGATAGGCTAGGGTATACAGACAGGCTAGGGTATATAGACAGGCTAGTGTATATAGACAGGCTAGGGTATATAGACAGGCTAGGGTATATAGACAGGCTAGTGTATACAGACAGGCTAGTGTATATAGATAGGCTAGGGTATACAGACAGGCTAGTGTATACAGACAGGCTAGGGTATATAGACAGGCTAGGGTACATAGACAGGGTAGGGTGTGCGGTACAGCGCGTGTGTTAGGCAGCCCGCGACACTCTCACTGAGTCTGCACCCGATGTGGATCGTGTAGGTAGCGGTGGTGACCCTACTCTGCCGCCACTCTCAAATTGCCGCCTGGGTCCATTGGACCCACTGGGACTCATGGTAGGGCCGGCCCTGCCCTCATGTTGAGGGCATGTGGCCTGTTTTGGTTCAAGAACCAGGCTGCATACTTAGATAAGGGTCTGGTATGGAATTTTTGTTGGGATCTCACTCTCTTTCTTTTGATTTTTGCTTGGGTTCCCCCCTTAAAATCCATTCTAGACCTTAGAATTGGGGGGGGGGACCTCACACAGCTTTTTTGGGGGTCCCACTTAAAATTCATATCAAATGTAAAAAGTCTGGTATAAACTAATGAGGGGACCCATGCTATTTTTTGTGGGGGTTGCCCATTAACATCTATATCAGGCTCTCATCTGGGATAAGGGTCTTGTATAGATGAAAGGAATCCCAAGCCGCTTTGCTTACAAAGATAAGAGAGTGGCCCAGAGCTGTCATTCTGACAACAATTTAAACCCACTTTTTCCTTTGTAAATGTCATGTATTTGCTGTAGTAGGTTGTATACTTCATACAGGTGTGTCACATCCCAGGCAAGGTCAGGGCATCCTTCAAACATGTAATTTAACCGCTTCAGCTCCGGCAGGTTTACCCCCCTTCATGACCAGGCCCTTTTTTGCGATACGGCACTGCGTTAACTAAAAATCGCTGTACCCAAATAAAATTGATGTCCTTTTTTCCCCACAAATAGAGCTTTCTTTTGGTGGTCTTTGATCACACTGCGGTTTTAATTTTTGTGCTATAAACAAAAAAAGACCAACAATATTTAAAAAAAAAAACAACACTATTTTTTACTTTCTGCTTTAAAACATATCCAATAAAAAACTTTAGAAAATCTAATTTCTTCATCTATTTAGGTCAATATGTATTCTGCTACATACTGTATTTTTGGTAAAAAAAATCCCAATAATTGTATATTGATGGGTTTGCACAAAAGTTATAGCGTCTGCAAACTATGGGATATTTTATTTGTTTTTATTTTTTACTAGTAATGGTGGTGATCAGCAACTTAAAGCGGGACTGCCATATTGCAGTTGACATTCTGACACTTTCTGGGGACCAGTGACACTAATACAGTGATCAGTGCTAAAAAATATGCACTGTCACTGTACTAATGACACTGGCTGTGAAGGGGTTAACATCAGGGGCGATCAAAGGGTTAACTGTGTGCCTAGCCAATGTTTTACTACACTGTGGGGAGGTGCTTTTACTAAGGGACACAAATTTCATCACAAATTGCAGGGACACAAATTCCATCCCTTCCCTCCTGTCAGAACAGTGATCTGCCTTGTTTACATTGGCAGACCGCTGTTCTGCTTCTCTACCTAATGATCGGTGGGTACCGTGCACCCACCAATTAGCTTCGGCTGCGCACGCATGCTTGCCCCATACCAGGAAGAGTTGACCCACATATATATATATATATATATACGTGATCTGGTGCACAGGTGCCACCCTATAGCAGTAAAACTGCTGTAGGGCGGAGCTGAAGTGGTTAAAGGCTGGGTTCACATACTGTATATGCGGTGCCGGACACCACATGTGATTTGGATAGGAATTGCACTGCATTCCTATTCAAATCACATGCAATGTCTTTGCGGTGTGATTTGAGCCATTCGTTTATATGGCTCAAATCGCACTACATCCGCACCAAAAAATGGGCAGGACCCTTTTTTTTCCTAAATGGGAATCAGATCGCATTGGTGTCACACCTATGCGATCCGATTCTGTCAATCGCACTGCGTTTTGCAAACCGTTTTGAGGTGTTGCTAACTTAACATTAACACTCGCTGCAGTTCGGATGACCGCCATGTGATTTCAATGCAGTGCAGGAAGCGCACAGATTGCGCTGTGTTTCCCGCATCGCATATATTTGAGCCTAAAAGAAATACACACATGCACAAACCATAGGAGCAACAGGAAAAAGTGGTAAGATCTGAAACCAGGGTACCAGCATGGCAAAGTACGAGTCCTAACCAGGTAAAGGTTATCTATGGCCAAAATGTGAAATCATATATTATTTACATTTTATTCTTTATTTTTTCAAGCTTACTCCTAATAATCTAAACAATCTTGAAGTTTGTAAACTTGCTTTTGGAAGAATCACACACATTTACTTCTTTAAATTCTATGACAGTAGTCACTATGCCCTGTGAGTAGGCACTGCTGTCTGTGTGACACATTTCACAGAGCCTGCCTTCTGAACTACATAGGAGCTGAGAGGAGGAGTCTCAGGAGGCGGAGTCAGTACAGGAAGCACAGCTTGCAGGAAGCAAGGTACCATGGGACATATAGTCCTTAGAAATAGATAGTAAACAGCAGAGGAGAAGCTGCAAAGCATGCAGGGAATCCAGGAAGTTGTAGAAAAATATGGTCAGCAGACAGGCAGCACTCACAACATGAAAGGAGATTTTTCAAATAAGTTTATATTATATTTTTAAAAATAACTATTGTTTGTATTGTTTGCTTTTACAATCCCGATATTATAAAATGAAAGCGTATGCTGTGACTGTAGCCTTTAGCCCCCCTGTTCACACATTTTTCTACTTGTTTCCCTATGCCTGACTCTGCCTGACTCCAGTCAACATGCAGAATCCTAATCTACCTTATTGTCCTTGTTCACACTTCTGCGCTTAGTCGCCCTTCATAAAAATACATGAGCTTTTTTTTTTTTTAGCATATTCAGGCATTTTTGGAACCATTGACTTTACTGGGAGCACCTGTAAACAAGTGATATGAGTGTTTTCCTTTGCATTTTGCACTCTGATTAGGTGTGAATGCAGGCAGGTATTTCCACTTTTGCAGTCAAATTTTAGAAAAACCCCACTATATGTTTCTCATATGTTTCTATTCACACGGTAAGGGTTTTTTTTTTCAATTAATTAAAATAACACACACGTCATACTTATATGCTCTATGTAATGATCTTGCACAGAGAAGCCCAGTTCTTCCTTTTATCAGGTCCCCCCTGCCGAGTGCCCCCACAGAGCAAGCCACTTGCTATGGGGGCACCCGTGCGTGCTCACTACCGAGCCCTGTTCCGTGTTGTATGTCTATAGGACACACAGAGCAAGGCTCGGCCCTGCCCCTGCCTCCCTCGTCACTGGCTCTGATTGACAGCAGTGGGGGCCAATGGCTCCCGCTGCTGTATCTGAGTGATTGATTAGCGAGAGAGCAGAGAAAAAACCTCGGCTCTCATGCACATCGCTCGATCAAGATTGGACTGGTATGTAGTTAAGGAGGAGCTGCTGCATGCACAAGGTTTTTTAACTTACTGCATAGAGTTAAAAAAAAAAATCTTACATTTGTACCTTAGATGTTTCTAAGGAAAAGGCGTTATTGCTTATTCTAAGAATTCTGGACAGCCCAACGCTGGTAATACACTGTAAGGCTGGCCATACACGGTTCATAATGATTCGAACCATTAATGGGCAGGCTGAATGTACGAAGTTGATTGATCGATTAATTTGGGTACAACCAACCTGCCGGATTCTCTTGCGATTATTGCTAGTGGCTACTATAGCTGCTAGCAATAATCATTGGCTTCCCTCACCCGCCCCCACCCCCCCTTGAAGACAATTGCTGATTACCCTGTCAACACTGTCTGTGCTGATGGGGAAATCATGCAAATTTCTTTCCTACAACCCGTGTTTTTTGTTCAGCCAGTGAGCTGAACAGAAAAAAAACGAACAGTGTCCTCCATCCACACAAACAAGGTGGATGAAGGAACCCCTTCCTCTGCATCAGAACACTGTTTTCTGACAGTGGGACAGGCTGCTGTCAAAATGCATTGATCAGTGGCTGCAGTCGGTTGGTGGTTTCTATATATATATATTTTTTTTTTTTCCTTTAATATCTTTATTTTCTTTTATACCAACAAGAAAAAGAAAACAAAAGAACAGAAAAAAAGGGACATTCCAACCAGACATTTTCATAGTTACAATTATATACGTAATACCTCATGTTCACTTTATCCAAATATACATCTACACTTCTGTTTTGTCCCAAACTTCCTTCATTCTTGAAGTCTACTATATCTGAATCTTTGTATCTACCCAGATTAACCTTTATTCCCCTCTTTAATCTTTAACACCCTCTTAATTTATCTAGGATCCTCCTCTTCTCGTTTCCTTCTTCATTACAACCCCATATTCACCTCCCCCTTCCCCCCACAAAAAAACAAAACAACCTCTACCAAGAGACGGAGAGAACAAGTTTCCATTTTCTCTCATGTGCAGGTTCGCATCTCATATTAGACCATCCTCACTCCTCACTTCCCTCCTCTAACATTCTCTTTCCTTCCTCAGAGTACATATATAAGTTCCATACTGTCCAAGTTTTAATATACTGCTCTCGCTTATTTTGGGCGGAGAGAACCAGGTCCTCCATTGCTCCTATTTCCCGCACTCTATTAAGCCATCCTGCTATAGAGGGTGGTCTAGAGTCTCTCCACCGTAAGGTCACTCCCACTTTTGCTGCATTATGTAAGTGACAAATCATTGATTTCCTATACTTCTGCACCGGGATCTGTGAACAATGTAAAATAAAAAACGCAGGGTCGTCTGGTATCTGAAATTCTGTAAATTTTTGAGATATTCTCTGCACTTCCTGCCAATAATATCACATTTTTTCACAGGACCAGAATATATGTAGTAATGTTCCTCTTTCCTCCCCACATCTCCAACAAGTCTCCGGATACTCCATAGACATCCTATAAAGCCTTACCGGTGTGTAATACCATTGAGTCAGGAGTTTAAAGTTGAACTCCTGGGTCCGCGTACAGACCGAGGAGTTCAATGCCAAAAAGATAATCTGTTTTCGCTGAGTTACTGTAAAGGTCCTTCCCAGGTCTCTTTCCTATTTACTGACCCCTGGCAACACAAAATCCTCCGAGGGGGAAATCAACAGCCTATACATCTTGGAAATCACTTGAAAAAGTGGTTCCTTATCTTCGCAATAGACTTCGAATGTTGTTAATTGCCGTTGAAAATCTAATGGAGATCCCAAGGTTCTCAAAAAATGGTTTATTTGAAATGCCTGCCAGAGGCTTAATCCGAAGTTTCCCTCGGTTTCTATCAACACATTGATAGTCGGCCAGGTTTCCGACTGTAAAAAATGTGAGACCTGGGTAAGGCCTTTCTCTTTAAGCTTTTTAAAAGTTCCCGACTCTATACCTGGTACAAACCTATAATTTCCCAATATGGGGTACAGGGGCGAATGTCCCGAAGAAAACTTCGGGTTTTGACATGTCTTTGCGGAGATTCGTAATGTCGGTCCAATCGTAGGGTGTTTCTTCAAATATGTTGGTAATGTTGTATAGCACCAAGGTGCTCGACATAGAGAAACCGGACTGATTTGTTGCTCCATGTCCACCCATCTTTTAAAATCTATATGTCTACACCAATCCACCAACCTTGCCAGGTGGACCGCTCGGTAGTATTTTTCAATATCTGGCACTCCCATCCCGCCAAAATTCTTGGGCATCATCAAAATCTCTTTCTTAATTCTTGGCTTCCTCCCAGCCCATATAAATTTCATGAAAAGAGAACTCATTCGACGGAGAAAGTCCGTTGGAATAATAATCGGTAAGGCCTGCAGCAGGTACAAGATTTTTGGTACAACACTCATCTTCACTATATTGCTCCGGCCAAACCAGGAGTGAAACCCATGTTGCCATTTATCCAGCAGTGTTCTTATTGAGTTGTATAATGGTGGGAAATTTATCTTGAAAGTGTTTTTTAAATTTCATGGTATGTGCGTACCCAGATACTTTAACTTGGTTTCCCATTTAAACCTAAAATGTAATTGTATCATTTTACACATTGTGGCAGGTACTGCCACACTCATTGCTTCAGATTTATTATGGTTTATTTTCAGGTTTGAAAGCCTACCATA
The DNA here is from genome assembly GCA_029206835.1 of Rana muscosa. Taxonomy (NCBI): domain Eukaryota; kingdom Metazoa; phylum Chordata; class Amphibia; order Anura; family Ranidae; genus Rana; species Rana muscosa. The sequence continues at coordinate 101,546,228 of CM055116.1, read as the reverse complement.
ACTGTCGATCTCCCTCACAAGGTTGGGAAGTGAAATATGTGGATTAGACATGGAAAACAACAGATCATCCGCATATGCCGATACTTTGTGGATTTGATCTCCTATTTGAACACCCTGTATATCCGGGTTCTGGCGTATTTTATTCAATAGTGGCTCTAATGAGAGTGCAAATAGTAGGGGTGAAAGGGGACATCCCTGTCGTGTTCCATTCATGATCTTAAAAGGTTTTGAATACACTCCATTTACCCTTACTGCTGCGCGTGGGGTCGTATAGACACCCATAATCCAACTAAGCATACGTTCCCCTAAGCCCACATGTCGCAGCACCTCAAAAAGAAAACACCAATTTACTCTGTCGAATGCTTTCTCCGCATCCGTATTTAGGAACACGCAAGGGATGTCCCTCTCCTTGACAAAGTGGACCAGGTTTAGTACTTTTATCGTGTTATCCCTTGCTTCCCGTGTAGGGATGAATCCCACCTGGTCTAAATCTACTAGCTGAGGAAGCCATAGCTGGAGTCGTGATGCCAATATTTTCGTAAACAATTTTAAATCCGAGTTCAATAATGAAATCGGCCTATAACTGCCGCATTCCCCCGGATCTTTCCCCTCCTTTGGGATCACCGTAATATGTGCCAGTAGAGCATCCGGTGGGAATGCCGCTGTCTGCCCCAATGCATTAAAGAGCTTCACCATCTGACCACTCAATAGTATAGCAAATTCTTTATAATATCTTATAGTATATCCATCTGGGCCTGGAGCTTTTCCTACTTTAATCTTTTTTAGTGTTGCATTCAATTCCTCCATAGAGATAGGGGTCTCTAAACTACATCGGCTGGTGATGGGAGCCTTAGAAAATCTACCGCCGAAAGATATTTCTCTATAACTGACTGTGAGACTGGTTCTTTTGCCAGGTTATATAGTGAAGTATAGTATTCTCCAAATTCCTCAGCTATCTCTTTTGGTTTCCGTAATAGGTGTCCTTCTTTCCCTCTAATTTGTGGGATATATGTTGACCGATTTTTTTCTTTTAATTTCCCAGCTAGCAATTTGCTACACTTATCTCCCAATTCATAATTTACTTTCCTTCCTCTTTTTATTGTTGCATGAGCTTTGTAGCGCAGGACCTCTGCAAGCTGTCTTCTCAACTGACCAAGTTCCCTTCCCACGGAAGGTACTTGTGTCTTTTTATGTTGAAGTTCCAATTTCTGGATCTCTTCTAGCAATTCCCTAGTCTGTTTTTCTCTCTTCTTCTTTAGTATTGATCCCTGTTTAATCAGGACTCCCCTAATCACTGTCTTGTGCGCCTCCCACACCATTCCCGGGTCACTTCCAGGTGTATCATTAATTTGGAAATATGCTGTGATTTCTTTAGCCACATCTTCCCTGACTTCAGGGTTCTGTAGTAAACTCTCATTTAACCGCCATCTTCTTTCTTGAGAAAGAACCGTATTGGATAGAGAAAGACACAAGCTGATCGGGGCGTGATCCGACCAGGTTATATTTCCAATCATCACTTCTGATACTAAGGAAATCATATAATGAGGGATCAGAAAGAGGTCTATGCGGGAATATACTTGGTGCGGATTCGAGAAAAAGGTGTAATCCCTTTCCTCCGCATGCATTATCCTCCAGATATCCACTAATTGCCCTTCATGTAATTTCCGCAATATACCTCTTCTGACCCCCCCTGGTGTTGATGATGTCCCTTGGGAGGTATCTAGTTTAGGGTCCAGAGAGATATTAAAATCTCCCCCCAAGATCAATTTACCCTCTGCAAACTCTGATAGCTCCGAAAGGACCTTCTTCATGAATGAGTCTTGATGTACATTTGGTGCATACAGCGTGGCCAGTGTCACCTTAATTCCTCCAATACTCCCTTTCAAAAAAAGGAATCTACCTTTTGAGTCCAAGCGTTTATCATGTAATGACCAGGGGAGTCGATTAGAAATCAGAATTGATACTCCTTTGGATTTTGCTGCCTGGTTTCCTGCATGATAGACGCATGGATAAAATCTGTTCTGGAGGAGTGGGAGTCCCCCGGTCTTGAAATGCGTTTCCTGCACATAAGCTACATCTGTCTCCATACGCCGTAAGTCATTCAACAACATCCTACGTAGTGATGAGCCGAACACCCCCGGGTTCGGTTCGCACCAGAACCCGCGAACGGACCGAAAGTTCGTACGAACATTAGAACCCTATTAAATACAATGGATGCGAACGTTCGAATTCTAAAGTGCTAATTATAACAACTATTATGCATGTTATTGTCCTAAAAAGGGTTTGGGAACCCGGGTTCTGCACCAGGGGACATGTATCAATGCAAAAAGAAGTTTTAAAAACGGTCGTTTTTCGGGAGCAGTCATTTTAATGATGCATAAAGTGAAAAAAAAAAAGTCAAATATTCCTTTAAATATCGTACCTGGGGGGTGTCTAAAGTATGCCTGTGAAGTGCCACGTGTTTCCCGTGTTTAGAACTGTCCCTGCACAAAATGACACTTCTAAAGGAAAAAAAAGCCATTTAAAACTGCTTGCGGCTTTAATGTAATGTCTGGTCCCGGTAATATGGATGAAAATCTTTAAGAAAAATGGCATAGCTACCCCATGACCCCCCCCCTACCCCAGCCCATTACCAGCCCCTTTGGGTCTTGTATGGATATTAAGGGGAACCCCGCACATAAAATAAAAAAGGCCCTATATACTCTGAACAGCCGTATACAGGCGGTGCATACAAGACAGGGACTGTAGGTTTGTTCTTATGTAGAATCTGTTTGTAATTTTGAACAGGTACATTGTTTAAGTGTAGCTCCAGCCCAAAAATCTATTTTTAAACTTTTTGGAAAACATAGGTAAGGGTTATCACCCCTGTAACATTTGTTTTGCTGTCTGTGCCCCTGTTCAGAACATTTCACCTCACTTTCCGTCCCAATGACAACTGTTTTTGAAATGTGGTGTTTTTCTTGAAACAAGGATTGCTGATAAAGCATCAGTACAGAGGAGACACCTTTCTCCCATATTAATTCTTACAGGAGAGAATTTTCCTTCCTAGGGGTAGATTTCCTCTCACTTCCTGTTGTCTTCTTGCGTTTGCAAGTAGGAGTCGTTTGTAAGTTGGATGTTTGAAAGTAGGGACCTGCCGTAGATACTCTGCAGAAATAGGCCCCTTAGTTGTTGGTGTTGGCACAACACTGTAAGCACTCACAGTTACTCTTGGTTGGTGCTGGAACGCCCTGCTGTCAACTATTATATCAGGAATTGTAATTACATATAATTGTTGAACAGTGGTAGCAAAAATTGGGCCTTTGATGGTGGTGCTGGTGCCACAACACTGTAAGCCCTGACAGTTACTCTTGGTGGGTGCAGCAATGGGCCCTGCTGTGAATTATTAGATCAAGAATTGTAATTGCATGCCCCTGTTGAACAGGGGCTGAAAAATTGGGCCTTTGGTGGTGGTGGTGGTGTTGACACAACACTGTAAGCCCTCAGAGTTACTCTTGGTGGGTGCAGGAATGGGCCCTGCTGTGAATTATTAGATCAAGAATTGTAATTACATGCCCCTGTTGAACAGGGGCTGAAAAATTGGGCCTTAGGCACTGGTGGCACAACACTACAACCCCTCACAGATACTGTACTTGGAGCACAGCAATGAGCCCTGTTGCAAAGTATTGCTTCAAAAATTGTAATGACACGCCCCTGTTAAACAGGGGCTGAAAAATTGGGCCTTAGGCACTGGTGCCACAACACTCCAACCCCTCACAGATACTGTACTTGGAGCACAGCAATGAGCCCTATGGCAAATTATTGCTAAAAAAATTGTAATTACACGCCCCTGTAAAACAGGGGCTGAAAAATTGGGCCTTAGCCACTGGTGGCGGCACCCATAAACAAAAATGATCTTCCAAGCTATCATCATCAATCGTATCATTGAGGACTCGGAGGAGGAGGATAGCCAGTCAACATAACAGCACAGACACTCAGCATCAGCATCAGTCTTGAAGGGATGTGACATGTTAAAATCAATTAGTCTGTTATATCAGCATCAGGTGTGTGGTAGCTGGTGGTGATCCAAGACTGGTTCATCTTGATGAAAGTCAGTCGATCAACCGAGTCGGTGGACAGGCGCACCCTGTGATCCGTGACAAATCCTCCAGCAGCACTGAATGTGCGTTCCGAAAGAACGCTGGATGCAGGACAGGCCAGTAGCTCAATTGCATACTGTGCAAGCTCTGGCCAGTGATCCATCCTCAAGACCCAGTAAGCCAGAGGATTTTCGGTGGGGAAGGTGTCCAAGTCTGACCTTGCCCCTAGATATTCCTGCACCATGTTTATCAGACGCTGGCGATGGTTGCTGGAACCAATCATACTTTGGGGCTGCGGACTAAAGAATTGTCTGAACGCATCGGTCAGACGGCCACCTTCCCCACCGCTCCTTCTTTGACTGGCCGAAGCCTCAGCAACTCGTTGTCCTGGACCAGGAGTTTGTAACCTCCCAGTCTCTGGGAACGCGTTGCACAGACCTTTCTGCAAGGCCTCCCGGAGTTGTCTCATCCTCTGCTCCCTCTGCGACGGTAACATAAGGTCCGCAACCTTACCCTTGTACCGTGGATCAAGGAGAGTGGCCAGCCAGTAATGGTCCCTCTCCTTGATCCGAAGAATACGAGGATCCTTCCGCAGACTTTGCAGGATCAGGGAGGCCATGCAGCGTAGGTTTGCTGAGGCATTCGCTCCGGAGTCCTCTGGGTCACTAAGGACGACATGATCCGCAGTCACCTCCTCCCAGCCACGTACAAGTCCACTGGTTTCTTGGGACTGTAAATCATCCCTAAAAGACTGCTGCTGATGATGCTGAGTGCCAGCCTCCACCTCCATGCTGACACAATCCTCCTCCTCCTCCTCCTCCTCTTCCTCTTCCTGTGCGATGGGTGGGACAGAAGGAACGCTGTCTGGGTAAAGGGGGCCTTGAGAGGCAAGGAAGTCCTCCTCTTCCTGCCTCTGTTCTGCCTCAAGTGCCCTGTCCATTATTCCACGCAGCGTGTGCTCCAACAGGTGGACAAGAGGTACAGTGTCACTGATGCATGCACTGTCACTGCTCACCATCCTCGTGGCCTCCTCAAATGGTGCCAGGACAGTGCATGCATCCCTGATCATGCCCCACTGGCGTGGAGAAAAAAAACCAAGCTCCCCTGACCCTGTCCTGGTGCCGTAGTCGCACAGGTACTCATTGATGGCCCTCTGCTGCGTGTGCAGCCGCTGCAGCATGGCCAACGTTGAGTTCCACCTGGTGGGCATGTCACATATAAGGCGGTTCTTGGGCAGGTTCAACTCCTTTTGCAGCTCAGCCAGGCGAGCACTGGCATTATAAGATCTGCGGAAATGCACACAGACTTTCCTGGCCTGCCTCAGGACATCCTGTAAGCCCGGGTACCTGCCCAAGAACCGCTGCACCACCAGGTTAAGGACGTGAGCCACACAGGGCACATGGGTCAGTTGTCCCTGTCGGAGGGCGGAGAGGAGGTTGGTGCCATTGTCGCAAACCACCATTCCTGGCTTAAGCTGGCGTGGCGTCAACCACCTCTCGGCCTGGCCCTGCAGAGCAGACAGGACCTCTGCCCCAGTGTGGCTTCTGTCCCCCAAACACACCAGCGCAAGCACGGCATGGCATCTTTTTGCCTGCGTACTTGCGTAGCCCCGTGAACGGCTACGGAGCACCGCTGGTTCATAGGACAAACCACAGGAAGAGGCCATGGAGGAAGAAGAAGAGGAGGGGGTGGAGGAGAGAGGTGTGTCACAACCAGTAGTAGCATTTTGGAGGCGTGGCGGTGGGACAACCTCCAACACTACTGCACCTTGTCCTGCATCCTTCCCAGCTGCCAAAAGAGTGACCCAATGGGCCGTGAAAGAAAGGTAACGTCCCTGTCCATGCCTGCTGGACCATGAGTCAGCGGTAATATGCACCTTACCGCTGACCGCCCTGTCCAGCGAGGCCAAGACATTGCCTTCCACATGCCGGTAGAGAGCCGGAATAGCCTTCCGTGAGAAAAAGTGGCGTTTGGGAACCTGCCACTGAGGAACCGCACATTGCACAAACTCACGGAAGGGGGCCGAGTCTACCAACTGAAAAGGCAGCAGTTGAAGCGCTAGCAATTTAGCCAAGCTAGCATTCAACCGCTGGGCATGTGGATGGCTGGGAGTGAACTTCTTTCGACGGTCCAGCAGCTGGGGCAGGGAAATTTGCCTGCTAGAATCGGACGTCGGTGTACTGCTAGCAGAGTGGCCGCAAGTACTTGGCTGTGACACACCTAATTCTACACCTTCATTCCTCTCAGTGCATGTTTCAGAGAGGACTGAAGTTATAGTGGGGTTGGAGATCCCAGCTGATGCGGTGCAAGGAGAGGTCCGCTTTGTTCTTTGGTGTGGGTCTTTGAGGTAGGCTTGCCAACGAGCTGCATGGCAGGTCAACATATGTCTGGTCAGGCATGTGGTACCCAAGCGGCTGATGTTTTGGCCACGCGATATACGCTTGAGACATATGTTGCAAACAGCAGCTGTGCGATCTGATGCACTAGCCTCAAAAAAGGCCCACACCAAGGAACTTTTTGAATGACGGGCAGAGGCAGCGCCCTGCACAGGCGGAGCTCTGCGGTGTGATTCCGTCGGTGTACTGCCCTTACGCTGGCCACCAAAGGGCATCCTGTCTCGTTGGAGATGTGCCTCCTCCTCATCCTCCTCCTCCTCTCTCCTATTAGGCACACACGTGGAGTCAGTGACCTCATCATCCCCTCCCTCCTCATCACTGGAGCCAATCTGGCAGTATGCTGCAGCTGCTGGAACATGACTGCCAGATTGGTGTCCTTCTTGAGCATCCCCTCTGTCTGCTCTCACCCTACTGCCTTCCTGTAGCTGGGTTTCATCATCAGACCCTTCGAAACGCTGGGCATCCTCCTGGAGCATGTACCCAACACTGTGCTCAAACAGTTCGGGGGACTCCTCAGGAGGAGGACATGGTGGGTCTAGGGAAGGAGTGACTGATGATGAGTCTGACATTGATACCAGGGAAGAGGACGCTTTGGCAGCTGCTTTGCCAGTACCCTGAGCCTGGGTGAGAGAGGATGAGGAGGAGGAGGAGGGCTTGGTCATCCACTCTACCAAGTCTTCGGCATGATGTGGCTCAACATGTCCAGCTGCGGAAAAGAAGGACAAGCGTGTCCCATGGCCATGTGCTGATGACAATGCACCGCGTCCACGACCAGCACTGTTGCCCCCAGACACAGAGCCTGCTTGCCCTCTTTTATTGCCTCCTGACTGTCTGCCTCTCCTTGTTTGCCTTCCAGACATTCTAATAGATGGCCTGCAGGGAGATGGGAAAAAAGCAATAAGGGCTACCTTCAGGTGTCCTTCTCTGTCCCTTGAAACAAGGACTTGCACAGTGAAAGAAACTGACACTCTCCCTACCTACAGTTTTCTGTCCCTAGAAAAAATGTTTTTTTTAAGCACAATATAGCACAAGGAGAATTCACTCACTGTCCTTCCAGGTCCCTGGAAACAAGGACTTGCACAGTGAAAGAAACTGACACTCTCCCTACCTACAGTTTTCTGTCCCTAGAAAAAATGTTTTTTTTAAGCACAATATAGCACAAGGAGAATTCACTCACTGTCCTTCCAGGTCCCTGGTAACAAGGACTTGCACAGTGAAAGAAACTGACACTCTCCCTACCTACAGTTTTCTGTCCCTAGAAAAAATGTTTTTTTTAAGCACAATATAGCACAAGGAGAATTCACTCACTGTCCTTCCAGGTCCCTAGAAACAAGGACTTACACAGTGAAAGAAACTGACACTCTCCCTACCTACAGTTTTCTGTCTCTAGAAAAAATGTGTTTTTTAAGCACAATATAGCACAAGGAGAATTCACTCACTGTCCTTCCAGGTCCCTGGAAACAAGGACTTGCACAGTGAAAGAAACTGACACTCTCCCTACCTACAGTTTTCTGTCCCTAGAAAAAATGTTTTTTTTAAGCACAATAAAGCACAAGGAGAATTCACTCACTGTCCTTCCAGGTCCCTAGAAACAAGGACTTACACAGTGAAAGAAACTGACACTCTCCCTACCTACAGTTTTCTGTCCCTAGAAAAAATGTTTTTTTTAAGCACAATATAGCACAAGGAGAATTCACTCACTGTCCTTCCAGGTCCCTGGAAACAAGGACTTGCACAGTGAAAGAAACTGACACTCTCCCTACCCCCATCGATAAGTTCCCCCTGCTTTCCTAATCTTGTCCAATAAAGGGCGTAACATAGCCCTCCTTTGTAAAGTGGCCCGGGAAAGATCTGGCAGGATTTTTATTTGAGACCCATTGTATATAATATCTCCTGTTTCCCATGCTTCGCGACTTATCAGTTCTTTATGGGCATAACGGTGGAAGCAACAGATAACATCTCTGGGTCTATTCAAATTAACTGAGCGGGGGCCTAGTGCTCTATGTAATCTTTCAAATTCAAACGCTTGGGAGGGGGGTGAGGTTACTAGCTGATGGCATATTGCTGTAATAGTTGACTGTAACACCTCCCTCCCTACCTCTTCCGGGACCCCCCTGAACCTCAGGTTCTTCCGCCTACTACGATCCTCAATTTCTTCCAGCTTAAGTTGGATATAGTCTGCCCCGGGGGTCTGTAAAGTCTGTGTCTGTTCTAAACATTTAACCCGGTCCTCCAATAGCACTAAAGACGTTTCATCATGTTTCAACTTATCTGCTAGTTGCTGAACCTCTTCCCGGACAACCTCCAAGTCTCTGCGATGGCCCTCTTCAAACCGGGCGAACATTGACTCCATATCAGCCCGTGTAGGGAGAGCCTGCATTATGGCTCTCATCGCTCTGAGCTCTGACTCCAGCTCTCCTGATATAGCAGGTGGCGTACCCCGTTCCTCTTGAGGGTTCTGATGCTCCATTTTGTCCTCTCCCCCTCTATCTGCTGGGGCCGAGATAGCAAGCAATACGGGCGGCTCTGAGCTTACAACGCTCGGCTCCCCGCACGTCAGTGTACCACGTGACTTCGACTCACGGTTTCGATTGACGGCCGCTCTAGTGAGGAGAAAAAACTGCTGGATCTCAGGCTGGGACGGAGCTTTTGGTATTTTCGCCTCCCGTCTCCTCATTCCAAGAAGTGCACTGTCCGCTCGTATCTTCCACGTCCTCACGTATCTCCTAGCGGGTACAAGGTGAGTTGCTGCGTTGCTGCATTATAGTTAACGAACTGGGCTATGGCTGCATCCCCATTTGTGTTGCTTAGCCGGGTGGAGAGACGGAGGAGACCAAGTCCTGGAGCGTGTGTCTCTCTACTCCGCCATGCTCAGGCCACACCCCCCCGGTTTCTATATTTTTATTCTTTTGTTAGGAATCTTTACTCCCATCATGGGACCCTTTATTACGGTCTCACAGTAGGACCCTTTCAAATGTTTTGCAGCAAGTCCCCTTCCTGCAGTCTTGGGGGGGCCCCCACAGTGGCGGAAAGCCAGGGCCTTGTCGCAAGTGTGACTTTTGCAACCCTGGTAGTTCTGCTACTTGTGTCAGTCGTTTTTTATTTTTGTTATTTTATTATCATTTTACAATTTTTTTAGGAGCCCCATTGGGGGGCTTTGGTGAGTTAGCAGTGTCTGATGTTTCAACAAAAGAGATTGAGGACATAGCCCTCAATCTCCAGCTCTGCTGCTGCATCTGCATAGAATGAATGGACAGGAATAGCTCTGTACAGTAAATACAATTTACTATGCTTCAGTTATGAATAGACAGAGCAGTGACTGGTACTGATCATTGACTCTGTCCATTCAGAAAAGGTAGAGGCCGGTAAATGACATATTAACCGTTGCTCCTCCTATCCAGGTGTACAGGACAGCAGCATGGGCCTAATGTGGCTGCAAAAGTGGCACTACACTTTAAGCTTTATATTGTCAAGAAACAACCATTTCTAATGTTGATCTCCAGTCTGTGACGGCAGCATTGTCCAGCCAATAGGCCACTCTTGTGGGAAACAATTGATTGGGCCACATTTAAAGCACAACTTCACCCAAAAGGGGAAGTTCTGCTTCTACGCATCCTCCCCACTCCTCTTTAATTATTGGAACTTTTTGGTGGGTGGAGGTAGCAGGTACCACTTCCGGAATTCCGGGACACATCACAATACATCTACAGTATTTGGAGCTGCTTACTTAAAATTTTTCTGGGGGAGAAGGAAGCTTCTTCTTTTAAAACCAAAGCTGGTCAAAAATCGACAACATATATCGGAGAATCACAGGACTCACCACACAACCAGATGTTTTGGCCTCTGTATTGTCAATGATTCCGGGTTCTATAAAATCCATAAAGAAAGATATTTTAAGACAGCCCTCAAAAATTCCACTCGCCTACTCGCATTTTGCGAGTGGAATTTAGTGCAGGGCGAGTGAGAAGCAGGGGTGGACCAGTCAGACAGCTTCCTGGCTGATCGCTTCTGGCAGAAGCGGTGCAGGCTTTTTTTTACAGGACACCAGAGCGGCCCAGAGGGGGATTCCCTGCCCCCCCCCCGCCGCTCTGATGTCCTGGACAAAAGCCTGCACCGCTTCTGCCAGAAGCGATCACCTGGAGGACACAGAGCGGTAGGACCGGAACGGAACTGGGGCCACTTTGAGCGGAAGCTGCAGCACTCCCCTCCCTCTCTCCTCCTCCGTGTGTCACGGAGATGCAGGCTGTAAGTTACAGAGCCGGGTCTGTGTTCGGCGGCACTGTAGCAAGGTCCAACCCCCCTAGCCAGCTATTGTGATAGTAGATTAAATCAGTGTTCCGCCTATCACACGAGCTGGTCTAGGGGGGTGGGACCTTGCTACAGCGCTGCCGAACACAGACCCGGCTCCATGACACACACCATGGTGAGTGCTCCCAGCACTATTGGGTAATGGTGTATACAGAGCTTCACTTAGCTAATATAATATCATAGCCAAGATGCCTGGTCCATGATGCCTCACTCAGTATCATGTGTGTACCAATGTGTCGCTATGCACTGTCTGATGTGTTTTGTCACCTGGACTTAGCTTCACCTGCATCTCCGTGAGTCTGTATTGATGATGGGTGCAGTGAGGATACATTTATGGGCACAGTAAGCAGTATTTATGGGCACAGTGAGGCTACTTTTATGGGCACAGTGAGGCTACATTTATGGGCACAGTAAGGCTACATTCATGGGCACTGTAAAGCTGCATTTGATGGGCACAGTGAGGCTGCATTTGATGGGCACAGTGAGGCTGCATTTGATGGGCACTGAGAGGCTGCATTTGATGGACACAGAGAGGCTGCATTTGATGGGCACAGAGAGGCTGCATTTGATGGGCACAGAGAGGCTCCAATGATGGGCACAGTGTGGCTTCATTCATGGGCATTGTAAAGCTGCATTTGATGGGTACTGTGAGGCTACACTAATGAGCAATGATGAGGCTGCACTGATGGTTACTGATATGCTTTATGTTAATATTGTTAAAGTTGTTAATATATTTTTTTTGGAACTTTATTCTGCATAAAACATTTAACAATGTAATTTCATGAGATAATTTATGAGGGCGTGTTTAGGGGCGGACTTAGGGGTGGGGCAGGGGAGGGGTTGGGTGGGGCAACTGGTGGCGAGTAACTTTCAAGGCCTGGCTAGTGGCTCGGGACTTGAAATTTTGAGCCCTGTTTTAAGACATATGTTAACAGCAGCACGTACAGTCATAGCTCGAAATTGGAGAAAGGCAGTAGATCCCTTAATTGGTGAATGGGTATGTGAGATGGGCGAGATGCAGTCCCTGGAGACGATGATAAAGACAGAAGCAGGTTATAGAGAAAAATGTTTAGAGATATGGCAACAATAGAAGGAGTTCAGAACCTCTGCAGCGATAGTAGAATATATATAGAGCTGTATTATAATGAAATTTAAATATATATATTTTTTTTTTGTTTTTGTTTTTGTTGTTGTTAGGGTTCATGGAGGGTGGGTAGGGGTAGGCTATCTGGAGTTATGTTTTTCAGTTTGTATGAGTCTGGACAATTTGAGATCCTGGATAGATATATAGCGACAGAAAAATCTTATAATGAATACTCTTCTAGATATAGAAACAGGAATTAATGTTAATATATATAATTGCAATGGTCTATAAATCTGTTCATAGAATACCCAAAAATAGTTCTCTTTTATGTTATGTATAATTGTGTAAAATGGAAAAAATTATAAAATAAAGATATATAAAACAAAAAAACAAAGCTGGTCATAGATGGATTAAAATTCAACCGGTTCATCAGGGTCCAGCAGAATATCGATCCATCTATGGTTGTTCCTGTTTGATTTGTTGATTGACTGTTGATTGACTTCTCTCAATCGGGACTGTTGGAAAATGTATTCTCACAGTGAAGGAGTCTCTGCTCTCAAAATACAATAAGGCCCCTTTTACATGGACAATCCGATCAGGTCCGCCTTTCAGTTTTCCTGATTGGAAGGTCCATTCATTCCTATGGACAGGCAGGTGTAAACCAATTTGTGTCAATTTATAGCCACCTACCTCAGAGTCTGATCCAGTCCACAAAAAAAAAAAAAAAAGAAGAAACACAAGGGGACTCCATCCTCTTCTGTTTGGGCAGAGTGGATTGGAGGTAGTCGGTTGTAAACGAACAGCAGAGTCTTATTCCCAGCGGCTCATAGAGCAAAGCAGGTTCTGTCCATGTCTGCTCTGTAGAATACGACTGCTCTGCTCCAATCAGCAGGGGATCTGTGAGCTGGACCCTTGCTGATCAGAAAAAAATCTTCCCATGTGAAAGGGCGCTAACACAGTTGGGGGTGTTTCTCCATCCACCTTGATTGTGTGGATGGGGGGGATCTGTTTGTTATTTTTTGAAAAAGAAAAAAAAAGACCCATCTATGGCCAACTTTAGTCTAATCTCTATTGTCGATCTACATGTCCTCCCTCGGTCAGCTGATAGCCTCCCATGGCTTTCGCTACCATTTATATGCCGGTGACACCCAAATCTATCTCTCTGCCCCACAGCTTACCCCATCAGTCTTCTCATCAGTCTCCTCAGGCATCACTGATTTACTAACAGACATATCAGCCTGGATGTCATACCACTTCCTCAAACTGAATCTATCTAAAACTGAGCTCTTAATATTTTCCCCTCCACGTGCCCCTTCCCCTGACTTCTCTGTCAAGATCAATGGCACATCTATCAGTCCCTCCCCACATGCCAGGGTGCTAGGGGTAACCTTAGACTCTGAACTGCCCTTTCAAGCCCACGTCCAATCCCTGCCAAAAATCATGCCGCCTTAGCCGCCACAACATTTCCAGAATACGCCCCTTTTTAACTAATGACACAACCAAGCTTCTAATTCACTCCCTGGTTATCTCTCGCCTTGACTACTGCAACTCCCTCCTCATTGGATTACCTTTACATAGACTATCCCCCCTTCAGTCCATCATGAATGCCGCTGCAAGACTCATTCCCCTCACCAACCATTCAGTGTCCTCCACCCCTCTCTGCCAATCCCTCCGTTGGCTTCTGCTCACCCAACGAACAAAATAATTTACAAAGCCATCCATAAATCTGCCCCCAGCTGCATCACTAACCTAGTCTCATAATACCAACCAAGCCGCTCTCCTCAATCTTCCCAAGACCTCCTTCTCTCTAGCTCCCTTGTCACCTCCTCCCATGCTCCCCTCCAGGATTTCTCCTGAGCTTCTCCCATCCTTTGGATCTCCCTACCCCAATCTGTCCGACTGTCCCCTAATCTATCTATCTTTTGTTGTGACATCTTTTTGGATGTCACAACACTTCCTCAAACTTAATCTATCCAAAACTGAACTGATCATTTTTCCTCCCCCTCGTGCCTCCTCCCCCGATCTCTATGTTAAAATTAATGGCACAACTATCAGCCCATCCCCACACGCCAAGGTCTTAGGAGTAGTTCTGGACTCTGAACTCTCCTTTAAGCCTCACATCCAATCACTGTCCAAATCTTGCCGCCTCAACCTCCGCAACATCTCCAAAATACGCCCCTTTCTAACCAATGACACAACAAAGCTCCTAATTCACTCCCTGGTCATTTCTGGCCTCGGTTACTGCAACTCCCTCCTCATTGGCTTACCTCTGAAAATTTTAACCCCCCTTCAGTTCATCATGAATGCTGCTGCCAGACTCATCCACCTTACCAACCGCTCTGTCTCTGCTTCTCCTCTCTGTCAATCCCTCCACTGGCTTCCGCTCACCCAACAAATTAAATTCAAAATACTAACAACTACCTACAAAGCCATCCACAACCCTGCCCCCAGCTACATCACTGACCTAGTCTCTAAATACCAACCTAATCGTTCTCTTCGTTCTTCTTAAGACCTCCTTCTCTCTAGCTCTCTCATCACCTCCTCCCATGCTCATCTCCAGGACTTTTCCAGAGCCTCTCCAAGCCTATGGAACTCCTTACCCCAATCTGTCCGTCTATCTCCTTCTCTATTAGCTTTTAGAGGATCCCTAACAACCCTCCTCTTTAGAGAAGCCTATCCTACCCACACCTAACAACTGTATTTTCATTTTGTCCACCTGATCATACCCCACAGCTACTACCCTTTGTTTCACGTGACCCTCCCTTCTAGATTGAAAGCTCTAACGAGCAGGGCCCTCTGATCCCTCCTGTATTGAATTGTATTGTGATTGTACTGTCTTCGCTGATGTTGTAAAGCGCTGTGCAAACTGTTGGCGCTATATAAATCCTGTATAATAATAATAATCTTTAGATGATCCCTGAAAACCCTTCTCTTTAAAGAAACCTATACTGCTTCTAACTAATACACTGTTTTACTTCCTCCATCAGCTCATCCCACACAGCTATTAACTTTTGTATCAATTGACCCCCTCTTTTTAGATTGTAAGCTCTAATGAGCAGATCCCTCTTGTACCAAATTGTAAGGTAACTGTAATGTAGCGGCCTCACCCCTCTCACTCCTTCTTCTCGGCTTGTTGTCTTGTCTAGGGGGATCAGGGAGGAGGGGTGCGGTACACTACGGCCTATGTCCTCTAATGTGTAGAGGTGAAAGCCAACACCTGTTTACCTTCGGGTCGTATGCATAACCCAGAGCCAAGTGCGTTCTGTAGATGACCCCCCTTTGCTCCCAGTAACTGAAGTTCCACACCACTGAAAAGGTCCAACTCTTATTTATTCTCTGACAGCAATAAATCGTCCTTTAACAGCAGACAGGTTGTGACCCAAAGAACAGTTCAGTATAGGTGGGGAGTAGGTCGAGGCACAATCCTTAATTTAAACTAACCATTGTGGTATCACCAACGGTTATGGCGCACAGCCGCTGCCACCAACCGTATAGAACAGGAATGGAATTACCTTTGCTAAGTGCAGCCCCTGTCAGAGGGAAGAAATCCTTCCAAGAGAGTTACCAGAGGCCCCGCCGTCACCAGCAATGCTGCACCGGACTGTTCGGTGGGGTTACGCTCCCTGGCCTCCTCGTCTCAGATTCGGGCGCCCAACACCTTAGGGCCCCTCGGACTCTTTCACCCTTGCGGAACCCAGTCGAAGGTACTGGGCCCCAGGCCTCCTCAGTAATACCTCACCCCAGGCTTAAGGTGCCTGGGATGGACTCCATCTCCCGCTCCGGCCAGGTCAAGGGCACCTGGGCCCGGAACTCTGGAATGCCAGCACCCAGGCTGAAGGTGCCTGGGCGCGGCTCTGACCTCCGACGACTGAACCCCGTGTTGAGGGCGTCTGTCCCCTTTATCTCCTCTCCTGACAGGCACAGCAGGTTCCCACTGCCGAAACAGGACAAAAATGGCACAGCACTGCAGTGATGGTTCAACCCCGGCCCAGGGCGACAGCGCCACCCACAGGCAGCAGATAACTGCACACCACTGGGATCCTCCACGAACGAAAATGGTCCCAAATTCCCTAAAAATCAGTGCATCCGGGTCATACTACCACCCAGATGCGCCCCCTAAATTTAAATACCCGCTACAGTAATGTCTGCCTTCATTTTGTAAAGCGCTGCGCAAACTGTTGGCGTTATATAAAACCTGTATAATAATAATAATATTGTTCCCTCTTCCTCTTCCAAAGGAAAATACCATTGGAATGTCTAGCCACTGCAAACCACCCCTTACCATATACTAAACAGAGAATTGGCCCTCCTGGTTTGTCTCTGACCTCTAGCACTGCAGTTCTGCAATGCAATGTAAAAAGTCAAGCTGAAGTTCAGAGTACCGTCACCTATTAGCAATCAGACTCCTGATCACTGATGTCAGATCACTGAAAGCTGAATTAATAACATTTACCATAGGCTAGGGCCTTTTGCCTGGCACATGTTCTTTATAGATACAAAAATTGCAATCCATATTTCTGATGACTTTATTAACAGTCACAACAAAACAATGTTGGAATATTGCAATGCTCGGAAACAAAAGCCCTGGAAGAGCTCCAGTCCCAGGTCTCTCCTTCATCTGTTACAGAGCGGGGTCTATCACTCTCCTGGTAATTTTCTGGTAGCTTGTGTTCTGCTCTAACTGTCCTCAGGGGTGAAATCCATCAAGGAGCCTGTTACATTACATCAAGCCGCGCTCAAGGAAGGGGTCAAGTGGTCCGTTGCTGTGCTGTTTGAGCCCATCAGAGACATATTTAATTTAATTAAGGTTGTCAGCACTATTGATTTTGGTAGTTTCAATTACCGTAGTCTTATGGCTTCTGGATCTAGTGATCTGTGAGGACGCCTATCAGCACAGCCGCACATTGAGCCAGGGGCCCTTTGTCTCTTTTAGAGCTTGACATCCCCTGCCATAGGCCGTAACTTATTGCTTTTATCCAGCCCAGCTCCTCTTCTGTTTCCCATAATTAATTTCTCATTAGACAGCTCTTTATTGTTTAATTTGTGCAGTTTATAATCAAATTGGGCACATTAATTGCGGCTGGATTTAAGGCTAATGAAAAATAAAAAGCTTTGCGCTAACTTCCTCTTCAATTATCCCAGACAAGATAAAATAAAGTCCCGGGGAAAGTTGTCAGCTTTTTAAATTATAAATGAAAGCGTTTAAAGAGCAGGAACATTTAGGGAGCAGTTATCTGGTATTTAGTAATTATAAATCCTCTCCTGCAATATCATCGCCTCCTTGTATTTTATACGCCGCATTCTATGGCCATTGTTTGCTCGAGCGAGCTAAGAAAAATATGAACATAATTATAAAGCAATAAAAATAGCATGGGGAAATATGAAGCTTTTTATCTGTTGGTTGGATTAATCATTTCTTTTTCATGTTGTAAGTTATTTTGTTCCTGTAAACAGGAGTTTGTTGAAAATGATATAACCTGTGATGCATAAATTTATATTGGGTACATTCTAGATTTTATATACGATGTGATTACAAGTAGGCATTCATGTCACTGTGCTGCCCTAGGATAACATTATCACTTGTGTGCATCGGGGGCCCCTTTCACACTCGCCCTGATCCTGAAATATGGCAGCTGCCATTGCTGATCTGTTTTCTAAGTGCACTTTGTAGGGCTTCCATCTCCAAAAAGAATTTATACACATCCACTACTTAAAGTGGTTGTAAAGGTTCAAATATATATTTTTTTTAAATAACAAACATGTCATACTTACCTCCACTGTGCAGTTCGTTTTGCAAAGTGTGGCCCCGAACAGCGTTTTCTAGAGTCCCACGGCGGCTGTCTCGGCTCCTCCCCGCTTCTGATAACCCCCTCTGGGAAGCGATCTCCCAAGGAGGTTACCTTGCGGGTGCGCTCCCGAGTCCTATATTTGGCGTCCATAGCTGCCGAGTACAAGACTCGGCCCTGCCCCCGCATCATTGGAGTTGATTGACAGCAGCACGAGCCAATGGCTGCGCTGCTATCAATCTATCCAATGAAGAGCCGAGAAGACCGAGCAAAGGAAGAGCGCGTTCGCGACGCGGGACATTCCAGGGCTCAGGTAAAACGGGGGAGCTGGGGGGCCGGTAATCGTAAGATTTTTTTTACCTTAATGCATAGGATGCATTAAGGTGAGAAAACATGAACCTTTACAACCCCTTTAAAGTGAAATATAGTCTGAAAATTAAGCCCTGCTAGATCACTTCCAGCTGGCCCGTTTTGCAGGTATAGCTATGTAAAACATTAAAAATAAGTGTACATACTGTTTAAAATCCAGTAATACACTATTCTCATCCTGCTCTGCGCATGCTCAGTTGCTCTGTATTTTTGCTGACAGTCTAAAGATTTACTGCTGTTCAGGGGCTCTGGGCTTCAGCAAAATGGCAGCCTCCAGCAAGAAGGAACAAGAACAATTGCTGGAGGCAATTTACAGCACAAACTAATTTAGGTAGCAGAATTATTAAGGTGGAAAGTATGTTCCTGGCCAAAGAACATTATTTTTATCAAGTTTTTATGGGTAAAGTTCCTCTTTAAAGGGGTTGTAAACCCTCATGATTTTTCACCTTAATGCATTCTATGAAAGACCTTCTGTAGTGCTGCAGCCCCTCAGCCCCCCCCCCCCGTTTTACTTACCTGAACGCTGTCTTTCTCCATCCGGGAATGAGCACACATGCTCTATCTGGTGTCTCGTGTCCTGATTGGGTAGATTGATAGCAGCGCAGCCATTGGCTCCTGCTGTTGTCAATCAAATCCAATGACGTGGGCGTCAGGGATCGGGGCCGAGTCCTGCTTTCTGTGTGAATACACGCAAAAGCAGGACTTGGGTACGCGCCCGCATGGGTGTCCACCAAGGAGAGCGCTTCTCCAACATGGTCACCCGATGCGGGGAGGAGCTACGAGCGCCGCCGGGCGACCCCAGAAGAGGAGGATTGGGGCCACTCTGTGCAAAACGAACTGCACAGTGGAGGTAATGCTGGCCATACACTAAATGAAAAATCGTCCGAACGAACTTTCGAAAAACGAACGTTCGGTCATGAGCGCAAACGATAGTGCTATCATGTATTGACAGATAAATCGTTCCATGGACATAAAAAAAATATATATTTTTTTTTTTTTACATATACCTAGTGCAGAAAGTTTGGACGGGCAATACATTAACCTTTCAATTTATCGTTCGTTCGTCAGAAAATTTCCAAGCTTGTCCTTCATTTTTTCGGCTCAAGAACTGTCTGAACGACCGATTTTTGCCCGATTTTTCGTATAGTGTATGGCCAGCATAAGTATGACATGTTTGATATTTAAAAAAACGAGGGTTTACAACCCCTTTAATGGCCCTGTAATCTATTATTTACTAAACTGTTTCTTACTGTGTTTTTCTGCCTTGTAACGTCCTCTATTAGCTTCTGAGCCTTTCCTTCACTTCTGTTTGTTTGAAACAAGCATTGCATGTTAGTTGTGGTCATGTGTACTGCCCTATAAACACAACACATCCCAAAGTCCATAGTCCAACTCAGGAGTGAGCAAGAGAGGGTGGCTATGTTCCTACATAAAGAGGGACCATGGAGAACGAACGTAGCCAACCTCTAACAGGATCACAGCAAAAAAAAAAAGAAGAAAAATAGGGATTTTGAGATTTGGAGTAGGCTGAGAGAAAAGGAAGAGAATTTTTGAGTTAAGAAAGCACTAAATATATATATAAGTACTTAAAAAAAAATTTAAACCAGAGTTTAGTGTCACTTTTAAAGTGGGAGTAACCTCCCATGTATGATTTTTACCTATAGTTAAGCCTATACCAAGGCTAACCTATAGGTACAGTAAATATCTCCTAAACGTGCACCATTTAGGGGATATTTACTTTGGATGCAGCCGGTGACATCACCGGCGAATGCGTTCCGGCGGGAACGGCATACCCATGCTGTAAACAGCGATTCCTGTGCGAATGTGCGGGAGTTACGTCATCGCCAGCTCAGCCATTCATATCACTGAAGCCTGCGAACCTGGAAGAAAGATGGGTGAAGATGGAAGCACCTTCAGGGCTTCGTTTTCAGGTAAGTCTGTCATAATGTGCTAGTATGTGATGCATATTAGCACATTATCACTTAAACTGCTTGGGTCCCAAAATTATAATTTTTTTTATATACTGTACAGGACGCCAAGGTTGGGTCCTGGACGGGTGCTGTATAGCACCAATATTTGGGTTGTGGTCCCTTTAAGGAGTGGTGATGGTGTTCAGGAGGTCACCCAGAATGGGTGAGGAATTCCCGGCAAAAGAAGTAGTCCAGAGAGGACTGGCTCGCAGTCCTCTTTGTCTTGATAGAGAGTTATTTGGGGCCCAGAATTTCGGAGGCTCTAAAGTGATATTCGGGTGG
This sequence comes from Rana muscosa, assembly GCA_029206835.1. Taxonomy (NCBI): domain Eukaryota; kingdom Metazoa; phylum Chordata; class Amphibia; order Anura; family Ranidae; genus Rana; species Rana muscosa. The sequence continues at coordinate 101,525,954 of CM055116.1, read as the reverse complement.
GATAGAGCCTCCACTCCTGACCACTGGGAGTCAGCACACAGGGGGTTAAAGGCTTCCAGGAAACAGCTCATAAAACAGGAAGTGGTGCTAGAGGTGGTGTGAAAGTAGTATGGGAATTGCACCTGTGAAGATGAGCTGTGTGTCTGCTGGGAGCTGTTAAGGATTCAGCAAGGACTCTGAAAGTTCTGGGGCGAAGACCCCTCTACAAAAACTGTATGTGCCTTTTCTTTTATTTGTTTTGTGCTGAAGACAAGCAGGACTTTACTTTATGCTGGAGATAAGCGGACTTTGTTTTTATATTTTTCCTGTGTGCTGAATGAAGCTTTATTTTTGGTTTATTTACAAATAAAAGCCTTTTTGTTCAAGTTCAACGGTTTATGCACTTGGTCCCGTGGAGCTATAATCCCCAAAAGTTTACAATACATATAGTGTAAATTTAGAAGCTAAAGTAGAACTAAAAGCAAAGCTTATTTTAAGTAAAAATAGTATGGGAGGGTTATAAATTCTCAATTTTTTTTTGCCATCTGTGTCCCATTGGGATGATTTCTCTTCATTTCCTAGCCACAGTCAAAAACAGGAAGATACAGGAAAGCCCTCCAAAGTGAGGGAAGACAACCAGGGTTACCGGAACTAGTGAGCCCATTGGAAGATTTTCCTTCTAATCCTGTTCTGGTGATAACTAAAAATTGGGGATTTATTTTACTTTTATTCCCCTAACAGGGACACAGACAGCAGGAATCCCTCTTCACTCTATCCAAAACGAAAAAAAAAAGTTCTGCTTTAAGTTTGTCAGGGCAAAATTAAAAATGAAATAAACATCTCTGCAATAAATGTAAATTTTTTCCATGTTTCATTTTATAAATCCTACAGAAAACTGCCTTTTGATCTGCCAGAAATCCAGTGCGCTCCTAATTGCTGAAATAGAGTGTCCGTGCTGCTCTAAAATCTCAGCAAGTATTGTCATGCCCTGCCTGCTGGACTGCAGAACTCTACCTATCAGGAACGAGGTAACAGAAAATAAATTAGCGGGGACATGTTCCAGAAGGGGAGGAGGAGGTTTGGGAGTAAATCTGTGTAATCCCTGGACAAACACACTAGAACTGCCTTTCTCAAGCCCTTTAACATGGAGGAACCCTTCAAATAACATGACTAAAGGATTTGTCAATCTGGGTCCTTACAATTATAGAATAAAGACACAGACTGAGTGACATGGGTTTTATACGGCCACAGCAGGCAATTTTATTGAACCAAAGAATAAAAGAGCATCACATTAAAACATACCAATAAATGCAAATTCAACAATGCAATGTAATGCCCAACAACAAGAGGTCTTTATTCGTCCCTGTCCTCAGCCGCACCCCAACCGCCTCGAAGACGTTCCGACATCACACATACTTACATATTCCCCTCCCCAGGGGACCAAGCTCCTGAGAGAAACCACCGCTAACCAAGTGGAAGCGCCATACCATCGATGGGCCCCACAATTTTGTAACATGTAATTACTTACTGACCCCCCAAAGACCCCTTTGACCCGCCAACTGCTGTGACAAAACGAGTAACATACCATTCAGTAAATTATTATACATTTATATAAATATTTTTTTATTATTATTATAATTTTTTATAAGCTTGATAAAACATGAGACACAAAACAGAACCACAACCTACCCACTATGGTAACACCTAACCCAGGGCGGGCGGGTGGGAAGCTGCCACTTCTCCTGACTCTTTTGGAATGCGAAAGTACAACCTACAGTATATGCAGAAGACCAACTCCTCTGAACCCTGCCCCTTAAACCACTGCCTCCAATCAGGTATGGCTACACCCCTACCCAAACACTGACCTAGCTAACCGTTCCCTGACTCTGTTTCTCCCTTAGTCATGCAGCCCCTCCATCCATTTTCTCCTTCAGGTCTCACGTTCTCCGCCTCAAGGAACCTCTTCTATTAATCACTATATCTACAACTCATGGTACATTAGTGCGATGGTCACCTAAATGAATGCTCCTTATTTTTGTGGTCATTAGGAAGAATCCACTTTACAGATATCTAAAAAGATCATTGGTGTCAATGGTTAATTTGTTGTTGTTTTTTACTCTTTATTTTATCAATGTATCAAATACAAGGTTATAAAATACATTTTCCTTTCATAGGGATATACATTAACATATTTTATTTCCAATGCCTTATCTACCCTTTCCCTCTCTCCCTCACCCCTCACCCCCCTTCCAACTCATTCCTTCTAGTGATGAGCCGAACACCCCCGGGTTCGGTTCGCACCAGAACCCGCGAACGGACCGAAAGTTCGTACGAACATTAGAACCCTATTAAATACAATGGATGCGAACGTTCGAATTCTAAAGTGCTAATTATAACGACTATTATGCATGTTATTGTCCTAAAAAGGGTTTGGGAACCCGGGTTCTGCACCAGGGGACATGTATCAATGCAAAAAGAAGTTTTAAAAACGGTCGTTTTTCGGGAGCAGTCATTTTAATGATGCATAAAGTGAAAAAAAAAAAGTCAAATATTCCTTTAAATATCGTACCTGGGGGGTGTCTAAAGTATGCCTGTGAAGTGCCACGTGTTTCCCGTGTTTAGAACTGTCCCTGCACAAAATGACACTTCTAAAGGAAAAAAAAGCCATTTAAAACTGCTTGCGGCTTTAATGTAATGTCTGGTCCCGGTAATATGGATGAAAATCTTTAAGAAAAATGGCATAGCTACCCCATCACCCCCCCCCCCCCACCCCAGCCCATTACCAGCCCCTTTGGGTCTTGTATGGATATTAAGGGGAACCCCGCACATAAAATAAAAAAGGCCCTATATACTCTGAACAGCCGTATACAGGCGGTGCATACAAGACAGGGACTGTAGGTTTGTTCTTATGTAGAATCTGTTTGTAATTTTGAACAGGTACATTGTTTAAGTGTAGCTCCAGCCCAAAAATCTATTTTTAAACTTTTTGGAAAACATAGGTAAGGGTTATCACCCCTGTAACATTTGTTTTGCTGTCTGTGCCCCTGTTCAGAACATTTCACCTCACTTTCCGTCCCAATGACAACTGTTTTTGAAATGTGGTGTTTTTCTTGAAACAAGGATTGGTGATAAAGCATCAGTACAGAGGAGACACCTTTCTCCCATATTAATTCTTACAGGAGAGAATTTTCCTTCCTAGGGGTAGATTTCCTCTCACTTCCTGTTGTCTTCTTGCGTTTGCAAGTAGGAGTCGTTTGTAAGTTGGATGTTTGAAAGTAGGGACCTGCCGTATATACTCTGCAGAAATAGGCCCCTTAGTTGTTGGTGTTGGCACAACACTGTAAGCACTCACAGTTACTCTTGGTTGGTGCTGGAACGCCCTGCTGTCAACTATTATATCAGGAATTGTAATTACATATAATTGTTGAACAGTGGTAGTAAAAATTGGGCCTTTGATGGTGATGCTGGTGCCACAACACTGTAAGCCCTGACAGTTACTCTTGGTGGGTGCAGCAATGGGCCCTGCTGTGAATTATTAGATCAAGAATTGTAATTGCATGCCCCTGTTGAACAGGGGCTGAAAAATTGGGCCTTTCGTGGTGGTGGTGGTGGTGGTGGTGTTGCCACAACACTGTAAGCCCTCAGAGTTACTCTTGGTGGGTGCAGGAATGGGCCCTGCTGTGAATTATTAGATCAAGAATTGTAATTACATGCCCCTTTTGAACAGGGGCTGAAAAATTGGGCCTTTCGTGGTGGTGGTGGTGGTGGTGGCGTTGCCACAACACTGTAAGCCCTCAGAGTTATTCTTGGTGGGTGCAGCAATGGGCCCTGCTGTGAATTATTAGATCAAGAATTGTAATTACATGCCCCTGTTGAACAGGGGCTGAAAAATTGGGCCTTAGGCACTGGTGGCACAACACTGCAACCCCTCACAGATACTGTACTTGGAGCACAGCAATGAGCCCTGTTGCAAAGTATTGCTTCAAAAATTGTAATTACACGCCCCTGTTAAACAGGGGCTGAAAAATTGGGCCTTAGGCACTGGTGGCACAACACTGCAACCCCTCACAGATACTGTACTTGGAGCACAGCAATGAGCCCTGTTGCAAAGTATTGCTTCAAAAATTGTAATTACACACCCCTGTTAAACAGGGGCTGAAAAATTGGGCGTTAGGCACTGGTGGTGGCACCCATAAACAAAAATGATCTTCCAAGCTATCATCATCAATCGTATCATTGAGGACTCGGAGGAGTAGGATAGCCAGTCAACATAACAGCACAGGCACTCAGCATCAGCATCAGTCTTGAAGGGATGTGACATGTTAAAATCAATTAGTCTGTTATATCAGCATCAGGTGTGTGGTAGCTGGTGGTGATCCAAGACTGGTTCATCTTGATGAAAGTCAGTCGATCAACCGAGTCGGTGGACAGGCGCACCCTGTGATCCGTGACAAATCCTCCAGCAGCACTGAATGTGCGTTCCGAAAGAACGCTGGATGCAGGACAGGCCAGTAGCTCAATTGCATACTGTGCAAGCTCTGGCCAGTGATCCATCCTCAAGACCCAGTAAGCCAGAGGATTTTCGGTGGGGAAGGTGTCCAAGTCTGACCTTGCCCCTAGATATTCCTGCACCATGTTTATCAGACACTGGCGATGGTTGCTGGAACCGATCATACTTTGGGGCTGCGGACTAAAGAATTGTCTGAACGCATCGGTCAGACGGCCACCTTCCCCACCGCTCCTTCTTTGACTGGCCGAAGCCTCAGCAACTCGTTGTCCAGGACCAGGAGTTTGTAACCTCCCAGTCTCTGGGAACGCGTTGCACAGACCTTTCTGCAAGGCCTCCCGGAGTTGTCTCATCCTCTGCTCCCTCTGCGACGGTAACATAAGGTCCGCAACCTTACCCTTGTACCGTGGATCAAGGAGAGTGGCCAGCCAGTAATGGTCCCTCTCCTTGATCCGAAGAATATGAGGATCCTTCCGCAGACTTTGCAGGATCCGGGAGGCCATGCAGCGTAGGTTAGCTGAGGCATTCGGTCCGGAGTCCTCTGGGTCACTAAGGACGACATGATCCGCAGCCACCTCCTCCCAGCCACGTACAAGTCCACTGGTTTCTTGGGACTGTAAATCATCCCTAAAAGACTGCTGCTGATGATGCTGAGTGCCAGCCTCCACCTCCATGCTGACACAATCCTCCTCCTCCTCCTCCTCCTCCTCCTCCTCTTCCTGTGCGATGGGTGGGACAGAAGGAACACTGTCTGGGTAAAGGGGGCCTTGAGAGGCAAGGAAGTCCTCCTCTTCCTGCCTCTGTTCTGCCTCAAGTGCCCTGTCCATTATTCCACGCAGCGTGTGCTCCAACAGGTGGACAAGAGGTACAGTGTCACTGATGCATGCACTGTCACTACTCACCATCCTCGTGGCCTCCTCAAATGGTGCCAGGACAGTGCATGCATCCCTGATCATGCCCCACTGGCGTGGAGAAAAAAAACCAAGCTCCCCTGACCCTGTCCTGGTGCCGTAGTCGCACAGGTACTCATTGATGGCCCTCTGCTGCGTGTGCAGCCGCTGCAGCATGGCCAACGTTGAGTTCCACCTGGTGGGCATGTCACATATAAGGCGGTTCTTGGGCAGGTTCAACTCCTTTTGCAGCTCAGCCAGGCGAGCACTGGCATTATAAGATCTGCAGAAATGCACACAGACTTTCCTGGCCTGCCTCAGGACATCCTGTAAGCCCGGGTACCTGCCCAAGAACCGCTGCACCACCAGGTTAAGGACGTGAGCCACACAGGGCACATGGGTCAGTTGTCCCTGTCGGAGGGCGGAGAGGAGGTTGGTGCCATTGTCGCAAACCACCATTCCTGGCTTAAGCTGGCGTGGCGTCAACCACCTCTCGGCCTGGCCCTGCAGAGCAGACAGGACCTCTGCCCCAGTGTGGCTTCTGTCCCCCAAACACACCAGCACAAGCACGGCATGGCATCTTTTTGCCTGCGTACTTGCGTAGCCCCTTGAACGGCTATGGAGCACCGCTGGTTCAGAGGACAAAGCACAGGAAGAGGCCATGGAGGAAGAAGAAGAGGAGGGGGTGGAGGAGAGAGGTGTGTCACAACCAGTAGTAGCATTTTGGAGGCGTGGCGGTGGAACAACCTCCAACACTACTGCACCTTGTCCTGCATCCTTCCCAGCTGCCAAAAGAGGGACCCAATGGGCCGTGAAAGAAAGGTAACGTCCCTGTCCATGCCTGCTGGACCATGAGTCAGCGGTAATATGCACTAGGCTTGTGCAATTCGTTTCGTAACGAATTGAAATTCGTCCGAATTTAGCAACTTTCAGACATTCGGAAGCATTCGAATTTCCGAACAAAGCAATTACGAATAAGACCGAATCCGAAATAAATTATACCGCAAATAGCGAATGCCCGAATGTCTTCGGCATAATTCGTTATGAAAAAGTTACGAATGTACGAATCCATACGAAGCACAATAACACTCACTCTGCTCTGCTCTCTGCTTCTCCCACACCGTGCTGAACTCCCTCTCAAAATGGTGTACAGGGGCGGAGGCTATAGCCGCATGTAAAAAACGAAAGTAAAATACGAGATTTCGAATCCATTCGAAGCACAATAACACTCTGCTCTGCTCTCTGCTTCTCCCTCACCGTGCTGAACCCTCTCAAAATGGTGTACAGGGGCGGAGCCTATAGCCGCATGTTAAAAACGAAAGTAAAATACGAGATTTCGAATCGTTACAAATAACCGCAATGTATTTAGAAAAGTACAAATCCATTCGAAGCACATTAGGCATAATAGGCAGCGTCGTTGTGAGAGAGACACGGAAAATTACGAATCAACGAACCCAAAAAAAGTTACGAAAGTAGGAGTTGTGTCCAGAATCAACGAAAAACAACGTACTCTACCGAAAGTACGAACCCAAAAAAAGTTACGAAAGTAGGAGTTGTGTCCAGAATCAACGAAAAACAACGTACTCTACCGAAAGTACGAATTATAAAGCAACAAAAAATTCAACGGAAAATGTCGCTTGCAAAAATACGAATGAGTCCGAACACGAAAAATCCCGTCTAGCAAAATTACGAATGATTACGAATCAACAGGACCGGAAAGAAACGAACCGAAACGGAATGAATTTTTCCGTTGTGCACAAGTCTAATATGCACCTTACCGCTGACCGCCCTGTCCAGCGAGGCCAAGACATTGCCTTCCACATGCCGGTAGAGAGCCGGAATAGCCTTCCGTGAGAAAAAGTGGCGTTTGGGAACCTGCCACTGAGGAACCGCACATTGCACAAACTCACGGAAGGGGGCCGAGTCTACCAACTGAAAAGGCAGCAGTTGAAGCGCTAGCAATTTAGCCAAGCTAGCATTCAACCGCTGGGCATGTGGATGGCTGGGAGTGAACTTCTTTCGACGGTCCAGCAGCTGGGGCAGGGAAATTTGCCTGCTAGAATCGGACGTCGGTGTACTGCTAGCAGAGTGGCCGCAAGTACTTGGCTGTGACACACCTAATTCTACACCTTCATTCCTCTCAGTGCATGTTTCAGAGAGGACTGAAGTTATAGTGGGGTTGGAGATCCCAGCTGATGCGGTGCAAGGAGAGGTCCGCTTTGTTCTTTGGTGTGGGTCTTTGAGGTAGGCTTGCCAACGAGCTGCATGGCAGGTCAACATATGTCTGGTCAGGCATGTGGTACCCAAGCGGCTGATGTTTTGGCCACGCGATATACGCTTGAGACATATGTTGCAAACAGCAGCTGTGCGATCTGATGCACTAGCCTCAAAAAAGGCCCACACCAAAGAACTTTTTGAATGACGGGCAGAGGCAGCGCCCTGCACAGGCGGAGCTCTGCGGTGTGATTCCGTCGGTGTACTGCCCTTACGCTGGCCACCAAAGGGCATCCTGCCTCGTTGGAGATGTGCCTCCTCCTCATCCTCCTCCTCCTCCTCTCTCCTATTAGGCACCCACGTGGAGTCAGTGACCTCATCATCCCCTCCCTCCTCATCACTGGAGCCAATCTGGCAGTATGCTGCAGCTGCTGGAACATGACTGCCAGATTGGTGTCCTTCTTGAGCATCCCCTCTGTCTGCTCTCACGCTACTGCCTTCCTCTAGCTGGGTTTCATCATCAGACCCTTCGAAACGCTGGGCATCCTCCTGGAGCATGTACCCAACACTGTGCTCAAACAGTTCGGGGGACTCCTCAGGAGGAGGACATGGTGGGTCTAGGGAAGGAGTGACTGATGATGAGTCTGACATTGATACCAGGGAAGAGGACGCTTTGGCAGCTGCTTTGCCAGTACCCTGAGCCTGGGTGAGAGAGGATGAGGAGGAGGAGGAGGGCTTGGTCATCCACTCTACCAAGTCTTCGGCATGATGTGGCTCAACATGTCCAGCTGCCGAAAAGAAGGACAAGCGTGTCCCATGGCCATGTGCTGATGACAATGCACCGCGTCCACGACCAGCACTGTTGCCCCCAGACACAGAGCCTGCTTGCCCTCTTTTATTGCCTCCTGACTGTCTGCCTCTCCTTGTTTGCCTTCCAGACATTCTAATGGATGGCCTGCAGGGAGATGGGAAAAAAGCAATAAGGGCTACCTTCAGGTGTCCTTCTCTGTCCCTTTACTTAAGGATTTTTAAATATGGTTGAGGATGATTGCTTTCACACAGAATAGCACAATGACAATTTCCCTGACTGTCCAAAAAACAAGGATTTCAAAGATGGTTGATGATGAATGCTTTAGCACAGTATAGCACAATGAGAATTTCCCTCACTGTCCTTCCCTGTCCCTACAAACAAGGTTTAGCACAGTAAAACACACTGACACTCTCCCTACCTATAGTTTTCTGTCCCTATAATTTTTTTTTTAAAGATGGTTGATGATGAATGCTTTAGCACAGTATAGCACAATGAGAATTTCCCTCACTGTCCTTCCCTGTCCCTACAAACAAGGTTTAGCACAGTAAAACACACTGACACTCTCCCTACCTATAGTTTTCTGTCCCTGCAAAAAATGTTTTTTTAAAGATGGTTGATGATGAATGCTTTAGCACAGTATAGCACAATGAGAATTTCCCTCACTGTCCTTCCCTGTCCCTACAAACAAGGTTTAGCACAGTAAAACACACTGACACTCTCCCTACCTATCCTTCTCTTTCCCTAAACTAAAGGAATCCAGGTTAAGCAAGAAAAAAAATGTCACTGTCCCTGCCTATGCTTCTCTTTCCCTGCTCCGTAACACACTACACTAGGCCGCCGTGCTGGCGGCCTTTTATAGTGTGGGGCGTGTACTAAACACCCTCAGCAATAATTGGCCACAGGCATCCTGCCTGTGGCCAATCATTGCTCTCCTCGCTGCCGGCGCTGTGATTGGCCAAGCATGCGGGGTCACAGTGCATGCTTGGCCAATCACAGCGCCTGGATGACACTGCGATGGCGTAGTGCATTGTGGGCCGCGAATTAGGCGCGAACGGCCCAAATCGTTCGTTGTTCGGCGAACGATCGAACAGCCGATGTTCGAGTCGAACGTATGTTCGACTCGAACACCGAGCTCATCCCTAATTCCTTCCTTTTCTTCCATCTTTCCTCTTCCTTAATCACTTCTTTCTCCTCATCTTTAAGTACACCTAATCTCACTATAATTCTGCGTTTAATTTAAACTTTTTCCACTTTTCCCATCTCTTATCAAACCCCTCTCTGAAATCTTCCTGACTGTGTCTTAAGCATTCCATAATATATATTTCTTCTATTTTGTCGAACCACTCTCTGATTTTTGGACTTTCTACTTCTTTCCATTTCTTCGGTATCAGGCTTTTTGCAGCATTCATCATGTGTGCTGTCATTGAATTTCTATATTCCTTAATCGGGATATCTACCCCGTGGAATAGGCATGTCCATGGTTCCTCCGGTAGTTCTATGTTGGTGATCTCCTTAATAAATCTTAATATTTCCTTCTGTAGCTACCTTACCCCCGGCTAGCTACTCAGGATTCACATTTTGTTATTAAATGGGAACCTACTGATTTTGTTACTTTGGGTCTGCAGCAATTACCTCCCACGAGTGGATCCTTCAGCTCCGTTGTCTAGGTACACCAATATCTTCCAGGAATAAAGCCAATGTCCACACATGAGTAAAACCTAATCAGCAAGGCTTTATTCTTTTTCCACTTTGAGTTAACTTGAAGAAAGCAAGAGCAGAAAAGTTGAAAGACGTAGGGGAAGGTTCAGGCATGAACACTTAAATCCAGTATCTACACTCGTCGTCGCCACTCAAGCCTGAGTGGGTATTGCTCAGCCGGGTAGTCCCTATGAGAGCGGTCCTAGCAGCCTGGATGGAGCACGGATGTCAGAGATGATGAATCCCCCTCTAGGCAGGTCTCCAGGCCTCTCCCTGAAACAGCAGTACCGTCGCTAGTCTCCGCCGGGACTGTTCTTCCCCTGGAACTCCTTTCCTAAAGATGGGCCCCCTACAAACGGGCAGCCTGGGTTCCTTCTCTGAAGCGTAGGCCCTTGTCAGCGGATCTGGGCCTACAATGCAGCAACAGGGCCTCAGTCCCTCACTGGACCAGAGGTCCCCCTGAACGCCTTGGGGTCCCCCTGGAATCGCCTCTGCCCCTTTTGTACCTTCTCCCAGCATGCACAGCCCTTAGACCACGCCCTCTAAACGGCTGCCGAGAGAGGACACCCAAGGTGCTGTGATACCCCCGTAGTCAAGCCCGTGCCAGCGGTGACAGTGCCACCTGCAGGAAAAGGAGAACAAAACTGCCGGGCAGTATCACACCCAGAGCAGAACAACAATTGAAACATAATTGGTCTGAGCCAAACTACTGGCTCAGACTGCCCTTAAATTTACACATAGCGCCCCCAAATATTGGGGGGGGGGGCGCTACACTTCCAATAGGTTCGAATCTTTGGCCACCCCCACCATATATAGGCCATAGTTCCCGTTTGTTTACAACCTCGCCAACACTCCGTTGTTTGTCCTATTTGATACTTCCCTAGTATATCTGGGGTTCTATACCACCTAGCTACACATTTATAGTTAATTTCCACCATCCCATTATTTACTGGTGATCCATGTACTAATTTCAAAATTTTTCCCAGTTCTTTATTCCTTCCTCATTTCCCTACTTCAATGGTTAATTTGAATAGCAGAAGTTGCTGATTGCTCATGGAACCCCTAACAACCTCTGGAGCAACCCTGGTTGGGAAAGGCTGCTCTAGACAAAGATTTATTTTTTATTACCTGCAGAGTTATAGGCGCTGAAAAAATGAGAAGAATCCAACACGTCTGAGCCTGCTGCCGTTAAACTTATACCATTAGGTTTTCCTTAAGGGTCTCCGTAAGACCTTGTTCACATGTGCAGTCAAGGGATAGTAAAAACCCCCAACCAGATACCTACAACCTGACATGGTGGTCACTGGGATTCATACACATAATCACAGGGTGCTAAATTATATATACTGTAGCATGGTAATGCTGCTTGCAAAGCACATCCATTGTAATCAATGAGACCACACCTATAACTGAGTGCCATTTAATTGGCTTGCAGTTGGGGCATGGTATTTCAAGTCCTAAATTGTCTGTAGGCTGGGCAGCCCAGAGAAGAGATAGGGAACAATTTAGATTCCTCATGTTGGCCATACACTAGTAGAGTTTCGAACAAACATTCATATGGACATTTGTACAAAAATTCTCACTTGTACATTCAATGACCTGACAAATGTTATTCCCAAAAAAATGTAAGGCTCCGTTCACATATAAGCAAATCGGATGCATTTTGAACCGCATCCGTTTCGCATTACATGTGAACTGGCAGCCTTCTCAATGCAGCAGGTTCAAACATGTGTGAGGCGGCCGCAGTGCCATTTTAAAAGAGTCCTGTGAGTTTTTCAGCCCGGTTCAGGTACGATTTCTGGTAAAAATTTGCACCTGAATCGCACCTGGACCAGTGAACAGAACCGCACAGGAACTCCCGCATTGAAACCTTGGCCGCATATATGTGAACCCAGCCTTATTGTAACATTCTATTTTGATGTGAATAGACTTTCCCAAATGAAAACAACATTCAAGTCCACTAACCATTAGGCCTCATGCACACTGGGGCTCTTCTAAAAAACAATTTTTTTTTGGGCAGGAGAAAAGCAGCTGCAAAAATGCTCCTAAGCTGCTTTTTTTTCAAGCACGTTTAGGCGTGTTTAAGTGCATCAAGCGTTTAGGCATTTATTCATATTATTGGCCAGAATATTAGTTTACTCTAGCCATTGAAATGAAAAACGCCCAAGCACTAAAAGTGCCTTGTGTTAATATGGCACGTTTACCTGCGTTTGGGCGTGTCAGGTGTTTTTAATGCGCAAAAGCTCCTCTCCTAAATGCACACGTGATGTTTTTTTCTGCCTATAAACTCCTGTAAACACCTATGTGTGCATGAACACATAGGTTAACATAGACAGGAGTAGAGCAAGGGACGTGTGACGTAGGACGTTGGCGGTGATGTGGCGGCCATCTTACTGGTTTGAAACGCTGGACATTTCTATATGCTTACTTGAGCTGCTCCAAATGTAAAGCCTCGTACACACGACCGGTTTTCTCGTCAAGAAACGACAAGAAAACTGTATGGAGAGCTTTCTTGCCGAGAAAACCGTTCGTGTGTATGGTTTCTCGTTGAGAAAACTGCCGGGAATCTCGACGAGAAAAATAGAGAACCTGCTCTCTATTTTCTCGTCAGGATTCTCGTTTTTCTCATCGGAATTCTCGTCGGCCTGTTTCCCGACGAGAAAACCGGTTGTGTGTATGCTTTTCCGAGTCTTAAAAAATCGCGCATGCTCAGAATCAAGTATAAGACGGGAGCGCTCCTTTAGGTAAAACTAGCGTTCGTAATGGAGATACCATATTCGTCACGCTAAAACGAACTGAAAGCACGAAGACTGAAAAGCGCGAATCATCTCTCCCCAAACTTTTACTAACACGCAGTAACACGAGATCAACAAAAGCAGCCCAAGGGGTGGCGCCATTGGAATCGAACTCCCCCTTTATACTGCCGTCATACGTGTTGTACGTGACCGCGCTTTACAACAAGGAGATTTGGAATTGACAGTGTGTATGCAAGGAAAGCTTGACAAGAATCTCGTCGAGAAAAACAACAGGTTTTTTTACGACGAGATTCTCGGTCATGTGTACGAGGCTTGAGTGTATTTTATCTTTTATTTAATAAATTGCTTGGTTTGGATTTCTACGCAATGAGCGTTCCTTCTTTTTACATTTATGTGGATACTGGAACTTACTCGCTATTGACCTCTTGAGAGTGGAAGTGATCTCTTTATTTGTATTGGTCTAATGGGAGGAGGATCAGCTAACCATATGTGGAGTGGATCGGTTAGTGCAGGAAGGATCAGTGGTGCCACTATCTAGTTCATTTGAAGTGTATACCCTATACACTGATGGTAAGAGTCAGTATTATTGGGTGATGGTGATGGTTACACTTTTCTTTCTCATACGAGGATATCCTCGAAGTGGACTTTGTTTTGATTGATCCAGCAGAGCATTAAAGATGAACTTTTTTTATTTTAAGCGCTACACCTTTATCTCCATTTCTCTTTATTGTACCCAGCAATATAATGTTAGCAGCTTTTATATTTCTCTCTTTTGTTTGAATATCTAGCGCAACAAATTTGTTTATTTTTTATTAACATAGACAGGAGTTTAGAGGCAGAGAAAAAAAAAAAAAAAAAAGCTCCAACGCTGAAAAAACTGTTTTTTGAGCTCAAGTGTGCATGAGGCCTTAGAAAATTGAACAAATGTTCTTGAAATTAAAATTTTCAAACTGAATTTTACTAGTGTATGGCCAGGCTTAGGCAGGCCATACATGAGTCGAATTTCGAAAGAATTTTCTTTTGAAAATCTTATCTAAGAATTTTCGTTCTAATTTCGCACCATTAGTGGGCAACAGCCGATTTTCGTGCGGCCATCGAATTTGAGTAATTGGGCATGTTGGAATTTTTTTTAAAAACAAACAATTTTTTAATCAATGATGGGAGATTTGGTGCGAGAAATGTAATCGAAAAAGAAATGCGCATGTGCAAGAAAAGAAAATTCCCGTAAAGAAAAGAAGATTCCCAGCCACGAGGTGAAATTGAATGCTTGGTTGACCGAATTTTGAAATCAATGGTGGTGCCATTGGATCATAAATCGCACAAAATTTCTGATTTTCAAAAGAAAATTATTTCGAAATTTGACCCTGTCAGGCCAGCCTTGGTCTACTCCTGGTGGAGCAGCATTATTAATTTGAGAAAAGATTCCATAGTAAAGACTTGTTCCCTGCCAGTTACATATTATCCATGATGTGCCTCGTTTTCATGCAGACAACAATCGTACTTTACTTCATGTAATCTACAAAGCCCCACCAAGTATACAGTAACCTATTTTCCTGACTAGACGCATTTTAATTTGGGCACTAAAAGGTATTTATGTTTGTATGTCATTTCTGTGTTGATTCTAGAAATGGCAGTATATTTACTTCTAAGGCTTTACTTTTAATAGCACAAAATATCCATTTCTTCCACTGTAATACAGATTGTAAACTGAAGCTGAGATCCTATTATGACATCCGATGAAAAGGCTGCTGTAGATTTTAAAGATCTTAGAGGGACGTAATTCCCCTGAATTACACTGAGTTTAATGACTTAGGGAAAATGTTTAGTCTCCTGTCTGCTTTTTGATGTGAAACCCTAAAGAGGACCTGTTAGGTTTCAGTTAAATTAACTTATTTAACTAGACAGTTAAAAAAAGAAAGTCATGTATTTTCTATTTTGTATCTGCTAAGGAATCATAATAAAATACAGTGTAGCCATAGCGGAGTGGGTTAGTCTGTGTATCCAGAGGTGCTAGGTGTAGGACCCATCCAAGGAGAAAATTAACTTAATATATTTTATGCATTGAAGACCTCAGATAACTTCCTTTTGAATCCCCCTTTTAGTGTTGGCGTTTGGGGTTGGACATGTCTTACAACACTGAGGTTGTGAACTCAATTCCCATGGGAATAGCTCACTATTTGTTCTCCCCATGTAACACCCTCCTATACAGGCTGTTAAGTTAATTTGGTTTGGGCTTCTGCTGTAGCTATAGGAGCTGGGATTGTTTAGTATGGTTTGATTGAGGCTCCACAGACTGGGAGTTTGATTGCCTCCTCCTGACTCTAGGAGAAATTTCTGGAGATTAGGGCAGGAGGATTCAAATACCCAGCCTGAATAGTATAGTCTATCAAATCCCTGGGGAGGTCTACCCAGATGGTGGATCCTGTTAAATAGGCTGGAGCCCAGAGAAGAGGGCTTCCCTGAGTAGCAATGGATCTGTGAGCTCTAAGGGCTGCTTGCCCTGGGGCACTAATGGACTGGACACAGGACTGTTTCTTGGGGAGTTGCATCTATGGATTGTGTACATTCCAGGACCCCATGAGTAGAGCATTTTATTGTGCACTGAAGTTTTATAGTCCCTAGCTGTGAAACATCGACAACTTCAGCCTTCTATTACTTGTTCTACACTTTGCTGCATGGTCCCCAGGTGTGCGCAAATACAGTAGACTGTTCTCGCTTGCTACTACTACTTATGTGACTACTCCTACTACTGCTAAGTTAGACGTGTCCTCTGTTAGCAACATGTTTCGTTTGGAGTATCCTGCATCACTCCCCAAACCCCTCTCCAAAGTTCTACTAGCAATAAATTTACACAGAAAAGGCACCCCTAGGCTGTTTATTGAGCCTGAGTGAATGAAACGCTGCTGTGTGTCTGGCTGCCCTTCATTATTTAGTGGGGGAAACTGGTGTACATCTACAGTGGCTCCTATTTGGGTAGCTCTACACTAATTTCCAATGCCACTCTAGATGAGGACACCCAAAAAGGGTCATAAAACATTTTCAGAAAAAACTTTACAAAACTTTTTAAATCAACTTAATACATTCCAGAAACAACAAAAACAAAAATGTAAGCAAAGTCTTACAGTTTGTTTTCTTTAGAACCCTGGTGCCCAAAGCCAGAGGGCAGAAGAGCAACTGGAGGGTGGGGGACAATAACCTCTGCCCAACACTTAAGGCAAAGTCCCAGTCTCACTTGGGAGCAGCGTGGGAGCATGTGATTGGGTAAATAACCACTGACCACCAATGATGGGGGGGGGTTAAAAAACACTGCCACTGACCACAAATGGGGGGTTTAAATAGAATTGCAAGTGAGCACCAGTACAGAAGATGGGAAGGGGGTAACATCATTGCAACTGACCACCAATAGGGACGGTTAAATAGCACTGCAACTGAACACCAGTGCAGGAAAGAGCGGGGTTAACAGCACTGCCACTGACCACCATTTTTGAGGTTATTATTGTGTCTACTTACATCAATGCTGTGAATTATTATTGTGACTACTGACAACAATTCTGGGAGTGATTATTTCAGGCCACTGACACCAATAAGGGTTTATTATTGTGGCCACTGACACCAATTTTAGACGTTATTATTGTATCCACTGATACCAATGTGGGGGTTTTAACTGTAGTCATGACACCAGTGCTGGCTGTTACTAATACTGACACCAATTATGAGGCTTTATTCACTCCCACTCTCTTCGGAGCGCATTGCGATATGCAGCAAAAAGTACAGCAGAACTGAGATTTTTGGGTGTTGCAATACGTTACAGCCCATTATTGGGTGTCCCTCTCGAACGGTCAGAGGCCACACTTGAGGCTCTCTGTAATTCTCAAGTTGACCAACCCTGCTTTAGAAAGTAGCCACAGCCTAAGTAGAAAAGTTTGCTACCTGGCTGTAGAGAAGGGCCCTTTGCTCCTTTTGTGGAAGCATGAGTCTGATATGCTCCTTGCTGAGTCAGAGCTAAAGTTATGTTCCCTATGCACAGAGTGCAGGATACAGGGGTGCGGTGTTCACAAAGTGCAGAGTTCAGAGGTGTGTAACATACAGAAGGCAGAGCTCAGGGGTGCCCTATGCACAGGGTGCAGTGTTCAGGGTTGTGCAACATACAGAGTGCAGAGTTCAGGGGTATGCTGTGTACAAAGTGCAGGGTTTAGGGGTGTGCTATGCATAGTGTGCAGGGTGCATCTCCCTTTCACAGGCTGTTCACATACAGTATCACTTCCACCCCTCATCAGCTCTGACCCCTGTACCATTCTCTGTCATCCCTCATCACTGCACACATCTGCCTCCACAGCCCTCATCTCAATCCCCCCTCCCCCTCCAAAAAAAAGCTTTCCCATATCTCACCTACCCAAACGGCTCTAGCACCTTCTGACAGTGTAGACGACTCCGCTTCTCCTACTCACTTGCATTTGTCGGCATCTATGCACCCGGGCACAGATAGCTATCACAGTGCAGCTTACCACGTGATGCCCCATCACACACGGCACCTGCACCTGCATCTCCTTTGTCCCCTCTGTAAGTGCAGGACAGGAAAGGATCTGTCAGAGCTGCTGAGAGGAAAGCTGCCCTTGTAAACACAGAAGGCTTCTGTGTTTTACAAGTGACAGTGGAGAGCAGGGAGTGGAAGGTGAGAGCCGGAGATGGCGGAACTCCGTTCTGCCACTTTCCAGCTGAGAAAAAGCCCTGGGTGTGAGCGCCACATAAAATGGCCTGGCAGGCTGAATTTGCCCCGCCGGCCTTGTGTTTGACACATGCAGACTAGAAAAAAGGGTTACAGAGGACCACTGTCTTTATCAGGTGATTATTGGTGGAGGTCCTGGCTTTCAGGAAATTAAAACTGACCATACGCAATTTAAAGTTCGTCTGGTTCCTGATGAACCGGCTAAAATTCACTATGTGAATGGCCCTATTGCTCCCACTTCTGACATACTTCATTGAAAAATTGAAGAAGCTGGATAGATTATTCTTCGGCCAAAAAGAGGCTGCATCCAATAAGATGAAGCTACTCTTTGAGTGTTCTGACAGACATTCTGCGCTGGCAGTATAGAAAAGCCGCAGCAGGAAATTAATCCATCCACATTGTATAGAATGGATGGAGAAATCTCTTCGATTTTTATTTTTGTGTTTATTTGTCTCTTAGGCTGAACTAAAAGACTCTAATGCCACGTACACACGACCGTTTTTCATGACGTGAAAAATGGCATTTTTTAAATTGGTCATTAAAAACGATCGTGTGTAGGCTCCAGAGCATTTTTAACGACGTGAAAAATGGCCTAAAAAATTAGAACCTGTTCTATTTTTTTCACGTCGTTTTTCACGTCGTTCTTTTTAACGTCGTGAAAAATGGTAGTGTGTAAGCTTTTACGAGGGGAAAAAAAATGCGCATGCTCAGAATCAAGTATGAGACGGGAGCGCTCCTTCTGGTAAAACTAACGTTCGTAATGGAGATAGCACATTCGTCACGCTGTAATAGACTGAAGAGCATGAGGCTGAAAAGCGCGGATCGGCTCTCACCAAACTTTACTAATATGAGGATCAGCAAAAGCAGCCCAAAGGGTGGCGCTATCCGAATAGAACTTCCCCTTTATAGTGCCGTCGTACGTGTTGTACGTCACCGCGATTTGCTCGAGCATTTTTTTTCACGATGGTGTGTAGGCAAGGCAGGCTTGAGAGGAAACACGAAAAATCACGTCGAGAAAAACTTTGTTTTTTAAAATGACATTAAAAACGGCCGTGTGTACGCGGCATAACAGTGAATGGCCAATTTAAGGATCCTTTCAGCCCTTTCAGAGATATTATATGCCAGTCAGTTTTTTTTAGGTGGTTCTGTATGGAAGAAAGCTCAATGTTAGTCTATGGGCAGGTGGATGCAAACTGGCATGTGCCCGTTAACATTAAATTATCTCTCAGTACATCTAGATCTGAAAAAATCCCTGATGTTTGTGCCCTTTTACACTTTTTGGGACCTAAACAAGGTGGATGGGGGGTAAAAGAATGTAAACATAAGTACGTTGATTTACATCTCCTTGCACATAGACCTTACATGGGTCCATTCAGCTCAGTGAGGAAAAACCTAAACAGGGACAGATGTAAAAAAAAGTGATATCCATTGCGTTTTGCTCCAAATCAGCAGGAGAGCTGTCTATTCACAGATCATGTACTGAATAGACACCACTTGTCTAAAAAGACCCTTATCCAAGGACATGCAGGTATAATATTTGTCCATCTGTGGTCACCCTAAGACAACGGTTCTCAACTCCTGTCCTCGGGACCCACCAACAGGCCAGATTTTAGGTATTACCTTTGGGAGAAGCAGACTAGAATACTGCAATCACTGAGCAGCAAATGATATCACCTGTGATGTATTTCAATTATCTTGCAAACCTGACCTGTTAGTGGGTCCTGAGGACAGGAGTTGAGAACCACTGTCCTAAGAGGTATAAAGCCGGTCATAGATGGATTGAATCTTGGCTGGCTCAGCATGGACCAGCCAGGATTCAATTCATCTATGGGCAGGCTGGTTGGACTAAAATCGATCCATCAATACAGTACAACCAGCCTGTCAGATTTTTTCATGTGATCACATGTATAGTCGTCAGTGACCATTGTGCTCTGTCGGCAGGGAAGGGAAGTGCTGCAGGAGGGTTTTCCCCATCTGTGTTGATGGGGGAATTGTGCCATTTTTTTCTTTCCACCCATGGTGGAAGGACAGAACATTGTATAATCTATGGACTGCTTAAAGGGGTTGTAAAGGTTCGTGTTTTGTTCACCTTAATGCATCCTGGCAATGACGGCCCCCCCAGCCCCCACCCCCATTTACTTACCTGAGCCCGTGCTGTGCGCGTCCCCTGGCGTCCTCTTCTCCACAGAGTCTGCCCGTTGATTCGATAGATAGGATAGATTGATAGCAGCGCAGCCATTGGCGCTGCTGTCAATCACGTCCAATAGGGCGGGCGCGAGGGGGGCGGGACCGAGTCATACACTCTGTGTCTATGGACGCAGTGTGTATGGCAGGGAGCGCGCCCGCAAGCTAACCCCCTCGGGATAGAGCTTCCCAGAGGGGGGTTAGCTATTGCGGGGAGGAGCCAAGACAACCGCCGAGGGACCCCAGAACAAGAGAATCGGGGCCACTCTGTGCAAAACGAACTGCACAGTGGAGGTAAGTATAACATGTTTGTTATTTAAAAAATTAATAAAAATGAACCCATACAACCCCTTTAAGGCACATGCCACCAGTGTATGCCTAAATTTGGAATTTTGCGTGAAAATGACCTTTCAGGAAAACAATGTGATCACTGTGAAATAAACAACATTTTAGTGCACAGTACATGAGTTTGTCTAACAAACTGAAATTGCATTATCAATGGTACCCCATGAACTATTAAGTATACATAACAACTTTTACTTCAAAGGCTTCACAGTTATTATTTAAAGAATCCAACTTCACAAGTTATCATACAGATGCACAAAGTAGAGCTTCTATTCATTCAGTCACAGTAGATTATTAGGTTATCACACCCTTAAACAGTCCTTTAAATATGTGCTTAGGGCCACACTTGCTAAAGAAGCATAAAGGTTGTTATACTCTCAAATTGGCCAATAAGGAATACATTGTTAAGAGCCTCATAGGATTAAGTACTGATAATCTAAGGGTGAAATTTGTGTAATTTTCAAATTCTTTGAATTGGGAAGCATGCAAGAAATGTCAACCAGAAATAGGCATGATCATATGATGCAACACTCCCAACTGAAAGTTATTCAATAATAAACCCGTACATGTAATTTTTAAATGCAATAAGTAAGTATCTGAGTTTGTGTATAAAATTGCAGTGCTAAAAAAATCTGTAAAAAGTTAAAGTTTACAAACTGTGATTCCTAAAGTGCAAACGGTCTTCAAATCCTCCCAAAATAGCTGAATGTCCCACTCACCAGAAATCCTGGCTGCTCACCTATAGAGGAAGTAAACTCTGAAAAAAAAATTATTTTACAATTCCCTGCAAAGTATAGGCATAATGTGCTAGTATGCATCGCATACTAGGACATAATGTGAAACTTTCCTGCAAACGAAGCCCGCGTTGTCCCCACTGCAGGCCGCATCCATCTTCACCCTTCTTCCTTCCAGGGCCACGAACCCCTGGCTGTGTGACTGGCCGGAGCCGCGTGACGTCACTCCCAAGGGAGCTGCCGGCCACGGCACTGACTTCTGAAGTAACGGCACCGGCAGCCGTTCCTTCAGAGCAAATGAGCCAATGACATCATCGGCACAGTTGATAGTAAATATCTCCTAAACGGTGCACGTTTAGGAGATATTTACAGTACCTATAGGTAAGCCTTATTCTAGGCTTACCTATAGGTACAAACATTAGAGGAAGGCTTACAACCCCTTTAAAGCGGTTGTAAACCCACATAAAAAAAAAAAGACCTGCAAGACAAAGACATAATGAGCTTGTATGCATAGCATACTAGCACATTATGTAATACTCACCTGAGATCGAAGCCTCGTACACAGCACCGGACGGCGACATCACTCCCAGAATTAATTCTGGGCATCGTGACTCCGGCACTGTGATTGGCTGGAGCTGTGATGACGTGTGTGTGTGTGTGTGTGTGTGTGTGTATATATATATATATATATATATATATATATATATATATATATATATATATATAAATAAATGTGTGTGTGTGTGTATACTAATATATATATATATATATATATATATATATATATATATATATATATATATATATATATATGTAAATGTAGTTACAAAAAATATCCAAATAACCAATATATAACACAGTGGGATTACTTATAGCAACTTTAGGCGTCCCTACCCCCTTTTTAATTACTAACCTGCACCATGCAGTAGAAATGGATATATGAGTTTTTAGGCCTTAAATAGCTTCCATTTATACAACACATGAAATACTAAAGAGAAGTAACCTTTACATATAGCAAACTCTTGCTTACAGAATGAGTGAGTGAGTGAGTAACTTGTATAGCGCTGCAAATGCGAACTAAATCGCCTCAAGAGTCGTCCTGATCCTTTCAGAAGAGGTGGGTCTTAATTTTTTTCCTAAGGGCGCAATGGTTTTCTTCCATGCAGATGATCGTAGGTAGTGCGTTCCACATCCGTGGCCCTTGAACTCCAAACCTTCATTCTCCTTTAGATTTGTAGCGGGTCTTGGGGATGCAGAGCAGGTTTTGATTCGTCGACCGAAGGGTCCGACCAGGGTTGTAGTGTTTTATTTTCTCGCATAGATATTGCGGGGCTTTTCCTTGTGTGCATTTGTGAGTGAGGCAGAGGGTCTTGAATGTGACCCCATCCTTTACGGTTAGCCAATGAAGGGACCTCAGGGACGGGATGATAGATTCCCAGGGTTTTTTTCCCGTTATCAGTCTAGCTGCTGTATTCTGGACGACTTGTAGATGCGAAATCTGGTATTTTGGTAGTCCGAGGTAGAGGGAGTTAGCGTAGTCGAGTCGAGAATTTATGATTGTTCCAACTACTACTGCTGTGTCCTCTTCCGGGATGAAAGGGATGAGTCTACGTAGCAGGCGGAGAAGATGGTTGGATCGACTGACTACTGATCCTATTTGTGCGTCCATAGTCATGTCCAAATCTAAGATTACTCCGATGCTTTTGACTTTAGCGCTAGGGGCGATGGTTTGTCCAAGGATGGTGAGTGGTGTGCCTGTTGTCCTAGAGTTTTTCTTTTGGTTTGCGTGGAGAATCTTAGTTTGCAAATATTGCAATATTATATGTTCAAGCTGGCCAACTGTGTCAAAGAGACACAGAGGATTGACACCCTCGGAAGCATGGCTTCAGAGGAAGATTTCTCTTCAACAGAGGGTGCGGGCACTCAGATAGGTAGGCATATACTGTCTTCCTTTGCAGGGACAGCTTTGTGGTAATTTTCTTTTACCTGACAGGCCAGCAGTGATAACTTTAAATAGCCACTGACTGAAAATACACTATACTTACTATGCATTTCCCTCATGTTATCTTGTCAACAGAATTACAAGGGAAATCTTTCAGGACATTCTTCTTTTCCAATAAATGCATTAGTTATCCTGCTTCATAATGAGTCATTTAGAGCAGCGTTTTTTTGCCACAGGCAAGAAAACATTTACTGACATCAGTCATGGTTGCAGATTTAACAGCGCTGATTACAAATACTGGCAGTCACTCAGACGTCTTATAGTTACATATACCTTCAAAAATGCATTTCTGCTGCTCGCCTCTTTGATCCGGCCTGTCTTTAAATAGGTTCCTTGTAAATGTGCATCTTGTTGATTCCTAGAAGAGAAGTACCAAGATAAGAGATCCTTTGTAGAGCTCCCTGTCATTATTGAGGGGATGTGCCAGTGAATCCTAGTGCCTGCTTATATAGTCTACCTACAACTCCATTGTCCACACTGGCTCTTTCCAAGAAGCAATAATCTATATTTACATCAATAGTGCTGCGCTACTAAAGAATATGCATATATATATATATATATATATATATAGTGTATGAGATCCCTCAGGCAGGCCATGCATTAATTTACTAAAGCAGTAGCAGATGTTTACTTTTTGCTTAAAGCTGAACTCCCAGAAAAATGTCAAAACTCCCCTTCCAGTGGGGCCCCCCCTCACACTACAAAGGGGTAAGTGCTTGTTTTAATCCAGGGTGCCATTAAAAAGCAGCTTTATTTATATTACCCCTCGCTCCCTCAAAAGCCAGTGCTCTCCTCTTCCTTCGGACGCACCAGATTGTGGGCGGGCCCTGGAGATCCTCACTTACAATGCAGAACAGCCGGTCCTGCATTACACATGATCATGTCAGAGGGTGACCAGGCCCAAGGACAAAATGCCAAAAAAAGCCCTTCAGAGGGCCGATCGCACAGAGAGATAGAAGATTGTGAAAGCAAGTAATAAGGCAAGTAAAACTGCATTAAAAGTACCCTAGTCAAAGATGATAATTTAATCCAGGGTTTCCCAACGAAAAGTCTACTACATGAGGTGTAATTGTCCCCAGGCCTTCAGGGGAGATGCTCTGACAGACCAGTGGAGATTTCACAGGGCCTATGCCTTTCCCCTGGTTCCTGTCATCCTCCGGTTCCTGTCGAGACTCAGGTGGGAAGAAGCAGAGATTGTGGCAATAGTCCCGTACTGGCCAAACAGGCCTTGGTTTCCCCTGCTGATGCAACTCAGCTTCTGGGACCCAATTCCTCTGCCCTCAAGGGCAGATCTCCTATCGCAAGAGACAACTCTACATCCATGCCCGGCCCATCTGCACTTGATGGCTTGGTTTTCGAGAGGGGAAGGCTGGAAGCCCTAGGTTGTCCAAGGAGGGCTAGCTCCACGTTGATGAATGCCAGAAGAGCAGGTACCAACAGAGTCTACCAAAGTATTTGGTCAAAGTTTGCAGATTACATTTCAACCACTGCAGGTTCTTGCAATAGCCCAATGTGTTGGCAATGTTTATACCTCACTTGAAGTGTTAATGATACATAAAAATGATTGATTAAACCTTTGGTCTATATAAAATTAAGCAAACGATAGCGGCACGAAAAAGGAAAAAAGTAGTTTATTATACAGGAAAGAAGAAACTTGTATTAATACAGAACTTGTGACTATAACATAAATTATATCACCTTTGAAACAAAGAGGTTACTCATACAACACAATAATATTACATCAGAATATGGCTATTACACAATAATATTACATAAGAATATGGCTATAAGGGAGACAACCGTGTATCAGCACAAGTTAAAGGAAGATTAGAGTTACAGGAGAGAGTAATGAAATTAAAGAGATATATTTACAGAGTACTTCACCATGCTCCTCAGGTCAGGACATCCTTCGCAAGGCCTCATCATGGCTCTGGCTGACTAATTTATACCCCTTCCATGCCAGAATCCAAAATCCAGTGGTCTCATTGGTTCAAAGCTGACCACCTGATTGGTTGAAATCTCAAGTCTCTTTACCTAGCCTGCCCCCTCTAAAGCTGAAATACTGGTTGCTTTATCAGCTTAGTCTAACCAGTTCCCACATTAGCATGCTAAGGGCCCCCTGTGGTGACCGGCCCCCCCAAGACAAAGGACACTTAAGTATCACCTGAAACCTCATCCATGTTCCCACCCAACAGGAGATGATACGTCCTTTGTTTACAGTATGGGGGGGAGCTCTCTCTCAAAGAAGATATAAACAGATTTTACCCGTCCCCCTATATATATATATATATATATATATATATATATATATATATATATATATATATATACATACTTACACATACAGCGTCCTGTTCCCAATGATTGGACGCTATTAAACCAGCAGCTCCTACAAGGGTAGTGTTTCATAAATACATATATACATGTGTCCGTTGGGGGGCATGGTGGTTTATTTAGAGTACCGGATATGAAAAAGAATTAGAATCAAAATATCCACCACACCAACGATACAGGATATCCTGGACTTCCTACAAATGGGCCTGGTGCGTTCCTTGTCAGTCAGTTCCTTGTGGGTTCAAGTCTCTGCAATTTCTGCCTTCATGGGCATATCTTGAGCTAGACACCCTCTTACTCGGCAGTTCTTCAGAGGAGCAATAAGGCTCAGACCTCAGAGAAAGCCACGATTTTCTAAGTGGGATCTTCCCCTTGTCCTTGATTTCTTCTCAGGAAGTGAGATGGAACACACAGCAGTTCTCTATCAAGGAACTTTCTCTAAAAGTTGCCTTCCTGGTGGCCATAACATTGTCCAAGAGGGTTTCCGAAATTAGCTCTCTGGGATACAAAGAGCCAATCCTAACTTTTTTCCCTGATCGAGTAGTTTTGATTCCTATGTTGGGTTCAAACCCCAAACTATTGTCTGTATTTCATGAGAATCTGAAGATTGCTCTTCAGGTGTTCAGGTCAGCTGAAAATTCCAATCTTCATCCTCTGGATGTCGGTGATGCTCTGAGACAGTATCTAGAAGACACAGCTCTGTTTCATCAGTCTGACCATCTATTCATTCTTTTTCCTTAAAAAAAAAAGGACTTGGGTGCCTCTGTCAGATCTGGCGTGGATTGTTCAGGCCATTCAGTGGGTCTACAAAGCTAAGGGTTTGACCGCTCATTCGACCAGAAGCATGTCAACATCTTGGGCGGCTTCCTGACACGTGGCTCCAGAAGTGATTTGCAAGGTGGTCTTCAATTAATACGTTCATGGCGCACTACTGCGTAGAACCGGCCTCTTTGTCTTCTGTTAATTTTGGTTTACATATCCTGTCTGTTGAAGGTACCAATTAAACCTTTTCTTTTGTCCAGCACTTTGCCCACCCGGGTGTGTATTGCTAGTTATTTCCCATACGTAGGCTGCCATGGAGTCTGTCAGGAAAACAGAAAAATTTCCTATCAAATACTTACCGTAATTTTCCTTTTTCTGATGGACTCCATGGCAGCAGGAGTTTACTCCCATTGGCTGGAGTAGGCTAAATTATGGAACACGGCCTCTGGCCCGGAACAAAGATTTATGGGAGAGGGGTCCTATGAGGTATGAGGGGGCGGGATTAACCCACACGTAGGCTACCATGGAGTCCATCAGGAAAGGAAAATTATAGTAAGTATATGATAGGAAATTTTCAGTTTTCCCAGGCTGCTGTGAAGTATGTGCAGAGTTTGGGAGAAGGTTTTGCAGATGCTACAGGAACACACTGTTAATGCTTGCCAAATGCACCAACACTGCCAGCGTTTTCTGAAGTCCTGGACAAGGTTTGGACGATGTTGCCTGTGTAAATTCAGTGGATTTTCTGACTTCGGTACTGTTATAAGATTTCCTAGATAGCGTCAGCAGTTCATAAAGGATTTTATTTAAAACACAGTTACTTTTTAAATTGTTTTTATCCCTGTTTTCTTGTTAATACAGTAGAAAGAATGTACTTATCTAATCAGGAATAAACTGTAATTACTGACTGCAGGAAGAATTCAAAGACTATACCAGAGCAATATCATTGGAACCAAGTGAGCGCACATGATATGTTGGTGGTCTCACCTCTGGGGTGGCTGCTCATAGATAGATAATAATGATGGATGAAGCCATCTCTTTAGCTGAAGGCCTTTCCTGGAGGGCTTCCCTGTCTATATGACCAGGCATTGAAGAAGAATCAAAAAGGTTTCAATGTTTTTATTTTAGATAGACTTGGGATGGGTTAAAATTCTATCAAAATTTTCTTGCTGTCTGTGACCTCATTTTAGAGTTGGATTTAGAGGTGTTCCAAGGTGCACAATGACTACTGGCAACAGTGACCTTTGCTTTTTTAAAAGCACATATTAAAAGTGTCTACAGGCATGAATGGCAGCTGGCTGTACATACAGACTTGCATGTTTGTGTCTGTGGAAAAGGCAGGAGGATACTGTATGTCCAATACTGAAATATGGGAAACTGCGACAACTGGCCAGGGAAATCTATCTAACAAATCTATTCTCTTCCAAGCAGGGTTGCCCATTAGATAGTGGGTATGGCCTACAGACATACGAATGTTTTCTCATTCTACTGTAGCTGGCCATATCTGAGGTTGCCGCTTTTTCTGGAAAAAAAACAGGTCCTCAAAAGTACAATGTTTTCCAGCCAGACTGGTAAAATACAAGAAACCTTAGACATTTAAAGGGAATATTCTCGATTGCCCAAATGTGGGCCTTCCTACACGCGTGTTATACAAGAAATAAACGCATTTCAGCAGCACTTATAAGTAAACCTCTACATTATACGATTCTATTGTTATTATTTTATTATAGCAGGATTTATTTTAGATTAACCCTATATGAGAAAATGCTATGACATTTAGTCAAGTAGTGGGCTACGCAGGTATGGAGGAGAAGAGACACTACTGTGCCCAGTGAATTTCACTTTCATTTGTCTGTAATGCAAGTGCTGTAATACTCTAGTTCCTTTTCTTTATCTCTAAAGGGGGGATTACCACCAAATAGGAAGCAGAGAATTATGGGACATGTAGGACTGAAACCACCTTCTAACACTGTATTATAGCCTGATTAAACTGAAACTCCCAGGAAGCCTTGTGGAAGAAGGAGGGTCAGGAGGTCTTATAAGGAATTGCGGTCAACAGGTTTACTGTCTTGGTAGCCTGGGACCGCAGTACATACATCAGAGTGACCGGCGTCTTCAGGAGGGGAACCTTCTGTGCTGCAGCTCCCCCCAGACCCCCCCCCCTCGTTCCAATCCGATCCAGCAATGTGCATGAGTGCAGCAGCTCTAGCTACTGTCTCTCTCCTCATTGGACAGATTGATAGCTACAGGAGCCATTGGCACGGGACACGGGAGTGGAGCTGAGTCCTGCTGTCTTTGTCAGTGGACGCAGCAACGGGACTCGGGTGCAAGTACGCACGGGTGCCCCAGGCAAAGTGGCTTTCTGTGGGGGCACCCAACGAAGAGGAGGGGTCTGGAGTGCCGGCGGGGCACCCTAGTAGAAGAGAATCAGGGCTGCTCTGTGTAAAACAATTGCACAGAACAGGTAAGTATAGGCATGTTTGTTATTATATATAACACAAAAAAATATATATATTTTTTTTAAAAGGCGGATTTTACAGCAAAACATGAGGCAGTTTTTTAAAAAAAATTAACATTTTATATTGGGTATTTTCTGGTCATTATTTAGGATGAAGGGTGCAATAGGAGTTTTATGGCTGTTATAGACGGTACCACATCTCTTGTAATTTGTGCAAACAGAAAAAAAAAACTAACCAGATGGGACTTTACTGGTACCAGAAAGAAACGATTACACAATGTATATGTATAAAAAGTTATATTTTATTACAAACATTTATATAAAAAACAATAGCTAAAAACAGAGTTTACAGTATCCTGTGCCATTGACCATATAACTATGCCAGCCAAAAAAGCGCAATGGTGAAACACTGCCTGTATACTTTGCAGGAGGTTAACGCGTTTTGCTCATAGCTTCATCAGGACCTTGTCATCTTGACTGCAAAGGTAATAAATAAATAAAAGGTCTGGCCAAGAAAAAGAGACAGTAAGCAACCTGTAATATGTACATAATATAATTTTGAATTGATAGTATTTTAATCAAAATCCGTTTGAATTTATGTTTTTTCTTAAAATATTTTTTATTAAAAGAAAAAATTAGGGTTTACAACCCATTTAAGCTTGGTACACAATATAAGTATTTTTTCGTTCAATTCATTGGGCTAAACAAAAAAAAACCTGATGGATTGCTGTACTAACTCAATCGATGTTAGTGCAGCAATCCCCCTCCGCTGAGACACCCTCCCCCCGCCAGAACACACATTTCCTTAATTTATTTTTTCCATTTTTCGGGTCAATCATTATGATCAAAATTCGTAAATACGTAAATTCGAAAATCACAAAATTAGAAAATCAAAAAATACGTAAATTCGTAAATTCTTAAATTCATAAATTCAAATTTGGCTGTTAGTCAACGTAACGAATTTATCCGAAGTTACGAATTATGCAAAATAACGAATGCCGCATCTAAACAAATGGAATGAATTATTATTATTATTAATAATAATAATAATAATAAAAAGTTTTTATTATACTACTGTTCTAATGATACATGTAAATTATTGTGTCCAGTTTATGTTCTTTATTTACTGGTATGACCAATAAAAACTGTTATTTGGAAAAAAAAAAAAATATTATTATTCTTAATTTCATTTATTATTCTTAATTCGTTATGTTCCATTCGTTTAGATACGGCATTTGTTATTATGGATAATTCATAACTTCTGATAAATGTGTATTCATTACATTCACTAACAGCCAAATTTAAAAGGAAATTCCAATACCTATAATTTATTAGTTAATAATAGTTAAGTTATTATTTGAGAATTTCCAATCTTCTGATTTTTTTAATTTTCGTTTTTTATTTTCGGATTTTCGTTTGTTTGATTTTTTGTTCCTATTTTCGGTCTTTTGAATCTTTGAATTTCCGAAATTTCAGATTTTCTAATTTTGAATTTACAAAATTTGTGAAATGGGTTTTCCTTAATTCGGATATTTTCAAATGAACTAATTTGTTAAAATTAGTTAAAAACCAAATTCGGAATGAAAAAAATTGCACATGTCTACTGGATAGCGCTCACAGCCAATGGCTGATCGGATGCTGGTTCTTCAGCATGCTCGTTCAACAGAAACTGGACATGAAATTGGCTTTTGTCGGACAGGCAGCTGTACACACGGCTGATTTCAGACGATATTTGACCCGTGTGTACCCAGCCTAAATGATTTATTTATAAATAGCGTCCAATGATTGAATAATAAAATATTTTAGTAAGAAAGGTCCGCTGTATGCTATACGCCATCTGCACTGCTAGTGAAGCCACTTTATAAAGAGCAATGAGTTTATGTTTCTGCCTCATCTGTTCCTGTTTTAGCTCATCATAACTAACACAAATCCCCCTCCTTTAACATCTTCCGAGGACCTGATCGCCACTCGTCACATTTATAACAAGCCAGTTCCTGCCTTTTATTACCTTCCTAAAGAGGATAAAAATGTTCCAATCATTTGAATAAACTGCGATTACATCTTCATTTGCAGCTAATGGGATTAACACGCTCATAAAAGAGAGAGAGAGAAAAAAAATCACCGTCAAATATATGTTTAAAATTGGTGTAAATTGCCCGTGAGGGTTAGGAAAATCCTCTTGACTGTGTAAAGTCAGGCCCCTCGAATGGATGTTGTCCTGAAGCAAAATGCTTGAATAGCAGAGAAGCAGCTGACCATTCCCTGCTGAGCCTCCTCTGTGTTCTTGTGCACGTGCTCAGTGAACCGGAAAATATCATTAAACAGATCTACCAGGAACATTAGCTTTCCTTTTCTGTGATAGCTAATAGGAGTTTAGAGGAAAAAATAGAATGAATGAATAATAGGGCACATAACTAGGATGACCTGTCATAAATTTTATTCCATCTGCTTTGCTTTAGCTGGCCTGATAAAGGCATGGTCAGCAATATGCAAGCCAATATTTACAGGCTAATTTTGAAAATATTCAGGAATTAAAGAGGTTAATAAATAAGTAAAGAGCATTTTTAAGCCTAAAGCTGGACGAAAGAAATCTAACAGCTGCTTCAATCCAAAATAAATGGTGTGAATAGATGAATATCCCTGGATGGCTATTGTATTGTGACATCTGGCACCCACGGATGTCAGACTACCTGAACAGTGCCTGCAGCTGATTGGCTGTATTCACTGATCGGCTGACAATTTTTCACCTGGCTCCTTCAATCTTCAGATCGAAGTTTGTTGAACCAAGTGGTGCTGACAGCCACCTGCAGATCCATTCATCAGGTACCGTCTGAAATTCAGTTCTTGTATGGCCAGCTTAGGGCAAAAGTAACACTATAGTGATGCTGTTGCAACCACAAGGTCATTTTTTAACCAATCGGTGACCAGTAAAATAAGAAGTTGTCTACTTACTTTTTTGGACGGTCCATGTTTTAAAAAGCCACTGCACCTCTTATCCCCAGCTAGTGTATATATTTGACCATCGGATAAGTCAAATATTTTCACCCCTTGCTGGCTGCTTTGGTCCTTTCCGCCAGGTTGTCTATTCTGTTATAATGTAGGGTATACTCATATTTGTGCATTGCTTTAAAGCATATGCGTTCCACATATTATCCAGCATTTTCTGTATGTTATAATAAAAAGCCCATTTACATTTTTTAATGGGCTGCAATGCACTGAAGATACTGTATGCCACATTTTTCATAATGCAAAAACAATAAGTGCAGCGCTAAAGGCGGCCATACACTGTTCGAATTTCGAAAGAATTTTCTTTCCAAAATCGTATCAAAGAATTTTCGTACGAATTTCGCACCGTTAGTGGGCTGCAGCAACAGCCGATTTTCGTGCGGCAATCAAATTTGAGGAATTCGACATGTTGGAAATTTTTGGAAAAACAAACGATTTTCTGATCAATGATGGGAGAAATGTAATAGAAAAAAAAATGCGCATGTGCAAGAAAAGAATATTCCCGGAGAGAAAAGAATATTCCCGGAGAGAAAAGAATATTCCCGGCAACATGAAGGTTTGATCGGCCGAATTTCGAAAATCAATGGTGGCATCATCAGATCACAAAAAAAAACGTACTTTCTGATTTTGAAAAGAAAATTCATTCGAAATTCGACCGTGTATGGTCTGCTTAAATCAGTAAATAAACAATGACAATTTGATATCCACATACAGATATCTGACATGCAAAATCTGATAAAGTGCAAACATATTTATTTCAGGTACTTATACAGCACCGTCAATTTATGCAGCAATTTACATATACATTGTACATTCACATCAGTCCCTACCATCAAGGAGCTTACAACCCAAGGTCCCTAACACACATTCATACATATACAGTACTAGGGCCAATTTAGACAGGATCTGATTACGGTAACTTACCAACATGTCTTTAGAGCGTGGGAGGAAACCAGAGAACCCGGAGGAAACCCACGCAGGCACAGGGAGAACATGCAAACTCCAGGCAGATGGTGTCGTGGTCAGGATTTGAACCAGCGACCCTTTTTGCTGCTAGGTGAAAGTGCTAACCACTACACCACTGTGCTGCCCTTATCTAACAAAGTGCAAAAATACGGCCAAACATAAAGTGCCATATGCTTTGTACTACACACTCTAACCTTATTCGATCCAATGCATAACGTGACAGTCTATTGTGTACTATTTGAAAAACAGTTGGTGAAAGCGTGATGTCTTCACACTGATACACCTTTGTGCACAGAAGATCCTAGTGCTGCTCTCCACCTGTTGTGCCCTCACCTATAGGCTTACTAAAAGCACTTGTGACAAAGATTAATCCTCTGGGGTATTCCTTCTGTTGTTCCTCCTTCCTATGGTTTATTATCTAGCTCAGTTGCCCGATCAACATATGGAGTACTCCTTCCTGATAGTTGCCAGTGACCTCCAATCTCACCACACACATGTAAAGCAACAGATGTGCCATTTCCCAGAGGAAGTCACAAGGAAGTGACAAAACTAGTAGGAGGGACCTAAAAGGCTGACGTATGAGGAACGAGGAAGTGTCTAGGCAAAGGTTTTTAGTGCAACGGATGGAGGAAACACTGCTGACTAGGCCTGCAGTTTCCAGGTGACACCATTGTTTTAGAGCATATGGTCATATATACCAAAACTTGTTTTTAGTATAAGTAATGTGAGTGTATATATGTGGTGTGATTTTTGAATAAATATATGTAAACTATAAAGCACTATTGCAAGCTTCTGTTGCTTTACATGTGGGTGATGAGGCACATGTAATATTAATAATTTAATTTTGGACTCTTGAGCCAATCATGCAAGTGGCACACTTTTTGTGAGGATTGATATCCACATAATTTTCAAAATCTCGCTGGAAGGATCATGGCGCCAATCTTAGCTTGATGCAGTAGGCAGAAGCCAGGAGTAAGGTAAGTATATTTTTCAACTTATTTTTTCCTGCTGATTTTTTTTTCAATTCCACAATTTGAGATAGGGGGGTAAATGATAGTGGGGGGGGGGGGGGGGTGAGCTAATTTAATGAAAAGGCCTTACAGTCTAATGCAAGGTCTCCTTCAAAGACCTTTTTAGGGAGAACAGAATTATTGCTCCATATACTTGCTATCAGAATTTTCATTTTTAGAGCAATTTTCAACTCATCATCTGCAAGTGTCTAAGACATATAATGAGAGACACTTGGCAAGTTCATCCTTCAGATCAGGTTTATTGTGGATATAAATAAGCCTCGACTTCTGTTGATGTGTTTGAACTTTATCTGACAACCACAACATTGTTTAATGCCTTTTGAAGGAAATAAGATTGATACCATTTAAAAGCAGCTCATTACTTTGCTATTCTAGTTCCATTGTCTATCTCTGAAGACCTGAACTTTTGGAAGTCTCAAGCACCTTGCTGCTGCTGCCAGTTAGATTGTAGTCTGGTTACTTGTGCAACTTTGAAACTTTTATGTACTCCCTGAGGATGTTTGGCTGAAGTCCCAGATGAGACTAATCTATCTTGTCCTTTACAGTCTCAACTGAACACAGAGGGAGATGTAGGATAGCTGCATACTAGAATCTTGTGATCTCCTCTCCATACGCAAACTGGCTCTGACTGATAAGTGGCAAAGAAAATGCTTGAATAAATAATATAATTTTCTTGTACAGTTTTCCTTTAGATTTACCAAAACCATATAATATGGGGTCAAACCATTTAATCCAATCAGGTAGGTAGGTTGGAGGAGGAGGGGAAGGACCTCGATCTAAGAGGGAGTATGCCAATGTAATATGTTAAATAAAATGTTGTTGTACCATGATATGATTACTCAAAAATCTGTTATTTCATTTAGATGGCATTTATTGAAAGTCTGTATTGATAGCTCCTGAAGAAGAGGACTTTGTCCGAGAAACGTGTTGAGTTGTAAAGACCACTATGCATAATCATCACAGTATTGAGATCGACTGGTTTTATAACTGTATTTTATTAGTCTATTGTAAATATAAATGTTATATTTTATCAAAAAATGTGCTGTGCCTTAAAAATCCCATGCCTACACTATTAATTTAGTTTCAATGTAACCTTGTACGAAATAGTTGAAGGTAAATCTAAAGAAAATTGAATAAGAAAATTGTATAATTTATGGGCAGCTGAACACAAACAAAGCTGGCTTTACACCTGTAGAATTTCTTTAGAAAATTGTGGTTTTCAGAATGCTTGTTTGATTATCCAAGAGTTAGATGGGATGATTCAACAATTGGTTTTGACCAGAGCAAGCAATAAAATCATAGAACAAGAATGCTAAAGCTTTGTTGAATCTAATGGGAATGAACTAATTTCTAACTACCGTAACTATTTGTTGAATTTGCTCCCCGCCAAGAAAAATGTTACTTAGAGCATGCACTTTTAAGGGACCTGGATTTATTACCGCTTCCCACCAAGCAGGCCAAAGGTTCCACACTGCTTCTTCTTCAGATATGGTACACACATACCGGTCTTTAGGAGAAACTCTGCCATATTGTGTCACACAAACTCTAGGCCTGAGACCCTCCACCATGAATAAACAATGTCCACAAGATATGCTTTTCCAATGCTTTACTGTGAACAACAGTTTAGCAGTCTATACAGCCACTACTTCATATTACACTCCAGGCATCCAGTATAGAAAGATTTAGTTCAAAAGTTCAGCCAAGTTTTTCATCTTCTCTCCATTGTGAGTCCCCCTGGGTGATCTGTTCCCATGCTTATGTCTAATTAAGGCTCCATCCTACATGGTTTATGAAAGTTTTACCAACTCCTCCCACTAATCACCCGGGGCGGGGACTTACTAAGAGGCAAACAAATCCCTGCTTACACATTTCTCAAAGTTAATCCAGAACTAGAACATTCGTTACAAAAATTTAGATATTGGCATGGTACTCATTTGAAAATAGTTGCGTCCATGAAGGTAACGTTGCATAATAGATTGTAAGCTCTAACGAGCAGGACCTTCTGATTCCTCCTGTAGCGAATTGTATTGTAACTGTACTGGCTGCCCTCATGTTGTAAAGTGCTGCGCCAACTGTTGGGGCTATATAAATAAGGTATAATAATAATATAATAACAATAATAGTTGGACTAGCAGGTTTTATATTTTCACATCAGAATATTATAACAAAATTCTACAGGTCTAAGGCCCTGGTTCACATTGGGGCGACTCGTCAGGCAACTCGGTCGCCTGACGAGTCGCGTCCCGCTCTGTACTATGGAACCGTTCTAATGGGAGCGACTCAGGTCGCTCCGACTTAGAAAAAGGTTCCTGTACTTCTTTTGGGGGCGACTCAGGGCGACTTGCATTGACTTCTATACAGAAGTCATTATGCAAATCGCCTCAGGGCAGCCTAGCATAACCTGAAAAATGTAACTGTAAAACTGCTCGGCCAATATTAATATATTCTTGTTACAACCAGTTCACATCTGTCCATTGCCTTAGCTCATCCCTATAATTGGGTCACAATGCACCTAAACTATTGCTTTTGCTAATGAATAGATGTGAACAATCTCAGAATGGAATCTCAAACATATTAAACAGGTTTTTATGTGCCTAGAACATGTAGATTACAATATGTAATATGTACAAGACTTTTCATGAACAAGACTTACCGCTAACCATTAGAAAACTGAACAACAGTCTGAAAACAAAATTTTTACAAATAAATTCTGCTAGTGTTTTCCAAGTTTTGTGTCCATGCACACATAGGCTGTTATCAGCAGTTTTGGGTAGTGGTGTTTTTGAGCAGTAAAAAACCCCCCAAACTAGTGGGTTCTGAGAGACGTTTTTCAGCTGTAAAAATGCTTAAACGCTGATAAACGTCGATAAACACTCAAGAACATGGCTCACCATCATTTTTTTAAGTTTTTGATCCATTTAAAAAAAAAACACAAAAAAACGCTAACGCGGAAAAACGCTAATAAATGCTAAAAAACGCTAATAAATGCTAAAAGACGCTATTACAATAATTTTGTAATACTCACTGCAAAGCTACTGGCATTTTTATAATGTCATTTTAATGTCCAGTGTGCATGAGGCCTTATAGAGACTATATTTATCTTTGTAAGCAATCCACTTATTTATCTGTGTAATCAATCCAACATGTTTGAGTAGAACAACCAAACCAAACCAAACCCACCATTGCTTCACGATTCACAACGATTCTGCCCACTATTCCAAATCGCGCAAGGTGAACAGAGCCTGAATGGACAGCAAATGTGGAGAAAATGATAAATAAAGGTGTGTAAAATCATTTTGTACGCCCACACAGTTACCAGAATGCAATACTGTATATTTCACTATGGTGGGCTTTTAGTTAGGAAGAGGTAGTAATATCATCTAACTTTACCAAACACCTTAGCACATTATTTTTAGTTTTGGGTACGTGGCAGCCATCTCTGGTTGATGAACTTATCTAAAGACGTGGCATAGCTGTAGACCCTGGAGGCATGGATGCAAAATGTGAACGAGGAAGCTTTATTAAAAGTTGATAGTAAAGTAAGATTAAAAAAGGAGATATGTTTGGGGGACCAGAACGTAATAGATTCATTCTGGCTGCCTAAAGACTTGAGAGTGTGATTGGATTTGTAGACACAAACTCATTACCCAGAGGGAGCAAATCTTGTGAGCACTGTATAGCACTCCATACCTAACTCCCAACAGGGACTGTTCCTTAAATGGTATCAAGTCACTTTGTCCTTTTATTCTCCTAGGTATCGCTTCTTGGTTCAATGTATAGACT
This sequence comes from Rana muscosa, assembly GCA_029206835.1. NCBI lineage: Eukaryota > Metazoa > Chordata > Amphibia > Anura > Ranidae > Rana > Rana muscosa. The sequence goes on along the minus strand of CM055116.1, from coordinate 101,488,771 downwards.
TCTATATCTAAAAATAAATGTTGTTTTTACCTGCTAAAAATGTTATAACACACTAAGGCCCTATTGACTTAAGTGCAGCTGCCAATGTACCAGTATAGACCAGAAAATCTACCAAGTTGGATTGAGCTTTGGTGATGTCACTACTATTGTGCTGACTGTTGTCCTTGCTGGAGGCTCTGACAGGAGGAAGCAATCCCCTGAAATTACCAAAATGGCTGCCTCCACACAGAGACACAGTGCAAAAGAAGGCAATGTAAGTCAGTAATGGGGAAGGATCATCTGCAATTCGCAAAGAGACCACAAGCAATACTTTTGACTAGTTCTTTGTTCTATTCCTGGCAATTGTTTTGGAGATCAGAGTAAAGGCTCACTGTCCAGACTCTGTTAGAAAGGTAAGTGAATCTGTTATGGAAACGAAAGCTTGAGCATCTTGTTATATAAGAACAGACTATTTATTAATAATATAATTGGTCTCCTGAGCATTATCTCTGAGAAAGTAGTATCACTATTGTCCAAATTGGTGCTGGTGCATCTACTGTTTCTTGCATGCTGATTGCACAGCACTGGCTGTCTTCTCGTTCTCGCACCTTTCTACAATGGCACTATACAGTCAATGCCACATTGGAGAGAGAAAAGCTAATGTAGCGGCCTCACCCCTCTCTCCCCTTCTCATTCTCGGCTTGTCTTTCTTCGTCTAGGGGTCTCAGTGCTGGGGGGAGGGATGAGATACACCACAGCCCATGTCCTCCATAGCTAAGAGGTGAAGGCAAGAAGATTGGGTCTTGTGTAGGTGTCCTAGAGTCAAGTCCAGTACTTTGTCCCTGACTCCTTTGCTCCTAGTAACCAGAGTTCCACACAGTGAATAGGTCCAACTCAGTTTTATTCTTCAAACAACAAACAGTTTCTTCTACTGAGTAATAATTGGGGATAGATCGAGGCACAATCCTTTCCCTTCTGTTGCCAACCACTGTGGTATCACCAGTGGCAAATAGTCACTGCCACTGACTATGTGAGGTAGAACGTGAATTACCTTCGCTAGCACGGCCCCTGTCAGGGGAAGGAGATCCGTCCAAGGGAGAAACAGGAAGCCTCTCTGTCACCAGCAATGCTGCGCTGGACTCTTCAGAGAAGTTCCGCACACCAGTCCTCACGAACTCAGACACGGGCACCCAAGGAGTTAGGGCCCCGCTCGGATTCCTCCACCCTTGCGGAACTCAGTAGAAGGTACTGAGCCCCAGGCCTCCGCCATAGTACCTCACCCCAGGCTAAAGGTGCCTGGGATGGACTCCATCTCTCGCTCTGGCCATGTCAAGGGAACCTGAGCCCGTAACTCCGGAATGCCAGCACCCAAGCTGAAGGTGCCTGGGTGCGGCCGCATCCTCCAACTCTCTCCGAACTCTGAACCCCGTGGTAAGGGCGTCCGCCCCTTTTATCCCCTCTCCCTTCGTGCCACAGCGGGTTCCCCGCCCCGCTGCACCAGCTCCAGGGGAGGACAAAAAGGTACAGTCTTGCAGTGTGAGTTCAGCTCCGACCCCGGGCAACAACGCCACCTGTGGACCGCAAGGAACCTCACACCACCAGAGTCCTCCAAGAACCAGAAAAGGGTCTCGGATCCCCTAGCAATTGGTGCATCTGGGTTACACTACCACCCAGATGCTTCCCCTAAATTCAAACACCCGCTATACTAACATATCAACATAGAGGCTGTCCAAAGATATACCAAAAAAATGTTGCCATTGGCTATTGTCCTCTTCAGTCGCCTGGTCTTCAATTCCCTCTCTAGATTTGTCTAACAGAAATAATTTTAATCTGTTAAACTTGTAAGAGTTGCTTGTGTCCATCATCAGGCTTATGTCTCTGTATTATTTGGGCAAATTGTGCAATGCATTTATTCATGTCAAGTACCTGGTTTAGCCTATTCCAAGCACCATCGCTGTAGATATACATATACCCGAGTGATCTTATTCTTTTTTTATTAGAGATTGTATTGTACTGAAAAGTAAAAAATAATTATTTTTCTAAGAATTGTCAGGTACAAAGAAAATAAGTAAAGCAAGATAAGAGGTTGAATCATTTTAAGTAAGACTGCACAATTATGAATAGTCTTGCATAAGCCAAGCTGTGAGCAGTTATTTTTTTACATAGTTTATAATTTACTGCGAACATAATCTGAGTAATTGGACTGGAACGTGGCATTTCCTTCTTCAGCTGATAAGTGGTAAAAAAAAAAATCTTTATGCTGTAAAATTTAGCAAAATAAACTGAAAAATGCTCGAAATTCCACTTGTGTTAATGGATTAATTTCACAAAGGAAACATGGCTCAGTTTGCTCCGTAATATTTAGGTTGATGGTGAGGAGATGCAAAGGCGGAAGTTGATGCTAGAGGCAGGCAGTGCAGGGGGGGCATTTGACGGAAGGAACAGGTGATATAGGGGGAGACAATTGATGATGGGACAGGCAGTTTATGGTGGGGACAGGCAGTACAGAGAGAGGCAGCTAATGGTGAAGAGGGACAGTACAGAGGGAGGTAGCTGATAATGGGGACAGCCAATACAAAAGGTAATAGTTGATGGCGGGGACAGGCAGTACAGGGGGCAGGTGACTGTGGGGACTGTTAGTACAGAGGGGGTCTGTTGGGTAGTTGATAGTGAAGCCAAATGCGCATGGTGAGGGCAGGCAGTACAGATGGGGCAGTTGATGGTGGGCGCAGATGGTACAGAATGGGGCAGTTGATAATGGGGACAGGCAGTAAAGAGGGAGGCAGTTGATGATGGAGACATTCAGTACAGAGGGAGCAGTTAAAAGTGAAGAACAGGCAGTACATACAAGCTCTGGGGCTGCTGATTTGCTCAAGCATAGAGTATGGAGGGTGTTAGAAGCCCTGTCATGTTTGCATTGTTATCTTCTGTCTCTGCTGGGTAGATCTACTATCTTTATTTGTTTCAGTGACCATTGCCACAGTTTCATCAGTACAAGGACAAAGGGGGGGGGGGGGGGTTATGTCTGCTCTGGTGGCAACTGCCAAAGGGATTACCACAACTTTTAAAGATATTTCTTTTGGCATCCTGTTGCATCTCTGGAACAGGAAGTGAATTGAGAGTAGGTCAAGGGTTAACCCTTCCTGACTTTAGCCAAAATGTATAACATTTTTGACTATACATACACTTAAAGTGGTTGTAAACCCTCACAACACAGTTTTTTCTACAGGTAAGCCTATATTAAGGCTTACCTGTAGCTACCCTGGATATCTCCTAAACCGGCACGGTTTAGGAGTTATCCCCTGTGTCTGCATATCATCGGCGCATGCGCACTGAAGCAATGGCACGTCGTGCCGTTGCTTCAGTTACACTGTGCCGTTAACGGCGGCTCCCGCATGCATCCGCGGGAGTGACGTCATTGCGGCTTCGGCCAATCACAGCGCTGGAGCCGCGATACCCAGAAGTAACCCCCGGGAGTCATGTCGGCCTCGATCTCAGGTGAGTATTACATACTGAGCTAGTATGCTATGCACCTTCTTTTCCCATAATGATGGGGAAAGGAGGTGAGAAACATAGAGGGAAAAGGAGAAATCACACATGTGCACATTAAAACAATAAATGTCACATAAAACATCTTTTTTTTCATGAAATATTTACATTTCCCTCCCGCCTGCATTAGCTAAGATCCAACCCATTCTCAGTAATCTTGCTTGGCGTCCGCCTGCAGGTAAAAAAAAAACATACACTACAAAACGACATTTTGTTAGAATGAGGAGATTCTCCCCTAGAGGAAAATCCCTTCCTTCTAAAGTAAAACTGCCCCACATCATTAGCAAGGTAAAAGTTGCATAACACCACTACCTAGTGGTAGTGCCAACGTCAGAACACCCATCCCAAAATAAACTCTTCTCCTTTTTCTTGGGTTAAAACTTCCTTTTCTTCTTTACTGGGGCCCTGAACTATCTACTCCCCAAAGTCCTTGTATCTTTGTGGTAGGGCAAAAGTTCCTGGGCTCCCGAGAGTGCATTAAAAAAAAACAAAGCAACACCAGAGTCTTGTCTCTCACATGTAGTAGTGTGGGTCTGGCAACACCAACAGCATCCAATGCCTATCAAATGTGTCTATATGGTACTCAACGTCATCTTTGTCCTTCCTGCAAATGAGTACCTTGTCCGCATAAATGTGCCGACCCAACATCCAGGCAGCCTTACAGTCTTTGAATCTCTGGGTAGCTGCAAGTGAACATGAAAAGTATCTTCGGGCCTGGGGTACCTTAATGTGTGTCCATATAAAGTCCTCGTACCACCGGTGTCTACAGGCCTCCACTTCAAATAAAAGTTCTTTGGGCAGGTACGGATACTCCCACCCATACTCGCTGGCAACTCTCTGGATGAAAAGTTTCTGCAACTGGGACAATGGTGGCATGATAGCATGGTCTCCCGTGCCAGGCAAGACGATGGCATCTGGATGTCGAGGTACTTTAACTACCTCAGGACCAGACACAGGGGTCCGTAGCGACACCCGTCTCGTCTCGGTAGCTGATGCAGGTGTCCCCAACGGTGAAAGGGCAGACAAGGGGACAGATCCCTCCTCAGGCTCCGAGGCCGCCACCACCCGGGGTTTACTTTCCCCAGTGGACATGGGTGGGTCCCTAGCACTACGGGACAAGGACAGGGGCTTCTTATCCCAGCCCTTCTGTTCAAAAAGTTCATCTATGGCGGCGTCATCTCCCGCATCAGAGATGGACTCCAGGTCGGAGATGTCACATTCCTCCGCAGGCAGGTAACTCCTGATGGAGGACGAGTCACCGCCTCTGACTAATTCACAGGCATGTGAATCCCCAACACTTGGGACCTTAGAAAGAGTCTCTTCCCCCAGCTTACCTCGGCTTGTAGCTGAACCAGGACATCCGGGACTTTTCCCATCGGATGCATCAGTTCCGGTTAAGCGCTGGGGTGTAGCTCCACCACGGCCGCAGGAAGCTTTCACAAACCCGATCTTCCTCTTGGGCAGTGGGAGAAAGGACTCTGTGGTGACCGAAGTAGCATCCTCCGGTTCCTCATTCACTGACACAATGTCCTCTGTGACTTCCTCCGAAGTCTCGGCAGTGCGCGCAGGGGTGGCTGTGTAAGCTCTGATTCCTCCTTCCAGAGTGGTGGCGCCTGTAAGGCAATTGAGGTGGAAAGCCCAAGGCTTTTCTGTAGGTTGCTCCACCTCAAACAAGAACTCCTTACAATGGCTTCAGATGAACCACCAGTCCTGAGCAGCTGGGACAAATCACTCAGTGGGTCTCCACATCTTTGCAAACGTAGAGGGCAAATCGTCCCCGGGGCTTGAGCCGAATCCCCGTATCTGTCAAGGGAGCAGCAAAGGAAGTCATCTTCATGGTAGTAGTAGCCGGAATCCATAAGGCATGAGGCGCCATGTTATCCATTTGCTGCTCCATCGCGCACTGTCCCTTTTGCGCCAAAGTCCCCACGAGCACCTCCACACATGGCCGGACTCCTCCCATCTCCTGCATTGTTCGCGGGCTTTCTCTCTGTCACACCCACGAACTACGCAGTCAGGGTTCTCCTCGTGGCGCAGTTCTCAATATGGCTGACCTCCACGGAACTTCACTGGAGAATAAAGTTCAAACTCTGGGGGGGTTTTCACACTTTCCAACCACAGACACATCCCAGACTCGAGCCCCCACTTGTAGCGGCCTCACCTCTCCCCCTACCTGCCCTTTTAGTTTCGGCTCCTCGCAGGGAGCGGAGAGGCACACCGCACCACAAGCCCGTACCCTCCTGAGTAAGGAGGTTGAGTGGTGTTAGTTTTCGGGCCTGCCTGCGGCTGGAGTTGAATCCTCCCGAGGATGATTCTCACCTCTACCTTAGGTAGATGCAAGTCCTTATGTTTCCCCCAGTAATGTAACTGTCCACACCAAATGAAAGTCCAACTTGTATATTTATTTCACATGGATAATAAATATGCCTCTTTAACAGCAGACAGGTTGGAGCAAGACACAGGACAGCTTAGGTGGGAGGAGGTCCAGGCACAAACTAGAATCAACTCTTTGACTGTTTAGGTTTCACAAACAGTTATGGTGCATGATCTCTGCCACAGACCGTGAGGTTGGTCTCTGCCACAGACCGGGTGAATAAAGTCACTGCCACTGACTAGGTGAATAGGGCACGGCCCTATGAGGCCACTGCCACTGACCTTGAACGTGAACTTCCTTCTTAAGTAGTATTTGGCCCATGTAAAGGAGAAGACATCCCTCCGGAGAGTTACCAGAGGTCCCCACCGTCACCACGACTCTGCGGTTGGTCTTCGGTACAGGTAACCTCCCTGGCCTCCTCGTCCCAGATTCGGGTCCCCTCGCAAGGCGGCACCCTGGGAGTCCTCGATCCCCGGCGGAACCCAGCCGAAGGTGCTGGGCTCCGGGCCTCCAAAATAGTACCTCACCCCAGACTGAAGGTGTCTGGGATGGAACAGGAACCAGGCCTCTGGGCCTAGGGCACCCGGAGACGACCCACACACACACCCAGGCTGAAGGTGCCTGGGCGCGGACAAACCCTGCATGGAAGATGGCCGCCCCTTTTTATACCCTCTCCCGACAGGCACAGCAGGTTCCCCGCCCCACCGTACTGCTGCCGAGAGAGGACAAGAAAAGGCACAACCTTGTATTGTGGTTCAACCCGGACCTATGGCGACAGCGCCACCTGTAGGCCCTAGGGAACTATGCACCAATACTATCTCCCATGGCACAGAAATGGTCCATTAACCCTAACAATAGTGTGTCTGAGCCTAACTACCACTCAGACACGCCCCTAAATTGAACACCCCGCTACACATATATAAGTGAAAAAGCCATTCTTATGCACTATATTGTTATTATTAGTTTTTCCACTGGTGGAGTAGTGTTATGTGTAAATACAGTATCTGAAAAAAGTGAGTACACCCTCACATTTTTGTAAATATTTTATTGTATCTTTTCAAGCGACAAGAGTGAAGAAATTACACTTTGCTACAATGTAAAGTAGTGAGTGTACAGCTTGAATGAGAGCCGGTTCACATAGGGGCGACTCGTCAGGTGACTCAGCTGCCTGACAAGTCGCGCTCCGCTCTATTCAATGGAACCGTTCTATTAGGAGCGACGCAAGTCGCTCCGACTTAGAAAAAGGTTCTTGTACAACTTTGGGGGCGACTCAGGGCGACTTGCATTGACTTCAATACAGAAGTCATTTTGCAAGTCACCTCTCAAGTCGTCTTGAGATCGCCTTGCCGAGTCGCCCCCAAAGTCGTGCCGCCCCAGTGTGAACCAGCTCTAACAGTGTAAATTTGCTGTCCCTTCAAAATAACTCAACACATGACATTAATGTCTAAACTGCTGGCAACAAAAGTGAGTACACCCCTAAGTGAAAATGTCCAAATTGGGGCCAAAGTGTCAATATTTTGTGTGGCCACCATTATTTTACAGCACTGCCTTAACCCTCTTGGGCATGGAATGCCCAAGAGGGTTATTTTTGATTACAGAATTATCTCTCTCACCCATGTGAAATTAAATGGAAACACTGCTTTCTGTAATTTTGTAACCAAAGATGACTGTACAACTGGAAAAAACGTTTGGCTGAGTGCGCTGATCGGGAGCTGATTGGCAGACCTTTTTCCGGTTGTACCTCTTCGACAGAAGCTGGTTGAGCGGCCAGCTTCTGTTGGACCGGCTGCAGTACACACAGGCCGAATGTCTGCCCGTTATTATTAAACCAACCAATGCCGCCTAACATTCGGTTTGTGTGTACTAGGCTTTAGAGCTGGGCTTCGTGCATTGTTTGCTAATGAGGACAGACTTAACCTGGTCACAGATGGCTAGAAAATTGAATAATAAATTGATCGATAATACAAATGATCATTCGTTCAGCGAATTGAATTGACCCATGACTGTCTCAAAAATTTTCATCTACATATTTTCATTCATTTTCAGCATTGAAGTGTTTACTTTAGCTTGATCCAGGTTAAACTGTTGACAGACTCTTGAGTATTATGCTTTTAATATTTTTTTCTAATCAATTTCACTACTCGTGGTTAGAAAATTGTTTGTTTTTCGTACATAAAGAACTGATAGTTGAATTGAGCACAAGCCTGTGTGTGTTTTTTTTCTGGGTCAGAGTGTGTGTAACTCAGGGAGGACTGGGTGACTCACTGGCAGCATCACTAAGACCTTCCACTTATTTCCCTTTTACAAAAAATTTATTGTCATTTAAATCAACAGTACAGGTTTGCAATAGAGTGTTACAGCATTCAGTATACAAAGTAGATCTGGACTCGAAAGCCCTCAACAACAGGAAGGAAGCATGGGCCGTGATCTGATGTTATATTCAAGATAAAAATAAAAAATAAATGAAAAAGTCCTCAGGACCCGATGGTCCAGAACCTGGGCCATGCCCAGATGGGTGTAAACCTGTAGAATGGGTGTATAATACACAACAATAAAACCTGAAAGTTGGCATCCACTAGAAAAGATGGAACAGTTAAACCTCAAGTAAGAGCCTAAGAAGAAAAAAAAAGATTAAAAAATAAAATAAAATTGGAGAGAGAGAGAGAAAGAGAAAAGAGAAAAAGAAAAAAGGAGGCAGGACAAGAAGAAGAGGAGAAGGAGAAGAGGGAGAAAGAGAAGAGGGAAGTAGGAGGTCCACGGGGTGCGCGCAAGAGGGGTCCTACAGTGACAGCAAAGCAGCGTCGAATCTAGAAGGGTGGTAGTATGTGATCCAAGGTTGCCAGACTCTGAGAAACTTGTCATGCGTATCAGAAAGAATAGCTGTTAGTTTCTCGTTGACCATGATATCGTTCAGGCGGTTCTTGACTGCCTCAAAGCTTAGTGTAGGGGTTTTCCATGCTCTCGCAATTGTCAATCTAGTTGCAGTAAAAAGATGTTGGGCTAGTTGCCGTTCTGGACGCAGAAGTTCCACGATGGGCTTACCAAGGAGAGCTACATAGGGGTCTCTTTTAATATTAATCTGAAAAAGATTGCGGAGGAGAGTATATACCCTAATCCACAGTCTGCACGCCTGCGGGCATGACCACCAAATATGTGCCATGGTGCCTTCCTGGGAACACCCCCTATAACAAAGTGGAGAATAATTTGGGATAAAGCGAGCCAATCTCGCCGGTGTGTAGTACCACCTATACAATACTTTATAGGCATTTTCCAAAATTGACACATTACGTGAGCATTTGGACAGAGTTAGTGTCATCGCCTGCCAGTCCTCAGGGTCTAACTGCCTCCCCAGCTCTTTCTCCCATTGAAGGTGATAAGGCCTCAATGGGGGTCTCTTTATTGATATCACCGCCGAGTATATTAGTGATATTAGACCCGGAGAATGGGGCCTGGCTCTGCAAAGGCTCTCAAAGGGGGTCAAGGTATAAGGGGTAGATTGAAACCTAATAAGGCTCTGAAGAAAGCGGCGAATTTGTAAATAGCGATAGTGCTCACGCAAGGGAATACCATGAGAAGAGCGCAAAGCGTCAAATGCCAAAATCCTGGTAGGCCGTAGCATTGAGTGAACATCTGTGAACCCGTTCATGGTCCACCATAGAAATTGGGAGGGATTATCACAACCTGGAGGGAACAGCGGGCAGTGTAAGAGTCGTAAGAGTGGAAGATGTGGGGAGATCAGCCCTGCAGAATACTTTACCGAGTCCCATAGTCGCAAGGAGTGGGCCAAGCAAGGCCCCATGACCGCCGGACGATGCACAGGTGGGAGCCAGGGTAATGAGGAGATAGGAATGGGGTCGATGTCAACCAGGTCAAGCATAGCCCAGAGCGAGAGCTGATAGGTTTCATGAAGGCACGAAAGTGGGGCTATGTTAGCAGCTATGTAATAGGCTTGTAAATTAGGAACCAAAAGGCCCCCATTGACTCGCTTAGCAAACAAGACCTGTTTGGCGATTCGAGGGCGGGACGAACCCCATATAAATTGCATAATTCTTCGCTGATGTATGCGGAGGATATGCGAAGAAACCTGAGACCTCCCACTTATTTCCACAACATGCTGGAACCTTCTGGATAGGAGGAGAGGTGAGGTGGCGCTGCCTGGAGTATTCTGAGGGCCCTGACCAATCCCCAACTTGGATTGGCTGGGGGCAGGCCTCCTCAAATACTCAGCCCAGCTGGGGAGGAGTTGTTCGGGTGGAAGCTGGAGATGGATTGTTAGGCTGTCAGTGGCCTTTGAGGGAGCTCCCCAGTCTGGAGGGTGACCTTGGGCCTGGGCTCATGTGCATACGGGACCTTCCTACAACCAACGGAGGTGTCCTGGACAGGAGGCACGAGAGCAAGGAGAGGACAACAGGAGAGCACTGCCAGGCAAGTCTCCAGGGAGGAACAACAAGTTGCAGCCAAGAGGGCTGGTGAGTGACACACAGTCAAGAGGACTGGGAGGCAAGCAGTCTGGGATGGGTTCAGAGCCAGTATGAAGGACTGTGGGTGACACGGGCAGTGGAAAGAGGCAGCTGCAGGCTGGCAAGGCCTGAAGAGGTGGTACTGGGAGCAATAGCCATGTGGGACATCTAGCACTAGGACTACCATTTTTTTCCTACACCATAGGGGCCTGCGGTCTCTGCCTGCAAAGTAAGGTGACCAGATTTTTAAAATGAAATCCGGGGACATTTTTTTTTTTTTACTAGTAATGGCGGCAATCAGCGACTCTCTGCCCATCGCCGTTGCCGCCCGCCTCACAGCCTGTTAAAACCTGTTAAAGGGGGACCCCAGAAGTCGGTGTTTGGGGCCACTCTGTGCAAAACCAGCTGCACAGTGGAGGTAAGTATGATATGTTTGTTATTTTTTTTACAATTACTTTAAAGGGGTTGTAAAGGTTTGGTTTTTATTTTCTAAATAGGTTCCTTTAAGCTAGTGCATTGTTGATTCACTTACCTTTTCCTACGATTTCCCTTCTAAATGTTTTTTTTCTTTGTTTTCTTTGTCTGAATTTCTCACTTCCTGTTGCTCCTCAGTAAGCTGTTCTGGCTGACTAACCACCGCTCGGATGATGGTGTGAAGCTTACTGAGGAGAAACAGGAAGTGAGAAATTCAGACAAAGAAAAAAAACATTTAGAAGGGAAATCATAGGAAAAGGTAAGTGATCCAACAATGCACTAGCTTAAAGGAACATATTTAGAAAATAAAAAATAAACCTTTACAACCCCCTTTAAGTCTTACTCTCTGGGACCCGGCTACTACTGGGTGGGGAGCAGAGGAAGATCACTTTGCCAGGTAGGGCAAGGAGATAAACAGGCAGGTGGCTGGCCGGGACTTGAGCCAAGACAGAAGAACATGAGAGCGGAGCTGAATGGGCATGCACCCGAAACTGAAGAAATGTTCACTCCGCTCCGACCAGCACATGATCATCAGAAAGGGGCACAGATAATGGACAAAAAAATACACCCTCCCCTAAGCTAGTAGGAGCGGTGGAGCGGGGGTGTGTAATTCAGATTTTTTTTTTTTATTCTGCACTGACTGTCTTTGAAATTGCCCCCCAGCCCCTGTTCAAATCCTATCCGGGGACAAAACTGGGGACAGACTTGTTACGGGGACAGTGTCCTCAATCTGGGGATTGTCCCCTGAAACTGGGGACGTCTGGTCACCCTACTGCAAAGGGCATTTTCTCTGGGCCTGGCTGAGCCAGTGTCATGCCTGCAATTCAGTGCTAGCTGAACCTGGGAGTTGTAGTTCTACAAGCAAGTTTGTGCTGGAGGTAGAAGATAGGAAGTTGTATATACTTGAGGTGTATATAGTTCTCAGTCCCTATTGCGTTTACAATCAAATGGGCATCCCGTATCTACCCTATTCCCTTTCAAGTTACAATCCCCTCAATAAAACATAAAAACAAAGTACAAAGACTGCTTCTTGACTACTGAATGTCTGAAGGTTTGTGTGCCTGGCTGTGCAGGTGAGAGGCGGATCACAACTACCAGCAGCCCCTATGGGGGTACCGCTACAGACATATAGTGAGGATTTCTCAAATTTGACTGCTAAAGTAGAAATATGCTGTCCCTGATAGACAGAAATAATCAAATAAAATCAAACAGCAAAGTGATTCTATACTGTATCTGCCCAGAAATACGTGAATTACAAAGGAACAGTAGGGAGTACTTTGAGTTGGAGTTGAGATGACACTGAAGATACTTTCCTAATACGGATAATAGAGTGTCACTTTAAGAAAAAAAAATGAAAATCTTTAGTTATTTCTTTGAAGTTGTAAAATGGTTTTGTGTTACCTTGACAACAATGTAAAAGGTCGGCGTTTCATACATGCTACTGCAGCACCAAAAAAAAAAAGAAAAGTTGACAAGTATGAAAACAGTCCTGATGGTGCTTGAAAGGGTAAAATAATAGGTACTCTACTGTAGATAATCTCCTTTTTATCTAGAAAAGAATGAAACAAAGATAAGTTACAGTTCAGAGTCAAGAAGCCAAAGAGCCAGCTACAATGAGCCTTTTTAATGGTACCCGGTGTAATCAACCTCTGAGTGCTACGCTGGTCTTAATCACAAAACTTTAGCAAGCCTCATGTAGTAAGGATTCCTGTATCCGGCACAAAGATAAGAAGGTTTATTCAATAAGCAATGTGCTGTAACCCAGACCAACCAATCAGATATCATCTTTCACCTTTTTGACTTCAACAAACTTAATTTTGACCAGTTACTCTTAAAGTGTATTTCCACTTTTGCAGCTAAATTGGGATAACACCTACTATATATATTTGTTACATGTCCCAATTCTCATAGTATGACTTTAAACAAATTAAAAATTGTAGCTTACGTTTTTTAGATCTTCTATTCTGGACCATCCAGCAAGGAAAAAATCCTAGGTAGTTTTCTTTGTTTAAGAGGGGGTGGGCAACTGTGTTTACCGTAATTAACCCTGTCTGTACTGTACAGGCAGATCTTTATTATCAGTTGTAACACTGTCTGTCCTAACAAAGTGCTACAGGTGTAGAAGATGGACTACTTGCATTGTATGTTAATGAGGACAAACTTGGGACAGGCTCACTCTAACATTGTTTAAAAGAGTCGGCCAGAGGCGGCTCTAGGCTTTGTGAGGCCTTAGGCAAAACTTAGATATGAGGCCCCACTCATGCCAATAATGGGAAAAATAATTCAAACAAGAAAAATGGCTGCAGAAAATGCACGGATCTAGCACACAGGTGATCAGCACCACTTCTTTGGGCACCCTCCTCACCCATCAGACACATTCAGCCAATACAAGAGGGGGGAGAGAGGGGTAGGTGAAAAAGAGAGAGGGGTAATAGGGGTAATAGAGAGATCCGATGATGCTGTCATTAGTATTGATCACACGAAAATTAGGTTGCCGCGAGGCCCCTGTGAGTGTGAGGCCTTAGGCGACCGCCTAACTTGCCTAATTAGAGCCTCTGGAGTCTGCCATGCCACCTTCTACTGAGAAACAACTAAAAAGTAAGAAATATATATAAAAAATTTAGAAATGTTCTCTGAATGGGAACACATAATAAACATATGACGAGGGGGTTTTATCAAATTTGACTGCAAATGTGGAAATACGCTTTAAAGCATTAGTGGTTAGGTCACATGCCTTGCAGCACTGGGGTCCTAAGTTTGAATTTCAACCAGGATACTAACTGCATGGAGTTTGTATATTATCCCTGTACTTGCATGGTATACCAAATTCTGCATGCTGTTCCCAAGCCCTTGTACTTGGGGAAGGTTACTAAAAGATCTGGCGATCTACCTTGTAAAAAAACTTGGCAAGAAAATGTTATGGTCTTTTTTCCATGTTGCCCTCATAATCAAATTAAAAGGACCATTTCCTTGCTGTAAAGTAGTTTAAATTGTATTTTTTGCTTTGTTGACTGGCTCCTGTATATTTACGTCGGCAGAATGGCACGGCTGGGCAAAGTAACGTATATATACGTTACTTTGACTCGATGTCTGCTGGTGTCCCGCGATCGGGTCACAGAGCTGCAGAACGGGGAGAGACAAGTGTAAACAAGCGTCTCCCCGTTCTGCCTAGTGACACTGTCACTAATCGTCTGTTTTCCCTCTCATCGGAAACAGCGATCAGTGACGTGTCACTCGTAGCCACACCCCCCAACAGTAAGAATCACTCCCTAGGACACACTTAACCCCTTCAGCGCCCCCTACAGGTTAACCCCTTCACTGCCAGTGTCATTTTCACAGTAATCAGTGCATATTTATAGCACTGATCGATGTAAAAATGACAATGGTCCCAAAAATGTGTCAAAAGTGTCCGATGTGTCCGCCATAAAGTCGCAGTCACGATAAAAATCGCTGATCGCCACCATTACTAGTAAAAAAATAATAATAATAAAAATGCCATTAAACTATCCCCTATTTTGTAGACGTTATAACTTTTGTGCAAACCAATCAATATACACTTATTGCGATTTTTTTTTTTTACCAAAAATATGTAGAAGAATATGTATTGGCCTTAACTGTGGAAAATTTAGTTTTTTTTATAGATTATTTTTTTATTATTATGGCAAAAAGTAGAAAATATTGCATTTTTTTCAAAATTGTCGCTCTATTTTTGTTTACAGCGCAAAAAATAAAAACCGCAGAGGTGATCAAATACCACCAAAAGAAAGCTCTATCTGTGGGAAAAAAAGGATGCCAATTTTGTTTGGGAGCCACGTCGCACGACCGCGCAATTGTCAGTTAAAGCGATGCAGTGCCAAATCGCAAAAAATGCTCTGGTCTTTGGCCAGCGAAATGGTCCGGGGCTCAAGTGGTTAAATGTCCTCCATGGCAGTGCCCAGCTCCCAATGCTGTATTTTTTTTTTTTTAAAACAGCCTGGCTATTAGCATTGAAAATGGGCAGAACTTAACAACAGAATTCATCTTCACATAAACTTCAATAGGAATCGCTAAGTTTAGGTTTTGGGAATTTCAGGCAAAACCTCCCGTGACTTGAACTGGGCAGATCTGCTCATCCCTACTTGTAACGTGCATTTAAACAGCTGGCTTCTTGCAAGATCTCTATCAGGAGCAGCAGAGCTGTGCTATCAAACAGGCAGTAAATAATTTTCCAGCGATTACACCACCCCAATCAGAGATTTTCAAAAAGTCATTGAACTGGGCAGCCACATTTGATGAGATAGCCTCCCCCTTCCTAGATGAACAGAGGGGACTAGGTCACCCATTGAGAAACAAGTCTCCTTATCTGGCTGCTCGTCTGCCAAGCCTGCACACTGATACTTCACTGGCAATTTCAAATAAAGATGTGGCCCATGCATAGATGTAATTAAGCACCCTTATCTCCCCCTACACAAAACAGGGATGAATGTGTAATTGATAGGAACCTATGAAACACTCTGATCTCTGTCAAGGGCTGTGATAAAACACATGAGACAGCACATGATCCCACCAGATTGACAAGAGACAGAAAGAGGACACTTTGAAGCTATGTTCGTAAAAAAAAAGCAGCACGAGGGCGGCTCACAAACCCAAACACTGAGAGCAAATGAGGGTCATGAAGACTATCTCCAAAATTTATTCAGAAAATCTTGTGTACTTCAGTTCTTTTATTTCATTATTTTCATTGTGCCTGGGGATTTTCTCAAGTCAATGCCACAGAATTCTGAATTACTCATTGTATTTGTGCATATAAAAAAATACTTAAAAAGCGTTTGCCTTATTAATATGTGCAGCAACAACATACATTTACAATACTTTTTTCTTTACTCTTGTAGCGTCCTCACCTCTCTCTCTTTCTTTATCGGTTATATGGCTATTGTCTATGGGTACCTTTGAGAGAGAGAGAAACACACCACGGCCCATGTCCTCCGTAACTGGTGGGTGAAGGCCAGAGATTGGGCTTTTGTGTAGGTGTCCTAGAGTCAAGTCCAGTCCTTCGTCCCTGACTCCTTTGCTTGAGTAACCCAAGTTCCACACAGTGAATAGGTACAACTCAGTTTTATTCTTCTTGCCAAGCAATAAAACAATCTTTCGCCTTTAGAAAATGAGGGGGACAGATCGAGGCGCAATCCTTTTCCCTTTTTTGCTGCTGCCCACTGTGCTGTCACCAGTGGTGAATAGTCACTGCCACTGACTAGGTAATATAGAACGTGAATTTACCTTCGCTCACTTTGCCTCTGTCAGAGGAAGAAATACGTCCAAGGGAGAAATGGAGGCCTCTCCGTCACCAGCGATGCTGCGCCGGACTCTTCGGAGAAGTTACTGCGCACCAGTCCTCACAAACTCAGACACGGGCACCCAAGGAGTTAGGGCCCACTCGGATTCCTCCACCCTCGCAGAACTCTGTCGAAGGTACTGAGCCCCAGGCATCACCATAGTACCTCACCCCAGGCTAAAGGTGCCTGAGATGGACTCCATCCCTGCTTCAGCTAGGCCAAGGGCGCCTAGGCCTAAAACACCGGAATGCCAGCACCCAAGCTAAAGGTGCCTGGGTGCGGCCGCGTCCTCCGACTCTCTCCCCACAGGGCGTCCGCCCCTTTTATGACCTCTCCCTTTGCGTCCCAGCGGGTTCCCCGCCCCGCTGTACCAGCTCCAGGGGAGGACAAAAAGGCACAGTTCGTGGTGTGAGTTCAACTCCGGCCCAGGGCAACAGCGCCACCCAGGGGCCCCAAGGAACCTCACACCACCAGAGTCCTTACATAAATCAAGTACCCGCTACACTCTATTCAGTTTATTTTTGGCCCCTTTCACATGGGACAGATCAGTAATGATCCGCACCGTGAACATCCGCTTGCTCAGCAGGGATCGCTCCGTTGATCCCCGCTGAGCCGGAAAATGACAGGGCGGTCCCCGCACACTGTGCAGGGACCGCCCTGTCAGATCTCCGCTCTCCCCTATGGTAGGGTGACCAGACATCCCCGGTTTCTGGGGACAGTCCCCGGATTGAGGACAATGTCCATGGACCAAGTCTGTCCCCGGTTTTGTCCCCGGATTGGATTTGAACAGGGGCTGGGGCAATTTCAAAGACAGTCAGTGCAGAATTGAAAAAAAAAAATCTGAATTACACACCCCCACTCCGCCGCACCTACTAGCTTAGGGGGGGTGTATTTTTTCCATTATCTGTGCCCCTTTCTGATGATCATGTGCTGGTTGGAGCGGAGGGAATATTTCTTCAGTTTCGGGTGCATGCCCTTTCAGCTCCGCTCGCATGTTCTTCTGCCTTGGCTCAAGTCCCAGGCAGCCGTCTGCCTATCTCCTTGCCTTCCCTGGTGGAGTGATCTTCTTCCGATCCCCACCCAGTAGTAGCCAGGGCCCGGAGAGTGAGACTTGAGAGGCTGTGAGGCAGACGGCGGTAAACGGGCAGAGAGTCGTTGATTGCCGCCATTACTAGTAAAAAAAAAAATATGTCCCCGGATTTCATTTTAAAAATCTGGTCACCTTACCCTATGGGGGGATCGGATGAACACGGACCGTCTGTCCGTGTTCATCCGATCTGCTCCGCAAACGGATAAAAAAATAGGAATTTTTCTATCCAGAAAAACGGAGCATTGTGGACATGGATGAGATTGGGTGTCAGCGTGACGCGTGGGAGCCGCCAGTCACGGCATGACCTCCTTTAGAAACGGCACGATCGCCGTTTCTAAAGTGCACCTGCGCCGTAGACATCAGCGCACGCCTCTAATGTAAATATCTCCTAAACCATTGGGGTTTAGGAGATATTTCAATCACCTACAGGTAAGCCTTAATCTAGGCTTACCTGTAGGTAAACGTGGTTATACAGGGTGTACAATGACCAGATTTTTAAAATGAAATCCGGGGACATATTTATTTATTTTTACTAGTAATGGCGGCAATCAGCGACTCTCTGCCTGTCGCCGCCACCGCCCGCCTCACAGCCTGTCAAGTCTTACTCTCCAGGCCCCGGCTACTACTGGGTGGGGAGCAGAGGAAGATCACTCCACCAGGGAAGGCAAGGAGATAGGCAGGCAGGCGGCTGGCCAGGACTTGAGCCAAGGCAGAAGAACATGCGAGCGGAGCTGAATGGGCATGCGCCCGGAACTGAAGAAATATTCCCTCCGCTCCGACCAGCACATGATCATCAGAAAGGAGCACAGATAATGGAAAAAAAATACACCCCACTAAGCTAGTAGGAGTGGCAGGGCGGGGGTTTGTGTAAGCAAATTTTTTTCTTTTTAATTTTGCACTGACTATCTTTGAAATTGCCCCAGCTCCTGTTCAAATCCAATCCGGGGACAAAACCGGGGACAGACTTGGTCCGGGGACTGTCCCCGGAAACCGGGGATGTCTGGTCACCCTAGCTTAAGCCTAGTACAGGCATACACCGCTTTACCGACACTCATTTTATGTACACTCGCGTCGCCAGTACAGAAAAACTCATGAGTGTACATAAAGTGTTTCACAAGTACGGATAGTGGCGTCGGTGGTGTGCGGCCCGCACCCAGGTGTCACCAGGCCTGCATGTCCTAACAAGCAGGGCACACTGCTAGGCACCGCTCGGCTCTGCTCAAGGCAGGCACCAGCATTAGGCAGCCGCTATTCAGTGTCACATTCTCCACCAAAGTTTTCGGCTGGCCCCTCTGTCCTGCCCCATAAATTGCTGATCAGTTCAGTATCCTCCCTTTTCAGAGAGCCCACCGGTGCATACTACTGCTGGACAAACTTCCAGCACACTGGTGCAGCCTATGAGAGCCGGTGTTCTGCCGAGAAGTGCCCAGCTATCGAATAGTGCCCGGGTGGAACTGTGCATGCGCCGCACAGAGCCACAGAACAGCTGAGTTTATGATCAGCTGTTGTCTCACATTGCCGAGGCACGTTCATGTACTGTAGGTGAGGGGTGGAAATTTACATGAAGGGGGCGGATTTTTCAATGATCGGCAGTGCTGGGGGTGGATTTTTTATCGATGGCCAAGGAAATCTGCCAAAGAAATCTTTATCTAATATACAAAAAGCCAACCTTCAATAGACTAAACACGCCCCGCAAGCATCCAGAAAGAATAGCAGATAAAGATTCCGCTCCCAGCACTGCCCATCATTGAAAAATCTGCCTCCTTCATGTAAATATCCACCCCTCGCCTACATGAACATTCCTTGGCAACGCGAGACAACAGCTGATCGTAAACTCAGCTGTTCTGCGGCACATGCGCAGTTCTACACGGGCATTTCTCGATAGCGGGCACTTCTTGACAGAACACCAGCTTCACAGAATGCCAGCAGACACCACTGACTTGTCTCCCAGCCCTGCCCCTTCACAGATATTTTTGTCAGAGAGCCCATGGAGTGGAGATGCTGCCTCCCATGCAGATCCCATCCGCTCTGTGTTGCTGCTGAAAGGAGCTGAAGCAACAATAAACAAGTGCTGGAAGGGCAGCCGGCCGCATCACTCTATGCTTTTTCACGAACTACAACAGCCAGGTGGACACAAGTGCCATAGCCAGAACATGCTGGCCTGGAATCTACATCAACCTGACCCTGCACCATGGTCACAGTGAGTGAGACCACCCAACTTCCCCTGGGGACAAGGACCACCCCCCCTGGGAACAAGGACCACCTCATCCCCCCCTGGGGACAAGGACCACCTCATCCCCCTGGGGACAAGGACCACCTCATCCCCCCTGGGAACAAGGAAAGATGTCTTTGGGACTGGTTTCTCCTGAAGCAGGAGGTGATTGTAGCTGTATTAGTGCACTTGCGTCCGAAACAATTCAGTATTGTCCAAGATATTTTTTAATTTGCACTAACATACAATTTTTCAGGACAAGCTTTTGGGGTATTTCCCCTTCTTCACAGTCCAAGCACAGACAGCACTCAATCGTCCCTAAAGCAGGAGCCCTCTAGTTCAGGCATTCTCAACCATTTTACTCCAGGGGAAACCTTGACATTTTTGTCAGGTCTCGGAGAACCCATGCTAAAATTAGCGGCTTGCCGACCGTATACAGTAAATATACAATGGAAAGTGGTTCCCCTGTACATGCTCCTGCACTTCCGGGTCGCTGTGATTGGACACAGCAAGAGCCAATCAGTGAGTCTGGAAGACACGATGTCCGCCGGGACCCGCTGATCATTCGGGAGACCGGCAGAACAGCGGTCTGCCTATGTAAACAAGGCAGATCTACGTTCTGTGAAAAGGGAAGGCTGTGTGATCCTGTGTTCCTACAAAGCAGGAACACTGATCTCTGTCTTCCCACAGTTAAAGCACCCCCCACACAGTTAGCAAGCATTCCCTAGGCACACATTTAACCCTTTGATCATGCCTGATCTTAACTCCTTCTTTGCCAGTGTCATTAGTACAGTGACCGTGCATATTTTTAGCACTGACCACTGTATTAGGGTTCCAAAAAGTCACTTAGTGTCTAATTTGTCCACACAATGTCGCAGTCCCACTATAAGTAGCGGATCGCCGCCATTACTAGTAAAAAAATAATAATTCCAAAAATCTATCCCATAGTTTGTAGAAGCTATAACTTTTGCGCAAACGAATAAATATACGCTAATTGGGATTTTTTTTTTACCAAAAGCTTGCAGCAGAATACATATTGGCCTAAATTGATGAAGAAATTAGATTTTATTCCATTTTTTATTAGATATGTTTTATAGCAGAAATTAAAAAAAATATATATTTTTTTCAAAGCTGTCAGTCTGTTTTTGTTTATAGCGTAACAAATAAAAACCGCAGAGGTGATAAAATATCTCCAAAAGAAAATTCCATTTGTTGGATAAAAAGGACTTATTTGGGTACAGCGTCGCACAACCGCGCAATTGTCAGTTAAAGTAATGCAGTGCCGCAGTGCCGTATCACAAAAATGGCCTGGTCATGAAGAAGGGGGGGGGCATGTGGTTAAAGCATTGGAAGTTAGTGGGAAGAGTGCCACTAACATTGGTGGTCAGTGTAAAGAATACCCTCCTTTTAAGTGGTAGTCAGAATGCCACATTTGCAGACAGCAAAAAAGATCATTGGTATCATGGCTCTCACAAGTGGCACTGGACCTGAAACTTTGTAGACAACATCAGATGAAAGGTCATGAGCCACAGCACAAGGAAACTCTAGCAACCTCTGGATTAACACCAGGTTTCCACAGGACCCTAGTTGACAATGGCTGCTCTAGTCCAAACTTTTTATCCTAGAGCCATCCCTATAATAATCTCCAGGTCTCAGGGAACCCTTGTTAATATTAGTCCATTGGGAGTTATTAGGAAAATAATCCTTACATTGGTGACCAGTGGTTAGAATGCCACCCTTGCAGTCACTTAAGTCCATGACACCATAAATACTGCAGTGTGCATGTGCTTACTAAGAACATGCTAACAGAGAGGATACAATTGACGTCATCGGTATTCTGCTACTCCTTCTCAATCCAGTTACACGCTGAGGGCCAGGATCTCCCTAGGCTGCATTGCATTACAGGGGCATTGCTAAGTAGAGCAATGATGTGGAGTATGTAGTTAGACATGTGCGGTTCGTTTAGTTCCAAATTTAAATTTGGATGAATATTAGTTATTCAAAAATTCAGATGTATCCGTATTTCCGAATTAGAATAGTACCGAATGTAAATGAATCCGAAATAACAAAATTCTAATTCGGACGAAATTCTAAAAGTTTTCAAATTCAAATCGTTTTCGAATAGTTTTCAAATTCGAAAACGTTTTGAATGTGAATAGTTTTCAAATTCGAAAACTTTTCAAATTCGAATAGTTTTCCAATTTTCAAAGAGAATAAAATAGAATAAAAAATAAAGGAATAGAATAGAAAAAAATATATATATTTCTGTTATATTCCTTTATTTTCTATTCTATTTTATTCTTTTGGGAAACTGTTAAACTATTTGAATTCGAAAACTTTTCGAATTCGAAAACTTTTCAGATTCGAAAACTATTCGAAATTGATTCGAAAACGTTTTAAATCGATTCGAAAAATAATAAATGAAACGAATCCCGAAAACAAATGAAATTAATGAAACAAATTTAACTAAACTAATTTATGTAAATAACGAATGGAAACGAAACAAATTTTTTCGTTCTCCACATGTCTAGATGTAGTCCCCAGCAGCGGATGGATAGTGTGACAAAGTCTGTAGGAGAGGTCTAAAGGGTTATTTTACCTTTTAATAAAAAATGAAAACGAGAACTAACACCTTACATCCTCCTGGACCCCCCCCCCCCCCCAAGCCACTGCTGTTCTTACCTCCGTGGATGATGAGCTATCAGTGCTCATTCTTCCATTCTTTCTGTAGAGCTTCCAGGACTGATCAGAGTGAATCTGATTGGTCAGTGCCGGAACCTGCTAATGCTGACCAAGCAGAATTGCTCTGATTTGTTATTGCTTTACTGTGAAAAAGGAAAAGCAAGCCACCAGTCTGGCTTTGATATCTGACAGGGCTGTGTAAGTATGAGAACTGGCTGGACAGGAATACGAATCCTTAGACAAGTAAACAATATTCTATAAATGTATTTCAAAGGTATATTCGACTTTTTTAGTTCAGTGTTCATACACTTCCAGTCTAATTCTATTCTATTAATTAGTCTATTCACATCAGCCTGTGTGTTACGATGCAGCGGCTGGTATGCAGTTGGATAATTGGATGCAGTCGGCAGTGCGAAAGCTTCCATTGGTTAGAGTGGTAGTGTTACTTTTGTGATCCTGTCACTAGTAGCGGAATCATCGGTGTGACGTTAGACTTATTTGTAAGGGTGAGAAAGTACAGGGGGGACAGTAAAAAAAAACAATTCAACCACAAGGAGAACAGACAACCTCCATGCCAATAGTTTTCCTGTTAAGAATTGAACCTCAATGCAATAATATTAGAAATTTAGCTTGAAAAAAATCTTGCTCGCAGTCAACTTGTATTGATAATTGGGCACATTGCCTTTTAAAACCCCCTTTAAAAATCAAGCTACACGCTTAGGTCACCAGATTAAGGAAAAACATGACCTCTTCCTCCTGACTTGCATTTATTTCACCATTTAGTTGTCTCTTTCCCCTCTTCAAGCTACGGCACTCCTGATGAAAGCCGATCAGACAATACTTGGTCGTAGGCCAGCCAGTGATTTTTGGGTAATTAGTCCAGGAACTGATACTGAACACTCCGGCTGCCCTTTATTTCAGGTACCAGGCAGGTTATGTTACACACTTACCAGTTTCTCCAAGTCTCTGGTTTACCTTAATCCCTCACATTCAGGGGACAAAGATTTTCCTCAATGCTTGACTTCACCGTGTCTTTTGGCCTGGCTCTTTGTGCAGGGAATGGGATTCTTAAGATATGCTGATTTAGGTATTTTAACCCTGTACATTACATTGTAGTCTGTCTGTTCCCATAGTCGTATCCATTTTTTACTTTGAATCTCAGTATTTGTGGACGATCCTAAGCTAAGCAGGACAATAACTTCATACGCAGGATGTGGAAACCTTACAAGAAAACCTAAACTAATTAATGGGGTGGGCAACCACATGGCAAATGAAGTTTAATGTTGAAAAATGTAAGGTAATAAATTTGAGTGCCAAAAAAACAAACCCAAGTTAGTCGCTAGGGGGAGAACATCATCTGGGGAAATCTAGGATGGAAAAGGATCTGAGGGTCCTAGTAGATGATAGTCTCAGCAATGGCATGCAATGCCAAGCTGCTGCAAGCAAAGCCAACAGAATATTGGCATGCATTAAAAAAAGGGATTAAAGCGGAGTTCCACCCAAAAAAAAATGAAATAAAAGTCAGCAGCTACAAATACTGCAGCTGCTGACTTTTAATATAAGGACACTTACCTGTCCAGCACGCCCGTGATGTCGGCACCCGAAGCCAATCTGTCCCTCGGCTCTCGGGTGGAGGCGCCGCCATCTTTGGTAAGGGAATTAGGAAGTGAAGCCTTGCGGCTTCACTTCCTGGTTCCCTACTGCGAATACGCGCGTCGCGCTGGGCGATCTTACTGGTCCCTGCTGTCTTCTGGGACCTGGGTGTCTCCCAGAAGACAGTGGGGGGAACGGAGGAGGGGCTGGACATGGTGTAGATCATGGGAGAAAATACCTGGATTAAACAGGTATCTGCTCCCCCTCCCCCTGAAAGGTGCCAAATGTGACACCGGAGGGGGGGAGGAATCCGAAAAGTGGAAGTTCCCTTTTTGGGTGGAACTTCCCTTTAACTCCAGAGATAAAACGATAATTCTCCCACTCTACAAGACTCTGGTCCGGCCGCACCTGGAGTATGCCGTCCAGTTCTGGGCACCAGTCTTAAGGAAGGATGTGCTGGAACTGGATAGAGTCCAGAGAAGGGCAGCAAAACTAATAAAGGGTCAGGAAGATCTCAGCTATGGGGAAAGACTACAAACACTGAACTTATTCTCTCTGGAGAGGAGACGCTTGAGACGGGATATGATATCAATGTACAAATACTGTACTGGTGACCCTAGCATAGGGAAAAAACTTTTCAGTGAAAGGGAATTTAACCACTTCAGCCCCGGAAGAATTGGCTGCCCAATGACCGGGACATTTTTTGCTATTCGGCACTGCGTCGCTTCAACTGACAATTGCACGGTCATGCAACGCTGTACCCAAACAAAATTTACGTCCTTTTTTTTCCCACAAATAGCGCTTTCCTTTGGTGGTATTTGACCATCTCTACGATTTTTATTTTTTATAAACAAAAAAATTGTGACAATTTAGAAAAAAAAAAGTGTAATTTTCACAGAAATCAGTGCATTTTTATAGCACTGATCTCTTTATAAATGCCAATGGTCCCAAAAATGTGTCAAAAGTGTCCGATGTGTCCGCCATAATGTCGCAGTTACAAAAAAAATCACTGATCGCCGCCATTACTAGTAAAAAAATAAATAATAAAAATGCCATATAATTATCCCCTATTTTGTAAACGCTATAACTTTTGCGCAAACCAATCCATATACGCTTATTGCAATTTTTTTTACCACAAATATGTAGAAGAATACGTATCGGCCAAAACTGAGGAAAAATTTTTTTTTTTTATATATTTTTTTGGGGGATATTTATTATAGCAAAAAGTAAAAAATATTACATTTTTTTCAAAACTGTCGCTCTATTTTTGTTTATAGCGCAACAAATAAAAACGCAGAGGTGATCATATACCACCAAAAGAAAGCTCTATTTGTGGGAAAAAAAGGACGTCAATTTTGTTTGGGAGCCACGTCGCACAACTGCGCAATTGTCAGTTAAAGCGACGCAGTGCCAAATCGCAAAAAGTGGCCTGGTCCTTTAGCTGCAAAATGGTCCGGGGCTGAAGTGGTTAAATTGCTTAGTGGGTTCTTTACTGTCAGAGCAGTTAGGATGTGGAATTCTCTTGAACAAACAGTGGCATCAGCAGGGAGCACCGATAGTTTAAAAAACTATTAGATGGGCATCTCATCTATCACAACATACAGGGATATACAATGTACCATTGACATAAACACACACACAGGTTGAACTGGATGGACTTGTGTCTCTTTTCAGCCTCACCAACTATGTAACTATATGAAAATGAACACTTTCATCTCCAAAGGGTTTAGAAGAACTAGAACAGCGATAAGGGGGGGGGGGGATTTACTAAAACTGGTACACTCAGAATCTGGTGCAGCTGTGCATAGTAGCCAATCAACTTCTAATTTCAGCTTGTTCAATTAAGCTTTGACAATAAGAGCCCATTCACACAGGGGCGTCTTTGGATCCGACTCCAAATCGCCCCAGGTCGCCCCTAGTCGCCTCAGGTCGCACTGGCTGAAGAAATCAATGTAAGTTAATGGAGCCGTCCTTATGCACACTACTGCAGTCGCTCCGACTTCAAAAAAGGTCCCTGTACTACTTCAATCCGACTCCTAGGCGACCTGTAACCATTCATTTCAATGGGAGTCGCCTCTCACTGTCTTAATAGGAGCGACTCTCCAGGAAGATAACATACATTTATCAGGCAAAACTCTCTCTCCCCCCTCCCTCCCACAGAGCTGATTCTTGTTTGATTGGCCACTGGAATGTCTCCTGTCCTGCAGGCAACTTTGAGTTGCCTTGTAAATAGCTCCAGGTCGCGCTGTGATTCATTCTCAGGTCTTGTCTGAGTTGCCTCATAAAATCGCGCTGGAAGTCGTGTTGCCCCTGTGTGAATGGGCTCTAAGGGCCGGTTCCCACAGGTGTGATGTCCAACATCGGATGTGATTCGCACCGCACTGCAGTGCAAATCACATGCGATGTCTGTGCGATTCAATTTCAGCGATACAGATAGTATGGCTGAATTTGCATCGCATTCGGACCAAACTCGCACAGGACCCTTTTTTTGGTCTGCAGCAGAATCGCACCCATGCGATCCGATTTATGTCTGAATTTGCAGTTAGCACTGCAATATGCAATATGCAAACTGATTTGGGGGTGTCATTAACTTTTAATTGACACTCCCAGCAGTTCGCATAGGGCAGTGTGAACTGCCGCCAGGAGCCATGCGATGCGGGAACCCGCAGTGGATTCGCAGGGTTCCTGCCATCGCCACAGTGTGAACCGAGCCTAATGCCCCATACACACGATAATTTTTCATGCCGTTAAAAATGCCATTAAAAAAAATGGCCATTAAAAATGATCGTGTGTTTGCTCCAGAGCATTTTTAACGACGTGAAAAACGGGCATTAAAAATTTCGAACATGCTCTATTTTTTCACGTCGTTTTTCATGTCGTTTTTTTTAACGACGTGAAAAACGATAGTGTGTATGCTTTAACGACGTGAAAAAAAATGCGCATGCTCAGAATCAAGTATGAGACGGGAGCGCTCGTTCTGGTAAAACTAGCGTTCGTAATGGAGATGGCACATTCGTCACGCTGTAACGGACTGAAAAGCACTAGACTGAAAAGAGCGAATCGTCTCTCAACAAACTTTACTAACATGAAGGGTGGCGCCATTCGAACGGAACTTCCCCTTTATAGTGCCGTCGTACGTGGTGTACGTCACCGCGCTTTTCTTGAACATTTTTTAAAATGATGGTGTGTACGCAAGACAGGCTTGAGAGGAAACAAGAAAAAAAATTACGAGAAAAACGTCAGTTTTAAAAATGACATTAAAAATGATCGTGTGTATGGGGCATAAGGGTACGGTCACACTTAACGCGGGTTTGAAATCGTGCGAGTTCAGCAGAAATCACATGATTTCAAACCCGCATTTCAGTGCAAGTTCGGGGGCGATTTGAAAGACATCTGTGCGGGTTCATGCACAGATGTCTATTGAAATCGTCCCTGAAGTCCCCAAAAGTAGTGCAGGAACTACTTTTGGAAATCAGTGCGGCGCTGCAAAGTCAGCGTAGCAACAATTGTAACAGTGCCGATGCCTGCAATAGGCTGCGATTTGGCATGTTAAATCGCATGTCAAATTGTGCCAATGTGAACAGGGGGCTAAAACCCGGAAGCTGATTGGTTTCTTTGGACAGCTGCCCCAGATTTTGCGCCATGTAGTTTTAGTAAATAACCCCCACTATTTATCATCTATATTTATACAGCATTAACGTATTGTGCATTGTCTATTTAGGATAAGGTGACCAGATTTTTAAAATGAAATCCGGGGACATATTTTTTTTTTTTACTAGTAATGGCGACAATCAGCGACTCTCTGCCCGTCGCCCCACCGCCGCCCGCCTCACAGCCTGTCAAGTGTTACTCTCCGGGCCACGGCTACTACTGGGTGGGGAGCGGAGGAAGATCACTCCACCAGGGAAGGCAAGGAGATAAGCAGACAGGCGGCTGGCCGGGACTTGAGCCAAGGCAGAAGAACATGTGAGTGGAGCTGAATGGGCATGCGCCCGAAACTGAAGAAATATTCCCTCCGCTCCGACCAGCACATGATCATCAGAAAGGGGCACAGATAATGGAAAAAAATACCCCCCTAAGCTAGTAGGACCGGCAGAGCGGGGGTGTATAATTCAGAATTTTTTTATTAATTCTGCCCTGACTGTCTTTGAAATTGCCCCAGCCCCTGTTCAAATCCAGTCCGGGGACAGTGTCTTCAATCCGGGGACTGTCCCCGGAAACCGGGGATGTCTGGTCACCCTAGTAAGGTGACCAGATTTTTAAAATGAAATCCGGGGACATATTTTTTATTTTTTTACTAGTAATGGTGGCAATCAGTGATTCTCTGCCCGTCGCCACTGCTGCCCGCCTCACAGCCTGTCAAGTCTTACTCTCCGGGCCCCCAGCTACTACTGGGTGGGGAGCGGAGGACCAGGGAAGGCAAGAAGATAAGAAGGCAGGCGGCTGGCCGGGACTTGAGCCAAGGCAGAAGAACATGCGAGCGGAGCTGAATGGGCCTGCGCCCGAAACCGGAGAAATATTCCCTCCGCTCCGACCAGCACATGATCATCAGAAAGGGTCAGAGATAATGGAAAAAAATACACCCCCCTAAGCTAGTAGGCACGGCTGAGCGGGGGTGTGTAATTCAGATTTTTTTTTTTAAATTCTGCATTAACTGTCTTTGAAATTGCCCCAGCCCCTGTTCAAATCCAATCCGGGGACAAAACCAGGGACATATTTGGTCTGGGGACAGTGTCCTCAATCCAGGGACTGTCCCCTGAAACTGGGAATGTCTGGTCACCCTACAATACAGGGCATTTTCACCCCCTTCCTGCCCAGGCCAGTTTTCACTTTTAAGCGCTGTAACATTTTTTCCACACAAATAGAGCTTTCTTTTGGTGGCATTTGATCACCTCCGCGGTTTTTATTTTTTGCGCTATAAACAAAAAAAGAGCGACAATTTTGAAAAAAACACAATATTGTTAACTTTTTGCTATAATAAATATCCCATTTTTTTTTAAAACAAATTTCTTCCTCAGTTTTGGCCGATATATATTCTTCTACATATTTTTGGTAAATAAGCGTATATTGATTGGTTTGCGCAAAAGTTATAGCTTCTACAAAACAGGGGATAGATTTATGGCATTTTTATTTATATTATTATTATTATTTTTTACTTTTTATTATTATTTTTTACTAGTAATGGCGGCGATCTGAGATTTTTGTCGGGACTGTGATATTGCGTCGGACAGATCAGACACCTTTGACACTATTTTTCTATAAATATGCACTGATTACTGTATAAATATCACTGGCAGGGTAGGTGTTATCACTAGGCGGCGATAAAGGGGTTAAATGTGTCACCTGGGAGTGATTCTAACTGTGGGGGGAGGGGACTGACTGGGGGAGGTGACCGATCGGTCTTCCTATATACAAGTGTAGCACTTAGTCACATTTAAGGGACCGCGCTGGTTTTGTTTTGGGTCTGCAGCAATTACCTCTCTGGATTGGATCCTTTAGCTCCAATGTCTAGGCAAACAAAAATCCTTGGAATAAGGCCAATGTCCACACATGAGTAAAACCTAATCAGCAAGGCTTTATTCTTTTTCTCTTTGAGTCAACTTGAAGAGAGCGAGAGCAGGAAGTTGAAAGAAGTAGGGGAAGGTTCAGGCACGCAACTCTTACGTTCAGTATATACACTCGTCGCCACTCAAGCCTGAGTGGGTATTGCTCACCCGGATAGTCCCTATGAGAGCAGTCCTAGCAGCCGGGATGGAGCACGGATATCAGAGACGATGAATCCTCCTTTAGGCAGGTCTCCAGGCCTCTCCCCAAGACAGCAGTACCGTCGCTAATCTCCGCCGGGACTGATCTTCCCCTGGACTCCTTTCCTAAAGATGGGCCCCCTACAAACGGGCAGCCTGGGATCCTTCTCTGAAGCGTAGGCCCTTGTTAGCGGAGCTGGGCCTACAATGCAGCAACAGAACCTCAGGCTGAAGGTGCCCGAGGCCTAAACACACTCGTGCACCTCGTGCCATGCGGGCCACGAGGCACACTCACTGGACCAGAGGTCCCCCCTGAACGCCTTGGGGTCCCCCTGGAATTGCCTTGCGCCAAATGGCGTCCGCCCCTTTTGTACCCTCTCCCAGCATGCACAGCGGGTAGACCACGCCCACTGCATGGCTGCCGAGAGAGGACACCTAAGGTGCTGTGATACCCCCTGTAGCTCAACCCATGCCGGCGGTGACAGTGCCACCTACAGGCAAAGGAGAACTCTACTGCCAGGCAGCATCACACCCAGAACAAAGCAGAATTGAATCATAAATTGGTCTGAGCCCAACTACTGGCTCAGACTGCCCCTAAATTTACACATAGCACCCCCAAATATTGGGGGGGGGGCGCTACACAAGGAACACACGATCAGTCTCCTCTCCCCTGACAGGACATGGATCTGTGTGTTTACACACACAGATCCATGTCCTTGCTCTGTGACCAGCAATCGCAGGTGCTTGGCGGACATCGTGGCCGCCAGGCACACGCATCGGCTCCCTAGTGACGCGATGGGCGCGGGCGCCCCCTATCGTTCGGGAAGCCGAGGACGTCATATGACAGCTGCCCGGGATGGCAGAGCCACCTTGCGGCTGTCATATTACTATGGCTGGGATGGGAAGTGGTTAAATACCATCTCCCAGAAGAAGATCTATACTATTTGTCGAAATCTTCAGTGGCAGGTTCGCAAAAATGCTTCCTGTTTGTCCTCATGGAATCGTTCTCTCTCTACCTGAGGCAAAGAGATGTTGCTACCTTCGCCAGCTATCGAAACTCTGTAGCGTTAGGGCCAGTAACTGAGTGACATATCACTGCATTTGGCTACAGAAAGAGGGATTCCATGGAGATAGACAAGATGCGTCTGGTGATTTGTCTCTAGTGAAAGATTCCTGAGGTTTGCGATTGGCCTCAAATTAAGTCATGACTGCTGCACCCAATAATACCTAAATACTGGGACCACAAATTCTATATAAATATTGATGGTACGCTGTCTCAAGGAATCAAAGCGTGAAAAATAAAAATCACCCTATATTCATTAATCACCTACGACATCAAATAATCAATGCTATATCCAAATGTACAAAAGTGCAAATTGTGCTACAATCCAAATAATACAGTGCAAATAGTCTGTAAACAATTGCTATACAGTACAGCTTTTCTGTAAAGTGAAAACATCAGTGATGAATAATTGAAAATTGATACATAAGCAATAGAAATAGTAAAAATAATAAACAACCAAATAAAGTCCATCGAAGTGCAAAAAAATCTAAAATTCATACTAAAACAATGAAAAGTAGACTTCCAAACATAGTCCATCCACGTGCAAAAGAAAGTGCTGTTGTGCTAAAAGTGACTGTACACATAGTGCTTCTGTCTGTGTCACCACTGTTCTCCTAAAGACCAAAAGGCTGCTTACCAGACCATGAGATCCCAAAGGGGATCATAAGCACTTAGGAATGTCCCCAGCTCGGAAGCCGCAGCTTGCTCTTGGAAAACCCCTAGATAATGGGGTATATTTCACCTTTCAACTCTCATGGTTAGTCACATATATTGGAAATAAGGAATAGGGCTCATAGTGCTAAACACCTTAAAGTATGTGTTTAATAATAAAACGTATTGCACTTACAAAGAAGTGGTCAAAGACAGGTGTAGCGGTTATCAATATTTAGGGGGAGTATTTGGGGGGTAGCATGGCCCAAATGCAGCAATTACAAGGGTTTTATGGTTGTTTTTGTTCGTGGAAGATATCAATGGTGTCCAGTTCCCTGCAGCCCCTGGGTGGTGCTGTCGCCTTGGGCTGGGGTTGAACCACCATTGTAGGGCCGTGCCCTTTTTGTCCTCTCGCAGCGGCGGTACGGCGGGGAACCCGCTGTGCTTGCTGGGAGAGGATATAAAGGGGGCGAACATCTTGCGCACGAGGAGTCCGAGCACCAGGCACCTTCAGCCTGGGGCTGCTATCCGTTCGTCCGTGTCCAGGTGCCCTTGGCCTGGGCACGTGGAGTCGAGTTCCATCCCAGGCATCTTAAGCCTGGGGTGAGGTACTTTGCAAGAAGGCCTGGGGCCCAGTACCTTCCACTGGGTCCCGCGAGGGATGAGGTATTCCTAGGGTGCCCCCGGAGTGGGGTGCCCGAATCCAGGGCATAAGGGACCAGAGATGACCCTCCCGAAGAGCTGGTACAGCATAATGCTGGTGACGGTGTGGGCCTCTGGAGACTGTCCGGATGGATGTCTTTTCCTGATAGGGGCCATTTATCCTAACGGAGGAATCCTATGTTCTTGTGGTCAGTGGCGGGGATCCAACTGAACCAGGTCGGTGGCAGAGACCTCTATTCAAGGTCTGTGGCAGAGGCCTCTACTTTCACCAGGGTTTGTGGCAGAAACCAAATTCACAATCGGTGGAAGCGACTGTGCGCCAAGCCTGTTTGCACTATACAGAACAGGAGAGAACTTTAATTCTTTGATTGTGCCTGGACCTTCTCCTTCCCACACCTGTCTGTTCTTTAAGTTCAACCAGCCTACTATTCGTTGCTCTAACAGAATAAATAAGTGTTGGACTTTATTTGGTGTGGAACTCAAGTTACTGGAAGCTAAGTGCCCCTGCTTGTGACAGGGGCAATCATCCTCCACAAGAGAAGCTGAAGCTCCGGACGTGAACACAGACCCGAAGGTAAAAGGTTTAGCTCAAGCCTCTGTATAACACACATCAGAGGGCACGAGCTGGTGGTGCGTCCCCCCCCCCATTCTTCTCCCTGGTACCCCTAGACGAGTCAGCCAGCCGCAAAGAGAGAAAGAGGGAGAAGTGGGAAAAGGTGGTGCCGCTACACGTGGGGGCTCCAGGTCCGGGATTTGTGTTCGTGTCATGGAACCGAAGCTATTGGAGTTTGAACTTTGCTGCCCAGAAGAGTTCTGAGGAGGTCGGCCATATTGGCCAACGCGCCACGAGGCACACCCTCCCTGCACAGTTCGTGGGCGTGACATGGAGAAAGCCCGCAAACTAGTGCACAAAAGGGGAGGAGTCTGGACATGAGAAGAGGTACACGTGGGAACTTTGGCGCCAGTTTTTCAGTGCGCGATGGAGCAGCAAGCGGTCACCATGTTCAGTAATGCCTCATGGGTTCCAGTCTCTACTACCACGAGGATGACTTCAACTGCTGCTCCGATTATGGATACAGGGATTCGGCTCAAACCCCGGGGACGATTCGCCCTGTACACCTGCAAGGACGTTGAGGCCCTGGGCATGATTTGTCCCAGATGTTCGGGACTGGTGGTTCAGCTGAAGCCATTCGAGCGCTGTGAGGCCTGCGGAGAGTTCATGTTCGAGGTGGAGCAACATATAGAAAGGCCTCGGGTCTTCCACCTCGGCCGCACAACGGGCGCCGCCACTCTTGAAGGAGAAGTCAATGCTTGGACAGCCATCGCTGCGCGCACTGTAGAGACCTCTGGGGAGGTCGCGATCAAAGTGTTGGAGGAGAAATCCGAGGATGCTGCCTCGGGCACCACAGCTTCCCTGCTCCCACCGCCAAAGAGGAAGATCGGTCTGGTCAGAGCTTCCAGCGGTTGTGATGGAGGACAACCCCCGCGTTTGCCCGGCCCGTATGGATCCAGTGGGAACATTCCCGGACCTCTATACTCAAGTGTTGGCCGAGGTAAGCCGGGGATCGGGACTTGGTGTTTTCTTGGAGGTGTCGGGGATCCGCAGTTACCGGAGCCCGCGGGAGGGGGTGATTCCATGTCTACCGGAAATTACATACCCGCAGAGGAGTGTGACACCTCTGAACTGGAGTCGGTCTCCGATGTGGGAGACAATGTTGCAATAGACGAACTGTTTGCTGAAAAGGGCTGGGACAAGATACCCCTGTCCTCGTCCCGTGCCAAAAGGGACCCACCTATGTCTACAGGGGATAGTACACCCCGGGTGGAGGCACCAGCGCCTGAGGAGGGATCCAGTCCCCTGCATGCCCTTCAGTTCCCGGTGTTACCTGCACTTGCTACTGGGGAAAGGAGACTGTCGCTGCAGGCTCCTATGCCCAAATCGGAGGTGGTCAAGGCATCTCGTCATCCGGATTCTATTGTCCTGCCAGGTGAGGGAGACCGTGCTACGATGCCTCCTTTGTCCAGATTAAAGAGATTGTTTTGCCAGAAAGTTGCCAGCGAGTATGGGTGGGAATACCCGTACTTGTCGCAGGAACTGTTGTATGAGGTGGAGGTCTGCAGAGAACGCTGGTACAATGACTTTGTGTGGACACACATTAAAGTGCCACATGCCCGCGGGTATCTTGCATGTTCCCCGAAAGCTTCTCAGAGGTTTAAAGACTGCAAGGCAGAGTGGATGTTCGGTCGGCACATCCATGCTGACAAGGTGATGATTCATCGGAAGGATAAGGAGGATGTGGAGTATCACTTAGAGACTTTTGATGAGCATCTAAAACCCCTTGTCTTGCCGCACCCAAGGTTCTACCTGTAGGAGAAGAGACTCCTTTCTTTTGTCTTGCATTTGCTGAACTTTCTGGGGTTTATTTCCCGGAAGAACCCGGGGACTGTACCCGAGTTTAACGGGTGTTGTGCTCTTTGGAGTAATGGGGGACTGTTGCTGTTGTTGTTCTCCTTTCTTCCCTCCCGCAATGTAATCATGGACTTTGGGGTGTAGCTAGATTAGGGCCAAAGCACAGAGAAGTGGATGTCCTCTGAAATTCAGCACAAGTGTCTTCACCGCGACACTGTCACCAGGTGGCAGTGTTGTGCACCGTTACACACACACACTTTTCTTTGGGAGGAAGAGGTTTCTTCACGGAGGAACCTTTTCATTCCAACAAATACATGTTGTGTCAGGGTTATGTGTTTTTTTTTTCTTTCCCTCTGCAGGAGAACGTCCCTCAAGACCGCTGAGAATGGGGTGGGTCTTAGTTAGTAATGTGGGCGGAGGGAAATGTCAATTGTGTTAATGTAATATGCATACTGTTGTGTGTTTGTCCCTTTCCCTTTTTCCTTTCCATATTAGGTTCAGGCACAATCTACCATTTTTTAAAAAATTTTTGCTGGTTTGTTGTCAAAGTTTTTTTTGGTCTCTGGATCGGGCTCATGTTTATCCCTCCTTTGGGACATGGTTTGTTCCAGACACTGGGGACCAGTGTCTATCTGCCGGGGGGTGAGTGTAGTGGGTATCAATATTTAGGGGGAGTATTTGGGCGGTAGCATGGCCCAAATGCAGCAATTACGAGGGTTTTATGGTTGTTTTTGTTCGTGGAAGATAGCAATGGTGTCCAGTTCCCTGCAGCCCCTGGGTGGTGCTGTCGCCTTGGGCTGGGGTTGAATCACCATTGTAGGGCCGTGCCCCTTTTGTCCTCTCGCAGCGGCGGTGCGGCGGGGCGGGGAACCTGCTGTGCTTGCTGGGAGAGGGTATAAAGGGGGCGGACATCTTGCGCACGAGGAGTCCGAGCACCAGGCACCTTCAGCCTGGGGCTGCTGTCCGTTCGTCCGTGTCCAGGTGCCCTTGGCCTGGGCACGTGGAGTCGAGTTCCATCCCAGGCACCTTAAGCCTGGGGTGAGGTACTTTGCAAGAAGGCCTGGGACCCAGTACCTTCCACTGGGTCCCGCGAGGGATGAGGTATTCCTAGGGTGCCCCCGGAGTTGGGTGCCCGAATCCAGGGCTTAAGGGACCAAAGATGTGACCCTCCCGAAGAGCTGGTACAGCATAATGCCGGTGACGGTGTGGGCCTCGGGAGACCCTCCGGATGGATGTCTTTCCCTGATAGGGGCCATTTATTCTAACGGAGGAATCCTATGTTCTTGTGGTCAGTGGCGGGGATCCAACTGAACCAGGTCGGTGGCAGAGACCTCTATTCAAGTTCTGTGGCAGAGGCCTCTACTTTCACCAGGGTTTGTGGCAGAAACCAAATTCACGGTCGGTGGCAGCGACTGTGCGCCAAGCCTGTTTGCACTATACGGAACAGGAGAGAACTTTAATTCTTTGATTGTGCCTGGACCTTCTCCTTCCCACACATGTCTGTTCTTTAAGTTCAGCCAGCCTACTATTCGTTGCTCTAACAGAATAAATAAGTGTTGGACTTTATTTGGTGTGGAACTCAAGTTACTGGAAGCTAAGTGCCCCTGCTTGTGACAGGGGCAATCATCCTCCACAAGAGAAGCTGAAGCCCGTGAACACAGACGTGAACACAGACCCGAAGGAAAAAGGTTTAGCTCACGCCTCTGTATAACACACATCAGACGGCACGAGCTGGTGGTGCGCCCCCCCCCCATTCTTCTCCCTGGTACCCCTAGACGAGTTAACCAGCTGCAAAGAGAGAAAGAGGAAGAAGTGGGAAAAGGGGGTGCTGCTACACAGGCAAACGATGTCAAATAGTCACGGTCGTGATGAATGGAAGTCGTTCCATGCGTGCTGACGTCACACCGCTAGCTCCGCCCGACGTGTTTCCCCTTAGAAGGCCTCATCTGGGATTGGAGCACAATTTCCACTTTTGTACATTTGGTTTATAGCATTATGTCGTAGGTGATTAATGAATATAGAGTGATTTTAATTTTTCACACTTTGATTCCTTGAGACAGCGTACCATTAATATTTATAAAGGATTTGTCTCTAGGGGCAGAATCGCCCATCTCACATCAGCCTTAAAGTGGAACTTCCTCCTTAAGCACTCCTCACCTCCTTACATGCCACATCTGGCATGTAATTTTTTTGAGGGGGGGAGTGGGTACCTGGTTTTGACCGGTAATTCCTGTCCCACTTCCTGCTTCCGCCATCTTCTCGCCGCCTAGGCGACTCCTCCTCTCGCCCTAGGTGGCCCCTCCCTCTCTGAAATCCTCTGTGACACATCACAGGTTGCCTGGCCACTAGGGGAGCGCAGCGCGACTCGCGCATGCGCAGTGTGCCCCCGGCTGTGAAGCCGCAAGCTGTTACAGCCGGGTGCCCACACTTGCAATGACGGCGCCACGGAGAAGAGGTGGAGAGGAGCGAGGCTTGGGGCTGCTGCATCGCTGGATCATGGGACAGGTGAGTGTCTGTTTATTAAAAGTCAACAGCTACACTTTTTGTAGCTGCTGACTTTTAATAAACTTACAAATGAGTGGAACTCCGCTTTAAGCCTGGTACACATGGGCTGAGTTTGTGTTGAACCGTCTGACATTCGGCCCATGTGGTGTACAGAATCCTCTCTGGCTTCTGTCGAACGGGCATGCTGAAAAAACAGCTGCCGATTGGCGTCCATTTATCGCTTGCAGCTAATGGCTGTGTACGCAGACCGGTGTGTTCTGGCAGCTACCCATTTTTTTTAGTTCAGTTCGCTGGGTTGAATGCAGAAAAACTGCCTGTGTGTACCAGGCTTTAGGATGTGCCGAAGCAGCAAATGCTGAAAGGTCCTCCACTATGAGTGTTTCTCTTCACTTTACCAACATCACTCACCCTGAAAACAGACATTGAAGAGGAATACCGTTGTTATGGTAGCAGCTAGCTACCATAACCCCAGTATCCTCTTCAAGAGCGGGCAGTCCGCGTCAAGATAAAAGTGGTCTCTGCGGCGGATTCGCCGCAAGATCACTTTTATCGGCGGCGGGAGAGGGGCTCCGCCGCTCTCCGGTGTCCTCCGCCGCTTACCGAAGCGGTTGATAGTGGCGGAGGCGATTGGGTCTGTTCCCTTCTGTGACATGGAGACGAATGAGGGGAAGATGGCCCCCAACCGTCTCCATATCATTGCAGGGCTCTTAAAGGGACATTTTTTTTATTTATTTTTAAATGACATTAAAAAAAAAAATTTTTATTGCATTGTAGTGTAAATATGAGATCTGAGGTCTTTTTTTTTTTCCTGTCATGCTTTTTATTCTATTACAGGGAATGTTTACATTCCTTGTAATAGGAATAAAAGTGACCCAATTTTTTTTATAAAAGAACAGTGTAAAAATTAAAACTAAAAGGTAAAATAAATAATAATAAAACATTTTTTTTAAACGCGCCCCGTCCCGCCAAACTCACGTGCAGAAGCGAACGCATACGTTAGCAGCGCCCGCATATGAAAACGGTGTTCAAACCACACATGTGAGGTATCGTCGCCATCGTTAAAGTGAGAGTAATAACTCTAGCCCTAGACCTCCTCTGTAACTCAAATCATGCAACCTGTAGAATATTTTAAACCTCGCCTATGAAGATTTGTAAGGGTAAAAGTTTGTCGCCATTCAACGAGCGGGCGCAACTTTGAAGCGTGACATGTTGGGTATCAATTTACTCGGCATAACATTATCCTTCACAATATAAAAAAAAATAGGGCTAACTTTACTGTTGTCTTATTTTTTAATTCAAAAAAGTGTTTTTTTTTCAAAAAAAGTGCGCAAGACCGCTGCGCAAATACGGTGTGACAAAAAGTATTGCAACGACCGCAATTTTATTCTCTAGGGTGTTAGAAAAAACTAAAAACTATATAATGTTTGGGGGTTCTATGTCATTTTCTAGCAAAAAAATTTTTTTTAACTTGTAAACACCAAATCTCAGAAAGAGGCTCGGCCCTTAAGTGGTTAAAAAAGCAGGCCTATATAATTAAGCAAAAACAATTATCTCTACTCCAGCTTCTAAAGTTTCTGAGAGGCGTGGGCAGGGCCACTGATAAGGGAGTAGCACCGGTCCTCCTGCACAGGGCCCGTGCCCCATCAGTTCAACAGGGGGGGGGGCTTGGTCAGCTGACAAGCAAGAGGGGGTGATGAAAGTGGTGGGGGCAATCCCTGAAAGCGATCATCATTTGGCTCCCCCTGAAGCACAGCCAGCCTCCTCTCAGCTCCCTCCTGGTTTATAGCCATTGCAGGGGGAGCCGGGGGGGGGGGGGGGAATCGTTCTCAGTAATTGTGTCCGTGTCATTTTCTTACCCCTTCATTTCCAGACTAAAAACAGTGAGTGATCAGTACCAATTGTTCCTATGTTCATTCATAACTGAAGCATAGTAAACAAGGTTAGACCCCTGATATTTCACCATAGCTTTACCCACACAGGGGTATTACAAATGTAAAAAAAAATACTTAAAAAAAAAGAAAAACATAATTAAGGGCTTATTCACACATCTTTTGCTCTCTGAAGAGTGATCTGCTCTTCCAAATGAATTTGACAGGCTTTACCACCTTCGAATCCATGCTAATGCTCTGCAACTGCATGCATTGTACACTGTTGTGGGGCACTTGAATGGGTTATGTCAGGGGATATAATTCTTTCCACAGCCACACAATGTATGTACAACCCCAGCTGCTGCCTCTGCAGTTAAAGGCCGTAGCAATCTGGGGTGGGGGGTTGTCGAAGTGCGGCTCAGCCGTGGGGTTTTACCACCACCTGCCACCTCATGTGTGAACAAGCCCTAATAGATCATTCAGACAGGTAACCTGGCCATGTATATTAGTGTGTTTTTAATGCAACTGAAGTCACTTGTTACTCTATGGGTTAAGGCAAATAATTTTTGTATAGATCTAAAAAAATAAAAAAAATAAAACATTTTTTCCCCTTTTTATAAGTGATCACATTCCCTCTGTTCTCAGCTGCCTGAGAGCTGGGGGGGGGAGGAGAAACGGCAGCACATTGAGCTTCCCAGTGAATGGCTGTGCAGCGGGGGCGTGTCAGGACAAGTCTGATCATTGGAGGAGAGTACACTAAATTTTCAGCATAGCCAGAGAACTGACCACGTTGTGTTCTCCTGCTTAGTGTGGTCAGTTTTTAATAGGAAAGCAAGGGGAGTAGCAGGAACACCAGGGAACTTACACAAAGAAAGCAAAACAAAGAGAACAGACTTTCTCATACAAATACATGGTACATCAGACATATATCAGGAATCTGAAGTGTTGGGGTAACAAATGCTTTAATACATAAAAATGATTGGATAAACCCACAAGTGCTGTTTTTTACCATTACTAATCCTTTGTACTGTACTGGATTTTGAAAGTTACAAATGCAACATTTTAGAACTTTAATAAAAGAGCTTGGATGTAAAACACTTTTTGATAGATACAGCGTGCATTTTATATACTGTACAGGTATATACATCAGATGAAAATGAGGGGTGAATGAGGAGTAAAGAGGGGCAGAGGGACTTTGCTCCAAAAGCTGGACAGTTGAGAGTTATGCATCAAGGTAACAGCAATGTATTTTCCTAATATGAGTTTCTTTTAAGGCCTCATGGACACTGGACGTTTTTACAGCTGCTGTTTTAGGCGTGAGGCATTTTTTTCTACAGCCAGTAAACTCCCCAGCATATTATCCTATGTGTCCATGCACACATAGGCTTTTACCATTTTTTTTGGCAGGGACATTTTCAGGCTGGGAAAAAAAAACAGAACTACTGTGTTTGAAGAGGAGTTTTTCAGCTGGAAAAACGCTCTCATATGGAAAACTGCAAAAAAAAACAAAAAAAAACTCAGTAAAACGCGGCAATCCAGCATTTAGGAGCATTTTTGAGTCTTATGCCGCGTACACACGATCGTGATTCACGGCGGTGAAAACACTGCCGTGAATCACGACATGAAAAAAAATGAAAAACGAGGGAACGGCATGTTCCCCCACACACGACCGTTTTTCCCGTCTTTTTTTTCTTTGTCGAGAAAAACGACCGTGTGTGGGCTCCGTGACAGTGATTCCCTATGGGAAAACTGCCGCGGAAAAAAATGCTGGAAAAAACGATGAGAAAAATTAGAACATGTTCTAATTTTTCTCATTGTGATTAATGCCGTTTTTCCCCTCGGGAAAAACGGCAAAAAGCCCACAGACGATCGTTTTTCTCGTCCAAAGGAAAAAATTTCATTTTTCCAGACGGGAAAAATGATCGTGTGTACGCGGCATTAAGCTTTAGTGGGAGTATAGTTTTGCTAAAAAACATAAAAAAACGCAAAACGCAGGAAGACGTTACTGCTAAAACACTGCAAAACCCATTCTACAGTTACAGCTTTCTACAGCTAACGCTACTGGTGTCTTTATAATGTCCACTGTGCCTGAGGCCTAAACTGTGTTTATCAGCACAGCCCCCCCCCCCCTCCGATGCCCGCCCAGGACCACCAGGATGCCGCCAGGACCACCAGGGAAGGCCACAACACTTGACCACCAGGTATGCCACCTAGACCACCAGGGACATGCTAATCAGTGCCCAGGCAGCTGCCAATCAGTGCCCAGGCAGCTTGCAGTCATTGCCCATCCAAAATGCCTGCCAGTGCCACCAGGGATGCCTATCAGTGCCATTTATCAATACTGCATATCACTGCCCATCAGTGCCACGTTTCAGTGCCCACCAATGCCGCCTATCAGTGCCCAGCAGTGCCGCCTATCAGTGCCACTCATAAGTACCCATCAGTGCAGCCTTTCAGTACCCATCAGTGTCGCCTATCAGTGCCCCACCAGTGCCACCCATGAGTGCCCATAAGTGCCACTTATCAATGCCCATCAGTGCTGCATATCAGTGCTGCCTACCAGTGCCCATCAGTGCCACCTCGTTGGTGCCACCTTATCAGTGCCCATCAGTGCCACCTTATTAGTGCCCATCAGTGAAGGAGAAAACATACTTATTTACTAAATTTTATAACAGAAACAAAAGAAAAACATATTTTTTTTCAAAATTTTCAGTCTTTTTTTATTTGTTTATCAAAAAATAAAAACCGCAGAGGTGATCAAATACCCCAAAAAGAAAGCTCTATTTGTGGGAACAAAATGATAAAAATTCTGTTTGGGTGCAGTGTAGCACGACCGCGCAATTGTCATTTAAACAGCGACAGCGCTGAAAGCTGAATATTGGCTTGGACAGGAAGGGGGTGTAAGTACCTGGTTTTGAAGTGGTTAAGCAGCCATAGATTACACAATTTTCTTTCCTTACACTACTGGTGGAAAGAAAGAAAATCGCTCAATTACCCTATGCGATGAGGGAATTCTTCCGGCAGTGCTATTGTGTTCTACCAGTGTAGAGCCTTCACTGCCAGCGGCTTTAGCCACCAGCAGTGATCACATGAAAAAAATCTGATCCGACAGGCTGATTGTACTCTACTGCAGTGGCGGCTCGTTCATACAGGGCACACCTAATCCATGCGCCCAGCCCTTAATCTATATGAAGGGTGCCAGGCGCATGGATTTCAACTGTTTTTTTTTTAAGCACATGATTAGAGCCTGAGGCTCTAATTGGCTTAAAAAAAGGGTGGGCTCGGGGTGCAGAGAACTGACCCTGAGCCCACCCAGTTGTGTGACAATAGTGAATTAATATTCGCTATTGTCTTCCTGATTCTCCTCCCGGTGAATCAGGAAGCAGGTCCTGAGACCCGATTGGCCAGGGAGTCTAAGGACCAATCAGGTCCACTTCCTGTCTGGCCAGGAGAAGAAGCAACGGCCCCGGAGCGAGATCCCTGTCATCTGTCTCCTAAGGTAAGGAGGCCTCTGTCCAGCCGTCTCTCGCGGAAATGGGGGGGTCGATCGCCGCCTTCACGTACGTCTCCCACGGGGGGGGGGGAATGTTGTGTGACAATCGCTGCCTTCCCATCCGTCTCCCATGGGGGGAGGGTGGCGTTGGTTTGCCACCCCCAAAATATTGACACCAGCCACCACTGCTCTACTGCCCGTAGACGGATCAAATCTTTGCTGAACCGACTGAGATTCAATCCATCTATGGCCGGCTTTAGTGGTATGGGTTGGTTGCATACCCCTAGGCTAGCCCCTCTCAGTGTGTATCCATCTCTAGGAAATGAAAGGATAGCCTACCTAGATCACATCTGCTTACACAGAGAAACACTTTCCTGAAGAAAAGGAGAAAAGACAATCAGTGGTGGGAGTCTGCTCCAGTTGAAAGTTATCTTCTAATTATGGCTCTTCACCCTTAATCTATTCCAACAAATTGTTCTGCCATTATTGATCAAACACTCCATGGAAGATAAGAAGTGAATGAGCAATTGACATGTATGTTCAACAGTTTAAAATGTAATATATCTTATCTACGATGAATTCCCAGCTATGATTGTGGTGGGATCTTCAAAGCTTTGGCTTACTTTAGAGACATTCACATTAAAGCAAATATTTACAGATGTTTATGTTTGTTATCTAGTTGCATTGCCCTCCTGAAATCTGCCATGTTTCATCAGAGATACCCCTTACAATGGATCAGCAAGATGTGTACATTGTAGCAGATATAACAATGCAGAATAATAGGGATTTTGAAGAATAATAAAAGACGGGAAGTTGGTTTAGAAGTTAGGACATTATCTTGCAGGGCTGCAGTTCATCCCACCAGAGATCCCATCTACACGGTGCAGTCACATCAATACTAATTGGAGACGATTGTTGTTCTGAACAGCTTATACTTTATTTTTCTTACCAACCTTGAGATTCGGCCAGTTTGGTGAAACACATTAACAGGGGCGATCCCAGCGATGATGCTCCTAAAATCTATTGTGCTGGTTTTGTTTAATATAACCTTTCTGGAAAAATGAAATAAGGAATTTAAAAAAGAGGAACGGTCCCGCTGGTACACAGCTGTACTATTTGATACATCAGCTAAAGCCTCGTACACACAGTCGGACTTCAAACAAACTTTTCTGTGGATTTTTGTCCGAAGGGAGTTGGCCGGGCACACCCATAGCATATACACGCTCTGACTTTTCTGCAAACTTTTTGAATTTTTTTCCAACATCACGTGGTTTTTCTGCTCTTTTCTGCTCTTTACCGCCACCCTTTGGTCAACTTCAGCTATTGTTGGTTGATTTTAGCATTGGTTCTGGGCATGCTTATTTGTCCATCGGACAAAAATCCGATGGATTTTTGTACACACGGTCGGACTTTGCTCCATCTGACTTTTGTTGGTGAAAAGTTTGTCCGTCTGCAGACCGAACATATGTCCGATGAAAACCAAAAAAGTTTGTCCGATGGAGCGTACACACGGTCGGATTTTTTGTCAAACTTGCTCATTTTTAAGTTTGTTGGCAAAAAGTCCGACCGTGTGTACGGGCCTTAAAGCCCCG
The DNA here is from genome assembly GCA_029206835.1 of Rana muscosa. Classification (NCBI taxonomy): domain Eukaryota; kingdom Metazoa; phylum Chordata; class Amphibia; order Anura; family Ranidae; genus Rana; species Rana muscosa. The sequence goes on along the minus strand of CM055116.1, from coordinate 101,445,057 downwards.
TACACACAGTCGGACTTTTGCCCAACAAACTTCGTTTTAAGCAAGTTGGACCAACAATCCGACCGTGTGTACGCTCCATCGGACAAACTTTTTTCGTTTGGTTTTGGATTTCATCGGACAAAAGTTGGGTCTGCAAACGGACAAACTTTTGCCCAACAAAAGTCCGATGGAGCAAAGTCCGACCGTGTGTACAGATAACCATCGGACTTTAGTCCGATGGACAAAACAACTAATGTTAAAATCAACCAACAATAGCAGAAGTTGACCAAAGGGTGGCGGTAAAGATCAGAAAAGAGCAGAAAAAACATGTGATGTTGTAAGAAGTTTTAAGAAAGTTTGCAGAAAAGTCCGAGCATGTGTATGCTACGGGTGTTCCCAACCAACTCTGTTCAGACAAAAAACCACGGAAAAGTCCGATGGAAGTCCGACCGTGTGTACGAGGCTTTAGACTGTTTTTGGATTAGATTAAGGAGTGTGATTCTCCTTATTACAGCTTTAATTTATTGTTGTGAAAAATTCTTTCTTATGGCAGAGGTTTCCACATAACATTTCTACAATATTTTGCTAATTTTTAATTAACCACTTGCCGATTGCCGCCTGTACATATACATTGGCAGAATAGCACGGCTGCGCAAAGCAACGTACCTGTAAGTTGCTTTGAATTTGCCGCCGTGCGGGCGCGCGCTCCGTGAGCGTGCCCGCGGGTCCTACGGACTCGATGTCCGCCGGGTGCCCCCGATCGTCATATGGAGAGGTAGAACGGGGAGATGCCTATGTAAACAAGGCATTTCCCTGCTCTGTCTAGTGACAGGACAGTGATCTACCCTCACAGTTAGAATCACTCCCTAGGACACACTTAACTCCTTCATCGCCCCCTAGTGTTTAACCTCTTCCCTGCCAGTGTCATTTACACAGTAATCAGTGCATTTTTATAGCACTGATTGCTGTATAAATGACAATGGTCACAAAATAGTGTCAAAAGTGTCCGATGTGTCCGCCATAATGTTGCAGTCCCAATAAAAATCGCAGATCGCCACCAAACTGAGGGAAAAAAAAATGTGGGATATTTATTATAGCAAAAAGTAAAAGATATTGTGTTTTTTTCAAAATTGGTTAGAATAGGGAACGGGTAAAACATCTCTGGGTGGAAGGGAAAATTCTCCCTTGCTTTGGGGCTTTAATCAATTTTGACTATCTTCAAAAGTGCCTATATAGTCCCAAGCCCAGAGGGTTTTTGCCTGATATTGGTATAGTGAAGACAAAATACAACTTAAGGCAAGTTTCTCTCTTAATCACTGTATCCAAAAAGTGTCAAAAGTGTCAGTTAGTGCCCAATTTGTCCGCCGTAATATCGCAGTCCCACTATAAGTCGTTGATCGCCGCCATTACTAATAATAAAAAAAATCCCAAAGTTTGTAGATGCTAACTTTTGCGCAAAGCAATCCATATACACTTATTGGGATTTTTTTTTTTACCCAAAAAAATGTAGCAGAATACATATTGGCCTAAATTGATGGAGAAATTAGATTTTTTTAAATTTTTGTATTGGTTATGTTTTATAGCACAAAGTAAAAAATATTGTTTTTTTTTTTCAAAATTGTTGGACTTTTTTTGTTTATAGTGCAAAAAATAAAAACCGCAGAGGTGATCAAATACCACCAAAAAAAATGCAAGTTAGACTTACCGGTAACTTGTTTTCCAATAGGCTTTCAGGACAGCACCCGAGAGAGATCATGGCTCCTCCTCCTACAGGAAACACCTCATCAATTAATTCTTTAATTGGAGGCCTCCACGTTGCTTCCCTCAGTTGTTTGTAGAGAACCTCCAGCCCCAGCTGCAACACATAAGCGACAGTTATTGCATAGTATTACAGCCACAGCATAAAAAAAGGGCGGGATCCTGCTGTCCTGAAAGCCTATTGGAAAACAAGTTACCGGTAAGTCTAACTTGCATTTTTCCAAAACGTCTTTCAGGACAGCACCCGAGAGGATAATCGAGACTTACCCCATTTAGGGTGGGACAACAGCCTGTAAGACTTTCCTTCCGAAAGCCTGGTCCCCAGCCGTCATGAGATCTAATCTATAATGACGGGCAAAGGTCATCAGACTTGTCCATGTAGCTGCCTTACAGATTTGTTCGGGGGTGGCACCAGCTTTTTCTGCCCAACTCACCGCCGAAGCTCTAGTAGAATGAGCCCTGATACTTACTGGACTCTCCTGGCCTGTAAGGGAATAGGCGTCTGAGATAGCCATTCTCAACCATCTGGCAATGGTTCCTCTAGAAGCTTGTCTTCCTTTTTTATTTCCGGAAAATAAAATGAATAGTGCGTCTGAACGCCTAAAGTCTTTAGTAGCTTCCAGGTAACTTAAGACTGCTCTTTTAACATCCAGGGTATGGAATTCTTCTTCCTTCTTACCCGACGGATTAGAACAAAACGTAGGAAGTATTATCTCCTGGGTTCTATTTTGAACTGAGGCAACCTTTGGTAAAAAGTTAGGATCCGTCTTCAGCACAATTCTGTCTGAAAAAATAGAAAAAAATGGTTCCCTGATAGATAAAGCTTGCAGCTCACTGATCCTTCGAGCTGTTGTAATAGCTACTAGAAAAATTGTTTTTAAAGTAATTAGCTTTAGGGAGGTTAAATTGAGAGGTTCGAAAGGTTCCCTGGTCAGGGCCTGTAGAACGACTGACAAGTCCCATGACGGACAGTTTTTGATCACTATCGGTCTAGCCCGAGTGAGGGCTTTAAAGAATCTGTTTACTAGGGGTTCTGATGAAATAGATTTCTCAAAATATACCCCCAGTGCGGCAACCTGAACTTTTAGGGTACTGATCGCTAGGCCCTTGTCTGCTCCTTCTTGCAGAAATTCCAAGATAGAAGAAATCTGCTTTAATGGTCTGCCGGATGTAGTGCACCAAGAGTTAAAGACTTTCCAGACTTTGTGATATATTGCTCTGGTAACATTCTTTCTGCTAGATAGGAGGGTAGCCACCAACCTATCCGAGAATCCTTTTCTCCTTAAGAGCTGCTCCTCAGAAGCCAGGCTGTGAGTTTTAGCTTTTCTACTTCTTGGTGAAACAGCGGACCTTGTAACAGAAGGTCTTGTCTCACGGGAAGATGCCAGTATGGTTTGATCTGCATCTGTAGAAGAGCCGAAAACCAGGGCCTCTTGGGCCAGAAGGGAGTGATGAGGATTACTGTCGTATCCTCTTTCCGGATTTTTGTTATGACCTGCGGAATCAGCTGAAAAGGAGGGAAGGCGTAGCTGAGGTGAAAATTCCAACTGTGCGCCAGAGCATCTACCCCCAGAGATGACTCGTTCCTGTTCAGGGAAAAAAAGAGAGATATTTGTGTATTTTCCTGAGTCGCAAAGAGATCCACACTTGGCTGTCCCCATTTCTTCACTATTAGATTGAAGACATCTGGATTCAATTGCCACTCCGCTTCGTACACCTGGTTCCTGCTGAGGAAATCCGCTATCCTGTTTAGGGTCCCTTTTAGATGGACCGCGGACAAGGATTGAGTATGGAGCTCTGCCCAATTTAGAATGCTCTCTGCTAGGCCTTGAAGTATTCTGCTTCTGGTGCCCCCTTGTCGGTTTATGTAAGCCACCGCCGTGGCGTTGTCCGACAGAATTTGTGTATGTCGCCCTTGGACTTCTTCTGCAAAGAACAATAAGGCCATTTCTATCGCCTTTAGTTCCCTCCAGTTTGAAGATCTCATTGCTTCCCTTGTGGACCAAGATCCCTGAGCCCAACGACCGCTCATGTGAGCCCCCCAACCCCAGGAGCTGGCATCGGTTGTTAGCCTTACCTGGGTTGGAAAGGACCATAACAGGCCTGCTGAGAGTCTTGCCTGGTTCTTCCACCACCAGAGACTCCTCTTTACTTTGGTGGGGATCTTCACCAGTGAATCTAGTGAATTCTGCTGGCGATCCCAGATTTTTAACAGAAACTTTTGCAGTGGCCTGAAATGGAGCTTTGCCCATTGTACTGCCGGTATGGAAGAGGTCAGGGTTCCTAATGCTGACATGACCCTCCTGATGGACAGAAGCTGACTGGTTTGTAAGAGTGACACAACCTTTAACAGCTTTTCCCGTTTTTCTTCTGGGAGAAAAATCTTTTGCTCCACAGAGTTGATACGGAAACCCAGGAATAACACCTCCTGAGAGGGAATCAGATTGGACTTTTGGAGGTTTAGTATCCATCCGATGGATTCTAGGTGAGCACGTGCTCTGTCCAAGTTTCTCTGAAGTCCATCTCTTGTTTGGGCAAACAGTAGCAGGTCGTCTAGATAAGGAATCACTGAAATTCCCTCTAGACGCAAGGGTGCTAGAGCTTCGGCCATTACCTTCGTGAACACCCTTGGAGAAGATGACAGGCCGAATGGAAGAGCTCTGAATTGCAGGTGTACCACCTTCTTCCCTTCTCTCAGTGCTAACCTCAGATATCTCTGAGATCTGGCAGCAATAGGAATGTGGAGGTATGCGTCCTGCAAATCTATTGACGCCATGAAGCATCCTTGACTCAGGAGGCTTCTTACTGAGAAAATGGAATCCATCCGAAATCTTTTGTATTCTACTGACAAATTCAGCATTTTTAGATTTAGGATGAGGCGGTATTTTCCTGAAGGTTTCTGTACAAGGAAAACGTGAGAATAGAACCCCTGGAAGAACTCCCTTGTTGGAACCGGAACAATGACTCTCTGGGATATCAGTTCCTGAATTAGGGACTTCATGGCGAGTGCCTTGACCGGATCCCTCGGGACGTTTGTCACTAGGAATCTCTTTGGGGGTTCTTCCGTGAATTCCACCACATATCCTTGGGAGAGCATGTTTACAATATACTGATTTGTAGTGATGTCTCTCCACTGGGGAATGAACTCCTGGAGTCTTCCCCCTACTTGGGGTGGATTGTCACTGCGGCTTTCCGGGGGTCGCAGGAGGATGGAAGAGCACTCCACTCCTACCTTTTGGTTTCTGGGAAGACCACTGCTTCCTTTTGGTTTGCGTTTTTCCTTCCTGTTGTCCTTTTTGGGGACGAAAAAAACGCTTACGGGTCTGTACCTGTTGTTTTTGGACCGGAAACGCCTTCTTTTTGTCAGCCGTACGGTCAAGAATGGACTCCAGCTCCGAACCAAATAGCAAATCCCCTGCAAAGGGAATGCTACACAGTCTATTTTTAGATGCAGCATCTCCTGGCCAAGTTTTAAGCCACAATGCTCTCCTAGCAGAATTGGTCAAAGCCGCTGACCTGGCTGACATACGAATGGATTCTGCTGAAGCATCCGCAATATATGATACTGCTGCAGAAAGCGTTGTAAATGAGTCCAGAATCTCCTGTTTTGGAGAATCCGCCGTAACATGGGCCTTCATCTGGTTAATCCAGTGTTCTAAATTCCTAGCGACACAGGTTGTTGCCATTGCTGGTTTTAGATTGTTCATCACAGACTGCCAAGCCCTTTTAAGAAGCAAATCCATTCTTTTGTCCATGGGCTCCTTTAACATGCCCATGTCCTCAAAGGCAAGGTCAGTTGATTTTGAGACCTGTGAAAAAGCAGAGTCCAGTTTTGGAACCTTGTTCCAGATGGAATCCGGGTTGTCCTCAAATGGAAATCTTCTCTTATGAGACCGGGAAAAAAATGGCTTTTTCTCAGGTTCCAACCACTCTTTTTTAATCATGTCCGAGATTATTGAATGGACTGGAAAAACACGGCTTTTTGGATCACCCAAACCTGCATACATGCGGTCATGTAGGGAGAGCTCCTTCTTTTCCTCTTCAATCCCCAAAGTCGCATGGATTACTTTTAAAAGTCCTGCGACTTCTTCAAGCGACATTTTGTACTTAGAAGCGCTCTCTGCTTCATATTCTTCCTCCTCAGAGTCTGTTCCATCTGGAGCAAGGGAAGCAGATTCTTGGGAAGCGTCTATCGGACCTCCCAATAATATTTGAGAGCCGTCTTGGGGTTCTGAAGAAGGCTGCGGAGCCCTAGGTTCCCTTGAAGGGCCTGGTTCTTCTCTTAGGTTTGACCTAAAAGCTTGAAAGGTGGCACGGAGTTCATCCTTAATTGTAGATACTAGATCGCCACAAAAGGATGGAGACTCTTCCCTGACTACATTTGCAGTGCAATCTGCACAAAGCGACTTGGTCCAAGCCTCGCTTAACTTTTCCTTGCAGACAGGGCACCTTCTCTTCACTGGTTGAGCAGAACTTTTGGCCTGCACAAACAGAAAAGAAAAAAAACAGGGACCACGCTAAGAAAAAACTGTTACACAGTACAAATCAATACACCCAGGTACACATAGGAAAAAACACTTTCACTTCCTTGTGCCCCGCAAGCCATGCACCACCACCATCAACTTTTACAAAAAGACCCCTAGATATTATGCAGACATGCTAAATCACCAGCCACTGCACCACCAGGGAGATGGGGGGTGGGGGAGATGGAGGGGGGAGAAGGGTGAATACCCCCCCCTCTACAGGAGAAAGCGGCCCAGTGTAAAATAGGACACAGTCCCTTACCTTAGCCTTGCTGGTGCCTTGGCTTGCCCCCTTATCTGCTGCATCGCTATCCATAGCTGTCTGCGGATGCGTGGTGAAGAGAAAACGCCGGTTCCAGATTCAAAAACGCCGCCGCGCTGACCTGGAACCGGAACTTTAAGGCACCAGGTGACCCTGCCCTCTCCCTCTGCGCTTTGCGGCCGGAAATGACGCGCGCGCCGACCCGGAAGTGCTGCCTCTTCCCATACAGGACGTGGCCGAGGCTCTCCTCGGCCACCAGAACAATGGTGGCCGCCGCAGAGCTCCACGCCGCTTTCGCCAGCGGTCGGTGAGAGTACAACAACCACCGCTCTGAAGAAAAAGGAGGCAGCCCTCCCGGGCTGTACAGGCTCTCCCCGAGCACGGAAGAGGGAGAGGGAGCCCACGGGACCGTCCATGCTAGGAGGTAAGTGGGAGGATCAATCTCCTAAAAAAAAAAAAAAAAACTGATTTGAGAACCTTGTCTCCCAGGAAAGCCCTGAGAGATCGTGGCTCTCCCAGAGGTGTTCCTCCAGCTGGAGGAAACACAAAAAACTGAGGGAAGCAACGTGGAGGCCTCCAATTAAAGAATTAATTGATGAGGTGTTTCCTGTAGGAGGAGGAGCCATGATCTCTCTCGGGTGCTGTCCTGAAAGACGTTTTGGAAAAAAGCTCTATTTGTGGCGAAAAAAAGGAAATACATTCTATTTGGGTACAACATTGCACGACTGCGCAATTGTTAGTTAAAATATGGCAGTGCCGTATCGCAAAAATATGACCTGGTCGTGAAGGGGGTGAATCTTCCGGAGGGCAAGGGGTTAAGTGGTTAAAGGGTTTGTGTTTTCCAGAGGGGGTTATCTGATGTGGGGGGGAGCCAAGAGAGCCGCCGTGGGACCCCAGAAGAGGACATTCGGGGCCACTCTGTGCAAAATGAACTGCACAGTGAAGGTAAGTATGACATGTTTGTTATTTTTATTTTTTTATATCGAACCTATAGTATCACTTTAATGCCGCGTACACAAAATCGGAACCTTTCGACAACAAATGTTCGATATGAGCTTTTGGTCGGATATTCCGTCCATGTGTAGGCTCCATCGGACATTTGCTGTTGGAATTTCCCACAACAAATGTTTGAGAGTTAGTTCTCAATTTTTTTGACAATAAATGTTCTTGTTGGAAATTCCGATGGTGTGTATGCAATTCTGACGCACAAAAATCCTACGCATGCTTGGAATCATTGAACTTAATTTTTCTTGGCTCGTTGGCGATCAGAATTTCCGAGCAACATTTGTGCGACCGTGTGTATGCAAGACAAGTTTGAGCCAACATCCATCGGGGAAAAAAATCCACGGTTTTGTTGTCGGAAATTCCGATCGTGTGTATGCAGCATAAGTGTTTCGGAAAGAAGCATTCTATAAATTGAGGGGGAATCCCATCACAGACAGTTGTTACCAGAAGGGGGGTCCCCCGCCATTTAAAGAGTTACTCTCTATTCCTGTTCCTGTGCCAACTGTAAAACCTTCACATCACTTGACAATGATCATCAGGAGAGAAAAACAAACTACCCAAGTGGAACACAGAAGGCAATGAAACCTTACATGGGTTTCAACACTTCTGAACTGTATCCAAAGCCAAAAAAGGTTTTGACTTGAGAGACGTACCCTGATCATTACACTCTGCCCCATGTTTTATTGCGGCTGATGACAGATGTTCCTTGTATAGCAGCAATGAATGAATGCCAAGCAGTTGTATGCTGGATCTTCTTATAGTTGATCACATGCTTTGCTATAGAGTGACTAAAAAGATTGAGAGGGCCTACAAGCCCCTGGGCTATGAGTCCATTCAAGCTGAACTGAGGGTGGAGGAGCTCCAGGGAAAGCCAGTCACGGCTGCATTATTGAGATAATTGTAGAGGGGCTCGGCTCTAATAAGGTGTCATTTTCTAATACTGTGACAATCCATTTTCTCAGAGTAACAGCAAAAACACCTGGACTACAATCATTTGCTTTTCTGAAAAAAGTTTCAAATTAAGCTTTGACAGCTTTTTTTTTCATTCTTTTCGTAACATGGGGAAGACTCCTATCTTCACCCCAGACTTCCAGATCATGTGAGGGTCAGGGGAAGCAGCTGTTTTCTTATATACAGCGGGTAAAATAAGTATTGAACGTGTCAATATTTTTCTACATGTTTTTTCATGTGATGAAATGTTCACCACATGTCAGTAACAACCCATGCAATCCATACATACAACCAGTGGCGGCTGGTGCTCAGAATTTTTTTTGGGGGGGGGGGGGGCGCAAACAAACTGAGAAAAAAAAACCCATCAATTGCCACCACTAAACGCAGCCACTGTTACCATCAAACGCCACCAGTTTGCCCTCTCAAATGCAAACAGTTTCCCCCCAAATGCAGCCAGTTTCCCCCCAAATGCAGCCAGTTTCCCCCCAAATGCAGCCAGTTTCCCCCCAAATGCAGCCAGTCCCCCCCTAAATGCCACCAGTTTGTCCCCAAATTCTGCCAGTTTGTCCCCAAATTCTGCCAGTTTCCCCCCAAATACAGCCAGATTGTCCCCAGCCCCGGCACTTACCTTCCTCGGGTCAGCACCCTCCACTCCACGATCCCTCGATGCCTTCTCCCGCCCTCTATGTCGCTTCAGCCAATTAGGTTACCGGTAACCAGACCCAGTGAACCTGATTGGCTGAGACGCGTGTCAGTGTTAACCAAGGAACGCACACCATGTGCGTCCCCTGGTTAACTATTCGGAAGCCGATTAGAGCCCACAGGCTGTAATCGGGAAGCCTATCTTTTGGGGTGATGTGCAGTTCCATTTGAACTCCAAACATGGTGTGTATTATGGCATCCAAATAGTAAAATTTTGGTCTCATATGACCAGACGATACTCTACAGTGGATTTGCACAGAGCAGCCCAGATCCTCCTCTTCTCGGGTCCCTCTTCTGTCCTCCCTTCTGTTGAGTGCCCCCACAGCAAGCAGCTTGCTATGGGGGCACCTGAGCCAAGCTGCAGCTCCCTGTGTCTATTCATACACAGAGCTGTGGCCAGGCCCCACCCCCTTTCTTTTCTCATTGGCTGACTGACTTTGAATGACAGCAGCGGGAGCCAATGGCGCCGCACTGCTGTCACAGCCAATGAGGAGGGGAGTCCTGGGCAGCCGAGACAATCCTGAACATCGCTGCATCTGGAGGGATCTCAGTAAAGTTTTAAGGGGGCTGAGCGGGGCTGCTGCACACAGAAGGCTTTTTATTTTAACCACTTGCCGACTGCTGCATGCCAATATACGTTGCGGTGGGCAAATGGACGTACCTGTATGTCCCCTTTAAGAAGCCGTGACCGTGCCCGCGGGCCCCCGCAAACTCGAATCAGGAGATGTAAACAAGGCATTTCCTGTTCTGCCTTGTGACAGGACAGTGATCTACTGCTCCCTGTCATCGGGAGCAGTGATCACTGTCGTGTCACTGGTAGCCCAGCCCCCACACATTTAGAATCACTCCCTAGGACACACTTAACCCCTTCCTCGCCCCCTAGTGGTTAACCCCTTCCCTGCCAGTGTCAGTTACACAGTAATCAGTGCATTTTTATGGCACTGATCGCTGTATAAATGACAATGGTCCCAAAATGCGTTAAAAGTGTCTGATGTGTCCGCCATAATGTCGCAGTCATGATAAAATCGCAGATCACCACCGTTACTAGTAAAAAAATATATATATAATAAAAATGCCATAAAACGATCCCCTATTTTGTAGACGCTATAACTTTTGCACAAACCAATCAATAAACGCTTATTGTGATTTTTTTTTACCAAAAATTTGTAGAAGAATACGTATCGGCCAAAACTGAGGAAAAATTTTGTTTTTTTATATATATTTTTTGGGGATATTTATTATAGCAAAAAGTTAAAACTATTGAATATTTTGTTTTTTAATTGTTGCTATTCTTTTGTTTATAGTGCAAAAAAAGAAAAATCGCAGAGGAGATCAAGTACCACCAAAAGAAAGCTCTATTTGTGGGAAAAAAAAGGACGTCAATTTTGTTTGGGTACCAAGTCGCACGACCGCGCAATTGTCAGTTAAAGCGACGCAGTGCCGAATCGCAAAAAGTGCTCTGGTCAGGAAGGGGGTAAATTCTTCTGGGGCTTAAGTGGTTAAAGCGGTTGTAAACCCCTGGGCGTTTTATTTTATTTCTTACCTGCAAAGTAATGTCATAATGTGCTAGTATGTATCGCATACTAGTACTTTATGTTAAACTTACCTTAAAACAAAGCTCTTACAGCGCTGTGATTAGGGTGACCACGTGTCCCGGATTGCCCGGGACAGTCCCGCATTTTGCAGGTCTGTCCCGGGCACCTTCATTCCAGAACAATACAGTGTCCCGGAATGAAACTGACACAGCCACCCCCCGGGCCAATCTGATGCCCTCAAAAAAGGCTGCCACATCACCGCTTTACTCACTGACAGTACTTGTCCTGGCCGGGAATGCCTGGAGGAGCACAATCCCCGCCCCCTGCTTGTGATTGGAGAAATCATAAATCCCGCCTCTTGTGTCCAATCACTGTGCTGTGATTTTTTACAGCACAAGCTGATTTTTGGGAAGGGAGGGTGTCCCTGAATGGTAGTTTGGAAATGTGGTCACCCTAGCTGAGATGTCAGAGCTGGAGGCACTCCCATCTTCACCCGTCTTGTTTCCAGGCTCTGTGACTGGCCAGAACTGCAATGACGTCACTCCCACGCATGTGCGTAGGAGCTGGCGTTCATGATACAGGACTCTGAAGGAACAGCCACCCTCATGCGCCTCTTTTTGCTCCTCTTTTTGAGAGTTTTCTTGGCTTTGTGTTTGGGATCATTGTCTTCCTGAAATGTAACCTTCATTTTAATCTTCATCTTGCTGGTAGATGGCTGATTTGGAAGCTGACAGAGGATTGATTATATCATCCTCGTCACATTATAGGTTTAGGGTGTGGTGACTGGCCACTAGGACTGAGGACAGAATCATAGGAGTAGGTCACATGCGACAGCAGCTCTTACAGAACAAAGGAGTGTCAGAGAAGTGCAAGGGAAGATGAATATAAAATGGGTCGAGATGGACTGTAGAGACTCCTTTTTGCCCTGAATGGGCAGAGAGATATGCCGCGTACACACAACAGTTTTTCATGACGAGAAAACTGACATTTTTTAGATTAGTCGTGAAAAACAGTCGTGTGTAGGCTCCATAGCAGTTTTCTCTACGAGAAAACTGCCTGCAAAAAAATTAGAACCTGCTCTATTTTTTCTCGTCGTTTTTCCCAAAACTGCTCGTGTGTATGCTTTTCCCGAGGGGAAAAAAAAACGCGCATGCTCAGAACCAAGTATGAGACGGGAGCGCTCGTTCTGGTAAAACGAGTGTTTGTAATGGAGATAGCACATTCGTCACGCTGTAACAGACTGAAGAGTACGAAGCTGAAAAGCGCAAATCGTCTCTCACCAAACATTACTAACACGAGATCAGCAAAAGAAGCCCAAAGGGTGGCGCCATTCGAATGGAACTTCCCCTTTATAGTGCCGTCGTAAGTGTTGTCGTACGTGTTGTACGTCACCGCGCTTTGCTCAATCGTTTTTTTTCCTGAACGTGTGTATGCAAGGCAGGCTTGAGAGGAATCACGTCGAGAAAAACGTTGTTTTTTGCATGACAGGAAAAACGGTCGTGTGTACACGGCATTAGAGTCTATTTTACCACTTGCCATAGAAATGGCAGGAAAATCAAGAGGTTAAAGCAAGGCGGCAATCAGATGGGATGACATTACTCCATCACCCTTTCACATGTTTGTGTTGCATCCTAGAGGAAAAAAATCCCTAAACCTAAAACTAGCTTTGAGGTCTGGTAAGCTGCAATATATACTGTATTTAATATAATGTATACTTTTTTTTTTTTAAGTGTAGCGGGGTGTTAAATTTAGGGGGAGTGTCTGAGTGGTAATTAGGCCCAGACACACTGATTGTTAGGGTTAATGGACCATTTCTGTTCATGGGAGATGGTGTTGGTGTGCAGTTCCCAGGTGGCGCTGTTGACGTGGGCCAGGGTTGAACCACTGATACAAGGCTGTGCCTTCTTTGTCCCCTCTCGGCAGTAGTACGGCGGGGCGGGGAACCTGCTATGCCTGTCGAGAGGGTATAAAAAGGGGCGGCCATCTTCCATTGAGGTCTTCGTCCATGCCCAGGCGCCTTCGGCCTGGGCGTGAGGAGGGTCGTCTCCGGGTGCCCTAGGCCCGGAGGTGGAGTTCCTGTTCCATCCCAGACACCTTCAGTCTGGGGTGAGGTACTATTTTGAAGGCCCGGGGCCTAGCAACCTTCAGGTTGGGTCCGCTAGGGATCGAGAGCTCCCAGGGTGCCGCCTTGCGAGGGGACCCGTATCTGAGATGAGGAGGCCAGGGAGGTAATCCTTTCCAAAGACCCAGCACAGAGTCGTGGTGATGGTGAGGGCCTCTGGTAACTCTCCGGAGGGATGGTTTTCTCCTTGACATGGGCCAAATACTTTAAGAATGTAGTTCTTCAGGTCAGTGGCAGTGACCCTACTCGCTTCAAGTCAGTGGCAGTGACTTCATAGGGCAAGGCCCTATTCACCAGGTCAGTGGCAGTGACCCGTTCTCCAAGTCAGTGGCAGTGACTTTTATTCACCAGGTCTGTGGCAGAGACCAACCTCACGGTCTGTGGCAGAGATCATGCGGCAAAACTGTTCGTGAAACCTGAACAGTCTGAAGAGATCATTTGAGTTTGTGCCTGGACCTCCTCCCACCTAAGCTGTCCTGTGTCTGGTTTCAACCTGTCTGCTGTTAAAGAGACTATTTGTTATCCCGTGTGAAATAAATATAGAAGTTGGACTTTCAGTTGGTGTGGACAGTTACATTACTGGGGAAAAATAAAGACTTGCATCTATTCAAGGTAGAGATGAGAATCATCCTCGGGAGGATTCAACACCAGCCACAGGCAGGCCCGAAACTAACACCGCTCAACCTCCTCACACAAGAGGGTACGGGCTTGTGGTGCGGTGTGCCTCTCTCTGCCTGCGAGGAGCCTAATTAAATGCAGGTAAAGATTGGGGTGTGTGTGCGCTACATAAGTATGATGGTAGAGTGTGCGTGACTGTGGTCAACAAATAAGTCTAGCCATACAATGGGCAAATTTTGATCAAACGTTCATGCAGAAGTTCTGAAATATTGTTCAACCAGCACATGCAATAGTACCATCAGTGACTTGACAAACATGAAAGACCTTAAAGTGGTTGTAAACCCATTACAATCACTTTAACCTACAGGTAAGCCTAGATTAAGGCTTACCTGTAGGTGCAAGAAATATCTCCCAAACCTAAAAGGTTTAGGAGATATTTGCAGAACTAGCGGCACCGATGTCTACGGCGAATGCGCCGTAGACATCGGGCGCAGGCGCACTGAGCGTGCTGTTTCTAACGGCGATCATGCCGTTAGTGGTGGCACCAGCGCGCATGCGCGGGAGTGACATCATTGCGGCTCCGGCCAGTCACAGCGCTGGAGCCGCGATACCCGGAAGTCACTCCGGGAGAGATGGAGGCGTCGGAGGAGGCGAACGAGGGCCGCTGCGGGGGCTTCGATCTCAGGTAAGTAATTCAGAATAAGCTAGTATGCTATGCATACTAGCTCATTATGCCTTTGTCTTGCAGGGTCGATTTTTTAAAGAGGGTTAACTTCCTCTTTAACCACTTCCCGCCCAGTCAATAGCAAATTGACGTCCGGGAAGTGGTTCTGTTATCCACACTGGACGTCATATGACGTCCTGCGGGATAACAGCCGCTGCGCGCCCGGGGGGGCGCGCATCGCGGCGATCGGTGGAGCGGTGGGTCAGTCTGACCCACCGCTACACTGATCTCGGTAAACAGCCTCAGTCGGAGGCTTTTTACCATGTGATCAGTCATGTCGAATCACGGCTGATCAGGAAGTAAACAGGAAGAGCCGTTGATCGGCTCTTCCTCACTCGCGTCTGACAGACGCGAGTAGAGGAGAGCCGATCGGCGGCTCTCCTGACAGGGAGGGTTCGCGCTGATTGTTTATCAGTGCAGCCCCCCCCCCCTCGGATACCCACACTGGACCACCAGGGAAGCCCCCAAGGACCACCAGGGAAGCCCTAAGCATGTGGATGGCCCCCATGGCCATCCACATGTAGTAAAAAAATATATATATAAAAAAAAATATGCCAATCAGTGCCCACACATGGGCACTGACTGGCACGATCATGCCAAGAAACAAATGTGTGGTGGCTGGCATTGCTAGGCAGCAGTGTCACCAGTGCCACCTACTAGTGTCCATCAGTGCCACCTATCAGTGCCCATCCGTGCCCATCTGTGCCCATAAGTGCCCACCTATCAGTGCCCGTCCGTGCCACCTATCAGTGCCACCCATAAGTGCCCATCAGTGCCGCCTATGAGTGCCCATCAGTGCCGCCTATGAGTGCCAATCAGTGCCGCCTATGAGTGCCCATCAGTGCCGCATACCAGTGCCACATATCAGTGCCGCCTATCAGTGCCCATCATCAGTGCCCATCAGTGCCACCTCATCAGTGCCACCTCATTGGTGCCACCTCATCGGTGCCAATCAGTGTCGCCTTATCAGTGCCCTTCAGTGCCGCCTTATCAGTGCCCGTCATTGAAGTAGAAAAGGTACTTATTTACAAAAAAATTAACAGAAACAAAGAAAAACATAGTTTTTTTTAAAAAAAATGCTCTTTTTTTATTTGTTGCGCAAAAAATTAAAATCGCAGAGGCGATCAAACACCACCGAAAGAAAGCTCTATTTGTGGGAACAAAATGATAAAAAATTTGTTTGGGTACAGTGTAGCATGACCGCACAATTGTCATTCAAATTGCGACAACGATGAAAGCTCAAAATTGGCTTGGGCAGGAAGCTGTATAAGTGCATGGTATTGAAGTGGTTAAAAATGTTGTCTGATTGCCAATGCCAATGGCTTGAATTTTAATGTTTGATATCAGGATGCACGGAATATATGTAATGTTTATGCCTGTGACCCTACCAAATATCTTACAGTGCCTTGAAAAAGTATTCATACCCCTTGAAATTTTCCACATTTTGTCATGTTACAACCAAAAACGTAAATTAATTTTATTGGGATTTTATGTGATAGACCAACACAAAGTGGCACATAATTGGGAAGTGGAAGGAAAATGATAAATGGTTTTCAATTTTTTTTACAAATAAATATCTGAAAAGTGTGGCGTGCATTTGAATTCAACCCCCCTTTAATCTCACTATAAATACAGCTGCTCTGTGAAGACCTCAGAGGTTTGTTAGAGAACCTTAGTGAGCAAACAGCATCACAAAGGCCAAGAAACACACCAGACAGGTCAGGGATAAAGTTGTGGAGGAGTTTAAAGCAGGGTTAGATTATAAAAAAATATAAGGAATTAATATAAAAATACTGCGCTATACACATAAATAAACAATAGCAGCCAGCACTACAATCTTAAAGTGGATGAAAACCCTTACATATCGCTTTAACCTACAGGGAAGCCTAGATTAATGCCGAGTACACACGATCGTTTTTAATGTCATTTTCAAAAACTAAGTTTTTCTCGACGTGATTTTTCTTGTTTCCTCTCAAGCCTGTCTTGCATACACACGTTCATTAAAAAAAACGCTCGAGCAAAGCGCAGTGACGTACAACACGTACGACGGCACTATAAAGGGGAAGTTCCGTTCGAATGGCGCCACCCTTCATGTTAGTAAAGTTTGTTGAGCGACGATTTGCGCTTTTCAGCCTCGTGCTTTTCAGTCCATTACAGCGTGACAAATGTGCTATCTCCATTACGAACGCTAGTTTTACCAGAACGAGCGCTCCTGTCTCATACTTGATTCTGAGCATGCGCGTTTTTTTTTCCCCTCGTAAAAGCATACACACTACCGTTTTTCACGTCATTAAAAAACGACGTGAAAAAACAATGTGAAAAAATGGAGCAGGTTCTCATTTTTTTTAGGCCATTTTTCACGTCGTTAAAAATGCTCTGGAGCCTACACACGATCGTTTTTAATGCCCAATTTAAAAAATTGCATTTTTAACGACGTGAAAAACGATTGTGTGTACGCGGCATTAGGCTTACCTGTAGGTGCAACAAATATATCCTAAACCTACACGGTTTATGAGATATTTGCAAAAGAAAGGCACTGCTGTCTATGGCGCATGCGCCGTAGACAACAGCGTGCAGGCGCACTGACCGTGAGTCAGGAAGCCGTGAATGGAGCCGCATGCGCGGGAGTGACGTCAGGCGACTCCGGCCAGTCACAGAGCCGGAGTTCGCAGCCCTCGGAAGAAGAGGGGTGAAGATGGATGCTCGCTGCCATGGAGGAAGACAGCGACATTGCGGGCTTTAACTGTAGGTAAGTGTGACATAATGGGCTACTATGTCACACCCCATCAGGGTTTACTTCCTCTTTAACAAAAATTGTGTGAATAAATAGAGTGAAAACAGTGCAGTGCTAGGAATCAAATGTTGAGTGTTGACATATCAGCATACCGTGATATACAAAATAAATTGTGATTAGCATATGTAGCGGTACCCCCGTGAGGGCTGCTAATAGACTCTGTACCCCACTGGTTGCCTCGACTCTGCAAATCCTCCATCACCTCTGACCCCCTGGGTTCAGTCATCTTACAAACTGTACTAATAATAAGAGACTCAGGCCTCGTACACACGGCCGAGATTCTCGTTGAAAAAAACATGTCGTTTTTTTTGACGAGATTCTTGGACAAGAAAATTGTCCCGGCCGAGTGTACACACGCTCGATTCAAAGAACCCGCGGTTCTTTGAATGGAGCGTACGCAGTGACGTCATCGACTACGACGAGCATGCGCTCGTCACATTCGATGCCGTCGCCACCATCTTGGTATACCCTACGTATGCCTAGGAAGCTACCGCGCATGCGTCGAATTCATTTCGAACATGGGCGGGCTTCCGGGAGGACAGGTAAGTGTACACACACTCACTTTTCTCGTCGAGAAACATGCCGACGAGAAAATAGAGAGCAGGTTCTCTATTTTCTCGTCGAGGTTACTTGTCGGTTTTCTCGACGAGAAACCATACACACGAACGAATTTCTCGGCAAGACATCTCTGCCAGCAAGTTTCTTGCTGGTTCTTGCCGAGAAACTCGGTCGTGTGTACGAGGCCTCACACAATATTAAAGAAACAGTTCAAGTTTGTTTATGGTATTAGTGAGAACACAGAAAAAAGTAGATTTCAACACTGCAACAAGAAAAGGTACACTTATATGAACACTATGGGGGTCATTTACTAAAGGCAAATCCACTTTGCACTACAAGTGCAAACTACAAGTGCGAAGTGCACTTGAAATTGCACTAAAAGTGCACTTAGAAGTGCAGTCGCTGTAAATCCGAGGGGGACATGCAAGAAAAAGCATTTTAGCTTGCACATGATTGGATGATAAAATCAGCAGAGCTTCCCCTCATTTCAGATCTACCCCTCAGATTTACAGCGACTGCACTTCCAAGTGCACTTTCAGTGCAATTTCAAGTGCACTTTGCACTTGTAGTTTGCACTTGTAGTGCAAAGTGGATTTGCCTTTCGTAATAAATAACCCCCTATGGCTCTCTATATATAAAAAAGCAATATAGTGGTTTAAAACTCTTCAACTGTAAGTGAACACAGATCAACACAGTATGATTCAAATTCAATTAGATCTTAACCCAATCACATAAACCTATGTGAACAGGTTAGAAGAAGGGTAGGGAACTGACGCTTTATTTCATGTCAGGCTCACTCCCTTCTGTTTCCTCAGCCCACAGGTCATCAAGAATTTCACAACCTGAAAAGAACAATATGCAAACTATTATATTCAAATTGGCTGGCTCCCTCAAACAGAGTCCAAAGGAACTAGAGCAGATGGAGCAAGAATAAAAAGGGGTGGAAGGGTTATTCCTTGAAATCCAGAAGTTTTCAGCTAGCTTTGATGTAATGTGATTAAGGTAATCCTTGGTAATAGGGTATAGCAAATTTGG
Organism: Rana muscosa; assembly: GCA_029206835.1. Lineage (NCBI taxonomy): Eukaryota > Metazoa > Chordata > Amphibia > Anura > Ranidae > Rana > Rana muscosa. The sequence continues at coordinate 101,426,491 of CM055116.1, read as the reverse complement.
CAGATCTTTAGGGTATCCTTATTATACTTTAAACTCCTCCTGTATGATTCTAGTGGTTAAAATACAAGATACTTCTGCGCTACTATGTGCGTGTATATATCCCTGTGAATAGGTGCTGATTGACACAGACTGTGTTCCCACAAAATAAATATAAAATTAAATTAAATAGTGAAGCGCAACCACACCCAGCTAGTGAGCAAGGTGTATTAATAAGTGGTATAAGTGAATAGATGTATTAGCAGTCCATAATAATGCCAACATGAGTGTCCATATATGAGGTAGTGGTAGTTGCTTCCAATACAAATTAAATCCTTCTCAGTGCACGTGAATCTTCATAAATGACAACCACACATGTGATCAAACATACCACGTGTCCTCCACCGATCTCAATATGCGCTCACCTCACATAAAGACCTACCATAGGGTATAATGGCACCTTCCCCTCAGGGGTATATCCAGCAATCTGTAGTACCTCTACAAAAGTAGTTTATGTACTAGTTTTGTTGACTTTGGGGTGCGATTTCCATTGACATCTGTGCAGCGATGTCTCTGAAATCGCCCCCGAAGTCGGGACTGACATGCGGGAATGAAATTGTCATGGATATGCAGTAGTGTTTGTCTGTCAGCTTACCTTCCTTCCCATGTGTTCATCTTAGAGGCCAGAACCCTTTCACCTGGCTTCCTTTATAATCTCCTCCCAGCCTGACTCCACCCCAGGTCCTATCACAGAACACTATATTAACCTGTGCACTGCAAGTCTGCTTTGCTGATCAACGTGTTTGTTAGGCATTGTGTGTTTGGGTTCCTGCCTGCCGTGTGCTACGTCTGTCTCTCTGTTACGTTATTGGCTTGTCCCCGACTATCCCTGTCTCCTCGTGACCCTTGACCTTCGGCTCGTTCTTTCGTTATCCTTGTCTGCTTGTGGCCCCTGACCTTCAGCTTGTTATTCGGTTCTCTCATATCTTGTCCTGCTGCTTCCCCTCTTTTCCCCTTATCCTACGGGGCGTGAGCTAGGAAACTCCAGGGGCCGCGACCTGGTCCCAGCCTGCAGCATAACATCCTCACCACTAGAGGCCCTGGAGAAGACCTGCTGGGTCTTAGACTCCGCGCCCTGGGGAATCTTGGCTCTAGCTTCCGTTAGGATCCCGGTTGTGCTCCTCTGGTCCCGCTTTCCACAACCACCCAGTTTCCTATCCTCAGAAGCCAGCCATAGGGTTCACTACCTTGCGGTGCACTCCTGTCCCCCTACGGTGTGCATCTGTCACCTGGCCACAGGTGACCTTGACAGTTTGATCAGCCATGAACCCGGCTGACATCCTGCTCCCCGCGGATGATCCATTGCAGGGCATAGTTCGCAGACTTGAAACCCAGGAATCAAATCAGACTCAGGTGATGCGATTCCTCCAGGATCTGGCTTCTCGATTCGAGCAGCTTCAGGCCTCCTTGGGAAACCCGAATCCGCAACCCCAAGTACAACCAGCGGCTGTACCTATCGCACCAGTCGCAGCCTCACACTCACTACAACTGCCAGCTCCGTTCCGTTTCTCTGGGGACTCCAAGGCCTGCAGGGGGTTTCTTAGCCAATGCACAATTCATTTTGAGCTCCAGCCCCAAAACTTCCTGTCTGATCGGGCTAAGGTAGCCTATATCATTTCCCTCCTCTCTGGTGAAGCTTTAGCCTGGGCAGCCCCTCTGTGGGAACTGAATGATCCAGTGGTTTCTAGCCTGTCTGGCTTCTTGAAACTTTTTCGGAATATCTTCGAAGAACCAGCTCGTGTCTCTTCAGCAGCCAGCGCCCTTTTACGTCTCCACCAAGAGTCTGCTTCTGTGGGACAGTATGCCCTTCATTTCCGCATACTGACGGCTGAGTTGAGCTGGAACAATGAGGCCTTAGTCGCAACCTTTTTGCATGGCCTGTCTGATAGAGTGAAGGATGAATAAGCAGGAAGAACCATCCCCACTGATCTGGCCGGCGTTATCTCCTTGTGTAACCAGATCGATATTCGCTTTCAGGAGAGGACCTTAGAAAAGCAACGCCAGCACTCCTTGGTTCTTAGTCAGCCTGAGCTCCCCTCTCTTCGACCCGTAGAGCATCTCCTACCAGCTGAGGAACCCATGCAGCTGGGTCGGACCAGGCTATCCCCCGAGGAACGTGCTAGGCGCAGAACTCTTGGTCTGTGTCTTTACTGTGGGGGCAATGGTCATTTTCGTGACACTTGCTCTCTTTGTCCAGAAAAACGTTCGGGTCCACTTCATCTGGAAAGTGGAGTATTGGACCCAGAAATATCACCTTCCCCTTCTCGTCTTCTGCTTTCTGTGTTCCTTCATGTTGGTGCTTCTTCTCATTCGGTCTCAGCATATCTGGATTCCGGAGCCGCGGGTAACTTCATGGACTGGGAAATCGCATCGTCCATGAGACTTACTCTTTTGCCCCTCACCACGCCATTGGTGGTCTTGGCGATTGATGGTACTGTTCTCCCAGGGGGACCTATCCGCTTCCAGACCCTCCCTGTTAAGATGTCGGTAGGGACACTCCACCAGGAGTGGATATCCTTCCTTATCTTACCCAAGGCCTCAACGCCTATAATTTTGGGTCTCCCATGGTTACAGCTCCATTCTCCTCATGTGGACTGGACTACTGGACAGATCCTGGCTTGGGGTCCCTCCTGTTCCTCGTCCTGCCTACCCAAGGTTGCCCCCTATGAATCTGAGCCGGTCATTCATTCCAGGTTGCATAAACATTTACATTTCTCTGTCCCTAACCACCCTTGGACGCACAGCCAGGCTACCTTGTCTACAAGTCCTGCAGTCGCTACATCTTGCGATGCGATTCAGGTAGTCGCTACACCTGACTCAGCTATTCAGCCCATGCCCAGTGAGCCTCCTACTTTTTCTTGTTCGGGACATTCTGCTTGTCCTTCAGCTATTCAGCTTGACTCCGGCGACATGTCACCTTCTAACCAACCTGACTTCAGGGTTCCACTGACATCTGCCCAGTCTGATGGTCCTGTGCAAGATGACCAGTTCCCCTTTAAGGGTCTAGGGGACCCTCCTCAGATTCCTGTTGATCCTCTCATGCCCTTGCTTATTCCTAGAGAGCCTTTGGTCCTCAATAGATCTTCTTGTCATCTCCCTACCTCGTTTTCGGTCTCTGAGGATAATCTTAAGTACGAGGTGTGACAGCAGGAAGGTAAAGTCACCTGGTTGCATCCAGGGGGGTAGATATATTTCGCCCAGATTCAGGCTATACGCCGACTTATACAACTAGGTGGAGAGTTGTATAAGCCCAGCTGAGGCTAGTGGGCTCATGGATGACTCATACCTCTAGGGAGAGTGTGGGGCGTCGTGCAGACAGGGAGTTGATGAGACCAGCTGAAGCTTGTCAGCTCATTTAGGCCTCTATAAAAACTCCCAGATTCATTAGGTGTTTGCTCATGCCTGGACCCAGACCTGTGTGGACTGTCTAGGGAGAGTGAACCCCTGTGCGGTGAGACAAAGCCTGTGTGGCTATTTGCTTGGACATTTAAAACCAGGGACTTAGGGACTAGGACAGCACTAGGCTGATCCCAGTTGTTAGTTAGGAAACCTGTATGTTTAGTCAGAGGTCAAGTTGACCAGGATTTATTTTGTTTATGTTTCTTTTGGCTTTGCTGTGTTTTGTCACTGTAAATAGAAAATAAACCACACCTTTTTTTGATTTTGAAAACCACAACCTCCGTTTGCTGGGCCTGTTTTTGTGTGGGGAGCCCATCCCGGGGGTCACACACACCCGCTGCCGAGCTAACCCCCTCACAGTTGGTGGAGAATGCGGGCAGTTTTTTTTTAAGCCAGCATGGAGGAGATACTGAAGCAGCTGGCTCTAGCAAATGCCAATCAACAGCAGACAAATGCAGGTTTGCAAAAGAGCCTTGCAGCTCATCAACAGAGCCTTGCAGCTCAACAACAGAACTTCGCAGCCCAGCAGCAAGCTCATCAACAGAGCCTTGCAGCCCAGCAGCAAGCTCACCAACAGAGTCTGGAAGCTCAGCAACAAGCCCAGCAGCAATCTGAGGCCCGCTTCATAGACCTGTTACAGAAGCAAGAGCAGAGACTACAACAAATGGAAGCAGTAATGCAGCAACGTCCGCAGACCAGTGAGGAAAGCCGTCCCACTAATACCGCGTCCTTTGGGGTGAGTCGTTTATTGACAAAAATGACTGGAGAGGATGATCCAGAGGTATTTTTGACCACATTTGAAAGGACTGCTGAAAGAGAAAAGTGGCCTGAGGAGCAGTGGGCTGGACTGGTGGCTCCTCTGTTAACTGGTGAATCGCAGAAGGCTTACTATGACCTAGAGCCTGACCAAGCAAAAGACTATGTGATGCTAAAAGCTGAAATATTGGCAAGGCTGGGTGTCACCCAGGCTGTCCGGGCTCAGCGTGTGCATAACTGGACTTTCCAGCTTGGAAAACCCCCCAGGTCTCAAATGTATGATCTCATTCACCTGAGCAGAAAGTGGCTACAGCCAGAGACTTTGTCCGCACCAAAGATTGTGGAACGTGTTGTAATGGATCGGTTTTTGAGAGCTCTTCCTACTGCCATCCAAAAGTGGGTAAGCCATGGAGACCCAGAGACGGCCGATGGTCTTGTGGATCGTGTGGAGAAATACTTGGCTACAGAGAACCTGACGGCCTCTTCCAGAGACACTCAGACTTTCCACCCTAAGACCAGACCATCCCCAGGGGCGGATAAGAGGATTCCAAGGGGTGAGGGTGGAGAGAGTGAGAGGGTGGGAGCTCTACCCCAAGTTTGGCGAGAACAGCCTGGGAAATCAGCGGCTCAAGAGGCCGCAAGAAGGATCGTTTGCTACCGCTGCCGGCAAGCGGGACATATTGCAGCCAATTGCCCGGTTGTGGAGGAACCCATGCAGTGTGACTTTCTGACGGGCAGACGTCAGTCGCTGTGTGCGACAGTCGCATGCACTGCCATTCGAGGAACTGAGAAACATTTATGCAAAATGTGTGTTAATGGTAGAAATGTTGTGGTATTGCTGGATTCAGGTAGCCTTGTGACCCTGATAAAGGCTGAGTTAGTTAAAACAGAGGTCTCTGGGAATAGCAAGGTTGCTGTTATTTGTGTGCATGGGGACACCCGAGAGTATCCAGTGACTACAGTGTGTTTCGAGACCCCCAAAGGTACCCTCTCTCATCCAGTGGGCTTAGTATCTCAGTTACCGCATGTCGCCATTGTGGGAAGGGATTTTCCGAAGTTCTGGGAACTGTGGGATGATCCTGAGCCCCCCACTGGTGCCCCTATGTACCAGGAATGTGATAGCCAGAACTCCCCTGAGAGTGGTGAGGACTCTCCGGAATTTCCCTTATCAGTATTGGCAGGGGAGACTCAAGAAACTGGAGAGGAGCCCACCTCCTCAGACGAAAACCTACCGTCTGTGGAGTTTTCTGATCTTGAGGTTCACAGGGAAAACTTTGCCACAGAACAGTTGAAAGACCCCGCCCTAATAAAGGCACGGGAAAACGTAGTGAAAATAGATGGCGAGGTAGTGAACCCAGATAATACCTGCACTTACCCATACTTCAGCGTAGAGAAGGACCTACTGTATCGGGTGGCAAAAAGGGCAGAAGAAACCGTTGAGCAGCTTGTGGTGCCCAAACCTTACAGGAAGTTGGTGTTGGAGTTGGCCCATGGGCACATTCTTGGAGGTCATCTGGGGACAGAGAAAACCCGAGAGAGGGTATTACAGAGATTCTATTGGCCGGGGGTGATGAAGGACATAGAAAATTATTGTTCCTCCTGCCCTGTGTGTCAGAGGTCGGCCCCGATGCCACATTTCCGTAGCCCGCTGGTCCCTCTACCCATCATTGAGGTCCCGTTTGAGAGGATCGCCATGGATTTGGTAGGTCCTATAATCAAGTCCGCTAGGGGGCACCAGTACATATTAGTTATAATGGACTATGCCACCCATTATCCAGAAGCGATCCCTCTCCGAAATACCTCGGCCAAAACCATAGCCAAAGAGCTATCTCTTGTGTTTAGCCGGGTGGGTATTTGTAAAGAACTGCTTACGGACCAAGGTACACCCTTTATGTCCCGGGTTATGAAGGAGCTGTGTAAATTGTTCAAAGTGACGCAATTACGTACATCTGTGTATCACCCCCAAACCGATGGGCTGGTTGAAAGATTCAACAAAACCCTAAAACAAATGTTGAAGAAAGTGGTGGATAGAGATGGAAAGGATTGGGACTGTCTACTTCCTTATCTGATGTTTGCTATTAGGGAGGTGCCCCAATCCTCTACGGGATTCTCCCCCTTTGAGTTACTGTATGGGAGACACCCAAGAGGGCTGTTGGATATTGCCAAGGAAACTTGGGAAAGTGAGAGTTCTCCCCACAGGAGTGTGATTGAGCATGTCGCCCTGATGCAAGACCGAATTGCACAGGTAATGCCCATCGTGAAGGAACATTTGGCCCAAGCGCAGTTAGCACAGCAGAGAGTGTACAACCGTGGAGCCAAGACCCGTACCTTTTCCCCGGGGGATAGGATACTGGTACTTGTCCCTACGGTTGAAAGTAAATTCCTTGCCAAATGGCAAGGCCCCTACGAGATAATGGAAAAAGTGAGCGAAGTGAATTACAAGGTCAGACAACCAGGAAGGCGAAAGCCCGAACAGATCTATCACGTTAATCTGTTGAAAGCCTGGAGGGATAGAGAGTCCCTAGTCGCAGACACTTGGTCACCAGCTCAAACTGGTTGCGTGATTCCTGAGGTTGGAATAGCAGCCACCTTGTCACAACCCCAACAACAGGAGGTTAAGGAGTTTGTGCTTCGCAACAAGGAGGTATTCTCTGAGCTGCCGGGACAAACATCTGGGGTAGAGCATGACATCATTACCCCGCCCGGTGAAAGGGTGAAGTTAAAACACTATCGGATCCCAGAGGCCCGACGGGAGGCAATACGGGAGGAAGTACAGAAAATGCTGAACTTAGGGGTGATAGAGGAGTCCCAAAGTGATTGGTCTAGTCCCATTGTGTTGGTGCCTAAACCGGATGGGAGCTGGCGATTTTGTAACGATTTTCGTCAGTTGAACAAAGTTACAAAATTTGACACCTACCCCATGCCACGTATAGATGAGTTGATCGACCGGCTGGGAACAGCCCGATACATGACGACTCTTGACCTCACAAAAGGGTATTGGCAAATCCCCCTGGCCAAATTGGCCAAAGAGAAAACCGCATTTGTAACCCCAGACGGGGCGTTCCAATATAAAAGAATGCCGTTCGGGTTACAGAATGCGCCGGCCACATTCCAGCGGAAAATGGACCAGATGCTGAGGCCCCATCGGAAGTATGCTGCGGCTTACCTGGATGACGTAATTGTCCATAGCACAGATTGGGCCTCACATCTGCCAAAAGTGCAAGCAGTCCTGGACTCTGTTCGGGAAGCGGGGTTTACGGCTAACCCCAAGAAGTGTACCATTGGGCAGGAGGAGGCCAAATATCTTGGGTACACCATTGGGAGGGGAGTAATAAAACCCCAACTCAACAAAGTCGAGGCCATCCAGAGTTGGCCACGTCCCAACAGCAAGAAGCAGGTACGAGCCTTTCTGGGAATCGCTGGGTATTATCGGCGATTCATTCCCCACTTTGCTTCTAAGGCTGTGCCCCTAACCAACCTAACGAAGGGGAAAGGGTCGGTCATGATTAAATGGACCCCCGAGGCTGAGGCAGCATTCCAATTCTTGAAACAAGCCTTATGTAGCCAGCCAGTGTTGTACTCACCCGACTTCTCTAAAGACTTTGTCGTACAAAGTGATGCGTCAGATGTGGGGTTAGGAGCAGTATTGTCCCAGGTCTGGAACGGGGAAGAGCACCCAGTCATTTACCTCAGCAGGAAGTTGAAGTCCCATGAGGTAAATTACGCCACCGTTGAAAAGGAGTGTTTAGCGGTGAAGTGGGCTCTAGATTCCCTTCGGTACTACCTGCTAGGTAGGCACTTTGACATGGTTACGGATCACGCTCCGTTAAAGTGGATGGCTCAAAACAAGGAAACAAATAGAAGAGTGAATAGGTGGTTCCTGGCCCTCCAGGAATTCAACTTCACAGTAAAGCATCGCCCTGGCGTTCAAATGGGGAATGTGGATGCTTTGTCTCGAGTACATGAATGCCTGATTGCTGGTGTTCCAACCCCGAGGTTAAAACAAGAGGGGGGGGGGTATGTGACAGCAGGAAGGTAAAGTCACCTGGTTGCATCCAGGGGGGTAGATATATTTCGCCCAGATTCAGGCTATACGCCGACTTATACAACTAGGTGGAGAGTTGTATAAGCCCAGCTGAGGCTAGTGGGCTCATGGATGACTCATACCTCTAGGGAGAGTGTGGGGCGTCGTGCAGACAGGGAGTTGATGAGACCAGCTGAAGCTTGTCAGCTCATTTAGGCCTCTATAAAAACTCCCAGATTCATTAGGTGTTTGCTCATGCCTGGACCCAGACCTGTGTGGACTGTCTAGGGAGAGTGAACCCCTGTGCGGTGAGACAAAGCCTGTGTGGCTATTTGCTTGGACATTTAAAACCAGGGACTTAGGGACTAGGACAGCACTAGGCTGATCCCAGTTGTTAGTTAGGAAACCTGTATGTTTAGTCAGAGGTCAAGTTGACCAGGATTTATTTTGTTTATGTTTCTTTTGGCTTTGCTGTGTTTTGTCACTGTAAATAGAAAATAAACCGCACCTTTTTTTGATTTTGAAAACCACAACCTCCGTTTGCTGGGCCTGTTTTTGTGTGGGGAGCCCATCCCGGGGGTCACACACACCCGCTGCCGAGCTAACCCCCTCACAGAGGTTAGACAAGTTCTGGATTCTCGGCTCTGCAGAGGCATTCTTCAGTACCTTGTGCATTGGAGAGGTTTTGGTCCTGAGGAGGCGTCTTGGATCGCTGCATCTGAGGTCGCTGCACCTCATCTGTTGAGGAGGTTTCATCAGAGATTTCCCTTTAAGCCTGGGCCCAGGCGGGGGAGGGCCCATAAGAGGGAGGGTACTGTCATGGATATGCAGTAGTGTTTGTCTGTCAGCTTACCTTCCTTCCCATGTGTTCATCTTAGAGGCCAGAACCCTTTCACCTGGCTTCCTTTATAATTTCCTCCCAGCCTGACTCCACCCCAGGTCCTATCACAGAACACTATATTAACCTGTGCACTGCAAGCCTGCTTTGCTGATCAACGTGTTTGTTAGGCATTGTGTGTTTGGGTTCCTGCCTGCCGTGTGCTACGTCTGTCTCTCTGTTACGTTATTGGCTTGTCCCCGACTATCCCTGTCTGCTCGTGACCCTTGACCTTCGGCTCGTTCTTTCGTTATCCTTGTCTGCTTGTGGCCCCTGACCTTCAGCTTGTTATTCGGTTCTCTCATATCTTGTGCTGCTGCTTCCCCTCTTTTCCCCTTATCCTACGGGGCGTGAGCTAGGAAACTCCAGGGGCCGCGACCTGGTCCCAGCCTGCAGCATAACATCCTCACCACTAGAGGCCCTGGAGAAGACCTGCTGGATCTTAGACTCCGCGCCCTGGGGAATCTTGGCTCTAGCTTCCGTTAGGATCCCGGTTGTGCTCCTCTGGTCCCGCTTTCCACAACCACCCAGTTTCCTATCCGCAGAAGCCAGCCATAGGGTTCACTACCTTGCGGTGCACTCCTGTCCCCCTACGGTGTGCATCTGTCACCTGGCCACAGGTGACCTTGACAGAAATCGTGTGAGTTCAGTGTGAACCTGGGCTCATAGAAGAGTGGCAAGAAGAAAGCCCTTGTTAAAAGAAAGCCATAAGAAGTCCCGTTTGCAGTTTGCGAGAAGCCATGTGGGGGACACAGCAAACGTGTAGAAGAAGGTGCTCTGGTCAGATGAGACCAAAATTTAACTTTTTGGCCTACAAGCAAAACACTATGTGTGGCAGAAAACGAACACTGCACATCACCCTGAGCACACCATCCCCACTGTGAAACATGGTGGTGGCAGCATCATGTTGTGGGGATGCTTTTCTTTACCAGGGACAGGGAAGTTGGTCAGAGTTGATGGGAAGATTGATGGAGCCAAATACAGGGCAATCTTAGAAGAAAACCTTAGAGTCTGCAAAAGACTTGAGACTGGAGCGGAGGTTGACCTTGCAGCAGGACAATGCCCCTAAACATACAGCCAGAGCTACAATGGAATAGTTTAGCTCAAAACATAGTCATATTTTAGAATGGCCCAATCAAAGTCCAGACCTAAATTGAGAATCTGTGGCAAGACTTGAAAATTGCTGTTCACAGACGCTCTCCATCCAATCTGGCAGAACTTGAGCTATTTTGCAAAGAAGAATGTGAAAAAATCTCACTCTCTAGATGTGCAAAGCTGGTAGAGACATCCCCAAAAAGACTTGCAGCTGTAATTACAGTGAAAGGTGATTCTACAAAGTATTGATTCAGGGGGGCTAAATACAAATGTGCGCCACACTTTTCACATATTTATTTTTGGTTGTAACATGACAAAATGTGGAAAATTTCTAGAGTTATAAATACTTTTTCAAGGCACTGTATATACCATAAATAAAATGGATAAATGTTCATGGAAGACTGCAGTGACAAAGGAGCGGGAAGGAACTTTTTTCTCAAATTTACAAATTTCTTACAGTGTTTGTGATTTTCAGTCGGGAAATTACATTCATTCCAAAATCAGACAGTGAAAACAAATGAAAATTTGAAGTACTTTAGAACGGCATTCATCCAGTCATCAAATGTACAAAGAATTTTCATACAAATGTTCAATGCTTGTTCAAAAATCTATTAAGCTGGGTATACACTAGTATAATTTTGTTTGTCATTTTTCATCATAAGAAAATTGTAAGAATGTTTGCTAATTTTTCCAATCATTAGTTGGGTCAAATGCATTGACGAGAAAATTTAGGGTGTAGGTAGAGTATTTATTTATTTCAGGTACTTATATAGCGCCATCAATTAATGCAGCGCTTTGCATATGCATTGTACATTCACATCAGTCCCTGCCCTCAAGGAGCTTACAATCTAAGGTCCCCAACTCACATTCATACATACACATAGCAGGGCCATTTTAGACAGGAGAAAATTAACCTACCAGCATGTCTTTGGAGTGTGTGTCGTACACACGACCGTTTTTAACGTCATTAAAAAAAACTGCATTTTTCTCGACGTGATTCTTCTCAAGCCTGCCTTGCCTACACACTATCGTGCAAAAAAAAATGCTTGAGTAAAGCGTGGTGACGTACAACACGTACGACGGCACTATAAAGGGGAAGTTCCATTCGGATGGCGCCACCCTTCATGTTAGTAAAGTTTGTTGAGAGACGATTCGCGCTTTTCAGCCTCGTGCTTTTCAGTCCGTTACAGCGTGACGTATGTGCTATCTCCATTACGAACGCTAGTTTTACCAGAACGAGCGCTCCCGTCTCATACCTGATTCCGAGCATGCGGATTTATTTTCACGTCGTTAAAGCCCACACAGCCGTTTTTCATGACGAGAAAAACGACGATGTGAAAAACGACGAGAAAAATTAGAGCATGTTCCAATTTTTTCATGCCCATTTTTCACGTCGTAAAAAATGCTCTGAAGCCCACACACGATCATTTTTAATGACCATTTTAAAAAATTGCATTTTTCTCATCATTAAAAACGGTCGTGTGTACGCGGCATTACAGGTATTTTCGTTGTTGAGATTTGGACTGACAACGACGATCCTAGTGCTGCTAGGTGGAAGTGCTAACCACTTAGCCACTGTGCTGAGTAAGATGTAAAATATTTCTCCAATGCACAAATGTCTAACAGTGCATGTGGTTTTCATGCAGGAAAGTCCATTCATTCCAAAATTGAATACTAAAAGCAAATGACATTTTGAACAACATTCAAATGCTCTGAGAATTTTCATACAAATTTTCCTAAAAATTTTCATGCAAATTTGTGTTTGAAATTTTGCTTGTGTATACCCAGCTTACGCGTATGGCCAGCTGAAGCTCCCTGTTCCTTAGGCTGGCCATACATTTTACAATTTTCTTGTGCAACTTTACCTTAAAGGGGTTGTAAAGGCTTGTGTTTTTTCACCTTAATGTATCATATTGTCAGAAAGGTACTCACCAAGGCCGAGATGCTGAGAGCAGTTCCCCCTTGCAACTGAGCGCACTCCACCCCTGGAGGTGATACAGAGGGTGAAGGGCACAAAGAGGCACGGGTCACCAGCAGGCTGGACAGGTCTTGCGTGGATATCACTGAAGAGCTGGTAACTGTGCAAAGGTAGGCTTGGCACTGGTCTGGGTTCCAAGACAAACCAGCAATTAAACATTGGGAAGGATAGCCTTTTATAGGCCAGCAAGAGAACTCGCGTTCTGCGCGCACCAGTGCACATGTGCCTGCGCCATTCTGCCGTATCACGAACCCGCGCGCGCCGATACGCCAGTCTTCCACGCATGCGCGCGGAAAAGCGCAGATATCGGCAAGTCTGGTCACTGTTCATTCTCTGACAGTGCCCCCCCCCCTAAGGGGCGGCCTCCGGATGCCCAATTTGGCCAATATTCCTGGGTGTTTCTTGTGGAAGGCTTGAATTAAACGTGGAAAGTGTAAATTATTTGAAGGTTCCCAAGAATTATCCTCTCGGTCTTCCATTTTATCAGATAGTGGACTTGACTACCCTTTTTCCTACAATCCATTTTAGCTTCCACCTCAAACTCGTTTTCGCCATCAATTTCGACTGGAGGGGGAGGCGACTCTTCTCTTCCCGGGAAGGGACTGGGAATCACTGGTTTCAGCAAAGATGCATGAAAAACAGGGTGTATCCTGTAGGAGCTAGGTAAGTTTAATTCAAAGGCCACAGGATTCACCATTCTTTTAATCTTGAAGGGGCCGATGAATTTCGGGCCCAATTTCCGTGATAGGCAGGGTAGCCTAAGGTTGTTGGCGGATAGCCAAACTTCATCTCCCACCCTGAAGGCCAGGTTATTCCTTCTTCCTCTATCATAGTGCCTCTTAGAGCTATCCTGAGCTTTCTGCATAGTTTCCTGGATTTTCTGAAAATTTGATGAAGTTTATCCGGTCCTGAACTGCAGGGACTGAGACCTCAGGGATGGAATTAGGAAGAAAAGAGGGGTGAAACCCATAGTTGTACCTATTGTTGTAGGCAAACTCCGCATAAGGAAGGAGAGAAGACCAATTGCCCTGGGAGCAAGAACAAAAACAGCGTAGGTATTGTTCTAAGGTTTGATTTGTCCTCTCTGTTTGGCCGTTACTTTGAGCATGGTATGCTGAAGACAGGCAAACTTTGATTTCCAGGGATTTGCAGAGTTCCTTCCAAAATCCGACACGATACTATTGGGTACCCCATGGAGCCTCACTACTTCCTTAATGAACGTGTTTGCTGTATCCAGGGCAGAGGGAGTGCCAACCATGGGCAAGAAGTGTGCCATTTTTGAAAGTCGATTAACAATGACCAAAATGGTAGTGAACCCTTCTGAGGGTGGCAGGTCAACGATAAAATCCAAAGAGGTTTCCTTCCAGGGTTGTTCCGGGATGGGTAATGGTTTCAACAGACCCCAAGATTTGGTGTTAGACCCCTTTTTGCATTGGCAGGAGATGCAAGAGTAAACATAGTTTTTACAGTCCCGTCTCTAACCTGTCCACCCAAAAAAACGGTATATTACTTCGGAGGTCTTTTGTACACCAAAGTGTCTGGCCAGCTTGTGATCGTTAAAGGTCCTCAGGACTAAGAGCCTCACTTCTTGTGGGATGAATACTTTATTCTGAGCCCAAAGCAAACCATCCTGCCACCTTAGGGAAGATACCTCTGGTTCTGTACAACGGTTGGAAGCCTGTTGGATAGCAGTCCTCAGATCGGGCTGAATAAAGAGACAAAAATTTTGTGGGCACAGGATGGTGCTAGGTTCTGTTATTTGGGGAGTCTCTGAGAAAATCCGGGAGAGTGCGTCCACTTTCCCATTCTTGGAGCCAGGCCGGTAAAAGCTGTGAAAGTTGAATCTGGAGAAAAAGAGCGCCCACCAGGCTTGTTGGGGTCTTGAGCATTTTGCTGTTCTGAGATACTCCAGGTTTTTATGGTCCGTGAAGATCATGATAGAATGGGATGCACCCTCCAGTAGATATCTCTACTCTTCCAGAGCAAATTTAATGGCTAACAGCTCTCGGTCACCCACGTCATAATTTCTTTTGGGTGGGCTTAACTTTCGGGATGCAAAGGTCACAGGGTGAAGAAGAGCCTTGGGACCTCATCTCTGGGACAAAATAGCTCCTTTAGCTGTCTCTGAGGTGTCAACCTCCAGTACATAAGGTCGGACCGGGTCTGGATGCTGTAGAATAGGAGCAGAAATAAACAGGGATTTTAACTTGCTGAAGGCTTCCTGAGCCTCTTGTGACCATTGTAATAGATTCTGCCGGCGGGTAAGCTGGGTGATGGGTGAGATGATGTACGAGAATCCTTTAATAAACCTTCGATAGAAATTGGCAAAGCCTACGAACCGCTGAATTCCTTTTTAATCCACAGGGGCTGTCCAATCCTGGATTGCTCTGACTGGAGGCTTTGCTTCTCACTCTGAAGAGGCATATGCAGTCTTTGAGCAAGGGATGCATCTAAGAAGCAACTGCACGCCCCAGAATCAACGATGGCTTTTGGCTAGTAGCTGGATCTCCTCTTCTGCCACCTGCAGGGAAAGGGAGGACGAGGTGAGACTGAGCAGAACCAGCAACTTGATAGTTCATGGCATGCTGTGAGCGTGTTTTACTGGGTCTCACAGGGCAATTGCGTAGAAAGTGACCCACTCCCCCACAATACAGACACAAGTTGGCTTGCCGCCTGCGTAGTCTTTCATCAGGAGTAGGGATGAGCTCGGTATTCGAGTCGAACATAGGTTCAACTCGAACATCGGCTGTTCGCGCGTTCGGCGAACAACGAACGATTTGGGCCGTTCGCGCCAAATTCGAGTGACGCGAATGGCCCACAATACACTGCGCCATCGCAGTGTAATCCCGGCGCTGTGATTGGCCAAGCATGCACTGTGACCCTGCATGCTTGGCCAATCACAGCACCGGCAGCGAGGAGAGCAATGATTGGCCACAGGCAGGATGCCTGTGGCCAATTATAGCTGAGGGGGTTTAGTACACGCCCCACACTATAAAAGGCCGCCAGCGCGGCGGCCTCGTGTAGTGTGTTCCGGAGCAGGGAAAGTGAAGGATAGGCAGGGACAGTGTCAAATCCATTCTTTGCTAAACCTTGTGTGTAGGGACAGAGAAGGATAGGCAGGGAGAGTGTCAGTGTCATATACTTTGATAAACCTTGTGTGCAGGGAGAGAGAAGGATAGGCAGGGGACAGTGTCAGTGTCATATTCTTTGCTAAACCTTGTGTGCAGGGAGAGAGAAGGATAGGTAGGGAGAGTGTCAGTGTCATATACTTTGATAAACCTTGTGTGCAGGGAGAGAGAAGGATAGGTAGGGGACAGTGTCAGTGTCATTGTTGCTAAGCCTCCTGCACATTATACACCTGAAGCTAGCCCGTATTGCTGCTTTTTCCTGGTGTGTTACACCAACAGGATTTTGCGGCACTTACAGCGGGCGGAGTGTGCCTCCTGACCATATTACACCTGAACTTAGCCTGTATTGCTGCTTTTTCCTGGTGTGTTACACCAACAGGATTTTGCCGAACTTACAGTGGGCGGAGTGTGCCTCCTGACCATATTACACCTGAACTTAGCCTGTATTGCTGCTTTTTCCTGGTGTGTTACACCAAACGGATTTTGCGGCACTTACAGCGGGCGGAGTGTGCCTCCTGACCATATTACACCTGAACTTAGCCTGTATTGCTGCTTTTTCCTGGTGTGTTACACAAACAGGATTTTGCGGCACTTACAGTGGGCGGAGTGTGCCTCCTGACCATATTACACCTGAACTTAGCCTGTATTGCTGGTTTTCCCATTTCCCTGCAGGCCATTAGAATGTCTGGAAGGCAAACAAGGAGAGGCAGACAGTCAGGAGCCAATAAAGAGGGCAAGCAGGCTCTGTGTCTAGAGACAACAGTGCTGGTCGTGGACGCGGTGCATCGCCATCAGCACGTGGCCATGGGACACGCTTGTCCTTCTTTTCGGCAGCTGGACGTGTTGAGTAGGGATGAGCTTCAAGTTCGCGTCGAACTCATGTTCGACTCGAACATTGCCTGTTCGCCCGTTCGCCGAACAGCGAACAAATTGGGGTGTTCGCGGCAAATTCGAAAAGTCTATGGGAGAAATCTAAAGTGCTAATTACAAAAGGCTTATATGCAAGTTATTGTCCTAAAAAGTGTTTGGGGACCCGGGTCCTGCCCCAGGGGACATATATCAATGCAAATTTTTTTTTTAAACGCCCGTTTTTTCGGGAGCAGTGATTTTAATAATGCTTAAATTGAAACAATAAAAGTGAAATATTCCTTTAAATTTCGTACCTGGGGGGTGTGTATGATATGCATGTAAAGTGGCGCATGTTTCCCGTGCTTAGAACTGTCCCTGCAAAAAATGTCATTTTTGAAGGAAAAAAAGTCATTTAAAACTCACTCGCGGCTAATAATGAATTGTCGGCTTTTATCAATACATACAAAAGTCATTGATAAAAAATAAAAAAAAAGCGCGGGGGTCCCCCAGAATTCAATTACCAGGCCCTTCGGATCTGGTATGGATTTTAAGGGGAACTCCACCCCAAATTAAAAAAAAAATGGCGTGGAGTCCCCCCAAAAATCCATACCAGACCCTTATCCGAGCACACAACCTGGCCGGCCGCAGGGGAAGAGGGGGGGACGAGAGAGCGGCCCCCCTCCCTCCTGAACCGTACCAGGCCACATGCCCTCAACATGGGGAGGATGTCCCCATGTTGATGGGGACAAGGGCCTCATCCCCACAACCCTTGCCCGGTGGTTGTGGGGGTCTGCAGGCGGGGGGCTTATCGGAATCTGGAAGACCCCTTTAACAAAGGGGACCCCCAGATCCCGCCCCCCCCTATGTGAATTGGTAAGGGGTACATTGTACCCCTACCATTTCACGAAGAAAGCGTAAAAAAATTTCAAAAAAAACACACAAACACCTTGAAAAAGTCCTTTATTAAAAAAAAACAAAAAAAACATTCCAGCGGTGAAATCCAGTGTCCCGCGGCGATCCGATGTCCAGCGCTGTCCGTCATTGGTTTTGCCTCAGCGGACCTGATGGGGAACTTCCTCCTCAGTGTTTTAAATGTATAGACCCGCCCCTTCTAAAGTTCCCCATCAGGTCCGCTCAGCGGACCAGATGCGGAACATGACAAGGGGCGGGTCTATACATGTATTACCACAGTGAGAGAAGTTCCCCCATCAGGTCCGCCCCCTCGGTATGTCGGACCCGCCTACATCATTGGCCTGAGCGGGGAACTTCCTTCACTGTGTAAATTTAAATTACACAGTGAAGGAAGTTCCCCGCTCAGGCCAATGACGTAGGCGGGTCCGACATACCGAGGGGGCGGACCTGATGGGGAACTTCTCTCACTGTGGTAATACATGTATAGACCCGCCCCTTGTCATGTTCCGCATCTGGTCCGCTGAGCGTACCTGATGGGGAACTTTAGAAGGGGCGGGTCTATACATTTAAAACACTGAGGAGGAAGTTCCCCATCAGGTCCGCTGAGGCAAAACCAATGACGGACAGCGCTGGACATCGGATCGCCGCGGGACACTGGATTTCACCGCTGGAAAGTTTTTTTTTTTTTTTTTTTTAATAAAGGACTTTTTCAAGGTATTTGTGTGGTTTTATTTTTTATTTTTTTACGCTTTCTTCGTGAAATGGTAGGGGTACAATGTACCCCTTACCAATTCACATAGGGGGGGGCGGGATCTGGGGGTCCCCTTTGTTAAAGGGGTCTTCCAGATTCCGATAAGCCCCCCGCCTGCAGACCCCCACAACCACCGGGCAAGGGTTGTGGGGATGAGGCCCTTGTCCCCATCAACATGGGGACATCCTCCCCATGTTGAGGGCATGTGGCCTGGTACGGTTCAGGAGGGAGGGGGGCCGCTCTCTCGTCCCCCCCTCTTCCCCTGCGGCCGGCCAGGTTGTGTGCTCGGATAAGGGTCTGGTATGGATTTTTGGGGGGACTCCACGCCACTTTTTTAAAAATTTGGGGTGGAGTTCCCCTTAAAATCCATGCCAGATCTCAAGGGCCTGGTATGGATATTTAGGGGAAACCCCACGCCATTTTTTTTTTAAATTTGCGGTGGGGTTCCCCTTAATATCCATTCCAGACCTAAAGGGCCTGGTAATTGAATCTGGGGGAACCCTAACGTTTTTTTTTTTTTTTTCTATCAATGACTTTTGTATGTATTGATAAAAGCCGACAATTCATTATTAGCCGCGAGTGAGTTTTAAATGAATTTTTTTCCTTCAAAAATGACATTTTTTGCAGGGACAGTTCTAAGCACGGGAAACATGCGCCACTTTACATGCATATCATACACACCCCCCAGGTACGAAATTTAAAGGAATATTTCACTTTTATTTTTTCATTTTAAGCATTATTAAAATCACTGCTCCCGAAAAAACGGCCGTTTTTAAAACTTCTTTTTGCATTGATACATGTCCCCTGGGGCAGGACCCGGGTCCCCAAACACTTTTTTAGGACAATAACTTGCATATAAGCCTTTATAATTAGCACTTTAGATTTCGAACGTTCGAGTCTATTGTATTTAATAGGGTTCTAAAGTTCACACGAACATTTTGTCTGTTCGCAGGTTCTGGTGCGAACCGAACAGGGGGGTGTTCGGCTCATCCCTGCTGTTGAGCCGCATCATGCCGAAGACTTGGTAGAGTGGATGACCAAGCCCTCCTCATCCTCCTCATCCTCTCTCACCCAGGCTCAGGGTACTGGCAAAGCAGCTGCCAAAGCGTCCTCTTCCCTGGTATCAATGTCATCATCAGTCACTCCTTCCCTAGACCAACCATGTACTCCTGAGGAGTCCCCCGAACTGTTTGAGCACAGTGTTGGGTACATGCTCCAGGAGGATGCCCAGCGTTTCGAAGGGTCTGATGATGATACCCAGCTAGAGGAAGGCAGTAGTGTGAGAGCAGAGAGAGGGGATGCTCAAGAAGGACACCAATCTGGCAGTCATGTTCCAGCAGCTGCAGCATACTGCCAGATTGGCTCCAGTGATGAGGAGGGAGGGGATGATGAGGTCACTGACTCCACGTGGGTGCCTAATAAGAGAGAGGAGGAGAAGGAGGAGGAGGATGAGGAGGAGGCACATCTCCAATGAGGCAGGATGCCCTCGGGGGGCCAGTGTAAGGGCAGCACACCAACGGAATCACACCGCAGAGCTCCGCCTGTGCAGGGCGCTGCCTCTGCCCGTTATTCAAAAAGTTCTTTGGTGTGGGCCTTTTTTGAGTTGAGTGCATCAGATCGCACAGCTGCTGTTTGCAACATATGTCTCAAGCGTATATCGCGTGGCCAAAACATCACCCGCTTGGGCACCACATGCTTGACCAGACATATGTTGACCTGCCATGCAGCTCGTTGGCAAGCCTACCTTAAAAACCCACACCAAAGAACAAAGCTGACCTCTTCTTGCACCGCATCAGCTGGGATCTCCAACCCCACTATACCTTCAGTCCTCTCTGAAACCTGCTCTGAGAGGAATGAAGGTGTAGAATTAGGTGTGTCACAGCCAAGTAATTGCGGGCACTCTGCTAGCAGTACACCGACGTCCGATTCTAGCAGGCAAATTTCCCTGCCCCAGCTGCTGGACCGTCAAAAGAAGTTCACTCCCAGCCATCCACATGCCCAGCGGTTGAATGCTAGCTTGGGTAAATTGCTAGCGCTTCAACTGCTGCCTTTTCAGTTGGTAGACTCGGCCCCCTTCCGTGAGTTTGTGCAATGTGCGGTTCCTCAGTGGCAGGTTCCCAAACGCCACTTTTTCTCACGGAAGGCGATTCCGGCTCTCTACCGGCATGTGGAAGGCAATGTCTTGGCCTCGCTGGACAGGGCGGTCAGCGGTAAGGTGCATATTACAGCTGACTCATGGTCCAGCAGGCATGGACAGGGACGTTACCTTTCTTTGACGGCCCATTGGGTCACTCTTTTGGCAGCTGGGAAGGATGCAGGACAAGGTGCAGTAGTGTTGGAGGTTGTTCCACCGCCACGCCTCCAAAATGCTACTACTGGTTGTGACACACCTCTGACCTCCACCCCCTCCTCTTCTTCTTCCTCCGTAGCCTCTTCCTGTGCTTTGTCCTCGGAACCAGCGGTGCTCCGTAGGCATTCAAGGGGCTACGCAAGTACGCAGGCAAAAAGATGCCATGCCGTGCTTGCGCTGGTGTGTTTGGGGGACAGGAGCCACACTGGGGCAGAGTTCTGTCTGCTCTGCAGGGGCAGGCCGAGAGGTGGTTGACGCCACGCCAGCTTAAGCCAGGAATGGTAGTTTGCGACAATGGCACCAACCTCCTCTCCGCTCTCCGACAGGGACAACTGACCCATGTGCCCTGTGTGGCTCACGTCCTTAACCTGGTGGTGCAGCGGTTCTTGGGCAGGTACCCGGGCTTACAGGATGTCCTGAGGCAGGCCAGGAAAGTCTGTGTGCATTTCCGTAGATCTTATAATGCCAGTGCTCGCCTGGCTGAGCTGCAAAAGGAGTTTGAACCTGCCCAAGAACAGCCTTATATGTGACATGCCCACCAGGTGGAACTCAACGTTGGCCATGCTGCAGCGGCTGCAAACGCAGCAGAGGGCCATCAATGAGTACCTGTGCGACTACGGCACCAGGACAGGGTCAGGGGGGCTCGGGTTTTTTTCACCACGCCAGGAGGCCACGAGGATGGTGAGCAGTGACAGTGCATGCATCAGTGACACTGTACCTCTTGTCCACCTGTTGGAACATACGCTGCGTGGAATAATGGACAGGGCACTTGAGGCAGAACAGAGGCAGGAAGAGGAGGACTTCCTTGCCTCTCAAGGCCCCCTTTACCCAGACAGTGTTCCTTCTGTCCCACCCATCGCACAGGAAGAAGAGGAGGAGGAGGAGGAGGATTGTGTCAGCATGGAGGTGGAGCCTGGCACTCAGCATCATCAGCAGCAGTCTTTTAGGGATGATTTACAGTCCCAAGAAACCAGTGGACTTGTACGTGGCTGGGAGGAGGTGGCTGCGGATCATGTCGTCCTTAGTGACCCAGAGGACTCCGGACCGAATGCCTCAGCTAACCTACGCTGCATGGCCTCCCTGATCCTGCAAAGTCTGCGGAAGGATCCTCGTATTCTTCGGATCAAGGAGAGGGACCATTACTGGCTGGCCACTCTCCTTGATCCACGGTACAAGGGTAAGGTTGCGGACCTTATCTTACCGTCGCAGAGGGAGCAGAGGATGAGACAACTCCAGGAGGCCTTGCAGAAAGGTCTGTGCAACGCGTTTCCAGAGACTGGGAGGTTACAAACTCCTGGTCCTGGACAACGAGTTGCTGAGGCTTCGGTCAGTCAAAGAAGGAGCGGTGGGGAAGGTGGCCGTCTGACCGATGCGTTGAGACAATTCTTTAGTCCGCAGCCCCAAGGTATGATCGGTTCCAGCAACCATCGCCAGCGTCTGATATACATGGTGCAGGAATACCTAGGGGCAAGGTCAGACTTGGACACCTTCCCCATCGAAAATCCTCTGGCTTACTGGGTCTTGAGGATGGATCACTGGCCAGAGCTTGCACAGTATGCAATTGAGCTACTGGCCTGTCCTGCATCCAGCGTTCTTTCAGAACGCACATTCAGTGCTGCTGGAGGATTTGTCACGGATCACAGGGTGCGCCTGTCCACCGACTCTGTTGATCGACTGACCTTCATAAAGATGAACCAGTCTTGGATCACCACCAGCTACCAAACACCTGAAGCTGATATAACAGACTAATTTATTTTCAAATGTCACATCCCTTCAAGACTGATGCTGATGCTGAGTGACTGTCCTGTTATGTTGACTGACTATCCTCCTCCTCCTCAATGATCCGATTGATGATGATAGCTTGGAAGAACATTTTTGTTTCTGGGTGCCGCCACCAGTGGCTAAGGCCCAATTTTTCAGCCCCTGTTTAACAGGGGCGTGTTATTACAATTTTTTATGCAATGCTTTGCAGCAGGGCTCATTTCTGCACTCCAACTAGAGTATCTGGGAGTGGTTGCAGTGTCGTGGCACCAGCACCAGTGGCTAAGGCCCAATTTTTTAGCCCCTGTTTAACAGGGGCGTGTAATTACAATTTTTGATGCAATACTTTGCAACAGGGCTCATTGCTGTGCTCCAAGTACAGTATCTGTGAGGGGTTGCAGTGTTGTGGCACCAGTGCCTAAGGCCCAATTTTTCTGCCCCTGTTTAACAGGGGCATGTAATTACAATTCTTGATCTAATAATTCACAGCAGGGCCCATTCCTGCGCCCACCAAGACTAACTGTGAGGCCTTACAGTGTTGTGTCAACACCACCACCACCACCACCAAAGGCCCAATTTTTCAGCCCCTGTTCAACAGGGGCATGCAATTACAATTCTTGATCTAATAATTCACAGCAGGGCCCATTCATGCGCCCACCAAGAGTAACTGTGAGGGCTCACAGTGTTGTGGCAACACCAACATGTAAGGGGCAAATTTCAACTGAGTATATACGGCAGGCCCCTACTTTCAAACATCCAACTTACAAACGACTCCTCCTTGCAAACGGAAGGAGACAACAGGAAGTGAGAGGAAATCTACCCCTAGGAAGGCAAATTCTCTCCTGTAAGAGTTAATATGGGAAAAAAGTGTCTCCTCTCCACTGATGCTTTATCACCAATTCTTGTTTCAATAAAAACCCCAAATTTTCAAAAAACATTTGTCATTAGGACGGAAAGTGAGGTGAACTGTTCTGAACAGGTGCACACTGCACAGACAGCAAAACAAATGTTACAGGGGTAATAACCCTTCCCTATGTTTTCCAAAAAGCTTAAAAATAGATTTTTTGGCTGGAGCTACACTTAAACAATGTACCTGTTCAAAATTACAAACAGATTCTACATAAGAACAAACCTACAGTCCCTGTCTTGTATGCACCGCCTGTATACGGCTGTTCAGAGTATATAGGGCCTTTTTTATTTTGTGTGCGGGGTTCCCCTCAATATCCATACAAGACCCAAAGGGGCTGGTAATGGGCTGGGGTGGGGGGGGGGGTGTGTGATGGGGTAGCTATGCCATTTTTCTTAAAGATTTTCATCCATATTACCGGGACCAGACATTACATTAAAGCAGCAAGCAGTTTTAAATGGCTTTTTTTCCTTTAGAAATGTAATTTTGTGCAGGGACAGTTCTAAACACGGGAAACACGTGGCACCTCACAGGCATACTTTAGACACCCCCCAGGTACGATATTTAAAGAAATATTTGACTTTTTTTTTTTCACTTTATGCATCATTAAAATGACTGCTCCCGAAAAACGGCCGTTTTTAAAACTTCTTTTTGCATTGATACATGTCCCCTGGTGCAGAACCCGGGTTCCCAAACCCTTTTTAGGACAATAACATGCATAATAGTCGTTATAATTAGCACTTCAGATTTTGAACGTTCGCATCCATTGTAGGGTTCTAAAGTTCGTGCGAACTTTCGGTCCGTTCGCGGGTTCTGGTGCGAACCGAACCCGGGGGTGTTCGGCTCATCACTAATCAGGAGTGAGTGAAGACCGGACCAGTCCTAATTGCATGGGTTCTCTTTCAGAAGAGGAGGTGAAGGGAGGAACCCGGAGAGGAGAATGGACTGGAGGGAACTTAGGTAGCACCCAGGTAGGTTGGGAGGCCTGAAAACGTTCTGAGTGTCACTCCTGCCTGTCCAGTTTAATGGGCAATTGAATCAAGTCCCCCAGAGTGGTAGGAGTTTCGACCCGTGCCAGCTCGTCTTTAAGTGCTTCAAAAAGACCCTGACGGTACTGATATTTGAGGGCAGCCTCGTTCCATCCCGTATCAGCCGACCATTTTCGTTACTCAATGGTATGGTCCTCTACTGGTCTTTTTCCTTGAGACAGGGTGTGCAGGATGGCTTCAGCAGTGGCTGTGCATTGGGGATCCTCATAAAGTTGTGCCATAGACTCAAAGAAGGTTTCCACCGCGTTTAGTATAGGGCTCTTTTGCTCTAGGAGATTATGGGCCCAGGCTTGGGGTTCTTCAGACAGCAGGGAGACAATGAATCCCACTTTCACAGTCTCTGAGGAGAAAGTCCTGGGCTGGAGGGCCAGGTATAACAAACAGGCGTTTTTGAATGCCCTGAACTTGATTCGGTCGCCTGAAAACCGCTCTAGTGTGGGGTCCCTTGGTTCAGGAAATGTCATCACTACGGCAGGGGTCGGACTGGCCTGAACCTGAGAAGAGGATGCCCCACTGGAAGGTGCTGGAGCTGCGTTGGTGAGAACAGGAGCCCAGTCAGGTAATGAAGTCGATCTTCAATTTGGGAATAACCTTCTTGTAACCCCTGAACTGCCTGCGTAAGAGCCGTAACCTGCTGGCACAGAGCCTCGAGTGAGCCTCTGTCGGCCTCTGACATGGCTGGTTTGTACGGTCAGAAAGGTACTAACCAAGGCCGAGATGCTGAGAGAAGTTCCCCCTTGCGACTGAGTGCACTCCATCCCTGGAGGTGATACAGAGGGTGAAGGGCACAAAGAGGCACGGGTCACCAGCAGGCTGGACAGGTATTGTGCAGAGATAACTGAAGAGTTGGTAACCGTGCAGAGGTAGGCTTGGAACTGGTCGGGGTTCCAGACCCAGCCAAGGCTCTAACACAATGGGGCTGAGAAATGGAGAAGTCCTTTGAGCAAGCCGGGGGTCAAACACAGGAGGCAGGTAGAGAAGTCCTTTGAGCAAATGAGGGGTCAAACACAGGAGGCAGGTAGAGAAGTCCTTTAAGCAAGCCGGGGGTCAAACACAGGAGGTAGGCAGAGAGGTCCTTTGAGCAAGCCGGGGGTCAAACACAGGAGGCAGGCAGAGAGGTCCTTTGAGCAAGCCGGGGGTGAAACACAGGAGGCAGGCAGAGAGGTCCTTTGAGCAAGCCGGGGGTCAAACACAGGAGGCAGGCAGAGAGGTCCTTTGAGCAAGCCGGGGGTGAAACACAGGAGGCAGGCAGAGAGGTACTTTGAGAAAAACGGGGGTTGAAACACAGAAAATGATCAGAGCAGGTCAAGGTCAATCCAGGTCACAACGGGTAATCACAAGGAGACAGGATACAGAGGCACGGAACATAGGAAGCTGAAATACAAACCAGCAATTAAACATGGGGAAGGACAGCCTTTTATACGCCGGCAAGGGAACTCACAATCTGCGCGCTCCAGTGCGCATTCACACGCGCCGTTCTGCTGTATCGCAAACCCACGTGCGCCAATATGCCAGTCTGCCGCGCATGTGCACGGGAAAGAGCCGATATTGGCAAGTCCGGTCTCTGTTCATTCTCTGACACCTATGCATTAAGGTGAAAAAACACCAGGCAGTCACCCTCATTTTACATACCTGAGTCCCTTCATCTCCTCGGCGCATCCCGCCGTCCTCCTCTCCATGCAGTCCCGGCTTTGACTGGATAGATTGATAGCAGCACAGCCATTGGCTCCCGCTGCTGTCAATCAAATCCAATGACGCGAGCATCGGGGGGCGGGCCGAGTCATACACTCTGCGTCTATGGATGCCGAATGAATGACTCAGGAGCGCGCCCGCAAGGTAACCCCCTCGGGAGAGCACTTTTCCTAGGGGGTTATCTAATGCGGGGAGGAGCCGCAAAAGCCACCGAGGGACCCCAGAAGAGAATGTTCGGGGCCACTCTGTGCAAAACGAGTTGCACAGCGGAAGGAAGTATGACTTGTTTGTTATTTAAAAAAAAAAAACGAACCTTTAGTATCACTTTA
Source organism: Rana muscosa (assembly GCA_029206835.1). Lineage (NCBI taxonomy): Eukaryota > Metazoa > Chordata > Amphibia > Anura > Ranidae > Rana > Rana muscosa. Next base: position 101,400,598 of record CM055116.1, on the reverse strand, counting down.
ACCACTTAAGCCCCGGACCATTTGGTAGCTAAAGGACCAGAGGTGAATTCAGAATTTTGCACTGCGCTGCTTTAACTGTAAATTGTGCGGACATGCAATGTTGTACCCAAACGAAATTTGCGTCCTTTTCTTCCCACAAATAGAGCTTTCTTTTAATGGTATTTGATTGCCTCTGCGATTTTTATTTTTTGCGATATAAACGGAAAAAGACCGAAAATTTTGAAAAAAAATGATATTTTCTACTTTTTGTTATAAGAAAAATCGAATAAACTCAATTTTAGTCATACATTTAGGCCAAAATGTATTCAGCCACATGTCTTTAGTAAAAAAAATGTCAATAAGTGTATATTTATTGGTTTGCGCAAAAGTTATAGAGTTTACAAACTAGGGTACATTTTCTGAAATTTACACAGCTTTAAATTTATGACTGCCTATCTCATTTCTTGAGGTGCTAAAATGACAGGGCAGTACAAACCCCCCCCCAAATGACCCCATTTTGGAAAGTAGACACCCCAAGGAAATTGCTGAGAGGCATGTTGAGCCCATTGAATTTTTTTTTTTGTCCCAAGTGATTGAATAATGACTAAAAAAAAATAAATAAAAAAAAATTACAAAAAGTTGTCACTAAATGATATATTGCTCACACATGCCATGGTTATATGTGGAATTTCACCCCAAAATACATTTTGCTGCTTCTCCTGAGTACGGGGATACCACATGTGTGGGACTTTTTGGGAGCCTAGCTGCGTACGGGACCCCGGAAACCAAGCACCGCCTTCAGGATTTCTAAGGGCGCAAATTTTTGATTTCACTCCTCACTACCTATCACAGTTTCGAAGGCCATAAAATGCCAAAATAGCACAAAACCCCCCCAAATGACCCCATTTTAGAAAGTAGACACCCCAAGGAAATTGCTGAGAGGCCTGTTGAGCCCATTGAATATATATTTTTTTGTCCCAAGTGATTGAATAATGACAAAAAAAAAAAAATATAAAAAGTTGTCACTAAATGATATATTGCTCACACATGCCATGGTTATACAGTGCCTTGCGAAAGTATTCGGCCCCCTTGAACTTTTTATCCTTTTGCCACATTTCAGGCTTCAAACATAAAGATATAAAATTTTAATTTTTTGTGAAGAATCACCAACAAGTGGGACACAATTGTGAAGTGGAACGAAATATATTGGATATTTGAAACTTTTTTAGCAAATAAAAAACTGAAAAGTGGTGCGTCCAAAATTATTCGGCCCCTTTACTTTCAGTGCAGCAAACTCACTCCAGAAGTTCAGCGAGGATCTCTTAATGATCCAATGTTGTCCTAAATGACTGATGGTGATAAATAGAATCCACCTGTGTGTAATCAAGTCTCTGTATAAATGCACCTGCTCTGTGATAGTCTCAGGGTTCTGTTGAAAGCGCAGAGAGCATCATGAAGACCAAGGAACACACCAGGCAGGTCCGTAATACTGTTGTGGAGAAGTTTAAAGCCGGATTTGGATACAAAAAGATTTCCCAAGCTTTAAACATCCCAAGGAGCACTGTGCAAGCGATCATTTTGAAATGGAAGGAGTATCAGACCACTGCAAATCTACCAAGACCTGGCTGTCCCTCTAAACTTTCAGCTCAGACAAGGAGAAGACTGATCAGAGATGCAGCCAAGAGGCCCATGATCACTCTGGATGAACTGCAGAGAACTACAGCTGAGGTGGGAGAGTCTGTCCACAGGACAACAATCAGTTGTACACTGCACAAATCTGGCCTTTATGGAAGAGTGGCAAGAAGAAAGCCATTTCTCAAAGATATCCATAAAAAGTCTCGTCTAAAGTTTGCCACAAGCCACCTGGGATACACACCAAACATGTGGAAGAAGGTGCTCTGGTCCGATGAAACCAAAATCGAAATTTTTGGCCACAATGCAAAACGATATGTTTGGCGTAAAAGCAACACAGCTCATCACCCTCAACACACCATCCCCACTGTCAAACATGGTGGTGGCAGCATCATGGTTTGGGTCTGCTTTTCTTCAGCAGGGACAGGGAAGATGGTTAAAATTGAGGGGAAGATGGATGCAGCCAAATACAGGACCATTCTGGATGAAAACCTGTTGGAGTCTGCAAAAGACCTGAGACTGGGACGGAGATTTATCTTCCAACAAGACAATGATCCCAAACATACAGCAAAATCTACAAAGGAATGGTTCACAAATAAACGTATCCAGGTGTTAGAATGGCCAAGTCAAAGTCCAGACCTGAATCCAATCGAGAATCTGTGGAAAGAGCTGAAAACTGCTGTTCACAAACGCTCTCCATCCAACCTCACTGAGCTCGAGCTGTTCTGCAAGGAAGAATGGGCAAGAACTTCAGTCTCTCGATGTGCAAAACTGATAGAGACATACCCCAAGCGACTTGCAGCTGTAATCGCAGCAAAAGGTGGCTCTACAAAGTATTAACGCAAGGGGGCCGAATAATTTTGCACGCCCCACTTTTCATTTTTTTCTTAGTTAAAAAAGATAAAAAAATCCAATAGCTTTCGTTCCACTTCACAATTGTGTCCCACTTGTTGGTGATTCTTCACAAAAAATTAAAATTTTATATCTTTATGTTTGAAGCCTGAAATGTGGCAAAAGGATGAAAAGTTCAAGGGGGCCGAATACTTTCGCAACGCACTGTATGTGGAATTACACCCCAAAATAAATTTTTCTGCTTCTCCTGAGTACGGGGATACCACATGTGTGGGACTTTTTAGGAGCCTAGCCGCGTACGGGACCCCGAAAACCAAGCACCGCCTTCACGATTTCTAGGCACAAATTTTTGATTTCACTCCTCACTACCTATCACAGTTTCGAAGGCCATAAAATGCCAAAATCGCACAAAACCCCCCCAAATGACCCCATTTTGGAATATAGACACCCCAAGCTATTTGCTGAGAGGAATGGCGAGTATTTTACAGCTCTCATTTGTTTTTGAAAATGAAGAAAGAAAATATATATATATATATATATATATATATTTTTCAATTTTCAAAACTTTGTGACAAAAAGCGAGATCTGCAAAATACTCACAATACCTCTCAGCAAATAGCTTGGGGTGTCTACTTTCCAAAATGGGGTCATTTGGGGGGGTTTTGTGCTATCTGGGCATTCCATGGCCTCCGAAACTGTGATAGGCAGTGAGAAGTGAAATCAAAAATTTACACCCTTAGAAAGCCTGAAGGCGGTGCTTGGTTTTTGGGGTCCCGTACGTGGCTAGGCTCCCAAAAAGTCTCACACATGTGGTATCCCCGTACTCAGGAGAAGCAACAGAATGTATTTTGGGGTGTAATTCCACATATGCCCATGACATGTTTGAGCAATATATCATTTAATGACAACTTTGTAAAAAAAAAAAAAAAATTGACGTTTTTCCGCAACTTGTGTCAACATATAAAATATTCCATGGACTCGATATGCCTCTCAGTATATAGCTTGGGGTGTCTACTTTCCAAAATGGGGTCATTTGGGGGGGTTTTGAACTGTTCTGGCATTTTATACACAACATTAGGAAGCTTACATCCACTCTTCTAACCACTTGAAGACAAAGCCCTTTTTGACACTTTTTGTTTACATGAAAACATTTTTTTTTTGCAAGAAAATTATGTTGAACCCCCAAACATTATATATATTTTTAAAGCAAAGGCCCTACAGATTAAAATGGTGGGTGTTGCATTTTTTTTCTCTACACAGTATTTGCGCAGCGATTTTTCAAACACATTTTTTGGGTTAAAAAATACACTTTTTTTAATTTTAATGCACTAAAACACACTATATTGCCCAAATGTTTGATGAAATAAAAAAGATGATCTTAGGCCGAGTACATAGATACCAAACACGACATGCTTTAAAATTTCGCACAAACGCGCATTGGCGACAAACTACATACATTTTTAAAAGCTTTTAAAAGCCTTTACAGGTTACCCCAGTAGATTTACAGAGGAGGTCTACTGCTAAAATGATTGCCCTCGATCTGACCTTCGCGGTGATACCTCACATGCATGGTGCAATTGCTGTTTACATATGACGCCAGACCGACGCTTGCGTTCGCCATTGGGCAAGAGCAGGGCAGGACAGGGGTGCTTTTTTTTTTTTCTTTTTTTTTTATTATTAATTTTGCTTTTTTATTTTATTTTTAAATTGTTCCTTCCAAGTATTTTTTTTTTGTTATCATTTTTATTGTTATCTCAGGGAATGTAAATATCCCCTATGATAGCAATAGGTAGTGACAGGTACTCTTTTTTTGAAAAAACTGGGGTCTTCTAGACCCTAGATTTTTCCTCTGCCCTCAAAGCATCTGACCACACCAAGATCGGTGTGATAAAATGCTTTCCCAATTTCCCAATGGCGCTTTTTATATCCGGGGGGGGGCATTCCCTCCCACTGCTTGTAAAAGCAGTCCAGAGGCTAATTAGCCGCTAGGATTGCTTTTACATGAAAGCCGGCCGCAGGCTGAAAAGAATGATACCAAGATGATACCTAAACCCGCAGGCATCATTCTGGTATAAACATTCAAAGTCCAGCAACATACCAGTACGTTGCTGGTCCTTGTTGGACATGTATTGTAATCTTTTTTTTTCATGCAGCCAGTTGGCTGAACGAAAAAAGAGATTGATCGGTGGGTATGCCCACCATTAGAATACCGCCCTTCATCCACCCACTTCCAATGATGGGCATACACGCACCATTTATATATGCCGAAGCATGGGGGCATCCTCCCGCAAAAAAGTTATGCCGCACACACATGGTCGGACTTTTCCACGGGCAAGCCTCCGTCGGAATTTCGACCGTATGTACGCGGCATAAGGAGCAAAATCGCTCCTCCGCCCCTGCTGCCCCAATGCTTCGGCATATTTGCTTTTTTTTTTTAACTGTGGTGGTGAAATCACCTCCTACAGCACTGGAGTCGCAGGGATCAGGCCTGTCTCTGCGAACGCTGCAGTTATGTGTGTTTTTGTTTTGTAAGTGACAGTGATCGATCGATACTGCACTTGGGTGGCCTGGGCTGGACGGAGGGGCAAAACGCAGGTGCCAGCAGGTATCTGGGCTGATCCCGCTAACACTGCGTTTTTGGGAACCCTAAACTGCTGGAGACGCTAGTATAGATCTGATCAGATCAGATATTGATCTGTTCAGATACTATACCACTAAGGGGGGTGTATGCTTCAGGCGTGGGTGTTAGCGTTACTGGCACTAACCTGACGCTGCCTGGGGTGTGACTCAGACCCTCTCTGACGCTAAAACCTAATTGATATCACCCGCCGGGCGATCAGGGGGTTAAACCTTTATTGGGTTATATACACGGCGGGTGCCCTGACACTATAAAAAGCAAACTAACTAACCAGCGTCACCCGTAACACTTATATGGTGATCACTGGTGAAAGGGTTAACTAGGGGCAATCAGGGGGTTAAAACCTTTATTAGATAATATATGGGGGTGCCTGACGCTATAAAAACCTGCGGCGAACCTAAAAAAAATTACCAGCTACCGATCTGCATCACCGACACTAAGACAGCGTTTAGAAAAACAATCGCTTAGCGACAGTGGTGATGGGGGTGAAAGGGTTACCTGGGGGGCGATCAAGGGGGTTAAACCTTTATTAGATAATATATTGGGGTACCTGACGCTATAAAAACATGCGGCGAACCTAAAAAAATTTACTGGCTACCGATCTGCATCACCGACACTAAGACAACGTTTAGAAAAACGATCGCTTAGCGACAGTGGTGATAGGGGGTGAAAGGGTTACCTGGGGGGCGATCAAGGGGGTTAAACCTTTATTAGATAATATATTGGGGTACCTGACGCTATAAAAACCTGCGGCGAACCTAAAAAAAATGACCAGCTACCGATCTGCATCACCGACACTAAGACAGCGTTTAGAAAAACGATCGCTTAGCGACAGTGGTGATGGGGGTGAAAGGGTTACCTGGGGGGCGATCAAGGGGGTTAAACCTTTATTAGATAATATATTGGGGTACCTGACGCTATAAAAACATGCGGCGAACCTAAAAAAAATTACCAGCTACCGATCTGCATCACCGACACTAAGACAGCATTTAGAAAAACAATTGCTTAGCGACAGTGGTGATAGGGGGTGAAAGGGTTACCTGGGGGGCGATCAAGGGGGTTAAACCTTTATTAGATAATATATTGGGGTACCTGACACTATAAAAACCTGCGGCGAACCTAAAAAAAATTACCGGCTACCGATCTGCATCACAGACACTAAGACAGCGTTTAAGAAAAACGATCGCTTAGTGACAGTGGTGATAGGGGGTGAAAGGGTTACCTGGGGGGCGATCAAGGGGGTTAAACCTTTATTAGATAATATATTGGGGTACCTGACGCTATAAAAACATGCGGCGAACCTAAAAAAAATTACTGGCTGCCGATCGGCATCACTGACGCTAAGACAGCGATCAGAAAAATGATCGCTTAGCGACAGTGGTGATAGGGGGTGAAAGGGTTATCTGGGGGGTGATCAGGGGGTTAAACCTTTATTAGGGGGGGTTAGGGGGCTACACTGGACCTAAGACTAAACTTTGGTGACACTTTTACAGTCACAAATGTCACTGATTGCAGTGATCACTAAATAAATGGTCACTGCAATCAGTGACACTGTGACTGGGGGCTGGGGGGGTGATCTGGGGGGTGATCTGGGGTGTCTGGGGGGGCCTGGGGGGGCGATTTATGTCCCTATGTGTCCTGGTGTCAGTGTAGTGTTGTGTGCACTGACCTGATGTCTTCTCTTGTACGGCGCTCGGTATATGTGAGCGCCGCACCAGAGATGACATCACTTCCTCCTGCTCCCTCTGTCTGACACAGACAGAGGGGGCATTTCCATTCGCCGGGAGCGATCGCGAGGGGGTGGCCAGAAACGAATGGCTGCCCCCTCATCCCGGAACGCTCCCGGACACTTAGCCACCGCTCACTGTATAGGAGGGGGGTCCGATTGGACCCCCCAACTATACAAAGGCAATCACGTATGCTCTACGTGATTGTGCCTGTCGGTGCCATTCTGCCGACGTATATATACAGTGAGCGGTCGTTAAGTGGTTAAGCTGGCCATAGACAGTTTGAATCTTGTCCAGTTCAGCAGGAACTGGCCAAGATTCAAACCATGTATGGGCCGGGTGAAGGCACCCAAGTTGATTTATCGATCAACTTGGGTACAACCAGCCTGCCAAATTTTTCATGTGATTATTGCAAGCGGCTGGCATAGCCACTAGCAATAATCACTGTCTTCTCCTGGTGGGTGTGGTCGCAGGAAATAAATTTGCTCCATCTATGGCCTGCCTTAGATTTACCAAACTCATATACTATGAGGTAATATCTAAACACTTTCAGTGTGTATGCAATCAGGCAGGCCCTTGCACTACATAGTTGAAAGTAAATCAAAACGAAACAAGAAAATTGTATAATGTATGGCCAGCTTTAGTAGGATTGGTTCCATTTTCATTTAGGTTGCTTATTTTCCCCCTATAATTGACCCATTGTTTTTATGCACCATTTTACTGCTGTAGTTACAAGTAATAACATATGGAGGTCTGCCTGCATGGAGGTTCTCTTTGATGTAAAGGAAGCCACAGGCCTTGGCAGTAAATGGCTTTGTATGGTGTCCTCCCTGCAGGCATCCACAGATAAGGTATCAGAACAACTGATAGCCAAACAGTAGCATCAAATTAACAATAACAGACAACAAGCCTTTCATTTTCACTTGTTTACCTACATACACACAGTGACACAGAAGGCAACAAAAACACGCCAGGAATAAGTACACAAGTAAGAAAGGCAAACTGTACCGTCAAACACACACAGTATCTCACAAAAGTGAGTACACCCCTCACATTTTTGTAAATATTTTATTATATCTTTTCATGTGACAACACTGAAGAAATTACACTTTGCTACAATGTAGAGTAGTGAGTGTACAGCTTGTATAACAGTGTCCATTTGCTGTCCCCTCAAAATAACTCAACACAGCCACTAAACCGCTGGCAACAAAAGTGAGTACACCTCTAAGTGAAAATGTCCAAATTGGGCCCAAAGTGTCAATATTTTGTGTGGCCACCATTATTTTCCAGCACTGCCTTAACCCTCTTGGGCATGGAGTTCACCAGAGCTCCACAGGTTGCCACTGAGGTCCTCTATCACTCCTCCATGACGACATCACAGAGCTGGGGGATGTTAGAGACCTTGCACTCCTCCACCTTCCGTTTGAGGATGCCCCACAGAGGCACATAACGGCACACTAGCTGAAGCAACGGCACGAACGATGACGACGGCATATGCTGATACAGGGGATATCTCCTAAACCGTGCAGGTTTAGGAGATATCCGGGGTAGCTACAGTCTCAAGCCTCGTACACACGGCCGAGATTCTCGTCTAAAAAAACATGTCGTTTTTTTCGACGAGATTCTTGGACAAGAAACTTGTCCCGGCCGAGTGTACACACGCTCGATTCAAAGAACCCGCGGTTCTTTTAATGGAGCGTACGCGGTGACGTCATCGACTACGACGAGCATGCGCTCGTCACATTCGATGCCGTCGCCGCCATCTTGGTATACCCTACCTATGCCTAGGAAGCTACCGCGCATGCGTCGAATTCATTTCGAACATTTGCGGGCTTCCCGGAGGACAGGTAAGTGTACACACACTCACTTTTCTCGTCGAGAAACATGCCGACGAGAATCTCGACGAGAAAATAGAGAGCAGGTTCTCTATTTTCTCGTCGAGATTATTTGTCGGTTTTCTTGACGAGAAACCATACACACGAACGAGTTTCTCGGCAAGACATCTCTGCCAGCAAGTTTCTTGCTGGTTCTTGCCGAGAAACTCGGTCGTGTGTACGAGGCCTAAAGGCCCGTACACACGGTCGGACTTTTGCCCAACAAACTTAGTTTTAAGCAAGTTGGACCAACAATCCGACCGTGTGTGCGCTCCATCGGACAAACTTTTTTGAGTTTGGTTTTGTTTTCATCAGACAAAAGTTGGGTCTGCGAACGGACAAACTTTTGCCCAACAAAAGTCCTATGGAGCAAAGTCCTGCCGTGTGTACAGAAAACCATAGGACTTTAGTCCGATGGACAAAACAACCAATGTTAAAATCAACCAACAATAGCAGAAGTTGACCAAAGGGTGGCAGTAAAGATCAGAAATGAGCAGAAAAAACAAGTGATGTTGTAAGAAGTTTTAAGAAAGTTTGCAGAAAAGTCCTGTGGTGTGTATGCTATGGGTGTTCCCGACCAACTCCGTTCGGACAAAAAACCACGGAAAAGTCCGATGGAAGTCCGACCGTGTGTACAGGGCTTTAGCCTCATTATAGGCTTACCTGTAGTAAAAAGTGGATTTTAAAGGGTTTACAACCACTTTAAGATCAATGATAGTAAGGAGGATGCATGGGGCTTATTTTGCTATGGTGTCCCATGATCTGTAGTAGGTGTACTCTGGGGTCAACTCCTTTTTTCTCCAATAAAATGAATAAGGTCCTTTTTCTATGTATCTGGTGTGGTGTAATGTCCCCAAGGTGTGGGGTTTTGTGGATTGGATTCCTATGCCGCATACACACGATCGTAAAATCCGAAAACCGTGATCAGGCTGCACTGGTGAGGTGGCACTGATGGGCACTGATCAGGCTGCACTGGTGAGGCAGCACTAATGGGCACTGATCAGGCTGCACTGGTGAGGTGGCACTGATGGACACTGATCAGGCTGCACTGGTGAGGCTGCACTGATGAGGCTACATTGATGGGCACTGATGATGGTAATTTTAACCACTTCAGCCACGTAAGGATTTACCCGCTTTCTGACCAGGCCATTTTTTGCGATACTGCACTTCATTGCTTTAATTGACAATTGATGTGAGATGTTGTACCCAAACATAATTGACGTCCTTTTTTCCCACAAATGGAGCTCTCTTTTATTGGTATTTGGTCACGGTTTTTATTTTTTGCGCTATAAACAAAAAAAGAGTGACATTTTGAAAAAAAAAACAATATTTTTAACTTTTTGCTATAATAAATATCCCCCCCCCCCCCCCCCAAAAAAAAAATTCTTCATCAGTCTAGGCCAATATGTATTTTTTTACTTATTTTTGGTAAATAAAAAAAAAAATTGCAATAATCGTGCATTGATTGGTCTGCGCAAATGTTAAGCCCCATACACACGGTCGGACTTCTGGCCAACAAACTTCATTTTGAGCAAGTTGGACCAACAATCCGACCGTGAGTATGCTCCATCGGACAAACTTTTTTATTTTTTTTTTGTTTTCATCGGATAAAAGTTGGGTCTGCAAACGGAAAAAAATTTGCCCAACAAAAGTCCGATGGAGCAATGACCGACCGTGTGTACAGAAAACCATCAGACTTTTGTCCGATGGACAAAACAACTAATGTTAAAATCAACCCACCTATAGCAGAAGTTGACCAAAGGGTGGCAGTAAAGAGCAGAAAAGAGCAGAAAAACCACGTGATGTTGCAAAAAGTTTTGGGAAAGTTTGCAGAAAAGTCCTGTGGTGTGTATGTTATGGGTGTGCCTGGCTAACTCCTTTCGGACAAAAATCCACAGAAAAATCCGATGGAAGTCCGACCGTGTGTATGGGGCTTTATAGTGTCTACAAAATAGGGAATAGATTTATGACATTTTTATTATTTTCATTTTTTTCTAGTATTGGCAGTGATCAGCAATTTTTAGCAGGACTGCGACATTGCGGCAGACAGATTGGAAACTTGACACTTTTTTGGGACCATTGACATTTATACAGCGATTAGAGCTAAAAATACCCACTGATTTTTGTATAAATGTCACTGGCAGGAAAGAGGTTAACACTAGGGGGCGATCAAGCGGTTAAGTGTTCCATAGGGAGTTATTTCTAACTGGGGGGGGGGGGTGTAGTGACTCGGAGTAGAGAGATTGATGTTCCTGATCACTAGGAACAGCAGATCTCTCTCTAACTCCCCTGTCAGAACAGGGATGTCTGTTTACATTGACAGATCCCCCTTCTGTCTCTCTCAGGAGCAATCGCGGGTCACCGGCATCGGCTCCAGCGTCATGCTGTGTGCGCCGGGGAGCCAACCTGCTGCCGTATAACAACGGTGGCTGATCGCCAAGGTGTTAATGGGCCACTTGACTGGACTTGCCCCCCTGGCCTAAAGCTGCCAGCCCTCCCCTGGCCACAAAAGTTTGCTATGTTCTCCAGTTACCTACCACAGTATCACATGCACCTTGCCAGACTCTGCATTATGAAGATTAATCAAATCATTAGGAAAGAAAGTGACAAGTTTACCACCGGCATGTGTAAGTGACACAACCTTCTGTGTAATAAAACCTGGTCTTGTTTTATTTTAGCTCACATTTTCACTTTACATTATGACAATATGGAAAGCAGCAGAGCACAGAACTGCTGGCTAATCATCTAATTTACAATCTAACAAGAGAAAACAGGTTGGATGGACTAGAAACAGATGGAACGTAGACTGAAAGTCTGCTGCTACAATCACAGTGCCCTGCACACAGAACAAGACCAAACGGGCTGCTGCATCAAACAGCATAGAACTCCAAAGTACCTGTCAATAGCACCAATGACTGATGATATCTCCCCATGAGACAAAAGGATAAAACAGACGTGCATTCACATTTTCTCTGGAACAACTGTTTGCGATAATAACTAACAGCAATGTACAACAATGGAACTTTCTTAGGCCTTATGACTTTAAGCGTAATTATTTGTGAACATGAAGGATGCCTTATTTACTATATATAGTAAATAAAATATATATACTGTATATCTATCTATCTATATTATACATATATATATATATATATATATATATATATATATATATAAAAAACTCTGTACCGGTCTAAGATATAACTCAGTTCTGGAACTAGTCTCCAGTCAGGGTAGCAAGTATAGCATGCTGGGCCTAGGCAGTCAATAGGCCTAAACAAAAGTACTCGGCTATAATTGTGAGCAAGTGCTCTCTCACCACTCCGGACTCAGTCTTAGTCCGTGACTTCCACCGCTGTGTCTCCGCACACATGGTCTGCGACAGCCAGGTCTCCGGTCCAACTGATGTCCGTAAAGCAAATAGAGATCAGGTGCCCCACAGGCTCCGCAGTGGGGTGGAAGGCTCTTTGGAAGTGTGCCAGGCCCAGGCTTTGGGCCTTGCACTTGAAGCAGGTCCATGCATGGAGTCCTCTTGCTAGCAGCGCGGTGTCCAAAGAGGCCGAGCTTAGCCTCGCCCCTCCTTTTTTATACCCCACCCATGAGTCTCTGCGGGTGGCAATTGCACCTTGGGTGCCAAACGGTTAACGTAGTCCGTGGGGCCTTAAAGGAGACCCCGCTACACACTCCCCCACTTAAAACTCTTTGGTCCCCAAAGATAATGTCAACATATAGTACGCACAACATTAGACAAAGCTGCGTATGATGTCGGCAGAGGAAGTTCCCACCAAAAACGAGGGGGGAACTTCCCTGCCCACAGGTCACACTGTCATAAGTGGCCTGCCTAACTGTGCCAGAGGGAGAGTTGGGGTTGCCCTCCACCAAATGAACAGTGGAGGGATCAGGGTTTTCTGCACTCCTCCTAGCGGTTACTACAGTGTCCTCCGAACTCTCCCCCATTCGTGTGTAAGTCAACTTCCGGGGGGGAGGGGGGGCGCATGGTCCTTTTCATCCTCTGCTCTCTTGGGATCTCTGGTTCGGTCACTGTAGGTTCCTATTCTGGAACAGACATAGAAGCTTCCATTGTTTCTGGAACATTTAACTCAGGAGCAGAATAATACATGGAATCTCTTGGATCCTCCTCTGAGAATGAGTCGGAGGCATCTTCCCATAAGTCTGATAGAGGACTGGACGGGATGAACTCAGTAGCTTCTGCATTCAGTGTACTGTCTATGGTGTCTTCAGAAGGTGGAAGATCTATAGCAGAAGTTACAGGGGCCTGGGAAGGCCATAGCCATTCAAGCTCTTCCCTCTCATCCTCACTGGGTTCAGAGACATCTATTCCTTCAGATCGAGACGTCTGGGACCGGGTATTTGGCCTAGGAGTATCCAGGATGGAAGTTGGCTCAGGGAAATCTTTTATAGGGGGTATCCGAACTGCTTTGGCAAGTGGAAGTATATGGTTTCGGTGCCAAGTCTTCAATGGTCCCACCTTTCCTTCCGGCTTCAGTTTGTAGACTGGTAGGCCGGGCAGCTTCTTGCAAATAACATAGGGTTCAGGTCTCCATCTGTCTTCAAGCTTGTGCTTCCCAGGGACTCCTAAGTTCCATAGCAGCACTCAGTCCCCAAGTTGTAGATCCTGAATCAGGACTTTCAGGTCAAAGTTTTTCTTGTTACGAGCTCCCCTTTGATCTGAAGCTGCTTGAGCCTGCTCATAGGCCAACTTTAAACTGTGCCTCAGCCTGTCCACATATCCTTTGTGAGAAGTGGCTGAGGAATGGTCTATGGATGTGCCAAAGGCCAGGTCTGCGGGTAGTCTTGCTTCTCTTCCAAACATAAGTCGATAGGGAGAGTACCCTGTGGCGTCACTTGTTGTACTGTTGTAAGCATGCACAATTGCTGCTATGTGCTTGCTCCAGTGCTGCTTCTTTTCGCTACTTAAAGTCCCCAGCATGTTAAGTAGGGTTCGGTTGAACCTCTCCGGCTGAGCATCCCCTTGTGGATGATAGGGGGTGGTTCGGGTCTTCTGGACTCCTAAGGAGTCCAAGAGCTTCCGGATCAGCCGACTTTCAAAGTCCCTCCCTTGATCCGAGTGAAGACGCTGTGGTAGCCCATGGTGCACAAAGTATTTTTCCATGAGTATTTTGGCCACGGTGGAAGCCTTCTGGTCTTTGGTTGGGAAGGCCTGGGCATACCGGGTAAAATGATCGGTTATCACCAGAACATTTCCTAGTCCACTCAAGTCGGTTCGAGGCAGAGAAAATCAATGCATACCAAATCCAATGGACCTTGACTTTGCAGGTGGCCCATTGGGGCAGCTTGATGGGGTAAAGTCTTTCGCTGAATGCAGCGTGCGCATGATTGGCAGTATTCCTCTACTTCAGCCCTCATGCAAGGCCAATAGAACCGACTCCTGATGAGTTGAAAGGTTCTTTCAGCTCCTAAGTGGCCATGGTTGTCGTGTAGGGCAACCAAGACGGTCTCTCTGTGCTTCTCGGGTAGAAACAGTTGCCATTTGTCTTCCAGGTAATCAGAGGGACCCCTTCAGTAGACCACCCCTTGATGCACTTGCAGCCTGTCCCACTCCTTCTGCAGCAGGCGGGCCTCCTTTGAAGGGTGATGCAGGAGTCTGTCTGGATCCTGATTTTCCAGGGCCTCCAGGACCAATTTCCCCAAGGGGTCTTCCAATTGGTCGCATCTCAATTCCTTCTTAGACAGCTTTGGCAAGTCATCCTCTTCTATCTGAGTTACTCCACAGTATTGTTTGGGTACCCCTACCACTGTGACCCCTATCTCTTCCGCTCTGGATCCACCACTGGCCTGGAGTTCAGCTCCCTGACAGAGGGCCCGCACCCCGTCCGGTGCCACTTGGGTCCAGTCTTCTGTACTGCTGGTGGGAGCATGAGACCTTCTGGACAGAGCATCTGCATCTCGATTTCCAGCCCCAGGTCTGTATTTCAGGCTGAAATTTAATCCAGACAATGCAGCCAGCCATCAATGGCCTGTGGCATCCAGCTTTGCTGTGGTGAAAAGATAGGTAAGGGGGTTGTTGTCAGTTTTCACTGTAAATTCTGCCCCATACAGGTAGTCTTTCAGTTTATCGACCACAGCCCACTTGAGGGCCAGGAACTCCAACTTGTGAGTGGTGTAGTTCTTTTCAGATGGGGTCAAACTCCTGCTCACATATGCAATGGGTCGCAGTTTCCCTCCATGCTCCTAATAGAGCACTCCTCCCAGACCATCATGACTGGCAACCACATGGAGTTCATAGAGTTATTTGGGTCTGCATAGGCCAAGACGGGGGCAGTGGTTAAGCTTTTCTTCAGCATTTGGAAGGCCTCTTCACACTTCCCATTCCACTGATCTTCGACTGACTCTCCCGGCTTCCTGGGCCCAGAGTCATCCTCTTCTCCCTCCGTCTTTAACAGTTCATTCAGGGGTCTGGCAATCCGTGCGAACCCCTCTACGAACCTCCTATAGTAGGAGAAGAACCCCAAAAAGGACCTGAGTTCTGTCACAGTGGTGGGCCGTGGCCAGGAGGTAACCGCCTCCAACTTCTCGGGATCCGTGGCTACCCCTTCTTCGGACACTATGTGCCCCAGATAGTTGACTGATG
This sequence comes from Rana muscosa, assembly GCA_029206835.1. NCBI lineage: Eukaryota > Metazoa > Chordata > Amphibia > Anura > Ranidae > Rana > Rana muscosa. The sequence goes on along the minus strand of CM055116.1, from coordinate 101,385,283 downwards.
ACTGGTAGAACTGGCATTTCTCTGGTGAAAGCTTGAGTCCCTCTTCACTGAGCCTTCTCAAGACTTTTTCCAGTCTCTCTTCATGCTCCTCTAGAGTCTTCCCAAAGATGATGATATCATCTAGGTACACTAGGACTTCGATGAGGTTCATGTCTCATACGGTTTTCTCTATGAGGCGCTGAAAGGTGGCAGGGGCTCCAGACAGACCTTGGGGCATCCGGTCAAATTCAAAGAATCCCACAGGGGTTATGAAGGCTGTCTTCTCCTTATCTTCCGGATGCATGGGGATCTGGTAGTATCCGCTCTTAAGGTCCATGACGCTGAACCATCTGGCTCCAGACAAGCTCTGTAGGGCGTCCTCTATCCTCGGGGTGGTATACTGGTCAGGTATCGTTCTCCTGTTGAGAGTGCTGTAATCTATACACAGTCTCAACGACCCATTCTTTTTTCTGACCACCACTATTGGAGAGGCATAGGGGCTTCTAGATTCCCGGATAACACCGGTTCGCTTAAGCTCGGCGAGCTGTTCTCTCAGGTCTTCAAGGTCGGCTAGAGGAACTCGCCTGACCCTCTCCCTGAAAGGCTTGTCTTCTTGGAGGCGGATTCGAAGGGTGGCACTCTTCGCACACCCTACATTGAACTCATCTTTAGAGAAAATCTTCCTCCATCTGGTCAACTGGGCCTCTGCTCTCTCTTCCCAGGCCCTTGGCAGGTTCGGGTTCTCCATGCAGAGCTTCTCCCAGATAGTCCTTTCTCCCTCTGTCTTCTCCACATCTGATAAGACAATTGGGGAAGCAGGGCTCACCTGGCCCAGCAACATCCTGGCTGGGATCTCCATGGGGGCGCTTGTAATATTCCTGACGCTCATCGGCACCTTACAGTGTGCCTTCTTCAAAGCTCTTAACGGAACCACTTCGGGGATCACTTCTAAGCCCGAGTGTATTTCCTGGGGATCTGGTTCCAACGTGACAAAGGGGCCAGGCTGCTCCCAAGTAAGCTTCACAGTGGATCTGAGACAGGTTACTTCACCGGGCTGCAACAATATTCCTTTCTTCCCCAGTCTCCAGACTTTTCCCACCCCCTCTTCTGGGGCCTTCTGTTCTAAGACTAGTCGCTGATGGGCTGTCTTCAACATCGGGTGGATTCTGGTGACTGCGGGATTCTTCCCTCGTGCTAGAGGGGCCAAGAGCCTCCGGACCAAGTCCGTGTTGGTCCCTATTATTAGGGAGCTCTTGCTGGCTCCAGGTGGTCGGGGGCATACCACTGCCAGGGTATCGAACACTTCAGCCTTCCCTGCCACTGAGGGGTCGAAGGTTAATTTTATGGGCAGGTAACCATCGTAGGGGAAACTCTGTGTTCCGATCCCCCATATCGCCAAGTCTTCAATTTTCTGGATGGGTAGATGACTCAGATGTTTGACATAGAAGTCCCTATATAATAGGGTTACTTGCGCCCCATTATCCAAGATGGCTCTTGTGTAGACTCCCTCCACTTGAATAGGTACTATGGGGGAGGGGCCTACCAGTTTTTCTGGGTATGGCTTCGGAGGGGTCTCTTTCCTTTGATCCCTACGTTTTCCCCTGGGACTTTCCTTGCAATTGGCTGGTGACTTTAGTCCCTCTTGGGCTCGGTATGCATTGATATCCCCCTCTTTTTAGGTGTATGTTCCCGCTGAGGGACACTGTACTTCTTCTGAGGGGGTTTTCCCCCTTTCTTTCTGGGCTTCTCATTCAGTTTGGATCCAATGGAGCTTACTGGAGATGATGGGCACTTGATTGACTCCTTCACCGGGGCCCTCTGGAGTTTTCCGCCGGCTTGCGATTATTTATCTTCTTTTTCTTGGGACTGGAACATACTTTTGCAATATGGCCAATTCCTCCACAGTTAAAACAAATCGCATCCCCCCAATCTTGTAGGGGAGCGGGCGCTGAGGTATCTGGGAACAACTCCTTCGGTCCCTCTCCCTCTGAGACCCTTGAATCCTTTGCCATCAGAGAGGTCAACCTCTACAAAACCTGAGAGACATCTATGACTTCAGGGTATCCACTTCTGAGTCTCTTTCGGGGGTCATGGCTGATCTGACCATTACAGGTGTAGAAGAGGTGTGCGTCTTGATCGCTTGCTGATCTTTCTGTAGAGCCTCTTTGTCTCTGATGATCTTTACCAGATCAGGGTAGTTCAGTGACATACCTCCTTCTGAGGTTTTCAGATGGAGCCAGACTGGATCTGAACATAACGCTCCCTTTAGGATCTGCTTCATCCTTGCCGCATCTATGGCTTGGGGTACCATTCCCTTTTTCAGCACGATTTGGCAAAGAATCTTGTTCAGTCTTCTGACATACTCCGACAATTTTTCTCCCGGCTGCTGGAAAGTGTGTTCAAACTGGTATATTAGTTCTGTCACCTTTTCTAACTGACCGAACTCTTCTTGCAGCATGGCTAAACAGTTATAGGTCGTGCAAGCAGCATTTCCAAACCGGAGACTTTTTATCGCTTCCGCAGCCGCGCCTTTCAGACTCTCAATCACGCGCTGCTTCTTCTGCGCTTCAGGCACTTCCCATGCCTCTACCGCTAGTAAGGCCTGCTCGATCCAGGTATCGAAGTCTTCCTCCCCTACAGGGACGGGCAGCTTCCCTGAAAATATTCGTAGCTTCCGGTAACTAGCCTCTATGTGTACCGTGTTGGTTTTCTGACACTTCGCGAGCAGATCCCCTAAGGCATTTAACAGTTCTGGTGCTATGGTAGCAATAGGGGGGGGGCCGCCAGAGGTATCATCCCTTTGCGCTTCTCTGACGCATGGGAGGTCCCTGGTGGTGATCCCGGTGGGGATGGCGGAAGTGTCTCCATCTTTACTGTCATTGCGTGCGCCAAACCATAAGTTTTGTTATCCGACGTCCACACACTTCGGCCTTTAAAGTTTTCCGGTATTCCATCCCTCCACTGTAGCAGTACATACTGTAATGAAGCTTCTGGGTTTGATTTCATGTCCATCACCCTTGGCTCTTGATTCGGGGATAACGACACTAGAAGTCGCTCCACCGCATCCATCGGCCATTCTTCTCCCGGGAGACTGATGACCACTGACATATCTGTGCTAGCCTCAGCTGCTTCGCACCACGCTTTAACTTCTCGCGAGTCGATGCCGGTACTTTTGGCGTGTTTGCTTGCCGTATACAGGATCCCGGACCCGGAGCCCCCACGTGTAGCGATACCCCCAAACTAAGAGAGCCGCTGGTTTTGTTTCGGGCCCAGTACACAGCACTGCCAACCCCCGGTAATCTACTCGACCCTCCTCTGGCACAGCTAGTCTAGGGAATGAAGTATTAGTATAACTCTGTACCGGTCTAAGAGCAGTCCCACAGTAATGCAAACAGTTGTAAAATATAGTAATTGACATCGGAATGATTAACTATATCAGATTTACTTTGAGTATAAAAGTAACGGTCAGTACAATACATCAATACATCATATACATGCAGAGCCCTGCAGTAATAATGACACTAGTCAACTACTGTATAGAAATAGATCACACACACCATGTAGCTATTCTCCCCGTGAGCAATATGGCGCTCAATAAAGTTCTACCCTCCAGTCAGGCCTGACTTAGTTAAAGCTCAGTCTTAAGGTGAGGAATCTTCGCATGCAAGATGATCGGTGGTGCACATACAGGAACACAATTTGTAAATCCAAATAACGGTTTATGGTAATGGAAACAACTCCCTGGAGACTATATAACTCAGTTCTGGAACTAGTCTCCGGTCAGGGTAGCAAGTATAGCACGCTGGGCCTAGGCAGTCAATAGGCCTAAACAAAAGTACTCGGCTATAATTGTGAGCAAGTGCTCTCTCACCACTCCGGACTCAGTCTTAGTCCGTGACTTCCACCGCTGTGTCTCCGCACACAGGGTCTGCGACAGCCAGGTCTCCGGTCCAACTGATGTCCGTAAAGCAAAATAGAGATCAGGTGCCCCACAGGCTCCGCAGTGGGGTGGAAGGCTCTTTGGAAGTGTGCCAGGCCCAGGCTTTGGGCCTTGCACTTGAAGCAGGTCCGCGCAGGGAGTCCTCTTGCTAGCAGCGAGGTGTCCAAAGAGGCCGAGCTTAGCCTCGCCCCTCCTTTTTTATACCCCACCCATGAGTCTCTGCGGGTGGCAATTGCACCTTGGGTGCCAAACGGGGTTCTGGGTAACGTAGTCCGTGGGGCCTTAAAGGAGACCCCGCTACACATATATATATATATATATGTATATACTGTGCATCGGGAAAGTATTCACAACGCTTCACTTTTTCCACATTTTGTTATGTTGCAGACTAATTCCAAAATGGATCCAATTCATTATTTTCCTCAAAATTCTACAAACAATACCCCATAATGACAATGTGAAAGAAGTTTGTTTAAAATCTTTGCAAATTTATTAAAAATAACAAAATAAAAAAAATCCCATGCACATAAGTATTCACAGCCTTTACCATAACACTTAAAATTGAGCTCAGGTGCATCCTGTTTCTACTGATCATCCTTGAGATGTTTCTACAACTTGAGTCCATCTGTGATAAATTCAGTTGATTGGACATGATTTGGAAAGTCACACATGATTTGGAAAGTCTCCCAGTTAACAGTGCATGTCAGAGCACAAACCAAGCCATGAAGTCCAAGGAATTGTCTGTAGAGCTCTGAGATTGGATATCGTGGCACAGATCTAGGGAAGGGTACAGAAACATTCTGCAGCATTGAAGGTCCAAATGAGCACAGTTGCATCCATCATCTGTAAATGGAAGTAGTTTGGAACCACCAGGACTCTTCCTAGAGCAGGCCGCCCGGCCAAACTGAGCGATTAAGGGAGAAGCGCCTTAATCGGGGAAGTGACCAAGAACCCGATGGTCACTCTGACAGAGCTCCAGCGTTTCTCTGTTGAGAGAGAAGAACCTTCCAGAAGAAAAAACATCTCTGCAGTACTACACACATCAGGCCTGTATGGTAGAATGGCCAGACGGAAGCCACTCCTCATTTAAAGGCCCATGAAAGCCCACCTGGACACTTAAAGGACTCTCAGACCATGAGAAACAAAATTCTCTGGTCTGATGAAACAAAGATTGAACTCTTTGGCCTGAATGGCAAGCATTACGTCTGGAGGAGACCGGGCACCTCTCATCACCTGGCCAATACCATCCCTACAGTGAAGCATGGTGGTGGCAGCATCATACTGTGGTGGGGATGCTTTTCAGTGGCAGGAACTAGGAGACTAATCAGGGTAGAGGGAACTATGAATGCAGCAATGTACAGAGACTTCCTTGATGAAAACCTGCTCCAGAGTGCTCTGGACCTCAGACTGGGGTGAAGGTTAATCTTACAACAGGACAATGACCCTAAACACACAGTCAAGATAACAAAGGAGTGGCTATGGGACAACTCTGTGAATATCCTAGAGTGGCCCAGCCAGAGCCCAGACTTGTACCCGATTAAACATCTCTGGAGAGATCTGAAAATGGCTGTGCACCGACGCTCCCCATCCAACCTGATGGAACTTAAGAGGTCCTGCAAAGAAGAATGGGAGAAACTGCCCAAAAATAGGTTTGCCAAGCTTGTAGCATCATACTCAAAAAGACTGTAATTGGTGCCAAAGGTGCTTCAACAAAGTATTGAGCAAAGGCTGTGAATACTTATGTACATGTGATTTTTTTCGTTCTTTATTTTTAATAAATATGCAAAGATTTCAAACAAACTTCTTTCAGGTTGTCATTATGGGGGATTGCTTGTAGAATTTTGAGGAAAATTATTAATTTAATTCCATTTTGGAATAAGGTTGTAACATATCAAAATGTGGAAAGAGTGAAGCGCTGTGAATACTTTTTGAATGCACTGTATATATATATATATAAAATGTGTCCAGTTTAGGATTCACAGCAAAGTGGTTGAGCATAGCTACCCCTATCTTAAAGCATATCTAAACCCGTAAACAGAAATATGCTAAAAGTACAAAAAGACTCCATGCTCAGTGCTAAAACTAGATTAAATAAGGTAAGCTGCACAAAAAATGTCTGAACACTGAACACAACTAGAAAATAAAAATAGAAAATCTCGAGTGAACAACACATATAAGTGAATAAGTGCAACAAATATGAATTTGCATACTAAATATATCAAGGAGAAATACATATATAAATTAAGTCCATAGATGAAAAAGTAAAAAGTCCAACATAGATGTGTTTTGTGCCAAAAAATCCTGTGAGTGTTATATACCGGCCCCCTAAAGACGCCTATTACAACAAAATGTGTCGGGCAGAGCAACAAAATAAATATATAAATCAAGTCCATAAGTAAAAAAATCCAACATAGATGTGTTTTGTGCCCAAAAAATCTCACATTGTGATGCGCTGCGCAAACTGTTGGCGATATATAAATCCCTTATAATAATAATAAAAAATCCTGTGCATATTATATAACCAGCTGCTCTTCCCCACACCACCAGGTGTATACACTGCTTACTGGACTCTTAGACTTCTTATGTGGGGTACACATTATAAGAAAATCGGGCAAACGATTGTCCGATTCTCCTTGTTGTTTCGCAGCAAATCCGAACCGATGAAAGAAAATTTGTGCACAAATTCTTGTACGACAAAGGCTTTTTTTTGTTTGTTTATTGTTTCTGATCATGTGCGCAGTCTTTAGTTTTTGATTTTTCTCGTACGGTCTGTTCCCGTACGAGATAAATCTTGGAGCTTGTCCCTTCGGAAATTTTTGTTTAGAAGGTCGGAATCGGCTGTAGAAAGTTGTGTACACACTGTACGAAAATAGTACGAAAGTTCTTTGGACGAAAACTCTCGCCCAATAGAAGGCTAAAAGCGCTCTATAATGAATAAGCATCAAGGTTGCTTTCTCTGGCAATAAGATGTACTCAACAACAAAGATCAGCTCCATCCGCAGCACCACATGAACAAAAAATATAAACAAAGGCCAAAATAGTGTAATACTGCAAGGATATTTTTATTAAAAATACCATCAAAAACTCACAAAAGTCAAGAGAAAGAACCGCTGAATACAAAGCCACACTCGGCCGGCAGACATGATGATACCACTGTTAGCTCTGTCCAACGCATTTCGTTGTAACAGACATCATCGGGGGACTAGTATAGAACACTTGCAGAATTTTTTGGACCCAAAACACATCTATGCTGGACTTTTTATTTTGCATGTATGGACTTGATTTATATATGTATTTCTCCTTGATATGTTGTATATAAAACAAGCATAATAAGTGAAGCGCAACTCAAAATTCACAATATAAATTCTAATGACAACATACCTGCTTTGATCCTATTGAATCAACATAATAGGCTTATATAAAGAGTCCCAAATATATATACACCGCTGTGCATTCAGTGCAATAACTCTCTTCCTTGTGAAACCTTCAGTGATCACCACCTTTAGGTGAAAGACCTGCTCACATCAGCTTCAGAACCCACAACAGAGTCTAATAGGCATCGGTCTTGATCCTCCTCCTTGGGCACTGAAATAATGGATCGCCTTCACTTTCTACTCTCTCATCCAGAAGCTCCAAATTCAGCATTACCATATGATCGAGAACACAAGAAAGAGACACATAGTGCTCTCTATTTCCACAATTTATTGAATAAAAACAGGGGGATAAAAATACTTACAAAAATTCCTTGAATAGGCATGTAAAAATGCAAAACTTCATCGGTAATGACGTCACAGGCTCGGCTCCTCTTACCTATACGTGTTATGCCCCGTAATTGGACTTCCTCAGTAGGCCTACTAAGGCCTAGGCATTTATATAAGCTCATAATATTGATTTATGTATTTCTCCTTGATATATTGTATATAAAAAAAACATAATAAGTGAAGCGCAACTCAAAATTCACAATATAAATTCTAATGACAACATACCTGCTTTGATCCTATTGAATCAACATAATAGGCTTATATAAAGAGTCCCAAATATATATACACCGCTGTGCATTCAGTGCAATAACTCTCTTCCTTGTGAAACCTTCAGTGATCACCACCTTTAGGTGAAAGACCTGCTCACATCAGCTTCAGAACCCACAACAGAGTCTAATAGGCATCGGTCTTGATCCTCCTCCTTGGGCACTGAAATAATGGATCGCCTTCACTTTCTACTCTCTCATCCAGAAGCTCCAAATTCAGCATTACCATATTATAGAGAACACAAGAAAGAGACACATAGTGCTCTCTATTTCCACAATTTATTGAATAAAAACGGGGGATAAAAATACTTACAAAAATTCCTTGAATAGGCATGCAAAAATGCAAAACTTCATCGGTAATGACGTCACAGGCTCGGCTGCTCTCACCTATACGCTGCCATCTTGGCCTCTGTTTACTCTTCAACTGCCATGATGCTGCACATGTGATCAGTTATGACACCAGCCATTGGATGGTTTGACAGTTTGGTCGAGAGCACAACCAATGTGACAGTTACATTCCCAACACATGTCGGAATGGTAACTGTTTTTTGAAACTGTTAAATCGATGGGTTTACTTCCGCTTTAATACCACTTAAAAAAAAGTTTGCTCCAACCATCTAACTGCCATTTTTGCTAGACAGCTTGGTCTGCTAAAGGAAATAAAAAATAACCCATGTACAAATAAAACTTATGTAGGGAGATTTGCTTCATCTCTGTGTATCATCTGAGGTTGTTCACTTCACTGGGTATATGTGAGGGTTTAAATCCACTTTAAAACATATAGACAACTTGCGCTGTTTTACATCTCAATTTTCAAGGGATCTTTGAATATTCATGCAAAATGGAGATATCGCCTATAACAGACAAACATATTTTATCATATAGTATATTCATTTTTAAAATAATAAATATACCATTTTGTTATATTTGTTTAACCACTTCAGCCTCGGACCATTTGTCAGCTTAAAGACCGGAGGTCTTTTTACAATTTGGCACTGCGTCGCTTTAACTGACAATTGCGCGGTCGTATGACGTGGCTACCAAACAAAATTTACGTCCTTTTTTTTCCCACAAATAGAGCTTTCTTTTGGTGGTATTTGATCACCTCATACATTTTGCTATAATAAATATCCTCAAAAAATATATAAAAAAACACCTTTTTTCCTCAGTTTAGGCCGATACGTATTCTTCTACATATTTTTGGTAAAAAAAACCCGCAGTAAGCGTTTATTGATCGGTTTGCGCAAAAGTTATAGCGTCTACAAAATAAGGGATAGTTTTATGGCATTTTTATTCTTTTGTTTGTTTTTTTTACTAGTAGCGGCGATCAGTGATTTTTTTCGTGACTGCGACATTATGGCGGACACATCGGACACTTTTGACACATTTTTGGGACCATTGTCGTTTTCACAGCGATCAGTGCTATAAAAATGCACTGATTACTGTGAAAATGACACTGGCAGTGAAGGGGTTAACCACTAGGTGGTGCTGTAGGGGTTAAGTGTTCCCTGCATAGTGTTTCTAACTGTAGGGGGGATGGGCTCTGTGTCACATGACACTGATCTCCGCTCCGAGTACACGGAGCCGAGATCCGTGTCATTGTCACTAGGCAGAGCCGGGAGTTACTTGTTTACACAAGCATCTCCCCGCTCTATACCTCCGTGAGACGATCACGGGGATCCCCGCGGTGATCGAGTCCGCGGGACCCACGGTCTGACTCACGGGGATGGCGGCGGCGTGTGCGTGACCACACCGACAAGCACTTAAAGGGGACGTAACACAAAAAGAGAGGCGCCTCTAAGAGTAGACGTTTGATAACACTTTAATTAGCATATGTGGTATGCACTCACATTTAGATTAATAAAAACAGGCATATAAAATTCCAAATGGAGTCAGGGTGACCGCTTCTACGACCTGTTTCCCAAATCCAAGCAGCTGCGGCAGCACTCGTTGTGCTGGTATCACTCCATCAGATGGGAGCCGGCGTCTGGAGGAACTTCAGCGTCAGACTGAGGCTAGAGAAGCAAGGCAAGCATGGTAGCAGGGAGATGGCGTCACCAGTAGTGGACGCGTTTCCTGAGTTGGCGTGCTGCGATAGAGAGGCAAGCCGCACTCCTTTTTCAACAGCAGACCAAAAGAGGACGTACAGGTACGTTGATGTGCCAGTCCGTGCCATTCTGCCGACGTAAATGTACAGGAGGCGGTCGGCAAGTGGTTAAGGAGGACTGGGCTACCTCCAGGCTCATCTGCTCTCTATCTATCCATTAGAATGCATTTGCTTTCACTGTGAAGTTAGGACTGCAGAAATATTGGGGTACCTTGGAGCGGCTTTGCAGCTTAGACATATATTTGCAAATGTGTGCTAATTAAACCACTGTTTTTAACGCAAACTGTTAGACAGGATCACTTGGTTGGTAGCAAATTGGCTGGCGAGTTGAGCTGAAAATTTTCTTTGGTTTTGATTTGAACTCTGGTGGGAAACCTGATGTAAGGGGGATTTTTATGGGGACCCTAATGAAAGATGGGCTCTAGTGGAAACCCTAAGGTAGGGGGAATTCTTATGGGGACCCGGATATAAGATGGGAACTCTGATGGGGACCCTGATGTAAAGCGGGATTCTGATGAGTACTCATGATGTAAAATGGGACTCTGATTAGAACACTTCATATAAGGGGGCACAGGTTCTGTTTAATTACCCTAATCTAATGACAGCCTAATACATACTAGTGTTTCCCAGGTCGTGACGCTGTGTGACAGACCGTCAGTGACTTACACACAATGTGAGTCCTAATTTTCTTAGACTAAATCTGGCCCTGCTTGGAGCCATGGTTTGCATTATAGTGGCACCACAGCTATAGTTCATCCCCTCCTTATCTTCTGAAGCTAAAAATAAGTTATAGACTGTACTTTGCCACCTAAATATGGACAACTACCTTTTCCTTGGGAACTGTAGGCTACCAAATCATTGAAATGTAATACACCATCTGTATGGATAAAACAGTTGAACCAAGTGAACACATGGTGGCAGTTTCTGATGCTGCCTAAACCAATATGTGGTCACCTAGAGGAGGAACTGATAACATTGACACGTATAGTATCATAAAAATATTAAGGGCCAGTTCACACCAGACACAGTTCCATTCAGTTCCGTGCGCATTTTTTCTGCACTAAAAATGCATGCACAGTGTTTTCTATGTATTCCAATGGCTCTAGTTGGCTCTAGTTCACACTATGAAGTCAGTTTCCGGTCAGTTTCCAGTGCAGGAACTGACAGGAAACTGACTGCATGGTGTGAACTAGAGCCAACTAGAGCCATTGGAATACATAGAAAACACTGTGCATGCATTTTGTGCAGAAAAAAAGCGCACGGAATTGAACGGAACTGCGTCTGGTGTGAACTAGCACTTATTACATATAAAATTATACAAACAATCTAAAAAACACACAAGCCAAACAATGTTGGAATGTATGGAATACATTTGTATTTTGTGGCACAGGAACTGTTCAGTAAACAATTGTTTAATATACCTAAAAAGGAGCCCAAGATGACAAGAGTGGTCTCTTACACAATTCTAGTCCAAGCACCCCTGGAAGTTGAGGCAGGACCTGCAAAAGCTATAGAAGGGTGCGAGTGACTGGGTATGGAAACTGGTGACTAGAACTTGGGAGTACTGGAATTACATGTGCAGAACTAATTCTGGTAATGCACAGAAGATTTACCAAGTTCAGGTAAGCTGAACTGGTGAGCAGAATCAAGGTCAGGAACAAGCAGTTACAGGAGAAAATTGGCCGCACACCACCAGGAGCTTGAATGAAGTGAGATCTTTTATTCACATGTGCCAAACATAGACAGGATACAATAGGAAAATGGGTAGACGCATTTAACAGGAACCCAACGTGCTTGTTGCTTGTTGGGTAGTGAACAAGTACATTGGGTTTGTGTGAAACTACCTATTTTCCTGTTTTATCCTCTCTATGTTTGGCACATGTGAATAAAAGATCCCACTTCATTCAAGCTCCCAGTGGTGTGCGGCCAATTTTCTCCTGTACCTGTGATTATACGGTGACAAGCCGGGGCTGGCACCCATACTGGATGGTTGATCACTTATTCACCTGAACGGTGTGGACACTCTCTGACACTCAGGAACAAGCAGTGATTGGCAATGCGCAGTCAGTGAGGTACCAAGTAGACAAGCAGAGTCATGGTAAGTAGATCAGGCTGGTGGTTGGTAACAGAGAACCAGCCGTCATGAACAGATAAGAAAATGTCCAATCCATGACGTGTAAATGGTAAAGTGCATACATGTGTACAAAGTTGTGCGTCTACTTAGGCATTCTCCACATGAACATGTGCATGCTTATGACTTGTACAATGTTTCTGGTGGCTTTAATGATAAATTTAACTAAATAAACTATGCCTTTATGTAAATTAAGACTACATGTTGATCGGATGTGAAGTGGATGCAATTCTGTAAAGGCTGTAGACAGCCAGGCAGAGTAAAGCCCTACAACAATCCTAGTGGAGGTAAAACAGGTGTCACACCTATGCCCAGTCTATACCTGAGGAAATTCCTGGTATGCAGCCAGTTTGAGATAGGAATGATGGCGCTCAATTACAAGGGTCAGCCAGAGTAGTTACTAATTAGGTTCCTCCGATGTAATGGCCAAGATGTCTGGGCACCTGTGTCACACTGGCCCCTGCTGTAGATGTGATCTCCGAAGTGAAGTGTGAGCATTCCTTTCCAGGCTTACGGCCCGAGAAGTGAACTTGTATAGTGCCTGTTTTGTGAACTGGAGGGACAAGGTGGGGCTTTAGCTTACTGTAGTTGCAAAGCTGCCCTGTAAGTCTAAGAACTGGCTTAACAACCCAGATGCTAGAGGGCCCTCCAACATAAAGCTGTTTCATATACAGTGTTATTTTCTTCATATGCCTCTTATGCCCTGTACACACGATCGGATTTCCGATGGAATAAAATCCGATGGAATTTTCCGTCGGAATTCCGATGACTCTGACTTCCATCAGTCTTGCCTACACACCATCAGACAAAATTCTGACCGTCCAAAACGCGGTGACGTAAAACTCTCAGACGAGCCGAGAAAAATTAAGTTCAATGCTTCTGAGCATGCATCGACTTGATTCTGAGCATGCATGGATTTTTCTCGGATGGAGTTCCACACAGACGATCGGAATTTCCTATCGGTTTTTTTTCCATCGGAAAAATTTAAAACATGTTCTATTTTTTTACACTGATGGGGAAAAAAGTCAGATGGGGCCCACACACGATCGTTTTTTTTTAAAGAAAAAAGTCCATCGGACTTTTTTCATCGGAAAAAACGATCGTGTGTACAGGGCATAACAGTCAGCAAACATGTTTGGATGCTTGAATGCATCAGTATCCACAGCAATACACTGCTGTCTCCAGAACTCTTTCAGATAAGCAGTGAGCTATATAAACAGTAAATTCTTCAAGTTGCATGTACTTCTTTAAGTGAATGTACATTTGAATAACAATAATAATATTTGAATAATATACTATTTCTATTTTACTGCTCTCATGCCTGATGCTGCGTACACACGACCGTTTTTAATGACGAGAAAAATGAATTTTTTTAAAATGGGCATTAAAAATGATTGTGTGTGGGCTTTCCAGCAGTTTTCCCGACGAGAAAAACGCCGGGAATCACGACGAGAAACATTGGAACATGCTCTAATTTTTCACGTCGTTTTTTACATCGTAGTTTTTCTCGTCATGAAAAACGGCCGTGTGTATGCTTTAACGATGTGAAAAAAATGCGCATGCTCAGAATCAAGTATGAGACGGGAGCGCTCGTTCTGGTAAAACTAGCATACGTAATGGAGATGGCACATTCGTCACGCTGTAACGGACTGAAAAGCACGAGGCTGAAAAGCGCGAAAAAAAACGCGAATTACATTAAAAACGGTCGTGTGTACGCGGCATCAGACTCAACTATGCATATTCGTTATATTTAATAGGGTTACTGTTGATGCCAATGTAGCGCTACCCCCAGTTAAGAGAGCCGCTGGATTTGTTTCAGGCCCTGTGTACAGCACCGCCAACCCCTGGCAATCTACTCGACCCACTCTGGCACAGCTAGTCTAGGGATTGTTCCCTTATCACAATCAAACAGTTTATGCACATAATCTATTTGTATTGCAAGGGTAACCTCTTTGCATAAAGACAACATACTGATAGCAATAGATAAATTATAACATTTCTTTACTTTGGGTAAAAGGCATAAGGTTAACACATAACACATATATGTCTGCAGAGCCCTGCAGCAGAAAATATAACGCAGGCGACTACCCGCCAAGTACAGCTATCTCTAACTATGCGCCCTTATGGCGCAGCAACCAAAGTTCTAACTACGGATCAGGCCTGACCCAGATCTAAACTCAGTCTCTAGAAGAACAATTTCTTTGCATGCAACTTGACTGGTGGTGCACAACAGGAATGGTAATTTGTAATCCAAAGGGTAGGAAAATGAGAAGAAGAATGAACCCCTCACAGGAGACTACTCAACTCAGTTCCGCCACTAGTCTCCTGTGGGACAGTAAAATAGAACCCGGAGGGCCAAGGCAGTCTCTAGGCCGAATCAAAGTACAGTCTATATGAATGAGCAGGTGCTCGCTCACCACTCCGGATGCGATCCCAGTCCGGGACTTCCACCTACTGTGTCTCCACACACAGTATCCGCAACGACCGGGTCTCCGGTCCAACTGATGTCCAAACTCGACAAAGTCAGGTGCCACCCAAGGTCCGCAGTGGGGTGGAAGGCTCTCTGGAAGTTGTACAAGGCCCTGGCTTCCGGCCCTGCACTGCAGCAGATCCGCACAGGAAGACCTGTTGATTGCAGCGCGGTGTCCAAAGAGGCCAAGCTCAGCCTCGCCCTCTTCTTATATAGCCCCTCCCATGAGTCTCTGCGGTGGCTAAATGCACCCTGGGTGTTGAACGGGGTTCTGGGTAACGTAGTCCCGGGGCCTTAATGGAGACCCCGCTACACCAAATTTTATGAAACACAGGGAGCACAGTAAGAAAAAACACTTGGGTTGATTTATTAAAGGCAAATAGACTGTTCACTTTGCAAGGAATTTGCACTATGCAAGTGATCTTTCCCCAGAGCTTGGTGAATGTGGTGAAATTTCACTTTGCAAAGCAAACCCAAATTACGTGCAAAGTAAATAAAATAAAATTATGTTAGCACATGATTGGATGATGGAAGTCGGTAGAGCTTCATCTTGTTCACTAGGCTATGGGAAAAATTCCCTTGAAAAGTGAACAGTCTCTTTCCTTTTAGCAAATCAACCTTTAAAGCTGGGCATAGACGGATTGCAATATGGCCAGTTCAGCGGTGGGCAGGCCTATTTTCAATCTGTGTGTGACCCTCCCTGTTCAACAGAAGTCGATTATTAGATCGACCTCTGATGAATGGACACGCTGGAAAACTTTTGTCAATCAGCAACTGCAGCCGCTGATCAGTTTATTCTGACAGCAGTGGGTGCCACACTGTCAGAATACAATATCCTGGCGGAAGGGGGGGGGGGGTCTTCCTTCCGCCTAGCTTGTGTTCAAGTCTGCTAGCTAAACGAAAAAAAAGTAAAAAACTATCCATCTATGCCCAGATTTAGTGCCCTATTTATTCAATATGGTCTTGCCTAGCCATGCCACGGCTTTAAGAAAAAAAATATTGATTGCCACATGGCTGCAAAAAAAAAGCCAAGAGCAGAAAAGCACAATCATGAGATCTGTTAGTCATGTGACTGGCCTCTCTTCCAATTACAGTGTTTTCTCTGCATCCCACAATCTCCACACTACAAATAATATGTAAAATGCAGTCATAGTCTGGAGTACAGTATAGGACAGATAGTGGTATAGTGGTATTCACCCTCTGCTATAAAACGGCCCCTAATGCAACACACGACCGGTTTTCCCATTGGAAAAACCTTGGATGGTTTTTCCGACGGAATTCCACTCAAGCTTGTCTTGCATACACACGGTCACACCAAATTCCGCCGTCAAGAACGCAGTGACGTACAACACGTACGACGAGCCGAGATCAATGAAGTTCAATAGGCAGTTTGGCTCCTCTGCTTGATTCTGAGCATGCGTGGTTTTTTTGCGTGTCGGAATTGCATACAGACAAACTGATTTTCCGCTATGAATTTTTTCCGTCAGAAAAATAGAGAACCTGCTCTCAAACTTTTGCTGGCGGAAATTCCAACAGAAAAAGTCAGATGGAGCCTACACACGGTGGGAATTTTCGTTCAAAACCTCACATCAGACTTTTTCCGACGGGAAAACCGATCATGTGTACGCGGCATTACTCTTCCAGGGTGTTGAAAATCAGGATGCTAATAATTATATTATATCAGCTTTCCCAAAGTCAGAAAGTGAAAAAGAACTGACATGATTACTTTTCTAGATGTTGAAGCTCAGCTTCAGCCAAATTATTTTTTTACTCTTATTTTAGGTGAAGAGTTTTCGTTTTTAGCGGCTGCAAGGTCCTTACTACCAGTCCTGAAGATGGTTGATAGGAAGAGATAGGAAATCTCACCAATCGGGACACCACAGTAATGGAAACCTGAGTTCTAACCCTCCCATAATATTTTGTTGAAGTTGGGTTTTGACAACTCTTCTATTGAGGTCCATACACAGATTGTCATTTAAAGACAACATAACATAGAACTGATATGAGGGATTGTATTAACAGTCTAATGCTGCGTACACACGACCGTTTTTAATGTCATTGAAAAAACCTGTTTTTCTCGACGTGATTCTTCTCAAGCCTGCCTTGCCTACACACTATCATGAAAAAAAATGCTCGAGCAAAGCGCGGTGACCTTTGAAATGTACGACGGCACTATAAAGGGGAAGTTCTATTCGGATGGCGCCACCCTTTGGGCTGCTTTTGCTGATCCTTGTGTTAGTAAAGTTTGGTGAGAGACGATTCGCGCTTTTCAGCCTCGTGCTCTTCAGTCCGTTACAGCCTGATAAATGTGCTATCTCCATTACGAACGCTAGTTTTACCAGAACGAGCGCTCCCATCTCATCACTTGTTTCTGAGCATGCATGTTTTTTTCACGCCGTTAAAGCCTACACACGGCCGTTTTTCATGACGAGAAAAACGACGATGTTATAAACGACGAGAAAAATTTGAGCATGTTCCAAACTTTTAATGGCCATTTTTCACGTCATGAAAAATGCTCTGGAGCCCACACACGATCGTTTTTAATGACCAAATAAAAAAATGTCATTTTTCTCGTCATGAAAAACGGTCGTGTGTACGCGGCATAATAGTGCTCCAAAGCAGAAATGTTTCTAGGGCTTAATATTTCCAGGGTCAAATCTGAAAACCTTGAAAATGTTCCTGCAAATCAGGGTCAGCTGGAGACTAAAGGTGGGCTCGAAACAAATAATAAACAATGACTGGAATTTTAGAATGTCATAGAAGCTTCCATTGTTTCAGGCGTGCCAGTCCATTCCGGCCAGTGTCTTGTTTTGAGAGCCTTGTCTATCACACTCCCGCTACCCACTAGGCCTACCTTCAGCAGGAAATGAAGCTCTCAGTGTGATCAGACATGGTCTCTTGTCTGAATTTGCTGCGCTTGTTTTCCAAACACTAAGCTTTCAACTTTTTTTCTTCTCCTTTCATATTTTCCAAAGGTATTTCTGTTAGCTGATTAGAGCTGCTATGAAGTGACCTTTAGTCTCCTGTTCCCTCGCCTCCCTCTCATGAGTTAAATGAAAGCCTTCCTCTACAGGGTACTTACAGCTAAGGCACCATGGCGCTAGCTGCAGGTTGCTTTCATTACACTGATAGGATACATGTGCTGTTTTTTTATCTGTAGCATTTTCTCAGTAATTCTGCACTTTAAAGTCTCAGCTGTCTACCGCTCTGCAGACAATTGTTTAGTGTAACACTATCCGGAAAAAGCTGATAAAATGCAGATGTGGCGCGGGCTCTGAAATTTGTGGTTTGTTAAGTGGTTTCTCGGTCATACTTGCCCGTGGCGAGTACGCCTCCCTGCCAGGCTCCCTTTTTCTTTCGTTCTTTTTTTTTTTTTAATTAAAATGTTGCGAAGACATACATGATAAAGTGTGGGCAAGTCCTGAAAGCAAATGAAATGCGAGATGAAAAGCTGATCTTTTAAGACCCTTATGTAATCAGGGAGTTTTGTGATCACCGCGCCGTCTTACTGCTTTAGGGGTTACAGTGCCGCGTTTCCTAATGTTTTTGTTTACCAAAAAAAGAAATAGGAGCAGTTTTGGTTAAATGTACATTCAGCTCTGATTGATGATTAAAAACGCTCCATGCATCGCTCTCAACTGTCCTTCTTTTGGAATCCAATCCCTCTGTCCCTCTTTCCTTTTCACTTGTTCCACTTTTTGGTCTGATGTAGAGACCCCTATATATAAAATCCTCTATTTACCTTCCAGAAGTGTTATATTGCACTAAACCTATCATCCAACATTTGAATTACTGCAGTTTTGTTTAGTTTTTTTGGAAAAGTCAATATAAAGGAAAAGTAGAGGTAAACAAAAGCACCATGAATGCTCTGCAGAATTATTCTAAAGGCTTATACACAAGATCGGACTTTTTGACAACAATTGTCCGACGGACCTGTTTTAGCGGACAATCCGACCGTGTGTATGCTCCATCGGATGAACTTTTTCGTTTTTTCATCGGACAAATGTTCGCTGTGAGAACAGACAAACTTTCCGGCAACAAATGTCCTACGTCGGCTAATCCGATTGTGTGTACACAAGTCCATCGGACTAAAGCCCAAAGTACAAACACTAGGGGTGCCAAAATGAATCGCCTCATCGGTGCACCGCGATTCGGGTGTCCCCGATGTGATTCCGATGCATGCGACCGGGAAAATCGATTACCGGGATGACGCCCGCAGCTGCAGGCATCATCCCGGTACCGTTTTTAGAGCGGGCGGTCGGCTTTCCAGTGATAAAGCCGCTCGGTTGTTATCCCGGGGGAGCGGGAGGAGACATCCCCCCCCCACGGCTTCCGCCGCTCTGACCGGGCCTCCCGTCCCACCGGGAGACCCGATCCGCAAGCCGCTACTTCCAGCGGCTTGAGACAGCCTAGCGTCCATTTCGTTCCAGTCTGTATGTAAACACGAAAAAAACGTCGGAGCTTAAAAACGCAATCACTGCGTTTTTGCGTGTTTTTTGACGCTTCGCGTTTCTTTATGCCTAACACCGACGCTGAGGAACGCACTGGTCCTGGGTTTTTTTTACAGCTTAAAAACCTCTATGCTATTTGCAGCTCAAAAACGTCTAGGTGGGCATGAAGCTATAGACTAACATGGACAGGCGTTTTTAAGCTGTAAAAAACGCTCAAAAACGCGGCTGTAAAAACGTCCGTGGGCATGAGGCCTTACTGTCACAAGGGATGTTTACATTCCTTGTGACAGCAATAAAAGTGATCAAACATTTTTTTTTTTAAAACACAATGTGAAAAAAAGAAATTAAATAAATAAGAAAAAAATATGTTTTTTTAAAGTGCCCCTGTCCCAGCGAGCTCGCGCAGCAAAGAAAACACATACTCATGCCACGCCCGCGCCCGCATATGTAAACGGTGTTCAAATCACACATGTGAGGTATCGCCACGATCGTCAGAGCGAGAGAAATAATTATAGCACTAGGCCTCCTCTGTAACTCTAACCTGGTAACCTTTAATTTTTTTGAAAGCATCGCCTATGGAGATTTTTAGGTATCGTAGTTTGTCGCCATTCCACAAGTGTGCACAGAAAGACACTCACCTGTCCCACAATCCAGCGATGTGGCCACCCGAACCTTCCATTCTCTCCCCCGCCTGTCCACGGTGCTAGCAATACTACTGTAGCCATACGGCTGTGACAGCTTGCAGCTTCACAGCCGGATGCGCATGTGTCACTGCACTGTCCTGCATAGCCGGGCAATCTTCTGGGACCTGTGATGTGTCCCAGAAGTTCGCAGGGAGGAAGGGATGCCTAGGCGGCCCAAGCGGAAGTGGGAGTTTGTCGGTATTCGTGATGCATCGGGATGCAGCGCGGAATCAAATCAAATCGAATCGCTTACAAGATAATCGTAATCGAATCGAATAGTGAGACCAGTGAAGATGCGCACCCCTAACAAACACGCATGCTCAGAACCAATGCTAAAGATCAGACAACAATAGCAGAAGTCGCTCAAAGGGCGGCGGTAAAGAGCAGAAAAACCACGTAGTACGTCTATTACGTCACTACGTTCGTGTTTGTTGCCGTGTGTATGCATACCAAGTTCACGGACAACGCCCTTTGGAGCAAAATCCACTGAAAAGTCAGTTGGAAGTCTGATCATGTGTATGAGGCTTTAGAATAAGTAAATTGGTCCTTGATGCATTGGGCTCGCAGCCCAGCATCATTTAACCTGGTAAGTGACCACTTCTGGATTGCAGAGCAGTGGGGCTGGGGACACAGCGCTGGAGAGTAAGTGAATATTGCAGCATTATATTTTAAAAAGGGCAATATAAAAAAAAAGTGCAATTGGGCTTAAAGGAAAGTGGGCCATAGATGGTTCGAATCTTGGCCAGTTCAGCAGGGACTGGCCGAGATTCAAACCATCTATGGGCAGGCTGAATGTACCCAAGTCGATCCATTGATTGGCTTGGGTACAACCAGCATGTCGGATTTTTGGCATACGATTATTGCCAGCGGAAATAATTATCGTGCTCTCTCGGCAGGGATGGCTCCCTGCGCCCCCCGCCAGGAGAACACAATAGCTCCACAGGAGGGGTTGCAGGAAAGACAATTGCACCATCTACTGTATGACCTGCCTTAGTCTGCATGCACCCTTCATATCTCAACAAACACACAAAGCATTGAATCTCAATAGAAAAGATACACTGGACATAGATAGGCAAATATGTTTCCCAATAACTCCCTAGGAGCCACTATGATTTTCTTCCTGATTTGACTGTCAGATGGGTGTCGTGCACACACTGCACTTTTGGTATAGACAAGGGGTCTCCAAACTTTCGAAACAAGGGGCCAGTTTTCTGTCCTTCAAACTTTAAGGGGGCCTGGACTGTGGCCAGCGGGAGTAGAAAAAGTCCACTGGTGTCAGTGGCAGTAAACAATGTCCCATCATTGGAGGCAGTGAGAGAAATAGTGCCTTATGATTGGTGTCAGTGGGAGGCATAGTGTCCCATCATTGGTGTCAGTGAGAGGAATAGTGTCCCATCATTGGTGGAAGTGGGAGAAATAGTGCCCCATCGTTGGTGTCAGTGGGAGGAATAGCTCCAAATCATTGGTGACAGTGGGAGGAGTAAATGGAAGAAAGAAAGGCGCCTCTAAGTGCAGTATTAACCACTTCAGCCCTGGACCATTTGGCTGCCAAATGACCAGGCCACTTTTTGCGATGCAGAACTGCGTCGCTTTAACTGACAATTGCGCAGTCGTGCGACGTGGCTCCCAAACAAAGTTTACGTCCTTTTTTCCCACAAATAGAGCTTTCTTTTGGTGTTATTTGATCACCTCTGCAGTTTTTATTTTTTGCGCCATAAACAAAAATAGAGCGACAATTAAAAAAAAAAAAAATTCAATATTTTTTACTTTTTACTATAATAAATATTCCCAAAAAATATATATAAAAAAATTGTTTTTTTCCTCATTTTAGGCCGATACGTATTCTTCTACATATTTTTGGTAAAAAAAAATCGCAATAAGCGTTTATTGATTGGTTTGCGCAAAAAGTTATAGCTTCTACAAAATAGGGGGTCGTTTTATGGCATTTTTATTAATATTTTTTTTTTTACTAGTAATGGCGGCGATCAGCAAGTTTTATCGTGACTGTGACATTTTGGCGGACACATCGGACACTTTTGGCGCTATTTTTGGACCATTCACATTAATACAGCGATCAGTGCTATAAAAATGCATTGATTACTGTGTAAATGTGACTGGCAGTGAAGGGGTTAACCATTAGGGGTATAGGAAGGGGTTAAGTGTGTCCTAGGGAGTGATTCTAACTGTTAGGGGGCGTGGCTACGAGTGACCTGTCACTGATCGCTGCTCCCCATGAGAGGAAGCATACGATCAGTGTCAGTGTCACTAGGCAGAACGGGGAGATGCTTGTTTACATTGGCCTCTCCCCGTTCTGTAGCTCTGTGACCCGATCGCGGGACACCGGCAGACATCGAGTCCGCGGGTCTCGCGGGCACAGTCACGGAGCTCGTGGCAGGCGCACGCGTGCACGGCGGCAAATTCAAACTGACGTAAATATACATCGATTTGCCTGTCCGTGCCATTCTGCCGACGTATATCCACGTGAGCCCGTCCTTAAGTGGTTAAAGGATTTAATATAGCGCACAAGGGGTTAAAAACACTTACAGGATCATTGAAAAAGTAAAACATGTAATGTAGAGTCCTCAAATGAGTTGCTAGTCCTTCCTCTGTATGCGGGTGGAGAGCGAGGAGAGCCGTCCAGTAGCTGTCAGGATGTGTGGGAGAAGTAGTGCCCCATCATTCACGGCAGTGGGAGAAATAGTGCCTCATGATTGGTGTCAGTGGGAGGAATAGTGCCCCATCATTGTTGGCAGTGGGAGAAATAGTGCCTCATGATTGGTGTCGGTGGGAGGAATAGTGCCCCGTCATTGGTGGCAGTGGGAGAAATAGTGCCTCATGATTGGTGGCAGTGGGAGGAATAGTGCCCCGTCATTGGTGGCAGTGGGAGAAATAGTGCCTCATGATTGGTGGCAGTGGGAGTAATAGTTCTGTATCATTGGTGGCAGTGGGAGAAATAGTTCCTCATGATTGGTGTCAGTGGGAGGAATAGTGCCCCGTCATTGGTGGCAGTGGGAGAAATACTGTAGTGCCTCATGATTGGTGTCAGTGGGAGTAATAGTTCCCTATCATTGGTGGCAGTGGGAGAAATAGTTCCTCATTAATGGTGTCAGTGGGAGGAATAGTGCCCCATTGTTGGTGTCAATGCCAGGAACTATGCACCACTGTTGTCTCACTGTTGCTAACAGTGGGGGAAATAAGGCCCCAAGGGCCGGAAAAAATCAAGCAAAGGGCCGCAGTTTGGAGACCGTTCGTATAGATAGACTAAAGAATATCTTTATAATGTTCTGTAAATGAAACTATAGCCTTCCTGATTCAGATTATACGGCTTCAAAAAGTGATAACATGTAGCGGGTATTTGAATTTAGGGGAAGCGTCTGGGTGGTAGTGTAACCCAGATTCACTGATTGCTAGGGAATCTGAGACCCTTTTATGGTTCTTGGAGGACTCTGGTGGTGTGAGGTTCCCTGAGGCATACAGGTGGCGTTGTTGCCCGGGGCCGGGGTCGAACTTACACCGCAAGACTGTGCCTTTTTGTCCTCCCCTGGCGCTGGTACAGCGGGGCGGGGAACCCGTTGTGACGCAAAGCGAGAGGGGATAAAAGGGGCGAACGCCCTTACCACGGGGTTCAGAGTCTGGAGGACGCGGCCGCACCCAGGCACCTTCAGCTTGGGTCCTGGCATTCCGGTGTTCCGGGCCCAGGTGCCCTTGACCTGGCCGGAGCAGGAGATTGAGTCCATCTCAGGCACCTTTAGCCTGGGGTGAGGTACTATGGCGAATGCCTGGGGCTCGGTACCTTCGACCGAGTTCTGCGATAGTGGAAGAATCCGAGGGGGCCCTAATTCCTTGGGTGCCCGTGTCTGAGTTCGTGAGGACAGGTGAGCAGAGCTTCTCTGGAGAGTCCGGCGCAGCATCGCTGGTGACAGAGAGGCCTCCGGTATCTCCCTTGGACGGATATCCTTCCCCTGACAGGGGCCGTGCTAGCGAAGGTAATTCATGTTCTATTTCACATAGTCAGTGGCAGTGACTATTCGCCATTGGTGACACCACAGTGGTTAGCTATATCGGGAAGGATTGTGCCTCGACCTACTCCCATTCTGTTGCAAAGGTCCCAACTTGACTGTGCTGTATATTTATTCGCTGAGAAGAATAAAACTGTGTTGGACCTACTCAGTGTGTGGAACTCTGGTTACTAGGAGCAAAGGGGGAGTCAAGGACGAAGGACAGGACTTGACTCTAGGGCACCTACACAAAGCCCGATCTTTCTGGCCTTCACCTCGTCACTATGGAGGACATGGGCCATGGTGTATCTCATCCCTCCCCCCGGTGCTAACACCCCTAGACAAAGACAGACAAGCCGAGAACGAGAAAGGGTGAGAGGGGTGAGGCCGCTACAAACAGAAATGTTGAAATAATTGTCCTACAGCAATGAATATTCCACGTTCACTTTGTTGCCATTTAGGAGACCTAATGCCAGAGAATTATAGTTCAGGCAAAGCTGAAAAATGTCCAGCTCTATCTAAACATCAAACCCTTAAAGCGGAAGTAAACCCATCAATTTAACAATTTCAAAAAACAGTTACATTCCCGGCATGCCGGAAATGCTAACTGACACATTGGTTGTGCTCTCAACCAAACTGTCAAACCATCCAATGGCTGGTGCCATAACTGATCGATCACATGTGCAGCTTCATGGCAGTTAAAGAATAAACAGAGGCCAAGATGGCAGCTTCCTTGGCTGAAAAGGATAGGAGGGTTTACTTCCACTTTAAGTGAATTCAGCAGGAATCCCCTGACCAATATTATAACACTTGGTTGCTTGATTAATAGAAGAAAAAGCCATGAGCCTAGCAGACACAATGAGAATATCGGACGAATGATCGTCCGGTTTTTATTTTTGCATTCTAGTCTCATATCGAAAATGAATGGGTTACTGAAGTTACGAAAATTCTTGTAAGACAGAATACAATTTCGGAAGTGATGTAATGTATTGTACTGTAAGGTATTTTGTTCTGAGCATGCGTGGTCTTGAAAATCATTTGTTCTGTTATCTTACGTGAAAAAAAATGAATGCTTGTTCCTTCAGATATTTTTGCATGAACTGTCGTGTCCTAACGATCAGATTATCAAATGATTGATCCGAATGTGTTTTTTTTCGTCTGATATTCTAATTTTATGAATACTACTAGGCAATAGTAGTGATTTTTGCAACAAAGGCAATAACTTCAGTACTTCTTTGACCATGAGGATGCAGCATAGTCCGGATGGGGGGGGGAGTTGGGCATAGAACTGTTTTTAGGGTATATTTGGAATAAACTAGCAAGGCATAAACACAGCAAGGGGTTTTCACTTTTGTGGGCTAATATAAAAAGCTGGCTATAGAAAATAGACTATTGGTTCTCAAATAGTCATGCATTATTTTATTTAAAAATAGCAAAGTGGTAACAGTATAAGATGCATTCACATAGTGCTCAGTTGGTGGGGGCTTGCCAAGTCCAGCATGGGAACAGCACCGCCGGTAAATCCCTGGGATGTTAAACCACGAGCGCCGTTTATTAACGGGACCTCGGGAGGACACCAGCTGGGTAACTCGGCAAGGAGGTGATCCAGATCTGTCAGACTAGGGAGCCGCCTACCACTGTGTTAGGCTAATCAGAACGTGTTTCGGAAACATGGCCACGCCTCCTTCATCTGGATCACCTCCTTGCCGAGTTACCCAGCAGGCGTCTCCCCAAGGTCCCTCAAGGTTTTAGTTCCATGCTGATAGATGTCGCTCGTGGCTTAAAATCCCAGGGATTCAACAGCGGTGCTGTTCCCATGCTGGCAGGGCCGGTGCTACCACTAGGCAAACTAGGCAGCCGCCTAGGGCACACTGCTGCCTAAGGCGCCTGGCCATTGGTGTTTCTACTCTTTTCTCTTTGCAGCAAGCAATAAGTCTCAGCATCAGCAGGCAGCTGCCGCTCCGTTCGCACATAGTGTCAAAGGCGCAGCGGCGGCAGAGGACTGTGTCTGTGTCCTGACTCCTGAATGAATGGAAGCAAGCAAACATTCATTGATGGGCACTGGTAGGCTGCATTTGATGGGCGCTGGTAGGCTGCATTAATAGGCACTGGTAGGCTGCATTTGATGGGCGCTGGTGAGGCTGCATTTGATGGGCGCTGGTGAGGCTGCATTTGATGGGCACTTCATTAAAAAGGTGGGGTATACATGGGCAGGGCAAAGGGGGTGGAGTCAGAGGTGGAGCCAAGGGGGGGTAGCAAAATTAGGTTTTGCCTAGGGTGTCAAAAAACCTTGCACCAGCCCTGCATGCTGGACGTGGCAAGCCCCCACTAACTGAGCACTATATGAGTGCATCCTTTACTGTTGCCACTTTGCTCATTTTAAATAAAATAATGCTGCACTAGGATTGGCCTGGCGCTTCTCTTTCTTTCTCCTGCCTTCTTATTTCTCACAGTCTTTTTGTCCCCAGCCTGTGCCTGAAGAAGCCTCGCGACTATCTGAAGCAGGTACACCGGAGACTTACTTAAGCGCCTCACGTGGATATACGTCGGCAGAATGACACGGACAGGCAAATCAACGTATATTTACATCAGTTTGAATTTGCCGCCTCGCAAGCTCCGTGACCGCGCCCACGGGATCCGCGGACTCTATGTCCGCCGTTGTCGCACGATGCAGAACGGGAAGAGAGGTAAGTGTAAATAAGCAACTCCCAGTTCTGCCTAGTGACATTGACACTGATCGTATGCTCCCTCTCATCGCGAGCAGCGATCAGTGATGTGTCACTCGTAGCCACACCCCCTAACAGTTAGAATCACTCCCTAGGATACACTGCCAGTCACATTTACACAGTAATCAATGCATTTTTATATCACTGATTGCTGTGTAAATGTGAATGGTCCCAAAATAGCGCCAAAAGTGTCCGATGTGTCCGCCATAATGTCGCAGTCACAATAAAAATTGCTGATCGCTGCCATTACTAGTAAAAAAAATTATTAATAACAATGGCATAAAACTATCCTCTATTTTGTAGATGCTATAACTTTTGCGAAAACCAATCAATAACCACTTATTGCAATTTTTTTTACCAAAAATATTTAGAAGAATACGTATCGGCCTAAACTGAGGAAAAAATTTGTTTTTTTTTATATATTTTTTGGGGGTATTTATTATAGCAAAAGTAAAAAATATTGCTTTTTTTTCAAAATTGTCGCTCTATTTTTGTTTATAGCGCAAAAAAATAAAAACCGCAGAGGTGATCAAATACCACCAAAAGAAATCTCTATTTGTGGGGAAAAAAGGACGTAAATTTCGTTTGGGAGCCATGTCGTACGACCGCACAATTGCCAGTTAAATCGACGCATACCGAATCGCAAAAAGTGGCCCGGTCATTTGGCAGCCAAATGGTCCGGGGCTCAAGTGGTTAAAGTGGCTCACCCCCCAGAACATGTCATCAAGATTCACTTTCTTACATTTATGACTTTTATTCACATCATTTACATATATATATTTTTCTGAAGTCGCTTTCATATCACTAACCAGACTCAAGAGTGTGTGTGTTTTTTACCACTGTAACTATTAGGTTTTCTAGCGCTGATTTTCACACTTGCTTTCTGTGTGTGTTTTTTATCTCAAATAGTGATTCCTGCCAAATCGGTTGAAGTTCAAGCCATGGGTGACCCTGTAAGCACCACTCAACTCAACAAACTTAAATCTGGAAATCAAAGGAGCCAGGTCGAAAATTCTCTGCCAAACAGTGACTGCAGCCAATCAGATTGTATTCTGGCAGACGCAGGGAGGAGGAATCTATTGTTTAGCATGTATAGAGGAATCTATCAATTTCTCTTGTTCACTGGCAGGGCTGAACTAAAACAAATCTTAACGTGTATGGCTAGTCATATCCTAGAGCAGGGTTTCTCAACCAGGGTTCCTCCAGAGGTTTGCAAGGGGTTTCTTGAGCAATGAGGAATTTCTGACTCTCAGGAAAGTTCCCAATGACGCCATTGATCTCTTTAGTGATCTGTACGAAGGTAATTCTTCCCAATGACCACAAGTGTCAGGAGCTTTCTTCCCACTGCAGTGTAGCTAAACAGAATACAGTATACTGAGTGATATACTGCAGCCTACTGAATCAACTGCTTGCCTGTAGTATCTTAGCAACAGTAGAACAAGATTGGAACAGTCTGCAGTGTAGCTAAACAGAATACAGTATACTGAGTGATATACTGCAGCTTACTGAATCAACTGCCTGCCTGTAGTATCTTAGCAACAGTAGAACAGGAACGGATCTAGCTAAACTGAATACAGTGTGTCTGTGTATATATACACACACACACACACACAACGCCTGGGGTGCATATATATACTAAATACACTGACTGCAGCTAACTCAATCGCCTGCCTGCTCTAAGTAACTGAAATGAAATGACACTCTCTCTGTCTCTATCTCTCTCTTTCAACGCCGGAACACACTACATGGCGCTGACGCGTGGGCGGACTTATATAGTGTGGGGCGTGTACCTAATCCCCTGAGCCATGATTGGCCAAAGGCACCCGGACTTTGGCCAATTACGGCTCTTTGTACTGACGGCGCTGTGATTGGCAAAGCATGCGGGTCATAGTGCATGCTTGGCTAATTATCAGACAGCAATGCACTGCGTTGACGCAGTGAATTATGGGCTGTGATGCGCCACTCAAATTTGGCGCGAATGGCCCATATTGTTTGAAATTCAGCGGATGGCCGAACAGACGATGTTCGAGTCGAACATGAGTTTGACTCGAACACAAAGCTCATCCCTACAGATGGGCACATAGGCTGCATTTAGGCTGCAGATGGGCACATAGGCTGCATTGAGGCTGCAGATGGACACAGATTAGGCTGCACTGAGGCTGCAGATGGACACTGACCATTATTTTGCTACAAAGTGGTTTATTTAAAAAAAAAAAGTTATTTTCCTGAAACTTCCCTCTTAAATTGAAGGTGTGTGTTATACGCCTGTGCGTGTAAACCCTGATGATGAGTTTTACTTCCTTTCTTTTACCCTGCAAAGTAAAAGCATGCATACTATAACTGTAGCAGCCTCCACTCTCTCACTCCACTGTTGGCTGGTTTCTGCTTGTCTAGGGGTACCTTGGAGGAGAGAGTGCGGGGTCACCACGCCAAGCCTTCACCGTGGATGTTTATGTGGTGTAAGCAAAGTTTCTTTACCTTCGGGTCGGTGTTCGGTGCTAGAAGCCTCCGCTCCTTCTGTGGAACAATGTCTGCCAGTAAATGAGCCCCACACCAATAAAAGTCCAACACTCCTTTATTCTTCAATGTCAGGATGAAACACAATCAGTTGGACTCCCTCAACGAACAGACAGGGGGCGTGGATACGAGTAGGCCCAGGCACAATGAACTCTCTTATTCCTCTATCAGCGAATAGGTTTGGCACATGATCTATGCTACCTGTTGAGAATCTTGGTTGCTGCCACCGACCGGATGAACGATAAACCTTCCTCCTGACTGCACTCTGCCCCTGTTTGGGAAGATACCCCTGGACACCGACCACGGACCACAGCCCTCAGGCTGAAGGTGCCTGGGACTCGACGAACCCCCTGACCAAAAATGGCCCCTTTATACCCTCCCTCAGCAAGCCCAGCGGAGCCCCCGCCCCGCTGTACTTATGCTGCGAGAGGCCAAAAAGGGTGTGCCACTGCAACAATGGCTCAATCCCGGGCCCAAAGTGACAGCGCCACCCGCTGGGCCCCAGGGAACCACACATCACAGATCCCCCACCAAATTTAAACATAATAGAAAAGCATATACCCGCTACATAACATTATGTGACACTTACTTACCATGATTGCCCCTCTTCCTTCCGGGGCTGCAGACTCCGGCTCTGTGACTGGCCGGAGCCACATGACATGACTGGCATGTGCGCAGGAGCCACCGGTCACGGCACTCTCTAGTGAAGAAACGGCACGGGGAGGCCGTTTCTTCACAGTGCATGCGCCAATGACATCATCGATGCAGTATACAGCAAATATCTTCTAAACAGCGCACGTTTAGGAAATATTTACAGTACCTATAGGCTTACCTATTAGGTACAACTTGCAAAGGGAGGTTTACAACCTCTTTAATTTACTCAAAAACATAAAAGGTGTTTGGCAAACATTTTATACAGTTAGAAATGTACACATGATAGGGGATATATAGGGTTACCCATACCAAGGATATAGCACAGGCTTTGCCCAAGGTGCATATCATTTTATAACATTAAGAGACACTGGCATAGACCACCCCTTCACATCAAAGTGCTTTATTACATGCTTCTGCTGTAATTTACGTAAAGATAATGTAAAGTAAGTCAAAATTAAAAATGTTATTTCAAAACAACTAATCGTTATTGAAATAAATGCCTGGCTCCTATTTCACATGGTGTTAAAAGGGTTTGGAAATTATATCTAATTGTTAAGCAATGTTCAGTGGATATGTACATTGCTGCTAGCAATTTCTCTAAATGTGTAAATTAGTCAATTCTCTAATCTGCATGCTTTGAAGTGGACATTACACTCTAATGCTGAGCGATACACAGTTTAAGCGGTGTTTGATGTCCTGGTATCTTAACATGGATGTCTTGATATAAGAAAAGTAAAACTTGAGATAGGACACTAAAAGAAAAATAGTTAAATAGAAGGAGAAGCCAGGGCGGCAGCTGATACTGGCACTTCAAAGCTTAGCCAGGCTAAAATTGCTGCCGATTGCTCCACACAAAAGTGTTCCCTTGTGGATGACAGTGCATGGTGACAAAGTTCAATTGGCAACAGGAGCCAGAAAAGATCAAAGACTTCCCATTGTAATAGTTCTGTTCCATGAAGAATTGCTCATTGTTAATAGTTCTCCAGCCTATACCAGCTAGAACTGCATATCAAGATCCTAGTTTCTAAAGTTACCCTGTATCACATATATAAAGATTGATTATCTTATCTCTTTGTTTTAAATAAATTTAAGGTTTTAGTATTATTTACAACATGCAAAGAAGAATTAATGGTTGACTTTAGCTTTGAAAAAAAGGTTGATATTCCATTGCTGCATGGTTAGTTTGAAAAAAGATATTCAAAGAAAGTCCATTTAAAAAAAAAAAAATAGTAAATTCCTTGTACAGAAGGCATATACGTGTAGGTTGGGACTCTGGAAAAATCAATGTCACACAGCAGTTCTTGTTAACAGGAACCTTTATAAGCATGGCTGGCATTGGAGTAGAAGTTCAAGGCACTTAATAGAACCATAGAGTTTATCACAGCCCCTGTAATAGATTGGACACAGATGTTACTAGAGGACAGCTTCTGCTAGAGGGGTGGTGAAGCAGGACAGTTCCCACTGCACTCACCCATTAGGAGATTTTGGAAGGTTCTGCATCACAGACAGTGTCCCTCATCCTGTCCCTACTCGTCAGGAACCTTTCCTTTTGTCGAACGCTATCCCTATACAGTGGGTTCATCTCCCTAACCTGCCACTTGCCTGAAGCACACCCAAATAATGTGGAGTCCCCTATTTAAAGGCTCCCATGTTAACCGGTTAACGACCAGCTCCTCTACATTTACGTCGGCAGAATGGCACGGCTGGGCAAAGTGCGCGCACCCCTGCCGCAAGCTCCGTGACCCGCAGACTCGATGTCCGCCAGTGTCCCGCGATCGGGTCACAGAGCTGCAGAACGGGGAGAGACAAGTGTAAACAAGCGTCTCCCCATTCTGCCTAGTGACACTGTCATCGGGAACAGCGATCAGTGACGTGTCACTGGTAGCAATGCCCCTGAACAGTTAGAATCACTCCCTAGGACACACTTAACCCCTTCCCCACCCCTTCACTGCCAGTGTCATTTTTACAGTAATCAGTGCATTTTTATAGCACTGATCACTGTAAAAATGACAATGGTCCCAAAAATGTGTCAAAAGTGTCCGATGTGTCCGCCATAATGTCGCAGTCACGATAAAAATCACAGATCGCTGCCATTACTAGTAAAAAAAAAAATATTAATAAAAATGCCATAAAACTATCCCCTATTTTGTAGACGCTATAACTTTAGCGCAAACCAATCAATAAACGCTTATCGCGATTTTTTTTACCAAACATATGTAGAAGAATACGTATTGGCCTAAACTGAGGAATTTTTTTTATATATATTTTTGGGGATATTTATTATAGCAAAAAGTTAAAATATTGAATTTTTTTCAAAATTGTCGCTCTATTTTTGTTTCTAGCGCAAAAAATAAAAACCGCAGAGGTGATAAAATACCACCATAAGCAAGCTCTATTTGTAGGAAAAAAAGGACGTAAATTTAGTTTGGGAGCCATGTCACACGACCGCACAATTGTCAGTTAAAGCGACGCAGTGCCGAATTGCAAAAAGTGGCCTGGTCCTTAGGCTGCCAAATGGTTCGGGGCTTAAGTGGTTAAGATGGATGCCTCGATTCTCTCGAGAACTCAGCATCAAATCAGATGCCTACCCTGCTTACCATTTCTACTTATCTTGATGATCATTGTCACTTGGACAGAAAGTGATGAGAAATCCCAAATTTTACAGCTATCAACGGAACATGAGGTGATGAAAAACCTTTCAATGGGTTTACCTATTCTGGTAACAACTGTCAAAAACTGGCCTAAAGCCTCGTACACACGGTCGGACTTCAAACAAACTTTTCCATGGACTTTTGCCCGAAGGGAGTTAGCCGGGCACACCCATAGCATACACACGCTCTGACTTTTCTGCAAACTTTCCCGAAACTTTCCCAACATCACGTGTTTTTTCTGTTCTTTTCTGCTCTTTACCGCCACCCTTTGGTCATTTTCTGCTATTGTTGGTTGATTTTAACATTGGTTCTGGGCATGCGTAATTGTACTTCGGACAAAAGTCCGATGGATTTCTGTACACACGATAGGACTTTGCACCATCGGACTTTTGTTGCCAAAAAGTTTGTCCGTTTGCAGAGCGAACTTTTGTCCGATGAAAAACGAAAAAGTTAGTCCGATGAAGCGTACACACGGTCAGATTTTTTGAAAAACTTGCTCATTTTGAAGTTTGTTGGCAAAAAGTCAGACCGTGTGTACGGCCTTTTTTTTTTTAATTGGAAAAAAACAACTTTATTGAAAAGTATGCATGGTACATAAATCAACATAAGCCAGTATGGCCAATATAATAGTACATACATGAACACAGTGAAGCATCTGTGTGACATAAAGATAATAACAGCAGTGAAAGTAGAGCCGGTACACAACAAAAATAAAGAATCGACATGTCAAGTACACGTTTCACCATCCGCCATCCATCTGTCCCAGACCTTCTCATACTTTAGCGGACACCCTCTATGTACATAAATCAGTTTTTTATATGGGAGAGCATCGTTAACCGCCTTTTTCCAGCACTGAATTGTAGGGGGCAGGGCCTGCATCCAATTACGGGCCACTACTTTTCTTGCCAAGAATAGTGTCTCATGTAAAAAGGTACGGAGGGGTTTGTCGGCATCCAAGTCTGGCAACAGGCCAAGTAGGCACATCTTTGGGTCAAGGGTAACAGGGGAGCCCATCTGATCGTGTAGGAAGCGTATCACCTGTGTCCAGTATGCCTGAATGGTAGGGCAGAACCATATGAGGTGGTAGAAGGAGCCCGGGGTATGGTCACAGAGGCGGCATCCTGGATTGTACGTGGGCCTGAAACGTGCTACTCTCTGAGGGGTCAGATATGTTCTATGTATGATGTACAGCTGTGTGAGGCGGTCCGACAGCTTGGGGGAAACCTTTTTCACGTCCTCCAAAATCTCGTCCCAGTCCTCATCCTCTATAAGTCCAACATCCGCCTCCCATCTAGTCTTAGCAGTATAGGCCAATGCTGTGGTGCTAGGGAGACGGATGGCGGAGTACAAAGTGGAGATGAGCTTAGCAGGCACATTACCCGTGACTGTGTCCACTATGGAGGGAACTGCCAGGGACGGGCAAGAGCCAGAAAACTGGGCCTGTATAGCGTGACGGAGTTGCAAATACCTGAAAAAAAGGCAATTGGGGAGGGAAAATTCGTCCTTCAGCATTTGGAATGGTTTAAGGCCTGAAGCGGTCATGATCTGGTGTATGCATAAGATCCCATGGCGTATCCACACCGCGGGGTCCGGAATGGACAATAATTCTGGCAAGCATGTATTGTACCAGAGAGGGGTATGAGCAGGGCCGGCCCTATGATGGGACCGGGTGGTACCATGGTACCAGGCGGCACTGTTAGGGGGGCGGCAAACTGACGCCCGCCAGCCAGCCAGCCAGCTCCGCTGCCTGTGAGGAGCCCGGCGCCGCTGAGGACACTCACACAGGCGGGGGGGGGGCAGTCAGCGAGTGAGCAGGCATGGGCAGGCGCCGCTCCCTGTGAGGAGCCCGGTGTACCGGCGCCGCTGCCTGTGAGGACACTCACAGGCGGGGGGAGGGGGCAGTCAGCGAGTGAACACTGCAGGCACCGCTCCCTGTGAGGAGCCCGGCGCCGCTGCTGTTGGTGACAGGGGCGGACAGAGCACTCGCAGCGGGGGTTGGGAGCAGTCAGCAAGTGAGCGGGCAGCGGAGCAGAGTGATGATGTCATCTCTCCCCGCCGCCCTGCATCACCACAGTTTCACCCTCACTGTGCAGCCATGGGCAGCAGAGAGATTATATCATCTCTCTGCTGCCTGCCTTCACTCTGGGACACAGCAAGTGACAACCCGCAACGTGTGACAGGTGATGTCGTGACAATCCGCAACGTGTGGCAAGTGACAATACGCAACGTGTGGCAGGTGACGCTTGGCGAGTGACAATCCGCAACGTGTGGCAAGTGACAATGCGCAACGTGTGGCAGGTGATGCTTGGCAAGTGACAATCCGCAACGTGTGGCACGGGACTATCCGCGACGTGTGGCAGGTGACGCCGTGGCAAGTGACAATCTGCAACGTGTGGCAGGTGACGTTGTGGCAAGTGACAATCTGCAACGTGTGGCAGGTGACATTATGGCAAGTGACAATCTGCAACGTGTGGCAGGTGACGTTGTGGCAAGTGACAATACGCAAGGTGTGGCAGGTGACGCTTGGCAAGTGACAATCCGCAACGTGTGGCACGGGACTATCCGCAATGTGTGGCAGGTGACGTTGTGGCAAGTGACAATATGCAACGTGTGGCACGGGACTATCCGCAATGTGTGGCACGGGACTATCCGCAATGTGTGGCAGGTGACGTTGTGGCAAGTGACAATCCGCAACGTGTCGGAAGGTGACGTTGTGGCAAGTGACAATGCGCAACGTGTGGCAGGTGATGTTGTGGCATGTGACGTGGCAAGAGACAACCCGCAACGTGTGGCAGATGACACTCCGCAACGTGTGGCAGGTGACGTGGCAAGTGACAATCCGCAACGTGTGGCAAGTGGCAACCCGCAACGTGTGGCAGGTGACATAAGTGACCATGCGCAACATGTGGCAGCCGACAATCCGCAACGTGTGGCAGGTGACAACCCGCATCTGGTGGTGGATTCCGAAGCAAAACTGTAAGTACAAACACACATCACAAGTTGTATGAGACATGAGAGCCTCTGAGAGGGACTTGCCTTGCCCAGCCCTGATTAACCACTTAAGGACCGGAAGGATTTGCCCACTTAAAGCGGTTGTATGGCTTTGTTTTTTTTGTTTTTTTAAATAACAAACATGTTATACTTACCTCCACTGTGCAGTGCGTTTGGAAAAGAGTGGCCCCGATTCTCTGGTCCCTCGGCGGCTGTCTTGGCTCCTCCCTGCATCAGCTAACCCCCTTCTGGGAAGCACTCTCCCAAGGGGGTTAGCTTGCGGGCGCGCTCCCTGTTATACACGCTGCGTCCATAGACACAACGTGTATGACTCGTTCCCGCCCCCCCCAGGGCCCGGGTCATTGGATGTGATTGACAGCAGCGCGAGCCAATGGCTGCACTGCTATCAATCTAGCCAATTAACGGCCAGACTCCGTGGAGAAGAGGACGCCGGGGGACGCGCACAGCAAGTGAACGGGCTCAGGTAAGTAAAACAGGGGGGCTGGGGGGCAGTCATTGCCAGGTGTTTTTTCACCTTAATGCATAGGATGCATTAAGGTGAAAAATCACGAACCTTTACAAACCCTTTAATAACCAGGCCATTTTTTGTGATACGGCACTGTGTCGCTTTAACTGACAATTGCGCGGTAATGCGACACTGTACCCAAATAAAATTGGCGTCCTTTTTTTCCCACAAATAGAGCTTTCTTTTGGTGATATTTGATCACCTCTGCGGTTTTTATTTATTGCACTATAAACAACAAACGAGCAACAATTAAAAAAAAACAAATAAACAATATTTTTTACTTTTTGCTATAATAAATATCCAAAAAATGTATAAAAAAATAATTTCTTCATCAGTTTAGGCCAATATGTATTCTTCTACATATTTTTGGTACCAAAAAAAACATAATTAGCGTACATTGATTAGTTTGCGCAAAAGACATTGCGGCCGCCCGCCATGCACAGGTCCCTTTATACTCCTATATACATGTATAGAGCCCTGACAGGTCCTTTTATACACCTATATGCACGTATAGAGCCATGACAGGTCCTCTTTATACTCCTTTATACATGTATAGAGCCATGACAGGTCCTCTTTATACTCATTTATACATGTATAGAGCCACAACAGGTCCTCTTTATTATCCTTTATACATGTATAGAGCCACGACAGGTCCTCTTTATTATCCTTTATACATGTATAGAGCCATGACAGGTCCTCTTTATACATGTATAGAGCCACGACAGGTCCTCTTTTTACTCCTATACATGTATAGAGCCATGACGGGTCCCCTTTAGTTATCATGATATAAAATAATGAATGTGGGGGGCCTTTTGGTGGGCGTGATTTTTTTTTGGGGGGGGGGCAGCATTTCATTCTTGGTCCCAGGCAGCACAATGTCTTGGGCCGGCCCTGGGTATGAGAGTGTACTTTTGGGGTCCCAGTTCTTTGCAGTGCCGTCTGCCATACCCTCCGGTGGTGAGTCAACATGTCTGCTGTGCGTTGGGGGGGGGGGCGTCTTGTCAATGGGGCTCTTAGGACCGATTGAAGTGGGGTATGGGCCGAGTCATCCGGGTGCTCACAGAGTAGTGTCTGGTATCTCGTTAGTTCATGTTTGTCAAAATAATAGAAGTGGGACAGTTGGGAGGCAAAGTAATAATCCTGAAAGTCAGGGAGAGCAGCTCCTCCCAACGTCACAGGGTTCTTCAGAATTCTCCAAGATAACTTGTGTCTGCCATGACCCCAAATAAATGAATTCAGGATGGATTCAATTGTCCTGAAAAATTTTTGCGGTATATAGAGGGGAGCATGCCAGACCAAATAGAGTATCTTGGGAAGGAGTATCATCTTAACTAAGCTGACACGACCCATAACACCCAGGGGTAGTCTGGCCCAAGTCTGCGTCTTGTTCTTGATCAGGGCAAACAGGGGTTCAATGTTCAGTAGTTTATAATCTGAGAGCGATCTGGTGACCTGTACGCCAAGGTATTTAATCTGGGAGACCCTGGGAAGAGCCAGAGGAGGGGACGCGAACGAGGGGGGGGAAATGGTCAATCGGAAGGATCTGGGACTTAGACCAATTAATACTCAGACCCGAATGGCCACCCATACGTTCTATGGACTGGAGGGCTGCTATAAGAGAAGGACCGGAGTCCGCCAGATACAAAAGTGTGTCGTCGGCATACATCCCAATCTTTTCTTCCAGGTTCCCCATCCTGAGGCCTCGGATGCAAGTGTCTGCACGGACCATAATGGCCAACGGCTCCACAGCCAATGCGTAAAGCATGGGGGAAAGGGGGCAGCCCTGCCGGGTCCCCCTCTCCAGCGGGAACTGGTCAGAGAGCCAACCATTCACAAATACTCTGGCCCTTGGGGACTGATAGAGGAGTTGGACCCAGCGAATAAAGCTGGGGCCAAATCCAAATCTTGAGAGGCACTCCCACAGGTAGTTCCACTCCACGGAGTCGAAGGCCTTGGCGGCATCCAGAGCCACCACGACCCTCGAGCCAATTTCATCATGGGACCCCTGAATATTCATAAATAGGCGGCGAATATTCATGGCCGTGTTCTTCCCTGGCATAAAGCCAGTTTGGTCAGGGTGTATCAATGACAGAATAACCTGGTTAAGGCGGGAGGCTAGAATCTTAGCTAATATTTTAATGTCTACCTGTAACAAAGAAATGGGCCTATACGACTCCGGGTATTTAGGGTCCTTTCCGGGTTTGGGAATTACGACTATTTGGGCTTCTCTCATAGATGGGGGTAGAACTCCTGAGTCAAATACGGATTTATACAGGTCCTTAAGTTCAGGGATTAGGATTTCAGAGTAGGTGGCATAGAATTCAAGGGGTAGACCATCCAATCCTGGGGCCTTGGATGAGGCCAGACAGGAAATGGCCTCGGAAATGTCCTCCTCAGTAATAGGGGCTTCCAGAATTTCAAGCTGGTCGTCTGTCAGTCTAGGGAATTGAACTCCCGCTAGGTAGTCCCTGGTGTCTTGGGGAGTGTGGGTGACCCTGGAAGTGTAGAGTGCACGGTAGAATCTCCCAAACTCCTCCGCCACCAGTTGCGGATCGGTGATGTCGTTCCCCTGTGGGTCGGTCAAGGACACCACCACAGGGGGACGCATATCCAAGTGGGCGAGATATGCGAGCAGTTTGCCCGATCTCTCTCCATACTCAAACACCCTCTGTCTACAGAAGAAGATGCGTTGTTTAGCCTTCTCTATGTGCAATTGGGAGACCTGGCACGCCTGAATCTTTAGATTGTTGGCCGTGCTGGGCGAGGGGTCCCGGTGGAACGCCTCCTCCAGCACCTGCAGGTGTTCTGCAGCCTGCTAGACAATAAGTGTTGATGACCGTTTAAGCCTGTTAATACGTGTGGAAAGTAGGGAACGAGCGTGAAGTTTAAACATTTCCCACACCACATCATGCGTGGCAGTGTCCCTGTTGGCCGTAAAATAGTATTACAATTCTGTGGGGATGTCATCCTGGTCCCGCAGGGCAGTCAGCCAAAACGGGTTTAACCGCCAAGAAGGAGCAGGGGAAGCCTTCAGGAGCTGGATCGTGACCCAGTAGGGGGCGTGATCCGAGAGTACTCTCGGAGCAAAGCCCACATCTCCTAGCTTAGGCAGCAGGGACATTGAGATAAAAACAAAATCAATTTGTGACATTGTGTTATGACTGGCTGAAAAGCATGAGAAGACTTTAGTGTGCGGGTGTTTGTGGCGCCAAGTGTCGACAAGAGCAAAGTCGGTCATTATGCGGTGCAGTCTGGTATGGGTCGGTGGGTTAAGGGGGGGATCCAGTGTGCCCAGACGGTCCAGAGCGGGGATCAGGGTCATATTGAAGTCCCCCATCCACACTGCCGGTACGGAGGGGTACTGGGTCATAAAGGCAAGGCCCTCCTGAATTACAGCTGAGTTGTACGGGGGGGAATATAGCAGGCAAGTAGCAGGATAGGAGACCCATTAATGGTGGCGTGCATAAACACATATCTGCCCTGCTGATCCGTGCGGAGCAGTATTAGCTCAAAAGGTACCCGTTTGGCAACCAGGACCGATACACCTCTGGAATATGAAGTGTGAGTGGCGTGGTAAGCCCACCCCACCCAAGGTTTTTTAAGGGAGGATTGCAAGTGGCCCGTGACATGGGTCTCGACCAGTGTGATAATGTCAGCTCTCTGAGATTTGAGAAATGTCAGGACCGCTGTGCGTTTGATCTTATTGCGCAAGCCTCTAACATTCCACGTGAGGAACTTCAGGGAACTCATGGTGGGTATATGGTGTGTATAATAGACTGCAGCCAGACCAGAACCAGCAGAGCAGATAAGGACACATCAGATAGTACAGAACATATCGGCAACCAATATTGATAGTGCATGTATGACAATGACATAGTACCTTTAGCAGAAATAAACAATTGTGAACATGGTGGCAAATAAAAAACAGCCAAAACATTTCCCTTCCCTCCCAGTCCAGTGCCACCCCAACTCGGCATGAACATAGTATCCCAAAACCAGGTATCAACCGGGGACATCCAACGTGAAAAAAGCATTGGAGGCGAGGGACTTAATTTCAAAGGGACATAGATACCTGTGATGAAAAGAAAGCAAAAAAGGAGGAAAAAACAGTCAGGTAAACGGGGGGAGTGAAAAAAGTCCATAGAGAACCTAGGGGGGCGACTTCTTCTCTGAGAAGTGCATGGGGTGTAGGGGCCACAAAAGCACAACACCATTGCAGCCGTGCAGGAGGAAGCCCCGCCTGCCATCAGGGTGGTACGTAAAGTAGGATAGAAAGTTCCAGCAACGTTCGGTAAGCTGCCCTCTACAAGTATCTCCCATGTGTGGGGAGAACGGGGAATTAACAGTAAGGTCACCCGAAGGTGGCGAGCATGCTGTGAGATCCGAGGAGGGGCGGACAGGGCACGAACAGGGAGTGCCGCCGAAACAGGGGGCAGCAGGGGAGAGAAAAGAAAAGTACTCACAGCTCCCAGACAGCGCGGTATGCTCAATCTCGCCGATTTCTCCGGTCAATCCAGGTGGATGCCGACTCTGGGTCCTCGAAAAAGTGGGTCCGACCGTCGCATTCCACACGAAGCTTTGCAGGGTACAGCATGGCGTATTTGAGGTGTAGAGTGCGGAGGCGCTTCTTAACATCCTGGAACCTGGACCGCTGCCGTTGCACCTCATTGGAGAAGTCCGGGAAGACGGCAACATGTGCGTTGGTATGGGGGATATTCCCCTTCTCTCTGGTTAGGCGGAGGATCTTGTCGCGATCCCTGAAATTAAGGAACTTCGCTATCAGGGTACGCGGTGGAGCTCCTTGGGGAGGAGGACGGCCAGGGATTCGATGAGCTCTCTCCACTGCAAACATTACCGAAAATGCGTCTCTGCCGAAGGTTGACGTTAGGAGGTTTTCAAGGAAGCTCTCCGGGTCGGTGCCCTCAGCAGACTCAGGAAGACCGATGAAGCGGAGGTTACATCTCCGAAGGCGATTTTCCATGTCATCCTGTTTTGCGCTAATCTGTTGTAACTGGCGGCGCACCTCATCAGTGGTATGCAGGGATGAGCCGAACACCCCCCTGTTCGGTTCGCACCAGAACCTGCGAACAGACAAAATGTTCGTGTAAACTTTAGAACCCTATTAAATACAATGGACTCGAACGTTCGAAATCTAAAGTGTTAATTATAAAGGCTAATATGCAAGTTATTGTCCTAAAAAGTGTTTGGGGACCCGGGTCCTGCCCCAGGGGACATGTATCAATGCAAAAAGAAGTTTTAAAAACGGCCGTTTTTTTGGGAGCAGTGATTTTAATAATGCTTAAAATGAAAAAATAAAAGTGAAATATTCCTTTAAATTTTGTACCCGGGGGGTGTGTATGATATGCATGTGAAGTGGCGCATGTTTCCCGTGCTTAGAACTGTCCCTGCAAAAAATGTCATTTTTGAAAGAAAAAAATGCATTTAAAACTGACTCGCGGCTATTAATGAATTGTCGGCTCCCGGCAATACATACAAAAGTCATTGATAAAAAAAAAAAAAAAAGCGTGGGTGTTCCCCAGAATTCAATTACCAGGCCCTTCAGGTCTGGAATGGATATTAAGGGGAACCCTGCCGCAAATTTAAAAAAAAAATTGACGTGGGGTTCCCCCAAATATCCATTCCAGGCCCTTCAGATCTGGCATGGATTTTAAGGGGAACTCCACCCCAAATTTTTTAAAAAAATGGCGTGGAGTCCCCCTAAAAATCCATACCAGACCCCTTATCCGAGCACGCAACCTGGCCGGCCGCAGGGGAAAAGGGGGGGACGAGAGAGTGGCCCCCCCTCCCTCCTGAACTGTACCAGGCCACATGCCCTCAACATGGGGAGGATGTCCCCATGTTGATGGGGACAAGGGCCTCATCCCCACAACCCTTGCCCGGTGGTTGTGGGGGTCTGCGGGCGGGGGGCTTATCGGAATCTGGAAGACCCCTTTAACAAAGGGGACCCCCAGATCCCGGCCCCCCCCTATGTGAATTGGTAAGGGGTACATTGTACCCCTACCATTTCACGAAGAAAGCGTAAAAAAATGTTTAAAAAAACACACAAACACCTTGAAAAAGTCCTT
This sequence comes from Rana muscosa, assembly GCA_029206835.1. NCBI lineage: Eukaryota > Metazoa > Chordata > Amphibia > Anura > Ranidae > Rana > Rana muscosa. The sequence continues at coordinate 101,343,346 of CM055116.1, read as the reverse complement.
TATTTAAAAAAAAACAAAAACATTCCAGCGGTGAAATCCAGTGTCCCGCGGCGATCCCGATGTCCAGCGCTGTCCTTCATTGGTTGTGCCTGAGCGGACCTGATGGGGAACTCCCTCTCAGTATTTTAAATGTATAGACCCGCCCCTTCTAAAGTTCCCCATCAGGTCCGCTCAGCGGACCAGATGCGGAACATGAGAAGGGGCGGGTCTATACATGTATTACCAAAGTGAGAGCAGTCCCCCATCAGGTCCGCCCCCTCGGTATGTCAGACCCGCCTACGTCATTGGCTTGAGCGGGGAACTTCCTTCACTATGTAAATTTAAATTACACAGTGAAGGAAGTTCCCCGCTCAAGCCAATGACGTAGGCGGGTCCGACATACCGAGGGAGCGGACCTGATGGGGAACTTTAGAAGGGGCGGGTCTATACATTTAAAATACTGAGAGGGAGTTCCCCATCAGGTCCGCTCAGGCACAACCAATGAAGGACAGCGCTGGACATCGGGATCGCCGCGGGACACTGGATTTCACCGCTGGAATGTTTTTTGTTTTTTTGTTTTTTTTTAATAAAGGACTTTTTCAAGGTGTTTGTGTGTTTTTTTAAACATTTTTTTACGCTTTCTTCGTGAAATGGTAGGGGTACAACGTACCCCTTACCAATTCACATAGGGGGGGGCCGGGATCTGGGGGTCCCCTTTGTTAAAGGGGTCTTCCAGATTCCGATAAGCCCCCCGCCCGCAGACCCCCACAACCACCGGGCAAGGGTTGTGGGGATGAGGCCCTTGTCCCCATCAACATGGGGACATCCTCCCCATGTTGAGGGCATGTGGCTTGGTATGGTTCAGGAGGGAGGGGGGCCGCTCTCTCGTCCCCCCCTTTTCCCCTGCGGCCGGCCAGGTTGCGTGCTCGGATAAGGGGTCTGGTATGGATTTTTAGGGGGACTCCACGCCATTTTTTTTTAAAATTTGGGGTGGAGTTCCCCTTAAAATCCATGCCAGATCTGAAGGGCCTGGAATGGATATTTGGGGGAACCCCACGTCAATTTTTTTTTAATTTGCGGCGGGGTTCCCTTTAATATCCATTCCAGACCTGAAGGGCCTGGTAATTGAATTCTGGGGAACCCCCACGCTTTTTTTTTTTTTTTATCAATGACTTTTGTATGTATTGCCGGGAGCCGACATTTCATTAATAGCCGTGAGTCAGTTTTAAAAGACTTTTTTTCTTTCAAAAATGACATTTTTTGCAGGGACAGTTCTAAGCACGGGAAACATGCGCCACTTCACATGCATATCATACACACCCCCCAGGTACGAAATTTAAAGGAATATTTCACTTTTATTTTTTCATTTTAAGCATTATTAAAATCACTGCTCCCGAAAAAACGGCCGTTTTTAAAACTTCTTTTTGCATTGATACATGTCCCCTGGGGCAGGACCCCGGTCCCCAAACACTTTTTAGGACAATAACTTGCATATTAGCCTTTATAATTAACACTTTAGATTTCTCCCATAGATTTTTCGAATTTGCCGCGAACACCCCAATTTGTTCGCTGTTCGGCGAACGGGCGAACAGGCAATGTTCGATTAGAACATGAGTTCGACTCGAACTCCAAGCTCATCCCTAGTGGTATGTTGTAAAGGGTGCAAGATATCCTCCGCTCTGCTAATACGGGTCTCCGTCTCCGTCACGCGGTCCCTGAGGGTAGAAAGATCCTGCCGGATAAGGGACACATCAATTTTTACCTCCTCAATCTTGGTGGTAAGCGTGCTCTGGCACAGGGCGATGGCATCCAGTAATTTGTTAGTAGCCACCACAGAGTGATCCGCATCCAGGGAAGCAGCAGCGCCGTCTCTGACCTGCTGGTCTCCTTCTTCAAGCCGGCGGTATTTGGCCAGTTTATCGGCGGCTTCAGAATTCTTTTTAGACGGAGACATGCTGTAGGGCGGCAGGGAAGATCCCTGGGTGCACCAATATGGCCGCTGTTAAGGAGGCCGGGTCCTCCACAACCCCCCCCACCGCTGCCCAGGGGTGGCCCAAGGCAAGCAGCAGGTCACTCTCAAGCAGCTGTATTGGCAGCAGGCTGCATGCAGGGGAATCTGAGCTCAGGGGAGTCAGGGAGGCCTGTAATACTTGCCAAGGATGTCTCCGGGTGGAGCAAGATGGCCGCCGCTCCGGGAGTCAGGCCGAGACCGGGGTCCGCTCTCACAGCAGGTGCAGAGTGTAGAGGCACCCCAGCAGCTGCAGCAGGTAATCCGGGGGCCGATGTAGGAGAGGATGGAGCCCAGTGCGCACAGGGAGGCAAGGAGAAGTGTCCAGGGCCGCCGTCGGGAGGGCCAAGATGGCCGCCGAACCAGGAACTAGGCCGAAGCCGCGGCCTTTCCTAAAGCAGAGGACCGGGAAGCGCCGCGATGGCAGCGGCGGCAAACTAGCGGGCTAACAGGCTTCAGGAACCACAGGGAGAGCAGGACAAGTCCTCGGATGTAGAGGATGGCAGGAACCGAGCAGGATGCAGACAGGATGGTAGGTTAGGAGTATGGGCAGACGGAGCTCACATCACATGCGACCTATCCCATTGCTATCCAGGCCACGCCCCCGTGTGTACGGCCTTTACACAGATCAAAATTTGTCTGGTTCCGATTAGTGTGTTGCCGTCCCCGCTTGACAGAAACCGATTGTTTGGTCAACTTCTGTCGAAGGGACACGTTGGAAAACTTTTGGCGATCTTACAGTTGTGAGTGCTGCTGTCAGAATACAATTTCCTTATAGGGCTTGACAGAACCCAATTGTTTGGTCAACTTCTGTCGAAGGGACACGTTGGAAAACTTTTGGCGATCTTACAGTTGTGGGTGCTGCTGTCAGAATACAATTTCCTTATAGGGCTTGACAGAACCCAATTGTTTGGTCAACTTCTGTCGAAGGGACACGTTGGAAAACTTTTGGCGATCTTACAGTTGTGGGTGCTGCTATCAGAATACAATTTCCTTATAGGGGGATTCCTCCATCCATCTTGTTTGTGTGGAAGGAGGAGCCTGTTATTTTGTTTATTTGCCTAGCTTGCTGGCCAAAACGAAAAAAAAACCCCAAAAAACATGTATACCTAGCTTAATAGGAAATTATCCCTTACTTTAGAATAATTATCTTACTTCCTGTCTCCAGGATAGAAAGTAAGGGTAAATATTTCCAATCAAAAAAAGTTTTGCCTAGAAATACACTTTGTTAGGGCATTATCAAGCCTTTCTACTGGATTCACTAGCTGCAGCTGGCACTCATTGTAGGAAAATCTGCCACGGAACTTCAGCTGCTCGCTAGGGCTTCCAGTTTGTTAAGACTCCTTTACTATTTTTCATGTCATCTTCAAGTCTATTTTTTAAGGAAGTCACGTTTTTCTGAATTTGCACTGGGTTTTAAAATATGAACGGTTTTGATGAAAATAGTTTTAGTGGAATTGATGATGGTGGTGCTGATAGCGGAGAAGAAAATAAAAAAGAAGAACAATAGTTTGTTTAAATCTAGCCTGGTAACGATATGGTGCCCTGACTTCTTCTCGTAAGTCAAGATCTGTGATTCCATAATTTGCATCTAAAGTAGGATTAGTCATCAGGAGGGCCTTGCCCTTGTCAGAGGTTGTTATTTCATGCTCGTAAATGATGATGGACTTACACAATTGCCTGCATTCTTCCGTGCAGGCGACATCGCATAATCTGCCACGCCCCCCACCAAGCAATTACGACTAGTTAAATCAATTAGCAGCAAGTTCAATTCCTGGTCCTGCATCCCCTCTGGAGTCAGTATGTACAATATTTTAATTATAAATGCAAATCTGTGAAACCTGAATTGTTTGGGGAAGCTTATTGAAATACCAATCTCTGTTGCCGGGATACCATTAAACAAGTCAGGGCGATGCAGATTTTCTTATTAGCTAAAAAACAATGGTAATGAAATTCCAATAAAACACAGGCTTGCATGAGTGCTGGAAAGCTGTGGCATTGAGTTAATTAAAAAAGGATCAATAGTGAATTAAATGTTTAGTACTAAGAATTAATCTGATGTTAAGCAGTCATTTATACCTGCACATTATAAGTCTTTTTCTAATAACCACCAGGTAAGGATGCTTCAAATGTTACTGCGTATTAGTGAAATCTCTCAATGAGTTCATTGAATATTGTAAAAGGTTAAACCTATCTTACACAATAGCTATAATTAAAGTAGGACTAAAGGCAAAATCTTAATTGTTTTTTTCCATTTTGGATAGAGTAAGGGTTGGTTATAACCCCTGACAGCTTTTATTGCTAGGTTTGTTCCCTTGGGGAGATTTCCCTTAATTTCCTGTCTCAATACCAAAACAGTAAGTGAAAGAAAATCCCTGGTTGTCCCAGGGTCATTAGAGTTGCTGTCCCCATTGAAAGATTCCCCTCATTCCTGTTCTGGTAACAACCCAAATTTTTATTTCACTTTTGGTGATAATAGAAAAAAAGACTTTCAGGGGTTGATTTACTACAGGCAAATTGACTGTGCACTTTTGCAAGTGCAGTTGCTCCAGAGCTTAGTAAATTAGGGAGAGCTCTATCATCCAATCACGTTCAAACAAAAATGCTATCCCACCTCTACCTAACAACTGTACATTTATTTTCTCCATCAGCTCATTCCCCACAGTTATTACCTTTCGAAAGACTGGACCCTCCCTTTTCGATTGAACACTCTAAGGAGCAGGGCCCTCTGATTGCTCCTGTATTTAATTGTATTGTAACTGTACTGTCTGCACATTGTGAAGCACTGCTTAACCACTTAACGACCGCTCACTGTATATATACGTCGGCAGAATGGCACCGACAGGCAAAGTCACGTACAGTGTATGTGACTGCCTTTTGTATAGTTGGGGGGTCCGATCGGACCCCCCTTCTATACAGTGAGTGGTCGTTATCCGTTGGGGAGCGATCCGGGATGAGGGGACGGCCGTTCAATTCCGGCCACCCCCTCGCGATCGCTCCCGGCGAATGAGAAAGCTTCCTCTGCCTGTGTAATGTTTACACAGGCAGAGGAAGTGATGTCATCTCTCATGCGGCGCTCACATATACCGAGCGCCGTACAGGAGAAGACACACAGGTTAGTGCACAAACAGTACACTGACACCAGGACACATAGGAACATAAATCGCCCCCCCAGGCCCCCCCAGACACCCCCAGATCACCCCCCAGCCCCCAGTCACAGTGTCACTGATTGCAGTGACCATTTATTTACTGATCACTGTTTTTGTGACATTGTCCCATTTGTGACTGTAAAAGTGTCACTACAGTTAGTTTTAGGTCCAGTGTAGCCCCCTACCCCCCCCCAATAAAGGTTTAATCCCCTGATCACCCCCCAGATAACCCTTTCACCTCCTATCACCACTGTCGCTAAGCGATCGTTTTTCTGATCGCTGTTTTAGTGTCGGTGATGCAGATCGGTAGCCAGTTATTTTTTTTAGGTTCGCCGCAGGTTTTTATAGCGTCAGGTACCCCCATATTTTACCTAATAAAGGTTTAACCCCCTTGATCGCCCCCCAGATAACCCTTTCACCCCCTATCACCACTGTCGCTAAGAAATCGTTTTTCTGATCGCTGTTTTAGTGTCGGTGATGCCGATAGCTAGCCAGTTATTTTTTTTAGGTTCGCCGCAGGTTTTTATAGCGTCAGGTACCCCCATATTTTACCTAATAAAGGTTTAACCCCCTTGATCGCCCCCCAGGTAACCCTTTCACCCCCTATCACCACTGTCGCTAAGCGATCGTTTTTCTGATCGCTGTCTTATTGTCGGTGATGCCGATAGGTAGCCAGTTATTTTTATTAGGTTCGCCGCAGGTTTTTATAGCGTCAGGTACCCCCATATATTACCTAATAAAGGTTTAACCCCCTTGATCGCCCCCCAGGTAACCCTTTCACCCCCTATCACCACTGTCGCTAAGTGATCGTTTTTCTGATCGCTGTCTTATTGTCGGTGATGCGGATAGGTAGCCAGTTATTTTTTTTAGGTTCGCCGCAGGTTTTTATAGCGTCAGCTACCCCCATATATTACCTAATAAAGGTTTAACTACTTGATCGCCCCCCCCCCAGGTAACCCTTTCACCCCCTTTTGCCAGTGTCACTAAGCGATCGTTTTTCTGATCGCTGTATTAGTTATGCTGGTGCCGATAGGTAGCCAGTTATTTTTTTTAGGTTCGCCGCAGGTTTTTATAGCGTCAGGTACCCCCATATATTATCTAATAAAGGTTTTAATCCCCTAATTGCCCCTAGATAACCCTGCGTCACACCCCAGGCAGCATCAGGTTAGTGCCAGTAACGCTAACACCCACGCGTGAAGCATACACCCCCCTTAGTGGTATAGTATCTGAACAGATCAATATCTGATCTGATCAGATCTATACTAGTGTCCCCCGCAGTTTAAGGTTCCCAAAAACGCAGTGTTAGCGGGATCAGCCCAGATACCTGCTAGCACCTGCGTTTTGCCCCTCCATCCAGCCCAGGCCACCCAAGTGCAGTATCAATCGATCACTGTCACTTACAAAACACAACACACATAACTGCAGAGTTCGCAGAGACAGGCCTGATCCCTGCGACTCCAGTGCTATAGGAGGTGATTTCACCACCACAGTTAAAAAAAAAAAAGCATATATGCCGAAGCATTGGGGCAGCAGGGGCGGAGGAGCGGAGGAGCAATTTTGCTCCTAATGCTGCATACATACGGTCGAAAATTCAGACGGAGGCTTGCCCGTGGAAAAGTCCGACCATGTGTGTGCCGCATAATTTTTGCGGGAGGATGCCCCAATGCTTCGGCATATATAAATGGTGCATGTATGCCCATCATTAGAAGTGGGTGGATGAATGGCGGTATTCTAATGGTGGGCATACCCACCGATCAATCTCTTTTTTTCGTTCAGCCAACAGGCTGCATGGAAAAAAAGATTACAATACATGTCCAACAAGGACCAGCAACGTACTGGTATGTTGCTGGACTTTGAATGGTTATACCAGATTGATGCCTGCGGGTTTAGGTATCATCTTGGTATCATTCTTTTCAGCCAGCGGCCGGCTTTCATGTAAAAGCAATCCTAGCGGCTAATTAGCCTCTGGACTGCTTTTACAAGCAGTGGGAGGGAATGTCCCCCCCCCCGGATATAAAAAGCGCCATTGGGAAATTGGGAAAGCATTTTATCACACCGATCTTGGTGTGGTCAGATGCTTTGAGGGCAGAGGAAAGATCTAGGGTCTAATAGACCCCAGTTTTTTCAAAAAAAGAGTACCTGTCACTATCTATTGCTATCATAGGGGATATTTACATTCCCTGAGATAACAATAAAAATGATTAAAAAAAAATATGGAAGGAACAGTTTAAAAATAAAATAAAAAAGCAAAATTAATAATAAAAAAAAAAGCACCTCTGTCCTGCCCTGCTCTTGCGCAATAGCGAACGTAAGCGTCGGTCTGGCGTCATATGTAAACAGCAATTGCACCATGCATGTGAGGTATCACGAAGGTCAGATCGAGGGCAGTCATTTTAGCAGTAGACCTCCTGTGTAAATCTAACGTGGTAACCTGTAAAGGCTTTTAAAGGCTTTTAAAAATGTATGTAGTTTGTCACCAATGCGCGTTTGTGCAAAATTTTAAAGCATGTCGTGTTTGGTATCTATGTACTCGGCCTAAGATCATATTTTTTATTTCATCAAACATTTGTGCAATATAGTGTGTTTTAGTGCATTAAAATTAAAAAAAAAGTGTATTTTTTCCCAAAAAAATGTGTTTGAAAAATCGCTGCGCAAATACTGTGTGGAAAAAAAATGCAACACCCACCATTTTAATCTGTAGGGCCTTTGCTTTAAAAAAATATATAATGTTTGGGGGTTCAACATAATTCTCTTGCAAAAAAAAAAAAAATGTTTTCATGTAAACAAAAAGTGTCAGAAAGGGCTTTGTCTTCAAGTGGTTAAAAGAGTGGATGTAAGCTTCCTAATGTTGTGTATAAAATGCCAGAACAGTTCAAAACCCCCCCAAATGACCCCATTTTGGAAAGAAGACACCCCAAGCTATATACTGAGAGGCATGTCGAGTCCATGGAATATTTTATATGTTGACACAAGTTGCGGAAAAAAGACAATTTATTTTATTTTTTTATTTTTTTGCACAAAGTTGTTACTAAATGATATATTGCTCAAACATGCCATGGGCATATATGGAATTGCACCCCAAAATACATTCTGTTGCTTCTCCTGAGTACGGGGATACCACATGTGTGAGACTTTTTGGGAGCCTAGCCGCGTACGGACCCCAAAAACCAAGCACCGCCTTCAGGCTTTCTAAGGGTGTAAATTTTTAATTTCACTTCTCACTGCCTATCACAGTTTCAGAGGCCATGGAATGCCCAGATGGCACAAACCCCCCCAAATTACCCCATTTTGGAAAGTAGACACCCCAAGCTATTTGCTGAGAGGTATGGTGAGTATGTTGCAGATCTCGCTTTTTGTCACAAAGTTTTGAAAATTGAAAAAAAAAAAAATATTATTTTCTTTCTTCATTTTCAAAAGCAAATGAGAGCTGTAAAATACTCAACATGCCTCTCAGCAAATAGCTTGGGGTGTCTACTTTCCAAAATGGGATCATTTGGGGGGGTTTTGTACTTTTTTGGCATTTTATGGCCTTCGAAACTGTGATAGGTAGGGAGGAGTGAAATCAAAAATTTGCGCCCTTAGAAATCCTGAAGGCGGCGCTTGGTTTTCGGGGGCCCGTACGCGGCTAGGCTCCCAAAAAGTCCCACACATGTGGTATCCCCGTACTCAGGAGAAGCAGCAAAATGTATTTTGGGGTGCAATTCCACATATAACCATGGCATGTGTGAGCAATATATAATTTAGTGACAACTTTTTGTAATTTTTTTTTTTTTGTCATTATTCAATCACTTGAGACAAAAAAAAAATATTCAATGGGCTCAACATGCCTCTCAGCAATTTCCTTGGGATGTCTACTTTCCAAAATGGGGTCATTTGGGGGGGTTTTGTACTGCCCTGCCATTTTAGCACCTCAAGAAATGAGATAGGCAGTCATAAATTAAAAGCTGTGTAAATTCCAGAAAATGTACCCTAGTTGTAGACGCTATAACTTTTGCGCAAACCAATAAATATACGCTTATTGAAATTTTTCTTACTAAAGACATGTGGCTGAAAACATTTTGGCCTAAATGTATGACTAAAATTCAGTTTATTCGATTTTTCTTATAACAAAAAGTAGAAAATATCATTTTTTTTTCGCAAAAAATAAAAATCGCAGAGGCAATCAAATACCATTAAAAGAAAGCTCTATTTGTGGGAAGAAAAGGACGCAAATTTTGTTTGGGTACAACATTGCTTGTCCGCACAATTTACAGTTAAGACAGCGCAGTGCAAAATTCTGAAAACACCTCTGGTCCTTTAGCTACAAAATGGTCCGGGGCTTAAGTGGTTAGACTGTTGGCGCTATATAAATCCTGTATAATAATAACAGGACAAGTAGAAAGAGTGAATTTATCTAATGGGGACACAGACAGCAAAAAAAAAAAAAAACAGACAGCTAATCCTTCTTCACTCTATAAAAAAAAAAAAAAAATGTATTTAGTTATGCTCCAACTTATTAACCGCTTGCCGACCGCCTCCTGTACTTATACGTCGACAGAATGGCACGGCTGCGCAAAGCAATGTACCTGTACGTTGCTTTGAATTTTCCGCCGTGTGGGTGCGCGCGCGCCCCTGCCGTGAGCTCCGTGACCGTGCCCGTGGAACCCGCGGACTCGATGTCCACCGGTGTCCCGCGATCGGGTCACAGAGCTGTAGAACAGGGAGAGGCCAGTGTAAACAAGGCCTCTTCCCGTTCTGCCTAGTGGCACAGCACTGATCGTCTGTTCCCTCTCATTGGGAGCAGCGATCAGTGACGTGTCACTCGTAGCCACGCCCCCTAACAGTTAGAATCACTCCCTAAGACACAATTAACCCCTTCCTAGCCCCCTAGTGGTTAACCCCTTCCCTGCCAGTCACATTTATACAGTAATCAGTGCATTTTTATAGCACTGATCGCTGTATAAATGTGAATGGTCCCAAAATAGCTTCAAAAGTGTCCGATATGTCCGCCATAATGTCACAGTCATGATAAAAATCGCTGATCACCGCCATTACTAGTAAAAAAATAAAAAATGCCATAAAAATGCCATAAAACTATCCCCTATTTTGTAGACGCTATAACTTTTTTTTACCAAAAGTATGTAGAAGAATACATATCGGCCTACACTGAGGAAAAAACTTTTTTTTATATCTTTTTTGGGGATATTTATTATAGCAAAAAGTTAAAAAATATTTTTTTTTTTTCAAAATTGTCGCTCTATTTTTGTTTATAGTGCAAAAAATAAAAACCGCAGAGGTGATCAAATACCACCAAAAGAAAGCTCTATTTGGGGGGAAAAAAAGAATGTAAATTTTGTTTGGGAGCCACGTCGCATGACCGTGCAATTGTCAGTTAAATCGACGCAGTGCCGAATCACAAAAAGTGGCCCAGTCATTTGGCAGCCAAATGGTCCGGGGTCTGAAGTGGTTAACTTATTAAAGTTATTTAAAACAACACTTCCCAAACCCTAATGTAAAGTTGTGTTCTGATTTCAGGATAGGTATCCTCGGGTATCTGCTCTTTTCTTTAAACAACTTCCAGAGAAGCTCTGATGCAAATATTGATTAGAGAGTGGGCTGAAACTTTTTTTTTAGAACAAAGGCCGCCCATCAGGTTGAACATCCAATAGGAATTTGGAAACAACATCAAGGTAGTGGCCACATGATCAAGCACCAACGGGATGCACAAATTACCTATTTTAAGGTAAAGTGCAGGAAAGGTAATTATGTACATGTGATGTAAAATTGACTTTAGATCAGCTTTAAAAACAAAAGTATAAAACCTTAAACAAAATTATTTTATATGGGTGACATTTTAAGTATTCAGAAAATGTTAATTTGCTATTATGATATCTATCGAGTCGTTAAATGGCAAAGTAGATTACAGGGGAGCATGTAGTAAGTATGCATAATTTCTTAACAAAATATAACGATATAGCGCATAACAAAAAAAAAAACACAAAAAAAAAACGTAGGCCCTGTTAACCAAGACGGGACAAAAGATAATTTTTTTTAACTTTCTTAATATACTGTATATCTCTTACATTTCTTCCATCCTGAACACTGAGCAGTCATGAATTCTGCTGAGAATGGCGCTCACCAAACAATGTTAGCTGAAAGGACTCTAGTGGCCTGCACAGAACCCCGATCTCAACATGATTGAACACCTTTCGGATGAAATGGAAAGCCAGTTGTTAGCCCGGTCTTCTCCAATATCTGTCCCTGACCTTAAAAATGCTTTTCTGGCTGAACGTCCCCAAACCCCAACAGATACACACCCTTTGTAAAGGGATGTCCAATGAGCTCCTATAGGTGTGATAGTCAGGTGCTTTTTGGCCATATAATGTATGTATTCAAATATGTTTACTGTATGTACAGCTTATTGTGCTTTGATAACTTCTACTAGAGGCAATATATATATTTTTTGGTTTCCATAAAGGAAGTCAGTGGAGTGTAGAAAAATATCACTCCCTGCTTAACTTTGTGCACACCATCCTAACAAGTTCTTTAAAGCTTTTAATATTTATGTATGAGTGTTGTTAAGCAATTTTTGTACATACACTAACTGGTAAATTATATTTAGCGCCCTTTTCATAAATTAAACTTAACACTACACACTATGAAACTGCATTACAAACACTGAGCTTCAAAGCTCCAGCTAAGTCATTATCTTCTACTAAAAGACTTAAAATTAGACAGAGGAAATTATACGTTTCAGATGATTGCTTATATTAAAGTGTTCTACTAATAGAATGGGCATTTATGGCCTTTGATGATGTATAAATCAATGTTTTTATTGCTGTTGGTATTATTCTCATAAATAGTCTATATAAACTGCATCATGAAATTTTATCTTCTTTCCTGGCCACATACAAGTGCTGATTCATGATTAACCTGGCATAGAAACAGAAGGCTGTCTCTGGACATTTTATGGAATTTATTGCTCTGAAACAGCTTTTCTTAGAGCAGAGAAATTCCACCGAGTATTATGGAAAAGCCAGAAAGAGATTGAAGCTTTGTGTGGGTATAATATCTCAGCTTGCCACATTTCAGATGAAGAAGAGGATTGCACATAAAATCCAAATAAGTGATACTGGCCCCAATTGTATATGTTTTATGTATATATATATATATATGTATATATATATATATATATATATATATATATATATGTATACACACATATATACACACATACATACATACATACATACACTAGAACCCCCTTTTTTTTATTTATATTTTTTACTAAGTGCTTGAAAAGTTTTTAATTGCAGCCCAGCAGTTTACACATTTTCATTTTAGCAATGGCCATATATTGTTAGTAAAGATTTTTGTTGAAATTTAGGTTTAGCTTCTTCATGCTTGGAGCCTCTCAAATACTCTACAGGAAAATCAAAATGGTTTTGGGCTAGTTTGATTTTAACCGTATATTTTTTTAATTCATGCATTTCGAGTGTATGCTTTATTTATTCTAATATGTGTATATTTATTTTCTTCCAAGGCATACCTGCACTAAATGTATTCATTGCCATGTTGGGAGTTCAGAAAATTTATGTTCACAGACCACACATTGCAGGCAGAGGTGCCTTGACACACCAGTGTGGCTTCACATTTATTTGAAAAGGTATGTGTAGCGGGGTGGCGGTTTGTGGTGTAATATATGACTGTCATTAACCTTGTGAAGCAATGCATTGTGGAACTTGCGGTACCAGGAGAATGGGACTCCATTAACATAAGTAGATAATAAGACTATGGTACCCACAGTGCAGTTGTCCTCCCAAAGTGCATTGCATCCCTGCACAGCTTTATGGGAGAGGTTACTTAAAGGAGGGGAGGAGCTTTGTTCGGGTCTCTTTGGATCTTCACCTCCTCCCTGCAAGACGTGTGTGTGAGGCCTGCTGCCAGAGGGACTAGGCCTGAAGCCTGGGCCTTCAACCTCGCGGAGGATCACCAAGCCTGGAGGGTGATCTCTTTTTGTGTGTCTAGCTCGCGCTTCCCAGAGACCAAAGTCGTCCGTCGGCTGACATCTACTGCTGCCGATAGAGGGACCGGAGACTGCACGTTGCAGAGGGACCACGGATCAAGGTGCCAGCAGCGAGGAAACTCAGGTGGACTAGGCCTGTTCGGGTGAGCGGGCACCTGCCCAGGTTCTGCACCTGTTATAGGCCTGTGACTTTTTCAGGGCTCACCCTCACCAGAGTAGTGCATCTCACACGCACCAAGTATATAGTGCAGCGTGTGATAATTACGCAGTTAAGTTGGCGTTATACTAACAGAGTTCACTTCCACAAACATTGTATCTGCGGAAGTTAGCTACATCTTTAATTTACCTTGGATTACAAATATAAAGTGCACCAACGTTTTGCTAACGAAGACTTCTATCATTGAGGAACTCGTATAGTGATCTTTGTCAGGCCTGACTGGAACTAACACTTATGGGACACGGGGTAGTATTGCTCACGAGCATAGACTGTCTTCCTTGTTTGCAAATAGACTTAACTTTGTTTGAAAACCTTTTTACCTTGTTCATATTGACTTTTGCAGGGCCCTGCCAAGTCAACTGTATGCATATGTGTATTACTGTTCTTTTTCTTTCACCCCAAGTAAAGTTTGCCCTTGGTTAAGTGAACCATTCTGTTTGAAGTATTTTGTTTTCTGAGGGACTGCTACTAGAGAAAGGTAACAATACTTATACATGTTATTGTGTTATACATGCCAAATTGTGTTCCCAGCATTCAGTGGGTCTCACAATTGACAGTTACACCAGTTGTACCAAGGGAGGGTCTGAGCCAGTTAAGAGGGTTGCAAACAGAGTACTGACCCAAATTAAACCAGCAGCTCCTTCGGGGGTAGTGCTACATATGCATCAAAAACCTTTCTTTTTAAAGGGGTTGTGAAGGTTTGTTTTTTATTTTGTAAATAGGTTCCTTTAAGCTAGTGCATTGTTGGTTCACTTACCTTTTCCTTCGATTTCCCTTCTAAATGTTTTTTTTCTTTGTTTTCTTTGTCTGAATTTCTCACTTCCTGTTCCTCCTCAGTAAGCTGTTCAGTAAGCTGTTCTGGCTGACTAACCACCGCTCGGATGATGGTGGCAAGCTTACTGAGGAGAAACAGGAAGTGAGAAATTCAGACACTGAGGAGAAACAGGAAGTGAGAAATTCAGACAAAGAAAAAAACATTTAGAAGGGAAATCGAAGGAAAAGGTAAGTGAACCAACAATGCACTAGCTTAAAGGGACCTATTTAGAAAATAAAAAACAAACCTTTACAACCCCTTTAAGCTAAACGTATATCTTATTAGAAAAGATGTCCCTCACTAAAATCTTACATAAAATTATTGAGGATGGAGAAGGAACAAGTCACCGATTTGATGATTCACATGATTCTTAAATTTCAATTTGAGATGAGTTACTGAGCTCTATAGACAAGATTTTTTTTTCTGCCAAAGTAGACACTGGAAAATTTGAAAAAGAAGACTAGAGCTCTACCTGTAGGCTGCAATATGCAATATTTCATAGTTTCTGAATAAAATATTAAAATGTTGTTATTCCTCGCCATACCAAAAATAAAGGAAATATCTCCAAAATTACTATATATTCCCCTTAATGTGGACCTGTGATTAAAACTCAACATTAAAGTGTTACTAAAACCCAGGACCCTGCATTCACTATATCTGTTCTCCCACAGTACACAGAACATGGAAATGCAATTATTTTAGTAAATATAAACTGATAAATTACCTTTTCTTATCAGCAGTATATAGCAGTCTTGTGACTTCTATCAGTGTCCAGCTGAGCACTGGTTAACCACTTCGCATCCCGGCCATTGTAGAATGACGGCCACAAGGTGGCTCTACAATGCCGGGAGGCCGTCGTATGACGTCCTCGGGCTTCCCGGCCGCTAGGGGGCGCGTGCCCGCTTCGTCACTCAGGTGCCGATGCGCGGCAGTTACAGAGCCAGGGACGTGGATCTCTGTGTGTGTACATAGAGATCCACGTCCTGTCATGGAGAGGAGACCGATGGTGTGCCCCTTGTACATAGGGACACAGATCGGTTTCCTCCCCCAGTCAGTCCCCTCACCCCACAGTAAGTATCACTTAGCAGGGAACACATTTAACCCCTTGATCGCCCCCTAGTGTTAACCCCTTCCCTGCCAGTCACATTTATACAGTAATCAGTGCATATTTATAGCATTGTTCGCTGTATAAATGTGAATAGTCCCAAAAATGTGTCAAAAGTGTCCGATGTGTCCGCCGTAATATCGCAGTCCTGACAAAAATCGCAGATCGCCGCCATTACTAGTAAAAAAAAAAGAATACATTTTTTTTCAGAATTCTATCCCCTATTTTGTAGGCGCTATAACTTTTGCGCAAACCAATCACTATACGCTTTTTTTATACCAAAAATATGTAGAAGAATACATATCGGGCCTAAACTGAGAAAAAAAAAAGTTTTTTTTTTTTAAATTGGGATATTTATTATAGAAAAAAGTAAAAAATATTGTGTTTTTTTTCAAAATTGTCAGTCTTTTTTTGTTTATAGCGCAAAAAATAAAAACCACAGAGATGATCAAATACCACCAAAAGAAAGCTCTATTTGTGGGAAAAAAAGGACGTCAATTTTGTTTGGGAGCCACATCGCACGACCGCGCAATTGTCATTCAAAGCGTGACAGTGCCGAAAGCTGAAATTTCGCCTGGGCAGGAAGGGGGTATATGTGCCCAATAAGCAAGTGGTTAAAGCTTGTAGGAGGAGTTTTCAGACTGTCATTTGAGACTGCAAGACCCCTGACCCTGTCTGGACAGTGCTGATTGGCCCTGTGCTGATCACATGCACTCTGCCAAGAAAAAAAAAAAACTCTCTAGCTATACACACCAAAATGAGCATGTAACTCACGTCAACAGCAAACACGCCAGGTTTATTTTTTAAAAAGTGACAGTTATCCTTAGCTGACTCCAGTACGATTTGAAAATTAGGGCTCGTTTACACTTGCTCCAACTTATACTTTAACCACTTAAGCCCCGGACCATTTCGGGCCATTAGGACCAAGCCTGTTTTTGGGATTCGGCACTGCGCTGCTTTAACTGTAAATTGTGCGGACATGCAATGTTGTACCCAAATGAAATTTGCGTCCTTTTCTTCCCACAAATAGAGCTTTCTTTTAATGGTATTTGATTGCCTCTGCGATTTTAATTTTTTGCGATATAAATGGAAAAAGAACGAAAATTTTGAAAAAAAAAGATATTTTCTACTTTTTGTTATAAGAAAAATCGAATAAACTCAATTTTAGTCATACATTTAGGCCAAAATGTATTCAGCCACATGTCTTTAGTAAAAAAAATGTCAAAAAGGGTATATTTATTGGTTTGCGCAAAAGTTATAGCGTTTACAAACTAGGGTACATTTTCTGAAATTTACACAGCTTTAAATTTATGACTGCCTATCTCATTTCTTGAGGTGCTAAAATGGCAGGGCAGTACAAAACCCCCCCAAATGACCCCATTTTGGAAAGTAGACACCCCAAGGAAATTGCTGAGAGGCATGTTGAGCCCATTGAATATTTTTTTTTTTTGTCCCAAGTGATTGAATAATGACAAAAAAAAAAAAAAATTACAAAAAGTTGTCACTAAATGATATATTGCTCACACATGCCATGGTTATATGTGGAATTGCACCCCAAAATACATTCTGCTGCTTCTCCTGAGTACGGGGATACCACATGTGTGGGACTTTTTAGGAGCCTAGCCGCGTACAGGGCCCCAAAAACCAAGCACTGCGAACGCTGCAGTTATGTGTGTTGTGTTTGGTAAGTGACAGTGATCGATCGATACTGCACTTGGGTGGGCTGGGCTGGGCTGGGCTGGGCGGAGGGGCTAAACGCAGGCGCTAGCAGGTATCTGGGCTGATCCCGCTAACACTGCGTTTTTGGGAACCCTAAACCGCTGGGGATGCTAGTATAGATCTGATCAGATCTGATCAGATACTATACCACTAAGGGGGGTGTATGCTTTGCGCGTGGGTGTTAGCGTTACTGTCACTAACCTAACACTGCCTGGGGCGACGCAGACCCTCTCTGGCGCTAAAACCTAATTGATCTCACCCGCCGGGCGATCAGGGGGGTTAAACCTTTATTGGGTTATATACGGCGGGTGCCCTGATGCTATAAAAAGCAAACTAATCAACCAGCGTCACCCGTAACCTTTATATGGTGATCACTGGTGAAAGGGTTAACTAGGGGCAATCAGGGGGTTAAAACCTTTATTAGGTTAAATATGGGGGTACCTGACACTATATAAAAACCTGACGGGTAACCTAAATAACTAAATAACTTACTGGCTAACCAGTGACACCAGTGACGCTTATACGGCGATCACTGGTGAAAGGGTTAACTCTAGGGGCAATCAGGGGGTTAAAATAATATATGGGGGTACCTGACACTAATAAAAACCTGCGGCGAACCTAAAAAAAAATAACTGCCTATCTAAAACACCAGCGACACGAATACAGCGATCGGAAAAACAATCGCTTAGTGACGCTGAAGTTAGGGGGTGAAAGGGTTACCTGGGGGGTGATCAAGGGGTTAAACCTTTATTAGGGGGGGTTAGGGGGCTACCCTGGACCTAAAGGGGCCTAATCCTAACTGCCCTGCAACTTTTTACAATCACAGATGACACTAAATGCAGTGATCAGTAAAATAAATGATCACTGCAATCAGTGACACTGTGATTGGGGGCTTTGGGGTGACCTGGGGGGTGATCTGGGGGTGACTGGGGGGTGATTTGTGTGCCTATGTGTACCTACGTGTCAGTGGACTGTTGGTGCACTAACCTGCTTCTTCTCTGCTCGGCGCCGGGAACGGAAAGACCGCGGCGAGGGAGATGACATCACTTCCTCCAGCCTTGTTTACATCACATGGCGGAGGAAGCATTTTCATTGGCCGGGAGCGATCGCGAGGGGGGGCGGAATCGAGCGCCCCCCCCCCCATGCCTGATCGCTCCCGAACACTTAACGGCCGCTCACTGCAGTGAAGGGGGGTCCGGATGGACCCCCCAACTGCACAAAGGCGATCACGTAGATCTACGTGATTCTGCCTGTCCGTGCCATTCTGCCGACGTAAATCGGCGGTGGGCGGTCGTTAAGTGGTTAAAGCGCCTACCACTTCAACATGCTTTTTGATGCTGCTGTGTTGCTTCTGTGATGCTTTTTTGGAGCTTTAATGAAGCTTGGCTAAATGTCTTGTGTGTGTTGATTTTCTGTTTGTTTTAATGGGGCCCAGTAAAACCCCAGCTCAGTAGTACCCCCACTCAGCAAATCCCCAGCTTATTATTACCTTCATTCAGCATTAGGGATGAGCTTTATGTTCGAGTTGAACATGAGTTCGACTCGAACATTGGCTATTCGCCCGAACAGCGAACAATTTTGGGTGTTCGCGGCAAATTCGAAAAGCCGCTGAACACCATTTAAAAGTCTATGGGAGAAATCAAAAGTGTTAATTTTAAAGGTTAATATGCAAGTTATTGTCATAAAAGTGTTTGGGGACCTGGTCCTGTCCCAGGGGACATGTATCAATGCAAAAAATGCAAGTTAGACTTACCGGTAACTTGTTTTCCAATAGGCTTTCAGGACAGCACCCGAGAGATCATGGCTCCTCCTCCTACAGGAAACACCTCATCAATTAATTCTTTAATTGGAGGCCTCCACGTTGCTTCCCTCAGTTGTTTGTAGAGAACCTCCAGCCCCAGCTGCAACACATAAGCGACAGTTATTACATAGTATTACAGCCACAGCATAAAAAAAGGGCGGGATCCTGCTGTCCTGAAAGCCTATTGGAAAACAAGTTACCGGTAAGTCTAACTTGCATTTTTCCAAAACGTCTTTCAGGACAGCACCCGAGAGGATAATCGAGACTTACCCCATTTAGGGTGGGACAACAGCCTGTAAGACTTTCCTTCCGAAAGCCTGGTCCCCAGCCGTCATGAGATCTAATCTATAAAGACGGGCAAAGGTCGTCAGACTTGTCCATGTAGCTGCCTTACAGATTTGTTCGGGGGTGGCACCAACTTTTTCTGCCCAACTCACCGCCGAAGCTCTAGTAGAATGAGCCCTGATACTTACTGGACTCTCCTGGCCTGTAAGGGAATAGGCGTCTGAGATAGCCATTCTCAACCATCTGGCAATGGTTCCTCTAGAAGCTTGTCTTCCTTTTTTATTTCCGGAAAATAAAATGAATAGTGCGTCTGAACGCCTAAAGTCTTTAGTGGCTTCCGGGTAACTTAAGACTGCTCTTTTAACATCCAGGGTATGGAATTCTTCTTCCTTCTTACCCGACGGATTAGAACAAAACGTAGGAAGTATTATCTCCTAGGTTCTATTTTGAACTGAGGCAACCTTTGGTAAAAAGTTAGGATCCGTCTTCAGCACAATTCTGTCTGAAAAAATTGAAAAAAATGGTTCCCTGATAGATAAAGCTTGCAGCTCACCGATCCTTCGAGCTGTTGTAATAGCTACTAGAAAAATTGTTTTTAAAGTACTTAGCTTCAGGGAGGTTAAATTAAGAGGTTCGAAAGGTTCCCTGGTCAGGGCCTGTAGAACGACTGATAAGTCCCATGACGGACAGTTTTTGATCACTATCGGTCTAGCCCGAGTGAGGGCTTTAAAGAATCTGTTTACTAGGGGTTCTGATGAAATAGATTTCTCAAAATATACCCCCAGTGCGGCAACCTGAACTTTTAGGGTACTGATCGCTAGGCCCTTGTCTGCTCCTTCTTGCAGAAATTCCAAGATAGAAGAAATCTGCTTTAATGGTCTGCCGGATGTAGTGCACCAAGAGTTAAAGACTTTCCAGACTTTGTGATATATTGCTCTGGTAACATTCTTTCTGCTAGATAGGAGGGTAGCCACCAACCTATCCGAGAATCCTTTTCTCCTTAAGAGCTGCTCCTCAGAAGCCAGGCTGTGAGTTTTAGCTTTTCTACTTCTTGGTGAAACAGCGGACTTTGTAACAGAAGGTCTTGTCTCAATGGAAGGTGCCAGTATGGTTTGATCTGCATCTGTAGAAGAGCCGAAAACCAAGGCCTCTTGGGCCAGAAGGGAGTGATGAGGATTACTGTCATATCCTCCTTCCGGATTTTTGTTATAACTTGCGGAATCAGCTGAAAAGGAGGGAAGGCGTAGCCGAGGTGAAAATTCCAACTGTGTGCCAGAGCATCTACCCCCAGAGATGACTCGTTCCTGTTCAGGGAAAAAAAGAGAGATATTTGTGTATTTTCCTGAGTCGCAAAGAGATCCACTCTTGGCTGTCCCCATTTCTTCACTATTAGATTGAAGACATCTGGATTCAATTGCCACTCCGCTTCGTACACCTGGTTCCTGCTGAGGAAATCCGCTATCCTGTTTAGTGTCCCTTTTAGATGGACCGCGGACAAGGATTGAGTATGGAGCTCTGCCCAATTTAGAATGCTCTCTGCTAGGCCTTGAAGTATTCTGCTTCTGGTGCCCCCTTGTCGGTTTATGTAAGCCACCGCCGTGGCGTTGTCCGACAGGATTTGTGTATGTCGCCCTTGGACTTCTTCTGCAAAGAACAATAAGGCCATTTCTATCGCCTTTAGTTCCCTCCAGTTTGAAGATCTCAGTGCTTCCCTTGTAAACCAAGATCCCTGAGCCCAACGACCGCTCATGTGAGCCCCCCAACCCCAGGAGCTGGCATCGGTTGTTAGCCTTACCTGGGTTGGAAAGGACCATAACAGGCCTGCTGAGAGTCTTGCCTGGTTCTTCCACCACCAGAGACTCCTCTTTACTTTGGTGGGGATCTTCACCAGTGAATCTAGTGAATTCTGCTGGCGATCCCAGATTTTTAACAGAAACTTTTGCAGTGGTCTAAAATGGAGCTTTGCCCACTGTACTGCCGGTATGGAAGAGGTCAGGGTTCCTAATGCTGACATGACCCTCCTGATGGACAGAAGCTGACTGGTTTGTAAGAGTGACACAACCTTTAACAGCTTTTCCCGTTTTTCTTCTGGGAGAAAAATCTTTTGCTCCACAGAGTTGATACGGAAACCCAGGAATAACACCTCCTGAGAGGGAATCAGATTGGACTTTTGGAGGTTTAGTATCCATCCGATGGATTCTAGGTGAGCACGTGCTCTGTCCAAGTTTCTCTGAAGTCCATCTCTGGTTTGGGCAAACAGTAGCAGGTCGTCTAGATAAGGAATCACTGAAATTCCCTCTAGACGCAAGGGTGCTAGAGCTTCGGCCATTACCTTCGTGAACACCCTTGGAGAAGATGGCAGGCCGAATGGAAGAGCTCTGAATTGCAGGTGTACCACCTTCTTCCCTTCTCTCAGTGCTAACCTCAGATATCTCTGAGATCTGGCAGCAATAGGAATGTGGAGATATGCGTCCTGCAAATCTATTGACGCCATGAAGCATCCTTGACTCAGGAGCCTTCTTACTGAGAAAATGGAATCCATCCGAAATCTTTTGTATTCTACTGACAAATTCAGCATTTTTAGATTTAGGATGAGGCGGTACTTTCCTGAAGGTTTCTGTACAAGGAAAACGTGAGAATAGAACCCCTGGAAGAACTCCTTTGTTGGAACCGGAACAATGACTCTCTGGGATATCAGTTCCTGAATTAGGGACTTCATGGCGAGTGCCTTGACCGGATCCCTCAGGACGTTTGTCACTAGGAATCTCTTTGGGGGTTCTTCCGTGAATTCCACCACATATCCTTGGGAGAGCATCTTTACAATATACTGATTTGTAGTGATGTCTCTCCACTGGGGAATGAACTCCTGGAGTCTTCCCCCTACTTGGGGTGGATTGTCACTGCGGCTTTCCGGGGGTCGCAGGAGGATGGAAGAGCACTCCACTCCTACCTTTTGGTTTCTGGGAAGATCACTGCTCCCTTTTGGTTTGCGTTTTTCCTTCCTGTTGTCCTTTTTGGGGACGAAAAAAACGCTTACGGGTCTGTACCTGTTGTTTTTTGACCGGAAACGCCTTCTTTTTGTCAGCCGTACGGTCAAGAATGGACTCCAGCTCAGAACCAAATAGCAAATCCCCTGCAAAGGGAATGCTACACAGTCTATTTTTAGATGCAGCATCTCCTGGCCAAGTTTTAAGCCACAAGGCTCTCCTAGCAGAATTGGTCAAAGCCGCTGACCTGGCTGACATACGAATGGATTCTGCTGAAGCATCCGCAATATATGATACTGCTGCAGAAAGCGTTGTAAATGAGTCCAGAATCTCCTGTTTTGGAGAATCCGCCGTAACATTGGGCCTTCATCTGGTTAATCCAGTGTTCTAAATTCCTAGCGACACAGGTTGTTGCCATTGCTGGTTTTAGATTGTTCATCACAGACTGCCAAGCCCTTTTAAGAAGCAAATCCATTCTTTTGTCCATGGGCTCCTTTAACATGCCCATGTCCTCAAAGGCAAGGTCAGTTGATTTTGAGACCTGTGAAAAAGCAGAGTCCAGTTTTGGAACCTTGTTCCAGATGGAATCCGGGTTATCCTTAAATGGAAATCTTCTCTTATGAGACCGGGAAAAAAAATGGCTTTTTCTCAGATTCCAACCACTCTTTTTTAATCATGTCCGAGATTATTGAATGGACTGGAAAAACACGGCTTTTTGGATCACCCAAACCTGCATACATGCGGTCATGTAGGGAGAGCTCCTTCTTTTCCTCTTCAATCCCCAAAGTCGCATGGATTACTTTTAAAAGTCCTGCGACTTCTTCAAGCGACATCTTGTACTTAGAAGCGCTCTCTGCTTCATTTTCTTCCTCCTCAGAGTCTGTTCCATCCGGAGCAAGGGAAGCAGATTCTTGGGAAGCGTCTATCGGACCTCCCAATAATATTTGAGAGCCGTCTTGGGGTTCTGAAGAAGGCTGAGGAGCCCTAGGTTCCCTTGAAGGGCCTGGTTCTTCACTTAGGTTTGACCTAAAAGCTTGAAAGGTGGCACGGAGTTCATCCTTAATTGTAGATACTAGATCGCCACAAAAGGATGGAGACTCTTCCCTGACTACATTTGCAGTGCAATCTGCACAAAGTGACTTCGTCCAAGCCTCGCTTAACTTTTCTTTGCAGACAGGGCACCTTCTCTTCACTGGTTGAGCAGAACTTTTGGCCTGCACAAACAGAAAAGAAAAAAACCAGGGACCACGCTAAGAAAAAACTGTTACACAGTACAAATCAATACACCCAGGTGCACATAGGAAAAAACACTTTCACTTCCTTGTGCCCCGCAAGCCATGCACCACCACCACCACCTTTTACAAAAAGACCCCTAGATATTATGCAGACATGCTAAATCACCAGCCACTGCACCACCAGGGAGATGGGGGGTGGGGGAGATGGAGGGGGGAGAAGGGTGAATACCCCCCCTTCTACAGGAGAAAACGGCCCAGTGTAAAATAGGACACAGTCCCTTACCTTAGCCTTGCTGGTGCCTTGGCTTGCCCCCTTATCCGCTGCATCGCTATCCATAGCTGTCTGCGGATGCGTGGTGAAGAAAAACGCCGGTTCCAGATTCGAAAACGCCGCCGCGCTGACCTGGAACCGGAACTTTAAGGCACCAGGTGACCCTGCCCTCTCCCTCTGCGCTTTGCGGCCGGAAATGACGCGCGCGCCGACCCGGAAGTGCTGCCTCTTCCCATACAGGACGTGGCCGAGGCTCTCCTCGGCCACCAGAACAATGGCGGCCGCCGCAAAGCTCCACGCCGCTTTCGCCAGCGGTCGGTGAGAGTACAGCAACCACCGCTCTGAAGAAAAAGGAGGCAGCCCTCCCGGGCTGTACAGGCTCTCCCTGAGCACGGAAGAGGGAGAGGGAGCCCACGGGACCGTCCATGCTAGGAGGTAAGTGGGAGGATCACTCTCCTAGAAAAAAGACTGATTGAGAACCTTGTCTCCCAGGAAAGCCCTGAGAGATCGTGGCTCTCACCAGAGGTGTTCCTCCGGCTGGAGGAAACACAAAAAACTGAGGGAAGCAACGTGGAGGCCTCCAATTAAAGAATTAATTGATGAGGTGTTTCCTGTAGGAGGAGGAGCCATGATCTCTCGGGTGCTGTCCTGAAAGACGTTTTGGAAAAAAAGTTTTAAAAATGGCCGTTTTTTCAGGAGCAGTGATTTTTAATAATGCTTAAAGTGAAACAATAAAAGTGAAATATTCCTTTAAATTTCATACCTGGGGGGTGTCTAAAGTATGCCTGTAAAGTAGCGCATGTTTCCCATGTTTAGAACTGTCCCTGCACAAAATGTAATTTCTGAAGGAAAAAAAGTCATTTAAAACTACTCGCGGTCGCGGCTATTAATGAATTGTCGGGTCCTGGCAATACAGAGAAAAGTCATTGAAAAAAACGGCAGGGGTTTTGCCGTTTTTTTCAATGACTTTTATCTGTATTGCCGGGACCCGACAATTCATTAATAGCCGCGACCGCGAGTAGTTTTAAATTACTTTTTTCCTGCGCAGAGAACCAAAATTTTTTTAAAAATGCGTGGGGGTCCCCCCAAAATTCCATTACCAGGCCCTTCAGGTCTGGTATGGATATTAAGTGGAACCCTGTGTAATTATTTTTTTTAAATAGCGTGGGGTTCCCCCAAAAATCCATACCAGACCCTTTAGGTCTGGTATGGATTTTAAGGGGATCTCCGCGCCAAAATAAAAAAAAATATCGTGGGATTCCCCCCCAAAAATCCACACCAGACCCTTATCCGAGTACGCAACCTGGCAGGCCGCAGGAAAAGAGGGGGGGACGAGAGAGCAGCTCCCCCCTCCTGAACCATATCAGGCCACATGCCCTCAACATGGGGAGGATTCTTTGGGGGTCCGGGCACAGGGGTCTCATCCCCACAACCCTTGCCAGGTGGTTGTGGGGGTCTGCGGGCGGGGGGCTTATTGTAATCTGGAAGCCACCTTTAACAAAGGTAACCCCCAGATTCTGCCCCCCCTATGTGAATTGGTAACGGTGTACATTGTATCCCTACCATTTCACAAAAAAAGTGTAAAAAAAATGTGTAAAAAAAAGGTAAAAAAACACACAGACAGCTTGGGACAAGTTCTTTAACCACTTCCCTGCCACCCATAGTCATATGACGCCCACAGATGGGATCTCCCATCCTGGGTGGACGTCATATGACGTCCTCAGCTTTGAGGGGGGATATCTGAATGATGCCTGCAGCTAGAGGCATCATTCAGATGTCCTTTTCTTGTGCCGGCGATTCTGTGCACCATAAGAACAATCATAGCGGCGGTTCCGCTGCTTGATCGTTCTTATAGGCGGCGGGAGGGGACATCCCCCCCTCCCGCCGCCATCCGATGCTTCTCCGGGCTCTCCCGTGCCATCGGGGATCCGGAGAGAATCGTCCGGCGCGGTGGTGGGTCACGTGACGAGCATAGAGATGACTGGTGACCAGATGGTCACCAGTCATCTCTATGATCGTCGGAGGCCCGGGCGCGATGTGATGACGTCACGCCCGGGTCCTCAGATGTAGACAAAGCCGCCATTGCGGCTAGTAAGTATGAGATCAGTGAAAAATGTTTCACTGATCTCATGCTTTCCAGCCTGGAGGAGAGATAAAGAGGACCTGTCACACACATTCCTATTACAAGGGATGTTTACATTCCTTGTAATAGGAATAAAAGTGATCAAAAAAATAAAAATAAAATAAGTGTTAAAAAAAAAAGTAAAATAAAAATATAAATAATAATAAAAAAAATTAAAACGCCCCTGTCCCCGGTAGCTCGCGATCAGAAGCGAACGCACACGTAAGTCCCACCCACATGTGTAAACGCCTTTCAAACCACATATGTGAGGTATCGCCGTGTGCGTTAGAGCACATGCAACAATTCTAGCACTAGACCTCCTCTGTAACTCTAACCTGGTAACCTGTAAAAAAAATTAAAGCGTCGCCTATGGAGATTTTTAAGTACCGAAGTTTGGCGCCATTCCATGAGTGTGCGCAATTTTAAAGCGTGACATGTTAGGTATCTATTTACTCGGCGTAACATAATCTTTCATATTTTCCCCAAAAATTGGGCTAACTTTACTGTTTTCTTATTTTTTAATTCATGAAACCATTTTTTTTCCAAAAAAAAGGCGTTTGAAAAATTATTGCGCAAATACCGTGCAAGAAAAAAAAGTTGCAATGACCGTCATTTTATTCCCTAGGGTGTCTGCTAAAAAACATATATAATGTTTGGGGGTTCTGAGTAATTTTATAGCAAAAGAATGATGATTTGTACATGTAGGAGAGAAGTGCCAGAATAGGCCCGGTATTGATGTGGTAAAAAAAGCCCGGTGTTGAAGTGGTTAATAAAAAAAAAAATCCAGCTATGTACATCCTTCCATGACCCAGGCCCGCGCTACCCGCCGCTACCCGCCGATACAAACGATACAGCCTCCTCCATAGAAAGCTCCCGGGCGAATGACGCGTGAGCCAGAGGGGGGCGGGGTCACCCATGACACCACGGGGAAGCCGCCGGAAACCCTCGTTACGTCAAAACGGGGTTCGGTCACTCGTCTACGCCACGGGTGGCCCCGCCCTCGGTTATAAAAGAAATGTCACACGGCTCACGCGTCATTCGCCCAGGAGCCTTCTATGGAGGAGGCTGTATCGTTCGTAGCGGCGGGTAGCGCGGGTCCGGGTCATGGAAGGATGTACATCGCTGGAATTTATTTTTTTATTTTTTTATTAAAGGACTTGTCCCAAGCTGCCTGTGTGTTTTTTTTTTTACCTTTTTTGACACTTTTTTTTGTGAAATGGTAGGGGTACAATGTACCCCGTTACCAATTCACATAGGGGGGCCGGATCTGGAGTTCCCCTTTGTTAAAGGGGGCTTCCAGATTACGATAAGCCCCCCGCCCGCAGGCCCCCACAACCACCGGGCAAGGGTTGTGGGGATGAGGCCCTTGTCCCCATCAACATGGGGACAAGGTGCTTTGGGGGTCACAGACCCCCAAAGCATCCTCCCCATGTTGAGGGTATGTGGCCTGGTACGGTTCAGGAGGGGGGGCGCTCCCTCGTCCCCCCTCTTTTCCTGCGGCCTGCCAAGTTGCGTGCTCGGATAAGGGTCTGGTATGGATTTTTGGGGGGAATCCCACGCCATTTTTTTTATTTTGGCGCGGAGATCCCCTTAAAATCCATACCAGATCTGAAGGGTCTGGTATGGATTTTTGGGGGAACCCCACGCCATATTTTTTTTTTAAATTACGCGGGGTTCCCCTTAATATCCATACCAGACCTGAAGGGCCTGATATGGAATTTGGGGGGGACCCCCATGCATTTTTTTTTTTTTTAAGGAAAAAAGTCATTTAAACTACCCGCGGCTATTAATGAACTGTCGGGTCCCGGCAATACAGATAAAAGTCATTGAAAAAAATGGCAGGGGTTCCCCTTAATATTCATACCAGACCCAAAGGGCCTGGTAATGGACTGGGGGGGACCCCTGCCGTTTTTTTCAATGACTTTTCACTGTATTGCCGGGAGCCGACAATTCATTACAGCCGCGAGTAGTTTTAAATGACTTTTTTTCCTTCAGAAACTACATTTTGTGCAGGGACAGTTCTAAGCACAGGAAACATGCACTACTTTACAGGCATACTTTAGACACCCCCAGGTACAAAATGTAAAGGAATATTTCACATTTACTGTTTCACTTTAAGCATTATTAAAATCACTGCTCCCGAAAAAACGTCAGTTTTAAAACTTTTTTTGCATTGATACATGTCCCCTGGGGCAGGACCCCGGGTCCCCAAACACTTTTTAGGACAATAACTTGCATATTAGCCTTTAAAATTCACACTTTTGATTTCTCACGTTTGAGTCCCATAGACTTTAACGGTGTTCGAATGAACTTTTGGTCTGTTCGCAACTTCTGGATGCAAACCGAACCGGGGGGTTGTTCGGCTCATCCCTATTCAACATATCCCCTGCTCAGTAGTACCCCCAGCTCTGCTGATACCCCACTCAGTAGTACCCCTGACTTTGCTGATCCCCAACTCAGTAGTACCACCCAGCTCTGCCGATCCTCTGGTTTGCTGATACTTCACTTTTTCCAGTCCCTGCTCACCTTCCACTATATTGCTCCCATGTGATCTGCAAGTTTCTCCTGCTCCAGTCCCCTAGTTCTGCTGATCCTCTGCCGCTCAGTCTTCTCTCTCAAGTCCCAACTCACCTTCTGCTATTGCATTGCCATGTTGCACATGTAGCACTGCCCCTGTATGGATTGCTGTGTGTAGACTTAACTGGGCCCCCCCTATTTTTTTTTTATTTATTGTTGGAACTTGGATGGGATATTTCAACTGGAACTAATTACAAATGAGGACAACTCTCACTTTGCCTCACCAGGCTGAATGTGGTAGAAAATACTGTAAGTCCTTTGCTTGCTCTGGCAGCAGACTTGATGAAACTGTTCTATCTTCAGCACACTCACTAGCATCACCTTTGGCTGACACCCATCCACTGACTCTACTAGCTGAAGGGATGGCCCTCACAGGACAGGCCCCATGACACAGATCTGTACTCATAGTGGGCAGAAACAGATTCTTCCTGGGTCTCCCTTCCAGTCAGCTTTGCAGGACATCTGGGTTGCAGCTTTACTCAGATTCAGTCCTTTAGGTTGACCACCTGAAGCCACATGACAGCCTGTGCAGAGGACGGGTAGCCCCCCTCTCCCTCCGGGGCCCCGCTCTCCAGCCAAAGACTCCGAGCACATGTGCCCTTGGCATTTACAGTTGTGTGAATTCATGGTTCCATCAATTATGGTAAGTCATTGTCACGGTCTGGAGTCAGGCTCAGAGGCCAGTAGCTATAGCAGCAGAGCAGGTATTCACACAGGTCACCCTAGCTGATGACACGGGTTCACCTGAGGTGCGGGGTCTAAGCACTAACCGGTATTCACCAGAGCTTCTGATGGTAGAGATGGGCTTTTCTGCGTGTTAGTGCCAGGTCGCGGTCCTCAGGATAGCCCCACCAGGAGGTGAGCAAGTCGGGGTCCGGAAGCAGATATAACAGATAGGGATCAAGCAGAAGCGTAGTCGGGGGAACGAGCCAAAATTCGGTAACAAATAGTTGCAGGTTGGGATTCAGCAGAAGCGTAGTCGGGGGACGAGCCAAATATCGGTAGCAAATGGTAGCAAAGATACGGTCGGCAGCAGGAGAGACAGGAGCAAGATATTGGCTGGTGAAGGCACAATATTCTGGCAACCAGGAAGTGCAGGGACATGGCTTAAATCAGGAAGTTCATGGGAGGAGCAAAGGGTTCAAGGTTCAAGGCAAATAAGATTCAAGACCAAGATCTTTCAAGGAATTGTCTAAGGAACTATCCAAGGAGCTGTCCAGCATTCCAGGTGGCTCAGGAAGCAGAGTCACCACCAGACACACCAGAGGTCCCAGGTTCAAGCCCAGGTCCTAACAGTACTCCCCTCCTCCCAGGATGTCCCCTGGACCTCTTAGGGTCAGGTTTCTGAGGAAACCTCTGGTGGAATTCCCTTGTTAATCTAGGGGCATGAACATTCTTTTCAGGCTCCCAAGAATTTTCTTCTGGCCCATATCCTTCCCATTGAACCAAATATTGCAATTTGTTCCTAGTGATCCTGGAGTCAAGAATTTTTCCCACCACATATTCTTCACCCTGTACCTCAACAGGTGGAGGAGGAGGATGAATTCTTCCAGAAAAAGTATTTTCATGAAGGTGGGAATTGACCTACGGTGTCTGTCAGCGGCATTCTTGTAATATTCCTGCGCCTCCTTCAATGTATCAGTCAATCTCTCCTGGATCTCATGTAATGAAGTTAGTCTGTTGGTAACAGCAGGAATTGAAGTTGAGATAGGGAGATCAGGAATAAAAACTGGATGATATCCAGTGTTTAAGAAAAATGGGCTTTGGGAAGTGGAGCTATGTTTAGAGTTATTATAAGCAAACACTGCCGTGGGAAGGTAGTCCACCCAGTCATCCTGGAGATAACTCACAAAACATTGAAGGTATTGCTCCAGAGTTTGATTGGTCCTCTCGGTCTGACCATTAGACTGTGGATGAAAAGCTGAGGACAGATTAATTGTTACACCCAAAGCTGATCAAAAACTTCTCCAAAATTTTGAGGTAAACTGTACCCCTCTGTCAGACACCACATCATCAGGAATTCCATGAAGTTTAAAAACTTCTCTAACCATTACCAGTATGTTCGGCGGAGGGTACCCCCTTAACTGGAATAAAATGAGCCATCTTAGTGAGACGGTCAACGACTACCGGAACGGTGGTCATCCCTTTTGAAAGAGGAAGGTCAACCACAAAGTCCATAGAAATTGACCCCATGGTCTTTATGGAACAGGCAGTGGTAGAAGTAACCCCAGAGGAGAAGATCGGGGTGTCTTATTGCGAGCACAGGTTAGACATGAAGCCACATATCTCTTTACATCTTTCTTGTACCCAGGCCACCAAAAGGAATGTAATAAGAGTTCTTCTGTCTTAGAAACCCCAAAATGACCAGCAAGTTTAGAGTCGTGTACCAACCTGAGGGCTTCTACCCGAACTGATTCAGGTACATAGAGGCAATGCGCTTGAGTCCAAAAACCATTGTTGTACTTGAGGAGATTAAGAAATGTCTTTGAACTCGTGGCCCCTAGAAAGTTCTTTTGAGACAGGATTGTACATTCAGAGTTGCTTTCCTGGAGAGGCCCAGGCAACATCCGTGATAGGGCATCAGCCTTATCATTCCTTGACCCAGGGTGGTATGAGATAACAAATTGAACCTGGAGAAGAACAGGGTCCAATGTGCTTGTCTAGATGACAACCTTTTAGCAGACCTAATAAATTCTAGATTTCTATGATCGGTGAGAACGGTTACAGGGTACTTGGCCCCTTCCAGCAGATGCCTCCACTCAGAAAATGCTTCCTTAATTGCCAGCAGCTCCTTGTTTACAATGTCATAATTCTTCTCGGCTGAAGACATCAGTCGAGAGAAATAAGCGCAAGGATGAAGCGGCATTTTTTCTCCAATTCGCTGAGAAAGGATAGCTCCCACAGCAGAATTAGAAGCATCAACTTCTAGGATGAAAGGTAGTTCTGGATCTGGATGTACCAGTATTGGTGCAGAAGTGAAGAGAGTTTTCAGTTTACTAAAGGCAGCCTGTGCCTCAGGTGACCACAAAAAGGGCATCCCTTGCTTTGTCAGCTATGTAATTGGAGCAATTACCTTGGAGAAATTCCTTATAAATCTTCTGTAAAAGTTGGCAAATCCAACAAATCACTATATCTCCTTAACATTCCTAGGGACAGGCCAATCCACCACTGCATTGATCTTATGCTTACCCCTTCAGAAGAGATTATGCATCCCAAGAACTGTATCTGAGTTTGTTCAAACTCGCATTTCTCTAGTTTGATGTAAAGTTGATTCCACCTTAATCTCTCGAAAACAATACAGACATGCTTGTGGTGTTCTTCCAAAGTATCAGAGAAAATGAGACTGTCATCCAAATATGCTATTACAAACTGATCAAGCAAATCTCGAAATACATTATTAATAAAATGTTGAAAAGTTGCAGGAGCATTGCAAAGCCCAAAGGGCATGACCAAGACTCAAAATGTCCATATCTGGTTCTGAAAGCAGTTTTCCATTCATCTCCGGGACGAATGCGGACAAGGTTGTATGCCCCCCGTAAATCTAATTTGGTAAAGAGTTTGGCGGAGCGCAGTCTCTCAAGCATTTCTGGAATCAGTGGGAGTGGATAGCGATTCTTAATTGTGATCCTATTTAAATCTCTGTAGTCAATACACGCAGGGTGGAGTCCTTTTTCACCACGAAGAATAAGGCTGCCCCAGCAGGAGAGGTTGAGTGTCTGATAAAACCCTTCTCTAGATTCTCATTAATCCACTCCCTGAGCACCTTCAGTTCAGGTTCTGAAAAAGAATAAAGGCGCCCAAACGGTATTTCTGCCCCTAGAAGTAATTCAATGGGACAATCATAAGAGCGATGAGGAGGCAGCTGATCTGCGTTCTTTTTATCAAAAATGTCCCGAAACTCAAGATACTGTGGAGGTAGCTTGTCGTATGACTTGATAGTTGCCAAAAGTGCTTGTAAATCTTGGGTTGGTGGAGGTCTTATTTTATAAGATTCTTTGCAATGTTTTTTGCAATGGTCAGATGTAAAGCTTAAAGAACGTGTCTCTAAGTTGATGGAGGGATTATGGATAGAGAACCAAGGAATACCTAGGATAATAGGGAACTTGGGTGATGTGATCAGCTCAAAGCTGATAGTCTCCTGATGGTCAGTCTCAATTAGGAGTTTAAGCGGGATGGTTTCGTGGGTAACTGGTCCTGAAGACAAAGGTGAGCCATCCACAGTTTCCATATTAATAGGGGCGAGTTTATTTCTTATTTGAATGTTATAACTTTGGGCAAATTCAATGTCCATGAAGTTTCCCCCGGCCCCTGAGTCCAACATAGCAGAGCAAGGTATTTCATTGCCTTCAATGATAAGCCTTATTGGGATGACAAAATGAGTTGATAAAGAATTAACTTTATTTGCTTCCTGAATCAAAGGCGAGACGGAATGAGAAATTTTGTTTATTTTTTCAGATACTGTAACATCCGTTGCTGCAATTGTTCTTTTAAATTTATTGGGACAATTAACTGCATAATGTCCAGAGTCTCCACAATAAAGACATAAGTTCTCTGAATGTTGTCTTTCTTTCTCCTGAGTAGTAATAGATCTTTTAATAGCATCCACCTGCATAGGTTCAGGAGTGTCAGAACCAGGAAAAACTCTTGGATCCTTAGGAGGATACTGAGTAGTAGAAAAACGCATGCCACCATTACTGCCTGGGATTCCCAGTCTCTCCTTTCTCCTTTCAGTAAGTCTCTGATCAATTTGAATACTCAATTTAATAAAAGCCTCAAGGTCGTCAGGACTTTCTACTCTGGCAAGCTCATCTTTTACTTGCTCCGAGAGTCCTTTTGTGCTGCTGGATTCCAATTGGTATCTGAGATCCAACGTCAGAATTCAGTTGTGTACTCTGCAACAGAGCGTCTACCCTGCCGTAAATTGTGCAATTTTGCCTCAGCAGTAGCGCAGCGGTTAGAATCATCGAAAACTTGGTTCATCGCAGTCACAAAAGAATCTAAATCATCCAGGACGACATCATCTTTCTCCACATAAAGGGAGGCCCAGGCTAAAGCTTCCTCAGTCAGGAGGTTGATAATAAACAGCACCTTTTTCCTGTCAGAAGTAAATGCAACAGGTTGCATCTGAAAGTATATACGACATTGATTAAGGAACCCTCTATAATGGCGGCGGTCTCCGTTAAACTTAAGTGGTAGGGGCATTCGTGCATTAGTATCTACGGCAGCAGTATCTCGGGCACGAAAGTCCCACAATTGTTTATTCAGATCAAGGATTTCCTCTTGTAGTGCTTTTACTTCAATCTGTAAATTTTTTCCTGGTAGTTAACACCAAATGTCTGCAACTCAGCGATTTTTCACCCTGAGAGGAGCTACAGCAGCTGCTACAACGGCCTCCATGTTTTGGGACAGAATATTCTGTCACAGTCTGGAGTCAGGATCAGAGGCCAGTAGCTATAGCAGCAGAGCAGGTATTCACACAGGTCACCGTGCAGGGTCTAAGCACTAACCGGTATTCACCAGAGCTTCTGATGGTGGAGATGGGCTTTGCTGCGTGTTAGTGCCAGGTCGCGGTCCTCAGGATAGCCCCACCAGGAGGTGAGCAAGCCGGGGTCCAGAAGCAGATATAACAGATAGGGATCAAGCAGAAGCGTAGTCGGGGGA
This sequence comes from Rana muscosa, assembly GCA_029206835.1. NCBI lineage: Eukaryota > Metazoa > Chordata > Amphibia > Anura > Ranidae > Rana > Rana muscosa. The sequence goes on along the minus strand of CM055116.1, from coordinate 101,309,411 downwards.
ACGAGCCAAAAGTCGGTAACAAATAGTTGCAGGTTGGGATTCAGCAGAAGCATAGTCGGGGGATGAGCCAAATGTCGATAGCAAATGGTAGCAAAGATACGGTCGGCAGCAGGAGAGACAGGAGCAAGATATTGGCTGGTGAAGGCACAATATTCTGGCAACCAGGAAGTGCAGGGACATGGCTTAAATCAGGAAGTTCATGGGAGGAGCAAAGGGTTCAAGGTTCAAGGCAAATAAGATTCAAGACAAGATCATTCAAGGAATTGTCTAAGGAACTATCCAAGGAACTATCCAAGGAGCTGTCCAGCATTCCAGGTGGCTCAGCAAGCAGTCAGAGATGGTTCACACAGGGGTGACTCGGGATCTGACCCCAAGTTGCCCCAAGTCGCGCTTTTTTTAAAACTAATGAAACTGAATGGAGTCGTCTTAATGTACACGACTGCAGTCGCTCCGACTTCAAAAAAGGTTCCTGTACGACTTCAATCCGACTTCTAGGCGACTTGTACCCATTGATTTCAATGGAAGTCGCCTCCAACTCGGATCCCCGTTCATAGAGAGGCAACTTTACAGGAAGTCGCCCCTCTGTGAACCGGCTCTAAGGCAAACCCCTCCCACAGAGCAGGTATTTGGTATGAATCATTAGGGGGAACTCCACGCCAAATTTTAAATAAAAAACCGGCATGGGTTCCCCTCCAAGAGCATACCAGGCCCTTAGGTCTGGTATGGATTTTAAGGGAAACCCCCTACGCCGAAAAAAAACGGCATGGGGGTCCCCCCAAAATCCATACCAGACCCTTATCCGCGCGCAGCCCGGCAGGTCAGGAAATGGATTGGGGACGAGCGAGAGTTAAATTTCACTTGCTACACCCAGGCCTGATTACTGCCAGACCTGTTTAATTTAAGAAATCACATAAATAGAAGCTGTCTGACAAAGTGAAGCACACTAACAGATCACAAAAAGCCGCATATCATGGCACAATCTAAAAAAAAAATCAAGAACAGATTAGAAACAAAGTAATTTTGTTCTCATAATAAAACCACAGGCAGGGAGCTGCATTAATTTCATGTAGTGTACTTCTGTCCTTTGCACAGCGTTCACTTAAAGGAACCTGTATACAATTTGTGGTGTTCTCATAATAATACCACAGGCAGAGAGCTGCAAGTATTTTCAATTAGTGTACTGTGTCCTCTGCACAGTGTTCACCTAAAACTAACTGAAGATAATTGCTGCTTTTCTCATACTAATACCACAGCAGGCAGTTGATTCTGATAGCTGCATTATAATCAATACAGATATATATATATATATATATATATATATATTTATATACATCCCACCTTTGTGCAGCTATATCTCACTGCAGGCCATTAGTATGTCTGGAAGGCAAACAAGGAGAGGCAGACAGTCACAAGGCAATAAAAGAGGGCAAGCAGGCTCTGTGTCTAGAGGCAACAGTGCTGGTCGTGGACACGGTGCATCCTCATCAGCACGCTTGTCCTTCTTTTCGGCAGCTGGCCATGTTGAGCCGCAACATGCCCAAGACTTGGTAGAGTGGATGACCAAGCCGTCCTCATCCTCCTCATCCTCTCTCACCCAGGCTCAGGGTACTTTGTCTGGCAAAGCAGCTGCCAAAGCGGCCTCTTCCCTCGGCTCAATGGCATCAGTCACTCCTTCCCTAGCCCCACCATGTCCTCCTGAGGAGTCCCCCGAACTGTTTGACCACAGTGTTGGGTACATGCTCCAGGAGGGTGCCCAGCGTTTTGAAGGCTCCAATGATGGAACCCAGCTAGAGGAAGAAAGTAACGTGAGTCCAGAGTGAGGGGGTAGTAACGTGAGTCCAGAGAGAGGGGGTTCCCAACAAGGACAGCTATCTGGCAGTCATGTTCCCCCAGCTGCAGCATACTGCCAGATTTGCTCCAGTGATGAGGAGGGAGTGGATGATGAGGTCACTGACTCCACGTGGGTGCCTGATAGGAGAGAGGAGGAGGAGGAGGCACATCTCCAACGAGGCAGGATGCCCTCCAGGGGCCAGCTTAAGGGCAGCACACCGACTGCATCACACCGCAGAGCTCTGCTGTCTCTGCGCGTTATTCCAAACGTTCTTTGGTGTGGGCATTTTTTCAGACGTGTGCAGCAGATCGCACCGTTGCCATTTGCAACATATGTCTGAAGCGTATCTCGCGTTGCCAAAACATCAGCCGCTTGGGCACCACGTGCTTGACCAGACATATGTCGACCTGCCATGCAGTTCATTGGCAAGCGTACCTAAAAGACCCACACCAAAGAACAAAGCGGACCTCTCCTTGCTCCTCATCATTTGGGATCTCCAACCCCACTATACCTTCAGTCGTCTCAAACGCCACTTTTTCTCGTGGAAGGCGATTCCGGCTCTCTACCGGCATGTGGAAGGCAAAGTCTTGGCCTCGCTGGACAGGGCGGTCAGTGGTAAAGTGCATATTACCGCTGACTCATGGTCCAGCAGACATGGACAGGGACGTTGCCTAGCTTTCACGGCGCATTGGGTGACATTGCTGGCAGCTGGGAAGGATGCAGGACAAGGGGCAGTAGTGTTGGAAGTTGTTCCGCCACAATGCCTCAAAAATGTTACTACTGGTGATTCTGACACACCTCTCTCCTCCACCCCCTCCTCTTCTTCTTCCTCCAGGGCCTCTACCTGTGCTTTGTCCTTGGAACCAGCGGTGCTCCGTAGGCGTTCAAGGGGTTAGCAACTACGCAGGCAAAAAATATGCCATGCGGTGCTTGAGCTGGTGTGCTTGGGGGACAGGAGCCACACTGGAGCAAAGATTCTGTCAGCTCTGCAGGGGCAGGCTCAGAGGTGGTTGATGCCATGCCAGCTTAAGCCAGGAAAGGTGGTTTGTGACAATGGCACCAACCTCCTCTCCGCCCTCCGACAGGGACAACTGACCCATGTGCCCTGTTTGGCTCACGTCCTTAACTTGGTGGTTCAGCGGTTCTTGAGCAGGTACCCGGGCTTACAGGAGGTCCTGAAGCAGGCCAGGAAACTCTGTGGGCATTTCCGCCGGTCATATAATGCCAGTGCTCGGCTGGCTGACCTGCAAAAGGAATCCAACCTGCCCAAGAACCGCCTAATCTGTGACATGCCCACCAGGTGGAAATCTACGTTGGCTATGCTGCAGCGGCTGCACACGCAGCAGAGGGCCATCCATGAGTATCTGTTGCAATATGGCACCAGGACAGGGTCAGGGGAGCTTGGATTTTTTTCCCCACGCCAGTGGGCCATGATCAGGGATGCATGCACTGTCCTGCCACCATTTGAGGAGGCCACGAGGATGGTGAGCAGTGACAGGGCATGCATCAGTGACACTGTCCCTCTTGTCCACCTGTTAGAGCACACGCTGCGTGGAATAATGGACAGGGCACTTGAGGCAGAACAGAGGCAGGAAGAGGAGGACTTCCTTACCTCTCCAGGCCCCCTTTATCCAGACAGGGTTCCTGCTGGCCCGGCTATCACACAGGAAGAGGAGGAGGAGGAGGATTGTGTCAGCATGGAGGTGGAGCCTAGCACTCAGCATCAGCAGTAGTCTTCAAGGGATCAATTACAGTCCCAAGACACCCATGGACTTGTACGTGGCTGGGAGGAGGTGGCTGCGGATCATGTCGTCCTGAGTGACCCGGAGGACTCCGGACCAAATGCCTCAGCAAACCTACGCTGCATGGCCTCCCTGATCCTGCAAAGCCTGCGGAGGGATCCTCATATTCGTGCGATCAAGGAGAGGGATCATTACTGGCTGGCAACCCTCCTTGATCCACGTTACAAGGGTAAGGTTGCGGACCTTATCTTGCCTTTGCAGAGGGAGCAGAGGATGAAGCATCTTCGGGAGGCCTTGCAGAAAGGTCTGTGCAACGCGTTCCCAGAGACTGGGAGGTTACAAATTCCTGGTCCTGGACAACGTGTTGCTGAGGCTTCGGTCAGTCAAAGAAGGAGCGGTGGAGAAGGTGGCCGTCTGACCGATGCGTTCAGACAATTTTTTAGTGCGCAGCCCCAAGGTATGATCGGTTCCAGCAACCATCGCCAGCGTCTGGTTTACATGGTGCAGGAATACCTAGGGGCAAGATCAGACTTGGACACCTTTCCCACCAAAAATCCTCTGGCTTACTGGGTCTTGAGGATGGATCATTGGACAGAGCTTGCACAGTATGCAATTGAGCTACTGGCCTGTCCTGCATCCAGCGTTCTTTTGGAACGCACAACAGTGCTGCTGGACGCTTTGTTACCCGATCACAGGGTGCGCCTGTCCACCAACTAGGGCGATCAACTGACCTTCATAAAAATGAATCAGTCTTGGATCACCACAGCTACCAAGCACCTGATGCTGATGTACCTGAATATTTTTTTTTTAAATGTCAGATCCCTTCAAGGCTGCCTATGCCGATGCTGAGTGACTATCCTGTTATGCTGAGTGACTATCCTCTTCCTCCTCAATTATCATGCTGATAGCTTGTAAGAACATTTTTGGTTCTGGGCACCGCCACCAGTGGGTAAGGCCCAATTTTTCAGCCCCTGTTTAACAGGGGCATGTATTTACAATTTTTGATGCAATACTTTGCAGCAGGGCTCATTGCTGCGCTTCAACTACAGTATCTGTGAGGGGTTGCAGTGTTGTGGCACCAGCACCAGTGCCTAAGGCCCAATTTTTCAGCCCCTGTTTAACAGGGGCGTGTATATACAGTTTTTGATGCAATACTTTGCAGCAGGGCTCATTCCTGCGCTCCTAATAGAGTATCTGTGAGGGGTTGCAGTGTTGTGGCACCAGCACCAGTGCCTAAGGCCCAATATTCTGCCCCTGTTTAACAGGGGCGTGTAATTACAATTTTTGATGCAATACTTTGCAGCAGGGCTCATTGCTGCGCTCCAAGTACAGTATCTGTGAGGGGTTGCAGTGTTGTGGCACCAGTGCCTAAGGCCCAATTTTTATGCCCCTGTTTACCAGGGGCATGTAATTACAATTCTTGATCTAATAATTCACAGCAGGGCCCATTCCTGCGCCCACCAAGAGTAACTGTGAGGGCTTACAGTGTTGTGGCAACACCACCACAAAAGGCCCAATTTTTCTGGCCCTGTTCAACAGGGGCATGTAATTACAATTCTTAATCTAATATTTCACAGATGGGCCCTTTCCTGCACCCACCAAGAGGAACTGTGAGGACTTACAGTGTTGTGGCACCAGCACCACCACCATAGGCCCAATTTTTCCTACCACTGTTCAACAATGGCATGTAATTACAATTCTTGATATAATACTTCACAGCAGGGCGTTCCAGCGCCCGTCAAGAGTAACTGTGAGGGCTTACAGTGTTGTGGCAACACCAACACCTAAGGGCCAAATCTCTGCAGAGTATATACGGCAGGCCCCTACTTTCAAAAATCCAACTTACAAACGACTCCTACTTGCAAACGGAAGGAGACAACAGGAAGTGAGAGGAAATCTACCCCTAGGAAGGGAAATTCTCTACTGTAAGAGTTAATATGGGAAAAAAGTGTCTCCTCTCCACTGATGCTTTATCACCAATCCTTGTTTCAATAAAAACCCCAAATTTTCAAAAAAAAATTGTCATTGGGACAGAAAGTGAGGTGAAATGTTCTGAACAGGTGCACACTGCACAGACAGCAAAACAAATGTTACAGGGGTGATAACCCCTACCTATGTTTTCCAAAAAGCTTAAAAATAGATTTTTTGGCTGGAGCTACACTTAAAAAATGTACCTGTTCCAAATTACAAACAGATTCTACTTAAGAACAAACCTACAGTCCCTGTCTTGTTTGCACTGCCTGTATACTGCTGTTCAGAGTATATAGGGCCTTTTTTTAATTTGGGTGTGGGGTTCCCCTTAAAGGAGTAGTAAATTAAAAAAAAAAAATCCTAAATAGCTTCCTTTACCTTAGTGTAGTCCTCCTTCACTTACCTTATCCTTCGATTTTGCTTGTAAATGTCTTTATTTCTTCAGAGAAATCCTCACTTCCTGTTCTTCTGTCTGGAACTCCACACCATAATGGGAGCCTTTCTCCCTGGTGTGGAGTGTCCTCTCTTGGACTACAGGAGAGCGTGAGTACGTTCTCTACGTTGAAGATAGAGAAAATAGCTGTGGGTTAGTGGGCGTGTCTACATCCCTGCAGCGCCGCCCCCCTTGGCTTAGTTTCATTTACTAAGCTTCACTGCCCTGCCTGGACTCCGCCCCCATTGCTGCCTGAAGATAGAAAAATCCTATAAGAGGGGCGGCGTGTGTAAAAAAGGGGCGGCGTTTATCTAATAGGGGCGGCGTGTGTACACGAGAACTTTGCTCGTTCTCGTTCTGTGTTTAAAAAAAACCGCACTGCGCATGCGCGATGCCGCTAAGCCTAATGGGAAATGTAGTTCCCATTAGGCCGTTATGAACGCGCACCGCAAACCCGGAAATATAGGACAGCAAGAAGAAAGGAAGGCAGGAGGAGGATATTCAAGGTAACATTTTTATGGGAAATAATGTTTTTTAATAATAATTAATGCAATATTCTTTATCAGTAAGCAACAGACATTGCTTACAAGTAATTTTTTTTTTAACTTTACTACTCCTTTAATATCCATACAAGACCCAAAGGGGCTGGTAGTGGGCTGGGGGGGGGGGGGCTACCATGCCATTTTTCTCAATGATTTTCATCCATATTGCTGGGACCAGACATTACATTAGAGCCGCAAGCAGTTTTAAATGACTTTTTTCCTTTAGAAATTTCATTTTGTGCAGGGACAGTTCTAAACATGGGAAACATGTGCCACATCACAGGCATACTTTAGAAACCCCCCAGGTACGCTATTTAAAGGAATATTTCACTTTTTTTTTCACTTTAAGCATCATTAAAATCACTGCTCCCGAAAAAACGGCCGTTTTTAAAACTTTTTTTTGCATTGATACATGTCCCCTGGGGCAGGACCCGGGTCCCCAAACCCTTTTTAGGACAATAACTTGCGTATTAGCCTTTATAATTACCACTTTTGATTTCGAACGTTAGAGTCCATTGTATTTAATAGGGTTCTAAAGTTCGCGCAAACTTTCGGTCCGTTCGCAGGTTCTGGTGCGAACCGAACCGCGGGGTATTCAGCTCATCCCTAGTCACCCAGCACGCGTTGAGGCCCTTTCCTCTGCCAATAGCCATTGGCCAGGGCTGTAACTATGCCTATGCTCTCACTTGTCAGGTTTCCTCCCACTGTTTTATATGCCCTGTCCTATTGGACCAGTGAGAAACAGACAACATGAGCAGCATCTGAGCACCATGAGCAGACCCTATCAACAGATCACTGCTCCCTGGTAGGCAGAGAGCATCTAAATTTACCTAGCAGCCTTTTTGGTAAGCAGAAATGTTAAAAACGATACTCTCTTCTAGCTCCTACCTGGGAGGGTGCCACACACATCATGTGTGCTGTCTGCCAGTTGCTCCGCTCCAGTACAGACCCCGCTCACCTTCCTACTGCTCCATGCTGCACACACCAGATACGACATCTGCACCAGACACACCCCGAAAATATATACATGAATTGGAAGTGACTGCTGATGACATAATTCTGGTTCACTTGTTGGTTTCCCAGTGCATCCTGGGACATCTTGTACCTCTAAAACAAAATGAAGCTAACTGAATAAAAGCCTCTGAAAAAGCTTCAGGTGCTGTAAGCGAGCATTGTCATAGACTTCTATGGAGGCACCAAGAAAGTGACATAAGGTATAATTTTTAGAGAAAAGCAAACACAACAGTGTGAACAGGACTGTAAGGTAACCATTTTATTTAGTGACGGGTGCTTTGATTGGCATTCAAAGTGCTTTAAAAAAGCAAACAAGGCCTTACAGTCACAGCTTAAAAAATTATCCATCATCTATATGTAGCGGGTATGTACTTTCCCGGGTGTAAATTTGAATTTGGCAGAGACATCAGTGATGTGTAATTCCCTGAATTACAATTCTTGATCTAATAATTCACAGCAGGGCCCATTCCTGCGCCCACCAAGAGTAACTGTGAGGGCTTACAGTGTTGTGGCAACACCACCACCACCAAAGGTCCATTTTTTCTGGCCCTGTTCAACAGGGGCATGTAATTACAATTCTTAATCTAATATTTCACAGATGGGCCCTTTCCTTCTTTTTGTCCTCCCTCGGCAGCGGTATGGTGGGGCGGGGAACCCGCCGTGCTTGCTGGGAGAGGGTATAAAGGGGCCGGCCATCTTTGTCACGGGGTCGGAGTCCCAGGCACCTTCAGCTTGTGGACGGTGGTTCGTGTCGGTCCTCTGGGCGGCCTAGGCCTAGAGGACAGCCGGAGGTCGTGTTCCATCCCAGGCACCTTTAGCCTGGGGTGAGGTACTCGGATGGAGGTCCGGAGCTCAGTGCCCAACACTGAGTTCCGCGAGGGAAGGAGATCCTAGGGAACCCCGGGAGTGGGTACCCGAATCCGAAAGGCGCAATGGACCGGGGGGAGCTCCTCACTTGAAGACCCGGTGCAGCATATTGCCGGTGACAGGTGAGCCTCTCGTCGGAGACCGCCTGGAAGGAGATTTCCCCCTTGTGCGGAGACCGTAACACACTTTCAGGAAGGAAAGTGGAGAACCAAATTGTGTCTGGGCCTATTCGCATCCACACCTCCTTTCCTGTTCTGTAACCAAGGGAGTTCAACTGATTGTGTTCATTCGCAGAAGAATAAAGGAGTGTTGAACTTTAATGGTGTGGGGCTCATTTCCTAGCAGACATTGTTCAAGGTGACTCTTGGAGGGAGGTCCCAAGGTGCACAGCACTGACCCGAAGGTAATACAAGAACGTTGCTTATACCGCACTGACACATGTGGTGGAAGCCGGGCGTGGTGTCCACGCTCCCTCCCCTCTAAGATACCCCTAGACAAGAGAAAGACGAGATGAGAGAAAGAGGGGAGTGAGGAGGCCGCTACACGTGGGGGCTCGGGTCCGGTATAGTGTTTGTGCACCACAGTGTTGAACGTGTCTGTGTGTCGAGGAGTTAAGCGAATAGGCAGGCCTTCATTGGCCGAAGTGCATCCCTGCTCGAAGTCATGGACATGACCCAATGAAGGGAAAGGCCCACGCAGAAGAGTGGAAAAAGGGGGAAGCTCAGCCGTGTGAAGTAGTACACGTGGAGGTTTCTATTGCACTGCGCCACCAGGCACACCCCCATCGCTTAGTTCGTGGGCGTGACTCAGAAACAGAAAAGAAGAAAAGCCTGAAAACTGGAGCAAAGGGGAGGAGTCCAATATGTGTGAAGGACTACACGTGGGACGTTGGCGCAAAAAATTTGCAGTGTGCGATGGATCAGCAACAGGTCGCCATGTTCGGACATACATCGTGGATTCCGGTTCACCCTTCCACCACGACATTGACTGCTGCTGCTCCGGTAACAGATATGGGGATTCGGCTAAAGCCAAGGGGTCGATTCGCCCTGTACTCGTGCATGGACGTTGAGGCCCTGGGTGTGATTTGTCCCGGCTGTTCGGGACTGGTGTGCCAGCTGAAGCCATTCGGGCGATGTGAGGCCTGTGGGGAGTTCCTGTTCGAAGTGGATCCGGCGGTTGAGAGGCCGAGAACCATTTACCCCAGCCGTTCTGCGGTCAACACCACTCAGAGAGGAGGAATCACTGCTGTGAGAGCCATCCCTACGCACACTGCAGCGACCGCGGAGGAGGTCGTAAAACCCCAACGGGAGAAATCCGAGAATGCTGACTCGGTCACCACTGTCTCGCAGCGTCCGCCACCGAAGAGAAAGACCGGTATGGTAGCCCCGACCAGCGGTTGTGGTGGACCGTCTCGCCCGCTTACGCCCGGCCCGGATGGATCCGTTGACAAGAGTTCCGGATGTCCCGCTTCAAGTAAAGGCCGAGGTAAGCCAGGCGGAGAGATTTGGTGTGTGGGCGGAGGTGTCGGGAAGTCATGGCCCAGTGAGTCCGCAGGAGGTGGTGGCTCCGTTTCTACAACCGGCTACATACCCGCGGAGGAGTGTGACACCTCTGACCTGGAGTCGCTCTCGGACATGGGAGACGACGTTGCCATAGACGATTTGTTTGCCGAGAAGGGCTGGGGCAAAGTACCTCTCGCTTCATCTCGGAGGATCAGAGATCCACCCATGTTAACAGGGGAAAGTACACCCTGGGTGGAGGCACCAGCGCCTGAAGAGAGGTCCCGTCCCCAGCCTGCTTCTACATCCCCAGTGCCATCTGTACCGAAGGCCGGGGAAAAGAGACTATTGCTGCGGGCACCTATGCCCAGGCCAGATGTGGTCAAGGTCCCTCGCCACCCGGACTCGATAGTTTTACCTGGCGAAGGGGACAAAGCTACCATGCCTCCTTTGGCGAGATTACAACGCCTATTTGGCCAAAAGGTTGCTGCAGAATACGGATGGGAGTATCCGTACTTGTCGAAGGAACTGCTTTATGAGGTGGAAGTGTGCCGGGAGCGCTGGTACAATGACTTTGTGTGGACCCACCTTCAGGTTCCGCACGCCCGCAGGTACCTGGCATGCTCTCCCAAGGCCTCTCAACGTTTCAAGGACTGCAAGGCAGAGTGGATGTTGGGACGACACATCCATGCAGACAAAGTGCTGATCTGGTGCAAGGAAGGGGAAGATGTGGAGTATCATTTGTAGACCATGGACCAGCACTTGAAGCCGCTTGTTCTGCCGCATCCCCGCTTTTACTTATAGGAGAGAGAAAGACTCCGTTTGTTCTTGATTATGCTGCTGAACTTTCTGGGGCCGTTGTTTTTGTGCCCAGAGGAATGGAGAACTGTTCCTGGTTTGTTCTTCACTTTTCCCGCAAAGAGATCTTGGACTCTGGGTAGATAGGGCCAAAAGAGAAGAGGACAGACCCACGGGTGCAGTTACCGCGATGCTGTCACCAGGTGGCAGTGTTGCGCAACGTTAAAAGCCTCGTACACACGACCGAGTTTCTCGTCCAAAACCGACAAGAAAAGTGCAGAGAGAGCTTTATTGTCGAGAAAACCGTTCGTGTGTATGGTTTAACGAAGAGAAAACTGCCGTGAATCTCGACGAGAAAAATAGAGAACCTACTCTCTATTTTCACCTCCGTATTCTAGATTTTCTCGTCGTGTTTCTCGTCGGCCTGTTTTGCGAAGAGAAAATGGTTTGTGTGTATGCTTTTACGACTCTTCAAAAAGCACGCATGCTCAGAATAAAGTATGAGACGGGAGCGCATCTTCTGGTAAAACAAGCCTTCGTAATGGAGATAGCACATTCGTCACGCTGTAAATTATTGCATCGTTTAAATGTTGTGCATTTAAATCTTCTTTAGAATGTTACAATAATGAAAACTAATGAACTTGTTTTGCTGCTGATATTCACACAGAGTTATGACTATCTATTTTAAACCTTTTTCATGCTGCTCTTAAGAAGATTTAGCTGTATTATATCGTGCAAGATCTTCAGAATATTTTAATGTTTTATATTTTTTAGACAGATGTTAATTGTAATTTGTCGATGTTTTGATAGTGATCTCCCATTTTATTTTTAAAATTTAGTTGTGTCAAGTTTACACCCTATATTTTTTAAAGAACACCTTTAATGATTTTTTGGGTGTTATCTGTCCCTTATTTGGGGGGGTCAAAAGTATCTGCTTACTCCAAAGGTAAATAAATAATTATTTTAAAAAAACATAGTCAAGTATGAACTTAAACCAAAAAACATTTATTCATGTCTAGAACAAAATAAATAGAAGGCAGCGCTGGAGAACCTGCTGCCATTTGTGCATCCATGGGACCCCAGAGCACACATCAACCCTGTGTGGACACTAAAATTGGGAGCTTGAGAAGCACAACAGTTGTGAGCACAATCTGATGCTGGCCTCCCAGAGGTCAGGAACAGCAGCAGGTGATATATATGTCCCAAGTCTGTGGTACTACAACAGGCTGCCTTCTGTCCGACCACAATGAAGCAAGGCCATCACTTCCTCGTCTTCTTGGCAGCCTTCCCTGCAGCCTTCCCTGAAGCCTTCTCTGCAGCCTTCCTTCTGGGTATGGCTGGAGGCTGGGCCACTGGAGGGGTACTCCTGTCAGGAGGAGGAGAAGGAGGTGGAGGAGAAGGGGGTGGCGCAGAAGAAGAAGGTGGAGGTGGAGGAGGAGGTGGAGGAGAAGGGGGTGGCGCAGAAGAAGAAGGTGGAGGTGGAGGAGGAGGAGGTGGTTGAGGTTGGGATAGCTGTGCGACCTCACATATGGCCGTATTGGGGGTAAATCTCTCCATCACCCCCTTGTTCAGCAAGGTGATGAGCAGGGGCTCGCATAGGAGGCATTGCTCCATGCTCATCACCTTGAACTTGCCCTCAACTAGGCCGGCAATGGCCTCTTCAGGGGATGTGGGCTCCTGGAGGGTGGCATGTGCCTCTCTAATAAGGGCCATTGCTGCCTCACTTGTGGTCCTGTCCCTCCTGCTTCTTTTAGGAAGGCGGATGGGAGGCACCTGAGATCTTGTGCTTCTACTCGTGCCGGCCACCTCCTGTCTGCCACTGGGCCCTGCCACCTCCTGTCTGCCACTGGGCCCTGCCACCTCCTGTCTGCCACTGGGCCCAGGCACCTCCTGGCTGACAGTGGGCCCTGCCACCTCCTGGCTCACAGTGGGCCCTGCCTCCTCCTGCCTGACAGTTTCCAGACCCTCCTCCTGGCTGATTTCATCCTGTGTATGAAAAAGGGACATAGTTTAATAATTTGGTTTATTATTTTCACACAAATTTGAGATCATGGATGTAGCCATTTGAATGTAAATCAAGAGAAAAGACAAAGATTTTTAGGACTACATCAGATTGACTATTTTGCACCCAATTTATGGCAGACTAATGTCTATAGATCTTGATTTCACTTTTGTATCCCAGAATAGTTTAGGATTTTCATCTTGACTTCTTTTTCCTGCATTAATTTTATCACAATATATTTTCATTAAATACTATACCTGGCTCCAGATGTCCAAATCAGCTTCTTCCAGGATGGCTGCCTCCTCTTGCTCCAGAGAAGGCTCAGGTTGGCTGCAGGGAAGAGTGGACAGTGATGGCCTTGCCTCAATGTGGTCATCCAGAAAGGACATCCTGCTGTAGTACCACAAATTCGGGACATACAGGCATACCCCGCTTTACGGACACTCACTTTACGTACACTCGCGAGTACGGACATACCCGCGAGTGTACATAAAGTGCCTCACAAGACAAACATTCCTGCACCATCAGCCGCAGTAGAAGGAACTTAAGCTCTGAGCATGTAGCCTACCCTATTCCAGTGTGCTCTTCCTGTTTCCTGGCCGCCACCCCACCTCCTGTGCACAGCGCAATGTCTGGGGGATGGATTGGAGTGGGCCCCCCCTTGCATCAGATGAGCCTAATTACATGTGAGTGTTTCCCTGACACCCCCACTACAGCCCCTGACGCCCCATAACAGCCCCTGGCACCCCCACTACAGCCCCTGACTCCCTCACTACAGCCTAGAAGTGAAAAAATGTATTGCTTCACTTTAAGTACATTTTCGTTTTACATACATGCTCTGGTCCCGTTGTGTACTTAAAAGTGGGGTATGCCTGTACACATCATCTGCTGCTGCTCCTGACCTCTGAGAAGCCAGGACCTTAGAGCGTTCAGTCCTGTATGTGCCTCTCAAGCTCCCAATTTTAGTGTCCACCTGTTTTGCTGTTGCTGTGGGCACCTTGGTATGCACAAATGGGAGCAGGGTCTTCAGCGCTGCTTTTCTTACCCCTTTTTTTCTATGTATGGGGTTTTTTGTTTCCCACAGAGCGGGCAGCTCCCTTATCCGGTCTATAAATTCCGCAAGGAATTCCTTGTCACTTATAAAGACATTCATTTTGGGTCTGCAAGCCAAAAAAAAATATACCAAAAATAATGTGAGTCACACAGTCTAACCTCCTGTAAATCTTAGTCACCATATATATCCTCCAACATTCTCTAGACAATATAGGCCACCAATTTCTCAAAGTCTCAAAATCACATACCTTCGTTCGCACATCCGTCACTTTTACTCCTCTCTCCGCACACCGAACGTAGTATAGTCACATGTGTGTTTGCTATATATACACCACGCATGCGTAAAACTACTCACACGTCGCTCCGCACACGTCGCCCGCCCATGATGTTCTAAGTAACATCTTTTCCCCGCCCCTTCTCTTTCGGCGCGCAGACAGATATGGCGGATTCACAGCAGGTGTCTGCTAATTCCTCAAATAACGAGGAGGAGACAAGCCCAGAGACTGAGGAAACGTCACGATCAAGGAGGAGATTCAAGGCATCTAATATGTCTTATGCGGAGATGGCGGAGATGGTGGACATATTGCTAAAGTCGGATTATGACGCAAAGCATGGGCCGTATAGCAAACCTAATCAAAGGAAGGCCAAAATCCTGAAGAAAGTCGTGAAGAGTCTGAAGAAGAATTTTGGGGTGAAACGATCAAATGAGCAGCTCAGAAAGAGGTGGTCTGACCTCAAACTGAGGGAGCCGGAGCAGTTAAGGAGCATTAAGAGAATGCTTGAAAAAAGTAAGTATTTTTTGCCCATTTTTCCTATTATTGTATTTCACAACTTGCATGTTGCTCCATGTTATTGCATTTTTCCATTGTACCTTACAAAATGTCATAGTTTGAACTTGGTTTGGCACAGTAATCGTTCGTTACAGACACATCGTTCGGCCACTATGCACGATTTGTATAGATTTTACAGGGTTTAAATTTTTTACACAGCTGCCTGTTTTTATTCAATAGTTGTTCTTACATTGTTGGCTAGATGATGTGTTTGTAAAGAGAATGAAATGCAAACTTTAATCAGTGTAAAGGAGAGGACACTCAGCAGCTGGTACCACATCTGTACTTTTGAGCACTATAGTGTGGGCCACCAGAACCGCCTTTTTTGGGTGTCCCACACAGGTGCATCAGTGAATTTTTGTGGTGCCTCCATGTATAAAAATTGCCAGCCAAAGGTGAATAGTAAAGAATATATTTTTTAAAAATAATGTCTTCATCTTGAAATCCTGCCCAAACAGACACTTGTACCCCACTTCCAAGCAATGTATCATGTTTTTGTTTTTTATAAAAAAATTCTGTGTGATAACTATACCTTTTGTTTGATTCTCATAGGGGAGAGAAGACTGGGAGGAGAACACTCCAGGGAGCACAGGAACCCCACGCCTTCTAAACAACCCCAACCTCACCAAGACCCACAACCTGAGAATGTTGAGGAAGTTGAAGAGGTGGAGGAAGGAGAAGTGCAGGAAGGAGAAGTGGATGACGTGGTGGAACTGGTCACCACAACAGGTCAGTATCTGTCACCACAGCTTCAGGAAAGAGAGGTAGGCCTGCAGAGTTATAATACCTTTTGTATTTTTTATAGGGGATGTAAATGTTGTGGTGAAAGAAAGTACACGTTTCTCTGCTGACAGTGCCCTACAAATCATACAGCAAGTGATGGAATGTAGCACAGAACTGGACAGAATTAAGCAAAGAATTCATGTGATGGATCAAACCTTTAAAGACATCCTAGATGTTTCGGGGAGAATTGAATAAGGCAACAAAACCCCCATTTTTTGTTTGAGATTGTCTAAAAGCTTAAAAAAGGGGGAAGAACAAACAATCAAGCCAAAATTTGAATATGCACACAGTGTGTTAACATGTGCCATCTGCCATCAGGGGATATCCATGTACGGGTTTTGGGGGTGCAACCCCTTCCTCGTATCTCAAGTAGGTGAACTGAAGAAGGGGTTGCACCCCCAAAACACGGCCATTGATCACCCATGATGGCAGATAGCACATGTTGACAATAGGGTTCAGGAGTCTAAAATCCCTATTGGAAATGACTTCAAATTGTGTGCATATTCAAATTTTGGCTTGGCCAGGGGTGCCAATACCCCATATTAGGACGGCCAGATAGAGACATATTTGGTGTAAGTGAATGTCTCATATTGCCAAGAGGTATCCAATGTTGTAGTTTGCTGAATGCTACTGATGGTTTTGTATTTTCGTAAAAAAAAAAAAAAGCCGGTTTGTGGCCAGACAAAAATAAAAATATACATACTGTTCTATTTACCATGTGTGTGAATGTGCACCGAGTAAAAATTTTGAACAACAACAAAGTGTAGCTTCTTTTTCAAATACGCTCTAACCTTATTTGTGTATATTTTTGTGGTTCATAGTGAAATGGTTGGTATTTACTAAAGGAAAATACACTTGGCACTACAAATGCACAAAGACAAACTAGGAGACAGGAAAAAGATTAAATCAGATTTTTATTTAGCTCTTTCTCCAAGAATATTTACACATGGCCTGGCATAGGAATTGCCCCCCTACCCGTGAAATATTCCATATATTTCTCACGAACCTCGCGGGCATTTTGGGGGGGCAAGCCAGGACGGGCAGATTCGAGGCCCGGCAGGGTATTGCCATATGAAAGTCCTGCCTCAGGCAATATTGAGGCCATATAATTTGAGGATTTTCGGCTCAGAAAATTATGGAGCACACAGCAGCATAAAACCACATAGTTAATTTTGTACTCCGCCAAGTGAATAGGAGTCATAAAAAGGCGGAACCGGCTGGCCATTATCCCGAAGGCATTTTCTACGACTCTTCGGACCCTTACCAGCCGGTAGTTGAACACCCTCTTCTCTGGGGTCAGGGTCCTCTGGGGAAATGGCCTCATGAGGTTAGATCCGACTCCGAAGGCTTCATCAGCCAAAAAAACAAAGGGGAGTCCTTCAACATTCCCTGCATCCGGTGGCAATGCAAGGTCGTCACTCTGGAGACGGAGGGCAAACTCCGTCTGGATGAAGGATCCCCCATGGGACATCCGGCCATTCTTCCCCACATCCACATAGAGGAATTTATACCGTGCTGACACCACCGCCTTCAGCACAATGCTATGAAACCCCTTGTAGTTGTAGTAGTAGGACCCAGAACGGGGTGGCGGCACGATGCGGACGTGCTTCCCGTCAATGGCTCCACTGCAGTTGGGGAAGTCCCACCGCGTGGCAAACTCTGATGCCACAGTCTGCCAATCCTGTGGCGTGGAAGGAAGCTGTGGAGTCAAAGAAGATAAAAAAATATTAGTACTTTTGCACATAACATTGCAAGCAGATTATAATAAAATACAATCGAGCCCAACATCAATCAAAATCTCAGTTTAATGTGTTTTTAAAAAGTATAATGGAAGGCTCAAGTATCATATTCATCACCCCCTCTGATGGTCCATTATAATCAATTTTGGGGGGGGGGCTAGATGTGTTTGGCCACAGGATAGCATTGCAGTGGCGGTGCGTCCAGAGTGGGCGCTGGAGTGCTGCCCCCTCTCTCCTGCGCCCGTCACTCAGAACAATACATAGTGCAGGGCTGGGGGCAAACTGGCTGCATTTGAGGGGGGGAAATGGCTGCATTTGAGGGGGCAAAATGGCTGCATTGGAGGGGGCAAACTGGCTGCATTTGAGGGGGCAAACTGGCTGCATTGGAGGGGGCAAAATGGCTGCATTTGAGGGGGCAAAATGGCTGCATTTGAGGGGGCAAACTGGCTGCATTTGAGGGGGCAAACTGGCTGCATTGGAGGGGGCAAACTGGCTGCATTGGAGGGGGCAAACTGGTGGCGTTTAATAGGCACAGTCGCAAAAATGGAGGAAGTTTATATATATAATTTGGGGGTGGCCCCCCCAAACATTTGGAGCAGCAGTCGCCACTGCTGGAGAGGTTAGTGAAGGGAAATATGCATGTAGGAGAAAAAAGGGGCATTTAAAAGCTTCCAGCATGCATGAGGACAAAGGGGACATTCTCAGCATATTACAATCATGGCAATTCGGGAAGGATGAAAGAAATACAATACATTATCATACATGAAATACATAAAATGTGATGTTAATGGAGAAAACTTACCCTAATATAGTCCTCCTGCAGGACTTGTATAATGGCAGAACAGGTGTCTGGGATTATGAGGCCCAGAGCCTGTAGGGAGATGCCTGTCGTGAACTTCAAGTCCTGCAGACTTCTCCCTGTCGCCAGGTAACGTAACGTGGCAATGAGCCTCTGCTCAGCACTGATGGCTTCCCACATAACGGTGTCCTGCCTGGTAATATAGGGGGACACCAAAGCCAAAAGATGCTGAAAAACAGGGTCAGACATCCGCAGAAAATTCCTGAAGTCCTCAGGATTATTCTCCACGATCTCCCGCAGCAGAGGCATATGGCAGAATTGGTCCCGCTGGAGCAACCAATTCTTGTTCCATGAACTCCTCCTCACCCCGTTCATGGACTCGTCTTGGTCCAAAACAAGCAGACCAACACCAAGCGCCCGCACAGCACGAACTCGACGACGAGAACGTACCCGTGACATGGCTAGGAAACGGTCGTCTTATCAGAACGTACTAAACAGAACGCACTTTAGAACAGCAAGGCCTATGAAGAACGAAATGAAATTCAGAAACGAATGGGCAAGAACGCACTGTAAAACAGATACGACCTGCCTACACACCCTGAAAGACAAGATACGAGCCCACAAGCACAAACTGAACCGCAGAAAACGAACTGAAAGCACGAAGACTGAAAAGCGCGAATCGTCTCTTCCCAAACTTTTACTTCACACGCGGTAACACGAGATCAGCAAAAGCAGCCCAAGGGGTGGCGCCATTGAAATCGATCTTCCCCTTTATACTGCCGTCGTACGTGCTGGACATGACCGCGCAGAACAACGACGAGATTTGGAATTGTCAGTGTGTACGCATGGAAAGCTTGACGAGAAACTCGTCAAGGTTAACAAGAATCTCATCAAGAAAAACTACGTGTTTTTAACGACGAGAAACTCGGTCGTGTGTACGAGGCTAAACACTTTTCACACATTCACTCTTTGGAGAAAAGGGATCTCTTCCCGAAGAAGTTTCTTTTCTCTCACACGAATACATGTGTCAGGGTTATGTGTGTTGTTTCTTTCTTTTCCCTCTGCAGGAGAGCATCCATCAAGATCACTGAGAATGGGGTGGATCTTAGTCAGGATGGGTGGGAAGAGTATGATGTAGAATGTGATTCAAAGTTATGATTACATGTTGTTGTTTCTTTCCCTTTTATTTCAGGGCTCAGACACAATTTCTCCAGTAGGGTAGTTTTTTTCTAAAGTTTTATTTTTATACAATTGTTAGTGAGTTTCTGGATTGGATTATGTCAGCCATTGAGTGCATGATTTACTCCAGACACTGGGGACCAGTGTCAAATGACCAGGGGGAGAGTGTAGCGGGTATGTACTTTCCCGGGTGTAAATTTGAATTTGGCAGAGACATCAGTGATGTGTAATTCCCTGCGGCCCTGTGGGTGGCGCTGTCGCCCTGGGCTGGGGTTGAATCATTGCTGTGTGCCGTACCTCCTTTTTGTCCTCCCTCGGCAGCGGTATGGTGGCGCGGGGAACCCGCCGTGCTTGCTGGGAGAGGGTATAAAGGGGCCGGCCATCTTTGTCACGGGGTCGGAGTCCCAGGCACCTTCAGCTTGTGGTCGGTGGTTCGTGTCGGTCCTCTGGGCGGCCTAGGCCTAGAGGACAGCCGGAGGTCGTGTTCCATCCCAGGCACCTTTAGCCTGGGGTGAGGTATTCGGATGGAGGTCCGGAGCTCAGTGCCCAACACTGAGTTCCGCGAGGGAAGGAGATCCTAGGGAACCCCGGGAGTGGGTACCCGAATCTGGAAGGCGCAATGGACCGGGGGGAGCTCCTCACTTGAAGACCCGGTGCAGCATATTGCCGGTGACAGGTGAGCCTCTCGTCGGAGACCGCCTGAAAGGAAATTACCCCCTCGTGCGAAGACCGTAACACACTTTCAGGAAGGAAAGTGGAGAACCAAATTGTGTCTGGGCCTATTCGCATCCACACCTCCTTTCCTGTTCTGTAACCAAGGGAGTTCAACTGATTGTGTTCATTCGCAGAAGAATAAAGGAGTGTTGAACTTTAATGGTGTGGGGCTCATTTCCTAGCAGACATTGTTCAAGGTGACTCTTGGGAGGTCCCAAGGTGCACAGCACTGACCCGAAGGTAATACAAGAACGTTGCTCATACCGCACTGACACATGTGGTGGAAGCCAGGCGTGGTGTCCCCACTCCCTCCCCTCTAAGATACTCCTAGACAAGAGAAAGACGAGACGAGAGAAAGAGGGGAGTGAGGAGGCCGCTACATATACATGAAACAAAAGCCTAAAAAGAGATCCTTGTGTTAAAGCTTTTGTCAGGTCACCTGAAGCCAGGTGACAGATGCACACCGTTGGGGTCAGGAGTGCACCGCTAAGGTAGTGAACCCTATGGCTGACTGCTGCGGATGGAACTCTGGGTGGTTAAAGTGTAAGTAAACCCTCCTATAGTTTTCAGCCAAGGAAGCTGCCATCTTTGCCTCTGTTTAATCTGCAATTGTCATGATGCTGCACATGTGATCAGTTTAGACACTAGCCATTGGATGGTTTGACAGTTTGGTTGAGAGCACAACCAATGGGAGTGTTACATTTCCGGCATGTGCCGGAAATGAAACTGTTTTACGGATGGGTTTACTTCCGCTTTAAGGAAGGCAGGTCCACTGGAGCACTAACAGGGATCCCACAGGGAGCTAGAGCCTAAGATTCCCCAGGGCGCGGAGTCTAAGATCCAGCAGGTGTTCACCAGAGCCTCTAGTGGTGAGGATGGACTGGGCTGCAACTGGATCCAGGTCACGGCCCCCAGAGTCCCCCAGCTCACGCTCACAGTAGGCTATAGAGGATAGAGGGGAAGCAGCAGCTCAGGATAACAAGAGATAGTGAGGGGATAAGCCAAAGGTCAAGGTCACAAGCAGACAGGGATAGTCGAGAACAAGCCAAGATCGGTAAAATAGAGACAGACGTAGCACACAGCAAGCAGGAACCCAAAACACACAATAGCTTAACAAACAACGTTGATCAGCATGGCTCGCTTGCATTGCACAGGTTAATATAGTGTTCCCTGATAGGGCCTGGGGTGGAGCCATGCTTAGAGGAGAGCTCACTTAAGCAGCCAGGTGAGAATGGCTGACCTCTTAATCTGAGCACATGGAGAGGTAAGCTAAGAGACAAACATTACTGCATAACCTTGACAGCTTTGTGAATTGAATCTACTATGTAATACTCAAGACTAGTGATGAGCCGAACACCCCCGGGTTCGGTTCGCACCAGAACCCGCGAACGGACCGAAAGTTCGAACGAACATTAGAACCCTATTAAATACAATGGATGCGAACGTTCGAATTCTAAAGTGCTAATTATAACAACTATTATGCATGTTATTGTCATAAATAGGGTTTGGGAACCCGGGTTCTGCACCAGGGGACATGTATCAATGCAAAAAGAAGTTTTAAAAACGGTCGTTTTTCGGGAGCAGTCATTTTAATGATGCATAAAGTGAAAAAAAAAAAGTCAAATATTCCTTTAAATATCGTACCTGGGGGGTGTCTAAAGTATGCCTGTGAAGTGCCACGTGTTTCCAGTGTTTAGAACTGTCCCTGCACAAAATGACACTTCTAAATGAAAAAAAAGCCATTTAAAACTGCTTGCGGCTTTAATGTAATGTCTGGTCCCGGTAATATGGATGAAATTCTTTAAGAAAAATGGCATAGCTACCCCATGACCCCCCCCTACCCCAGCCCATTACCAGCCCCTTTGGGTCTTGTATGGATATTAAGGGGAACCCCGCACATAAAATAAAAAAGGCCCTATATACTCTGAACAGCCGTATACAGGCGGTGCATACAAGACAGGGACTGTAGGTTTGTTCTTATGTAGAATCTGTTTGTAATTTTGAACAGGTACATTGTTGAAGTGTAGCTCCAGCCCAAAAATCTATTTTTAAACTTTTTGGGAAACATAGGTAAGGGTTATCACCCCTGTAACATTTGTTTTGCTGTCTGTGCACCTGTTCAGAACATTTCACCTCACTTTCCGTCCCAATGACAACTGTTTTTGAAATGTGGTGTTTTTCTTGAAACAAGGATTGCTGATAAAGCATCAGTACAGATGAGACCCCTTTCTCCCATATTTATTCTTACAGGAGAGAATTTTCCTTTCTAGGGGTAGATTTCCTCTCACTTCCTGTTGTCTTCTTTCGTTTGCAAGTAGGAGTCGTTTGTAAGTTGGATGTTTGAAAGTAGGGACCTGCCGTATATACTCTGCAGAAATAGGCCCCTTAGTTGTTGGTGTTGGCACAACACTGTAAGCACTCAGTTACTCTTGGTTGGTGCTGGAACGCCCTGCTGTCAACTATTATATCAGGAATTTTAATTACATATAATTGTTGAACAGTGGTAGTAAAAATTGGGGCTTTGATGGTGGTGCTGGTGCCACAACACTGTAAGCCCTGACAGTTACTCTTGGTGGGTGCAGCAATGGGCCCTGCTGTGAATTATTAGATCAAGAATTGTAATTACATGCCCCTTTTGAACAGGGGCTGAAAAATTGGGCCTTTCGTGGTGGTGGTGGTGGTGGCGTTGCCACAAGACTGTAAGCCCTCAGAGTTACTCTTGGTGGGTGCAGCAATGGACCCTGCTGTGAATTATTAGATCAAGAATTGTAATTGCATGCCCCTGTTGAACAGGGGCTGAAAAATTGGGCCTTAGGCACTGGTGGCACAACACTACAACCCCTCACAGATACTGTACTTGGAGCACAGCAATGAGCCCTGTTGCAAAGTATTGCTTCAAAAATTGTAATGACACGCCCCTGTTAAACAGGGGCTGAAAAATTGGGCCTTAGGCACTGGTGCCACAACACTCCAACCCCTCACAGATACTGTACTTGGAGCACAGCAATGAGCCCTATGGCAAATTATTGCTAAAAAAATTGTAATTACACGCCCCTGTAAAACAGGGGCTGAAAAATTGGGCCTTAGCCACTGGTGGTGGCACCCATAAACAAAAATGATCTTCCAAGCTATCATCATCAATCGTATCATTGAGGACTCGGAGGAGGAGGATAGCCAGTCAACATAACAGCACAGGCACTCAGCATCAGCATCAGTCTTGAAGGGATGTGACATGTTAAAATCAATTAGTCTGTTATATCAGCATCAGGTGTGTGGTAGCTGGTGGTGATCCAAGACTGGTTCATCTTGATGAAAGTCAGTCGATCAACCGAGTCGGTGGACAGGCGCACCCTGTGATCCGTGACAAATCCTCCAGCAGCACTGAATGTGCGTTCCGAAAGAACGCTGGATGCAGGACAGGCCAGTAGCTCAATTGCATACTGTGCAAGCTCTGGCCAGTGATCCATCCTCAAGACCCAGTAAGCCAGAGGATTTTCGGTGGGGAAGGTGTCCAAGTCTGACCTTGCCCCTAGATATTCCTGCACCATGTTTATCAGACGCTGGCGATGGTTGCTGGAACCGATCATACTTTGGGGCTGCGGACTAAAGAATTGTCTGAACGCATCGGTCAGACGGCCACCTTCCCCACCGCTCCTTCTTTGACTGGCCGAAGCCTCAGCAACTCGTTGTCCAGGACCAGGAGTTTGTAACCTCCCAGTCTCTGGGAACGCGTTGCACAGACCTTTCTGCAAGGCCTCCCGGAGTTGTCTCATCCTCTGCTCCCTCTGCGACGGTAACATAAGGTCCGCAACCTTACCCTTGTACCGTGGATCAAGGAGAGTGGCCAGCCAGTAATGGTCCCTCTCCTTGATCCGAAGAATACGAGGATCCTTCCGCAGACTTTGCAGGATCAGGGAGGCCATGCAGCGTAGGTTTGCTGAGGCATTCGCTCCGGAGTCCTCTGGGTCACTAAGGACGACATGATCCGCAGCCACCTCCTCCCAGCCACGTACAAGTCCACTGGTTTCTTGGGACTGTAAATCATCCCTAAAAGACTGCTGCTGATGATGCTGAGTGCCAGCCTCCACCTCCATGCTGACACAATCCTCCTCCTCCTCCTCCTCCTCCTCCTCCTCCTCTTCCTGTGCGATGGGTGGGACAGAAGGAACACTGTCTGGGTAAAGGGGGCCTTGAGAGGCAAGGAAGTCCTCCTCTTCCTGCCTCTGTTCTGCCTCAAGTGCCCTGTCCATTATTCCACGCAGCGTGTGCTCCAACAGGTGGACAAGAGGTACAGTGTCACTGATGCATGCACTGTCACTGCTCACCATCCTCGTGGCCTCCTCAAATGGTGCCAGGACAGTGCATGCATCCCTGATCATGCCCCACTGGCGTGGAGAAAAAAACCAAGCTCCCCTGACCCTGTCCTGGTGCCGTAGTCGCACAGGTACTCATTGATGGCCCTCTGCTGCGTGTGCAGCCGCTGCAGCATGGCCAACGTTGAGTTCCACCTGGTGGGCATGTCACATATAAGGCGGTTCTTGGGCAGGTTCAACTCCTTTTGCAGCTCAGCCAGGCGAGCACTGGCATTATAAGATCTGCGGAAATGCACACAGACTTTCCTGGCCTGCCTCAGGACATCCTGTAAGCCCGGGTACCTGCCCAAGAACCGCTGCACCACCAGGTTAAGGACGTGAGCCACACAGGGCACATGGGTCAGTTGTCCCTGTCGGAGGGCGGAGAGGAGGTTGGTGCCATTGTCGCAAACCACCATTCCTGGCTTAAGCTGGCGTGGCGTCAACCACCTCTCGGCCTGGCCCTGCAGAGCAGACAGGACCTCTGCCCCAGTGTGGCTTCTGTCCCCCAAACACACCAGCGCAAGCACGGCATGGCATCTTTTTGCCTGCGTACTTGCGTAGCCCCGTGAACGGCTACGGAGCACCGCTGGTTCATAGGACAAACCACAGGAAGAGGCCATGGAGGAAGAAGAAGAGGAGGGGGTGGAGGAGAGAGGTGTGTCACAACCAGTAGTAGCATTTTGGAGGCGTGGCGGTGGGACAACCTCCAACACTACTGCACCTTGTCCTGCATCCTTCCCAGCTGCCAAAAGAGTGACCCAATGGGCCGTGAAAGAAAGGTAACGTCCCTGTCCATGCCTGCTGGACCATGAGTCAGCGGTAATATGCACCTTACCGCTGACCGCCCTGTCCAGCGAGGCCAAGACATTGCCTTCCACATGCCGGTAGAGAGCCGGAATAGCCTTCTGTGAGAAAAAGTGGCGTTTGGGAACCTGCCACTGAGGAACCGCACATTGCACAAACTCACGGAAGGGGGCCGAGTCTACCAACTGAAAAGGCAGCAGTTGAAGCGCTAGCAATTTAGCCAAGCTAGCATTCAACCGCTGGGCATGTGGATGGCTGGGAGTGAACTTCTTTCGACGGTCCAGCAGCTGGGGCAGGGAAATTTGCCTGCTAGAATCGGACGTCGGTGTACTGCTAGCAGAGTGGCCGCAAGTACTTGGCTGTGACACACCTAATTCTACACCTTCATTCCTCTCAGTGCATGTTTCAGAGAGGACTGAAGTTATAGTGGGGTTGGAGATCCCAGCTGATGCGGTGCAAGGAGAGGTCCGCTTTGTTCTTTGGTGTGGGTCTTTGAGGTAGGCTTGCCAACGAGCTGCATGGCAGGTCAACATATGTCTGGTCAGGCATGTGGTACCCAAGCGGCTGATGTTTTGGCCACGCGATATACGCTTGAGACATATGTTGCAAACAGCAGCTGTGTGATCTGATGCACTAGCCTCAAAAAAGGCCCACACCAAAGAACTTTTTGAATGACGGGCAGAGGCAGCGCCCTGCACAGGCGGAGCTCTGCGGTGTGATTCCGTCGGTGTACTGCCCTTACGCTGGCCACCAAAGGGCATCCTGCCTCGTTGGAGATGTGCCTCCTCCTCATCCTCCTCCTCCTCCTCTCTCCTATTAGGCACCCACGTGGAGTCAGTGACCTCATCATCACCTCCCTCCTCATCACTGGAGCCAATCTGGCAGTATGCTGCAGCTGCTGGAACATGACTGCCAGATTGGTGTCCTTCTTGAGCATCCCCTCTGTCTGCTCTCACGCTACTGCCTTCCTCTAGCTGGGTTTCATCATCAGACCCTTCGAAACGCTGGGCATCCTCCTGGAGCATGTACCCAACACTGTGCTGAAACAGTTCGGGGGACTCCTCAGGAGGAGGACATGGTGGGTCTAGGGAAGGAGTGACTGATGATGAGTCTGACATTGATACCAGGGAAGAGGACACTTTAGCAGCTGCTTTTCCAGTACCCTGAGCCTGGGTGAGAGAGGATGAGGAGGAGGAGGAGGGCTTGGTCATCCACTCTACCAAGTCTTCGGCATGATGTGGCTCAACATGTCCAGCTGCCGAAAAGAAGGACAAGCGTGTCCCATGGCCATGTGCTGATGACAATGCACCGCGTCCACGACCAGCACTGTTGCCCCCAGACACAGAGCCTGCTTGCCCTCTTTTATTGCCTCCTGACTGTCTGCCTCTCCTTGTTTGCCTTCCAGACATTCTAATAGATGGCCTGCAGGGAGATGGGAAAAAAGCAATAAGGGCTACCTTCAGGTGTCCTTCTCTGTCCCTTGAAACAAGGACTTTGACAGTGAAAGAAACTGACACACTCTCCCTACCTACAGTTTTCTGTCCCTAGAAAAAATGTTTTTTTAAGCACAATTTAGCACAAGGAGAATTCACTCACTGTCCTTCCAGGTCCCTGGAAACAAGGACTTTGACAGTGAAAGAAACTGACACACTCTCCCTACCTACAGTTTTCTGTCCCTAGAAAAAATGTTTTTTTTAAGCACAATTTAGCACAAGGAGAATTCACTCACTGTCCTTCCAGGTCCCTGGAAACAAGGACTTTGACAGTGAAAGAAACTGACACACTCTCCCTACCTACAGTTTTCTGTCCCTAGAAAAAATGTTTTTTTTAAGCACAATTTAGCACAAGGAGAATTCACTCACTGTCCTTCCAGGTCCCTGGAAACAAGGACTTTGACAGTGAAAGAAACTGACACACTCTCCCTACCTACAGTTTTCTGTCCCTAGAAAAAATGTTTTTTTTAAGCACAATTTAGCACAAGGAGAATTCACTCACTGTCCTTCCAGGTCCCTGGAAACAAGGACTTTGACAGTGAAAGAAACTGACACACTCTCCCTACCTACAGTTTTCTGTCCCTAGAAAAAATGTTTTTTTTAAGCACAATTTAGCACAAGGAGAATTCACTCACTGTCCTTCCAGGTCCCTGGAAACAAGGACTTTGACAGTGAAAGAAACTGACACACTCTCCCTACCTACAGTTTTCTGTCCCTAGAAAAAATGTTTTTTTTAAGCACAATTTAGCACAAGGAGAATTCACTCACTGTCCTTCCAGGTCCCTGGAAACAAGGACTTTGACAGTGAAAGAAACTGACACACTCTCCCTACCTACAGTTTTCTGTCCCTAGAAAAAATGTTTTTTTTAAGCACAATTTAGCACAAGGAGAATTCACTCACTGTCCTTCCAGGTCCCTGGAAACAAGGACTTTGACAGTGAAAGAAACTGACACACTCTCCCTACCTACAGTTTTCTGTCCCTAGAAAAAATGTTTTTTTTAAGCACAATTTAGCACAAGGAGAATTCACTCACTGTCCTTCCAGGTCCCTGGAAACAAGGACTTTGACAGTGAAAGAAACTGACACACTCTCCCTACCTACAGTTTTCTGTCCCTAGAAAAAATGTTTTTTTTAAGCACAATTTAGCACAAGGAGAATTCACTCACTGTCCTTCCAGGTCCCTGGAAACAAGGACTTTGACAGTGAAAGAAACTGACACACTCTCCCTACCTACAGTTTTCTGTCCCTAGAAAAAATGTTTTTTTTAAGCACAATTTAGCACAAGGAGAATTCACTCACTGTCCTTCCAGGTCCCTGGAAACAAGGACTTTGACAGTGAAAGAAACTGACACACTCTCCCTACCTACAGTTTTCTGTCCCTAGAAAAAATGTTTTTTTTAAGCACAATTTAGCACAAGGAGAATTCACTCACTGTCCTTCCAGGTCCCTGGAAACAAGGACTTTGACAGTGAAAGAAACTGACACACTCTCCCTACCTACAGTTTTCTGTCCCTAGAAAAAATGTTTTTTTTAAGCACAATTTAGCACAAGGAGAATTCACTCACTGTCCTTCCAGGTCCCTGGAAACAAGGACTTTGACAGTGAAAGAAACTGACACACTCTCCCTACCTACAGTTTTCTGTCCCTAGAAAAAATGTTTTTTTTAAGCATAATATAGCACAAGCACAAAACACAGTGACACTCTCCCTACCTATCCTTCTCTTTCCCTAAACTAAAGGAATCCAGGTTAAGCAAGAAAGAAATAAAAGTCACTGTCCCTGCCTATGCTGCTCTATCCCTGCTCCGGAACACACTACACTAGGCCGCCGTGCTGGCGGCCTTTTATAGTGTGGGGCGTGTACTAAACACCCTCAGCAATAATTGGCCACAGGCATCCTGCCTGTGGCCAATCATTGCTCTCCTCGCTGCCGGCGCTGTGATTGGCCAAGCATGCGGGGTCACAGTGCATGCTTGGCCAATCACAGCGCCTGGATGACACTGCGATGGCGTAGTGCATTGTGGGCCGTTCGCGTCACTCGAATTTGGCGCGAACGGCCCAAATCGTTCGATCTTCGTCGAACGATCGAACAGCCGATGTTCGAGTCGAACGTATGTTCGACTCGAACACGAAGCTCATCCCTACTCAAGACAGCTAAAGTAAGATAGAAGTTCACATTCAGGTTTACAATACAGAGTACATCTGTGAAACTATATCTAATCCACAAGGATTCTCCTAACCTTTGAATCCACATAAGCTTCTTGCAGTTCAGATATTTTTTACAGTTGCCTCCTTGTTTGGGCATTAAAGAAAACCATACAGTTAAAGGGTCATAAAGTGTTTAGCCACATTAGGACAATGAGTTTTAATTTAATTTATTTGTTCCATAATGTGGATATCTATCTACTGTATTGATTATCCCATATACTCTTGTCCACATTTTCAATTGATAACATAGACCAATAATTTCTTGCACTAGGTCTATAGTAGTTCAATGATAACGATTTACCAGTGGTAAGCAAAGAAAACTGTTTAGATACTTCAAGATACTAACAAAATTCACATAATGTATGCCTACATCTACACATGATGCTGATTAAGAATACATGTTACAGTCCTGATTGATTAATAAATCAGACAAAGATCTTCATTTACTATATATGAATTTCCCAGCATTGTCTGCCCTCTCATACCTTTAGAGCCTAAATCCTCGTACACACAATGAGAATATCGGACTAATGATCTTTTTAAATTTTTTTGCATGCTGGTCTCGTATCGAAAACAAAGAGGTTACTTAAAGTGGATGTAAACCCTCACATATACCCAGTGAAGTGAACAGCCTCAGATGATACACAGAGATGAAACAAATCCTCCTACTTATGTTTTACATGTATATCTGCTGTCTTCAGCTTTCTATATTCTTTAGAAAGTTCAGATCGTATTAGGAGATTTTCTCTTCCTGGTTAGCACTGCAGTGAAGTCTGGGCATACAGCCAAGACAGCTGATTGGAGGAAAGGCACACACCCTCTCTCCTCATAGATAGAGACTTTCAGAGCTGATCATTGAATCGTTCAGCACTCTGCTATACACCGCTCCTACAGCGCCGCTAGCAGGACTTTTTGAGCGTCCTGCCAGCGCACCAGTGTGTGTTGATGTATTAGAAACCCTGTTTAAATGTTTGGTTTGTAATACATTTTGTACAAATTGGACAGTTTTTTTAATCTCTTGTCCTGCTCCAGGTTAAGAATAATCAACTCAGAACTGATTGGTAGACAGAGCCCATGTGATCTAGGCTGTAAGCTAGGAACAGCATTTTTTTTTGTTCCTGGTAAAAAAGTGGTGCTTGTAAGAAGGTGTTTAGATAATGATGGCATCTGCCCTATTGAATCATTTGACATGCAAATTTTACTGGTGGCTTAAGTAGATTTGTAGTAGCAGGTTCATGGATGACAGCTGTTAGACCTGAGGAAATGAAAGGAAATCATATGTGCAAGCCTTTTCCATTTGCTAAGCATACCGTGGGAGAAAATATGTTTTAAAAGTGCACATATGCCTTAACAGCATGGACAACCAACAGTTTTTTTTATCCCAACTAGCAAACCCAGATATACTTTATCCAAACTTTTCAGTTAGCGGTCCACAGTGTATTATTATTTTTTTTTGTGTTCAATTTCATTTTATTAGAATAGAAAAGCAAAATTTACAGACATAAATACAAGTCTGAAATCAGAAAGGGCAGAAAGATTCCATACAAATAATGCAACAATAAAGTTCACGTTTTAATAAACGTATTAACCTAGATAGAGAGAGTTGTCGGGAGCTACTCCAAAATGCTGCCCCACGACATCAATAGTGTTGAGGACTATCTCGATACCCAAGGATTGGGACAAGATAATTATAAAAATATGAACATTTATTGAAAAAATATTCCATACAGGCATTTAGTACAACAGAACATTAAAGTAATTGTATAAAATTTCAATAGGTAGAGACTTTCAAGCCCCGTACACACGATCGGTTTAACTGATGAAAACCGTCCGATGGATGGTTTTCATCAGACAAACCGATTGTGTATGGTACCCATCGGTCTTTTTTCCATCGGATGGAAAAAATAGAACTTGTTTTAAAATTTTCCGATGGATAAAAAACCGATGGGAATTTCCGATCGTCTATGGGCAAGTCCATCGGTTAAAAAACCCACGCATGCTCAGACTGAATTAGGAGACGGGAGCGCTCGTTCTTGTAAAACTAGCGTTCCTAATGGAGAGAGCACATTCGTCATTCTGCAAGTTATTGCTTCGTTTAATGCAGCGCATGTTTTTTTGCTTTCGAACGGTCTTTAAAATGTCATTTTGGCAGCAGAACTTTCTCCTGAGTTCTGACAAATGTATGTCTTTCTTTTTTCTAGTGATCTTAGGAATAATTATCAAAATTCTTCAAGGCCGACCTCCCAAATTACACCTTTATTTTTTTGACTCTTAAAATTTGTTGTGCATTTTTTGGTGTGTCAATTTCTGAGAACAACATAATATGAAATTTTTGAAAAATCATGGAGGTTGGTGTCCCTTGTTCTTAATTACACATTGTATTTATGCAATCTTATTGCTACTTTTCAAAAAAACACATCAGGCATGTAGGTTGGCTGAAATCAAATTTCCCTTTATTTCGGAAAAAAACAAATCAAAAACCGAAGGGCAACTATTCCCAAATTAGCAGAGAATATAAAGTCATTAGATCCCAAATGCAGACCTGACTATGATCAATAATAAAATCAACAACAGCATGAAATCAGGAGCAGCAGCCAAAGACATACATCATCCCAAGCTGTGGTACTCCATCAACCTTCAATTTCTGGATGAACAGCTCGAGGCCAGGGAATCACCTCCTGCTCTTCCTTGTAGCCTTCCTTCCACGCCTCTCTGCAGCGTTCTCTCCACGGCCCCGTCCACGCACCCTTGCAGGCTGGGCCACTGTGGGTGGCGATGTGGCAGGAGGAGGAGGAGAAGGAGGAGAGGGATTTGGCTGATGTGAGATATGGGTGGCCTCAGTCAGCTGTCCCCTCGCCCCCATGTGTACGGCCGTGTAGATAAGGTGCTCACAAAGGGCCTGTTGTCCCGCCTCCATTCTCAGCAGCTTATCTGTGAGATAGGTGCTAAACCCCTCCGTAGGGTTGAGGGGGGCCCTCATAATGGCAGCAGCCTCCTGAATCATCTTTAGTGACTCCTCCTCCACTTGTGTCATCCGCCGTTGTTTTGGTGGTCTGACGTGGAGGGGAGCCACTTGGGAGACGGTGCTGCCACTAGGCCTGGGGACCTGCTGAGTCCCACTGGGCCCTGCCTCCTCCTGCCTGTCACACTCCTGACCCTCTTCCTCCTGGCTTGCCTCATCCTGTTTATAAAATAAAATGTAAATTTCTATTATTTGAGGAATCAATCACACACAATTTTGATCTCATTACTGGTTTATTTTGGGGGGGGGGGTGGGATCATTTATGGCTAATCAAAACAGTTCAACTCCATATTACTTAGTGGACAATAATTAGCATCAAAAATACTATACCGGGCTGAAGATGTGAAGATCTGGCTCTTCTAGCTCGGGAGGCTCCTCCTCCGCCTCTGCAGGGGTGGAGGGAAGGGTGGAAGGAATGCTGGAGGGAAGGGTGGAAGGAAGGGTTGAGGGAAGGCTGGAAATAGATTCCCTGGCCTCGATCTGGTCATCCAGGAATTGAAGATGTCTGTAGTACCACAGCTTGGGCTTTACTACATTGTCGGCTGCTGCTCCTGATCTCTTGGACTGGCGCACTTCCTTTAATTTTTTTTTTATAAGAATTGTGCAGGTTGTTGATTTTATTATTGATCATAGTGTAGTCTGCATCTGGGATCCATGGCTTCATATCCTCGGCTAATTTGGTAATAGTTGCCCGTCGTACATCACTTTTGTGATACGCAGGGTGTTTGAGCTCCCAAAGGTTGCGCTGTTCCTTATACTTTTCAATAAAAACAAGCATCACCTCCGGTTCTCTTAGTTTATGCATCTATTAGGATCAGCAAGTACAAAAAAAAAAAGGATCAGAATTGATTCTCCTCAACTTATCACAATATTGCCCTTTACAATCATGACCCATTAATATGCCACTGCAGGCCCGAGTTCCCTTCTTACCTTAGTTCACTTCGTGGGTTCACTTCCGGTCATCCGCGCATCCCTAATAGCTTCTTTCCCCTTTTTATACCCTGTGCATGCGTGTAACTCCGCCCTCGTCGCCCGCCCATGACGGACTTTTTCTGCATTTCCCCGCCCCTTAATGATCGGCGCACAGTGTGAGACGGCGACATGTC
Organism: Rana muscosa; assembly: GCA_029206835.1. NCBI lineage: Eukaryota > Metazoa > Chordata > Amphibia > Anura > Ranidae > Rana > Rana muscosa. Next base: position 101,276,628 of record CM055116.1, on the reverse strand, counting down.
GCAGACACAGGTGGCTTCTTTACTTGAAATTACCGACGAGGAAAGCCCGGAGGCGGAAACGTCCCGATCCTGTAAAAAAAGATACAAGGCGACTAATATGTCTTTTTCTGAGATGGCGGAGATGGTGGACATTCTGCGGAGGAAGGATTACGACGGCAAGCATGGCCCATACGACACCCCTAATCTCCGGAAGTCACAAATTATGGACAAAGTGGCGAAGACTCTCTATAAAAAATATGGGGTCAGGAGATCCAAGGAACAACTCCGTAAAAGGTGGTCAGACCTCAAGATCAGGGAGCCGGAGCAGTATAAGAAGCACATAAAAAGCATAGAAAAAAGTAAGTATATTTTACTGTGTTCTTTCACATTGTAATATGTATTCTTCCATGTTTTGCAACATGTGCTTGGCTTGACTGGGTTCACATTTTGAAATCTCATCTTTTAGGTTAAGTGGAGAGTCCACTTATTTGGCCAATGTTTTGACCAATAACTTGCTGCTCTTCCCCCAAACATGTTTGGCACATATCCACGTAAACTACATGTGGGCATGCCTCATTTTACTTCAACAATGTTTATCTACACATTGTTGGCTAGATGATGTGTTGTAAGGAAATTTTGAATGTGACTGAAAGAATAAACTGTATTCTGGGTAAAGGAGATGACACTCCAGCAGTTGTGTACTTTTTTTTGTTCTTCATCAAGATACTATACTCTGGGCCACATGACCAAATTTATTAACGGTGTCACACACAGGTGGTCCAGTGGATAGCTTGGTGGTTATCCAAGTGTATTTGTGAATGTCCTCAAAAATAACATGTTGCTTTGTTGAGTTTGCAAGATCACATATGTTCATGTTGGAACTCAGGGCCAAATATCAATTGTACCCCACTTAAAAACATAGAGGATCCCTTTTCAGGCCTTAAAAAAGTCTGTGTGCTAAAGTATACATTTTGTTGTAAATTCCCATAGGGGAGAGGAGACTGGGAGGACACCATGCTCAGGAGACGAGTAACCCAACACCACAGAAACTCCCCGACGCTCCCAAAGCAAACCAAGATCAGCAGGTTCAGGAAGTGGAGGTGGAGGAAGCGGAGGTGGAGGAAGGGGAGGTGGAGGAAGGAGAGGTGGAGCTTATCAGCACAACAGGTCAGTGTCTGTCACCACAACTTCAAGGCAAATACAGATGTAGGACTGCCTAGTGTAAAACCTTTTTTTTTGTTTTAGGGACTGAACGTGGGGGTGTGTCAGGAAGTCCAAATCCGCCATTCTCGAGTGCCAGCGCAAAAATAATCATTCAGGAAATCATGGAATGCAGTAGCGAAATGGACATTATGAGAAAGAGAATGATTGTGATTGAGCAAAAATATAAAAACATGATAGATATTTTGGGGAGAATAGTGTGAACCCCCCCCTTTTGTGTTTTTTGTTATGCGTCTGAAATTATCTCAGGGATTTCCAAGATCCTAAATGTGAAGATGCACACACTGAAGACTCAACATGTGCTATCTGCCGTCACAGGATATCTATGTCCCTGTTTTGGGGGTGCAACCTCTTCCTCCCTCCTCAAGTAGGGGAGAGGAAGGGTTTACATCCCCAAAGCACGACCATTGATCCCCCATGATGGCAGATAGCACATGTTTACCCTAGCCATGGGATCTTGTTGAAGATACCCATTTGAGCCCCAAAAGAAAGTGTGTTTCTTAACATTTGGGATGGATCAGGGGTACCATCACCCCATCTCCAGGTGGTATTTTTCACAGTGTTATTGTATTACTTTTTCAGAGTAAAAATAATGGCTTACGACCCATGCATGTTTCTGCAAAAAAAGCCGCACATAAAAAAAAAAAAAAAAGGCTAGTATTTCTAAAAACCACAAAAAAATGCGGTGCAAACAATAAAAACATTTGGGAAGTCTAAAAAAGGTGTGCCTTGTTCTTTCTATGCTCGAGAGCAGTTCTGAAGATGCAAAAACCGTGTTTTTCGCTCTGAGTTTTGAGGCTATTTACTAAGGACAATTACACTTGGCACTACTAGAACCTGGGAGACACATAAACCCAAAATACAAGAATGACAACACAAGTTTGTAGAAATTCCATGTTTTTTTTTATTTTTAAAAGGTTAAATACTTGGTCAGATGTGGTCTGGCATTGCGATGGCCCCCCTACCCGTGAAGTACTCTACGTATTTCTGGCGTACTTCACGGGCACTTTGGGGGGCCAAGCCAGTACGGGCAGTGCTGAGGCCGGTCAGATTAATCAGTTCAGATGGACCGGCCTCAGGCCCAAACGATGATACATAATTGGTTGCAAATTTGCGTAGAAAATTGTGCAATATGCAGCAGCAGTAGACGATGTGGTTCAGTTTATAATCCGCCAAATGTATCGCTGTCTGGAACAGGCGGACCCGGCTGGCCATTATCCCGAAGGCATTCTCCACAACTCTCCGGGCTCTGGCCAGCCGATAATTAAAAACCCTCCTCTCCGGGGTGAGGGTGCGTTGGGGAAACGGCCGCATCAGGTGTGGTCCTAGTCCAAAAGCCTCATCCGCAATGAAAACGAACGGGAGCCCTTCCACGTTCTCTGCATCTGGAGGCAGTGCAAGACCCCCAGCCTGCAGACGGTGAGCGAACTCCGTCTCCGCGAATGATCCGCCATCGGACATCCGGCCGTTCTTCCCCACGTCCACATACAGGAACTCGTACCGTGCCGACACCACCGCCATTAACACTATGCTATTAAAACCTTTATAGTTAAAATAGTATGACCCCGAACGGGGTGGTGGCACTATGTGGATGTGCTTCCCATCAATTGCCCCTCCACAGTTGGGGAAATCCCACCGCTGGGCAAATTGGGAGGCCACAGTCATCCATTCCTGTGGTGTGCTAGGGAACTGTGGAGTCAAACAAAAAGAAGACATTAGTACGGTTTATGGTTACAGTGCAAGCAGATTACACACAAAAACATTGTTGAGTAACATTATTATTTAAGGGAGTTTTTCAGACCAATAAACAAAGGCCCACTTAGCAGATGCCTCACCCCCGCTGAGTGGACATTCTAAAATAATCTAAGGGGGGGGCCTAAGGTGATTGTGGGGGATCCCAAAAAAGACTCTACCACTCTGCTGAGCTTGATTGAGAACTACTAATTTCTAAACATCTTTGGGGGGGGAGGGAGGGTTGTCAAACTACGAGGGCAATGACCCCCCAAAAATGAAAAGGAAAATAGAAGGCTAGCTGGGTTTGCGCCCACGATAGCATGCTGGAGAGGTTAGTGAAGGGAAATAGGCATGGAGGGCCCAAAAAGGGATTTACAGGTAAAAAAAGGCATGGGGAAAATGGGGACATTACCAGGATATTACAAACAGGCATATTTGTGTTAGGAGGAAAAAAAAAAAAAAAAGAGAATAAAAAAAGATAATGTGAGGTTAAAGGAGCATAATTACCTTCATATAGTCCTTCTGCAGGACCTGAATGATGGCCGAACACGTCTCAGGGATAATGATCCCGAGAGCCTGGGGGGAGATGCCTGTTGAGAACTTGAGGTCCTGCAAGCTTCTCCCAGTCGCCAGGTATCTCAACGTGGCAATAAGCCTCTGCTCGGCAGTGATGGCCTGGCGCATCACAGTGTCCTGCCTCGTGATATAGGGGGACAGCAAATCCAACAGACGGTGAAATACGGGGTCCGTCATCCTGAGATAATTCCTGAAATCATCAGGGTTATTCTCATGGATTTCCCGCAGCAGAGGCATATGAGAGAATTGGTCCCGCTGGAGCAACCAATTCTTAGTCCATGAACTCCTCCTCACCCTGTTCACAGACTGAACTCGGGTTACAGTGTTAACTGCAACACCAAGCCCAAAGCCAGCATGAGCTCGAGAACGAGAACGCACTTCAAACATGGTTTTAAACCGGTCGGCTGGTCAGAACACACTCAAACAGAACGCACCGTGGAACAGCAAGGCCTGAAAAGAACGATCTGAAAAACAGTAAACGAACGGCCAAGTCGGCACTGCAAGGCAGTAACGACCTGACTGCACGCACTGAATCACAAATACAAATCCACAAGCACAAACTGAACAACAGGAAACGATCTGCAAAGCACGGAGACTGAAAAGCGCGAATCGGCTCTCACCAAACATTTACTAACACGCGGTAACACGAAATCAGCAAAAGCAGCCCAAGGGGTGGCGCCATTAGATTTGTTCGGCCCTTTTATAGCGCGTCGTACGTTTTGAACGTGCCGTCGTTTTCTTGCCGTCGGTTTTTAGACTGACGGTGTGTGGCAAAGACTGATGAAAAACAGTTTCATCGGATTTCCGATGGACAAATCCATCGGACGAAAATCCATAGGTTATCCGATCGTGTGTACAGGGCTTCAGAGCTGATCATTGAATCGTTCAGCACTCTGCTATACACCGCTCCTACAGCGCCGCTAGCAGGTCTTTTTTGAGCGTCCTGCCAGCGCACCAGTGTGTGTTGATGTATTAGAAACCCTGTTTAAATGTTTGGTTTGTAATACATTTTGTACAAATTGGACAGTTTTTTTAATCTCTTGTCCTGCTCCAGGTTAAGAATAATCAACTCAGAACTGATTGGTAGACAGAACCCATGTGATCTAGGCTGTAAGCTAGGAACAGCATTTTTTTTTTGTTCCTGGTAAAAAAGAGGTGCTTGTAAGAAGGTGTTTATGCCGGAAATGTAACACTCCCATTGGTTGTGCTCTCACGGGGCTTCTTCGGACCCATCCTAGTCCAGTACACCCATGACACAGTGTATTCTTACGTTGACCATGCTATTATCATGTTCTAGACATGTGCAATTCATTTCGTTCCGAATAGATATTCAGACAAGTTTTTTGTTATTCGGAGATTCTCATATGTTCGAATACCCAAAATACAGTATAAACAAAATTTACCGAATGCTCCGAATAATGAAACAAAATATTTCCGAAATGCGAATTGAAATTTTACATCAAACTCCAGTTGAATTCAAACAGTAAACATATACCGAATGCTCCGAATAACTTAACGAAATTCGTCCGAATTTAGGAAATTCGGACTGAAATGCGAATTGAAATTTTACATCGAACTCCCAGTCGAATTCTCACTACACATATTGCTGAAATCAAAGACTGTGTGTGTTATTAGAGTGCCATTTCAAAATAATGCTGTTTTTGTTAAGCCAAAGGTGATTTAAAGAGTAATTTTAGTCATTTGATGAAGAAAAAAAATCTAAAGTTTTTGATTCGACTGATTCAAAATTTATTGATTAGAACGTTTCAAATCAAACAAATCGAAGAAAATTTGAAAAAGACATAAAACGAATTCCGAATATGAATTGAACGTCTCAACAGAATTTAACGAACCAAATAACTAGATAAACAAATCGAAACAAATATTTTCGTCATGCACATGTCTATCTTGTTCACCTTATCTTGCCCTGTCCTGTACCCCTCCTGTTTCCTCTTTGATCTACCTTGTGACCATGCTCCACCCACATACTGAAGCATCATTGCTGTACGATGTGCAATCCCGGCAGCATACAAATCTTCATATTGTTCTGACAATATCATAATCCATGAAACCTCAAACACATATGTACCTGCATTTGATGCCCTAGACATTGTTACACATCTGTTCTTTGTCCGCTTTATTTTTATCATCTAGGTTAATACATTAAAGGGTATTGCCTTAATTAAATGGTTAGACCGATAGGGGTGGGTACCATCATCCGTTAATCGCGAAACATGTAGAGGATCACGTCTGAACCTACATCTCTGTCCCCTCACATACTAGGGGGTTCTTATGTTCTCCAAACACATGGGTGTACTGGACTAGGGTCATTATCGCTTTCGGCCACGTTTGGAAGTGGGAGGAGTAGCGAAACATGGACAATGCGGTCAAGGTAAGTGAAAGCTGGTCTTCCTCTCCTGCCTCCTGCACAATAGCCTTTCAAGGTTTCTCACGGAGTCCAGTTCATTGACCCAATCTTTGAGGGAAGATACAGCACAGTGTATTATACAGTATTTACAAATATTCATGGGCTGAAAAAAATTCTCATCTGAGTTTCCCTTTACATCAGAGGCTCCTTTGCATTAGAATTCCCCTTACATCAGGGTCTCTATCGGACTCATCCTTATATCAGGGTTTTCTATCAGAGCCCCCTTGCATTAGGGTCCTCATTATAGCCCTGTTTAAATAAGGTTCTCCTTTACAATAGAGGTCCCATCAGAATCCCTCTTTGTGATGATTTAAACAATGCTTTATTTGTGATCATGTAAACCATGTGAATGCCCTTCTTTCTTAAAGGAGAAGTATGGCCAAAGCTTACAATTACTTTTGCACTCCTGTGACCCAGAGTCAGCTGAGAGTGGTCTATTGCTTGCTGTCAGTTGACATCACAGAGCCGCTCCAGGGTCTGGAAGGATTTGGACAATATTGTCAGGATCCACCCAGATGTCTTATTGACAGCTGGCTCCATTTCTCAGTGCATGGCTAAGACCCGCCACCAGCCGCTCCTGCCCCTTTTCCTGCCCGCTGCTCCAGTGAGTTCTGAAGGAGCAGAGCAGAGAGTGGTGACTGACAGTTGCTGCTCTCCACTCCAAGCAGACCAACAATTGAGCATTCAGTGGTCATTTGATCGCTTAGTTCTTGATCTTAGAGCCAGAGTGAGACAGCTACAGAATCACACTGAGTATGCATGTTTGTTTTTTTATGAATAATCCATATATTGTTAGGGGTTTAAAAGTGATGAAATAATGTTGTATGAAGGGGCTGAGAAAATTATTACAATTATTTTTAGAACTTGTGAGTTGCCAAATTGTCCCGGTGTCACCTACGGATGACCGATAGCAGGCGGGTGAAGGGTTAATCCCTCGGTGCCAGAACAGACTAGAAAAGGGGCTGACTTAGGGACAGGGGGAGGATCTGAAAAATTAAGCCACACCCTCTGAAACACGTTGTCCTTGCAACTACGCACACACTCTGTCAACTGTTGGCCCTCCGGGTCATGTGACACAGAAGGCAGTTCCGTTTACCATACAGACGGTGAGTCTCCATAGAGGGAGAGAGGTCGGCTTGCAGCTTGTCGGCGGCTGCACGCTGATCAGTACAACTTGTTTCCTACAAAACTCTGAGCTCACAGTAGGAAGCCTTATGCCGCGTACACGCGATCGGACATTCCGACAACAAAACCGTGTATTTTTTTCAGACGGATGTTGGCTCAAACTTTCTTGCATACACACGGTCACACAAATGTTGTCGGAAATTCCGATCGCCAAGAACGTGGTCACGTACAACACGTACAACGGCACTATAAAAGGGAAGTTCAATACCAAGTGCTCCACCCTTTGGGCTCCTTCTGCTAATCTTGTGTTAGTAGAAGTTTGGTGAGAGACGATTCGCGCTCTTCAGCCTCGTGCTTTTCAGTCCGTGACATGTTTGCAGCGTGGCGAATGTGATATCTCCATTACGAATTACCAGACCAAGCGCTTCCGTCTTGTGCTTGATTCAGAGCATGCGTGAGATTTTGTGCGTCGGAATTTAAGAGAGCGGATTTTGTTGTCGGAAAATTTGAGATCCAGCTCTCAAATTTTTGTTGTCGGAAATTCCGACAGCAAATGTCTGATGGAGCCTACACACGGTCTGAATTTCCCATTTGTTGTTGGAAATTCCGAGCGTGTGTACACGGCATTAGGGTTGCCACCTTTTCTTAAAGTCAAACCTGAACACTTCAGCGTCGCACAGCAGTTTTTCTTTCATAGTATGCATAGATAAACTATGCACAGATGTCGCTATTAAATACCATTTCTAATCATATGAAGTTAATCACAAGAGTCCCCCTTTACATCAGAGTCCACAGAGTTCCCCCTTTACATCAGAGTCCACAGAGTTCCCCCTTTACATCAGAGTCCACAGAGTTCCCCCTTTACATCAGAGTCCACAGAGTTCCCCCTTTACATCAGAGTCCACAGAGTTCCCCCTTTACATCTGAATCCGCAGAGTTCCCCTTTTACATCTGAACTCGCAGAGTTCCCCTTTTACATCTGAACTCGCAGAGTTCCCTTTCACTATAAAGGGGGACTCTGCAGACTCTGATGTAAGGGAGAATTCTGGGGACTCTAACATAAGGGATGCTCTGGTGTACGGAGAGGACTCTGATGTAAGGAGGAACACTGTGGCTCTGATGTAATGAGTGCTCTGAGAACCCTGATTAACATTAGCTTACTCACTTAGAGGCAGGAGAGAGAAGGGGGAGGGGGGAGACTTAGTCTGGTCTGAATAATGTGTCCGGGTCTCAGACAGTCTGAAACCCGGACGCATGATTCCAAACCCGAACTGTCCGGGTGAATCCTGAACAGGTGGCAACCCTAGTTACTGTACTAATGACACTGGCAGGGAAGGGGTTAACATCAGGGGCGATCAAAGGGGAAAATGTGTTCCCTGTTTGTGTTTTCTAACTGTATGGGGGACTGTGTGACTGGGGAAACACACAGATCCTTCTTCCTGCTTAGCGGAAAAACAGGATCTGTGTGATCCCCCCTGTCAGAACGGAGATCTGCCTTGTTTACAAAGGCAGATCCCTGTTCTGCAACTGCGTGGAATGGTCGCGGGTGGCCGGCGGACATCGAGTGCCCTTTGGGCACTGCAAAGAGAATAGTAATGTGGTGCACATAGTGCCCCCTCCTGTCAAGCCCTGTTCCGAGCCACATTCCTGTCTGAATAATATGTCTGGGTTTCAGGTGAACCGAAACCCGGACACATCGTTCAAAACCCGGACTGTCCAGGTGAATCCCGGACAGGTGGCAACCCTAGAAGTAACATAAAAACAGCCAATCAGAATTATATTTTACTGATCTGATTTTGAGAGCCATATTCTCATTGGTTTCTAGGAGTGATTGCACATTGTGCAAATTCATTGCTCTCCTGCTGCCGAGTGATCATAATGCAAACTGTCCAGCAGTCATAAGAGAGATATATTGCAAGCAAGTGCAGATGGAGTTGTCCAGATTAAGGAAAACATATTTTCGGAAAAAGTACACGTGTACGCTCCTAAAGTGTTGTACATTTAACACACCATATGTCAACGTGCTTTAGAAAGGCTTTAAATTACTGCGTATCATACAGCACCCAGATGTTGTGCCAGTCGTTCTCTTCATTAGAACAACATGGAAATTTGTCATGGACTTTGTTCTACACGAGTGTTTGTGTCCACGGTAGTTTCATCTTTGTTTAAATAATTAGTCATAGTAAAGAACGCAGTCCTAGGGATCCAATTCAATTGAGCTTTTCTTAGCCATAACTAGAGAAAGCACAGTTTACTAATGATTTATAATTGACTATTGAATCATTACTGAACTTGGAAAACCTCACTGTAAGAACGACAGACTATGCCAGGCATGAGCTGGCATATCTGCTAGACAAAAACACAGATGTTGGAGACGTTTGGTGCTAATTCATAGAGGAGTTCAAAAAGGACAATAGCTCCAAATGACCTGTTTTGTTATCATTATTCACAGTAACAGGTTCATACTTACATAGTTGGGTTGAAAAAAAAATGACAAAAGTCAATCCAGTTCAACAAAAAGAAAAAAAAGAAATAAAAAGAATACATAAATAAATAGATAAACTTCCATATACATAAGCCTATGACCACAGTTGATCCAGAGGAAGGCAAAACAAAACGCTACAGTGCCTTGAAAAAGTATTCATACCCCTTGACATTTTCCACATTTTGTCATGTTACAACCAAAAACGTAAATGTATTTTATTGGGATTTTGTGTAATAGACCATCAGAAAGTGACACATAATTGTGAAGTGGAAGGAAAATGATAAATGGTTTTCCAAATTTTCTACAAATAAATATGTGAAAAGTGTGTCGTGCATTTGTATTCCACCTTTCTCTGCAATTACAGCTGCAAGTCTTTTTGGGGATGTCTCTACCTACCAGCTTTGCACATCTAGAGAGTGACATTTTTTGCCCATTCTTCTTTGTAAAATAGCTCAAGCTCTGTCAGATTGGATGGAGAGCGTCTGTGAACAGAAATGTTCAAGTCTTGCCACAGATTCTCAGTTGGATTTAGGTCTGGACTGTGACTGGGCCATTCTAACACATGAATATGCTTTGATCTAAACCAGGGGTCTCAAACTCAAATTACCTGAGGGCCACAAAACAAGTTTTCATATCCCATGGGGGGCCACATGCAAACTTTAAAACTTCAAAAACAACAGCACTGGTTTCAGCAGACGCACTATTAACCCCCAGCACTGGTGTCAGCAAACGCATTATTAACCCCAGCACTGTCAGCGGATGCACCATTAACCCCTAGCATTGGTGTCCGCAAACACATTATTAACCCCCAGCACTGGTGTCAGCAAACGCATTAACCCTGACCACTACAATGCACACTGACCACTACACTGCACACTGACCACTACACTGCACACTGACCACTACACTGCACACTGACCACTACACTGCACACTGACCACTACACTGCGCACTGACCACTACACTGCACACTGACCACTACACTGCACACTGACCACTACACTGCACACTGACCACTACACTGCGCACTGACCACTACACTGCGCACTGACCACTACACTGCACACTGACCACTACACTGCACACTGACCACTACACTGCACACTGACCACTACACTGCGCACTGACCACTACACTGCGCACTGACCACTACACTGCGCACTGACCACTACACTGCGCACTGACCACTACACTGCACACTGACCACTGCGCCCTGACCACTACACTGCACACTGACCACTACACTGCGCACTGACCACTACACTGCACACTGACCACTACACTGCACACTGACCACTACACTGCACACTGACCACTACACTGCACACTGACCACTACACTGCACACTGACCACTACACTGCACACTGACCACTACACTGACCACTGCGCCCTGACCACTACACTGCGCACTGACCACTACACTGTGCACTGACCACTACACTGCACACTGACCACTACACTGCACACTGACCACTACACTGCACACTGACCACTACACTGACCACTACACTGCGCACTGACCACTACACTGCACACTGACCACTACACTGCACACTGACCACTGCGCCCTGACCACTACACTGCACACTGACCACTACACTGCACACTGACCACTACACTGCACACTGACCACTACACTGCACACTGACCACTACACACTGACCACTACACACTGACCACTACACACTGACCACTACACTACACACTGACCACTACACTACACACTGACCACTACACTGCACACTGACCACTACACTGCACACTGACCACTACGCTACACACTAACCACTGCACTGCACACTGACCACTACACTGCACACTGACCATTGCACACTGACCACTACACACTGACCACTGCACACTGACCACTACACTGCACACTGACCACTACACTGCACACTGACCACTCACCATCAGGGCACAGCACATCAGGGTACAGAGCCCAGCACATCAGGGTACAGAGCCCAGCACATCAGCGTACAGAGCCCAGCAGGGTACAGAGCCCGGCACATCAGGGTAAAGGGCACATCAGGGTACAGGGCACAACACATCATTGCACATCAGGGTACAGGGAACAGCACATCAGGGTACAGAGCCCAGCACATCAGAGCACATCAGGGTACAGGGCACATCAGAGCACAGCACATAAGGGTACAGCACAACAGGCCACATCAGGGTACAGGGCACGGCACATCAGGACAAGGCATATAAGGACAAGGCACATGGCACATCAGGGTACAGGACATGGCACATCAGGACTCAGCACATCAGGGCACAGCACATCAGGCAACAGAGCCCAGCACATCAGGGCAAAGCACATCAGGGTACAGGGCACAGCGTACATCAGGGTACAGAGCCCAGCACATCAGGGCACAGCACATCAGGGTACAGGGCACAGTGCACATCAGGGTACAGAGCCCAGCACATCAGGGTACAGGGCACAGCACGTCAGGGTACATGGCACATCAGGGTACAGGGCACAACACATCAGGGCACATCAGGGTAAAGGGAACAGCACATCAGAGCACAGCACATCAGGGTACAGAGCCCAGCACATCAGAGAACATCAGGGTACAGGGCACATCATAAGGCTACAGCACAACAGGCCACATCAGGGTACAGGGCACGGCACATCAGGACAGGGCATATCAGGACAAGGCACATGGCACATCAGGACTCAGCACATCAGGACAGGGCACATGGCACATCAGGGTACAGAGCCCAGCACATCAGGGTACAGGGCACAACACATAGGGGTACAGGACACAACACATCAGGGTACAGAGCCCAGCACATCAGGGTACATGGGGCATATCAGGGTACATGGGGCACATCAGGGTACATGGGGCACATCAGGGTACATGAGGCACATCAGGGTACATGAGGCACATCAGGGTACATGAGGCACATCAGGGCACATGGGCCACATCAGGGCACATGGGCCACATCAGGGCACAATCAGGGCACATCAGAGCACATGGGCCACATCAGAGCACATGGGGCATATCGGGCACATTCAGGGTACATAGGGCACAGGTCAGCGTTTACTTGTCGTTTTCTTCAAATGCAGAGTAGAGCAGGAAGCGTCTGTCATAAGTTCACTTCTCTCTCATGTCACGCTGCTGCTCCCCGGCGGCCCCTCCTCTCCTCGTTCATCCCAGATGATGTCACAAGCAAATAGGGATGGACGAGGAGAGGAGGGGCCGCCGGGGAGCAGCAGCGTGACATGAGAGAGAAGTGAACTTATGACAGACGCTTCCTGTGCTACTCTGCATGCATCTCGATCTACCCTGCCAGGCGCCAGCTGTCAGCGATTGACGGGTAAATCACTGCGGATCTCCAGCCAGTACATGCCTGGCAGTAGAACACTGCCAATTTGCACCCCCCCTTCCGCTGCACCCCCCGCCCTGCCTGCGGGCCATTTATAACCGGTCCGTGGGCCGCAAAAGGCCTGCGGGCCGGTACTTTGAGACCCCTGATCTAAACCATTCCATTGTAGCTCTAGCTGTATGTTTACGGTCATTGTCCTGCTGGAAGATAACATTTTTGAAAACCATTTATAATTTTACTTCCACTTCACAATTATATGCCACTTTGTGTTGGTCAATCACATAAAATGCCAATAAAATACATTTAATTTTTTAGTTGTAACATGACAAAATGTTGAAAATTTCAAGGGGTATGAATACTTTTTTCAAGGCACTGTATGCCCATGGTTTGCTACAGCTAGTCTGTCCTTATTCTCCAGACGGACAAGTTAACTTCCTGCTCTGGGTCACACAGCATCTAATGCATGCTTTGCCATCTATTCTGTGTCACATTACAAATGTGAAAGTGCTGGTGTGTTAAAAAAAAAAAAAAACATTTAGTAGTGACAGAGCCATTCATTCTGCAATAAAATCACAGGCAAGCATAGACAGGGTTGTCTTAGATGGAATTGTAGTTTTGAACTTCGAGGAAGAGACAAATAATTAAAGGGTAACTCCAGTCAAAAATGAAAATTTTCCTGTTAATAGTATCTTAAATATCTTTATTATTATTCATTTTCTGGCTAGCTGATTGTTTGGCTTAGAAAGTCTTATCTAAGCTAGACAATCAGCTTCTCCCTGTTCTTCACTGACAACACAATCTCCCTTTATCTGAATTTGCTAAGCCATGTGGTTGTTTCTGCATGGTGTGGCACTGATGGGCACTGTGTACATGGTGTGGCAAAAATTCCCTTTTTCTAAATTTTATAATACAAACTAAGAAAAAAATATTCAAAATTTTTTTTGTTTTTTTGCCAAACAAACGAAAAAACTAAACAAAAAAAACAGCGGTGATTAACCACTTCCTTACTGGGCACATAAACCCCCTTCCTGCCCAGGCGAAATTTCAGCTTTCGGCACTGTCACGCTTTGAATGACAATTGCGCGGTCGTGCGACGTGGTTACCAAACAAAATTGACGTCCTTTTTTTCCCACAAATAGAGCTTTCTTTTGGTGGTATTTGATAATCTCTGCGGTTTTTATTTTTTGCGCTATAAACAAAAAAGAGCGACAATTTTCAAAAAAACAATATTTTTTGATTTTTGCTATAATAAATATCCCAATTTTGAAAAAAAAAAAATTTCCTCAGTTTAGGCCGATACGTATTCTTCTACATATTTTTGTTAAAAAAAAAATCGCAATCGGCGTTTATTGATTGGTTTGCGCAAAAGTTATAGCGTTTACAAAATAGGGGGTACTTTTATGGCATTTTTATAATTTTTTTTTTTTTACTAGTAATGGTGGCGATCAGTGATTTTTTTTGTGACTGCGACATTATGGTGGACACATCGGACACTTTTGACACTATTTTGGGACCATTCACATTTATACAGTGAACAGTGCTATAAATATGCACTGATTACTGTATAAATGTGACTGGCAGGGAAGGGGTTAACACTAGGGGGCGAGGAAGGGGTAAATGTGTGCCCTATGAATGATTACTACTGTGTGGGGGAGGGGACTGACGGGGGAGGTGACCGATCTGTGTCCCTATGTACAAGGGACACAGCATCGGTCTCCTCTCCCTGACAGGACATGGATCTGTGTGTTTACACACACAGATCCATGTCCTTGTCTGTGTACCGGCCGATCGCGGGTACCCGGCGGACATCGCGGCTGCCAGGCACTCGCAGCGGTATTACAGTGACGCGCCGGGCACGTGCGCGCGCCGCCGGCGGCGCTCGGGCGCCCCCCAGTGGCCGGAGGAGCGGAGGCCGTAAAAAGACGGCCTCCCGGCATTTAAGAACCACCTTGCGGCCGTACATAGTCGTACGGCGGGCGCAAGGTGGTTAAATAACACCAAAAGAAAGCTGTATTTGTGTTAAGAAAATGATAAAAAATTACATATGAGTAAAGTGTTGCATGACCACTGTGACAGCAGGAAGGTAAAGTCACCTGGTTGCATCCAGGGGGGTAGGTATATTTCTCCCAGATTCAGGCTTTATGCCGACTTATACAACTAGGGAGAGAGTTGATGAAGCCCAGCTGAGGCTAGTGGGCTCATGGATGATTCATACCTCTAGGGAGAGTGCTGGGCGTCGTGCAGGCAGGGAGTTGATGAGACCAGCTGAAGCTTGTCAGCTCGTTTAAGGCCTCTATAATAACTCCCAGCTTCATTAGGTGTTTGCTCATGCCTGGACCCAGACCTGTGTGGACTGTCTAGGGAGAGTGAACCCCTGTGCGGTGAGACAAAGCCTGTGTGGCTATTTGTTTGGACATTTACTAAACCAGGGACTTAGGGACTAGGACAGCACCAGGCTGATCCCAGTTGTTAGTTAGGGAAACCTGCATGTTTAGTCAGAGGTCAAGCTGACCAGGATTTATTTTGTTTATGTTTCTTTTTGCTTTGCTGTGTTTTTGTCACTGTAAATAGAGAAATAAACCACACCTTTTGATCTTGAAAACCACAACCTCCGTCTGCTGGGCCTGTTTTTGTGTGGGGAGCCCATCCAGGGGGTCACACACACCCGCTACCGAGCTACCCCCCTCACAGTTGGTGGAGAATGCAGGCAGTTTTTTTTTAAGCCAGCATGGAGGAGATACTGAAACAGCTGGCTCTAGCAAATGCCAATCAACAGCAGACAAATGCAGGTTTGCAAAAGAGCCTTGCAGCTCAACAACAGAGCTTCGCAGCTCAGCAACAAACCCAGCAGCAATCTGAGGCCCGCTTCATAGACCTGTTGCAGAAGCAAGAGCAGAGACTACAACAACAGATGGAAGCAGTAATGCAGCAACGTCCGCAGACCAGTGAGGAAAGCCGTCCCACTAATACCGCGTCATTTGGGGTGAGTCGTTTATTGACAAAAATGACTGGAGAAGATGATCCAGAGGTGTTTTTGACCACATTTGAAAGGACTGCTGAAAGGGAAAAGTGGCCTAAGGATCAGTGGGCTGGACTGCTGGCTCCTCTATTAACTGGTGAATCGCAGAAAGCTTACTATGACCTAGAGCCTGACCAAGCAAAAGACTATGTGATGCTAAAAGCTGAAATATTGGCAAGGCTGGGTGTCACCCTGGCTGTCCGGGCTCAGCGTGTGCATAACTGGACTTTCCAGCTTGGAAAACCCCCCCAGGTCTCAAATGTATGATCTCATTCACCTGAGCAGGAAGTGGCTACAGCCAGAGAGTTTGTCCGCACCGGAGATTGTGGAACGTGTTGTGATGGATCGTTTCTTGAGAGCTCTTCCTACCGCCATTCAAAAGTGGGTAAGCCATGGAGACCCAGAAACGGCCGGTAAACTTGTGGATCGTGTAGAGAGATACTTGGCTGCAGAGAACCTGACGGCCTCTTCCAGAGACTCTCGGACTTTCCACCCTAAGACCAGACCATCCCCAGGGGCGGATAAGATGATTCCAAGGGGTGAGGGTGGAGAGAGTGAGAGGGTGGGAGCTCTGCCCAGGGTTTGGCGAGAACAGCCTGGGAAGTCGGGGGCTCAAGAGGCAGCCAAAAGGATTGTTTGCTACCGCTGCCGGCAAGCGGGACATATTGCAGCAAATTGCCCGGTTGTGGAGGAACCCATGCAATGTGACTTTCTGACGGACAGACGTCAGTCGCTGTGTGCGACAGTCGCATGCACTGCCATTCGGGGAACTGAGAAACATTTATGCAAAATGTGTATTAATGGTAGAAATGTTGTGGTATTACTGGATTCAGGTAGCCTTGTGACCCTGATAAAGGCTGAATTAGTTAAAACAGAGGTCTCTGGGAATAGCAAGGTAGCTGTTATTTGTGTGCATGGGGACACCCGAGAGTATCCAGTGACTACAGTGTGTTTCAAGACCCCCAAAGGTACCCTCTCTCATCCAGTGGGGTTAGTATCTCAATTACCGCATGATGCCATTGTGGGAAGGGATTTTCCGAAGTTCTGGGAACTGTGGGATGATCCTGAGCCCCCACTGGTGCCCCTATGTACCAGGAAGGTGATAGCCCGAACTCCTCTGAGAGTGGTGAGGACTCTCCAGAATTTCCCTTGTCAGTATTGGCAGGCGAGACTCAAGAAACTGGAGAGGAGCCCACCTCCTCAGACGAAAACCTACCGTCTGTGGAGTTTTCTGATCTTGAGGTTCACAGGGAAAATTTTGCCACAGAACAGTTAAAAGACCCCGCCCTAATAAAGGCACGGGAAAACGTAGTGGAAATAGATGGCGAGTTAGTGAACCCAGATAATACCTGCACTTACCCATACTTCAGCGTAGAGAAGGACCTACTGTATCGGGTGGCAAAAAGGGCAGAAGAAACCGTTGAGCAGCTTGTGGTGCCCAGACCTTACAGGAAGTTGGTGTTGGAGTTGGCCCATGGGCACATTCTTGGAGGTCATCTGGGGACAGAGAAAACCCGAGAGAGGGTATTACAGAGATTCTATTGGCCTGGGGTGATGAAGGACATAGAAAATTATTGTTCCTCCTGCCCTGTGTGTCAGAGGTCAGCCCCGATGCCACATTTCCGTAGCCCGCTGGTCCCTCTACCCATCATTGAGGTCCCGTTTGAGAGGATCGCAATGGATTTGGTAGGTCCTATAATCAAGTCCGCTAGGGGGCACCAGTACATATTAGTTATAATGGACTATGCCACCCGTTATCCAGAAGCGATCCCTCTCCGAAATACCTCGGCCAAAACCATAGCCAAAGAGCTATCTCTTGTTTTTAGCCGGGTGGGTATTTGTAAAGAACTGCTTACGGACCAAGGTACACCCTTTATGTCCCGGGTTATGAAAGAGCTGTGTAAATTGTTCAAAGTGACGCAATTGCGTACGTCTGTGTATCACCCCCAAACCGATGGGCTGGTTGAAAGATTCAACAAAACCCTAAAACAAATGTTGAAGAAAGTGGTGGATAGAGATGGAAAGGATTGGGACTGTCTACTTCCTTATTTGATGTTTGCTATTAGGGAGGTGCCCCAATCCTCTACGGGATTCTCCCCCTTTGAGTTACTGTATGGGAGACACCCAAGAGGGCTGTTGGATATTGCCAAGGAAACTTGGGAAAGTGAGAGTTCTCCCCACAGGAGTGTGATTGAGCATGTCGCCCTGATGCAAGATCGAATTGCACAGGTAATGCCCATCGTGAAGGAACATTTGGCCCAAGCGCAGTTGGCACAGCAGAGAGTGTACAACCGTGGAGCCAAGACCCGTACCTTTTCCCCGGGGGATAGGATATTGGTACTTGTCCCTACGGTTGAAAGTAAATTCCTTGCCAAATGGCAAGGCCCCTACGAGATAATGGAAAAAGTGAGCGAAGTGAATTACAAGGTCAGACAACCAGGAGGGCGAAAGCCCGAACAGATCTATCACGTTAATCTGTTGAAAGCCTGGAGGGATAGAGAGTCCCTAGTCGCAGAAACTTGGTCACTAGCTCAAACTGGTTGCGTGATTCCGGAGGTCGGAATAGCAGCCACCTTGTCACAACCCCAACAACAGGAGGTTAAGGAGTTTGTGCTTCGCAACAAGGAGGTGTTCTCTGAGCTGCCGGGACAAACATCTGGGGTAGAGCATGATATTATTACCCCGCCCGGTGAAAGGGTGAAGTTAAAACCCTATCGGATCCCAGAGGCCCGACGGGAGGCAATACGGGAGGAAGTACAGAAAATGCTGAACTTAGGGGTGATAGAGGAGTCCCAAAGTGATTGGTCTAGTCCCATTGTGTTGGTGCCTAAACCGGATGGGAGCTGGCGATTTTGTAACGATTTTCGTCAGTTGAACAAAGTTACAAAATTTGACACCTACCCCATGCCACGTATAGATGAGTTGATCGACCGGCTGGGAACAGCCCGATACATGACGACTCTTGACCTCACAAAAGGGTATTGGCAAATTCCCCTGGCCAAGTCGGCCAAAGAGAAAACCGCATTTGTAACCCCAGACGGGGCGTTCCAAAATAAGAGAATGCCGTTCGGGTTACAGAATGCGCCGGCCACATTCCAGCGGAAAATGGACCAGATACTGAGGCCCCATCGGAAGTATGCTGCGGCTTACCTGGATGACGTAATTGTCCATAGCACAGATTGGGCCTCACATCTGCCAAAAGTGCAAGCAGTCCTAGACTCTATCCGGGAAGCGGGGTTTACGGCTAACCCCAAGAAGTGTACCATTGGGCAGGAGGAGGCCAAATATCTTGGGTACACCATTGGCAGGGGAGTAATAAAACCCCAACTCAACAAAGTCGAGGCCATCCAGAGTTGGCCACGTCCCAACAGCAAGAAGCAGGTACGAGCCTTTCTGGGAATCGCGGGTTATTATCGGCGCTTCATTCCCCACTTTGCTTCTAAGGCTGTGCCCCTAACCAACCTGACGAAAGGGAAAGGGTCGGTCATGATTAAATGGACCCCCGAGGCTGAGGCAGCGTTCCAATTCTTGAAACAAGCCTTATGTAGCCAGCCAGTGTTGTACTCACCCGACTTCTCTAAAGACTTTGTCGTACAAAGTGATGCGTCAGATGTGGGGTTAGGAGCAGTATTGCCCCAGGTCTGGAACGGGGAAGAGCACCCAGTCATTTACCTCAGCAGGAAGTTGAAGTCCCATGAGGTAAATTACGCCACGGTTGAAAAGGAGTGTTTAGCGGTGAAGTGGGCTCTAGATTCCCTTCGGTACTATCTGCTAGGTAGGCACTTTGACATGGTTACGGATCACGCTCCGTTAAAGTGGATGGCTCAAAACAAGGAGACAAATAGAAGAGTAAATAGGTGGTTCCTGGCCCTACAGGAATTCAACTTCACAGTAAAGCATCGCCCTGGCGTTCAAATGGGGAATGTGGATGCTTTGTCTCGAGTACATGAATGCCTGATTGCTGGTGTTCCAACCCCAAGGTTAAAACAAGAGGGGGGGGTATGTGACAGCAGGAAGGTAAAGTCACCTGGTTGCATCCAGGGGGGTAGGTATATTTCTCCCAGATTCAGGCTTTATGCCGACTTATACAACTAGGGAGAGAGTTGATGAAGCCCAGCTGAGGCTAGTGGGCTCATGGATGATTCATACCTCTAGGGAGAGTGCTGGGCGTCGTGCAGGCAGGGAGTTGATGAGACCAGCTGAAGTTTGTCAGCTCGTTTAAGGCCTCTATAATAACTCCCAGCTTCATTAGGTGTTTGCTCATGCCTGGACCCAGACCTGTGTGGACTGTCTAGGGAGAGTGAACCCCTGTGCGGTGAGACAAAGCCTGTGTGGCTATTTGTTTGGACATTTACTAAACCAGGGACTTAGGGACTAGGACAGCACCAGGCTGATCCCAGTTGTTAGTTAGGGAAACCTGCATGTTTAGTCAGAGGTCAAGCTGACCAGGATTTATTTTGTTTATGTTTCTTTTTGTTTTGCTGTGTTTTTGTCACTGTAAATAGAGAAATAAACCACACCTTTTGATCTTGAAAACCACAACCTCCGTCTGCTGGGCCTGTTTTTGTGTGGGGAGCCCATCCAGGGGGTCACACACCCGCTACCGAGCTACCCCCCTCACACCACGCAATTGTCATTCAAAGTAGAACAGTGATGAAAGCTGAAAATTTACCTTGGCAGGAAGGTGGTGAAAGTGCCCAGTAGGCACTTGGTTAAAGTGATTGCAAAGTCTTGCAGTAAATTTGCACAGAGCAGCCCAGATTCTCCTCTTTCTCAGGTCCCTCTTTGGTGCTCCTAGCTCCTCCCTCCTGTCGAGTGCCCCCACAGCAGTTTATGGGGGCACCCGAGCCGAGCTACAGCTCCGTGTGTCCATTCAGGCCCCGCTCCCTCTCTCAGGAGGACAGAGATGGGGCTCAGGTAAGTATTAGTGGGGTGCTGGGGAGACCGCTACACACAGAAGGATTTTTATCCTAATGCATAGAATGCAATAAGATACAAAAAAAAAAAAACCTTCTGCCTTTACAACTCTTTTAAGCAGTTATGCCAACAGGTTTTTTGTTTTTTTAATAAAAAAATAAAAGTGGACAATTGACCATGTGACCATATTAGGTCATGAGCATCACTGCCCCTTTGTGTACATGCAGCTGTAACAGCTGTTGGGCGAGGAATGTCCCAGCTGCAAATAATTGGCTCAGGAATGACAGCTGACTTGTAGGTTTCACAGAACATAAGTTCAGACCAAACCCGTAGCCGAACCCAAGCTAAACCCTTTTAGGCTGGATCACACCTATGCAGTTTTAGTGCTTTTTGCATTTTGCAGATTTGCACTACAGTCCATTTTACATGGTTTCCTATGGAACACGTTCTGTAGTGTAAATCTGCAAAATGCAAAAAGCACCAAAAATGCATAGGTGTGAATCCAGCCTTATGCCGCGTACACACGACCGGGATTCCCGACGGGAAAAGGTCAGTCGGAAATCCCGAGGGGAAAACCCGAGAACCTGCTCTCTACTTTTCCCCCGTACAGACGATCGGTTTTCCCTTCGGGAAAACTCAGATGAGAGCTTTTCCTCGGGAATTCCGACTGTGTTTATGCTCCATCTGAGTTTTTCCCCACAGGAAAACTACCAAAAATGGCCATTTTCTGCTACACACGGCCGGGTTCTCTGACGGGAATAAGTCCGTCGGGAATCCCGAAAAAAGAGAGCTGGCTCTTTTTTTTTGGACTGCGGGTTTGGCAGTTTTCCCGTCGGAAAAACTGCGAGGGAGCATACACACGGCCGGGATTCCCGGCCAAAAGCTCTCCTCGCAGTTTCCCCATTGGAAAACCCGGTCGTGTGTACGGGGCTTTAGTCATGTTGAGCTGGACTTATTCTGTTGAAGGTGTTTCATAGCCTATCAAAGCCACTTCTACAGTTCAAATGAATGTCAGGATTGGAAAACACCCAGTATGTTAGGGTGCTACCTGTGTGGATATAAATGCTGGGGTATGTACCTGACACTTACTAGAGCTGAAGAAGTGGCTTGGATAGGCTACTAAACATCTTCAATATTACAGAACAAGTCCATTCTTTTTTATCTAATGATAGTCACATTTAATCTTTTGGCAGGATCAACAGGTAATAAAACCATGTTACAAGGGGTCTCTGAAAAACTGCTTAATGCTACATACAAATTACATCATATACTGTATGTCATTTTTGATTATGCCCAAAGGGGAAATTTTACCAAAAATGCTTACAATGAGTTGAAAGAACTTATAGGCTCAGTGCACACAAACAGTTTTCAGTTGCGTTGATTCCCTCTATTAGAGGCAATGAAAGCAAACTTATTGGTGATTTTGGTTGGCGATCAAGCGAGTAATTACAGGACAGTAGCAAAGGCTCAAAATCAGTCACATTGTGAACAATCAAAACAAGGTTTTCTTTTAGCTCACTGATTTCAATGAAGCATGGGATTGATTGCACACTGTAGTACAGTCAAGTTATTTTCTGTGATTTTTTTTTACCTGAGATTTTTGCAGAACAGTAATGCAAGCCTCAACATTTCTCCCAGAACAGTCATTTTTCAGAGGCCTTGCACAAGAATGACTATTACCAAAGTATGCCTACACTTTTTTGTAATAATGCAATGTATGAACTAGGTTTTTATTGTAGTTATATTCCCTGTGCTGCACTGCGGCGGTCACGATGACCGATGGCCACGCACGATCGTGGGCACAAGAGCCAGAACAGGGACCTGTGTGTGTAAACACACAAATCCCTGTTCTGTAAGGAGAGACAGATCGTGTGTTCCTACTAGCTAGGAACAACGATCAGTCTCCTCTTCTACCTCCTCATTACCTCTTATTAGTGGCCCCCGGTGCATAGGAGGAATCCCTTCAGTGTTCCCATATAGAGGAGTTTATCTCCCATGGTTGAGACACAGGTTCTTTCATTCTATTACTAGGTTATGACCCACTAATTTGGGGTACTTTGTCACAGTAAGTGGTCATAGCACTATATGACCATATAGTGTGACAAACCCCCGTATTTTTGAATATGTTCAGGCAGGGATGGACTGGCTATAGGGACTACCGGGAGTCTCCCGGTGGGCCGATGGCTCAGTGGGCCGTTTTAAGAAGAAATTTTTTATTTTTTTGTGGGCCGTATTTTTATGCAGTTCGGCAGCAGCGGGAGCGTGGCAGCAAACAGCGGCCCAAAAAAAAATAATAATTTTTTGTGGCCCGTTTTTTTATGCAGTTCAGCGGCAGCGGGAGCAGGGCAGCAAACAGCGGCGGGGATTCGGGAAAGGTGGCCAGCGAGGAGGGCAGTTGGATGTAAAATTCCGAGGAGGAAGAAGAGCTCCACCCCCTCCCTGACCACCGAAGAGGCGAACAGTAGCGAGCGCGGCCACCCCGGCGCTCCCAGAACCTCGATTCCTCCACCTCCTCTCTGCTCCAGGAACCATGCGGCCTGGACCTGAGAGCAGGCTGACTGGGAGCCCGGAGGAAGAGAACATGCGCCACTGTAAGGAGCAGAGCAGCGAGAGCACCCCCCCGGATCAAGAGGGAGACTCGGCGCTGCCGCTGCTGGCCATCAGGTACCTGGCATCCTACACAAACATGCCAGAACACTGAGACAGCGGGGAGGTGAGCAGAGGAGGGACTGCAGAAAGGGACAGTGCTATGTGGTCTGTTTCAGTCCTCCCCTCTGTCTCTCTGCCCCCTCTGTCTCTCAGACCCCCCTCCTCTGTCTCTCAGACCCCCCTCCTCTGTCTCTCAGACCCCCCTCCTCTGTCTCTCAGACCCCCCTCCTCTGTCTCTCAGACCCCCCCTCTGTCTCTCAGACCCTGTGTCTCTCAGCCCCCCTCTTTTAGCGCCCTCCTCTGTCTCTCAGCCCCCTCTGTCTCTCAGACCCCCCCTCTGTCTCTCAGACCCCCCTCTGTCTCTCAGACCCCCCTTCTGTCTCTCAGCCTCCTCCTCTATCAGCTCCCCCTCTGTCTCTCAGCTCCACCTCTGTCTCTCAGCTCCCCCTCTGTCTCTCAGCTCCCCCTCCTCTGTCTCTCAGCTCCCCCTCCTCTGTCTCTCAGACCCCTCCTCTGTCTCTCAGACCCCTCCTCTGTCTCTCAGCTCACCCCCTCTGTCTCTCAGCCCCCCTCTGTCTCTCAGATCCCCCTGTCTCTCAGATCCCCCTGTCTCTCAGCCCCCCCTCTGTCTCTCAGCCCCCCCTCTGTCTCTCAGCTCTTCCTCTGTCTCTCAGACCCCCTGTCTCTTAGACCCCCCTCTGTCCCTCAGACCCCTCCTAAGTCTCTTAGTCCCCCCCCCTCTGACTCTCAGTCCCCCCCTCTGACTCTCAGTCCCCGTGTCTCTCAGTCCCCCCCTCTTTTAGCCCTCCTCTGTCCTCAGCTCCCTTCTATCTCTAAGACCCCCCTGTCTCTCAGATCCCTCCTCTGTCTCTCAGCCCCCTCCTCTATCTATCAGCTGCCCCTCTATCTCTCAGCTCTCCTCCTCTATCTCTCAGCTCCCCTCCTCTGTCTCTCAGCTCCCCTCCTCTGTCTCTCAGCTCCCCTCCTCTGTCTCTCAGCTCCCCTCCTCTGTCTCTCAGCTCCCCTCCTCTGTCTCTCAGCTCCCCCCTCTGTCTCATTCACTCCCTGGCTCTTAGGCTACTTTCACACTGGGGCAGGCATTGACGGTAAAACACTGCTAGTTTTAGCAGCACTTTACTGTAGTTTTAGCTGCGTTATTCAGCTTCTAGCAGGTGCTTTTAACCCCGGCTAGCAGCCAAATTAAAGGTTAAATGCGCCTGTGTAGCGCTGCTGCCGAAGTGCTTTGCAGGCACTTCAGCAGCGGTGGCCATTAATTTCAATGGGCAGTAGCAGTGTGTACACCGCTCCTCCACCGCCCCAATAATGCTGCTTGGAGGACTTTTTTAACGCCCTGGCAGTGCCCCAGTGTGAAAGCACTCGGACTTTCACACTGGGACTGCAGCGGAGGCGTTTTTCAGGCGCTTTACAGGCGCTATTTTTAGCCCAAAAGCGCCTGAAAATGCCTCAGTGTGAAAGGAGTCCTACACTCACCCCGTCTCTTTTACACTCACTCCCTCTCTCTTACACTCACCCCCCTCTCACTCCCTTTCCCTCAACCCTCCCTCTCTCTCTCTTATTCCCCTCTCGCTCACCCTCTCATGATATACAATAATGGATGTAGGGGCCTTTTGGTGGGCGTGATTTTTTGGGGGGGTGGAGGGTAGCAATTTATTGAATTAAAGTGGGCCGGTCTGGATGAAGTCCAGGGCCAAATTTTTGTCCCAGTCCAGCCCTGTGTTCAGGTGTTTTTAACTAGCCTTGCAGGATAAATGTCATTTTTGCATGTGTGCGCTGTAATCTGTTTTGTATTGTCTTTAGTCTTATAGCAGCACCATCTTAGATGTAAAAGCATTTTTAGGGTGTGCCCCCAAGTATGTTTTTGTATCCTCTTCTAGTCAATCCCATCCCCCCACAGTTAGAACACACACTGAGGGAACACAGTTAACCCCTTGATCGCGCCCTGGTATTAACTCCCCCCTGCCAGTGACATTTATACAGTAATCAGTGCATTTTTATAGCACTGATCGCTGTATGGTCAATGGTCCCTGTATGTGTCAAAAGTGTCCGATCTGTCCACCACAATGTCGCAGTCTCGATAAAAATCACAGATCACCGCCATTACTAGTAAAAAAAAAAATAATAATAATAAAAATGCCATAAATCCTTCCCATGGTTTTTAAATCTCCCGCCTGTGACGTCACTGCCTCCCCCACCTCGTGGGGAAGCCACCGAGCGGTGCCTGCGCGGCCGCCGAGGGACCCACCGGACAGCGCACGCGCGAACCAAGCCTCGGTCTGTGAGAGGTCTTCGCGCCTGCGCGAACGGCGGCGGCCGCCGAGACCCGGTACACCGCGGCGAGCTGGGACGCAGAAGCGTTCCAGCCGCCATGAGCGGGAGCAGCAGGGGACACAAGGGAATTCATGAGAAACCTCAAACATAAAACACACAAATACAGAGGCGACTGCCATGGAGGAAATAAAGATGGTCACAGACCTTGCCAGCCGAGGATGCATCCCATTCTTCGGGCACACGGAGACAACTTCTCCATCCATAGACATTTTAGTTGCCACAAACCTACACACCCGCCCGTGGCTGGGTTCAGAGCTGCACTACATGAGAAGTGTGCCGGCCATCCTGGAACATCCGAACAGACGTGAACAATGTAGGTCCATTGGAGGAGGACAAAAAAGGAACACAGTACTGAGAGGTGAGCTGACTTTTATGGGTATGGGGGCCTATAGCATTGGAGAGGAGGCGGGGTTAACCCACACGTTGGCTGCCATGGAGTCTGTCAGGATTTCTTTATTTTTTTCAAAATTGCCGCTCTTTTTTTGTTTATAGCGCAAAAAATTAAAACTGCAGAGGTGATCAAATACCATCAAAAGAAAGCTCTATTTGTGGGAAAAAAAGGACATCAATTTTGTTTGGGTACAACATCGTACAGCCGCAAAATTGTCAGTTAAACCGACGCAGTGCTGTATCGCAGAAAATGGCCGGGTCAGGAAGGGGGTAAATTCTTCTGGGGCTGAAGTGGTTAATGTTTAAACAACTAGTGAATGTAGTCATCTTGGGACAGGAAGTGTGTTATTTCCAAGATTACCAGGTGACAATAAAGGGAAAAATCTGAACAAAAAAAAATGAATGCCGCCACCACATATAAGGAAAAAAAGAAAATGTATACAACCACCTCATCGAAGAACTGAAAATTTGTAATGCATTACATTTTTCTTATTTGGGGTTCTCCCATTAAGACCCCTTTCACACTGAGGACGTATTGCAGGCGCTATAGCATTAAAAATAGCGCCTGCAATCTGTTACATTCACTCCAGTGTGCGTTGCGCTAGCAGGATGGTAAAAAAAAGTCCTGCTAGCCACATCTTTGGAGCGGTGAAGGAACGGTGTGTTTACCCATTGTGTTTGCCCATTGAAATAAATAGGACAGGGCGGCTATACTGCCCGCAATGCGCTGCTCCAGAAGCGCATTGCGGGCGGTTTTAACCCTTTCTCGGCCACTAGCGGGGGTTAAATGCGCCCCGCTAGCGGCGGTAAAAATAGCGGTGTTTTACCGCCGATGCTATGGGCGGCTCAGTGTGAAAGGGGTCTTATACTTGAGTGATTTGTCATGCATTTTTGGATTATATTCAATGGTACTCGAGCGTTGCGCAGTGGTTTGTTGTGCAAAAACATACATGACGTTTTTTTCGGGCAGAGTCACTTATTTTGGTCCCATAGACCCCCATAATGGAGTGCCTGAAAGCGTGCATCACAAGCGTTTGGTGCATATTTCACATGTTTTACCTTTGACAACAGGTCTTCTCCCCCTAGCAATCTCAGGCCAGGATAGACGTGCGCACAGGGTGTGTCGGATGTGCCTGGGCACACCCTAATCACCCCATGAGCATTAACATTGTTGCTCTTGGGAGATGGAAAAGATCTCTCTCTATGGCTCTGCCATAAGATAAGTGCACACACTTTTCTCTTTCACTGTGCCAGCAGGGAGATTAATGTGCCGGGGACATATATAAGTAGATACACACACACACACGTATGTGTGTGTGTTTGAACTTTAGGGGGCACACCCTAATGCCCCCTAAATTTCAAACACAAATCCCTGTTCTGTGAGAAGAGGAGAGACAGATCGCTGTTCCTACTAGCTAGGAACAGCGATCTGTCTTCTCCTCTAGTCAGTCCCATCCCCCCACAGTTAGAACACACACTGAGGGAACACAGTTAACCCCTTGATTGCCCCCTAGTGTTAACCCCTTCCCTGCCAGTGACATTTACACAGTAATCAGTGCATTTTTATAGCACTGATCGCTATATAAATGTCAATGGTCCCAAAAATGTGTCAAAAGTGTCCGATTTGTCCGCCACAATGTCGCAGTTCCAATAAAGATCATTACTAGTAAAAAAAAATATTAATAAAAATGCCATTAAATGCCTGCACAGAGGTGTTCAAATACCACCAAAAGAAAGCTCTATTTGTGGGAAAAAAGGACATCAATTTTGTTTGGGTACAGCATCGCACGACTGCGCAATTGTCAGTTAAAGCGACGCAGTGCCGTATCGCAAAAAATGGCCTGGTCAGGAAGGGGGTAAATTCTTCCGGGGCAGGTTATGCAGGTTAGTAAACAAAATTAAAGATACGTGAGTTTCTATGCTGGCTTTTGTTTGCCTAGTGAGAGGGCCCACATGAATCCCTTACCACCCCAGTGATGCCCATTACAAAAACAGCTGCATGAGACAAAGGGACTCAAAATGGCAAAAATTGCAAAATCATCTCTCTGAAGCTCAAGCACAGCTTTTTGACAATAAAAAGGTACCGCTTTAAAAATTATACTGCTGCTCTATATAGCAATATGCCAGGAATTAATTTACTTGTAAAGTTACTTAAAGCTCTACTTTAAAACCAGAAGAAACACTTTTCATAGGATTTATATACTGTATATTATTTGAGTTTATTGCTAATTAAAATGAGCTCAGTTGCTTTGGCGCTGGGTTGTGGTGCCATGGCGTATGTTCTGATTGTAGCGTTCGGGGGACCAGCTAGATCGCAGGACACAGGCTTTTCAAACAAAAGGACGTTTATTAAACTTAAATGGCTTCACAGCAGCAAAACAAAAAGAAATAACAGTCTCACCGACTTATAACTGCTGTTGCAGTTAAACAGTCCTTACTTGGTGTTGCAGGTAAGTTTCCCAGCTAGCAGGCTTCCATGCAGACCACTGCCATGTACATTCACAGCTTTCCAGAGCTTTTCACAGCCTCCACAGCTTTTGCAGTGTCCACCATTCACCATGCACAGACATCACTACACTCCTTCCTCTCACCTAAAACTTCCTGTCTCTCTTAAACCACTTCCTTGGAAAGGTGTGTTAACCCTTTCTGTTCCCTTAAAGGAACCACAGCCCAAACAGAGGGGAAACATAGCGTCCTTCCAGGACCCAGCCACGGCGTCCTGTACATATCCCCCCCTGTGCCCCAACGCCAAGGAGGTGGAGGCAACAGTGGAGCTAAAACAATGGACTCGGGAGAGGGCATCTGCATTTTGATGCAGTCTCCCAGGCCTATGCTCCACTACAAATTTAAATTCCTGGAGCGCCAGGAACCAACATGTAATCCTGGCATTAGTCCCTTTACCTTGCCTCATCCATGTTAAAGGGGCATGGTCAGAAATCAACCTAAACTTCCTTCCCAAGAGGTAATATCTGAGGGATTCCAGAGCCCACTTAATGGCCAGACATTCTCGTTCAACTATAGCATCGTTTTTTTCCGCTGGTGTCAACTTCCTACTGAGGAAGACTACTGGGTGCTCCCCATGAACAACCTGTGACAACACAGCTCCCAATCCTACATCGGAAGCATCAGTCTGGACAACGAACTCGTTTGAAAAATTGGGTGTTATCAGGACAGGGTATTGGCACAGTGCTGACTTGAGCTCCAAAAAAGCCTTTTCAGCATCTGCATTCCATTCCACCATGACCGATTTCCGACCCTTAGTCTAGGGTGACCAGACATCCCCGGTTTCCGGGGACAGTCCCCAGATTGAGGACACTGTCCCCGGTTCCAAGTCTGTCCCCAGTTTTGTCCCCGGATTGGATTTGAACAGGGGCTGGGGCAATTTCAAAGACAGTCAGTTCAGAATTAATAAAATAAAATCTGAATTACACCCCCCAGCACCTACTAGCTTAGGGGGGGGGTGTATTTTTTCAATTGTCTGTGCCCCTTTCTGATGATCATGTGCCGGTCGGAGCAGAGGGAATATTTCTTTAGTTTCGGGTGCCCATTCAGCTCCGCTCTCATGTTCTTCTGCCTTGGCTCAAGTCCCGGCCAGCCGCCTGCCTGTTTATCTCCTTACCTTCCCTGGTAGAGTGATCTTCCTCCGCTCCCCACCCAGTAGTAGCCTGGGGCCTGGAGAGTTAAGCCGTGTACACACGATCGGTTTTACCAATGAAAACCGTCCGATGGACTTTTTTCATCTGACAAACCGATCGTGTATGGGCCCCATCGGTCTTTTTTCCATCGGTTTTAAAAAATAGAACATGTTTTAAATTTTTCCGATGGATCAAAAACCGATAGCAAATTCTGATCGTCTATGGGCAAGTCCATCGGATAAAAAACCCACGCATGCTCAGAATCAAGTCGACGCATGCTCAGAAGCATTAAACTTCATTTTTCTTGGCTCATCGGAGTGTTTTACGTCACCGCGTTTGGAACGGTCGGTTTTTTGACTGATGGTGTGTAGGCAAGACTGATGGAAGTCAGCTTCATCGGATTTCCGATGGACAAAACCATCGTATTAGAATCCATAGGATATCCGATCGTGTGTACAGGGCTTAAGACTTAACAGGCTGTGAGGCGGGCGGCGAAGGGCAGAGAGTCGCTGATTGCCGCCATTACTAGTAAGAAAAATATGTCCCCGGATTTCATTTAAAAAATCTGGTCACCTTACCTTAGTCAGATCGGTCAATGGAGCCGCCAATGTGGCAAAGTTGGGTACGAATCTCCTGTAGTATCCCACCATGCCCAGGAATGCACGTACCTGCTCTTTTGTGAGGGGGCGGGGCCAATTCTGTATAGCCTCTACCTTGCTAACCTGAGGTTTCACCACCCCTCTACCCACAATATAGCCCAGGTATTTCACCTCCTCCATTCCCAAAGCACATTTTTCAGGGTTTATTGTAAACCCCTCCTTCCAAAGAGAGTCCAGTACTGCCTGGACTTTGGGCAAGTGTGATTCCCAGTCTCTGCTAAAAATGACTATGTCGTCCAAGTACACTGAGGCATACTCCCGGTGAGGTCGTAAAATCCTATCCATTGCTCGCTGGAAAGTGGCTGGAGCAGTTTGCAGTCCAAAAGGCATTCGTTTGTACTGAAAACCCCCCTCTGGGGTAGAAAAAGCAGTTTTCTCTCTAGCAGCCTTAGTCAACGGGATTTGCCAATACCCCTTGGTAAGGTCTAATGTTGTGATATACCTGGCTGGACCTAGTCTCTCAATAAGCTCATCTACCCGGGGCATGGGGTAGGCATCAAACCGTGAAACCTCATTAAGTTTCCGGAAATCATTGCAGAATCGCAGAGTTCCGTTGGGCTTTGGTACCAACACAATCGGGCTCGACCACTCACTCTGCGATTCTTCAATAAACTCCAGGTCTAGCATCTTCTTCACTTCCTCTGAAACGGCCTTCCTTTGAGCCTCTGGGATGCGGTAGGGCCGGACAAAAACTTTGACTCCAGGTTCTGTGATAATATCATGTTCTATAACACTAGTTAGCCCTGGCAAGTCTGAAAACTTTTCTTTATTTCTCTGCAAGAACTCCTTTGCCTGCTGACTTTGGATTTTAGACAGGATACTTGCTACTTGGACACTCTCCACCCCAACCTGAGGCTCAAGTCTTGCACTAGCCAGGTTCCCTGTCGGTCCAGGGCTTTAACAAGTTGACATGATATATCTGATACGGTTTCCTCTTGCCTGGCTGGGGGACTCTATAATTTACCTCTCCCACTTTTTCCACAACTTCAAAGGGACCTTGCCATCTGGCCAAGAATTTACTTTCCACAGTGGGAATTAGCACCGCTACTCGATCCCCCACTTGGAAGTGCCTTATTTTAGCAGCCCTGTTATAGACCCGTCGTTGAGCCTCCTGGGCTTTTTGCAAATGCTCCTTGACTAGTGGCATCACAGTTTGGATCCTTTCCTGCATTTGGGAGACATATTCAAGAACACTCTTATGCTGAACAGGTTCACTTTCCCATTCCTCTTTAACAAAGTCCAGTAGTCCGCGAGGTCTCCGCCCATATACCAACTCAAAGGGCGAAAATCCCGTGGAGGCCTGGGGCACTTCCCTGGAAGCAAACAGGAGAGCTGGTAACAGGCAGTCCCTGTCTTTCCCATCCCTTTGTACCACTCTCTTGAGCATAGACTTAAGGGTCTTATTAAAGCGTTCCACTAACCCGTCCGTTTGGGAATGGTAGACCGTTGTGCGCAGCTGTTTAATCCGGAACAGCTTGCACACATCGGCCATAACTCTGGACATAAACAGGGTGCCCTGGTCTGTGAGTATTTCCTTGGGAAAACCAGTCCGTGTAAACAACTGGAACAATTCCCGGGCAATAGCCTTAGTGGAGGTATTCCGAAGGGGAAGCGCCTCAGGTTTTCGGGTGGCATAGTCAAGAATCACCAATATGTAGGAGTAACCTCGAGCTGACTTTACCAAGGGACCCACTATATCCATGGCTATCCTCTCGAACGGGACCTCAATTATGGGCAGAGGGATAAAAGGGCTCCGGAAGTGGGTCACCGGAGCGGTCAACTGACAGGTGGGACAAGAGGTACAGTATTTCTTTACCTCTGCTTTCAGACCTGGCCAGTAAAACCGGTCAGTGATCCGTGCCTCCGTCTTCTCAACTCCCAGGTGTCCCCCTAACACATCGTCATGGGCCAGGTCCAGAACCTTTCATCTATATTGTTGGGGTACCAACAATTGTTCTACCACATTTTCTCTCACCTTGGTAACCCGATACAATAACTCATTATATATTGCGAAGTGTGGCCACCGCTCATTCGCACCTGGCTCTTGGGGAACCCCATTTACTACTACAACTTGTTCCAAATCTGGCAGGGCAGGGGTAGAGACCACTTCCTCGTCCTCTTCCCCCAGCATTACCTGAAGTGGGGAAGGTCCTCCCCCTCAGTGTTTTGGTAGGTCTGTGGACCACATATCTTAACATTCTCAACAGTATCAGCTCTACTTTCATCACCATTAACCCAACCATTAGCAATTTCATCATTTGGATCCACATTAAGAACATTTGGCAGTTCAGGGTTATTCCTCTCAGCAGCAGGAACAGGGAGGCTAGTTTCTCCCCAATCTCTGAACTGTTCTCCTTGTTCCCACAGTTTTGTAAACAACGGACAGCCTCGTCCTATTATAACATCATGTACCAAGTTCTTTACCACCCCACCTCTTGAGTACCAGTGCCACATGCTGAGGAGATGGTCACCGAGATGGGAGGGTATTCTCTAGTGTCCCCGTGAATGCACACCACCCGTAAGGTTTTTCTTACCGGACTGATCTTCCCAATTACTCTAGGATGAACCAGGGTTACCATGCTTCCGGAGTCCAACAAAGCCCGGGCAGGGAGATGGTTCACTTGGACTTCACACTCAAATTTTTCCTCACCCAGGTCGAGCTGTGTGGTGCATACTTTATGGGCATAAAAAGACCCCCTCCGAAGAACCCCGCATTCCATGGGCTCCTCTTGCAGTGGGCAGTGTGCCCGGGTATGACCCCAGGAATGACATCGCCAACATTGTACATCCCCTCCTCTCCGAACAGGAACAGAACGCTGAGGAGGTACCGGGAGTGACTCTTGACCTTCCGGGGTGTTTGCTCCAGGACTCCTTGGAACATCCTTTCGAAGGGCAGCAGTTGGTCGAACAGGCCGTGGTAGACTGGGGCCTATGCGCTTGGTAGGTCCGAGCAGGTCCTCCACCACTGTATATCGTTCCACCATCTCGACAAGGAGGTTTGCTGTTTTGGGGTCTCCATGGCTGACCCACCGTTGAAGGTCGTCTGGCAGGAAACTCAGGTATCTGTCCAGCACAACCCGTTCCACGATTTGGGGGCCCGACAACACCTCAGGCTGCAGCCATTTTTTTACCAGTTGCACCAGGTCATGCATTTGAGACCGAGGTGGCCGATCTGGACGATACTTCCATTGGTGTACTCGTTGGGCCCGAATGACCGTAGTCACCCCCAGACGAGCCAGAATTTCTGCCTTTAACTTTTGATAGTCTTTAGCATCATCGGGGGGCAGGTCAAAGTAGGCTTTTTGAGGATCTCCGGTGAGAAAAGGGGCAATGAGGCCGGCCCACTGGTCCTGAGGCCACCCTTCTCTCTCTGCCGTCCTCTCAAATGTAGCAAGAAATGCCTCTACATCATCGCTCAAAGACAATTTCTGCAAAAAATGGCTTGCCCTCACCGTCACCTGGTGGCCAGGGGCAACAGCCGCTTGCTCCCGAACCTGAGATAGCTGCTGCACTGCTTCCTTTAAGACAGCCACCTGAGCCTGCATAACCTCTTGTTGGGCTGCTTGCTGGGCTGTTAACTGGGTCACCATTAGGCGAGTATTTTCTTGCTGCAGCTGATTTGCTTCCTCATTGCGAGTTTGCGCTTGCATATTAGCCAGGGACAGCTGTTTAATTAGCTCCTCCATTGCTTTAGCTTTCAACATTTGTGCAGCTTTAACCCAGGACATATATCCAATGTACTGTCCCTTTTAACTGTTCAATGTCAAGTTCAATGCAAAGATTAAAAAAAAGTTGTTTTTTTTTCTTCTTATGCCTGTTATTCTGTCCTGCCCGCATTCTCCACCAGTGTAGCGTTCGGGGAACCAGCTAGATCGCAGGACACAGGCTTTTCAAACAAAAGGACGTTTATTAAACTTAAATGGCTTCACAGCAGCAAAACAAAAAGAAATAACAGTCTCACCGACTTGTAGAGCTTATAACTGCTGTTGCAGTTAAACAGTCCTTACTTGGTGTTGCAGGTAAGTTTCCCAGCTAGCAGGCTTCCATGCAGGCCACTGCCATGTACATTCACAGCTTTCCAGAGCTTTTCACAGCCTCCACAGCTTTTGCAGTGTCCACCATTCACCATGCACAGACATCACTACACTCCTTCGTCTCACCTAAAACTTCCTGTCTCTCTTAAACCACTTCCTTGGACAGGTGTGTTAACCCTTTCTGTTCCCTTAAAGGAACCACAGCCCAAACAGAGGGGAAATATAGCGTCGTTCCAGGACCCAGCCACTGCGTCCTGTACATGATACACTAATTTTTAGCACAAATAACTTTTACCATGAACATTACACACAACCAAAAACTAATCTGTAGTGGGACCCCCAAAAATGGGGTCGCTATGTTGTAAATTTAGGGGCAGTCTGAGCCATAGTATGGCTCAGACTCTACAATTCTGTTTAATATGGACTCTGCTCTGCCATGTTGTTGTCTGGTGTATAGTTCCCCTTGGCCTGTGGTGGCTCTGTTGCCCAGGTCTGGGGTTGAACCACTGGTGACATTGTGGTGTGATTGGGTGTCCTCTCTCGGCTGCCGTGCGGTGGGCGGAGTTCAGCCTGCTGTGCATGCTGGGAGAGGGTACATAAAGGGCAGACGCCATAGGAGAGAGGAGAGTGGGGAGTGGAGTGTGCCCCATTGAGGTGGTGTGCCAGGGGGATTCCCAGGAGGACCCCTGGCGGCGAAGTCGCGCCCGTTGGCCTTGCTGGCCTGGGGTGCGTGAACTGGTCGAGGAGTCTCGGGCACCTTTAGCCCGAGGCTACGGAGTTCCAGGTAGGCCCTGTACCTTCAACTGGGTCTACAATCAACACACTGGAGTCCCAGGGAACCCGTGTGAGGGTAGCCCGCTCTGAAGGAGAGGAAACCGGGGGAGGACCTGTCCGATGGATCAGTGAAGGAATTCACGGTGAAGGAGAGGCCTGGTTACCTATCAGAGGGAAGGATTCGTGAGTTGCATTATAGCTCCTGTAGTGTGTCCCATTGACACCTATGGTCTCTATTAATCTTTGGGAGTTTCAAAGTTCTAACTCAGTAACTAAGGGATTCTGTGGCAGAGGATCTCTTAGACTTGTCCGTGAAGGGGACTAACTTAAAGAAACTGTTCGTGCTTCACTCCGGCTGCTAGAACTGTGAGAGGGATCTACAGGGGTGAGCAATTTACACTCAGGCTTGAGTGAAGAATAGGGTAACTGGGTGCCGCGTGCCTGAACCTGTCTCCCTACCTGCTTTTGTCACTATCTTCAACCTATTCCCAAATCTGTTTCAAGCAAGATAAAATAAACTCGTCTGTTTGGAGTTTAAACATTGTCTGGACATTGGCCTTCTTTCGGGGAAAAGAACAGACTTTTCCCTATATTCTGGGGACGAGAACCAATGGAAGGGAGGTAACTCGCTGCAGGACCCAAAATTGTAAGAACACCGCTCAACCTCTTATACCAGGAGGATACGGGCATGTGGCACGGTGTGCCTTTATCCCTGCAAAGTGAAGGTAGGCAGGGGAAAAGGGTCCGTGTGCTACAAATCCATCATAATTTATTATAACTAAAAAAGTAACCAGCGTCAATTCACAATGTCGCGTGAGTTATTTTGTATGTGCTCTTCATTTCATGAACATTTTCACATCAAATTAAAAAAAAACATAAGGGTAATTTAGGTGTGGAATTAATATATTTCCACAGAAGTTGAACACTTAACTATTGAAAGCCTCTATTTTATTAGGGGGCATTAAAGGTTACCCACCACTGAACATTAATGCTATTATCAGGGGTGAAGTAGGGCTGCTTTCCACCAGTGGAGAAGGTGAGTTATATTTAGGGGAGCGATATGGGCCATTTACCATCAATGCAGTGTTCTGTACCAGAGCAAGATCATTTGAGGACCACCCTTAGGATATTCTCTGGGACACTGTGGTTCGTAGTTATACCCCTGTCTCTCTTTGTTGAGTATGGCTCTGATCATGGCTTGTTGAGGCTCACAGTCTGATTGCTTAACCCTGTTCAGACTGTTAGGCTTCAGACATTTTTTTCAGGAGGACTTAAAAACCGTCCTTTGATCATGTCATTATGTGCCTCTGTGAATTTATGTTTTGCCAGCTTGATTTTTTGCTGATAATGGCTTAAACTCCTGAAAATTACTCTGGGCAAGGTTGGCTTAAATAAGGTGTTATCATATTCAAACAGCTGACACAAATTATCCTTTAATTACCTTGATGGTTAAATTTAATGGCAATTACTTTTTTTCTTTACTATTCTATGATTATGTACTTATTTATCTTCCATATTAAAGAAATGGCGTAAAAAAAAAAAAAAAAAAAAAAAAATCTTCTCCCAGACTCCATTCATGCACCACGGAAGAAGATCCCAAAAAGTACTGAAAAATATACTTGAAAGGTTGCAAAGATACTTTTATAGTGTTTTATACAATGATGTCAAAAGTGGTCAAGATGTAAGAGTTTATTTTAGGTGTTTGGTTTACGGAAATCTCTAAAGACGGAAATATGGCTCCTGACTTTTTGATGGTGTCATCTCCAGGACTACCATTCTTATCCTTCAGTTCCTAATGAGTCAGTAACCAGGAACAAGCATATGCATGTTAGGTGTCCTATCCCCTGATGAACACATGCTTGTTTTGGATCTTGCACCTTCAAAAATAAGTCAGCGATGGTAGATCCCATATTTCTCTCCGGATGTGTTGATTTGAAGCATTCATGAGTAATTTTAGGAGACAGGAAGTTTTAAGGTCAAGGGGAGGGATAGGCTTAATGTTTGGGAGATGATGACAGATAAGTGGTAGCTGGAGATGGGGCTACAATGCTTTCTGTTAAATTCATGGCCAGATATTCTCCATCAGGTTTTACATTAGGTTACCTAAAAGCTACGTATCCCTTTAATTGAGGTCAATGGATTCCTCTATTCTATCCTTTAACATGTGTAGCGGCCTCCTCACCCCGACCTCTTTAGCTAGGGGTATGTCCAGCGACAGAGTGAGGTGCGCTACGGCCCATGTCCTCCCCATGCATGTGGGTGAGGTGAAGGCCAATATCAATCTTTTCCTCGGGCCAAATGTGTGCTGGTTATGAGGGTCAGTCCTTCCGTGCCGGAATCTCCCCTTGTTCCCATCAACAGAGTCCATACACCCATCAAAGTCCAAACTCAGGTTTATTGCGTATCTCCACATACAGTCAAATGCAACGGCATGATACGATGGGAAGCAGGTCGAGGCACTGTACAGGTTCCTAGTCCTTACACTCCCTGTGCTATGACCAGGGGTTGCAGGAGTCTTGATGAAAGCTCCTCCGCTGCGCTGTAGCCCCTATCAGGGGAAGATGTCCTCCAAGGGAGTTACCGAAGGCCCATCCGTCACCTGGTTGACACTGCACCGGGTCTTCGGACGGGTGACCTCCCCAGCCTCCTCACCTCAGATGCGGGTCCCCTCGCAAGGGGCGCCCTGGAGCAACTTCACCCTTGCGGGACCCAGTCGGAGTCACCGGGTCCCAGGCCTCCTCAATAGTACCTCACCCCAGGCTGAAGGTGCCTGGGATGGACTCCATCTTCATTCCGGCCAGGCCTTGGGCGCCTAGGCCGGAACCCTGAACCGCCCGCACCCAGGCCTAGGGTGCCTGGGTGCGTGAAGAGATGATCCCCCAAGACGACAGACTGACCTCGTGGCGAGGGCGTCTCCCCCTTTTATCTCCTCCCCTCGACACCACGGCGGGTTCCCCGCCCCAGCCGTACCATCTCCAGGAAGGGACAAAGAAGGGTAGCACTGTGGTAGTGATTCTACCTCGAGCCAGTAGGTACACTGACACCCACTGGTCAAGGAGAATATCGCACCACCCAATCCTCCACGAATAACAAAAAGGGGTCTGAACCCTAACATAATTACACACCTGGGTCACACTACCCCCAGGTGTATCCCACTAAATTGAGGACCCCGCTACACACTCCCCCTGGTGATTTGACGCTGGTCCCCAGCGTCAGGTGCACACCCATGTCTCCCAAGGAGGGGTGACATGAAGTGGGCCCCAGAGGCTATCCCTAATATTTTGGATACTGTATGTGCCAAGACTTGCTCAACAGAAAAGGGAACTATAAAACATTAAAACTTTTGTATAAAACATCTGTCATGTACACACATACAATCCCTCCCGTCACTGTCTAAGAACCACCCCATACTCAGTAGTCTTGACCGACGAATCTCCTGCAGAAGGGAAACAAAAAAAAAACAAAAAAAAAACACATCCTAACAATCTGTGTCATTTGGCATGAATGGGTCTGTCAGCCGAGAAACCCATTCACTCCAATAAGTAAAGTGATGTATGTGTAACATTTTCAAACAATCGTTGCACAACACTGCCACCTGGTGACAGCGCCGCAGTCACAACACTTGCCGAAGTCTCCATTCTTCCTGCTTTCCTACTCTAACTCTACCCCAAAAGTCTCTGCCTTTTGGCACATGAAGAAAAGGGAGAACAAAAAAACAACAGCTCCCAAATCTCCAGTGAGTGAAAGAAAAGCCCAAATCAAAACAAAAGTAGGGCACAGTTCTAGGCGTCTGGGAATGTCTCTTCCAGAAAGTTTCAACAGCAACAAGATAGGAGCTCACTTCTCCTATAAATAGAACCTTGGATCCGGCAGAAACAAGGGCGTCAGGTGTTTGTCAAATACTTCCACCGAATATTCGACGTCTTCTCCTTCTTTCCTGCAGATGAGCACCTTATCAGCATGGATATGGCGTCCCAGTCTCCAATCAGCTTTACAATCTTTAAACTTTTTAGACACCGGCGGCGAACATGACAGGTATCGCCGGGCATGGGGCACTTTGAGTTTTTCCCACACAAACTCGTCATACCACCTTGGTCGCAAGACCTCGAATTCATACAATAAGTCCCGAGGCAAGTAGGGGTACTCCCACCCATATTCACGGGCGACTCTCTGGGAGAAAAGTCTCTGCAATCGAGCTAGAGGCGGCATCACATCTCGCTCACCTTCTCCTGGCTGTACGATGGCCTCCGGGTGCCGAGGTACTTTCACCATCTCAGGTGGCTTTGCTCTTGGTGCCCGCAATGAAGCACGCTGCATCCCCACTATCAGAGCGGGTGATGTGGTTGAATGTGGAAGGTTATTTGAAAGACTAGATTTCCTCAATAACTCCGGGGCTTGCACCCGGGGCGTACTGTCATCTATGGACATGGGGGAGTCCTGTGGCTTACTCAGCACAGGTAGTGGGCGTCTGTCCCAGCCCTTCCGGTGAAACAGTTCGTCTATCTCTCCATCATCACCACAGTCTGACAATGACTCTAAGTCGGAGGTGTCATACATCTCAGCGGGAAGGTAGTCTCTAGTAGACGGAAGGCTACCCTCCCTTGCGGGCTCCACCGACTGTGAACTCCCGACACCTCCAACCACACACACAGTCCCAGCCCCTGGCTCACCTGGACCTTTTTCAGCACTGGGATGTCCAGGATTCTTCCGACCGGATCCATCCAGGTCCGGCAAGCAGCTGGGTGAAGCTCGACCACGACCACAGGAGGCCTGCACCAGGCCTATCTTCCTCTTCGGGGGTGGCAGCAGGGAGTCTGTGGTGACCGAAGCAGTGTCCTCTGATTTTTCTCTCTCAGTCTCTGGTTGGGCAGTCACTTCGCCCTGGTCAGCGCGCACGGGAAACTCCGCAAAGGCTTTGATCTCTCCCTCCGGAGTGGCGGTTCCTGTGATGCAGTTGAGGCGTAGGGCCCGGGGCCTTTCCGTGTGTGGTTCAACCTCAAAAAGAAACTCCTTGCATGCTTCGCATCGCCCGAATGGCTTTAGTTGGACCACCAGTCCCGAGCATCCGGGACAGATCACACCGAGGGCCTCTGTGTTTCTGCATGAATACAAAGCCAACTGTCCTCGGGGCCTGAGCCTTATCCCCGTGTCTGTAATGGATGCAGCAAATGCAGTTATCTTGAAAGGATAAGGTACCGTCATCCACGGGGAGCCTGAGTTCGCTCCGACCACTTGCTGCTCCATCACGCGCTGACCTCGCGCCGGAGTCTCCACGTGTATCTCCACACGTGGCCAGACTCCTCCCACGACTTGCACGTTTTCGCGGGCTTCCTTCAGTCTCCTCCCACGAATTGCGCAGTCATGGGATGCCTCGTGGCGCAGTGCAGCAAAAGTCCCCACATGTAGTTCGTCACACGGCTGGACTCCTCCCTCTTCCCGCTCTTTCTGCATGGGCCTCTCCCAGTTTTTCAGGGAAATTTCCACGACTTCGAGCACAGGGACGCACTTTGGCCAATCACATGGCCGATCTGCTCGGACCTCCTCCGGGCAGCAAAGTTCAAACACAGCCGTTCCAAACCTCAGGGTTAACACACATTTCATCCCGGACTCACGAGCCCCCACGTGTAGCGGCCTCTTCACCCCGACCTCTTTAGCTAGGGGTATGTCGAGCGACAGAGTGAGGTGCGCTACGGCCCATGTCCTCCCCATGCATGTGGGTGAGGTGAAGGCCAATATCAATCTTTTCCTCGGGCCAAATGTGTGCTGGTTATGAGGGTCAGTCCTTCCGTGCCGGAATCTCCCCTTGTTCCCATCAACAGAGTCCATACACCCATCAAAGTCCAAACTCAGGTTTATTGCGTATCTCCACATACAGTCAAATGCAACGGCATGATACGATGGGAAGCAGGTCGAGGCACTGTACAGGTTCCTAGTCCTTACACTCCCTGTGCTATGACCAGGGGTTGCAGGAGTCTTGATGAAAGCTCCTCCGCTGCGCTGTAGCCCCTATCAGGGGAAGATGTCCTCCAAGGGAGTTACCGAAGGCCCATCCGTCACCGGGTTGACACTGCACCGGGTCTTCGGACGAGTGACCTCCCCAGCCTCCTCACCTCAGATGCGGGTCCCCTCGCAAGGGGCGCCCTGGAGCAACTTCACCCTTGCGGGACCCAGTCGGAGTCACCGGGTCCCAGGCCTCCTCAATAGTACCTCACCCCAGGCTGAAGGTGCCTGGGATGGACTCCATCTTCATTCCGGCCAGGCCTTGGGCGCCTAGGCCGGAACCCTGAACCGCCCGCACCCAGGCCTAGGGTGCCTGGGTGCGTGAAGAGATGATCCCCCAAGACGACAGACTGACCTCGTGGCGAGGGCGTCTCCCCCTTTTATCTCCTCCCCTCGACACCACGGCGGGTTCCCCGCCCCAGCCGTACCATCTTCAGGAAGGGACAAAGAAGGGTAGCACTGTGGTAGTGATTCTACCTCGAGCCAGTAGGTACTCTGACACCCACTGGTCAAGGAGAATATCGCACCACCCAATCCTCCACGAATAACAAAAAGGGGTCTGAACCCTAACATAATTACACACCTGGGTCACACTACCCCCAGGTGTATCCCACTAAATTGAGGACCCCGCTACACATGTTTGATGCCCTCTGGTATAGTTGTGATGGTCAGGTGCCAACAAACGTTTGGCTATATAGTGTAAAATTCTGAGCTGTCTTTATGAATGTCAAGAGTTACCTTGGTGAACAACTCATAACTAGACAGATTCATCACCAGAAGGAACAAACAGAGTGAGATTATTTCATTCTCATTCCAGCTGCAAAATGACTGGGGCTGCCACAACTTTTAAGAGTAAAGCTGGCCATAGCTGGTTCAGCAGGGTCTGCCCACCTTTTGATCCTTGTGTGTGTGTGTGTTGTTTTTTTTTTTATTTGGCTCACTGTGTATGAAGAAATTTACCCACGCTAATAATGCAAACAAGCTATTTGGAAAAAAAATCAAAAAGACTTACGTTGCTGCTATAATATTGTGTACAACAACTGGAAAAAGTCAAAACCAATCCCCACTTACCCTAATGCCCCGTACACACGATCTGAAATTCCAACAACAAAACTGTGGATTTTTTCTGACGGAATGTTGGCTCAAACTTGTATTGCATATGTAGTGGTACCCCCGTAGGAGCTGCTGGTTTAGTTTTGGGTCTGCAAGTTACCTTACTGTTCCAAATGTTCGGCTCCAGGGGTTCTCCTTGAAGAGTTTCTCCGGAAGAAATGTCTGCACCAACACAAAGTCTCTTTCAAGAGTTTTATTGAATAAACTTTCCAACAGAGGTGATAGAGGAATGGGGAGGACTCAGGTATCTTACTTGTCAATCACGGAACTTTCCTAGGTCCAGAGGAGCAACTGTCTCCACACTGGACTCGGCAACCACCGGATAGGCCCACTCTCACGGGCCCAGCAACCGCCGCAAAGCTCGATCAAAGATAGTCTCTGCCACAGACTTGGTATTAGAATTTGTTCAATAGTCTCTGCCACGGACTCGTATAACCCCTCGCTGGGTTAGCTCCCTCAGAAAGAACACAGCACTCAGTGCCAGGATCTTTCAGCCGCTCCGGCAGCACTGTGAGGTAGATTTTTGGGATCCGGATACATCCTCCAATTGAGTCCTCAATTGCTCGGTCCCTTCCATCAGGCAAGGCGATACAGGATCATCCCTGGATTAGTAGGCCCCAGTAACTCCTGGACCTACATCTCTGTTGCGAGGCCTCAGGCCAACGTGGCTCCGAAGCGGAAACTGCCAACACATCTCTGAGGCCAGGAGGGCCCTCAGGTGAGGATCAAAGAACGACCCCCGACTATTCAATACAATAGCGCGGTCTCTGCCTCATAAGTACCCCCTCCCAGAATGCACCGCGGGTTCACCACGCCCCCTGTGCTGCTTCTGGGAAAGAGGTACCCAACACGTCCAGCCTGCTGCCTTTCCAACCCTGACCAGCGGTGACAGCGACACCCACCGCTGGGGGAGGAAATTATGCAACCAGCTGAACTGAAACAGCGCCGCAATTTGAATACAATCTCTCTGGGCTAAACTAATGCCCAGACAACTATAATTTCAACATATAGCACCCACTCATTGGGAGCAGGGCGCTACATAAACACAAGGTCACACAAATCTTGTCTGAAATTCTGACCGTCAAGAACGCGGTGACGTACAAGACGTACGACGAGCCGAGATCAATGAAGTTCAATAGGCAGTTTGGCTCTTCTGCTTGATTCTGAGCATGCGTGTTTTTTTGCGCGTCGGAATTGCATACAGACGAGCGGAAATTACGACAAGAACTTTTTCCGTCTGAAAAATTGCGAACCTGCTCTCAATCTTTTGCTGGCAGAAATTCTGACAGAAAATGTTGGATGGAGCCAACACACGGTCGGAATATCCGACCAAAAGCTCACATCCAACTTTTTTTGATGGAAAATCCTATCGTGTGTACAGGGCATTGGGGTAACAGCGCTATCTATGCTCTATAATAAAAGCCACATATAAACTTTAATATC
This sequence comes from Rana muscosa, assembly GCA_029206835.1. Taxonomy (NCBI): domain Eukaryota; kingdom Metazoa; phylum Chordata; class Amphibia; order Anura; family Ranidae; genus Rana; species Rana muscosa. The sequence continues at coordinate 101,232,767 of CM055116.1, read as the reverse complement.
ATGTGCAATTAATAGAAAGTCCAAATTTGATCACATTCACTGTGAACCAATGTAATCAGAGTGTTGTTCAGGTGATATTCCCACTTCTCAAATACAGAGCTCCAAACACAAAGACAAGGACAGAATGTGTTCCACGGTGTGTTTTCTCAAGAAGACCGGGTACACAGACTTCACACGGAACTCACCAGAGGATTTTGACTCTGCATCAACAAGGGAATCAAATCCGGCATATATATCTTCTAGATTGTAAGCTCTAACGAGCAGGGCCCTCTGATCCCTCCTGTATTGATTTGTATTGTAACTGTACTGTCTGCCCTCATGTTGTAAAGCGCTGTGCAAACTGTTGGCGCTATATAAATCCTGTATAATAATAATAATAATATAGTTATGTCTTGGAAATGATGGCTTCCGTTTACTCGGCTTTCCCCTCTGTTCCAGTATAAGCAGTTGTGTAGGCTTAGATCAGGAAACAATTCACCATATACGGCAGTAGGGAAGAGAAAAGGGGAGCCCTCATAGTGAAAAGTACTTGCTTATGTATTTAAAAGAGAAGTATGGGATTTATTTATTTTTGGAGTCATACTTATGCAGCATCACTCCGATACTGCGTCTGTCCCCTGCCGGCTCCAACACTGAGAACCACGCAATCAAACACCGCGATCGCTTGGTTCTCACAGCTCCATGAGCAGAGAGCTGGTGACTGTCAGTCCCCGGCTCTGTGCTCTGCCTCCCACCCCCCACACTTGCACTCACTGGGCAGGAGCGGCCTGCTCAGGCTCTCAGCGGCTTGCTGAGAGGCTTAGCCAGGTGGCGGTCTAGGCATGTGGGCGGATCCCAATTATATGGTCTTTCCTGAGCCTGGACTGGCTAAAGCCCGCTCTTTGCTGAAAACGTTTTATAGGAGTGCAAAACGGACTACACTCCTGTAATCCACAGGAGAAATACAGCCAAATGTGCTATGGCTGTACTCCTCCTTTAAAATTTTTAAGAAATGCACTTGCACAATGTCATCGTGTTTGCATTAGAAAAATATTGAAATATAGTATTAAAGATGGCCAACTTGTATTTGTGGTGCTGAAGTAATGCCAAACCGGAAGTAACCACTCAATGCGTTTCATCATAGGAAATGACGAAAGCAGGAGCTAGGAACCTCCGGACACCATTACAGCCTATTTATATACAATAAGAACCGCCCATTACACCCAGATTGGCCATCTTGGAACTCCCCTATCTTTCTAATAGTCAATACAAGCACTGTTAAAATGCCTTTATACAACAAAAAACGCCCAGTGCACCTGGAATGGCCATGTTGGAATTCCTCTATCTGCCTATTGCTCATTACTGTTAAAATGCCTATAAAGACCTAATAAATGCTCCTACGCAATTTATCAGCCACCACTAGTTGCTATGGTTACCACCACTATCAAATGCCATGAAAACATAGCCAATGTAAGCTGTATAAAAACAATGTTTAAATATATAGTGTGACAGCAGGAAGGTAAAGTCACCTGGTTGCATCCAGGGGGGTAGATATATTTCGCCCAGATTCAGGCTTTACGCCGATTTGTACAACTAGGTGGAGAGTTGTATAAGGCTAGTGTGCTCATGGATGACTCATACCTCTAGGGAGAGGGCTGGGCGTCGTGCAGACAGGGAGTTGATGAGACCAGCTGAACCTTGTCAGCTCATTTAGGCCTCTATAAGAAAGCCCAGCTTCATTAGATGTTAGCTCATGCCTGGAACCAGACCTGTGTGGACTGTCTAGGGGGAGTGAACCCCTGTGCGGTGAGAGAAAGCCTGTGTGGCTATATTTTGCTTGGACATTTAAAACCAGGGACTTAGGGACTAGGACAGCACTAGGCTGATCCCAGTTGTTAGTTAGGAAACCTGTATGTTTAGTCCGAGGTCAAGTTGACCAGGATTTATTTTGTTTATGTTTTTTTTGCCTTGCTGTGTTTTTGTCACTGTAAATAGAAAATAAACCGCACCTTTTTGATTTTGAAAACCACAACCTCCGTCTGCTGGGCCTGTTTTTGGGTGGGGAGCCCATCCCGGGGGTCACACATACCCGCTGCCGAGCTAACCCCCTCACAGTTGGTGGAGAACCAGTGGCAGTTTTTTTTTAAGCCAGCATGGAGGAGATACTGAAGCAGCTGGCTCTAGCAAATGCCAATCAACAGCAGACAAATGCAGGTTTGCAAAAGAGCCTTGCAGCTCAACAACAGAGCCTTGCAGCCCAGCAGCAGACAAACGCAACTTTGCAACAGAGTCTGGAGGCTCAGCAACGAGCCCAGCAGCAATCTGAGGCCCGCTTCATAGACCTGTTGCAGAAGCAAGAGCAGAGACTACAACAACAGATGGAAGTAGTAATGCAGCAACGTCCGCAGACCAGTGAGGAAAGCCGTCCCACTAATACCGCGTCCTTTGGGGTGAGTCGTTTATTGACAAAAATGACTGGAGAGGATGATCCAGAGGTATTTTTGACCACATTTGAAAGGACCGCTGAAAGAGAAAAGTGGCCTGAGGAGCAGTGGGCTGGACTGGTGGCTCCTCTGTTAACTGGATCGTGTGGAGAAATACTTGGCTACAGAGAACCTGACGGCCTCTTCCAGAGACACTCAGACTTTCCACCCTAAGACCAGACCATCCCCAGGGGCGGATAAGAGGATTCCAAGGGGTGAGGGTGGAGAGAGTGAGAGGGTGGGAGCTCTACCCCAAGTTTGGCGAGAACAGCCTGGGAAATCAGCGGCTCAAGAGGCGGCAAGAAGGATCGTTTGCTACCGCTGCCGGCAAGCGGGACATATTGCAGCCAATTGCCCGGTTGTGGAGGAACCCATGCAGTGTGACTTTCTGACGGGCAGACGTCAGTCGCTGTGTGCGACAGTCGCATGCACTGCCATTCGAGGAACTGAGAAACATTTATGCAAAATGTGTGTTAATGGTAGAAATGTTGTGGTATTGCTGGATTCAGGTAGCCTTGTGACCCTGATAAAGGCTGAGTTAGTTAAAACAGAGGTCTCTGGGAATAGCAAGGTAGCCGTTATTTGTGTGCATGGGGACACCCGAGAGTATCCAGTGACTACAGTGTGTTTCGAGACCCCCAAAGGTACCCTCTCTCATCCAGTGGGCTTAGTATCTCAGTTACCGCATGACGCCATTGTGGGAAGGGATTTTCCGAAGTTCTGGGAACTGTGGGATGATCCTGAGCCCCCCACTGGTGCCCCTATGTACCAGGAATGTGATAGCCAGAACTCCCCTGAGAGTGGTGAGGACTCTCCGGAATTTCCCTTGTCAGTATTGGCAGGGGAGACTCAAGAAACTGGAGAGGAGCCCACCTCCTCAGACGAAAACCTACCGTCTGTGGAGTTTTCTGATCTTGAGGTTCACAGGGAAAACTTTGCCACAGAACAGTTGAAAGACCCCGCCCTAATAAAGGCACGGGAAAACGTAGTGAAAATAGATGGCGAGTTAGTGAACCCAGATAATACCGGCACTTACCCATACTTCAGCGTAGAGAAGGACCTACTGTATCGGGTGGCAAAAAGGGCAGAAGAAACCGTTGAGCAGCTTGTGGTGCCCAAACCTTACAGGAAGTTGGTGTTGGAGTTGGCCCATGGGCACATTCTTGGAGGTCATCTGGGGACAGAGAAAACCCGAGAGAGGGTATTACAGAGATTCTATTGGCCTGGGGTGATGAAGGACATAGAAAATTATTGTTCCTCCTGCCCTGTGTGTCAGAGGTCGGCCCCGATGCCACATTTCCGTAGCCCGCTGGTCCCTCTACCCATCATTGAGGTCCCGTTTGAGAGAATCGCAATGGATTTGGTAGGTCCTATAATCAAGTCCGCTAGGGGGCACCAGTACATATTGGTTATAATGGACTATGCCACCCGTTATCCAGAAGCGATCCCTCTCAGAAATACCTCGGCCAAAACCATAGCCAAAGAGCTATCTCTTGTTTTTAGCCGGGTGGGTATTTGTAAAGAACTGCTTACGGACCAAGGTACACCCTTTATGTCCCGGGTTATGAAAGAGCTGTGTAAATTGTTCAAAGTGACGCAATTGCGTACATCTGTGTATCACCCCCAAACCGATGGGCTGGTTGAAAGATTCAACAAAACCCTAAAACAAATGTTGAAGAAAGTGGTGGATAGAGATGGAAGGGATTGGGACTGTCTACTTCCTTATTTGATGTTTGCTATTAGGGAGGTGCCCCAATCCTCTACGGGATTCTCCCCCTTTGAGTTACTGTATGGGAGACACCCAAGAGGGCTGTTGGATATTGCCAAGGAAACTTGGGAAAGTGAGAGTTCTCCCCACAGGAGTGTGATTGAGCATGTCGCCCTGATGCAAGATCGAATTGCACAGGTAATGCCCATCGTGAAGGAACATTTGGCCCAAGCGCAGTTGGCACAGCAGAGAGTGTACAACCGTGGAGCCAAGACCCGTACCTTTTCCCCGGGGGATAGGATATTGGTACTTGTCCCTACGGTTGAAAGTAAATTCCTTGCCAAATGGCAAGGCCCCTACGAGATAATGGAAAAAGTGAGCGAAGTGAATTACAAGGTCAGACAACCAGGAAGGCGAAAGCCCGAACAGATCTATCACGTTAATCTGTTGAAAGCCTGGAGGGATAGAGAGTCCCTAGTCGCAGACACTTGGTCACCAGCTCAAACTGGTTGCGTGATTCCTGAGGTTGGAATCGCAGCCACCTTGTCACAACCCCAACAACAGGAGGTTAAGGAGTTTGTGCTTCGCAACAAGGAGGTATTCTCTGAGCTGCCGGGACAAACATCTGGGGTAGAGCATGACATTATTACCCCGCCCGGTGAAAGGGTGAAGTTAAAACCCTATCGGATCCCAGAGGCCCGACGGGAGGCAATACGGGAGGAAGTACAGAAAATGCTGAACTTAGGGGTGATAGAGGAGTCCCAAAGTGATTGGTCTAGTCCCATTGTGTTGGTGCCTAAACCGGATGGGAGCTGGCGATTTTGTAACGATTTTCGTCAGTTGAACAAAGTTACAAAATTTGACACCTACCCCATGCCACGTATAGATGAGTTGATCGACCGGCTGGGAACAGCCCGATACATGACGACTCTTGACCTCACAAAAGGGTATTGGCAAATCCCCCTGGCCAAGTCGGCCAAAGAGAAAACCGCATTTGTAACCCCAGACGGGGCGTTCCAATATAAAAGAATGCCGTTCGGGTTACAGAATGCGCCGGCCACATTCCAGCGGAAAATGGACCAGATGCTGAGGCCCCATCGGAAGTATGCTGCGGCTTACCTGGATGACATAATTGTCCATAGCACAGATTGGGCCTCACATCTGCCAAAAGTGCAAGCAGTCCTGGACTCTGTTCGGGAAGCAGGGTTTACGGCTAACCCCAAGAAGTGTACCATTGGGCAGGAGGAGGCCAAATATCTTGGGTACACCATTGGGAGGGGAGTAATAAAACCCCAACTCAACAAAGTCGAGGCCATCCAGAGTTGGCCACGTCCCAACAGCAAGAAGCAGGTACGAGCCTTTCTGGGAATCGCTGGGTATTATCGGCGATTCATTCCCCACTTTGCTTCTAAGGCTGTGCCCCTAACCAACCTGACGAAGGGGAAAGGGTCGGTCATGATTAAATGGACCCCCGAGGCTGAGGCAGCATTCCAATTCTTGAAACAAGCCTTATGTAGCCAGCCAGTGTTGTACTCACCCGACTTCTCTAGAGACTTTGTCGTACAAAGTGATGCGTCAGATGTGGGGTTAGGAGCAGTATTGTCCCAGGTCTGGAACGGGGAAGAGCACCCAGTCATTTACCTCAGCAGGAAGTTGAAGTCCCATGAGGTAAATTACGCCACCGTTGAAAAGGAGTGTTTAGCGGTGAAGTGGGCTCTAGATTCCCTTCGGTACTACCTGCTAGGTAGGCACTTTGACATGGTTACGGATCACGCTCCGTTAAAGTGGATGGCTCAAAACAAGGAAACAAATAGAAGAGTGAATAGGTGGTTCCTGGCCCTCCAGGAATTCAACTTCACAGTAAAGCATCGCCCTGGCGTTCAAATGGGGAATGTGGATGCTTTGTCTCGAGTACATGAATGCCTGATTGCTGGTGTTCCAACCCCGAGGTTAAAACAAGAGGGGGGGGTATGTGACAGCAGGAAGGTAAAGTCACCTGGTTGCATCCAGGGGGGTAGATATATTTCGCCCAGATTCAGGCTTTACGCCGATTTGTACAACTAGGTGGAGAGTTGTATAAGGCTAGTGTGCTCATGGATGACTCATACCTCTAGGGAGAGGGCTGGGCGTCGTGCAGACAGGGAGTTGATGAGACCAGCTGAACCTTGTCAGCTCATTTAGGCCTCTATAAGAAAGCCCAGCTTCATTAGATGTTAGCTCATGCCTGGAACCAGACCTGTGTGGACTGTCTAGGGAGAGTGAACCCCTGTGCGGTGAGAGAAAGCCTGTGTGGCTATATTTTGCTTGGACATTTAAAACCAGGGACTTAGGGACTAGGACAGCACTAGGCTGATCCCAGTTGTTAGTTAGGAAACCTGTATGTTTAGTCAGAGGTCAAGTTGACCAGGATTTATTTTGTTTATGTTTTTTTTGCCTTGCTGTGTTTTTGTCACTGTAAATAGAAAATAAACCGCACCTTTTTGATTTTGAAAACCACAACCTCCGTCTGCTGGGCCTGTTTTTGGGTGGGGAGCCCATCCCGGGGGTCACACATACCCGCTGCCGAGCTAACCCCCTCACAATAGATATATACAGTGCCTTGAAAAAGTATTCATACCCCTTGAAATTTTCCACATTTTGTAATGTTACAACCAAAAATGTAAATGTATTTTATTGGGATTTTATGTGATAGACCAACACAAAGTGGCACACGGGTCCGTTGGTCTGCGAGTGCATGCTGGTCTGCGAGTGCACGCGGGTCCGTTGGTCTGCGAGTGCACGCTGGTCTGCGAGTGCACGCGGATCCGTTGGTCTGCGAGTGCACGCTGGTCTGCGAGTGCACGCGGGTCCGTTGGTCTGCGAGTGCACGCTGGTCTGCGAGTGCACGCGGGTCCGTTGGTCTGCGAGTGCACGCTGGTCTGCGAGTGCACGCAGGTCCGTTGGTCTGCGAGTGCACGCGGGTCCGTTGGTCTGCGAGTGCACGCTGGTCTGCGAGTGCAAGCGGGTCCGTTGGTCTCGGAGTGCACGCGGGTCCGCGAGTGCACGCGGGTCCGTTGGTCTGCGAGTGCACGCTGGTCTGCGAGTGCACGCGGGTCCGTTGGTCTGTGGGTGCACGTGGGTCTGCGTGGTACCTGTGTATTGTCTTGTTGAGTACCTGTGTATTGTCTTGTTGAGTACCTGTGTATTGTCTTGTTGAGTACCTGTGTATTGTCTTGTTGAGTACCTGTGTATTGTCTTGTTGAATAGTTGGGTCAGGAAGCTAGTGTTAGGTAATTTGGACAGGGTATAATCTCGAATCCTCATTAAATTAATAGGTACGATGCCCAGCGGGTGTGGCGAGGCGACTCGGTGTACATCTTGCAGCATGTATGCGTTCCTTGATCATCTGATCGAGGGCGATTACTGCTGTGCAAAATGTAAGCACATTGTTTCCCTGGAAGCCCAGGTTCTGAATCTAGGGAAGCAACTGTCAGCACTGGGAAGTCCCTCCACACTAAAGGAGAGCTGGATACGTACCCGGCAGGTGATGGCAGGGGCCAGCACAGAGGTGGGTGGAGTCAAAGAGGTGCAGGCACTAGAAAATAGTAGATGGGTGACAGTCAGGAAGGGTAGAGGGCGAAGTGCCAGGGAGGCCGATCCAGGGCTGGAGCATCCCAAAAGGAATGCTCCATTGAGTGACATTGGTGAAACCAGTCCGGGACCAGCACTGCTGGAGCTGAGGGACTCTCCTAGCTGCCAGGGGAAGAACTCCTCCAGTGAGAGTGGGGGGGAAGCGAAGGGAAAGGAAAGACAGATTCTGGTGGTAGGGGACTCAATTCTTAGAAGGACAGAGAGGGCAATCTGTAACAAAGACCTGAAGCGCCGAACTGTATGTTGTCTACCGGGCGCTCGGGTTCGGCACATCACGGATCTGGTGGACAGATTACTGGGAGGGGCTGGGGAAGACCCAGCTGTCATGGTGCACGTTGGCACCAATGACAAAGTCAGAGGCAGATGGAGTGTCCTAAAGAACGATTTTAGGGACTTAGGAGCTAAATTGAGGAAAAGGACCTCCAAGGTAGTATTCTCGGGAATACTACCGGTACATCGAGCCACACCAGAAAGGCAGAGGGAGATTAGGGAAGTGAACAAGTGGCTGAAGAGCTGGTGTAGTAAGGAGGGGTTTGGGTTCCTGGAGGACTGGGCCGACTTCTCAGTCGATAACCAGTACTATAGAAGGGACGGACTGCACCTAAATGAGGAGGGTGCAGATCAGCTGGGAATAAGGATGGCCAAAAAGTTAGAGGGGTTTTTAAACTAGGTGACAGGGGGGAGGGACCAGAGATAGTGAGAGTCAGCGGGGAACATATTCTAAAGGGTAGTATTAGGGGCATTAGTGGTAGGGTAACCAAAGAACATAAACCCAAGGTAAGTATAGTAGCAAGTCCTAGTTGCAATCTGGGAACTCCCAAGAGGATAGTATGTGACCGGTCAAATAATATTAATGCATTAAAGTGTCTGTTCACCAACGCCAGAAGTCTGCCAAGCAAAATAGGTGAGTTGGAAGCTCTGGTGCATGAGGAGAGCTATGATGTAATCGGTATTGCTGAAACTTGGCTTCATTCCTCACATGACTGGGCTATTAATATTCCTGGCTATGCACTCTTTCGGAAAGACAGGGTAAAAAGGAAGGGTGGAGGGGTCTGTCTCTATGTGAGAAGTGATCTCAAAGCGAGTGTGAAAGAGGACCTGGTGGATGGAGAGTGTGATGAGTCTGAAGCATTATGGGTGGAACTGCATACAGATGTGCGTAGTTCAAAGCTAATCATTGGAGTTTGTTATAGACCACCCAATGTTAATGAGGAGTTAGAGACTCAGCTCCTTGCACAGATGGAAAGGGCTGCAAGGGCTGGGACGGTGATAATAATGGGGGATTTTAACTACCCAGAAATTGACTGGAGTAATGGAACTGCTGGGACAGTTAAAGGGCAAAAAATTATAAACCTATTGCAGGACAATTTTATGGTCCAGTTTATTGAGGCCCCAACTAGGAATGATGCTCTGTTGGACCTGGTAATCTCAAACCATGCAGAGCGTATTACTAATGTTCAGATAAAGGAACACCTGGGTAGCAGTGACCATAACATGATTTCATTTGATGTTAGTTGTAAGCAAAAATCACATACAGGAAAGATAAAAACACTTAATTTCAAGAGAGCAAATTTTCCAAGGATGAGTGCTGCTCTCCAGGACTTAGACTGGGAAGGAATATTGGCATCAATGGGCACAGAACAGAAATGGGAATTCTTCAAAAAGACTGTTTGTGAACTCACTGCAAAGTATATTCCCATGGGCAATAAGTTTAAAAGGCTAAAAATAAAACCTACCTGCCAAAGTTAAAAAAGCTATAAACTATAAGAAAAGAGCTTTTAAAAAATATAAAAATGAGGGAACACTAGTGTCATTTAAATGTTACAAAGAATATAACAGGATATGTAAAAAGGAAATCAAGGATGCAAAAATTCAAAATGAACGACAGATTGCAAAAGATAGTAGGACAAACCCCAAAAAATTCTTCAAATATATTAATAGTAAAAAGGTCAAGTCTGAGCATGTAGGCCCTTTACAAAATAATCTAGAGTGGGTGACTGGGGACAAAGAGAAGGCTAATTTATTAAATACTTTCTTCAGTTCTGTGTATACAAAGGAGCATGGGGGAGCTCATGTCCAAAATGGGGGTGGTAGTGACACAGCCCCAAATCCACAATGGCTCAAAAGTGATATGGTCCAGAAATATTTAGATGGAATAAAGGTGGATAAAGCACCTGTACCAGATGGCATACACCCACGGATCCTAAAAGAATTGAGCTCTGTAATTTCAAAGCCATTGTATTTAATTTTTAGGGACTCATTAATGACAGGAATAGTACCACTGGATTGGCGCAGGGCCAATGTGGTGCCTATATTTAAAAAGGGAATTAAGTGTTTACCAAGTAACTATAGACCTGTTAGTTTAACTTCTATAGTTGGGAAAATACTGGAGAGATTAATAAAAGACCACATAGATGAGTTCTTGCTGGAAAAAAAACTATTTAAGCAACAGACAGCATGGATTCATGAAAGACAGAAGTTGTCAAACAAACCTGATTTCTTTTTATGAAGAGGTAAGTAAGACCTTGTACAGAGGGGTGGCTATGGACATGGTATACTTGGATTTTGCAAAAGCGTTCGATACAGTTCCCCACACACGGCTCATGTGTAAGGTAAAGTCTACAGGATTGGAAATATCAGTTTGTAAATGGATAGAAAACTGGCTAAAAGACAGAATTCAGAGAGTAGTGGTTAATGATTCTTACTCTGAATGGTCCAAGGTTATCAGTGGTGTACCCCAAGGTTCAGTGCTGGGACCCTTACTTTTTAATATGTTTATAAATGATATTGGGTCTGAGATCAAAAGTAACATTTCTGTCTTTGCAGATGACACCAAGCTATGCAGTGGAATAACGTCCTTACAGGATGTCGCCAATTTACAAGCCGACCTCAATGCTCTGTCTAATTGGGCGACTATGTGGCAGATGAGGTTTAATGTTGATAAATGTAAAGTTATGCACTTGGGGGCTAATAATATGAATGCATCATACATACTAGGGGGAGTACAACTGGGGGGATCCGTAGTGGAGAAGGATCTGGGGGTTTTGGTAGATCATAAGCTCAATAATGGCATGCAATGCCAAGCTGCGGTTTCCAAAGCGAGCAAAGTCCTTTCTTGTATTAAGAGAGGTATGGTCTCCAGAGAGAGAGATATCATTTTGCCCCTGTTCAAATCATTAGTAAGACCTCATCTGGAATATGCAGTTCAGTTTTGGGCCCCAGTTCTCAAAAAGGATATTGGGGAACTGGAGAAAGTGCAGAGAAGGGCAACCAAACTGATAAGAGGCATGGAGGAGCTCAGCTATGAGGAGAGATTAGAGGAACTGAATTTATTCTCTCTTGAGAAGAGGAGATTAAGGGGGGATATGATCAACATGTACAAATACATAAGGGGTCCATATAGTGAACTTGGTGTTCAGTTATTCACTTTACGGTCAACACAAAGGACAAGGGGGCACTCTTTGGGTCTAGAGGAAAAGAGATTTCACCTCCAAATACGGAAAGGTTGTTTCACAGTAAGAGCTGTGAAAATGTGGAATAGACTCCCTGCAGAGGTGGTTCTGGCCAGCTCAGTAGATTGCTTTAAGAAGGGCCTGGATTCTTTCTTAAATGTACATAATATAACTGGGTACTGACATTTATAGGTAAAGTTGATCCAGGGAATATCCGATTGCCTCTCGGGGGATCAGGAAGGAATTTTTTCCCCTGCTGTAGCAAATTGGATCATGCTCTTCTGGGTTTTTTTTGCCTTCCTCTGGATCAACTGTGGGTATAGAATTGGGTATATGGGATTGTACGATATATGTTTATTTTATTTTATTTTATTTATTTTTTTTACGGTTGAACTGGATGGACTTGTGTCTTTTTTCAACCTGACTAACTATGTAACTATATGTAACTATATAATTGTGACGTGGAAGAAAAAAGATAAATGGTTTTAATTTTTTATACAAATAAATATGTGAGAAGTGTGGCGTGCATTTGTATTCAGCCCCCCCGAGTCAATACTTTGTAGAACCTCCTTTTGCTGCAATTACAGCTGTAAGTCTTTTTGGGGATGTCTCTACCAGCTTTGCATGTCTAGAGAGTGACATTTATGTCCATTCTTCTTTGCAAAATAGCTCAAGCTCTGTCAGATTGGATGGAGAGCATCTGTGAACAGCAATTTTCAAGTCTTGCCACAGATTCTCAATTGGATTTAGGTCTAGACTTTGACTGGACCATTCTAACACTTGAATATGCTTTGATCTAAACTATTCCATGGTAGCTCTGGCTGTATGTTTAGGGTCGTTGTCCTGCTGGAAGGTGAACCTCTGCCCAAGTCTCAAGTCTTTTGCAGACTCTAACAGGTTTTCTTCTAAGATTGCTTTGTATTTGGCTCCATCCATCTTCCCATCAACTCTGACCAGCTTCCCTGTCTCTGCTGAAGAAAAGCATCCCCACAACATGATGCTGCCACCGCCATGTTTCACGGTGGGGATGGTGTGTTCAGGCTGATGTGCAGTGTTAGTCTTCCACAACAAATAGCGTTTTCCTTTTAGGCCAAAAAATTAAATTTTGGTTTCATCTGACCAGAGCACCTTCTTCCACGTGTTTGCTGTGTCCCCCACATGGCTTCTTGCAAACTGCAAGTGGGACTTCTTATGGCTTTCTTTCAACAATGACTTTCTTCTTGCCACTCTTCCATAAAGGCCAGATGTGTGGAGAGCACGACTAATAGTTGTCCTGTGGACAGATTCTCCCACCTGAGCTGTGGATCTCTGCAGCTCCTCCAGAGTTACCATGGGCCTCTTCACTGCTTCTCTGATTAATGCTCTCCTTGTCTGGCCTGTCAGTTTAGGTGGATGGCCATGTTTTGGTAGGTTTGAAGTTGTGCCATACTCTTTACATTTTCGGATGATGGATTGAACAGTGCTCCGTGAGATGTTCAAGGCTTGGGATATTTTTTTATAACCCAATCCTGCTTTAAACTTCTCCACAACTTTATCCCTGACCTGTCTGGTGTGTTCTTTTGCCTTCATGATGCTGTTTGTTCACTAAGGTTCTCTAACAAACCTTTGAGGGCTTCACAGAACAGCTGTATTTATACTGAGATTAAACTACACACAGGTAAACTCTATTTACGTATTAGGTGACTTCTGAAGGCAATTGGTTCCATTAGATTTTAGTTAGAGGTATCAGCGTAAAGGGGGCTGAATACAAATGCACACCACACATTTAGCATATTTATTTGTTGGTCTATCACATAAAATCCCAATAACGTTTTTGGTTGTAACATGACAAAATGTGGAACATTGCAAGGGGTATTATTATAATATTTTATTATACACGATTTATATAGCGCCAACAGTTTACACAGCGCTTTACAATGTATAAGGGGTACAACACAATTACAGTACAGTTCAATACAGAAGGGACAGGAGGGACCGGCTCATAGAGCTTACATTCTAAAGGGAGGGGGTGGTGGTACAAAAGGTAAAAGATGCAGGGAATGATTTGATGGTGGTTGTATGAATACTTTTTCAAGGCACTGTAAATGTGCCTCTAGTGGTCATATCTAAAAATATACAGTATATCCTATTATTACTTGGTTATCTATAAGGCTGGGTTCACACTATTGCGAATTGGATGTAGGTTTCCCCGCATCCAATTCACATGACAGGGGACTGTGACAGGCTCTCAATGGAGCCGGTTCACATATCTCTGGGGTGACCACGGAGCGCATTGCACAAGGGTGGGTGCATTGCACATTGCGTTTCAGGTCTGAATTGAGGAAAAAATTCGGGCCTGATTCATCCCTGAGGCTGGGTTCACAAAAAAGTCAATGGCTGAACAAAAAAAAACAAAAACATCTAGGGCCAGCCTAAGGAAATGCATATGACACGATATTCTTCTGTGTAGGAAAGTGGACAAACAAACATTCCGAAAAATCCTAGCAATTGAAAACAAGTGACAAAATATATTGACAGGCTTAAAGCAACAGATTATGAGACATAAAAAAAACGTTTTATCCCTATATTTATGTAGCGGGTGGTTACATTTAGGGGAGGCATCTGAGTGATAAATGGCTCAGATGCAGCAATTGTCAGGGTTCATGGACCAATTTATGCCAGTGGAGGATACAAGGGTGTCCAGTTCCCTGCAGCCTGTAGGTGGCACTGTCGCCATAGGCCGGGGTTGAACCACCATTGTAAGTCTGTACACTTTTTGTCCTCTCGCAACAGTAGTACAGCGGGGCGGGGAACCTGCTGTGCATGCTGGGAGAGGGGATAAAAGGGGCAGACATCTTCCGCTCTGGGTCTACGCCCAGGCACCTTCAGCCTGGGTGTGCGTGCTGGTGGTCTCCGGGCGCCCTCGGCCCGGAGACGGAGCTGTGATTCCACCCCAGACACCTTAGGTCATGGATGAGGTACTCACTGGAGGCCTGGGGCCCAGTACCTTCGACTGGGTCCCGCAAGGGATGGAGGATTCCTAGGGTGTCCTCCGGTATTGGACACCCGAATCTTGGGCGAGGGGGACCAGAGAAGTGACCTTCCCGGAGATCCAGCGCAGCATTGGCTGGTGACGGCAGAGGCCTCTGGTGACCGTCCGGATGGATGACTCCCCTGACAGGGGCCGCATCTCAAGAAGGTAGTCCACGTTCTCATGGTCGGTGGCAGCGACCCAACTGAAACCCAGGTCGGTGGCAGAGACCTCAAATTCTATTTCACCCGGTCCGTGGCAGCGACCACCCTTATGGTCGGTGGCAGCGACCGTGCGCCAAGCCTGTTTGCGCATACCGAAACAGGAGAGTAACAAGTTCATGTTTGTGCCTGGACCTTCCTCACCACCTTGTCTGTTCGTTGTCTAACCAGTCTGCTCTCAAAGGACTATTTATTGCTCTAAAATAATAAATAAGTGTTGGACTTTCAATGGTGTGGAACTTGGCTTTCTGGGAGTTTAAGGATCATCCTCAAGGGGAGCGTTGGCTCTGGACAGGGGCACAGACCCGAAGGTAATTGGTTATAGCTCACACCTTTACACACTAGAGGATGTGAGCTGGTGGTGCGTCACACTCTCCTACCTGGTCCCCTAGACGAGAGCCATTGACATTGACAGAGAAGGAGGGAGTGAGAGGTGAGGTAGCTACATTTACATAAAACACAAACTGGAATGCGTCACTGCATTATCCATGTGATCACTTCATTACCACTGATCCTATTGACTCCAGTCTGTGCAGTGTCATGTGTACATCACCCAATCCTGTGTGCTAAATCAATTCATGACTAATGAACGTGGATGCAACATATGTTTAACTAGCCAAAAAAATCCTTCAATTGGCAAAACAAATCTATAAACTGTGAGGATTCCGACATTCTTCTCCTACAGTCATGCCTTTGTTATACAGTAATTAGGATATCAAAGGTTTCTTTTTTCTATGGTGGGTGGAAAGTATAAAGCAAAAATATGGCTTTGTAGTGTTTCTTAGAAGAATAGATGCAAGCAATGAGTTTAAAGTTAAAGTGGTTCTTGCATTGAGATATAAAATGCCCCATGACCTGTTCTACCCACCTCCATCCCAAAACACATACCTGGCTCCTTTCACCACTCCAGCGCTGTCTCCAACTGCAACACCACTCCCCTCACTTTCTGCTTCCATAGGAGACACGGATAGAAGCAGAGCCATAGGTGCCTGTGAGAAGAAAGCAGGGGCGTGTCTTACTGGAACTGTGTGCGTCTATGAACACACACGGCCCGGCTCGGCAGCCTTGCAAAGGATGCACCAGGGGGAGGGAGGAGCAGACAGCGCCAGCAGGGGACTTCCAAAACAGGACATAAGGGACCTTTCTGTGCAATATACAATCTGCCGAAGGGTCATGACCGAAAAAAGACCTGCCGATGGGCATGGGTTGCAGAAAAAAAAATCGCTTGGTTCCCCCATCAAGATAGTCAGTGTTGATGGGGGAATTCCCGTTGTGTAGTTATTGTGTTATCCCGATGGGGGGGCATTGGGGAGCTATCCCTTCCAGGAGAGCAATAATCGCATGCTAGAAATCCAACATGCTGGTTGTACCCAAATCGTTTGATGGATTGACTTACAATCAGCCTGTCCACAGATGGATCGATTCGTTCCATCTATGACTGGCTTAACAGATTCCTCCATCCACACAAACGAGGTGAATGAAGAAATCCCCCTCACCGAGCCATTGAATTCTGACAGCAGGACCCGCCACTGTCAGAATACACTGACCATCGGCTGCAGCTGATTAGCTGCAACTATATATCAAGGAAAAATTTTCAACACATTCCATTGCCACACACTGATTGAAATTGAAATCAGTGTATGGCCAACTTTAGAAAGTAAAAATACATGCATACTATATTCCCCATCTTGGATGGCAGTGCCTATGTAAGGGCGCTACCTATGGTTGTTTCAGGCATTTGGCTCCTTGCACGTCACAGATCAACATGCAGCACACTATGACTCCATGGGTAATTTCCTTCCTCACATAGTTCAACTTTTTTCATTGATTCTTGTTGGTTTATTCACAGCTTCAGATCATTGTCCTTCCCCTCTTATACACTTTATTCTCCCTTCTCATCGTCACCCCCATTCAAGCACTCACCCTTCATTTGTTCCTTACTTCACAGTCACCACCATTCACTGATACAGGTCCATACATCACTCCTTGCCTGATGCCTGTCCGACCTGGGTGTACCCTGTGTGGGGGCCGTCTGTCGTGTAATATCTTGCCACAGTCCCTGGTAAGGGCTATCCCAGCCCATGGGGCTTGGTTGCACTTCCATGCCGGCAACATATGGTTACCTGGTGAGTACCATCTGGGACTCTGACTTGTTCATTGTCTCCTGAATGTCAGATGCCCTGGATCAACCTGAAATGTGCTTATGTCGTTACAGAAACACAATGCATGATTGCTCCTGATGAGCGACCAAAGTCGTGAAACGCGTAGAGCTACCAACTTCATGCTTCAATATGTATCACTGCAGTATATCTTATTGTGTTTATTATCTATGTATTTGGGTCTCTGTTTGAATAATTCCCTCCCCTAGCATGTCTGTGCATGTTTTATCGATTTCTTCCATAATGCAATATAGTTATGTACGATGCATTTACAACGTATAACGTACAATTTTAGATATACTAATTACCTCCAATCAATCTTAACTTTTCCTGCACATGCTTCATACAAAGTCTCGCTCTCTCCTGCTCTCTTTCTATCATACAGAAAAATACAGTTGTTGTAAAGCCACTGTGTGTTTGCTACAATTTGCTACAATCCCCTGTGTTACATACATTTATGTGCCCAGTGTATGGGTTTTTTTAAGCACTTAAGGACCGCCTCACGCCGATATACGTCGGCAGAATGGCATGGCTGGGCACATCAACGTACAGGTACGTTGCCCTTTAAGAGCCCAGCCGTGGGTCTCGCGCGCGCCGCCGGCGGTGCACTCGCGACCCGGTCCTGAGCTTCGTGACCGCGCCCGCGGGACCCGTGGACCCGATCGCCGCCGGTGTCCCGCGATCGGGTCACAGAGCTGAAGAACGGGGAGACGTGAGTGTAAACAAACCTTTCCCTGTTCTTCTCTGTGGCATGTCAGTGATCGTCTGTTCCCTGTCATCGGAACAGACGATCAGTGACGTGTAACGTGTAGCCACGCCCCCCTACAGTAAGAATCACTTCCTAGGGAACACTTAACCCCTACAGCACCACTAGAGGTTAAACCCTTCACTGCCAGTGTCATTTTCACAGTAACCAGTGCATTTTTATAGCACTGATCGCTGTAAAAATGACAATGGCCCCAAATTGGTGTCAAAAGTGTCCGATGTGTCTGCCATAATTTCGCAGTCACGATAAAAATTGCTGATCGCCGCATATTATTAAAAATGCCATAAAACAGTCCCCTATTTTGTAGAAGCTATAACTTTTGCGCAACCCAATCAATAAACGCCTATTGCGATTTTATGTAGAAATATGTAGAAGAATACGTATCAGACTAAATTGTGGGAAAAAAAAATTTTTTATATATTTTTGGGGGATATTTATTAGAGCAAAAAGTAAAAAATATTGCATTTTTTTCAAAATTGTCGCTCTATTTTTGTTTATAGCGCAAAAAATAAAAACTGCAGAGGTGATCAAATACCACCAAAAGAAAGCTCTATTTGTGGGAAAAAAAGGACGCCAATTTTGTTTGGGAGCTACGTCGCACAACTGCGCAATTGTCAGTTAAAGCGACGCAGTGCCGGATCGCAAAAAGTGGCCTGGTCCTTTAGCTGCATAATGGTCCGGGGCTTAAGTGGTTAAAACAATGCCATTATATATATATATATGTTATTACATAGCAGGGCTCAGCGCTCACGTGACTGCCCGCTGCTTTCCTCTCCCAATCTGCTAACTACAGTGGGAGTGGCTGAGAATCCTCCGCTGACATCAGCCGGGAGAAGGGAAGGAGAGGAGGAGAGCGGCGGGCGGTCACGTGAACGCCGAGTGGCGGTTATGAAATAAGGTATAAAGCGGCTTATTTTTTAAAAAGCACGTACACTGGAGCACATATTGTAATATAACACAGGGGATTGTAGGAATAAGACAAAGTTAATAAAGTAGTAGGAGGGGCAGGGAGCCGATCGGCACTGAAACTAGCTGACAGGCAGGGAGAGAGGAGAGCTGCGAATGACGGAGGCACATCAACTGACCATGGTATCATGGATCAGCAGCCATGATAAACATGGTCCGTTTACAGAGGGGAGGGCAGCACCAGGCAGGCTCAACCTGGTATTTTAGATTATACAAAAGGGCAAATTACACAGAACTAGCACTGTGCTTTATATTGTGTTTTAAAGGTCAATTTTTTTTTTAGGGTTACAACCACTTTTACTGCCAGAAATCCCGTGAGCTCATAACTTTCTGTAGTGGACTGACAACTCTGCCTTTGCTGTACTGAAATTTCAGCAGTATTGCTAGCCCTGCCTAAGTTCTCCCCTCTTGGACAACAGAACACTTTCCACTTATGTCGTGGAGATAAAGAGGTGTTAGGCCCCTTTCACACGGGATAGATCCATGAGGATCCGCCCCGTGAACCTCCGCTTGCTCTGCGGGGATCACCCCGCTGAGCCGGCAGATGACAGGGCGGTCCCCGCACACTGTGCAGGGACCGCCCTGTCAGATCTCCGCTCTCCCCTATGGGGGGATCAGATGAACACGGACCGTCTGTCCGTGTTCATCCGATCCGCTCTGCAGACGGATTGAAAAATAGGATTTTCCTCCGTCTGCAGAAACGGGGGATTGCGGACACGGAGGAGATGTTCATCCGCTGACACCCGCATTCTCATAGGGACCAATGTATGTCCCTTTTTCATCCGTAAACAGACGGATGAAAAAGCGGACATACGGTCCGCTAGTGTGAAAGGGGCCTTAAGGCATTCTGTAGTCCCGTGGATGAAAAAAAATAGCAGCGCTGACAACATGGCTTGGTATGTCAGTGAAGCAGAGGTGGCCCACTATAGAAAGTTAGAAGCTCACTGGATTTCTGAAGGTTCAACAAGCATGACATTGTTTTTCCACCTTCATCTTTCTGGTTATGATGCATGAGTATGCATCAAATCTTTCCGCCTCAATCTCCGCAACATCTCCAAAATACGCCCCTTTCTAACCAATGACACAACAAAGCTCTTAATTCACTCCCTGGTCATCTCTCGGCTTGATTACTGCAACTCCTTTCTCATTGGCTTACCTCTACATAGTCTATCCCCCCCTTCAATCCATCATGAATGCTGCTGCCAGACTCATCCACCTTACCAACCGCTCTGTCTCTGCTACTCCTCTCTGTCAATCCCTTCACTGGCTTCCGCTCACCCAACAAATTCAATTCAAAATACTAAGAACTACAAAGCCATCCACAACTCTGCCCCCAGCTACATCACTGACCTAGTCTCAAAATACCAACCTAATCGTTCTCTTTGTTCTTCTCAAGACCTTCGCCTCTATAGCTCTCTCATCACCTGCTCCCATGCTCGTCTCCAGGACTTTTCCAGAGCCTCTCCAAGCCTATGGAACTCCTTACCCCAACTTGTCCTTCTATCTCCTACTCTATTAGCTTTTAGACAATCCCTGAAAACCCTCCTCTTCAGAGAAGCCTATCCTACCCACACCTAACAACTGTATTTTCATTTTGTCCATCTGATCATCCCCCACAGCTACTACCCTCTGTTCCACTTGACCCTCCCTTCTAGATTGTTAGCTCTAACAAGCAGGGCTCTCTGATCCCTCCTGTATTGAATTGTATTGTAATTGTACTGTCTTCCCCGGTGTTATACAGCGCTGTGCAAACTATTGGCGCTATATAAAGCCTGTTCAAGAATAATAATGAGTAGTGAAATATTTCCGCCAACGCTACCATGCATATACACACTGCTACATATTACTTGCATGTATCATTTGCTGTGTTTATATGCCCAAGAAAAAAAACGTATTTTCTTGTCAAGGTATTGGGTTAGAAATGCATGGCATCACATTCAGTGTCAGCAAGCCTGTTGAGTATTAACTATAAGCAGCACAGTTTACTGGTTAGCTTAGCCATTCCGCCTTCCTGATCAGGGCACTATCTGCATGGAGTGTGCATGTTCTCCCTGGGCTTGTGTGGGTTTCCTCCCACACTCCAAAGACATGCTGGTAGGTTAATTGACTCTAAGACCTTAGAGGACAGGGACTAATGAATGAATAGTATGTAAAGCAATGTGTAAATTGTTGGCATTATATAAATACCTGTAAGAATAATCATAATAATAATTGTGCAGGGGAAGCCATATTGGCTATTAACCCAGTCATGCTTTTATTATATGCTATCTTGTCCCCTGCTTCTGCTGTTACATGAACTTTGATGATTTTATACAATAAAGGTGTATATTGGAGTGCGGCTGTCCAGATTTTTCTTCTTCTTCATCATGCTTTGATTTATGTTTCCTGGCACACAGCAGAATAAGTAAACTTGGTTCTACTGATTTCCTGCTGAGAATATACACAATCTGTCACAGTAGATGTTCCCCAATTGCTTTCCTGCAATTCATCTTCTTAGAGGAATCTTCCAGAGTAGTGATGAGCCGAACACCCCCGGGTTCGGTTCGCACCAGAACCCGCGAACGGACCGAAAGTTCGTACGAACATTAGAACCCTATTAAATACAATGGATGCGAACGTTCGAATTCTAAAGTGCTAATTATAACAACTATTATGCATGTTATTGTCCTAAAAAGGGTTTGGGAACCCGGGTTCTGCACCAGGGGACATGTATCAATGCAAAAAGAAGTTTTAAAAACGGTCGTTTTTCGGGAGCAGTCATTTTAATGATGCATAAAGTGAAAAAAAAAAGTCAAATATTCCTTTAAATATCGTACCTGGGGGGTGTCTAAAGTATGCCTGTGAAGTGCCACGTGTTTCCCGTGTTTAGAACTGTCCCTGCACAAAATGACACTTCTAAAGGAAAAAAAAGCCATTTAAAACTTCTTGCGGCTTTAATGTAATGTCTGGTCCCGGTAATATGGATGAAAATCTTTAAGAAAAATGGCATAGCTACCCCATGACCCCCCCCCCCCCCCTACCCCAGCCCATTACCAGCCCCTTTGGGTCTTGTATGGATATTAAGGGGAACCCCGCACATAAAATAAAAAAGGCCCTATATACTCTGAACAGCCGTATACAGGCGGTGCATACAAGACAGGGACTGTAGGTTTGTTCTTATGTAGAATGTGTTTGTAATTTTGAACAGGTACATTGTTGAACTGTAGCTCCAGCCCAAAAATCTATTTTTAAACTTTTTGGGAAACATAGGTAAGGGTTATCACCCCTGTAACATTTGTTTTGCTGTCTGTGCCCCTGTTCAGAACATTTCACCTCACTTTCCGTCCCAATGACAACTGTTTTTGAAATGTGGTGTTTTTCTTGAAACAAGGATTGCTGATAAAGCATCAGTACAGAGGAGACACCTTTCTCCCATATTTATTCTTACAGGAGAGAATTTTCCTTCCTAGGGGTAGATTTCCTCTCACTTCCTGTTGTCTTCTTTCGTTTGCAAGTAGGAGTCGTTTGTAAGTTGGATGTTTGAAAGTAGAGACCTGCCGTATATACTCTGCAGAAATAGGCCCCTTAGTTGTTGGTGTTGGCACAACACTGTAAGCACTCACAGTTACTCTTGGTTGGTGCTGGAACGCCCTGCTGTCAACTATTATATCAGGAATTTTAATTACATATAATTGTTGAACAGTGGTAGTAAAAATTGGGGCTTTGATGGTGGTGCTGGTGCCACAACACTGTAAGCCCTGACAGTTACTCTTGGTGGGTGCAGCAATGGGCCCTGCTGTGAATTATTAGATCAAGAATTGTAATTGCATGCCCCTGTTGAACAGGGGCTGAAAAATTGGGCTTTTCGTGGTGGTGGTGGTGGTGGTGGTGTTGCCACAACACTGTAAGCCCTCAGAGTTACTCTTGGTGGGTGCAGGAATGGGCCCTGCTGTGAATTATTAGATCAAGAATTGTAATTACATGCCCCTTTTGAACAGTGGCTGAAAAATTGGGCCTTTCGTGGTGGTGGTGGTGGTGGCGTTGCCACAACACTGTAAGCCCTCAGACTTACTCTTGGTGGGTGCAGGAATGGGCCCTGCTGTGAATTATTACATCAAGAATTGTAATTGCATGCCCCTGTTGAACAGGGGCTGAAAAATTGGGCCTTAGACACTGGTGGCACAACACTACAACCCCTCACAGATACTGTACTTGGAGCACAGCAATGAGCCCTGTTGCAAAGTATTGCTTCAAAAATTGTAATGACACGCCCCTGTTAAACAGGGGCTGAAAAATTGGGCCTTAGCCACTGGTGGCGGCACCCATAAACAAAAATGATCTTCCAAGCTATCATCATCAATCGTATCATTGAGGACTCGGAGGAGGAGGATAGCCAGTCAACATAACAGCACAGGCACTCAGCATCAGCATCAGTCTTGAAGGGACGTGACATGTTAAAATCAATTAGTCTGTTATATCAGCATCAGGTGTGTGGTAGCTGGTGGTGATCCAAGACTGGTTCATCTTGATGAAAGTCAGTCGATCAACCGAGTCGGTGGACAGGCGCACCCTGTGATCCGTGACAAATCCTCCAGCAGCACTGAATGTGCGTTCCGAAAGAACGCTGGATGCAGGACAGGCCAGTAGCTCAATTGCATACTGTGCAAGCTCTGTCCAGTGATCCATCCTCAAGACCCAGTAAGCCAGAGGATTTTCGGTGGGGAAGGTGTCCAAGTCTGACCTTGCCCCTAGATATTCCTGCACCATGTTTATCAGACGCTGGCGATGGTTGCTGGAACCAATCATACTTTGGGGCTGCGGACTAAAGAATTGTCTGAACGCATCGGTCAGACGGCCACCTTCCCCACCGCTCCTTCTTTGACTGGCCGAAGCCTCAGCAACTCGTTGTCCTGGACCAGGAGTTTGTAACCTCCCAGTCTCTGGGAACGCGTTGCACAGACCTTTCTGCAAGGCCTCCCGGAGTTGTCTCATCCTCTGCTCCCTCTGCGACGGTAACATAAGGTCCGCAACCTTACCCTTGTACCGTGGATCAAGGAGAGTGGCCAGCCAGTAATGGTCCCTCTCCTTGATCCGAAGAATACGAGGATCCTTCCGCAGACTTTGCAGGATCAGGGAGGCCATGCAGCGTAGGTTTGCTGAGGCATTCGCTCCGGAGTCCTCTGGGTCACTAAGGACGACATGATCCGCAGTCACCTCCTCCCAGCCACGTACAAGTCCACTGGTTTCTTGGGACTGTAAATCATCCCTAAAAGACTGCTGCTGATGATGCTGAGTGCCAGCCTCCACCTCCATGCTGACACAATCCTCCTCCTCCTCCTCCTCCTCTTCCTCTTCCTGTGCGATGGGTGGGACAGAAGGAACACTGTCTGGGTAAAGGGGGCCTTGAGAGGCAAGGAAGTCCTCCTCTTCCTGCCTCTGTTCTGCCTCAAGTGCCCTGTCCATTATTCCACGCAGCGTGTGCTCCAACAGGTGGACAAGAGGTACAGTGTCACTGATGCATGCACTGTCACTGCTCACCATCCTCGTGGCCTCCTCAAATGATGCCAGGACAGTGCATGCATCCCTGATCATGCCCCACTGGCGTGGAGAAAAAAAACCAAGCTCCCCTGACCCTGTCCTGGTGCCGTAGTCGCACAGGTACTCATTGATGGCCCTCTGCTGCGTGTGCAGCCGCTGCAGCATGGCCAACGTTGAGTTCCACCTGGTGGGCATGTCACATATAAGGCGGTTCTTGGGCAGGTTCAACTCCTTTTGCAGCTCAGCCAGGCGAGCACTGGCATTATAAGATCTGCGGAAATGCACACAGACTTTCCTGGCCTGCCTCAGGACATCCTGTAAGCCCGGGTACCTGCCCAAGAACCGCTGCACCACCAGGTTAAGGACGTGAGCCACACAGGGCACATGGGTCAGTTGTCCCTGTCGGAGGGCGGAGAGGAGGTTGGTGCCATTGTCGCAAACCACCATTCCTGGCTTAAGCTGGCGTGGCGTCAACCACCTCTCGGCCTGGCCCTGCAGAGCAGACAGGACCTCTGCCCCAGTGTGGCTTCTGTCCCCCAAACACACCAGCGCAAGCACGGCATGGCATCTTTTTGCCTGCGTACTTGCGTAGCCCCGTGAACGGCTACGGAGCACCGCTGGTTCATAGGACAAACCACAGGAAGAGGCCATGGAGGAAGAAGAGGAGGGGGTGGAGGAGAGAGGTGTGTCACAACCAGTAGTAGCATTTTGGAGGCGTGGCGGTGGGACAACCTCCAACACTACTGCACCTTGTCCTGCATCCTTCCCAGCTGCCAAAAGAGTGACCCAATGGGCCGTGAAAGAAAGGTAACGTCCCTGTCCATGCCTGCTGGACCATGAGTCAGCGGTAATATGCACCTTACCGCTGACCGCCCTGTCCAGCGAGGCCAAGACATTGCCTTCCACATGCCGGTAGAGAGCCGGAATAGCCTTCCGTGAGAAAAAGTGGCGTTTGGGAACCTGCCACTGAGGAACCGCACATTGCACAAACTCACGGAAGGGGGCCGAGTCTACCAACTGAAAAGGCAGCAGTTGAAGCGCTAGCAATTTAGCCAAGCTAGCATTCAACCGCTGGGCATGTGGATGGCTGGGAGTGAACTTCTTTCGACGGTCCAGCAGCTGGGGCAGGGAAATTTGCCTGCTAGAATCGGACGTCGGTGTACTGCTAGCAGAGTGGCCGCAAGTACTTGGCTGTGACACACCTAATTCTACACCTTCATTCCTCTCAGTGCATGTTTCAGAGAGGACTGAAGTTATAGTGGGGTTGGAGATCCCAGCTGATGCGGTGCAAGGAGAGGTCCGCTTTGTTCTTTGGTGTGGGTCTTTGAGGTAGGCTTGCCAACGAGCTGCATGGCAGGTCAACATATGTCTGGTCAGGCATGTGGTACCCAAGCGGCTGATGTTTTGGCC
Organism: Rana muscosa; assembly: GCA_029206835.1. Taxonomy (NCBI): domain Eukaryota; kingdom Metazoa; phylum Chordata; class Amphibia; order Anura; family Ranidae; genus Rana; species Rana muscosa. The sequence continues at coordinate 101,207,466 of CM055116.1, read as the reverse complement.
ACGCGATATACGCTTGAGACATATGTTGCAAACAGCAGCTGTGCGATCTGATGCACTAGTAGTGATGAGCCGAACACCCCCGGGTTCGGTTCGCACCAGAACCCGCGAACGGACCGAAAGTTCGAACGAACATTAGAACCCTATTAAATACAATGGATGCGAACGTTCGAATTCTAAAGTGCTAATTATAACAACTATTATGCATGTTATTGTCATAAATAGGGTTTGGGAACCCGGGTTCTGCACCAGGGGACATGTATCAATGCAAAAAGAAGTTTTAAAAACGGTCGTTTTTCGGGAGCAGTCATTTTAATGATGCATAAAGTGAAAAAAAAAAAGTCAAATATTCCTTTAAATATCGTACCTGGGGGGTGTCTAAAGTATGCCTGTGAAGTGCCACGTGTTTCCCGTGTTTAGAACTGTCCCTGCACAAAATGACACTTCTAAAGGAAAAAAAAGCCATTTAAAACTGCTTGCGGCTTTAATGTAATGTCTGGTCCCGGTAATATGGATGAAATTCTTTAAGAAAAATGGCATAGCTACCCCATGACCCCCCCCCCTACCCCAGCCCATTACCAGCCCCTTTGGGTCTTGTATGGATATTAAGGGGAACCCCGCACATAAAATAAAAAAGGCCCTATATACTCTGAACAGCCGTATACAGGCGGTGCATACAAGACAGGGACTGTAGGTTTGTTCTTATGTAGAATCTGTTTGTAATTTTGAACAGGTACATTGTTGAAGTGTAGCTCCAGCCCAAAAATCTATTTTTAAACTTTTTGGGAAACATAGGTAAGGGTTATCACCCCTGTAACATTTGTTTTGCTGTCTGTGCCCCTGTTCAGAACATTTCACCTCACTTTCCGTCCCAATGACAACTGTTTTTGAAATGTGGTGTTTTTCTTGAAACAAGGATTGCTGATAAAGCATCAGTACAGATGAGACCCCTTTCTCCCATATTTATTCTTACAGGAGAGAATTTTCCTTTCTAGGGGTAGATTTCCTCTCACTTCCTGTTGTCTTCTTTCGTTTGCAAGTAGGAGTCGTTTGTAAGTTGGATGTTTGAAAGTAGGGACCTGCCGTATATACTCTGCAGAAATAGGCCCCTTAGTTGTTGGTGTTGGCACAACACTGTAAGCACTCAGTTACTCTTGGTTGGTGCTGGAACGCCCTGCTGTCAACTATTATATCAGGAATTTTAATTACATATAATTGTTGAACAGTGGTAGTAAAAATTGGGGCTTTGATGGTGGTGCTGGTGCCACAACACTGTAAGCCCTGACAGTTACTCTTGGTGGGTGCAGCAATGGGCCCTGCTGTGAATTATTAGATCAAGAATTGTAATTACATGCCCCTTTTGAACAGGGGCTGAAAAATTGGGCCTTTCGTGGTGGTGGTGGTGGTGGCGTTGCCACAAGACTGTAAGCCCTCAGAGTTACTCTTGGTGGGTGCAGCAATGGACCCTGCTGTGAATTATTAGATCAAGAATTGTAATTGCATGCCCCTGTTGAACAGGGGCTGAAAAATTGGGCCTTAGGCACTGGTGGCACAACACTACAACCCCTCACAGATACTGTACTTGGAGCACAGCAATGAGCCCTGTTGCAAAGTATTGCTTCAAAAATTGTAATGACACGCCCCTGTTAAACAGGGGCTGAAAAATTGGGCCTTAGGCACTGGTGCCACAACACTCCAACCCCTCACAGATACTGTACTTGGAGCACAGCAATGAGCCCTATGGCAAATTATTGCTAAAAAAATTGTAATTACACGCCCCTGTAAAACAGGGGCTGAAAAATTGGGCCTTAGCCACTGGTGGCGGCACCCATAAACAAAAATGATCTTCCAAGCTATCATCATCAATCGTATCATTGAGGACTCGGAGGAGGAGGATAGCCAGTCAACATAACAGCACAGGCACTCAGCATCAGCATCAGTCTTGAAGGGATGTGACATGTTAAAATCAATTAGTCTGTTATATCAGCATCAGGTGTGTGGTAGCTGGTGGTGATCCAAGACTGGTTCATCTTGATGAAAGTCAGTCGATCAACCGAGTCGGTGGACAGGCGCACCCTGTGATCCGTGACAAATCCTCCAGCAGCACTGAATGTGCGTTCCGAAAGAACGCTGGATGCAGGACAGGCCAGTAGCTCAATTGCATACTGTGCAAGCTCTGGCCAGTGATCCATCCTCAAGACCCAGTAAGCCAGAGGATTTTCGGTGGGGAAGGTGTCCAAGTCTGACCTTGCCCCTAGATATTCCTGCACCATGTTTATCAGACGCTGGCGATGGTTGCTGGAACCGATCATACTTTGGGGCTGCGGACTAAAGAATTGTCTGAACGCATCGGTCAGACGGCCACCTTCCCCACCGCTCCTTCTTTGACTGGCCGAAGCCTCAGCAACTCGTTGTCCAGGACCAGGAGTTTGTAACCTCCCAGTCTCTGGGAACGCGTTGCACAGACCTTTCTGCAAGGCCTCCCGGAGTTGTCTCATCCTCTGCTCCCTCTGCGACGGTAACATAAGGTCCGCAACCTTACCCTTGTACCGTGGATCAAGGAGAGTGGCCAGCCAGTAATGGTCCCTCTCCTTGATCCGAAGAATACGAGGATCCTTCCGCAGACTTTGCAGGATCAGGGAGGCCATGCAGCGTAGGTTTGCTGAGGCATTCGCTCCGGAGTCCTCTGAGTCACTAAGGACGACATGATCCGCAGCCACCTCCTCCCAGCCACGTACAAGTCCACTGGTTTCTTGGGACTGTAAATCATCCCTAAAAGACTGCTGCTGATGATGCTGAGTGCCAGCCTCCACCTCCATGCTGACACAATCCTCCTCCTCCTCCTCCTCCTCCTCCTCTTCCTGTGCGATGGGTGGGACAGAAGGAACACTGTCTGGGTAAAGGGGGCCTTGAGAGGCAAGGAAGTCCTCCTCTTCCTGCCTCTGTTCTGCCTCAAGTGCCCTGTCCATTATTCCATGCAGCGTGTGCTCCAACAGGTGGACAAGAGGTACAGTGTCACTGATGCATGCACTGTCACTGCTCACCATCCTCGTGGCCTCCTCAAATGGTGCCAGGACAGTGCATGCATCCCTGATCATGCCCCACTGGCGTGGAGAAAAAAAACCAAGCTCCCCTGACCCTGTCCTGGTGCCGTAGTCGCACAGGTACTCATTGATGGCCCTCTGCTGCGTGTGCAGCCGCTGCAGCATGGCCAACGTTGAGTTCCACCTGGTGGGCATGTCACATATAAGGCGGTTCTTGGGCAGGTTCAACTCCTTTTGCAGCTCAGCCAGGCGAGCACTGGCATTATAAGATCTGCGGAAATGCACACAGACTTTCCTGGCCTGCCTCAGGACATCCTGTAAGCCCGGGTACCTGCCCAAGAACCGCTGCACCACCAGGTTAAGGACGTGAGCCACACAGGGCACATGGGTCAGTTGTCCCTGTCGGAGGGCGGAGAGGAGGTTGGTGCCATTGTCGCAAACCACCATTCCTGGCTTAAGCTGGCGTGGCGTCAACCACCTCTCGGCCTGGCCCTGCAGAGCAGACAGGACCTCTGCCCCAGTGTGGCTTCTGTCCCCCAAACACACCAGCGCAAGCACGGCATGGCATCTTTTTGCCTGCGTACTTGCGTAGCCCCGTGAACGGCTACGGAGCACCGCTGGTTCATAGGACAAACCACAGGAAGAGGCCATGGAGGAAGAAGAAGAGGAGGGGGTGGAGGAGAGAGGTGTGTCACAACCAGTAGTAGCATTTTGGAGGCGTGGCGGTGGGACAACCTCCAACACTACTGCACCTTGTCCTGCATCCTTCCCAGCTGCCAAAAGAGTGACCCAATGGGCCGTGAAAGAAAGGTAACGTCCCTGTCCATGCCTGCTGGACCATGAGTCAGCGGTAATATGCACCTTACCGCTGACCGCCCTGTCCAGCGAGGCCAAGACATTGCCTTCCACATGCTGGTAGAGAGCCGGAATAGCCTTCCGTGAGAAAAAGTGGCGTTTGGGAACCTGCCACTGAGGAACCGCACATTGCACAAACTCACGGAAGGGGGCCGAGTCTACCAACTGAAAAGGCAGCAGTTGAAGCGCTAGCAATTTAGCCAAGCTAGCATTCAACCGCTGGGGATGTGGATGGCTGGGAGTGAACTTCTTTCGACGGTCCAGCAGCTGGGGCAGGGAAATTTGCCTGCTAGAATCGGACGTCGGTGTACTGCTAGCAGAGTGGCCGCAAGTACTTGGCTGTGACACACCTAATTCTACACCTTCATTCCTCTCAGTGCATGTTTCAGAGAGGACTGAAGTTATAGTGGGGTTGGAGATCCCAGCTGATGCGGTGCAAGGAGAGGTCCGCTTTGTTCTTTGGTGTGGGTCTTTGAGGTAGGCTTGCCAACGAGCTGCATGGCAGGTCAACATATGTCTGGTCAGGCATGTGGTACCCAAGCGGCTGATGTTTTGGCCACGCGATATACGCTTGAGACATATGTTGCAAACAGCAGCTGTGCGATCTGATGCACTAGCCTCAAAAAAGGCCCACACCAAAGAACTTTTTGAATGACGGGCAGAGGCAGCGCCCTGCACAGGCGGAGCTCTGCGGTGTGATTCCGTCGGTGTACTGCCCTTACGCTGGCCACCAAAGGGCATCCTGCCTCGTTGGAGATGTGCCTCCTCCTCATCCTCCTCCTCCTCCTCTCTCCTATTAGGCACCCACGTGGAGTCAGTGACCTCATCATCACCTCCCTCCTCATCACTGGAGCCAATCTGGCAGTATGCTGCAGCTGCTGGAACATGACTGCCAGATTGGTGTCCTTCTTGAGCATCCCCTCTGTCTGCTCTCACGCTACTGCCTTCCTCTAGCTGGGTTTCATCATCAGACCCTTCGAAACGCTGGGCATCCTCCTGGAGCATGTACCCAACACTGTGCTGAAACAGTTCGGGGGACTCCTCAGGAGGAGGACATGGTGGGTCTAGGGAAGGAGTGACTGATGATGAGTCTGACATTGATACCAGGGAAGAGGACGCTTTGGCAGCTGCTTTTCCAGTACCCTGAGCCTGGGTGAGAGAGGATGAGGAGGAGGAGGAGGGCTTGGTCATCCACTCTACCAAGTCTTCGGCATGATGTGGCTCAACATGTCCAGCTGCCGAAAAGAAGGACAAGCGTGTCCCATGGCCATGTGCTGATGACAATGCACCGCGTCCACGACCAGCACTGTTGCCCCCAGACACAGAGCCTGCTTGCCCTCTTTTATTGCCTCCTGACTGTCTGCCTCTCCTTGTTTGCCTTCCAGACATTCTAATAGATGGCCTGCAGGGAGATGGGAAAAAAGCAATAAGGGCTACCTTCAGGTGTCCTTCTCTGTCCCTTGAAACAAGGACTTTGACAGTGAAAGAAACTGACACACTCTCCCTACCTACAGTTTTCTGTCCCTAGAAAAAAAATTTTTTTAAGCACAAATTAGCACAAGGAGAATTCACTCACTGTCCTTCCAGGTCCCTGGAAACAAGGACTTTGACAGTGAAAGAAACTGACACACTCTCCCTACCTACAGTTTTCTGTCCCTAGAAAAAATGTTTTTTTTAAGCACAATTTAGCACAAGGAGAATTCACTCACTGTCCTTCCAGGTCCCTGGAAACAAGGACTTTGACAGTGAAAGAAACTGACACACTCTCCCTACCTACAGTTTTCTGTCCCTAGAAAAAATGTTTTTTTTAAGCACAATTTAGCACAAGGAGAATTCACTCACTGTCCTTCCAGGTCCCTGGAAACAAGGACTTTGACAGTGAAAGAAACTGACACACTCTCCCTACCTACAGTTTTCTGTCCCTAGAAAAAATGTTTTTTTTAAGCACAATTTAGCACAAGGAGAATTCACTCACTGTCCTTCCAGGTCCCTGGAAACAAGGACTTTGACAGTGAAAGAAACTGACACACTCTCCCTACCTACAGTTTTCTGTCCCTAGAAAAAATGTTTTTTTTAAGCACAATTTAGCACAAGGAGAATTCACTCACTGTCCTTCCAGGTCCCTGGAAACAAGGACTTTGACAGTGAAAGAAACTGACACACTCTCCCTACCTACAGTTTTCTGTCCCTAGAAAAAATGTTTTTTTTAAGCACAATTTAGCACAAGGAGAATTCACTCACTGTCCTTCCAGGTCCCTGGAAACAAGGACTTTGACAGTGAAAGAAACTGACACACTCTCCCTACCTACAGTTTTCTGTCCCTAGAAAAAATGTTTTTTTAAGCACAATTTAGCACAAGGAGAATTCACTCACTGTCCTTCTAGGTCCCTGGAAACAAGGACTTTGACAGTGAAAGAAACTGACACACTCTCCCTACCTACAGTTTTCTGTCCCTAGAAAAAATGTTTTTTTTAAGCACAAATTAGCACAAGGAGAATTCACTCACTGTCCTTCCAGGTCCCTGGAAACAAGGACTTTGACAGTGAAAGAAACTGACACACTCTCCCTACCTACAGTTTTCTGTCCCTAGAAAAAATGTTTTTTTTAAGCACAATTTAGCACAAGGAGAATTCACTCACTGTCCTTCCAGGTCCCTGTAAACAAGGACTTTGACAGTGAAAGAAACTGACACACTCTCCCTACCTACAGTTTTCTGTCCCTAGAAAAAATGTTTTTTTTAAGCACAATTTAGCACAAGGAGAATTCACTCACTGTCCTTCCAGGTCCCTGGAAACAAGGACTTTGACAGTGAAAGAAACTGACACACTCTCCCTACCTACAGTTTTCTGTCCCTAGAAAAAATGTTTTTTTTTAAGCACAATTTAGCACAAGGAGAATTCACTCACTGTCCTTCCAGGTCCCTGGAAACAAGGACTTTGACAGTGAAAGAAACTGACACACTCTCCCTACCTACAGTTTTCTGTCCCTAGAAAAAATGTTTTTTTTAAGCACAATTTAGCACAAGGAGAATTCACTCACTGTCCTTCCAGGTCCCTGGAAACAAGGACTTTGACAGTGAAAGAAACTGACACACTCTCCCTACCTACAGTTTTCTGTCCCTAGAAAAAATGTTTTTTTTAAGCACAATTTAGCACAAGGAGAATTCACTCACTGTCCTTCCAGGTCCCTGGAAACAAGGACTTTGACAGTGAAAGAAACTGACACACTCTCCCTACCTACAGTTTTCTGTCCCTAGAAAAAATGTTTTTTTTAAGCACAATTTAGCACAAGGAGAATTCACTCACTGTCCTTCCAGGTCCCTGGAAACAAGGACTTTGACAGTGAAAGAAACTGACACACTCTCCCTACCTACAGTTTTCTGTCCCTAGAAAAAATGTTTTTTTTAAGCACAATTTAGCACAAGGAGAATTCACTCACTGTCCTTCCAGGTCCCTGGAAACAAGGACTTTGACAGTGAAAGAAACTGACACACTCTCCCTACCTACAGTTTTCTGTCCCTAGAAAAAATGTTTTTTTTAAGCACAATTTAGCACAAGGAGAATTCACTCACTGTCCTTCCAGGTCCCTGGAAACAAGGACTTTGACAGTGAAAGAAACTGACACACTCTCCCTACCTACAGTTTTCTGTCCCTAGAAAAAATGTTTTTTTAAGCACAATTTAGCACAAGGAGAATTCACTCACTGTCCTTCCAGGTCCCTGGAAACAAGGACTTTGACAGTGAAAGAAACTGACACACTCTCCCTACCTACAGTTTTCTGTCCCTAGAAAAAATGTTTTTTTTAAGCACAATTTAGCACAAGGAGAATTCACTCACTGTCCTTCCAGGTCCCTGGAAACAAGGACTTTGACAGTGAAAGAAACTGACACACTCTCCCTACCTACAGTTTTCTGTCCCTAGAAAAAATGTTTTTTTTAAGCACAATTTAGCACAAGGAGAATTCACTCACTGTCCTTCCAGGTCCCTGGAAACAAGGACTTTGACAGTGAAAGAAACTGACACACTCTCCCTACCTACAGTTTTCTGTCCCTAGAAAAAATGTTTTTTTTAAGCACAATTTAGCACAAGGAGAATTCACTCACTGTCCTTCCAGGTCCCTGGAAACAAGGACTTTGACAGTGAAAGAAACTGACACACTCTCCCTACCTACAGTTTTCTGTCCCTAGAAAAAATGTTTTTTTTAAGCACAATTTAGCACAAGGAGAATTCACTCACTGTCCTTCCAGGTCCCTGGAAACAAGGACTTTGACAGTGAAAGAAACTGACACACTCTCCCTACCTACAGTTTTCTGTCCCTAGAAAAAATGTTTTTTTTAAGCACAATTTAGCACAAGGAGAATTCACTCACTGTCCTTCCAGGTCCCTGGAAACAAGGACTTTGACAGTGAAAGAAACTGACACACTCTCCCTACCTACAGTTTTCTGTCCCTAGAAAAAATGTTTTTTTTAAGCACAATTTAGCACAAGGAGAATTCACTCACTGTCCTTCCAGGTCCCTGGAAACAAGGACTTTGACAGTGAAAGAAACTGACACACTCTCCCTACCTACAGTTTTCTGTCCCTAGAAAAAATGTTTTTTTTAAGCACAATTTAGCACAAGGAGAATTCACTCACTGTCCTTCCAGGTCCCTGGAAACAAGGACTTTGACAGTGAAAGAAACTGACACACTCTCCCTACCTACAGTTTTCTGTCCCTAGAAAAAATGTTTTTTTTAAGCACAATTTAGCACAAGGAGAATTCACTCACTGTCCTTCCAGGTCCCTGGAAACAAGGACTTTGACAGTGAAAGAAACTGACACACTCTCCCTACCTACAGTTTTCTGTCCCTAGAAAAAATGTTTTTTTAAGCACAATTTAGCACAAGGAGAATTCACTCACTGTCCTTCCAGGTCCCTGGAAACAAGGACTTTGACAGTGAAAGAAACTGACACACTCTCCCTACCTACAGTTTTCTGTCCCTAGAAAAAATGTTTTTTTTAAGCACAATTTAGCACAAGGAGAATTCACTCACTGTCCTTCCAGGTCCCTGGAAACAAGGACTTTGACAGTGAAAGAAACTGACACACTCTCCCTACCTACAGTTTTCTGTCCCTAGAAAAAATGTTTTTTTTATGCACAATATAGCACAAGGAGAATTCACTCACTGTCCTTCCAGGTCCCTAGAAACAAGGACTTGCACAGTGAAAGAAACTGACACTCTCCCTACCTACAGTTTTCTGTCCCTAGAAAAAATGTTTTTTTTAAGCACACTATAGCACAAGGAGAATTCACTCACTGTCCTTCCCAGTCCCTAGAAACAAGGACTTGCACAGTGAAAGAAACTGACACTCTCCCTACCTACAGTTTTCTGTCCCTAGAAAAAATGTTTTTTTTAAGCACACTATAGCACAAGGAGAATTCACTCACTGTCCTTCCCAGTCCCTAGAAACAAGGACTTGCACAGTGAAAGAAACTGACACTCTCCCTACCTACAGTTTTCTGTCCCTAGAAAAAATGTTTTTTTTAAGCACAATATAGCACAAGGAGAATTCACTCACTGTCCTTCCAGGTCCCTGGAAACAAGGACTTGCACAGTGAAAGAAACTGACACTCTCCCTACCTACAGTTTTCTGTCCCTAGAAAAAATGTTTTTTTTAAGCACACTATAGCACAAGGAGAATTCACTCACTGTCCTTCCAGGTCCCTGGAAACAAGGACTTGCACAGTGAAAGAAACTGACACTCTCCCTACCTAGAGTTTTCTGTCCCAAGAAAAAATGTTTTTTTTAATCACACTATAGCACAAGGAGCATTCACTCACTGTCCTTCCAGGTCCCTGGAAACAAGGACTTGCACAGTGAAAGAAACTGACACTCTCCCTACCTACAGTTTTCTGTCCCTAGAAAAAAAAATTTTTTTAAGCACAATATAGCACAAGGAGAATTCACTCACTGTCCTTCCAGGTCCCTAGAAACAAGGACTTGCACAGTGAAAGAAACTGACACTCTCCCTACCTACAGTTTTCTGTCCCTAGAAAAAATGTTTTTTTTAAGCACAATATAGCACAAGGAGAATTCACTCACTGTCCTTCCAGGTCCCTAGAAACAAGGACTTGCACAGTGAAAGAAACTGACACTCTCCCTACCTACAGTTTTCTGTCCCTAGAAAAAATGTTTTTTTAAGCACAATATAGCACAAGGAGAATTCACTCACTGTCCTTCCAGGTCCCTGGAAACAAGGACTTGCACAGTGAAAGAAACTGACACTCTCCCTACCTACAGTTTTCTGTCCCTAGAAAAAATGTTTTTTTTAAGCACAATATAGCACAAGGAGAATTCACTCACTGTCCTTCCAGGTCCCTAGAAACAAGGACTTGCACAGTGAAAGAAACTGACACTCTCCCTACCTACAGTTTTCTGTCCCTAGAAAAAATGTTTTTTTTAAGCACACTATAGCACAAGGAGAATTCACTCACTGTCCTTCCCAGTCCCTAGAAACAAGGACTTGCACAGTGAAAGAAACTGACACTCTCCCTACCTACAGTTTTCTGTCCCTAGAAGAAATGTTTTTTTTAAGCACACTATAGCACAAGGAGAATTCACTCACTGTCCTTCCCAGTCCCTAGAAACAAGGACTTGCACAGTGAAAGAAACTGACACTCTCCCTACCTACAGTTTTCTGTCCCTAGAAAAAATGTTTTTTTTAAGCACAATATAGCACAAGGAGAATTCACTCACTGTCCTTCCAGGTCCCTGGAAACAAGGACTTTGACAGTGAAAGAAACTGACACACTCTCCCTACCTACAGTTTTCTGTCCCTAGAAAAAATGTTTTTTTTAAGCACAATTTAGCACAAGGAGAATTCACTCACTGTCCTTCCAGGTCCCTGGAAACAAGGACTTTGACAGTGAAAGAAACTGACACACTCTCCCTACCTACAGTTTTCTGTCCCTAGAAAAAATGTTTTTTTTAAGCACAATTTAGCACAAGGAGAATTCACTCACTGTCCTTCCAGGTCCCTGGAAACAAGGACTTTGACAGTGAAAGAAACTGACACACTCTCCCTACCTACAGTTTTCTGTCCCTAGAAAAAATGTTTTTTTTAAGCACAATTTAGCACAAGGAGAATTCACTCACTGTCCTTCCAGGTCCCTGGAAACAAGGACTTTGACAGTGAAAGAAACTGACACACTCTCCCTACCTACAGTTTTCTGTCCCTAGAAAAAATGTTTTTTTTAAGCACAATTTAGCACAAGGAGAATTCACTCACTGTCCTTCCAGGTCCCTGGAAACAAGGACTTTGACAGTGAAAGAAACTGACACACTCTCCCTACCTACAGTTTTCTGTCCCTAGAAAAAATGTTTTTTTTAAGCACAATTTAGCACAAGGAGAATTCACTCACTGTCCTTCCAGGTCCCTGGAAACAAGGACTTTGACAGTGAAAGAAACTGACACACTCTCCCTACCTACAGTTTTCTGTCCCTAGAAAAAATGTTTTTTTTAAGCACAATTTAGCACAAGGAGAATTCACTCACTGTCCTTCCAGGTCCCTGGAAACAAGGACTTTGACAGTGAAAGAAACTGACACACTCTCCCTACCTACAGTTTTCTGTCCCTAGAAAAAATGTTTTTTTTAAGCACAATTTAGCACAAGGAGAATTCACTCACTGTCCTTCCAGGTCCCTGGAAACAAGGACTTTGACAGTGAAAGAAACTGACACACTCTCCCTACCTACAGTTTTCTGTCCCTAGAAAAAATGTTTTTTTTAAGCACAATTTAGCACAAGGAGAATTCACTCACTGTCCTTCCAGGTCCCTGGAAACAAGGACTTTGACAGTGAAAGAAACTGACACACTCTCCCTACCTACAGTTTTCTGTCCCTAGAAAAAATGTTTTTTTAAGCACAATTTAGCACAAGGAGAATTCACTCACTGTCCTTCCAGGTCCCTGGAAACAAGGACTTTGACAGTGAAAGAAACTGACACACTCTCCCTACCTACAGTTTTCTGTCCCTAGAAAAAATGTTTTTTTTAAGCACAATTTAGCACAAGGAGAATTCACTCACTGTCCTTCCAGGTCCCTGGAAACAAGGACTTTGACAGTGAAAGAAACTGACACACTCTCCCTACCTACAGTTTTCTGTCCCTAGAAAAAATGTTTTTTTTATGCACAATATAGCACAAGGAGAATTCACTCACTGTCCTTCCAGGTCCCTAGAAACAAGGACTTGCACAGTGAAAGAAACTGACACTCTCCCTACCTACAGTTTTCTGTCCCTAGAAAAAATGTTTTTTTTAAGCACACTATAGCACAAGGAGAATTCACTCACTGTCCTTCCCAGTCCCTAGAAACAAGGACTTGCACAGTGAAAGAAACTGACACTCTCCCTACCTACAGTTTTCTGTCCCTAGAAAAAATGTTTTTTTTAAGCACAATATAGCACAAGGAGAATTCACTCACTGTCCTTCCAGGTCCCTGGAAACAAGGACTTGCACAGTGAAAGAAACTGACACTCTCCCTACCTACAGTTTTCTGTCCCTAGAAAAAATGTTTTTTTTAAGCACACTATAGCACAAGGAGAATTCACTCACTGTCCTTCCAGGTCCCTGGAAACAAGGACTTGCACAGTGAAAGAAACTGACACTCTCCCTACCTAGAGTTTTCTGTCCCAAGAAAAAATGTTTTTTTTAATCACACTATAGCACAAGGAGCATTCACTCACTGTCCTTCCAGGTCCCTGGAAACAAGGACTTGCACAGTGAAAGAAACTGACACTCTCCCTACCTACAGTTTTCTGTCCCTAGAAAAAATGTTTTTTTTAAGCACAATATAGCACAAGGAGAATTCACTCACTGTCCTTCCAGGTCCCTAGAAACAAGGACTTGCACAGTGAAAGAAACTGACACTCTCCCTACCTACAGTTTTCTGTCCCTAGAAAAAATGTTTTTTTTAAGCACAATATAGCACAAGGAGAATTCACTCACTGTCCTTCCAGGTCCCTAGAAACAAGGACTTGCACAGTGAAAGAAACTGACACTCTCCCTACCTACAGTTTTCTGTCCCTAGAAAAAATGTTTTTTTTAAGCACAATATAGCACAAGGAGAATTCACTCACTGTCCTTCCAGGTCCCTGGAAACAAGGACTTGCACAGTGAAAGAAACTGACACTCTCCCTACCTACAGTTTTCTGTCCCTAGAAAAAATGTTTTTTTTAAGCACAATATAGCACAAGGAGAATTCACTCACTGTCCTTCCAGGTCCCTAGAAACAAGGACTTGCACAGTGAAAGAAACTGACACTCTCCCTACCTACAGTTTTCTGTCCCTAGAAAAAATGTTTTTTTTAAGCACACTATAGCACAAGGAGAATTCACTCACTGTCCTTCCCAGTCCCTAGAAACAAGGACTTGCACAGTGAAAGAAACTGACACTCTCCCTACCTACAGTTTTCTGTCCCTAGAAAAAATGTTTTTTTTAAGCACACTATAGCACAAGGAGAATTCACTCACTGTCCTTCCCAGTCCCTAGAAACAAGGACTTGCACAGTGAAAGAAACTGACACTCTCCCTACCTACAGTTTTCTGTCCCTAGAAAAAATGTTTTTTTTAAGCACAATATAGCACAAGGAGAATTCACTCACTGTCCTTCCAGGTCCCTGGAAACAAGGACTTGCACAGTGAAAGAAACTGACACTCTCCCTACCTACAGTTTTCTGTCCCTAGAAAAAATGTTTTTTTTAAGCACACTATAGCACAAGGAGAATTCACTCACTGTCCTTCCAGGTCCCTGGAAACAAGGACTTGCACAGTGAAAGAAACTGACACTCTCCCTACCTACAGTTTTCTGTCCCTAGAAAAAATGTTTTTTTTAAGCACACTATAGCACAAGGAGCATTCACTCACTGTCCTTCCAGGTCCCTGGAAACAAGGACTTGCACAGTGAAAGAAACTGACACTCTCCCTACCTACAGTTTTCTGTCCCTAGAAAAAATGTTTTTTTTAAGCACAATATAGCACAAGGAGAATTCACTCACTGTCCTTCCAGGTCCCTAGAAACAAGGACTTGCACAGTGAAAGAAACTGACACTCTCCCTACCTACAGTTTTCTGTCCCTAGAAAAAATGTTTTTTTTAAGCACAATATAGCACAAGGAGAATTCACTCACTGTCCTTCCAGGTCCCTGGAAACAAGGACTTGCACAGTGAAAGAAACTGACACTCTCCCTACCTACAGTTTTCTGTCCCTAGAAAAAATGTTTTTTTTAAGCACAATATAGCACAAGGAGAATTCACTCACTGTCCTTCCAGGTCCCTAGAAACAAGGACTTGCACAGTGAAATAAACTGACACTCTCCCTACCTACAGTTTTCTGTCCCTAGAAAAAATGTTTTTTTTAAGCACAATATAGCACAAGGAGAATTCACTCACTGTCCTTCCAGGTCCCTAGAAACAAGGACTTGCACAGTGAAAGAAACTGACACTCTCCCTACCTACAGTTTTCTGTCCCTAGAAAAAATGTTTTTTTTAAGCACAATATAGCACAAGGAGAATTCGCTCACTGTCCTTCCAGGTCCCTGGAAACAAGGACTTGCACAGTGAAAGAAACTGACACTCTCCCTACCTACAGTTTTCTGTCCCTAGAAAAAATGTTTTTTTTAAGCACAATATAGCACAAGGAGAATTCACTCACTGTCCTTCCAGGTCCCTAGAAACAAGGACTTGCACAGTGAAAGAAACTGACACTCTCCCTACCTACAGTTTTCTGTCCCTAGAAAAAATGTTTTTTTTAAGCACACTATAGCACAAGGAGAATTCACTCACTGTCCTTCCCAGTCCCTAGAAACAAGGACTTGCACAGTGAAAGAAACTGACACTCTCCCTACCTACAGTTTTCTGTCCCTAGAAAAAATGTTTTTTTTAAGCACACTATAGCACAAGGAGAATTCACTCACTGTCCTTCCCAGTCCCTAGAAACAAGGACTTGCACAGTGAAAGAAACTGACACTCTCCCTACCTACAGTTTTCTGTCCCTAGAAAAAATGTTTTTTTTAAGCACAATATAGCACAAGGAGAATTCACTCACTGTCCTTCCAGGTCCCTGGAAACAAGGACTTGCACAGTGAAAGAAACTGACACTCTCCCTACCTACAGTTTTCTGTCCCTAGAAAAAATGTTTTTTTTAAGCACACTATAGCACAAGGAGAATTCACTCACTGTCCTTCCAGGTCCCTGGAAACAAGGACTTGCACAGTGAAAGAAACTGACACTCTCCCTACCTAGAGTTTTCTGTCCCTAGAAAAAATGTTTTTTTTAAGCACACTATAGCACAAGGAGCATTCACTCACTGTCCTTCCAGGTCCCTGGAAACAAGGACTTGCACAGTGAAAGAAACTGACACTTTCCCTACCTACAGTTTTCTGTCCCTAGAAAAAATGTTTTTTTTAAGCACAATATAGCACAAGGAGAATTCACTCACTGTCCTTCCAGGTCCCTGGAAACAAGGACTTGCACAGTGAAAGAAACTGACACTCTCCCTACCTACAGTTTTCTGTCCCTAGAAAAAATGTTTTTTTTAAGCACAATATAGCACAAGGAGAATTCACTCACTGTCCTTCCAGGTCCCTGGAAACAAGGACTTGCACAGTGAAAGAAACTGACACTCTCCCTACCTACAGTTTTCTGTCCCTAGAAAAAATTTTTTTTTTAAGCACAATATAGCACAAGGAGCATTCACTCACTGTCCTTCCAGGTCCCTAGAAACAAGGACTTGCACAGTGAAAGAAACTGACACTCTCCCTACCTACAGTTTTCTGTCCCTAGAAAAAATGTTTTTTTTAAGCACAATATAGCACAAGGAGAATTCACTCACTGTCCTTCCAGGTCCCTGGAAACAAGGACTTGCACAGTGAAAGAAACTGACACTCTCCCTACCTACAGTTTTCTGTCCCTAGAAAAAATGTTTTTTTTAAGCACAATATAGCACAAGGAGAATTCACTCACTGTCCTTCCAGGTCCCTAGAAACAAGGACTTGCACAGTGAAAGAAACTGACACTCTCCCTACCTACAGTTTTCTGTCCCTAGAAAAAATGTTTTTTTTAAGCACACTATAGCACAAGCACAAAACACAGTGACACTCTCCCTACCTATCCTTCTCTTTCCCTAAACTAATGGAATCCAGGTTAAGCAAGAAAGAAATAAAAGTCACTGTCCCTGCCTATGCTGCTCTATCCCTGCTCCGGAACACACTACACTAGGCCGCCGTGCTGGCGGCCTTTTATAGTGTGGGGCGTGTACTAAACACCCTCAGCAATAATTGGCCACAGGCATCCTGCCTGTGGCCAATCATTGCTCTCCTCGCTGCCGGCGCTGTGATTGGCCAAGCATGCGGGGTCACAGTGCATGCTTGGCCAATCACAGCGCCTGGATGACACTGCGATGGCGTAGTGCATTGTGGGCCGTTCGCGTCACTCGAATTTGGCACGAACGGCCCAAATCGTTCGATCTTCGTCGAACGATCGAACAGCCGATGTTCGAGTCGAACGTATGTTCGACTCGAACACGAAGCTCATCCCTATTCCAGAGACATAGAGATAGGAGGGGCGCCCTCTAGTGGCTGTAAATTGGTATATAAAAATAAACAAGAAAAATCTGACACTGGAAGCATTTCACATAACAATACTGTGTAAGTATAAAAAAATATAGTGTCAAAAGCGTACGGTAATTAATAATATGAATACTTGGTCTAGATTGTATTTTGAGGTAATTGCACGCATGCTAAGTCATTTGTAACTTATGCCTCGTACACACGACCGGTTTTCCCGGCAGGAAAAAAAACTACGCTTTTCCCAACGGGATTCCTCTCAAGCCTGCCTTGCATACACACTGTCACACAAAAGACCGCTGAACTTTTGAATGCCAAGAACGCGGTGACGTCAAAGACTACGACGAGCCGACAAAATGACGTTCTATGCTTCCCCTCGGGAAAGCATACAGACAGCCGGTTTTCTTGGCAGGATTGTTTCCTGACGGGAAAAAAGAGAGCTGGTTCTCTTTTTTTCCCCGCAGTTTTCCTGACGGGAAAACTGCGATGGAGCATACACACGGCCGGTTTTCCCGACCAAAAGCTGTCATGGCAGTTTTTCCGTCAGGAAAACCGGTCATGTGTACGAGGCATTATAAAAGTAATACAATGAATATTAGGCGCCCACCAAAAAGTGTAGTAATAAAAAAGTGATTTCTTAAATAAATATATGCAGCTTCCCCTTTAAGTGAAAAAAACCCCAAATATAACAATATGTAACATAAAAGTGTGGCGCTTGCAATCTCTTCTATATGACACAACAAATCAATTCCAAACTAGGGATGCACCGCTGAAAATTATCGGCCAAAAATAGGGTTTTTGGGGTTGCAAAGAAAGAAAAGAGCAGATAATGGCTGCCGAAAACACCCATCTTGCGGTTTTGGTGCGATTTGCCAAATATGCACCAAAAATGCAGCAAGCAGGATTTTTAACACCGCTTCAAAAGGTGCCGATTAAATGGGTGACAATAAATTCATATTCATTTAAATTCATGATATTAATTAAAAAGTCAAGTGTAATACAATTATTTATAAAAATATATATATATATATATATATATATATATATATATATATATATATATATATATATTTATTTATTTATTTTTAAACGTTGATTTTGGTCTTGGTTTTGGTTTCAGACAAGTGCATCCTGAATTTACGGTTTCAGTACCAAAATTTTAATTTTGGTGCACCACTATTCCAAACACATAACAAAGTGAATAATAAATTAGGCAGGCATACATAGATAGATAAATTAACATAAATAAAGAATAGTTCTATTTGGTGCTACTGCCCAACACCAGACTGTGACACCGTTGATCCTCAAGAGTAATCCTGCTGTTACATTTATCTTCCAATTTCTTCACCACTTGTGCTCAACATATAGATGTACTCTCACCAAAAGAGTATACCGTATATACTCAAGTATAAGCTGAGTTTTTCAGCACATTTTTTGTGCTGAAAACGCCCCCCTCGGCTTATACTCGAGTCACCTTTTTGCGCCTGATCTCCCGGACTTTGGGGACCCGGTACACATGTAGCCCCACTCTTCCTCTACAAGTGTGCAAAGTTTGTTGTCCAGGGAACCTACGACCTGGGAGCACCGATTTTTCAAATCCGGGCACCCCTTCAATAGACTCCCATGTTAAACTGTAATTTCTCCAGTGAATTTGGGGACCTGGTACTGGCCGGTCGTAGGTCCCCTGGACCCTAAACTTGGCACACATGTAGCCCCATTTCTCCTCTATAAGTGTGCAAAGTTTTTTGTCTGTGGGACCTACGGCCGGGGAGCACCGATTTTTCAAACCCGGACACCCCTTCCATAGACTCCCATGTTAAACGTCAGTCTAGTCATGGGCACAGTGAGGCATGGGCACAGTGAGGCACGGACACAGTGAGGTATGGACACAGTGAGGTATGGACACAGTGAGGCATGCACATGGACACAGTGAGGCAAATTGAGGCACAGTAAGGCATGCAGATGGACACCCTAGGCTTATACTCGAGTCAATACGTCTTCCCATTTTTTTGTGGTAAAATTAGGTGCCTCGGCTTATATTCAGGTCGGCTTATACACGAGTATATACGGTATCCCTTTTTACAGGTAGGTCAAACAGCGCTTGAAAATTTGCTGCGCAAATACTGTGCACCATAAAAAGTTGAAACGACCATTTTATTCCATAGGGTCTCTGCTAAAAAACATATATAATGTTTGGGGGTTCTGAGTAAATTTCTAGCAACAAAAATGATGATTTTTACATGTAGGAGTGAAGGGTCAAAATTGGCCTGGGTGGCAAGTGGTTAAAGTGTATGCACAGGAAATAATATACTGTGATATATAATAGCTTAATTCCATCTAAAAAATATCCCATGCACCAGCTTCATTCATTTATCATGCCAGCAAGAGTACTTCCTGACACAGGGTGACATTGTGTGACACTGCAGGGGCAGCGCCGTCTCCCTGCACTGCAGGTTCCTGAAAACTTCAGGCCAATGTATCAATGAGCAGTTATAGCTGTCTCTGCAAGAAACAGTAAGTTTTAAAAAAAAAAAATAAGTTTACAAAGAAAAAAGTAGTTTTTAAAAAAAATGTGAAAAGAAAAAAAAGTAAGTTTAAAAAGAACAGCAAGACAACATGTTTTAATAAAAATGTCTTTCTACTTTAAAAAATCAGTTGCCTATTTAGCATTGCATAATACTTTTCCTTTAAAGTTGAAGAAAAGGCTAAAGATAACTCAGTATAAAAAATATGCAATGCTGTATTAATATGATAGAAATAGAAACATATCACATTTCTTTTTTATCTCCGTCCCTCAGTTTTCTGGAGACTATAGTTCTAGATCAATGAGCATGGGCATGCCACTCTACTGGTAAATATATCTTTGTTTGGAAAACCATAGGAACCAGATGTTGATGAGTCAAAGATAAACTCTCCGTATATGAAAAAAAACTTCCTAATTCATTTATAGAATATTTTTTTTTTAGTAAAGGCTTTTGGATTTCATATGGGGGGAAACTAAATCGAGTTACTGATATATTTTTATCAGCCGACTTCTTTTCAAATGTCAAGAAAAGAAAATTGAGTACAAAGATGGTAAAAGAAAAGTATAATCTTTTTTTTTAAATATACATATAAAACATAAAAAATTGTAGCGATCGTTCTGTCTCATACCTTTTAAGGCTTTAATACATTTCTTTATCCTCCTTAGGTGTTTACCTTTAAGGCTTCAATTGTAATTCTCATTCTGAGTCTACACTTTATTTAGACTAAGTGAAGTAACTCACTCTGATTATTGAGTGAAGCAATTGTCTCTTGATCCATGATATATATATGATTTCATATGCTAATTTTGAACCTATTGTAGTGATTACTGTGATTGTTGCTTTATTTATTTATTTATTTTATTTTTTGTTGGTATTATTTCTCTGTAATTTGATAAAATTCAATAAACAAATTTGAACAGAAAAAAAAAAAATATTCCTATTAATTTATTCAATACACGCTTACTTACTTATAAATACAGTGCCTGACATTTTTTGTTTTTTTCGATTGATGGATTGAACAGTGCTCCATGAGATGTTCACAGCTTGGGATATTTTTTTATAACCTAACCCTGCTTTAAACTTCTCCACAACTTTATCCCTGACCTGTCTGGTTTGTTCCTTGGCCTACATGATGCGGTTTGTTCACTAAGGTTCTCCAACAAATCTCTGAGGGCTTCACAGAACAGCCGTATTTATACTGAGATTAAATTACACACAGGTGGACTCCATTTACTAATTAGGTGACTTCTGAAGGCAATTGGTTCCACTAGATTTTAGTTAGGGGTATCAGAGTAAAGGGGGTTGATTACAAATGCACGCCACACTTTCCAGGTATTTATTTGTAAAAAAATTTTGAAAACAATTTATCATTTTCCTTCCACTTTACAATTATGTGCCACTTTGTGTTGGTCCATCACATAAAATCCCAATAAAATACATTCACGTTTTTGGTTGTAACATTAATTTAAAGGTGCATTTGTGTCTTTTATATACAGTATCCATTAAGTTCTGATTTGAGTTGCCCTTTAAATTCTATGAAATTTTCACCCACAGGAAACATAAAAGAAAACTGCTTGGTTATAATTGTTAACCACTTGCCGCCCGCCCTATAGCAAAAAGACGGAGGCAAAGTGGTTTCAATATCCTGACTGGACGTCATATGACGCCTTCAGGATATTGAGCCGCTGCGCGCCCCCCGGGGGCGCGCATCGCGGCGATCATTGTTGCGGGATGTCAGTCTGACACCCCGCAACACCGATCTAGGTAAAGAGTCTCCGACGGAGACTCTTTACCACGTGATCAGCCGTGTCCAATCACGGCTGATCACGATGTAAACAGGAAAACCCATTGATCGGCTTTTCCTCACTCGCGTCTGTCAGACGCGAGTAGAGGAGAGCCGATCGGCTGCTCCTCTGACAGGGGGGGGTTTGTGCTGATCGATTATCAGCGCAGCCCCCCCCCCAGGATGCCCACACTGGACCACCAGGGATGCCACCAGACCACCAGGGATGCCCACCATAAGGTAAGCCACCCTAGACCACCAGGGATGCCAATCAGTGCCCACTAGAAATGCCTAATGGATGCCAATCAGTGCCCACAATGGATGCCAATCAGTGCCCACAATGGGCACCACTGATTGGCAGGCATTATTGTTTGGCACTGATTGGCATCCATTAGTACAACACATTAGAGTACAGTGCCACCTATCAGTGCCCATCCATGCCACCTATCAGTGCCCATCCGTGCCGCCTATCAGTGCCCATCCGTGCCGCCTATCAGTGCCCATCCGTGCCGCCTATCGTTGCCCATCAGTGCCACCTCATCGGTGCCCATCAGTGCCCATCAGTGCAGCCCCATCAGTGCCCATCAGTGAAGGAGAAAACATACTTATTTACAAAGTTTTGTAACTAAAACATAAAAAAAATATTATTTTTCAAAATTTTCGGTCTTTTTTTAATGTTTTTAGCAGAAAATAAAAATCGCAGAGGTGATCAAATACCACCAAAAGAAAGCTCTATTTGTGGGGAAAAAATTATAAAAATTTCGTTTGGGTACAGTGTAGCATGACCGCGCAATTGTCATTTAAAGTGCAACAGCGCAAAAAGCTGAAAATTGGTCTGGGCAGGAAGGTGTATAAGTGCCCTGTATGGAAGTGGTTAAAGTGGTAGTAAACTCAGGTTTACCACTTGTACCTACAGGCAAGCCTATAGTAAGGCTCACCTGTAGGTACTGTGAATATCTCCTAAACTTTAGGAGATATTCAGAGTGCATGCAGCCAGTGACGTTACCGGTGCATACGCTCTGAAGGTCCGGCATACAGTGCCAGACCTTCAGAGGCCGTGTCATAAACCGCGGCTCCTGTGACGGCCACTCATGTAGCTGGAGGACGCGAACCCAGAGGAAAAACTGGCGATGGAGGGCTTAGTTCTAAGGTAAGTCTCTCATAATGTGCATACTAGCACTCTATGACATTGCCTTGCAGGGATTTTTTTTTCAACAACTGCAGTTTACTACCGCTTTGAACTTACAAAAAGAACACTTGCATAAATATTCCCACACTATGATTCAGAATGACGGTACAAGATATAAGTATTTCACTCTGGTTATTTAAAGCTTGTGGGATCGTCCATCTACATTCTGCAACAGTTGGGTGTGAACACAACGTGTAAATGGTATTGTTAACTGTGCAGATCAGGTAACGTGCGTAGCATGTGACCGCAGCCTGAGGATCTCACACGTGCACTACAGCTGTACTAGCCGTCTGTTTCATATTGAGTGTAACAAATTATGTAAAGTACACGAAATAAGGACTATTTAAAATTCCAGTGGGCTTTTGTGTAAGCTTTATAGAGAAATATTTAGTTTGTCATTTCCTTTTATCCCACGTGTAGGAGGAATCTTTAGAAGTCGTCAATTGTTGGAGACAAACGACCCAGAAAATGTCAAGAAAAAGAAAACAAAACGGGCTGGTAAAAAATGCGCCATGGAATTTTTTTGACTATTTGACAGTCAGATAGTTTTCTCCAATTGACAACTACAAGAAATCCCGAAGTGTGTCAGTTCAAATGGAGAGAAGCTGGACGCGCAGTTTATGGATTATGTGATTGATCCGTACCACACTTGCAGGTTTACAAACTGTACAGAAATCTTAGCATGCGTAACAAAAACATAATAAACTGGATGCAGTTGTATCAACGACAATAGGATGAGCTGGAACTTTTCCAATTGGATATCCAGATTACAATGTGTACAATATATTTTAGGATCACAATTCTGCATAATAGACTCTACAGCAGTAATTGGACTTAACATGTTAATAAACCCTAAAAATTTTAAGGACATTCAGCAGCTGATTTAATCACTTACTGAATATGCCGTTTCTTAATCTTTCAATCCTTTCCTATGTTCCAGTTTAAGATGTTCCAGGTTTCCTGTTTCAGTGTGTCTCTTTTCTCTTGCAGCATACTATCGAGTCACCATAGGCATGTGCAGGAGGTGTGCCGGACGTGTCTGGGTACATCCTATTCACCCCTTGTGGCACAGATTCTCCCTGCTGATATTTCACCAAAGAATCCCAATGGATGGATTAAAATAATTGTAAAAAATAATACAAAAATTAAATAATAAAGAAAGAAAACGTCTGACACTGTCCACTGCCCTTCTGACACCACCCACTGCCCTACTAACATCGTCAATGTTTTAATACATTTTAAAATATTTTTTACATTTATTTATAAGAGTGTGTGTGTGTACAGTGCCTTGAAAAAGTATTCATACCCCTTGAAATTTAAAAAATTTGGTCATGTTACAACCAAAAACATAAATGTATTTTATTGGGATTTTTCTTTCAAAATATTTTATTTTTAATAAATAAACAGTAAAATTTATTTTGTTACATTAAATGTTGTTAATAGTAAATCCTGAGAAATGACAGCTTCAAATATTCACTTTTACCTTGTAAGCAAATAAAGACAAAATAATATATCAATAGTTGTGGTCTCTGTATGTTAAAAAAAAACTAAAATAATGCATTTAAACAGGAGAAGTCCCCCTAATTAGGTCAACTAATAGATGAACATACTCTTGACCGCCTGGTGCCCCTATCGGGATCTAACTGCACCAGGGGAGGAGACCTCCCACCAACCTCGCGGCTTTGTCTCAGGGCTCCCAAAGCCACCAGATCAGAAGGGACAAACCATGTGAACATTATTTAGGGTTAACTCGTCTATTATTTATATTTTAAGAAAAAGATAGAAGGGAAATAGAATTCCCTAAAGTAATTTCCAGGAATCCCTATAGAAGGGGAGAAGAGAAAAAGGTGAGAACAGGGAATAAAAGAAAAAGGAGAGAAAGGAGGAAGAAGGAGGGGTACGTGCCTATTCTAAGGTTGTATAGGAGTCAATGAAGCACCATGGACAAGCGAGATCCCTACAAATCTGGCTCAAGGTTCCCAAATTTTTTTGAATCTCGGAGTTGTATTAGTCAGAATACTAGCCAATTTTTCTTGAGTCATTATCCAGGATATTTTTATTTTGGTTTCCGAGAAGAAAGGTTTAGGTTTCTTCCATGCTTTGGCTATTGTGAGCTTGGCTCCTGTGAAGATAAAGCAAATTAGTTTTTGTGTAGCCTGTGGTATTTGAGGTATATGAGCATTCAGGAGCGACTGATAGGGACCCAGGGACCTGGCAACCAGTTACCTTGAAAATCATATTGAACACTTTGCTCCAAAAGGGGCGGATTCTAGGGCATTCACACCAAATATGGGGCATAGACCCTAATGCTGCGTACACACGATCGGAAAATCCGACAAGAAAACGGTGGATTTTTTTCCGACGGAATCTTGGCTCAAACTTGTCTTGCATACACACGGTCACACCAAATTCCGACTGTCAAGAATTTGGGGATGTACAACACTACGACGAGCCGAGAAAAATGAAGTTCAATGCTTCCGAGCATGCGTCGACTTGATTCCAAGCATGCGTGGTTCTTGGTGCGTTGGAATTGCATACAGACGATTGGAATTTCCTCCAAGAACTTTTCTTGTCGGAAAGAACCAGCTCTCAAATTTTTCTTGGAGGAAATTCCGACAGAAAAACTCAGATGGAGCCTACACACAGTCGGAATTTCCGACCAAAAGCTCACATCGGACTTTTCTTGTTGGAATTTCCGATCGTGTGTACGCGGCATAAGAATTGGAAACCTCTGAAACAAGTCGGATCCGCTGCAGGGTATATGGTTGCAAGTTTAGAGGGGTTAGATACCACCTGGTTAAGACCTTAATATTAGCCTCCATCAGGGAGACATTCAGCATTCCTTTGAAGGACTTTGAAAAGGCTGAATGCCAGGTGTCCAGGTCCCAATTACTTTGGAGATCATTTTCCCAAGCTTCCATATGGGAAGATTTCGCTACAGGGTGAGTGAGGCACGAATATATCATGGATATGCCTCCCCTTTGTCCTCCTGCATGGCCACACCATATATCATATTTTGTGAATTGGGGGGGTAATGGTTTTTTCCTTCCAAACTTGGTGTAAAAAATGCGAGATTTGACCAAAGTCTTTCAGAATCTGGGAGCTCCAGGTTTTTGATGCAGTGATTGAGGGTTATAGGTCCTCCAGAGTTGAAGAAATGTCCTATACGGTATAGTCCCTTGTCCACCCACCATTTAACTGCTTCTACATTTAATCCAGGGGGAAAGTCTGGGTTATGGAACTTGTGTGCAAGTGGTCTTCCAGCGGAGACAAGGGCCGGGTGATTTCTGAGGCTATCCCAGAGCGCAAAGGATTGAGATAGGAATGGGGCCAGTATGGAAGGTCTTTTTTTTTGGTGGGCACCACAATAGATAATCTAAAGTGAAGCGGGGTACTGTCTGTTTTTCAATATTGATCCAGTCCGGTTTTTCTGTTTTGGAGTAGATCATGGAAATCTGTGCTAGTCTAGCTGCTATGTAATATTTATGTAAATCAGGAAGACCTAGTCCTCCCTTACTTCTGTAAAGGAATAGGGTGTTTTGGGGTAATCGATAGCCAGAGGAACCCCAAGTGTATTTAAATATTTTACTTTGAAGTTTTTTCAAATGGTTTTTATTGATGGGGAGAGGAAGAGATCTAAAATAATATAAGATTCTTGGGAGCAATGTCATTTTGATCGAGTTGATCCTACCCAACCAGGATAGTTCATGTTTGGACCAGGTCAAAAGATAATTTTCTAGTTTTTTGAACAGTGGTGGGTAATTATGTATATAGAGAGTTTCAGTGTGGGCTGTTAGTGTGATGCCCAGATACCTGTATCTGATTGAGGTGTCAGTCCATTCAAATTTGAAAGATTGTTTTAGCAGCGAGACACTTGGGAGGGGGAGCGAGACATTAAGGGCCTGTGATTTTGTGTAATTGACTTTAAGGCCCGAAACCTTAGAGAAGTTTTTTAGAACTTGGCAGATGTAGGAAGAGAAATCAACGGAGAAGTCACAAATAGGAGGATATCATCCGCGAAAAGTTCACATTTATGGGTTCGATTTCCACAGGTTACCCCTTTAATGTTAGGATTTTGTCGAACAGCTATCTCCAAAGTTTCTATGGCGATAGCAAATATGAGAGGGGAAAGCGGGCAACCCTGCCTAGTGCCTCGTGCTATATCAATTGGTTTAGAGTAATATCCTTGTAATCAAATGAATGCCCTAGGATGAGAGTAGAGGGAATGTAGGGATGAGCTTCGTGTTCGAGTCGAACATACGTTCGACTCGAACATCGGCTGTTCGATCGTTCGACGAAGATCGAACGATTTGGGCCGTTCGCGCCAAATTCGAGTGACGCGAACGGCCCACAATGCACTACGCCATCGCAGTGTCATCCAGGCGCTGTGATTGGCCAAGCATGCACTGTGACCCCGCATGCTTGGCCAATCACAGCGCCGGCAGCGAGGAGAGCAATGATTGGCCACAGGTAGGATGCCTGTGGCCAATTATTGCTGAGGGTGTTTAGTACACGCCCCACACTATAAAAGGCCGCCAGCACGGCGGCCTAGTGTAGTGTGTTCCGGAGCAGGGAAAGAGAAGCATAGGCAGGGACAGTGACATTTATTTTTTCTTGCTTAACCTGGATTCCTTTAGTTTAGGGAAAGAGAAGGATAGGTAGGGAGAGTGTCAGTGTGTTTTACTGTGCGAATCCTTGTTTCTAGGGACAGGGAAGGACAGTGAGGGAATTCTCCTTGTGCTATAGTGTGCTTTAAAAAAACATTTTTTCTAGGGACAGAAAACTATAGGTAGGGAGAGTGTCAGTGTGTTTTACTGTGCGAATCCTTGTTTCTAGGGACAGGGAAGGACAGTGAGGGAATTCTCCTTGTGCTATAGTGTGCTTTAAAAAAACATTTTTTCTAGGGACAGAAAACTATAGGAAGGAAGAGTGTCAGTTTCTTTCACTGTGATAATCCTTGTTTCTAGGGACAAAGAAGGACAGTGAGGGAATTCTCCTTGTGCTATAGTGTGCTTTAAAAAAAAAAAATTCTAGGGACAGAAAACTATAGGTAGGGAGAGTGTCAGTGTGTTTTACTGTGCGAATCCTTGTTTCTAGGGACAGGGAAGGACAGTGAGGGAATTCTCCTTGTGCTATAGTGTGCTTTAAAAAAACATTTTTTCTAGGGACAGAAAACTATAGGAAGGAAGAGTGTCAGTTTCTTTCACTGTGATAATCCTTGTTTCTAGGGACAAAGAAGGACAGTGAGGGAATTCTCCTTGTGCTATAGTGTGCTTTAAAAAAACATTTTTTCTAGGGACAGAAAACTATAGGTAGGGAGAGTGTCAGTGTCTTTTACTGTGCGAATCCTTGTTTCTAGGGACAGGGAAGGACAGTGAGGGAATTCTCCTTGTGCTATAGTGTGCTTTAAAAAAACATTTTTTCTAGGGACAGAAAACTATAGGAAGGAAGAGTGTCAGTTTCTTTCACTGTGATAATCCTTGTTTCTAGGGACAAAGAAGGACAGTGAGGGAATTCTCCTTGTGCTATAGTGTGCTTTAAAAAAACATTTTTTCTAGGGACAGAAAACTATAGGTAGGGAGAGTGTCAGTGTGTTTTACTGTGCGAATCCTTGTTTCTAGGGACAGGGAAGGACAGTGAGGGAATTCTCCTTGTGCTATAGTGTGCTTTAAAAAAAATTTTTTCTAGGGACAGAAAACTATAGGAAGGAAGAGTGTCAGTTTCTTTCACTGTGATAATCCTTGTTTCTAGGGACAAAGAAGGACAGTGAGGGAATGCTCCTTGTGCTATAGTGTGCTTTAAAAAAACATTTTTTCTAGGGACAGAAAACTATAGGTAGGGAGAGTGTCAGTGTGTTTTACTGTGCGAATCCTTGTTTCTAGGGACAGGGAAGGACAGTGAGGGAATTCTCCTTGTGCTATAGTGTGCTTTAAAAAAACATTTTTTCTAGGGACAGAAAACTATAGGTAGGGAGAGTGTCAGTGTGTTTTACTGTGTGAATCCTTGTTTCTAGGGACAGGGAAGGACAGTGAGGGAATTCTCCTTGTGCTATAGTGTGCTTTAAAAAAACATTTTTTCTAGGGACAGAAAACTATAGGAAGGAAGAGTGTCAGTTTCTTTCACTGTGATAATCCTTGTTTCTAGGGACAAAGAAGGACAGTGAGGGAATTCTCCTTGTGCTATAGTGTGCTTTAAAAAAACATTTTTTCTAGGGACAGAAAACTATAGGTAGGGAGAGTGTCAGTGTGTTTTACTGTGCGAATCCTTGTTTCTAGGGACAGGGAAGGACAGTGAGGGAATTCTCCTTGTGCTATAGTGTGCTTTAAAAAAACATTTTTTCTAGGGACAGAAAACTATAGGTAGGGAGAGTGTCAGTGTGTTTTACTGTGCGAATCCTTGTTTCTAGGGACAGGGAAGGACAGTGAGGGAATACTCCTTGTGCTATAGTGTGCTTTAAAAAAACATTTTTTCTAGGGACAGAAAACTATAGGTAGGAAGAGTGTCAGTTTCTTTCACTGTGATAATCCTTGTTTCTAGGGACAAAGAAGGAAAGTGAGTGAAATTCTCCTTGTGCTATAGTGTGCTTTAAAAAAACATTTTTTCTAGGGACAGAAAACTATAGGTAGGGAGAGTGTCAGTGTGTTTTACTGTGCGAATCCTTGTTTCTAGGGACAGGGAAGGACAGTGAGGGAATTCTCCTTGTGCTATAGTGTGCTTTAAAAAAACATTTTTTCTAGGGACAGAAAACTATAGGTAGGGAGAGTGTCAGTGTGTTTTACTGTGCGAATCCTTGTTTCTAGGGACAGGGAAGGACAGTGAGGGAATTCTCCTTGTGCTATAGTGTGCTTTAAAAAAACATTTTTTCTAGGGACAGAAAACTATAGGTAGGAAGAGTGTCAGTTTCTTTCACTGTGATAATCCTTGTTTCTAGGGACAAAGAAGGAAAGTGAGTGAAATTCTCCTTGTGCTATAGTGTGCTTTAAAAAAACATTTTTTCTAGGGACAGAAAACTATAGGTAGGGAGAGTGTCAGTGTCTTTTACTGTGCGAATCCTTGTTTCTAGGGACAGGGAAGGACAGTGAGGGAATTCTCCTTGTGCTATAGTGTGCTAAAGCATTCCTCATCAACCATCTTTGAAATCCTTGTTTTTTTGGACAGTCAGGGAAATTGTCGTTGTGCTATTCTGTGCAAAAGCAATCATCCTCAACCATATTTAGAAATCCTTAAGTAAAGGGACAGAGAAGGACACCTGAAGGTAGCCCTTATTGCTTTTTTCCCATCTCCCTGCAGGCCATCTATTAGAATGTCTGGAAGGAAACAAGGAGAGGCAGACAGTCAGGAGGCAATAAAAGAGGGCAAGCAGGCTCTGTGTCTGGGGGCAACAGTGCTGGTCGTGGACGCGGTGCATTGTCATCAGCACATGGCCATGGGACACGCTTGTCCTTCTTTTCGGCAGCTGGACATGTTGAGCCACATCATGCCGAAGACTTGGTAGAGTGGATGACCAAGCCCTCCTCCTCCTCCTCATCCTCTCTCACCCAGGCTCAGGGTACTGGTAAAGCAGCTGCCAAAGCGTCCTCTTCCCTGGTATCAATGTCAGACTCATCATCAGTCACTCCTTCCCTAGACCCACCATGTCTTCCTCCTGAGGAGTCCCCCGAACTGTTTGAGCACAGTGTTGGGTACATGCTCCAGGAGGATGCCCAGCGTTTCGAAGGGTCTGATGATGAAACCCAGCTACAGGAAGGCAGTAGCGTGAGAGCAGACAGAGGGGATGCTCAAGAAGGACACCAATCTGGCAGTCATGTTCCAGCAGCTGCAGCATACTGCCAGATTGGCTCCAGTGATGAGGAGGGAGGGGATGATGAGGTCACTGACTCCACGTGGGTGCCTAATACTAGAGAGGAGGAGGAGGAGGATGAGGAGGAGGCACATCTCCAACGAGGCAGGATGCCCTTTGGTGGCCAGCGTAAGGGCAGTACACCGACGGAATCACACCGCAGAGCTCCGCCTGTGCAGGGCGCTGCCTCTGCCCGTCATTCAAAAAGTTCTTTGGTGTGGGCCTTTTTTGAGGCTAGTGCATCAGATCGCACAGCTGCTGTTTGCAACATATGTCTCAAGCGTATATCGCGTGGCCAAAACATCAGCCGCTTGGGTACCACATGCCTGACCAGACATATGTTGACCTGCCATGCAGCTCGTTGGCAAGCCTACCTCAAAGACCCGCACCAAAGAACAAAGCGGACCTCTCCTTGCACCGCATCAGCTGGGATCTCCAACCCCACTATAACTTCAGTCCTCTCTGAAACATGCACTGAGAGGAATGAAGGTGTAGAATTAGGTGTGTCACAGCCAAGTACTTGCGGCCACTCTGCTAGCAGTACACCGACGTCCGATTCTAGCAGGCAAATTTCCCTGCCCCAGCTGCTGGACCGTCGAAAGAAGTTCACTCCCAGCCATCCACATGCCCAGCGGTTGAATGCTAACTTGGCTAAATTGCTAGCGCTTCAACTGCTGCCTTTTCAGTTGGTAGACTCGGCCCCCTTCCGTGAGTTTGTGCAATGTGCGGTTCCTCAGTGGCAGGTTCCCAAACGCCACTTTTTCTCACGGAAGGCTATTCCGGCTCTCTACCGGCATGTGGAAGGCAATGTCTTGGCCTCGCTGGACAGGGCGGTCAGCGGTAAGGTGCATATTACCGCTGACTCATGGTCCAGCAGGCATGGACAGGGACGTTACCTTTCTTTCACGGCCCATTGGGTCACTCTTTTGGCAGCTGGGAAGGATGCAGGACAAGGTGCAGTAGTGTTGGAGGTTGTTCCACCGCCACGCCTCCAAAATGCTACTACTGGTTGTGACACACCTCTCTCCTCCACCCCCTCCTCTTCTTCTTCCTCCATGGCCTCTTCCTGTGGTTTGTCCTATGAACCAGCGGTGCTCCGTAGCCGTTCAAGGGGCTACGCAAGTACGCAGGCAAAAAGATGCCATGCCGTGCTTGCGCTGGTGTGTTTGGGGGACAGAAGCCACACTGGGGCAGAGGTCCTGTCTGCTCTGCAGGGCCAGGCCGAGAGGTGGTTGACGCCACGCCAGCTTAAGCCAGGAATGGTGGTTTGCGACAATGGCACCAACCTCCTCTCCGCCCTCCGACAGGGACAACTGACCCATGTGCCCTGTGTGGCTCACGTCCTTAACCTGGTGGTGCAGCGGTTCTTGGGCAGGTACCCGGGCTTACAGGATGTCCTGAGGCAGGCCAGGAAAGTCTGTGTGCATTTCCGCAGATCTTATAATGCCAGTGCTCGCCTGGCTGAGCTGCAAAAGGAGTTGAACCTGCCCAAGAACCGCCTTATATGTGACATGCCCACCAGGTGGAACTCAACGTTGCCCATGCTGCAGCGGCTGCACACGCAGCAGAGGGCCATCAATGAGTACCTGTGCGACTACGGCACCAGGACAGGGTCAGGGGAGCTTGGTTTTTTTTCTCCACGCCAGTGGGGCATGATCAGGGATGCATGCACTGTCCTGGCACCATTTGAGGAGGCCACGAGGATGGTGAGCAGTGACAGTGCATGCATCAGTGACACTGTACCTCTTGTCCACCTGTTGGAGCACACGCTGCGTGGAATAATGGACAGGGCACTTGAGGCAGAACAGAGGCAGGAAGAGGAGGACTTCCTTGCCTCTCAAGGCCCCCTTTACCCAGACAGTGTTCCTTCTGTCCCACCCATCGCACAGGAAGAGGAGGAGGAGGAGGAGGATTGTGTCAGCATGGAGGTGGAGGCTGGCACTCAGCATCATCAGCAGCAGTCTTTTAGGGATGATTTACAGTCCCAAGAAACCAGTGGACTTGTACGTGGCTGGGAGGAGGTGGCTGCGGATCATGTCGTCCTTAGTGACCCAGAGGACTCCGGAGCGAATGCCTCAGCAAACCTACGCTGCATGGCCTCCCTGATCCTGCAAAGTCTGCGGAAGGATCCTCGTATTCTTCGGATCAAGGAGAGGGACCATTACTGGCTGGCCACTCTCCTTGATCCACGGTACAAGGGTAAGGTTGCGGACCTTATGTTACCGTCGCAGAGGGAGCAGAGGATGAGACAACTCCGGGAGGCCTTGCAGAAAGGTCTGTGCAACGCGTTCCCAGAGACTGGGAGGTTACAAACTCCTGGTCCTGGACAACGAGTTGCTGAGGCTTCGGCCAGTCAAAGAAGGAGCGGTGGGGAAGGTGGCCGTCTGACCGATGCGTTCAGACAATTCTTTAGTCCGCAGCCCCAAAGTATGATCGGTTCCAGCAACCATCGCCAGCGTCTGATAAACATGGTGCAGGAATATCTAGGGGCAAGGTCAGACTTGGACACCTTCCCCACCGAAAATCCTCTGGCTTACTGGGTCTTGAGGATGGATCACTGGCCAGAGCTTGCACAGTATGCAATTGAGCTACTGGCCTGTCCTGCATCCAGCGTTCTTTCGGAACGCACATTCAGTGCTGCTGGAGGATTTGTCACGGATCACAGGGTGCGCCTGTCCACCGACTCGGTTGATCGACTGACTTTCATCAAGATGAACCAGTCTTGGATCACCACCAGCTACCACACACCTGATGCTGATATAACAGACTAATTGATTTTAACATGTCACATCCCTTCAAGACTGATGCTGATGCTGAGTGCCTGTGCTGTTATGTTGACTGGCTATCCTCCTCCTCCGAGTCCTCAATGATACGATTGATGATGATAGCTTGGAAGATCATTTTTGTTTATGGGTGCCGCCACCAGTGGCTAAGGCCCAATTTTTCAGTCCCTGTTTTACAGGGGCGTGTAATTACAATTTTTTTAGCAATAATTTGCCATAGGGCTCATTGCTGTGCTCCAAGTACAGTATCTGTGAGGGGTTGGAGTGTTGTGGCACCAGTGCCTAAGGCCCAATTTTTCAGCCCCTGTTTAACAGGAGCGTGTCATTACAATTTTTGAAGCAATACTTTGCAACAGGGCTCATTGCTGTGCTCCAAGTACAGTATCTGTGAGGGGTTGTAGTGTTGTGCCACCAGTGCCTAAGGCCCAATTTTTCAGCCCCTGTTCAACAGGGGCATGCAATTATAATTCTTGATCTAATAATTCACAGCAGGGCCCATTGCTGCACCCACCAAGAGTAACTCTGAGGGCTTACAGTGTTGTGGCAACGCCACCACCACCACCACCACGAAAGGCCCAATTTTTCAGCCCCTGTTCAAAAGGGGCATGTAATTACAATTCTTGATCTAATAATTCACAGCAGGACCCATTCCTGCACCCACCAAGAGTAACTCTGAGGGCTTACAGTGTTGTGGCAACGCCACCACCACCACCACCACGAAAGGCCCAATTTTTCAGCCCCTGTTCAAAAGGGGCATGTAATTACAATTCTTGATCTAATAATTCACAGCAGGGCCCATTCCTGCACCCACCAAGAGTAACTCTGAGGGCTTACAGTGTTGTGGCAACACCACCACCACCACCACCACCACGAAAGGCCCAATTTTTCAGCCCCTGTTCAACAGGGGCATGCAATTACAATTCTTGATCTAATAATTCACAGCAGGGCCCATTGCTGCACCCACCAAGAGTAACTGTCAGGGCTTACAGTGTTGTGGCACCAGAACCACCATCAAAGGCCCAATTTTTACTACCACTGTTCAACAATTATATGTAATTAAAATTCCTGATATAATAGTTGACAGCAGGGCGTTCCAGCACCAACCAAGAGTAACTGTGAGTGCTTACAGTGTTGTGCCAACACCAACAACTAAGGGGCCTATTTCTGCAGAGTATATACGGCAGGTCCCTACTTTCAAACATCCAACTTACAAACGACTCCTACTTGCAAACGCAAGAAGACAACAGGAAGTGAGAGGAAATCTACCCCTAGGAAGGAAAATTCTCTCCTGTAAGAATTAATATGGGAGAAAGGTGTCTCCTCTGTACTGATGCTTTATCAGCAATCCTTGTTTCAAGAAAAACACCACATTTCAAAAACAGTTGTCATTGGGATGGAAAGTGAGGTGAAATGTTCTGAACAGGGGCACAGACAGCAAAACAAATGTTACAGGGGTGATAACCCTTACCTATGTTTTCCAAAAAGTTTAAAAATAGATTTTTGGGCTGGAGCTACACTTAAACAATGTACCTGTTCAAAATTACAAACAGATTCTACATAAGAACAAACCTACAGTCCCTGTCTTGTATGCACCGCCTGTATACGGAAGTTCAGAGTACATAGGGCCTTTTTTATTTTATGTGCGGGGTTCCCCTTAATATCCATACAAGACCCAAAGGGGCTGGTAATGGGCTGGGGTAGGGGGGGGGGGGGGGTCATGGGGTAGCTATGCCATTTTTCTTAAAGATTTTCATCCATATTACCGGGACCAGACATTACATTAAAGCCGCAAGCAGTTTTAAATGGCTTTTTTTTCCTTTAGAAGTGTCATTTTGTGCAGGGACAGTTCTAAACACGGGAAACACGTGGCACTTCACAGGCATACTTTAGACACCCCCCAGGTACGATATTTAAAGGAATATTTGACTTTTTTTTTTTCACTTTATGCATCATTAAAATGACTGCTCCCGAAAAACGACCGTTTTTAAAACTTCTTTTTGCATTGATACATGTCCCCTGGTGCACAACCCGGGTTCCCAAACCCTTTTTAGGACAATAACATGCATAATAGTTGTTATAATTAGCACTTTAGAATTCGAACGTTCGCATCCATTGTATTTAATAGGGTTCTAATGTTCGTACGAACTTTCGGTCCGTTCGCGGGTTCTGGTGCGAACCGAACCCGGGGGTGTTCGGCTCATCACTAAGGGAATGTAGAAGACCCGTAAAGCGCTCTCCAAATCCCCAATGTTCTATATGGGAGAATAGATATGGCCAAGACACTGTATCAAAGGCCTTCTGTAGATCTAATGACAAGAGAAGCCACTGCTGCTTCGCTCCTCCCTCCCAGTTAGACTGCAGTATTGATACTATATTTATCGCACGTCTTATTTGGTCTAGGCCTTGTCTGCCCGGGATGAAGCCCACTTGGTCTTTATGTATATAGGTGTTAATAAAGGATGATAAACGATTGGCCATTATTTTTGTCATTATTTTTATATCATTATTTATGAGAGAAATAGGGCGATAGTTACTAATTTCTTTAGGGTTTTAATCTGGTTTGGGGATGACTGTGATAAATGCTGTGTTGAGATGCATGTCTAGGGGTGTGCCTTGCGTTTTACCATTAAAGAATTTGGTTAAATAAGGTGATAGAGTGCCCAGAAAAGCCTTATAATAGGGTATATATAAACTATCAGGGCCCGGTGCCGACCCGTTTTTGAGGCTTTTAATGACCTCCAAAACCTCCTCTACCGTAGAAGCAGCTTCAAGTACATTTTTGTGTGTGGTGTTTAGGGTTGGGATGGGAAGATCGTCTAAGTACCTAGAGATTGAGTCTTTGTCAGGCTGAGAATGAGAGTTATATAGGTCAGAGTAGAAATCTTGAAATGCTTCCAGGATTTTGACGGGATTGGCTGTAGGGGGTTGGCCTGATATCCTGATTTTAGGCATAGTATGAATCCTGACTCTGGGAGAGAGTTTCACAGCAAGTAACGACCCCATTTTGTTTGCATGTATATAAAATATATTACCACTCAATCGGATTGCTTTTTCTACCTGTGTAGTAAGGGCTAGATTGAGATTTAATCTGGCTCTATCTATTAGGGCTATGGGGACCTTGGAGGGATCTTGTTTATGACAAGCTCGTAGAGCTGTGTATTCTTTTTCTAAACGTTCTATATCAGCTCTACGATCCTGTTTGGTTTGGGTAGAAATTTGAATAATTTTTTCCCGAATGAAGGCCTTATGGGCCACCCAAAGATGTCTCGGTGGAGGTGTCCCCCGTGTCATTGAGAGAAAAATATTCCTGAAGTGCCTTAATGATTATCTCAATTGAAGCTGAATTCGAAAGAATGGACTCGTTAAGTTTCCAATAGCCCTGTTTCTACCTAATATACTGGAGCATAAGGATATAATTACTATCGAGTGATCTGAAAGGGCCATGTCTTTAATGTGAGCGCTAACTATAAATGGGAGTAGGGGTAATAATATGGTCTATTCTTGCATATGTGTTGTGAGGATGTGAATAGTGCGTGAAATCCCATTTAGAAGGATTTAATTCTCTTCAGGTGTCAGCCAGACCATGAGCCAAAATTATTCTGGCAATTTTGTGGGTTTCTTTAGTCGGACAAGTCATTTTGTCCTTGGGGGGTTTGGATTGTCAAGATCTGGATCGAATGCTACATTCGAGTCTCCCCCAAAAATGACTGTGCCTACTAGCATAGGGCTCAGGGTGTCCATCATGGTCCTGAAAAAGACAGCTTGGCCTCTATTGGGGGCATAATAGGATATTATGGAGTAAAGGTGGCCTTCTATTGTACCTTGTATCAATAGAATTCTTCCTTCAGGATCAATGTATTCAAAAGACTTTTCAAATTTACAGGACTTTGAAAAAATTGTAGCCACCCCCTTGGTTTTATTTTCTGCACTGGCTAGGTGAAATTGAGGGAAATGCGGGTGTATGTATTTAGGACTATACCGTATAGGAAAGTGCATCTCCTGGAGCAAGAGGACATCTATTTTGAGAGATTTGTAATAGTCCCCACTCACCCTTAGTAGTCTTCGATCCGGAAACGTTACAGAGATTTCCCCCATCAAGTAGGTGTGGCCTGCAATGTTCATCATTAATCTGAGGATTCGAAGTTCTGCAATATACAAGGAGGTTAGGCACGAAGGTAAAAGTAAAGGAACATAACGGAGAAAAGAGAAAGGAGGAAGAAGAAAGGTAAGAGAAAAGTCTCCTAACATGTAGAACTAGGATTAAGGAGGGGAGACGCCCCCCAAAGCCTTTCAACAAGAACAAAAGGTGTCTGACCTGTGTAGATGTAGATCAGACAACCCAACCCTCAGAGACCCGTGGGTTTCCAAGGGGTAGGTGGAGGCACATGTGGACCACCCCTGTACAGGGCGCCCATAATAAAAATAAACATTAATATTAGCACGGCAAATCATTTTTGGACTTATTTGTAACGTCATGACCCCCAGTATAGTGTCTGGGGGTCTGGTCGTTTTAACAGTTCAGATGAACATAGTATGGACCAACAAGACTAATGAAAAAAAATTAAGTCCATAGAACTGCAAATAACCGTAGAACAGACATTGAGAACAAACTGAACTTGGGAGGAAATGATCCCCTAACAATGGTCACAGACAGGTCTGTGGTCAGACACTAGGTCCAAAATAGAAATAGAAAAATGGTTATTGAGTGGGAGAAGGGTCTTAGTCAGGTGGGGCCATTATCTTTAATTTTCTTAATTTTTCCTTTGTTCCAAAGGGGAGATTGTGGACTTGTCAGAGGGTCTTTTGGTTGAGTCGGTACTAGTTGTGGAGGTATCCATATCAGCCTCGTTGGAAATGAGCTTGAGTTGTAGCAGTATACGTTCTGCCTCCTGGAGGCTGGAGAAGGAGCATGATCTTCCTTTATCAGAAAACTTGACCGCAAAAGGAAAGGCCCATCTATATTTGATTTCTTTCTGAGTCAAGACCAGTAATAATGGTTTTAGTGCCCTCCTACGTTGAATTGTGGAGGGGGAAAGATCAGCGAAAAGCTGGATCGGGTATCCTTGGCATATTACTTGGGGAGCAGATCTGGCTTGTTTCATGACCTCTTCCTTCACAGAATAAAAATGAGGCTCGCCAATAATATTTCTAGGTTTTCCATCTTTTCTGGGGGGACCTAGGGCTCTGTGAACCCTGTCTAGCTCAAGACGGTGCTGGGGGACATTAGGTAGCATTGTTTTGATCAGTTCCTGGACTGCCAATCAGACATAAAGCACAGTTTCAGGTAAACCCCTGATCCTGATGTTGTACCTGCATGACCTGTTCTCCAGGTCGTCAATTCTGGAGATGGTGTAATCAAGTTGCCACGGAACTGTGGATAAATGCTTCGCATTTTGATTTGAAGCAGCCACTGTTTCTTCCAATTTATGTTCTGTTGTGTCTATTCTTAATCCTTGATTCTGAAAGTCAGCTTTCAGGTCCCCTGTAATTTTGGCCGCTGTTTGGGCTAGTCCCTTGTCCAGGAGTTCTGAAAATTTCTGGAATAGGTCCGCCATCTGAAAGGCCTGGTCTCTGGGATGAGTTTCTGAGAGAATAGAGCTGGTCTGGGCTGTAGAATTATGCCGTAAGGAGGAGTGGGCAAAGCCAGATGCTGTGTGGCAAATAAGGGGCTCAGTGGAGGCTGGTGAGGGGGTAAGTGCCTGTGAGAGTCCTGCCTTGGGTCCTGAGGTAAATTTTAGGACCGCTAAGGAGATTACCTGCCTGTGTTCTGTGAGGCAGAGCGCACTGGAGGCTGGATGCTGTGCTGCGGAAGCCATCTTGGATTTTTCGTCCATGACCACGGACTCAAATTGCAGCCTTAATTCCCTCCCAAGTGAGGGTTTGGACATGAAGGGGTGTTCCCGGTCTATTTATGAGCCTGCCTGGCGATTTTGGGGGCAAAATGTTCGGCGTGCTGTGTGCTGTAGGTGCCATGGTACACGGCTGGAGCGGAGCTCTCAGCTTAAGCGGCCATCTTCAGAGCCCCGCGCGTGCACCTCCCTTTTATTGGGATTTTATGTGATAGATCAACACAAAGTGGCAGATAATTGTAAAGTGAAAGGAAAATGATAAATGGTTTTCAACATTTTCTACAAATAAATATGTGAAAAGTGTGACGTGCATTTGTATTCAGCTACCCTGAGTCAATACTTTGTAGAACCACCTTTCACTGCATTTACAGCTGCAAGTCTTTTTGGGGATGTCTCTACCAGCTTTGCTCATCTAGAGAGTAAAATTTGTGCCCATTCTTCTTTGCAAAATAGCTCAAGCTCTGTCAGATTGGATGGAGAGCGTTTGTGAACAGCAATTTTCTAGTCTTGCCACAGATTCTTAATTGGATTTAGGTCTGGGCTTTGACTGGGCCATTCTAACACATGAATATGCTTTGATCTAAACCATTCCATTGTAGCTCTGGCTGTATGTTTAGGGTCAATGTCCTGCTGGAAGGTGAACCTTCGCCCCAGTTGCAAGTCTTTTGCAGACTCTAATGCCGCGTACACACGATAGAAAATTCCGACAAGAAAACCGCAGATTTATTTCCTACGGAATGTTGGCTCAAACTTGTGTAACATACACATGGTCACACAAAATTCCAACCGTCAAGAACGCGGTGACATACAAGACGTACGACGAGCCGAGATCAATGAAGTTCAATAGGCAGTTTGGCTCTTCTGCTTGATTCTGAGCATGCAAAATTCCGACAGAAAAAGTCAGATGGAGCCTACACACGGTCGGAATTTCCGACCAAAAGCTCACATCAAACTTTTCTTGTCGGAAATTCTGACCGTGTGTACGCGGCATTACAGGTTTTCTTCTAAGACTGCCCTGTAGTTGGCTCCATCCATCTTCCAATTGACTCAGACCAGCTTCCCTGTCCCTGCTGAAGAAAAGCATCCCCACAACATGATGCTGCCACCACCATGTTTAACGGCTGGGATGGTGTGTTTAAGATGTCTTTATGGACCTTGCTCTGTGCACTGGTGCGCATTCATGTTGGAAGAGGAAGGGGCCATTCCCAAACTGTTCCCACAAAGTTGGGAGCATAAAATTGTACAAAATGTCTTGGTATGCTGACGCCTTAAGAGTTCTCTTCACTGGAACTAAGGGGCCAAACTCAACCCCTGAAAAACAAGCCCACACTATAATCCCCCCTCCACCAAATGATTTGAATCAGTTCACAAAGCAAAGTCCATAAAGACATGGATGAGTGAGTTTGGGGTGGAGGAAATTGACTGACCTCAACCCGATAGAACACCTTTGGGATGAATTAGAGCAGAGACTGCAAGCCAGTGTGCCACAAATGTGTTTCTGGAAGAATGGTTAAACATTCCCATAGACACACTCCTAAACCTTGTGGACAGCCTTGTCAGAAAAGTTGAAGCTGATATAGCTGCAAAGTGTGGGCCAACTCAATATTGAACCCTATGGACTAAGACTGGGATGCAATTAGAGTTCATGTGCATGTAAAGGCAGACGTCCCAATACTTTTGGTAATATAGTGTATATATACCTACATACCCATACACACACACACACACACACGCATGTGTGTTTGAGCTTTGGGGTGCACACTCTAATGTAATAGGCTGTGTACACCTATGGGAGTCACCCTTGGATGCAGGGAGTAAAGCTGTATCTCCCTACACTGTATGAATGGTAAGGCACTCCCCTGTTACCCCTCCTCCACCATCCTTCCCCATTCAACACAACAAACTGACTGTAGACTGCACTGTTCACTATTACCTCTTTCCTGTGAAGACCAGAAGTTCAGTGAAGCAGCACTGAGAGAGCAGGATCCAACAGTATTGAAAGCATTTTAACAAATAGTTTATTCGTTTATATAGTATATAATATTATAATGTTATTATTATGTTGTAATGTAATAACTTGAATAGTTACTGGGGAATGTTTATTTTATTGTGCTCAATGTGTTGAGCTAAAATATGCTGAAGGTTTACTACTTTAAAGGGGTTGTAAAGGTACACGCTTTTTCACCTTAATGCATTGTATGCATTAAGGTGAAAAAACATCTGAGGATTAGCGGCTCCCCAGCCCCCCCCCCCCCCCGTTTACTTACCTGACACCTTGAAAGTCCCGCGCCGTGAACGCACCGGCTTTTCGGCCAGGCTTCTCGGCTCATTCATTGGTTGATTGAAAGCAGCGCAGCCATTGGCTCACGCTGCTGTGAATCACATCCAATGACGCGGCGCGCCGGGGGGCGTGGCCGAGTGATACAGTGAGCGGCTATAGCCGCCTGCTATATCACGGGAGCGCGCCCGCAAGAACTTACCACCATGAGAGCTCGCACGCATGAAGGTGGTGAATTCTGGCGGGGAGGAGCCGAGACAGCCGCCAAGGGACCCCAGAAGACCAGGTTCAGGGCCACTCTGTGCAAAACAAGCTGCACAGTGGAGGTAAGTATAACATGTTTGTTATTTAAAAAAAAATTACCTTTAAGCTATCTACTTATAGGTTTTGTTTAGCCTGCGGAAAACAGATTCCTTCCTCCACACAATTGATGTGAATGGACAAAATACCCCTGCCAAGCTATTGTATTTAGAAAACCACGAGCACACGGCTGTCAGAATACCCAAAGTTAAAGAGGAAAGAATGGCCGCACACCACCACGGAGCTGAAGCAAAGAAAATACTTTATTCGTCAATATGCCAGACGGACCAATAGAATCAAATGTCGACGCGTTTCACACAGACAACTAGTGCTTAATCACAACGTGGTGGTGTGTGGCCATTCCTTCCTCTTTGGCCACGCGCGATCGTGGGCACGAGAGGCAGAACAGGAAAGTGTGTGTGCAAACACACACATTCAAGTTCTGTGAGGAGAGAGAGATTGTGGGCTCCTACTAGCTGGGAACCACGATCTGTCATCTCCTATAGTCAGTCCTCCCCCTTACAGCTAAAACACACAATAGGGAACACAGTTAACCCCTTGATCGCCCCCTAGTGTTAACCTTTTCCCTGCCAGTGACATTTACACAGTAATCAGTGCATATTTATAGCACTGATCGCTGTAGAATTGTCAATGGTCCCAAAAATGTGTCAAAAGTGTCCGATCTGTCCGCCATAATGTCGCAGTCCTGATAAAAATCTCAGATCACCGCCATTATTAATAAAAAAATAATAATAATAAAAATTCCATAAATCTATCCCCTATTTTGTAGATGCTATAACTGTTGCGCAAACCAATCAATATACACTTATTGCGATTTTTATTACCAAAAATATGTATAAGAATACATATCGACCTAAACTGAGAAAATTTTTATTTTTATTTTTTAAAAATTGGAATATTTATTATAGCAAAAAGTAAAAAATATTGTGTTTTTTTTTCAAACTTGCCACTCTTCTTTTGGTTATAGCGCAAAAAATAAAAACCGCAGAGGTGATCAAATACCACCAAAAGAAAGCTCTATTTGTGGGGTAAAAAAATGATCATTTGGGTACAGAGTTGGATGACCGTGCAATTGTAATTCAAAATGTTACAGCGCTGAAAACTGAAAATTGGCCTGGGCAGGAAGGGGGTGAAAATGCCCTGTATTGAAGTGGTTAACTAATTTTACTTTTTTGTACAATTCTCCTTTAAGGCAAGGGGCGTGTCCTATGCCTGCATACTTTTGCTGATAGGTGTCCCTCATTCCCATCTCAAAAAGTGGGGACTAGGTATGCTTTTCTGTTGCAGTCTTTAGGTTTGACAGGGGTGACAGTGAACACCTATAGATAGACAACACCCTGTAAAGTTTTCTCGAGCTCTTTTACAATATTTGGGGAATGCACTTTTCATACTTTAGCAGGGATCCATAGTACTTCTTACATTGTAGTCCAGATGTTCACCAAATTTTTGGGAAAAGAAAACAAACCCAATTTCGCTCATTCCCAATGATGAACTATTGTCAGTGTCAGTGTTACAATAACTGAAAAACTGTACTCACCAAAAACAAACTTTAAATTTCCCTTACCCATAAAAAGTTCAGAAAGGCTAAACCATCTGGAGTCCTTTGCTTTTTTAAGGTAACTGTAGCCCATGCTCCCTAGGCGCCACTGTTTATAGCTTAAATATGACTTACATGAGCATATGGCATTATAAATAGGAAACAGCAGCTTCAGGTTTTGTATATTAATGTTGCCTTTCATCACCCGGTTACCCTTAAGCATCTCCTTTCCCATTTTAATTCAGCCTCAATGCAAAACATTAGTCCCATTAATAAAACTTAATGGTTCCATTTGAAAAATAGGTCAGCTTAGAAATAGAGAAGAATGCCCCGTTCAGAGAAACGTTCATTTATCCTGCCGCATATCAAAGCAGCCGTAGAAGAAAACATTCCACTTTATTTTACGTTTTTTAGCTTTTTTATAGTTTACTTTCATAATGTGTATTAATAACTATATATAACCTCATAAATACATGGAGCTGAAAAGAATAAACTGTGCACAGCGCATATTGCTATATGTTCTTGCATGTTGCGTTATTAGGAATTGATGTGATTATTTAAAAAGGGTGTGTTGTCAATATATTAAATCACCCCAAGGGCTCACATTATGGCCAGGTATGTGTGTTTTACACACTGGTGTCAGATTTTCACTATGTACTGTACTACTCT
Organism: Rana muscosa; assembly: GCA_029206835.1. NCBI lineage: Eukaryota > Metazoa > Chordata > Amphibia > Anura > Ranidae > Rana > Rana muscosa. Next base: position 101,164,197 of record CM055116.1, on the reverse strand, counting down.
CAGCGATTGTGCTTATGTCCTATCTGGGGCTTCAACAGTAAAGCCCTGTACACACGATCGGATTTCCTATGGATTCTAATCCGATTAATTTTTCCATCGGCAATCCGATGAAGCTGACTTCCATCAGTCTTGCCTACACACCATCAGTCAAAAATCCGACCGTCCCAAACGCTGTGGCGTAAAACACTCCGACAAGCCGAGAAAAATTAAGTTCAATGCTTCTGAGCATGCGTCGATTTGATTCTGAGCATGCGTGGGTTTTTTGTCCGATGGAGTTCCACACAGACGATCGGAATTTGCTATCAATTTTTTTTCCCATCGGATAAATTTAAAGCATTTTCTATTTTTTCTCACCGATGGAAAAAAAACTGATGGGGCTCATACACGATCGGTTTGTCCGATGAGAAAAGTCCATCGGACTGTTTTCATCGGTAAAACCGATCGTGTGTACACGGCATAACAGTGTAATACAATCATAAAGGAAAAAAGAGATTTGGTTTGTAGAAAGGTGAGCACACATGATGCAGCTTTGGGGCTGTTCTAGGATCAGATTACATGCAGCTTGTACATTTTGACATTATCTTTCTCTCACTGCATTTCAACAAGAATCAATAAAATGCTGTGCAAGAAAACTGGATAATTGACTCCCTAATAATATAACATTTATTGATTAACCACTTCAGCCCCGGAAGGTTTACCCCCCTTCATGACCAGGCCAATTTTTCCAATTTGGCACTGCGTTACTTCAACTGACAATTACGCTGTCGTGTGACACTGTACTTAAATATGATGTCCTTTTTCCCCACAAATAGAGCTTTCTTTTGGTGGTATTTTTTTTTTCCTTTTTCTTTTTTTTTTTTCTTTCCTTTTCTCTTCTCTTTTTCCCTTTTTTTTTCTCTGCCTTTCTCTTTTATTTTTTTTTCTTTATTTTTTCCTTTTCCTTTTTCTTTTTCCCTTTCTTCTCTCTTCTCCTCTCTTCTTTTTTCTTTTTTTCCCTTTTTTTCTATCTCTCTTTTCCCTTTTTTCTTTCTTTCTTTCCTTTCCTTTTTTTTGTTTTCTTTTTCCTTTTTTTTTCCTTCTTTCCCGTTTTTTCTTTCCCTCCCTTTTGGTGGTATTTGATCACATCTGCGATTTTAGTTTTTTTGCGCTATAAACGAAAGTTGACTGCTGCTGTGGTATAAAATTGCAATATGTGAGCCCAGCGCTGTCTAATTACCAAAATGTGTGCGATCCTATATTTATTCACTCCAACATGATTTTTTTTATCACAAATACAAACATAGTGAACAAACAATTGTAGCGCCCTGCTCCTATTGAGTAGGCGATATTTGTAAATTTAAGTGATCTGAGCTGTAGTTTGGCTCAGAATTATTGTGTTAAATTGCTGGTTTCTGTTCTAGTCCAACTGTGTTATGCATTTTCCACTTGACTGTAGGTGTCGCTGTCACCACAGGTCAAGGTTGGAAATGCAGCAGGCTGGGTGTATTGAGTACCTCTTTACCCAGAAACAGCCCAGTGGGAGTGGTTCACCCGCTGTGCATTCTGGGAGAGGGTACTTAAGGGACAGACACCGTTTTCCAGGTCTCTCTGACCTGATGGCCCTCCTGGCCTAAGGTGTGCCGTAACAGTTCTTCTGTCTGGCCCGAGGTCTCGTTACCGAAAGTAGGCCCAGGAGTTTCTGGGGCCTACTGGTCCAGGGGTGGTCCTGTGCTGTCTTGCCTGCGGGGAGAATCCGAGCAATTGGAGAAACCAGGGGAGGACTTTTCTCAGAGAGGACCGAGCAAAAAGGACTGGTATCTCAGGAAGAGCCTGGAGACTCAATTGGAGGATGCATCCCGGCCTATCTACCTCACAGTGTTGCCGGCTTGGCTGAAAGAAACTGGTACTGTGTGACTGTACTTTGACTTTGCAAAAGTTCTTGATTGTACAATCCTATGGCAGAGGATTGGGCAGAGACCATGTGTATTCTTCAAGTCTGTGGCAGAGACTATGACGAGCACCGCACCGGCTGCTAGGTCAGTGAGAGAGGCCTATCCGGTGGTTGCTAGATCCAGTGTGGAAATTGTTTGTCCTCTGGATAAAAGAAGTACCCGTGATCCGCAAAGCAAGGTACCTGAATCTCCCCTAACCCTCCATCCCTCTAACTGACTTTGTTTAATAAAACCATTGAAAAAGAGACTATGTGTTGGTGCTGACATCTGTGAACAACTCTTCAATACGACCCCTATGATGGACACAGTGGAACCGTAAGGTAACGGCAAAGGCCCAAAATATAACCAGCAGCTTCTACGGGGGTAGTGCTAAACAATATTATAAGAAAATTGTAAAAAAATATATATATATGTAGCACACGGACCCTTTTCCCTTGTCTTGGCTCAATTGCAGGAAAAAGGCACGCCGTACTATATGCCCGTACCCTCCTGGATGAGGAGGTTAAGCGGTGTTATGTATTTGGGTCCCACAGGTAGGTTCCTCCATCAGTTGGTTCTCATCTCCTAGGATATAGGGACAAGTCTCTGTTTTCCCCCCAGTAATTCCAATGTCCACACCACTTTAAACTCCAACGTTGCGTTTATTTTCTCAATGTTCAGCAGACAGGTAAAGGGTGGATAAGAGACAGGACAGCAAGGTTTGGGAGGTTAGTCCAGGCACAATGGATAGCACTATCACCACTATATCCCTGAGTAGGTTTAGCTCACCCGGATAGTCTCCTACAAGTGGATCCCAACAACCGAAGTGATGCTCGGACGTTTGATCAAGTTCTTTTCCTAGATGCGATCGGGAGACTCTCTGCCACAGAATCTATCAGACCCCGAACCTCTTATCTTCTGGTACTTAAGGACAGGTGCCAGCGTTAGCACATTACTAGGCCCTTGGTGGATAGAAGAATCCCTCCAGAGAGTTACCGGGCCCCTTCCTACACCGTGAACTCTCACCGGTCCGTCAGAAAGGTCCTCCCCGGGCCTCCTCTTCTTAGAAGCGGGCTCTCTCGCGAGAGACACCCTGGGACTTCTCCTCCTTGAAGCGGGCTCCAGCTAAAGGTCCTGGGCCCAGTGTTGAAGATGCAGCCCCAGGACTAAAGGTGCCTCGGACTGATACACACGTGGCCCCATGGCCTGGAGGGCCATGCACCACGCACCAGGACTCCGACTCCTCTCCTCCTCCGAAAACCCTTTCCCAGGTGGCGTCTGCCCCTTAGATATCCTCTCCCGGTATGCACAGCAGGTTTACCACACCCACCGTACCGCTGCCGGAACAGCACTAATACCAGTGGTTCACCCTGACCCATTATGGCAGTGCCACCTACAGGCCACAGGGAACTGCACACCAGTATACCATCCTGGAAATAAAACAGCACAACCTATAAATTTTGAACGGTCTGAGCCTAACTACTATCTCAGACCAGCCCCCTAAATTTGGGTATATAGCACCCCTAAATGGGCGCTACATATACAAATGAAAAATGAAATTGTTAAGTGCCACTTATATCTTGTGCTAGTAATTAAGTTCAATGAGTTAAAGTGTTTTTTCCTGTTATCTTATGTCAGTGATAAAAAAAAAGTGCTGTGCTCCCCTCCTTATGTGCCCTCACTCACCAACTCCCAGTGAATATGTCGCCTGTCAGGGAACTGATAGTCCTCAAATTTCTAAGATGTATGTTTGCAGGGCCATCTTTAAAGTGGAGTTCCACCCAAAAATGGAACTTCCACTTTAAAGAAAGGTGACCCCCTGTCATGCCACATTTGGCATGTAATTTTTTTGGGGGGAGCGGAAACCCTCTTTTTAGACGGCTGCGGTGGTGGCGGAAGTAAGCTTACCTCTCCCCCTCCCTCTCCGCAATCATCTGGGACACGTCTCAGGTCCCAGGTGATTGCTCCGCTAGTCACGGTGCACAGCGTGGCTCGCGCATGCGCAGTGCGTGCCCGGCTGTGAAGACACAGCTGGGCGCCCACAGTGACAATGCCGGCACCGCGGAGAGGAGGGGGAGATGAGCGGGGCTTCGTTCCCTCGCATCGCTGGACCCTGGGACAGGTGAGTGTCCGATTATTAAAAGTCAGCAGCTGCAGTATTTGTAGCTGCTGACTTTTAATATTTTTTATTTAGGCGGAACTCCGCTTTAATATTGATTGGACCCTGGGCAAACATTTTCTAGTGACCATAATCCACTGACCAGAGAGGGATGGAAAATCCACAATGTTACAGTTGTCACTAGGTCAAGAGGTGGGGGTAAATCTTCCAATAGGGACAACAGTTCTGGTGACAACTGTGTACGAAGGGATTTACACTTACTTTGGTGATATTTCCTCTTACGTCTTGTTGTGTCTTTGGGACAGGAAGTTACGCGAAATACCCCCAATGAGGTACCTGACAAAGGTATTTGTTAGAAGAGCAACAACAGATAGCTTTCTATATTGTGAACTATATATGCATTATACCTACCTATACCAATAGGTGGCACTGCAGTGTTATAGTGAGTTATTCTATGGTAATGTAGTAACAGGATGTTCTGTCTATGTTCAGTGCATGTACTTGTATCCTCCTTGTTCCTGTTTCATGATAAAGATATCCTCAATTAAAGTAAAGCTATCTTCTGCATACAACAAGCTTCCTGCTCATGATTTCAATACTCTGCTAATAGTTTTAAAGCCAATCCTTTTTTTTAAAGCTTCAGTGGTGCTCCAGTGAAGGAGGGTGACACAAATGGATATGGAATATTGGACTGGCTAGCCCAGAGGTGGGCTTTAACATGCCTTACTCCATTCAAAATAAAAAAAAGTTTCAACTTTAGTTATACTTAATGTGGAAGTTCACCCTAATACTAAAATCTCTAAGTCTACTGGCATCCACAATCTAAGACTAACCTACCTAGCCCTGTAAAGAAGAAATTACTATACATACCTTTTCTGAAGCCACCCTGGTCTGGTCTCAGGCGGCGGAAGCTCTGTAGAGGAGACAGCCGACAACTGCTGGGAAATGCCTGGGAAGTGAAGTCATCCAAAGACTTACTATGGGGCATCTGTTGTCAGCTGCCTCCTCCGCCTCCACAGAGAAGCTGCCGCTGACAGCTCAGCATGGGACCAGAGCGCCTTCAGAAAAGGTATGTATAGCTATTTCTTTTTTACGGGGCTAGATAGGTTAGACTTATGCCACGTACACACAGTCGGAATTTCCGAGGAAAAAAGTCAGACGCAATTTTTTCATCGGATATTCCGACCGTGTGTATGCCCAATCTGACTTTTTCTGTTGGAAATTCCGACGGAGTTAGAAAGAGAACATGTTCTCTTTTTTTCAGACGGAAAAAAATTCTATCGAAAATTATGTTTGTCTGTATGGAACTCCGACAGAGAAATAACCACGCATGGTCAGAATCAAGTCGACGCATGCTCGGAAGCATTGAACTTAATTTTTCTCGGCTCGTCGTAGTGTTGTACGTCACCGCGTTCTTGACATTCGCAATTTGGTGTGACAGTGTGTATGCAAGACAGCTTGAACGGAATACTGTCGGAAAAACCCATCTGAGTTTATTCCGATGGAAAATCCGACCGTGTGTACAAGGCATAAGATTGTGGATGCCAGTCAATTAAGAGATTTTAGTATTAGGGTGAACTTCTACATTTAAGAAATAATAACAAACTTTTAGAGTAACCACACATTTTATAATGCCGTTCCTTACATCTGGAATACAGTCATTAAACTCTGTAAGACAACGATGAGCCTGGTGCTGTAAAAGGGCGACTGGTCTGGTCGTGGCCTGCAGCAATATGATCGAGATATCCTCATTACAAAGGCAACAGACCAGACCAAAACTAGGTTTGTCATACTGATTCTTTGATCTTGATTGCAAGCTACTTGGAGAGCTGTCACGTCTATCTGACATTAGGGTATGTTCATATTATTGTGATTACCAATATTAAACTGTCTAGACTTTAACACTGTGACTGATAGTCATTAAAGCAACAGGAGAGTCTTTGAAGGGCTGGGACGACTGTATCAGGTTCTGTCCAGGAAGCAGAGCCGTCTGTACATCACAACATCTGTCATCTCATGTGATCTATTATTGCATGTCACTCTACTCACTGTGCAGCGTTTTATTAAATTCACATAATTGACTTATCAGTTCTCTTCGAGCTGTCAAGTCATTTTGTAAAGTTTGCATGTTAGAAGTAGATAGATTTCACGTTGGTCTGTACAGAGCTGACGTCTAAGAGATGTCTTTTTGTACATGACTCTAGCATAAGATGAAATTTGAGGAATGTGTGAAAAGTGATGTATCCTAAATAACAACAAAAGATATGACATTGATTGCTAACGATGCCCAAAGACATAAGACGATTTGTCATCTGATCCAGCAATACAGTTGGATTGAGAATCTTTGGACACTCTGAACTTCTGAAGACACCATATGGTTGGCCAGTCTCGGGGAAGATCTAATCAGATGGATTGGATTTTCCTGACTGATCATTATTGTTCTGTTAGATAGACATTGGGCATTAGGAGTCAATAATTTGACATTTAGGTCTTCTGATCTCATCTTATTCTATTTGATAGATGCTAGGTATTTAAACCACCGGATCATTTCTTATATCTCCTGAAAACTCTTTTGGCTAGATCTCTGCATTGGAGCTCCTGGGCCTGCATGTTTGCTGTAATCATTATGGGGGCTAACAAATTCCCTGCTGGATTTTTGATTTATTTATGTAAAAAGACTGCAATGATAGGAGCTGGAAAACACACTGGTGAGCAGGGGCCCTTACTATAACACCATAAGGTACAGAAGGAGGTATTATCAAAGCATTGTTCACATCAAAGCATGCACATGCACCAATTGGACCTAGTCATGTGATGTGCTATGTCTCACGAAGGGAAGGAGGGAAGTATGATCTGATATATCTTCCATGTTGGGTTAGGGTTGCCACCTGTACGGGATTCACCCGGACAGTACGGGTTCTGAATCATCTGCCCGGTTTTCAGACTCTCTGAAACCCGGACAAACCATCAGTCAGGGGGAGCTCTATTAGCATATGTGTCACTGTGGAGACAGCAGCAGTGTCACTGCTTCTCCATAAAAACACTGTCCTGGGGTAATTGTTAGAATCTAAAGCTTATTCTATCCTGTCCCCCCCCCCCTCCAGGCTCCTGCAGGGTCTCTCTTATCAGTGACTAACCCCCCCCCCCCTTTCCGATCACTAGTGCGGTGTGCTTACCCGGGAGGCGGAGCTGAGGAGGAGAGGAGAGGAGATCATGTCGGGAGGAGGAGATAATGTCGGGCTGGCGCTGCTGCTCACATTACATGCAGGGAAGAGGTGAGCTGAGAGTTTGTCTGAGGAATCTCCTGGGGTGGAAAGCTGACAGGATTTGTTTGGCAAGAGTTGCTGTGAAGGGTTAAGGTGACAGGAGGATCGGGAGTGTGTTTGACGATATCTTCCTCCAAGCCTCACACCTCTGTCTATATGTCTCATCCCCCATCCTCAGTCCAGATAATGTGCAGTAATTTATGACCATTCATTAACACCGCGTGTGTGTGGAGAGTGTAAACTTCTGATTGTACAGAGTCTGGATAACACAACTCCCCCCAGGTGCATCACCACCCCCCCCCCCAGACCACTTCATACATCCAGCTGGCATCATCCCCTCCGCACTCCTCTACTACCCATACTACCCCCACCATCCCCTTCGCACTCCTCTACTACACATACTACCCCCACCATCCCCTTCGCACTCCTCTACTACACATACTACCCCCACCATCCCCTCCGCACTCCTCTCCTTCACATACTACCCCACCATCCCCTCTGCACTCCTCTCCTTCACATACTACCCCACCATCCCCTCTGCACTCCTCTCCTACACATACTACCCCCACCATCCCCTCCGCACTCCTCTACTACACATACTACCCCCACCATCCCCTCCGCACTCCTCTCCTTCACATACTACCCCCACCATCCCCTCTGCACTCCTCTCCTACACATACTACCCCCACCATCCCCTCCGCACTCCTCTACTACACATACTACCCCCACCATCCTCTCCGCACTCCTCTCCTACACATACTACCCCCATCATACCCTCCACACGCTTCTCCTGTACATACCCCCATCATACCCAACACACTCCTTCTGCCACTCTGCATGTCGCAGAGTTCGGTGCCTCTAAGCTTCGGCCTGCCACATTAATGTTGGCTCCCATGAGACAGCCATCTTTAAACCTGGGGGACCCATGATCTTCAAGTGCCCGGAGGCCCCATGAGTTATCAGTCCACTCCTGGCTGGCCCAGACTGTGGCTACCCAGCACGGTTGCTCACTGCAATTGTAAGCCAAGAGTGTCAACTTTTTTGACTCTGATGTAAAAGGGGGACTCTTGTGATTAACTCCATATGATTAGAAATGTTATTTAATCACAAAATATATGTATAGTGTATACTACATAAATACATAAAAAATTGCCTTGCACTGTGCAGAGCTAATGAATTTAATGTACTACTGAAAAAAAAAAAAAATTGCCGTGCGCTACTAATGTGTTCGGGTTTGGCTTGAAGAAAAGGTGGCAACCCTATGTTGGGTGCTGTACAATAACGGTAATTGATTTTGCTAGACAGTACAAACCTGCTGGAACAATAACCCAGCGAGCTGGGCTGCCTGTCAAGGTGGTCTGCAGCAGGAAGATCAGAATGACAATACAGCATTAGGCAGCAGTCATAGGTGTGCACAGCCTTTTGCATACAGGTGTGCACTCCAAAGCTCAAACACATTTGCGTGTGTGTGCGCATGTGTATACAGTATATACTGACAGTGTCGGTAGGGCAGAGAATGGTGCCGGTAGGACAGTGGACAGTGTCAGTAGTTTTTATTTTTATTATTTTTTACAATTTGATTTTTTTAGGAGCCCCATTAGGGGGCTTTGGTGAAATATCAAGGGTCTAAACAGGGGGAATCTGAGCTACACTGGGTGATTAGGGTGTGCCCAGGCGCACCTGGCACACACTGTGCGCACGCCTATGGCAGCAGTAATGACATCATGCTATGCCACCAGCACTCCTGCTCATTTTGCTGCCACCTCTGTGTGCCCTAAAGTGCCAACTGAGATCAACATTTCACAAAACAGAGTATCTTTGGTGGACAGTTCTAAAGACAAGGGTATGGCAGTGAAATTATTTTTTTGTTATCTTAAATCACGCTGGGCAATATATTTTTAACTTATTTAATTAAGGTGGAGGTATGCTTTAAGGCTGGGTTCACACTGCCATGCGGAGCGGCTCACAGCAGGAGTCTAGTGCGTCCCTGTTCAATGCTTTAGGTCCAATTTTGGTTCAAATTTTTGGCTGAATTAGGACCTGAAACAAACCAGAAGATGCACAGGACTCCTGTGCAATTCTTTCTGCAGCCGTCCCGGAGCTGTGTGAACCGGCTCTATTGAGAGTCGGTCACAGTCTCCTGACATGCGAATTGAATGCGGGGAATCCTGCATCCAATTCGCAATAGTGTGAACCCAGCCTAAAGCTGTTCCCATGCCATCCTCAATTCAGTATTTTAGAAAGTTAATTAAATGCCCCATTTCCTCACCTGACTCTGCAGTCATTTCACAACCTGTTTCCTCACTCTTCTTAATTGATGTCCATCAACACTGTTAACTAATTGCATCCAGTTTGGCTTTAATCTACATTTTTTGTGCCCATGTGCATAGGCCGTATGTTACCCAAGTACTGAAAGATTGTTTCAGCTTTCCATAAACATGCATATTCAGATTACTAGGGAATGCCATTGATGGCTATGGAGGAGAGAGGGAAAGAACTGTAAAGCCTCGTACACACGACCGGTTTTCTCGGCAAGAAACTACAAGAAAACCGTTCGTGTGTATGGTTTCTTGTCGAGAAAACTGCCGGGAACCTACTCTCTATTTTCTCGTCAGGATTCTCGTTTTTCTCGTCGGGATTCTCGTTGGCCTGTTTCCCGCTGAGAAAACAGGTCGTGTGTATGCTTTTCTGAGTCTTAAAAAACCGCGCATGCTCAGAATCAAGTATAAGATGGGAGCGCTCCTTCTGGTAAAACTAGCGTTCGTAATGGAGATAGCACATTCGTCACGCTGTAAATTATTGCATCGTTTAAATGGTGCGCATTAAAATCTTCTTTAGAATGGTACAATAATGAAAAATAATGAACTTGTTTTGCTGCTGATATTCGCACAGAGTTCTGACTAACTTTTTGAAATATTTTTCATGCTGATCTCATGAATATTTTTTTGTATTATATAGAGCAAGATCTCTTTAACCACTTCAATACCAGGCACTTACGTCCCTTCCTGCCCAGGACAATTTTCAGCTTTCAGTGCTGTCACACTTTAAATGACAAATGCGCGGTCATACAACACTGTACCCAAACTAAATTTTTATAATTTTCTTCCCACAAATAGAGCTTTCTTTTGGTGGCATTTGATCACCTCTGCGATTTTTATTTTTTGCTAAACAAACTAAAAAAGACCAAAAATTTTGAAAAAAAAATTGTTTTTTTTAGTTTCTGTCATAACATTTAGTTTTCCCCTTCACTGACGGGCACTGATGAGGCGGCACTGATGGGCACTGATGAGATGGCACTGATGGGCACTGATGAGGCGGCACTGATGGGCATTGATGAGGAGGCACTGATATGTAGAATTGATGGGCACTGATAGGCGGCACTGATATGCAGCACTGATGGGCACTGATAGGCGGCACTGATGGGCACTGATAGGTGGCACTGATGGGCACTGATGGGCACTGACAGGCGGCTGTGATGGGCACTGACAGGCGGCACTGATAGGCAGTACTGATTGGCACTGACAGGTGGCACTGACAGGTGGCACTGATGGGCAGCACTGATGATGAGGTACTGACAAGTGTTTCTGCTGGGCAGTGATTGGCACTGTGGTGGGCAGTGATTGGTACTGTGGTGGGCAGTGATTGGCACTGTGGTGGGCAAATGCATATTTTTTTATTGTGGCACTGGTTGGCAGGCTATTTGTACATTGGAGGGGGCTGTGCTGATAATCAATGTGCTGATTATTTGCACAGACCCCCCCTCTGACAGGGAGAGCCGCCGATCGGCTCTCCCTGTCAGCGTGAACCAAGAAATGCCATTTACCGGCACTTCCTGGTTCACGCGATGATCAGCTGTGATTGGTCACAGCTGATCACGTGGTAAGAAGCCTCTGACAGAGGCTTCTTATAACGATCGGTGATGCGGGGTGTCAGACTGACACGCCGCACTCGCGATCGCCGAGATGCGTGCCCTCGCGGGCGCATGCCGGCATTATATCCTGCTGGACGTCAATAGGCGTCCAGTCAGGATAACAAAACCACTTCCCGGACGTCAATTTGCTATTGACCGGCTGGGAAGTGGTTAAAGTGGTTGTAAACCCACTTATTCAACTTGCACCTACAGGTAAGCCTAGATTAAGGCTTAACTGTAGGTGCAAGAAATATCTCCTAAACCTACACGTTTAGGAGATATTTGCAAAAAATGACATGCACCGATGTCTACGGCGCTTGCGTGCCGTAGACAACGGTGCATTCACAGGGTTAATCCCATTCACAAATCCGGCTTTGCTGGATTTGACAGCTCCGGCGCGCATGCACGGAGTGACGTATTCGCCGCTCCGGCCAATCACAGCCCAGGAGCGGCGCTGTGATTGGCTGGAGCGGCGATACCCGGAAGTAATCTTCCGGGTATCTGTGGAGCGATGGCTGCGGCTGGAGGGGGAGACGAGGACGGCTTTGGGGGCCCCGATCTAAGGTAAGTGATGCATAATGAGCTAGTATGCTAGTCATACTAGCTCATTATGGCTTTGTCTTTCAGGTGGGTTTTTTTTTTTTTTTTTTTTATTTCAGGGTTTACAACCACTTTAATATATATATTTTTATTTTATTTTTTTGTTTTATTTTTGAATACAGATCTTCATTTTAAATGATTCTTTAATTTTTAATGATCTCCATGATTTGAATTTGAATTTTGTTGTGTCAAGTTTACAAAATTAACATTATTATCTTGTATTTTTTGACCCTCAAGGAGATCGCCGCCCATGACATTCACATTATCGACTTTTCCCCGCCCCTTCTCTTTCGCTGCGCAGACGATATGGCGGAGTCACAGCAGGTGTCTGCTAATTCATCTAATAACGACAAGACAAGCCTGGAGCGTGAAGCATCACAATGACGGAGGAGATACAAGGCATCTAATATGTCCTTCGCAGAGATGGCAGAGATGGTGAACATATTGAGAAAGTCGGATTATGATGGAAAGCATGGGCCGTATACCCACCCTAATCTAAGGAAGGCCAAAATTATGAAGAAAGTAGTGAAAAGTCTGAAGAAGAATTTCGGGGTACGACGATCAAAGGAGCAGCTTAGAAAGAGGTTGTCTGACCTGAAACTGAGGAAGCTGGAGCAGTTAAGGAGTATTAAGAGAACGCTAGAAAAGTAAGTACTTCTCCTGTGTTCCTATTTTATTGTATTTCAGAACTTGCATGTTGCTCCATGTTGTTGCTTTTTACTATTGGACCTTCGAAATTACATCTCGCAAAATTTTGTGGGCACAGTAATCGGTCGGTACAGACACATCTTTCACCCACTAGATACAATGTTTTTTGAAGATACAGGGTTAAAATAATTTAGACATGCCTGTTTGTATTCCATAAATTTATTACATTGTTGTCTAGATGATGTGTTTGGAACTAGAATGAAATACAAACTTGAATCAGTGTAAAGGACAGGACACTCAGCAGCTGTTTACACATCTGCACTCTGGAGCACTATAGTGAGGGCCACCAGAACAACCTTTTTAGGGTGTCCCACACAGGTGCTTCAGTGTATTCTTGGGGTGTCTCCATGTGTAAAACTTGTCCCAAAAAGGTGAGTAGTCAAGATTTGGGTATTTTTTTAATTATGTCTTCAGCTTGTAACTCTGCCCAAACAGACACTTGTACCCCACTTCCAAACAATGTATCATGTTCCTATTTTTTCCATTAAATATCTGTGTGATAATTATACCTATTGTTTCATTCTCATAGGGGAGAGAAGACTGGGAGGACACCACTCCAGGGAGCACAGGAACCCCACACCACAGAAAGAACCCCAACCTCACCAAGAACCCCAACCTGAGGATGTGGAGGAAGGAGAAGTGGATGACGTGGTGGAAATTGTCACCACAACAGGTCAGTGTCTGACTGTCACCACAGCTTCAGGTAAGAGATGGAGGCCTGCAGAGTTATAATACCTTTTTTATTTTTATTTTAGGGGATGAACATGTTGTTGAGGAAGAAAGTCTGTGTTTCTCAAGTGATAGTGCCCAAAGAATCATCCAGCAAGTTATGGAGTATAGTAGTGAACTGGACATAATGAAGAAAAGGATGAATGTTATGGAGCAAACATTTAAGGACATCATTGATGTTTTGGGGCGAATTGAATGAAGCACAAAACCCCCCTTTTTCTATTTTTCTATGTTTTTTTCTAGAATTTTGCACTTTTACAGTCAAGCCAGAATTTGAAGATGCACACAGTGTGTCAACGTGTGCTATCTGCCATCAGGGGATATCCATGTACGGGTTTTGTGGGTGCAACCCCTTCCTCGCTACTCAAGTAGGTGAAAGGAAGAAGGGGTTGCACCGCCAAAACACATCCATTGATCACCCATGATGGCAGATAGCACATGTTGACAATAGGGATCAGGAAGGAAATAACCCTTTTTAAAAACACTAAATTGTGTGCATCTTCAAATTTTGGCTTGGTCAGGGGTGACAACACCCCATATTATGAAGGGCAGATAGAGACATTTTTCTTAAAATAGAATGTCTGATATTGCCGAGAGGTTTACAATGTTGTATTTTGTTGTATGTTAATGAGAGTTGTGTATTTTCGTAAAAAAAAAAACATGCCTGTTTATGGCCACCAAAAAAAAATTATATATCTTTTATTCCACCAAAAATTTTATATTTACCATGTGTGAATGTGCACAGAGTAAAATTTTGGAACAACAACAAAGTGTAGCTTCATTATCAAATCCGCTATAACCTTTTTTGTGTTTATTTTTGGTGTTACCAGTGAAATGGTTGGTATTTACTAAAGAAAATTACACGTGGCACTACAAGTGCACTAGGCAAAACTAGGAGACAGCTAAGAGAAACACAAGCAATACATCCAAAAATCAGATTAAAGTAGAATTTTACTTTTTGGTTTAAAAAAAGTTTTAAGCATGGCCTGGCATAGGAATGGCCCCCCTACCCGTGAAATAGTCCACATATTGCTGCTGAACCTCACGGGCAAGTCCAGCCTCAGGCCCAATTGATGCTATATAAGTTGGCGCATTTCTGCGCAAAAAATTATGCAGAACGTAGCAACAAAATACAATATAGTTAATTTTGTACTCCAAGTTTATAGATGTCATGAAAAGGCGGAACTGGCTGACCATTATCCCGAAGGCATTCTCCGCGACTCTTCGGCCCTGGCCAGCCAGTAGTTTAATACCCTCCTCTCTGGGGTGAGGGTCCTCTGGGTTAATGGCCTCATGAGATGCGGTTCCAGTCCAAAGGCTTCATCAGCCAAAAAAACAAAGGGGAGTCCTTCCACATTCCCTGCATCCGGTGGTAATGCAAGGTCGTCACTCTGGAGACGAGGAGCAAACTCCGTCTGGCTGAAGGCTCCCCCATTGGACATCCGGACATTCTTCCCCACATCCACATAGAGGAATTCATACTGTGCTGACACCACCGCCATCAGCACGATGCTATGAAACCCCTTGTAATTGAAGAAAAACGACCCTGACCGGGGTGGTGGCACGATGCGGACGTGCTTCCCTTTGCAGTTGGGGAAGTCCCATCGTGTGGCAAAATGGGATGCCACAGTCTGCCATTCCTGTGGCGTGAAAGGAAGCTGGGGAGTCAAACAAGATACAAAAAAATTAGTACTTTTGCACATAACATTGCTAGTAGATTACACAAAAATACAGTCTTGGCCAACATCATTAGAACTTTTATTTTAATGTGTTTTTTAATACAAAAATAGAAGGCCCAATTATCAGATTCATCACCCCCTCTGATGGCTCATTGTAAAAATTTTAGGAGGGGGTTAGATGAGTTTGGGAAACCAAATTAAAAAAAGGACAAAAAATTGTATGTGAAAATATACATTTGTAGACATTTTAGGGGGGGACGGTAAAGCACTACAATGGAGCTGACAAAATACATTGGGAAGTGACTAGGCCCAGGATAGCATGCTGGAGAGGTTAGTGTAGGGAAATATGCATGTAGGCCAAAAAAGGGGCATTAAAAGCTTACAGCATGCATGGGGACAAAGGGGACATTCACAGCATATTACAATCATGGTAATTAGGGAAGGATGAAAGAAATACAATACATTAGCATACATGAATTACATAGAATGTGATGTTAAAGGAGAAAACTTCCCCTTAATATAGTCCTTCTGCAGGACTTGGATGATGGCAGAACAGGTGTCTGGGATAATGAGTCCAAGAGCCTGGGGGGAGATGCCTGTCGTGAACTTCAGGTCCTGCAGACTTCTCCGAGTCACCAGGTATCGCAACGTGGCGATGAGCCTCTGCTCAGCAGTGATGGCTTCCCGCATAACGGTGTCCTGCCTGGTGATATAGGGGGACACCAAAGCCAACAGTTGCTGAAAAACGGGGTCCGACATCCGGAGAAAATTCCTGTAGTCATCAGGATTATTCTCCTGGATCTCCCGCAGCAGAGGCATATGACAGAATTGGTCCTGCTGGAGCAACCAATTCTTGGTCCATGAACTCCTCCTCACCCTTTTCATGGACTGGTCTTGGTCCAAGACAAGCAGACCAACACCAAGCGCCCTCACAGCACGAACTATACGACGAGAACGTAACATGGCTAGAAGATGGTCGTCTGATCAGAACATACTAAACAGAACGCACTTAAGAACAGCAAGGCCTATAAAGAAAATCAGAAACGAGCGGACAAGAACGCACTGTAAAACAGATACGACCTGACTACACGCCCTGAAAGACAAGATACGAACCCACAAGCACAAACTGAACCGCAGAAAATGAACTGAAAGCACGAATCGTCTCTCCCCAAACTTTTACTAACACGCGGTAACAATGGAATCGAACTTCCCCTTTATACTGCTGTCGTACGTGTTGTACGTCACCGCGCTTTACAATGAGATTTTTAATTGACAGTGTGTATGCAAGGAAAGCTTGTTAAGAATCTCGTCGAGAAAACCAACGTTTTTTTTTTACAACGGGATTCTCGGCCGCTTTAGTGCTTGATGCCATCTTAGCTTAGAGAGGCAGAAATAGGAATCAGCTGAGGAAATCCAACTTGACCAACCAATTTTTCCCCTGAGAAAAGTCAGCCAGGCAATGTGTATCACAGTTGGGTCCTGTTTAACCAGCAAGATTAAGCAAAAACACCTTGAGGGCACCCTAATGCACAACTGGGTAAAAATAATGGGAAAACACTGTCACTCTTTGCAGAGCTTGTTTAAACTTTCTTTGACAGGCCATGCCCCCCAAACCACCAGAATGGGAATGCAACCATATAGCTCAGGCTTAACCTGGCTGGAGAACAAGCAGGAAGGGATACCCTTTGACTCCCGAGAATGCTGCAAGCAGGGTCTGTCTTTGATTTATAGTTAACTAGTCGTTCCAGGTTGTGGGGGCAGTGTCACAGCCCATTGTTTGCTGCCATGATGCACTAGGAAATTGATATTTACTAAGATAGCCTTACCTCCACTTTCCTTCTATACCAGTCATGAATTGTGTATATTTGACTGTGCAGAGTAATTTTCTCCAGAGTTTGACCATGCTTCCCAATACACTCCCCTCTCTAACAGACCTGGTCAATGGTCATACATACCTTTGCACTTCCTCTGCATACAAGTCTGCCTCTGGACACTTGTGATTAGGGTGTTGCTTTTACTGCCCATACAGCATGACCAGTGTAGATCAGATGTTACCAACCTTCTACCACCGTACTCAGCTTACCCCTTATTGTTAATTCCAATTAATGAGACCACACCTGGAATGGAGTACAAATGGCCATAGCAGCCTTCTTTATTAACCAAAAACACTTATTAAATTAACATTATTTCACATAAGCATCTGAAACAAACATAACAATTTTCAGCCTGATTGGTCTTTTGACGGTACCCAGAATCCAAATACTATTCCACTCCTGGACTGCGGGCCATTTCACCATAATAGGCCTCCAGCCGTGAACACCAGCTCGGAGACCACCACCACTACCCGCAGTGCAACCATTACCATATTCCAGTTAACCTATTTAACTGGAATACACCAGAGGGGATCATACTACTGATGAGTCCCCCACACTTCCATCTCTAAAGTATTTTCTTACACTGTTATAGCGCACCCACCCCAGACTTTACCTGCTTTTCTTAACTTGGCTCCTCCGCAGGAAAGACTGAGGCACACCGCACTACATGCCCGTACCCTCCTGGATGGGGAGGTTGAGCGGTGTTAGTTTTCTCGGGCCTGCCTGCGGCTGGTGTTTGAATCCTCCCGAGCTGATCTCACTTCTGGCTTGGCCAGAAACAAGTCTTTAATTCTCCCCAGTAAAGCCACTGTCCACACCAACTGAAAGTCCAACTTCTGTATTTATTTCACATGGATAATAAATAGTCCCTTTAAGAGCAGACAGGTTGAGACGAGACACAGGTCAGATAAGGTGGGAGAGAGGTCCAGGCACAAACTCAAATCTTGGTTCTCTTACTGTTCTGATATGCACGAACAGGTTTGCCACGAGACACCCAAGGTGCATTGCCCCGCGCAAAGACTGCTGGGGTGGGCTATTTAACCGGGGGCCGGGACTGAGTTCGGCCTCTTTGGACACCGCCCGCCCAGCAAATGGAACTCTGTGTCGAGTCTGCTGTGTTACAAGGCCTGAAGCCGGGGCTTTTCTCCAAAGAGCCTTCCGTTTCCACCGAGGAGCTTACGGGACGTCATCCGACTGCTGCTGTACTGTTGCCAGGAGGACCGAAGACCCAGGTGTCGTGAAATCTGTGTGCCGAGACACAGCAACGGAAGATACGGACATGGACTGGTCCGGTTGGGTGAGAGAGCACCTGCTCAGAGACAAACACAGGATCTCTTAGGCCAGATAACTGTTGTTCGGAACTAACTTTAGTGCTTGTAGTCACACACTGGAAGGACAGTGCCTTGAGTATCTAGGAGTCTCTAAGACTTATCCTGTGTTCACCAAGTTCAAGACCCTTTTTCTCTTTGTGGATTATAACTTGTTTTCTTCAAAAAGTGCACCACCGTTTGCTAGCGAAGATCTTTCTCTGCAGAACTTCTGCATAGTACAGTCAGGCCTGACTTAGTAGCGTAGACATTTCTGGGTGCCATTTTTGCCCACGAGGTAGAATAGCTGCAGCGGGGACCGTTAGTTTTTTTTGTTATATCTGTCTGTTTGCAAAAGTACCTCTTTCATTGCAGGGCTCTGCATGTGTTCATGTATACTGTTTCTATGCTTAACCAATATTCTCAGTAAAAGTGCCAGGGTTAAGTACACCTGTGTTTGTGTCATTTACTGTGCAGAGGGGACAGTTATTGATAGCTATACCATATTGCTGTGTTTATTGTAGGATTGTGCCTCAGAGAGTTACAGGTTAAACAATCCTATCATCCCCTACTGACTGTGCCAGGAGAGGTTAGAGCCAATTGCTGGGGGTTGACAGCAGTGCATTACAGGCCCGAAAAAATCAATTCAGCGGCCCTCTTAGTTGGGGGTATCGCTACATATATAAAAAATAATTTTGCCTGGAGTTACACTTTATGACACGAAAAAAGTTCTGTTGATGTCTGACGTAGGTGATGCATTAGCACAGACCTACTGCTCTAGCAAAGTGTTTTACTTTTAGATAATGAATTGTACGAGGATATTCTGCACAAATTGCCAATCATAAATGTGTAAGCATGAAATGCCCAGAGTGCTCCAGCCTTTATGTAGTGTATAATTCACTGGCAGGAGATTGATGGAGGCTGTTTGATTCAATTACTAAAGCTTCACAGTAATGACAATACCATTCTAGGAGGGTAAGTGAAGAGAAAACAGGATTACACAAGTCTGACAATTCCAAATGAAATAATCAGCCTAATGGTCCGTGCTCTCATTCCCACTATGGAAGAATTAATTAATTGAGCGTTGCTGTGCCATTTTATCATCTGTGATGAACGTCACAAATGTGTTGAGATGACAGATTAAAAAACCATTATGACACCATGCCCAGGACAGTGGGGGGCAGAAGAAACTATCCACATATGATTTAAAGTGAAAAATGGCTTTCTTAATGGGAAACTTATCTTAAAGCAGAACTTCAGTTTTATTTAATTCCCCCTCATCCCCTGGCAGTAAATAAAATAGGTTTCTTAGGATTATGTATCCTCTACCTGCTCCAGCATTGCCCTATACTCCCTTGTCCCCCATACATCACCTCCCACGTCCAGGCTAAATGACAGCCAAAATCATTCAAACGGCTTCCTGTGTGCCCGAAATGTCACAAACATGCTGTGGGGGTGTGTCATCACACCGGTCTTGGATCAAAGTACTGTTGCGCTGAATGCCATTCATACATGATTATATGGCTCCATTCAGTACTGGAATATGGGCTACCCACCACCACACAAGGAGAGGAAGGACCTGTTATATCACCGGACTGGACAGATAGATGCTGAAAATTAGGGTATATAATTTAGGAATTTGTGGGCTGGAATTTCAACTGGGTACTCCCACATGCTATAGACCTTCTTTTGTGGTTACCACCTAAAAACAGTACAGCAATAATGTGGCCTACCATTCATTACATGTATGGGACACTATGTGGATAATTGTAACGTAAATCTTTGCATATGCCTGCAGCCTCGCTATTTAACAACCCTGCAATCTTCTGGGCCTATATTCACACCAGTTTGGCTGGTGGACAAATACGGGTCCACACAGGATAGAATATTTTCTGGATCATAATGGGAGCCAAACTCAGGAATATTTTTTTTCCTCAAACACTTGAGATGCCCCCCTCAGAAATATACCACTTGACCAAATTCTTCACATTTTGCGCTCAGTTAAGAAAGACGATAATGATATCACAATGAGAAAATTTAGATGCAGGATAAGGGATAACAGGTAAGCATTTTTAGTGTTATACCAGTTCCTTTCCACAACCTCAACTAAGTTACTGTCCCACTTAGAGTGGATGAGCATGTATTGCATTTTAACACGTGAATGGCCCTTTGTTAGGTTATAATAAACTTTAAGTCCTTACTGCACTTATAGGACTCTTCCTCTCCTACTTTTTTTTTTTTTTTTGGTTTGGTCACTATGGACCACTGGAATACACAAATGGATACTTAACACAATTTTAATAGAAGTTAATTATGAAAACGTATCCCGCTGGCATCTGGTACATGTCTGCTCTGCATTAGAGAATGTGGACAAGAGGGTACAATGTTTCGTATTTGGTCGGTTTGTCCTAAAATTAATAGATATTGGACTAGGGTCCATAGTTAGATCTATTCCAAAACAAATGCTAGAACAAAAAACACCTGGTGCATAAAGCACGGTAAAACCCCTCATGTATTTTTTTGACAGGCAGACCAAAATGTTGGTAAAAAAATATATATTTTATTAAACAACAAACAACATGATAACATAGTACAAATGAACGATGAACATCATATAGTATTAATGCAATTGTGAATATAAGATGATGATGATGATACATAATACCCAGAGGAGTATCTAAAATCTTCAGGGCCTCGGTGCAAGAAACCATGAAGGGCCCCCACCAGGGGCGTTGCTAGGTCTACAAAAGATCTCGGGCTAGAGCCCATAGCAGCAAAGTAAAGAAAGTCATGCGCTTTGGCAGGCATACACATGTATATAATATACATGTGTGTGTACTTATGTACTCATAATAAATAAAGATATATATATATATATATATATATATATATATATATATATATATATATAATATCGTTACATATCTGAGTGCGGATCCCCCCTTACATCAGGGTCCTCAGAGAGCCTCCCTATTTACATTAGGATGCCCAAAATCCCCCTCTCTTACATCAGGGTCCCCAGAGAGCCCCTTCCTTACATCAGGCACCCCAGAGTGCCCCTCCTTACATCAGGGTCCCCAGAGAGCCCCTGCATACATCAGGGTCCCCAGAGAGCCCCCCCTTACATCAGGGTCCCCAGGCAGCTGCCCCCCATACCTGGCTGGTCTCCTCCAA
Organism: Rana muscosa; assembly: GCA_029206835.1. Classification (NCBI taxonomy): domain Eukaryota; kingdom Metazoa; phylum Chordata; class Amphibia; order Anura; family Ranidae; genus Rana; species Rana muscosa. The sequence goes on along the minus strand of CM055116.1, from coordinate 101,142,921 downwards.
CCCCCAGCACATCTCTGTACCCCCCACCTGGGGGGAGGTGGGAGGCGGCGATCGGCAGCTCTATTGTGTCCGCGGGCCACGGGATCTCCCTGGGGCTTGTAGTTCTCTCTCCGAATGTATACAGTGGAGAGGGGAGAGCCCTCTGACCCGGACATGTATCGGCAAGAGTGTAGAAGCAGAGCGACTCACCGAAGAGTGAAGCCGATACATGCCCGGGTCAGAGGTCTCTCCCCTCTCCACTGTATACATTCGGAGAGAGAACTACAAGCCCCAGGGAGATCCCGCGGCTCGTGGGCACCATACAGCTGCCGATCGTCGCCTCCCACCTCCCCCCACTGCATTCTAAAACAGACATCCAGAGGTGCAGGGGGAGATGCCGGGTCTTGGGACCCCCCTACAATGGCAGAGTAACAGGGCTCAGTCGCAAGTGCTACTGCTGCGACCCTGAAAGTTCCGCCACTGATAATACCCAAAATAACGCATTCTGTATGTCTGGCATATACTGCCCATAGATACTGGTGGGCTAGCTGTCGTACATACAGTATTGGCTTTGACACCTTACATGTTTCAGACTAATTCTAGTCCTTCTTCAGAGTTTTTATGTCAAATGGGTGGTAGTAGCTCAGGGTGGCTTTAAGATGGTAAGCCACACTCACATAAGCCACACTCACATAATAATAGATAAACTATTCCAGGGGTGCGGCAGTTAACATAATGTTTAGGGTACTATAAGGACTATAATTAGTCTGAAACATAACGGGTGTCTACGCCAGTATGTACGACAGCTAGCCCACCAGTATCCATGGGCAGTATGGGCCAGACATAGAGAATGTGTTATTTTGGGTATTATGTATCATGATCTTATGTTCACAATTTCATTAATACTATATGATGTTCATCGTTGATTTGTACTGTTTTATCATGTTCTTATAATAAAATATATATTTTTTACCAACATTTTGGTCTGCCTTTCAAAAAATCCATGAGGGGTTTTACCGTGCTTTATGCACCAGGTGTTTTTTGTTCATGTTTTCATTTGGATTTTACAGATCAATTCACAGATCATGCCAAATGTGGCTAAAACTACATCCTTTGTACTAAACTCTTATTTTCCAAGTGACATCATGTATTACAATAAAGCTGCCCATAGCATGCACACTACAATTTTCATATAACATATTCCATAGTCCTTCGTACATCTCTGGAGCAAGCAAGAGAGGGTCGCTATGTTCCTGCATACACCATGGAGAACAAATTAAGTCATCTAACAGGAAGTCAGATCGCGGCAGCAAAAAAAGAAAAGGAAACTGGAAATTTGGAGGAGGCTGAACACTATAAAAGGCATTTTTTTTTTTTTTAACTCATAAATAGATTTTTTTTTAACCCAGAGATTAATGTCACTTTAAATTCTGCCTTAGAAGAAATGGTAAAGCCTCATTCCTTTTTAGCATCTCAGGTTTGACTTATACAGTATTTTATGTTTCTACACCAGTGGTCTAAGCCAATGAGTGCTTATGAATATGCTCATAATATATTATAATCTGTTACCTCCTTAAAGGTGATTAAAAGAAAATGAAAAGTGTATCACTCATACTGAACTGACAAGAGAAGGTTTAGGTTCTATACAGACATAATGAGCCAGAGTTAACATTAGAACTAATGATTTTCCGAATCAAAAAATACAGTGAAAATTAAACTATAGGAGTAAAGTACTGTACTTGAATAAAGGATCTTTGTTATGGGCCCATTCACGCCAAAACGAGTATGTTACCATCACAGACTAACAGAATAAAGCTTAACAGAATTTTTATAGGTACTCTTTTACTTTAATTGTGTTTAAGTTTATAACACATGGCAAAATAAAGGAAAATAACAGTATGGCAAGTACAGTAGTCAACTATTTTAAAGCCGGACCCCAGGCATCTGATCCTCCAGCTTGCCGCCAAGACTTTCAGATATTAAAGCTGCACTGCAAGATTTTTTTTTAAATGCTGCCTTGGACTTCAGAAAATAAAAAACAAAATATGTTGCTGCAATACTCACATTCAATCCAGGGCTGTCCCTGACAGAAACACCTTTCCGCCACTAAATGTCTTCAGTTTTTAGGCTTGAATCTTTGCCAGCATCATTCAATCCACTTCCTGAAGCACAAGCTGTCATGAACCAATTCCCTTGGGAGACACCATCTTAAAGCCCAGGCTAGCAGTGGTGCTTACTACGTGTATGATTCTGTAGTGGAGTCCCCATTTACTCACCATGTCCAGATGCAATCACAGGCCTCTTTAACTCCTTTTCCCACAACTCCTTGTTTTCTAGGACATCCACAGGGAAGATAAGTTCCTCTGCTTCTCCCTCTCAGCTCAGAAAGGCCACACCTGATGAGGCAGAGGTAGCGCTCTGCACTGATCTGCTGCCTGTATGATCCAAAAGATCCATCCTACAAGTCCTGAGCGAGCAAGAGTAGGGCATGGAACCAGATTGGCAGACAAGTGTTTCAAAACTGGGCAAACTTATATGCCTCTGTGAAGGATGATAAAGGTAAGATAAACCCATGCAAACCCAACTGTCACCCACACCCACCCAAGTGAGATTATATTATTTGTATTATTTATTTATTATATTATTTATTTATCTAATCAACTAATTATCTATACACGTTTAAAAATATATAACTTACTAGAACCACCAACCCACCATCCCTCTCCACCTTCTGTGCCCTGCATGTAAACCAGATTCTTAGCACCAGAAAACCAGTATGAGCCTATGCTCATATTCGTATGCATTGCTCACGTGCTCATACTTATGAGTGGAGAGGCAATAGACATGCCATTCCACTTCATCATGCTCACTTTTGTGCACACATGCACACTGGCAAGCATACATACCAATTAGCGTGCACACTTAGCGCCAATCTGCCTATTCAAACTGGTCTGACATTATGAGCAGTTGCTGAATGATCTTCAGCTTATTATTGTGTTCCTGAGACCTGATCTGCTGTACCTGTGTATGACCTGGTTCACCTAATTACTCTGACCTCGGCCTGTTTACTGGACTTGTCTTTGCCTGCTGTTTCTGTACTGCTTTTCCCAGCTGCTACTGACCTTGGCCTGCCTTCTGGACTTGCTCTGCCTGCCGATTCTGTCCCTCGCTGCCTGGTCATTATTGACTGCTGCCGATCTTTTGGCCCTGCTTCTGTCTTCTGCTCTGGTGCCAAGCTGCTCTGCATCCTGTTGTGAGGACTGTGCCTACCAGCTCTACTCACCTACAGAGTGGACATCTCCTGCCAGCTATTCCAGCACTCATGCCACTCCTTGCCCTCACACTCTGTCTCCACCTTTAGGCGTGTTGAACAGGAGGTGCATGAGAGGCCTCCACAAAGTTCTATTCTTCACTAGGTACTTGATATCACATCACCTGCCAGCAGGAGGGATAACAAGGCTACATGGAGACACACAAGTAGATAGGTGTCAGCATGTCACAAATATATGAGGGCACTCTCTGACCCCTAGTAGTGGATATTGAATGGATGATGTACTGTAAACAAAGATATACATATATTTGAAAGGCTTCTTATCAATAAAGCATTTTTTTATTATTCAGTACAGCTTAGAAGATAGTTTTATTAACCGACAGATACAAGGTAAAACTTTACATGTTTGTCAAAATGTACAATTATTTAATTGCCTCAAGCTAACATGGGACTTTTCCTGTTGGAGACATAAAGTAGGATGCAAATTGATCCCTGACATGTGTACCTTGTCTGCTTCTCCAACACCAGCCCAATGAGCTCTTTCCATATAATCTATAATGAAGTCCTCAAACTGGAATTCATTACGCTGCCTGACAAAGTTGTGCAGGGCACATGCATCTTTAACAGCACAGATTGCATTTTGCATGTTCAAGACGATAGGAGTGTTCAGAAGCTGCCATTTGTTAGCCAAAATTCCAAACGCACATTCAACAACTCTACAGGCTCTTATTAGCTGGTAATTTAACACTCTCTTCTGTACACTTAGATTAAATCCCAAATAAGGCTGTAGCAGATGCTCACCCAGAGCAAAGGCCTCATCCCCCACAAAAACACTGGGTAGAGGAAGGCCATGTTTGCCCAGGAGTGGACTGTTTTCAAGAAGGTCCAGACTATTTGTATGCAGCATGTGTCCAAATGAAGAATGGCCAAAAATGCCAGTCAGAATACCGGAATAGATTGAGCTTACAGATGTATGACCAAAGGGGAAAGGATACCGGTAGAAATGAATGAATAAGGGAATTAGGGCGAATAGGAATAAATTGTTGAGACTATGAAGTAAATTCTGAAATATAATTGTTAGTCGGATGGAGGAATAGACCTATTATGTGATTATGTTATTACAATGATGTACGGATAATGTCATGAGATTTACCTTCCCTTTGTTTTGAGTTATTGTCTTCTTTCTTGAATGGTTGAAATAAAAATTTATAAGTAGACAAAAATGCCAGTCAGAGCTGCTGCCATATGACCCAATATCTATATAACAAAAAGTGATTGCTTTTATTAGCCACTGCCATTAAAACAAATGAAAAATATTTATTGTTGGTTAAGTACTGACTTCCACTGCCCATTGGATTTATGATCCTGAAGTGCTTCCCATCAATTGTTCCAATAAAATTTGGGAAGTTGCAGTTTTGCCAGAAAACTTCAGAGATCTGTGACCATTCTTCTGTTGTAGTTTTTTTCATCACAATATCCTTTAACACATCCCAAATAGCAGAGAGGGTGTCACGGACTACGTAACTTGCCTTCGATTTTCCAACTAGAAAGGTGTAGTGTAAACTTGAAGATTGTGTACAATGTCAGCTAAGAAAGCTTAGGAGTGGATCTGCGGAGTGTGCTCTTGCAGATTATGTCCATACCAAAGACTTGGAGTTCTTTTGGCCAATTGTGGCTTTGGGGAGGTAAGCTATCATCTGTACATATGTCATTTAAAAAAATTAAAACAGCAAATTCTAACAAAAATGTTCTATTTTCAGTACAGAAAGCTGCTGGGAGGATCCTGCTGAAAATGAGGATTTGGATTAAGATGCAAGCAGTCAGAAAGCAAGCCAAGAACCAGTGGAGAGCCAAATGCTGACTCCAGCAAGCCCTACCTCTGTGACACCTGTGGTAGACGAGGAGTCCACACCACCCATTCATCCTCGTGTACCTCCAAGACAAAACACACATGCAACAAGAAGGAAGACCTCTGACCCAGATTTAACCATTGGACATTATGGCCAGTATATTCAATAATAGTAAACCTTGGCGCCAACACAGAATGTTAATACACTAAAAAATCTAAAATGTGAAGCTGCCCCTTTAAGTGAATAAACCACCTCTGAAAAGGAAACCAATAAAAAATCAAAAATGTCAAAAATGTGAAGCTGCCCCTTTAAGTGAATAAACCACCTCTGAAAAGGAAAACAATGAAAAGCAAGGCGCTAGAATATATATGGTAATTACATATAATCAAAGAGTGAATAATAATCCAGATAAGCTTGAAAGTCCAAAATAGTGAAAAAATTTGAAAAAAAAAAACTTTTAAATAATATCACAGTCCAGAAAAAATATATATTCCTAAATCTTTGCTGAAAAAATAAATAAATATATATATATATATATATATATATATATATATATTCCTAAACTTAGGACATTCGGCTGTTTGGAACAAACGCTGGTTAAGACAGAGCAGATTGCAGGGCAACATAACCAGGCTGTTTGTATTGGTGTCCTGACTATAGCACCTTTAAATGTAAGTGGAAAATCCCTATTTATCCATGCTTTGGTTTTAATAAAAAGTTATTATTTGTTTTTCCCTGGGTCTCGGCCACTTATAGCTGAAGAGAAAAGCTTTTGGCAATTTCCCATATATCACTACCAGGGGGCTTCTGTGAATACAACATGCAATAGAGTGGTACCCGGAGACACCAAAGGCATATATTATCGATGTTGTCGGTAAGTGTGCCTTTTGTACACATTGTGGTGGAAAACCTTTTATAAGGTGTATTTGAGGCACTCTTACAAACAGGAGCATGGTGATTGGCGTTTTTTTTTCCAGCAAAGATTTAGGAATATTTTTTTTTCTACTGTGATATTATTTTTAAAAAAATCTTCACATTTTTTCACTATTTTGGGCTTTTAAGCATATCTGGATTATTACTTACTCTTTGATTATATGCAATTACTATATATGTGCTAGCGCCTTGCTTTTCATTGGTTTCCTCATTATGGCCAGTATGTCGGAATGGATTACCAACAGGTCTCATGTGCATATTTCTGCAAGGTGTCTGGAAGGTGTTATGGAGAAGGTACCATCAAAATTCCAGGCAGACATGCTGGATATATTGGCACTTTTGTTCTGCTAACCACCACATATAGGTCTTATTCTGCCCCCCCCCCCCCGCCATCATCTGCCAAAATAATATTCTGCTCCCCCTTTCTCTGCCAACACCACAATCTTCTAATTGTCAGAATGTTCCTCAAAATCCCTCTTCTTCCACCTGGTCACATTATGCCCATGAATGTGGTGATGTTCCCTAATGAGCCAGCCAACTCCCCACACACCTACCATCATCTCTAATGTTTTTTTTATAGCTACGTTAGCTCTATTTTGGGTTATTATGCTCCTATTTTGGCCACTTTGCAGTTTTGGAGGTGGTCTAACCTTGTTGACCGTATGCCCAAAATATGTTTAATTTCTGGGGAATAATTACTCCTTGTTGTTGGACGTGTGCTTGCCCATGTGTGACCAGGACTGGAAGTCATACTCCTGTATCCATGCTGGTACTATTTTCCTCACGGAGTACAAATAGTTTTGCCTTACATGTTATTATTATTTTAAAAAAGTACCGTATATATTTTTTACGCTTCTATATACGTATATGTGGAGAAAAAAAAGAAATTTTTCTATTTTGAGAATGTTTCATATTTTTTACAAAAGTAAAGTTTTGTGTTATTTTCAACACGTGTGTTTGGTGTTTATTTTATGCATATACAAAATAAGCATATTGGTTTCTCTATGCACCAGTTCTAACAATTTTTTAAATAATAAAAATTACATCAGTGTGATGATCAACAGGAGGAATACTATTACGGAAGTATGTGCCCATTCGCTGCATACAACTACTGATTAAATCCAATAATGCATCAAAACTGTGAGGGAAAAAAAGGAGGGTTTAGTGGACAAAATAAGAAAGCAATCAATGACAATCATGATTCAAAAGAAGTTGGACAAACCACTTTACGGACGTCCTGGTGTTACTCAAAAAAATTTCTTCATGAGCACGTAAGTCACTGTACGTGACCAATAGCTGGCCTCTCTTTTCTCGATCAACAATTATGGGGTGGATCCAGTATCTGCATGCCCTTTTCTTCCTCTCTCTTTCACAAAGAAAATATGACGTAACAGTGGCTGCTGCCACAAAACAACGCCATCTCATCATCACTCATCTTTGCAGAGCATGATACACTACACAACACAGCAAAGAACAGGAAGTAGAGATTTTACCCAAGAAGCAGATGAAAAAAACAAAAAACATAGCAACAAAGGATGAAAGAGATGATCATGTTTTCAATTGGCTAATAAAAGAACACCAAAGCTCCAAAACGCCTGAAAACCGCTGCAAGAAAACACGCAAAATTACGCAAAAAACGCTCAAGTGTGAATGCAGCCTAACTTTTCACCTGTTTATCAAACTGCAAGTTACAGTAACTTCATGTTCGATTATTTGCTGTTCATTCAAGGAGGAAGGACTACCCAACACCATCACCAGGGAAGATAAGGAAGAACCCATGATGTCACTGCCCTAGCCTAAAGACTGCAGAAAAATATGTTTTTCAAAAAATAAAATGTTCAGAGTGGCTTGTGGGATAGGGAGAAGATAGGCCAAGTTCAGCTTTAAAGCTGGATTCTAGGTATGGATATTTTTACATCTTGGACCAATGTAATTATGCATATACCATACCTGTGGCATCCCCTTGGAAGCTCAAAATCACTATAGTAATCACCACACTGCTCCAGTTGAATGCAGACCACACATAGCTTTTTATTTTTAGGCCAAAAAGTTAAATTTTGGTCTCATTTGACCAGAGCACATTCTTCCATGTTTGCTGGGTCTCCCACATGGCTTCTCACAAACTGCAAACGGGACTTATTATGGCTTTCTTTTAACTTCTTGCCATTCTTCCATAAAAGCCAGATTTGTGGAGTGCATGACTAATAGTTGTCTTGTGGACAGATTCTCTCACCTGAGCTGTGGATCTCACCAGCTCCTCCAGACTTACCATAGACCTCTTGGCTGCTTCTCTGCTTAATGCTCCTTGCCCGGCCTGTCAGTTTAGGTCAGTGGTTCTCAACCTACTAGTGCCGTGACCCCTTGATAAAATTTCCCAAGTTGTGGGGACCCCTAACATTAAAATTATTTTAGTAGCGTGGGTTGTCAGCACCCAAGGCAAGACAAGTAATTTGTGCCCCTGACCCACTGACATTTAGCGCTCCCTGAGTCCTTTTAATGGCAACTATAATCACAGGTAGTGTTACTCACTGTGTCTCCGGTTTCACTGTGTCTCCGACTTTGTGGTGTCTCATAGCAGTGACACCTATGCCGAAATCAGGAGATAGGGTCTCCTCCAGCCCCTCCCACTTCACATTCCTCCCCAGTCAGCTGACCTCTAGTCTTTGCCCCCCAGCCATGCCGTGAACGGAATGGGCGCCTGCAAAGAAGCTGAGTGGGCGGCCACAGGCTCCAGGGATAGCCCTGCTGGGTGGCTGCAAAAAGGCTGGGAGAGTGGTGCGGGCTTTAGGATCAACCCAGGATTCGGTGACCCCTGGCAAATCATCATTTGACCCGCAAGGGGGTCCCGACCTGCAGGTTGAGAACCACTGGTTTAGGTGGACAGACATGTCCTGATAGGTTTGCAGTTGTGTCATACTCTTTCCATTTTCCGATGATAGATTGAACAGTGCTTCGTGAGATGTTTAACCACTTAAGCCCCGGACCATTTTGTTGCTAAAGGACCAGGCCCCTTTTTGCGATTCGGCACTGCGTCGCTTTAACTGACAATTGCGCGGTCGTGCGATGTGGCTCCCAAACAAAATTTACGTTATTTTTTCGCCCACAAATAGAGCTTTCTTTTGGTGGTATTTGATCACCTGTACGGTTTTTATTTTTTGCTCTATAAACAAAAATAGAGCGAAAATTTTAAAAAAAAATGCAATATTTTTTACTTTTTGCTATAATAAATATCCCCCAAAAATATTTAAAAGAACATTTTTTTTCCTCAGTTTAGGCCGATACGTATTCTTCTACATATTTTTGGTAAAAAAAAAATCGCAATAAGCATTTATTGATTGGTTTGCGCAAAAGTTATAGCGTCTACAAAATAGGGGATAGTTTTATGGCATTTTTATTAATAATTTTTTTTTACTAGTAATGGCGGCGATCAGCAATTTTTATCGGGACTGTGACATTATGGCGGACACATCGGACACTTTTGACACTATTTTGGAACCATTGTCATTTTTACAGCGATTACTGCTATAAAAATGTACTAATTACTGTGAAAATTACACTGGCAGTTTAGGGGTTAAGCTGTAGGGGGGGCTAAAGGGGTTAAGTGTGACCTAATGTGTGATTCTTACTGTATGGGGCGTGGCTTGGCGTGTGACATCACTGATCGTCGTGTGACGTCACTGATCGTCATTCCCTATGACAGGGAACAGACAATCAGTGACAGGCTCACTAGGAAGCATGGGGAGGGGTTTGTTTACACTTACCTCTCCCCGTTCTTCAGCTCTGTGACCCGATCGCGGGACACCGGCGGCGATCGGGTCCGCAGGTCCCGCGGGAGCGGTCACGGAGTACCCGACCGGGTCGCGAGCTGAAGGGTCTGGTATGGATATTTGGGGGGGAACCCCACGTCATTTTTTTTTACAAATTTGACGCAGAGTTCCCCTTAATATCCATACCAGATCTGAAGGGCCTGGTGATTGAATTTGGGGGGACCCCCACGCATTTTTTTTTTATTTTTTATCAATGACTTTCAATTACGTTTCTCTGTATTGCCGGGAGCCGACAATTCATTATAGCCGCGAGTACTTTTAAATTACTTTTTTTCCTTCAGAAATTACACTTTGTGCAGGGACAGTTCTAAACACGGGAAACAAGCGCTACTTTACAGGCATACTATACACACCCCCTAGGTACGAAATTTTAAGGAATATTTCACTTTTATTGTTTCACTTTAAGCATTATTAAAATCACTGCTCCTGAAAAAACAGCCATTTTTAAAACTTTTTTTTGCATTGATACATGTCCCCTGGGGCAGGACCCGGATCCCCAAACACTTTTTATGACAATAACTTGCATATTAGCCGTTATAATTAGCACTTTTGATTTTTCATGTTCGAGTCCCATAGACTTTAACGGTGTTTGGATGTTCGAACTAATGTATTGCCTGTTCGCATGTTCTGATGCGAACCGAACTAGGGGTGTTCGGCTCATTCCTACCGCTGAAGGCTTCACAGAACAGCTGTATTTATATTGAAATTAAATTACACACAGGTGGACTTTATTTACTAATTAGGTGACTTCTGAAGGCAATTGGTTCCACTAGATTAGGTATCAGAGTAAAGGGGGCTGAATACTAGCACACGCCACACTTTCCAGAAAATTATTTGTAAAAAAAAATTGAAAACCATTTATCATTTTCCTTCCAATTCACAATTATGTGCCACTTTGTGTTGGTCTATCAAATAAAATCCCAATAAAATACATTAAAGTTTTTGGTTGTAACATGACAAAATGTGTAGAATACTTTTTCAAGGCACTGTACATACAGTGTTCTCTGAGACTGTATGGTGGCTACTCTGGAACTTGGCCCCATCTACACAGTGATCTCCACTTGCTTCCAGGTCCCGTGCTGAGCAGCTGCCCTGCTTAATTGTAAGCACAAGAGGATGCTCACTTGGCACGAGGTGAAGTGGTAAGGCAGTGACAAGAAAAATGCATAGCATTCTCTGAATGGCAAACATCCTCCTGTGTTCAATAAGCAGCAGGACAGCCATTCGGCACTGGACCTGGAAGTCAGTGGAAATCACTACTTCAGTGATTTGCAGCTTCCTGAGGCATCAGCCAGGTATGGTGTATACATAGTTACATTGATTCAAGCTGGATCAATGTATCTATGTAAATATATACATACCCAGAATTCATCTTTATTTGCTATGAGTAGCCATTGATCACTACACAAATGAAACAAAGGACTCTTATTGTGTAAACTACACAAGTAGTCTGTGATAGCCTGTATTATCATGCAGGCCGGTGGAAAAAAAATTGGGGTGGGGGGGGGCGCAAAACAGTATGCCACCACTTCCCCCTCCCCCGGTCAATCGGTCAGTCGGTAGCACTTACTCCATCACCGGCGGCTTCCCCTGCTCGGTGACCTCCCGTTCTCTTGCTCTCCACAAGTCATCACGGCGAGAGCTTCCATTTCCTCCCTCCCCCTCAGTGGTCAATCAGGAGTCTTCTCTTTTCGGCCAATCGGAAAACGAGTCTCACACCCGCTTCTGATTGGCCGGATTGAGGATCAGTGTTTCAACAGCGAATATTCATTCGCTGTTGTAACACACCTGGGTGGGATCAAAACGAGCAGTCTCTGCAACCCAAGCCCACCCTATTTTGAAGCCTATTAGAGCCTCTGGCTCTAATCAGGTGCTTAAAAAAGAAAAAAAACCCGGCCGCTGTCATTTATGCGCCCGGTGTCCTGAAAGGGGCCAGACGCATCAATAGGGGGTAGCCGCGGCGGCCATGGATAGTTTCATGCTATGCATAAATCTATCCATTGCATATAGGGGGGTGGCGTAGAGAGAGGGGGCGGCCCCCGGGCACCCCTAATGGACGGGCCACCACTGATGCAGTAGCGAATAATGCATAATTAATCACTATTACATGGCACTTGCTAGTGATTGTAGATGAGAAATTGAGCCACCAAGAATTAGTTCTTCAATAGGTAATACCTCCTATACCTAACTTTCCTTTGCCTGGTTTTTATAAATGAATTATATTGTTTCCAGATTAATTTGTGAAGTTAAACAATAGCTTCATTACATTCTACTGACATTTAGATGATAAAATAATTCCCTGAATATTTGATCCAGAAGCAGCTAGTGAATACATGATATGCAATAAAATTAGTTTTAAATCATGTAAATACAGTCTAATTCCTATTTCTCTGGCCAGGAGATGTTATCTCTGAGAAAGGAGATTTTTCAAGCTTAATGACTCCCCGTTTGCATCCAAAAAGTGAAAACAGTTGAAGTATTGCTGTTCACTTTCTATTAGTATTTGTAAGGAACAAAGGCCTCCCTAAGCACAGGAAAGCATATCAAGGCAATTTGAAACTATTAATAACTTTAGAAAGTGTTTTTAAAAGCTTGTGCAAAGAACAGGTTTGATCTTTGATAAGATGCACGCAGGATTAAGTCTGTGAAAGGCTCAGAAAGTGCTTACTTCTTTCTAGTGTAACTGTATCACTCCGACATAAAGAAATGATTTTGGTGGCCATGTGATCTTTTAAAATCCCACAGATTTGTTTTTACTTAAACTTGTGCTAAACTTGTGCTAACACTTTACCTTAAAGCACTAAAGCACATTAAAGGGGAGATATATGAATGTCTGCTTTGTCAAGAGCCACATTGTAGGCATGTGATAAAATATTTTTGTGATCTTACTATTGTAAAAAAAATCTTGAATTCTAATAACTGTGTATGTGTAGCGCTACCCCCAGTTAAGAGAGCCACTGGATTTTGTTTTTCGGGCCCTATATACAGCACCGCCAACCCCCGGCAATTTACTCGACCCACTCTGGCACAGTTAGTCTAGGGAGTATTCTAGTATCACAATCTAACAGTATGCACACAATCTATTGGTATTGTAAAGGTAACCTCTTTGCATGAAGACAACACACTGATAGCAAGAGATAAAATATAACGTTTCTTTACTTTGGGTAAAAGGCATAAGGTTAACACATAACACATATATGTCTGCAGAGCCCTGCAGCAGAAAGTATAATACAGGCGATTGTCCGCCAAGCGCAGCTATCTCTATCTATGTGCCCTTATGGCGCAGCTACAGATTCTACCTACGGATCAGGCCTGATCCAGATTTTAAACTCAGTCTCTAGAAGAACAGTTTCTTCACATGCAACTTGACTGGTGGTGCACAACAGGAACAGTTATTTGTAATCCAAAGGGTAGGAAAATAAAAAGGACAGAATGAACCACTCACAGGAGACTACTCACTCAGTTCCGCCACTAGTCTCCTGTGGGACAGAAAAAATAGAACCAGGAGGGCCAAGGCAGTCTCTAGGCCTAGTCAAAGTACTGTTTATATGAATGAGCAGGTGCTCGCTCACCACTCCGGATGCGATCCCAGTCCGGGACTTTCACCTACTGTGTCTCCGCACACAGTGTCTGCAATGGCCGGGTCTCCGGTCCAACTGATGTCCAAACTCGATAAAGTCAGGTGCCACCCAGGCTCCGCAGTGGGGTGGAAGGCTCTCTGGAAGTTGTGCAAGGCCCTGGCTTCAGGCCCTGCACTGCAGCAGATCCGCACAGGAAGACCTGTTGATAGCAGCGCGGTGTCCAAAGAGGCCGAGCTCAGCCTCGCCCTTTCCTTATATAGCCCCTCCCATGAGTCTCTGCGGTGGCTAAATGCACCCTGGGTGACGAACGGGGTTCTGGGTAACATAGTCCCGGGGCCTTAAAGGAGACCCCGCTACATATGGTTAACACATGCAATGATTGTTTTCATATATGAATTCCTTTTTTAAATTTCAAATGCCTTTAATTATATGAAGGCTCTATCGATGGTAATGCAAAAGTGCACATAATTTTTTTTGAAAAAGCAGTATTACCGTATATACTCAAGTATAAGTCGACCCAAGTATAAGCCGAGGTACCACAAAAAACTAGGAATACTTACTGACTCGAGTATAAGCCGAGGGTGAGAATGCAGCAGCTACTGTAAGTGGAAGAGGGTCAACAATGCCCATTTGCACGCCTCACTGTGCCCATTGCAACCTCACTAAGCCAATTGTCACTGTGCCCAACCTCACTCTGCCCATTGCCACCTTACTGTGCCCATCCTTACTGTGCCCATCCTTACTGTGCCCATCCTTATTGTGCCCATCCTCACTGTGCCCCTAAAATTGAAATTGTGCCTGAAATTGAGAGGCTGCGGGCGTCCATTCATTGTTTAAAACTCGCGGTCTCTTCCTGGTTCCTTCCGTGATAGGCGTTTCTAAGCAGACACAGTTCCGCCTATCACGAACGTTCTCTCATCCTCAGTTTCCCAGCAGACACTGTGTTCAGTGTTTCGCCAATCACGGGTGTCCTCTTGTCCGAGGATGAAAAGGCGTCCGTGATTGGCGGAACACTGAACACAGTGTCTGCTGGGATGGGTGAGGATGAGAGAACGTTTGTGATAGGCGATTCTCAGCAGATACAGTTCCGCCTATCACGGAAAGGGACCAGGAGGAGACCGCAAGATTTAAACGATGGACGCCCGCAGCCTCTCAATATTTTCAGGTACACTGACTCGATTATAAGCCGAGGGGGCACTTTCAGCCCAAAAAAAGGGCTGAAAATCTCGGCTTATACTCGAATATATACAGTAAACCTAAAAATAAACATTTATTATATTGCAGTTTACCAATTCTTAGATATGATGGCTGTATTCATTTCTTTTTTTAGGCTTTCTTTCTTCTATTTTCATCTGGTAATTCAGCTAGCAAGTCTGTTTTTCACAAACTTAAGCTCTCCAGCAGAATGTATCAGTTAACATGGATGAGACATATCCCTTAACACTGGCAGGGTTGATTGAAATGATTGGCTTTTAAAATGTGTAGCGCCCTGCTCCCAATGAGTGGGTTCTATGTGTTCAAATTATAGTTGTCTGAGCAATAGTTTGGCTCAGAAGGATTGTATTCAAATTATACCTCTGTTTCAGTTCAGCTGGTTGCATGATTTTCCCCCCTGACGGTGGGTGTCGCTGTCACTACTCGTCAGGGTTGGAAAGGAAACGGGCTGGATGCATTGGGTATCTCTTTCCCAGAAGCAGCCCAGGGGGCGAGGTCAACCCGCTGTGCATTCTGGGAGAGGGTATTTAAGGAACAGACATCATTTTGTGGGGTTCGTTCGTGGGTGGTGGGCGCCACCCATATCCCAACCTGAGGGCCCTCCTGGCCTCAGGGATGTGCTGGCAGTTTCCGCCTTGGGGCCACGTTGGCCTGAGGCTCCATTACTGAGATGTAGGCCCAGGAGTCGCTGGGGCCTACTGATCCAGGGATGATCCTGTGTCTTCTTGCCTGTGGGAAGGGACCGAGCAATTGAGGACTCAATTGGAGGATGTATCCGGATCAAAATCTACCTCACAGTGCTGCCGGAACGGCTGAAAGATCCTGGCACTGAGGGCTGAGTCTTTTCATCAGAAGGTAACCCAGTGAGTGGTTGCACAAGTCTGTGGCAGAGACTATTGAGCAAATTCTATTTTCACAAGTCTGTGGCAGAGACTATTGAGCAAATTCTACTTTCACAAGTCTGTGGCAGAGACTACCTGTGATCGAGCTGCGCACCGGTTGCTAGGCCCGAGAGAGTGGGCCTATCCGGTGGTTGCTGAGTCCAGCGTGGAGACAGTTGTTCCTTTGGACTTAAGAAAATACCTGTGATCTGCCAATAAGGTACCTGAGTCCTCCCCATCCCTTCACCCCCCTCTGTTGGAGACTTTAATCAATAAAACCCCTTGAAAGAGACTTTGTGTTGGTGCGAACTTTCTTCTGGACAACTCTTCAAGAAGAACAGTAAGGTAACGGCAGGCCCAGAATTAAACCAGCAGCTCCTACGGGGGTATCACTATAAATGTATTCATGCAAAACCTGTATCCCAAAAAGAAAAAAAATTGTTGCTGTAACTGATTATAAAGTGTGAGCTGCAACGTGGATGAGGAACAACTTGAGATGAAAAATATACGCAGGATGGAGCTCCTTAGCCCATTCAGACCAAACCCCCAATTAGGTTAGCACCCACGGAAACCATAGGTGAATGGTTCAGTAATGGGTGTATCCCCATAGGGGCTTAGAGGGGGGAGGGCTCGGTAAAGGGGAGGGGGAGGGAGGGGGGAGTGTTTTTCCCCCTTTTTTTTTCTTTTTTCAGTGTTTTTTGTGGGGTTTTTTCAGAGATGGAGGGAATAAAATTTACCTCCCTAAACGCCAAAGGACTTAACGTCCCAGAGAAATGAAGGATGCTATTGAACGACCTGAGGCATTTGGGGACAGATGTAGCATTTGTGCAGGAGACACATTTTAGAGCAGGGGGACTTCCACTCCTCCAGAATCGATTTTTCCCATGTGGGTATCATGCACCGAATCAACAGGCAAAATCCAAGGGAGTATCAATATTTATCTCCAACCGAATCTCCTGGTCCTTAGTAGATAAACACTTGGATTTAAATGGTAGATTTCTCTTTCTTAAGGGGCCAAAGTGACGCTGGCCACACTATACGCACCAAATGTACACCAAGATTTATGTAGAAAGTTCTTTTGGAGCTAATGGAATTTGTGGAGGGTAAATTGATCCTTGGGGGAGATTTTAATATCACTCTAGACCCCAAAACAGATACTTCCTCAGGGACATCATCGACCCCGGGGGGCATCAGAAGGGGTATATTGCGGAAGATGCACGAGCTACAATTAGTAGACATTTGGAGGATTTTACATACAGAAGAAAGGGATTATACCTTCTTCTCTAATCCCCACCAAGTGTACTCCCGTATAGACCTTTTCTTGATCCCCCACTATTTGCTGTCTTCAGTGATAGAAACGAGTATTGGAAACATAACATGGTCAGACCATGCCCCGATCAGCCTGTATCTCTCCCTGTCCAACACGGCTCTCTCCCAAGAGAGACGTTGGTGACTAAACAAGAGTTTACTTCAGAATCCTGAAGTAAGGGAAGATGTGGACAAAGAGATGACAGCATATTTTCAAGTAAATGAGACTCCGGGGAGTGACCCGTGTATGGTATGGGAGGCACACAAGACTGTGATCAGAGGGATTCTGATTAAGCATGGATCAATACTGAAGAAGAAGCAAGAGAAACAGATTAGGGAACTATTCAAGGAAATTCAAGTTCTGGAATCCCAGCATAAAAAGACACAACTACCATCTGTTGGAAGGGATCTAGGACAATTGAGAAGACAGGTTACAGATATTTTGCGTTACAAAGCTAAAGCAATAATACAACGAGGCAAGAAGGCAAGCTATGAGTTGGGAGATAAATGTAGTAAACTGCTAGCGGGGAAAATCAAAGAAAAAAAAAATAGGTCAATATACATACCGCAAATAAAAGGGAAGGAGGGACAATTAATACGAATACCAAAAGATATAGCCCAGACATTTGGGGAATACTTTTCCTCCCTATACAATTTGACACAAACACCCACCCCATCGCCGGCTATAGAAGATTATCTCTCCTCAGCAGGACTTACTAGACTCCCATCACCAGCCCGTTGTAACCTGGAGACTCCTATCTCTATGGAAGAATTAAACGCAGTATTAAAAACAGTTAAATCCGGAAAAGCCCCAGGCTCAGACGGCTTTACCATAAGATATTACAAAGAATTCTTCTCAATATTAAGTGGTGTGACAGCAGGAAAGTAAAGTCACCTGGTTGCATCCAGGGGGGTAGATATATTTCGCCCAGATTCAGGCTTTACGCCGACTTATACAACTAGGTGGAGAGTTGTATAAGCCCAGCTGAGGCTAGTGGGCTCATGGATGACTCATACCTCTAGGGAGAGTGTGGGGCGTCGTGCAGACAGGGAGTTGATGAGACCAGCTGAAGCTTGTCAGCTCATTTAGGCCTCTATAAGAACTCCCAGGTTCATTAGGTGTTTGCTCATGCCTGGACCCAGACCTGTGTGGACTGTCTAGGGAGAGTGAACCCCTGTGCGGTGAGACAAAGCCTGTGTGGCTATTTGCTTGGACATTTAAAATCAGGGACTTAGGGACTAGGACAGCACTAGGCTGATCCCAGTTGTTAGTTAGGAAACCTGTATGTTTAGTCAGAGGTCAAGTTGACCAGGATTTATTTTATTTATGTTTCTTTTGCTTTGCTGTGTTTTGTCACTGTAAATAGAAAATAAACCGCACCTTTTTGATTTTGAAAACCACAACCTCCGTTTGCTGGGCCTGTTTTTGTGTGGGGAGCCCATCCCGGGGGTCACACACACCCGCTGCCGAGCTAACCCCCTCACAGTTGGTGGAGAACTAGTGGCAGTTTTTTTTTAAGCCAGCATGGAGGAGATACTGAAGCAGCTGGCTCTAGCAAATGCCAATCAACAGCAGACAAATGCAGGTTTGCAAAAGAGCCTTGCAGCTCATCAACAGAGCCTTGCAGCTCAACAACAGAACTTCGCAGCCCAGCAGCAAGCTCATCAACAGAGCCTTGCAGCCCAGCAGCAGACAAACGCAACTTTGCAACAGAGTCTGGAGGCTCAGCAACAAGCCCAGCAGCAATCTGAGGCCCGCTTCATAGACCTGTTGCAGAAGCAAGAGCAGAGACTACAACAACAGATGGAAGCAGTAATGCAGCAACGTCCGCAGACCAGTGAGGAAAGCCGTCCCACTAATACCGCATCCTTTGGGGTGAGTCGTTTATTGACAAAAATGACTGGAGAGGATGATCCAGAGGTATTTTTGACCACATTTGAAAGGACCGCTGAAAGAGAAAAGTGGCCTGAGGAGCAGTGGGCTGGACTGGTGGCTCCTCTGTTAACTGGTGAATCGCAGAAAGCTTACTATGACCTAGAGCCTAACCAAGCAAAAGACTATGTGATGCTAAAAGCTGAAATTTTGGCAAGGCTGGGTGTCACCCAGGCTGTCCGGGCTCAGCGTGTGCATAACTGGACTTTCCAGCTTGGAAAACCCCCCAGGTCTCAAATGTATGATCTCATTCACCTGAGCAGAAAGTGGCTACAGCCAGAGACTTTGTCCGCACCAAAGATTGTGGAACGTGTTGTAATGGATCGGTTTTTGAGAGCTCTTCCTACTGCCATCCAAAAGTGGGTAAGCCATGGAGACCCAGAGACGGCCGATGGTCTTGTGGATCGTGTGGAGAAATACTTGGCTACAGAGAACCTGACGGCCTCTTCCAGAGACACTCGGACTTTCCACCCTAAGACCAGACCATCCCCAGGGGCGGATAAGAGGATTCCAAGGGGTGAGGGTGGAGAGAGTGAGAGGGTGGGAGCTCTACCCCAAGTTTGGCGAGAACAGCCTGGGAAATCAGCGGCTCAAGAGGCGGCAAGAAGGATCGTTTGCTACCGCTGCCGGCAAGCGGGACATATTGCAGCCAATTGCCCGGTTGTGGAGGAACCCATGCAGTGTGACGTTCTGACGGGCAGACGTCAGTCGCTGTGTGCGACAGTCGCATGCACTGCCATTCGAGGAACTGAGAAACATTTATGCAAAATGTGTGTTAATGGTAGAAATGTTGTGGTATTGCTGGATTCAGGTAGCCTTGTGACCCTGATAAAGGCTGAGTTAGTTAAAACAGAGGTCTTTGGGAATAGCAAGGTAGCTGTTATTTGTGTGCATGGGGACACCCGAGAGTATCCAGTGACTACAGTGTGTTTCGAGACCCCCAAAGGTACCCTCTCTCATCCAGTGGGCTTAGTATCTCAGTTACCGCATGACGCCATTGTGGGAAGGGATTTTCCGAAGTTCTGGGAACTGTGGGATGATCCTGAGCCCCCACTGGTGCCCCTATGTACCAGGAATGTGATAGCCAGAACTCCCCTGAGAGTGGTGAGGACTCTCCGGAATTTCCCTTATCAGTATTGGCAGGGGAGACTCAAGAAACTGGAGAGGAGCCCACCTCCTCAGATGAAAACCTACCGTCTGTGGAGTTTTCTGATCTTGAGGTTCACAGGGAAAACTTTGCCACAGAACAGTTGAAAGACCCCGCCCTAATAAAGGCACGGGAAAACGTAGTGAAAATAGATGGCGAGTTAGTGAACCCAGATAATACCTGCACTTACCCATACTTCAGCGTAGAGAAGGACCTACTGTATCGGGTGGCAAAAAGGGCAGAAGAAACCGTTTAGCAGCTTGTGGTGCCCAAACCTTACAGGAAGTTGGTGTTGGAGTTGGCCCATGGGCACATTCTTGGAGGTCATCTGGGGACAGAGAAAACCCGAGAGAGGGTATTACAGAGATTCTATTGGCCGGGGGTGATGAGGGACATAGAAAATTATTGTTCCTCCTGCCCTGTGTGTCAGAGGTCGGCCCCGATGCCACATTTCCGTAGCCCGCTGGTCCCTCTACCCATCATTGAGGTCCCGTTTGAGAGGATCGCCATGGATTTGGTAGGGCCTATAATCAAGTCCGCTAGGGGGCACCAGTACATATTAGTTATAATGGACTATGCCACCCGTTATCCAGAAGCGATCCCTCTCTGAAATACCTCGGCCAAAACCATAGCCAAAGAGCTATCTCTTGTGTTTAGCCGGGTGGGTATTTGTAAAGAACTGCTTACGGACCAAGGTACACCCTTTATGTCCCGGGTTATGAAGGAGCTGTGTAAATTGTTCAAAGTGACGCAATTACGTACATCTGTGTATCACCCCCAAACCGATGGGCTGGTTGAAAGATTCAACAAAACCCTAAAACAAATGTTGAAGAAAGTGGTGGATAGAGATGGAAAGGATTGGGACTGTCTACTTCCTTATCTGATGTTTGCTATTAGGGAGGTGCCCCAATCCTCTACGGGATTCTCCCCCTTTGAGTTACTGTATGGGAGACACCCAAGAGGGCTGTTGGATATTGCCAAGGAAACTTGGGAAAGTGAGAGTTCTCCCCACAGGAGTGTGATTGAGCATGTCGCCCTGATGCAAGACCGAATTGCACAGGTAATGCCCATCGTGAAGGAACATTTGGCCCAAGCGCAGTTAGCACAGCAGAGAGTGTACAACCGTGGAGCCAAGACCCGTACCTTTTCCCCGGGGGATAGGATACTGGTACTTGTCCCTACGGTTGAAAGTAAATTCCTTGCCAAATGGCAAGGCCCCTACGAGATAATGGAAAAAGTGAGCGAAGTGAATTACAAGGTCAGACAACCAGGAAGGCGAAAGCCCGAACAGATCTATCACGTTAATCTGTTGAAAGCCTGGAGGGATAGAGAGTCCCTAGTCGCAGACACTTGGTCACCAGCTCAAACTGGTTGCGTGATTCCTGAGGTTGGAATAGCAGCCACCTTGTCACAACCCCAACAACAGGAGGTTAAGGAGTTTGTGCTTCGCAACGAGGAGGTATTCTCTGAGCTGCCGGGACAAACATCTGGGGTAGAGCATGACATCATTACCCCGCCCGGTGAAAGGGTGAAGTTAAAACCCTATCGGATCCCAGAGGCCCGACGGGAGGCAATACGGGAGGAAGTACAGAAAATGCTGAACTTAGGGGTGATAGAGGAGTCCCAAAGTGATTGGTCTAGTCCCATTGTGTTGGTGCCTAAACCGGATGGGAGCTGGCGATTTTGTAACGATTTTCGTCAGTTGAACAAAGTTACAAAATTTGACACCTACCCCATGCCACGTATAGATGAGTTGATCGACCGGCTGGGAACAGCCCGATACATGACGACTCTTGACCTCACAAAAGGGTATTGGCAAATCCCCCTGGCCAAGTCGGCCAAAGAGAAAACCGCATTTGTAACCCCAGACGGGGCGTTCCAATATAAAAGAATGCCGTTCGGGTTACAGAATGCACCGGCCACATTCCAGCGGAAAATGGACCAGATGCTGAGGCCCCATCGGAAGTATGCTGCGGCTTACCTGGATGACGTAATTGTCCATAGCACAGATTGGGCCTCACATCTGCCAAAAGTGCAAGCAGTCCTGGACTCTGTTCGGGAAGCGGGGTTTACGGCTAACCCCAAGAAGTGTACCATTGGGCAGGAGGAGGCCAAATATCTTGGGTACACCATTGGGAGGGGAGTAATAAAACCCCAACTCAACAAAGTCGAGGCCATCCAGAGTTGGCCACGTCCCAACAGCAAGAAGCAGGTACGAGCCTTTCTGGGAATCGCTGGGTATTATCGGCGATTCATTCCCCACTTTGCTTCTAAGGCTGTGCCCCTAACCAACCTGACGAAGGGGAAAGGGTCGGTCATGATTAAATGGACCCCCGAGGCTGAGGCAGCATTCCAATTCTTGAAACAAGCCTTATGTAGCCAGCCAGTGTTGTACTCACCCGACTTCTCTAAAGACTTTGTCGTACAAAGTGATGCGTCAGATGTGGGGTTAGGAGCAGTATTGTCCCAGGTCTGGAACGGGGAAGAGCACCCAGTCATTTACCTCAGCAGGAAGTTGAAGTCCCATGAGGTAAATTACGCCACCGTTGAAAAGGAGTGTTTAGCGGTGAAGTGGGCTCTAGATTCCCTTCGGTACTACCTGCTAGGTAGGCACTTTGACATGGTTACGGATCACGCTCCGTTAAAGTGGATGGCTCAAAACAAGGAAACAAATAGAAGAGTGAATAGGTGGTTCCTGGCCCTCCAGGAATTCAACTTCACAGTAAAGCATCGCCCTGGCGTTCAAATGGGGAATGTGGATGCTTTGTCTCGAGTACATGAATGCCTGATTGCTGGTGTTCCAACCCCGAGGTTAAAACAAGAGGGGGGGTATGTGACAGCAGGAAGGTAAAGTCACCTGGTTGCATCCAGGGGGGTAGATATATTTCGCCCAGATTCAGGCTTTACGCCGACTTATACAACTAGGTGGAGAGTTGTATAAGCCCAGCTGAGGCTAGTGGGCTCATGGATGACTCATACCTCTAGGGAGAGTGTGGGGCGTCGTGCAGACAGGGAGTTGATGAGACCAGCTGAAGCTTGTCAGCTCATTTAGGCCTCTATAAGAACTCCCAGGTTCATTAGGTGTTTGCTCATGCCTGGACCCAGACCTGTGTGGACTGTCTAGGGAGAGTGAACCCCTGTGCGGTGAGACAAAGCCTGTGTGGCTATTTGCTTGGACATTTAAAATCAGGGACTTAGGGACTAGGACAGCACTAGGCTGATCCCAGTTGTTCGTTAGGAAACCTGTATGTTTAGTCAGAGGTCAAGTTGACCAGGATTTATTTTATTTATGTTTCTTTTGCTTTGCTGTGTTTTGTCACTGTAAATAGAAAATAAACCGCACCTTTTTGATTTTGAAAACCACAACCTCCGTATGCTGGGCCTGTTTTTGTGTGGGGAGCCCATCCCGGGGGTCACACACACCCGCTGCCGAGCTAACCCCCTCACAGTGGTCAGATGACAAAGGTCTTTAATGCAGTCGGCCAGACTGACGCTCTTCCCCGGACGCACTTTTGGCCCATATTACGGTAATCCCAAAAGAAGGGAAGGATCCGGCGGAGTGCGGCAGCTACAGGCCGATTTCATTACTGAACACAGATTTAAAACTTTTCACGAAAGTCTTGGCCTCCCGTCTTCAACCATGGCTCTCGCATATGGTAGATTTAGACCAAGAGGGATTCATCCCCACAAGGGAAGCGAGAGATAATACGATAAAAGTCCTTAACCTGGTCCATCAGGCCAATGAGACAAAACACACCTTGTGCGTTTCTGAACACCGATGCTGAGAAAGCATTTGATAGGGTAAATTGGCATTTTCATTTTGAAGTACTGAGGCATGTGGGTCTGGGGGAGCGTATGATCAGGTGAATCATGAGTGTCTACACCACCCCACATGCTACAGTGAGAGTAAATGGAGTCTTTTCAAAGCTATTTAAGATAGCAAATGGTACACGCCAGGGATGCCCTCTCTCACCCTTGCTTTTTGCTCTTTCATTGGAGCTGTTACTGAATAGAATCCGTCAAAACCCGGACATTCAGGGAGTACGGGTGGGAGAGCGCATCCATAAAGTGTCGGCATATGCGGACGATTTGCTGTTCTCCATGTCCAACCCTCATGTCTTGCTCCCCAATCTTGTGGGAGAGATTGAGAAATATGGAACTTTATCAAATCTAAAAATAAACCACACTAAGTCCGAGGCAATGAGTGTGGCAATTCCCCTCCCAATGCGTAATACAATACAATTACATTTTGGCTTTAGATGGGGGCCAGCGCTAAAGTACTTGGGTACACACATACCAGCAAAGGAAAAGGACACCTTTAAGATAAATTTCCCACCAGTTTACAACTCAATACGATCACTCTTAGATAAATGGCAACATGGATTGCATTCGTGGTTTGGCCGTAGTAACATAATCAAGATGAGTATCCTACCGAAAATTTTGTATTTGTTCCAGGCGCTACCGATTACTATACCAGCGACCTTTCTCCACCAAATACGTACCCTTCTTATGAAATTTATATGGGCGGGGAAACGGCCAAGGATCAAAAGAGACCTGATGACGATACCCAAGTGCTTTGGCGGGATGGCTGTCCCAGATATAGTTAAATATTATCAAGCAGTACATCTAGCAAGATTGGTGGATTGGTGTAGACATTCTGACTTTAAACGATGGGTGGACATGGAACAACAACTCAGCCCAGTACCTTTACGGAGAGCAACGTGGTGCTACACTGTACTTCCGACCTCCCTTAAGAAACACCCCACAATAGGACCGACTCTGCGAATTACGGCTAGGATATGTCGAAACGCAAAATTTTCATCGAAGCAATTACCCTTATTTCCAATATTGGGAAACCCTAGTTTTACACTGGGTATGGAAGTAGGAGCATATAACAAACTTAAAGAGAAAGGCTTATTTCAGGTATCACATTTCCTCCAGTCCGAGACTTGGCCAACCATCAACTGGGACGGGAGCGCTCATTCTGGTAAAACTAGCATTCGTAATGGAGATAGCACATTCGTCACGCTGTAACGGACTGAAAAGCACGGAGACTGAAAAGCGTGAATCGTCTCTCAACAAACTTTACTAACATGAAGGGTGGCGCCATCCGAATGGAACTTCCCCTTTATAGTGCCGTCGTACGTGTTGTACGTCACCGCGCTTTACTCAAGCATTTTTTTCCACGATAGTGTGTAGGCAAGGCAGGCTTGAGAAGAATCACGTCAAGAAAAATTACGTTTTTTTTCAATGACATTAAAAACGGTCGTGTGTATGCGGCATTAGATAGGACCTTCTCCCAAATTCAACGTAAACAGATTATCCATCTGGCCCTAAACTCCTCGGTCTGTGCACGGACCCAGGAATCGAATTACAAACTCCTAACACAATGGTATTATACATATTATATCATAGATTTTCTATGGAAACCTCAGATTGTTGCTGGAGATGTGGGGAAGAAAGAGGGACATTGTTACACATATTTTGGTCCTGTAAAAAAATAAGACAATACAGGTCAGAGATTCAGAGAATCTTACAAAAATTTACAGAATTTCGGATAACAGAGGACCCTGCCTTCCTACTGCTTCATTGCTCGCAGATCCCGGTGCAGACTTATAAAAGGTCGGTGCTGTGCCATATGATCAACACAGCTAAAGCGGTGATCACTCTGTACTGGAGAGACTCTAGATCACCCTCAATTGCAGAGTGGCTCATTAGGGAAAGAGAGATAGGGGCTATGGAGCACTTGGTCCTCTCAGCCCAAAATAAGAGGGAACAGTATAATCAAACATGGTTGAGATGGAACTTATTTATGCATTCGGAGGAGGGAAAGAGATTACTACATGGGACACCTGAGGAGTGAGGAGTACCCATTAGGAAGCAGGGACCTGCACATAGGGAAATATAGAAATCAAATCCCTCTATCTCCTTTGGGGAGGGAGAGACTCCCGCCCCCCTTTCCCTTTTTTTTTCTCCCTTGGGGTTTGTATGTCTGTTTGTTTGTTTTTTTTGTTTTGTTATTTGGGGGTGGAAAGGAAAATTGGAAGGGAAGGGAAGGGGAAAATAGAGAGACGCCATCAATCAATATTTTAAAGCCTCAGGAACACGGCAATGGCGAAAGAAGGAAATATAGATAAGTGAAATTTAGCATATAGGTATAATTATTGTAGATTGTCATGTCGATCTAGAGCAGTGTTTCTCAACTCCAGTCCTCAAGGCGCACCAACAGGTCATGTTTTCAGGCTTTCCAATATGTTGCACAGGTGATTTGATCAGTTTCACTGCCTTAGCAATTACCACAGTCATTTCATCTGCGGGAAATCCTGAAAACATGACCTGTTGGGGCGCCTTGAGGACTGGAGTTGAGAAACACTGATCTAGAGGTACTAAGGTTGGGGGAAAGAGTAAACGTACAGTAAATGTATACATATTTGATGGACTGAAGTTGTGATAACGTGTATTTCCCTTTTCTTTTGTTTCTGTGGTAAAAATAAAAGATTCAAATATGGAAAAAAATAAGAAAAAAATAAATAAAGTGTGAGCTGCAGTTTGGCTTAAAGTTTTTAGTGCATCTAAATCTGCTTTTTAATTGCAGGTAAATAATGCATTCCAAACAGAAGCAATGTGCATGACTAGGGTAGTTCAGATAGCTTACCACCCAACCCAAGTATGTACTTACGCCCATCCTACTAACCCCCCAGTAAGGACACTGACACCATATTGGAATTTAAATGCCCGTTAGACCTTTTATTAACACAAAAACATATTAAAATAAACTTTTGTAATGCTCCATCTTTTAGTTGAACAAAAAGATTGCAGATCCTTGACGTCATCAAACTTTTTGGAATCTGTGGTACCTAGGTTAGATTCTGTCCTCAGCCACAACACCGCCTCGAGGACTACTAACTGACCACAGACCCCTACCACCTTAATAACCGGAAGTCTAGACTGAACTAGACAAACCAGGAGGACTCCATACCTGGGACGGGTCCCCCACCATTTTATCAAATACCTCATGTATTTACAACCCTCGTTAAGGACCCCAATCGCCATTGGCGACCACATACCCCCTGAATACTATAATATTAGGGCGGGAGAGCGGGACAATTCACTACCGACTTCTTCTAAAACTGATGCCTGCTTACTCCACCCACAAAACTTATACCGCTCCTCCCCATCCTGCACCAAAACTCCACCAATCAGGTAAGGGCCAGCTAATTTTTTCAAAACAGTAACCACCCCTTCTTTAACCTGTTCCCCTCCATCAGTTCCTTCCACCCTGTCATGTATGCCCTCCGCTTACACTGCTTTCCAGCTCCGCACATGTCTGTCATTGAGTTCTTGACCAAGGAGGGGTGCCATCCACAGAAGACTACAGAATGTTTACAAAGATAACACATTGACAAGAGCCATGTGCACAGATGGGTGAAGAGGTTTAAAAAAGGGGAAACCAACAATTGACGACAAAATATGTATTGGGAGACCATCAATGTTGAACAGACTGCACCCCTCCTTTGTCAAGAACTCAATGATGGTACATTGCTTCTGCTTGGAATCAATTTTTTACCTGCAAAGAAAAAAAAGAAGAGTTACTACAGAGGAACAGTTGCCCTACTAAAATGTCAAATTTGAACAACAACAATGTAAGTTAAAGTGGAGCTCCACCCTAAATAGCAACTTTTGCTATTTGGAACCCTCCCCCCCTCCGGTGTCACAATTGACACCTTTCAGGGGGGAGGGGGGTGAAGATACCTGTCTAAGACAGGTATTTTCACCCACATCCGGGAGTCCTGTCTCCGGGAATCTGCGGGAGTTACGTCACTTCCCGCAGACTTCCCTTGGTGTTCTGGGAGACACTCGGCTCCCAGAACAGAGGAGCACCAATCAGAACGGCGCAGCGCGACTCGCGCATGCACCGTAGGGAACCGGGCATGAAGCCGCAGGGCTTCACTTCCTGGTTCCCTCAGCGAGGATGGCGGAGGAAGCAGCAGAGCGATGAGCGGTCGCTCGTCCTCTGCTGCGGACGTCGCTGGACTCCAGGACAGGTAAGTGTCCAAATATTAAAAGCCAGCAGCTGCTGTAGCTGTAGCTGCTGGCTTTTAATTTTTTTTTTCCGGTGGAGCAACCCCTTTAATAAAAAAGTTATGCCCACTTTTGCATTACTTTTGTACAGTCATATTTTTTCTTCAAATATACATAAAGTCTTCCTTCCTCCATCCTCACTAAACAGCGAGGATGGACAAATCTCCCACAGCAGGCTATTATGTATTGACAGCCACCAGAACCCAATTAATTGATTGAGTTGTTTGAGCCAACAATTTTTCATCCAACTCTTTCTGGCTCAATCCGAGTGGTGCCAACAGGGCCACTCACAGACTGAATTTCAGCCAATCCAGTAGGAATCTACTGAAACTCAATACATGTATGGCCAGATTAAAGCCCTGTACACACGATCGGATAACCTATGGATTTTCGTCCGATGGATTTGACCATCGGAAATCCGATGAAACTGTTTTTCATCAGTCTTGGCCACACACCATCAGTCAAAAAACCGACCGTTCCAAACGCGGTGACGTAAAACACTCCGATGATCCGAGAAAAATGAAGTTCAATGCTTCTGAGCATGCGTCGACTTGATTCTGAGCATGCGTGGGTTTTTGATCCGATGGACTTGCCCATAGACGATCGGAAATTACCATCGGTTTTTGATCCATCGGAAAATTTTAAAACAAGTTCTATTTTTTATAACCGATGGAAAAAAGACCGATGGGTACCATACACGATCGGTTGGTCTGATGAAAACCATCCATCGGACGGTTTTCATCAGTCAAACCGATCGTGTGTACGGGGCTTGACAGACCGGAACAAACAAATTTCTCACAACAGTCACTGTAGTCCACTGTAGTAAAAATACTGTAATTTAGTAACTTTCTGGGGCTTTCTGGGGCTTTCTGGGGCTAAAACCTATAATGATAGTATTCTGTATACAATTTTTTTTCTCCACATACCTTTATTTATATTTTCTGTACCTTTACATCCAGACCAAGCTTTCAATCCAAAATGGCAGTTACGGGAGTTGGGATCAACCATATAGCATGACGGCTCAGCTTATACTCATATTATATATATGTACTTTTGCTGTAACTACCAAAAATTGTTAGCTGGAGTTGGTATTTAAAGTGGTATTAAACTCAAAGCCAAAAATGTACCATATTTTCCTGCATATAAGACGACCTTTTACATTTAAAAAAAAAAAGCCCAAAAATCAGGGGTCGTCTTTTATGCCGGGTTTAAATTGCCGTACATAGGATTTCAGCGCTGGATGTGCAGTAATACTGTATGTAGCTTCAGCTACATACAGTATACACTGCTGAGCCAATCCCGGCGAGCGATGTATTCTATTAGTGAATACAGAGCTTGCTTGGATTGGCTTTGAGAGTCAGAGAGGCGCGGGCTGATGATGTTACAGCCTCTGCCAATATGAGCAGGCTTTGTATTTATTAATAGAATACATCGCTCGCCGGGATTGGCTCAGCGGTGTATACTGTATGAAGCCAAATCTACAGTATTACCACACATCCAGCGTAACTGTATAGGACATTTAGTGGAAGTGGGCACAGTATTACTGCACTGTCGATTGAGGAATTGGCTAGGACAATGTCGGTGAGACCACTGACTGTAAATAGAATCTGAGGGCTATACTATTACTCATAGTATAGGGACCTCTCATTTGCATTTGCATTTGCATTGTGGCCAGTCAACGAAAGACTTTAACGCCTGTTGGAATAGCAATAAACATTGTGGCGGATGTATTCTCTGATTCCTCCAGTATTGCAACTGTACTGTCTGCCTTCATTTTGTAAAGCGCTGTGCAAACTTTTGGTGATTTTATATACAGTATATATATATATATATATACCAGTGGGTACGGAAAGTATTCAGACCCCCTTAAATTTTTCACTCTTTGTTATATTGCAGCCATTTTGCGTTTGCAAATGCGTGCGGACAAATTCCTGTTTTTAACGCATACTGTTAGACAGGTTAATTGGTTGTCTGCGAGCTGGTCGGTAAGTAGGCTTGGTTTTTCCTGGGCATTCCCCAGGCTTTGTTGTTACCTGTTTCAGCCTTCCAATGCTGCTTACTGCGATAGCCAGCTATAGATGGGGGCGGTGGACAAGTTTTGTTTTCACCTATGGTGCTTGTATTGGTCCAGCAGCGCACCAACACCTTTGCAGCCATTGTGCTACATGCTGGGTGTTTGGTGTGCACCTGTACCTTTAAGGAGGGGTGGCTCCCCTTCAGTCCACTTGTCCTCATCTAACCATCAGAATGCATGTGCCTCCATTGTGGGGACACTCATAGTTAGTGTAGGACCACAGACTCCAGGGGGCCTTGGCGTGGCTCTGTGGCTCACGCATTTGTTTGCAAATGCGTGCGGACAAACCCCTGTTTTTAACGCATACTGTTAGACAGGTTAATTGGTTGTCTGCGAGCTGGTCGGTAAGTAGGCTTGGTTTTTCCTGGGCATTCCCCAGGCTTTGTTGTTACTAATAGTATAGGGACCTCTCATTTAATTATTCCCTGTGCATTGTGGCCAGTCAACGAAAGACTTTAACGCCTGTTGGAATAGCAATAAATATTGTGGCGGATGTAAAGTATGCCCATGTGTCTACATTTAGGTCGGTGGTGAATATGTGGTGGAATCCATGTTTTTTTGTGTTACCTTGGAAGGGGGTAGTCTTATACAGTGAGTATAGCCCAAAAGCTATGTTTTCACTTGAAAAATAGGGGGTCGTCGAATGCGCCCAGTCGCCTTATACGCCGGCAAATACAGTAATATATTGCAGCTTACCAATCATTAGATGTGGTGGCTGAATTTGGTTTTATTACTTTAGGCTTTTTCCCTCTGTTTTCCCCATGTGATCTGAACAGTAACACACATCCTGTCTCATCTTTGTAACTGCAAGAGGGCTTTTCTGTTGAAAAACAACAAACTTACTGGTTGTATCACCAGATGGAAATAGAAGAAAGAAAGCCTAAAAAAGGAAACTAGTGTGAGCCATCACATCTAAAAAACTGGTAAGCTGCAATGTAATACCTTTTCCACTTAACACTCCATGTCCAAAGATACAATCATTACTTCCCTCATTCAACCCCGCTACTATAGGCAATGTTGCTAAACTTTTTTCTAATGTCCACCTGCCCCCTAGACCCTGTTCGCTTGCAAATGCTATGTCACCCTCTGGCTGTACCCTACACTCTGTAACTCACACTTTTAATCTCTCCCTCTCTTCTGGCATCTTCCCTAACTCTCTAATACATGCACTAGTCACTCCCATACTTAAAAAGCCCTCACTAGACCCCACCAATCTTAACAACCTACACCCCCATCTCCTTGCTCCCCTTTTTATCCAAACTGCTCGAACGTCTTATCTACAACCGACTGAGCGACAAGCTCACTGAGAATAACCTTCTTGATCCCCCTTAGTCTGGATTTCACCCTCAACACTCAATGGAAACTGCTCTCCTAAAACTCACAAACTATCTGCTAACAGCTAAATCCAATGCACACTATTCTGTACTCTTACTCCTGGACCTTTCTGCTGCCATTGACACAGTGGACCACCCCCTCCTCCTTAAAAAACTCCACTCATTTGGTCTCCGTGACTATACTCTTTGCTGGTTCTCATCCTACTTGCCAACCACACCTTTAGCAATACTTACAATTCTACTTCCTCATCTCCTCTTCCTTTCTCTGTCTGGGTCCCCCAAGGTTCTGTTCTGGTGCCTCTTCTATTCTCGATCTACATCTCCTACCTGGGTCTGCTTATAGCCTCCCATGGCTTCCAATACCATCTCTACGCTGATGACACAGAAATTTTCTCTCTATCCCTCAGCCCACTCCTTTAGTGTCTTCACGTATCACTAATTTATTAACAGACATATCAGCCTGGATGTCACACCACTTCCTCAAACTCAATCGAGATCGATGGCACAACTATCAGCCCATCCCACATGCCAGGGTGCTAGGTGTAATCTTGGACTCTGAACTGTCCTTTCGGCCCCATGTCCAATCACTGTCCAAATTTTGCCGCCTCAACCTTTGCAACATCTCCGAAATACGCCCCTTCCTAACCAATTACACCACAAAGCTCTTAGTTCACTTCCTGGTCATCTCTCACCTCGACTACTGCAACTCCCTCCTCATTGGCTTACCTTTACATAGGCTATCCCCCCTTCAGTCCACCATTAATGCTGCTGTCTGGCTCATCCACGTTACCTACCGTTCAGTGTCTGCTACTCCTCCATTGGCTTCCGCTCACACAACAAATTAAATCCAAAATACTAACAACCACTTACAAACCCATCTACAACTTAGCCCCCACCTACATCACTAACCTAGTCTCAAAATACCAACCTAATCATCCTCCCTCGTCACCTCCTCCCATGCTCACCCCCAGGACTTTTCCAGAGCCTCTCCTATCCTATGGAACTCCTTACCCCAAACTGTCAGACTATCTGCTACTCTGCTTTTAAAAAATCCCTGAAAAACCTCCTCTACAGAGAAGTCTATTCTGCCACTACCTAACAACTGTACTTTTATTTTCTCTATCAGCTCATCCCCCACAGCTATAACATTTTGTACCACTTGACCCCCCCCCCCTCCTAGATTGTAAGCTATAACGAGCAGGGCTCTCTGGTTCCTCCAGTATTGCAACTGTACTGTCTGCCTTCATTTTGTAAAGCGCTGCGCAAACTTTTGGTGATTTTATATACAGTATATATATATATATATATATATGTAGCGGCCTCACTCTCTCTCCATCTTCAGCGGTTGCACACCAACTCATGTCTAGGGGTTCCTGCTTTGTGAGAGTGAGATGCGCCACGGCCCATGTCCTCCCCATTGTAGTAGGGAGGTGAAGGCCACTTACTGATGTTTCCTCGGGCCGGTGTGTTCTGTGAATGCACTGAGTCTGTAATTGCAAGCTCACCAGCCTCCCCTTTGCTTCCAGTAACTGGAGTTCACACACCGGAGAAAGGTCCAACACTTGTTTATTCGACACTCCAATAAGCAAAGCACAATAAACAGTTCTTTTGCAGCAAACTGGTTGGGACCTATAACCTTGCCAACGGTGAGGCGAGCAGATTGAGGCACTTCCTAAAGCTTAAGTTCTATGCCACTGTACTATGACCAGCGGCGCCTAAGCCGATCCGGCTGTTACAGAACAGGAAAGATGGGGTCTCTTCCAGCAACCCCTATGAACAGCAATGGAGCCCTCTTCGATACGCTGTGGCCCCTATCAGGGGGATGTGTCCTCCCAAGAGAGTTCCCAGAGGCCCACTGTCACCGGGTTGGTGCTGCTCCGGGTCTCCAGTAGGTAACCTCTCTGGCCTCCTCACCTCAGATACGAGTCCCTCCGCTCAGGGACCCTCGGACAGTCCACCCTAGCGGGACCCAGTCGAAGGTACTGGGCCCCAGGCCTCCTTGATAGTACCTCACCCCAGGCTAAAGGTGCCTGGGATGGACGCCAACATGACTCCGGACCAGGCCATGGGCACCCGGACCAGACTCCTGGATCTCCAGCACCCAGGCCCGAGGGCCCTGGGTGCGGACCGCAACCCTCCTCCTCCGAGGACCTCCTTCTCCGCAAGACCTCGTGGTAAGGGCGTCTCCCCCTTTTATCTCCTCCCATCAACGGC
Source organism: Rana muscosa (assembly GCA_029206835.1). Lineage (NCBI taxonomy): Eukaryota > Metazoa > Chordata > Amphibia > Anura > Ranidae > Rana > Rana muscosa. Next base: position 101,109,292 of record CM055116.1, on the reverse strand, counting down.
CCGGCGGGTTCCCCGCCCCAGCCATACCATCTCCGGGAAGGGACAAAACAGGGAGCACTGCAGGAGATGATTCTACCTGAAGCCTGTGGGCACCCCGCCACCCACAGGCAAAGGAGAATACTACATCCTCCAATCCTCCACGAAACAAAAAGGGGTCTGAACCCTAACACAATTATACACCTGGGTCACACTATTCCCCAGGTGTATCCCATCAATTTGAGGACCCCGCTACACATTCCCCCTTGTGATTTGACGCTGGTCCCCAGCGTCAGGTGCACACCCATGCCTCCCATAAAGTGGTGACATGGGGTGAAACCCCTGAGGCAGTCCCTCTAAATTTTTCCCAAGTGCCACGACCTGCTCAGGGAATAGGGAGCATATAAAACAACTTACGTAATAAAACACTTTAAACATCTGCATAATCACAACCCCTCTCCCACACTGTCTAAGAGCCACCCACTCTCAATGGTCTTGATTGACGATTCTCCTGCAGGGGAAAGAAAAAACAACATCCTAACATAATTTCTTGTCATTTGGCATGAGTGGGCCCGTCAGCCGAGAGACCCACTCACTCCAACAAGCAAGGTGATGTGTGTGTGAAACATTTTCAAACATTTGTTGCGCAACACTGCCACCTGGTGACAACGCCGCGGTCATGACACTCAACGAGTCTTTGTTCTTCCAGCTTTTCCCTACTCTGCCACTATTCCCAAATGTCCTTGCCTTTGGCACATGAAGAAAAGGGGAACACAAAAAAAAACACAACAGCCCCAAGTCTCCGATGAGAAAAAGAAAAGCCCAAATAAAAACAAAAGCAGGGCGCAGTCCTGGGTGTCTGGGAATGGCTCTTCCAGAAAGTTCAAGTGCACAAAGGAAATAAACAGGAGTTCTTTTCTCCTATAAGTAAAACTTTGGATCCGGCAGATACAGGGGTTTCAGGTGTTTGTCAAATGCTTCTATCGAATACTCGACATCTTCTCCTTCTCTTCTGCAAATGACTACCTTGTCAGCATGGATATGGCGCCCCAATCTCCATTCAGCTCTGCAGTCCTCAAACCTCTTAGACACTGCCGGCACACATTCCAGGTACCTGTGAGCATGAGGCACCTTCAACTTGTCCCACACAAACTCGTCATACCATCTTGCTCTCCAGACTTCCACCTCAAACAGCAAGTCCCGGGGCAGATACGGGTACTCCCACCCATATTCCCGAGCTACTTTGTGGCAAAACAGTCTCTGCAAGCGGGCCAAAGGTGGCATAGTGGCTTTCTCTCCAGTTCCAGGCAGCACAATAGCTTCCGGATGCCGAGGTGCCTTTACCAGCTCCCTGAAACTGACTTTCGGTGCTCTCAGAGAAGCGCGGGGTGTCCCCACAACCAAAGCAGGTGAGGTAACAGTAGGTGAGGACACCGGTGGAGGGGTAGGTTCCCTCGTAAGCTGCGGGTCTTCCACCCGAGGTGTGCTGTCTCCTGTGTACATAGGTGGATCCCGTACCGCACGGGAAGCAAGAAGTGGCATTCTATCCCAGCCCTTGCGGCTGAACAGTTCGTCTATCTCGCCATCATCTCCGCAGTCAGACAGCGACTCTAGGTCGGAGGTGTCATACATCTCCGCAGGCAGATATCTTCCGGTGGACACAGAACCATCCTCCCTGGGGGGCTCCACCTCCAATGGGCCCCCGACACCTCCAACCACCACCACAGTCCCAGCCCCTGGCTCACCTGACCCTTGTAGAGGACTGGGATGTCCGGGACTTCCTTCTCGACCGGCGCCATCCAGGCCAGGCAAGCAGCGGTGTGAAGCTCGACCACGTCCATAGGATGCCTGTACTAGGCCAACTTTCCTCTTCGGGGGTGGGAGCAGAGAACTTGTGGCGACCGAGGCAGCATCCTCGGATTTTTCTCTGTTGGGCAGTCCATCGCCCTGGTCAGCGCGCACGGGAACCTCGACAAAGGCCTTGATCTCCCCTTCCGGAGTAGCGGTACCCGTGAGGTGGTTGAGGCGAAGGGCCCGGGGCCTTGCTGTGGACGACTCGACCTCAAAAAGGAATTCTCTGCACTCCTCACATCGCCCGAATGGCTTCAGGGTGACCACCAGTCCCGAGCAGCCGGGACAGATCACACCGAGGGCCTCCGTGTCTCTGCAAGTGTACAAAGCCAACCGCCCTCGGGGACTAAGTCTTATCCCCGTGTCTGTGATGGGGGCAGCAAAGGAAGTCATTCTCGTGGGGTGAGGAACCATAATCCACGGGGCACTTGAGGTCATCCCGACTATCTGCTGCTCCATCATGCACTGACCCCGCGCCGGAGTCTCCACGTGTATCCCCACACTTGGCCAGACTCCTCCCATGAGCTGTACATTTTCGCGGGCTTCCTCTTGACTCCGCCCACGAACGATGTCGCCATGGAGTGCCTCGTGGCGCAGTGCGTTAACAGTCCCCACGTGCAGTACGTCACACGGCTGGACCTCTCCCTTTTTCCGCTCCTCCGCATGGGCCTTTCCCGTGTTAGGGTCATTTCCACAACTCCGAGCAGGGACGCACTTTGGCCAGTAATATGGCCGATCTGCTCGGAACTCCTCTGGGCAGCAAAGTTCAAATGTAGACATTCTCAAGTCCATCTTTAGAACACACTCTATCCCGGACTCACGAGCCCCCACGTGTAGCGGCCTCACTCTCTCTCCATCTTCAGCGGTTGCACACCAACTCATGTCTAGGGGTTCCTGCTTTGTGAGAGTGAGATGCGCCACGGCCCATGTCCTCCCCATTGTAGTAGGGAGGTGAAGGCCACTTACTGATGTTTCCTCGGGCCGGTGTGTTCTGTGAATGCACTGAGTCTGTAATTGCAAGCTCACCAGCCTCCCCTTTGCTTCCAGTAACTGGAGTTCACACACCGGAGAAAGGTCCAACACTTGTTTATTCGACACTCCAATAAGCAAAGCACAATAAACAGTTCTTTTGTAGCAAACTGGTTGGGACCTATAACCTTGCCAACGGTGAGGCGAGCAGATTGAGGCACTTCCTAAAGCTTAAGTTCTATGCCACTGTACTATGACCAGCGGCGCCTAAGCCGATCCGGCTGTTACAGAACAGGAAAGATGGGGTCTCTTCCAGCAACCCCTATCAACAGCAATGGAGCCCTCTTCGATACGCTGTGGCCCCTATCAGGGGGATGTGTCCTCCCAAGAGAGTTCCCAGAGGCCCACTGTCACCGGGTTGGTGCTGCTCCGGGTCTCCAGTAGGTAACCTCTCTGGCCTCCTCACCTCAGATACGAGTCCCTCCGCTCAGGGACCCTCGGACAGTCCACCCTAGCGGGACCCAGTCGAAGGTACTGGGCCCCAGGCCTCCTTGATAGTACCTCACCCCAGGCTAAAGGTGCCTGGGATAGACGCCAACATGACTCCGGACCAGGCCATGGGCACCCGGACCAGACTCCTGGATCTCCAGCACCCAGGCCCGAGGGCCCTGGGTGCGGACCGCAACCCTCCTCCTCCGAGGACCTCCTTCTCCGCAAGACCTCGTGGTAAGGGCGTCTCCCCCTTTTATCTCCTCCCATCAACAGCCCGGCGGGTTCCCCGCCCCAGCCATACCATCTCCGGGAAGGGACAAAACAGGGAGCACTGCAGGAGATGATTCTACCTGAAGCCTGTAGGCACCCCGCCACCCACAGGCAAAGGAGAATACTACATCCTCCAATCCTCCACGAAACAAAAAGGGGTCTGAACCCTAACACAATTATACACCCGGGTCACACTATTCCCCAGGTGTATCCCATCAATTTGAGGACCCCGCTACATATATATATACCAGTGGGTACGGAAAGTATTCAGACCCCCTTAAATTTTTCACTCTTTGTTATATTGCAGCCATTTTGCTAAAATCATTTAAGTTACATTTTTTCCTCATTAATGTACACACAGCACCCCATATTGACAGAAAAACACAGAATTGTTGACATTTTTGCAGATTTATTAAAAAAGAAAAACTGAAATATCACATGGTCCTCAGTATTCAGACCCTTTGCTCAGTATTTAGTAGAAGCACCCTTTTGATCTAATACAGCCATGAGTCTTTTTAGGAAAGATGCAACAAGTTTTTCACACCTGGATTTGGGGATCCTCTGCCATTCCTCCTTGCAGATCCTCTCCAGTTCTGTCAAGTTGGATGGTAAACGTTGGTGGACAGCCATTTTTAGGTCTCTCCAGAGGGTCTCTCGAGGCCCCTGTGAGGGTGAGGCCTTAGGCGACTGCCTAATTTGCCTAATTAAAGAGCCGTCTCTGAATTCCATGCATATAACCATACCTCAGATGTAACCTATAAATTAGTGGCTATTGCAGTAAAATGCAAGGTGCTCTAAAGCTGAACATACAAGTTTTGACTGGTTAATCAGGAACTCAAATGGCCTGTACAGAGCCATGACCTCAATCCTACCAAACTCCTTTGGCATGAATTGGTGTGCCAAATTCGTGCCATGTCTCATCCAACATCAGTACCTGACCTTTGTGCTATTCAACTCTTTTGGTCGAATAGCACAAATTCAGACAGATTGCAAAATCCTGGGTCACCTAGGCCTCTCACCTATATATTATGAGGTGCTCCAGGGTTCGTGTCTTCTGTAGCAGAAACAAACCTAGTTGTTTTAACTGTGTTCTGGGTCCTTGAGCCCAGAAACTTTGTAGAGCTCCAGCCTTAGGTCCTTGTTTTACCTGTTAGCCAGACCTCAGCAATTAGCTGTCCACAGACCTTTTTATATGTGATCTGATTTATACTAGATGTTCTCTCTTTCCCACTCTGATGTGAGATCTACTGTCTATTAATAATACACAGTGCTGTGACCTCATATACTCAAAATTTCCACTAAATAATTCCTCTAAAAAAAATGTGTGTTTAGTCTCATTAATACTCAAAAAGAGTGCTCAAAATAATATAATACAGTTCTCTAGTGAATAACCAGTCCATGCATCTAATGCAAAGTGCTCCTGCCAAAATAGTTCATAAGTGCTGTGTGAAGTTACATGTGTAGCAAGGTCTCTGGCCTTGTCCAGTCTAATGAGAACCTTCAAGGCCAAAAGATAGCTGATATCCTTCAATATGTAGTGGGTTGTGAGGCATAGTGGGTGCAAAGATGGTAAAAGTCATTAGGCACCAGACACTTCTTGGATGTAAATGAGGTTTTATTTCTTTTGACCGTCCTTTTTGTATTTTTGGGGGAAAGAGGGTTAGGGCCAGGACACCCTTAAGTAGTTATAGATTCAATTGGCAGATTCAGAGACTTCAATAGGAAGCTAGTCGTGCAGGGAAAGGCCCCTGCAAGAAGCCACATCTGCACATGCAGGATTGCTGTCTCCTATGGTAACAGTCTTTAACAGTTCCTAACTCAAACGTAACAGTCCTTTCAGCTCCACTACAACTGCCTCTTGTAGTTCTTCAACACTGAGCTCCCGGTCTATCACTAGACCCTCTGATTCACTGACTCTGAATCCCTTGAGCTCCTCCATGGTTTGTGGTGGTACCCCTAAAGCGTCACCCATGCTTCCCTGCTGGGTCCCTAGCTTGGCACTCCAGATACTTCTCAAGCTTCGCCCCTGCTAACCGGCGAGGTCCCTGGCTGGACTCACAAGGCTGCTCTGCAAGCGTCTCCTACGCGGGTTGGGTCCCTGACTTGATCACTGCCTGAAGTTTCCCGATTCTCCACCGTGCCTTTTCGGTGAGAATATGGTTCCGGTACTTGCTTCAGATTCTCCCAGCAGGCCAAGGGATTCAAGAAAGACTTTTCCCATTTGCTGAGATACCCCATATACCCATAACCTGACCTTGGGTTGCCCTCTCGTATTTAGTACCGCCAAGCACCCGGCCACCCAGTGGTAGAAGAGAAAAGTGCAACAAGGCCAAACTTAGGGAGAAATCAATAGATCTCTATCAATCGACCAAGATAACGACTAGCAAGTAAATTTGTGAGGAGCTCCCTGAATAAACACCAGGGTGCTACACATGCAATATTCTCTGTGCTGTTGCATATAATTTCACACAGCACTTATAAACTATTATGACAAGAGCCCATTGCATTGGGTGTATGGACTGGTTATTTACTAGAGCAGGGGTTCTCAACTCCAGTCCTCAAGGCACCCCAACAGGTCATGCTTTCAGGCTTACTATTATTTTGCACAGGTGATTTGGTCAGTTTCACTGCCTTGTAATTACTGCAGCTGTTTCATCTGAGGGAAATCCTGAAAACATGACCTGCTGGGGCGCCTTAAGGACTGGAGTTGAGAAACACTGTACTAGAGGACTGTATTATATTATTTTGAGCACTCTTTTTGGGTATTAATGAGACTAAACACACATTATTTTTAGAGGTTTGAATTATTTAGTGGAACGTTTGAGTATATGAGGTGACAGCGCTGTGTATTAATGATAGCCAGTAGATTTCAACATCTCACACAGGAGATTGATAAGCAGCAGCAGTCACAGACACATATTGGTTATAATTAAAGTGAAAAATACCATAGCGCGGGTATATACTGTATATACACCCATACTGTATGTGCTGTGAGAGTCTGCTGCCAGGTGAAAGAATAACCGCTGACAGAACACTAAAAAGGTACATGGGCTGCCTGTTTGTTTTATGGAACCCAAAGGGGAGCAATCTGAAGTCAGGAACTGGCATAAATTGGGTGCATGGTTTACTGCTGCCACTACCAGTTGAGCATGTCTCTATATATACAGTATATTACAACTGTGTATTTAGCTGTATGAGTAGATTGCAATGGTTTACAATGCACCAGGCATGAGAAGAACATGATGTTTTTAAGCAGTCAAGCACCAATACACAGTCATGGGAAGTGTTGCTCCAGAGTACAGTTTCACTACAAGAAAGCAATTATCATGATATATGGACAGAGAGACAGAAGATTTTGCCTTGAGATAAATACCACTGGAGGTGAATTATGCAGGGTAAGAAGAGTGGCGCCTTCTTTGTACTGCTAGCAGCTATACAGAATGCATATGTTACTGGTGACAGTGAGGAATGCACAGTCTTTGTGTTCAATGCTCCCATGATCAAAGCCAAGCAGGAAAGAGAAAGTGTGGAAGATAACAAGTGAAATAAACATTCCAATCATACAATAAATAGCACTACTACAACAATAACACGTGACACATGAATCCAGGGCACTTGTTCCCTGCAGAAAACATTATGGACTGACATATCCAGCTTATTCTACCCTTACAAACTCATCGTTCTGCTGAAGTTATTGTCTCAAGTACATTTGATAACTGCCTACTCAATAATGTGAGAGGTACTTAATGAGTCATTAGCAAAGCATTAACTTTCATTACAGTGAATAGACATTTATGCATTGTTAATGATGTGGTAACTGGCCACAGGATTATTTAGAATCTGCATGGAGGCTCGGTAAACATTCCGTTCAGCTAGAAAACATCAAGGAACAAGTAAGACAAGATCTTCAATTCTTTTTCTTTAATATAAGCAACATCAGAGCTTTTTTGAAAATATGTTTAAAACCTAACTGCAGACAAAACAATTATTTATTTTGTTTCGGATAAAGTATGCGTATCGCATATCGAAGGGAATTATCGAAGGGAATTCCACATCTTTGCCGCACTTATGCCCCGTACACACGATCGGAGTATCCGATGGTCTAAAATCAGATGGAATTTTTCATCGGAATTCCGTTCAAGCTGTCTTGCATACACACTGTCAGACTAAATTCCGACCGTCCAAAACGCGGTGGCGTAAAACACTCCGACGAGCCGAGAAAAATTAAGTTCAATGCTTTCGAGCATGCGTCTACTTGATTCTGAGCATGCGTGTTTTTTTTCTCCGTTGGAGTTCCACGCAGACGATAGAAATTTCCTATCGTTTTTTTTGCATCGGAAAAATTTAAAACGTGTTCTAAACACCGATGGAAAAAAGTCAGATGGGGCCCACACACGATCGGAATTTCCGATGAAACAAGTCCATCGGAAATTCCGATCGTGTGTACAAGGCATAACAGTAAAGAACCCTCTACGCAGTTTAAGGTTAAACCTTTTTTCTTCTAATTTTAATGAGTGGCCACGTGTCTTATTAAACTCCCTTCCGCAAAAAAGATGTATCCCTATTGTGGGATCACCAGTATGGTATTTGTAAATTGAAATCATATCCCATCTCAAGCTTCTCTTCTCCAGAGAGAATAAGTTCAGAGCTCGCAATCTTTCTTCATAACTAATATCCTCCAGACCCTTTATTACCTTCTGTCAGGGAAATGGCTGAGTTATTGGCAGTCCGGCCAGTACCCATCATGGCCGCGCCAGGCGAATCCCCATGCGCAGGTGCGCAACAGCCCGTACACGCCGGTCTGTGCGCACGGACATGACTATTGTAGGCGCACTCCCCGGCCAATTTAAACCTGCCACTAGCACACACAAATTGCTGGATTATCGTCAGCTTCCTGTGTCTCCTGTATCCTGTGTATCCTGAACCTCTGGCTTGACCTTCAGCTTACGTCCTGACCTGTGATCCTGTTCATCTCCTCATACTTGACTCCAGCTTGGCTGACCACCCGTTATCTCCTGCCCTCTGTGTATGACCCGGCTTGTTCCTGTATTCTCCTCGGACTGATTCCTGGTGTATGACCCCTGGCCTGGCTACGGACTCTGTTCTTGATTACCCTGTAGTTCCACACCGGAATTCTTCCTTGCACGGCCACTAACACAGCTCATCTGGTGCACCCAGCTACCTTCTGTTAGATCCACCTAGTCAGCAGCAATACCGGCAATCCGTGCACCTTTGGGCACCACACTCCCTGTATCATCTCCAGGTGTGTGGTGCACTTAGACGCAAGGGGCGCCCTCTCAGCAATCCGACCTCACACCAGAGACTTGTCACCTTCTTTGTACTCGCTCCATTTCCAGTACATCCTTTCTGAGGACTGGTGCCCAGAACTTGACAGCATACTCCAGGTGCGGCCGGACCAAAGTCTTGTAGAGTGGGAGAATTATCGCTTTATCTCTGGAGTTAATCCCCTTTTTAATGCATGCCAATATTCTGTTTGTTTTGTTAGCAGCAGCTTGGCATTGCATGCCATTGCTGAGCCTATCATCTACTAAGACCCTAAGGTCCTTTTCCAACCTAAATTCCCCCAGAGGTTCACCTCCTAGTAAGTAGTTTGCATTCATATTTTTGCCACCCAAATGCATTATTTAAACATTTTCTACATTAAACCTCATTTGCTATGTAGTTGCCCACCCCATTAATTTGTTCAGATCTTCTTGCAAGGTTTCCACATCCTGTGTAGGAGTTATTGCCTTGCTTAGCTTAGTGTCGTCCACAAATACAGAGATTGAACTGTTTACCCCATCCTCCTCGTTTATGAATAAATTAAATAGAATTGTTCACAGCACAGAACCCTGTGGGACCCCACTTCCCACCTCTGACCATTCCAAGTGTTCCCCATTTATCACCACCCTCTGAACTCTCCCTTGTAGCCAGTTTTCAATCCATGCACTCACCCTATGGTCCATGCCAACGGACCATACTTTGTACAGTAAACGTTTATGGGGAACTGTGTCATATTGTTAGAGAGTAGTGAGGCGCTCACAGTTACCCCATCTAACCAATATGTGACGTGAACTCTTGTGGTAGTTAAACCTAGTTAATCACTCCTAATAAATAACCATCAAAATAAATATAAATATAAAGTGACTTCAGTGCATAAACCAATTGAACGTTACTGGGTGTAACCTCAGGGCTAAAAGTAATCACTCTGTGATGCCTCTAATCATCAAGCGATCGCCACATTCTTCACACAGTGTTAAATCAGCAGCAAAAGAACATAGGTGTATAAACATGCAATATAAATAATGATCCGAAACATGTAATAAAAGTGATCCTAGTGCATAAATAATAACTTGTGTCTCAAGGCTGGACACCTAACACACAAATCTAAACAACAATATAATGATGCATGTCCATTGATACAAGACCTTATATAAAAAGTCCTTTTTGTGAGGTAGTGCACAATATCCCTACACCCTTAGTGGTGATTATTCATAATATAGGTGACAATCTTGCTCCCACATCACCTCCGTGCTCTCTAGCCTCTCACCTCAGGTAAGTATTAAATCAACATAGCCTATGGTTCCTTGGACGTTGTACTGGCATGTAGTCAACTCTTGGGGTCCTCTTTAGTTGTTTCCGATGATCTGCTCTCACATATGTTGTGTCTCTGTTTTCTCCCAGGGGGTTCCCTCTAATGTCCTCTCAAAGGGGTATATATAAAGGAAGAAGAGCGCTCTCGTAGTGTAGAAATTCAGAATTATTCAGAGTGTAGTAATTCAGAATGACCTCGGCAACGAAGTGTCTCCGAGTGTTTCCGAGTGACTCTGAGTGTCTCTGAGCGTCTTCTAGTGTGTCCGAGCGTCACCGGCACCCCCGCACCTCTGGTCAAATGCGGTACTGCATGTCCCAGCAGCTTGAATCCTGCTGGTCTTGCGAGACAACGCTCGCAAAGCGAGTCAGGATTTAAAAAAATAAAAGCTTGTATTGCGAAACGCTCGTAAACTGCGTTACTCGCAATCCCAGGTCCCACTGTAATTATATTGTTTTGCCACAAGATTGATATTCTGTTTCCATTGGGTCATTCCTGATGGATTCAATATTGAATCAAGACATCTTGGTGTATATTAATTAGGTTGGTCACTAGACGGCGTCCTTTCTGTTCATCCATTGATGTCTTTTTTTGTTCGATGTATTTCCTTCTGGCTCCATGTATGGAGGGATTTGCGCTTCAGCTCATACTATTATATATACATCTATCTGTTAGCAGCGCCCCTGATGATGTCAAACGTATGACAAAACACGTTGGGCGGTACCATATGTGACTTCACCATGCATCACGACCGCTGGCAGGAATGATTGCACTGCAGAGACTCCGGTCTTTTGTTGCAGCTATAGACATGCATGTTTTAACCTATTACAATGTGAGTGTTACTTTTTAATAAACCATTGTTATTATGTACTACACTATGCGTTTTTTATATTATACATACTGCCTGATACCACAAGTAGAACCGAGGATCTGAGGGCACCCAGAGCCATCACAACCAGCCTGTATTTGTTTGGGGTTTATTCCCTAAGGCATTATTTGCCTTTTCATTCATTTGAAAGCCAACACCTTTTGGTAAGCAGCCACCCTTACCTTTACTTCCACTGGATGTCTTGGGGAGCTTTGTGTCTTCCCGTCCCTCTCCTTTCCTCTGGAACTATTCTATTTTTTTGTATCAACATGGACTATTTTCACTTACTTACTGTACCTGATTTCATTTACCGGTATGTATTATCACTTTTGTATGGTGTTCTGAGGACTTTTTTAAAATTCTTTGTCATTATTATACAGTATGTGCACAAATACTTTTTAACTTCGATAAGCGCTGCACTTTTTTTTTTGTAATATTGCTTAGGTTTATATCTAAATATAAGAATGAAATGGCGCCTCCTATATTACTCCCAATTTCTTATCAAGCAGCTGCCATTCATTTTGATACGTATCCAAAAAAATACATATAAATTTTATGTTGAGGCGCTAGCTATTAATGTGTAAACCAAATATTTTATATATAAATCTACATCAAAAACAACAAAAATCAAGTGAATAAAGGTAAAATATTTCCGTGCTGCTAATAGCAATAAGTGGATATTTTGTAATCAAATAAAACAATAAAGCCCCGTACACACGATCGGATAACCTATGGATTTTCGTCCGATCGATTTGTCCATCGGAAATCTGATGAAACTGTTTTTCATCAGTCTTGGCCACACACCATCAGTCAAAAAACCGACCGTTCCAAACGCGGTGACGTAAAACACTCCGATGAGCCGAGAAAAATTAAGTTCAATGCTTCTGAGCATGCGTCGACTTGATTCTAAGCATGCGTGGGTTTTTTAACCGATGGACTTGCCCATAGACGATCGGAAATTCCCATCGGTTTTTTATCCATCGGAAAATTTAAAAACAAGTTCTATTTTTTACAACCGATGGAAAAAAGACCGATGGGTACCATACACGATCGGTTGGTCTGATGAAAACCATCCATCGGACGGTTTTCATCAGTCAAACCGATCGTGTGTACGGGGCTTAACAGTCCTTTATGCAATTTATCTTGTCACCACGTGTTCATTTGTGATCCATGCTCTTCTTACTTAAAAATGCTCCTTTTTGCAAATGTGCTCCACCAGGGGCCACTCACCAGACAGCTTTGGGCCACCAGGACCCTCACAGCTTATGTGGCATTCCTTTATTATTATTATTATTATTATTATACAGGATTTATATAGCGCCAACAGTTTGCGCAGCACTTTACATCAGGGAAGACAGTACAGTCACAATACAATTCAATTTTATGTTGGTAAAGGCTCAGCATACATCCAATGTCACCAGCAGGGACAGGGCCGCCATCAGGAATTTTGGGGCCCCTTACACAGCTTCAGGCATGGGCTCCCTGGAGCAGAGGAGAACCGGGGTGTGCTGCCGCCGCAAATTGGAAAGCGGGGGGGGCTGCCGCTGAGAAGCGGGGGTGTGCCACGAATTGAGAAGCGGGGGGGTGCTGCGGCCACAAACTGTTAAGGTCGGGGGGGCTTTGGGTGCTGACGAACAAAAAAAAGGGGGGGGTTGACCTCTGGGCCCCTTACAATAAAGAAATAAATGTAAAAAAAAAAAAATAGGGGTTGGCATCCGGGGCCCTGGGGACCTCCGGGCCTCTGGGGACCTCTGGGCCCCTTACAAAAAAAATAAAAGAAATTAAAAAAAATGTAATAAAAAAAAAAGTTATAAAAAAAAAGGGGGGGATTGCCATCCGGGGCCCTGGGGACCTCTGGGCCCCTTAGAAAAATAAATTAAAAAAATTTATAAAAATAAATAAATAAATAAAAAATTATAAATAAAAAAAAGGAAGGTTTCCATCCGGGCCCCTTACAGGTGTACTGCCTGTACCCCCCTGATGGCGGCCCTGAGCAGGGATATCCCAACATTAGAAAACAATATTGAATGATTGTGCAGTACGTTTATTTAAAAAATGTTCCCATAAAAACATAAGCCAGTAAACTCATATTTCCTTGTGCCATATAGCGACACCCACTGTAAATTGCCTGGTTTGTTTAAAATCCTCACCTCTCATATCTATGAGCTGGTGTGCATTCCACCTGCATTCCACCTGAATCGGATGTGATGAAACCGGAAATACCACCGCTACTAGGACCTCAATGTGGAACGCACATTGATATGAGCGGCGAGGATTTTAAACAAACCAGGTGATTTACAGTGGGTGCCGCTATACGGCACAAAGAAAAATGTAATCAAATGTACACGATCATTCAATATTGTTTTCTCATTTTAGGGTATCCCTGCTGGTGACACTGGATGCATGCTGAGCCTATACCACCTCGAAGTACCGGTAATTCCATATAAGCTGTGAGGGTCCTGGTGGCCCAAAGCTATCTGGGGAGTGGCCCCCTTACTATAGGTGGTGGAGTGCTGTTATAAAAAGGAACACTTTTAGGTAAAAAAGAGCATGGATCACAAATGAACATGTAGTGACAAGAGAAATTGCATAAAGGACTGTTGTTTTAATTGATTGCAGGATATTCACTTGTTGCTTTCAGCAGCATGGCATTTTTTTACCTTTAAACATCGTACACACGACCGGTTTTCTTGGCAAGAAAACTGCTTGGAGAGCTTTCTTGCCGAGAAAACACTTCGTGTGTATGGTTTCTCGTCGGGAAAACTGACAGGAATCTCAACGAGAAAAATACAGAACCAGCTCTCTATTTTCTCGTCGGGATTCTCGTCGGCCTGTTTCCCGACGAGAAAACCGTGCGTGTGTACGAGGCTACATGCTTACCTGTCCCCAGGTAAGCCCGCGCATGCTCGATGAGACTTTGACGCATGCGCGGTAGCTTACAAGGGTAGTGTATGGTGAAGCAAGATGGCGGCGACGGCATCCAATGTGACAAGCGCATGCTCGTCGTAGTCCATGACGTCATCGCATTCTTGCCATTCAAAAGAACGGCGGTTCTTTTGAATGTGCGTGTGTACACAGGGCTTGGCAAGAAAAGCTTGCCAGGAATCCCGTCAAGAAAACCAATGTTTTTTTTTTTTTTATGGGATTCTCGTCCGTGTGTACAGGGCTTTATTCATTTGGCTTTTGTTGTTTTTGATGTGAATTTATAACTATAACATATTTGTTTTACAAATTAGATTTATATCTATTGACCTGTGTCAGCAGCTGTCATTATGACACACTTTTTTATTTTCACTATTAATGCACTTTTTGCAGCGTGGATTTTTAACAAGTTTACACAAAAAATAAAACTTTTTTTTTCACAATAAAGTTTTTATTGCAAGAGAAAAGAAAGTTCAGTACAGGCAATCCCCCGGTTACAAACAAGATAGGATCTGTAGGTTTGTTCTTAAGTTGAATATGTTTGTAAGTCGGAAAAGGTAAATTTTTTAAATGTGGCTCCAGCCAAAAAAACTATTTTTAAGCTTTTTGGATAGCATAGGGAAGGGTTAACACCATTGTAATGTTTGTTTTGCTGTCTGTGCCCCTATTCGCAAGATTTCACCTCACTTTCTGTCCCAGTGAGAAATGGATTTTGAAAAATTTGGTGATAAAGCATTAGTGGAGAGAAGACACCTTTTTCCCATAATAACTCTTTAGCCTCGTACACACGATCGGATATCCTATGGATTCTAATCCGATGGTTTTGTCCATCGGAAATCCGATGAAGCTGACTTCCATCAGTCTTGCCTACACACCATCAGTCAAAAAACCGACCGTTCCAAACGCGGTGACGTAAAACACTCCGATGAGCCGAGAAAAATTAAGTTCAATGCTTCTGAGCATGCGTCGACTTGATTCTGAGCATGCGTGGGTTTTTTATCCGATGGACTTGCCCACAGACGATCGGAATTTGCTATCGGTTTTTGATCCATCGGAAAAATTTAAAACATGTTCTATTTTTAAAAACCGATGGAAAAAAGCCCGATGGGTCCCATACACGATCGGTAAAACCGATCGTGTGTACACGGCTTTACAGGAGAGAATTTCCCTTCCTAGGGGTAGATTTCCTCTCACTTCCTGTTGTCTCCCTCCGTTTGTAAGTAGGAGTTGTTTGTAAGTTGGATGTTTGAAACTAGGGGACCACCTGTAATGAGTACATAACATTATCAAATTAGTTGTTAGGCAGTAATCAATGTATGTTGACAGTACAATCAATAAATTTTGATATAACTTTAAGAAAACAGGACCTATGGTCAATGTTAATCCTTATATTGCGTATAATCTGATTATTTGCTCAGAATTGTTTATTCATTATACATTTTATGCATGTATAGTAGAGTACCGAGTGGTATAGATAAGGTAACAGGATTGAAAGAGGATGAAAAAAAGGAAAGTAGGAACTAGGTAGAAGACATGAGTCCAAGGGTTGCCAGAGTTAGTTTTCTATCAATGAGTCATATTCTTCAGAATATTTGAAGACAACCCATGGTTGCCATGTTTTGTTAAATTTTTTAGTTGTTTCATGAGCTGTTGTCATTATTTCTTCCATAGTGTAAATATTGTGTACCTCATGAAGCTACACTTTAATTGTAGGAGTGATTGCGGTTTTCCAGTGTCTAGGAATCACTGCTTTTGCAGCAGTAAGTAAGAATCTATTCAGTGATCGTTTATATTTTTTAATTGAGCAATTAGAAATGTGAAGCAGGCAGCAAGTTTACAATAGTTGAGCACAGGAAGACAGTTAAGCCCTGTACACACGATCGGATAACCTATGGATTTTCGTCCGATGGATTTGACCATCAAAAATCCGATGAAACTGTTTTTCATCAGTCTTGGCCACACACCATCAGTTTAAAAACCGACGGCAACAAAACGACGGCACGTACAAAACGTACGACACGCTATAAAAGGGCCGAACAAATCTAATGGCGCCACCCCTTGGGCTGCTTTTGCTGATTTCGTGTTACCGCGTGTTAGTAAAAGTTTGGTGAGAGCCGATTCGCGCTTTTCAGTCTCCGTGCTTTGCAGATCTTTTCCTGTTGTTCAGTTTGTGCTTGTGGGTTTGTATTTGTGATTCAGTGTGTGCAGTCAGGTCGTTACTGCCTTGCAGTGCCGACTTGGCCGTTCGTTTACTGTTTTTCAGATCGTTCTTTTTAGGCCTTGCTGTTCCAAGGTGCGTTCTGTTTGAGTGCGTTCTGACCAGCCGACCGGTTTAAAACCATGTTTGAAGTGCGTTCTCGTTCTCGAGCTCGTGCTGGCTTTGGGCTTGGTGTTGCAGTTAACACTGTAACCCGAGTTCAGTCTGTGAACAGGGTGAGGAGGAGTTCATGGACTAAGAATTGGTTGCTCCAGCGGGACCAATTCTCTCATATGCCTCTGCTGCGGGAAATCCATGAGAATAACCCTGATGATTTCAGGAATTATCTCAGGATGACGGACCCCGTATTTCACCGTCTGTTGGATTTGCTGTCCCCCTATATCACGAGGCAGGACACTGTGATGCGCCAGGCCATCACTGCCGAGCAGAAGCTTATTGCCACGTTGAGATACCTGGCGACTGGGAGAAGCTTGCAGGACCTCAAGTTCTCAACAGGCATCTCCCCCCAGGCTCTCGGGATCATTATCCCTGAGACGTGTTCGGCCATCATTCAGGTCCTGCAGAAGGACTATATGAAGGTAATTATGCTCCTTTAACCTCACATTATATGTTTTTATTCTCTTTTTTTTTTTTTTTTTTTCCTCCTAACACAAATATGCCTGTTTGTAATATCCTGGTAATGTCCCCATTTTCCCCATGCCTTTTTTTACCTGTAAATCCCTTTTTGGGCCCTACATGCCGATTTCCCTCCACTAACCTCTCCAGCATGCTATCGTGGGCGCAAACCCAACTAGCCTTCTATTTTCCTTTTCATTTTTGGGGGGTCATTGCCCTCGTAGTTTGACAACCTTCCCTCCCCCCCCTAAAGATGTTAAAAAATTAGTAGTTCTCAATCAAGCTCAGCAAAGTGGTAGATCCTTTTTTGGGATCCCCCACAATCACCTTAGGCCCCCCCCCCCTTAGATTATTTTAGAATGTCCACTCAGCGGGGGTGAGGCATCTGCTAAGTGGGCCTTTGTTTATTGTTCGGAAAAACTCCCTTAAATAATAATGTTACTCAACAATGTTTTTTGGTGTGTCATCTGCTTGCACTGTAACCATAAACCGTACTAATGTCTTCTTTTTGTTTGACTCCACAGTTCCCTAGCACACCACAGGAATGGCTGACTGTGGCCTCCCAATTTGCCCAGCGGTGGGATTTCCCCAACTGTGGAGGGGCAATTGATGGGAAGCACGTCCACATAGTGCCGCCACCCCCGTTCGGGGTCATACTATTTCAACTATAAAGGTTTTAATAGCATAGTGTTAATGGCGGTGGTGTCGGCACGGTACGAGTTCCTGTATGTGGACGTGGGGAAGAACGGCCGGATGTCCGATGGCGGATCATTCGCGGAGACAGAGTTCGCTCACCGTCTGCAGGCTGGGGGTCTTGCGCTGCCTCCAGATGCAGAGAACGTTGAAGAGCTCCCGTTCGTTTTCATTGCGGATGAGGCTTTTGGACTAGGACCACACCTGATGCGGCCGTTTCCCCAACGCACCCTCACCCCGGAGAGGAGGGTTTTTAATTACCGGCTGGCCAGAGCCCGGAGAGTTGTGGAGAATGCCTTTGGGATAATGGCCAGCCGGTTCCGCCTGTTCCAGACAGCGATACATTTGGCGGATTATAAACTGAACCACATCGTCTACTGCTGCTGCATATTGCACAATTTTCTACGCAAATTTGCAAACAATTATGTTTCATCGTTTGGGCCTGAGGCCAGGCCATCTGAACTGATTAATCTGACCGGCCTCAGCACTGCTCGTACTGGCTTGGCCCCCCAAAGTGCCCGTGAAGTACGCCAGAAATACGTAGAGTACTTCACGGGTAGGGGGGCCATCGCAATGCCAGACCACATCTGACCAATTCTAAAATCTTTTTAAAATAAAATAAAAATTGGAATTCATACAAACTTGTGTTGTCATTCTTGTATTTTGGGTTTATGTGTGTAGCGGCCTCACCCTCTCTTCTTCTTTATCGGTTTTACACACCAACTCATGTCTAGGGGTTGTGAGAGTGAGATGCGCCACGGCCCATGTCCTCCCCATTGTAGTAGGGAGGTGAAGGCCACTTCCTGATGTTTCCTCGGGCCGGTGTGTTCTGTGAATGCACTGAGTCTGTAACCACAAGCTCACCCGCCTCCCCTTTGCTTCCAGTAACTGGAGTTCACACACCGAAGAAAGGTCCAACACTTGTTTATTTGGCACTCCAATAGCAAAGCACGATAAACAGTTCTTATTGCAGCAGACTGGTTGGGACCTATAACCTTTCCAACGGTGGGATGAGCAGATCGAGGCACTTCCTAAAGTTTAAGTTCTAAAGATAGGGTCTCTTCTAGCAACCCCTATGAACAGCAATGGAGCCCTCTTCGATACGCTGTGGCCCCTATCAGGGGATGTGTCCTCCCAAGAGAGTTCCCAGAGTCCCACCGTCACCGGGTTGGTGCTGCTCCGGGTCTTCAGTGGGTAACCTCCCCGGCCTCCTCACCTCAGGTACGAGTCCCTCCGCTCAGGGACCCTCGGACAGTCCACCCTAGCGGGACCCAGTCGAAGGTACTGGGCCCCAGGCCTCCTCGATAGTACCTCACCCCAGGCTAAAGGTGCCTGGGATGGACGCCAACATGACTCCGGACCAGGCCATGGGCACCTGGACCAGACTCCTGGATCTCCCGCACCCAGGCCTAAGGGCCCTGGGTGCGGACCGCAGCCCTCCCCCTCCGAGGACCTCCTTCTCCGCCCGACGACGACGACGAACACCACCGCGTGGTAAGGGCGTCTCCCCCTTTTATCTCCTCCCTTCAACGGCCCGGCGGGTTCCCCGCCCCAGCCATACCATCTCCGGGAAGGGACAAAACAGGGAGCACTGCGAAGATGATTCTACCTGAAGCCTGTGGGTACCCCGCCACCCACAGGCAAAGGAGAATATTACATACTCCAATCCTCCACGAGATAAAAAGGGGTCTGAATCCTAACACAATTATACACCTGGGTCACACTATTGCCCAGGTTTATCCCATCTATTTGAGGACCCCGCTACACACTCCCCCCTGTAATTTGACGCTGGTCCCCAGCGTCAGGTGCACACCCATGCCTCCCCTAAGTGGTGGCATGGAGTGAAACCCCTGAAGCAGTTCCTCTAAATTTCCCAAGTGCCAAGACCTGCTCAGGGAATGGGGAACATACAAAACAACTTATGTCATAAAACACTTTAAACATTTGCATAGTCACAACCCCTCTCCCACACTGTCTAAGAGCCACCCACTCTTAATGATCTTGATTGACGATTCTCCTGCAGGGGAAAGAAGAAAACAACATCCTACCATAATTTCGTGTCATTTGGGATGAGTGGGCCCGTCAGCCGAGAGACCCACTCACTCCAACAAGCAAGGTGATGTGTGTGTGAAACATTTTCAAACATTTGTTGCGCAACACTGCCACCTGGTGACAACGCCGCGGTCATGACACTCAACGAATCTTCGTTCTTCCAGCTTTTCCCTACTCTGCCACTATTCCCAAATGTCCTTGCCTTTGGCACATGAAGAAAAGGGGAAACACGAAAACACAACAGTCCCCAAGTCTCCAACGAGAAAAAGAAAAGCCCAAACAAAAACAAAAGCAGGGCACAGTCCTGGGTGTCTGGGAATGGCTCTTCCAGAAAGTTCAAGTGCACAAAGGAAATAAACAGGAGTTCTTTTCTCCTATAAGTAAAACTTTGGATCCGGCAGGTACAGGGGTTTCAGGTGTTTGTCAAATGCCTCTATCGAATACTCGACATCTTCTCCGCAATCAGACAGCGACTCTAGGTCGGAGGTGTCATACATCTCCGCAGGCAGATATCTTCCGGTGGACACAGAATCTACCTCCCTGGGGGTCTCCACCTCCAATGGGCCCCCGACACCTCCAACCACCACCACAGTCCCAGCCCCTGGCTCACCTGACCCTTGTAGAAGACTGGGATGTCCGGGACTTCCTTCTCGACCGGCGCCATCCAGGCCAGGCAAGCAGTGGGGTGAAGCTCGACCACGACCACAGGATGCCTGTACTAGGCCAACTTTCCTCTTCGGTGGTGGGAGCAGAGAACTTGTGGCGACCGAGGCAGCATCCTCGGATTTTTCTCTGTTGGGCAGTCCATCGCCCTGGTCAGCGCGCACAGGAACCTCGACAAAGGCCTTGATCTCCCCTTCTGGAGTAGCAGTACCCGTGAGGTGGTTGAGGCGAAGGGCCCGGGGCCTTGCTGTGGACGACTCGACCTCAAAAAGGAATTCTCTGCACTCCTCACATCGCCCGAATGGCTTCAGGGTGACCACCAGTCCCGAGCAGCCGGGACAGATCACACCAAGGGCCTCCGTGTCTCTGCAAGTGTACAGAGCCAACCGCCCTCGGGGCCTAAGTCTTATCCCCGTGTCTGTGATGGGGGCAGCAAAAGAAGTCATTCTCGTGGGGTGAGGAACCATAACCCACGGGGCACTTGAGGTCATCCCGACTATCTGCTGCTCCATCATGCACTGACCCCGCGCCGGAGTCTCCACGTGTATCCCCACACTTGGCCAGACTCCTCCCATGAGCTGTACATTTTCGCGGGCTTCCTCTTGACTCCGCCCACGAACGATGTCGCCATGGGGTGCCTCGTGGCGCAGTGCGTTAACAGTCCCCACGTGCAGTACGTCACACGGCTGGACCTCTCCCTTTTTCCGCTCCTCCGCATGGGCCTTTCCCGTGTTAGGGTCATTTCCACAACTCCGAGCAGGGACGCACTTTGGCCAGTAATATGGCCGATCTGCTCGGAACTCCTCTGGGCAGCAAAGTTCAAATGTAGACATTCTCAAGTCCATCTTTAGAACACACTCTATCCCGGACTGACGAGCCCCCACGTGTAGCGGCCTCACCCTCTCTTCTTCTTTATCGGTTTTACACACCAACTCATGTCTAGGGGTTGTGAGAGTGAGATGCGCCACGGCCCATGTCCTCCCCATTGTAGTAGGGAGGTGAAGGCCACTTCCTGATGTTTCCTCGCGCCGGTGTGTTCTGTGAATGCACTGAGTCTGTAACCACAAGCTCACCCGCCTCCCCTTTGCTTCCAGTAACTGGAGTTCACACACCGAAGAAAGGTCCAACACTTGTTTATTTGGCACTCCAATAGCAAAGCACGATAAACAGTTCTTATTGCAGCAGACTGGTTGGGACCTATAACCTTTCCAACGGTGGGATGAGCAGATCGAGGCACTTCCTAAAGTTTAAGTTCTAAAGATAGGGTCTCTTCTAGCAACCCCTATGAACAGCAATGGAGCCCTCTTCGATACGCTGTGGCCCCTATCAGGGGATGTGTCCTCCCAAGAGAGTTCCCAGAGGCCCACCGTCACCGGGTTGGTGCTGCTCCGGGTCTTCAGTGGGTAACCTCCCCGGCCTCCTCACCTCAGGTACGAGTCCCTCCGCTCAGGGACCCTCGGACAGTCCACCCTAGCGGGACCCAGTCGAAGGTACTGGGCCCCAGGCCTCCTCGATAGTACCTCACCCCAGGCTAAAGGTGCCTGGGATGGACGCCAACATGACTCCGGACCAGGCCATGGGCACCTGGACCAGACTCCTGGATCTCCCGCACCCAGGCCTAAGGGCCCTGGGTGCGGACCGCAGCCCTCCTCCTCCGAGGACCTCCTTCTCCGCCCGACGACGACGACGAACACCACCGCGTGGTAAGGGCGTCTCCCCCTTTTATCTCCTCCCTTCAACGGCCCGGCGGGTTCCCCGCCCCAGCCATACCATCTCCGGGAAGGGACAAAACAGGGAGCACTGCGAAGATGATTCTACCTGAAGCCTGTGGGTACCCCGCCACCCACAGGCAAAGGAGAATATTACATCCCCCAATCCTCCACGAGATAAAAAGGGGTCTGAATCCTAACACAATTATACACCTGGGTCACACTATTGCCCAGGTTTATCCCATCTATTTGAGGACCCCGCTACACACTCCCCCCTGTAATTTGACGCTGGTCCCCAGCGTCAGGTGCACACCCATGCCTCCCCTAAGTGGTGGCATGGAGTGAAACCCCTGAAGCAGTTCCTCTAAATTTCCCAAGTGCCAAGACCTGCTCAGGGAATGGGGAACATACAAAACAACTTATGTCATAAAACACTTTAAACATTTGCATAGTCACAACCCCTCTCCCACACTGTCTAAGAGCCACCCACTCTTAATGATCTTGATTGACGATTCTCCTGCAGGGGAAAGAAGAAAACAACATCCTACCATAATTTCGTGTCATTTGGGATGAGTGGGCCCGTCAGCCGAGAGACCCACTCACTCCAACAAGCAAGGTGATGTGTGTGTGAAACATTTTCAAACATTTGTTGCGCAACACTGCCACCTGGTGACAACGCCGCGGTCATGACACTCAACGAATCTTCGTTCTTCCAGCTTTTCCCTACTCTGCCACTATTCCCAAATGTCCTTGCCTTTGGCACATGAAGAAAAGGGGAAACACGAAAACACAACAGTCCCCAAGTCTCCAACGAGAAAAAGAAAAGCCCAAACAAAAACAAAAGCAGGGCACAGTCCTGGGTGTCTGGGAATGGCTCTTCCAGAAAGTTCAAGTGCACAAAGGAAATAAACAGGAGTTCTTTTCTCCTATAAGTAAAACTTTGGATCCGGCAGGTACAGGGGTTTCAGGTGTTTGTCAAATGCCTCTATCGAATACTCGACATCTTCTCCGCAATCAGACAGCGACTCTAGGTCGGAGGTGTCATACATCTCCGCAGGCAGATATCTTCCGGTGGACACAGAATCTACCTCCCTGGGGGTCTCCACCTCCAATGGGCCCCCGACACCTCCAACCACCACCACAGTCCCAGCCCCTGGCTCACCTGACCCTTGTAGAAGAGTGGGATGTCCGGGACTTCCTTCTCGACCGGCGCCATCCAGGCCAGGCAAGCAGTGGGGTGAAGCTCGACCACGACCACAGGATGCCTGTACTAGGCCAACTTTCCTCTTCGGTGGTGGGAGCAGAGAACTTGTGGCGACCGAGGCAGCATCCTCGGATTTTTCTCTGTTGGGCAGTCCATCGCCCTGGTCAGCGCGCACAGGAACCTCGACAAAGGCCTTGATCTCCCCTTCTGGAGTAGCAGTACCCGTGAGGTGGTTGAGGCGAAGGGCCCGGGGCCTTGCTGTGGACGACTCGACCTCAAAAAGGAATTCTCTGCACTCCTCACATCGCCCGAATGGCTTCAGGGTGACCACCAGTCCCGAGCAGCCGGGACAGATCACACCGAGGGCCTCCGTGTCTCTGCAAGTGTACAGAGCCAACCGCCCTCGGGGCCTAAGTCTTATCCCCGTGTCTGTGATGGGGGCAGCAAAAGAAGTCATTCTCGTGGGGTGAGGAACCATAACCCACGGGGCACTTGAGGTCATCCCGACTATCTGCTGCTCCATCATGCACTGACCCCGCGCCGGAGTCTCCACGTGTATCCCCACACTTGGCCAGACTCCTCCCATGAGCTGTACATTTTCGCGGGCTTCCTCTTGACTCCGCCCACGAACGATGTTGCCATGGGGTGCCTCGTGGCGCAGTGCGTTAACAGTCCCCACGTGCAGTACGTCACACGGCTGGACCTCTCCCTTTTTCCGCTCCTCCGCATGGGCCTTTCCCGTGTTAGGGTCATTTCCACAACTCCGAGCAGGGACGCACTTTGGCCAGTAATATGGCCGATCTGCTCGGAACTCCTCTGGGCAGCAAAGTTCAAATGTAGACATTCTCAAGTCCATCTTTAGAACACACTCTATCCCGGACTGACGAGCCCCCACGTGTAGCGGCCTCACCCTCTCTTCTTCTTTATCGGTTTTACACACCAACTCATGTCTAGGGGTTGTGAGAGTGAGATGCGCCACGGCCCATGTCCTCCCCATTGTAGTAGGGAGGTGAAGGCCACTTCCTGATGTTTCCTCGGGCCGGTGTGTTCTGTGAATGCACTGAGTCTGTAACCACAAGCTCACCCGCCTCCCCTTTGCTTCCAGTAACTGGAGTTCACACACCGAAGAAAGGTCCAACACTTGTTTATTTGGCACTCCAATAGCAAAGCACGATAAACAGTTCTTATTGCAGCAGACTGGTTGGGACCTATAACCTTTCCAACGGTGGGATGAGCAGATCGAGGCACTTCCTAAAGTTTAAGTTCTAAAGATAGGGTCTCTTCTAGCAACCCCTATGAACAGCAATGGAGCCCTCTTCGATACGCTGTGGCCCCTATCAGGGGATGTGTCCTCCCAAGAGAGTTCCCAGAGGCCCACCGTCACCGGGTTGGTGCTGCTCCGGGTCTTCAGTGGGTAACCTCCCCGGCCTCCTCACCTCAGGTACGAGTCCCTCCGCTCAGGGACCCTCGGACAGTCCACCCTAGCGGGACCCAGTCGAAGGTACTGGGCCCCAGGCCTCCTCGATAGTACCTCACCCCAGGCTAAAGGTGCCTGGGATGGACGCCAACATGACTCCGGACCAGGCCATGGGCACCTGGACCAGACTCCTGGATCTCCCGCACCCAGGCCTAAGGGCCCTGGGTGCGGACCGCAGCCCTCCTCCTCCGAGGACCTCCTTCTCCGCCCGACGACGACGACGAACACCACCGCGTGGTAAGGGCGTCTCCCCCTTTTATCTCCTCCCTTCAACGGCCCGGCGGGTTCCCCGCCCCAGCCATACCATCTCCGGGAAGGGACAAAACAGGGAGCACTGCGAAGATGATTCTACCTGAAGCCTGTGGGTACCCCGCCACCCACAGGCAAAGGAGAATATTACATCCTCCAATCCTCCACGAGATAAAAAGGGGTCTGAATCCTAACACAATTATACACCTGGGTCACACTATTGCCCAGGTGTATCCCATCTATTTGAGGACCCCGCTACATGTGTCTCCCAGGTTCTAGTAGTGCCAAGTGTAATTGTCCTTAGTAAATAGCCTCAAAACTCAGAGCGAAAAACACGGTTTTTGCATCTTCAGAACTGCTCTTGAGCATAGAAAGAACAAGGCACACCTTTTTTAGACTTCCCAAATGTTTTTATTGTTTGCACCGCATTTTGTTTTGGTTTTTAGAAATACTAGCCTTTTTTTTTATGTGCGGCTTTTTTTGCAGAAACATGCATGGGTCGTAAGCCATTTTTTTTAGTTTGAAAAAGTAATAAAATAACACTGTGAAAAATAACAACTGGAGATGGGGTGATGGTACCCCTGATCCATCCCAAATGTTAACAAACACACTTTCTTTGGGGGCTCAAATGGGTATCTTCAACAAGATCCCATGGCTAGGGTAAACATGTGCTATCTGCCATCATGGGGGATCAATGGTCGTGCTTTGGGGATGTAAACCCTTCCTCTCCCCTACTTGAGGAGGGAGGAACTGGTTGCACCCCCAAAACAGGGACATAGATATCCTGTGACGGCAGATAGCACATGTTGAGAGTTCAGTGTGTGCATCTTCACATTTGGGATGTTGGAAATCCCTGAGATAATGTCAGACGCAGAACAAAAAACACAAAAGGGGGGGGGGTTCACACTATTCTCCCCAAAATATCTATCATGTTTTTATATTTTTGCTCAATCACAATCATTCTCTTTCTCATAATGTCCATTTCGCTACTGCATTCCATGATTTCCTGAATGATTATTTTGGCGCTGGCACTCGAGAATGGCGGATTTGGACTTCCTGACACACCCCTACGTTCAGTCCCTAAAACAAAAAAAAAGGTTTTACACTAGGCAGTCCTACATCTGTATTTACCTTGAAGTTGAGGTGACAGACACTGACCTGTTGTGCTGATAAGCTCCACCTCTCCTTCCTCCACCTCCCCTTCCTCCACCTCCGCTTCCTCCACCTCCGCTTCCTGAACCTGCTGATCTTGGTCTGCTTTGGGAGCTTCGGGGATTTTCTGTGGTGTTGGGTTACTCGTCTCATGAGCATGGTGTCCTCCCACTCTCCTCTCCCCTATGGGAATTTACAACAAAATGTATACTTTAGCACACAGACTTTTTTTAGGCCTGAAAAGGGATCCTCAATGTTTTGAAGTGGGGTACAATTGATATTTGGCCCTGAGTTCCAACATGAACATATGTGATTTTGCAAACTCAACAAAGCAACATGTTATTTTTGAGGACACTCACAAATACACTTGGATAACCACCAAGGTATCCACTGGAGCACCTGTGTGTGACACCGTTAAGAAATTTGGTCATGTGGCCCAGAGTATAGTATCTTGCTGAAGAACAAAAAAGAGTACACAACTGCTGGAGTGTCATCTCCTTTACCCAGAATACAGTTTCTTCTTTCAGTCACATTCTAAATTTCCTTACAACACATCATCTAGCCAACAATGTGTAGATAAACATTGTTGAAGTAAAATGAGGCATGCCCACATGTAGTTTACGTGGATATGTGCCAAACATGTTTGGGGGAAGAGCAGCAAGTTATTGGTCAAAACATTGGACAAATAAGTGGACTCTCCACTTAACATAAAAGATGAGATTTCAAAATGTGAACCCAGTCAAGACAAGCACATGGTGCAAAACATGGAAGAATACATATTACAATGTGAAAGAACACAGTAAAATATACTTACTTTTTTCTATGCTTTTTATAAGCTTCCTATACTGCTCCGGCTCCCTGAGCTTCAGGTCTGACCACCTTTTACGGAGTTGTTCCTTGGATCTCCTGACCCCATATTTTTTATAGAGAGTCTTCGCCACTTTATCCATAATTTGTGACTTCCGGAGATTAGGGGTGTCGTATGGGCCATGCTTGCCGTCGTAATCCTTCCTCCGCAGAATGTCCACCATCTCCACCATCTCAGAAAAAGACATATTAGTCGCCTTGTATCTTTTTTTACAGGATCGGGACGTTTCCGCCTCCGGGCTTTCCTCGTCGGTAATTTCAAGGAAAGAAGCCACCTGTGTCTGCGACATGTCGCCGTCTCACACTGTGCGCCGATCGTTAAGGGGCGGGGAAATGCAGAAAAAGTCCGTCATGGGCGGGCGACGAGGGCGGAGTTACACGCATGCGCAGGGTATAAAAAGGGGAAAGAAGTTATTAGGGATGCGCAGAGTAAGGACGACCGGAAGTGAACCCACGAAGTGAACAAAGGTAAGAAGGGAACTCGTGCCTGCAGTGGCATATTAATGGGTCATGATTGTAAAGGGCAATATTGTGATAAGTTGAGGAGAATCAATTCTGATCCTTTTTTTTTTGTACTTGCTGATCCTAATAGATGCATAAACTAAGAGAGCCGGAGGTGATGCTTGTTTTTATTGAAAAGTATAAGGAACAGCGCAACCTTTGGGAGCTCAAACACCCTGCGTATCACAAAAGTGATGTACGACGGGCAACTATTACCAAATTAGCCGAGGATATGAAGCCATGGATCCCAGATGCAGACTACACTATGATCAATAATAAAATCAACAACCTGCACAATTCTTATAAAAAAAAAAATTCAAGGAAGTGCGCCAGTCCAAGAGATCAGGAGCAGCAGCCGACAATGTAGTAAAGCCCAAGCTGTGGTACTACAGACATCTTCAATTCCTGGATGACCAGATCGAGGCCAGGGAATCTATTTCCAGCCTTCCCTCAACCCTTCCTTCCACCCTTCCCTCCAGCGTTCCTTCCACCCTTCCCTCCACCCCTGCAGAGGCGGAGGAGGAGCCTCCCGAGCTAGAAGAGCCAGATCTTCACATCTTCAGCCCGGTATAGTATTTTTGATGCTAATTATTGTCCACTAAGTAATATGGAGTTGAACTGTTTTGATTAGCCATAAATGATCCATAAATGATCCCACCCCCCCCCTCCAAAATAAACCAGTAATGAGATCAAAGTTGTGTGTGATTGATTCCTCAAATAATAGAAATCTACATTTTATTTTATAAACAGGATGAGGCAAGCCAGGAGGAAGAGGGTCAGGAGTGTGACAGGCAGGAGGAGGCAGGGCCCAGTGGGACTCAGCAGGTCCCCAGGCCTAGTGGCAGCACCGTCTCCCAAGTGGCTCCCCTCCACGTCAGACCGCCAAAACAACGGCGGATGACACAAGTGGAGGAGGAGTCACTAAAGATGATTCAGGAGGCTGCTGCCATTATGAGGGCCCCCCTTAACCCTACGGAGGGGTTTAGCACCTATCTGGCGGATAAGCTGCTCAGAATGGAGGCGGGACAACGGGCCCTCTGTGAGCATCTCATCTATATGGCCGTACACATGGGGGCGAGGGGGCTGCTGACTGAGGCCACCCATATCTCACATCAGCCCAATCCCTCTCCTCCTTCTCCTCCTCCTCCTGCCACATCACCACCCACAGTGGCCCAGCCTGCAAGGGTGCGTGGACGGGGCCGTGGAGAGAACGCTGCAGAGAGGCGTGGAAGGAAGGCTACAAGAAAGAGCAGGAGGTGATTCCCTGGCCTCGAGCTGCTCATCCAGAAATTGAAGGTTGATGGAGTACCACAGCTTGGGATGATGTATGTCTTTGGCTGCTGCTCCTGATTTCATGCTGTTGTTGATTTTATTATTGATCATAGTCAGGTCTGCATTTGGGATCTAATGACTTTATATTCTCTGCTAATTTGGGAATAGTTGCCCTTCGGTTTTTGATTTGTTTTTTCCAAAATAAAGGGAAATTTGATTACAGCCAACCTACATGCCTGATGTGTTTTTTTTGAGAAGTAGCAATAAGATTGCATAAATACAATGTGTAATTAAGAACAAGGGACACCAACCTCCATGATTTTTCTAAAATTTAATATTATGTTGTTCTGAGAAATTGACACACCAAAAAATGCACAACAAATTTTAAGAGTCAAAAAACATAAAGGTGTAATTTGGGAGGTCAGCCTTGCAGAATTTTAATAATTATTCCGAAGATCACTAGAAAAAAGAAAGACATACATTTGTCAGAACTCAGGAGAAAGTTCTGCTGCCAAAATGACATTTTAAAGACCGTTCGAAAGCAAAAAAACATGCGCTGCATTAAACGAAGCAATAACTTGCAGAATGACGAATGTGCTCTCTCCACTAGTTTTACAAGAACGAGCGCTCCCGTCTCCTAATTCAGTCTGAGCATGCGTGGGTTTTTAAACCGATGGACTTGCCCATAGACGATCGGAAATTCCCATCGGTTTTTTATCCATCGGAAAAATTTAAAACAAGTTCTATTTTTTCCATCCGATGGAAAAAAGACCGATGGGTACCATACACGATCGGTTGGTCTGATGACAACCATCCATCGGACGATTTTCATCAGTTAAACCGATCGTGTGTACGGGGCTTTAGTTATTACATTTTGGGGGTACAATTCCAGTTTAATCTTCCTAAACAACCTCCTAACCCTAAAACCCTAAAATAGAGACCCAGCAAGCCCAACCCTTAAAGCCTCCGACCTTTCAATCTCCAAAAACCTTAAGGCCCCTTTCACACTTGGGCGTTTTTCAGGCGTTTTGATGCTAAAAATAGCGCCTGAAAAAATCCTGCCCTGCAGTCTTCAATGTGAAAGCCCGAAGGCTTTCACACTGAAGCGATGCGCTAGCAGGACTGCTCCAAAAGTACTGCTAGCCGCATCTTTGGAGCGGTGAAGGAGCGGTGTGTTTACCGCTCCTTTACCACTGCTTCCCATTGAAATCAATACCGCCCGCAATGCGCTGCTTCAGCGGTTTTAACCCTTTCTCAGCGGCTAGCGGCCGAATACCGCAGCAAAAACAATGGTATAAAAAAAAGGCGCCGCTATACCGCCAGCGCACCTCCCCGCCCCAGTGTGAAAGGGGCCTAAAGCAGAACTAAATCCACGGATTTAACTGTTTCCCAAAATGGGTAAATTCAAGGCATGCCATGAATGATAACTATCACATTTGCTTATACTTTCAACCCAACTGTCAAACCATCAAATTTCTGGTGTCATACCTGTCACATGTGCAGTACAATGGCAACTGAAGATCAACAGTGGCCAAGATTGCAGCTTCCTTGGCACTCTAATCTAAAGCTTTACTAGGACTCTAAAACTAATTTCTCCCAGCATTAATTTGGAGGACACAGTTAGTCAGTCTTCTACTAATAGATAATTGCTGCCATCTCAATGAGGTTAGACACCGAGCAAAGCAAATCGAGGGCCATTTCTCCTCATATACCGACAAGCCTAATTTAGCTTAGTGTCCTGAGGAAGTAGGAAGTCTCTCCTCAGCTCTGCTGGTTCAATACCTTAAAGTTAAAGATTTTTCAATCAAAGTCAGTGTCATACCAAACCCGACTTGCACGCGGTTTCATACCAGAGCCCCAAATGTAGTGGCAGTGTTGGACCCAGCATGTGTATCTTCCCCTACACTAAAGCCATGTACACACGATCGGTTTTCCTAAGCCCTGTACACACGATCGGTTTTACCGATGAAAACAGTCCGATGGACTTTTTTCATCGGACAAACCGATCGTGTATGGGACACATCGGTCTTTTTTCCATCGGTTTTAAAAAATAGAACATGTTTTAAATTTTTCCGATGGATCAAAAACCGATAGCAAATTCCGATCGTCTATGGGCAAGTCCATCGGATAAAAAACCCACGCATGCTCAGAATCAAGTCGACGCATGCTCAGAAGCATTAAACTTAATTTTTTTCAGCTCATCGGAGTGTTTTACATCACCGCGTTTGGAACGGTCATTTTTTTGACTGATGGTGTGTAGACAAGACTGATGGAAGACAGCTTCATCGGATTTCCGATGGACAAAATTAGAATCCATAGGATATCCGATCGTGTGTACGCGGCTTAAGACTACTTCTCCAGTTAGCCTCTAAAATGGCACCAGGGATACAGTAGATTGTGGGATCCTGCTGCTGGTAGCTTGTTTTACACATCTTATGCCGCGTACACACGATCGGATTTTCCGTCGGAAAAACCTTGGATAGTTTTTCAGACGGAATTCCGCTCAAGCTTGGCTAGCATACCCACAGTCACACAAAAGTTCTCTGAACTTTCGACCATCAAGAACGCGGTGAGGTACAACACTACGAGGAGCCGAGAAAATTAAGTTAAATGCTTCCCAGCATGCGTCAAATTGTTTTTCAAACATGCGTCGGAATTTTGCGCGTCGGAATCGCTACAGACAATCGGAATTTCCGATCTGAATTTTTTCCGTCGGAAAATTTGAGAACCAGCTCTCAAATTTTTGCTGGCGGAAATTCCGACAGGAAAAGTCCAATGGAGCCCCCACACGGTCGGAATTTCCAACCAAAAGCAACCCATTTTAGACTTTTCTTGTGGGAAAATCCGATCCTGTGTACGCGGCATAAGCCTTAGTATGTACTTGTACTGTCTGGCAATCTCGTACATTCTCAGGGGCAAAGAGGTCTGCCTTATATCTGAGTCAGTCTTCGCTGTCCATGGCCATGTCTGTGCATTTCAGTTCCATAGATTTGATGGTACCCCCAAAGACTTCTACAGCAGTCTATGAAGCACTACTTGCACAGGCAGGACAGTGAAGCAAAGCTGGATCATCCACGTGGCCAGCTAGACAGCAGCCTAGGGCTCAATGATTGTCAAAGGAGACCAGCTTCAACATTCATGTTCCTGCACTAAAACAGGGACAGTGTATTTGATCATTACTGTGCACCTGCCTGTCACTTCACAAGACATAATGTACTTTTAGGCATTTGTAATTCTTCTACAACTGCAGGGGCACAGCTTTCTGTTAGCTCTGCTTGTGGTGGCACTCCTAAACAGACACCATCTGGAGGTTTCTCTGAAATTGTTCCCTAGTTCTGACAACAGAAAGAAGACCAGTCATTATGCTGATACTGGAAGACCTCCAAGACCTGTTTTACATTTTGCCTGTACCATGTGCACCTCATATTTGATCATTACTAGGCTGAGTCACTCTGTAATGTTTGCAGGTCCTAATCATAACTCTCCATTTCTGCTTCCACCTATGTCTGCAGATGCTTCATGGCCACTTCCATATGGAGTCTGTCTCGATGCCCAGTTCTGCATTCTTCTTCCCAGTCACTGGCTTGAATGGCACAGATATTGACACCAAGGTTTTGAGAGAATGTGGTCTCTCTGAGGTGTTTATTTCCACCATGATCTAGGCTTGTGAGCCTTCCTCCAGCAGAGTTTACTACCACATCTGGAAAGCCTTCTTCAAGTGGTTCAGGGGCCTCAGGTTTAACCCGAGGACATATCAACTAATGCTGAGCACCATTGGGGACAGATACTGGCTTATGGTTCATTAAGATAAGCTTGTCTTGAAACCTAGACTCTCTTTTCTTCATAATGTTGTGTCCTCCTTTCACCTAACTGTATATTACTTTAACAGATGCAGCCTGCCAACTACTGCTGTCAAAGTGCATCTTTCTTGACAAGGCACAAATGATAGCTAAACCGGCAGACTTGTTTGTAAATATTGTTTGTAAATGGGATTGCAGATGGAGGTGGAAAGTTGTGTCACACACCTAAGTTAGAATAGATAAGATCATTCTACAACAACAACAAGAAAAACAGCTGGCCACATATGGTGCAAATTTGAGACAGTTACCAATGAACTTGCTGAAATTTGCTCAGTGGGTGGCTCTGTTGGCTGCCTCCCATCCAACATCCCTTAATTGAAAAAATGTAAGGAGCTGGAAGGAAAGTTGTTGGCAGAACAACACCTGCATCCAATTAGATGAAAGGACCATTGGGGAATTTTGATAAGTAGCTATTAAATACAATACAATAGCAGCAGATTCATCCATTTGTGCTGTGTAACCTGGATGGAGGAATCGGTTCGATTTATGTGTATGGTGAGCTTTGGTATAGTTTAGTGTAGGTTATGTGCTTAAGGAATCTACCGTGCCATGGTGGCAGTCTGGAAATCGCTCAAAGAAAATGTGTATCGGAATGGGAGCCAACGTAATTTCTCTCTGGATAGTTACATTTTTTGATGAAGGGCAGCAGTAAGAGGTTAATCCATGAGATACAGCCAAGAACTGTACAGGTGCCCATATTGACATGTTGCATCATATAGAAGACGCGATTTAGTTCAGGAAGTTGATGCTGTTTCTGGATGTTGAAACTACTGGAAATTAAGACAGATGAAGACATTGTCAGGAGTAACACAATTCATTAACAAAATGTGAAGAAGTACAGCAGGAGTCTGTCTGGGGGTCTTCTTAAATATGGGGTGCTATAACAACTTGAATAAGCTTAAAGTGCACATAAAGGCAGCATGTATCCATTTATTTACATGCCATTAAATCCCACAAAAGTTTTAAACATAAACATAATCCATTATATGTCTCTTTTTCGAGGAAGTAGAGCATTAACCCTATCTTCTGCTGGGATCTACAGTACGTTTTAGACATTACTGTTCAAGTTCAATACAACAAAAACTGCTATGTTTAACCACTGATTAAAGTAGATTTATAAGTCAAACTTTTTTTTTTTCCATTTTGGATTAAGGGAAGGTCATAATCCCTGTCAGTTTTTTTTTTTTTTGCCATATGTATCCCATTGGGGAGACTTACCTTCACTGCCTGTCCCATAACCAAAACAGGAAGTGAGAGAATATCCTGCAAATTAAGGGAATCCCTTGGGGACCCCCAGGTTACCTGAACTAGTGCCCCCATTGGAAGATTTCCTTTCCACAGTATTAAGCCTCGTACACACGGCCGAGAATCTCGTCAGGAAAAAACTTGTCGTTTTTCTTGACGAGATTCTTGGACAAGAAACTTGTCCCGGCCGAGTGTATACACGCTCGATTCAAAGAACCCGCGGTTGTTTGAATGGAGAGAACGCGGTGACGTAATCGACTATGACGAGCGTGCGCTCGTCACATTCGATGCCGTCGCTGCCATCTTGCTACACCCTACCTATGCCTAGGAAGCTACCGCGCAGGCGTCAAAGTCATTTCGAGCATGCGCGGGTTTCCACGGCGACAGGTAAGTGTACGCGCACACACACTTTTCTCGTTGAGAAACATGCTGACGAGAATCTTGACGAGAAAATGGAGAATCCTGACGAGAAAATAGAGAGCAGGTTCTCTATTTTTCTCGTCGAGATTCTTGTCGGTTTTCTTGACAAGAAACCTGATAGCCGCGTACACACAACCGATTTACTCGGCAAGAAAGCTCTGCCAGCAAGTTTCTTGTCGTTTTTTGACGAGAAACTCGGTCGTGTGTACGAGGCTTTACTTTCTGGGGACAACCCAAAATGTTGGATTTTCTTTTACTTTCACTTTCAATGATAATGATAAACAGAACAAATAGAGAGGATGAATCTCTAACAGGGGCACAGACAGCCAAAAATAAAAAAAAATTCTGTCCAAAACAAAAAAAGTTTTGTCTTTAGTTGTACTTAAACATAACAAAACCAAAGAAATTCCCAGCTCAACTTACCGACCAGCCTGCAACCAACTGAATTATCCTGTCTAACAGTATGCGTTAAAAACAGGGGTTTAGTTTGCACACATTTGCAAATTCATGCGTAAGCTACGCCCTTCAAGGCCCCCCATCAAGGCACCCCAGTGGCAATTTGTTTGTACTGTTGAAATATTAGTGAGGGGGCGCACTGGACACCTTTGCTGCCATAGTGCTATATGCTGGGTGTCCAGATCGCTCCTGTGCCCTCACCTGCCCTCTGCCTGTCCATTATAATTGCATGTGCTTCCACTGTGGAGGCTGTCAAAATTTTGAGTTAGGACTACAGAAAATTTACCATCTTGGGTAAGGCAGAGTCTACTTATGACTCTGGCTCCTGGGTATGCAAGTGGTTTCTGTAGGGACAGGTTCCCTGTATGGCAGACATAGTGCTTAGTGGCAGAGAAAAGTTCCTGAGTAGAAGGGAAAGTGCAGGGACTACGCCATCTCCTTGTAGGAAGCCTCCCGTTTGGGTGTGGATGGGCTAGACTACATTCCTGCTCCTCGCTGCAGAAGTTGTCGGCATCTCTCCAGGATCTCGATCCTTTACTACTGTTTGTAACTGGCTCCAGTCGGCTGTGCCTTCCCGCCGGGCCTGTTTGTACGTTGTTTGGAAGTGTCACAATGTACTGTTTTCATCTACCTTGGCCTCTGAATGTTTTTTTGCTGCCGCACCACCATGCTGCACCCTACCCCCACATTGATTACTAGGGATGAGCCGAACACCCCCCGGTTCGGTTTGCACCAGAACCTGCGAACAGACCTAAAGTTTGTGCGAACTTTAGAACCCTATTAAATACAATGGACTCGAACCTTCGAAATCAAAAGTGCTAATTATCAAGGCTAATATGCAAGTTATTGTCCTAAAAAGAGATTGGGGACCCGGGTCCTGCCCCAGGGGACATGTATCAATGCAAAAAAAAGTTTTAAAAGCTGACGTTTTTTCGGGAGCAATGATTTTAACAATGCTAAAAGTGAAACAATAAAAGTGAAATATTCCTTAAAATTTCGTACCTGGGGGGGGGGGGGTGTGTGTATAGTATGCCTGTAAAGCAGCGCTTGTTTCCCGTGCTTAGAACTGTCCCTGCACAAAGTGTCATTTCTGAAGGAAAAAAAGTCATTTAAAAGCACTCGCGGCTATAATGAATTGTCGGCTCCCGGCAATACAGAGAACAGTCATTGATAAAAAAAAAAATGCGTGGGGGTCCCCCCAAATTCAATTACCAGGCCCTTCAGGTCTGTTATGGATATCAAAGGGAACCCTGCGTCAAATAAAAAAAAAATACGTGGGGTTCCCCCCAAATATCCATACCAGACCCTTCAGGTCTGGTATGGATTTTAAGGGCAACTCCACGCCAAATTTAAAAAAAAAATGGCGTGGAGTTCCCCCCAAAAATCCATACCAGACCCTTTATCCGAGCACGCAACGTCATTGGCTATTCCCCGGCAAGCGGGGAAAGCTGGGGCTTACCCCATGATGTGACGGGTGACCCCGCCCCCTCGTACGTCATGGGGGTTTTCGTATGGAGTGGAGACTGGAGGAGACTGCAGCGCTGGACATCGGATCACCCCGGGACATAGAGAACAATGCTGGACAGACTGGATTACATCACTGGAATGGGCTTTTTATTTTTTTATTTTTAATAAAGGACTTTCCCAACTGTGTCTGTGTTTTTTTTTTTTTTTACACTTTCTTTGTGAAATGGTAGGGGTACAATGTACCCCGTTACCAATTCACATGGGGGGCGGAATCTGGGGGTCCCCTTTGTTAAAGGGGGCTTCCAGATTCTGATAAGCCCCCCTGCCCACAGACCCCCACAACCACCGGGCAAGGGTTGTGGGGATGAGGCCCTTGTCCCCATCAACATGGGGACATGGTGCTTTGGGGTCCAGATCCCAAAGCATCCTCCCCATGTTGAGGGCATGTGGCCTGGTACGGTTCAGGAGGGGGGGCGCTCTCTCGTCCCCCCCTCTTTTCCTGCGGCCTGCCAGGTTGCGTGCTCGGATAAAGGGTCTGGTATGGATTTTTGGGGAGAACTCCACGCCATTTTTTTTTTATTTGGCGTGGAGTTCCCCTTAAAATCCATACCAGACCTGAAGGGTCTGGTATGGATATTTGGGGGGAACCCTACATTATTTTGTTTTTTAATTTGATGCAGGGTTCCCCTTAATATCCATACCAGACCTGAAGGGCCTGGTAATTGAATTTGGGGGGGACCCCCACGCATTTTTTTTTTTTTATAAATCACTTTCAATGACTGTTCTCTGTATTGCCGGGAGCCGACAATTCATTATAGCTGTGAGTGCTTTTAAATTACTTTTTTTCCTTCAGAAATTACACTTTGTGCAGGGACAGTTCTACGCACGGGAAACATGCGCTACTTTACAGGCATACTATACACACCCCCTAGGTACGAAATTTAAAGGAATATTTCTCTTTTATTGTTTCACTTTAAGCATTATTAAAATCACTGCTCCAGAAAAAACGGGTGTTTTTAAAACTTTTTTTTGCATTGATATATGTCCCCTGGGGCAGGACCCGGGTCCCCAAACACTTTTTATGACAATAACTTGCATATAAGCCTTTAAAATTAGCACTTTAGATTTCTCCCATAGACTTTTAC
Organism: Rana muscosa; assembly: GCA_029206835.1. NCBI lineage: Eukaryota > Metazoa > Chordata > Amphibia > Anura > Ranidae > Rana > Rana muscosa. Next base: position 101,072,087 of record CM055116.1, on the reverse strand, counting down.
AGGGTGTTCCGCGGCTTTTCGAATTTGCCGCGAACACCCCAAATTGTTCACTGTTCGGCGAACAGGCGAACAGGCAATGTTCGAGTCGAACATGAGTTTGACTCGAACTCGAAGCTCATCCCTATTGATTACACTGAAATATTATAAAACAGTACATAAACTGCATTAATAATGACACTTAAATTACACTTCTGAATTAATCATTCAAGGCATGCACACACTTTAGAGCAAAACATAAAACTCTGGCCTTTTTTTGCTGTGCATTACTTTGTTTTATTCCTGTAATGGTTAAATGTGTAATATGTCTAGTGGTGCCCTTCATAGCTCAATGTTGCTTCAGCTAGGAAGGGCACGGATAATTGAATAATCCAAATATAATGAAAGGGCAAAGCTTAGACAACTTACTGACACGTGCAAGCAATGAATCAGGCTAAGGTTAATTAATTTCTATTGCTTGTCAGTGAGCTGATGTTCAAAAAGTCTGCACTGAGTGAGAACCTGGAATCACATAAGGTATCCACACGTGCAGATTATATGAAGAGAAAGCTCTATTAGACTTCTCTGCTGATTGTTGGCAAGCTTAAGCCTAGTACACACTATTCCTTTTTTTTTTTGTTCAACCCAGTGGGCTAAACAAAAAAAAACTGAAAAGCTCAGGAGCAGATCCTGTACTAACTATCCGATGTTAGTACAGCGATCTCCCCCGCTAAGCTATTGTGTTCTCATAGGGGGACAGATGCCCCCCCACCATAACACACCATTAGACTCTTTATAAAGCAGAATGAACAACTACAAAGAGAATGCAACTTCAAGAGGGTAATACCATTCTTCCAGTATTGTAGGAAAGGTTAAGGAGATTCCAGTGAGAATTGGCCCATGCTTATGAATCATAAAATACAGTGATTTACACAAGTTAAATACAACAGCATGCGAATATTTAATAGCTCTTGGTAAACTTGGCCTTTTAACGGTTTGTGTACCTAGAACTGATATTTAGGCTATAAATATATGAATATAAATAGATACTGGTTGGTTAAATCACCAATTTACTGTATATCTCTATGGGACTCCAGCTAAACATTTCCCAACTTTTTGCATAAGGAGGTGCTAAAGTTGCTTCTCATTAATGGGCATTAAATGAACAATTAAACAGAAAGACTGATAGCCCCCAAAATGGTCACCTAAAGAGGAACTTCGCTCTGAAAGGGAAATTCCGCTTTATGTCCTCCTTCCTTCTCCTCTAATGCCGCATACACACGACCGTTTTGCATGACGTTAAAAATGCCATTTTTTAAATTGGGCATTAAAATCGATCGTGTGTAGGCTCCAGAGCATTTTTAACGACGTGAAAAATGGCCTAAAAAAAATGAGAACCTGCTCTATTTTTTCACGTCGTTTTTCACGTCGTTCTTTTTAATGTCGTGAAAAACAGTAGTGTGTATGCTTTTACGAGGGGAAAAAAAACACGCATGCTCAGAATCAAGTATGAGACGGGAGCGCTCGTTCTGGTAAAACTAGCGTTTGTAATGGAGATCGCACATTCGTAACGCTGTAAATTATTGCATCGTTTAATGCAGCGCATTCATTTCTTCTTTATATAATGCTACAATAATGAACTTCTTTTGCTAATGATATTCAGACAGAGTTATGACAAACTTGTTTATTTGTAATTTTTAGTGATCTCATGATTTTTATTTTTTGTTGGAAAGCCAGATCTCCGTAATAAATTATAAATTAATTTAAAATATCTTAATTAAAAGATCAGCCTTTTTTTTTTTTTATATTTTGGAATATTTTTTTGTTTTCTTTTGTGTGTCAAGTTACCACAACAACATTATAAATTTGTATTATTTCCCCTCAAGGAGGTTGGTGTCCCTTGTTAATTATAAAAAAAAAATTTTTAAATGTCCCTGCCTACTCACTAGCAAACTCTCTTTTAGAATTAACAACACATGGTTAAGTATTTTCTGTAAATCAAAAAAACATTTATTCTGGCACATAACAAATTAAAGGGGAAGGCAGCACTGGAGACCCTGCTTGAGTTTGTGCATCCTTTGGACCCCACAGCAAACATCAAAGAATAGAACACCAAAATATGGATTTTAAAAATCAAAAAAAAGATTAGGAGCACAATCTTGTCCTGGACTCCCAGAGGTCAGGAACAGCAGCACGTAAGTGAGATATATGTCCCCAGTCTGTGGTACTAGAACAGTCTGTGCCTTCTGTCAGACCATCCAGAAGCAAGGCCATTATTTCTTTCTCTTCCTTGTAGCCTTCTCTCCAGCCTTCTCTGCAGCCTTCGTTAAGCGCTTCCTCGGAGGCTGTGTCTCAGGAGGAGAGCTTGTGGCAGGAGGAGGAGGGGCGACCTCTGCTAGGTCAGTGAATTGGGTTAGTTCGCCCATCAACCCTGATGACCTTCAACATTAGGTTCTCACTAAAGAGCCGTTGCCTAATGTCCATTCTGGCTAGTTTGTGTGCCAGTACTGAGGGGGGCTCTCTGAGGGCCACAGTAGCCTCTCGAATAAAGGCACGTGTTTCCTCCTCCACCTGCCTAACCCTCCTGGGCATTCTTGGTTGAATTTTGAGGGGAGGCATCTGGGCTCTTTTGCTGGGCCTGGCCTCCTCCTGTGTGCCACTGGGCCCTGCCTCCTCCTGTGTACCACTGTGACCTGCCTCTTCCTGTGTGCCACTGGGCCCTGCCTCCTCCTGGTCCACAATGTCACCCTTTTCCTGGCTCAGCTCTGGCTGTGTATAAAAAAGGGACATACTTATATTTTTAGCTTCATCAATCACACACATTTTTCACCTCATGACATTTGCAAATTGAATGCAAAAAGAAATTAAAAAGACAATGATTCTGACCCCTATATTTTGTATTTTTGGCCCCATTATTTTTGACCACTACTGTCTATTGATATTTAAAACACTTTTTGTTCAAGCATTAAATAGTACCTGGCTCTATATGTCCAAATCCGGCTCCTCAAGGACCTCTGGTTGTTCCTCCGAAGAAGTCAGAGCTGTGTTGCAGGGAAGGCTGGAGGGTTGGCTGCAGGGAAGGCTGGAGAGACGTCTGGGGGGAAGGGTTGAAAGAGAATCCCTGACTTCCAGATGGTCATCCAGAAAGCATAATTTGCTGTAGTACCACAGACTGGATTTATAAACTTCCTCTGCTGCAGCTCCTGACCTCTGGGATTTCAGGACCATATTCTGCTGAGTCCTGTATGTGCCCCTAATGATAGAAATTTTGGTCGTAGTGCTACACAACATGGCGGAGACACAGGTGGCTGAGATTACCTCAACAGAAGATGAAATTCATGAGGAACCAAAGACCAGATCCTGGAGATATAAGGCATCCAACATGACATTCGAGGAAATGGTGGAGATGGTCTCCATTTTGAGGAGGGAGGATTATGATGCCAAGCATGGGCCGTATAAAAAGCCTAATCTTGTCAAGGCCAAAATTATGGGGAAAGTGGTTAAAACTCTTCACCATAAATTTGGGGTGTGCAGAACTAAGGAACAGCTCAGAAAACGGTGGCCTGACCTCAAGTTGCGGGAGCCCGACCAATACAAAAGAATAAAGAAAGTTATAGGAAAAAGTAAGTAATTTTCATGTCTTTGAACTTCTGATTATTATTACTTGCATGTTGCTGCATGTGTTTTTCTTTAATGTAGTACAGTTAAAGATAGCAACTTTCATGTTCGTGGGCACAGTAATCGGTCGTAGTAAACCTCTTTCGTACGTACACTTAATAATACAATGTTTTCGGCTGATACAGCGTTTAATTTTTTTTTACCATGCCTATTTTGGTGAGATGATTTTTTGGACATGATGGTTCAATAGATTTTTGGGGAACTATATTTAAAAAATATAAGTGTATGCATTGTAATGTAAAGGAGAGAATGCTCAGCAGCTGGTTAAACATCTGGACTCAGTAGCACAAGTGTGGCCCAACAGAACAACCTTTTTAGGGTGTCACACACAGGTGATCCAGTGTATATACTTGGGGGTGTTTCCATGTGTGAAACTTGATAAAAATATATATGTTCCTGTTTTGGTAAGGGATACAATCATGTGTTCAGCTTGGAACTTTGGCAAAACATACAATTGTACCACACTTCCAAAGAATGTTTCATATTCCTCTTTCAGGCCTCAATTTTTTTGTAAATTATTATTTATTAACTAAAGTATACATTTTCTTGCAATCTCAAAAGGGCTTCAAAAAGGTTCTAGACATGAGCCTAGGAACCCCACACCTCCAACAAGAGACCCACAGCCACATGATGTAGAGGAACGAGAAGTGGAGGAAGTGGAAACTGGCACCAAAACAGGTCAGTGTCATACACCACAGATTCAGGTAATAGATGTAGGCCTGCATATTTATAATACATGTTGTTTTTTACAATTATAGGTACTGTTCTGCCTGAAGAGCAAGAAAGTTTTACAAGTCACAGTGCCCAGATCCTGATACAATACCTAATGGTCTGCTGTCTAGCTGTCAGCTATGATTAAACACGAAGAAAGTGTGAAACTAGTCAGCTCTATACCAGAATTTTGTGACTTGCTGTGCTGTATTTGGATTTTTGAAGATTTTACATAATAAAGGCTTTTTATTGGAGTGCTGCTGTCCAGAAGACTTGATCTTTTGTTTGGTCTGCTGTCGTGACCTTGAAAAAATAAAGGGAGACTTGATACAGATCAGGCAAAATACCAAGCGGGTGGAGCAAAGGCTCCAAAATATCATGGCTGTGCTTGGGCGGGTTTAATTTTTTTGGTTAAAATAACTTGGAAATGGCTTTGATTTGTAATGTTCGTTTTTTGTTCCATTTTAGTAAAAAAAATTAAGCACGCCTGTTCATGCGTTTTACAATAAATAATATTTTGTAACACTCAAAATGTTATACATACTTTTGTAAAAAAAATTAAAAAAATTAAAAATATAATGTGCAAATAGTAAAAAGCTTTTAAACACAACAATGTGTGGCTTATATCAATGTTGGCCAAAGTAAGCAAAATTATGTTTTGTGTTTACACTGACAATGATGGGTATTTAGTAATGGAAAATACACATGGCACTACAAGTGCACTAGGAGAACCTAGGAGAAAGATAAAAGAAACACAACCAAAAATAAAATAAAATATTTTTTCAGCTGAAAATTTGTATTTTTTCAAATTCAAAATTAAGGTTCAACAGGCATATCAATGGCCCCCCTACCCACAAAATATTCAAGATATTGTTGCCGCACATCACGGCTGCTTTTGGGGGCCAAGCCTGGACGGCCAGCTTCCAGGGCCAACAAATGATTTTGGTCCTGTATTGAGGCCTCAGGCCCAACAAAAGTAAGATAATTTTGGGAATGTACCCTTAAGAAATTGTGAAGAACACAACATGTCATAACCACATGGTTCCATTTGTATTCCGCAAGATGGATGGAGGTCAGAAACAAGCGGAATTGGCTGGCCATGATGCCAAAGGCATTTTCCACCACCCTTCTGGGTCTGGCCAGCCTATAATTAAACACCCTCCTCTCAGGGGTGAGGGTCCTTTGTGGAAATGGCCTCATAAGATGGGGACCCAGGCCAAACGCCTCATCCGCGACAAAAACGAATGGGAGTCCCTCCACATTCTGTGCCGCAGGTGGCAATGCCAGCTCATCAGATAGGAGCCGTTGGCCGAACTCAGTCTGAGCAAATACCCCACCATCAGACATCCGTCCATTTTTCCCCACATCCACGTATAGAAACTCGTAGTTGGCCGACACCACTGCCATCATGACGATACTGTGGAACCCCTTATAATTATAGTAATAGGATCCCGAATGGGGTGGTGGCACGACCCGGGCGTGCTTGCCGTCGATGGCCCCTCCACAGTTTGGAAAGTTCCATCGCTGGGCAAACTGAAATGCCACATTCTGCCATTCCTGTGGCGTAGAAGGGAACTGTGGAGTTAACCAAAAAAAAACATTGCAAGCAGATTAGACAAAAACATTCTTGGCCAACATCAGGATAAACTTTGTTTTTTAGATGATTTGAATCCAAATTTTTTTTTTACAATTATATGATTATCACTGTCACTTATCAGATTCATCACCCCCTCTGATGAGCCATTTAATTAATTTTATGGGGGGGGGGTTTGAAGATGAGTTGGGTACCTCACAAATCAAGGCTGTAGCACTCTGTCTGAATTTAAAGAAAAATAACAATCATCAGAAATTTTTAGGGGCGTTTAGGGTAAAGCACTACAATGGAGCAGACAAAAAACATTGGGAAGTGGCTAGGCTAGGTGTGTATGGGCCCAGGATAGCATGCTGGAGAGGTTAGTTAGGGGAAATATGCATGTAGGCCAAAAAAGGAGCATTAAAAACTTACAGCATGCATGGGGACAAAGGGGACATTCACAGCATATTAGAATCATGGTAATTAGGGACCGATGAAAGAAATATAATACATAATTAAGCATTAAATACACAGAATGTGATGTTAAAGTAGAAAACTTTTACCTTAATATAGTCCCCCTGCAAAACTTGAAGGATGGCAGAACAAGTCTCTGGTATAATGATCCCCAGAGCCTGGGGGGAGATGCCTGTTGAGAACTTAAGGTCCTGCAGGCTTCTCCCAGTCGCCAGGTATCGCAACGTGGCGATGAGCCTCTGCTCAGCAGTGATGGCTTCCTGCATAATGGTGTCCTGCCTGGTGATATAGGGGGACACCAAAGCCAACAGATGCTGAAAAACGGGGTCCAACATCCTGAGAAAATTCCTGTAGTCCTCAGGATTATTCTCCCGGATCTCCCGCAACAAAGGCATGTGACAGAATTGGTGCCGCTGGAGCAACCAATTCTTGGTCCATGAACTCCTCCTCACCCTGTTCATGGACTGGAGTCGGGATAAAGCAAGAACCCCAGCTCCAACCTCAGCATGAACTCTACGACGAGTACGCAGCCGCAACATGGCTAGATAACGGTCGGCTGGTCAGAACGAACTAAAAGAACGCACGGAAGAACAGCAAGGCCTATGAAGAACGACCTGAAAAACAGTAACGAGCGGACAAGAACGCACTGAATAAACAGATACGAACTGACTACAAGCACTGAAAGACAGATACAAACCCACAAGCACAAACTGAACTCCACAAAACGATCTTAAAAGCATGAAGACTGAAAAGCGCGAATCGTCTCTCACCAAACTTTTACTAACACACGGTAACACGAAATGAGCAAAAGCTGCCCAACGGGTGGCGCCATTCAAACGGAACTTCCCCTTTATAGTGCTGTTGTACGTGTTGTTGTACGTGTTGTACGTCACTGCGCTTTGCTCGAGCGTTTTTTTTCATGAACGTGTGTATGCAAGACAGGCTTGAGAGGAAACAAGAAAAATCACGTCGAGAAAAACGTTGTTTTTTTAAATGACATTAAAAACGTCCGTGTGTACGCGGCATAACACTTTTGGCCATTTTGGGGGGGGGGGGGGGTACTTACTTTTGGTAGATACCAGCTAACACTTCCAGTCGGATCACCCTAGGTGTTTCAGCCAAAAGTTCACCACCACCCCAACCCACAACCTCTTGAGACACGTCACAGGTTCCAGAAGGCTGCCGCACCATTCGCACAATGCAGTGCGACTTGCACATGTGCAGTGGGGAGCCAGCTGTGAAGTCGCAAGGAGTCACAGCCGACTTCCCACACTAAACATGTGCACCGGGGACACAAAGACTAGCGAAGAACCGGCCTGGATGAGGACAGTGCTGGATCCTTGGACAGGTAAGTGTCCTTTTAGTAATAGTCAGCAGCTACAGTATTTGATTTTTTTCAAACAGAATGAAGATTCTCTAAGTCCAATCACACACTATCCAAATATCCACTGTGCTATGTCTTTTCTGTATGTTGCAAGCTTTAAAAGCTCTTTGACCCAAATGGTCCCAAGTGCAGCAAGCAAACATAATAACTCTATTGTACAGATCCTGGCAAGCTTATAAATTATGCTTTTGGCAGGAATTTCGATTTTTTTATAACGTGATTAGAGCTACACTAGAGGAAGCGTCAGAACTTGGAGCCAATCTGGTGTGCTGCATGCATATGTGTCAATAGGAATATTATGATACAGTAGTAGGAGTTTGTAAAGCACATCTGTTTGCTGATACTCCTTCACTGTCCAATCACAGGCTGGGGGCTTAGAAATGACCAAGCAGTACTGCATGACAACAGTGGAGAAAAGTTGGTCACTGGTTTGGCTGTTTTGTCTGGCAGGGCCATATAAATCGTAGCATCGGTTGGACAGAAATACCTTTGACAGGTACTGTAGCAGTAGCGGCTGGTGGTATATTTTTTTTGGGGGGTGGCAAACAATCCACCCAGGGCCCCCCACCCAGGGCCCATCTAGTTTGTGGGCAGCACTTCCTCCGGGTGGCGGGCGGCGGCTTCCCCCTGCATCTCCCTCCTCGGCAGCCATCAATATCGCTTCTCTCGGCAAATCGGGTGACCTGCTTCCTGATTGGTCATGAGGAGAATCAGGAAGACAATAGCGAATATTAATTCGCTTAATCCGCTATTGTCACACAACTGGGTGGCTTTTTTGAAGCCGATTAGAGCCTCAGGCTCTAATCACGCGCTTCTAAAAAAAGAAGCACATATACAGGCGGTCCCCTAGTTACAAACATCCGACTTACAAATGACTCCTACTTACAAACGGAGGGAGACAACAGGAAGTGAGAGAAAATCAACCTCTAGGAAGGGAAATTTACTCCTGTCAAGCCCCATACACACTATCAGTTTTCTTGCAGGTTTTTGTCTTCAGGTTTACCAAAACCATGTAGTACAAGGGCCTGCCTGATTGCATACGAATTGAAACTCTTAAGGTTTGACCTTATATTAGATGGTTTTGGTAAACCTGAAGACAAAAACCTGAAGGAAAACTGATAGTGTGTATGGGGCTTAAGAGTTATTATGGGGGAAAGGTGTCTTCACTGATGCTTTATCACCAAGGCTTGTTTCCACAACAACCCAAAATGTTCAAAATCCAATTGTCATTGGGACAGAAAGTGAGGTGAAATCTTCTGAACAGGGGGACAGACAGCAAAACAAATGTTACAGGGGTGATAACCCTTCCCTATGGTATCCAAAAAGCTTAAACATCTTTTTTTGGCTGGAGCTACACTTAAAAAATGTACCTGTTCCGACTTCCAAACAGATTCAACTCAACCACTTCAGATCCACGCTATAGCCGAAAGACGCCTACAGCGCGGACCTACTTTGCCGGGAGGGCGTCCATGGATGTTCTCGAGCGGCCTGCGCACCCCCTGTAGGGCGCGCGGCGCGCTCTGTGATCAGCGAGTCAATGAGACTCGGCTGATCACAGATCGGAGTAAGGGGTCGATCCTGACCCTTTATCACGTGATCAACTGTCAGCCAATGACAGCTGATCATATGATGTAAACAGAGCCGGTAATCTGCAATTTTTTCTCCTCACGCTGATAGCGTGAGGAGAAAAAAAATAACCGATCACCGGCGGCTGTCAGAGGGACATCGGTCCCGATGAAGGAGAGCAGCTGCCTGCTCATCTCTGCCACCTGCCAGTGAATAACAGTGCTGCCTACCAGTGACCACCAGCGCCACCTATCAGTGCCCACAGTGCCACCCATCAGTGCCCACAGTTCCTCCCACAGTGCCACCCATCAGTGTCCACAGTGCCACCCATCAGTGCCCACAGTGCTACCCATCAGAGCCCACAGTGCCACCCATCAGAGCCCACAGTGCCACCCATCAGAGCCCACAATGTCACCTACCAGTGCCGCCCATCAGTGTCCACTACCAGTGCTCATCAGTGTCACCTACCTTTCCCATCAGTGTCGCCTACCAGTGCCCATCAGTGCCACCTATCAGTGCCCATCAGTGCCACCCATCAGTGCCACCCATCAGTGGCCATCAGCGCCGCCTTATCTGTGCCCATCAGTGCCGCCTTATCTGTCCCCATCAGTGCTGCCTTATCTGTGCCTATCAGTGCCCACCAGTGCCGCCTCATCAGCGCATATCAATGAAGGAGAAAAATTACCTGTTTGCATTTTTCATGTTTTTTTGTTTGTTTAGCAAAAAATAAAAACCCCAGCAGTGATTAAATACGACCAAAAGATAGCTCTATTTGTGTGAAAAAAATGATAAAAATTTGGGTACAGTGTTGTATGACCGCGCAATTGTCATTCAAAGTGCATCAGCGCTGAAAGCTGAAAATTGGTCTGGGCAGGAGGGGGGTTTAAGTGCCCAGTAAGGAAGTGGTTAAGAACAAACCTACAGTCCCTGTCTTGTTTGTAACCCGGGGACCGCCTGTATATGTCAACTGTGAATTTAGCTGTTTGCCTTTAATTGCCTCATGTTCAAATATACACTGAGACTAGGAACAACTATTCGTGTTTAATTTACCATCACAGAAAAACAACTTTGCACACATGCATAGCACCTAATTTACTGACCAAGGCACAACATCAACATTCATGTCCCATCTTTTTGAGATCACTGACTGAAAACTAAATAGGTAACTTTGTATGTGGCAATCATCACTGCAAGATCCTGTCAGCAATGAAGAGGTGAAACCTGTTACCCGCTAGATTTGTATCTGCCTTTCTGAGTCCTCTTTATCCAATGCTGGGTGTACTGTCCTCAGATAAGGATCACGTTACTGCAGCCCAGAGGTAAGAGTAATTTAAGCAATGCCAGTGAAAGTGATGTTTCCTCGGCTATAATTCAGCAATTACCCTCCACTCTCTAAAGCGATAATGACAATGGTGAAAGCTTTTGTCAAGGCCATATAGAGAGGAAACAATGTTAGTAAGCATCACTCATTGCTTCTGTGGTGGTCTTGTTAGAGGTAACGTGAGAAAAACAAGCAAACAAAATGTTCTGGGAGGAGGAGGAATGACATAGATGGTGAAGCAGGCGATAGAAAGTGAAGACTCATTTCCTGATTCTTCTGGTCGCACTGAGATGTTGGGTCTCCTCATGGTGGTCTCCATAATTCCAATCAAATCAGATGGAACAAGACAAATGGCGATTGGAGCTCCTCCATGTCCCAGGCCCAAGTCAATATTGTGAGGGACAGTTCTCTTTTTTTGGGATGGAATGAGACATGAGAATACCTTCTGTGAAGGTGTACAGTAACTAATTCCTCTTTAGGTGCCAGTATAAAGGAGATATGAAGATATTTTCTGCTCTATAAAGTACTGTACTATATTCCAGTAAATGAGGAAGACAATGCAGTGCCTGTATAGGAGTGGTGGTCACCTTTTTTGACATATGGAGCCTCAAGTGTGGCCCATGACATTACCAAAGGGTCATACATAACATTAAAGTGGTTCTAAAGGCAGAAGGTTTTCATCTTAATGCATTCTTTGCATTAAGATAAAAAAACTTTTGTGTGCAGCAGCTATAATAAGCCTTACCTGTAGATACCTTCAATATCTCTTAAACTCGTACAGTTTAGGAGATATTCAGTATATGCACTGCTGCCGATGTCATTGGTGCATGCGCACTGAAGAATAGGGCCGCTGTGCCGTTTCTTCAGGTGTCGTGCCGTGACCGGCGGCTCACGTGCGCACGCATGGGAGTGACGTCATCACAGCTCCGGCCAATCACAGAGCCGCGAACCCAGAAGTAACTCCGGTGGAAGATGTCCGCGCTGTACTCGGAGGGCCGACACCGATCCAGGGCATCGTTCTAAGGTAAGTATTTTATAATGAGCTAGTATGTGATGCATGCTAGCTCATTATGCCTTTGTCTTGCAGGGTTTGTTTTTTTTTGTTTTTGTTTTCCGAGGTTTACAACCTCTTTAAAGGGGTTGTAAAGCTTCCTGTTTTTTCACCCTAATGCAGCCTATGCATTAGGGTGAAAAAACATCCGATGATTAATGTCCCCCAGCCCCCCGGTTTACTTACCTGAGCCCTCGAAGTCCTGCGTCGAGAACGCGCTGGCTTCTCGCCTCTTCTCGGCTCTTTATTGGATAGATTGATAGCAGTGCAGCCATTGGCTCCCACTGCTGTCAATCAAATCCAATGACGCGGGCGCGGGCCGAGTCTGGCATTCGTGTCTATGGACGCAAATGCTGGACTCGGGAGCGCAGCCGCAAGGTAACCCTCTTGGGAAAGCGCTCACCAGAGGGTGTTATCTGATGTGGGAAGGAGCCGAGACAGCCACCGAGGGACCCCAGAAAACGAGGTTAAGGGCAACTCTGTGCAAAACGAGCTGCACAGCGGAGGTAAGTATGATATGTTTGTTATTTTTTTTATTTTTTTTATTCAAACCTATAGTATCACTTTAAGCTGGCCATACATTGTGTAATTTTTAGATTTACCTTCAGCTATGTAGTGCAAGGGCCAGCCTGATTGCAAACAAATTGAAAGTGTTTAGGTTTGACCGCATAATACAGTCAGGTCCATAAATATTGGGACATCGACACAATTCAAATCTTTTTGGCTCTATACACCACCACAATGGATTTGAAATGAAACGAACAAAATGTGCTTCAACTGCAGACTTTCAGCTTTAATTTGAGGGTATTTACATCCAAATCAGGTGGAATAACAACAGTTTGTATATGTGCCTCCCACTTTTTAAGGGACCAAAAGTAATGGGTCTATTGGCTGCTCAGTTGTTCCATGGCCAGGTGTGTGTTATTCCCTCATTATCCCATTTACAAGGAGCAGCTAAAAGGTCCAGAGTTAATTTCAAGTGTGCTATTTGCATTTGGAATCTGTTGCTGTCAACTCTCAATATGAGATCCAAAGAGCTGTCACTATCAGTGAAGCAAGCCATCATTAGGCTCAAAAAACAAAACAAACCCATCAGAGAGATAGCAAAAACATTAGGTGTGGCCAAATCAAATGTTTAGAACATCCTTAAAAAGAAAGAACGCACCAGTGAGCTCAGCAACACCAAAAGACCCGGAAGACCACGGAAAACAACTGTCAGGGAAATTCCCCATTTGTAGTCACCAATCCACGGCCAGTGCGCATCGGCGCACGCGCGTACGCGGTGGGACAGCGCTCCGACATTCTCGGGTGCGCGCACCGGCGAATCGGCGCGCACCCGAGAATGCAATAGCGCGCCAATGGGATTACAGGCGGGCCTATTTAAACAGACTCAGTAACTCTGTCTGGTTGCTGGTTTGTCAGCGTTCCTGTGTTCCTAGTGCCCGAATTAAGTACTGATCTCCTGTTTGACCCGGACCGGCTTGACCACCCTTCTGCTCTCCTGCACCTGACCTCTTGGCTTGATTAACGGACTTCCACCCTTCTCCAGTGATTGACCCTCGGCCTGTGACCCGGATCCTCCGCCTGTCTCCAACCCTTGACTCTCTGCCTGCACCCGGGACTTCTTGTTAAACCCACCTGAGCTTGTGCTACCTGAACCTGTGCTTGTTGCTTCTTCCCAAACTGACACTTGCTGCTAAACCGCTGCCTGGACTAGTATCTCCACGGCTGGCTGCTGTCTGACCCAATCCTTCCGTGGTGCTTGACCCTCAGCCTGTCCTCCAGTCTACTCACCCCTGCCGGACTCTTCAGCAAGACACCTATACCTGCTGGTGGCCAGTGCTCCCTTGTGCTGTCTTCTCCCTGTCTCACCTCCAGGGGGCGGAGTGCGCTTGGGTGCAAGGGCAGACCACTCTCGGCATCTCGGCCTCGGTAAGTACTCGCCTGATAGTACAAACCAGCCAGATGTCTGAGGCCCACAGAGTGCGTTCCCCATTTGACACCCTCTGTCAGCAGGTTACCACCTTAACGGACGCAGTTCAAAGACTCCAAGAGGGGTATACCCAGATTGATGGCCGTCTGCAACAACTTACCGGTCTCCTAGGACCGGCCCCTTCAGCTGCTACCTCTGCCAGTCCTGCCTCCACCTCCCAAGTACCTACAAGTCCTACAGTGGTGATGGCTACCCCTGAACCCAGGGTTCCTATCCCGGAAAGATTCTCGGGTGTCCGCAAAAAGTACCGGGCCTTTAAGAATGCCTGTACCCTCTACCTTGCTCTCCAACCAAGGACCTTCTCTTCAGAAGCAGTGAAAGTAGGGTTTATCATCTCCCTCTTGACGGATGACCCCCAAGCCTGGGCACATGGGTTGATGGAGCAGCGGAGCCCAATATTGGATTCAGTAGACACGTTCTTTGAAAACATGGCTCAATTGTATGACGATCCCCAGCGATCAGCCACAGCTGAATCCGTCCTCCACAGTCTGACCCAGGGAAGAAGGCCGGTAGAAGACTACACCGCAGAGTTCAGGAAATGGTCAGCCGACACCGGGTGGAACGAGGCGGCTCTCCGATATCAGTACCGCCAAGGTCTATCCGAGGTTCTTAAGGATGAGCTGGCCAGGATAGAAAACCCCACTACCTTGGAAAACTTGATTCTATCCGCGACACAACTTGACAGGCGTCTGCGTGAACGACGCGCGGAGCATTTCCAGTCTCCCCGTCCCAGCTGGCCTCCATCCAGGACTGTGCCTCACTATCCACCAACCTCTCCACCTGGGGCAACACCCCTTCCTGAACCAGAACCCATGCAGCTCGGGTTGGTTCGGCCTCCTCTGACTCCCGAGGAAAGACTGCGTAGGCGCCAGGCCAACCTGTGCCTCTACTACGGGGGTACCGCCCACTTCCTCCGTAGCTGCCCTGTAAGACCTAGTAAGTCTACTGCTAAGGACACCTTGAACTATCAAATCTCTGACAACCCCCAATCTTATGTTGTTCTCTTTATGTCTCTACAGCTGCCGGAAGGGGCAATCCGCCTCCCGGCAATTATTGATTCTGGAGCCTGCAGCTGCTTCCTGGACCCTTCTCTGGCCACAAGATTCCATGTCCCTATCCAGCCTAAGGACCACTGCCTCCAGATCCACCTAGCAGATGGGTCCCTGCCCCGTTCGGGGCTTATCACACAGGAAACCAAACCCATCCTCGCCACCTCCGACTCAGGCCATCAAGAGCTCCTTCGGTTAGACCATGGCTACAGGCACACGAGCCCTCATAAATTGGGCAGAGAAAGAGGTCAGCTTCATCTCCGCCTACTGTTCCCAGCACTGCCTTGCCTCCACCTCTACTACCTGCGCTTCTATGATCGCCAAGCCGGACAATCTCCAGCATGTCCCTTCAGTCTATCTGGAATTCCAGGACGTATTCGACAAGCAGCAAGCCGACCACTTACCACCCCATCGGCCCTACGATTGCCCCATTGACCTTCTGCCGGGCTCTGAAGTCCCGTTCGGACATATCTTCCCTCTGTCCGAAACTGAGTTGAGAGCCCTCAAGGCTTATATCGATGAGAACCTCCAGAAAAAGTTCATTCGCCCCTCTTCATCCCCAGCCGGAGCTGGGATTTTCTTTGTGGAAAAGAAGGACGGCTTCTTAAGACCCTGCATCGATTACCGGGATCTAAACAAAATTACCATCAAAAACAGGTACCCACTGCCTCTTATCCCGGAATTATTACAACGCCTCCGATCTGCTCGGATCTTTTCCAAATTGGATCTGCGGGGGGCCTACAACCTCATCCGTATCAGGGCTGGTGACGAGTGGAAGACTGCTTTTAGATCTCGTTTTGGACATTACGAGTATTTGGTTATGCCTTTCGGACTTTGTAACGCTCCAGCCACTTTTCAACACCTAGTCAATGATATCTTCAGACAATACCTTGACGATTTCCTAGTAGTGTACCTGGATGACATTCTTATCTTTTCCACATCCGTCGAACTTCACCGGACTCATGTCATAAAGGTTCTCACCATCCTTAGAAAGCACAAGCTCTACCTCAAGGCCGAGAAATGTGATTTCGAAAAAACCTCTGTACAGTTTCTCGGCTTCATCATTTCCGTCAACGGGGTCGCAATGGACCCACGGAAGGTGAAGGCCATCCAGGACTGGCCAGCCCCGACTGACAAACGGGGGGTACAGTGGTTTATAGGCTTCGCCAACTTTTATAGGAGATTCATCATGGGTTTTTCCTCCATCGTGGCCCCAATAACCCAACTTACCCGGCAAAACAACCGCTTCCACTGGTCCCCGGAAGCACAAGAGGCCTTCTCCCGTCTAAAGGACGCCTTCACCTCTGCACCAGTACTTCAACACCCAGATCCTTTACTGCCGTTTACCCTGGAAGTGGACGCCTCGGAGACAGCCATTGGAGCCATCCTGTCCCAGAGGCAAGGTCCCAAGGCTCTTCTGTATCCGGTAGCCTTTGCCTCCCAGAAATTGACTCCTCCGGAGTGAAACTATGACGTAGGGGACCGGGAATTATTGGCCATAAAATTTGCCCTGGAGGAATGGCGGTACCTCCTAGAGGGGGCCGCACACCCCATCATGATCTTCACAGATCATAAGAACTTAGAATATTTAAGAACAGCTAAGAGCTTACGTCCCAGGCAGGCCCGTTGGGCTCTTTTTTTTACCCGGTTGAACTTTCATATTTCCTATCAACCCGGTTCCAAAAATGGGAAGGCGGACGCTTTATCCAGGATGTTCCCGGAAACACCCCAGTCGGCACAACCGGGTACAATTCTGTCAGCTCAGAATTTCCTGTTGATTCCCCAGGCCGACCTGCTCACCTCCATTCAAGCTGCTTCCAGGCTCTGTTCTGACCCTGTCACATCTTTCTTGGAAAAACGTGATGATCTATTCTGGTCTCGGGACAAGATCTTCGTCCCTTCAGAAGCGAGACCACTAGTTTTGAAGACTTTCCACGATCTTAAATTGGCCGGTCACTTTGGAGCGCGTAAATCATCGGAACTTGTCTCCCGCTCCTTCTGGTGGCCAGGCTGGAGGAAGGATTGTAAAGCCTATGTCGCTTCCTGCATCCAATACCAACGTAATAAAGGGTCGAACACCAAAAGCTGGGGCCTGCTCAAACCCTTACCCATCCCCGAACGTCCTTGGGCAGACATGTCCATGGATTTTATCGTTGACCTGCCTCCCTCTGGAGGGTTTACTACAATCCTGGTCATTGTAGACCGCCTTTCAAAGATGGCTCACTTTCTACCCATGATTGGCACACCTTCAGCCTCGGATACCGCTCAAATCTTTTTTAAGGAGATAACCAGGCTTCACGGAATACCAAAGAGCATCACCTCCGTCAGAGGTGTCCAGTTCACTTCTAAGTTCTGGAAGGAACTCTGTAAATCACTGGATATCAAAACCTGCCTCTCGTCAGCATATCACCCCAGAGCAACGGCCAGACGGAAAGAACTAATCAAACCCTGGAACAATACCTCCGTTGTTTCTGCTCTACCTCCCAGGATGACTGGGCGCCCCTACTCCCTTATGCGGAATTCGCCTACAATAACTCAGTACACTCTGCTACCAATCAGACCCCCTTCTGGGCCAATTTTGGCTTCCATCCCTCCTTCCTCCCTGAAAACATCCCGGAACGTCCGGTCCCCGCAGTCCAGGACCGGGTGGCCTCTGTTCAAGAGAACTTTCTAAGACTCAGAGAAATGATGAGCAATGCACAAGAATCCTACAAAAGATTCTACGACAGGGGAAGGAAGGAAAACCCAGCGTTCAAAGTTGGGGAGGAAGTTTGGCTTTCCACCACCAATCTCCGGTTGCCTATTCCCTCTCGGAAGCTCGGCCCTAAGTTCATCGGGCCCTTTAAGATCAAGCGAGCTATCAATTCCGTGGCCTTTGAACTGGCACTACCTAGTTCCAATAGGATCCACCCAGTGTTCCATTCCTCCTTGTTGAAACCCGTTACTCCCAGCTCTTTTCCTGGAAGAGACGAACCTCCTCCTCCACCAGTCGAAGTAGACGGGGAAAAGGAATTTGAGGTGGAATCCATCCTGGGCTGTAGGAAGAGAGGCAGGCAGTTGCAATACCTGATCCAGTGGAAAGGGTACCCCCCGGAAGACAACACCTGGGAGCCATCCAGGAACTTGCATGCTCCCCGCCTAATTCAAGCCTTCCACCAGGAACATCCGGAACTGATGGCCAGTCTGGGCGTCTGGAGTCTGCCCCTCGGGGGGGGGGGCACTGTCAGGGAAATTCCCCGTTTGTCACCAATCCGCGGCCAGTGCACCTGCGCGGCGAATTGGCGCATCGGCGCACGCGCGTACGCGCATGCGCAATAGCGCGCCAATGGGATTACAGGCGGGCCTATTTAAACAGACTCAGTAACTCTGTCTGGTTGCTGGTTTGTCAGCGTTCCTGTGTTCCTAGTGCCCGAATTAAGTACTGATCTCCTGTTTGACCCGGACCGGCTTGACCACCCTTCTGCTCTCCTGCACCTGACCTCTTGGCTTGATTAACGGACTTCCACCCTTCTCCAGTGTTTGACCCTCGGCCTGTGACCCGGATCCTCCGCCTGTCTCCAACCCTTGACTCTCTGCCTGCACCCGGGACTTCTTGTTAAACCCACCTGAGCTTGTGCTACCTGAACCTGTGCTTGTTGCTTCTTCCCAAACTGACACTTGCTGCTAAACCGCTGCCTGGACTAGTATCTCCATGGCTGGCTGCTGTCTGACCCAGTCCTTCCGTGGTGCTTGACCCTCAGCCTGTCCTCCAGTCTACTCACCCCTGCCGGACTCTTCAGCAAGACACCTATACCTGCTGGTGGCCAGTGCTCCCTTGTGCTGTCTTCTCCCTGTCTCACCTCCAGGGGGCGGAGTGCGCTTGGGTGCAAGGGCAGACCACTCTCGGCATCTCGGCCTCGGTAAGTACTCGCCTGATAACAACTGTGGTGGATGACCGAAAAATTCTTTCCCTGGTGAAGAAAACACCCTTCACAACCGGTGGCCAGATCAAGAACACTCTCCAGGAGGTAGATGTATGTGTGTCAAAGTCAACAATCAAGAGAAGACTTCACCAGAGTGAATACAGAGGGTTCACCACAAGATGTAAACCATTGGTGAGCCTCAAAAACCAGAAGGCCAGATTAGAGTCTGCCAAACAACATCTAAAAAAGCCTTCACAGTTCTGGAACAACATCCTATGGACAGATGAGACCAAGATCAACTTGTACCAGAGTGATGGGAAGAGAAGAGTATGGAGAAGGAAAGGAACTGCTCATGATTCAAAGCATACCACCTCATCAGTGAAGCATGGTGGTGGTAGTGTCATGGCGCGGGCATGTATGGCTGCCAATGGAACTGGTTCTCTTGTATTTATTGATGATGTGACTGCTGACAAAAGCAGCAGGATGAATTCTGAAGTGTTTCGGGCAATATTATCTGCTCATATTCAGCCAAATGCTTCAGAACTCATTGGACCACGCTTCACAGTGCAGATAGACAATGACCCGAAGCATACTGCAAAAGCAACCAAAGAGTTTTTTAAGGGAAAGAAGTGGAATGTTATGCAATGGCCAAGTCAATCACCTGACCTGAATCCGATTGAGCATGCATTTCACTTGCTGAAGACAAAACTGAATGGAAAATGCCCCAAGAACAAGCAGGAACTGAAGACAGTTGTAGTAGAGGCCTGGCAGAGCATCACCAGGGATGAAACCCAGCGTCTGGTGATGTCTATGCGTTCCAGGCTTCAGGCAAAGGATTTGCAACCAAGTATTAAAAAGTTAAAGTTTGATTTATGATTGTTAATCTGTCCCATTACTTTTGGTCCCTTAAATAGTGGGAGGTACATATATAAACTGTTGTAATTCCTACACCGTTCACCTGATTTGGATGTAAATACCCTCAAATTAAAGCTGAAAGTCTGCAGTTAAAGCACATCTTGTTCGTTTCATTTCAAATCCATTGTGGTGGTGTATAGAGCCAAAAAGATTAGAATTGTGTCGATGTCCCAATATTTATGGACCTGACTGTATATGGTTAATCTAAAGGAAAACTGTACAAGAAAATTGTATTGTATTTTAACTTAAATGTATTTTTATTAAGAAATTTCAAAAGTTACAACATGACAGGATTTGTATATTTTTAAGGTTATCTTTTAAGCCACAAAAAAGTTCCTCTCACCACCGAAGCAAAAAAAAATAAAAAAATAACAATATTTGACACCCATAGACTTTAATGGGGTTCGGGTGCTATGTTCAGGGGTTTAGCAGAGTATTTTTTGTGGGTTGACCAAACTTCATGTGACTAAAACTTTACCAGATTAAAGCGGTGTTCCAGCCGCAATTTTTTTTTTTAAAAGTCAGCAGCTACAAACACTGTAGCTGCTGACTTTTAATAAGAACACTTACCTGTCCTAGGCACACAGGATGTCGCCCCCCCCGAGGCCGATCCCTCGATCGCGGCAGGTCCCGGCGCCGCCATCCTCACTAAGGGAAACAGGCAGTGGAGCGTTGCGACTTCACTGCGCATGCGCGAGTCTCACTGCGTTTTCTGAATGGGCGGCTGTTCTCTGGAATACACACAGTTCCCCGAAGAAACCGCGCCCCATTCCCTAGCAGACAACGCTAGGAGGACGAGGAAGAAGACCTGACGCGGACTAGGAAGAGGCATATTAGGAAGATCTGCCTAGCAATCACAATTTCTGGTAAGTAAAAAAATATATATATTTTTTAAATTTTTATTTATTTATTTTTTTGGAGCATTTTTCCCCAAAATTTTTTTTTAGGGTGGACCTCCGCTTTAAAGGGGTGGTAAAGGTTCGTTTTTTATTTTCTAAATAGGTTCCTTTAAGCTAGTGCATTGTTGGTTCACTTACCTTTTCCTTTGATTTCCCTTCTAAATATTTTTTTTCTTTGTTTTCTTTGTCTGAATTTCTCACTTCCTGTTTCTCTTCAGTAAACTGTTCAGTAAGCTGTTCTGGATGACTCCACACCACTCGGAGGATGGTGTGGAGTTCAGTGAGGAGAAACAGGAAGTGAGAAATTCAGACAAAGAAAACAAACATTTAGAAGGTAAATCAAAGGAAAAGGTAAGTGAAGCAACAATGCACTAGCTTAAAGGAACCTATTTAGAAAATAAAAAACGAACCTTTACAACCCCTTTAAGTCATCTCTAATGACTGTCTTCCGACCAGATGTCTGCTAAAGCTACCCAGTCCCCATCATTTGTCCCTTGAACAGCCTCCACAAAATGGCATCCCAGTAGCTATTTAGCCCTTTCTCTGACTGCCAACGGATTGTGGGCAAAATATTGAAACAGGGAGTTCGCCCCCTAGAGGGCAGATGAGAAACCACAAGCCACTAAACTAAAGTAATACTTTGGTTCTCAAGGTATTAACCACCTTATTCCAGAAACCAACAGACACTGAGGATACAATATTACGCTCTCCCTCTGAATACATTATCATTTTAGGAAGGTGATGCAGAACATGACCCATTCTTCAGCAGCCACTTGTGTCCTCCCTTGACACATGTCCCATGACATTAACATTATTTTGTTCATTGAATTCATTTCACCTTATAGGCACTTTTCACTAGAAGCCACCACACTTCTCTTAGCGCAAGTTCATGCTCTCGTACTCCCCCGGTGAGGTATCTAGGCCACAGCAGGCCCTAATATGGAGATGAGCCATGAAGTAAGGGACAAGAAGTGCACCTGCCTCTGACCTACCAGGGCCGCCTTCACCCACCACAGTCACTCACTTCCTTGCTAGGCTGGCCACTATTTCTTAAAAGAGTGTCCCAGTCTTGAAGGTTAAAATGTGTGTTCTCCCAGAGGTACTTAAAGATGGGCTTCAGTCTGCCCCCAAAAAATTAAAGGTCAGCAACTATAAATACTGTAGCTGCTGACTTTTAATATAACTACACTTACCTGTCCAGGGATGCAGCGTTGTCCTCACCTGAACTGATTCTTCAATGGGCTTCGAGTCCAAGCACCGGAATCTCAACTAAGGGAAACCGGCAGTGATGCCTTGCGGCTTCACAGCTGGCTTCCCTCTGCATATGTGGTTTGTGAATGGTCCCGCAGTCTTCTAGGATCTGTGGTGTGTCCCAGAAGGGCGCGGGGGAAGAGGGGGTGACCTTCTAGTCAGATCACTGTGGCGGTCCAGGAAGTGGGGGCAGGTACCTGTCAAAATGTTCCAAATGTGGCAGAGGAGGGGGAGGATGTAAACAACCTTCCTCTTGTCTGCAGTAGTTCTCTGTCAGTGCTTCATGGCCCAGGCAAGCCTCTTTCCTTTTATTTATTTTGTCATCTTAGCAATGGCTTTCTTATATACACCTGACCTGTCAAACCTGCAGCTCGAAGTCTTCCCTTCACAGTTGAAACTGAGACTTGCTTACTTTGATCAGTGTTAAGGTGTACTTCAAGCTGTTGTCCTGTGAGCCGCCTGTCACGCAAGCTGTTGACTCTCAGAAAGGTGTCTTCTGATTTTGTTGTGGCTTTGGATCTGTGGGACCGCCTACTGTCAGAGTTTCCTTTCGTTTCCAAGTGCCTTTTGATGGTGTAGAAAACTGTATTTACTGATGCCTTGTCTTTCTTTGCATTTTCTCTAAAGGAAAGACCTACATTTTTAAAGAGGAAGTAAAGCCTCTGTAAAAAAAAAAATACACCCTGCAAGACAAAGGCATAATGAGCTAGTATGCATAGCATACTAGCTCATTATGAAGTACTTACCTGGGATTGAACCCCCTACAGCGATCCTCGTTCGCCTCCTCCGTCGCCGTCATCTCTCCCGGAGTGACTTCTGGGTATCGCGGCTCCAGCGCTGTGACTGTCTGGAGCCGCAATGACGTCACTTCCGCACATGCGCGCGGGTGCCGCCACTAACGGCATGATCACAGTTAGAAACGGCACGTTCAGTGCGCCTGCGCGCCATTGTTTACGGCGCATGCACCGTAGACATCGGTGCATGTCTTTTGCAAATATCTCCTAAACCGTGTAGGTTTAGGAGATATTTCTTGCACCTACAGGTAAGCCTTAATTTAGGCTTACATGTAGGTAAAAGTGGTCTGTAAGGGTTTACAACCACTTTAAGGGTTATAATGGGTCTGTCTTCCTTTGTTATTTGCCTTTTTCTTGCCATTTTGAGAGCAATATACTACTTCCAGCAGTACAATACTGTCTGAATATTGCTTAAGAGGGCGTAGTAACTGTCTGTTTCAACACTGCTTTATACAGACAGAGAGCTTGTAATTAATCAACAAAAGTTGGGACACCTGTATTAATTGTTAGCATAAACTTTCAGGGCTTAATTTACCTCTGGCAGTTTACCACTTACCTTTATACCATTTTAGGTTATTGACTGGACTATTGTAAAATGACGGCCGGGCGGGATACCGTTGTTCTTTTTTTTTTAATATCCCAAAAATTGTGCTAAAAAATGTAAATTTAAAAAAACTCGCCATGCCTTTTACTAAATACCTTGGATGGCCTACTTTCAAAAAAAGGGGTAAATGTGACAGCGCTAAAAGTCGAAAATTGGCCTGGGGAGGAAGCGGTAAAAGTGTCTGGTATTGAAGCAGTTAAATATCAATAAAAACTGGGATAATGGGGGAGTTCTAAAACTTTTAACTAGTAGTGTATATTGTACAATTATTTTCCCATACATGTGTGGACAATTACAAAAAGGTTGGTTGCACAGCGGTTAAAAAGTTCATAGCAGTAAAAATTCATAGAACACAGATCCTTGAAGAATTGGGCCATTGGAGGGGGAAATAATAAAGAAAAGAAATCACATCACAGCAGTAGGTTCTCAAATATCTATTCCCATCAGACTCTCCCTTTCGGGATCAGTACTCAATGGAACAAGTTATGACACATCTGCAGAGAAAGAAGTCACACATGACCCGACCCAGGCACAAACCAGACAGAATATTTAAAGACATGTTATAATAATTAACCGTGCCACAAATGCAACCAAATAGAGACAGAGATGCAGATCGATTGTTGCGCAACTCTTTGTGTATTTCAGAAATACCTTCTTCATCTTCATCGGATAGAATTCAATATACATTCCAGTCGCCCTCGACCACTTGCTCTTAATTTACTAGTTTTAACCTGGTCATTGTATGCCCTCTGTTGCAGCACAGAGCTCTGTAATCTTAGGTCGATTGGTTCTCCCCATATTGGCGGTGGTCTTTCTTGGTAATCCTGATTTGTTTACGCAATTGCTGATTGATTCGTATATCCCCTGATGAAGCTATTAGGTGAAACATGTCGGGCTAATATACGAATATGAAATTCTCCGCCTAGATGAAACATTTGCTTTTTTCGACCACTTTGATTATGAAAAGTTTGTTACTTCGAAACAAATCAGCTCTGTTGTACCTTTTAATGCTATTCCTATTAAAATTATTTACTTTTTGTCTTTTAATATTTGATTTCCATTATTATTTGTAAGCACCGTGACAGTCCCCTTTTTCCCTCCCATTCTTTCATATTTGACTTCTTGGGATGAGGTGCCAACCAATTAGGTGTTCTACCATTAGCCCGACATATTCAATATAAATAACATGCAGTAGGTACCTGTCCGCAGGCCAGCTGCCCCACAATGCTTTGTGTAACCTCAAACTTTGTGCACACATGTACAAGCGCACACCTTAGAATTAATAGTTAGAGGAAGGATCTAATAAAACTCTCAAAAACATCTAACATTTGTTCACATCGACTTTCACCCACCAGAATATAAAGTATATGCTTTAGGCAATTCAACTTTCAGTTCCTGTATACTGCATTTTATTTATAAACCATTGTAGCGATACCTCCAACTAAGGAGGCCGCAGAATTAGATTTGGGCCCTGAGTGCAGCTCCGCCAACCCCCCGGCAATAGGCTCTACCCCCTTCTGGCACAGCTAGTACTAACAATCAATGATATGTCCTATGCAATAGAATAACTAAGCAAGGACACAGTAATGAATTGTAATAGGTAAAGTGTTTTACTCATTAATTCTCAATATGGATAAAGGGGTAGCAGTAATCACAGTTCAAGATAATCACTCCTAAGGGCAGCGTCCTGCCACTCTAACACACTATATAGTAACACACGCTACAGGTGCGCCATACGGGCGACCGTTAACTAAGTGCCCTATGGCGCAGTAATCAAACACGCTAGAATCCCCACCAGGCCTGGTTCTAATATTTAAACTTAGTCCTTCTTTCTTCACCGGCAGGTCTGTAATGGTGGTGCACTTTAAACAGAGTATAACTTTGTAATCCAAGGGGTATGAAAATAACTTGTAGGCCACGGCAGTCTATAGGCCTATATACAGCAACAGTATCTTAGCTGGGCTTACGCCCTCTCACCCGCCGGACTACGGATCCAGTCCGGGAAACCTCCACCGGTCGTGTCACACACACTCGATCTCTTCAACGATCGGGCCCCCGATCCGACAAGGCTGTAGCTCACAAAGTCAGATGCCACCCAGGCTCGCAGAGGGGAGGGTGGAAGGCTCTTTGGTGCAGAGCAAGGCCTCAGGCTTCAGGCCTTGCACTCCGACACATCCGCACAGGAGGATCCGTCTGTGAAGTCTCGTGTCCCCCAAAGAGGCCGAGCCCGGCCTCGCCTCCTCCTTTTATAACCCCTCCCATGAGTCTCTGCGGTGGAACATCACAAGAATGGGGTTATGGGTAATGTAGTTTCTTCCCAATATAGGGGAATACCCCGCTACACACTCCCCCCACTTAAACTCTTTGGTCCCCAAAGATAAATTTTAGCAACAACTATATACAACATTGGACAATTCTGAAAACGATGTTGGGATAGGGGATTCCCACCATAACTGAGGGGTTGAATTCCCTTGCCCACAGGTCACATTATCATGGGTGGCCTGCCTAACTGTGCCAGAGAGTGAGCTGGGGTTGCCCTCCACCAAATGGACAGTGGAGGGATCCGGAATTTCAGCATTTCTCCTAGCAGTGACCACAGAGTCTTCCGAACTGTTCCCCATCTGGGGGTAGGTCAGCTTCTTAGGAGGTCGAATGATTCTTCGAGCTCTTTGCTCTCCTGGAATCTCTGGCTCTGGCGCCACAGGCTCCTCTTCCTCGGAGCAACTATCATGGGCATCTTCCCAGTAATCTGCTGAAGGACTGAAAGGGATGAATTCTGTAGCCTCTGGGTTCAGTGTTTCATCTGTGGTATCTTGGGTGACTGGAAGATCTATGATAGAAGTTCCTGGAGTTGGGGAAGACCACAGCCAATCAAGCTCTCCTTCTTCATCTCCACTAAGTTGGGAGGCTTCTCCATTTCCAGCTCGGGAGGTCTGTGACCGAGTGTGCGGCCTAGGAGTATCCAAGATAGAGGCCGGTGCAGGGGAGTCTCCCACGGAAGGTATTCTAACTGCCTCCGCAAGTGGGAGCAGGTGGTTTCGATGCCATGTCTTCAGTGGGCCTACCTTTCCCTCTGGCTTCACCTTGTAGACAGGTAGGCCCGGCAACTTCCTGCAGATGACATAGGGTTCAGATCTCCATCTGTCTGCAAGTTTGTGCTTTCCGGGGACTCCCAGATTGCGCAACAGTACTCGATTCCCCGGGCTGTAGGTCTTGTACCCGGACCTTCAAGTCGTAATTTCTTTTATTCCGAGCTCCCCTTTGATCTGAGGCCGCTTGAGCTTGTTCATATGCTACTTTCAGGCTGTGTCTGAGCCTGTCCACATATCCTTTGTGGGAGGTGACTGAGGAATGGTCCAGTGAGGTGCCAAAAGCCAGGTCCACCGGTAGTCTCGCTTCTCTCCCAAACATGAGTCGATATGGGGAGTAGCCTGTAGCATCACTGATGGTGCAGTTGTAAGCATGTACTATGGCTGCTATGTGTTTGCTCCAATGTTGCTTTTTCTCGCTTTCCAGAGTCCCCAACATGTTGAGCAAGGTTCGGTTGAACCTTTCCGGCTGAGCATCTCCCTGAGGATGGTAAGGTGTAGTTCGAGTCTTCTTAATCCCCAACGAATCCAAGAGCTTCCGGATCAGCTTACTCTCGAAGTCCCTCCCTTGGTCTGAATGGAGTCTCTGTGGCAGCCCATAATGGACAAAATACTTCTCCATAAGTACCTTGGCCACGGTGGAGGCCTTCTGATCTTTGGTGGGGAAGGCCTGGGCATATCGGGTGAAATGGTCGGTTATCACCAGAACATTTCCTAGTCCACTCAGGTCGGGTTCGAGGCAGAGAAAATCAATGCACACCAGGTCCATGGGCCCTTGGCTCTGTAGATGGCCCATTGGGGCAGCTTGATGAGGCAAAGTCTTCCTCTGGATGCATCGCGCACATGAGTGGCAGTACTCCTCTACCTCTGCCCTCATGCAGGGCCAATAGAACCGACTTCTGACAAGTTGAAAGGTCCTTTCAGCCCCTAGGTGGCCATGATTGTCATGCAAGGCCATCAGAACAGTCTCCCGATGTTTCTCTGGGAGGAACATCTGCCACTTATCTTCTGAGTCATCAGAGGGGCCCCTTCGGTAGACCACTCCCTGATGTAACTGCAACCTATCCCACTCCTTCCTCAGTAGGCAAGCTTCTTTTGAAGGTTGACGCATGAGTATGTTTGGATCCTGATTTTTCAAGGCCTCCAGGACCAATCTCCCCATGGGGTCTTCCAATTGGTCACACCTCAATTCCTTCTTGGACAGTCTTGGTAGGTTGTCCTCTTCCAATTGAGCTACTCCACAGTAGTGTTTGGGGACTCCCACCGTGGTAACTCCTATTTCCTCTGCTCTGGAGCATCCTCGGGCTTGGAATGCAGCTCCTTGACAAAGGGCCTGCACCCCGTCTGGTGCCACTTGGGTCCAATCTTCTATTTCAATGGTCGGGGAATGAGATCTTCTGGACAGGGCGTCTGCGTCTCGATTCCCCACTCCTGGTCTATACTTAAGGCTGAAGTTGAATCCAGACAGTGCGGCCAGCCACCTGTGTCCAGTGGCATCCAGCTTGGCCGTGGTGAACAGGTAGGTAAGGGGGTTGTTGTCGGTCTTCACAGTGAACTCTGCTCCATACAGGTAGTCTTTGAGCTTGTCTACTACCGCCCACTTGAGGGCCAGGAACTCCAGCTTGTGAGTGGGGTAGTTCTTCTCAGAGGGGGTCAGGCTCCTACTCACATAGGCAACAGGCCGCAATTGCCCCTCATGTTCTTGGTAGAGTACTCCTCCCAGACCGTCATGACTAGCATCCACGTGCAGTTCATAGGGTTTGGTTGGGTCTGCATAGGCCAAGACTGGTGCAGTGGTCAGGCTCCTCTTCAATTCCTGGAAAGCCTCTTCACACTTCTGATTCCACTGATCTCTGATGGACTCTCCTGGCCTCCTGGGCCCCGATCCATCCTCCTCTCCTTCAGTCTTGAGCAACTCATTCAATGGTCTAGCAATTCGGGCAAATCCCTCCACAAACCTCCTGTAGTAGGAGCAGAAACCCAAGAAGGATCTGAGTTCTGTTACTGTGGTGGGCTGTGGCCAGGAGGTAACTGCCTCCAATTTCTCAGGGTCTGTGGCCACCCCTTCTTCAGATACTATGTGCCCCAGATAGTTCACAGAAGACTGGTAGAACCGACACTTCTCAGGCGAAAGCTTAAGTCCTTCCTCACTGAGTCTTCTCAACACTTTCTCCAGCCTCTCTTCATGTTCCTCCAAGGTTCTCCCAAAGACAATGACATCGTCTAGGTATACAAGGACTTCGATCAAGTTCATGTCTCCTACTGTCTTCTCCATGAGGCGTTGGAAAGTAGCTGGGGCTCCAGACAGACCTTGGGGCATCCGGTCGAATTCAAAGAACCCCACTGGGGTTATGAAAGCTGTCTTCTCCTTGTCTGCTGGGTGCATCGGAATCTGATAGTACCCACTCTTGAGATCCATAACGCTGAACCATTTGGCTCCAGACAAGCTCTGTAGGGCATCCTCTGTCCTCGGAGTGGTGTATTGGTCAGGTATGGTTCTCCTGTTGAGAGTCCTGTAGTCTATACAGAGCCTCAATGATCCATTCTTCTTTCGGACCACCACTATGGGAGAGGCATAGGGGCTTCTGGACTCCCGTATCACACCAGTCCTCTTGAGTTCTGCAAGTTGTTCCCTCAGATCCTCCAGATCTGCTAGCGGGACCCGCCTGACCCTCTCTCGGAAGGGCTTATCTTCCTGGAGGCGGATCCGATGGGTGGCACTCCTTGCACACCCCACATCAAACTCATCCTTAGAGAAGATCTTCTCCCATCTATTCAACTGGGCCTTGGCTCTCTCTTTCCAAGCCCTGGACAGATTCGGGTTTTCCATGGTCAGCTTCTCCCAAACATCCCCTTCTTCACCTGTCCTCTTCACTTCTGACAGGGTAACAGGGGCCGCCGGGCTCACCTGGCCTAGCAACATTCTGGCTGGGATGTCCATGGGGTCTTTGGTAGTATTCCTAACACTCACTGGAACTCTATAATGGGCCTTCTTCAGGACCTTCAGCGGAATCACTTCCGGTATCACCTCCAGGCCTGAGGACTCACCCCTTGGGTCTGACTCCAGCATGACAAAGGGACCAGGCTGCTCCCAAGTAAGCTTCACAGTGGCCCTGAGACAGGTTACTTCACCGGGCTGCAACACTACCCCTTCTCTTCCAAGTCTCCACACCTTCCCTATCTCCTCTCCAGGGGTCTCCCGCTCTTGGACCAGCCGTTGGTAGGCTGTCTTCAGCATGGGATGGATCTTGGTAGCTGCTTGTCTTTCTTCTGTCACGAGAGGGGTCAGGAGTCTTCGGACCAGGTCCGTGTTTGTCCCTATTATAAGGGAATTCTTGTTGGCTCCAGGCGGCCTAGGACACACAACTGCCAGGGTGTCAAACACTTCGGCCTTCCCAGCCACGGATGGGTCAAAGGTCATTTGGATGGGAAGGTAGCCGTCGTAAGGGAAACTCTAGGTTCCAATTCCCCATATTTCCAGCTCCTCTATCTTCTGGATAGGCAGATGACTCAGGTGCCTGTCGTAGAAGTCCCGGTATAGTAGGGTCACTTGTGCCCCTGTATCCAGGAGGCCCCTGGTGTAGACTCCCTCCACTTGAATGGGCACTATAGGGGATGGGCCTACCAGCTTCTCTGGATATGGTCCGGCAGGAGCCGCCTTCTTCAGACCTTTTCCCTTTGGACTCTCTCTTGTCCTATTCCCTTTGGACTTGAACCTTTCTTGAGCCTGGTATGCACTGACTTCCCTCCTTTTAATGGGTGTAGGAACCCGCTGAGGCGTACTATTATTTTTCTTGGGTGGGCACCCCTTTTGGGAGGTGCCGTGCCTCTCCTGAGGGGTCTCCCCCCTTCTTCTTGGAGTATAGCTTTGTTGAGGGGTATTGCGTTTCCCCTTTGGTGTTCTATCTCTGTTTTTGTTTTTCTTCGCATTCAGCTTGGAGTTTACTGAAGATGGTGGGCACCCGGTTGACTCCTTCACCGGGGCCCTCTGGAGTTTCCCGCCGGCTTGCGGTTGTCTGGTCTCTTCTTCTTCGGACTAGAACATGTGGCTGCAATGTGGCCAACTCCCCCACAGTTGAAGCAGACTATATCTCCCCATTCTTGTAAAGGTTCAGGTGCTGAGGCAATCGGGAACAATTCCTTCCTTGGACTTTCCTTCTTCTTGGGACACTCTGTGTCTTTTGCTATCAGAGAGGTCAATATCTCTAACACCTTGGACATCTGAGTTTTTAGGGTGTCTATCTCCGCCTCTCTTTCAGGGGTCATTACTGGATTGACCAGCACCTGTGCGGGTACAACAATTGTCTTATCCTTCTGCTGGTCCTGTTGCAGCGCCTCCTCATCTCTGATAATTTTTATTAAATCAGCATAAGTCAGCAACATTCCTCCTCCCAAGGTTTTCAGGTGCAGCCAGACTGGATCGGAGCGTAGCGCTCCCTTTAAGACTTGCTTCATTCTTGCCGCATCGGCATCTTGGGGCTTCATCCCTTTCTTTAACACAATCTTGCACAGCAGCCTGTTTAGCCTTCTGACATACTCGGAAAGTTTCTCCTCCGGTTTTTGGAAAGTGTGTTCAAACTGGTAGACCGTCTCTGTCACCTTGTCTAATTGACCAAACTCTTCCTGCAGCATAGCTAGACAATCCTGCGCCGTGCACCCTGCATTCCCAAACCGGAAACTTTTCACTGCTTCTGCTGCTGCACCTTTAAGGCTTTCTAACACTCGCTGCCTCTTCTGTGCTTCAGGCACCTCCCATGCCTCCACCGCCTGTAATGCCTGTTCCACCCAAGTATCAAAATCTTCTTCCCCTGCCGGGACAGGGAGCTTCCCTGAGAATATTTTTAGTCTCCGGTAGCTAGTTTCCACATGCACCGTACTTGTCTTCTGACATTTGGCTAGCAAATCCCCTATTGCATTTATCAGTTCTGGTGATATAGCAGTGGCCGATGCAGGTGCCACCGGGGGTGTCGCCCTGTCTTCTCTTTCAGGTGTAGTTCGGGCCGCAGCCTGTGGCGATCCCGTAGGGGATGGTTCCCTTTCTACAGTTATTGCGTGCGCCAGCCTAAATGTTCTGTTGTCTGGCGTCCGCAGACACTTGTGCTTACAGGCCTCTGGCATCCCGTCCCAATATTCCACTAATGCGTATTGATATGAGATGTTTGGGTCTGTCTTCATGTCTATCACCCATGGTGTGTGATCTGGGGACACTGAACTCATCAGTTCCTCTACCGTCTCACTTGACCATTTCTCGCCAGGGAGACTAATGGCTATCGACTGTTTTGGCTCTGTATTAGCGGCTTTGCACCACTCTTCTACCGCTCTTGGATCCATGGGGTCCATGCCGGCACTTCTGGCGTTCGCTTGCTGCATCAGGATCCCGGACGAGAACCCCCACGTGTAGCGATACCTCCAACTAAGGAGGCCGCAGAATTAGATTTGGGCCCTGAGTGCAGCTCCGCCAACCCCCCGGCAATAGGCTCTACCCCCTTCTGGCACAGCTAGTACTAACAATCAATGATATGTCCTATGCAATAGAATAACTAAGCAAGGACACAGTAATGAATTGTAATAGGTAAAGTGTTTTACTCATTAATTCTCAATATGGATAAAGGGGTAACAGTAATCACAGTTCAAGATAATCACTCCTAAGGGAAGCGTCCTGCCACTCTAACACACTATATAGTAACACACGCTACAGGTGCGCCATACGGGCGACCGTTAACTAAGTGCCCTATGGCGCAGTAATCAAACACGCTAGAATCCCCACCAGGCCTGGTTCTAATATTTAAACTTAGTCCTTCTTTCTTCACCGGCAGGTCTGTAATGGTGGTGCACTTTAAACAGAGTATAACTTTGTAATCCAAGGGGTATGAAAATAACTTGTAGGCCACGGCAGTCTATAAGCCTATATACAGCAACAGTATCTTAGCTGGGCTTACGCCCTCTCACCCGCCGGACTACGGATCCAGTCCGGGAAACCTCCACCAGTCGTGTCACACACACTCGATCTCTCCAACGATCGGGCCCCCGATCCGACAAGGCTGTAGCTCACAAAGTCAGATGCCACCCAGGCTCGCAGAGGGGAGGGTGGAAGGCTCTTTGGTGCAGAGCAAGGCCTCAGGCTTCAGGCCTTGCACTCCGACACATCCGCACAGGAGGATCCGTCTGTGAAGTCTCGTGTCCCCCAAAGAGGCCGAGCCCGGCCTCGCCTCCTCCTTTTATAACCCCTCCCATGAGTCTCTGCGGTGGAACATCACAAGAATGGGGTTATGGGTAATGTAGTTTCTTCCCAATATAGGGGAATACCCCGCTACACCATTATGTGCTATGATGCTGAGAAACATGGAACGCCACATCAAGACCTTATTTGTTTCAGAAAGGCGCACAAACAACTCAAAACAAAATGGTCTAATCGACTGTGACACGTATTTCACTTATCAGTTCCGTTTCTTAGATACATTAGCCAAACAATTTGCTTAGAAGTATTTCAAAACAAATCAGCATGCTTGTAATGAAATGAAGAATGTAGCCTTCGCATTTTACTAAATATAATCCATTAGAGCCCATTTTTCAAAGCAATTTTGTTACTTTGGGCCTATTGCCATGCTAGTGGAAATGTGACAGTTACAACCTGTTTATTTCATTTTTCAGCTCTCTGACATACACTTCCTACGCTAAAACATCACAGGACTATTATATGGTCTACAATTTCACATTTTACTTCATTTGTAGTCTTTTGTTAATAATGTTGAAAAACAGGCCACTTAGACCACCTCTTGCAGTAAACAGATTATCATTGATTCATTTCCTGTATTTATATCAGAGAGGACTGAAAATATTTGGCCTGGGAGGCAAATACAACTAACTGGGCCTTTCATGGGAGAGAGAGTTAACTGTACACTAAAGTATGCCATAGTGATTGGTGGCCATTGTAAATGTTATGGTTGTTGTATTAAAGAACAAGGTTTTTTGTAACACACATAAAATATACAGTACAGTATATATAGTGGTAATGATTCTTACTCTGAATGGTCTAAGGTTATCAGTGGTGTACCCCAAGGTTCAGTGCTGGGACCCTTATTTTTTAATATCTTTATAAATGATATTGGGTCTGAGATCAAAAATAACATTTCTGTCTTTGCAGATGACACTAAGCTATGCAGTGGAATAACATCCTTACAGGATGTCTCCAATTTACAAGCCGACCTCAATGCTCTGTCTAATTGGGCGACTATGTGGCAGATGAGGTTTAATGTTGATAAATGTAAAGTTATGCACTTAGGGGCTAAGAATAGGCATGCATCATACATACTAGGAGGAGTACATCCGTAGTGGAGAAGGATCTGGGGGTTTTGGTAGATCATAAGCTCAATAATGGCATGCAATGCAAAGCTGCGGTTTCCAAAGCGAGCAAAGTCCTTTCTTGTATTAAGAGAGGTATGGACTCCAGAGAGAGAGATATCATTTTGCCCCTGTACAAATCATTAGTAACACCTCATCTGGAATATGCAGTTCAGTTTTGGGCACCAGTTATCAAAAAGGATATCGGGGAACTGGAGAAAGTGCAGAGAAGGGCAACCAAACTGATAAGAGGCATGGAGGAGCTCAGCTATGAGGAGAGATTAGAGGAACTGAATTTATTCACTCTTGAGAAGAGGAGATTAAGGGGGGATATGATCAACATGTACAAATATATAAGGGGTCCATATAGTGAACTTGGTGTTGAGTTATTCACTTTACGGTCAACACTGAGGACAAGGGGGCACTCTTTACGTCTAGAGGAAAAGAGATTTCATCTCCAAATACGGAAAGGTTTCTTCACAGTAAGAGCTGTGAAAATGTGGAATAGACTGCCTGCAGAGGTGGTTCTGGCCAGCGCAGTAGATTGCTTTAAGAAAGGCCTGGATTCTTTCCTAAATGTACATAATATACTGACATTTATAGGTAAAGTTGATCCAGGGAAAATCCCAATGCCTCTCGGGGGACCAGGAAGGAATTTTTTCCCCCTGCTGTGGCAAATTGGATCATGCTCTGCTGAGGTTTTTGCCTTCCTCTGGATCAACTGTGGGTATAGATTGGGTATATGGGATTGTATGATATTATTTATTTTTTATTTATTTTTTATGGTTGAACTGGCTGGACTTGTGTCTTTTTTCAACCTGACAAACTATGTAACTATATATACATATAAAAATATACCAGTATATATAATTATATATGTAAAAGTCTTAGGTAGGTGGGAAAAAAAGCTGTAAATTAAGAATGCTTTCAGAAATAGAAGTGTTAATAGTTTATTTTTATCAATTAACAAAATGGAAAGAAAATGAACAGAAGAAAAATCCAAATCAAATCAATATTTGGTGTGAACACCCTTTGCCTTCAAAACAGCATAAATTCTTCTAGGTACACTTGCACACAGTTTTTGAAGGAACTCTGCAGTTTGGCTGTTCCAAAAATCTTAGAGAACTAACCACAGATCTGCAGATCAAATCCTTCTGTCTCTTCATGTAATCCCAGACAGACTCAATGATGTTGATATCAGGGCTCTGTGGGGGCCAAACCATCACTTCCAGGACTCTTTGTTCTTCTTTACGCTGAAGGTAATTTCTAATGACATTGGCTGTATGTTTGGGGTCGTTGTCCGGCTGCAGAAAAAATTTGGAGCCAATCACACGCCTCCCTAATGGTATGCCATGATGGATAAATATCAGTCTGTATTTCTCAGTATTGAGGATACCATTGATCCTGACCAAATCTGTCCGATCCCCAGGCAGGAGGCCTGGCAGGGTGGTTGGGTCAACCCATAAATATTGTGGAGCCTGGCCAGCAAGGGGGTTATTGTTGTTGTCGGGTGGAAGATGCGAGTGCTGAGGCTGTGTCATGGAGCCTGGGAGGGGACCCTGGGGCTGAGGGGGCTCTGCCTCCAGGTTGGGGGCTGAGGAAGGACAGAAGTTGGACAGAGGGATCTCCACTACTCTTCAGTCTCTTCTAGGAGTCACCCTGCAAGCATGGGAGGACCTGGACAGCAGGAGGCCTGAACAGCAGTCTTTTCAAAAGCAGCAGGATTCCAGGGACAGTGGGAGTGCCTCTACACCCCCATGGCCAAAAGGGAAAAGGCTGCCAGATACAATATCCAGCAAGCCTTCAGGGGAAATTGTCACCGCTGACCCAAATCCTTTGTCCTGGGACATCTTACAAGGCAGCCAGGTGGGCTGGTATTTTCAAGAGAGGGGACATCGAGTTTTTACCTGGATCTGCGAGACGCCAATATTTCAATGAAATCTCAGGACGGTCCCACCGTTTCCGGGACAGTTGGGATGTATGGTGTATGTAGTTTTCGTTTGGAAATTACATTCATACCAAAAGCTACTGTTAAAAGCAAAGAAAGTCTTGAAGTACTTTCAGATGACGATTGCCCAGTCATCGAGTTTACAAAAATTTTCCGGATGCATGTTTATACACATATTGTGTCCCAAAATCTACCACTATATAGCCAGTAAGGAAAAGAAAATAAAGCGCTTAGTGTCCAAAAAACCTGGGAAACACCAAGTTTTAAATGTGCAAAAAAATTATAAATAAATGTGGAACCAATTATAGTTCTTGAAAATGTAACACACAAGTGTGTCTTCCTTGTCATGGACTCTGGCAAAGCAGGATTTGAACAAGTCTTGTTTTACGGTTCCCTTTTGCAACATCGGTGGCATCACTGTGGGGGTGAGTTCCTTGGAAAGTCCTGCCTTGATTCGGGATATGGTGACCATGACCATCACCGCTTGAGTTTGGACTTCGATCCAGGATCCCAGAGGTGAAAATCTCCAGACAAGCCGCAGAGTTTGCCCCGTGGAACCTTTATGCCTTTATGACCCACTGTCACTGACAAGTGGGTCCACCGGCTCTGGTAAGAGTGCCCTATGTATTTATAACTTCGAAGAAGCTGTGTATGATCCACTTGGTTTCCAACTCAGTTTATTATTCACGGATTGCACATTTTGTGTTATGGGCACTATCAGTTATATATTACATTTTCAAGAACTATAATTGGTTCCACATTTATTTATAATTTTTTTGCACATTTAAAACTTGGTGTTTCCCAGGTTTTTTGGACACTTAGCGCTTCATTTTCTTTTCCTTATTTTAATTGTATGTTAGTCACATTTTTTTGCAGCAGCTGTTTGTGTTCGCCTATTTAAGACTAGCGCACATTTTTTCTAATTTCACTATATAGCCAGTTTTAGAAAGTTTCTTACCAAAGTTTCTTACCTCTTGCAGGAATCGCCCATAATTTGACAACACATTCTCTATGGACTTCTAGAGAACAAGCAGTGAGACAACGACAATAATCGTGAAATCAGGAATTCTGGGGTGTAGAGAACATTTATTCATTAGAAAAAAATTACTGGAAACAGATGGAAAAAGGGAAGTTTTAACAACGTCAATGCCAAAATGACTTGTGTTTAATTTCTATCCATTTTATAATTTTTTTTGCCAAAAGTGGAGTTTATCTCCGAACCATTAAACATTGGGAGGTATGCATGTTTTCTCTGCTTAGAAAAAGAACTGCGTAGAAACAACTTTACTTTTAGAATTCCAGAGATTAAATTTAGTACATTTGGGTTGAAACTGCACAAAAATAACCTATAACTTAGGCAGACAGATGTATGGAAAACAAAATAACACACCCCAATGTTTTTATAAATGACAGCGATCAGCCTTGTTTATTTTAGGGAGTGACCCTTAAACAAAATTGAAAGACTTTTTAATCATAGATACAATGGGTGGCTAGGTAATAATTCAAGTCCATAATTTTGACCATGTCAAAGGTTAGTTAGGTTCCTCATGCTTGACTGCTCCCTGGACACTCTGTCTGAAGAGACACATACTGCACTAAGACCTATGACAGCCTTCTATTAAGGGAACACTATAATGTGTTTTAACCACTTCAGCCCCAGAAGGATTTACGACCAGAGCATTTTTTGCGATTCTGTACTGCGTCGCTTTAGCTGACAATTGCGCAGTTATACGACGTAGTACCCAAACAAAATCAATAAAAATAAAATATACAGCGCTAAATAGGTGAATAAAGGACCAGTTAACCTAATCTAATTTTGAAAAAAAAGCAAACAAATTCTTTCCTCAGTTTAGGCCGATATGTATTCTTGTACATATTTTTGGTAAAAAAAATCGCAATAAGTGTATATTGATTGGTTTGCGCAAAAGTTATAGTGTCTACAAAATAGGGGATAGATTTATGGCGTTTTTATTATTATTATTTTTTTTACTAGTAATGGCGGCGATCTGCAATTTTTATCAGGACTGCAACATTATGGCGGACACATCAGATACTTTTGAGACTATTTTGGGACCATTGTCATTTATACAAACACTGGATAGTTCTGGTTTTTACCTTTCAGACAAAACTTCCAAAAGGGTATCCAGCACCTAGGCTTTTCAGAATCTCCTGGACTTCCATCCAATCTCAAATGTTAGGTTGAATCCATTTCAGTGCCTGCCTGACCCTATTAAACAGGTTCCTGTTTCTGTTTACAGAGCCTGCCTATCCCTACCAGATCGATGTCCCTATCTACACTGCCCACTGTGAATCAGATTGTGCTGTTTATAGCACATCTGCATCCAAAAATGGCCTCCAAAATATTGTG
Organism: Rana muscosa; assembly: GCA_029206835.1. Taxonomy (NCBI): domain Eukaryota; kingdom Metazoa; phylum Chordata; class Amphibia; order Anura; family Ranidae; genus Rana; species Rana muscosa. The sequence continues at coordinate 101,034,200 of CM055116.1, read as the reverse complement.
AGAAGTCTTTGTAAAAACTAGACACAGGCACTGTTTTTAAGATCCTGTTTAAAAGGGACAGACAAAATTTGGAACAGGACAGCCCTGACCACTGGCATCCTAAAAGTCCAGGAAATTGTGCAAGCCTAGGTGCCAGATATCCTATGGGAAGCCTTGTCTAAAGTGTGTGCTCCAGAGGAACTGGCCAGAAATGTAGAGGTTCAGTTGGTAAGTAAAACATTACTTTTCAGAGTAGTACTTCTCTTTTTGTCAACTTTTTGTAAGAACTGAAGAGCTTTATTCTAACGTGTCTGCAGGTCAAGTTGTTTTACTGTGTTCTTTGGTTGCTGGGATAAAAAGCTAAAAAAGGAACAGTTGTGTTGGGTTCTTTCCTTTACACTTCTCCTACTCAGGTTTAACATGCCACAACCCAAGAGCAGGAGGTGCCTGAACCAGTACTTCATCAGAGGCGGCTCTCTAATTAGGCAAATTAGGCGGTCGCCTAAGGCCTCGCACTCACAGGGGCCTAGCAGCCGCCTAATTTGCCTGTGATTAGTGGTGCAACGGATCGGTGATGATCCGTGATCCGAACGGGTCACCCCGTTCGGATCGGCACACACCGCGATCCGCGGAGCGATCCGCGGCCTCGGCCTTAGGAAAGGCCGCGGCTTCGGCCTAGCTCCGGAGCCACGGCCATCTTGGTACACCCGGGGGCGGCGGCCGCCTTGTGACGTCATCACCCCTCGCTGCTCGTGGATTTGAACTGGCCGGCGGGAGAGACTGGTAAGTGGGGGAGATGCCCATTACTGGGGGAGATTGTGGATATTACATACAGGGGGAGATTGTGGATATTACATACGGGGGAGAGTGTGGATATTACATACAGGGGGAAGATTGTGGATATTACATACAGGGGGAGAGTGTGGATATTACATACAGGGGGAAGATTGTGGATATTACATACAGGGGGAAGATTGTGGATATTACATACAGGGGGAAGATTGTGGATATTACATACAGGGGGAAGATTGTGGATATTACATACAGGGGGAAGATTGTGGATATTACATACAGGGGAAGATTGTGGATATTACATACAGGGGGAGATTGTGGATATTACTGGGGGAGATTGTGGATATTACATACAGGGGAAGATTGTGGATATTACATACAGGGGGAAGATTGTGGATATTACATACAGGGGAAGATTGTGGATATTACATACAGGGGAAGATTGTGAATATTACATACAGGGGGAGATTGTGGATATTACTGGGGAAGATTGTGGATATTACTGGGGAAGATTGTGGATATTACATACAGGGGGAAGATTGTGGATATTACATACAGGGGGAAGATTGTGGATATTACATACAGGGGGAAGATTGTGGATATTACATACAGGGGGAGATTGTGGATATTACTGGGGGAGATTGTGGATATTACATACAGGGGAAGATTGTGGATATTACATACTGGGGGAGATTGTGGATATTACATACAGGGGGAGATTGTGGATATTACTGGGGGAGATTGTGGATATTACTGGGGGAGATTGTGGATATTACTGGGGGAAGATTGTGGATATTACTGGGGGAGATTGTGGATATTACAGTGGGGGGGGGAATGACGTGGATATTAGTAACTTTATTTTTTTGCCGATCCGAAAATGATCCGATCCGTGGCTCTGATCCGAGGATCGATCCGATCCGTGAGTTTTTTGATCCGTTGCACCCCTACCTGTGATCAATACTAATGTCGGCATCATCGGATCTCTCTATTATCCGTCTCTCTTTCTCACCTCCCCCTCTCTCCCCCCTCTTGCATTGGCTGAATATGTATGATGGGTGAGGAGGGTGCCCTGGAAGTGGTGCTGATCACCTGTGTGCTAGATCCGTGCATTTTCTGCAGCCATTTTTCTTGCTTGAATTATTTTTCCCATTATGGGCGTGAGTGGGGCCTCATGTCTAAGTTTTGCCTAAGGCCTCGCAAAGCCTAGAGCCTGACCTTCATGTCAAGATCATGGCGTATTTTTTTTACCAAAATCTGCAGATTTAAAAAGATTGGTAAAAACTTTTGCAACTACAATAGCACAGTAACGCTTAAATTAGACTTTAGTGATTGAATTTAGAGTAGATTAGCTAAAGTTAAAAGTTACCAGGTTGCATTCTTTTACATAGTTGACGTATCTGATTTATGTTCACATTTTATCTAATTATTTCTTTACATAACTGAATAAAAATAGGAGTTCTTCATACCAGACTAAACATATTTTTTCTCTCACAGATATTTCTTTATTTTTTTTACCTTCAGGACATTTGTGTCATATTATTGTGATCTGTTTTCATGTCTTCATGTAATGGACACCTCAGAGTGCAATGCATTCATACAAAGGGCTTCCCCTCTCAGCATGTTCCTCAGCTGTTATCCCAGCTCTGATGTAATCCCTGTAGGATGGTGAGTGAAGAGAATTAATGTTATTACTGGGAACTCCCCATTCTTTATTTCTATTGTGTATTAGGCATCCTGTTTTCAAACTGTATCAGTTCTGCCTGCCGCCCCCCCCAACAAGGTATAGGACTGTAACAATATGGCCGAGCTCTGGTTTCACCATGGGCCTTGTATATGCTTGTCTGTCATCCAACCGCTGTTTAATTATAGCTCACTCATTGCTCCTTTGTAAGCCATATAATTCTGCTAACCTCCAGTGCTTCCCATAAGCTCATCCATCTTGACAGTAGCTTGCAGCAAATTATTTTAAAGTATGCCTGTTCCCTACACACAGTAGACGCATCTAGTTTGTGGGATGAACCAAAATTGTGAGAATGCAGCTTATTAATTTCAATGGAACTACTTACATCACCGGGGGGGCAAAATACCTGTTTCCTAGGGCTATCTTACTGAGATTCTCCAATTACATCTCTTTTATCTTTGCCATGGATACTATATACAAGAAAGGAATTAGAACTTTTCAGGTGCTGCTTGGAATTACAACACATATGTGTAGCGCACTCACCCCCTTCACTTGCCTTTGGCTCCTCACAGGAAGAGAGGGCACACCACGCCACAAGCCCGTACCCTCCTATGTGAAGAGGTTGAGTGGTGTTGTTGGTGGGTCTCCACAGCCAGAAAACCAGAATCCTCCAGAGAAAGATTCTCACCTCTATTGTTAATAAAGATCAGTCTCTATATTCCCCCAATAACTTCAAGGTCCACACCAGCTGCAACTCCAACGCAGAGTTTATTTTTCTTCTTAAAGCACAGTCTCTGATAGAAAAGGTTGGAGGGAGAACAGGACAGCATAAGGTGTGGGAGAGGTCCAGGCACAAACGTAAAACACTTCACTGCTCAGATTCTCGAGCAGACTCAGCCCATTTGGATAGTCTCCTTAGATAGGGACTAGCAGCCAGAATGGGGCTCTAACCCAACCGCAGTCTCTGCCACAGACTTAGTAAACTCGGTCTCTGCCACAGACCTGGTGAATTTGGTTCCTTCTTAAAACTTGACCTCTGTTAAGGAGAAGACATCCCTCCAGAGAGTTACCGGGCCCCTTCCTTCACCGTGACTTCTCACCGGTCCCTCGGAACGGTTCCTCCCCCGGCCTCCTCGTCTAAGATGCGGGTCCCCTCGCAAGGCGGCACCCTGGGATTCCTCGATCCTTGATGGGCCCCAGCCGAAGGTGCTGGGCCCAAGGCCTTTGCTGCAGCCCCAGGGCTAAAGGTGCCTGGGACTGATTCACCGACCTCTGCCCCTGGGCCAAAGGTGCCCAGGGCGGACAGGAACACACTCCCTGGGGTAGGACCCCCGACCACGACAGAACCCCGAACAGGCAGCGTCTGCCCCTTTTATATCCTCTCCCAGCATGCACAGCAGGCCTGCCACACCCACCATATGGCTGCCGAGAGGGGACACACAAGGCACAGCACTGTATCAGCGGTTCAACCCTGGCCTGCCATGGCAGCGCCACCTGCAGGCCACGGGGAACTATACACCGATACTCTCCCTGCGAACAAAAATAGTTGACAGAATCCTGACAATTGGGGTGTTTGAGCATAACTACCACTCAAACACTTCCCCTAAATTAAGGACCCCGCTACACATGAATCTTTTTTTTTTTAATATTTAAACATATGTCTTTGTTAAATAATGTGTCTTAAATCGTCATCATAAAAACATAAAATTTTAAATTAATGCCACATATAGTTATATTAGTTAACCCAAATTGGTACCCAATTATTTCCCCACGTTTAAACATTAAATATTTTCTCCATCAAATACAATTTTAGTCATGATATCAATGGTAACAGATACAACTCTTCAACACGTTTTTCAGGCTGTGCTTATACTCCACCTCTACCTGATGAAGCAGCATGAGAAACTTGTTAACGAGTTGTACCTGTTTTCCACAAGGTGGATCATTCATTGATAAGCTCTTTCAGTTTTTATTATTTTAGGCACTTTATTTAACCACTTGCCGACCAGCGCACGACGATATACATCGGCACAATGGCATGGCTGGGCAAATGGGCGTACAGGTACGTCCCCTTTAAGATGCGGCACTCGCCGCAAGCTCTGTGAGTCCGCCCGTGGGTCCCGCGGACTCAATGTCTGCGGAAATACCCGCGATCGTCTCACGGAGAGGAAGAACGGGGAAATGCTGAGGTAAACAAGCATTTCCCCATTCTTCCTAGTGACACTGTAATCGGGAGCGGTGATCAGTGTCGTATCACACGTAGCCACGCCCCCCCACAGTTAGAACACATCCCTAGGACACACTTAACCCCTTCAAATACCACCAAAAGAAAGCTCTGTTTGTGGGGAAAAAAGGACGTAAATTTTGTTTGGGAGCCACGTTGCACAACCGCGCAATTGTCAGTTAAAGCGACGCAGTGCCGAATCGCAAAAAGTGCTCTGGTCTTTGGCCAGCCAAATGGTCCGGGGCTTAAGTGGTTAATAATAATATGTATTGAAAAAAAAAAGTTTTTTTGTTATGATCTAATTAGCACCTGAGAAGTCCTAATTCCATTCTCGTATATAGCATCCAAAGTTTAAAGGATGTGGTGGGTTCAATTCCAATAGCTGCCTATGTCTTGCTTATCTGTGCCATGGAGAGGCATCCAGTCCTGTATCAAAATAGTAGCCTCCAACAAGAGTGTCCACCTATTGCTGTTCCATAGAAACCCAAACTGGAGGCGATGGGGGGGGGGGGGGTGTTTCTAGTTATACCCTCCAGGGCCACACATTACCCAGATCAGCATATTTCTGCAATGGGTAGGGCCAGGTGTTTGAAACAAGCTGTAGTCAGGAAATCTGTACAAATTAATGATAGGCTTGATTTGTTCATGGCTCTATGCTTCCAATCACACAAGGAACAATTCCACACCCTAGGAATAGATGAGTGATTCTGTAGGCAGACATGGGCTGATTTTCTGTTCCTAACCTCAGGTAACCACTCCATGTATGTAAGTGAACAACTGCAAAGCCTGTCAGCTTGTTATTGATTTGTGCAGGCTGAGCAGCTACAGCCGATTGCAAAAACCTAGCTGTACCCGCCACAGAAATATGCTGATATGGGTGGTGTGCGGCCCTGGGACAGCTGTGTGAATGGGACCTTATACTCATGTAAGCAGAGTGAGAATTTATTTTTTATGATAAATATTTTTTTGTCCTGTTTACAACATCACTAAATTATTATTGTTATTTTTAGGTGAAAAGTATGGTGAAATTATTAACAAATGATTAACAAGTATTAATACATGATTAACAAATGAAATATGGACTTTTTTATTTTATGCACTTTGGTGATAAAAGAAGAATAACCCAAATACAGTATATGAAAAAATGTACATAAAAACAATATAAATAAATAAATTGCTAAGGCGATGTTATAGATTACTAGTGAAACTAAAGGTAAGGGGTTGGAGACCGGTGTATTATGCCGTGAGTTAGGCATCCTATTCAGCCTGCACTGCATGTAAGAATTTTTAAGCCACAAAAAAAGTAAACAATAAGTACAAAGTACCTACGTCCCATGGTTATAGACAGATATTGGAATGAGGAGGGCTAAGGGGATTTTCATGGTACCACTTGTACAGAAATAGCTCTCAAGAATTAAATTAATTAAAATGTATTGTTTTATTATAGCAAATAACAAATTTTAAAAAACATATAATGCCAAGACGATTACATACAAATAACTGTGTGGTAAAAAAATATATAGATCTCCTTTATTGTGACTGGATTATATACAAAAATATCCCTATAGACGATAGGGGGAAGAGAAGATGTTTAATTGCATCTTGCACCAGTCTTTCTCAACATATTTTGTGGAATTACCGCTTCCTCAGGAGTTTAAGAAGGAGTATAGATCTACAAATAAATAGAAAAACCGTGACACGAAAAAAAAAAAAAAAAATATATATATATATATATATATATATATATATAGCGGGTACTCCAAATTTAGGGGGGTCGCTATGTCTAAGTTTAGGGGGATGACCCGAGCACTAGTATGGTTTGGGCCTTCTAATTGTGCTGGACTCTGCTTTATTGCTGTGTGCCTATGTAGAGTTCCCTGTGGCTACCATGCAGTGGGCTGGTTCTGCCTGCTGTGCATGCCAGGAGAGGATATAAAAGAGGCAGACGCCATTTTACAGAGAGAGACTCTGCTCTAGTTCAACTATTATCTCTCACCTACTCTTTCTCTTACCTATCAAGCAAAGATACAAAATAAACTCAACGTTGGAGTTTAAGTGGTTTGGACATTGACTTTATTAAAGAGGGAAAAGTACAGACTCGTCTCTAAATTCTGGAGATGGGAACCAGTGGAAGGAGGTAACTCGCTGCGGGACCCAGGAACATATACACCGCCTGACCTCTAAACTAGAGGACACGGGCTTGTGGCATGGGTGCCTCTGCTTTACCCTAAGAGGAGAGGGTGGTGCTACATGTGGGGGCTCGGGTCCGGGATTCTGCAGCTGCCCCTGGAAGCTGGACTTTACTTTCTCCCTTGTGTGTGTTTTCTGGAAGTCGGCCATATTGAGAGAATTCGAGCTGCGCCATTTGTGAGAGAGAGATAGAGGCATGGGCCTAGTTCATTTCTAGCTGCGTAGTTCGTGGGCGTGTCTCGAGCCTGGAAAAGCCCGCGAGTTGCGTGCAGCAGAAGAGAGAAAAGGGGAGGAGCCTTGCTAGGTGTGTGCTCCACGTGGTGTGTTGGCGCCAATGGACAGTACAGATTGGATCGGTGATGAAGCAACATGTCTGCCGCTCCATGGATCTCTGCTCCACCGGAACCTCGTGGGTTCCTAACTTCTTCAGCCATGGACGTTGCTTCATTTGATGCTCCTTTGACGGATACAGGAATTCGGCTGAAGCCCCGGGTCGCTTTGCCGGTTACACGTGCAGAGACACAGAGGCTTTGGGCATGATCTGTCCAAAGTGCCAGGGACTGGCCGTGCAGCTTCGTCCTTTCGGGAGATGTGCCCTTTGCGGGGAGTTTCTTTTTGAGGTAGATCAGCCTACTAAAAAGCCAAAGGTCTACCGAGTTAACTGTCTCTCCGGCACTGTTACTCCGGAGGAGAAAATTTGTGCTTCTACAGCCGTGCTCATACGTACCCCCGCGGAAACAGCGGATGCTGTGGAAAAAGTTCCGGTTGCATCGGAGCTTGAGAAGGAGAACACAGCGGATGCTGCCTCTGTTGCAACTGAGTCCTCCCTTCCCCCTGCTAAGAGGAAGGTGGGATATGTGAAGGCTTCTCGTGGCCGCGGTCAAGGCCTACCCCAGCACCTGCCTGAACCGGATCATCAACCCAGAGGGATCTCCGGTCGATCCAAGTCAGGGGAAGTTAAGAAGGCTGGGAAAACTTAGACATTGACTTTGTTGGGAGAGGGTAGAAAGTCCACACCCCACGCTACCGGGAATGTGCGGACCGCCAGCCCGCAAAGACTTTCCATTTTTGGGGACAATGTATCGGTGTCTACTACCAGTTATTTGCCGGCAGAGGCATATGACACCTCTGACTTTGAATCATCGTCCGATGTGGGGGATGACCACGAAATTGACGAGATTTTCATCCGCAAGGGTTGGGACAAAATCCCGGTGACCTCATCCCGTAGTTTAAAGGGGGTTTCGCCAATGGACTCTGGGGAAACTACACCCCGGGTGGAAGTGACTGTCCCAAGGGAAAAGGCCAATCCTATGCCTGCTTTGTCTGCCCCGGCATCCTCTGTGCCTGGTACTACTGCTGCTGTTCGCTCTCCTTTGCGGCCGCCTATGTTACAGTTGGAGCCCGCACTAATAGGGGGATCCCCAGATGCGATTGTCCTCCCTGGAAATGGAGATCGTGCGAACATGCCGCCTCTGGCCCGATTACAGCGGCTTTTGCACCAGAAGGTAGCAGCGGAATATGGTTGGGAGTACCCATATGTTCCCAAGGACCTTTTGTTCGAGGTAGAGGCCTCCCGAGAACGATGGTATGCAGACTTTGTGTGGGATCGTTTGGAGGTAAAGAAAGGTCACCGCTATTTCAAGTGTTCAGCCGTGATGACTGAGCGATACAAGGGCTGCCGGAGGGACTGGACTCTTGGTCGGCACATTCATGCAGACCGGGTGGTGAGTTTTTAGCAGGGATCGAGATGATGTGGTATACTCGATAGAGACTCTGGACAAAGACTGGGAAACTCTTGTTCTCCCTGATCCCCAGTATTACCTCTGAAGTGGGAGCTTGTTTTTTTTTATTATTCCACTTCAGGGACATTGCCTGAACTATCACCTTGACCTTCCCCCCAAGGGAAAATTTACTCTTTAGAGACCCGGGGAGCTATTTGTGTTTCTTCCCCTCTACTGTTCTGCAAAAAGAACTGAACTTTGGGTAGATTTAGTTAGGGCAAAGCAGGAAGCCGACGTGAACAAGAAGAAGGGTTCCTGTGTTAAAGTTGTGCCTATGCGCACCTAGGTCATGTAGTGATGTGTACTGCCACTAGGTGGTGGTGGTCTGCAGAAATTTGTGTTGCAGAGGCAAGTCATTCCCGGTTTCTGAAAAGTATTAAAGTAACACATGTTTTGCTATACACATGTTTATTCCCTTTGTGTGTATTGGAAAAAAACAAAAAAGGGAGGAAAAAAAACAAATTGGACATAATGTCACACAAAACTCCAAAAATGGGCTGGTCAAAATTCTGGCACCCTTTCAAAATTGTGGATAAATAAGATTGTTTCAAGCATGTGATGCTCTTTTAAACTCACCTGGGGCAAGTAACAGGTGTGGGCAATATAAAAATCACACCTGAAAGCAGATAAAAAGGAGAGAATTCACTTAGTCTTTGCATTGTGTGTCTGTGTGTGCCACACTAAGCATGGACAACAGAAAGAGGAGAAGAGAACTGTCTGAGGACTTGAGAACCAAAATTGTGGAAAAATATCAACAATCTCAAGGTTACAAGTCCATCTCCAGAGATCTAGATGTGCCTTTGTCCACAGAGCGCAACATTATCAAGAAGTTTGCAACCCATTCAGGGCCGCCATCAGGGGGGTACAGGCAGTACACCTGTAAGGGGCCCAGAGGTCCCCAGGGGCCCGGATGGCAACCCCCTTTTTTTTTTCTTTGTAAGTGGCCCAGAGGTCCCCATGGGGCCCGGAGGTCCACAGGGCCCCGGATGGTAACTCCCCTTTTTTATGAATTTAAAACATTTTTTAAAATTTTATACATTTTTTATTTCTTTTTTTATTTCTTTTTTGTAAGGGTCCCAGAGGCCCGGAGGTCCCCAGGGCCCCAGATGGCAACCCCCCCCCTTTTTTAGTTTTTTATAAAAATATTTTATTTTTTATTTTTTGTTTTATAATTTATTTTTTTTGCAAGGGGCCCAGAGGTCCCCAGAGGCCCGGAGGTCCCCGGGCCCCGGATGGTAACCCCCTTTTTTCTGTGTTTTTTTATAAAAATAAAAATAAAAATAATTTATTTATTTATTTATTTATTTTGCAAGGGGCCCAGAGGCCAGGAGGTCCCCAGGGCCTCGGATGGCAACCCCCCTTTTTTTATATAATTGTTTTTTGTAAGAGGTCCCCAGAGGCCCGGAGGTCCCCAGGGCCCCGGATGGCAACCCCCCTTTTTTTTGTTGTTCTTCTCAATTTGCGGCGCCCCCCCCTTCTCAATTGGCTCCAGGGGGCCCATGCCTGAAGCTGTGCAAGGGGGCCCAAAAGTCCTGAAGGCGGCCCTGCATATACCGCCTGGTATTACTTCAGTTTTTATGTATATGAGGTGTATGATATATGATGTTTGATGTTACACATATCATATAATGGACATGTTATAACCTTATTATTATTTTACAGCTCTCATTTGTTTTTGAAAATGAAGAAAGAAAATATATATATTTTTTTTTTTCAATTTTCAAAACTTTGTGACAAAAAGCGAGATCTGCAAAATACTCACAATACCTCTCAGCAAATAGCTTGGGGTGTCTACTTTCCAAAATGGGGTAATTTGGGGGGGTTTTGTGCCATCTGGGCATTCCATGGCCTCCGAAACTGTGATAGGCAGTGAGAAGTGAAATCAAAAATTTACACCCTTAGAAAGCCTGAAGGCGGTGCTTGGTTTTGTTGTCCCGTACGCAGCTAGGCTGCCAAAAAGTCTCACACATGTGGTATCCCCGTACTCAGGAGAAGCAACAGAATGTATTTTGGGGAGTAATTCCACATATGCCTATGACATGTTTGAGCAATATATCATTTAGTGACAACTTTGTGCAAAAAAAAAAAAAAATTCTTTTTTCCGCAACTTGTGTCAACATATAAAATATTCCATGGACTCGACATGCCTCTCAGTATATAGCTTGGGGTGTCTACTTTCCAAAATGGGGTCATTTGGGGGGTTTGAACTGTTCTGGCATTTTATACACAACATTAGGAAGCTTACATCCACTCTTCTAACCACTTGAAGACAAAGCCCTTTTTGACACTTTTTGTTTACATGAAAACATATTTTTTTTTGCAAGAAAATTATGTTGAACCCCCAAACATTATATATATTTTTAAAGCAAAGGCCCTACAGATTAAAATGGTGGGTGTTGCATTTTTTTTTCTACACAGTATTTGCGCAGCGATTTTTCAAACGCATTTTTGGGGGAAAAAATACACTTTTTTTTATTTTAATGCACTAAAACACACTATATTGTCCAAATGTTTGATGAAATAAAAAAGATGATCTTAGGCCGAGTACATAGATACCAAACACGACATGCTTTAAAATTTCGCACAAACGCGCATTGGCGACAAACTACATACATTTTTAAAAGCCTTTAAAAGCCTTTACAGGTTACGCCGTTAGATTTACAGAGGAGGTCTACTGCTAAAATGACTGCCCTCGATCTGACCTTTGCGGTGATACCTCACATGCATGGTGCAATTGCTGTTTACATATGACGCCAGACCGACGCTTGCGTTCGCCATTGGGCAAGAGCAGGGCAGGACAGGGGTGCTTTTTTTTTTTTTTTTTTTTATTATTAATTTTGCTTTTTTATTTTATTTTTAAACTGTTGCTTCCATATTTATTTATTTTTTATCATTTTTATTGTTATCTCAGGGAATGTAAATATCCCCTATGATAGCAATAGGTAGTGACAGGTACTCTTTTTTTGAAAAAACTGGGGTCTATTGGACCCTAGATCTTTCCTCTGCCCTCAAAGCATCTGACCACACCAAGATCGGTGTGATAAAATGCTTTTCCAATTTCCCAATGGCGCTTTTTATATCCGGGGGGGGACATTCCCTCCCACTGCTTGTAAAAGCAGTCCAGAGGCTAATTAGCCACTAGGATTGCTTTTACATGAAAGCCGGCTGCTGGCTGAAAAGAATGATACCAAGATGATACCTAAACCCGCAGGCATCAATCTGGTATAAACATTCAAAATCCAGCAACATACCAGTACGTTGCTAGTCCTTGTTGGACATGTATTGTAATCTTTTTTTTCATGCAGCCTGTTGGCTGAACGAAAAAAAAAGATTGATCGGTGGGTATGCCCACCATTAGAATACCGTCCTTCATCCACCCACTTCTAATGATGGGCATACATGCACCATTTATATATGCCGAAGCATGGGGGCATCTTCCCGCAAAAGTTATGCCGCGTACACACGGTCTGACTTTTCCACGGGCAAGCCTCCGTCGGAATTTTGACTGTATGTACGCGGCATTAGGAGCAAAATCGCTCCTCCGCTCCTGCTGCCCCAATGCTTCGGCATATATGCTTTTTTTTTTGTGGTGGTGAAATCACCTCCTACAGCACTGGAGTCGCAGGGATCAGACCTGTCTCTGCGAACGCTGCAGTTATGTGTGTTGTGTTTTGTAAGTGACAGTGATCGATCGATACTGCACTTGGGTGGCCTGGGCTGGACGGAGGGGCAAAACGCAGGTGCTAGCAGGTATCTGGGCTGATCCCGCTAACACTGCGTTTTTGGGAACCCTAAACTGCTGGGAACGCTAGTATAGATCTGATCAGATCAGATATTGATCTGTTCAGATACTATACCACTAAGGGGGGTGTATGCTTCACGCGTGGGTGTTAGCGCTACTGGCACTAACCTGACGCTGCCTGGGGTGTGACGCAGACCCTCTCTGACGCTAAAACCTAATTGATATCACCCGTCGGGCGATCAGGGGGTTAAACCTTTATTGGGTTATATACGGCGGGTGCCCTGACACTATAAAAAGCAAACTAACTAACCAGCGTCACCCGTAACACTTATATGGTGATCACTGGTGAAAGGGTTAACTAGGGGCAATTAGGGGGTTAAAACCTTTATTAGGTAATATGTGGGGGTACCTGACGCTATATAAAAACCTGACGGCGAACCTAAAAAAAATTACTGGCTACCTATCGACATCACCGACACTAAGACAGCGATCAGAAAAACGATCGCTTAGCGACAGTGGTGATAGGGGTGAAAGGGTTACCTGGGGGGCGATCAAGGGGGTTAAACCTTTATTAGATAATATATGGGGGTACCTGACGCTATAAAAACCTGCGGCGAACCTAAAAAAAATTACTGGCTACCGATCGGCATCACCGACACTAAGACAGCGATCAGAAAAATGATCGCTTAGCGACAGTGGTGATAGGGGGTGAAAGGGTTACCTGGGGGCGATCAAGGGGGTTAAACCTTTATTAGATAATATATGGGGGTACCTGACGCTATAAAAACCTGCGGCGAACCTAAAAAAAATTACTAGCTACCGATCTGCATCACCGATACTAAGACAGCGATGAGAAAAACTATCGCTTAGCGACAGTGGTGATAGGGGTGAAAGGGTTACCTGGGGGGGCGATCAAGGGGGTTAAACCTTTATTAGGTAATATATGGGGGTACCTGACGCTATAAAAACCTGCGGCGAACCTAAAAAAAATAACTGGCTACCGATCGGCATCACCGATGCTAAGACAGCGATCAGAAAAATGATCGCTTAGCGACAGTGGTGATAGGGGGTGAAAGGGTTATCTGGGGGGCGATCAGGGGGTTAAACCTTTATTAGGGGGGGTTAGGGGGCTACACTGGACCTAAAACTAACTTTAGTGACACTTTTACAGTCACAAATGTCACTGATTGCAGTGATCAGTAAATAAATGGTCACTGCAATCAGTGACACTGTGACTGGGGGCTGGGGGGTGATCTGGGGGGTGATCTGGGGTGTCTGGGGGGGCGATTTATGTGCCTATGTGTCCTGGTGTCAGTGTAGTGTTTTGTGCACTAACCTGGCATCTTCTCCTGTACGGCGCTCGGTATATGTGAGCGCCGCAGGAGAGATGACATCACTTCCTCTGCCTGTGTAAACATTACACAGGCAGGGAAGCTCTCTCATTCGCCGGGAGCGATTGCGAGGGGGTGGCCGGGAACGAATGGCCGTCCCCTCATCACGGATCGCTCCCGAACACTTAACGGCCACTCACTGTACAGAAGGGGGGTCCGATCGGACCCCCCAACTGTACAAAGGCGATCACGTAGATATACGTGATTCTGCCTGTCGGTGCCATTCTGCCGACGTATTTTTACAGTGGGCAGTCGTTAAGTGGTTAAGGGTTCTACAAAATCCCATAACAAAAGTTATGCTCATAACATTTTATGTGTAAACTGTTGGCGCTATGTAAATCCGGTATAATATTAATTGTTATTATTACAGTGGAACCTCGGATTGCGAGTAACACAGTTAACGAGCGTTTCGCAATACGAGCACTGTATTTTAAAAAATAGTGACGATTCAGGCCAAAGCGGGTGCAGTACCGCGTGTTTGGCCTGAGGTGGGGGCGCCGGAGCCGAGCAGAGCCGAACGTCGCAGATCTCAGCTGATCGGCGCAGTTCGGAAATGCACGGAAAGGCCCGAGGACAGCACAGCTGACCTCGGCAAATCTCGGGAACAAAGTCTTTCCGAGGTTTGCCAAGGTCAGCCGACGTGTCCTCTGGCCTTTTCGGCCGTTTCCGAGACTCTCTCCGGCACCCCCCCACCTCTGGCCGAATGCGGTATTGCATCCCATTGAAGTCAATGCGGAACAAATTATTTTCATTTCCATTGACTTCAATGGGAAAACTCGCTTTGATATGCGAGTACTTTGGATTACGAGCATACTCCTGGAACGGATCATGCTTCCAAGGTTCCACTGTATACAGGATTTATACAGCGCCAACAGGTTACACAGTGCTTTATAATATAAAAAGGAGACAGTATAGTTACAATACAATAAAATACAAGAGGGTTATAAGGGCCCTGCTCTTAAGAGTTTACAATCCAATAGGGTGGGGCAAGTGTTTCAAAAGGTTGTAACTGTGGGGAATGAGCTGATGGAAGTGATAAAAGATTAGTTGGAGGTCGTGATAGGCTTCCTTGAAGAGATGAGTTTTCAGGGATCGCCTAAAGGCAGCCAGAGTAGGAGATACCCGTAGACATTGAAGTAGAGAGTTCCAGAGGATGGGGGAGGCTCTTGAGAAGTCCTGGAGACGAGCATGGGAGGAGGAGACATGGTAGCTTGAGAGCAGGAGGTCTTGAGAGGAGTGGAGAGGACGATTTGGGTGATATTTGGAGTTTTTTGATATTTTGGGTTTAGTATTTTGAATTTAATTTGCTGGGCAATCGGAAGCCAGTGGAAGGATTGGTGGAGAGGGGTGGTAGACACTGAGAAGTTGGTAGGGTAGGTGAGTCTGGCAGCAGCATTCATGATAGACCTAAGAGGGGATAGCCTTTGGAGATGTAGGACTATGAGAAGGGAGTTGCAATAGTTAAGACGAGAGATAACAAGGGAGTGAATGAGTAGCTTGGTGGTTTCTTTAGTTAAACAGGGGCAAATTTTGGAGATGTTACAGAGGTGAAGTTTACAAGATTTTGACATTGATTGGATTTGGGGCTGAAAGGACAGGTCAGGGTGTAAGAGAAAACCGGGTAAGAAGCACGCAGTGATGCGTAGGTGTGGACATTTCAAGAGATGCACAAGAAAGGACATGTACTGGCGCATGCGTGAGCGTGCACGCACACGTGCGCGCATTGGCGCCAGTCTGCCTATTTAAACCTGCCAGTGACATGCACACTTTGCTGAGTGGTCTTTCAGCTAGTGCCTGATTAACCTAATCTGTACCAGTTTCCTGTATCCTGAACCGGCTTGCCTGAAACCTTCCTCTTGACCTCCGCCTGCCTACTTGTGACCCCGGCTTGTGCTTGACTCTGCTTCTGCCTGATGTTCCTCTTCCTCATTGCCCTACTGTGTACTGAACCTGGCCTGTGTCCTGTCTTTGCCTCTGCCTCACATATCGGTACCTGCTCTGTCCGGCTGTTGATGACCCCCTGGCTTATGTCCCGGCTACGCTTCCAGCTGCTGATTCAGCGTCACGGAGCTCCTGTCCTCAGTTCCGGCCCAGCGCTCTCCAGCCACCTGGTTCCTGCCAAGACACAGCCAGAGCCATCTTTTACATCGGCCCTTGTGCCACTCTGTGTCCTCCACTCCCTGTCACCACTATCAGGGGTGTTGGACAGGAGGTGCAAGAGAAGCCCCCTCTACAGCTCGATCTCCACCAGGTGCGTGACAAAGGGTCTAGGATTACACCTAGCATCCTAGCGTGAGGGGAGGGGTTGATGGTTGCATTATTGACCTTGATTAAAAACTTATGAAAGGGGGCATGGGCAGGGGGGAATATTATAATTAAATTAATAATAATAATAATAACATATAGGGTGTCCAAAAACTCTGGATCCAGAAGCATCAAAATATTAGAAATCTTCCATTCCATTTTTATAAAGTGCAGCTGGTCCATAATCTGCATGGTGATGACAAACATAGAATATTGTGAGTGGTCTCTACAATAGAGGGAATTAATGGTGTATTAAAGTGATGAATCCTAATTTCAGCTCAAAGGTATCATCTTGCACAATGCACTTTACCGGTCTGAAAACAACCCAAACTGGATTGCTGAAGGCCATTTTCAATCTAATCCATGAACTATGGTGTGGGTGAGTATATTTGGTGACAGATTCTTTGGGCTATCTTTTTATTTATAAATGTAACCTCTGTATGTTACTTGTTTTCTTGTCTCTCAATTACATGACAGTCCTTTGTTGGAACAACATAAAATATGGTTTCAGCAAGATTCACTAACCTGTGCTAGTGTTGTGAGAATTTTTTTAAATCAAATTTTTCAAAACAGGTGGATTGGAAGACAATGTCAAGTCAAACAACCTCCGAGTTGACTTTTTTTTCCTTTGGGGTCCTCTGAAGTCTGTCTATCAGTATCAGCCCAGAAAAATCAATTCACTAAAGGAGAAAATCATCTCAGCATGTGACAACATCAGTTCTGCTACATTAAGAAATGTTCAGCGTTCTTGTATTCAGCACATATTCAGCATATAGACAAGTGATGCAAAGTCCAAGTCTTTCAATTTAAACATTTTACTGTAATAAAACTTTTAAATACATTTTTGCGACTCGAGTTGAGTGCTATGATTTTCTCTTTCAATTTTTTATAATTTTTTTAACTTGTTTTGCTCAGCTTTGCTCTTTTTTTTTGTTTGTTTTAATGTTTCTAAAAATGTTGTACTTACATAGTTACATAGTTAGTCAGGTTGAAAAAAAGACACAAGTCAATCTAGTTCAACCATAAAAAAATAAATATATACCGTATATACTCGAGTATAAGCCGAGTTTTTCAGCACATTTTTTTATGCTGGAAAAAGCCCCCCTCGGCTTATACTCGAGTCTCCCGCGGTGTCATGCATTCAGTCGGCGGCCGGCCGGCCGTCCAGGAGGCTGCCGTCCAGTGTAACAAAGCCCCGCCTTGTCCTCGTCCGTGATAGGCAGAACACTGGGAAACTGACTCACTGGACACTGTTACACTGGATGGTGGCCTGCGCTCGCGCAAGCGCAGAACCCTCGGTTGGAGAATTTGACGGGTTGAAAAATATGACAGAACACTGGCCGCCGACTGACTGCATGACACCGCAGGAGACTCGGAGGCATTGGTGGACGAAGATCAGATACATGAGGCACAATGAGACACAGTGAGGCATGCAGATGGGCACAGTGAGGCATGCAGATGAGCACAGTGAGGCTGCAAATGGGCACAGTGAGGCATGCAGATGGGCACAGTGAGGCATGCAGATGGGCACAGTGAGGCATGCAGATGGGCACAGTGAGGCTGCAAATGGGCACAGTGAGGCTGCAGATGAACATTGTTGACTCTCTTTTCCACTTACAGTAGCTGCTGCATTTCCCACCCTAGGCTTATACTCGAGCCAATACGTTTTCCCAGTTTTTTGTGGTAAAATTAGGTGCCTCGGCTTATATTCGGGTCGGCTTATACTCAAGTATATATGGTATATTATACAATCCCATATACACAATCCTATACCCACAGTTGATCCAGAGGAAGGTGAAAAACCCCAGCAAAGCATGATTCAATTTGCTACAGCAGGGGGAAAAAATTCCTTCCTGATCCCCCGAGAGGCAATCGGATATTCCCCGGATCAACTTTACCTATAAATGTCAGTACCCAGTTATATTATGTACATTTAAGAAAGAATCCAGACCTTTCTTAACGCAATCTACTGAGATGGCCAGAACCACCTCTGCAGGGAGTCTATTCCACATTTTCACAGCTCTTACTGTGAAGAAACCTTTCCGTATTTGGAGATGAGATCTCTTTTCCTCTAGGCCAGAGGTCTCCAAACTGCAGCCCGAGGGCCAGATGCGGCTCTTTGCTAGCCTTTATCCGGCCCTTGGGCACTATTCTTTCAAATTATATGAGGCACTATTCCTCCCACTGACACAAACAATGGGGCACTATTTCTTCCACTGATACCAATAATTGGGCACCATACCTCCTCCTACTGACCACCAACCATATTTACCCTAACTGATGCTGGGTCCAGGAGATATTCCACCCCACCCCCCCCCCCAATGGCCATAATCCGGCCTCCCTAAAGTCTGAAGGACAAAAAACTCGCCCTTTGTTGGAAAAGTTTGGAGACCCCTTCTCTAGGCGTAAAAAGTGCATATTTAATGGCTGGTTGCAGCTACACTATATTACCAAAAGTATTGGGACACCTGCCTTTACACGCACATGAACTTTAATGGCATCCCAGTCTTTGTCCATAGGGTTCAATATTGAGTTGGCGCACCCTTTGCAGCTATAACAGCTTCAGCTCTTCTGAGAAGGCTGTCCACAGGGTTTAGGAGTGTGTCTATGGGAATGTTTGACCATTCTTCCAGAAGTGCATTTGTGAGGTCAGGCACTGATGTGGACAAGAAGGCCTGGCTCGCAGTCTCCGTTCTAAATTATCCCAAAAGGTGTTCTATCGAGTTGAGGTCAGGACTCTGTGCAGGGGGGGGGGACTGAAGGATCACCAGGTATGACGTTGGCGCAAGCGTATATGGTAAATATCTCCTAAACCGTGCAGGTTTAGGAGATATTTCCAGTATTTCCAGATGCTTTTCTGCATGCGTGTCTTTGATGCATTTTTGATGCAGTCCAGTGCATTTTCTTTCTCTTTTTTCCTAACCTTAATTAAGGACATGTGTGTTCCAGTGTGTTTTTGGTGCGTTTTACCACGTTCCAGTACAGTCCAGTGCAGGAAAAATGTTCTACTTTTTTTTTCTGGAACTTGAACGCACTGGAACTGCAAACACTGGTGAGAAATATGCCATTGAAAACCATAAAACCTACTTTCCAAGCCTTTTTGATGCAGAGAAAAAACGCACTGGATTGCATGTGGTGTAAACTGGCCCTAAACATGCGTTCGACATTTGATTTTGGAACAAATTACCGTATTTATCAGCGCACATTTTAAGAGGGGAGTTTCAGGAAAAAAAATGTTTTTTAAATAAACATCTTTTAAGAATAATAAGGGTCAGTGCCCATCCATGCAGCCTGATTAGTGCCTACCTGCAGCCTCCCCATCTCCCATCAATGCAGCCTTATCAATGCCCATTTTCAGTCTCAATGCCCATCTGCAGCCTTACCATCTCTCATCAATGCAGCCCAAACAGTGCAGGAAATCACAGAGCCGTCATCTCCTGTTTACTCGGCTCTCACTCGGCTCTCACTCGGCAGTCACATACACAGCCCCGCCTCCGCCATCGGCATTGGACAGCTCCTGTGATAGACAAAACACTGGTCCAATCCCGTTGGTGGAGGAAGGGCTGTGTGTGTGATGGGAGAGCCGAGTAAACAGGAGATGACAGCTTAGTGAATTCGGGCGGCTTTCACACTGGAGCGGTGCGCTAGCAGGACCGCTCCAAATGTCCTGCTAGCCGCATCTTTGGAGTGGTGTGTTTACCGCTCCTTCCCATTGAAAGCAATGGGAAACCGCGGCTATACCGCCGGCAATGCGCCTCTGCAGTGGCGCAATGCCGGCGGTATTAACCCTTTTTCGGCCCCTAGCGGGGGTTAAAACTGCACCGCTATCGGCCGAATACCGACGCAATTCCGACGGTATAGCACCGCTAAAAATAGCGCCACTATACCGCCAGCGCACCTCCCGCCCAAGTCTGAAAGGGGCATAAGACCCCATACACACTATTAGATTTTCTGCAGATTTTTGTCTTCAGATTTACCAAAACCATGTAGTGTAAGGGCCTGCCTGATTGCATACAAATGAAAACTCTTATCCCGTGTACACACGATCGGTTTTACCGATGAAAAAAGTCAGATGGACTTTTCTCATCGGACAAACCGATCGTGTATGGGCCCCATCAGTCTTTTTTCCATCGGTGAGAAAAAATAGAACATGTTTTAAATTTATCCGATGGGAATAAAAACGATAGCAAATTCCGATCGTCTGTGTGGAACTCCATCGGACAAAAAACCCACGCATGCTCAGAATCAAGTCGACGCGTGCTCAGAAGCATCGAACTTCATTTTTCTCGGCTTGTCGGAGTGTTTTACGCCACAGCGTTTGGGACAGTCGGATTTTTGACTGATGGTGTGTGGGCAAGACTGATGGAAGTCAGCTTCATCGGATTTCCGATGGAAAAATCCATCGTATTAGAATCCATAGGAAATCCGATCGTGTGTACAGGGCTTTAAGGTTTGACCTGATATTATATGGTTTTGGTAAATCTGAAGACAAAAATCTGCAGAAAATCTAATAGTGTTTATGGGGCCTATAAGGCTGGCCATAGATGGATCGAAATTTGGCCAATTCAGCAGGAGCCAGTCAAATTTCTATGCATCTATCGACAGGCTAATTGTCTTTTGATTGACTTCAGGACAACCAGCCTGTCAGGTTTTTCTTGGGCAATAACTGCCCGCGGCTATATGTGATCATTGTATTCTATCGGCAAGGAAACCTCCCGATGTCAGAATACACTTGGCACAATAGCACAGAGGGAAGTATTCCCCAATCAACATTGACGGTGTTAATGGGGGAATCAAGCAATTTTCTTTCCTTCAACCAGTTCTTGGGGAAAAGAAAATTGTATGATGTATGGCTTGCTTTAACGCCAGATCACGTATATATATATATATATATAATATATATATATATATATACGTGATCTGACACTTCCGGGTAGGGGGCATGCATGCAAGCAGTTGGCGGCTCGCTTCTGCTGTGAGTACACATAACGTAAGCCGAATGGCAGGTGCACAGTACCCGATGTCCTTTGGCACTCCCTGAACATTAGGTGGAGAGGCAGGGAATAAATCCCATCTCTTCCCCGAGTAAAAGCACCTCCCACAGTATAGTAAAATACTGGCTAGGCACACAGTTAACCCTTTTGATCGAAATAGGTAAATCTGAAGACAGATGTTAACTCCTTCCCAGCCAGTGTTATTAGTACAGTGACAGTGCATATATTTAGCTGTATTAGTCAAAAACAAAAAATCTTTTGCACTAGACCCCTGTATATAATGTGAACTGCTGCAACCAAAATCCTGCAAATGTGGATAAATTGGAAAGAATAAACAAAAAAATCAATCTGACAACACCAAAGCAGTCATATGAAAAGCATTAAAATGCTGGAGCAAATAGTGTACTGTTCCTTTAAATCCAAATGTGATACAGGTATGCCACCTTAGGTTGATCTGGCTATACACAATTCCATATATGAAACAGTAAAGTGCAAGTGATGATAATAAATACAAAGTGAAAACATACTGTATAAAAAAATAAAAAATAAATAATCATTCGAACATATCATAAATATACATAAAGTCCATTAACCACTTCAGCCCCAGAAGATTTTACCCCCTTCCTGACCCGAGCATTTTTTAAAATTTGGAACTGCGTCGCTTTAACTGACAATTGCGCAGTCATGCAATTCTGTACCCAAACTAAATTTGCGTCCTTTTTTTCCCCACAAATAGAGCTTTATTTTGGTGGTATTTGATCACCTCTGCAGTGTTTATTTTTTGCGCTATAAACAAAAAAAGAGCAACAATTTTGAAAAAAAAACAATATTTTTGACTTTTTGCTATAATAAATATCCCCCAAATAAAAATAAAAAATGAATTTCTTCATCAGTTTAGGCCGATATATATTCTTCTACATATTTTTGGTAAATAATAAGCAATAAGCGTATATTGATTGGTTTGCGCAAAAGTTATAGCATCTACAAACTATGGGAAAGATTTATGGAATTTTTGGAATTTTTCTTTTTTAACTAGTAATCTGAGATTTTTAGCAGTACTGCAACATTGTGGCAGACAGATCGGACACTTTTGACACTTTTTTGGGACCATTGACATTTATACAGTGATCAGTGCTATAAAAATGCACTGATTACTGTGTAAATGACACTGGTAGGGAAGGGGTTAACATCAAGGGGTTAACTGTGTGTTCCCTCAGCATGTGTGGGTATGAGAGTGACAAGGAGAGGAGATTTATCGTTTTTCCCACTTAGTAGGAACAAACAATATGTTTCCTCTTCCCTGACAGCACAGGGATTTGTGTGTTTACACACACAAATCCCCGTGCTGTCGCTCGTGCACGCGATCACGCTTGGCCGGCAGCGATCATGCCCGCCTGCCACATGCATCTGGTCCCCCGCCGTGCAGCGGGCGCACATGCCCTCTGGTGGCCGAAAAAGGGAAGGACGTTCCCATACGGGATTTCGCCTAGGGGAGCCATTCTGCCGCAGTATAGCCGCGTGAGCCGGTCGGGAACCGGCGGTTAAAGAAGTGCCAAAGTTGCTCAGTGCTTCATTTTCTAAATCAGTCTAAAGGTGCTCCAATGTGGCAAAAGTTCTCCAAAATTTAAACAAAATGGCCTTTTATCAGAACACATGTATTATTGTCACTGGTCCCCAAAAGGTGTCAAAAGTGTCAGTTGGTATCAGAATGTCACCGCAATATCGGAGTCCCGCTATAAGTCGCTGAGAGACACCATTACTAGTAATAAATAAATAAATACAAATATCCCGTAGTTTGAAGACACTATTACTTTTGCGCAAACCAATCAATATACACTTATTGGGATCTTTTTTGCCAAAAATATGTAGCAGAATAAATAATGGTCTAAATTTATGAAGAAATTTGATTCTTTCAATTTTTTTATTGGATATGTTTTATAGCAGAAAGTAAAAATATTGGGTCAGTGTTTTTTTTGTTTAAAGCACAAAAAATAAAAAACACAGAGGAGATCAAATATCACCAAAAGAAAGGTCTGCTTGTGGGAAAAAAAGGACATACATTTTACTTGGGTACAGCGTTGCATGACCGCGCAATTGTCAGTTAACCACTTCAGCCCCGGAAGAATTGGCTGCTCAATGACCAGGCCATTTTTTGCGATTTGGCACTGCGTCACTTTAACTGACAATTGCGCAATCGTGTGACGCTGTACCCAAACAAAATTTACGTCCTTTTTTTCCCACAAATAGAGCTTTCTTTTGGTGGTATTTGATCATCTCTGCGATTTTTATTTTATGCGCTATAAACAAACAAAGAGCGACAATTTTGAAAAAAAAAACACTATATTTTGTACTTTTTGCTAAAATAAATATCCCTATTTTTTTTTTAAAGCAATTTTTTTAGCTCAGTTTAGGCTGATATGTATTCTTCTACATATTTTTGGTAATAAAAATTGCAATAAGCGTATATTTATTGTTTTGCGCAAAAGTTATAGCGTCTACAAAATAGGGAATAGATTTATAGCATTTTTATTATTATTATTATTTTTACTAGTAATGGCGCCGATTTTTATCGGAACTGCAACATTATGGCGGACACATCGGACACTTTTGACACATTTTTGGGACAATTGGCATTTATACAGGGATCAGTGCTATAAAAATGCACTGATTTCTGTAAACATGTCACTGACAGGAAAGAGGTTAACACTAGGGGGCGATCAAGGGGTTAATTGTGTTCCCTAGTGTGTTCTAACTGTAGGGGGAGGGGACTGACCTAGAGGAAATTACAAATCGTGGTTCCTTCCTAGCTATTAGTAACTCACGAGCTGTCTTTCCTCACAGAACAGAACAGGGATTTGTATGTTTACACACACACGTCCCTGTTCTGCCTCTCGTGCCCGTGATCGCTCGCGGCCGGCGGTCATCGCGACCGCCAATCACGAGCATCGGCATCCCCGCGATGCACGCCTGCTATCCCGCTTGAAGGGACCGCCGTACACCTACGGCGGTTCGCGGGATCGTGGCGACCTGCCGCCGTATAACGACAACGGCTGGTCGGCGTGTGGTTAAAATAACGCAGTGCCGTATCGCAATAAATGGCTTGATCATGAGGAGGGGGGGGGGATCTTTAGGAGGTCGAGTAGTTAAGGATGTTCAAACTGCAGGGTAAATGTTTGTAAATAAGGTAACCTGCACTCATTTTTAATACCCAATCACGTGCAAATGAAACAAATAAAATCGTTTTTTTACTAGCACATAATTGGGTAGTCAAAGTGAACATAGGTTCACCTTATTTACAGCCCCAGTCCTTTAATAAATCAACCCCAATGTCCCTTTTTGGGAACTGAATTGTGCATATGATTAAAGCGAAGGAAAGGCTCTCCAATGCTTTTCTAAGTCTCTTTTGTTACTGTACAACTATAGATAGTTGCCCCTCTATGCCTATCATACACATTCCTCCTCCATCCAACCAGGGGCTTGACATTACCAGGAGAAGGAAAGGCAACGGCTCCGAATAGCTCCTTTAACCTGCACTGACCTATCTAATGACCTATCCAATGACCTATCTAATGACCTGTGTAATTACTCTCCTAAAACTGTGGTTGGAAAACCTGAATTTCTGGTGACATCCAGGGAAACGCAGCCCATGTGTCTTCCTTAAGGGATTAATTAGAAGTGTTTCTGTAAAGGAATGTTGATTATGTACATCAGTTAGACAACAATAGGGGAGAATTATCGGTAGAAGAGGAGTTAGCTTGGAATTTTGGGAAAGGTCATTTCTAATGTAGATTTTATCATAACAGCATAGCTCCCACCTGTCCCTGATTTCGAGGGACTGTCCCTGATTTGGAACTCTGTCCCTCTTTCCGCCTCATTTGTCCCTCATTTTGGTCTGATCAATACAGTTGAATATAAAATGCACTATTTATCTTTCAAAAAGTGTTTTGCAGTGCTAAACCTTTCATCCAATTTCTAAATTGCTGCATTTATAAATGTTGAAAGTCAGTATAAAGGAATAGTAGTGGTTAAAAAAAAAGCACTTGTGGGTTTAACTAATCTTCTTTTTTTTATATATATACAGTATATATATATATATATATATATATATATACAGTATATATACAGTATATATATATATATATATATATATATATATATATATAATTCTCATTTAAGAGGGCATTTCAGGGGGTGTGTCCTATGCCTACATACTTTTGCTTATACAAAAATAGTGAGAGACCTTGGACTGCCGCACTCCAAAATTTTTTTATTCTTTTATTAAAATTAAGATGAAAACAATGAATACATGGCACAGCAAAGGAAACAGCTAATGTGAGCTGACGCGTTTCACACTGAACTTCAGCGCTTAATCATACTTTTGCTAATAGGTGTCCCTCGTTCCCATCTCAAAAAGTTGGGAGGTACTGTATGTAATAATGAAGTTATCAGTTTATAAAGCAGACCTAAGCACAGAGTTTAAGAAAATAGGAAGGTGGGTAGGGGGTTAGATTTTGGATCTGGGACATGTGGTCTAAACAGCTCAACTTTTTAATAAAGTCATATCTTTGACTGTAAAGGCTCATGGACACAGGCGTACAAAAAGCTGAATTCAGATTAGAGGCGTAACTAGAACCTTCAGGGCCCCAGTGCAAGAAACCATGAATGGCCCCCCTGACACCCCCCTTCTAATCCGAGCCCTGGGCTTCCAGTTCTGGGAGGGTGTCCATGGACATCCTCCCAGAACCCTGCCTCCCCCATGCTGCCTGGAGCGTGCATTCAGCACGCTCGGTGATATAGCTGATTACAGATCATGGTAAAGGGCCAACCACAGCGGCCCTTTACCATGTGATCAGCTGATCACATGTAAACAAACTTGCTGGTTATCAGCAGTCCTTTCTTCCCACGCTGTGCATGTGTGAGGAAAGGAGAGCCGTTAACCAGCAAGACTGTTAGTACATTGTTTACACTGGTAATCAGTGTTCTGACAATCAGTGCCCTGTTTTCAGTGCAGTCCCTTTAGTGCCAGCTATCAGTGCTCATCAGTGCCCCCTATCAGTGCTGCCTATCAGTGCTCATGAATGTCACCTATCAGTGCCCATCAGTGCTGCCTATCAGTGCCCATCAGTTCTGCCTATCAGTGCCACGTATGTAAAAAAGCAGTGCAGCGCTCAAAAGAAACTAAAAATCCCATAAACAAGTCCAAGAAGGTGAAATTCAAAAGCCAAGAGGTATCGACAGCTTACACACTGACAGGAAAGGAGGGAGAGACTCCTGGGTAGTGAACAGAGTGCTTGAAAAATAATCACTGTGCATCCACTTCAGTGTTTCCACCACCAGAGGTACAGGCCGCTCACCTTAATGAATGGACCTCTGATTTAACAGAAAGGTCATTCAAGCAGTCCCTTAACAAGGGAAATAATAAAGTTGAGTGGGCTGTCTTCATGTATGTGAAGTCAGTCTCCTCACAAAATCAAAAGCCTCAAAAACGCACTCTCAGATGGTTGTTCGTGTAAAATTCAAAAAGAATACATAGTGCTCTCCGTGTAATCAAAAAACCCAAATTTATTAAAAAAATGGCTACTTACAAAAGCAGCACTGAGACCCAGTACTTAGATACAAAGCATGTAGCATAAAAAAAACAGGTAGATGGCTGTCCTGACATCACAGCATCCAAGCACTTGGTCTCAGTGCCGCTTTTGTAAGTAGCTATCCTTTTAATAAATTAGTGTTTTTTGGTTACGCGGAGAGCACTATGTATTCTTTTTGAATTTTACACGAACAACCATCTGAGAGTGCGTTTTTGAGGCTTTTGATTTTGTGAGGAAACTGACTGAAGGACCATACATGAAGACAGCCCACTCAACTTTATTATTACCCTTGTTAAGGGACTGCTTGAATGACCTTTCTGTTAAATCAGAGGTCCATTCATTAAGGTGAGTGGCCTGTACCTCTGGTGGTGGAAACACTGAAGTGGAGGCACAGTGATTGTTTTTCAAGCAACCTGTTCATTACACAGGAGTCTCTCCCTCCTTTCCTGTCGTTGTGCCAGCTGTCGATACCTCTTGGCTTTTAAATTTCACCTTCTTTGACTTGTTTATGGGATTTTTAGCTTCTTTTGAGTGCTGCACTGCTTTTTTTACATACGTTTTATTTAAGGATTATTTTATATTGACCTTCAGTGTTCGGCTGCATTGTGTTAGGATTGGTTTTGCGCTGTCTGACTTTTTCCACTGTATCAGTGCCACATATCAGTGCTCATCAATGCCCCATTTCAATGCCCATCAGTGCCGCATATCAGTGCTCATCAATGCCCCCTATCAGTGGCACTTATCAGTGCTCATCAATGCCACCCATCAGTGCTGCCTATCAGTGTCCATCAGTTCTGCCTATCCATGCCACATATCAGTGCTTATCAATGCCCCCTATCAGTGCCCATCAGTGCTGCCTATCAGTACTCATCAATGCCGCCTATCAGTTCCCATCAATGCTTTCTATCAGTGCCCATCAGCAGGACTCTGAGCTGAGAGTGTCTCTCATGCGGCTCATAGCCTGCACTGACAGTTATCGTCGCAGGTCGTCAGCTCTCTCCTCTCCCATCCGTGCAGGGGGGGGAACTGTCAGTGCAGGCTATGAGTCGTTTCAGAGACACTCTCAGCTCAGAGTCCTGCAGCAAGCAACCCCGCTGGGCCCCCCCAAAGTGGCGGAATGCTGGCGCCTTATCCCCTCTTCGCAGCTCTTACCCGCTCCGTGACCTGTCCCGGATCCTGGCAACAGGGATTACTCCGAACTGGGACGCTCAGACAGAGCAGAGCGTTGCTTGGCATGACATCAAGGTGAGCAGAAGCTTGCTCAGTGTGGATCTGGAAGGAGGGTCCCGAGAGCAGCAGGGAGAAGCTGGATAGAAAAGGCAGCATATAGCGGAACCGATCCCCGCCTCATGCAGCTGCTGATTGCCTGCCAGAGGGAAAGGAGAAGCGGGCATTCAGCAGCTGGAGAAGGAGGGAATCAGTTCCGCTATATGCCGCCTCTCCTATCCAACTTTACAGGGGGGCCGCACTGGCCCCCTGGAGAATGGGGCTGGGTCGCAAGTGCGATCCTTGCAACCCCTGTAGCTACACCCTGATTCAGATCTGTAATTTGTATGCAACAGTATGGTATGCTTTTGGGCCGTTTCTGTCCATAGCATTTAGAAAACTTTGTGTTTACAGTCGGATTTGGGCCGTGTGTTATGTATAAGCATGTGAACAGATCTCAGACAGTTCATGGACCCGTTGCGCTGCGCAGTGGTGTATTTTGTTTTTTTGCTTCGCTAGGCAAGACTAAAATCATGCACCTCCCCATCTAAATTTGTCCCACCCCAGCTGCAGTATATCGTTTTTTTCTCAGGGTCTGATGGGGAAGCTGCAGTAATTTACAGTGAACAGCTGCAGCTTCCTCATCAGACCCTGAGTCATGATTCGTCCAAGTGGCATTTCTAGAATTACTGCCTATGATGTGACGTTCGCTATGATACTTCACATGTGTGGGACGATCGCTATTTGTGTGCGTGCGAGACCGACAAGTGCGTTTGCCTATACGCACGAGCACAGGAGGATGGGGTCAATTCAACATGTTTTTAATTATTAATTTATTTTTATTCTTACATTGTTGCTTTAATTTTTATGTTTTTTGTGATCACTTTAAAGTGGATATAAACCCATTCTGTGCCCTTGTACCTACAGGTCAGCCTATAATAAGGCTGACCTGTAGGTACTATGAATATCTCCTAAACCTTCACGGTTTAGGAGATATTCACACTTCATGCAAGCAGTGATTTCACTGGCACATGCGCTCTGAAGGGACGGTATACCCATGCCATCCTTTCAGAGCTCCGTGCCACGATCCGTGACTCCCGTGCCAATGTGCAGGAGTGACGTCAACACGGCGCAGCCAATCAAACAGCAGGAGGATGCCAACCCGGAAGGAAGACCAGGTGAAGATGGAAGCGTCTGTCAGAGCATACAGTGCGGTGGTGCAGGGCTTTGTTCTAAGGTAAGTATTTCCTAATCTGCTTGTATGCGATGCATACTAGTGCATACTATCACATTATGCCTTTACTTTGCAGGGTTTAAAAAACTTTGGCATGGTTTACTTCCTCTTTAATTGCTGTCAAAAGGAATGTAAACATCCTTGTGACAGCAATAGGCATGTGACAGGTACTCTTTCTGGGGAGATCTTGGGTCTATATCCCTCCTCTGCACTTAAAAGCTGTCAAAACACCAAGATCAGTGTTTTTGAATGCTAATAAAAATTTGTGCCGATGGTTTTGGAGTAAACCGGAAGTGATGTCGTCTCATTGCTTAAATTTGACTAAAAACAGTTGATCAAAGCTGAACCTGGCTTTCCTTAACTGTCCGGCAGGACAGGGGAGCCCAAGAGAGCCGCGGAAGGCGGCTGGAGGGGGGACGTCCCCTTCCTCTGCTTGTAATCGCAATTAAGCGGCTAGTAAGTCAACTGACGACTCTAAAAAACAATACAAGGATGACGCAAACCATTTACCACGAATAGGGGTGCTTACAATGATCAGCTTTGATTTATTTATATAAAACCTTTATCAAAAAAGGAGTTTGGCTTCAATGTGTTACTGTATCTAAATTTGCTAGTACGTCTAACACTCTCCTCCTCCCAGGTTATCAATGCTGTTGTCCAAAGGTGCCCCATGTGTTCCTTTAACCAGAGTGAGGGCACTCCAATAAAGGAGGTGTGTTACTAGCCAGATTACCAGGTGAAAACAGAGGGAAAAAAGCCTAAAAAAAGAACACAAATGCAGTCACCACGTCTTATGATTGATAAGCTGCGATATATTATATTTTTGGCTTTGGGTTTAAAATCACTTTTAGCCCTCGTTCACAACAAACATGGCTTTGAAATTGTGCGAGTTCATTTGAACTGAAAGCCCCATTTCAGTCCGACTTTGGGGGCGACTTGAAAGACATCTGTGCAAGTTCATGCACAGATGGCAATTGAAATCGCCCGGAAGTCGCCAAAAGTAGTGCAGGAAGTACTTTTGGAAATATGTGCGGCGCTGCAAAGTCAGCATCACACCAATTGGGATGCTCCTTTTGCCGGCAATAGGCTCCGATTTGACATGCAATTTGACCTGCCAAATTGCATGCCAAATCGCACCGATGTGAACGGGGGTTAAGTGTGCTGCGGTATTGTGCAAGTACATTATATGATTTAAGTGGAAAGAATTTGCCCTCTGGTGGTCAGAGATAGTACTAGTTTTTGTTCGGGGGGGGGGGAGTTGTTTCCAATACCGAACCAGCAGATTTGAAGATACACATTACAGGGCATAATTTTTTTTTTTTCTTTTCATCTTTTCCCTCACTGCATGATTATTAGTTTACTAGAGCACCAAGTTTAATAATATGTTCATAATTTATTTTTCTATAAATACTGTTTTTGCCTTTTTTCATCCTTTATCGCATCTCAGTGCTGTTGCCCACTTTTAACCTTTTTCTGCAACTTCATATCTACATTCATCCACTCCAGCTTTTGCTAAACATCACTGCTTAGGACTTGTATGATAGTGACAACAGTGGATTATGTGGACAATGCCTGCCCAATGTGTGTTGGAACGGCCACCGGTACTCCCCATCAGGTGAGCAGTTGAGAGGCTGGTAATCGTGTACCTCATATTTTCCTGTCCACCAATAGAAACACTGTATATCCTTAAAGAGTATGAGCCATCGGTATAATTGCAGTGCAAAAATCTAAAATTACAAAAGCCTGGCTGAAGCTCTACTCTTCTACTATATATTCCAAAACTATATGTAAACTGTACCCCTCCGAAGGAGAGCCTTGCATATACCACCCAAATACTGTGTAGCGACCTCACCCCTCTCACCCCTTCTCAGTCTCGGCTTGTTGGTCTTGTCTAGGGGTTAACACTGCGGGGAGGGACGAGATACACCACGGCCCATGTCCTCCAATGTGTAGAGGTGAAGGCCAGAACTATCGGGTTTTGTGTATGTGTCCCAGAGTAAAATCCTTTCCTCGGATTGACTCCCCTTTGCTCCTAGTAACCAGAGTTCCACACACTGAAAAGGTCCAACTCGTATTTTTTCTTCTCAATAAATAGTCATACAGCACAGACAGGTTAAGACCCATGAAACACTTCAGTATTTGTGAGGAGTAGGCCAAGGCACAATCCTTTAAGATAGAGCTAACCACTGTGGTGTCACCAGTGGCGAATAGTCACTGCCACTGACTATATTGAACAGAACATGGATTACCTTCGCTATCGTAGCCCCTATCAGGGGAAAGACATCCGTCCAAGACAGTTACCAGAGGCCTCTCCGTCACCAGCAATGCTGAGCTGGACTCTTCGGAGAAGTTCCGCTCGCCGGCCTCCTCGCCTCAGACACGGGCACCCAAGGAGTTAGGGCCCCCTTGGATTCCTCCACCCTCGCGGAACTCAGTCGAAGGTACTGAGCTCCAGGCTTCGGCCATAGTACCTCACCCCAGGCTAAAGGTGCCTGAGATGGACTCCATCTCCCGCTCCGGCCAGGTCGAGGGCACCTGGGCCCGGAACTCCGGAAGACCAGCACCCAGGCTGAAGGTGCCTGGATGTGGCCGCGTCCTCAGACTCCGAACTCTGAACCCCAAGGTCAGGGCATCCGCCCCTTCTATCTCCTCTCCCTTTGCGTCACAGCGGGTTCCCCGCCCCGCTGTACAAGCGCCAGGAAAGGACAAAAAGGCACAGTCTTGCGGTGTGGGCTCAACCCCGTCCCAGGGCGACAGTGCCACCTGTAGGCCACAGGGAACCTCACACCACCAGAGTCCTTCAGACTGTAAATAGTTCCCAATTCTCTAGCAATCAGGGTGCATTGGATCATACTACCACCCATGCACTCCCCTATATTTTAGACCCCCGCTACACTCTCCCCCTGGTGATTTGACACTGGTCCCCAATGTCTGGTGCAAACCCATGTCCCCCAAGGAGTGGTAACATAAGTCTGACCCAGAGACATACATTCGCATAGAACCAAACTCAACAATTTAACCAGGAATTGTGCCAGGACCTAAATGGGGAAGGGAAGTAAAAATATAAAACAATGAACTTGGCATAAAAATACTTTAAATGATTTCACACATTTACATCTCTCCCCTAGCTATCTAAGGACCACCCCATTCTCAGCAGCCTTGATAGATGAAATCTCCTGCAGAGGGGAAAAAAACAAAAAAAAACACACATCCTAACATCATGTATGTGTTTTCTTGGAAGGAATGGGTCTATCCGTAAAGAAACCCATTCACTCCAATGTGCATAGTGCAGAGTGTGAAGCAAACAATCGTTGCGCAATTCTCTAGCAATCAGGGTGCATTGGATCATACTACCACCCATGCTCTCCCCTATATTTTAGACCCCCGCTACAACTGCAAAGCATATTTTTATTGTTCTATAACCTATTACTACAAAAAAGACAGTTAGTTAATCTGAAAATCACACAAGGCATACATCTACATAAATAAAACCTTAAAGCGGAAGTAAACCCATCCATAAAACAGTTTATTTTCCTGCACGTGTTGGAAATGTAACACTCCCATTGGTTGTGCTCTCAACCAAACTGTCAAACAATCCAATGGCTGGTGTCATAACTGATCACATGTGTAGCATCATGGCAGTTGTAGATTAAACAGAGGCCAAGATGGCAGCTTCCTTGGCTGAAAACGATAGGGGGGTTTACTTACACTTTAATTGGCCAAGTGAGTGGGTGACATTGGTTAGAATAAGTTCTTATGCCGCTTACACATGGCCGATTTTATTGTCATTGAAAAAAACAAAGTTTTTCTCTACATGATTCTTCTCAAGCCTGACTTGCCTACACACGATCGTGAAAAAAAATGCTTGAGTAAAGCGCGGTGACGTACAACACGTACAACGGCACTATAAAGGGGAAGTTCCATTCAGATGGCGCCATCCTTTGGACTGCTTTTGCTGATCTCGTGTTAGTAAAGTTTGGTGAGAGACGATTCGCGCTTTTCTGCCTCGTGCTTTTCAGTCCGTTACAGCGTGACAAATGTGCTATCTCCATTATGAACGCTAGTATTACCAGAACGAGCGCTCCTGTCTCATAACTTACTTCTGAGCATGCGCGTTTTTTTCCCTTCATTAAAGCCTACACACGGCTGTTTTCCACAACGAGAAAAACTACAAC
This sequence comes from Rana muscosa, assembly GCA_029206835.1. Lineage (NCBI taxonomy): Eukaryota > Metazoa > Chordata > Amphibia > Anura > Ranidae > Rana > Rana muscosa. The sequence continues at coordinate 101,000,919 of CM055116.1, read as the reverse complement.
GTGAAAAACTACGAGAAAAAATAGAGCATGTTCTAAATTTTTAATGGGCATTTTTCTCATTGAGAAAAATGCTCTGGAGCCCACACACGATCGTTTTTAATGACCAATTAAAAAAATTGCATTTTTCTCGTCATGAAAAACGGTCCTGTGTACGCGGCATTACTCTATAGAAGACAGGGGCATACCTAGAGCATTTGGCACCCGGGGTGGATCCTATATCTGGCACCCCCCACTAGGCAGTGCATTGCATGTCAACGTTAAGTCAACTGACGGTGGGTAGTAGTGAATTGGGGGTATTAGTACATTAGGTATGTTATAGTAATTTGGGGCTTACAAGGACAAGGACTTCCATGGCTGGACCATCAGGTTTAATTATTGTGAAAGCTGGAGATTTATATGGCTGAAACAACTGTGGAAATTGCATTAGACCCCTTTTACACTGCGGCCGCGTCAGCGCTAATACGATGTTTGTTTTAGCGGCTCATTTTGGCTGCTAGCACGGCGCTTTTACCCCAAAGAAGGAGTTAAAAACACCTGTGTTGTGGCGCATCCGAATCGCTTTTCAGGCACTTCGGAAGCGCTGCCCGTTCATTCCAATGGGCAGGGAGTTTTGGGAGCGCTAAATACAGCGCTCCCAAACCGCCCCAAAGATGATGCTTGCAGGACTTTTCGTAACGTCCCGCAAGCGCACCGTCCCAGTGTGAAAAGTCACACTAGAATGAATGGGAGGCAGTTTTCAATCGCTTAGCAGAGGCATTTTCCTGTGCTAAAGTCTCTGAAAACTGCCCCAGTGTGAAAGGGAGAATAGAACTTCACTCTCTTAATCAACAATGACCATTTTTAATCCTTATGTTGCTATCATTAGTAAATAAATAGGAAAGCATATCATATTTGCTTGTTTTAAATCTTTTTTTTTTTCACATGTCCTCAGTTACTTCTTGGTTTCCATGAGTAGGCAAATTATGTCATACATCCCAGGAGTCTGCAGGAGAGAGGAGGGTTTTTCTCTGCTAAGCACATTCTTCTACCTGCATGCCTGAGCTAACAGCAGATTGATTCCAGGAAGTAAATGCTACATGAATCATCTGCCCTTACTAAGGTGACCAGATTTTTAAAATGAAATCCGGAGACATATTTTTTTTTTTTTACTAGTAATGGCTACAATCAGTGACTCTCTGCCCCTTGTCGCCGCCGCCGCCCGCCTCACAGCCTTATCCGGGCCCCGACTACTACTGGGTTTGGAGGAAGATCACTCCACCAGGGAAGGCAAGGAGATAAGCAGGCAGGTGGCCGGGACTTGAGCCAAGGCAGAAGAACATGCGAGGGGAGCTGAAGAAATATTCCCTCCACTCCGACCAGCACATGATCATCAGAAAGGGGCACAGATAATGGAAAAAAACACACTCTACTAAGCTAGTAGGAGCGGCGGAGCAGGGGGGGGGGGTGTAATTCATAATTATTTTTTTTAATTCTGCACTGACTGTCTTTGAAATTGCCCCAGCCCCTGTCCAATCCAGGGACAAAACCGGGGACAGACTTTGGCTTCACGGCGAGTGGCGCTGCGCTCCCTGAGTGGACAGGCAATCACCTGGGACCTGTCACGTGTCCCATGTGATCGCCTACAGGGAGGGGTCCCCAAAAGGCGATATGACAAATCACCAAACAGCCCATCAGCGGAAGGAGGAAGTGGGACAGGAAGTCCCACTACTACTGAAGCCCTCACCCCCCCCCAAAAAAAATTAAGGGGGCGAGGAGTGGTTTAAGCGGAAGTTACAATTTTGGGTGGAACTCCGCTTTAAGATGGCCACATCCAGTAAAGCTGGTGGGGGGGTTCAAAGTAATTTCTCAGCAAAATAAGACATGGAGACACGGCCATCTATAAGTTAGTTTGTTTTAAATATTAAAAAGGAATTAAATACCGTTTTTGGTTTGTGATGCTCAGATGCAGTGTAGTTCCGCTTTAAAGTGGTTGTTAAGCCACTGTGATATCTTTATATAATCCTGTGTGTGTTGTTATGCTGTGTGCCCCCGTCTCTGTGTTTTATCAAAAAAATGCCATCTGTTCCTGATTTCATAGCGCCGCTCGGCACTCACGTGACAGGCCGCCTCTCTCTTCCTCTCAATCTCACAGCTAGAGTGGGAGTAGCCAAGAATCCCCCACTGATGTCAGTCGTAATGAGAGGAGGAGAGAGGCGGCCGGTCACGTGAGCGTCGAGCGGCGCTCTGAAATAAGGTCTAGATTATTATTTTTTTAATAAAAGACAGACTGGGGCACACAGCATAACGAAACACACAGAATTATATAAATCATTAAATGTAATTTCAGCAGCAGGAGGGGAGGGCGGGCACTGGCACGAGCTGACATGCAGGGAGGGAGGGGGGAGAAGAGGACAGGAAAGAGCTGCGGATGACAGAGGCACGTAAACTGACCACGATGTAAGGGCTCAACAGCCATGATAAACTGTGGCCAGTTTACTACAGGGGGGAGCTATGGAAAATTTTCCTCTAGTGGAACTTTATAAGGCTAGATCTCCCTTATCAAAAGTAGCAACAATTGTTTATAAAAGAAAGTACATTTTATTAGAAAAGTTAAAAATACAGGAAAATACAGCGTCTAAGGCTAACAGCACTATAAATATATGTGCTGTGTGACTATATGATATCTCATTGACTGAGTGCCCTCTGTGGGTGATATTGGCCGGATGCCTAGTGCACCTCGCCCCTGGATTCTTTCTCACTGGCTCATGGCAGCAAATACTCCTTGTTTTTAAACCATGCGATTTTCTGTGATAACCTACATAACCACATGATATTAATGCTTTGCCCATAACCACTTACCCCTGATGAAAAGGATAAACACTATAACTCGAAACGCGTTGGATGTACTCTGTTATGTGTGGCTCACCAAACAGAGCAAGTGGTTTTATGTATGGTATTGAATTATGTATCATGGTTTACATTCGCATCAATTGTAGTTCAATCGCTACGCACTTTTTCCTGTATTTTAAATTTTTCTAATAAAATGTACTTTCTTTTATAAACAATTTTTGTTACTTTTGATAAGGGAGATCTTGCCTTATAAAGTCCTACTAGAGGAAAATTTTCCGTAGCTTGCTTGATCTGCAGTTGCAGCATGGCCCAGTTGACTTGAATAAATGTGTTTGACAGGCAGACATCCAGTGTTGCATAGCATCGTGGTTGCAGAAGGTGAACAGCCTCCTCCGGCTGTATTGTAAACTTTATGTTGGTGGTCAGGGGGTAACCAAGCCAACAGGAATTGATGGAAATTAAGCAATATATGGCCAGCTTTAACCACTTCAATACTTAGACCCCCTTTCTGCCCAAGCCAATTTTCAGCTTTCTGCTCTGTCGCTGTTTAAATGACAATTGCGCGGCCATGCTACACTGTACCCAAACAGAATTTTTATCATTTTGTTCCCACTAATAGAGCTTTCTTTTGGTCATATTTGATCACCTCTGCGGTTTTGATTTTTTGCTAAACAAATTAAAAAAGACAGATTTATTATTTTTTTTTAAGTTTTTCTTTTGTTTCTGTTATAAAATTTTGTAAATAAGTATGTTTTCTTCTTCACTGATGGGCACTGATAAGGCGGCACTGACGGGCACTATTAAAGGTGGCACCAATGAGGTGGCACTGATGGGCACTGACGATGGGCACTGATATGCGGTACTGATGGGCACTGGTAGGTGGCACTGATATGCAGCATTGATAGGCGGCACTGATGGGCACTCATGGGTGGGCACTGATGGGCACTGATAGATGACACTGATGGGCACTGAAAGGCTGCATTGATGGGTACTTATGAGTGGCACTGCTGGGCACTGATGGGCATTGATACATGGCACTGATATGCGGCACTGATATGCATACCTGGTGGCACTGGTAGGCATTGTGGGTGATCACTGATTGGCAGCTGCCTTGGCACAGATTGGCAATTCCCTGGTGGTCTAGGGGGGCATACCTGGAGGTCCAGTGTCGTGGCCATCCCTAGTGGTCCTGGCGGCATGCTGGTGGTCCTGGGCGGGCATCCGAGGGGGGGCTGCACTGATAAACAATCAGCACAGACCCCCCCTGTCAGGAGAGCAGCCGATCGGCTCTCCTCTACTCGCGGCTGTCAGACGCGAGTGAGGAAAAGCCGATCAACGGCTCTTCCTGTTTACATCGTGATCAGCCGTGATTGGACACGGTTGATCACGTGGTAAAGAGCCTCCGTCAGTTCTTTACCACGTGAACCACTTCCCGCCGGGCCTATAGCAAAATGACAGCCGGGCGCGTGGCGGCTGTTATCCTGCTAGACATCATATGACGTCCAGTCAAGATAACTGAACCACCGCCCGGCTGTCATTTTGCTATAGGCCAGTCTCTATTGCCCATTGATTGTTTTTTAATTAACCAAAAAAAAAAAGGATAGTAAATGTGGTTTATAATTACAGTAGCAAATCAAACAGTGTCCCAGTAGCAAATTAAATTGGTTCTAAATACAGTCACTAAACTCTTACACAATCTATAAAAATTAATAAATGGAACTTTATAAGTGGAACCTGCTTGACCACTTCAGGCTGGCCCCTTTTGCAGGTATAGCTATGTAAAACATTGTAAATAATGTCTATACTGTTTAAAATCAAGTAATACACTGTCTTACCCTGCTCTACACATGCTCAGTTGATCTCAATTTTTTGGCACTGTGCTGAATTTGTAAAGGCCGATCTGCTAACAGCCTAAATATTTCCTGCTGTTCAGGGGCTCTGGGCTTCAGCGAAATGGCAGACTCCAGCAAGAAGAAATGGAGCAATGCTGGAGGCAATTTACAGCACACACTAATGTTGGTAGCATAATTATTAATGAAGAATGTATGTTCCTTGTGTAGCGGGGTCTCCTTTAAGGCCCCGGGACTACGTTACCCAGAACCCCATTCGGCACCCAGAGTGCAATTGGCTACCGCAGAGACTCATGGGAGGGGCTATTTAAGAAGGAGGCGAGGCGGAGCTCGGCCTCTTTGGGACACCGCGTTGCAAGTAACAAGTTCCCTGTGCGGATCTGCTGCAGTGCAAGGCCTGAAGCCTGGGGCCTTGCGCAACTTCCGAAGAGCCTTCCACCCCACTGCGGAGCCTGAGTAGGATCTGACTTGTCGAGTGAGGACATCAGTTGGATCGGGGACCCGATCGTGGCAGAGGCTGTGTGCGGAGACACAGCAGGTGGAAGTTCCGGACTGGGATCGCGTCCAGAGTGGTGAGCGAGCACTTGCTCATTCCAATAGACTATGCCGTGTTTAGGCCTATAGACTGCCTTGGCCCACCGATCGTTTGTTTGTTACTTCACTGGAGACCAGTAGCAGGACAGAGTTTAAAAAGGGTCTCCAGTATAATGTTCTTTGTGACTGCCTACTTTGTGGATTACAAAAATACTGTTTCATCAAGTGCACCACTGAAAGTTTGCATGCGAAGAAATCCTTAATGAAAAGACTGAGGCCTCGTACACACGACCGAGTTTCTCGTCCAAAACCGGCAAGAAATGTGCCGCGAGAGCTTTTTTGTCGAGAAAAACGTTCGTGTGTATGGTTTTACGACGAGAAAATTGCAGAGAATCTCGACGAGAAAATAGAGAACCTGCTCTCTATTTTCTCGTCAGGATTCCAGATTTCCTTGTCGTGTTTCTCGTCGGGCTGTTTTGTGACGAAAAAATGGTTCGTGTGTATGCTTTTACGACTCTTCCAAAAGCGCGCATGCTCACAAGCAACTATGAGACGGGAGCGCATCTTCTGGTAAAACAAGCCTTCATAATGGAGAGAGCACATTCGTCACGCTCAAAAATATTGCATTGTTTAAATGTTCTGCATTGAAATCTTCGTTAGAATGTTACATTAATCAAAACGAGTGACCTTCTTTTGCTGCTGATATTCACACAGAGTTATGACTTATTTTTTAACCTTTTTCATGCTGCTCTTAAGAAGATTTATGTGTATTATATCGTGCAAGTTTTTAGGAATAATTTAAATGGTAATATTTTTAAAAATGATGTTAATTATAATTTCGCAATGTTTTGGTAGTGATCTCCCATTTCATTTTGGACTCTATATTAGTTAAATTTCCCACCATGTTTTTTTGATAATCAGATTTAGTTATTCTTTTGGGGGGTTGTTATCTGTCCCTTTTTTTGTCAGTCAAATGTATCTGCTTACTCCAAAGCTAGATTTTTAATTTTTACAAATACACATAGTCAAGTATGAACGTAAACAAAAACCACATTTATTCATGTTTAAAAATAAAATAAAGAGAAGGCAGCGCTGGAGAAGCTGCTGCCATTTGTGCATCCCAGGGACCCCAGAGCACACAGCAACCCTGTGTGGACACTAAAATTGGGAGCTTGAGAAGGCCAACATTTCTGAACACAATCTGATGCTGGCCTCCCAGAGGTCAGGAACAGCAGCAGGTGAGATATATGTCCCAAGTCTGTGGTACTACAACAGGCTGCCTTCTGTCCGACCACAATGAAGCAAGGCCATCACTTCCTCTTCTTCCTGGCAACCTTCCCTGCAATCTTCCCTGAAGCCTTCCCTGCAATCTTCCCTGAAGCCTTCCCTGCAGCCTTCCTTCTTCGTTTGGCTGGAGGCTGGCCCACTGGAGGGGTACTCCTGTCAGGAGGAGGAGGAGGAGATGTAGCAGAAGGGGGTGGGGCAGAAGAAGAAGGTGGAGGTGTAGCAGAAGGGGGTGGGGCAGAAGAAGAAGGTGGAGGTGTAGCAGAAGGGGGTGGGGCAGAAGAAGAAGGTGGAGGTGTAGCAGAAGGGGGTGGGGCAGAAGAAGAAGGGGGAGGTGTAGCAGAAGGGGGTGGGGCAGAAGAAGAAGGGGGAGGTGTAGCAGAAGGGGGTGGAGCAGAAGAAGAAGGGGGAGGTGTAGCAGAAGGGGGTGGGGCAGAAGAAGAAGGTGGAGGTGTAGCAGAAGGGGGTGGGGCAGAAGAAGAAGGGGGAGGTGTAGCAGAAGGGGGTGGGGCAGAAGAAGAAGGTGGAGGTGTAGCAGAAGGGGGTGGGGCAGAAGAAGAAGGGGGAGGTGGAGGTTGAGGTTGGGTCAGTTGTGCCACCTCACATATGGCGGTATTGGGGGTAATTTTCTCCATCACCCCCTTGTTGAGCAAGGTGATGAGCAGGGGCTCGCATAGGAGGCGTTGCTCCATGCTCATCACCTTGAACTTAGCCTCCACTAGGCCGGCAATGGCCTCTTCAGGGGATGTGGTCTCCTGGAGGGTGGCATGGGCCTCACGAATAAGGGCCATTGCTGCCTCACTCGTGCTCCTGTCCCTCCTGCCTCTTTTGTGAAGCCGGATGGGAGGCACCTGGGATCTGGTGCTTCTCCTTTGCCCTGCCACCTCCTGTCTGCCACTGGGCCCTGCCACCTCCTGTCTGCCACTGGGCCCTGCCACCTCCTGGCTGCCACTGGGCCCTTCCTCCTCCTGCCTGACAGTTTCCAGACCCTCCTCCTGGCTGATTTCATCCTGTGTATGAAAAAGGGACATAGTTTAATATGTTAGTTTAATCTTTGCATCAAACTTTGTAATCCTGATTGAAGCAATTAGAATGTAAATCCATAAATCCTTGCTTTAAATTTACCACTACATCAGATTGACTATTTAGCACCCAATTAAGTGCAGAATAATGTCTACAGATCTTGATTTCACTTGTGCAATCCAAAATAGTTTATGTTTGTCATCTTGACATATTTGTCAAACATTAAGTTTATCCCAATACATTTTCATAAAATACTATACCTGTGTAAGGGTATGTACTCACCGAGGCCGAGATGCCGAGAGTGGTTCACCTTTGCGACTTGACGCACTCCACCCCCTGGAGTTGAGACAGAGAGTGGATGGCGAGAAGCGGCACCGGCTACCGGCAGGTGGTGGGTATCTGTAGACGGTCCGGTAGAGCTGAGTAGACTGAAGAACAGGCTTCAAGCAGGAACTATCCGGATTGGTAAAGTTCAAACAGCATGAGATAATGGAAACCGGTGCAGGTTGAGTCCGGGTTGCAGTGGCAAGGTAACAGTCCCGGCTGGGGGTCAAACGCAGTAAAAGGTAACAAGTCCAGAGAGTACCGGGAACCAGGCAGGGGTTCAAAGGAAACGTGGAAGTCCAAAAGGTACAAGCCAGAGGTCAAGGATTGGAGACAGACAGCAGATCCGAGTCACAGGCCGAGGGTCAAACACAGGAGAAGGCAGAAGTCCGTATCACAAGCCGAGGGTCAGGTCCAGGAGAGAGATCAGAGGAATCAAGCCAGTCCGGGTCACAAGGAGATTTTCAGGATAGTTTTCCAGAGTCTTGGGAATACAGGAAAGCTGACAAACCAGCAACTTGTCAGTGCAACTAGGTCTCTTTAAATAGGCCCGCCTGGATTCCTATTGGTGCGCCGCCGCGCATGCGCGCGCGCCGCTGCGTCGGCGCGCGCACCCGAGAACGTAGAAGCGTCGTCCCGCGCACGCGCCAAAGCATCATTCCGCCGCGCGTGCGCATTGGGCGCTGATTGGCGCTGTTGGAACGATTTCCCTGACAGTGCCCCCCTCCTAGGGGCGGACTCCGGACGCCCAGACTAGACATCAACTCGGGATGTTCCTGGTGAAAGACTCTAATTAGGCGGGGAGCATGTAGGTTCCTAGATGGTTCCCAAGAGTTGTCCTCCGGGGGATACCCCTTCCATTTGATTAAATATTGTAACTGCCTGCCTCTTTTCCTGCAGCCCAGGATAGATTCCACCACGTACTCGTTTTCACCATCAACCTCCACAGGTGGAGGAGGTGGCTCATCCCTTCCCGGGAAGGAGCTGGAGACTACCGGTTTCAACAGAGACGTGTGGAAGACCGGGTGTATCCTGTAGGAGTCGGGCAGTGCCAATTCAAAGGCCACAGGGTTGATTACTCGCTTGATTTTAAAAGGGCCTATAAATCTTGGTCCCAATTTCCGTGAAGGGATCGGCAATTTGAGGTTGGTGGCGGAGAGCCATACTTCCTCCCCAACTTTGAAGAGTGGATTTTCCTTCCTACCCTTGTCATAGTGTCTCTTGTAAGACTCCTGGGCGTTTTGCATCATTTCCTGGAGTCTCAGAAAATTAGATTGAACAAAGGCTATCCGATCTTGAACAGCAGGAACAGAGCTCTCCGGAATGTCATCAGGGAGAAAGGAAGGATGGAAGCCAAAGTTGGCCCAAAAAGGAGTTTGACTGGTGGCTGAATGCACCGAGTTATTATATGCAAATTCAGCGTAGGATAATAGGGAGGACCAATCATCTTGTGAGGCTGAGCAAAAACAACGGAGATATTGTTCTAGGGTTTGATTGGTTCTCTCTGTCTGTCCGTTGCTCTGGGGGTGATATGCCGATGATAGGCAAATTTTGATTTCTAAAGATTTGCAAAGTTCCTTCCAGAATTTCGCCGTGAATTGGACGCCTCTGTCAGAGGTGATGCTTTTAGGCACTCCATGGAGCCTGATTATCTCCTGAAAGAAGGCTTTGGCTGTATCTGCAGCAGAGGGAGTACCAATCATGGGCACGAAGTGTGCCATTTTGGAGAGGCGGTCAATTACGACCAGAATCGTGGTAAAACCTCCAGAGGGCGGTAGATCTACAATGAAGTCCATGGACACATCTGCCCACGGACGTTCAGGGATAGGCAAGGGTTTGAGTAGTCCCCAACTCTTGGTTTTGGGTCCCTTATACCGTTGGCAACGGGTACAGGAGGCAACATAGGACTTGCAATCTTGTCTCCAACCAGGCCACCAGAAGGAGCGAGAGATTAGTTCCATAGTCTTTTTGGTTCCAAAGTGACCAGCTAGTTTGTGGTCGTGGAAAGTTCTCAGAGTCAGTTGCCTTGTTTCCAGAGGGACGAAGACTTTGCCTTGGGACCAGAGCAAGTCGTTACGCTTCTCCAAGGAAGAGGTTACTTGGTCAGGACAATGCTTAGAGGCGGCTCTTATGGAGGTTAGTAGATCAGCCTGTGGGATGAGCAGGAAGTTTTGTGCTGATAGGATGGTACTTGGTTCCTCTGCTTGAGGGGTCTCGGGAAACATCCTAGAGAGTGCATCCGCCTTCACGTTCTTGGAACCGGGCCTATAAGAGATATGAAAGTTAAACCTGGTGAAGAAGAGGGCCCATCGGGCTTGTCTGGGTCGAAGACGTTTTGCTGTTCTTAGATATTCTAGATTCTTATGATCCGTGAATATCATGACAGGGTGAGGAGCTCCCTCCAGAAGGTATCGCCATTCTTCCAGGGCGAATTTGATAGCTAATAGTTCCCGGTCTCCGACGTCATAATTACGTTCCGGAGAAGTTAGTTTACGAGAGGCAAAGGCTACTGGATGAAGAAGGGATTTGGGGCCCTGCCTTTGAGAGAGGATGGCCCCAGTGGCTGACTCTGAAGCATCTACTTCCAGAGTAAACGGCAGTAACGGATCTGGATGCTTCAATACAGGTGCCGATGTGAATGCTTTTTTTAGTTTATCGAAGGCTTCCTGAGCTTTCGGTGACCAGTGGAAGCGGTAGCCCTGGCGTGTCAATTGGGTTATAGGCGCCACAATAGAGGAGAACCCCCACAATGAACCTCCTGTAGAAATTGGCGAAACCTATAAATCGTTGTACCCCTTTCTTGTCTGTTGGGGCTGGCCATTCCTGGATAGCTTTGACTTTCTGCGGGTCCATTGCGACCCTATTGGTAGAAATAATAAATCCCAAAAATTGCACCGTGGTTTTCTCAAAGTCACATTTCTCGGCCTTGAGGTAAAGTCTATGTTCTCGGAGAATAGTGAGGACCTTGATGACATGGATTCGGTGCAGCTCAAGGGAAGATGAAAAAATAAGAATATCGTCTAAGTAGACTACTAGGAAATTGTCCAGGTGTTCACGGAAAATGTCATTGACCAGGTGCTGGAAAGTAGCTGGGGCGTTGCAAAGCCCGAATGGCATGACCAAGTATTCGAAATGACCGAACCTAGATCTAAAAGCCGTCTTCCATTCGTCTCCAGCCCTGATCCGGATGAGGTTGTAGGCCCCTCGAAGGTCCAGTTTAGAGAAGATCCGGGCTGATCGGAATCGTTGGAACAACTCCGGGATGAGAGGAAGCGGGTATCTATTTTTAATAGTAATTTTATTTAATTCCCTATAGTCGATACAGGGCCTCAGAGTCCCGTCTTTCTTTTCAACGAAAAAAATTCCGGCACCGGCTGGGGAAGAAGAGGGTCAAATGAATTTCTTTTCCAGATTTTCCTCAATGTAAGACTTGAGGGCCTTCAACTCAGATTCGGACAAGGGAAAGATGCGGCCGAATGGAATTTTGGAGCCAGGCAGAAGGTCGATGGGACAATCGTAGGGACGATGTGGAGGTAGGCGGTCGGCCTGCTGTTTGTCGAAGACGTCCTGGAATCCTAAGTATGCTGATGGAACATGTGGTAGGTTATCCGGTTGAGGGGTTAAAGTAGCACAGGCAGTTGGAAGTGCGGAAAGACAGTGTTGAGAACAATATGAAGAAGTGAAGTTAACTTCCCTCTTGGCCCAGTTTATATGAGGCTCATGTGCTTGTAACCAGGGGAGGCCCAGGATGATGGGAAACATGGGAGATGAGATGAGGTCAAATCGAAGGTATTCTTGGTGGCCTGAATCCGTGGTGGCAAGGACGGGTTTTGTTTCTTGCGTAATTACCCCTGAACGAGGCAGGGATCCATCCGCCAGACGAACCTGAAGTTTGCAGAGGGAAGTGAAGTTGGGAAGCAAGTGAAGAGTCCAGAAAGCAGCTGCAGGCTCCTGAATCAATAATCGCCGGTAGGCGGGTTGCTCCTGTTGGTAGCTGTAGAGAAATAGAAAGAACAACATAAGTCTGTGGCAAGCCAGAAACTGGGTAGTTCAAAGTGTCTTTGAGGGTACACTTACTAGGTCTCACTGGGCAGCTCCGAAGGAAATGGCCAGTACCCCCGCAGTAAAGACACAGATTGGCCTGACGCCTGCGCTGCTTTTCCTCAGGAGAAAGGGGAGGACGAACTAGACCAAGCTGCATGGGTTCAGGCTCGGGGGGAGAAGATGCTGTAGGAACTTGGATGGGTGGGTAGGCAGAAGCTGATCGGGGCAAAGTCCAGTTTGGACGGGTAGTCTGGAAACGCTCAGAACGCCGCTCCCGCAGGCGCCTGTCAAGCTGAGTGACAGACTGGATCAGATCTTCCAGAGTAGTTGGAACACCAATCCTGGCCAGCTCGTCCTTAAGAGCCTCAGACAGTCCTTGGCGATATTGGTATTTAAGGGCCGTCTCATTCCAGCCAGTGTCAGCTGACCATTTCTGGAATTCTGCCGTGTAGTCCTCCACCGGCCTTCTCCCCTGGGTTAAACTGTGGAGAACAGACTCAGCTGTAGCTGATCGCTGAGGATCGTCATACAGCTGCGCCATACTCTCAAAGAAGGTGTCCACGGAATCTAGTATGGGGCTACTTTGCTCCATCAGGCCATGGGCCCAGGCCTGAGGTTCGTCGGTTAGAAGGGAGATGACGAACCCCACCTTTACCACTTCTGAAGAGAAAGTCCTGGGTTGAAGGGCGAAATAAAGAGAAAATGCGTTTTTGAAAGCCCGATATTTCTTACGGACGCCAGAAAATCGCTCAGGCAGGGGGACCCTGGGTTCAGGGGTAGCCATTACTACGGTGGGATTTGCCTGATTTTGAGACGTGGAGGCAACATTGGCAACGGTAGCAGCTGGTGATGCTGGTCCTGTAGCTCCAGAAAGTAGCTGAAAGCGGCCATCCATTTGGACATAACCTTCTTGTAATTTCTGAACCGCATCGGTTAGTGCGGTGACTTGCTGACATAGGGTCTCGAATGGTGAACGCACCCTGTCGGCCTCAGACATCTGGCTGGTTTGTACTGTAAGGGTATGTACTCACCGAGGCCGAGATGCCGAGAGTGGTTCACCTTTGCGACTTGACGCACTCCACCCCCTGGAGTTGAGACAGAGAGTGGATGGCGAGAAGCGGCACCGGCTACCGGCAGGTGGTGGGTATCTGTAGACGGTCCGGTAGAGCTGAGTAGACTGAAGAACAGGCTTCAAGCAGGAACTATCCGGATTGGTAAAGTTCAAACAGCATGAGATAATGGAAACCGGTGCAGGTTGAGTCCGGGTTGCAGTGGCAAGGTAACAGTCCCGGCTGGGGGTCAAACGCAGTAAAAGGTAACAAGTCCAGAGAGTACCGGGAACCAGGCAGGGGTTCAAAGGAAACGTGGAAGTCCAAAAGGTACAAGCCAGAGGTCAAGGATTGGAGACAGACAGCAGATCCGAGTCACAGGCCGAGGGTCAAACACAGGAGAAGGCAGAAGTCCGTATCACAAGCCGAGGGTCAGGTCCAGGAGAGAGATCAGAGGAATCAAGCCAGTCCGGGTCACAAGGAGATTTTCAGGATAGTTTTCCAGAGTCTTGGGAATACAGGAAAGCTGACAAACCAGCAACTTGTCAGTGCAACTAGGTCTCTTTAAATAGGCCCGCCTGGATTCCTATTGGTGCGCCGCCGCGCATGCGCGCGCGCCGCTGCGTCGGCGCGCGCACCCGAGAACGTAGAAGCGTCGTCCCGCGCACGCGCCGAAGCATCATTCCGCCGCGCGTGCGCATTGGGCGCTGATTGGCGCTGTTGGAACGATTTCCCTGACAACCTGGCTCCAGATGGCCAAATCAGGATCATCCAGGATGGCTGCCTCCTCTTGCTCCAGAGAAGGCTCAGGTTGGCTGCAGGGAAGTCTGGGGGGAAGAGTGGAGAGTGATGGCCTTGTCTCAATGTGGTCATCCAGGAAGGACATCCTGTTGTAGTACCACAAAATCGGGACATACACATCATCTGCTGCTGCTCCTGACCTCTGAGAAGCCAGCACCTTAGAGCGTTCAGTCCTGTAGGTACCTCTCAAACTCCCAATTTTAGTGTCCACTTGTTTTGCTGTGGCTGTGGGCACCTTGGTATGCACAAATGGGAGCAGCTTCTCCAGCGCTGCTTTTCTCACCCCTCTTTTTTTGTGGATGGGGTTTTTCGTCTCCCACAGAGCGGGCAGCTCCCTTACCCGGTCAATAAATTCCGCCAGGAAATCCTTGTCGCTTATAAAGACATTCATATTGTATCTGCAAGTTAAATAAATTATATATAACTAATGTGAGGCAAACAGTCTAACCTCCTTAACATGCTAGTCACCATATATATCCTCCAACATTCTCAAGACAGTATAGGCCAACAATTTGTACAAGTCACAAAATCACATACCTTTGTTCGCACGTCCGTCACTTGAACTCCTCTCTCCGCACACCGAACGTACTATAGTCACATGTGTGTTTGCTATATACACACCACGCATGCGTCAAAATACGCACACGTCGCCCGCCCATGACGTTCTAACTAACATCTTTTCTCCGCCCCTTCTCTTTCGGCGCACAGACAGATATGGCGGAGTTACAGCAGGTGTCTGATAATTCCGCAACTAACGAGGAGGAGACAAGCCCGTAGACCGAGGAAACGTCACGATCAAGGAGGAGATTCAAGGCATCAAATATGTCTTTTGCGGAGATGGCGGAGATGGTGGACATCTTGCTCAAGGCTGATTATGATACCAAGCATGGGCCGTATAGCAAACCAAATAGAAGGAAGGCCAAAATCCTCACTAAAGTCGTGAAGAGTCTAAAGGCGAATTTCGGGGTGAAACGCTCAAATGAGCAGCTCAGAAAGAGGTGGTCAGACCTCAAACTGAGGGAGCCAGAGCAGTTGAGGAGCATAAAGAGAATGCTCGCTAAAAGTAAGTAAAATGTAGACTTTTCTGATATTAATCTTTTTCTAAACTGACATGTTGCTCTTTATTTTGTTTTCTCATATTGGACTCGCTTCCAAAATGTAATATCTTGAACTTGGTTGGGCACAGTAATCGTTTGTTACGTTACCGACACTTCGTTCGGCCACTATCCGCGGTTTTGGCTTATTTTAGAGCCACAAAAGTAATTATACATCTGCCATTTTTGCTCCAAAATTGTGGCGTATTTTTTCGTCAAGATGATGTGTTTGTAAAGAGAATGAAATGCAAACTTTTATCAGTGTAAAGGAGAGGACACTCAGCAGCTGCTTCCACATCTGTACTTTGGAGCACTATAGTGTGGGCCACCAGACCCGCCTTTTTTGGGTGTCCCACACAGGTGCATACGAGAATTTTTGTGGTGCCTCCATGTCAAATAAATTACATCCAAAGGTGAATACTAAGCATATTCTTGGTCATAAATAATGCATTCTTCTTTAAATTCCGCCCAAACACACACTTGTACCACACTTCCAATCAATTTAGCCTGTTTTTATTTTAACATTGAGATTTACAGTGTGATAAATTGACCTTTTGTTTGCTTCTCATAGGGGAGAGAAGACTGGGAGGAGGACACTCCAGGGAGCACATGCACCCCACAACTTCCAAGCAACCCCAAACTCCCAAAGACCCACAACCGAAAGATGTGCAGGAAGTTGAGGTGGAGGAAGGAGAAGTGCAGGAAGGAGAGGTGGATGACGTTGTGGATCTGGTCACCACAACAGGTCAGTATCTGTCACCACAGCTTCAGGTAAGAGATGTAGGCCTGCAGAGTTATAATACCTTTTGTTTTTTGTTTTTAGGGGATATAAATGTTGTGAAGGATAGTACACGGTTCTCTGCTGACAGTGCCCTCCGCCTCATCCAGCAAGTGATGGAATGTAGCACGGAACTGGACCTTATTAAACAAAGAATCCATGTGATGGAACAAACATTTAAAGACATTCTCGATGTTTTGGGGAGAATTCAATAAGCCATCCAAACACATTTGTTTTTACATGTTTGTTTTTGCAACTTTTCGAATTTTTTTGACAATCAAACCAGCCAAAAATTGAATCTGCACACAGTGTGTCAACATGTGCTATCTGCCATCAGGGGATATCCATGTACGTCTTTTGTGGGTGAAACCCCTTCCTCGTATCTAAAGTCGGTGAACTGAGGAAGGGGTTGCACCCCCAAAACACGTCCATTGATCCCCCCTGATGGCAGATAGCACATGTTGACAATAGGGATCAGGATTGTAAACTTCATAGATGTAAAAAATCCCAAATGTGTGCATATTCAATTTTTGCCTGGGCAAGGGGTGGCAGGACCCCATATTAGGACGGGCACATAGAGACATAGTTTGTGTAAGTGAATGTCTCAGATTGCTCAGAGGTATCCAATGTTGTAATTTTTGGAATGCAACTGTTATTTTTGTATTTTCATAAGCAAAAAATTGCTGGGTTGGGGCCAGGCCAACCCAAAAAAACAGAAAAAACTAAAAATGGTGAGAATGTGCACAGAATGTGCACAGAGTAAAATATTTGAAACGGTTGTTATTTACTAAAGTAAAATACACTTGGCACTACAAATGCACAAAGACAAACTAGGAGACAGGAAAGAACAAATAATTAAAGGTTTAAACAAGCTTTTTATTGGGATCCTTAGACATAGGCTGGCATAGGAATTGCCCCCCTACCCGTGAAATACTCCATGTATTTGTCCCGAACCTCACAGGCATTTTGGGAGGGCAAGCCAGGACGGGCAGATTCCAGGCCCGGCAGGGGATTTGCAGGGGAAAGTCCAGCCTCTGGCAAAACTGAGGCCATATAGGAATTTGATTTTTGGCTCAGAAAGTTGTGTAGCACACAGCAGCATAATACGACATAGTTTATTTTGTAGTCCGCCAAGTGTATTGAAGTCATAAAAAGGCGGAACCGGCTGGCCATTATGCCAAAGGCATTTTCGACAACTCTTCGGCCCCTGGCCAGCCGGTAATTGAACACCCTCTTCTCTGGGGTCAGGGTCCTCTGTGGAAATGGCCTCATAAGATGCCGTCCGAGTCCGAAGGCTTCATCAGCCAAGAAAACAAAGGGGAGTCCTTCAATATTCCCTGCATCCGGTGGCAATGCAAGGTCGTCACTCTGGAGACAGAGGGCAAACTCCGTCTGGATGAAGGATCCCCCATCGGACATCCGGCCATTCTTCCCTACATCAACATAGAGGAATTCATACCGTGCTGACACCACCGCCATCAGCACAATGCTATGAAACCCCTTGTAATTGTAGTAGTAGGACCCAGAACGGGGTGGCGGCACGATGCGGACGTGCTTCCCGTCTATGGCACCACCGCAGTTGGGGAAGTCCCACCGCGTGGAAAACTCCGATGCCACAGTCTGCCATTCCTGTGGCGTGTGTCAGGAAAGGTTCCATCCGCTGGTGGCATTTATTATTTATCTTGCAGTACTGTGGTCCACCAGCAGGTGTCTCCTGGCAGTTTGTAACTGTCAGGAGAATCTTTCCCTGCTGGTGTTGTATTATCTTTTGGACGCAGTACTGGTTTCCACCAGCGGATGGATCCTGGCAGTGTGGAGCAGACTGCCCTCCCTCCGATCAGGTGTGACCTGAAGCTAATCAAGCATTCCTATAAATACCCGGCAGGTGTATACACACACTGCCCTGGTATCGTCCTTGTGCCCTGACCTGTAGCCTGTCTACTTGAACCTCGATTCCTGTAACCTGAACCTGAACCTGAACCTGTTGTGTCTGTCCTGATCCCTGCTCTGCAGCCTGGTTGCCCCCTGCTTGATCCTGTCTCCCTGTCCCGATCCATCCATCCATCCGTCCTCTCCCTGTCCTGTGTTCCTTACCCCATCTGCTGATCTCCCTGTGTATGACCCTGGCCTGGCCCTGTTTATGATTCTGGTTTCCCCATTACTTGTACATACTTGTCTATTACTGTTATTATTTGTGGGTTCTGTTTGGTATTGGTTATTGTGCACTGTGTGGTTTGGAGGTGGTTGTATTTATACTATTTCACTTATCTTTAATAAATCATTATATTTCACTTACACACGTTTGGGTTTCCTTTGTTGCAGTTCACATAGTTCTGATCTTACCTGATATGTGACAGTATACCAGGGCCATTCCTGATCAGAAGTGACTGCACAGGGGAACTGTTTGTTTGCAAACATGAACACGGATGAGGTTATTTATTTTTCTCTGCTGGCAACTGAAAGTGGTGATTATTGCCGTCAGGCTTTGGAAGGATGGTCTAGGGATCAGTTGTTTGCGGCTATCCGATCGGCTCACCTCCTGGTCAATCAGGGGTATATACTGTTTGGGGAGGTGCAGCCTCTGATTAAGATCTGTACTGAGCTGGCCCTGCCCTGTATTCCTGAGGGCCATGATGATTTCACCCCTCCTTTCACCATAAATCAGGTTATATCCCTAGTATGGCTGTTTGAAGATGATCCTGCTGATTTTTGTGAGCACTACTCAGCCAGTTCCCCACAGGTGATTTCTGAGTGCATTAAGTCTGGTCAGTCTTTTGTTAGACAGGGAAATTTAAAACCACAGTTTGTACAACCAATACTCTCGGCATGGTCTGATATGTTACAATTAATCCCAGCCAACCCACAACAAACCACTTCTACCATCAGACACCTACCTGCTCAAAAGCCTTTTCTCCCATCACCCATGGCAACCCCAGTCGCAGCTCGGTATACGCTGCTTCCCACCAGATACCAATATCCAATCTCTGCTTCCTGTACCTATTCTGCATTTAATCCACCTGTCTCTTCTCAACTACCTACAGCTTCCCCACAAGATTTTCCTCTGGCCACTGTTCCCTCTTCCTTGACATATCCCAGCCCTTCTCGTCAGTATGTCTCATCTCCTACCTACAGTCCTGCAGCCACCTACAGATCTCCAGCAGTTAAACCAAAGAAGAAACGGAAATTCTTTCCAACCCACACGATCCTGCCAGTAACCCAACCTGCCTTCACACCAAACAGTCTAATCCAGCCTGCAGTTCCCGAGCCCGCCTTCCAGCCTGCAGTTCCAGAGCCCGCCTTCCAGCCTGCAGTTCCAGAGCCCGCCTTCCAGCCTGCAGTTCCAGAGCCCACCTTCCAGCCTGCAGTTCCAGAGCCCGCCTTCCAGCTCGCAGTTCCAGAGCCCGCCTTCCAGCTCGCAGTTCCAGAGCCAGCCTTCCAGCTCGCAGTTCCAAAACCAGCCTTCCAGCCTGCAGTCCTTGAGCCAGCCTTCCAGCCTGTAGTCCTTGAGCCAGCCTTCCAGCCTGCAGTTCTCGAACCAGCCTTCCAGTCTGCAGTTCTCAAGCCAGCCTTCCAGCCTGCAGTCCCAGAGCCAGCCTTCAAGCCAGCCTTCCAGCCTGCAGTCCTTGAACCAGCCTTCCAGCCTGCAGTTCTCAAGCCAACCTTCCAGCCTGCAGTTCCCAAGCCAGCCTTCCAGCCTGCAGTTCCAGAGCCAGCCTTCCAGCCTGCAGTTCCAGAGCCAGCCTTCCAGCCTGCAGTCCTTGAGCCAGCCTTCCAGCCTGCAGTCCTTGAGCCAGCCTTCCAGCCTGCAGTCCTTGATCCAGCCTTCCAGCCTGTAGTCCTTGAGCCAGCCTTCCAGCCTGCAGTTCTCGAACCAGCCTTCCAGTCTGCAGTTCTCAAGCCAGCCTTCCAGCCTGCAGTCCCAGAGCCAGCCTTCAAGCCAGCCTTCCAGCCTGCAGTCCTTGAACCAGCCTTCCAGCCTGCAGTTCTCAAGCCAGCCTTCCAGCCTGCAGTTCTCAAGCCAGCCTTCCAGCCTGCAGTTCCAGAGCCAGCCTTCCAGCCTGCAGTTCCAGAGCCAGCCTTCCAGCCTGCAGTCCTTGAGCCAGCCTTCCAGCCTGCGGTCCTTGAGCCAGCCTTCCAGCCTGTGGTCCTTGAGCCAGCCTTCCAGCCTGCGGTCCTTGAGCCAGCCTTCCAGCCTGCGGTCCTTGAGCCAGCCTTCCAGCCTGCGGTCCTTGAGCCAGCCTTCCAGCCTGCGGTCCTTGAGCCAGCCTTCCAGCCTGCGGTTTTCGAGCCAGCCTTCCAGTCTGCGGTTCTCGAGCTAGCCTGCCAGCCTGAAGACCCTGTACCAGCCTGCCAGCCTGAAGACCCTGTACCAGCCTGCCAGCCTGAAGACCCTGTACCAGCCTGCCAGCCTGAAGACCCTGTACCAGCCTGCCAGCCTGAAGACCCTGTACCAGCCTGCCAGCCTGAAGACCCTGTGCCAGCCTGCCAGCCTGAAGACCCTGTGCCAGCCTGCCAACGTGGAGTTCCCGTGCCAGCCTTCCAAACTGAAGCCCTGATGACAGTGTCCCAGTCGGAAGATCCGGTGCCCGTTTCCCGGCCTGTGGTTGTGGTGCCCGTTTCCCGGCCTGTGGTTGTGGTGCCCGTTTCCCGGCCTGTGGTTGTGGTGCCCGTTTCCCGGCCTGAGGTTGTGGTGCCCGCTGCGGTGCCCGTTCCCTGGCTTGAGGTTGTGGTGCCCGTTTCCTGGCTTAAGGTTGTGGTGCCCGTTTCCCGGCTTGAGGTTGTGGTGCCCGTTTCCCGGCCCGAGGTTGTGGAGCCCTTTTCCCGGCTCGAGGGTATCCCGTCCTCTGCCCAGCCTGAGATGATCCCGTCCGCTGCCCAGCCTGAGATGATCCCGTCTGCTGCCCAGCTCGATGACCCGGAGCCTGCTGCCCAGCCCAAAGTGTCCCTGCCTGCTGCCCAGCCCGAAGTGTCCCTGCCTGCTGCCCAGCCCGAAGTGTCCCTGCCTGCTGCCCAGCCCGAAGTGTCCCTGCCTGCTGCCCAGCTCGATGACCCGGAGCCTGCTGCCCAGCTCGATGACCCGGAGCCTGCTGCCCAGCCCGAAGTGTTCCTGTCTTCTGCCCAGCTCGATGACCCGGAGCCTGCTGCCCAGCTCGATGACCCGGAGCCTGCTGCCCAGCCCGAAGTGTTCCTGTCTGCTGCCCAGCTTGATGATCCGGAGCCAGCTGCACAGCCCGAAGTGTCCCTGCCTGCTGCCCAGCTCGATGACCTGGAGCCTGCTGCCCAGCTCGATGACCCGGAGCCTGCTGCCCAGCTCGATGACCCGGAGCCTGCTGCCCAGCCCGAGGTGTTCCTGCCTGCTGCCCAGCTCGATGACCCGGGGCCTGCTGCCCAGCCCGAAGTGTTCCTGTCTGCTGCCCAGCTCGATAACCCGGAGCCTGCTGCCCAGCTCGATGACCCGGAGCCTGCTGCCCAGCCCGAGGTGTTCCTGCCTGCTGCCCAGCTCGATGACCCGGGGCCTGCTGCCCAGCCCGAAGTGTTCCTGTCTGCTGCCCAGCTCGATGACCCGGAGCCTGCTGCCCAGCCCGAGGTGTTCCTGCCTGCTGCCCAGCTTGATGTGATTGTCTGCCCGGATGTGACTTTGCCTACTACCCAGCTTATTGCCATGAACTTTCTCCGGCAACTGCTAGTTGGAGCGTCCGGAGGCCGCTCCTTTGAGGGGGGGTACTGTCAGGAAAGGTTCCATTCGCTGGTGGCATTTATTATTTATCTTGCAGTACTGTGGTCCACCAGCAGGTGTCTCCTGGCAGTTTGTAACTGTCAGGAGAATCTTTCCCTGCTGGTGTTGTATTATCTTTTGGACGCAGTACTAGTTTCCACCAGTGGATGGATCCTGGCAGTGTGGAGCAGACTGCCCTCCCTCCGATCAGGTGTGACCTGAAGCTAATCAAGCATTCCTATAAATACCCGGCAGGTGTATACACACACTGCCCTGGTATCGTCATTGTGCCCTGACCTGTAGCCTGTCTACTTGAACCTCGATTCCTGTAACCTGAACCTGAACCTGAACCTGTTGTCTGTCCTGATCCCTGCTCTGCAGCCTGGTTGCCCCCTGCTTGATCCTGTCTCCCTGTCCCGATCCATCCATCCGTCCTCTCCCTGTCCTGTGTTCCTTACCCCATCTGCTGATCTCCCTGTGTATGACCCTGGCCTGGCCCTGTTTATGATTCTGGTTTCCCCATTACTTGTACATACTTGTCTGTTACTGTTATTATTTGTGGGTTCTGTTTGGTATTGGTTATTGTGCACTGTGTGGTTTGGAGGTGGTTGTATTTATACTATTTCACTTATCTTTAATAAATCATTATATTTCACTTACACACGTTTGGGTTTCCTTTGTTGCAGTTCACATAGTTCTGATCTTACCGGATACGTGATAGCGTGGAAGGAAGCTGTGGAGTGAAACAAGATGAAATAATATTAGAATACCAAAGTCAGACATTACAAGGAAATTTGATTAAAAAAAAATCAAGGCCAACATCAATCAAATTCTACGTTTATTAAGGTGTTTAAAATAAGTATAAGGGAAGGCTCATTTATCAGATTCATCACCCCCTCTGATGGGCCATTACTTAATTATTTTGGGGGGGAAATGTGTTTGGCCACAGGATAGCATTGCAGTGGCAGTGCGTCCAGAGTGGGCGCTGGAGCACTGCCCCCTCTCTCCTGTACCCATCACTCAGAACAATACATAGGTTCATGCGTTGCATGAACCTATGTATTGTCTATGCCGCCCACTATTCAGGTGGATGGCCTCTTGTTTAGCGACCGACATATTAATAATAGCGGCATTTAGGGGGTTCAAATTGCATAGCAGAAACAGGTAGTAAAAAGATCTTGCACATTACAACCTGAGGGATGTAATTGGCTTCCGAAAAGTAAAATAGGGGACGCAGGGGGGGGGGGCATTCCTTGGGGAAACACTGGCAGGCTGCTCTGCCAATCATGTTCACCAAGTCTGTTTAATGGTAACATGATTGGCTGATGCAACATCAAGGGAAGGAGAAGACATCAAGGACAGAAGAAGGATGGCGCTGACCACAAGAAGGTAAGTGCAGGGCTGGGGGGAAAATGGCTGCCTTGGAGGGAACAAAATGGCTGCATTGGAGGGAACAAAATGGCTGCATTAGAGGGGACAACTGGGGGCGTTTAATAGGCACCTGAGCAAAAAAGGAGGAAGTTTAGTTCATAAATTGGGGTGGGACCCCCAAACATTTGGAGCAACAGGCGCCCCTGCTGGAAAAGTTAGTGAAGGGAAATATTTATGGAGGAGAAAAAAGGGGCAATCTAAAGCTTCCAGCATGCATGGGGACAAAGGGGACATTCTCAGCATATTACAATCATGGTAATTAGGGAAGGATGAAAGAAATACAATACATTAGCATACATGAAATACATAAAATGTGATGTTAATGGAGAAAACTTACCCTAATATAGTCCTCCTGCAGGACTTGTATAATGGCAGAACAGGTGTCTGGGATTATGAGGCCCAGAGCCTGGGGGGAGATGCCTGTGGTGAACTTCAAGTCCTGAAGACTTCTCCCTGTCGCCAGATAACGTAACGTGGCGATGAGCCTCTGCTCAGCACTGATGGCTTCCCGCATAACGGTGTCCTTCCTGGTAATAAAAGGGGACACCAAAGCCAACAGTTCCTGAAAAACGGGGTCAGACATCCGCAGAAAATTCCTGTAGTCCTCAGGATTATTCTCGACGATCTCCCGCAGCAGAGGCATATGGCAGAATTGGTCCCGCTGGAGCAACCAATTCTTGGTCCATGAACTCCTCCTCACATCATTCATGGACTGGTCTTGGTCCAAAACAAGCAGACCAACACCAAGCGCACGCACAGCACGAACTCGACGACGAGAACGTCCAGGCGACATGGCTAATAAGAAACGGTCGTCTTATCAGAACGTACAGAACAGAACGCACTTTAGAACAGCAAGGCCTATGAATAACGAACTAAAAAACAGAAACGAACAGGCAAGAACGCACTGTAAAACAGATACGACCTGCCTAGACGCCCTGAAAGTCAAGATACGAACCCACAAGCACAAACTGAACCGCAGAAAACGATCTGAAAAGTACGAAGACTGAAAAGCACGAATCGTCTCTTCCCAAACTTTTACTTCACACGCGGTAACACGAGATCAGCAAAAGCAGCCCAAGGGGTGGCGCCAAGAAAAAAGATCTTCCCCTTTATAGTGCCGTCGTACGTTCTGGACGTGAGCGCGGAGAACAACGAGGAAATTGGGAAATGTCAGTGTGTACGCATAGAAAGCTTGACGAGAAAATTGTCAAGCTTAACAAAAATCTCGTCGAAAAAAACGACGTGTTTTTTACGACGAGAAACTCGGTCGTGTGTACGAGGCTTGAGATTTATTCTGTGTCAGGCCTGACCAGGGAGGGGAGATAGACTATTGTTTTAGTGCGTCATAGGGCGAGTATACAATAATAGCTGCGCGTAGTGGATTACCGCGCTGCGCCATTATTGCGTGCTATACCTATTGCTGCAGGGCTCTGTAAGCAAGTTGTATGTGTTATGTTCTGCCTATGCCCTTTTAAAACTAAAGTAAAACCGTTATACTTGATCTCTCGCATCAGTGTGTTGTCTTATTGCAAAGAGGTAACCCTTGCAATACTGTTTAAATTGTGATACAAGTATAATCCCTAGACTAGCTGTGCCAGAGTGGGTCGAGTAAGATTGCCGGGGGTTGGCGGCGCTGTACACAGGGCCCGAAACAAAATCCAGCGGCTCTCTTAACTGGGGGTAGCGCTACACTTGCTAAAGAATATTATTTTTTTATCAAGTTTAATGGATAAAGTTCCACTTTTGAAAAATCTGTCTGTACAGAAAACCAAATGGAAAAAAAGTTTTAGCTGAAAGGCAAAACTGGCACGTAAATAACAATAATAAAAAATAAAAAAACAGTGGTTGGTTTTTGGTCCATGCTTATGTAATCTCTATCAATGAAACTTGATCTGAACACTTAAGCATCGTACACACGATCGGATATCCTATGGATTCTAATCCGATGGTTTTGTCCATCGGAAATCCGATGAAGCTGTCTTCCATCAGTCTTGCCTACACACCATCAGTCCAAAAAACGACCGTTCCAAACGCGGTGACGTAAAACACTCCGATGAGCCGAGAAAAATTAAGTTTAATGCTTCTGAGCATGCGTCGACTTGATTCTGAGCATGCGTGGGTTTTTTATCCGATGGACTTGCCCAAAGACGATCGGAATTTTCTTTCAGTTTTTGATCCATCGGAAAAATTTTAAACATGTTCTATTTTTTAAAACCGATGGAAAAAAGACCGATGGGTCCCATACAAGATCGGTTTGTCCGATGAAAAAAGTTCATCGGACTGTTTTCATCGGTAAAACCGATCGTGTGTACAGGGCTTAAGGTGCGATCACCTCTATCTAATAATCGAATGACAAGGCGCATATTAAATATTTACGTTTTTTTCCATTCATTGTTTATAGACAGAACTAATTTCAGGAATTTCTTATAATAATCTGTACAAATATTATTTTTATATATTGTTTCCTTTCCACAATACACATTTCAAAGTGCTAATTTCCTTATTGAATTAAACCAGATACCAGTACATTCCATTCATTTTGATCTTGTAACAAATTCTGACTTTTTGTTTTCGACTAACCCTTTTTTCTACTCATTCCTGGTGTTCATGATTAAGGGCCCCTTCACACTAACGTACTTTGGTAACATGTACATTACCACAATCCAAATTACATATTTTACACGTGTTGCTGTAATGCGGTGCTATTTTTTCTGAATAGCAAACCAACACACCTTCCTGATGCACTTGCATTATAATGCAGTGCAATGAGTGTCAATACACTAACCTCCATAGTGGTACAATACACTGCATTAAACACTGCTTGCCCATAATTTGACGCATTTGTGCAATAGGCAGAACATTTAAATGAATAGCTTTGATAGCTCACAATTCGTCTTGATTTCCAGGAACAGTCCTCTCTCTCACATGAATAAATTGCCAGTTACCTCTAGTCTAGACATTAGATGGTATTTAGATGTGTAGATATTTCAATTAATAATCATTACTCATTTGTATTGGTCATCTGTGCATATTGATTGAGCAAAACAGTTGAGTGGTTAAGCTGGCCTACACTGGTAGATTTTCTTAGGAATGTTCATATGAAAAATTTCGTCAGTAGACTTGTTAATGTTAAAGTGGAGTTCCAGCTGAAATTTGACTTTTATGTTTAATCTTTTTTTATTGGTATTGCAATAAAACAAGACAAATCGACAAAAAAAATAGCATGTCAGTAAGTACAAACGTGTCAGAGGAACATGATCATAGCAGTGTTCGTCATTGTAGGTAATGCATAGCAAGAATACAACTATCAAGAATATGAAGGCCAACTACACGTGGATTAGGAAGCATCACACATTTCCATAATATATTTAAGATCAAACAAGATTGAAAGACATGGGTCTTAACTTCCCTGGCGGTATGATTCTGTCAGATTTTAGGTGCTGAAAGCGGTACCATTATTCTGCATGGAAATTTGGCGTTTTATATTGCAGGCCTGTAATTCTTAGGAATAACTCACTTAAATCTGTCCAAACAAGAGTCTAGTAGACATCCCGGGTATGATAAAGTTCAAAAAACAAAATCATAATTTATAATATAACAAATAACTATAAAATAATTATAACAAATAATAATATAATAATAATAAAAGTGTTTTTCAGTGTTTGATGACGAATTTCCCCACAAATCACTATCGCTCAATTCTGCAAGTGATTCTAATTTATTATCGTTGTTTTCTAGCTGGTCTAAAACCACTTTTGATGTAAAAGGGACACTTTTCGGTTGCTTTGGACAATCTCCAGTTTCCAGGCAGAAAGAACAGTTTTTATAATATAAAAGTGCATGCAGGACACTGGGCAGACCACTAGGGACAATGGGGGTGTGTAATTATTTTATACATACTGTAATCTGTAAGATTACAGTATACTGTATGTGTATTGTGTGTTTCACTTTTTTGAATTTGGCGCCAATTTCCGCCCCCGTGTGCCGCAACGTTGCAGGGAACGGAGCTCGGTGGCACTCGGCAGTGTGGATCGAGCGAGATGATGGCTCGCTCACACAGCGGGGACACATCGCAGGATCCAGGGAACAAGGTAAGTAACTTCCCCTGTATCCTGCAATGCGATCCAGAGTCTGGCTCGAGGTTACCGCTTTAGGTACTGAAATCTTACCCCGAGCCAGACTCGGGAATACCGCTAGGCGGGTTAATAGTGAGGAGGGGGGCGAACAAAGCCCATAGCTATGTATTAGGGGTGTGGTGGGAACACATATAATCCCGTAGAGACAGCACCACTGGAATTAAGTATTTTGACAGATCAGCAAAATGAGTACATCCAGGAGCAGCAAAAAACAAAAACAAACAAAATTTGACTTTTAAGATAAAAATACCCCTAGAATACTCATGCCTCGTGCAATGTAACAAAGGTATGCAGTAAACTTTTCCCATTATTAGGATTTTGGGGGTATATTCATTTCTAAGTGCTGCATCTGTTTACTTTTATGCGGTAAACTATGCCCAGTTTTCTATTTGTGCAGCATCATTTTCTTACTTTGTGAAGTTCCTGCACAGCGCGGCCATCTCCAGTGTGAGCATCTGAAGCCACAGTGTCCTTCTTCCTGGATTCCGTGCATGCTGGCTACCCAGCATGCACCTGCCAATCATTCGCATGTGCAGTGCAGTGCAATCTTGGTCAGCTTGCCATGCCAAGCTGACCAAGATTTTCCACAGACGCCAACGTTAAATGTTACTGGAGCCGTGCCATGCCAAGCTGACCAAGGTTTTCCATAGACGCCAACGTTAAATGTTACTGGAGCCGTGCCATGCCAAGCTGACCAAGAAGTTCCATAGACCCCAATGTTAAATTTTACAGGAGCAGTGCCATGCCAAGCTGACCAAGATCTCCCAGGAGCCAATGCAAAACCGGAAATTACGTACGGTGCCGTGGCGTCTATAGGAGGAAGTGAAGCTAGATCTAGGCATAAATCAGGTAAGTGAACAGAAAAAATAAAAATAAATTTCCAATTCATTTTAAGGATGCACATTAGTACTGCATGGTGAGGGGTGAAAAATGTGGGTGGAACTCTGCTTTAAGAGACTTGATTGTCATCCAAAAGTACTTAAAAACTTTGTTTTTAACATTAAGTTTTGTAATCAATGGAATTTCCTAAACAAAACTCACTTACATTTTGTAATTTTGTTCATTCGATAAAAAATCTCCATCCTGCTCCTCCAATTTTGCTCTTTTAATTTTTTTTTATCACCATTGTCGAAAACAATTATCAATTTTGCTTCACTTATATTTTTCTTAGTTTTCAAGGAGAACAGTTACAATAACAATCATCAATTTGATCCCAATTTGATGTTTTTTTTTTATATTATACATTTTCTCAAAATTTCAAAACACCTGAAAGCAAAATAGGACTTAAGATTCTGAAGTGTTTCAAACAGTCACGCAAAAAGAGAGAAATGCACCAATATAGAACTAGGTCGAGATCAGAGTCATGTTCTTATAACAAAAAAATACACACACATGCAATATGTAGGCAGCGCTAGTAAAAACACCCTTAAGATGTAGATAAATTATAAAAAAATTATAAAATGATTATGTTAGTTCAACATAAAAATCATCCGATATATATATATATATACAAAAATAGTTACTAAAAGTGCATATGTGATAAAGTCCATAATATACTGGTCAATATACAGTCCAAAAGATGATCCAAAGTGAAGTATCCGAAAGTAATAGATGATAAAACTTCCACCGACACCACCACACGTGTAGGATAAGAGGGGTACTCGCACCCCCCTCTAAATGAACGCTTACCAGAAGTTAGACGGTAATGAGCAGATAAATTAACATTCAAGTGTTGGCACTCGTTAAGTAATCACTATCCAAAAGTCAGGCTTTATCATGGGGGTTTGAACAAAACACCAGAAATCCGTATCCAATCATAAGAGGAAAAACAGAAATAGGACCATAGTGTGATTCTATTTAAAAAACGCTTTTATTCCTCATAAAATTCCCCCTTTAGGACATGCATATACAGCAAATCATTAAACAAGAAGCATTGAAATCAAGCAGCCAGATACGTATCCAGATAATCAGGAGATCCCCTACCGCAATCAGTTCAATCTGCGGGGGTAGAGAGACCCGTGTCTCCGAACAGCACACTGGAATGTAGATCGTCACTGAGACCGACCCTAACGTTTCGTCATACCGACATCATCAGAAGGCGTGTCTCAGTGACGTGACGATTCAGCTTATATGCCGCTAGCTATTAACCATGAGTGAACTGGAAAAAAAAGACCAGCGCGGCATTGATTCCCATGTCTAAACGTAACTGTTCAGACACAGGGAAAAGTGGGAGGGGGGACACACTCGGACCTCTGTGCTCGGTATCGCCACCGCTGGAATAGCAGCATAACCGGACAGCAAGAGCCAGAGAGTGCAGCCTCGCAATAACGCTACATATAAACATTCAGTATCAATGAAAGTTTAACCCCCACATCGTTAGATAAACCACACTAACCTGTGTGAAACAGCATATATATTACATGACATAATATTAAACTTATTCATAAATGGTGACCAATGATCTCAATCATTCTAGAATATATACTACTAAAATGCAAAATAACATTTAGGGAGGATCAAATATACAGTACCTAAAATACAGAATTAAATTAAATATAAATGATAATAATTCTAAGTTAAAAAATGAAATTAGCAAAACATACCACTAATGTACTAAAAATAATAAAAAATTATATAAATGTATATTCAATGCTAAAATAATAGACCTTTAGCAGTGATTATATGTACCGTACAAACAAAACCTCAGAGAAATGTTAAAATTATTAAAATATCAAAAAATTAAGTGAATTAAATGAATAAATACACCTCATTACTAAATATACCCATATAGATATAGAAAGCCTACAGATACCAGTAATGATATCTTAAAAAAAACTTGATTCAATAGATAACCTAATAATCACTTATGAAACAATTGATATCTAATTCAATGTTCATACGATGAAGGGCTAATGTATTCATTAAATACCGTAAATCCAACGGGTCTCGCGTTGAGAAATTTCGTGGACCAAATTGGATCCCCTCCATTTGGGTTTAATACAATCAACTCCCCAGAACTTGAGGCCCGATGGATCCTGATTATGATGGTTTTTAAACGCTATGATATTTGTAGCCAATGGATATATTATACAGGTGTTCTGATACAGTTTTTTTTAACGTTCTCTTGGTCCGTCCAACATACATAAGGTTGCATGGGCATACCAGTACATAAACCACATGAGTGGTATTACATGTGATAAATTCAGTAATTTCAAAAGACTGATTGTGGCCCGTGGAAACAAACTCAGTCAATCCTCTAATTGGACTATTTACTTGCAAACACGTACTACACCTCCTACAAGCATAAAAACCCACGCTGTCCCAAAACATAGGTGGTTTGGTCGGTGCATCCAAAACTCTTTTGATCACTTTGTCTCCAAAATTAGGTGCCTTCCTATAAATAAAAGATGCTCTAGAAGGAAGTGCCATGGCCAAAGTTTTATCCATGCAAAGCACATGCCAATGGCGTTTAAAGATAGTTTCAATCTCTTAGTACTAGCCATGAAAATTGGAAATAAACCCCCAATTCTGTCTTGACTCATCTTAATGAACCTTATCCATCAGAGCGATATGTCGGGGGACCATTGCCGCTTCTCTTATGATCTCATCAAGTAGATGTTCTGTATACCCTTTCTGTAAAAAATTATTTTTAATAATACCAGATTGTTCCAAGAAATCAGAGTCTGTTGAACAATTGCGTCTCACTCTTAAAACTTGACCCTTTGGTATATTCTTCAGCCAGTGGGGGTGATGTCCACTATTAATGGGAAGATAGCTGTTTCTGTCGGTCGTCTTAAATAAAACCTTAGTGGTGAGGATATCGCTTTGCCTAGTGATGTTAACATCAAGAAAGTGGATCTGTTCTTTATTGAACTCATAAATTATAATCCAATTTAATGTTATTTTTGTTGACGAAACGTTAGGGTTGGTCTCAGTGACGATCTACATTCCAGTGTGCTGTTCGGAGACACGGGTCTCACTACCCCCGCAGATTGAACTGATTGCGGTAGGGGATCTCCTGATTATCTGGATACGTATCTGGCTGCTTGTGTTCAATGCTTCTTGTTTATGGATTTTCTGTAAGTGCATGTGCTAAAGGGGGAATATTATGAGGAATAAAAACGTTTTTTAAATAGATTTACACTATGGTCTTATTTCTGTTTTTCCTCTTATGATCGGATATGGATTTCTGGTCTTTTGTTCAAACCCCCATGATAAAACCTGACTTTTGGACAGTGATTACTTCACGAGTGCCAACAAGTGAATTTTAATTTATCTGCTCAATACCGTCTAACTTCTGGTAAGCGTTCATTTAGGGGGGGTGCGAGTACCCCTCTTATCCTACACGTGTGGTGGTGTCGGTGGAAGTTTTATCATCTATTACTTTCGGATACTTCACTTTGGATCATCTTTTGGACTGTTTACCAGTATATTATGGACTTTATCACATATGCACTTTTAGTAACTATTATTGTATATGTATATATCGGACGATTTTTATGTTGAACTAACATAATAATTTTATACATTTTTTATAATTTATCTGCACCTTAAGGGTGTTTTTACTAGCACTGCCTACATATTGCATGTGTGTGTATTTTTTTTTTGATTTGTCAGAGTCTTGGTAGACTATAAGGTTAGCAACTGTGTGCCTTAATTGGCTGAACTTTTTTGTGCAATTTCACCTTATACAGGAGTGCTTGTTCATATAGGTGTAGTGGGTACTTACTTTCCCGGAGTAAGATTTTGAATTTTTCGGTGACACCGGTGGTATATTCCAGCGGTCCACTGGGTGGCGCTGTCACCATGGGCTGACGAACGGATATCGCTGTGTGCGGAGCCTCCTTTTTGGCCTCTCTCGGCAGCGGTATGGTGGGGCGGGGAACCCGCCATGCTTGCTGGGAGAGGGTATAAAGGGGCCGGCCATCTTGGTCACGGGGTCTTCGTCCCAGGCACCTTTAGCTTGCGGACGGTGGTTCGCGTCCATCCTCTGGGCGGCCTAGGCCTAGAGGACCACCGGGGATCGTGTTCCACCTCAGGCACCTTTAGTCCTGGGGTGAGGTACTTGGATGGAGGTCTGGAGCTCAGTGCCCAACACTGAGTTCCGCGAGGGAAGGATCCTAAGGCACTCCGGGGATGGATGCCTGAATCCGAGGTGGGCGTAATCGACCGGGAAGAGCTCCTCATCTGAAGACCCGGTGCAGAAGACTGCCGGTGACGGGTGAGTCTCTTGTCGGAGACCGTCCGGAAGGAGAATTTCCCTCGTGCGGAGACCATAACACACTCTCAAGGAGGAGAGTGGAGGATCGAACTTGTGTCTGGGCCTATTCGTACACACACCTCCTTTTCTGTTCTATAGCCAAGGGAGTCCATGTTATGTTCTAAATAAAGGAGTGTTGGACTTTAACGGTGTGTGGCTCAATTTCTGGCGGACGAGGTTTAAAGGAGACTCTTGGAGGGAGGATCCGATGCATAGCACAGACCCGAAGGTAATAAGAGACATTGCTGAGACCACATACACAACTGTGGTGGAAGCCTGGCATAGCTCACCCCTCTCCCTCCCCTATCATACCCCTAGACCAGAGACAGTGCGAGTTGGAAAATTTTAATAGAGGGGAGTGGGGAGAGGGTGTGCGCTACATAGGAATTAGGCGTTCATTTCTATTTATTTTATACATTTTCTTATAACAGTTGTCATATCCATAACAAATAGAATAGCATTAATAACTATCGAACCTGCGGCAGGTCCCTTATATCCCCCCAAAAAAGCATAGGGGAGTTAATTCTATAAAATAAGATAGTGAAATATGTGGTAAGCATAAATTAGGTACACTAAAGATATAACTCAGAGGTACAATATTTATCAGCTCTGCAAACAAACCCATAGTCATATAGTTACTAAACAAAATGAGAAAAATAAGGGGAAAGTAACCATAACGACTGTAATAATATTATTAACCAGGAGAGCTCTCTCAGAGCAGAGAGGGAGAAGCGAGCATATTAGCTGTGGTGGAATCTGGAATTTTCAACTTTCCCCAAAAATTTGTAAGGTTGGCTCTAGTGTACCATTCAGTAAATTGGAACGACATTATGAGCAAATGTACACCCGGAGGTGAGGAGGAGTGTTCCAGAAATTACTTCCACTTGGTGGGTCCAAATTTCTGGGTTATAGTGTCCAGCTTTGCAACATAAAAAAAGCTTTTAGCTCCTTCTTGATTGCTGTAACTGTTGGGACTGATGATGAAACAAATAAATGTTTTGAAATCAAATCTTTTTAACAAAAACTCCACCAGCTACTATTATGGCCAGCTTTAGGGTGCATTCACACCTGCAAATTCACCCCGGCCACAGTTAGCTGCGAGAAACCAAGCAGGGGTTCGGCCAGCTTCTGTCGAAGGCTCATGACCGAAGGTCTGCCGATCGGCTCCCGATTAACGCTCTTAGTGAATGGCTGGTGGTGGGGGGCCGTCCCCCTGTTAGAACACAATAGCACAGCAGGTAAGATCGCTGTATTAACATCAGATTGTTAGTACAGCGCGGCTACGCTGTGTTGAATGAAAAAAAACTAGTGGTGTGTCCGGGGCTTAAGATGTCCTTGAAGCCGGGTACACACTACAGGTTTGTTTCGTGCAATCCAGTGGGTTGCAAGAAAAAAAACTGTCAGCTCCGGTCGAAGCCACTGTACTACTACCCATGCAAGGTTAGTCCAGCGATCCCCTCCGCTGAGCTGTTGTGTTCTGACAAGGGGACCCCCCCCCCTGCCAGAACACTCCGATCAGAGCTCTCTGCCATTGGCTGAGAGAGTTGATAGAGAGTCGGTCGGATGTTGGTTTTCCAGCATGCATGTAAAACAGAAGCCGACCAAACTGGCCGATATAAACACGGGCAGAATGTCGGATGTTTTTCTTTTGAATCGGAAAATGTCTCCCGACATTCTGCCTGTGTGTATGGGACTTTAACTGGGGGAAAAATAGCAATCAATTAAAAGTAACCAAACTAGTCAATATTTGTTACTCTAAAACCAATTAGCGAGGGTCACAGAGATTTTCCAACATGTTGGAATCTGTGTCAGGAGGTACTATAATTCCCATTTTATGAGAGAAAAGGGAAAAACATAATTTCTGCTCTACTTGAACTAGGTTTATCTATTGGCCAAGCTGAAAAGAAGATTGTGGTGGTTTCAGGTGCTGCTTTTTCACAAGACACCAGCATTACTATAGAATAGATGATCTTAAGACTGGCTCCCATAGACATTGGTTGACAGTCCAGATAATAATAGCCGGATCACATGATGAGCTAAAGACAGTCATCAAAGGAATTAATTGACAATTGGAGAAACTTGTCCAATTGCTTTCTCCTCTGAGGAAAGAAGAGAGAGGTGCCTGCAACTTACTTCCGCTGTCCTTCTCTACTGGCAAAATAAAATGGCTACTTAAGATGACAAAATGTGTTTAGGACCATGCCAGAGGATAGTCAGGTTGACCTGTCTGCCATTTCCTGTACTTTGCCCATGCTAGGCACCTGCATAGGAGGAACCATAAGCAGCCTGTACTTCTTTCCATTGCTCCCCATCCACCCGCATCCATTACCAGAATACCCAAAATATTACTGTTTAAGTTTCTCATAGTTAAAACCTGAACAGGACTCATTCAGATCCTCCTGACACCAATGTAAAATATCTCAAGGAGGGTTATTGGTCACCAAGTGCTGTATTTTGAAAGGCAAGTAGGATTGTCACATGTTCCCTATACCAGAAAATATACCAGAAAATCCAGCTATTTCTTAGGTCTCTGGTAGGAGGGGGCTGCGAGGAAAAAAGAACAAAAATATCAAGGAAAATCCATCCCAGACAATAGATTTTTCCTTCAAGAACAGTTAAGCATCTCTATTCCAGCTATAGACAACTATATTGATCAATGATCATCTCATGCTAGAATAGAAGTTTGGTATTCTGACTGTAGTCTATACAAGAGAAGCTACCAGCTAAAAGCAAATGTTTAGTTTGCTAATGTGAAAAGACAGAACAACAGACAGAAGTAGTGATGAGCCGAACACCCCCGGGTTCGGTTCGCACCAGAACCCGCGAACGGACCGAAAGTTCGTACGAACATTAGAACCCTATTAAATACAATGGATGCGAACGTTCGAATTCTAAAGTGCTAATTATAACAACTATTATGCATGTTATTGTCCTAAAAAGGGTTTGGGAACCCGGGTTCTGCACCAGGGGACATGTATCAATGCAAAAAGAAGTTTTAAAAACGGTCGTTTTTCGGGAGCAGTCATTTTAATGATGCATAAAGTGAAAAAAAAAAAGTCAAATATTCCTTTAAATATCGTACCTGGGGGGTGTCTAAAGTATGCCTGTGAAGTGCCACGTGTTTCCCGTGTTTAGAACTGTCCCTGCACAAAATGACACTTCTAACGGAAAAAAAAGCCATTTAAAACTGCTTGCGGCTTTAATGTAATGTCTGGTCCCGGTAATATGGATGAAAATCTTTAAGAAAAATGGCATAGCTACCCCATGACCCCCCCCCCCCTACCCCAGCCCATTACCAGCCCCTTTGGGTCTTGTATGGATATTAAGGGGAACCCCGCACATAAAATAAAAAAGGCCCTATATACTCTGAACAGCCGTATACAGGCGGTGCATACAAGACAGGGACTGTAGGTTTGTTCTTATGTAGAATGTGTTTGTAATTTTGAACAGGTACATTGTTGAAGTGTAGCTCCAGCCCAAAAATCTATTTTTAAACTTTTTGGAAAACATAGGTAAGGGTTATCACCCCTGTAACATTTGTTTTGCTGTCTGTGCCCCTGTTCAGAACATTTCACCTCGCTTTCCGTCCCAATGACAACTGTTTTTGAAATGTGGTGTTTTTCTTGAAACAAGGATTGCTGATAAAGCATCAGTACAGAGGAGACACCTTTCTCCCATAGTTATTCTTACAGGAGAGAATTTTCCTTCCTAGTGGTAGATTTCCTCTCACTTCCTGTTGTCTTCTTGCGTTTGCAAGTAGGAGTCGTTTGTAAGTTGGATGTTTGAAAGTAGGGACCTGCCGTATATACTCTGCAGAAATAGGCCCCTTAGTTGTTGGTGTTGGCACAACACTGTAAGCACTCACAGTTACTCTTGGTTGGTGCTGGAACGCCCTGCTGTCAACTATTATATCAGGAATTTTAATTACATATAATTGTTGAACAGTGGTAGTAAAAATTGGGCCTTTGATGGTGGTGCTGGTGCCACAACACTGTAAGCCCTGACAGTTACTCTTGGTGGGTGCAGCAATGGGCCCTGCTGTGAATTATTAGATCAAGAATTGTAATTGCATGCCCCTGTTGAACAGGGGCTGAAAAATTGGGCCTTAGGCACTGGTGGCACAACACTACAACCCCTCACAGATACTGTACTTGGAGCACAGCAATGAGCCCTGTTGCAAAGTATTGCTTCAAAAATTGTAATGACACGCCCCTGTTAAACAGGGGCTGAAAAATTGGGCCTTAGGCACTGGTGGCACAACACTACAACCCCTCACAGATACTGTACTTGGAGCACAGCAATGAGCCCTGTTGCAAAGTATTGCTTCAAAAATTGTAATGACACGCCCCTGTTAAACAGGGGCTGAAAAATTGGGCCTTAGGCACTGGTGGCACAACACTACAACCCCTCACAGATACTGTACTTGGAGCACAGCAATGAGCCCTGTTGCAAAGTATTGCTTCAAAAATTGTAATGACACGCCCCTTTTAAACAGGGGCTGAAAAATTGGGCCTTAGGCACTGGTGCCACAACACTCCAACCCCTCACAGATACTGTACTTGGAGCACAGCAATGAGCCCTATGGCAAATTATTGCTAAAAAAATTGTAATTACACGCCCCTGTAAAACAGGTGCTGAAAAATTGGGCCTTAGCCACTGGTGGCGGCACCCATAAACAAAAATGATCTTCCAAGCTATCATCATCAATCGTATCATTGAGGACTCGGAGGAGGAGGATAGCCAGTCAACATAACAGCACAGGCACTCAGCATCAGCATCAGTCTTGAAGGGATGTGACATGTTAAAATCAATTAGTCTGTTATATCAGCATCAGGTGTGTGGTAGCTGGTGGTGATCCAAGACTGGTTCATCTTGATGAAAGTCAGTCGATCAACCGAGTCGGTGGACAGGCGCACCCTGTGATCCGTGACAAATCCTCCAGCAGCACTGAATGTGCGTTCCGAAAGAACGCTGGATGCAGGACAGGCCAGTAGCTCAATTGCATACTGTGCAAGCTCTGGCCAGTGATCCATCCTCAAGACCCAGTAAGCCAGAGGATTTTCGGTGGGGAAGGTGTCCAAGTCTGACCTTGCCCCTAGATATTCCTGCACCATGTTTATCAGACGCTGGCGATGGTTGCTGGAACCGATCATACTTTGGGGCTGCGGACTAAAGAATTGTCTGAACGCATCGGTCAGACGGCCACCTTCCCCACCGCTCCTTCTTTGACTGGCCGAAGCCTCAGCAACTCGTTGTCCAGGACCAGGAGTTTGTAACCTCCCAGTCTCTGGGAACGCGTTGCACATACCTTTCTGCAAGGCCTCCCGGAGTTGTCTCATCCTCTGCTCCCTCTGCAAAGGTAACATAAGGTCCGCAACCTTACCCTTGTACCGTGGATCAAGGAGAGTGGCCAGCCAGTAATGGTCCCTCTCCTTGATCCGAAGAATACGAGGATCCTTCCGCAGACTTTGCAGGATCAGGGAGGCCATGCAGCGTAGGTTTGCTGAGGCATTCGCTCCGGAGTCCTCTGGGTCACTAAGGACGACATGATCCGCAGCCACCTCCTCCCAGCCACGTACAAGTCCACTGGTTTCTTGGGACTGTAAATCATCCCTAAAAGACTGCTGCTGATGATGCTGAGTGCCAGCCTCCACCTCCATGCTGACACAATCCTCCTCCTCCTCCTCCTCCTCCTCCTCTTCCTGTGCGATGGGTGGGACAGAAGGAACACTGTCTGGGTAAAGGGGGCCTTGAGAGGCAAGGAAGTCCTCCTCTTCCTGCCTCTGTTCTGCCTCAAGTGCCCTGTCCATTATTCCACGCAGCGTGTGCTCCAACAGGTGGACAAGAGGTACAGTGTCACTGATGCATGCACTGTCACTGCTCACCATCCTCGTGGCCTCCTCAAATGGTGCCAGGACAGTGCATGCATCCCTGATCATGCCCCACTGGCGTGGAGAAAAAAAAAACAAGCTCCCCTGACCCTGTCCTGGTGCCGTAGTCGCACAGGTACTCATTGATGGCCCTCTGCTGCGTGTGCAGCCGCTGCAGCATGGCCAACGTTGAGTTCCACCTGGTGGGCATGTCACATATAAGGCGGTTCTTGGGCAGGTTCAACTCCTTTTGCAGCTCAGCCAGGCGAGCACTGGCATTATAAGATCTGCGGAAATGCACACAGACTTTCCTGGCCTGCCTCAGGACATCCTGTAAGCCCGGGTACCTGCCCAAGAACCGCTGCACCACCAGGTTAAGGACGTGAGCCACACAGGGCACATGGGTCAGTTGTCCCTGTCGGAGGGCGGAGAGGAGGTTGGTGCCATTGTCACAAACCACCATTCCTGGCTTAAGCTGGCGTGGCGTCAACCACCTCTCGGCCTGGCCCTGCAGAGCAGACAGGACCTCTGCCCCAGTGTGGCTTCTGTCCCCCAAACACACCAGCGCAAGCACGGCATGGCATCTTTTTGCCTGCGTACTTGCGTAGCCCCGTGAACGGCTACGGAACACCGCTGGTTCATAGGACAAACCACAGGAAGAGGCCATGGAGGAAGAAGAAGAGGAGGGGGTGGAGGAGAGAGGTGTGTCACAACCAGTAGTAGCATTTTGGAGGCGTGGCGGTGGAACAACCTCCAACACTACTGCACCTTGTCCTGCATCCTTCCCAGCTGCCAAAAGAGTGACCCAATGGGCCGTGAAAGAAAGGTAACGTCCCTGTCCATGCCTGCTGGACCATGAGTCAGCGGTAATATGCACCTTACCGCTGACCGCCCTCTCCAGCGAGGCCAAGACATTGCCTTCCACATGCCGGTAGAGAGCCGGAATAGCCTTCCGTGAGAAAAAGTGGCGTTTGGGAACCTGCCACTGAGGAACCGCACATTGCACAAACTCACGGAAGGGGGCCGAGTCTACCAACTGAAAAGGCAGCAGTTGAAGCGCTAGCAATTTAGCCAAGCTAGCATTCAACCGCTGGGCATGTGGATGGCTGGGAGTGAACTTCTTTCGACGGTCCAGCAGCTGGGGCAGGGAAATTTGCCTGCTAGAATCGGACGTCGGTGTACTGCTAGCAGAGTGGCCGCAAGTACTTGGCTGTGACACACCTAATTCTACACCTTCATTCCTCTCAGTGCATGTTTCAGAGAGGACTGAAGTTATAGTGGGGTTGGAGATCCCAGCTGATGCGGTGCAAGGAGAGGTCCGCTTTGTTCTTTGGTGTGGGTCTTTGAGGTAGGCTTGCCAACGAGCTGCATGGCAGGTCAACATATGTCTGGTCAGGCATGTGGTACCCAAGCGGCTGATGTTTTGGCCACGCGATATACGCTTGAGACATATGTTGCAAACAGCAGCTGTGCGATCTGATGCACTAGCCTCAAAAAAGGCCCACACCAAGGAACTTTTTGAATGACGGGCAGAGGCAGCGCCCTGCACAGGCGGAGCTCTGCGGTGTGATTCCGTTGGTGTACTGCCCTTACGCTGGCCACCAAAGGGCATCCTGCCTCGTTGGAGATGTGCCTCCTCCTCATCCTCCTCCTCCTCCTCTCTCCTATTAGGCACCCACGTGGAGTCAGTGACCTCTTCATCCCCTCCCTCCTCATCACTGGAGCCAATCTGGCAGTATGCTGCAGCTGCTGGAACATGACTGCCAGATTGGTGTCCTTCTTGAGCATCCCCTCTGTCTGCTCTCACGCTACTGCCTTCCTGTAGCTGGGTTTCATCATCAGACCCTTCGAAACGCTGGGCATCCTCCTGGAGCATGTACCCAACACTGTGCTCAAACAGTTCGGGGGACTCCTCAGGAGGAGGACATGGTGGGTCTAGGGAAGGAGTGACTGATGATGAGTCTGACATTGATACCAGGGAAGAGGACGCTTTGGCAGCTGCTTTGCCAGTACCCTGAGCCTGGGTGAGAGAGGATGAGGAGGAGGAGGAGGGCTTGGTCATCCACTCTACCAAGTCTTCGGCATGATGTGGCTCAACATGTCCAGCTGCCGAAAAGAAGGACAAGCGTGTCCCATGGCCATGTGCTGATGACAATGCACCGCGTCCACGACCAGCACTGTTGCCCCCAGACACAGAGCCTGCTTGCCCTCTTTTATTGCCTCCTGACTGTCTGCCTCTCCTTGTTTGCCTTCCAGACATTCTAATAGATGGCCTGCAGGGAGATGGGAAAAAAGCAATAAGGGCTACCTTCAGGTGTCCTTCTCTGTCCCTTTACTTAAGGATTTCTAAATATGGTTGAGGATGATTGCTTTTGCACAGAATAGCACAACGACAATTTCCCTGACTGTCCAAAAAACAAGGATTTCAAAGATGGTTGATGAGGAATGCTTTAGCACACTATAGCACAAGGAGAATTCCCCTCACTTTCCTTCTTTGTCCCTAGAAACAAGGACTCGCACAGTGAAAGAAACTGACACTCTCCCTACCTAGAGTTTTCTGTCCCTAGAAAAAATGTTTTTTTAAAGCACACTATAGCACAAGGAGAATTCCCCTCACTTTCCTTCTTTGTCCCTAGAAACAAGGACTCGCACAGTGAAAGAAACTGACACTCTCCCTACCTAGAGTTTTCTGTCCCTAGAAAAAATGTTTTTTTAAAGCACACTATAGCACAAGGAGAATTCCCCTCACTTTCCTTCTTTGTCCCTAGAAACAAGGACTCGCACAGTGAAAGAAACTGACACTCTCCCTACCTAGAGTTTTCTGTCCCTAGAAAAAATGTTTTTTTAAAGCACACTATAGCACAAGGAGAATTCCCCTCACTTTCCTTCTTTGTCCCTAGAAACAAGGACTCGCACAGTGAAAGAAACTGACACTCTCCCTACCTAGAGTTTTCTGTCCCTAGAAAAAATGTTTTTTTAAAGCACACTATAGCACAAGGAGAATTCCCCTCACTTTCCTTCTTTGTCCCTAGAAACAAGGACTCGCACAGTGAAAGAAACTGACACTCTCCCTACCTAGAGTTTTCTGTCCCTAGAAAAAATGTTTTTTTAAAGCACACTATAGCACAAGGAGAATTCCCCTCACTTTCCTTCTTTGTCCCTAGAAACAAGGACTCGCACAGTGAAAGAAACTGACACTCTCCCTACCTAGAGTTTTCTGTCCCTAGAAAAAATGTTTTTTTAAAGCACACTATAGCACAAGGAGAATTCCCCTCACTTTCCTTCTTTGTCCCTAGAAACAAGGACTCGCACAGTGAAAGAAACTGACACTCTCCCTACCTAGAGTTTTCTGTCCCTAGAAAAAATGTTTTTTTAAAGCACACTATAGCACAAGGAGAATTCCCCTCACTTTCCTTCTTTGTCCCTAGAAACAAGGACTCGCACAGTGAAAGAAACTGACACTCTCCCTACCTAGAGTTTTCTGTCCCTAGAAAAAATGTTTTTTTAAAGCACACTATAGCACAAGGAGAATTCCCCTCACTTTCCTTCTTTGTCCCTAGAAACAAGGACTCGCACAGTGAAAGAAACTGACACTCTCCCTACCTAGAGTTTTCTGTCCCTAGAAAAAATGTTTTTTTAAAGCACACTATAGCACAAGGAGAATTCCCCTCACTTTCCTTCTTTGTCCCTAGAAACAAGGACTCGCACAGTGAAAGAAACTGACACTCTCCCTACCTAGAGTTTTCTGTCCCTAGAAAAAATGTTTTTTTAAAGCACACTATAGCACAAGGAGAATTCCCCTCACTTTCCTTCTTTGTCCCTAGAAACAAGGACTCGCACAGTGAAAGAAACTGACACTCTCCCTACCTAGAGTTTTCTGTCCCTAGAAAAAATGTTTTTTTAAAGCACACTATAGCACAAGGAGAATTCCCCTCACTTTCCTTCTTTGTCCCTAGAAACAAGGACTCGCACAGTAAAACACACTG
Source organism: Rana muscosa (assembly GCA_029206835.1). Classification (NCBI taxonomy): domain Eukaryota; kingdom Metazoa; phylum Chordata; class Amphibia; order Anura; family Ranidae; genus Rana; species Rana muscosa. The sequence goes on along the minus strand of CM055116.1, from coordinate 100,958,910 downwards.
ACACTCTCCCTACCTATCCTTCTCTTTCCCTAAACTAAAGGAATCCAGGTTAAGCAAGAAAGAAATAAATGTCACTGTCCCTGCCTATGCTTGTCTTTCCCTGCTCCGGAACACACTACACTAGGCCGCCGTGCTGGCGGCCTTTTATAGTGTGGGGCGTGTACTAAACACCCTCAGCAATAATTGGCCACAGGCATCCTGCCTGTGGCCAATCATTGCTCTCCTCGCTGCCGGCGCTGTGATTGGCCAAGCATGCGGGGTCACAGTGCATGCTTGGCCAATCACAGCGCCTGGATGACACTGCGATGGCGTAGTGCATTGTGGGCCATTCGCGTCACTCGAATTTGGCGCGAACGGCCCAAATCGTTCGATCTTCGTCGAATGATCGAACAGCCGATGTTCGAGTCGAACGTATGTTCGACTCGAACACGAAGCTCATCCCTAGACAGAAGTAAACAAGCAAAGCTGAGCTACAAGGGCTTAAACACATAGCATTAAAAGGTTAATTAGATCCCATACTGTGCAGGAAGGATTTAATGTAAATCTTTGTACATGTAGACAAGGACCACAGTAAATAAGGACAAGAGAAAAAAACAACTGAAGGCTAGTTTACCAGATCACACACAATTTTTTTATACTCACCAGAAAGAGCGATTGCTATGCGGAACTAGCTCTTCTGCCTCTTCCTCCACCGTGGTGGTCTTCTTCCTCATCCTCTGTCTTCTGGAGAATGGGGCGCGCTGCCTTATGGGAACTGTGTGTATCCCAGGAGCCAGCCGCCCATTCACAAAGCGCAGTGCGAGTCAAGCATGCGCAGTAGGAGGCTTAAGGCTTCACTGCCTGTTTCCCTTAGTCAGGATGGAGGCGCCGGTACCTGTCAGGACCGAGCGATCACCGTCAGGGGCCCGACATCGCAGGCGCCTAGAACAGGTAAGTGTCCTTATTAAAAGTCAGCAGCTACAGTGTTAGTAGCTTCTGACTTTAAAAAAAAAAAAATTGCGGGTGGAATCCCACTTTAACGGCCCATCAGTGGTGGCTGTGCTCAAAATTTTTGGGGGGGGGGGGCGCAAACAAACTGAACAAAATAAACATCAATTGCAGCCACTGTGCCCATCAAACGCAGCTACTATGCCCATCAATCACAGCTACTGTGCCATCAAACGCAGCCACTATGCCCATCAAATGCAGCCACTGTGCCATCAAACGCAGCCACTATGCCCATCAAACACAGCCACTATGCCCATCAAACGCAGCCACTGTGCCCATCAAACGCAGCCACTGTACCATCAATTGCTGCCACTGTGCCATCAAATGCAGCCACTGTGCCATCAAATGCAGCCACTGTGCCATCAAACAGAGCCACTGTGCCCATCAAACGCAGCAACTGTGCCATCAAACGCAGCTACTGTACCCATCAATTGCTGACACTGTGCCCATCAATTGCCGCTACTGCGCCTATTAATTGCTGCCAGTGTGCTCATCAATTGCCGCTACTGTGCCCATCAATTGCTGCCAGTGTGCTCATCAATTGCCGCTACTGTGCCCATCAACTGCCGCTTCTGTGCCCATCAACTGCTGCCAGTGTGCTCATCAACTGCCACTACTGTGCCCATCAATTGCTGCTACTGTGCCCATCCAATACTGCCAGCGTGAATCCCCCCCTGGCCCGGCACTTACCTTGTCTCGGTGGGGCAGCGGGTCACCGCGGCGATGTCCTCCACGCTCCTCGATCTCTTCTCCTGCCCTCTCTCCCCGTCCTCTGCTATGATTGGGCGCCTGATAGGTGGCTTCCAATCACAGCGCCTGTCGTTTCAGCCAATCAGGTGACAGGTAACAGACCTGAGCACCTGATTGGCTGAGAGGCGGTTCAGTGTTAGGAAAGCGATTCATTTGCTTTCCTAACACAACGCTGAGTGAACAGGGAGTGCTCAGCATGGCGCCTGCTGTTCACTGTTTTGGATGCCTATTAGAGCCCACGGCTCTAATCAGGGGCTTCCAAAAAATACCCCCGCCGCTGCAATGCATAAATCTATCTATTGGTGATAGAGCGGTGCCAGGAGAGAGGGGGCTGCACCCATGCGCCACTTATGGACGCACCGCCACTGCAGCCCATTCATTCTTGTGTCGCAACAAAGCAAGAAACATTGCAGCACACTGAATTATGGTATGAATGATTTTTATGTCTTTTTTTTTTTACATTATATATTATTTTTTTTTATGTTTCACTCTTATAATGATGTATGTTCCTTTTACTATGCATGGAAAAAATGCAAAAAGATTGTTCAATGAAAAAAAAAGAATTCTACAACCTTTTTTTTTTTTTTCACTCTTTTTCTTTTTCTTTCCGTGAAAAACAGGAAAAACAATGAGGCTTATAAAAGGCTTTTTGGCACAAGGACTGATCCAGGATAGTTCAAAGCAACTTTCTTTACCCTGAGGAGCCATGAAAGCCTTTAAAACCACCTTGATTTTACCTTCACCAATGATTCCAAAGCATTTTGCCAAAACTGAGAATGTCAAAAATTAGTTCTTCCCTAAAAAAACTTTTTATGTTCTTCCTTGGGTTAAAGAGACTTTTACCCTTTTTTTGTCAAAAAATCAATATACATATGATTTTTTTGTGTTTCTGTTCTTATTTATTCTGCAGATGCATTAAAGCGGAGTTCCACCCTTTTTTTATGTTTATTAAAAGTCAGCAGCTACAAAAAGTGTAGCTGCTGGCTTTTAATAAACATACACTTACCTGCTCCACTGTCTAGCGACGCGCCGCCTGGAGCTCCGCTCCTCTCCCCCCTCCTCCGTCGGCGCCTCCATTCACAGTGTGGGCACCCGGCCGTGACAGCTTTCGGCTTCACGGCCGGGCACTCACTGCGCATGCGCGAACGGCGCAGCGCTCTGTGAGTGGACAAGCGATCGCCTGGGACCTGTCACGTCCCAGGTGATCGCCTACAGGGAGGAGCCGCCACAAGGCGATATGACGTATCGCCTAGGCGGCTCCAGGGCGGAAGGAGGAAGTGGGACAGGAAGTCCCACTCCTACTGAAGCCCCCACTCCCCCCCAAAAAAATGACATGCCAAATGTGGCATGTAAGGGGGTGAGGAGTGGAATAAAAAAAAGTAAAAAAATTGGGTGGAACTCCACTTTAAGTACCCAGAAATAGATCTTTTATTGTGGCCTCTTTCACTTTAAGTCATCATCATCATCAGGACAGGGCTAGATCATTTGTCATGTTTTTTATTGCTGTCTGTGTTCCCGCTGGGGAGATTCACCCCACTATTTGTTCTGTTGACACAGGAAAGTGGGGAGAAATTCAAAGATGCTGAGTGGTCATTAAACAGTGGCAGTGCGTCCATAAGGGGCGCATGGGCACCGCCCCCCTCTCTCCTGGCACCGCTCTACCACCATAGATAGATTCATGCATTGCATTTAATCTTTTCGGGCACGGGCACCTAAATTACAGCAGTGGGGGTGTTTTTTGGAAGCACCTGATTAGATGCTGGGCGCTCGCTGTTCACTCAGCGTTGTGTTAGGAAAGCGAAGGAATTTGCTTTCCTAACACTGAACCGCCTCTCAGCCAATCAGGTGCTCGGGGTTTGTTACCTGTGACTTGATTGGCTGAAACGACAGGCACTGTGATTGGATGCCTGATAGAGAGGACGGGAGAAGACATGGAGGAGCATGGAGGACACCACAGTGACACGCTGCGATACAGGTAAGTGCCGGGCGATGCACACTGGCAGCATTTGATGGGACACAGTAGCGGCAATTGATGGGCACACTGGCAGCAATTTATGGGGCACAGTAGTGGCAATTGATGGGCACACTGGCAGCATTTAATGGGGTACAGTAGCGCCAATTGATGGGCACACTGGCAGCATTTGATGGGGCACAGTAGCATCAATTGATGGGCACACTGGCAGCAATTGATAGGCACCTTGGCATCAATTGATGTGTACAGTAGCTGCGTTTGATGGCACAGTGGTGGCAATTTATGGGTACAGTGGCTGCATTTGATTGCACAGTGGCTGCATTTGATGGCACAGTGGCTGCGTTTGATGGGCACAGTGGCTGTGTTTAATGGGCATAGTGGCTGCGCTTGATGGGCACAGTGGCTGCGCTTGATGGGCACAGTGGCAGCATTTGATGGCACAGTGGCTGTGTTTGATGGCACAGTGACGGCAATTGATGGGCATAGTAGCTGCATTTGAAGGCACAGTGGCTGCATTTGATGGGGACTGTGGCTGCGTTTGATGGGCACAGTGGCTGCGTTTGATGGCACAGTAGCTGCGTTTGATGGGCACAGTGGCTGCAATTGATGTTTTTTTTTTCAGTTTGTTTGCGCCCCCCCAAAAAATTTTGAGCACCAGCCGCCACTGTCAACAAAGCAAAAAGTGAAGGAAAACCCTCCATCCTTTCACTTTGAAGAGATTTCCTCTCATTTCCTGTTGCGTATTGAGGGCAAGAAGTGAAGGGAAATCTCCCCAGCGGGACACAAAAGGCAAAAAATGACTTGATAAAGGTTTTAACTTTTCCCTACACTATCCAAAGCTAAAAAAAGATCTTGGTTCTACATACACTTTAATACTCTTGGCTAAAACAGATCAAATTTGTTTTTGTCATAAGAACAAACAGAAGTTTCCCCTTCCAGAAAAAGGCATTTTATAAGAAAAGTGACAACATTTTCCCGTCAGCATGGAGGAATCACGTGTCTCCAGTTTTTTCTTGTCAGCCAAACAAGGTAAATACCAACATCCTTTTTTTTTTTTTTTTCTCTTTGTTCCTACACAATCCACAGGAATCATTAGAGGACTGGGGATTTTGTCCTGAAAACACATATGTAGGCTTTTAAACCCAAAATGTACTTTGTAGTGAGGAGTCAGATGTAAATGAACAGGAGTCAGACTGGACTAGCAGGCTCTGCACTCATGCTGTGCCCCAGTCTCTATCATTGTACTAGAACTCTGGATCCCAGTCTTGCCAAGGGTCTTCTCAGATCTTAAAGGAAAGTGGTCTTTGTTTGCCTGCAAGCATCTGCAGACTGCTTTGACACATGATCCCCTCACTCAGCATGGCCTCTTATTAGGCTGATTTTCACTTCAAAGTTTGTATTATCAGCCATCTCTAAAGGCAATTAGGAATGGGCGGCTTAGGGTATCAACCACTTGGTGACACTAAGTGACTCATCTCTATTGCTTCTTTTGTTGTCAGAGACATTGATTGAGCTGAATGACTACTGACTACCTGCCCCTTTGACTGGTAAATACTGTAGAGAAAATGCTGTGTAATTAACTGACAGTTAATATAAGTTCTGTTGGGTGTACAGCTCAATACAATGGGACGAATTTACACAAAGACAACAAAGCAATTGGAGGTTTTGACAAGTTTAACTAGTCCACGGTAACTGTATAGTTATGCCCTGGCTAAAGGTACCCATGCACAATGGTTTCTAATGTTACCACTGGGAATGATAAAACTCACGAAAAGATCATTGTTAAACAAGTGCACATCCACTAGATAGCACGAGCTCTCCATTGAGAAATACACAAGCTTATTTTAGCTAGAACAATAGGAACCACCTGATCATTTTCCCATGTGGACCAACTTCCAAATGGCTATTTGTAAAAGTGTATCTAAACTCAAGAACAACCTTTTTTTTAAATTGCCTCTTGCCAGTCCTAAAGCCGCGTACACACGGTCGGACTTCCATCTAACTTTTCCGTGTTTTTTTGTCCGAACGGAGTTGGTTGGGAACACCCATAGCATACACACGCTCAAACTTTTCTGCAAACTTTCTTAAAACTTCTTACAACATCACGTGTTTTTTCTGCTCTTTTCTGATCTTTACTGCCACCCTTTGGTCAACTTCTGCTATTGTTGGTTGATTTTAACATTAGCTGTTTTGTCCATCGGACTAAAGTCCGATGGTTATCTGTACACACGGTCGGACTTTGCTCCATCGGACTTTTGTTGGGCAAAAGTTTGTCCGTTTGCAGACCCAACTTTTGTCCGATGAAATCCAAAACCAAACGAAAAAAGTTTGTCCGATGGAGCGTACACACGGTCGGATTGTTGGTCCAACTTGCTCAAACCGAAGTTTGTTGGGCAAAAGTCCGACCGTGTGTACGGGGCTTTAGTTATGGTGCCTCCATTAGTTTTATTTTTTAATTATCATATAACGATCCTGTTAGTCACAAACTTCCTGTCCTTAGGCGGCAATGCTCACTCACTGTACAGGAGGAGCAGAGTAGTCATCCAGAACTACAGGAATCCATAGCAATAATTCTGTAATCCACAGAGGTGCACTGGGTAGGACTGAAAACACTGCTTCAAATAACACTGCAATATGTATAGAAACATGTGAGCTCATTAGATTTCTGGCAAGATCAACAAGTATTTTTTCCCCATATCAAACAGATATTACAAAGTGTTTAAATATTCAATTTAACAGACCAAAAGGAAACAAGTAAGAGAGGTTCATTGTTTCACAGCATTCACATATGTTCATGCGGTTTGCTAGTGCTTCCAATGGGGCCAAAAATGCTTGAAGTTTGCACATCAAAAGAGGCACATATACTTTTTCAAGCTTTATCAGTATATTGCTGCGTACACACGATAGGAAATTCCGACGAGAAAACCGTGGATTTTTTTCCGATGGAATGTTGGCTCAAACTTGTGTTGCATACACACAAATCTTGTCTGAAATTCCGAACGTCAAGAACACGTGACGTACAAGACGTACAATGAGCCGAGATCAATGAAGCTCAATAGGCAGTTTGGCTCTTCTGTTTGATTCTGAGCATGCGTGTTTTTTTGCGCCAAGAACTTTTTCCGTCGGAAAAATAGAGAACCTTCTCTCAATCTTATGTTGGCGGAAATTCCGACAGAAAAAGTCTGATGGAGCATACACACGACCAAAAGCTCACATCGGACTTTTCTTGTTGGAATTTCCGATCGTGTGTACACGGCATAAGGACCATAACTGGAGCGCTGGTATACAGCCAGGGGGTGGGGGAGGCAGGATGGGAGGCAGCTCAGGGAAAAGGGCAACTTAAAAGTCCAGTGGGGGAATGTCCACAAAGCTGCCTGAATCAGACCAAACGGCTCTTGCATACTTTTTCAAGGTGCAAGTTTCAAGCTTCAAGCTTCAATCGACACTACTGTCAGGTGTGAAAAGGCACAATTGAAAATTATGGGACTTTGGATGCTGAGCGTTTCGCAGCTTTGGGACCTTAGTGTTTCCCTACAATTCCACAAACTGCAGAGTGTGGGTGAACATGCTGTATTGTTGGCATGGTTCCCCGTTGCCATCTTGGGCACACTACATGTCTGCTAACAAGAACTGCTGTTGCCATGTAAACAAGCAGCTGCCATCATGGATACAGCAACATCATTGGTGCCTCCAACCTTGATGAACTTCTCCCTGATGCTACCCATTGAATAAAAGACTTTCTAACTTGTCCAACTGCTTTTTTTCCTAGAAGCTTTGTCATGCCTGTCAGAGGGTAACTTATATGTGACATTGTCTACCTGTCTGGCCATAATTATGTCATGTTTGTGGGTATATTTATTCTGTAACTATTATTTTACCATCTACAGTCAAATTTATGCCGCGTACACACGACCGTTTTTCCTGTCATGCAAAAAACCGAAGTTTTTCTCGACGTGATTCGTCGTGATTCCTCTCAAGCCTGCCTTGCATACACACGTTCAGGAAAAAAAAACGCTTGAGCAAAGCGCAGTGACATACAACAAGTACGACAACACTTACGAAGGCACTATAAAGGGGAGGTTCCATTCGAATGGCGCCACCCTTTGGGCTGCTTTTGCTGATCTTGTGTTAGTAAAGTTTGGTGAGAGACGATTCGCTCTTTTCAGTCTCGTGCTTTTCAGTCCGTTACAGCATGACGAATGTGCTATATCCATTACGAATGCTAGTTTTACCAGAACGAACGCTCCCGTCTCATACTTGATTCTGAGCATGCACGTTTTTTCCCCCTCGGAATAGCATACACACGAGTGGTTTTCGCAACGAGAAAAAGAACGACGGGAAAAACAACGAGAAAAAATAGAGCAGGTTCTAATTTTTTTGCAGGCAGTTTTCTCATGAAAAACAGTCGTGTGTACGCGACATTAGTGTTCTGTCAAGTCACAGTATGTTACTTTCTTTATTGGAGAGCTTTGTATACAGTAAATGTAACTACATGGAGCCACATTCCTTTATAATGCTTCACAAAGAGTTATGGGTATAATCTTAATAAGTATAGGACCCACATTGGTTAGTTTCATAGGTGCTGCTATGCCCGGGGCCCTAGGTACATGTGTCCCACTTCACTCTGTCCCTGGGTTCTGGGATGTGATTGCCATATGTTCCTTTGGTTTTGCTTATGCACCGTTCTCTTTTTTGAATGCATCTCACAGATGATCTTTCAATTGTGACTGTAGTGAGCAATTTCTCATTAATGCGGCAGTAAACCGCATTTTTCTTTTTTTTTTTTTAATCTGCAAGGCAAAGTTATAATGTGCTAGTATGCAATGCTGCATCTAAAGTAAATATCTCCTAAACGGCGCACGTTTAGGAGAGATTTACAGTACCTATAGAAGCCATTGGCTCCTGCTACTGTCATTCACAGCCAGTTAACAGAGAGCGTGGGGCTGAGCTGTGCTGTAAGTGTCAATGGACACACACAGTGTGACTCCGGATTGAGCCCACACAAGCTGCTTGCTATAGGGGCACTCAGCAGGGGGGAAGAGCCAGGAGTGCCTGCAGGGGACCCCAGAAGAGGAGGATTGGGGCTGCTCTGTGCAAACCATTGCAAAAAGTAGGTATGTATGTGTAGCACACAGACCCCCTTTTACCTGCCTTGTTCTTCGGCTCTTCACAGGAAGAGGGGCACACCATGCCACAAGCCCGTACCCTCCTGTATTAAGAGGTTGAGCGGTGTTGTTGGTGGGTCATTTCACAGTTGAGCCAGAGAATGGTTTTCTCACCTCTGTGGATAACAGATTTGAGTACTTGTTTCCCCTAGTGAATAGAATGTCCACACTTGCTGTAACTCCAACAGAGAGTTTATTTCTTCTCTTAGCAAATAACAGTCTCTTGATAGGAACAAAGGTTGGAGCAAGAAAAAGGACAGTACAAGATGTGGGGAGAGGTCCAGGCACAATCACAGTCACTTCACTGTTCAGCTTCTCGAACAGACTCAGCCTCAAATGGATAGTCTATTTAGGACAAGACTAGCAGCCAAATGACACTCACACTTTACTCAAGGCCTCTAACACAGACCTGGTGAACTTGGCCTTGGCCTAGGGAGAAGACATCCCTCCGGAGAGTTACCGGGACCCTTTTCTTCACCGTGACTACCGCATCAGTGTCCTTCGGAACGGTTCCTCACCCAGCCTCCTCTACTCAGATACCTCGCAAGGCGGCACCCTGAGACTCCTCGATCCCCGATGGGCTCCAGCCAAGGGTGCTGGGCCCAGGCCTTTTGCTGCAATTCCTGAGTCTACGCACCCAGGGCGGACAAGAACATCAGAGTAGTACCTCACCCTGGGACTAAAGGTGCCCAGGATGGAACAGGAACAGAGAACACCCGCCTCTGGGCCTAGGGCGCCCAGGGCAGACTGGAACAAGAACCTGGGGTAGGACCCCACCGACTAACCACCACCAACCAACCCCGAACAGGCAGCGTCTGCCCCTTTTATCTCCTCCCCCAGCATGCACAGCAGGTTAACCCCGGCCATACCGTACATTTGCCGAGAGGGGACACAAAAAGCACAGCCCTGTATTAGTGGTTCAACCCTAGCCTACTATGTCAGCGCCACCTGTAGGCCACAGGGAACTGCACACCAATACTTTCCCTGTGGATAAAATGGTTGCAAAACCCTGACAAATTAGGGTGTTTGGGCATAACTACCACCCAAACACTTCCCCTAAATTCAGCACCCCGCTACATATGACATGTTTGTAATAAAAAAAAAAAAACCTTTACAATCACTTTAATATTTCCTTTCTGTTCTTTTGAAAGTTGTCTCATACAAAGTGATGAATTGTTTTATTATACCAAAAACTGGGAAGAAGGCAACAGCACGTAGAGGGCAAATGATGAAGTGTTACTGTTACAATGGAAAGTAATTATCATTCACCCCTTTTAATGATATTTTAATGGGAAAAGATAACTGAGGTTTATTATATGTCTCTGGTTTTTACTATCCTGACTGAAACCAGTATTCTGAAAAGAAAATAGTTCTGTAAGTATTAATGTCAGCTATCACAATGGCTTTTCATACCTCAGTGCAGGACTAGATGATACCTTTTCAAATAATTCCAGGATGTCTAGACATCACTTAACTAATACTGTCACTATTTTTAATAATTATTAAATAACGAGAACAGTATAATGACTGACCAGCGAGAAGCATTTTCCAGAATTCTTTATTGTGGGGTTATTTGGATAAATTGAGTGTCTCTGCTCCCCATCCTTCTTGCATTGGGTTAACACTTACCACTGATGCACTGAGCAAGGGAACTGGAGTTGGTATACTGTTAGGATTATTGAAAAATTTTCTCCATTTACAAATATGTAGCACTACCTCTTTAGGAGCCGTAATTAACCACCTGAGCTCCGGAAGGTTTTACCCCTTTCATGACCAGGCCATTTTTTGCTATTCAGCACTGTGCACTTTTAACTTGCAATTACATCGTCATACAAAACTGTATCCAAATAAAATTTATATATTTTTTTCACAGAAATAGTGCTTTCTTTTGGTGGTATTTGATCACCACTGGGTTTTTTATTTTTGTTAAATAAATGAAAAAAGATGAAAAAAGTTTGAAAGAAATTACAATATTTTTTACTTTCTGTTGTAAAACTTTACCAATAAAGTCACAAATCTTCATAAATTCAGGCCAAAATGAATTCTGCTACATGTATTTGTTAAAAAAAAAAAAAGAAAAAAGCCCAATAAGTGTATATTAATTGCTTTGTTCGAAAGTTATAATGTCTACAAACTATAGTATATATATATACAGCATTTGAAAATTGATCATTCCTTAATGTACTGACAGACAATTTCATTTCTTGAGGCCCTGAAAATGCCAGGACAGTACAAATTTCCTCCAAATTACCCCTTTTTTGGAAAGTAAATGCATTTTGTAAGAGGCATGGCAAGTTTTTTGAAGTTGCAATTTTTGTCAGAATTTTGTGGAGAATTAAGAAATGTAATATTTTTTTTTTCCATTTTTTTTTTACATTCTGTCACCAGTTCAGTACTGCATCATAATATGACTGGTGTGGCAGTGATCAGGGATATTGACTTGTGTCAGTATGTTAAAAAAAAATTAAATACATTTTATTTATTTTTTTAACTATTTTTTTTATAAATACTCTCATCAGAGTAGTTCAGTGTCACCATAGTAACACTCTACTACTCTGGGAAAAGGGGAGAGGTGATTTTTTTAAATTGCTGTTACATTGATGATCAGCAATGTTTTGAATTGTCATGAATGGATTACATTTATAATATATAGCTGTGATTAGTAGTGATTAGTAGTGATCTGTGATTGGCTACAGCTAATCACATGGTACAGGGGGCTGTGATTGGCCCAGGTACCATGTGATAGCTGTGGGCCAATCACAGCATCACTGTTAGGAATGAAATTCATTCATAACAGCTTTATTGACATTGTGATCATGTGATCATATAGCGGGATCCACAATCTGTTGTGTCCGGTGGACACAGCAGTCGCAGGAGCGGCCTGCCAAAAGCCTAAGGGGTTGCATAGTGAGTCCTTAACCCGGAACAGGCTGCACAATTTACATGTACATGATACAGCCTGCCTGTGCCAAACGCCCACAGTAAATGTACTTTGCGTGGTCATCAAGTGGTTAAACTGGTTCTTCCCAAGATTAGTGCTGAGACAGCCAGGCACTCAGCAACAGTTCATTCACTCTGGCTCACTAATCAGTCTAGGGGATGTATTTATATCATTTATAGTGCTGAAGAACTTGGAGAGGGTGTAGGGCAGGGGTCAGAACCCTTTTTGGCTGAGAGAGCCATGAACACCACATATTTTAAAATGTAATTCCGTGAGAGCCATAAAATATGTTTAAAACTAAATACAAGTAAATGTGTGCATTTTATGTAAGACTGTAATATCCACATCTCCCCCCACTGTAATATCCGCATCTCCCCCCACTGTAATGTCCACATCTCCCCCACTGGAATGTCCACATCTCCCCCCACTGTAATATCAGCATCTCCCCCCACTGTAATGTCCACATCTCCCCCACTGGAATGTCCACATCTCCCCCACTGTAATGTCCACATCTCCCCCCCACTGTAATGTCCACATCTCCCCCCACTGTAATGTCCACATTTCCCCCCACTGTAATGTCCACATCTCCCCTACAATTGTGTGCTTGCTTACCACTACAAGCAGGCAGATCCACGAGCAGTTGAGGCGGGTGATGATGACGTCAGCGCGCCGCTCACCTAGGGCGCCGCCGGGTGTACCAAGATGGCCGCCGCTCCGGACCTAGGCCGAACGAAGCCGCGGCCTTTCCTATGGGCTCAATCCGCGGATCGGCACACCAAGCGATCCGCGGATTGAGAGGCAAGAGCCAGATGTAGCCATTAAAAGAGCCACATCTGGCTCGCGAGCCATAGGTTCCTGACCCCTGGTGTAGGGTGATATGGGATGCTCCAGAACTACTGAATAATAGCAGGATAACACCTCACTAGGCTAGGTCTTCCTGGACAGTCTTTATGCAGGGGCAAAGGAAGATGGCCAGAACTGAGTCCTTATAAAAGCTATCTTAGTTATAGCTACCACTGGCATTTCCACTCAAAGGAAACGGCACACAGTCACTGAACTCAGGTCAGTACTCACAATGTCACCGGATCACTGGATGCCACCTTCCAGCATCCACCAGACACTCTTCAGTCAGGGAGAGCCCACAATGCCACAGGACAGCCAAAACTCTTCCAACTTCAGCTTTCACTCTTCAGCAAGCTCTCCAGACCAGATCCTTAGGTCCAAGAAAATTTAGAAATAGGCACCAGCTGGGACCTCGATGAACATTTGCTTAAAGGAGCACTAAAGCTTTTTTTTTTTTCCTTAAAAATAACAAACATGTTATACTTACCTCCACTGTGCAGCTCGTTTTGCACACAGTGGCCCCGATCCTGGTCTTCTGGGGTCCCTCGGCGGCTGTCTTGGCTCCTCCCCGCAAGGACTCCACACCTTAATGCGAGTGAGCTCGCATGGTGTGGAGTGATTGCGGGCGCGCTCCCGTGATACAGCGGCGGCCATAGCCCCCCCGGCGTGCCGCGTCATTGGATGTGATTGACAGCAGCGCCAGCCAATGTCTGCGCTGCTTTCAATCTATCCAGTGTAGCCAATCGGCGGCCAGGCAGAAAAACGAAGAGGATGACGGGGACGAGCATGGGACTTTCGAGGGGCCAGGTAAGAAAAACGGGGGCTCGGGGGGGGCGGTATTGTCGAATGTTTTTTCACCTTAATGCATAGGATGCATTAAGGTGAAAAAACATGTAACTTTACTACTCCTTTAAGCCAGAAGAACTGCCGAAATAAAGGGGAGGGGATCCCTCTAACAGGAAGTGCCTTCTGTTTGGCTGAAGCACAATAAATATTCAGGTTTGCCCATTTGCCTTGCTCAACCTTGCTCCTATATTCCCGAAGCCTCTATAAAGCAGAGAGAGCAATCAAACTTGCATCCTGTGAGATCTAGAACAGCCCAATCAAATCAATAGCTGCTCTAATGATTACATAGGAGCCAAAAATAGCTAAATTTGCCTAACGTCCTAGCAACCTAACTAGGAAAGTGCTACAAAATATAAAATAAGGCTCTTCTGGCTGATAATGGAGAATATATAAAATATTTTTACTTCAATTGCTAAGATTTTAATTCTAATTCTACTTCATTATCATAGACATGTCAGCAAAAAGAAAAAAATAGCAAAAATGGTCTGACCACTTGACGTTAAAAAGAGAATACTGGGCCAGGTAGCGAAAGGTTAACTGTTTGTTTTGTGACCTCATATAACCCTATAGCAATTATGTTATATTTTATTTTTTCATTTTGGATGGAGTAGGGTATGGTAAAAGCAGGCCAGGCTGTCTGTACTCCATTGAGGAAATTTCTCTTCACATTATGTCCCAGAGGCACAGCACGAAGTTAGAGGAAATCTTCCCAGATTGAGTGGAAAATCTCCTCTAACCCCTTGTTATAGTGGCATCCACAAAATATTGGCCTTACCATATTTTTCTGTCTGAGAGACAATGGTCACCAAAACCAATATAGATGGTGAATATCTCCAGTATGGACTCAGACAGCAATGACGACCCTTATATGTGAAAAAAAAACATACGTGGGGTTTTAACGCTTCCAAAACATATTTTTGTTTCGATTTGACTGTTGGTTTGGTGCCACCATGACGAAGTGGCTATGAGGCCATGAATAAAGTTTTTTTTTTTAGTCTTCTGTTCAGAGATACTTGGTTAATGCTTCAGTACCCGGATAAGATCAATCGAATTTCATGGGTGCACTTTATATTTTATGCTGCCTCGCTTGATTTCTTTTTGATTCTGACTTCTGCGATAGGGGCAGCTTGTAGAAGAGGAAGCTGGAAGACTATTGCTCTTGGCTTAGCCTGGCAATACTGTTGCAGCTTACACTGCAAAAGTCTTCAATGGCTTGGCATGAAATTTGGAAAACATTACTTTAAATTGTTTGAGGATAATTATATGTTCAATGGCTACAGTAGTGGAGAAATATGCTCATTGTTTGTACCATTTATTTATAACTTAATAAAATACACTTAAACTAAATTGGTTCAGCCAAGAAAAAAAATATCTGCCACCGTCACACATGGGGAAACAGGTGTGCACTAAGAAGCAATTTAAATGGAAGCCTAAAGATTAAATGTGCTCTCAATGTTATACTTGTTGTGGGAAAAAAAAGAAAGCATTTATTTTTCTCGCTGCAAAAATAGAATTGCATTTGTGCCTGAGTTTTAAAATAAACATCCTATTTGTTGGCGCTCTTGTGTATGTTTTGTGCCTGTTTCAAGTTCTGTTCAGGTTTACACTGAAATATAATAGAGGAGCTTACACTTCATTCTTACTATGTTTTTATATCTGTCTTTAGTCAGTGCATGAAATCGGCGGTTGAGGACTCAGCCCACATTTGGCGGAAAAATAGCCACGGTTTATTTTTTGTTGAGTCAGACTGGTTTTAAGGCCTTTGTTTTCTTTTGCAGCCTGTAAAGCATTCCAGAATGCCAGCAATTCTATGGCAAATTTCACAGCTATGGAATCACAAAGAGCTCAGAATTTACAATACGGGTCTTGGGACTTCTGTTTATGGTTAACACAGAAGCTCGGTCAAATAACCCAGTGAAACTGTGGTGCACAGTGCAGAGCAGATCATTAAAGTTTATGTAAAGCCCAACAATGAACTTCTCTTATTGGTCTGTTTAATATACCATTGGAAGTATTTTCCTTATATCTGTTTGACAAGTTCAAAAAGTGCATTTCCTGTGTTATCCTCCTACATCTTATCTTGGACTTCGAAATAATTAACATTTATTTTGTAGAGATTTGAGAGTTAAAGTGGTTGAGTAGTTTAGCAAAGAACACTGAGCAGGCCTGACACCACTCCTGTGTGTTGTCAGCCCACAACAGGACTTAGGAGCTTTTCTGGCTTAGAAACCGAGCACTTTTCTGGCTAATCAGCTGGTATTTTTCTGAACTTGCAGGGTCTTTAAAGGGATACAACACGGGTAAATGTGCATGGATTGCAGAGATTGCAGAGATACAGTATCTTTCGCAAACGTGAGTACACCCCTCACAATTTTGTAAATATTTTATTCTATCTTTTCATGTGACAACACTAAAGAAATTACACTTTGCTACAATGTAAAGTAGTGAGTGTACAGCAAGGGTAGGCAACCCCCGACACTGGTGCCGCAATGGGAACTCAAAGCCTCTTTTGCCGGCACTCAAATCCCTCCCCATAAGCAGAGCAGCGCAGGGAAGTGTCAGTGAAACAATAATGTATTTTCAGAATTACCCACGCTGCACTGAGGGGAAGGCACTGTGTCCCCACACATTGTAAGAGATGGGAAACATTGTTTGGTTCTCTAACTTTGCTGTAGCTGCAATTGTCAGCCTTTGTGATGGAGAAGAGATTAGTTGCAGTTCTGATAGGGGGGGAGGTCCCTGTGTCCAGGAGGAGGAGGACTGTCATTGGCCACTGCTAAAGCCAATCACAGTCCTGCTAGCCTCGCCCACCATCTGGAGCAGGATGACTCGATTGATTGCCACTACCTATCTCAGAAAGAAGGGATTTCACTGTGATTGAGAAAACCACAATCAGGTGACAGTTTGTGGAATTATTGTTGAGCTGCTGGGAACTTTGTTGAAATTATTCCTGAACCTCACTTACTACTGAACCCCTGCACTCTGTGTCCCTTTAAGCCACAGCCAGTATTCAGCGCAATGAAAATCACACCCGTTTTTTGCTGCAGCACTTTTTTTTAGCTGTGGGGGCCCAACTTATGATCCTGCACACAGGCCCACTGCTTTCAGAAAATGCCCCTGGCCTGAGCTTATCATTGCGCATCCATTCCAGATACTTGTATCTGACATCCCATACATCACATGCAGCACATACAAGCACATGAGCTGGATGCAAGAGGTGGATCAGCAGGATGAGTGTGCCAGGACAGGTAGATGTGTCTCATCTCTGCTTCCTTTCACCACTCTGCATATCACACATATCATAGATGAGAAGGGGGTACAGCGGTGGAGCAGATGAGCAGGAGGGTACAGCAGTGGGGAAAATGTGCAGAAGGGATTCAGAGGTTGGACAGAAGAGCAGGAGGGTACAACAGTGGGGCAGATGTGCAGGGAGGTACAGTGGTGGAAGAGATGAGAATGGGCTTCAGCAGTGGGACAGAAGAGCAGGGCGGTACAGTAATGGGGCAGATAAGCAGGGGGAACAGAGGCCAGACAGTTGTGCAGGAGGTACATTGGTGGGGCAGATGAGAAAGCGGGTTACAGTAGTGGGGCAGATGAGCAGATGGGTTCAGTGTTAGTACAGATTAGAAGATGATTCAGTAGTGAGACAGAATAGCATGGGGATACATCAGTGGAGCAGATGTGCAGGGGGGTACATTGATGGGGCAGATGAGCAGCGGGTTACAGTGGTGGGACAGCACGGGGGTACAGTGGTGGGGCATATGTGCAGGAGGTACAGTAGTGGGAGGGATGAGAAGGGGGTTCAGCAGTGGGACAGAAAAGCAGGGGGGTACAGTGATGGGGCAGATGAGAAGGGGGTTCAGCGGTGGGAAAGATAAGCAGGGGGGGTTCAGTGCTGGGGCAGATGAGAAGGGGGTTACAGTGGTTGGGCAGAAGAGCAGGGGGTACAGAGGTGTGGCAGATGTACAGGGGGGTACAGTGGCGGGCAGAAGAGAAAGGTGGTACATTGGTGGGACAGAATAGCAGGGGAAACAGAGGTGGGGCAGATGTGCAGGAGGTACAGTGGTGGGGCAAATGAGAAAGGGGGAACAGTGGTAGGGCAGAAGAGCAGGGTGGTACAGTGGTGGGGCAGAGAAGCAGGGGGTTACAGTGGTGGGACAGATGAGCACAGGGTTACGTGTTGGGACAGATTTGCAGGCGGTTACAGTGGTAAGACAGATTTACAGGGGGTTACAGTGGTGAGACAGATTAGCAGGGGGGGGGCAGTGATCTGAGGTGCGAAGGTGCATGAATTGGGGCTGATCTGATGCATGAGTGCAGGATGTTAATTTCTCACTACTGCTCAAGTAGTTTACAGCATTTACTTTATAAAAAGTCATTTTCGTGATTGAGAGTGTGAAATTGAATTTTTTTGTTATAAAATCGGCACTCTCAATTTCTTTGAAAATATTTTTCGGCACACTGTGCTCAAAAGGTTGCCTACCCCTGGTGTACAGCTTGTATAACAGTGTCAATTTGCTGTCCCCTCAAAATAACTCAACACACAACCATTAATTCCTAAACCACTGGCAACAAAAGTGAGTACACCCTTATGTGAAAATGTCCAAATTGGGCCAATAAGCCATTTTCCCTCCCCAGTGTCATGTGACTTGTTAGTGTTACAAGGTTCTCAGGATGGGTAGCAGGTGTGTTAAATTTGGTGTTATCGCTCTCACTCTCTCATACTGGTCACTGGAAGTTCAACATGGCACCTCATGGCAAAGAACTCTCTGAGGATCTGAAAAAATAATTGTTGCTCCCCAGCATTGCTGCAGCACTCACGCAGCCCCAGACCATGACACTCCCACCCCAATGCTTGACTGTAGGCAAGACACACTTGTCTTTGTACTCCTCACCTGGTTCCCGCCACACAGGCTTGACACCATCTGAACCAAATAAGTTTATCTTGGTCTCATCAGACCACAGGACATTATTCCAGTAATCCATGTCCTTAGTCTGCTTGTCTTCCGCAAAATGTTTTCAGGCTTTCTTGTGCATCATCTTTAGAAGAGGCTTCCTTCTGGGAAGACAGCCATGCAGACCAATTTGATGCAGTGTGTGGTGTATGGTCTGAGCACTGACAGTCTGACCCCCCAAACACACCTCCAAGGCGACCACTGCCTTGCTAAAGAAGCTGAGGGTAAAGGTGATGGACTGACCAAGCATGTCTCCAGACCTAAACCCTACTGAGCATCTGTGGGGCATCCTCAAACGGAAGGTGGAGGAGCGCAAGGTCTCTAACATCCACCAGCTCCGTGAGTGGAAGAGGACTCCAGTGGCAACCTGTGAAGCTCTGGTGAACTCCATGCCCAAGAGGGTTAAGGCAGTCCTGGAAAATAATGGTGGCCACACAAAATATTGGCACTTTGGGCCCAATTCGGACATTTTTACTTAGGGGTGTACTCACTTTTGTTGCCAGCGGTTTAGACATTAATGGCTGTATGTAGATTTTTTTTGAAGGGACAAAAAATGTACACTGTTATACAAGCTGTACACTCACTACTCTACATTGTAGCAAAGTGTAGTTTCTTCAGTGTTGTCACATGAAAAGATATAATAAAATATTTTCAAAAATGTGAGGGGTGTACTCACTTTTGTGAGATACTGTATACTGCATAGTGGAATAAAGCATATTTTTAACCATCCCTCTCCCCCACCTCCTCCAACCAAAGCTGATATGCAATTTTTTCTCCTTACCTTGTGAGGCCAGATATATTCATCTAAGCCCCCCTTAAGATCCCTTGCCGATGTTTAAGGTGGGGGGGAATGCTGATCCAGCACTGTGTTGCCCCCACACTCCCGAGATTGCCAGTCCCCTGCTGTCAGCCCTCTGATGATGTTGTCCTCTTCTGGATCATGAGAGGAACCTGATGCTGAACATCCAATAGAAAGTGTCCACACCACGCAGGCAGTGCAGGCACTGATGTGGACACCCAAAGAAGGAGCCAAAGCAGGAAGTTAACAGAAGACTAGAAGACTAGAAGGCTGCACTGTCACATGAATTTGGCTTAAAACGTATGAGAAATGTAATGCCTCGTCTGCAATAAAATACACCTACCATCCTGCTTGCAGCTTTCTCTGACATCTAAACTCAGCTGCACATGCTCAGCTCAGCTTACATCGCTGGAACGGTCCCCGTGCACATGTGCAGGAGTCACATCATCCTGCACTGGCCAATGAAGAGGCTGAATAGCCTGAAGAGGCACTCAGAAGACGATTCCAGTGCTGGCAAGGGGTGGGGACCGTTGAGAGAAAGGTAAGTTTAGCTCCACCTAAAGACAACAAAAAATGGCATTTAGATAGGGAGGCGATCAGATAGAGGGGTTGGGAGGGAGGAGTTATCCCGGGGAGGGAGGGGTTATCCCAGAGTGGGCTTAAAGTGTTACTTAACCCACAACAGTAAAATCAGCCTGGATATGCAGTAAAATCAGGAAAAGAGGGGCGGCAGACTAAGTGCAGCATTTAATAAAAGTAAAAACAATTGGCAACTCACAAGATAGTAACATAGGCACAACAAGTGTATGGTAATCAGCATCATTGTCTCTCCAGGCAGTCCCAGTGATGTGGCAGCTACGGGCACCGGCTGTGTTGCTGGATGGAAACAGGAAGCGGCTGCTCGCCGCCGTAACCAGCATGGAACGCAAGAGGGTGCCAGGTCAGACTTGACGACACACTGTGGGCGTGCTAGTCAAGACTACCCCTCATTAATGATTGCTATTGGACAGAGTTATCATCTTTGTTGTTCATAGTCATATTTATATAGGTTTCTAATACACCTCTCTAGCGCCACTGTATATTTTGTTCTTTCTTCTGTATATATTTGTAAAGCATGCTTGTTATACTCACTGTGGAACCTAAGGGGTTAATTCTGCACATTGTGTAAAAAGGCTGTTTGATCCTGTCTTCTCTGATCCTTCCATTCTTCCACAGTCCCCAATCCATCTCCTGATAGAACATAGCCTAATGCCGCGTACACACGATCGATTTTCTCGACGGTGAAAACACCGTTAAAAAAAATTTACGGGAAAAACGAGGGAACGGCTTGGTTCCCTACACACGTCCGTTTTTCCTGACATTTTTTTTTTTGGTCGAGAAAAACGACCGTGTGTGGGCTCCGTGGCAGTGTTTCCCTATGGGAAAACTGGCGCGGAAAAAAACGACGGGAATCACGGCGAGAAAAATTAGAGCATGTTCTAATTTTTCTCGTCGTGATTAATGCCGTTTTTCCCGTCTGGAAAAATGACAAAAAGCCCACACACGGTCGTTTTTCTTGTTAAAAATTTTTTTTTCATTTTTCCCGACGGGAAAAATGATCGTGTGTACGCGGCATTAGGGGCACTCTGCACATGATCAGTTTTGTGTTTATTGCTATAGAGTTTTTTTTTCTTTTCTTGGGAGGGTGCATGTGATCGGCACAGGGCCAATCAGCACTGTCCAGACAGAGGGTCAGGGGTCCTGCAAGCTCATAGGACAATCAGAGGAGAATGAAAACTCCTCCTACAAGCTTTAACCAGTGCTCAGCTGGACACTGATAGAAGTCATATGACTGCTATATACTGCTGATGAGAAAAGGTATTTAGCAGTTTATATTTACAAAAATAATTGCATTTCCATGTTTTGTGTACTGTGGGAGAACAGATATAGTGAATGTGGGGTTCTGGGTTTAGTAACACTTTAAGGCCGGGTTCACCTCTCATGTAAATTGGATGGGGGTTCCCTGCATCCAATTCGCAAAAGCAGGAGATTTTGACCGGCTCTCTATGGAGCCGGTTCACATATGTCAGCTGCAGCTCCGGTGCAAATTTGTCCTGTGCGTCTTTTGGTCCCTTTCATGTCCGAATTCAGACCAAAAATTTGTGTTGAAATCGGACCTGAAACGGTGAACCAGGACGCACCGGACTCCTGCTGTGGGCCGCATGCGAACATAGTGGGAACCTAGCCTTAGAAAGCACTTTATTATACAGGTTTTGTACATCTTCAAGTTTAGTTTGGTTATGATCTTCAGACTCATAAAAGGGGTGAGCCTTGGGGTGAAAAGTTTCCCTAAAGTATGCGAAAGAATTGAATTGCTTGGTGTCCAGCTGTCCCTCTTTTGGCAAATTAATCCTGATACTCCAATATCTAAGAAGGAAAAATGTTTGCCAAAAAATGAAGATTAAAAAGTACATACCGGTAAAAGTATTTAGTCAGCCACCAATTGTGCAAGTTCTCCCACTTAAAAAGATGAGAGAGGCCTGTAATTGTCATCATAGGTATACCTCAACTATGAGAGACAAAATGAGGAAACAAATCCAGACAATCACATTGTCTGATTTGGAAAGATTTTTTTTTGCAAATTATGGTGGAAAATAAGTATTTGGTCACCTACAAACAAGCAAGATTTCTGGCTCTCACAGACCTGTATCTTCTTCTTTAAGAGGCTCCTCTGTCCTCCACTCATTACCTGTATTAATGGCACCTGTTTGAACTTGTTATCAGTATAAAAGACGCCTGTCCACAACATCAAACAGTCGCATCCCAAACTCCACTATGGTGAAGACCAAAGAGCTGTCGAAGGACACCAGAAACAAATTGTAGACCTGCACCAGGCTTGGAAGACTGAATCTGCAATAGGCAAGCAGCTTGGTGCGAAGAAATCAACTGTGGGAGCAATAATTTAGAAAATGGAAGACATACAAGACCACTGATAATCTCCCTCGATCTAAGGGCTCCACGCAAGATCTCACCCCGTGGGGTCAAAATGATCACAAGAACGGTGAGCAAAAATCCCAGAACCACATGGGGGGACCTAGTGAATGATCTGCAGAGTGCTGGGACCAACGTAACAAAGGCTACCATCAGTAACACACTATGCCGCCAGGGACTCAGATCCTGCAGTGCCAGACGTGTCCCCCTGCTTAAGCCAGTACATGTCCGGGCCCGTCTGAGGTTTGCTAGAGAGCATTTGGATGATCCAGAAGAGGATTGGGAGAATGTCATATGGTCAGATGAAACCAAAAGTAGAACTGTTTGGTAGAAACACAACTCGTCGTGTTTGGAGGAGAGAGAGGATGCTGAGTTGCAACCAAAGAACACCATACCTACTGTGAAGCATGGGTTGGCAACATCATGCTTTGGGGCTGTTTCTCTGCAAAGGGAACAGGACGACTGATCCGTGTACATGAAAGAATGAATGGGGCCATGTATCGTGAGATTTTGAGTGCAAACCTCCTCCCATCAGCAAGGGCATTGAAGATAAAACGTGGCTGGGACTTTCAGTATGAAAAGGATCCCAAACACACCGTCCGGGCAACGAAGGAGTGGGTTCATAAGAAGCATTTCAAGGTCCTGGAGTGGCCTAGCCAGTCTCCAGATCTCAACCCCATAGAAAACCTTTGGAGGGAGTCGAAAGTCCGTGTTGCCCAGCAACAGCCCCAAAACATCACTGCTCTAGAGGAGATCTGCATGGAGGAATGGGCCAACATACCAGCAACAGTGTGTGACAACCTTGTGAAGACTTACAGAAAACGTTTGACCTCTGTCATTGCCAACAAAGGATATATAACAAAGTATTGAGATGAACTTTTGATATTGACCAAATACTTATTTTCCACCATAATTTGCAAATAAATTCTTTCCAAATCAGACAATGTGATTGTCTGGATTTGTTTCCACATTTAGTCTCTCATAGTTGAGGTATACCTATGATGACAATTACAGGCCTCTCTCATCTTTTTAAGTGGGAGAACTTGCACAATTGGTGGCTGCCTAAATACTTTTTTGACCCACTGTATGTGCACATCATCCTGAGCTTACAATGTGGGCAAAATGTGCAAAAAATATGCCGCACCTTCAATATGTCAAACCAACGTCAATAAAAGACAAATAATTAAATGGTTTATTGTGGGACCTCCACATTTTTTTTTCATATACAGTATACAGTATAAATATGCAAGTCAGGAATTCTCACACTATGTCAGAAAGAACTGATTCACACCTCCACTCGATATACCCTGTGGTCTATAGTAGGCATTTCAGATTCTCAAATATGGAGGTTTCACAGCACAAATATCATGAAATACGCATTTAAAACTCTGATCAAAGTAAATTCAGTGGACTTTCTGATTTCAGTGAAGGTGCAATGTTTTTTGAAATGTTTGAAATGTTGGATGGTTTCATATGGAATGATTTCATCTGTTCCCCCAAGCTGCTCTTCAATAGTTGATAAATGAATCCAGCATGCAGAAAGCTATGGATGAATGCCACAGTTAGAAAAACCAGAGACATTTCCAGGAACATAGTTTACAATTATGTATACAATTTAAATAGAATCACAGACACCCACAATGTCAACAGATATCAGTGGCAAGGGAAAAACTTTACTGACAATGCTGGAAATATTCAGCAGCTGAGATTGTCCCTTTAAATTAAAGGTGAAGTACTGCCAAAGCTCATGTGGCTGTACTTCTCCTGTGGATCACAGAAGTACAGGTCGTTTTGCACTCCTGTGACCCGTTTTCAGCAGACAGCGGGCTGAAGTTCCTCTGTCTGCTGATGTCATAGAGCTCGGGCAAGAATGCGACAATGAAGTCAGGATCCGCCCACATGCCTGGACCAGCACCCGGCTCTGCTTTTCAGTGAGCCGCTAAGAATCTGAGCCAGCCGCTCCCGCCCCCTCCACAGTTCAGCGCTCCAGTGAGTGCCTCTGTCTCCTGTCCATTCATTTTCAGTGCAGCTGAGGCTGCAGAGAAAGGAACTAGAGAATCTGTGCCCTTAGTCCCTTTCCCTGTCTCAAAGGGGAGATGCCAGGGGTCTGTTTAGACTCCTGATATCTCACCAAAGAACCCCGCCCCCAACAAGAAACACTGACAACGTCCACCCCCCCCCCCCCCAAAAGAAAAAGACAGCATTGTAAAAAAAATAATAACCCAAAAAATGTCAATTGTAAAAAATGATTCGGAATTTTTTTTTTTTTTTTAATAAATAAAAATAAAAAACTACTGACACAGTCCACGCCTCATCAATGCCCGTCAGTGCTGCATATTAGTGGCACTGTTAAATTACATTAAAAAAAGGATCAGTAATCAGTGTCGGCGAGTACCGGCACTTGTACTCAGTCTTAAAAAAGTGGTAACAGTGCAACCATAATGTTTTTAAAAACAGATTCCCATACATCTCTTTTAAAAGCAGTGTTCATTATTCTTAGAGACATTTACAACCATAATATAGGAGTGTGTGGTTGAAGTTGTGGGTGCATTTTAATTCTGACTGCATCTGTACTCATAGACATGGTATGGCAGCTACCTGATATGGCCTGCAATTGTCTCATCTCTATGGATACAATCACACAATCCTGGTGAAATTAGTGAATTGGAATAATCTATTTATTTATTACAGGTATTTATACACTGTTGACAATGTATTGAACGCTTAACATAATATATATACTATATTGCCAAAAGTATTGGGACACCTCTCCAAATCATTGGATTCAGGTGTTTTCCAATCACCTCAATAGCCACAGGTGTATAAAATCAAGCACCTAAGCATGCAGACTGCTTCCTCAAACTTTTACGAATTAAAGAGTCGTTCTCAGGAACTTAGTGAATTCAAGCGTGGTACCGTGATAGGTTGCCACCTGTGCAATAAGTCCATCCGTGAAATTTCCTTGCTACTAAATATTCCACCATCAACTGTTAGTGGTATTATAACAAAGTGGAAGCAACTGGGAACAACAGCAACTCAGCCACAAAGTGGTAGACCACGTAAAATGATAGAGCGGGGTCAGCGCATGCTGAAGCTCACAGTGCACAGAACACAGAAGTCGCCAACTGTCAATAGCTACAGACCTCCAAACTTTGTGTGGTCTTCAGATTAGCACAACAACAGTGTGTAGAGAGCCTCATTGAATGAAGCCGCAGCTGCATCCAAGCCTTACATCACCAAGTGCAATGCAAAGCGTAGGGTGCAGTGGTGAAAAACACACAGGACTCTAGAGCAGTGGAAACTTGTTCTTTGGAGTGACGAATGACACTTCTCTGTCTGGCAATCCGATGGACGTTCCTTCATTTGTCGATTGCCAGGAGAACAGTACTTGCCTGACTGCATTGTGCCCACGAACATGCACATGGAAGAAAACCATCGGGCCTTCCGGAAAAAAATAAAGACCCATCTCTTCTAAGGATCTCAACGACACTGGATGCCAAGCGCCTTGAGGCGATTTAGTTCGCAATTGCAGCGCTATACAAGTTCTCGCTCACTCACTCAAGTGTAAAGTTTGGTGGAGGGGAGGTTTTGGTGTGGGATTGTTTTTCAGGGGTTGGGCTTGGCCCCTTAGTTCCAGTGAAGGGAACTCTTAAGGTGTCAGCATACCAAGACATTTTGGACAATTTGATGCTCCCAACTTTGTGGGAACAATTTGGTGATGGGCCCTTCCTGTTCCAACATGACTGCACACCAGTGCACAAATCAAGATCCATAAAAACATGAATGAGCGAGTTTCGAGGTGAAGGAACTTGACTGGCCTACACAGAGTCCTGACCTCAACCCAATAGAACACCTTTGGGATGAATTAGAGAGCAGACTGCAAGCCAGGCCTTCTCGTCCAACATCAGTGCCTGACCTCACAAATGCACTTCAGGAAGAATGGTCAAACATTCCCATAGACACACTCCGAAACCTTGTGAACAGCCTTCCTAGAAGAGTTGAAGTCGTTATTGCTGCAAAGGGTGGGCCAACTCAATATTGAATTCTACAGACTAAGACTGGGAGGCCATTAACCACTTAAGTCCCAGACCATTTTGTAGCTAAAGGACCAGGCCACTTTTTGCAATTCGGCACTGAGTCGCTTTAACTGACAATTGCGCGGTCGTGCGACGTGGCTCCCAAACAAAATTGGCGTCCTTTTTTTCCCACAAATAGAGCTTTCTTTTGGTGGTATTTGATTACCTCTGCGGTTTTTATTTTTTGCGCTATAAACAAAAATAGAGTGACAATTTTGAAAACAATTCAATATTTTAGACTTTTTGCTATAATAAATATCCCCAAAAAATCTATAACATTTTTTTTTTTCTCAGTTTAGGCCGATACGTATTCTTCTACATATTTTTGGTAAAAAAAATTGCAATAAGCGTTTATTGATTGGTTTGCGCAAAAGTTATAGCGTCTACAAAATAGGGGATAGTTTTATGGCATTTTTATTAATGTTTTTTTTTATTTTTACTAGAAATGGCGGCGATCAGCGATTTTTATCGTGACTGCGACATTATGGCGGACACATCGGACACTTTTGACACTATTTTGGGACCATTGTAATTTTTACAGCGATCAGTGCTCTAAAAATGCACTGATTACTGTGAAAATGACACTGGCAGTGAAGGGGTTAACCTGTAGGGGGCGCTGAAGGGGTTAAGTGTGACCTAATGTGTGATTCTTACTGTGTGGGGGCGTGGCTTGGCGTGTGACGTCACTGATCATCGTTCCCTATGACAGGGAACAGACGATCAGTGACAGTCTCACTAGGAAGCACTGGGAGAGGTTTGTTTACACTTACCTCTCCCCGTTCTTCAGCTCTGTGACCGGATCGTGGGACACCGGCGGCGATCGGGTCCGCGGGTCCCGCGGGCGCGGTCACGGAGCTCAGGACCGGGTCGCGAGCGTGCCGCCGGTGGCACGCACACGACCCACGGTTGGGCATCTTAAAGAGGATGTACCTGTACGTGCTTGTGCCCAGCCGTGCCATTCTGCCGACGTATATCGGCGTGAGGCGGTCCTTAAGTGGTTAGAAATTGAATAAATAGGTTTAGCACTGTGAAACACTTTTTGAGAGATAAAGAGTTCATTTAATATCCAACTATATAGATCAGACCAAAATGAGGGACAAATGAGGAGGAAAGAGGAACAAAGGGACATTGCTCCAAAACGGGGACAGTCCCTTAAAATCAGGGACAGTTGAGAGCTATGTATATACACATGAGTCCTTGCTCTCAATTCTAAGGTCTCTCACATGCATACTGTACATACACATAGTGGGGCCAATTTAGACAGGAGCCAACTGACCTTCCAGCATGTCTTTGGAGTGTGGGAGGACCAGAGTACATGGTTGTCTTAATGCATGGGTACTGCCCAGGGGCCCAAGGTGCATGGGGGTACCATGATAATCTTGCCTTACATTATGCTTGCCAACTGTCCTGGATTTGCCAGGACAGTCACGCTTTTTACTAAGCTGTCCCGGGATAGCCGTGTCCCCGACAGTGTCCCAGAACCTGTATTGTGCCCTCCTGATCCCAGTATTGTGCCTTCATGGTTCCCCCTAAAGTATATCTTGAGAGTAGGTGTTTAAATTGGGCCAGGCTTTGCCCAGGGGCCCATGACCCCGTTATTGCTGGAGTACCCAGAAGAAACTCACGCAAGCACAGCAAGAACATGTAAGCAGCATTCCATATAAATTACGAATTCAGTAGAAAACTGCAAATCATTCATACGATAATCAATAGCCACTAATGTTTGGTAAATGTCACTTGTGCTTAGTCAAGGCGAATATTTTGTGCTATAAATTGCACACAACTAATATATATTTTCATCTTGAGAAAGTTTTTTTTTAGCAGTTGTTAGCTGAGTTATTTAAAGTGGAACTACACTGTATCTGGAACCACAAACCCAAAGCACTATTTAATAGATTTTTAATATTCAAAGGGAACTTCCCGATCCATTCATGCCTCTGTATTTTATTTTGATGAGAAACCACTTACAAAAACACCCCCCAGCATTTCTGTCCATGGCTATTTTGAGCAAGGGCAGATCATTCATGTAGCATTTAGGCCACATTCACAGCTGAGCATGGCATTTTCAGGCAGAAAGTCACGCAATTTTACAGCGATTTTGCAGTGTTTTTTGCGGCATTTTTTACCGTGTTTTTGCCGCGATTTTGTACAGGTCCAAGGGTCACCAATGTAAAAAGCAGAAAAACGCTCAAATCTGCCCGATCCGCGTGACAAAAAAGGGTCTGGAACTTGTTTGAGCTTCAGGCGTTCAAGTTCAGGCGTTTTGGAGTGGAGATGTGAACCATCTCCATAGAGAATAATGGATTTTTTCCCCTCTAGCGTTTTGTAGCTTCAGGCTTCAGGCTACAAAACGCTCAGGTGTGAATGCAGCCTTACTTCCTGGAATTCATCTGCCCTTATCTCAGACATGCAGGCAGGAGGGTGTGCTTAGCTGAGAAAGCCCCTCCTCCCCTCCTGAAGACTCCTGGGATGTATGACATAATTTGCCTAGGCATGGAAACCAGGAAGTAACTAAAGAAATTTAAAAATAAAAATAAACTGTTTAAAACAAGTAGATATGATATACTTTCCTATCTAATTCTAGCAGCATAAGGATTAAAAATAGTCCATGCTGATTGAGAGAGTGAATTCCACTTTAAATGCTTTTAGCCTTTTATATTTTTTGCAGTAAAGGAGAGTAGAAATCTGTGAGTGACACTGATCATGTTTTTATTTACAAGCTAATATATTTTCTCTTATGATAAATCATCCAACTTATGTATTTGTATCTGAGTATTTTTTCTAAATTGAGTAATTCATATATAGATAATTATGGCTCATTATTGAATCAAGAGTTTCACAACAAATTTAACTGGGTCTAAGAATAGCCATTTTATTAAATACATACATATATATTTGGACACATGCACAATTTTCATACTTTTGGCTCTGTATCCCATCAGAATAAAATTAAAACTAAACAATCCAAATAAATTTGAAGTGCAGACTTTCGCTTTAATTCAAGGGGTTGAACATAAATATCAAGTACAAATTTTAGGATCTAGAACCATTTTTATACACAGTCCCCCCATTTTCAGGGGCTGAAATGTAATTGGACAAATGAATATAATCATGATTAAAATGTTCATTTTTATTATTTTGTTGAGCGTCCTTTACTGGCAATGACTG
Source organism: Rana muscosa (assembly GCA_029206835.1). Classification (NCBI taxonomy): domain Eukaryota; kingdom Metazoa; phylum Chordata; class Amphibia; order Anura; family Ranidae; genus Rana; species Rana muscosa. The sequence goes on along the minus strand of CM055116.1, from coordinate 100,929,438 downwards.
CCTGAAACCCATGGACATTACCAAAGACTGGGTTTCCTCCTTTATGATGCTTTGCCAGGCTCTAACTGCAGCGGTCTTCAGTTGTTCTTTGTTTGTGGGTCTTTCTGCCTTTAGTTTTGCCTTCAGCAAGTGAAATAAATGCTTAATTGAGTTGAGATCAGGTGATTGACAAGAGCATTGCAGAATATTCCACTTATTTTCCTTCAAAAGCTCCTCTGTTGCTTTTGGAGTGTGTTTTGGATGATTGTCCATCTGCACTGTGAAGCGCCATTCAATCAACTTTGCTGCATTTGGCTGAAGCTGGGCTGACAGTATATCTCTAAACACTGCAGAATTCATCTGGCTGCTTCTGTCTTCTGTCACATCATCAATAAACACCAATGACCCAGTGCCACTGGAAGCCATGCATGCCCATACCATCAGACTGCAAGCTCCACCATGTTTTACAGATGGCGTTGTTTGCTACGGATCATGAGCTGTTCCAAGCCTTCTCAACACTTTTTTCTTCCTGTCATTCTGGTACAGATTAATCTTAGTTTTAGCCGTCCAAAGAATGCTGGTCTGGCTTTTTTAGATGTTTTTTGGCAAAGTCTAATCTGCCTTTTCTATTCTTCAAGCTTAATAATGGTTTGCACCTTGTGGTGAACCCTCTGTATTTGCTCTCAGGAAGTCTTCTCTTGATTGCAGACTTTGACAATGATACGCCCACCACCTGGAGAGTATCCTTCACTTGTCTGGATGTTTTGAATGGGGTATTCTTTACCATAGAGAGGATCCTGCGATCATCCACCACTGTTGTCTTCTGTGGACATCCAGACGTTTTTATGTTGCTGAGCTCACCAGTGCATTCTTCTTTCCTCCAGAATGTAGCAAACTATTGATTTGGCCACTCCTAATGTTGCTGCTATCTTTCTGATGGATTTATTTCCCTTTTGAAGCCTTACAATGGCCTGTTTCACTTGCATGGACAGCTCCTATGAACGTATGATGCAGGTTCACCACAATAGATTCCAAATGCAAATACCACACTTATAATCAACTCCAGACCTTTTACCTGCTTAATTGATGAAAAAATAAAGGAGTAGCCCACACCTGGCCATGAAACAGCTTTTGATTCAATTGAAGAATGAGGGGGGGTAGCTTTTCTTAGGAGCTGTAATTCCTAAACCCTATCCCCTGAGTTGGATGTACATACCCTCAAATTAAACCTGAAAGTGTGCACTTTTAGCCCATATCTATTATATAACTATAGCTTGAATTTGTTTTGGGAAATACCTGAAATTATGCCTGTGTCCAAATATATATGGACCTCACTGTTGCTATGTGAATGCATTTTATAGTCTTTTTTTTTTGTGCTGTGTTCACTTGCTTTGCATGTGTGTGTTGTGCTCATTTTAGAAAATCTTCTAATGTTAATTGTATTATGTGCTACTAGAGGATGGTAATATATAGCAAAAATATATATTTGTTATGGTCAAGATTAAAAGAATGAAAAAAAAAGTCAGGCAAATATTTAAATATTAACCACTTAAGCCCCGGACCATTTGGTAGCTAAAGGACCAGAGGCGAATTCAGAATTTTGCACTGCGCTGCTTTAACTGTAAATTGTGCGGACATGCAATGTTGTACCCAAACGAAATTTGCGTCCTTTTCTTCCCACAAATAGAGCTTTCTTTTAATGGTATTTGATTGCCTCTGCGATTTTTCTTTTTTGCGATATAAACGGAAAAAGACCGAAAATTTTGAAAAAAAATGATATTTTCTACTTTTTGTTATAAGAAAAATCGAATAAACTCAATTTTAGTCATACATTTAGGCCAAAATGTATTCAGCCACATGTCTTTAGTAAAAAAAATGTCAATAAGCGTATATTTATTGGTTTGCGCAAAAGTTATAGCGTCTACAAACTAGGGTAAATTTTCTGGAATTTACACAGCTTTAAATTTATGACTGCCTATCTCATTTCTTGAGGTGCTAAAATGGCAGGGCAGTACAAAACCCCCCCAAATGACCCCTTTTGGAAAGTAGACACCCCAAGGAAATTGCTGAGAGGCATGTTGAGCCCATTGAATATTTTTTTTTTGTCCCAAGTGATTGAATAATGACAAAAAAAAAAAAAATTACAAAAAGTTGTCACTAAATGATATATTGCTCACACATGCCATGGTTATATGTGGAATTGCACCCCAAAATACATTCTGCTGCTTCTCCTGAGTACGGGGATACCACATGTGTGGGACTTTTTAGGAGCCTAGCCACGTACGGGACCCCGGAAACCAAGCACCGCCTTCAGGATTTCTAAGGGCGCAAATTTTTGATTTCACTCCTCACTACCTATCACAGTTTTGAAGGCCATAAAATGCCAAAATAGCACAAAACCCCCCCAAATGACCCCATTTTAGAAAGTAGACACCCCAAGGAAATTGCTGAGAGGCCTGTTGAGCCCATTGAATATTTTTTTTTTGTTGTCCCAAGTGATTGAATAATGACAAAAAAATTACAAAAAGTTGTCACTAAATGATATATTGCTCACACATGCCATGGTTATATGTGGAATTGCACCACAAAATACATTCTGCTGCTTCTCCTGAGTACGGGGATACCACATGTGTGGGACTTTTTAGGAGCCTAGCCACGTACGGGACCCCGGAAACCAAGCACCGCCTTCAGGATTTCTAAGGGCGCAAATTTTTGATTTCACTCCTCACTACCTATCACAGTTTTGAAGGCCATAAAATGCCAAAATAGCACAAAACCCCCCCAAATGACCCCATTTTGGAATATAGACACCCCAAGCTGTTTGCTGAGAGGCATGGTGAGTATTTTACAGCTCTCATTTGTTTTTGAAAATGAAGAAAGATAATTTTTTTTTTTTTATTTTTTTTTTTCAATTTTCAAAACTTTGTGACAAAAAGCGAGATCTGCAAAATACTCACAATACCTCTCAGCAAATAGCTTGGGGTGTCTACTTTCCAAAATGGGGTCATTTGGGGGGGTTTGTGCCATCTGGGCATTCCATGGCCTCCGAAACTGTGATAGGCAGTGAGAAGTGAAATCAAAAATTGACACCCTTAGAAAGCCTGAAGGCGGTGCTTGGTTTTTGGGGTCCCGTACGCGGCTAGGCTCCCAAAAAGTCTCACACATGTGGTATCCCCGTACTCAGGAGAAGCAACAGAATGTATTTTGGGGTGCAATTCCACATATGCCCATGGCATGTTTGAGCAATATATCATTTAGTGACAACTTTGTGCAAAAAAAAATAAAAATTTTATTTTTTCCGCAACTTGTGTCAACATATAAAATATTCCATGGACTCGACATGCCTCTCAGTATATAGCTTGGGGTGTCTACTTTCCAAAATGGGGTCATTTGGGGGGGTTTTGAACTGTTCTGGCATTTTATACACAACATTAGGAAGCTTACATCCACTCTTCTAACCACTTGAAGACAAAGCCCTTTTTGACACTTTTTGTTTACATGAAAACATTTTTTTTTTTGCAAGAAAATTATGTTGAACCCCCAAACATTATATATATTTTTAAAGCAAAGGCCCTACAGAATAAAATGGTGGGTGTTGTATTTTTTTTTTCTACACAGTATTTGCGCAGCGATTTTTCAAACGCATTTTTTGGGGAAAAAAATACACTTTTTTTATTTTAATGCACTAAAACACACTATATTGCCCAAATGTTTGATGAAATAAAAAAGATTATCTTAGGCCGAGTACATAGATACCAAACACGACATGTTTTAAAATTTCGCACAAACGCGCATTGGCGACAAACTACATACATTTTTAAAAGCCTTTAAAAGCATTTACAGGTTACCCCGTTAGATTTACAGAGGAGGTCTACTGCTAAAATTACTGCCCTCGATCTGACCTTCGCGGTGATACCTCACATGCATGGTGCAATTGCTGTTTACATATGACGCCAGACCGACGCTTGCGTTCGCCATTGGGCAAGAGCAGGGCAGGACAGGGGTGCTTTTTTTTTTTTTTTTATTATTAATTTTGCTTTTTTATTTTATTTTTAAACTGTTGCTTTCATATTTTTTTTTATCACTTTTATTGTTATCTCAGGGAATGTAAATATCCAATATAGCAATAGGTAATGACAGGTACTCTTTTTTGAAAAAAACTGGGGTCTATTGGACCCTAGATCTTTCCTCTGCCCTCAAAGCATCTGACCACACCAAGATCGGTGTGATAAAATGCTTTCCCAATTTCCCAATGGCGCTTTTTATATCCGGGGGGGGGGGACATTCCCTCCCACTGCTTGTAAAAGCAGTCCAGAGGCTATTTAGCCACTAGGATTGCTTTTACATGAAAGCCGGCCGCTGGCTGAAAAGAATGATACCAAGATGATACCTAAACCCGCAGGCATCATTCTGGTATAAACATTCAAAGTCCAGCAACATACCAGTACGTTGCTGGTCCTTGTTGGACATGTATTGTAATCTTTTTTTTCATGCAGCCTGTTGGCTGAATGAAAAAAAAAGATTGATCAGTGGGTATGCCCACCATTAGAATACCGCCCTTCATCCACCCACTTCTAATGATGGGCATACATGCACCATTTATATATGCCGAAGCATGGGGGCATCTTCTCGCAAAAGTTATGCCGCGTACACATGGTCAGACTTTTCCACGGGCAAGCCTCCGTCGGAATTTCGACCGTATGTACGCGGCATTAGGAGCAAAATCGCTCCTCCGCTCCTGCTGCCCCAATGCTTCGGCATATATGCTTTTTTTTTTTAACTGTGGTGGTGAAATCACCTCCTACAGCACTGGAGTCGCAGGGATCAGGCCTGTCTCTGCGAACGCTGCAGTTATGTGTGTTGTGTTTTGCAAGTGACAGTGATCGATCGATACTGCACTTGGGTGGCCTGGGCTGGACGGAGGGGCAAAACGCAGGTGCTAGCAGGTATCTGGGCTGATCCCGCTAACACTGCGTTTTTGGGAACCCTAAACTGCTGGGGACGCTAGTATAGATCTGATCAGATCAGATATTGAGCTAAACAGATACTATACCACTAAGGGGGGTGTATGCTTCACGCGTGGGTGTTAGCGCTACTGGCACTAACCTGACGCTGCCTGGGGTGTGACGCAGACCCTCTCTGACGCTAAAACCTAATTGATATCACCCGCCGGGCGATCAGGGGGTTAAACCTTTATTGGGTTATATACGGCGGGTGCCCTGACACTATAAAAAGCAAACTAACTAACCAGCGTCACCCGTAACACTTATATGATGATCACTGGTGAAAGGGTTAACTAGGGGCAATTAGGGGGTTAAAACCTTTATTAGGTAATATATAGGGGTACCTGACGCTATATAAAAACCTGACGGCGAACCTAAAAAAAAATTACTGGCTACCTATCGGCATCACCGACACTAAGACAACGATCATAAAAACTATCGCTTAGCGACAGTGGTGATAGGGGGTGAAAGGGTTACCTGGGGGGCGATCAGGGGGTTAAACCTTTATTAGATAATATATGGGGGTACCTGACGCTATAAAAACCTGCGGCGAACCTAAAAAAAATTACTGGCTACCGATCAGCATCACCGACGCTAAGACATCGATCAGAAAAATGATCGCATAGCGACGGCGGTGCTAGGGGGTGAAAGGGTTACCTGGGGGGTGATCAAGGGGGTTAAACCTTTATCAGGTAATATATGGGGGTACCCAACGCTATAAAAACCTGCGGCGAACCTAAAAAAAATTACTGGCTACCGATCAGCATCGCCGACGCTAAGACATCGATCAGAAAAATTATCGCTTATTGACAGTGGTGATAGGGGGTGAAAGGGTTACCTGGGGGGCGATCAAGGGGGTTAAACCTTTATTAGGTAATATATGGGGGTACCCGACGCTATAAAAACCTGCGGCGAACCTAAAAAAAATTACTGGCTACCGATCAACATCACCGACGCTAAGACATCGATCAGAAAAATTATTGCTTAGTGACGGCGGTGCTAGGGGGTGAAAGGGTTACCTGGGGGGTGATCAAGGGGGTTAAACCTTTATTAGATAATTTATGGGGGTACCCGACGCTATAAAAACCTGCGGCGAACCTAAAAAAAATTACTGGCTACCGATCAGCATCGCCGACGCTAAAACATCGATCAGAAAAATTATCGCTGAGTGACCGTGGTGATAGGGGGTGAAAGGGTTACCTGGGGGGCAATCAAGGGGGTTAAACCTTTATTAGGTAATATATGGGGGTACCCGACGCTATAAAAACCTGCGGCGAACCTAAAAAAAATTACTGGCTACCGATCAGCATCACCGACGCTAAGACATCAATCAGAAAAATGATCGCTTAGCGACGGCGGTACTAGGGGGTGAAAGGGTTATCTGGGGGTGATCAGGGGGTTAAACCTTTATTAGGGGGGGGTCAGGGGGCTACACTGGACCTAAAACTAAATGTACTGACACTTTTACAGTCACAAATGACACTGATTGCAGTGATCACTAAATAAATGGTCACTGCAATCAGTGACACTGTGACTGGGGGCTGGGGGGTGATCTGGGGGTGTCTGGGGGGGCCTGGGGGGGCGATTTATGTACCTATGTGTCCTGGTGTCAGTGTAGTGTTGTGTGCACTAACCTGCATCTTCTCCTGTACGGCGCTCGGTATATGTGAGCGCCGCAGGAGAGATGACATCACTTCCTCCAGCCTGTGTAAACAAGCACACAGGCAGGGGAAGCTCTCATTCGCCGGGAGCGATCGAGAGGGGGTGGCCGGAATTGAACGGCCGTCCCCTCATGCCGGATCGCTCCCGAAGGTAAAACGACCGCTCACTGTAAAGAAGGGGGGTCCGATCGGACCCCCCAACTATACAAAGGCAATCACGTACATATACGTGATTCTGCCTGTCGGTGCCATTCTGCCGACGTATATTTACAGTGGGCGGTCGTTAAGTGGTTAACCATTTGTATATTTTTATGCAACCAGTAGGTGAGGACCTCGGCTCCTTTTCACACATTTTCCCCTATCTCCTTTGTTCTAATTCACCTATGCTTTATAGTGCTCAATAGCGCAATCTGAAATTTTCACAAACAACTGAATAAGACTGACTTTCCGCCTTCATGGATAGATCCTGTAATAAATATGTGAGTGCTAAACAAAGATTGTAAAAAGTATAAACAGATATAAAACTGTTTAAAATGTATAAACTTAAAACCACTTATGCTTGTTGACAGGGGAAGTAAGCTTGCCTGCCACTAGATGGCTCTGTTGCCATTCTAGTATGGAAAAGGGAACGTTATAAGCAGGTGTTAGCTCCCCTTCTAGAGAAACCCCTTCCCATAGTAATAATAGGTGGAGTTAGTGCCCAAAAAAATGCCATCTTTGGGTGGGGCCAAGTTAGTATAGGGTATGGAAACAGGACACCCCAGAGCTGCTGAGATGTAGTTCTACACACAGCCAATCTAAATAGCCCTTTTATAGGGCTAAATTCCCATAAGTGGCACAGATGGTGTAAGTCATGGGTGCTCAACCTGTGGCCCTCCAGCTATTGCGGAACTACAAGTCCCATCATGCCTCTGCGTTTGAGAGTCATGCTTGTAACAGTCAGCCACTTGCAATGCCTCATGGGAATTGTAGTTCCACAACAGCTGGAGGGCCACAGGTTGAGCACCCATGGTGTAAGTACTCGCTGTAGTTGCCTTGTCTACCCCTGATCTTCTTCTACAGGTCCTTTAGCATGGTGCATCTGGCCTAAAAGGCCTGGACTGAGTCTTCTAAATGTGAGTGACGGTGAAACCTGAACATTAGTACATTAGGGAACGTGCCCGGTTGCGCAGAGCTATAGAAGGTCTATGACCAGGAGTGTGACACCATATGGCCGAGTTTTTCTCTCAAAAACAAATGAGTGACTGTCCTATCCATGAAAAAGCAGGGTGGGGACTGTACAATTTAGTGCCAACATCTCCCAATCACAAGTTCCCTTACATGCCTCTCCCCCTAACACGTTTGAAGTGTTTGATTTTCTGAGAGCAGATAACTTTTTTAGCAGGTACTTGCTCCCACTTCCTGACGCTTGCTTGGGATGACCCCCCCCCCCCCCACACCACACTCCCTTCCACAGCCTCCAGGGGCCCACAGTGCTGCCATGTCTGAGCTTCCAAACTTAAGATGGTGGCGTCGGAGAGTGGAAGTGAAGAACTGGCTGTTGGGAGGACAGTGCTGGACCCTATGGGCTGGTAAGCGTTTGCTTCTTAATAAGTTTGGCGAAACACGTTGGAACAGGAAGACCTTTGTCACCAGCACTCATACCTGTGACATCTTATTATATGAAAGCATATTATGCACTTTATTGGCATCTCTATATGTTGTTTTTAAAAATCACAATACATACTACATGTATGAATTTTAATAATTGATTTAGAATAAAATTAAATATTTTCTATAGAGAAGCTGTTTACTCCTTGCCTGGCCTGTACAATCCGATTTTTCTTCTTTTCGTTTTACTCTGTATACAATACGGATGATGGCCATGAATGCCACATAATAGTTTTCTTCTTAATAGTCAGCAGTATTTGTATTTGTAGCTGCTGAGTTTTAGTTTTTTTTTTTTTAAAACAGGAGTGAAGTTCTCTGGAAAAAAAAAAAAATGAAAATATTGGCCTGCAGCTATTACCGTATATTACAAACATTTAATTCATGGTGCTGTTGCCTAAAATAATGATTGGCTAATGATTATTTAATCGTTTGTTGAAAGTTTTGTGTTCTATGTATATGATTGCACTAAACTGTTACAATATGTTCTAGCATTGCGTATATACAGTAGATACAGTTTGAACATGGCAAGATCAGCAGAAATGTTGGGCCGTCCATGACTTTTGCCCAATTGTTGGTATAAATGTAAACTTTACCATCCTTTCCTGGCTAGGTGAAAGTTAACTAAGGTCAAGTAACTGATCTGCACCAGATTTTTTCCCCCAATTTTTAAAGCTACGCTTTAAACCGCATAAATGCCTTCTCTATTCAAATATTTATTCCTCCTTAAGTCGTACACTTGGCACTGCCACAAGCTTGGGATGGGCCAAAGGGGTTTTATTTAGTCAGCTCTGGGAAAATAAAAAGCACATGTAGCCATGCAAATATGTAATTGTATGTTTTGGAATAGTTTATTAGGCAGAAAATAAATGTCACAATGGGTTTTATGATAGCGCTTTGAAACTAATAACAACACCACTTATTCATCTTAGTCATAATAGGGTGTGACCTTTTGGAGAGACCCTCTCAATTAATTAACCTCTTAGGCCAATTTCCTTTTGTCTGGTGCCATTTGACATATGGAACCTCTAAAGAGTTCATTTACATCTGAAGCTTGTTCTATTCAAAATGAGAAGCCGTTGGGCAAGGCTCACAATATTCTGTGACTTGTTTTATCTTCATAGTTATTAGCAAAATGGCTACTGACCTTGAGGCCTTGCAGGTCAGACAAAGCTAACCGATAATTAACCAGAGCAGCCGTGCTTTGACATGCCATTCTGCTTCTATCAAATAAACTGCTAGAGCCGCATGGCAATTTCCTTTCCTGTCATTTAATACTTATTATTCAATTAAAACATAGCTTTATCAGTATGTACATTTTTTACAGACCTTTTTTTTTTAAATATCTCCTATGTTATACAGTATGGCAACTTTTTGGTCGTTGGATTTAGATGTGCTTTAGCCCCTAAAGGGAGCCCAATTAACCTCCCATTTATTTATTTTATTACATTTTTATAATTTTTACACTATCCCTTTGAAAAAAAAAAAATTTGATCACTTTTATAACTATCGCAAGGAATGTAAACATCCCTTGTGACAACAATACAGCATAACAGGTAGTCTTTATGGAGAGATCTGGGGTCTAAAAGACAACAAATCTCTCCTCTACCCGTAAAAGCAAAAGATCTAGATTTTTTTTTTCATCTTTTGCTTTAAGAAAAAACAAAACAAAACCATGGTTTTTTTTATTTTTTATTTTTTTATTGAAGATGATTTGTATAAGTACAGAACTTAGCCTTTGGGCATTCCTTGGCTAACAAATACAGATAACACAAACTGCTAAATAATACAACTTATCAAATACAAAGAACAAAATATTCCATACATTACGCTCGGTCATTCTAATTATTTATTTCAAGGATTAATGAATTACAAGGAGATTTCTGCTCCCTCTCAACCAACAGAGTGATACATCAGGAGAACATTTACTCATAGTTGAATGTATACCCAATCTAATGAAGCGTGAGTCACTGCAAAGGAGTAAAACCATATATATCTTAGGCTAAACCATATCTGGGTGAATAGATTCAGTCCAAGGAGTCCTGATCGTCAAACAAAACCATGTTTACATGGCCCGTGAACCGGAATTGACGTCATGACGTCGCTCCGGTCCTCCTTATCTCTATGGCAATACACTGGTGGTGATGTTTCCCGGGCTAAGCCCAAGGCTAATGTAACATAAAGTGGTATTAAACTGTAAAGCCCTGTACAAATGATCGGTTTTACCGATGAAAACAGTCCGATGGACTTTTTCCATCTGACAAACCGATCGTGTATGGGCCCCATAGGTCTTTTTTCAATCAGTGATTAAAAATAGAACATGTTTTAAATTTATCCGATGGAAAAAAAAACAATAGAAAATTCCGATTGTCTGTGTGGAACTCCATCGGAGAAAAAACCCATGCATGCTCAGAATCAAGTCGACGCAAGCTCAGAAGCACTGAACTTAATTTTTCTCGGCTCGTCTGAGTATTTTACGTCACAGCGTTTGGAACGGTTGTATTTTCGACTGATGGTGCGTAGGCAAGACTGATGGAAGTCAGCTTCATCGGAAATCCGATGGAAAAATCCATCAGATTTTATTCCATCCGAAATCCGATCGTGTGTACAGGGCTTAAGGCTGCCCATACATTAGACAATTTTGTTATTCAATTTCAACTATGTGGTGCAAGGGTCTGCCTGATTGCATACAAATTTAAAGTGTTTAGGTTTGACCTCATATTATATAGCTTAAGTGAATCTAAAAAAAAATTGTACAAGGAAATTGTATAATGAATGACCAGCCTAAGTTTAAACATTTCCCTAAAATGTAAGCGTTTAAAAAGTATTTTCTGTAGGTACCGTAAAAATCTCCTAAACATGCGCTGTTGAGGAGATATTCACATTGGCTCCAACTGATGATGTCACTGACACATGCGCAGTAGCTTTGCATTCCCAGCACACTGTGTGTGCCCTGATTGCAGAGAGTGCCGTGCCACAATTGCAACACCCATGTGCATGAGCAGGAGTGGCATCATTGCAGCCCGAGCATTCAATGGCATAAATCTACAGGGGTCCATTTAAAAAAAAAATTCTATCTTGTTTATTACCGCTTTAACAACTAACCACTTGCCGACTGCCTAACTGTGAATTTCTGTCATTACTATGACATTAAATACCGGTGTTATGGCTGCAGCTAGATGCCATAGCCCAAGTATTTTCTTTTCGCTTAGGCGGTTTGCTGGATCACTTTTAGAAGCAGCGGGAGAGGTGCATCCCCCCCGCCGCTTCCCGGTGGTTCCCGGGCTTACGTTGCCGATCGCTGAGCCCGGGAACCATCCGTGCCGGCAGTGTCTTGCCATAGAGATAAGCGATGTCAAGATGGCCACCGCTCATCTCTATGCCCTTGGAGGACAGGAGCGACGTCATGATGTCAATTCAGGTTCACGGGCCACGTAAACATGGTTTTGTTTTTTGTTGTCTTTTAGACCCCAGATCTCTCCATAAAGAGGACCTGTCATGCTGTATTATTATCACATGGGATGTTTACATTCCTTGCGATAGCAATAAAAATTATAATTTTTTTTTTTTTTTAAAGGGACAGTGTAAAAATGAAAAACATTTAATAAAAAAAAGAAAACTTATTTTTTTAAGCGCCCCGTGCCTGTGAGCAGTAGTGAACGCATACGTAGGTCACACCCACATATGACATGCTGGTAGGTTAATTGGCTTTCGTCTAAATTGGCCTAAGTATATGAATGTGAGTTAGCGACCTTAGATTGTAAGCTCCTTGAGCGTAGGGACTGATGTGAATGTAAAATATATATTTAAAAGTGCTGTGTAAAATAACCGGCGTTATATAAGTACCTGAAATAATAATAATAATATGTAAATGGTGTTTGCACCACACATGCGAGGTATCGCCGGAAATGTCTGAGCAAAATTTCTAGCAGTAGACCTCCTCTGTAACTCTAAACTGGTAACCTGTAGAAATTTTTAAAGCATCGTCTATGGAGATTTTTAAGTACCATAATTTGGCGCCATTCCTTGAGTGCGTGCAATTTTAAAGCATTACATGTTAGGTATCTATTTACTTGGTGTAACATTATCTTTCATAATATACAAAAGTTGGGTTATATATGATGTGTTTTTTTTTTAATTCATTAAAGTGTATTTTTTCCCCAAAAAAATTGCGTTTGAAAAACTGCTGCGCAATAATCGTGTGAAATAAAAAGATTCCAAAATTGGGGCCTAAGCCCCAACACCGACTAACTATTCTGCATACTCACTTAATCCTGTGCCAGGAGCCTCTCTGCATCAAAAAACATACAATTACCACTCCAAAACAGCACTAAGATCCATAAGCAGAACATATTGACCATAGAAAATCTAAATAATATAATATAAATAATAACATAATAATAACATAAATAAATAATACTATAAATCTATATATTAATGTGTAAACAGAGCTGTGCAACAAACAGTAAATTATTTTTACACGAAACTGTTGCAAGATGTTGGGAATTTAGATTTTGGCTGTCCACAGACAAAAGAAAGCAATTAAAGTAGAGACCTACCCTTAGGGCAGCAAATCCTCAGAGCCCATACATTTTGAAAATTGACCCTGTCAAGTCAGCATGTTTATGTCAATGAGGAGAGGAGTGAGTGGGGCACCACCAGGACTGGTAATAACCATAGAGGAGAACAATAGAGATGGTGAAACAAATTCTAACCCACCTGAACGATTTTCCCCCTGAAAAATTTTGAGTGTTTGCTGGCCACTGTTGATTAAGATGTCGCTTAATAACTGTCCAACTTGAAGACTGTCTTCTCAAATCTATATTTTTCCAAGAGCCTTCTGAGTTTTATAGCATCCTAAAGATATGTTACCTGTTATCTGAGTGTAGCAACCACGCCACCCTCCTTCTCCACTCTTTGGCTGGTTCACTGGAGAGGAAGGCGCATAGTCCCCACAATGCCCGTACCCCCTGGTTTGCAGAGGTTAAGCACACTTGTTTTCACTTACTGGTCTTTGCAGCGAGACTCCCCTCAGAGTTGGCTTCTGTCACTAGAATGTAAGGACAAAAGTCTCTATGTCACAAGTAACTCCAAGGTCCACACCAGTGTCAACTCCAACATAGAGTTTATTTCTTTCTTTATGCATGAACATCCACAAATGTGGAGAAAAGAAAAGGTGTTAGGAAGACAGATCAGTTCAGGCACTCTTGTTTCTTCGCCACTCGATCCCGAGTGGGTATAGCTCACCCGGATAGTCACCCGAAGGCACTAGCAGCCGGCATGTAACTCGAACAGTCTATTAGATTCCCTAATGAATGCGTTCAGGAGATCCTCTGCCACAGAATCTATGGTGTCCCAAACCTCCTACTGGTCCTGTTGTTTAGATCCCTGTTTTCGGATGGATGACATCCCTCCAGAGAGTTACTGGCCCCCTTCCTTCACTGTGATCTCCCACCAGTCCTTCGGAACGGTCCTCCCCCAGCCTCCTCTTCTAGAAACGGGTCCCCTCGCAAGGCGGCACCCTGGGATTCCTCCTCCCGAAGTGGGCTCCCGCTAAAGGTGCTGGGCCCAGGGCTGAAGTTGCAGTCCCAGGACTAAAGGTGCCTGGGACTGAAGTGCATGTGGCCCCATGGCCTGGAGGGCTACGCGCCACGTACCAGGACTTCAACTCTGGAACCAAAAAGAACTGACCCCTCCCGGACGGCGTCTGCCCCTTATGTACCCTCTCCCGGCATGCACAGCAGGCAAACCACACCCACTGCATGGCTGCCGAGAGAGGACACCAAATTGCTGCTCCATTACATGTGGTTCAACCCCGAGCATAAGTGACAGCGCCACCCATACTTCTAAGGGGAACTGCACACCAGGCAAACAGCAGCAAGGCAGAGTCCAGCAAATTGAAAGATTCAAGCCAACTACCACTCGAATCACCCCTAAATTTGGCATAGCAGTCCCTAAACTTTGGGACCCCCACTACATGAGACAACTTTATAAAGCTACAGAAAACTTACTTTTGACTTGGCCTGCTGTTTTTTGTTTATTCTAGTAGAAGAGGGGCTTATGCTACTTCTAAATGTACAATATACACATGACTTACCCATCTGAAGTGTGTGAGCCTTCCAGCCTTTCGTTTAGGGTCGATTGGAGAGGGATCAGAACATCTGCCAGGTTTTTGTTGCTGTCTGTGCCTCCGTTAAGGAGATTCACCCTCTCTATTTGTCCTATTTAACATTATCATTGAAAATGAAAGTAATGCCGCGTACACACGATCGATTTTCTCGACGGTATTTTCAAAATACCGTCGAGAAAATAGACGGGAAAAACTAGGGAACGGCTTGGTTCCCTACACACGGCAGTTTTTCCCGACATTTTTTTCTTGGTCGAAAAAAACTACCGTGTGTAGGCTCCGTGGCAGTGTTTCCCTATGGGAAAACTGCCACGGAAAAAATAGACGGGAAACACAACGAGAAAAATTAGAGCATGTTCTAATTTTTCTCGTCGTGATTAATGCCGTTTTTCCCATCGGGAAAAATGACAAAAAGCCCACACACGGTCGTTTTTCTTGTTAAATTTTTTTTTTTTTTTTTTCCCGATGGGAAAAATTATCATGTGTACGCGGCATAAAAGAGGTTTGTCCACAGAACAATAATAGAAGGATAATCTTCCTCTGGGGACACTAGTTCTAGATTCCCTCATTTTGGAAGGATTTCTTCTCACTTCCTGTTTTGACTATGGGACAGGAAGTAAAAAGAAAATCTCCCAAATGGGACATAGATGGAGTAAAAACGGACAGATGTTCTAACCCTCCCTTGCTCAAAACGAAATTAACCACTTGCCGATGGCTGCACGTCTAAAGATGTCCTCGGCTTTGAGGGGGTATATCTGAATGATGCCTGCAGCTACAGGCATTATTCAGATATTGCCGTTTTCAGCCGGCGATTCCCTGCACCATAAAAATGATCATAGCGGCCGGTCAGCCACCTGATCGTTCTTACGGGCGGCGAGAGGGGACGTCCCCACCTCCCGCCACCCTCCGGTGCTTCTACCGACTCACCGCTGCGATCGGTGAGTCGGAGAACGGATCCACCGGCCCTGGATGTCCACCATAGAGATTTCCTTTTCTCTACGATCGTCGGTGGCCGGGCGCGATGTTAGGGCGTCACGCCCAGCCTCTGCATTCAAAAAAACGGCGCCGCCTGGGCTGGGAAGCTGTGATCGTTTTTTTTTTGTTTTTTTTTTTGTATTTTAGGCTTCCCAGCCTAGAGGTGAGATGTGGGGTCTTATTGACCCCATATCTCACTGTAAAGAGGTCCTGTCATGCCATATTCCTATTACAAGTGATGTTTACATTCCTTGTAATAGGAATAAAATTGATCAAATAATTTTATTTTTTTAAAGTGTCAAATAATGTTTTTTTAAGTAACATTAACAATAAAAAATTTTTTTTTAAAGTATCCCTGTCCCCGTGTGCTCGTACGCACAAGCGAACGCATATGTATGTCCTGCCCACATATGAAAACGGTGTTGAAACCACACATGTGAGGTATCGCCGTGAACGTTAGAGCGAGAACAATAATTCTAGCCCTAGACCTCCTCTGTAACTCAAAACATGTAACCAGTAAAAAAAATTAAACATCACCTATGGGGATTTTGAAGCGCCAAAGTTTGGCACCATTCCACGAACGTGTACAATTTTGAAGCGTGACATGTTAGGTATCTATTTACTCGGCGCAACTTCATCTTTAACATTATGCAAACAAATTGGGCTAACTTTGCTTTTTTTTTTTTTAAAGCACGAAACCGTTTTTTCCCCAAAAAAACACGTTTGAAAAATTGCTGCGCAAATACCGTGCGAGATCAAAAGTTGCAATGACCGCCATTGTATTTTCTAGGGTCTCTGCTAAAAAAACATATAAAATGTTTGGGGGTTTTATGTCATTTTCTAGCAAATAAATTATGATTTGTACATGTAGGAAAGAAATGTCAGAATGGTTGGCAAGTGGTTAAGAAAAACAAGTTGGTTCTACTTTAAGAAAAACAAGTTGGTTCTACTTTAACCACTTAAGCCCCGGACCATTTGGTAGCTAGAGGACCAGAGGTGAATTCAGAATTTTGCACTGCGCTGCTTTAACTGTAAATTGTGCGGACATGCAATGTTGTACCCAAACGAAATTTGCGTCCTTTTCTTCCCACAAATAGAGCTTTCTTTTAATGGTATTTGATTGCCTCTGCGATTTTTATTTTTTGCGATATAAACGGAAAAAGACCGAAAATTTTGAAAAAAAATGATATTTTCTACTTTTTGTTATAAGAAAAATCGAATAAACTCAATTGTAGTCATACATTTAGGCCAAAATGTATTCAGCCACATGTTTTTAGTAAAAAAAATGTCAATAAGCGTATATTTATTGGTTTGCGCAAAAGTTATAGAGTTTACAAACTAGGGTACATTTTCTGAAATTTACACAGCTTTAAATTTATGACTGCCTATCTCATTTCTTGAGGTGCTAAAATGACAGGGCAGTACAAAACCCCCCCAAATGACCCCATTTTGGAAAGTAGACACCCCAAGGAAATTGCTGAGAGGCATGTTGAGCCCATTGAATTTTTTATTTTTTTGTCCCAAGTGATTGAATAATGACTAAAAAAAAAAAAAAAAAAAAAAATTACAAAAAGTTGTCACTAAATGATATATTGCTCACACATGCCATGGTTATATGTGGAATTTCACCCCAAAATACATTTTGCTGCTTCTCCTGAGTACGGGGATACCACATGTGTGGGACTTTTTGGGAGCCTAGCCGCGTACGGGACCCCGGAAACCAAGCACCGCCTTCAGGATTTCTAAGGGCGCAAATTTTTGATTTCACTCCTCACTACTTATCACAGTTTCGAAGGCCATAAAATGCCAAAATCGCACAAAACCCCCCCAAATGACCCCATTTTGGAATATAGACACCCCAAGCTATTTGCTGAGAGTATTTTACAGCTCTCATTTGTTTTTGAAAATGAAGAAAGAAAATATATATATATATATATATATATATTTTTTTCAATTTTCAAAACTTTGTGACAAAAAGCGAGATCTGCAAAATACTCACAATACCTCTCAGCAAATAGCTTGGGGTGTCTACTTTCCAAAATGGGGTCATTTGGGGGGGGGGGTTGTGCTATCTGGGCATTCCATGGCCTCCGAAACTGTGATAGGCAATGAGAAGTGAAATCAAAAATTTACACCCTTAGAAAGCCTGAAGGCGGTGCTTGGTTTTTGGGGTCCCGTACATGGCTAGGCTCCCAAAAAGTCTCACACATGTGGTATCCCCGTACTCAGGAGAAGCAACAGAATGTATTTTGGGGTGTAATTCCACATATGCCCATGGCATGTTTGAGCAATATATCATTTAGTGACAACTTTGTGCAAAAAAAAAAAAAAAATTGTCGTTTTTCCGCAACTTGTGTCAACATATAAAATATTCCATGGATTCGACATGCCTCTCAGTATATAGCTTGGGGTGTCTACTTTCCAAAATGGGGTCATTTGGGGGGGTTTTGAACTGTTCTGGCATTTTATACACAACATTAGGAAGCTTACATCCACTCTTCTAACCACTTGAAGACAAAGCCCTTTTTGACACTTTTTGTTTACATGAAAACATTTTTTTTTTTGCAAGAAAATTATGTTGAACCCCCAAACATTATATATATTTTTAAAGCAAAGGCCCTACAGATTAAAATGGTGGGTGTTGCATTTTTTTTTTCTACACAGTATTTGCGCAGCGATTTTTCAAACGCATTTTTTGGGTTAAAAAATACACTTGTTTTTATTTTAATGCACTAAAACACACTATATTGCCCAAATGTTTGATGAAATAAAAAAGATGATCTTAGGCCGAGTACATAGATACCAAACACGACATGCTTTAAAATTTCGCACAAACGCGCATTGGCGACAAACTACATACATTTTTAAAAGCCTTTACAGGTTACCCCAGTAGATTTACAGAGGAGGTCTACTGCTAAAATGATTGCCCTCGATCTGACCTTCGCGGTGATACCTCACATGCATGGTGCAATTGCTGTTTACATATGACGCCAGACCGACGCTTGCGTTCGCCATTGGGCAAGAGCAGGGCAGGACAGGGGTGCTTTTTTTTTTTTTTTTTTTTTATTATTAATTTTGCTTTTTTATTTTATTTTTAAATTGTTCCTTCCAAGTATTTTTTTTTTTTTATCATTTTTATTGTTATCTCAGGGAATGTAAATATCCCCTATGATAGCAATAGGTAGTGACAGGTACTCTTTTTTTGAAAAAACTGGCGCTTTTTATATCCGGGGGGGGGGCATTCCCTCCCACTGCTTGTAAAAGCAGTCCAGAGGCTAATTAGCCGCTAGGATTGCTTTTACATGAAAGCCGGCCGCAGGCTGAAAAGAATGATACCAAGATGATACCTAAACCCGCAGGCATCATTCTGGTATAAACATTCAAAGTCCAGCAACATACCAGTACGTTGCTGGTCCTTGTTGGACATGTATTGTAATCTTTTTATTTCATGCAGCCAGTTGGCTGAACGAAAAAAGAGATTGATCGGTGGGTATGCCCACCATTAGAATACCGCCCTTCATCCACCCACTTCCAATGATGGGCATACACGCACCATTTATATATGCCGAAGCATGGGGGCATCCTCCCGCAAAAAAGTTATGCCGCACACACATGGTCGGACTTTTCCACGGGCAAGCCTCCGTCGGAATTTCGACCGTATGTACGCGGCATTAGGAGCAAAATCGCTCCTCCGCCCCTGCTGCCCCAATGCTTCGGCATATTTGCTTTTTTTTTTAACTATGGTGGTGAAATCACCTCCTACAGCACTGGAGTCGCAGGGATCAGGCCTGTCTCTGCGAACGCTGCAGTTATGTGTGTTGTGTTTTGTAAGTGACAGTGATCGATCGATACTGCACTTGGGTGGCCTGGGCTGGACGGAGGGGCAAAACGCAGGTGCCAGCAGGTATCTGGGCTGATCCCGCTAACACTGCGTTTTTGGGAACCCTAAACTGCTGGGGACGCTAGTATAGATCTGATCAGATCAGATATTGATCTGTTCAGATACTATACCACTAAGGGGGGTGTATGCTTCACGCGTGGGTGTTAGCGTTACTGGCACTAACCTGACGCTGCCTGGGGTGTGACTCAGACCCTCTCTGATGCTAAAACCTAATTGATATCACCCGCCGGGCGATCAGGGGGTTAAACCTTTATTGGGTTATATACACGGCGGGTGCCCTGACACTATAAAAAGCAAACTAACTAACCAGCGTCACCCGTAACACTTATATGGTGATCACTGGTGAAAGGGTTAACTAGGGGCAATCAGGAGGTTAAAACCTTTATTAGATAATATATGGGGGTACCTGACGCTATAAAAACCTGCGGCGAACCTAAAAAAAATTACCAGCTACCGATCTGCATCACCGACACTAAGACAGCGTTTAGAAAAACGATTGCTTAGCGACAGTGGTGATGGGGGTGAAAGGGTTACCTGGGGGGGCGATCAAGGGGGTTAAACCTTTATTAGATAATATATTGGGGTACCTGACGCTATAAAAACATGCGGCGAACCTAAAAAAAAATACTGGCTACGATCTGCATCACCGACACTAAGACAGCGTTTAGAAAAACAATTGCTTAGCGACAGTGGTGATAGGGGGTGAAAGGGTTACCTGGGGGGCGATCAAGGGGGTTAAACCTTTATTAGATAATATATTGGGGTACCTGACGCTATAAAAACCTGCGGCGAACCTAAAAAAAATTACCGGCTACCGATCTGCATCACAGACACTAAGACAGCGTTTAGAAAAACGATCGCTTAGTGACAGTGGTGATAGGGGGTGAAAGGGTTACCTGGGGGGCGATCAAGGGGGTTAAACCTTTATTAGATAATATATTGGGGTACCTGACGCTATAAAAACATGCGGCGAACCTAAAAAAAATTACTGGCTACGATCTGCATCACCGACACTAAGACAGCGTTTAGAAAAACAATTGCTTAGCGACAGTGGTGATAGGGGGTGAAAGGGTTACCTGGGGGGCGATCAAGGGGGTTAAACCTTTATTAGATAATATATTGGGGTACCTGACGCTATAAAAACCTGCGGCGAACCTAAAAAAAATTACTGGCTACGATCTGCATCACAGACACTAAGACAGCGTTTAGAAAAACGATCGCTTAGTGATAGTGGTGATAGGGGGTGAAAGGGTTACCTGGGGGGCGATCAAGGGGGTTAAACCTTTATTAGATAATATATTGGGGTACCTGACGCTATAAAAACCTGCGGCGAACCTAAAAAAAATTACTGGCTGCCGATCGGCATCACTGACGCTAAGACAGCGATCAGAAAAATGATCGCTAAGCGACAGTGGTGATAGGGGGTGAAAGGGTTATCTGGGGGGTGATCAGGGGGTTAAACCTTTATTAGGGGGGGTTAGGGGGCTACACTGGACCTAAGACTAAACTTTGGTGACACTTTTACAGTCACAAATGTCACTGATTGCAGTGATCACTAAATAAATGGTCACTGCAATCAGTGACACTGTGACTGGGGGCTGGGGGGGGTGATCTGGGGGGTGATCTGGGGTGTCTGGGGGGGCCTGGGGGGGCGATTTATGTCCCTATGTGTCCTGGTGTCAGTGTAGTGTTGTGTGCACTGACCTGATATCTTCTCTTGTACGGCGCTCGGTATATGTGAGCGCCGCACCAGAGATGAGATCACTTCCTCCTGCTCCCTCTGTCTGACACAGACAGAGGGGGCATTTCCATTCGCCGGGAGCGATCGCGAGGGGGTGGCCAGAAACGAATGGCTGCCCCCTCATCCCGGAACGCTCCCGGACACTTAGCCACCGCTCACTGTACAGGAGGGGGGTCCGATTGGACCCCCCAACTGTACAAAGGCAATCACGTACACTCTACGTGATTGTGCCTGTCGGTGCCATTCTGCCGACGTATATATACAGTGAGCGGTCGTTAAGTGGTTAAAGGCATTTCACTTATTATTCTACTATTGGCAAAAGGGAAATAAAGTGGTTGTAAACTCTTACATAAACCAAGTGAAGTGACTGGCCTTCTGCATAAGTTATACCTGTTTATCTGCAGCTCTCTCTTTTCCAAAGCTGTTCAAAGTGTACAGTTTACACAGCATTATCTGAGCTCTAGCAGGTAGGGGGTGGGACCTGATGTTACACACGGCACAGCACTGAGCAGGCAGCTGAGTTTAATATGAGACCTATGTGGAGGGTTCGGACACACCCCCTCTACACAGTCTCATAGGAAAACATGCACAGCTAAGGCTGTCAATTGCCTTCTGTGGGCTGGGGCGCCCCACTCTGTCCCCCTGGATCCCTTGGTCGCTTAAAGTCAGCATAACCTTTCAGAAGTGATTCATGCAGATAGCAGAGGAAGGATACAGCAGACAGAAATCACACTAGGTGTATTGGATAGAGGCAAGTACACTCTATAGAAGGATATATTTTGTTAATTTTTCATTTTACAACCACTTTAACCTCTTGCAGACCGCCCACTATAGTTATACTGTGGTAGGGCGGACCCTCTGCACCTAGTACATGATCTGACACTTCTGGGTCTGGGGCCCCACAGTGAGTAACATACCTCCCAACAGGCACGGATTCCGCGGGTTTCTCCCACACAGGCCCCTCCTTCCCGCATTCCCCCGTGAGAGCCGTATTTGTCCCGCACAGCCTGCACAGCAGAAAATAATTCAAATGCCCCCCCCCCCCCCCGCTCAACAACTTTCGTTCAGTGGACGACTTTATCAAGTTGGGAGGTATGGAGTAAGCACAACCTAGGCACACAGTTAACCCTTTGATCTCCCCTGATGTTAACCCATTCCCAGCCAGTGTCATTAGTACAGTGGCAGTGCATAGTTTTTAGCACTGATCACTTTATTAGTGTCACTGATCTCTAAAAAGTGTCAAAAATGTCAGGTGTTCGATTGGTGAAGATGCTGTTTTACCTTCTATTCAACATTAAGTTGAACACATACCCATCCCTTTCCCTCCATCCTCTTTTTTACCCGCTGACTTTATTTTCCTCTTTTTTTCTTCCTTCTAAAAAGGATTTACGGATACTCTTTTTTTGGGAATTCTAGTTTTCCATTACAAGTTATGTCTCTTTTATTTAGATTTAACGGGATACTATCAAATGTCGGCCGTTTTTAATGTCATTGAAAAAAGCAAAATTTTTCTCTACGTGATTTTTCGCGTTTCCTCTCAAGCCTGCCTTGCATGCACACGTTAATGAAAAAAAAACGCTTGAGCAAAGCGCGGTGACGTACAACACGTACGACAACACGTACGACGGCACTATAAAGGGGAAGTTCCGTTCGAATGCCCCCCCCCGAACCCCCGTTTTACTTACCTTACCCCTTGAAAGTCCCGCGCTCGTCACCGTCATCCTCCTCGGTTCTCAGCCTGGCCGTCGATTGGCTACATTGGCTGGCGCTGCTGTCAATCACATTCAATGACGCGGCATGCCGGGGGCGGGGCCGAGTGATACAGTCAGCGGCTATGGCCGCCCCTGTATCACGGGAGCACGCCTGCAATAACTCCACACCATGTGAGCTCGCTCGCATGAAGGTGTGGAGTCCTTGCGGGGAGGAGCCGAGACAGCCGCCGAGGGACCCCAGAAGAGGTGGATTGGGGCCACTGTGTGCAAAACGAGCTGCACAGTGGAGGTAAGTATAACATGTTTGTTATTTAAAAAAAAATAAAAAATTTCCTTTACTGATCCTTTAACTTCCTAGATAAACTGTCACACACACACCCACTACATATACAAAACCCCTGAATATGTGTGTGCGGGTCCGTATGGCACTAGTAGCTTCAGTCCTTTTGAAGAAAAGGTAAGACTTTGTGTTTGCAGCTAAAAACTTTTGTTGGTGCACTTAAACTCCTGAATAGCAGGGCCAAACAACACAACTGGCCCAGATTATCAGGTGAAGAAGGCAGGATCTTCCTCAGCAAGGTGAAAGGACAATGGTGTCTGTATACAGTGTCCCTGGGAATGGATGACCTTATCCTTTAGCCCTGTGGCACTACAAGTGTCAGCAAGATGACTAACAGCAATTATGTCTGTATACAGTGTCCATTTAACTTCTTCGGTCAGGCAGTGTTCCTGTTTCCTGCAAATCGGCAAAAGCCCCCTCACCCAAACTTGCGGACAATGCCCAAACGAACGCCCTGGAACCAGCAGGCTCTCCTGGTGACCTGACTGGTCACCTCACACTGAAACGCTTCACCCCTGGTGCAGGTGCGCCTGGACATGCACTTGTGATCCCCCTCTCTCAGGCTGGATGTCCCGACTGGCGGAGGCCTAAATCACGCAATGAAATCACCTAGGAGGCAGTAACTCTCCCTTAGGTCTGATCTCTTCCTCCGCCTAGTGCTGTCTGAAAATCCCTCAGCAAAGCAAGATGGAGTCTTTAGTTCCTGACCTTCCTGTATGCTTTGCTCCCTGGAGGTAATCACTCTGCTGACAAGATGTGATGACACAGAGTCTTAGCTGGCACTAGAGGGAAACAGTCTCACTGCAACAATGTTGCAGAGTGTCTTCTGATATTGCAGGTAAGATAGCCAGCTCCCTGCTACACTAGAATGCCAGTATCTGGTAAACGATGGGAAGAATGGGTAGCAAAACTATCATCAAACCCGGCACTTCAGTGGTAGGTCCTGTTGGTGGAGGAGCCCCTCCCTCGCTGGTGCACTGACTTGGGATGGACTTTTTTTAACCACTTCAGCCCGGACCATTTGGCTGGCCAAAGACCAGGCCACTTTTTGCGATTCGGCACTGCTTCGCTTTAACTGACAATTGCTCGGTCGTGCGACATGGCTCCCAAACAAATTTGACATCCTTTTTTTTAACCATAAATAGAGCTTTCTTTTGGTGGTATTTGATCACCTCTGTGGTTTTTATTTTTTGCGCTATAAACAAAAATAGAGCGACAATTTTGAAAAAAATGCAATATTTTTTACTTTTTGCTATTATATATATCCCCAAAAAATATATATAAAAAAATAATTTCCCTCAGTTTAGGCCGATACGTATTCTTCTACATATTTTTGGTAAAAAAATTGCAATACGCGTTTATTGATTTGTTTCCCTAAAAGTTATAGCGTCTACAAAATAGAGAATTGTTTTATGGCATTTTTATTAATATTTTTTTTTAATGGCGGCGATCAGCGATTTTTATTGTGACTGCAACATTATGGCGGACACATCAGACACTTTTGACACCATTTTGGGACCATTGTAATTTTTACAGCGATCAGTGCTATAAAAATGCACTGTTCGCTGTAAAAATGACACTGGCAGTGAAGGGGTTAACCTGTAGGGGGCACTGAAGGGGTTAAGTGTGACCTAGGGAGTGATTCTAACTGTTAGGGGGCGTGGCTTGCCATGACATGTCACTGATTGCTGTTCCCGATGACAGGGAACAGACGATCAGTGACATATCACTAGGAAGAACGGGGAGATGTTGTGTTTACACTGACATCTCCCCGTTCTTCAGCTCCGTGACACGATTGCGGGACACCGGCGGACATCGAGTCCGCGGGTCCCGCGGGCACGGTCACTGAGCTTGCGGCAGGGTCGCGAGTGCGCCGCCGCCGGCACGTGCACGGCCACACGCCGGCAATTTATATGGGACGTATATATACGCCCATTTGCGCAGCTGTGCTATTCTGTCAACGTAAAGAGTCGTGCGGCGGTCGGCAAGCGGTTAATAATGGAATTGCCAAAAACTTGTGTTGTGTCTGTAGCGGGTATGCACTTTCCCGGGTGTATATTTGAATCTGGCGGTGACACCAGTGATGTGTGATTCCCTGCGGCCCAGCAGGTGGCGCTGTCGCCACGGGCTGGGGGTTGAACCATTGCTGTGTGCCGTACCCCTTTTTGTCCTCCCTCGGCAGCGGTATGGTGGGGCGGGGAACCCGCCGTGCTTGCTGGGAGAGGGTATAAAGGGGCCGGCCATCTTTGTCACGGGGTTCGTAGTCCCAGGCACCTTTAGCCTGCGGACGGTGGTTCGTGCCGGGCCTCTGGGTGGCCTAGGCCTAGAAGACCACCGGAGATCGTGTTCCATCCCAGGCACCTTTAGCCTGGGGTGAGGTACTTGAATGGAGGTCCGGAGCTCAGTGCCCAACACTGAGTTCCGCGAGGGAAGGAGATCCTAGGGAACCCAGGGATATGGTACCCGAATCCGGAAGGCGCAATGGACCGGGGGGAGCTCCTCACTTGAAGACCCGGTGCAGCATATTGCCGGTGACAGGTGAGCCTCTCGTCGGAGACCGCCTGGAAGGAAATTCCCCCTCGTGCGGAGACCGCAACCCACTTTCAGGAAGGAAAGTGGAGAACGATTGTGTCTGGGCCTATTCGCATCCACACCTCCTTTCCTGTGCTGTTCTTCAAGGGAGTTCAACTGTTTGTGTTCATTCGCATGAGAATAAAGGAGTGTTGGACTTTAATGGTGTGGGGCTCATTTCTGACGGACATGGCTCAAGGTGACTCTCGGAGGGAGGATCCAGGTGCACAACACTGACCCGAAGGTAAATTAAGAACGTTGCCTATACCGCACTGATACATGTGGTGGAGGCCTGGCGTGGTGTCCCCGCTCTCCCCTCTGAGATACCCCTAGACAAGAGACAGACGAGCAAGAACAAGAGAGGGGAGTGAGGAGGGCGCTACACGTGGGGGCTCGTCCGGGATAGTGTTTGTGCACCACAAGTATTGAATGTGTCTGTCGGAAGAGTTAAACGAATAGGCAGGCCTTCATTGGCCAAAGTGCACCCCGGTGCTCAAAGTCGTGGACATGACCCATTGAAGGGAAAGGCTCCCGCAGAAGAGCGAGGAGAGGGGGAAACTCAGCCGTGTGAGGGACTACACGTGGGGGTTTCTAGTTGCACTGCGCCACCAGGCACACCCCCATCGCTTAGTTCATGGGCGTGACTCAAAAAGGAAAAAAGAAGAAAGGCCAGCGAACTGGAGCAAAGGGGAGGAGTCCAATACGTGTGAAGGACTACACGTGGGACATTGCCGCAAAAACTTTGCAGTGTGCGATGGATCAGCAACAGGTCGCCATGTTTGGACATGCCTCGTGGATTCCAGTTCACCCTTCCACCACGACTTTGACCGCTGCTGCTCCGGTAACGGATACGGGGATCCGGCTAAAGCCAAGGGGTCGATTCGCCCTGTATTCGTGCATGGACATTGAGGCCCTGGGTGTGATTTGTCCTGGCTGTTCGGGACTGGTGTGTCAGCTGAAGCCGTTCGGACTTTGTGAGGCCTGTGGGGAGTTTCTGTTCGAAGTGGATCCGGCGGTGGAGAGGCCGAGAACCATCTACCCTGGCCGGGCTTCAGGTACCACCACTCAAAGAGGAGGAATCACTGCTGTGAGAGCCATCCCTGCGCACACTGCAGCGACCGCGGAGGAGGTCGTGAAAACTCAACGGGAGAAATCCGAGGATGCTGACTCGGTCACCACTGTCTCGCAGCGTCCACCACCAAAGAGGAAGACCGGCATGGTAGCCCTGACCAGCGATTGTGGTGGACCGTCCCGCCCGCTTACGCCCGGCCCGGATGAATCCGTTGACGAGGGTTCTGGACGTCCTGCTTCAAGAAAAGGCCTAGGTAAGCCAGGCGGAGAGATTTGGTGTGTGGGCGGAGGTGTCGGGAAGTCATGGCCCAGCAAGTCCGCGGGAGGTGGTGGTTCCGTTTCTACAACTGGATACATACCCGCGGAAGAGTGTGACACCTCCGACCTAGAGTCGCTCTCGGACATGGGAGACGACGTTGCCATAGATGATTTGTTTGCCTTGTGAAGGGGACAAAGCTACCATGCCTCCTTTGGCGAGATTACAGCGCCTGTTCGGCCAGAAGGTTGCTGCGGAGTATGGGTGGGAGTATCCATACTTGTCGAAGGAACTGCTTTATGAAGTGGAAGTGTGCCGGGAGCGCTGGTACGATGACTTTGTGTGGACTCACTTAAAAGTCCCGCACACCCGCAGGTACCTTACATGCTCTCCCAAGGCTTCTCAACGTTTTAAAGATTGCAAGGCAGAGTGGATGTTGGGACGTCACATCCATGCAGACAAAGTGCTGACCCGGCGTAAAGAAGGAGAAGATGTGGAGTATCATCTAGAAACCATGGACAAGCACTTGAAGCCACTTGTTCTGCCGCATCCCCGCTTTTACCTTTAAGGAGAGAAAGACTCCATTATTTTTGTTCTGTGCTGCTGAACTTTCTGGGGCCGTTGTTTTTTTTGTGCCCAGAGGAATGAGGAACTGTTCCTGGTTTGTTCTTCATTTTTCCAAAGAAAACATCACAGACTCTGGGGTAGATAGGGCTCAAAGAGAAGAAGTTCCATGAGTGCAGTTACCGTGATGCTGTCACCAGGTGGCAGTGTTGCGCAACGTTAACACTTTTCACACACTCACTCTTTGGAGAAAAGGGATTTCTTTACGAAGAAGTTTCTTTCCTCTTACACGAATATATGTGTCAGGGTTTATGTGTGTTGTTTCTTTCTTTTCCCTCTGCAGGAGAGCAACCCTTCAAGATCACTGAGGATGGGTGGATCTTAGTCAGGATGGGTGGGAAAAGTATGATGTAAAATGTGATTTTAGGTTATGATTACATGCTGTTGTTTCTTTCCCTTTCTATTACAGGGCTCAGACACAATTGTTTCAGTGTGACAGTTTTTTTTTCAAAGTTATTTTTACCACAATTGTTAGTGGGTTTCTGGACTGGATTATGTCAGCCATTGAGGGCATGATTTACTCCAGACACTGGGGACCAGTGTCAAAGGACCGGGGGGAGAGTGTAGCGGGTATGCACTTTCCCGGGTGTAAATTTGAATCTGGCGGTGACACCAGTGATGTGTGATTCCCTGCGGCCCAGCAGGTGGCGCTGTCGCCACGGGCTGGGGGTTGAACCATTGCTGTGTGCCATACCCCTTTTTGTCCTCCCTCGGCAGCGGTATGGTGGGGTGGGGAACCCTCCGTGCTTGCTGGGAGAGGGTATAAAGGGGCCGGCCATCTTTGTCACGGGGTTCGTAGTCCCAGGCACCTTTAGCCTGCGGACGGTGGTTCGTGCCGGTCCTCTGGGTGGCCTAGGCCTAGAGGACCACCGGAGATCGTGTTCCATCCCAGGCACCTTTAGCCTGGGGTGAGGTACTTGAATGGAGGTCCGGAGCTCAGTGCCCAACACTGAGTTCCGCGAGGGAAGGAGATCCTAGGGAACCCAGGGATAGGGTACCCGAATCCGGAAGGCGCAATGGACCGGGGGGAGCTCCTCACTTGAAGACCCGGTGCAGCATATTGCCGGTGACGGGTGAGCCTCTCGTTGGAGACCGCCTGGAAGGAAATTCCCCCTCGTGCGGAGACCGCAACCCACTTTCAGGAAGGAGAGTGGAGAACGATTGTGTCTGGGCCTATTCGCATCCACACCTCCTTTCCTGTGCTGTTCTTCAAGGGAGTTCAACTGTTTGTGTTCATTCGCATTAGAATAAAGGAGTGTTGGACTTTAATGGTGTGGGGCTCATTTCTGATGGACATGGCTCAAGGTGACTCTCGGAGGGAGGATCCAGGTGCACAACACTGACCCGAAGGTAAATTAAGAACGTTGCCTATACCGCACTGATACATGTGGTGGAGGCCTGGCGTGGTGTCCCCGCTCTCTCCCCTCTGAGATACCCCTAGACAAGAGCCAGACGAGCAAGAACAAGAGAGGGGAGTGAGAAGGGCGCTACATGTCTGACATGGAATTTTATAGATAGGCAACCCCTATCCTCTTATTGATTAGTGGTTCCAAGTTAAAAATAACTACTGCAGTAGGGAGCCGACACAAAAGATACACTCCATATCTTTCCAAATAATTGTTCTGCTTTATTATGATGCAATTGAAGGTTTTTATACACATGAGATTACGTAGGTATGACATTAATATTACAATTGTACGTTGACATACCTCCCAACACGCACGGATTTTGCGGGAACTTCCCGCACGGACACTAACTTCCCGCAGTCCCGCGAGAGGATCTAATTTCCCGCAACAGAAGGAAGATCAGAAGAAATGCAGGCAGCGGTAAGTCAGCACACCGCGATCTCGCGGCAGCCCCCCCCCCCAACAACGCATATTAGATCTAAAATGCTAACCTCCGTTTCGCGGTATGCGTTGATGGTAACAAGGGGCGTAACATAGGCAGGCCAATTCTAATCAGGACTCGAAATAATGCAAACATGTAATGTAAACATTATTAGTGCCGTGTGCACAGTGAGGGCCGTGTGCAATACATACAAAATAGAATACAATTACTATAAAAACATGGTGCTACGCATATCACCCAAAAGGATTTCCGGAACTCTTCTTGGGCGACACACATCATGCGATTTGGTTTGCATGATTTGTCGTGCTACAATTAGGGCACAATCTAGGGTTGCCACCTCATCCCTTTAAACCCGAACACATATGAATTACACAGGTTCTGAGGCTGATTAAGGTGGTAATTAAACTCACTTGGTCCCTTATCTGCATGAAATTAGCCTCAGAACCTGTGTAATTAATAGGTGTTCGGGTTTAAAGGGATGAGGTGGCAACCCTAGCACAATCGCACCGCGTTTTTAGATGCCATTGAAATGAATGGCATCTGAACACATTGATGTGCAATTTGACATTTTAACAGCATGTTTTGAAACTGTGAGCAGAATTGTGGTGATTCCGCCCGTGATTCAACGCGCCTATGTGTGAATGGAGCCTCAGGGAGATTCATCCTCTCTCTTCATCCTGGTGACTGTTTTAACCAAGAGAAAAACAAAATACCACATTTTTGGTGGTAACCATGACACGAGTAGAGAGGAAATCTTCCAATATTTCTGGTAGTCACCAGGGATTTCCTCTCACTTCCTATTGTGACTATGGAACAGGAAGTGATGCAAAATCTCAAGCATTGGGACTCAGATGGCAATTTTTTTTTACCTTACTGGGGTTATAACTCTCCCTTAGGCCCCTTTCACATTTGTGCGACTTGTCTTGCAACTTGGGACTGCAAAGTCGCATGAGAAGTCGTACCCCATGATTTCCAATGAGTACCATTCATATCTGTGCGACTTCAAGTCGCAGCGATTTCAGAGTAGTCCCTGTACTACTTTGGTCTGACTTTGATGGAACGTGAGGTCCAAAGACCTCAACATTACACAGGCATTGCTTCAAGTTGCGTCAAAATCGCCGTAAAATCGCGGCCAAATTTAGTGAATTTCAGTTTGCATGAATGCGAAAGGGGTCTTAGGTCTCGTTTGTATAAATGCGTACCCTGTGCGAGGGCTGTGTTTACCCGAATGGAGATGTACAGGTCACTTAGTATCAGAATGTCTGCCGCAATATCGCAGTACCACTATAAGTCACTGATTGGCACCATTACTAATAGAAAAAAATGTATTAAATTAAAACTCCAGTACATATCCCATAGTGTTTTTTAATTGTCGGTCTTTTTTGGATATAGCGCAAAAAATTAAAACCGCAGAGGTTATCAAATAAAACCTAAAAGAAAGCTCTATTTGTGGGAAAAAAAGGACATTTAGGTACAGTGTCGCACGACTGCGCAATTGTCAGTTAAAGCATAACTCAACTTTTGTTGAGAAAAAAAAAACATTATACGGCGGGACTTTGAAGAGGGATATTGTTGTTATGGTAGCAGCTAGCTGCCATAACCCTGGTATCCTCTTCTTCAGCGGGCGGTCCGCTTTCAGATAAAAGTGGTC
The DNA here is from genome assembly GCA_029206835.1 of Rana muscosa. Lineage (NCBI taxonomy): Eukaryota > Metazoa > Chordata > Amphibia > Anura > Ranidae > Rana > Rana muscosa. Next base: position 100,898,331 of record CM055116.1, on the reverse strand, counting down.
TCTGCGGCGGATTCGCCGCAAGATCACTTTTATCGGCGGCGGGATAGGGCCTCCCTCTTGCCGCGCTCCAGTGCGCTCCACCGCTTACTGGAGCCGTCGGTAGGGGCGGAGGCGATCGGGTCCTGTGTCCTGTTAGGTATGGAGACGAGTAAGGGGAAGATGGCCCCCAGCAGTCTTCATACCATAGCAGGGCGGAAGCGACGTCAAAACGTCACTTCCGCCCAAAGCTAAAGAGACATATTTTTTTTCCTCTAATGACATTTAATTTGTCTTTTGTTTTTTATTGCACTTTAGTGTAAATATGAGATCTGAGGTCTTTTTGTCTGTTTGACCCCAAATTTCATATTAACCACTTTGCGCCCGCGCTATAGACAAAAGACGTCTACAGCGAGGCGCCTTCCTGCCGGGAGGGCGTCCATGGACGTCCTCCTGTTTACTTCCGCGATGCGAGCCGCCGCGGGCACGCATCAGGAAAAAGCTGTGCCCGCTGTGTCACGCGGGTGCCGATGCGCGTGCCTGGCAGCCGCGATATCCGCCGGCTACCTGCGATCGGCAGTCACAGAGTACTGACGTGGATCTCTGTGTGTAAACGTCCTGTCGGGGAGAGGAGACCGATGGTTGTACATAGGGACAACCATCGGTCTCCTCCCCCAGTCAGTCCCCTCCCCCACAGTAAGAATCACTAATAGGGAACACATTTAACCCCTCGATCGCCCCCTAGTGTTAACCCCTTCCCTGCCAGTCACATTTATACAGTAATCAATGCATATTTATAGCTCTGATCGCGGTATAAATGTGAATGGTCCCAAAAATGTGTCAAAAGTGTCCAATGTGTCCGCCATAATGCCGCAGTCACAATAAAAATCGCAGATCGCTGCCATTACTAGTAAAAAAAAAAAGAATAAAAAAAATGTCATAATTCTATCCCCTATTTTGTAGGCGCCATAACTTTTGCGCAAACCAATCACTATATGCTTATTGCGATTTTTTTTTACCAAAAATATGTAGAAGAATACATATCGGCCTAAACTGAGAAACATTTTATTATTTTATTTTTTTAATTGGGATATTTATTATAGCAAAAAGTAAAAAATATTGTGTTTTTTTTTCAAAATTGTCGCTATTTTTTTGTTTATAGCGAAAAAAACAAAAAAAAAAACAGAAATGATCAAATACCACCAAAAGAAAGCTCTATTTGTGGGAAAAAAAGGACGTCAATTTTGTTTGGGAGCCACGTCGCACGACTGCGCAATTGTCATTCAAAGCGTGACAGTGCTGAAAGCTGAAAATTCGCCTGGACAGGAAGGGGGTTATGTGCCCAGTAAGCAAGTGGTTAAAGAGGTCCTGTCATGCTTTTTTCTATTACAAGGGATGTTTACGTTCCTTATAATAGGAATAAAAGTGATACATTTTTTTTTTTAAAGAACAGTGTAAAAATAAAAGGTAAAATAAATCTGAATTTTTTATTTATTTTTTTAAATGTGCCCCGTCTCGCTGATCTCGCGTGCAGAAGCGAACACATATGAAAACGGTGTTCAAAGCACACATGTGAGGTATCACTCCGATCGGTAGAGCGAGAGCAAGAAGTCTAGACCTCCTCTGTAACTCAAAACTGGTAACCTGTAGAAATTTTTAAACTTCGCCTATGGAGATTTTTTTTGGGGTCAAAGTTTGTCACCATTCCACGAGCGGGCGCAATTCTAAAGCGTAACATCACCTTCCACAATATAAAAAAATTGGGATAAGTTTACTGTTGTCTTATTTTTTAATTCAAAATGTGTATTTTTTTCCTCCAAAAAATTGCGCTTGTAAGACCGCTGCGCAAACACGGTGTGACAGAAAGTATTTCAACGCAAAACACAAAAAATGGCCTGGTCATGAAGGGGGGTAAATCTTCAAGTCAAGTGGTTAAAGAATGCTTGGTTGCTATGGGCTGCTTTTTTTAATTTTTTGGTGTTATTATCAGCCTCAGTGTAGTGTTTCCATCCTCAGTGGAGAGGAGAGCTGACTGTGTGTCTCCCCCATCACTGGCCATATTCTCATCCTGTACAGATCTCTTCACACAAGTGACCTCCCTCACTCCTCCCCCTCCCCGGAACTCTGCTGGCCGAGCCCCGTTCCCGGCGGACGTGTTTCTCCTCTGCACACGTGATGACGTGGAGGTGTAAACATGGCGGCGGACATCACTCTGCTGTTCAGAGCCAGTGTGAAGACGGTGAAAACCCGCAATAAGGCGCTGGGGGTGTCCCTGCCGGAGAGAGACATACTGAGGAAGAGCCGGCCCCGGGGAACCTTCAGTGCCAGAGCCCGGGATGTGGTGAGTGCAGGCTGGGGGCAGAAAAGGGGACCTGTCAAAGCCAGCTGTTGTGGAACTACAACTCCCAGCGTGCCCTGACAGCTTCTACTGGGAGATGAAGAGCCTCCCTTCATCATGGGTGAGGAGAGGGGAGAGCACCGGCCAGCTCACGAACTATAACTCCCAGCATGTCCTCACATCTGCTGACCTTCCTTATTATGCTGGGCGTGTATAGAATCAATAACCCCCTATAGATTGTATATAGAGAGCGTATAGTAATGTGTCCACAACACTTCTTCATGTCCGCTCCTCGACAGCTTCCGCCGGGGCTCGTCCTTCCACCCGACAGCTTCCGCCGGGGCTCGTCCTTCCACCCGAAGCTTCCGCCGGGGCGCGTCCTTCCACCCGACAGCTTCCGCCGGGGCGCGTCCTTCCACCCGACAGCTTCCGCCGGGGCGCGTCCTCTTCCACCCGACAGCTTCCGCCGGGGCGCGTCCTCTTCCACCCGACAGCTTCCGCCGGGGCGCGTCCTCTTCCACCCGACAGCTTCCGCCGGGGCGCGTCCTCTTCCACCCGACAGCTTCCGCCGGGGCGCGTCCTCTTCCACCCGACAGCTTCCGCCGGGGCGCGTCCTCTTCCACCCGACAGCTTCCGCCGGGGCGCGTCCTCTTCCACCCGACAGCTTCCGCCGGGGCGCGTCCTCTTCCACCCGACAGCTTCCGCCGGGGCGCGTCCTCTTCCACCCGACAGCTTCCGCCGGGGCGCGTCCTCTTCCACCCGACAGCTTCCGCCGGGGCGCGTCCTCTTCCACCCGACAGCTTCCGCCGGGGCTCGTCCTTCCACCCGACAGCCTCCGCCGGGACTCGTCCTTGTGACTCTGCAACATCTGAAGATGATTGAACGGATCTGATGATAAGTTGGGCTTAGTTAGAAGTACCTGTCACTTCCAGGCTGATAAAGGTCCGCTCTTACAGCGCCTCTGGTTCCATCAGTTGGGCTCCTCCTCCTTCACAGGGGATGTCTGTGTCATCCAAGGTCTATATATGTTTTCCTGTCACTCTCCAGCTGGGGAGGAATCCCGGACGGTTCTGTTGGGATTTGTAATTCTACAACAGCTCAGAGTCATTATGAGAGTCACATTTTATAAGAGAGATGATGACGTATTATGCATTGTATAGTGTTGTTTTCACTCTCCAGCTGTTGAGGAACCACAAGTCCCAGCAAATCCCTTTCTGATGGGACCTGTACTTGCACAACAGCAGATAGAGATGTAGTAAAGATTATTCTTCATATGTGATGTTAATACTGGGAGAAAGAAGATGCGAGATGTAAATATTATGTATTATAAAAGTGATACTTTTTTATATGGAAGAGGAGCTGTCGCTACAGGAGGTATAATCATCACAAGCCCCATTATGTCATGACAGCTTCTTCTAAAGTTTGTAAAGAATGATAATGGAGGTTCAGCAGTATCATTGTTCTTACGAATAGGAAAGGCAACTTGTCACTTTCCAGGTTGTATGTAGCCCCTGGTACTGGCTGCTTCTGATGATTTCCTTCATATAATAGTTTGTTTTATGTTCCATCTGGAACTCCGCTTAGAATTCTATTTGTGAAAATGAACAGAATATAGTATATTCCTGGGTGTAATGTAATGATACATTTTATTAGGTTAGTCTTAGGATGTGGACACTTCAACTGTCCCTAATTTTACATTTCAAACACGTTTACAATGAAGTCTCTGTTTAAGTCTCTGGAATTATTGAGTTTACTGTGCATACTAAGTTAGCAGTGGCATCATGTTGTTATAATAATTTCATTTTAAAGTTACTATAAAAATAAAAAATAAAATAAAAATAAAAAAGACTTCATCTAAAATACATGTTCTTGATATCACATGCTCTTACTAAGAGTTGCATTTTTATTTTTTCTGTTTTTATTTTTATTTTTATTTTTTTATAATTAGGCCTGTAGTGGGCATGCAAAAACTTAACACTGTAAGTGACCAAAAAATTGCACTTAGGGTGTGTCTCTGGTCCATCTCCTGAAGAAGTAGGACCCCTCCAGGGCACAAAGGCTCCTGACGGCGGTAAGGCACACCCCGGTCCACCTAGCCAAAAGCCAGAACAGACCCCTCTCCTCATGATCAGCTGAAGCCAACCACTGAGTAGTAGGTGAGGAGCTCTCCCCAAGAAAAACTTGCTAAGACAGGGGAGGAAGGAACCAGATGGTCACACATCCTTCTCAAAGACTTCAGGGTAGGCCCGAGGACCCACACCCTTCATCCTGAGTGAAAGGCAACACAAGCATAAGTGCAAGTGATACACATGGAGAAAAAATATGTAAGTAGGTGCCAGTTCAGGTGCAATGGCTAGGCCTTGTGGCCTGATAACAAAAATTGCCCTGGTCCTAACCCAAAAGGCCTAGCCCATGATACATTGTGCAGGAAAGGCAGGGGTGTTGTGGCCAAGTGCTCGTTCGAACAGTTTGGTCTCAGACCCATAGTGATTCTAGAAGCACTCTCAGGGTGCCACTCGTGGGGGGCGCTTGACACCACGGGCTCTCCACCTTCCAAGCCCATGGCCAGATCAGGCATCACTGTTCAAATCTTGAGGCACTGGGCACCTCTGAACCGTCCATATGAAGGGAGTACTCCCAATGCACGCTTCTTGTGGTGCCCACTCTATTTGGTTTCTTTGCCCATCGGGGTAATTTGTAACCCCAATAACTAAAAGCCTCTTCAAGCTTTAACAAATTATTAGAATGAAACCCATTGGTTTTAAGCCTATCTCACCCAAATCAATTATGTTCAAGTCATGTGAATAACTGACACAGTTGCTTGTACTGTAAATGAAAATGACTGACAGCTGCAGATCAAACAGAGGCTAGGATGGCAGCTTCCTTGGCTGTAAAAGATAGGAGAATGTCGTTAGGCTCTAATGTTATATTAACCACTTCCTAACTGTGCTATAGCCTGAAAGACGGCTACAGAGCGGCTCTGTCCTGCCGGAACCACGCCCCTTGCGCATCTCCTGGGGCACACTCTGTGATTGCTGTGTCATGGTGAAGGTCCAATCATATTGTCCCTTTACCATGTGATCATCTGTGTCCAATCACAGCTGATCCCAGTGTAAACAGACTTACCGGTTATCGCCAGTACTTTCCTCACGTGCTGTCACAGCATGAAGAGAGCTGGTAACTGTCAATTCTGACAGGAGACGTGCACAGATAATCAGGGCACTGATTATTATTAGTGCAGCCCCATCACTGCCCATTAGTGAAGGTTTAAAACGTCAAAATTCTTGGTCTTTTTTTTGCGAAAAATACAAAACCCAGTGGTGATTCAATGCCACCATAAGAAATTTCTATCTGTCTCAAAACAATTCTAAAAATTTAATTTGGGTACAGTGTTGCATGACCGCGCAATTGTCATTCAAAGTGCGACAGCGCTCAAAGCTGAAAATTGGCCTGGGCAGGAAGGGGGCAAATGTGCCCAGTAAGCAAGTGATCAAAATAAATTTTTAATATGTCTAAGACCTGTTGATATTTCCATGGCGGTCCTTGTTCAGGCAGTGTCTGTGATAGTGACAGGGTTCTACCTCTTTTTCTCTTATCTATATTCCTGCATTATTACCATTCCATATAGGCTTCTGTAGATTGTGCCTACAGGTGGCCATTTCAACACACATTGAGCAGGCACAGTCTATTGTTTACATCCGGAAACCAGACTTAAAGCGGAGCTCCAAGCTTTTTTTCGTTTATTAAAAGTCAGCAACTAGAGCTGAACGATTAATCGTATGAGAATCGCGTTTTCGATTCACCCCCCCCCCCATCTCGGATTACCGCGATTTTCTTAAATCCCCGCCGGTTCCACGTAACCAGCGTGGAACGCAAATGGATCATAGAGCGTGATGCATTGAAACTGTTTCCGCTCTGCTCGCACACAGCCCCGCCTCCTCCTAACCCTGCACTGTGATAGACAGAATGCGGGTCCAATGCTGGAATGCGTTCTGTCTATCACAGCGCGGGGTTAGGAGGAGGCGGGGCTGTGAGAGCAGAGCGGAGACCGTTTCAACATACGGGCGGTGAGTTGCTTTCTAGGAGAAAATGCGTGCTGCCTTCCGTCCTCCCCTCCCCCCCCCCCCCACATACCACACTTTGCTGGCTCTGTCTTTGGGACTCCGTCCCCCCCCCTCCCCCCGGCCGCCGAGTCTGTCTCCTGTCCCTGCCGCCTATGTACACAGTGAGGGGAGAGCTGTGCTCTTCCCATCTCAGCTGTGACAGGGCTACAGGACAGGACTACTGTTTTTGGAAGTGACAGGGTCAATAAAGAGAACCTGTCTCCTCCAATTGCTATCACACAGGGAATTGTTTTCTCCTGTGTGATAGCAATAAAGTTAAGTGAAAAAAAAAGATAAAAAAAAAAAGAAATAATAATTAATATAATAAAATAAAGTAATTAAAAAGTAAAGAATAAGAAAAATATTAAAAATAAGAAAATTATGCAAAAATAAAAAAAAGTAAAAACGACAAGCAAATTTATTATTTATTTTTTTAAATTTACCATTTTAAAGAATCGTGAGAGAATCGTGATCTTTGTTCTAAGCAAAAGAATTGCGATTCTCATTTTTCCCAGAATCGTGCAGCTCTATCAGCAACTACAAAAAGTGTATCTGCTGACTTTTAATAAACAGACCCTCACCTGTCCCACGGTCCAGCGATGCAGATGCACGGAGCCTCGCTCCTCTACACTGCGCCGGCATTGTAAGTGTGGGCCCCGTCTGTAACAGCTTGCGACTTCACAGCCGAGCGCACACTGCGCATGCGCAAGTCGCCAGGCTATCTTCTGGAATCTTTTTCATGCGAAATGTAGCATTTAAGGGGGCGAGGAGTGCTTAAAGCGGAAGTTCCACTTTTGGGTGGAACCCTGCTTTAAGGTTGGGCTCACACTGGTGCGAGGCCAGACATCGCATGTGATTGGCACGGCATTGCTGTGCACATCACATGTGATGTCTGTGTGATGCTACTTCAGCCATACAATTTTTGTATGGCTGAAATTGCATCGCATTTACACCAAAATGGTGCAGGACCCTTTTTTTTTTTTTGGTCTGCATTGGAATCAGATTGCATTGGTGTTCAGACTAGAGCTGCATGTTTAATCGTTAAGAAATCTAAATTGCGATCATTTTCCCTTCCTGATCTTCAAAACAGCATGTCACGATTCTCTCTAAGGCCCCTTTCACACGGAGGTCCGTTCAGGTCCGCCTGTCAGTTTTTTAGGCGGACCTGAAACGGATCCTCCATGCACCCCTATGGAGGCACGGATGTCAGCGGAGACATGTCCACTGACATCCGCTCCGTTCCGCTCCGCCAAAGTGTGACGGAGGAAAACCCTATTTTTCCTTCCGTCGGCGGAGCGGATCGGATGACAGCGGACTCTACGGTCCGTCGTCATCCGATTCCCCATAGGGGAGAGCGGCGCTCTGACAGGGCGGTCCCTGCACAGTGTGCGGGGACCGCCCAGTCATCCGTCGGCTCAGCGGGGATCAACGGAGCGATCCCCGCTGAGCAAGCGGAGCTTCACGGGGCGGATCTTCACGGATCCGCCCCGTGTGAAAGAGCCCTAACAAGTGCAGAGAGTTCTCACAGCTGGAAAAAAATAAATAAAAAATCCAGGCAGCCTGCCACGTTTTATCACAACACACGAATAAGTAGAAACAAAGAGACCCTAGAGAATGACATGGTGGTTGTTGCAATATTTTATGTCACACCGTATTTGCACAGCGGTTTTTCAAACGCTTTAATGAATTAAAAAAAATAAACGGTTAAGTTAGCCCAATTTTTTTTTTTTTTTTTTTTTTTGTATAATGTCAAAGATGATGTTACACCACGAGAATCGTGATCTTTATTCTAAGCAAAAAAATTGTGATTCTCATTTTAGCCAGAATCGTGAAGCTCTAGTTCAGACCCATGCGATCTGATTCCATCCAATTCCACACTTCTGCCAACCGATTTTGGGGTGTCATTGGCTTTATATTGACACCTGCAGCGGTTTGCACAGAGCACTGTGAACTGCCTGCAATTCTGATACGATGAAGGAACCCGCAGAGGAATCGTTGTGGTTCCCGCATTGCACCAGTGAGAACCTCAGACGTGGTGTTTAGTCATTGCTGAAGTGAAGTGTATGTAGAAGGAAGTTGCTGCAATAGATCAGAAATGAAGAGGAAGTTGAAAACAATATTTTATTTAAAATATAAAAAAAAAAATGGTTGCTGCTGTCAGAAAACAATGGGGGTTATTTACTAAAGGCAGATCCACTTTGCACTACAAGTGCACTTGGAAGTGCAGTCGCTGTAGATCCGAGGGGGACATGCAAGGAAAATAAACAGCATTTTAGCTTGCACATGATTGGATGATAAAATCAGCAGAGCTTCCCCTCATTTCAGATCTTCCCCTCAGATTTACAGCGACTGCACTTCCAAGTGCACTTTCAGTGCAATTTCAAGTGCAAAGTGGGTTTGCCTTTCGTAAATAACCCCCAATGTGTTTGTGGGGAGGAGGCTCCATTTACATTGTTTGTGTGGTTGGAGGAATCTGTTGAACCTGCTGGCTGTAAAATAAAACTTGCCATCTATGGCAAGCTTAAGGGAGGCGGTCCCTTAGAAGTCTATAGAGCTGTAATGTTTTGGCATTGCCAGGATGTAAACAATTACCAGAGACTGATGCCATCGGATTAAGGTAAGTATCTGTGGCAGGGAACAGTTTTGCAAAAGGTTTGTTTTGAAGTGCAATTTGTCCAAATAGAAAGTGGAATGTGCCATTGATGACAAGGTTTTGAAAGGGCATGCTCCAGGGCGGGCATCCTTAGTAACAAGCATGTGCCTCTCATAAAAGGGATTTTAAGAAGAGTAAAATGAGGCTTTGCAATTCTGTAGGAAGCAGTATCACTGCATCACAAATTCTCGATGAGAACCATATTCACTGCTGATCAGCTGATACCGCTCAGCATCATTAGAGGAGAAAAAATTTGCAGACAGGATGTCTTAAAAAGGAAAGATGTAGTGGTTCCGGGGGGACATCAAAGTCAAATAAAATCCTCTACTTAATCAGGTCCCACTTGAGATTTAATTTGAAACATAAGGCACACATGGGCCTATTCACAGACAATTTAATGTGATTAGTCATACAAGAGCTCTGAAAACTGTCCATCATATAGGAACATGGTTGGCTTTTAAACCGTTTAAAGGGATGGAGAGAGACTAGCTGTCTTTTATTTTTATTTTATTTTTTTATAAATTATGTACATTCATAGAGGTAGAAATTCCAGTCTATTCTGTTCTCAACTTTAATAAGTAATTGAAAAAAAAAAAAATGCCTTTTATCTTAAAGTGGTCGTAAAGTAATTTTTTGAACTTGTACCTACAGGTAAGTCTATAATAATGCTTACCTGTAGACACAGTGAATAATATCTCTTAAAGTTGTGGTGTTTATGAGATATTCACACTGGATGCAGCCCTTGTTGTCATGGTATGCCGGAGCTCCATGCAGCAGCCGAGGGCTCCCGCATGCATTCGCGGGAGTGACTTTATTGTGGCCCTCGTCCACTCATACAGCTGGAGCCCATGAACCTGGGGGAAGATGGAAGCTATGCCAGTGGTGCCAGAATTCCGCTGGAGGGCTTTGTTCTAAGGTAAGTATTTCATAATTTGCTAGTATGAGATGCACATTATGCCATTGCCTATTAGGAGATTTTTTTTTTTTTTGTCTTTTAATGCTGTGGGTTATTGCTGCTTTAAGTTGGAATGGTGTCTCTCTACTCTTGCCTTAATGTGCAGATAAGCACAGCATTCTAAATGTCTACACAGAGTCAGCCTTGTTACATCGACCAGCTAGAAGACTTGGAATGTTTTTTTTGTTTTTTTGTTTTAAGCAAAAGAGACATGCAAAGTTTAACCACTTCTCTACTGTGCACGAAATCCCCCTTCCTGCCCAAGCCATTTTTCAGCTTTCAGCGCTGTCACACTTTGAATGACAATTGCGCGGTCGTGCGACGTGGCTCCCGAACGAAATTTGCGTCCTTTTTTTCCCACAAATAGAGCTTTCTTTTGGTGTTATTTGATCACCTCTGCAGTTTTTATTTTTTGCGCTATAAACAAAAGAAGAGCATCCAGTTTGGGAAAAAAACACTATTTTTTACTTTTTGCTATAATAAATACCCATTTTTTTTATTTATTTTTTAATAAAATTTTCCTCAGTTTAGGCCGATACGTATTCTTCTACATATTTTTGGTCAAAAAAAAAAAATCGCAATAAGCGCGTATTGATTGGTTTGTGCAAAAGTTATAGCGTCTACAAAATAGGGGATAGATTTATAGCATTTTTTTTTCTTTTTTTTTTTTTTTTTAGTAATGGCGGCGATCTGCGATTTTTTTTTTTTTTTTTTTATTTATTTTTTTTTTTTTTTTTTTTTATTGTGACTGTGATATTGCGGCGGACACATCGGACACTTTTGACACATTTTTGGGACCATTCACATTTATACAGCGATCCCTGCTATAAAAATGCATTGATTACTGTATAAATGTGATTGGCAGGGAAGGGGTTAACCACTAGGGGGCGGGAAGGGGTTAAATATGTTCCCTCAAAGTGTTCTTACTGTGGGGGGAGGGGACTGACTGGGGGAGGTGACCGATGGTTGTCCCTATGTACAAGGGACACACCATCGGTCTCCTCTCCCTCACAGGACGTGGATCTCTGTGTTTACACACAGAGATCCACTTTCCTGCTCGTTTCCCGGGCAATCGCAGGTGCCCGGCGGCAATCGCGGCCGCCGGGGCCTTGTGAACGTGGCGGGCGCGCGCGCCTCCTAGCTCGTTTTAAAGGGAGGACGTCATATGACGTCCTCCCAGAACGAGAGTGTCCTCCGCCCGCCGTCTATTGACAGTGGGCGGGGGACAAGTGGTTAAAGAAGAGCTAAAGTCCCGTTGTAAAAAACGGCAAGAAGGCAGGCTTTTTTGCAGAAGAGACCTGCACTGTCTCTTCTGCAATAAAATGCCCCCACCTGCCTGCTCACTGTCTTCTCCGGCACTGTAAACTTAGCTGCACATGGGCAACTCCGCTTACAGTGCTGGGCCAGTCTCCGAATGCCTTGGATAACAGCCTCCTATGCATGTGTGGGAGTGACGTCACCCCCTGCCAGCCAACGAAGGGGCCTGAAGACCAGCACTCAGAAGAAGATGCCAGCGCTGGCACAGGACTGTTGAACAGATAATTATGGAGACATTAGTTCCACTTTTTAAAGTGGTTGTAAACCCTATTTTAAAAAGGTTTAGGACAGTGATATGCAATTAGCGGACCTCCAGCTGTTGCCAAACTACAAGTCCCATCATGCCTCTGCCTCTGGGTGTCATGCTTGATGCTGTCAGTCTCGCTATGCCTCATGGGACTTGTAGTTTGGCAACAGCTGGAGGTCCACTAATTGCATATCCCTGGTTTAGGAGATATCCTGGGCAGCTACAGGTAAGCTTTAATATAGGCTTACCTGTAGCATAAAGTGGTTGTAAAGGGTTTACAACCGCTTTAAGAAAACATGCAACAGGCGCCTTGACTATTGCAACTCCCTCCTTGTTGGCCTACCACTGCACAATTCCCCCTTCATTCTGTCATAAATGCTGCTACCAGTCGGTCATGCCTATAGTGAATACTGCTGCTAGACTCACTTGCCTTACCAACCAGTTTCTGCTGCCCCCCCTTGCCAATCCCCTCCACTGGCTTGATGTACCGATATATCACCAACCTCATTTCAAAATATTCCACAAACTGTCCGCTTTACTCTTCACAAGACCTTCTGCCCTCCTAAGGGCTCATTCACATGTGTGTCAATACCATGTGTTTAATGCAGCATTTATTCAACGTTTGTAGTGCCTCATAACCACCCATCAACGTCTGCTATGAAAGTGGTTGTAAACCCTTGGGGGGGGGGGGGGGAACCCTGCAAGACAAAGGCATAATGAGCTAGTATGCATAGTATACTAGCTCATTATGAATTACTTGCCTTACATCAAAGCCCCCGCATCGGTCCTCGGCCCCTCCTCCAGCGGCGACATCTCTCCCGTGCCATTGCTTCAGTTTGCCCCAGTGCGCCGATGACATCGGCACATGCAGGGGACAGGGGATATCTCCTAAACCGTGCAGGTTTAGGAGATATCCTGGGTAGCTATAGGTAAGCCTTATTATAGGCTTACCTGTAGCATAAAGTGGTCTGGAAGGGTCTACAACCACTTGAACATTACAATAGTATCACACAGTGCCATTCACACAGGAGTGGTTGCATTGCGTTGTGTCGGGTTATAAATTAAGCAGCATGTGCATGTCACTTTCATTAGGCATCGACTCTTGTCAACCGCCTCCATTGATTTCAATGGTAATGCCGATAACCGCACCTTGACAGCACCTGTGCTGCCTAAATAACCTAAATCCAGCATTCTGCTTTTTAGAAACCTTAAACCAACATAACCATTCATGGGAATTGTTCCCACCACACAGTATGCAGCAACAGCCCCGAAGAAGGGAGTCTATTCCCCATAAAGGCATTGGCTTGATGTACATGTTGCCACTTTTTTATTAAATGTCCATGAACCATATTTTAGAAGTCAAATGTCTCTTGACACTGGGCGCTCCTTTCTTTTTATCTAAGTCTACATGCTGAAACGACCTTAAGGTCGCACAGAAAAAGCAGCAGCCCAATCCCCCAGAGGGCCGTTCATCACTGGGCACTATCCACTGGAAGATATTTCTTCCTTTTGCCCACACAAATACCCACTTGGGACCAGTGACCAGTCCAGTCAGAGCTCCAACACAAGCTTCAAACCATTTTATGTTAAGGTAGAACTATAGGCAAAAGTAAAGCCCTGTACACACGATCGGATTTCCTATGGATTCAAACGCAATGGATTTTTCCATCGGAATTTCGATGAAGCTGACTTCCATCAGTCTTGCCTACACACCATCAGTTTAAAAAAACCGACCGTCCCAAACGCGGTGACGTAAAACACTCCGACGAACCGAGAAAAATTAAGTTCAATGCTTCTGAGCATGCGTCAACTTGATTCTGAGCATGCGTGGGTTTTTTCTCCGATGGAGTTCCACACAGACGATCGGAATTTGCTATCGTTTTTTTTTTTTCATCGGATAAATTTAAAACATGTTCTATTTTTTTCTCACCGATGGGGAAAAAAGACCGATGGGGCCCATACATGATCGGTTTGTCCGATGAAAAAGTCCATTAGGGAAGGTTATAACGCCTGTAAGAATTTTTTATTTATTTTTTCCTCATCTTTGTCCTATTGCTAAAATTTCTCTTTACTTTCTGTCCCATAGCCAAACAGAAAGTGAGAGGAAATCCCTGCAAATTAGGGGACTTCCTTGGGGACCCCCAGGTCACCAGAACTAGTGTCCGCATTGAAAGATTTTTTCCTCTTACTTTTCTGGGGACAGCCCAAAATTTGGCATTTTCTTTTACTTTCAATGATAATGGTTAACAGGACAAATGAAGAGGGTGACTCTCCCTAATGGGGGCTCAGACTGCAATAAAAACTGACAAGCATTCTAATCATCGCCAAGTTTTGCATTTTAGTTATACTTTAAATACCTAAAAGTACAGTGTTGTTGTTTGATTTTTTTTTTTTTTTTTTTTTAATGAAACCCAAATCCAACAAACTACTGCAGTTCCAAAATAAGTTTTTGGTGCATAATGTTGAAAGAAATAATGATTGGAGTCCCATATAATGGAAAGCTATTTAAAATTCCTTAATGCACGTTTTACTTTACAGTGGAATTTAGCAATTTTGTACCTTGTACACGGGCACTTTCCACTTAGATACAAGCAGACAGTATCCAGTTTTGGAGTCCTTATTCCCCGCGGGAGTATGGAATTGTCAGAACTAATTTTGTTACTTTACATCCAGAGAAAATGCCATTTGTCTTGTGTTACCAAAGCATGAATGTACATTTAATTGCCAGATGTTCATTTCTGCTGTTTGATTTGTGCAACTCTATATTGAGGGAGAATAGTTCAGTGGAATTCTACAAATATAAGGTATCGTTCTTTGCCTTGTCCTAATCGAATCATTTTAAGAAGACCGTTCCATGTATTCTTCTGGGTTTAGAAAAGTAAGATTACAGCGACTTTGTATTGGATAAATCGCTCTTAAGCCATGTCCTTAATTAGCCTTTCCAAAGAAGAAAAATCATTTTATGGTTTTGTAATATTGAAAGACCTATTGACTATACTTGGGGGTGCCGTGGCCTTTCACCGGTGTAACTTGGTGCAGGGAAGTCTGCCTTGGATCACAGTTATAAGAACTGCTAGGTTGTCCATAACTACTATGTGGGGGGCAGACTCTTCTTCAAACTCTGCCAGGAAAATTACTAATAATTTTTTTGTGATCTGATTGAATCTCATTTGATGCTGTGGGCACATTTTCTGTTTTCATCTGTCTCTGTTGAACTAGCCTTGAGGTTTACAAAGTATTTAACTCTGGCTTAAATAAAATATTTATTTATTTATTAGAGATATTTGTATAGTGCAGACAATTTACACAGTGCTTCACACTACAGCGACTTGGGATCCGACTTGTAGGTCCTTAAGTCGCTGGACATAAGAAATGCCATAGAAGTGAATGAGAGCTGTGTTAACCACTTCAGCCCCGGAAGAATTTACCCCCTTCCTTACCAGAGCACTTTTTGCGATTCGGCACTGCGTCGCTTTAACTGACAATTGCGCGGTCGTGCGATGTGGCTCCCAAACAAAATTGAGGTCCCTTCCCCCCCCCCCAAATAGAGCTTTCTTTTGGTGGTATTTGATCACCTCTGCGGTTTTTATTTTTTTTGCGCTATAAATAAAAATATAGCGACAATTTTGAAAAAAATACAATATTTTTTACTTTTTGGTATAATAAATATCCCCAAAAAAATCTATAAAAAAAAACCAAATTTTTTTAACAGTTTAGGCCGATACGTATTCTACATGGTTTTGGTAAAAAAAATCACAATAAGCGTATATTGATTGGTTTGTGCAAAAGTTATAGCGTCTACAAAATAGAGGATAGATTTATTGCATTTTTTTTTTTTATTTTTTTTTTTTTTTTTATTGCGACGGACATATCGGACACTTTTGACACATTTTTGGGACCATTCACATTTTTACAGCGATTAGTGCTATAAAACAGCACTGATTACTGTGTAAATGTGACTGGCAGGGAAGGGGTTAACACTAGGGGGTGCTGAAGGGGTTAAATGTTCCCTAGTGAGTGATTCTAACTGTAGGGGGAGGGGACTCACAAGGGCAGACCACTGATCTGTGTTCCTCTGTACTGGGAACACACATCGGTCTCCTCTCCTCTGACAGGACATGGATCTGTGTGTTTACACACACAGATCCACAGTCCTGCCGTGATTGCGGGCAATCGAGTGTTGCCCGGCGAACATCGCGGCCGCTGGGCATGCGCACCGGGTCCCGAGCGATCACGCGCCTCCCCTAGATGGCCGGGAAGCCCAGGACGTCATATGACATCCACCCAGGATGCCTCTTGTGGACGTCATATGACTATGGGCGGGATGTTAAGTGGTTAACGTACACTACTGAAGTCGCTCCAACTTCAGAAAAGATTCCTGTACTATTTCAAGGCGATTTGTACCCATAGATTTCAATGGAAGTCGGATCTCCATCTATATTGAAGCGACTTTACAGGAAAAAGAGAAAATAATTTACCCAGGTACTCCCCACGTTTACCCAGACAACCCCATCCCTCCCACAGAGCTGAATATTCTGTGATTGGCCACAGCCAAAGTCGCCTGTCCTGGAGGCGACTTTAAGTCGTGTTGTAAGTTGCGGAAGTTGCCTCCATATCGCCTTGCAAAGTCGCGCTGCCCCTGTGTGAACCGACACTAAAGGCCCATACACACGATCCAATTTTACGATGATAATTGTCTGATGGACGTGTTGTGTCGGATAATGTGTGTATGCTCCATCAGACAATTGTTTGCGAAATTAACAACAACAAATGTTGGCTGTTCATGCTCACCAACTGTCTGACAATAAATCTGTTACGTCGAGTTATCCGATCGTGTGTACACAAATCCGTCTAACTAAAATCCAAAGTACAAACACGCATGCTCAGAACCAATGTTAAACATTAAGACAACAATAGCAGAAGTTGCCCAAAGCGTGGCGCTAAAGAGCAGAAAAAAACACATTTTGGTTTTGTTGGCTGAAAATGTTGTGCCGTCTGTATGCATACCAAGTTCATGGCCAACGCCCTTCGGACCAAAATCCACGGATTTGTCTGATGGAAGTCCGATCGCATATACAAGGCTTTACAGATATGTTGTATATTCACATCAGTCCCTGCCCTCAAGGACAATCTAAGGTCCCTAACTCACATTCATACATACACCTACCAGGGCCAGTTTAGACATGAGCCAATTAACCCACCAGCAAGTCTTTGGAATGTGGACGGAAACCCACACAGGCACAGGGAGAACATGCAAACTCCAGGTAGGTGGTGCCGTGGTTGGGATTGGAACCAATGACCTTAGTGCTGCTAGGCAGGAGTGCTAACCATTTAGCTACTGTCCTGCCCCACATTATTACTATTGAATGGGCATTTAGGTTGTGTGTTGGCCTTTTATTAAGAAAAGAGCCAAAGCACAGTAGAGAAGGTGTCTTCATGTCTCGCCTTATAACAAATCCCAGAAACGAGGGGTTTTATTTCACTTTTTAGGATAGTGGGCAGGACCAAACAAGTCATTCCTTTATGCCCCTTAGCCCTTTGTACATCCAGAACTGCTGGTTTATATCGCCGATCCAGGCTAAAATTTTACAGACATTTTATTCCAAACTGAACCAGGCTGTTTCTGGCTTGTTGGCCATCTTCAGTGAAGCGTATGATAAGAGTAGGGCTTGGGGACCAGAAAGTATCACCAGACAGGTAAAGTTGAGGGGTAGAAAGGAAGAATTCAGGCTCTCTCCATGTCTATTTTTGTTTCTATAACTGTACATGTGATCAGAACAGGGATAAGGTGGTTATGGCGCATGTTAGCAAGAGAGCCAGTACTTTGGCACACTTTTTTGTTTTTTTGTATGGTTGAAGGGACTTTTTTGACACTAGGTTGCATGCAAAACCGAGATAATGCCAATCTTTAGTTTTGGTGCGCATGGTCATGTTTGTCCAGCAGAAGCTGTACTTCTGTGGAACAGGGCAGCAAGTACAAGCAGTGTCCGTTGTACTGTGTGTACGGAATGCACTGGCTGCCACTGATCTGTTTATTATAGAAATATATATTTAATTATAATTGGTGTTCCACAGTGAAGTACAGTATTGGCATACAGATTATTGAAGCGCTGTCTGCCCCTGCTTCCTGGGTCTACTGCTAAGACCTCTGACAGGTGAGAACCACATAGGATGTTCTTATGGTAGTTCTACTAGTATAATTTATACAAAGTTTGACAGGAGTATGACATTCAAGCCCATCTGTATCCATCTAAAGGGGGAATATTGGGGTTTAGTAAACTGATTGTAAACCCTCACCATGTAAAATAACAAATTCGGTTTAGAATAGAAATGAAAAGCAAAACATTTGTGTATAGATATTACAGCTGCACGATTCTATCCAAAATGAGAATTTTTTTGCTTAGAATAAAGATCATGATTCTCATGGTGTAACATCTTTCACAAAAAAAAAGGGCTAACTTTACTGTCTATTTTATTAAAGTGCGTCATTTCCCAAAATTTGAAACATCGCTGAACAAATACAGTGTGACATAAAATATTGCATCAACTGCCATTTTGTCCTCTATGACAGGGGTGTCGAACTCAATTTCATCGTGGGCCGCATCAGCATTATTATTGTTCTCAAAAGGGCCGGTTGTATCTGTAAGATTAGATGTCCAGCGCATCCCCTCCCCTTACATTAGATGTCAAGAGCCACCCACCATCAAAAGTTGTGTCCCCCCACTCTCCCTTACATCACGGTGCACCCCCCTTTCCTTGTGCTGCTGCTGGGAAGAAGCTTGATGCATTGCGTGAATGCAGATAGGGGTCTGGTGGAGGACCAGAGGAGGGCTGGAGCTCTCCTGCAGCTGCAGTAGAGGTGCGAGGGCCACATGAAATGGTCTGGAGGGCCGGATTTGGCCCGTGGGCCTTGTGTTTGACACCTGTGCTCTAGGGTCTTTGCTAAAAAAATATATATAATGTTTGGGGGTTCTAAGTAATTTTCTAGCAAAAAATACTGATTTTTAACTTGTAACCAACAAGTGTCAGAAAACGGTTTAGTCTTTAAACTGTAAGTTCACCTCTTACAGCAAAATCTGTAAGGTGAACTTATACAGGACCCCCTTCTCTACCCCTCCCCCGCTGACCTGCAGCATGGCGATCTCCCATTCTGGGCTCCGGTATAGCTGCCCCTCGGGTCCGGAGCTTAGAAATCCCCTCGGCATTCACTCCTTTTCTTCCCTGCTGACGGGCTACGTGGGTTCTGATTGGTTGGCGCCGACCAATTAGAATCTTCCTTAACGTCCCTCCCGATGGGGTACATTTAGGAGATTAAGCTCCGGGAGCCGTGAGGTGGCTATACTAGGGCTCAGAACGGAAGATCGCCACCATGCAGGTCAGCGGGACTGGACTGGGGTGGGGGGGGTGTGAGGAAGGGGGGGGGTTCCTGTGTAAAAGTTCACCTTACAGATTTTTCTGTAAAGGTGAACTTGTACTTTTAGGGGCTAAGCTGCTCTCATTTACAGACCGAAGTTCATTCCTTTCATTTAAAAAGACTAAGTGTTACAATGTATCTCTTTATCTTCATCTAAGAGCCCTTTCACACTGGGGCCCCCCGTGTGTTAATGGTGCTTTACTGCTGTTTAAGCTGTGCTTTTCGGCCGCTAGTGGTGCACTTTTAACCCCCGTTAGCGGCTGAAGAAGGGGTTAAAAACGCAGTGAGATTTCAAAGTCGGATTCAGTGTGAATCGGGGGGCTTAGAGAGGGATATAACTCCTGTCATATATTTTTGTTCCTGTCTTTGTCCCATTGCAGAGGTTTCCCTTCTTCCTGTCCCAAAAAGTGAGAGGAAATCCCTGCAAATTAAGGAAATCCCTTGGGGGCCCCCAGGTCACCAGAACCAGTGTAACAACAAAGCCTGGGGAATACCCAGGAAAAACCAAGCCTACTTACCGACCAGCTCGCAGACAACCAATTAACCTGTCTAACAGTATGTGTTAAAAACGGGTTTTGTCCGCACGCATTTGCAAACGCATGCGTGAGCCACAGAGCTACGCCAAGGCACCCTGGAATCTGTGGTCCTACACTAAACTACGAGTGTCCCCACAATGGAGGCACATGCATTCTGAACCAGAACCAGTGTCCCTATTGGAAGATTTCCCCTCCATTACTTTTCTGGGGGCAACCTAAAATTTGGGATTTTCTTTTACTTTCACATATTGGTAAGAATACAAATAGAGAGGGTGAATCTCCCTAACGGGCACACAAGACAACAATAAAAATTGAATATGTGTTCTAATCCATCTCCACTCTAAAAAAAAAAAAAAAAAATGTTTTGCCTTTAGTTATACTTTAAGGTGGCAAACTGCACCAACATATATACACGTTCCATTTTTGGCAGCACACTGAAATGCATGTCAACATGCTCTGATGAAGTTGACTTTGCCACTGAAACGCATCTGCCAAGGGGACACACAACCCATGAGGTGTAAGCGGCTTGTGGAGTAATTGGTGTGATCCCAGTGATTGTTTTGGGCCTTATCCGTACTTTTTTGGTATAGAGTACAGCAACACCTTTTTCCTATGAGTGGATTTAAGGCTTGCAGATTACTTACAATTGTGAGTCATTTTAAAGTTACTTTTAATAAATGTTTGCAATGTTCTCCTGGAGTTTTTTCTTGTATTCATTAGTCGATCTGCATGGATGGAAATCATAGTTGTACAAATACCTAAGAGACTTCTAGCAAGTGACATATCTGAATCCTGCATTGTATACTTTGGGTTACTCAAGCACCACTTTTTATAATCTATTAATTGAATGAGCTACGTAGTGCACCAAAATGCAGAATAAAAAGGTGCCTTGAGTACTCTTGGCATTGTAGCGCATGTCTTTCAGCAAGGAGTATCGTGGTGTCTGTCATTGCAAAAAAATGGCACATCGCTTCAGAGCGTGTAACTGGCATTGCCATAGACTGATTGTTTAAATGGGCACTGAAAGAATATCTGGTGATCCTGCCATGAATGTACTTGTTCAGGCACTTCCTGTAATAGAGTGATCCTACCAAAAGTTTCATTGGGTGGGACTTTTAAGGCTCAAAAAGTACTGAATATCTTTAAAATGTATACATTTTATTTGGATTCTGTAAAACGTGAAGTGTTTGTTAACCCCCAAAAAATTAAATAAAGATCCCGCTTCTTTAAAGCATGTTACACAGCATAGTGTTTGTGCTGTGTAATTTGGCCCCCCTGTAACACCTGTAATACCTGGCTATGCCCTCCCCCTGTAAGCTGATTCCGGGCTGCCGAGCTCTGACACCGGAGTTGGCGTACGTGCCACTGTCAGCCACAGCCCTGCTCTGTGTCTCCTGTGCTTGTCCGTGACTCCCCCCCCCCCCCCCCCGCTCCTGCTGCTAAAATTACTGTTTCTTTTTAATATAATCCTCTGTTTTTGTTTTTTCTTACATTTTCCTTTCGGTTTTGTAACGTAATGGCCCCCTGTGACTGTGCTTTATAAAAATAATGCTATATATACCTTGTTTACAGAGTGCTGATCTGCGCTTATTGACCCGCTGCTTCTTTCCTCTCTCTTGGCCCAACAGATGCAGTGGACAAGGCCGCCCCTCTCCTTCTCCCCTCCTGACATTAGCAGGGGATCCCCGGCCCCGCCCACTGCATCTGTCAGGCTGAGAGAGGAGAGTAGACATTTTCATCCTACTATGTGAAATTTTTAATACTGTTTTTGCATATTAGGTTTTAGGGAATCTAAATAAAATTTATACATTTTAAGATAATAATAATAAATACTTTTTGAACCTTAAAAGTCCCACCCAATTGGAGAATTAAGCCTTTGGTAGGATTGTGACATAGGAATGTGGCGAGCACTGCAGAAAAACCTCAAATTTGTTCTGCAATAGAGTGAGAGTATCACAAATTATGTGGGACGCTAATTACATCTGTGTATTAGTGCGCCAATAAAATCAATATAAAAATCAATAAATTCATAAACTATAAATCACATAATGAAGTGCTGCATGCTTCAAATGCATACATATTCATTCAATAAATTTAATGTGTCTTCAAAAAGTGCTCTGTGCTTCAAAGTGCAACACTCCGTGCTCCCCTCCTTTGTGTCTCCACTCACCAGAAAGGTAAGTTTGCAGCGTTTTTGTTTATACAAGATCACACAGCCTCTCGTTTGACTGTCCCCATATATCCTTTGTATTGGACGGGGAACCTTCTTTGTCAGCAATGCTTCATCAGTGTTCCAACATATGCATGCAGAGGGAAATCTAAGCCAAACGACATCCCATAGTGTGATTCAGTTTATTAAAAAGTAATTAAAAACATACAATTTGCTACTCACGTCAATATGCTCACATTACACGTTGCATGCGCATGTACTCGTTTTGCGTTCCACAGTTCGGAACCAAACAGACGGAAGTGATGCCAGCAGGCACCACCCAACGAGTTTCGTCATTGGGTCAGCCACTGCAAAGGACACAAAGGAGAGAAGCACAGAGTGTTAAACTTTGAAGCACAAAACTCATACATTTTTGAAGCACTGAGCACTTTTTTTTTTTTAACACTTGCACTTTATTGAATGTATATGTATGCATTTGAAGCATGCAGCACTTTATTATGTGGTTTATAGCTTATGAATTTATGAAGTAGTATATTGATTTTATTGGAGCGCTTTGAGCACTTTATTACACAAGTGTAATTTGCGCCTAACATAATTGGTGATATTGATACTTAGATTAACCCTTTACAGGGCAATCTCAGTGCAGGCAGCTATAGGGAGTATATACCATAGTGTGGGGTTCTATTGTCTTAAATAGAGTGACAGCTATCTCCTGGTTCTGCTTCTGCATTGTCGCCGTGTTTCATGCATCCCCGGTGTAGACTACAAGTGTCCAAGCCAGCACCCATTACGCAGGTATAGTCCACTATTGTCACTATCAAGAAGATGGTCAAAGGCAGGGTTTCTCAACTAGGGTTCCTTCAGGGGTTGCTAGGGGTTCCTTAAACAATGAGAAATTTCTGCCTCTCAGATAAGTTCCCACTGAAACCAATGATCTTTTTAGCTATCTGTAAGGGGGTAATTCTTCCCAATGACCATCACACTAATGTATCATGAGTTGTAGATATAGTCATTTTTAGCAGGGGTGTCCTGAGCCCGGAAAGTTATTTTTAACTTGAAAAGATTGAGAAAGGCTGGTCTGAGGCAGGACATACACTGTGTGCAAATTTCTTTCCTGCAACCACAGACAGTGTTGACAGGGGAATCCCTCCCGCTGAGCCATTGTCTTCTCCTGGCGGGGATAGCCTTCCCTGCTGGGAGAAGACAGTGACTATACCAGATGTAGGCAATAATCGCATGTAAAATCCAGCAGGCTGGCTGTATCCAAGTTGATCAATCAATCGGCTTGGTACATTCAGCCTTCCCATACATGGTTCGACTCTTAGCCGGTTACTTCTGAACCGGACAGGATTCATAGAAGACAATGTAGCCACTGCTGCATGTAGACAGAAAGAGGTTGGAGGAGATGAGCAGCACTAAACAATGAAGAAACTAAATGCTATCTAGTTAAGCTGGCCCTACCCTAGTAGATTTTCAAGTAAACCTTTGTATGAATATTCGTATAAAAATTCCTACTAAAATTCTCAGTACATTTGATGACTTGACAAATGTTGTTTGAAAGTACCTTAAAATTAAATTTGCTTTAAATATTCAATTTTGGAGTGAATGGACTTTCCTGAACGAAAAGTACATACCATGTTAGAGCTTTTATTTGTTTGAGAAAACATTTCTGTCCTGCTACTTTTTTTTTTAATTTTTCATCACTGCAAATGAAAATGAATGTTGTTTTGATCCCACTAACAAATTGTTCGATTTTCTAACGTTAAAATAAAACAAAGCTAAAAAAAAAAAAAAAATTATATTAGTATATAATAGAGCTGCACGATTCTGGCCAAAATGGGAATCCCAATTTTTTTTTTTTTTGCTTAGAATACAGATAACGATTCTCGCGGCGTAACATCTTTCACATTATACAAAAACATTGGGCTAACTTTACTGTAATTTTTTAAAATTCATTAAAGTGTACCTTCTTCCCAAAAATTGCATTTGAAAGACCGCTGAGCAAATGCAGTGTGACATAAAACATTGCAACAACTGCCATTTTATTCTCTAGGGTCTCTGCTAAAACGTCCTGGCTTTGTAGGGGGATATCTGAATGATGCCTGCAGCTAGAGGCATCATTCAGATATCCTTTTGAAGTGCCGGCGATTCTGTGCACCATAAGAACGATCATAGCGCCGCCATCCGGTGCTTCTCCGGGATCTCCCGTGCGATCAGGGACCCAAAGAGAATCTTCCGGCGCCGTTGGTGGGTCACGTGACGAGCATAAAGATGACTGGTGACCAGATGGTCACCAGTCATCTCTATGATCGTCGGAGGCCCGGGCGTGATGTGATGACGTCACGCCCGGGTCCTCAAATGTAAACAAAGCCGCCATTGCGGCTGTAAGTATGAGATCAGTGAAATTTTTTTCACGATCTCATGCTTTCCAGCCTGGAGGAGAGATGTGGGGTCTTATTGACCGCGCATCTCTCCATAAAGAGGACCTGTCACACACATTCCTATTACAAGGGATGTTTACATTCCTTGTAATACGAATAAAAGTGATCAAAAAAAAAAAAAAAAGTAAAATAATTGTAAAAATAAAAATTGAAACGCCCCTGTCCCCGGTAGCTCGCGATCAGAAGCGAATGCACGCGTAAGTCGCCCACATATGTAAACGCTGTTCAAACCACATATGTGAGGTATCGCCGCGTGCGTTAGAGCGCGTGCAACAATTCTAGCACTAGACCTCCTCTGTAATTCTAACCTGGTAACCTGTAAAAAAAATTAAAGCATCGCCTATGGAGATTTTTAAGTACCGAAGTTTGGTGCCATTCCATGAGTGTGCGCAATTTTAAAGTGTGACATGTTGGGTATCTATTTACTCGGCGTAACATCATCTTTCATATTTTCTCAATAAAAATCGCTGATCGCTGCCATTACTGGTAAAAAAATAATAATAAAAATGCCATAAAACGATCCCCTATTTTGTAGACGCTATAACTTTTGCGCAAACTGATCAATAAACGCTTATTGCGATTTTTATATTTTTTTACCAAAAATTTGTAGAAGAATACGTATCGGCCTAAACTGAGGGAAAAAAATTATATATTTTTTGGAGATATTTATTATAGCAAAAAGTATTTAATTTTTTTCAAAATTGTCGCTGTATTTTGGTTTATAGCGCAAAAAATTAAAACCGCAGAGGTTATCAAATACCACCAAAAGAAAGCTCTATTTGTGGGAAAAAAAGGACGTCAATTTTGTTTGAGAGCCACGTCGCACGACCGCGCAATTGTCAGTTAAAGCGACGCAGTGCCGAATCGCAAAAAGTACACTGGTCCGGGGCTTAAGTGGTTAAACTTCCTTCATTTACAGACCGAAATTCATTCCTTTGTAACGTTTTGTTCTTTAGATCAATGCGAATGTTGTGATATCTGGCAGACTGCCTGTTTGTTTTTTTTGTTTGTTTTTTTACAGCTGTCGGCTTCAGCAGAGAATTCTCTGCATAGAAAGAATCTGGAAAATGCTTTAAGATCACGAATGGGGAAAAAATTGCGATGACGATTAATCGTGCAACTCTAGTATATACCGTATTTATCAGCTTATAACATGCACTTTTTCCCCCTTTAAAATCAGGGGAAAATCGTGGTGCGTGTTATACGCTGATCCCCGTCGATCTCCGCTGATTGTGAGCGGAGCGATCGCCGCCGAGATACACATAGCCGAGTGTACTCGGCTTCGCTCACAGTCACGTCCAGTCACGCCATTGGACCTGTGTTATGTCCATCATAGGGCTGGACTGGGCGTGACTGAGCGGAGCCGTGTACATTCGGCTATGTGTATCTCGGCTCCGCCCAGTCCCTGCAATCTCGGCGGCGTTTGCTCCACCCAGTCTCGGCGGCGATCTCTAAATTCATCCAAGGCTGCAATGGACACTGTGGCAAGGCTGCACTGACAAGGCTGCAATGGACACTGATAAGGCTGCATTGATGGGCATTTAAATGTAAGTTTTTTTTTTTTTGTTTTTTTTCCCTTAAACTTCCCTCCTAAACTTGGGGAACGTGTTATATGCCGATACATACGGTAATTAGTCATACAGCCAACTTCGGAATTTACATGTACATTACTATGAATGCTGTCTTTGAGGTTATTGGACGGGATTATATGGCTATAATGTGATAAAAGAAAGATGATTTGATGAAATCCTGTAGTTTGACATTTTTCCGACCCAGTAAAAAAGTATGTTATGAAAGCAGCGTGTGGGTGCTTTTGCATATATACAGATTCTCCTTTATCTGTGTAATTAGTAGATTATAAAGTACATCATATGACTCGTGGCGTCAAGAGGAATTATTCATGTAATGAGCAGAGAAAATGATCTGGTTTGCGCAGCCTTTCCAAACACACATGAATGCAAACTGCCCATTCATGACCTGATAAGCAGATCTTTATTTGTCCTCCATCAGTGATGTCCAAAAGACAGTAATCTGGCCATTTAATTCACAAGCAAATGTCTTGCAGGGTGTGTTTAACAGCCACTTTTGTTAACAGAATTTTAAACTTGCATATCTTTTATTTATTTATTTTTTTGCTCCAGAACACTATGAGAGAAGTGATTGGACACATTACTGATGGAAAGAAATATTATGCTTTAAAGCAGAACTCCGGCCAAATCGCTAATTATGCAGTTTAAATACATATGTGTAGATTGTTTTACCTGATTAAGGTTTGGGAATTCTGTGCAGGCAGTCAGCCCGTGATTCTCGCACACCTTCCACATTGCACATCTAGGTAGGTGACAACATTTTCAGGGTTCCACTTCACTTTTTTCCCTCTTCATCTCCAGTGAACTCGTTTGACAGAGAATCATAACACTACATTAGCAGAAGTTGCCCAAATGGTGGCGCTAAAGGGCTGAAAAACCACGTAGTTTTGTGTTTGTTGGTTGACACTTCTTTGCCGTTTTGTATGCAATACAAGTTCATGGCCAACGCTCTTCGGACAAAAGTCCTACGCTTTCTGCTGGAAGGAGCCATCAGAAGACGGGTACACTGTAGGCATAAAGAGATGGACATGATCAGCAACAATACTCAGATAGGCCGTGGTGTTTAAACAATGCTCAATTTGGTACTAAGGGGCCCAAAGTGTGCCAAGAAAATATCCCCCACACCATTACAACACCACCACCAGCCTAAACCATTGATACAAGTCAGGATGGATCCATGCTTTCATGTTGTTTACACCAAATTCTGACCCTACCATCTGAATGTTGCAGCTGAAATCAAGATTCATCAGACCAGGCAATGTTTTTCCAATCTTTTATTGTCCAATTTTGGTGATCCTGTGCAAATTGTAGCCTCAGTTTCCTGTTCTTAGCTGACAGAAGTGGCACCCAGTGTGGTCTTTTTCTGCTGTAGCCCATCATCTGCTTTAAGGCTGGATGTGTTTTGCGTTCAGAGATGGTATTCTGCATACTTTGGTTGTAACGAGTGGTTATTTGAGTTACTGTGGCCTTTCTATCATCTCAAACCAGTCTGCTCATCCTCCTCTGACATCAACAAGGCATTTTGTTCACACAACTGCAGGCAGCTCACTGGATATTTTATCTTATTCGGACCATCTCTGTAAATCCTAGAGATGATTGTGCGTGAAAATCCCATTAGATGAGCAGATTTTGAAATGCTCAGACCAGCCTGTTTTGTACCAACAACCATGCCACTTTCAAAGTAACTTAAATCCCCTTTCTTTCCCATTCTGATGCTCGTTTTGAGCTTCAAGTCGTCTTCACCATGTCTAGATGCCTAAATGCATTAAAGGGGAAGTCCAGCCTGAGCTTTCTAGGCTGGGCTTTTCCTAGGGGTCACAGGAGTGCAATTTGTTTTGCACTCCTGTGACCCGTTTTCAGCGGCGAGCAGTCTGAAGTCTGCTCTCCGCTGACGTCACTGCAATCAGTCAAGGCAGCGCATCATCCTGACTTCTTACAAAGTCTGGATCCGCCAGCTGCCTTGACTGATGGCAGTCTCAGCGACCCGCTGAGATGGCTGCTCCCGCCCCTCCACAGCTCATCGCTCCAATGAGCATGGAGGATCAGAGCAGGAGAGATGCTGACTGACAGCATCTCTCCGCTCAGGGAGGGGAGAGAACCGAGGCATCGGCGGTGTTCGATCACTCGGTTATCAGTGCAGAGATGCTGGGGGGACAGCTGCAGCATCGGACTGATGCTACATCCACCTAGGTAAGTATGAATATAAAAAACAAAAAAACAAAACATACTTCTCTTTTAAGTTGCTGCCATGTGATTGGCTGATTAGCAATTTGTGTTACCAAGCAATTGAACAGGTGTACCTAATAAAGTGCCCGGTGAGTGTATATAGCACAGAATATGTCTTTTGAAGCTTCTGGACATTGCTGTGTTTCTTCCACATGGTACAAGAATCTGTACTGCTCTTTGACCACAGCAGGATATCCTCTACAACAGGGCTCAACGAAATCTGGGTGCCAGGTCGCAATTGCGACTAGAAATAGCAACCTGGCGCCTGAGGAAGGAAGCATAGGCCTGCAGAAGGCCGCAAAGCCGCAGCCTCAATTACCGGCCGGCGCGATTGCGCGGCGGGGGAGGTGAGGTCACACGGAGACACAGAATACCCATCCTGTGTCTCCGTACGCCCCCACCTCCCCCGCCGCGCGATCGTGTTGGACCGCGCCGGCCGGTAATTGAGGCCGCGGCCTTCTGCAGGCCTATGCTTCCTTCTGCAGGCCTATGCTTCCTTCTGCAGGCCTATGCTTCCTTCTGCAGGCCTATGCTTCCTTCTGCAGGCCTATGCTTCCTTCTGCAGGCCTATGCTTCCTTCTGCAGGCCTATGCTTCCTTCTGCAGGCCTATGCTTCCTTCTGCAGGCCTATGCTTCCTTCTGCAGGCCTATGCTTCCTTCTGCAGGCCTATGCTTCCTTCTGCAGGCCTATGCTTCCTTCTGCAGGCCGTAGGCCTATGCTTCCTTCTGTGATCTGGCGCCATCTTGTGGTGGCCGTTGGCATGACAAGACTAATGGAGCTTCCCCTGTGTTTACACTGCCATCTCCTTCCATCTAATTAGAACCCCCAAACATTATATATATTTTTTATTCTAACACCCTAGAGAATAAAATGCCGGTCGTTGCAATACTTTGTCGCACCATATTTGCGCAGCGGTCTTACAAGCGCACTTTTTTGAGAAAAAATACACCTTTTTTTAATAAAATAAGACAACAGTAAAGTTAGCCCAATTTTTTTTTTTTTTTTTTTTTATATTGTGAAAGATAATGTTACGCCGAGTAAATTGATACCCAACATGTCACGCTTCAAAATTGCGTCTGCTTGTGGAATGGCGACAAACTTTTACCCTTTAAAATCTCCATAGGTGACATTTAAAACATTTCTACAGGTTGCATGTTTTGAGTTAGAGGCGGTCTAGGGCTAGAATTATTGCTCTCGCTCTACCAATCGCGGCGATACCTTGTGTGGTTTGAACACCGCTTTCATATGCTGGCGCTACTCACGTATGCGTTCACTTCTGCGCGCAAGCTCGACGGGACGTGGCGTGTATCTGGCTCCTAGATTCCAAGCAAATTTGTCAAACCCTGCTCTACATTCACTCCAGCCGTATCCACTCCCACCCATCTGAGAGCCTTGCTTTCTGCTTTCCTCAGGCTTGCGGCTCCAAGATATTCCTATGACAAATCCACTATAGGACCTTCCATGTTACCTTTCCTCTTGTGGATTCTCAAGGAATATACCAAGACCTCACTCCTTCATGGGTACCAGAATTTTTTTCTGTTAGCCCTGTAAAACATAACTTTCTTTGTGAGAAAAAGTGTATGACGTTCATAGGTCATTCTGGACAAGAGAAGAAGGCTGCTGTGGAAAAAGTGTAACTCGGGTATTTTACATGGAATTCACCCAAAATTTGATATTTCAGTCATGAGTTTCATGGACTCAGTTGCACTGGTTATCCCCAACTCCCAGGAGTCTGCATTTTGCTGTCTATTTTCCTGAATTTGCTTAGATATATCCACCAGACCTTGACTAGATGTTCAGCTTTAGGGTTTATGCAGATGGGTGCTGAGGGTTGAGCAGCATGAAGGAGCCATTTGTTTAGGTGTCTGAAGCCCCCTCTGGTGCTGCATGCAGGCATCCTATGTTGCTGAATGGGTATGCAGCGGCTTTGCTTATACACACCTGTCAAATTAGGATGTGTGGCTGTGTCCCCATTTAGCAACATAGACTTACTGCATGTGGCTCCAGCTTCATAAAGGGCTCATTCACACTGTAGGGGCCTCAGCTTCCATGTGACTGAAAGACTGCCCCTTTTGGTGAAGTTGTGAATTTATTAACTCCTCCTTAATACTGGTGGAACATGTACCGTTCCAAAGGTAAACTGAGCCTTTGAACCCAAATTATGAGTGCCCTATATATTGGGAGAAACATTCACTAGATGTCCTTCTCATAGGAAAAAATATCAATACCAGAAAAATTCTGCACTCAAGTTACTACACTTTATCATGGCTGCCTAATTACATATAGAAAGTGTGCGATTAACACCTGTTCTTTCTATGTAGGCTTTTAAGAAACAGAAATATTAGTAGCTGAAAGATTAACCCCTTTAGATCAGACTTCACAGTGTTATTTGAGAATAAAGTTTGGCAAACGTGGATGCTTGTATGTCCTCGGGCACATCAAGTTGGTTTTTCCACTTTGGGTTTAGGTTCAGTGATGTAGAAAATGCTGTGTCAGGTGTGTTTGTTTTTTTTTTTATATGTTTCAGAAATCCAGGCCCATACCCATTACAGTGGAACCTCGGATTACGAGCATAATCCGTTCCAGGAGAATGCTCGTAATCCAAAGTACTCGCATATCAAAGCAAGTTTCCCCATTGAAGTCAATAGAAATGAAAATAATTTGTTCCGCATTGACTTCAATGGCATGCAATTGGTGGGGGGCGCCGGAGAGCCACGGAAATGGGCGGAAAGGCTCGAAGACACCTTGGCTGACCTCGGAAAGGCTCAGAAACTGAGTATTTCCATGTCTTTCCGAGCATTTCTGAACGGCACAGATTGGCTGCGATCGGCTCCGGCGCCCCCCCCCACCTCAGGCCAAACGCAGTACTGTACACTGCTTTGGCCTGAATCCTGCTCATTTTGTGAGACAACACTCGCAAACCGAGTTAGGATTTTTTCAAATACAGTGCTCGTATTGCTAAACGCTCGTTAACCGCGTTACTCGCAATCCGAGGTTCCACTGTATTTGCTTTCCATAAAGTGTCATGGAATACTCATGATTAAAATCCCTACACTGAAGAAAATCTGTAAAACTGTTAATTTTCTTTTCAATCATTTTTATTACAATATTAAGCAAAATACAAAAATCTTATACATTATCAGGTAATCTTAAAAACGAGGATGCATTAACCAAAGTGATCAGAGGCCCTGACCAGCTGTTCAGAATAGCTGCTACAAGAAGTTTCAGGCCTAGCGGGTTCACACTGGGGCGACAAACGCTCCGACATTGGGGGCTCATGTCGCATGACGTGTGAAAATCAATGTTTCCCTATGGGAGCCGTCTTAACTGGTCCGACACATGTCGGTCCGACTTTGAAAATGCTCCCTGTACTACTTCGGTCCGACTTTGATCCGACTTCAGCCCATTGACTATCATTGAAGTCGGATCAAAGTCGGACCGCAGTCTTGCATGATCCGACTTTGGCATGCGACTTGTGCTGTGCTGCTCTTAAGGGGGAACCCCAGGCCAAATTTTAAATAAAAAACCGGCATGGGTTCCCCCTCTAGGAGCATACCAGGCCCTTGGGTCTGGTCTGGATTTGAAGGGGAACCCCTACGCCTTAAAAAACGGCGTGGGGGTCCCCCCAAAATCCAAACCAGACCCTTATCCGAGCACGCAACCTTGCTGGCCGCAGGGAAAGAGGGGGGGGGACGGGACGAGAGAGCGGCCCCCCTCCCTCCTGAATCGTACCAGGCCGCATGCCCTCAACATGGGGGGTTTGGTGCTCTGGGGCAGGGGGGCGACCTGCGCCCCCCCCCACCCCAAAGCACCCTGCCCCCATGTTGATGAGGACAGGGCCTCTTCCCGACAACCCTGGTTGTTGGTTGTCGGGGGTCTGCGGGCCGGGGGCTTATCGGAATCCCGGAGCCTCCTTTAATAAGGAGGCCCCCAGATCCCGGCCCCCCCACCCTATGTGAATGAGTATGGGGTACATCGTTCATTGAAAGTCGGACATATGTCGGCTTCATGTGGCGGGGCAAAGTCGGATCCAAAGTAGGACGGCTGTCGTGTCGCACTAGTGTGAACCCAGCCCAACAGTCCAGGTCTACTTGTTGGCATGACCATTTCCCTAAGGCTGTAAGCTCGTAGGTATCCACCGCTAGGCATCCAAAAAGTTCTACAAATAAGAATAGTTATCAAGTGACATTACAGCAAGTTGTCAGTCATGCATATTCCCTGAACATGGTGAAATATAACTTTAGCATCTAAAATGGGTCCTGATACCTCAGCCCAAGTGGTCCAGATCCCAAGAATATAGTACAATTGGGGAAGCTGTACCTTCCCCCCCTCAGCATCCTACCAAAACATTTGTCAATATGGTATAACCGAACCAAAAACAAGGAAACCAGAAAGGGGGGGGGGGGGGGGAAAGGAAAAGTAGAAGATCAGAATAGAGTAGGTCCTCTTAGCCCGAGCCTCTCCTCGCAAGGTGGCCCAGTGTCTAGGGAGCTTGGAGATATGCATAATTTAGCTTGTTTATCTCTGCAAATGCCTGTCCATTTTTCATTAATCATAATCCAAGATATTTTATGTTTCACTGATGTGACATCAATAACAGGCGATTTCCATGCTCACGCTATGGTTATTATAGCTGCTAGAAAGATAAAAAATATAAGGCCCCATGCACACAGGGCGTTTTTACAGCCACGTTTTTTACAGCTTAAAAACGGCTGTCCATGTTTTGTAAACATTTTTTGACCTTTTTTAAAAAAAAAAAAATAAAAAATCCTGGAGCTCAAAAACGCAAATCGGGGTGTTTTTGCGCGTTGGGCGTTTTTGCAGCTTAAACCTGGAGCTCCAGAACGCACTGGAATTGGGTTTTTTTTTGCAGCTGGAAAACGCCTATGCCACTTGGAGCTCAAAAAGGTCTATGTGTGCATGACACAATAGAATAACATGGATGGGCGTTTTGCAGCTGTAAAAAAAAACGTCTAACGCTGCTGTTAGGAGCTGCAAAAACGCCCTGTGTGCATGGGGCCTAAGTGTTCGAAGATGTCTGGGGACCTCTTCCGACAAGTCAGCGAACAGCGATGTTTAAATAATAAATGCAAAATAATTGTGTCCATTTCCTTTTGTGCTTTCGCTTGTTTTGGTTTAACCATAAAATCATTTGCTTTTGTTACTAATGTCCGTTATAGGAGGCGATGTTTCGAAATTGGTTGGGAACAGAGCTAGCAATTGCAATCTTGGAATGTCCTGAACATAATTAGGTTGTGGTTGAGCTTTGGAAAAGAAAAAAATCTGAAACTATTTTTCTAAACATGCTAGAATAACATTTCTTTATATTTAACAGTTTCTTACAGAAAGCTGATCCTCTCACAAGGCATTGATTAAAGGTGGAACAAGTAGTAAAGAAAAAAAAAAAAATCAATTGAATTAAAACTTCACCTAAAATGCTGACAGTGGAACCTTAATTCTGAACAGATGTGCTTTGTGATCAGATAATGTGCTTTTCCAAGACAACTTGTGGAGTACTTAAGTGACGGCTACAAATTTTTGATTAGGGTTAATAATTTGGAAATGTCTTTTAGCTTGGTTGTTATGTATCCTCTAAATTTCAGCACATTGTGATCACTCAGTGAGGCTGGCCAATGCTGCTACCATTGTAGTTTACAGGTCCTCTTAGTACATCTCTGTAAGTTGAAGTAATTATTTTCATCTTCATTGTCAACAAGAGGGACGCAATGAAAGTCACATGGGTGGTTAGCTGTGCAAAAATGTGCATTGAAATGCAGGGATCAAGCAAACCTGTACTGTTAAAACGTCGGTGATCTTTAGTACATCAGCCTTCTTTGGGTGCCTGAACACTGTTCCCTTTTCCTGTTTAAGAAACCAGGAATCATGAAATCAGGGGAGCACTCCCATATCCAAATCTCAGCTTAAAACTGAACTATAGGGTTGTCCAACCACTTTCACCCCCTTCCAGTCCAGGCTAATTTTTAGATTACAGCGCTGTCACACTTTGAAAACCAATTACTCATGCAACAATAAGTCATGCTACACTGTACCCAAATTACATTTTTATTATTTGTTTTTGAGACTGAGCTTTCTTGTGGTGATGTTTTAATTACCCCAGAATGTTTTATTTTGTTGCTATATACCGTATATTCTTGAGTATAAGCCGACCCGAGTATAAGCCGAGGCACCTAATTGTACCACAAAAAACTGGGAAAACGTATTGACTTGAGTATAAGCCTAGGGTGTTCATCTGCATGCCTCACTGTGCCTCACTGTGCCCATGCCTAGACTGACATTTAACATGGGAGTCTATGGAAGGGGTGCCCGGCTTTGAAAAATCTGTGCTCCCCTTCCTTGGGTCCCCCAGATAACAAACTTTGCACACTTGTAGAGGAGAAATGGGGCTACATGTGTGCCAAGGGGACCTACGAACGGCCGGTACCGGCTCCCCAAAGTCACCAGAGAAATGACCGTTTAACATGGGAGTCTATGGAAGGGGTGCCCAGCTTTGAAAAATCTGTGCTCCCCGGGCCCATAGGACCCCCGGACAACAAACTTTGCACACTTGTAGAGGAAGAGTAGGGCTACATGTGTGCCAAGTTTGGGGTCCAGGGGATCCTACGGCCGGCCAGTAACGGGTCCCCAAAGTCCGGGAGATAAGGAGCAAAAAGGTGACTCGAGTATAAGCCGAGGGGGGCATTTTCAGCACAAAAAAATGTGCTGAAAAACTCGGCTTATTCTCGAGTATATACGGTAAACAAAAAAAAAACTGAAAACCATGAATAAAAATGTTTTTTCTTATGCCGCGTACGATCGGAATTTCCGACAAATGTTCGATGTGAGCTTTTGGTCGGATATTCCGACCGTGTGTAGGCTCCATCGGACATTTGCTGTCGGAATTTCCCACAACAAATGTTTGAGAGTTGGTTTTCCATTTTTCCGACAACAAAAGTTCTTGTCGGAAATTCCGATCGTGTGTATGCAATTCCGACGCACAAATATCCTACGCATGCTTGGAATCATTGAACTTAATTTTTCTCGGCTCGTTGGTGATCGGAATTTCCGAGCAACATTTGTGCGACCGTGTGTATGCAAGACAAGTTTACGCCAACATCCGTCGGGGGGGAAAAAAATCCACGGTTTTGTTGTCGGAAATTCCGATTGGGTGTACGCGGCATAAGTGTTTCGGAAAGAAGCATTCTATAAATTGAGGGGGAATCCCATCACAGACAGTTGTTACCAGAAGGGGGGTCCCCAGCCATTTAAAGAGTTACTCTCTATTCCTGTTCCTGTGCCAACTGTAAAACCTTCACATCACTTGACAATGATCATCAGGAGAGAAAAACAAACTACCCAAGTGGAACACAGAAAGCAATGAAACCTTACATGGGTTTCAACACTTCTGAACTGTATCCAAAGCCAAAAAAGGTTTTGATTTGAGAGACGTACCCTGATCATTACACTCTGCCCCACGTTTTATTGCGGCTGATGACAGATGTTCCCTGAAATTCCGACCGTGTGTATCCAATTCCGACACACAAAAATCCTACGCATGCTCGGAATCATTGAACTTCATTTTTCACTGCTCGTTGCAGTGTTGAACATCGCCGCACTCTTGGCGATCAGAATTTCCGACAACATTTGTGTGACCGTGTGTATGCAAGACAAGTTTGAGCGAAAATCCGTCGGTTTTGTTGTCGGAAATTCTGATTGTGTACGCGGCATTACTTTCTGCTATAAAACTTTCCAAATGATCTTTTTTCATAAATTCAGGCAAAAATTTATTCTGCTACATTTCTTTGGCAACAATAACCCAGTCTAACAAATATTTACTCTGTGCGACAGTTGTTGAGTCTACCAACTATGAACAGTACTGATGGCCTATTTCATTTATGAGGCCCTAAAATGCCAGGACATTACAAATATCCCCCAAGTAAGAGGTGTTTAGTAAGAGGCATGGTGAGTTTTAACTAGTGATTTTTATGTCGCAATTTTACCATTTGTGACTGGCCACAACTATCACATTGTAAAAGTCTGCTGTGATTGGCCCCTGTACCGTGTGATCACTGTTACCAATCACAGGGATTAAAATAGTATACCGTGAATGGCTATGAATGAAAGCAATTGTGTGAAACTGATATGTGATTGGTCACAGTGATCACATGGTACCAGGGCTGGCCCAGTTCAGTGATCTGTCTTCCACTGTGGACACAGTGGGTGACGTATTGCTCTGCTGAATGCCCCCTAAGGAAGGATGTCATATGACGTCCTCCCTGGATTATGGTGCTCCTGCCCGGCGTTTTTTTTTTTTTTTTTTTAAACCAGCCAGGTGGTGGTTAAACAATTTCTAAATGCTTCTCCTTTGCTACTTGTTGGATGTTATAAGACCAGTGACTGAGGGAACAGCAGGCTTAGTTGCCTCCGGTCTTACTAAATGGATATTAAGAGGATTTCGATTTTCAGACGAATTCAAAAGGGGAGTTCTCAGAGGGGAACATCTGTATTTTAAATTATGGAAAAATTTCTCAAAGGTAAGAAATGACCTGGACCTGCCTGGAGTTCAGATTTAATTGAGAAGGTTGATCCTTGGCCCCAATCCATCTGCTGCACCTCTCATCGTGGTGAAAGGTGTCCTCCCTGGCCAATAGGTGTGAGGAGAGCAGGGCCCGGTGCTGAAGTTGAGATTTGCATATAAAAGTCCCCTCTGTTTTTATTTTTCCGGGGAGATTTTGAGTCCAACTTGCAAAATTCAGGAATTTGGAGGTACCTGTGCCTGTTTTTACTTGTTGGTAAAAGATTAGAAACTTTTTATGCCAGTATGCTTTGGGTCCTAGATGCGTGTAAAGCTTCAAGTATTTACCTTTTGTATGTTTCTTGCGTTGGTAGTGGAACAGCATGTATAAGCCAAAATAGTGTTCTATAACCCTGTGTCGTTTGTGTCCCCCTTTGGATGGTAAAGAACATTTTGTCTGTTAATGCAAATCCATTCCATAGTAAGCCCTTCTCTCCTCAGGAGGTACTGATATACCCACTTCTACAGATCACTATAGATCATACAATCTGATGGTTGATTCTTGGTATAAAGGAAGCCATTGCTGAACTCCGCTTTTGAAAGTGTATACTGGATGTTAGAGGAGTTCCACACCCCCAGCAAAATATTAGAAGTCAGCAGCTACACATACTGTAGCTGCTGGCTTTTAATTTTAGGACACTTACCTGTCCTGGAATCCAGCGATGTCTGCACCCCAGCCGATCTTTCCATCGGCACTTGGATGCTGCCGCCGCCATTCGTAGTAAATGCACATATTCGCCAGCACACAAAGGGTCCTCAAATGTCCTCCAAAAGTTTTTATTGCAGAATGATCACATCACAGGAGAAACGGCATTGTTTCAAAGTCTCACAGGACCCCTTCGTCAGGCATGTGATGATGATCACATGCCTTACAAAGGGGTCCAGCGAGACTCTGAAATTTTGCACTCTGTCTTGTGATGTGATTATTCTGCAATAAAAACTTTTCTTTTAGACGACACTTGAGGATCCTTGTTGTGCTGGCGAATATGTGAATTTTCCTGTGATTTTTCC
Organism: Rana muscosa; assembly: GCA_029206835.1. NCBI lineage: Eukaryota > Metazoa > Chordata > Amphibia > Anura > Ranidae > Rana > Rana muscosa. The sequence goes on along the minus strand of CM055116.1, from coordinate 100,860,782 downwards.
AGCAACCAGCTGGTAGTTGCTGCAGCACCCATTACCGGTGAGCCCTGTTTCCAGGAACGTGTGCGAGGGGAATATAGACAGCCATTCATAGTAAGGGAACCCGGCAGTGAAGCCTTTTGGTTTCACAGCCGGTTCCCTGCTGCGCATGCGCGAAGAGTGCTGCGCTTTCTGAATGGCCTGGCGTGGGGGGAAGGAGGAGGGGGCCGAACTTCCGAGTGAGCTCACAGCGGTGAGAGCTCTCAGAAGTGGGGACAGGTACCTGACAAAAACGGGTACCCGCTATCCCCATCCCCCCCAAAAAAATATGGCACCGGGGGGGGGGTCAGATAAGCGGAGCTTCCACTTTTGGGTGGAACTCTGCTTTAAATTAAGGTGATCCAAGGGCACTTGCTGCATTCTTGTTTTCATAAAGATTAATGCAATGACACCCTGCGTTTATTATGCTCGGTACAATCGCCATTCCCAAAAAGTTGGGACTCTGTGTAAAATCTACATAAAACAGAATGCAATGATTGGTAAATCTGATAAACCCATATTTTATTCATAGTATAAAATAGAAATCATATCAAATGTTTCAACTGTGAAAATGTACCATTTTAATAATAAAAAAAAAAACAATAAGAGTGTGTGTGTGTGTGTGTATGTGTATGTGTGTGTGTATATGTGTATATGTGTATGTATGTATGTATGTATATGTATATATATATATATATATATATATATATATATAAAAACACAAAAAAAATAATCAACGTATTACTGCAAAATCAGATTTACCAATGCATTATGCAGGCTGTGCCCTGCGGTTTCAGCCTTCTCTCTACTGCTGCTTCTGGAAGGAGCATCATTCTATTTGCAGTTTTGTGGGAAGAACTGACCGTATAATAGGGAATGTCCCCCCCCCCCCCGAATGCAGGCTACAGCAACCTGACAGCAGATGCTGCTTTACAAAAAAGTATTTAAAAAAAATAAAAATAAATTACAGTTATCGTTCATTTATATACCGGGAGTAATTTTGAATAAATCTGTTTTATTATCTGCACCGCTAGTGTGATTTAACTTTATTTTATTTTTTTATGTATATCTTTCAAGCAAATCCACTTATATTTTTAATTTGATTTACTATAATCAAATTATTGTGCTTGTCCAGTACATTCTAGGTTGCTGTTATGCCATATAATTGTATCATACAGCAGACATGCAGTTTAACAAATTAATTTTGAGCTATGACGTACATTGAAATGTTTTACCCGTGACTCAGGCTGTATCGCTTGAATTGTAAGAATATCATTTTATTTATATCTAATTTCAGTGAGAATATTCTGAGTTTTGTTTGCAGTATTTACTTCAAATATTTCCAATTTTTTTTTACAGCACACTCTACTGGCTGTCTGTATGGAAGGCAGTGTATCCCAAGCTGAACCATTCTGGGATAAAATTAGGAAAAGTTCACCTTTGAGCCAAAAAAGAAATGCACATCTTTTTTGCTAGTAAAAAAATGTTTTTTACTAGGAGCCTGTGAAGCATTGCAACCATGATCAGCAGATCGTGGGTGCAATGCAGGGCTCTTGCACACTGTCTCTGTAAGCTTAATGCACATCCTTGCCAGCACACCATGGATCTTCAATTGTAGTCCAAAGCTTTTATTGCAGAGGTCCCATCGCAAAGAACAAGTGCAACGTTTCAGAGGGAGAACAGATATAGTGAATGCAGGGTCCTGGGTTTAGTAACACTTTAAGAGTTACTCGCCACCAATTGCCCCGCCCCTGAATACGCTCTCGTAAATATTCTCATTTAATGACACAGTTAAATGTTTTATTAAGAATTATGTTCCAAAAATAAATATTAACAACTTTAACAATATTAACATAAAGCATATTTAATTGATCTATGATAAAATACTATAGGCCCTGTACACATCATTACTATACAATGGTATTTTTTAATATTATATTTAATATAGCATTTAAACCAATGAACGACAGTTCCACTGATTTAGGATGCAGAGAGACTTACAGCAGAGCACAGCCCTGGACAGGGGAGCTGGCGCTGCCAACGTTAACTTTTCCTATTAACAAGCTGATTGGTTGTTTGGACCGCCTAGCAACCAATCACCAGCTTGTTAATAGGAAAAGTAAGCTTTGGCAGCTCCTGCCCATACCCCCCCCTCCCTGCCCTGCCCCACCCCACCCCACCCCCACCTCCTCTAGTTCTTTGCAGACTCCCGCTGTATGCCAGGTCCTGCTAAGAAAATGATGGGGAGGAGGCTGGGAGGAGAATCGGCTCTCATTCAGTCCCACCTGCCGGCGTCGCCTGCTGACCTCACATGTGACAGAACACCTCTGATTTTAAAATTCAACATGTAAACAGTCCGTCGGATTTCCAAATAACTGAAGTGCAAAACTCTGGTGGGTGTAACAAGATGTCCGCTTGCCCCCTTCTCTGTGTATCATTACTGTGGAGGAGTGCGGGATGTAACAAGATGGCGATGACGGAATGTCACTTCCTTTACCAATTCTGATGGGTCGCCATATCTGATGGAACACAGGCACCTTCTGTTCTGTCTGCTAAAGATGGGGCTAAGGAGATCCTCAGCGGGTTGTGTAAAAGTTATATCTCTGTGTAGTTCTATACAGGAGCACTTGCATAGTAGAGGCTCCAGTGGGACTCCATAGATCCCGGCGGGCACAGGGGACACCCACATATCTGAAGTCAGACAGTGTGGCCTGGGGGAGGGAGGGGGAGGAGTATGAGGAAGAAGCTCAGAGGAGAACATTTTTCAAAACCGCATAAGCAAGTCTGTTCGTGGAAAAAAAATGACTTTAATATGACTAAAGGCCCGTACACACGGTCGGACTTTTGCCCAACAAACTTAGTTTTAAGCAAGTTGGACCAACAATCCGACCGTGTGTACGCTCCATCGGACAAACTTTTTTGAGTTTGGTTTTGTTTTCATCGGACAAAAGTTGGGTCTGCGAACGGACAAACTTTTGCCCAACAAAAGTCCTATGGAGCAAAGTCCTACCGTGTGTACAGAAAACCATAGGACTTTTGTCCGATGGACAAAACAACCAATGTTAAAATCAACCAACAATAGCAGAAGTTGACCAAAGGGTGGCAGTAAAGATCGGAAAAGAGCAGAAAAAACAAGTGATGATGTAAGAAGTTTTAAGAAAGTTTGTAGAAAAGTCCTGTGGTGTGTATGCTATGGGTGTGCCCGGCCAACTCCGTTCGGACAAAAATCCATGGAACAGTCCGATGGAAGTCCGACCGTGTGTACGAGGCTTTAGTCTTTTTGCCATGATCACTTCTGAAAAGGAAGCTCTTCCTGTTTAGCGGAGGTCATGTGACAAAGTGCCTAGGCCTTCAGATATGAGGCCCACCATCGAAAGAGAAATTTGAAAGCATTTGGTTAAGAAAAGGTAAGTATGGGAGCCCTCAGACTATTTAAGAGCTTTAGGTCAGCATTAGAGCATTGATTCCTTATTATTGAGGACCAAACAATAATCTACACATGTATTTACAGACTGGGGGATCTAAATCTGGATCGCACTTAATGCAGGTTAAGGAAAGCTTTGGAATAATAGTAAGGGAACGCCCAGCAGTAACTCTATCAGACTTCAGTGAAAGTGGCATGTATGCTATGAGTGCAATCCACTAATTGAAAACATATGCAACATCAAATATTGAATCCAAACTATTATCCTTTCGTGGCCTGTCGGTCAATTCTAGAGAGCGACTTTCAAGATGCACCAATGAATACTTTCTGGATTTCTGTTTGTATAAAAATTTTAATAAAAACGCTGGGTGGGTGGCATGCTGAGCGCATGGTGAAAAGTAATCTGTTTGACCCTGACGTGTCCCTCACCTCTCTCCATTTCTACGACCCTCCTTTTTAATAATTGTATTTGACATTGGTTGGCCCTCTACATTTTTTTTTTTTTTGATATACAGCCCTTTAACTTCCAGCTGTCCGTACAAACAAATTGCAGAGCCCGTATGTTTTTATGCTCTATATTAGGTTTATAATATCTTTTTGTATCTTACTGTGTGTGTGTGTGTGTGTGTATGTGTGTGTGTGTATATATATATATATATATATATATATATATATATATATATATATATATATATATATATATATATATATATATATATTGTAATGTTCGGGGAACCAGCTAGATCGCAGGACACAGGCTTTTCAAACAAAAGGACGTTTATTTAAACTTAAATTGCTTCACAGCAGCAAAACAAAAGAAATGACAGTCTCACCGACTTGTAGAGTTTATAACTGCTGTCGCAGTTAAACAGTCCTTCTTTGGTGTTGCAGGTAAGTTTCCCAGATAGCAGGCTTCCATGCAGGCCACTGCCATGTACATTCACAGCTTCCCAGAGCTTTTCACAGCCGCCACAGCTTTTGCAGTGTCCACCATTCACCATGCAGACTTCACTACACTCCTTCTCTCTCTAACCTACAACTTCCTGTCTCTCTTAAACCACTTCCTTGGACAGGTGTGTTAACCATTGCTGTTCCCTTAAAGGAACCACAGCCCAAACAGAGGGGAAATAGAGCGTCCTTCCAGGACCCAGCCACGGCGTCCTTTACATATCCCCCCCCTGTGCCCCAACGCCAAGGAGGTGGAGGCAACAGTGGAGCTAAAACAATGGACTCGGGAGAGGGCATCTGCATTTTGATGCAGTCTCCCGGGCCTATGCTCCACTACAAATTTAAATTCCTGGAGCGCCAGGAACCAACGTGTAATTCTGGCATTAGTCCCTTTACCTTGCCTCATCCATGTTAAAGGGGCATGGTCAGAAATTAACCTAAACTTCCTTCCCAAGAGGTAATATCTGAGGGATTCCAGAGCCCACTTAATGGCCAGACATTCTCGTTCAACTATAGCGTAGTTTTTCTCCGCTGGTGTCAACTTCCTACTGAGGAAGACTACTGGGTGCTCCTCACCATGAACAACCTGTGACAACACAGCTCCCAATCCTACATCGGAAGCATCAGTCTGGACAACAAACTCGTTTGAAAAATTGGGTGCTATCAGGACAGGGTGTTGGCACAGTGCTGACTTGAGCTCCAAAAAAGCCTTTTCAGCATCTGCATTCCATTCCACCATGACCGATTTCCGTCCCTTAGTCAGATCGGTCAATGGAGCCGCCAATGTGGCAAAGTTGGGTACGAATCTCCTGTAGTATCCCACCATGCCCAGGAATGCACGTACCTGCTTTTTTGTGAGGGGGCGGGGCCAATTCTTTATAGCCTCTACCTTGTTAACCTGAGGTTTCACCACCCCTCTACCTACAATATAGCCCAGGTATTTCACCTCCTCCATTCCCAAAGCACATTTTTCAGGGTTTATTGTAAACCCCTCCTTCCAAAGAGTCCAGTACTGCCTGGACTTTGGGCAAGTGTGATTCCCAGTCTCTGCTAAAAATGACTATGTCGTCCAAGTACACTGAGGCATACTCCCGGTGAGGTCGTAAAATCCTATCCATTGCTCGCTGGAAAGTGGCTGGAGCAGTTTGTAGTCCAAAAGGCATTCTTTTGTACTGAAAACTCCCCTCTGGGGTAGAAAAAGCAGTTTTCTCTCTAGCAGCCTTAGTCAACGGGATTTGCCAATACCCCTTGGTAAGGTCTAATGTTGTAATATACCTGGCTGGACCTAGTCTCTCAATAAGCTCATCTACCCGGGGCATGGGGTAGGCATCAAACCGTGAAACCTCATTAAGTTTCCGGAAATCATTGCAGAATCGCAGAGTCCCGTTGGGCTTTGGTACCAACACAATCGGGCTTGACCACTCACTCTGTGACTCTTCAATGATCTCCAGGTCCAGCATCTTCTTCACTTCCTCTGAAACGGCCTTCCTTTGAGCCTCTGGGATGCGGTAGGGCCGGACAAAAACTTTGACTCCAGGTTCCGTGATAATATCATGTTCTATGACACTAGTTAGCCCTGGCAAGTCTGAAAACTTTTCCTTCTTTCTCTGCAAGAACTCCTTTGCCTGCTGACTTTGGATTTTAGACAGGGTACTTGCTACTTGGACACTCTCCACCCCAACCTGAGGCTCAAGTCTTGCACTAGCCAGGGAGGTCACCGGTTCCCTGTCTGTCCAAGGCTTTAACAAGTTGACATGATATATCTGATACGGTTTCCTCTTGCCTGGCTGGTGGACTCTATAATTTACCTCTCCCACTTTTTCCACAACTTCAAAGGGACCTTGCCATCTGGCCAAGAATTTACTTTCCACAGTGGGAATTAGCACCGCTACTCGATCCCCCACTTGGAAGTGCCTTATTTTAGCAGCCCTGTTATAGACCCGTCGTTGAGCCTCCTGGGCTTTTTGCAAATGCTCTTTGACTAGTGGCATCACAGTTTGGATCCTTTCCTGCATTTGGGAGACATATTCAAGAACACTCTTATGCTGAACAGGTTCACTTTCCCATTCCTCTTTAATAAAGTCAAGTAGTCCGCGAGGTCTCCGCCCATATACCAACTCAAAGGGCGAAAACCCAGTGGAGGCCTGGGGCACTTCCCTGATAGCAAACAGGAGAGCTGGTAACAGGCAGTCCCAGTCTTTCCCATCCCTTTGTACCACTCTCTTTAGCATAGACTTAAGGGTCTTGTTAAAGCGTTCCACTAACCCGTCCGTTTGGGGATGGTAGACCGATGTGCGCAGCTGTTTAATCCGGAACAGCTTGCACACATCGGCCATAACTCTCGACATAAATGGGGTGCCCTGGTCTGTGAGTATTTCCTTGGGAAAACCAGTCCGTGTAAACAACTGGAATAATTCCCGGGCAATAGCCTTAGAGGAGGTATTCCGCAGTGGAAGCGCCTCAGGATATCGGGTGGCATAGTCCAGAATCACTAATATGTAGGAGTAACCTCGAGCCGACTTTACCAAGGGACCCACTATATCCATGGCTATCCTCTCGAATGGGACCTCAATTATGGGCAGAGGGACCAAAGGGCTCCGGAAGTGGGTCACCGGAGCGGTCAACTGACAGGTGGGACAAGAGGCACAGTATTTCATTACCTCTGCTTTCAGACCTGGCCAGTAAAACCGGTCGGTGATCCGTGCTTCCGTCTTCTCAACTCCCAGGTGTCCCCCTAACACATCATCATGGGCCAGGTCCAGAACCTTTCGTCTATATTGTTGGGGTACCAACAATTGTTCTACCACATTTTCCCTCACCTTGGTAACCCGATACAACAACTCATTATACATTGCGAAGTGTGGCCACCGCTCATTTGCACCTGGCTCTTGGGGAACCCCATTTACTACTACAACTTGTTCCCGTGCACGGGCCAAAGTGAGGTCCTGCATCTGAGCAGTACCAAACGCCCCCTGGGGAACACCCAAATCTGGCAGGGCAGGGGTAGAGGCCACTTCCTCGTCCTCTTCCCCCAGCATTACCTGAAGTGGGGAAGATCCTCCCCCCTCAGTGTTTTGGTAGATCTGTGGACCACATGTCTTGACATTATCAACAGTATCAGCTCTACTTTCATCACCATTAACCCAACCATTAGCAATTTCATCATTTGGATCCACATTAAGAACATTTGGCAGTTCAGGGTTATTCCTCTCAGCAGCAGGAACAGGGAGGCTAGTTTCTCCCCAATCTCTGAACTGTTCTCCTTGTTCCCACAGTTTTGTAAACAACGGACAGTCTCGTCCTATTATAACATCATGTACCAAGTTCTTTACCACCCCCACCTCTTGAGTACCAGTGCCACATGCTGAGGAGATGGTCACCGAGATGAGAGGGTACTCTCTAGTGTCCCCGTGAATGCACACCACCCGTAAGGTTTTTCTTACCGGACCGATCTTCCCAATTACTCTAGGATGAACCAGGGTTACCATGCTTCCGGAGTCCAACAAAGCCCGGGCAGGGAGGTGGTTCACTTGGACTTCACACTCAAATTTTTCCTCACCCAGGTCGAGCTGTGTGGTGCATACTTTATGGGCATAAAAAGACCCCCTCCGAAGAACCCCGCATTCCATGGGCTCCTCTTGCAGTGGGCAGTGTGCCCGGGTATGACCCCAGGAATGACATCGCCAACATTGTACATCCCCTCCTCTCCGAACAGGAACAGAACGCTGAGGAGGTACCGGGAATGACTCTTGACCTTCCGGGGTGTTTGCTCCAGGACTCCTTGGAACATCCTTTCGAAGGGCAGCAGTTGGTCGAACAGGCCGTGGTAGACTAGGGCCTATGCGCTTGGTAGGTCCGAGCAGGTCCTCCACCACTGTATATCGTTCCACCATCTCGACAAGGAGGTTTGCTGTTTTGGGGTCTCCATGGCTGACCCACCGTTGAAGGTCGTCTGGCAGGGATCGCAGGTATCGGTCCAGCACAACCCGTTCCACGATTTGGGGGCCCGACAACACCTCAGGCTGCAGCTATTTTTTTACCAGTTGCACCAGGTCATGCATTTGAGACCGAGGTGGCCGATCTGGACGATACTTCCATTGGTGCACTCGTTGGGCCCGAACGGCCGTAGTCACCCCCAGACGAGCCAGAATTTCTGCCTTTAACTTTTGATAGTCTTTAGCATCATCGGGTGGCAGGTCAAAGTAGGCTTTTTGAGGATCTCCGGTGAGAAAAGGGGCAATGAGGCTGACCCACTGGTCCTGAGGCCACCCTTCTCTCTCTGCCGTCCTCTCAAATGTAGCAAGAAATGCCTCTACATCATCGCTCAGGGACAATTTCTGCAAAAAATGGCTTGCCCTCACAGTCACCTGGTTGCCAGGGGCAACAGCCGCTTGCTCCCGAACCTGAGATAGCTGCTGCACTGCTTCCTTTAAGACAGCCACCTGAGCCTGCATAACCTCTTGCTGGGCTGCTTGCTGGGCTGCCAACTGGGTCACCAACAGGCGGGTATTTTCTTGCTGCAGCTGATTTGCTTCCTCATGGCGAATTTGCGCTTGCATATTAGCCAGGGACAGCTGTTTAATTAGCTCCTCCATTGCTTCAGCTTTCAACGTTTGTGCAGCTTTAACCCAGGACATAAATCCAATGTACTGTCCCTTTAACTGTCAGTTCAATGTCAAGTTCAATGCAAAAAAAAAAACGTTTTGTTTTTTTCTTCTTATGCCTGTTATTCTGTCCTGCCCGCATTCTCCACCAGTGTAATGTTCGGGGAACCAGCTAGATCGCAGGACACAGGCTTTTCAAACAAAAGGACGTTTATTTAAACTTAAATGGCTTCACAGCAGCAAAACAAAAATGACAGTCTCACCGACTTGTAGAGTTTATAACTGCTGTCGCAGTTAAACAGTCCTTCCTTGGTGTTGCAGGTAAGTTTCCCAGATAGCAGGCTTCCATGCAGGCCACTGCCATGTACATTCACAGCTTCCCAGAGCTTTTCACAGCCGCCACAGCTTTTGCAGTGTCCACCATTCACCATGCAGACTTCACTACACTCCTTCTCTCTCTAACCTACAACTTCCTGTCTCTCTTAAACCACTTCCTTGGACAGGTGTGTTAACCATTGCTGTTCCCTTAAAGGAACCACAGCCCAAACAGAGGGGAAATATAGCGTCCTTCCAGGACCCAGCCACGGCGTCCTTTACAATATATATATATATATATATATTCGTAAAAAATAAGCTGCGCTAATAAAAATTGTAGATACTATAATGCTTCTGCAATATGTGCTTTAGGGTCCTTTCACACGGGGCGGATCCGTGCAGATCCGCCCCGTGAAGCTCCGCTTGCTCAGCGGGGATCGCTCCGTTGATCCCCGCTGAGCCGACGGATGACTGGGCGGTCCCCGCACACTGTGCAGGGACCGCCCTGTCAGAGCGCCGCTCTCCCCTATGGGGAATCGGATGACGACGGACCGTAGAGTCCGTTGTCATCCGATCCGCTCCGCCGACGGAAGGAAAAATAGGGTTTTCCTCCGTCACACTTTGGCGGAGCGGATGTCAGCGGACATGTCTCCGCTGACATCCGTGCCTCCATAGGGGTACATGGAGGGTCCGTTTCAGGTCCGCCTAAAAAACTGACAGGCGGACCTGAACGGACCTCCGTGTGAAAGAGCCCTTACAGATAAATATACACCCTCTCTCGGGTTTAGTGATACGTGAAGAGAAAAACAAGACAACAACAACTTTAAAATGTTGCAATTCAAATAATAATAACAGCAAAATCTGATAAGTGCTTATATTCCAAAGTCTCTTTCAGATACAGTAAGTTAATATTGTGTATAAGAAACGAATACAGTTCTTACATCTGATGTTGTCACCACAAAATTGATGACATCAGCACGCCGCTTTACCCTACGCCGTTTCGTCAAAATTTACGTCTTCCAGGGGCACGGGCGGCATGATTGCTGAGCTCCTGCACACTCTGCCAAATGAACAATAATTTCTTTCTCGTACATCACGGGACACAGAGCGACATAGTCAGTCATTACTAATGGGTTATATAGATACCTTCAGGTGCTGGCACTGGCAACTTCCAGAACCGGAAGTACCCTCCCCTATATAAGCCCCTCCCATCCGGGAGTACCTCAGTTTTTTGCCAGTGTCTAAGGTGTTGGCCAAGAAGTAACATGTGTTTCACTGAGCTTGCGTACAGGTTCTTTTGGGGCCTCAGTAAGCTATTCCGGATCCGACCAAAAAAGCTTCATAGCTAAACGGTCGGTACCCGGGCCTTGCAAGAGAAGAGCAAGGTTTTGCCTGTAATGCCTCTCTTGGGAGGGCTGGACCCTGGGATCCAGAGCTCTGGTCATACCCACGACCAAGATGTTTTCTGTGCAGGGTGCTATACAGGTCCAGGGGAGTGGAATCCTTGGGAACCCGGTCCCTGAAGGTTTGATTACAATGCCTGCCGTGATAGGTGAAGTTTGGGCTTCTGTGGACCAAACAGAGTCCTGCGGCGAGGAAAAGGTAAGTGGGGGCCCCCAGGAACTTGGTTTTATTGGGGGACCCCCAAGCCTATTTTGTCTTTCTGCCTGTTACCTAAGGTATTCCCGCTAAATATTCTGTGTATGCCTGTTACTACTGAGAAAATTTAATTTTTTTTTTATAGTAGGCAAGAAAAAAAAAAATGTGTAAGACCGCGGTACCTGTGTTAAACACTAGAGGCCGCTATGGTTCTTTTTTTCTTGTAATGTGGATTTTTTTTTCTTCCGAAGTCAAATCCAGGCAGTTGGTAAGTTCTCTGCGGGGAAGCTGTCTCCTCTGCCCTGTTGCTGCGCTGATCCATCCCCGGGCCCTGCGGCAAGGGACACTGGCTCCCATCTAGCTCCTGTTTTTTTTTTCAAAAAAGGCGCCGAAGGCGCACGTGCCCGCCCGCGCGCCTCTCTATATAGAGGCAATCTGGAAAAGGGGCGGAGCGGGTGGATGACGCTCGGTGTGCGCCGCGGCGCTACTGCGCATGTGCGGGCGTCCAGCATGTTTTAAAAGCAATCAAGCTGGCTATTGAAGTGCACAAACAGAGCTAGCAACAGTAAAAAGGCACACAGGCGGTTGATGCAGGCATCCCCTAGAAAGGCACTTTAGTAGACACCAACTGATATATAGCAGCAATTGTGCTAGACTATTCTCAGTAAAAAGGGTGTATTACGGCTGGAATACCTCAGCTTTGGGCTTAGGAATATGCCGTCCAGAAGCTCCGGAACTAAATCTTCCAGGAAGCAAAAGGGGTCTCCATCGGGCTCTGAGGATCTTGGGCATGCTTCTGCTGCACCAGTCTCCCCTGAAAATTCAGAGGTTAGTGACCGTAGAGACCCCGCAGGAGTGCCTGGTACTGTGGCTGTCCTCAGTTCACCTGCTCCTGTGTATGTAACAGAGGAGGTTTTTTCCTCAGCTCTGGGAGGATTAGAGGAGAGATTGTCAACATTAATCGCTGCCTCCCTGTCACAGGGAAAGGCCCGATCTCCGTCTCCTCCTTCAGAGTACCTGTTAGCGGAGCAACCGTCCCATACAGGGATCGACCTGCCTGAAGGGGATCAGGAGGAGGTTGATTCTGTTATAGAGGAATCAACTGTGGAGGAACCTTTCTCAGCATCTCAAGCTGAAAGATTATGGGTTCAGTCTTTGACTAGCATGGTCCGATCAGCATTTAAAATGCACCTTGCGGAACCATCAACCACTACTGTCTCCTCGCTGGGGTCGCTAAAAGCTCCCCAGACTGTCTGTTTCTTTCCAGTTCACCCTTTATTGGAAGGGCTCATGTACCAGGATTGGGAACATCCTGATAAAATATTTACTCCCCCCAAGAGATTTCCGGTGGTCTATCCCATAGAGGATAAGTTCATCAAAAAATGGAGGGTCCCTACAGTGGACGCAGCCATCTCTTGTGTGAATAAATCACTGACATGTCCAGTGGATAATGTCCAAATGTTCAAGGACCCAATAGATAAAAAATTGGAGTCCTTATTAAAATCTGCTTTTTCTACAGCAGGCTTGGTGACACAACCAGCAGTGTCAGCTATTGGGGTCTGCCAAGCAGTGAAGGATCAGTTGAAACGGGTCTTAAGGGACTTGCCAGATCAGCAGGCCCTTGCCCTAGCTGACCTACCTAGAGCCTTGCGCTTTGCGGTTGATGCCATAAAGGATTCAATCCATCAGGCCTCCCGCCTTACGCTGTCTGTAGTACATATGCGCAGGCTTCTATGGCTAAAAAACTGGTCTGCTGAAGCTCCCTGTAAAAAATTGCTGGTTAGCTTCCCATTTCATGGTGAACGCTTATTCGGGGAAGACCTGGACAAATATATCCAGAAAATTTCCAACGGTAAAAGTACACTCTTGCCGGTTAAAAACAGAGTTAGAGGTCCCTCTTTTAAGAGGCCTGCTTCTCCAGTCCCTGGGGCATCGGCTGTGAAACAGTTCCGACGGCCTCCTGGGTCAAATCCCGGAGGTAAAAATCAGGGACAATCGCAGGGTAATAAAAAACCCTGGGTCAGGAGAGGTACAAAACCTCCCCCAAAGTCAAATTCATGAAGGGTTGCCCCCACTCAATCGGGTGGGGGGGAAGACTCCAGTTGTTCGCAGAGACCTGGCGGGACACGATCAGAGACAGATGGGTGCTCTCCGCAGTAAGTCTGGGATACAGATTGGAGTTAAAAGACTCTCCTCCTTCCCATTTTATGAGGTCAAACGTGCCAAGGGATCCCCGGAAGAGAGAGTCCCTCCTGTTGGCACTAGAACAACTATTGCTCCAAGGAGTAATTATGGAGGTTCCCCTGGAAGAATGGGGGTTCGGGTTTTACTCAAACCTCTTTACAGTCCCGAAGCCAAACGGGGACGTGAGGCCCATATTAAATCTAAAAGGGCGAAACAAATTCCACCAAAAATTTCTACGCTTTGCAGTAGAAGGGCGCCATTTTCAGTTCAGAGCCTTACCCTTCGGTCTGGCCACAGCACCGCGAGTGTTCACAAAAATTCTGGCCCCATTGTTGGCCAATTTAAGAACGCAAGGTGTAACGATAATGGCATATCTAGACGACTTGTTGCTGATAGACCACTCAGTGAAAAAACTAGAAGTGGTCGTTCACAAGACAATCAAGTATCTGGAATCTCATGGTTGGATTATCAACCGAGACAAGTCGGCCCTAAAACCAGTCAAAAGTCTGGAATACTTGGGGCTAAGGCTAGATTCAGGCCAGAAGAAAATATTCTTGCCTCGAAAAAAGGTGTTGTCTTTGAGAGATTTGATCCACTTAGTGGGTACAAAAAGACAGCCGTCCATACGCCTGTGCATGAGGCTGCTGGGAAAAATGGTGGCATCATTCAAAGCAGTACCCTACGGTCAATTCCATTCAAGGAATTTGCAAAGGGCCATGCTGTCAGCCTGGAACAAGAAAGTTCAGGCCCTAGGCTTACCAATGTCCTTGTCCCCTTCCGTTCACAAGAGCCTCCGTTGGTGGTTGGTTCTCCAGAATCGGGAAAAAGGGAAATCCTTCAGTCCGATTTCTTGGAAGGTGGTCACTACAGATGCCAGCCTTATAGGCTGGGGAGCAGTACTGGAGCAATGGTCTCTCCAGGGCAGATGGTCGGATGCGGAAAAGGCCCTGCCCATCAATCTCTTAGAGATACGAGCAGCCCGGTATGCCCTAGTAGCATGGACATCCAAACTCCAAGGGTCCCCTGTCAGAATTCAATCAGACAATGCCACGGCAGTGGCATATATCAATCATCAGGGTGGCACCAGGAGTCGTGCAGCCCAGAGGGAAGTAAATTGCATCCTGAAATGGGCAGAAAGATATGTCCCGGGCAGAAAGATATGTCCCAGCCATATCCGCGGTATTCATTCCAGGAGTGGAGAATTGGAAGGCGGACTTTCTAAGTCGCCAACAATTATGCCCAGGGGAATGGTCCCTTCACCCCGAGGTTTTTCGGACAATATGTCAGCGGTGGGGAACACCGGATGTAGATCTGCTAGCATCCAGATTCAACGCAAAGGTGGACAGGTTTGTCTCTTGGACAAGGGATCCCCTAGCTTGAGGCTCGGATGCCCTAGTGTTCCCTTGGGATCAGTTCAAGCTGATATATGCATTCCCACCGCCACAATTGTTACCTCGATTACTCCGCAGAATCAGGGTAGAAAAGAAACCGGTGATTCTGGTGGCTCCAGCGTGGCCCCGAAGAGCATGGTACGCGGAGATTGTAAAAATGTCTGTGGGGAGTCCTTGGACTCTCCCACATCGTCCGGACCTGCTTTCGCAAGGACCGATATACCACCCTTCCTTACCAGCCCTAGGTTTGACGGCCTGGCTATTGAAGCCCACATTCTAAAAAAGAGAGGGCTCTCTAATCCTGTGGTATCTAACATGATCAATGCCAGGAAGCCGGTATCCAGGCAGATCTACTATAGAATCTGGAAGGCGTACATCGCGTGGTGTGAGGCCAAGAAATGGCATCCACGTAAGTACGTAATAGGTAGGATTCTGGACTTCCTACAGTGGGCTGTAGATAGGAAGCTTGCCTTGAGTACTATCAAGGGTCAGATTTCGGCCTTGTCAATATTTTTTCAAAGGCCCTTGCATTCACTAGTCAAAGCCTTTATACAAGGAGTGATGCGTATTAGTCCTCCGGTTAATATTCCCATATGTCCATGGGATCTAAACCTGGTTCTGTCGGTTCTACAGAAACAACCATTTGAACCATTACAGCATATTTCTTTGGTTCTTCTCACCAGGAAATAGATTTTTCTAGTAGCCATTTGTTCGGCTAAAAGAGTGTCGGAATTAGCAGCTATGTCCTGAAAAGAGCCATATCTGGTTATCCATAAGGACAGAGTAGTGTTACGTCCTCATCCAGCCTTTCTTCCTAAGGTGGTATCGAGGTTTCATTTGAACCAAGATGTGGTTCTTCCTTCTTTTTTCTCCAAACCTACTTCGGTAGAGGAAAAGTTATTGCATTCTTTGGATGTAGTAAGAGCAGTTAAAGCTTATCTAAAAGCCACTGCTCAGATTCGCAGAACGGATACTTTGTTTATTCTGCCGGAAGGCCCCAGAAAGGGTCAGGCAGCGTCAAAATCTACTTTAGCCAAGTGGATTCGACAGGTCATAATGCAAGCCTATGGCTTGAGAAGGAGACCGCCTCCGTTCAAAGTTAGAGCGCACTCCACGAGACCAGTTGGAACTTCATGGGCAGCGCATCACCAGGCCTCCCTGGCTCAAATCTGTAAGGCCGCAACATGGTCTTCAGTACACACGTTTACTAGGTTCTACCAGGTGGACGTTAGAAGTCAGGAGAATGTCGCCTTTGGGCGCAGTGTGTTGCAGGCCGCAAAAGATCCTCATGTCTGATAGCGCTCAGCTTATGTATGGTGTATCCCCCCCCCCTCATTGGGCATTGCTTTAGGACATCCCATTAGTAATGACTGTCGCTCTGTGTCCCGTGATGTACGAGAAAGAAAATAGGATTTTTATAACAGCTTACCTGTAAAATCCTTTTCTTGGAGTACATCACGGGACACAGAGCTCCCACCCCTCTTTGGGGACACTTATTGCTTTGCTACAAAACTGAGGTACTCCCGGATGGGAGGGGCTTATATAGGGGAGGGTACTTCCGGTTTTGGAAGTTGCCAGTGCCAGCACCTGAAGGTATCTATATAACCCATTAGTAATGACTATGTCGCTCTTTGTCCCGTGATGTACTCCAAGAAAAGGATTTTACAGGTAAGCTGTTAGAAAAATCCTATTTTTCAGTGCCCATAAGCCGGCACCAAGCCTTTCCAGCAGTGTAATGGAGCTGATATCCCAACAAGTGTTCCCCTGTGGTGGTGTGCGGTCCAAGCCTTTACTTGCCTTTTAAGGCTTGGACTGCACACCACCACAGGGGAACACTTGTTGGGATATCAGCTCCATTACACTGCTGGAAAGGCTTGGTGCGGGCTTATGGGCACTGAAAATTATCGAAAATTATCGTTCATTTGGCAGAGTGTGCAGGAGCTCAGCAATCACGCCGCCCGTGCCCCTGGAAGATGTCAATTTTGACGAAACGGCGTAGGGTAAAGCGGCGTGCTGACGTCACCGCGTACTGCCAGTCCCAGAAGTCACGGGCTGTGATCGAGAGCCGGCCGGCTCGAAATTTTTTATACAACTGCCTTATTACATCAGCTTAAATGTAAGTGTGATTCTTTTTTATGGAATAAATGTTTTACTAGGGAAATACGCTATGGTGGCATCCCCTTCTTTTCTTTACATGGAAAATGAATGCTATTGCGGAGCTTCAGACTGAGAACAAGTGACGGCATTTCAAACTTCAGGGTGCAGAGACCCGGGGCAGGGGAAATAGCCCAAAGCGTGCATGATCTCCCTAAAAAAGAGATCTCGGCTTCTGGTAAGCGGCAGCATACTATAGGTGGAGGATTCTTCTATCATCACTTTTCCTTGGGTGTTTGTCAACCATCACGTATGGCATCTGGGTGGCGAGGACTCTTCATTATTTATCTTGTTTCTTTTCCATCAATTTTGTGGTGACGACATCAGATGGGAGAACAACTGTATTTGTTTCTTATACACAATATTAACTTGCTGTATCTGAAAGAGACTTTGGAATATACAGTGCCTTGCGAAAGTATTCGGCCCCCTTGAACTTTTCATCCTTTTGCCACATTTCAGGCTTCAAACATAAAGATATAAAATTTTAATTTTTTGTGAAGAATCACCAACAAGTGGGACACAATTGTGAAGTGGAATGAAATCTATTGGATTTTTTAAACTTTTTTAACTAAGAAAAAAATGAAAAGTGGGGCGTGCAAAATTATTCGGCCCCCTTGCGTTAATACTTTGTAGAGCCACGTTTTGCTGCGATTACAGCTGCAAGTCGCTTGGGGTATGTCTCTATCAGTTTTGCACATCGAGAGACTGAAATTCTTGTCCATTCTTCCTTGCAAAACAGCTCGAGCTCAGTGAGGTTGGATGGAGAGCGTTTGTGAACAGCAGTTTTCAGCTCTTTCCACAGATTCTCGATTGGATTCAGGTCTGGACTTTGACTTGGCCATTCTAACACCTGGATACGTTTATTTGTGAACCATTCCTTTGTAGATTTTGCTGTATGTTTGGGATCATTGTCTTGTTGGAAGATAAATCTCCGTCCCAGTCTCGGGTCTTTTGCAGACTCCAACAGGTTTTCATCCAGAATGGTCCTGTATTTGGCTGCATCCATCTTCCCCTCAATTTTAACCATCTTCCCTGTCCCTGCTGAAGAAAAGCAGGCCCAAACCATGATGCTGCCACCACCATGTTTGACAGTGGGGATGGTGTGTTGAGGGTGATGAGCTGTGTTGCTTTTACGCCAAACATATAGTTTTGCATTGTGGCCAAAAAGTTCGATTTTGGTTTCATCGGGCCAGAGCACCTTCTTCCACATGTTTGGTGTGTCTCCCAGGTGGCTTGTGGCAAACTTATGGATATCTTTGAGAAATGGCTTTCTTCTTGCCACTCTTCCATAAAGGGCAGATTTGTGCAGTGTACGACTGATTGTTGTCCTGTGGACAGACTCTCCCACCTCAGCTGTAGGTCTCTGCAGTTCATCCAGAGTGATCATGGGCCTCTTGGCTGCATCTCTGATCAGTCTTCTCCTTGTCTGAGCTGAAAGTTTAGAGGGACAGCCAGGTCTTGTTAGATTTGCAGTGGTCTGATACTCCTTCCATTTCAAAATGATCGCTTGCACAGTGCTCCTTGGGATGTTTAAAGCTTGGGAAATCTTTTTGTATCCAAATCCGGCTTTAAACTTCTCCACAACAGTATTACGGACCTGCCTGGTGTGTTCCTTGGTCTTCATGATGCTCTCTGCGCTTTCAACAGAACCCTGAGACTATCACAGAGCAGGTGCATTTATACAGAGACTTGATTACACACAGGTGGATTCTATTTATCACCATCAGTCATTTAGGACAACATTGGATCATTAAGAGATCCTCGCTGAACTTCTGGAGTGAGTTTGCTGCACTGAAAGTAAAGGGGCCGAATAATTTTGCACACACCACTTTTCAGTTTTTTATTTGCTAAAAAAGTTTAAAATATCCAATAGATTTCGTTCCACTTCACAATTGTGTCCCACTTGTTGGTGATTCTTCACAAAAAATTACAATTTTATATCTTTATGTTTGAAGCCTGAAATGTGGCAAAAGGATGAAAAGTTCAAGGGGGCCGAATACTTTCGCAAGGCACTGTAAGCACTTATCAGATTTTGCTGTTATTATTATTTGAATTGCAACATTTTAAAGTTGTTGTTGTCTTGTTTTTCTCTTCACGTATCACTAAACCTGAGAGAGGGTGTATATTTATCTGTAAAGCACATATTGCAGAAGCATTATAGTATCTACAATTTTTATTAGCGCAGCTTATTTTTTACAAATCTTACTATATAGTGTGTGTCTCACATATCAAGTTGCGGCAATATATTTTTTGAACACAGGGACGAGCGCTGTAATTCACCAATTACACATATATATATATATATAATGTATACATATCTTTTTGTATAATCGCCTCTTCTAGACCCCTTTCACACTGGAGCGTATTGCAGGCGCTATAGCGTTAAAAATAGCGCCTGCAATCCGCCCTTAAAAATCTGTCCCCATTCACTCCAGTGTGAAAGCCTGAGACATTGTAGCTCCTAACTCTGGAACTTGAGAAAGAGACAGTTGTGGATAGAGGAGACATGTGGCAGCACCAAAAAATGGGCCTAGCTAAATTGTGATGAATATTATGCTAGGCTTAAAGTGGTTGTAAACCCTTACATACTGTATACCCAGTGAAGTGACTGACCTCAGGTGATACACAGAGATTAAACAAATCCTCCTACATAACTTGTACCTGTTTATCTGCCTTTCAGCTATACATCTGTTGAAAGTCCAGGATTTAGAAAGCTTGTCTGAGAGTTCAGAAAAAAAGGGGGGCGGAGAGCTGAAGTTACGTCACTGATTAGAGCTCAGTGAGGAAAGCTCTGAGAGCTGATTGAAGGGAAGAGAAACATCCCTCTCCACATGAGAACAGAGCTGAGGCTGTCAATAATCTGGAGGTCCCTCCCCCCATCACCATTTTGCTTTTGGTGTCCGGAAGATCTGTCAAAAGTGATTCATGCTGATAGAGGAACGAAGTAGCAGAGAGAAATGACACTTCTTGCTCTTAATTTAGACCCGTACTCACTATAGAGGGATATGTTTTGTTCATATTTCATGTCTGATGTTTACAACCACTTTAAGGGTTAAACAGAATCTGAGCCTACATCTAAATAATTATTTAAAATTAATTTTCAATGTAGAAAAAAATATATATAAGGCAACGGCAATGCATATTATAATAAACCCAAGAAAGGAAAGGCTTACTGTAGAAACAGGGATAACCCCCTTCTGTCCTCAAGGGCCCCTCAGCTCACATGTGAACGTCCGCTATACCCCTCTTCAAATGTGGCTGCACAAAGGTTTCTGGTCTATCAGCTCAGAGCAGAGGCAGAAATAATAAACCCACCTTCATCAGTGTCAGTAGCAGGATTAATAACCCTCAGCATTGGTGACAGTGACAGCATTTATAAACCCCACATCAATTGTGTCACAGCAATGGTAAACCCCATTGGTGTCAGTGGCAGCAATAATAAATCCCCTCTCGTTGTTGGTGACAGTGGTAGCAATATAAAAAAATACTTTCCTTCATTGTCATGTCAGGTCAGTGACAGTAAAAAGCCCTCCTCCTCCTCCTCCCCATAGGTGTCAGTAATAATAATCCCACCTCCCCCATCCCATTCCACAGATAAGTGGCCTGGGACCTGCACAAGGAATAGCTAATTACTACTCTGCATTGATACATTGTAGACGACACAGCTCTATAATAAATAATAATGTATTAAATATAGTGACTATAATAAAAACACTACACTAGCACAATGTAGGATATGTACTGAAGTATGATCCTGACCCCATTCAGGCTTCGTTTGCAGGAACTTTCAATTGATTGCAGTGACAGCCCAGCTGATTGCTACTGTCACTTGTAAACAAACAGCCGCCAGAGTATAGTTCCACTAGTCATTTCTGATGCTGGGCTCTAAATTACATGAGGTCATCAGTCACAGGAAGTAGTGGAATCCCCCTTTGGTGGCGGTTTGTTTTGTGCCAAAACAAAGGGTAAAGAAGTGCTACTGAGCAGTGTCCATACCTACAGAAAAAGAACAGAGAAACAGAGAAGGAGAAGTACCACAGCCGCAATACATCACTGTATACTGTATGTAACTGACTCTATATACAGTGCTGACAATGGCTGCTAGTGCTAATAAAGGAAATAGTTTGCTTGGGCCAGAGGAACTATTTAAAGAACAGCTACAATCTCCTACTCAAAAATATAATGAACACATCCCTGTGATCCTTAAAAATCTCTGAATTTACTTGGAATATTGTCAATATAGTAAATATATTCCTTAATTGCCAAAATTCCAGTTTACTGGCCCCTGCAGAAATCCTGGCAGTGGCCATCTTAGCTGTGGGTGTCTGAAGCCAGCGCCAGTAAGTTCCGAGATTTAGTGCAGCTGAATTCCCAGCATGCACTTCCCAACGTGTCATTTCCTGTCTAGAAATACTACGATATTGGACGCGTAGGCTACCCGAAGACAGGTCGGCCTAATGACACAACTGCCTAGGCAACCGGGAGTGTCAGGAAAATTAAAAGAAAAAAGGTACTTATAAATATTTATAATATCCATGTATTCATGTACGGGTGGGCATTATGATCAGCATAACTTGAAAATATGGATGAAGATCCACTTAAAAGTTCACTAGGACATGAAATTAGCCTACATTTTAGTCTTTAACTTGATAAACTTCTGCCAATGTTTAAAATCCTCTCCTCCGGCAGAAGTTTCTAGATAGCCAATTGAGCACCCTGGGATCCCCAAAGTACAATTGTTTTTGACTTTATTGGACAGAATTTGAGCTTGGCTCACCCTCTCCCCTCCCTTTCTTCCTTCCCTACTATTGTTGAATGACTTCACCCATCTCTCTAAAAGCAAGTTGCAGGGAGCAGGTGGGGGAACCACAGACCAACTTTCCCCGTTGTGAAGAACCACTGAATTTGGGCAGAAAAGTTTGACAACCAGAAAAAATCTGGGGTAGCCAGCTTTAGGCAGGCCATAGACTTACAGCAGACCTAAAATCTGAAAACCAGTCCCTTTTTGTCATTTATAAAGTTTGATTGGCTGAATCTAATTAACTACCTAATCGGTAGCTCTGCCTAGACAAACGTTCTGGGTTGTGACTACACTTGCGTAATTCTCCTTCTCTGTTCTTTTTCTGTAGGTATGGACACTGCTCAGTAGCACTTCTTTACCCTTTGTTTTGGCACAAAACAAACCGCCACCAAAGGGGGATTCCACTACTTCCTGTGACTGATGACCTCATGTAATTTAGAGCCCAGCATCGGAAATGACTAGTGGAACTATACTCTGGCGGCTGTTTGTTTACAAGTGACAGTAGCAATCAGCTGGGCTGTCACTGCAATCAATTGAAAGTTCCTGCAAACGAAGCCTGAATGGGGTCAGGATCATACTTCAGTACATATCCTACATTGTGCTAGTGCAGTGTTTTTATTATAGTCACTATATTTAATACATTATTATTTATTATAGAGCTGTGTCATCTACTATGTATCAATGCAGAGTAGTAATTAGCTATTCCTTGTGCAGGTCCCAGGCCACTTATCTGTGGAATGGGATGGGGGAGGTGGGATTATTATTACTGACACCTAGGAGAAGGAGGAGGAGGGCTTTTTACTGTCACTGACCTGACATGACAATGAAGGAAAGTATTTTTTTTATATTGCTACTACTGTCACTAACAACGAGAGGGGATTTAATATTGCTGCCACTGACACCAATGGGGTTTACCATTGCTGTGACACAATTGATGTGGGGTTTATAAATGCTGTCACTGTCACCAATGCTGAGGGTTATTAATCCTGCTACTGACACTGATGAAGGTGGGTTTATTATTTCTGCCTCTGCTCTGAGCTGATAGACCAGAAACCTTTGTGCAGCCACATTTGAAGAGGGGTATAGCGGACGTTCACATGTGAGCTGAGGGGCCCTTGAGGACAGAAGGGGGTTATCCCTGTTTCTACAGTAAGCCTTTCCTTTCTTGGGTTTATTATAATATGCATGGCCGTTGCCATATATATATATATATATATATATATATATATATATATATATATATATATATATATATAAATATAAAAAATTTTTTTTTTTTTTTTTCTACATTGAAAATTAACTTTAAATAATTATTTAGATGTAGGCTCAGATTCTGTTTAACCCTTAAAGTGGTTGTAAACATCAGACATGAAATGAAATATGAACAAAACATATCCCTCTATAGTGAGTACGTGTCTAAATTAAGAGCAAGAAGTGTCATTTCTCTCTGCTACTTCGTTCCTCTATCAGCATGAATCACTTTTGACAGATCTTCTAGACACCAAAAGCAAAATGGTGATGGGGGGAGGGACCTCCAGATGATTGACAGCCTCAGCTCTGTTCTCATGTGGAGAGGGATGTTTCTCTTCCCTTCAATCAGCTCTCAGAGCTTTCCTCACTGAGCTCTAATCACTGACGTAACTTCAGCTCTCCGCCTGCCTTTTTTTTCGGAACTCTCAGACAAGCTTTCTAAATCCTGGACTTTCAACAGATGTATAGCTGAAAGGCAGATAAACAGGTACAAGTTATGTAGGAGGATTTGTTTAATCTCTGTATCACCTGAGGTCAGTCACTTCACTGGGTATACAGTATGTAAGGGTGTACAACCACTTTAAGCCTAGCGTAATATTCATCACAATTTAGCTAGGCCCATTTTTTGTGCTGCCACATGTCTCCTCTATCCACAACTGTCTCTTTCTCAAGTTCCAGAGTTAGGAGCTACAATGTTAAGCTACTGTAATGACCAGTAATTGCAGGTTAGGATAGTGGAGGGAAGCAAAGGTCATATGTGCTGCAATGATCCAACTTGCTTCAGGCAAGAAAGGAAAGCAGACCATCTCACACTTCACCAAGGTTGGCTAGGCCTGGTATGCAGCACCACACAATGGTGTGGGGAAGCACGGGGACGGAGTTCGGCACCAAATTCAAAAAGTGAAAAACACAATATACAATACAGTACACGGTAATCTTACAGATTACAGTACTGTATCAAATTTCACATCCCTTTTGTCCCTAGTGGTCTGTCCAGTGTCCTGCATGCAGTTCTATATTATAAAAACTGTTCTTTCTGCCTGGAAACTGGAGATTGTCCATAGCAACCAAAAAGTGTCCCTTTATGTCAAAAGTGGTTTTAGACCAGCTGGAAAACTGCGATAATAAATTAGAATCACTTGCAGAATTGAGCGATAGCGATTTGTGGGGAAATTGGTCATCAAACACTAAATCTAATTATCTCATTAATGTACACACAGCACCCCATATTGACAGAAAAACACAGAATTGTTGAAATTTTTGCAGATTTATTAAAAAAGAAAAACTGAAATATCACATGGTCCTAAGTATTCAGACCCTTTGCTGTGACACTCATATATTTAACTTGGGTGCTGTCCATTTCTTCTGATCATCCTTGAGATGGTTCTACACCTTCATTTGAGTCCAGCTGTGTTTGATTATACTGATTGGACTCGATTAGGAAAGCCACACACCTGTCTATATAAGACCTTACAGCTCACAGTGCATGTCAGAGCAAATGAGAGTCATGAGGTCAAAGGAACTGCCTGAAGAGCTCAGAGACAGAATTGTGGCAAGGCACAGATCTGGCCAAGGTTACAAAAAAATTTCTGCTGCACTTAAGGTTCCTAAGAGCACAGTGGCCTCCATAATCCTTAAATGGAAGACGTTTGGGACAACCAGAACCCTTCCTAGAGCTGGCCGTCTGGCCAAACTGAGCTATCGGGGGAGAAGAGCCTTGGTGAGAGAGGTAAAGAAGAACCCAAAGATCACTGTGGCTGAGCTCCAGAGATGCAGTCGGGAGATGGGAGAAAGTTGTAGAAAGTCAACCATGACTGCAGTCCTCCACCAGTCGGGGCTTTATGGCAGAGTGGCCCGACGGAAGCCTCTCCTCAGTGCAAGACACATGAAAGCCCGCATGGAGTTTGCTAAAAAAAAACACCGGAAGGACTCCAAGGTGGTGATAAATAAGATTCTCTGTTCTGATGAAACCAAGATGGAACTTTTTGGCCTTAATTCTAAGCTGTATGTGTGTAGAAAACCAGGCACTGCTCATCACCTGTCCAATACAGTCCCAACAGTGAAGCATGGTGGTGGCAGCATTATGCTGTGGGGATGTTTTTCAGCTGCAGGGACAGGACGACTGGTTGCAATTGAGGGAAAGATGAATGCGGCCAAGTACAGGGATATCCTGGACGAAAACCTTCTCCAGAGTGCTCAGGACCTCAGACTGGGCTGAAGGTTTACCTTCCAACAAGACAATGACCCTAAGCACACAGCTAAAATAATGGAGTGGCTTCACAACAACTCCGTGACTGTTCTTGAATGGCCCAGCCAGAGCCCTGACTTAAACCCAATTGAGCATCTCTGGAGAGACCTAAAAATGTCTGTCCACCAACGTTTACCATCCAACCTGACAGAACTGGAGAGGATCTGCAAGGAGGAATGGCAGAGGATCCCCAAATCCAGGTGTGAAAAACTTGTTGCATCTTTCCCAAAAAGACTCCTGGCTGTATTATATCAAAAGGGTGCAAATACTAAATACTGAGCAAAGGGTCTGAATACTTAGGACCATGTGATATTTCAGTTTTTCTTTTTTAATAAATGTGCAAAAATGTCAACAATTCTGTGTTTTTCTGTCAATATGGGGTGCTGTGTGTACATTAATGAGGAAAAAAATGAACTTAAATGATTTTAGCAAATGGCTGCAATATAACAGAGTGAAAAATATAAGGGGGTCTGAATACTTTCCGTACCCACTGTATATATGATTTTTGTTATTGCTAATTGTGCAGTTAGTAATAAATGGCTGGCAAGCGGTCAGTCTCTGAAGCTTCTTGCTGTGTTTGCTCACTTTTATTGCAGCTTATTGTTCCCTTGAGGGGAATATTGACACCGGGGGGGGGGGGGGGGTGGTGGTACCTATGGCGTTGGATATGCTCACTCAGGCAAGCAAGACATTGTTCGGTAGATGGCTTAAACGACCCATGAAATGCATGTATTTGCCTACATTTATGGGTGACATTGGATTAATCTGTATTGCAGGGTTTGGCAAGGAGTGAGTTAATTTGTCAGTAATTTGAGCTCAGTTTTAGCAATTAGATTATTTTTCTTGGCCTTGTGGAGCCTTTGAAATGCCAGGACTCCTCATGTTATCTGGGAGCGGGTCATGTTTTTGCTACTGAAATAATGGTATCCAGCTTGTATTTTTACCCCTTTAATTCTCACAGGTCACAAGCCTCATTAAATTGATCTTTGCAGGGATTAAAGCATTTGCATGGTCAAGAAATATATATTAAGTCCCTGGAAACCCAAGCCGGGTTTGTGGTTACTCAACTGTGTGATTTTCAGTTTTGTGAAAATCTGCTTCAATTAAAGGGTCAATTTTTTTTAGCTCTTTAGTAAAAATAAAATGGTCCATTAATATGCTCCAGAGCCCCTTACTGCAGCTAATGGACAAAGGCATTCCAGCTGCTTGAAGCCCCACAGGTTGCTGTATCTGATGCGACAGAAATGGTTAATTTAAAGGTATGCGCCATCTTAAACCGTGCAGTTTTCAAACAGCTCAGAAATGCAAATCTACCACAGAATAATTTATGCGACATTAATCATGAACAGAGCAATATGATTAAAAATATACTGATTGTTAAAACCAAACTTTAAAACTATAAATACGTGGCTTACTGACTCTGTGTGTCTATGGGCACACATAGCTTTGCTTGGGACTCGGTGGGATTGTACATGAGCAGGTGCCTCCATAGCACCCAGCTTCCTACAGGAGGCATCAGAAGGAGGGAGGAACCAACAGTACTGGCAGGAGGGGGACTGCCAGAAGAGGAGGAAAGCAACCTTTCCGTGCAATCTCGGTGCACAGAGCAGGCAAGTATTTCCTCTTGTATAGCCTTTTTTTTTTTTTAACCTTGAATATAATTTTAACACTTTAAAGCATGCCTGTCATGAGATATCTGCCATTGCTGACTTGAAATGCTGACTGACTGTAGGTTATACTGACCAACTGGCTTTAATACATTCCATCACTCGAACAAGTATTTAAAACAGGAAAGTCAGGGAAAAGTCAGTATTCCTTTTTACTGCATACTGGTTGTGTGTATTAACCAGACAAATAATATATAGGCGGAGGCCTGACATTCATGTTTCTGGCCTGATGGGTAAGAAAATCGTAAGGTACCTGCTTAGATTTGAACACAAACATTGCTGTACCCCACCTCCAGTCCTGCTGCAGACATGGTGCACCTAGCGGTACTTAGGCCAGTATGTGCCCAGGGGATGAATGCTCAGAATACAAGCAGTCTCCGTTCCAGGCATTTGTCTCTGGGTACATACCGCTTGAAACGTTCGTATCACTAGATGCACTATCCGGCTACAGCAGTTAGCCAGATCTCGTACACTTTGACAGGCTACTGGCAGTGAGGCCGGACAGTGCACCTGTGCCCTTCACCCGCACCTAAATGTCGGCGCCTCATACCACAGGGCTAAAAGACCCAGTGTACATGGGGTAGAGCTGCACAATTAATCGTTAAAAAATCTCGATTCAACCCCCCTCACAATCTCTATTGCAGAGTTTCCCGATTCTTTCATGTAGACTTCTCTGCTCACTTTGGCAGTCGGCAAAGTTTTTAACAACATTGTCTGTGCTAGTAGATAAGTAGAAACATTGTAATTCTTCCTTCTTAGATCAAAGGGATAAAACTTGTGTGTGTAAATGCAGGAAGTTTAACCACTTAGAGCCCATTCACACAGGGGCGGCACGACTTTGGGGGCGACTCAGCAAGGCGATCTGAAGACGACTTCAGAGGCGACTTGCAAAATTACTTCTGTATAGAAGTCAATGTGAGTCGCCCCCAAAGTAGTACAAGAACCTTTTTCTAAGTCAGAGCGACTTGCGTCGCTCCTATTAGAACAGTTCTATTGAACAGAGCGGGACGCGACTTGTCAGGCGGCTGAGTCGCCTGACGAGTCACCCCTGTGTGAATGGGCTCTTAAAGTCCAAACCTTTTTCTGACACTTGTTTCTTACAAAGTTAAAATCAGATTTTTTTTTTTTTTTGCTAGAAAATTACTTGGAATCCCCAAACGTTATATATATTTTTTGAGCAGAGACCCTAGGAAATAAAATGGCAATTGTTGCAATATTTTATGTCACACTGTATTTCCACAGTGGTTTTAAACACAATTTTTGGGGGAAAAATACACTTCAATAAATAACAAAAAATGAAACAGTAAAGTTAGCCCAATTTTTTTGTTTAATGTAAAAGATGTTATGCCGCGAGAATTGTGAGAGAATCGTGATCTATCTTCTAAGCAAAAAAAATTGTGATTCTCATTTTAGTCAGAATCGTGCAGCTCTAACATGGGGTCTAAAAATGCGTATTTTATCAGTATGTTTTTGATCTGGTTCGTTTAGGCACATTGAGCCACGTTTACTACTCTGTGATGCCAAGTAGACACTCATCTTGGTATTTATTTGGGATCTGCCAAGATGGATACATTTAGCCTTATCACTACTTCATCCACACTTCCCAGATACACCAGTATTGGTGGTGTTGGGGTGCCCCTTCTCCCACCTCATAGGGACAGATTAATACACTTGACCCAAGTGAACATGTTTGTATTCATGGCAGGGTGGGGAAAGTCAAATTGGGCTTGTGCAAGTGAAAGTCCTTCAGCGTTTATGGCCAGCTAGTAATTCTAACATGCTCCTTTTTTTTTTTTTTTTTATTTATATATTTTTTTTTTTCCCAAGCATGCAATTTTTTATTTTATTTTTGCAGAATCTTCACTGCCATGCCAATTTACCAAGTACACTGTTTTCAACACTATTCTGTTTTCTGTCTTTCATGTATATTACTGTACAATTGTGCATGCCATTACCATGTTGAGATCATTTAAAGTGAGCCGAGGGATGGTAAAAACCATTAAAAAGTCACTTAACGTGACACCTGTTACCAGACTATGGAGATTAAAAGGTTTAAATGTTCCTATCAAGCAGTAAGGCTACTTTCACACTGAGGCGTCAGTGGTAAAGCGCCGCTATTTTAAGCGGCGCTTTACCTTCGTTTTTGTGGAGCTTTTCGGCGGCTAGCGGCTGGAAAAAAAGGGTTAAAACCGCCCGCAAAGCAATTTGCTGGCGGTTTGGCGGTGCTACCCATTGATTTCAATGGGCAGAGGCGCTGTAGGAGCAGTGTATACACCGCTCCTACAGCGCCTCAAAGATGTGGCTAGCAGGACTTTTTTTTACCGTCCTGCCAGCGCACCGCTCCAGTGTGAAAGCTCTAGGGCTTTCACACTGGAGTGAAAAGAGAGGCTCTTTCAGGCCGCTTTGCAGGCGCTATTTTTAGCGCTTTAGCACCTGCAAAGCGCCTTAGTGGGAAAGTAGCCCAAGGCTGGGTTCCCCGCATCCAATCCACATGACAGTATAGTGTGACCGGCTCTCAATGGAACCGGTTCATACACCTCCGGGGTGGCCGTGGTCCGCATTTAGAAAGGGTCCTGTGCATCTTTGGCTCCAAATCAGGTGTAAATTTAGGCAGAAATTCGGACCTGAATCGGTAATCGGGGACGCACCGAACTCCCTGCTGTAAGCCACAGTGGCAGCATGTGTGAACCCAGCCTTAAAGAACTTTAAATCACGCCACCCTGACATCTCTACTGCATGTGCTATAAGACCCCTTCCACACGAGACGGACTCTGCCAGCTCAGCGTTGAATCTGTCCACTGATCTCAGCAGGCGTATGGCTGGTCTGTGTCCGCTCTGCTTAGACACAGCTCGCTGTTGTCTATGGGCGGTCGGATGTAAACGGACAGCTTGTCTGTTTACACCCGACTGCCATCCGATCCAATCAGATCCCCATCCGTCTGTTTTTAGAGGATCGGACTGGATGTCGGTGGATGTAAACGGACACATGTCTGTTTACTCCATAGAGGATAATGGAGGGTCTGATCCGGTCCGACTGAAAAACTGACAGATGGACCCAATCAGTCCGCCCATGTGAAAGGAGCCTAAAGCAGTTTATTTACAAAGATCACCACAAAGACTCAAGTCACTTTCGGTCTGTTGTTAAGAGCTTCAGAACACCGGTCGAAGTGGTTACATTGGCAGACTGGCAGTCTGCCCATCTACTGCAGCAATAGAAATTAAAAACAGTGTGTTTTTTTTTTTTAAGTGGTTGTAAACCCTCGTTTACAACTTTTGTTACAGGTAAGCCTATATTAAGGTTTACCTGTAGCTAACAAGGTTATCTCCCAAACCTGCACGGTTTAGGAGATGTCCCTGTATTTGCATGTGCCGACGTCATGCGGCACATGCACACTTAAGCCAACTGTAGCAATGGCACTGCTGCTTCAGTTGTACTGTGTTGTGCTGCTGCTTCAGTTGTACTGTGCCATTCCCACGCGTATGCGCGGGAGTGACATCTTCGCGGCTCCGGCCAATCACAGCGCCGGAGCCGCGAGACCCGGAAGTCACTCCGGGACAACATGTCGGCGGCCGAAGGGGGAGACGTGGACCTCCTGCGGGGGCCTCGATCTGAGGTAAGTAATACATAATCAGCCAGTATGCTATGCATACTGGCGGATTATGCCTTTGCCCTGCAGGGTTTTTTGTCCTTTCGGTTTCTTTGGGAGGGTTTACTTCCTCTTTAACCAATCATACTTACCTAGGTGGATGCTGCATCTGTCCCCCCGGCGTCTCTGCACTGAGAACCGAGCCTTCGAACACCGGCGACGGCTCGGTTCTCTCAGCTCCCTGAGCAGAGAGCTGCTGACTGTCAGCAGCAGCTCACCTCTCTGCTCCTCCACGCTCCATTTGAGTGCTGAGCTGTGGAGGAGCGGGGATCAGCCATCTCAGCAGCTCGCTGAGAGGCTGAGACAGGCATCAGTCCAGGCACCTGGTGGATCCAGACTTTATTGTCGTGATGAGGCGGTGCCTGGACTGATTCTAGTGACGTCAGCAGAGAGCGAACTTCAGTCTGCTCTCTGCTGAAATTGGGTCACAGAAATGAAAAACGAATTGCACTCCTGTGACCCAAACAAGCTCAGGCTGGACTTCTCCTTCAATAAGAAAAGAGCTAAGATTTTGGTGCTTCTGTTGTGAGCTTTGAAGATAAATTTCTCCACAATGCCTATTGCTACAGATCTGGATGATGGCCAGATGAGCAGATTTTCTTGCCTCCGGGGTCACGCAAAAGAAAGAGTGCATCGCCTGTTAGCTACCTTCTGTACGTTTTTAAATGACTACCGTATATACTCGAGTATAAGCCGAGTTTTTCAGCACTTTTTTTGTGCTGAAAATGCCCCCCTTGGCTTATACTCGAGTCTGTGTCCATCTTCAACTTTGTGCGCCTGATCCCAGCCAGCCAAAGGTCCCCTGGACCCCAAACTTGGCACACATGTAGCGCCACTCTTCCTCTACAAGTGTGCAAAGTTTGTTGTCCGGGGGTCCTCTGGCCGGGGAGCACCGATTTTTTTTTCAAAGCCGGGCCCCTCTTCCATAGACTCCCATGTTAAACGGTCATTTCTCCAGTGATTTTGGGGACCCGGTACCAGCCGGCCCTAGGTCCCCTGGACCCCAAACTTGGCACACATGTATCCCCACTCTTCATCTACAAGTGTAAATTTTTCAAATCCGGGCACCCCTTCCATAGATTCTCATGTTAAACGTCAGTCTAGTCACACAGCGCCGGAGATCAGGTAGGGAGATTGGGCACAGTGAGGCATGCAGATGGACACCCTAGGCTTATACTCGAGTCAATACGTTTTCCCAGTTTTTTTGTGGTAAAATTAGGTGCCTCGGCTTATATTCTGGTCGGCTTATACTCGAGTATATACAGCATTTATTTCTTTCAGCTCACAAGTTTGCTTTAATTTCTGTTTGTCGACGATTCATTGTGTGGTCACTGATTTGGGGTGAACTGTAGTGTTATTGCACCAACACATGCATTTATCTAAAACCATTGCCATTGAAGTATTTTTTCCTCTCATTTTGCAGCTCGAATAGCTGTAACTAATTACAGCAGATCTGTTTTGGAAAACATTTTTTATAAGATTTTTGTGGCACGTAGTTATTGCCCCTAAACTTCCAGACAATATGTTGCAGAGTATGATATTTTTATTGATTTATAGCCACATCCTATTCACAGTAGCAGAAGCATAAAATAATTCTTGTGTGATAAATTATATTTTTATGCTTAGATTGAAGTTCCGCAGCTAGCAAAAATAAAAATAAAAATAAATACATCTGATTGTAATTTTAAAGATACTAAAACTACTTTATTTGCTGTATTATATGTGCAAATCTGTTTTTGTTTGTGAGTGATGACATGTTTGAATGCTTTATTATCTCTCCTTTTTTTGGGTGAGCCTCTGTAAACTATGCAGAAAGGTCAAACAAATTTGCTATAATAATTGCTTCTGTCCAGCCTTACACTGCACTGAGAGAATAGCTTTCCTAATGTAATTCGCACTACAGCCGTGGCCAAAAGTTTTGAGAATGACACAAATATTAATTTTCACAAAGTCTGCTGCTTCAGTGTTTTTTTGATCTTTTTGTCAGATGCTACTATGGTATAATTACAAACAATTTAGAAGGCTTTTATTGACAATTACATTAAGTCTATGCAAAGAGACAATATTTTCAGCGTTGGCCCTTCTTTTTCAAGACCTTTGCAATTCGCCCTGGCATGCTGTCAATTAACTTCTGGGCCACATCCTGACTGATGGCAGCCATCCTTGTATAATCCATGCTTGGAGTTTGTCAGAATTTGTGTTTTTATTTTCACCCACCTCAGGACTTGACCACAAGTTCTCCATGGGATTAAGGTCTGGGAAATTTGCTGGCCATGGACCCAAAATGTCATTGTTTTGGTACCCAAGCCACTTGTTTATCACTTTTGCCTTATGGCAAGGTGCTCGTCATGCTGGAAAAGGCTTTGTTCGTCACCAAACTGTTCTTGGATGGTTGGGAGAAGTTGCTCCCGGAGGATGTTTTTGTACCATTCTTTTATTCATGGCTGTGTTCTTAGGCAAAAATGTGAGTGAGCCCACTCCCTTGGCAGGGAAGCGACCCCACACATGAATGGTCTCAGAATGATTTACTGTTGGCATGACACAGGACTGATGGTAGCGCTCACCTTTTTTTCTCCGGACAAGGTTTTTTCCGGATGCCCCAAACAATAAGAAAGGGGATTCATCAGAGAAAATTACTTTACTCCAGTCCTCAGCAGTCCAATCCCTTTACCTTTTGCAGAATGTCATTCTTTCCCTGATGTATTTCCTGGAGAGAAGTGGCTTTGCTGCCCTTCTTGACATCAGATGATCCCCCAAAAGTCTTCTCCTCACCGTGCGTGCAGATGTACTCATACCTGCCTGCTGCCATTCCTAAACAAGCTCTGCACTGGTGGTGCCCTGATACCACAGCTGAATCAACTGTAGGAGACGGTCCTGGCGCTTGCTGGACTTTCTTGGGCGCCCTGAAACCTTCTTCACAACAATTGAACCTCTCTCCTTGAAGTTCTTGATGGTCCGATAAATGGTTAATTTAGGGGCAATCTTAGTAGCAGCAATATCCTTGCCTGTGAATCCCTTTTTGTGCAAAGCAATGGTGACTACATGTGTTTCCTTAACCATGGTTAACAGAGGAAAAACAATGATTTCAAGCACCACTCTCCTTTTTAAAGATTCCAGTCTGTTCTAGCCTTGTTCTCCTTAAAGTGGAGTTTGCCCCCCCCCTCCAAAAATTAAAAGTAAGCAACTACACATACTGTAGCTCTGCTGACTTTTATTATTAGGACACTTACCTGTCCTGGAATCCAGCAATGTGTGCACCCCAGCCGATGTTGCCGTCAGGTGCTGCCGCCACCCTTGCCAGTAAGGGAACCCGACAGTGAAGCCTTGTAGCTTCACAGCTGGGTCCCTACTGCGCATGTGCAAAAGCATTCTGCGCTCTCTCACTGGCCTGACAGCTGGGGAAGGAGAAGGGGGGCCAGATTTCTGACGTACCTTGCTGCGTCGAAGTTCGATGGAATTGGGGACAGAGTACCTGTCAAAAACAGGTACCCGCTCTCCTCCCGAAAAGTGGCAAATGTAGCACCGAAGGGGAGGGGGGAAATCGGATAAGCGGAAGTTCCACTTTTGTGGCAGGGCTAGAATGCAGTGGGAATGCTTTTTTTGGGGATTAGGCAAAGAGGGACTTTACAATTAATTGAAATTCATCTGCTCACGCTTCATAACATTCTGGAGTATATGCAAATTGCCATCAGAAAAACTTAAGCAGCAGACTTTGTGGAAAAAATGTTTTTGTGTCATTCTCAAAACTTCAGGCCACGGTTTTACTCTGTCTGTCGCTATGATTGCCACCTCTCTTGATAAACAGAGAGCAGCAAACCGGCTGTCAAAATAACAGCAGTGCTCTGATGATCCCTTTTAGAGCTATGTGTAATTCCTGTGTAATTTGCAAGGCTATGATAAATTTACAGATAAGGTATAGTGCTAGAATTTCTGCCCATGATCTGACGTTCGCGGTGATA
Source organism: Rana muscosa (assembly GCA_029206835.1). Lineage (NCBI taxonomy): Eukaryota > Metazoa > Chordata > Amphibia > Anura > Ranidae > Rana > Rana muscosa. The sequence goes on along the minus strand of CM055116.1, from coordinate 100,826,575 downwards.
CCTCACGTGTGAGATTATCGCTGTTTGCGTGCGTGCGGGATCGACGCATGCATTTGCGCGGGGGGGCGGGGGCATTTTTTTTTTTTTTTTACACTGTTGCTTTAAAAAATTGTGTTTAGCACTTTTATTACTGTTACAAAGAATGTAAACATACGTGTGACAGCAATAGGCATGTGGCACGTACTCTTTATGGAGAGATCTGGGGTCCCCAAATCCCTCCTCCTACCTATAAAAGCATTCAAAACGCCAAGATCTGTGGTTTTTGAACACTTTTTTTTTTTTTTTTTTTTTAAATGGCGCAGTTGAAATCTGGTAAACTGGAGGTGATGTCAGGTCATCTTTTGGGTTACCATAGCGGAGAGCCAATCAAAGCCGATCCCCGTGGGATGGGAGAGCCTGAGCTAGTGGAGGAAGGCAACGGGAGGGGGGGACCTCCTCCCGCTGCTTGTAAAAAGCAGTCCAGAGGCTAGTTAGCCGCTAGGATTGCTTATACAAGAGAGCTGACAGCCGACTCTAAATGGTACCGGGATGATAGTCACACATGTGGGTGTATACACGGTGGTAGTCCCTTGGATGAGAGGATATACACAGCTAGGAACAGGAGCTTGAAAGCTCATATAGAGGTCTCTCAGTAAAGGCCGGGTCAGGCTTTTTCAAAGTCCTTCATCAAGGGGAACAAAGGTAGATTTGAGTCATGTCTATCGTTCCTTGAGCTGTATATGGAGGGTCCGTAGGGCGCACCATCCAATCTGGCAAGCTCCTGCTCCTAGCTGTATATCCTCTCGCCCAAGGGACTAGTGACGCAATATCACCTGTGGGCCATGACATATTTCATCTGGAGGCTGAACTAGATATATGCCATCCATTGACAGTAATAATTCCACTCTTGCCTGAATACTCTTTGTACTTTATTGCTGTGCCATTCACCTTATCTTGAATTCAAATTCTCCTATATAAATACCCCTGATGAAAGGGTTTTGAACCTGAAACGCGTTGGGTACCGGAAAGTGTTTTTGGATACTGGAGAGCAACTACTAGATAATGATATACATACCTTTTTATATTCTACTGCAAGTCATGTAATTTTGTATTTGTGTTTTATGTCAATGTATGTTTTAGCAATCATCTTGTGTTGATTTTTTAATTTCATTTTTTATAAATAAAACGATTTTTACTTACCTTTTTAGTGTTGTTGCCAATTTAAAGTTCTATTTGGGAGTATTTCAATTTTTCTATGTACGAAGGGATGTGGCAAACTCACTAGTCCTGTTATGGTAAAAACATTTATCTGTTGTTTTTTTTTTGTTGTTTTTTAGACAAGACTTTACAATCACTTTAGCACGTAGCCCATGGGCCAAATGTGGCCCTCAATCTCAAACCTATGGTAACCCGCACAGCCTCCTTCAGGTGCACACTGCTCTACTGAATGATTGCTAGCCCTCTTTATTCCCAGTGGCTGTCATACACAAGGCGCTATTGTGGCCAGCTCTATGCTTTTCTCTTTCATTCCTAACACACAGACACGGAGAGAGGAGCCTTTAGCCAAGTGAATTACATCTAGTGGCATCCATACAGGGGTCCTGAAGGTGGATTCTCACAGTTGTGTGACGAGATTGGTGTCATTCCAGGAGCATGTGAGTGCATTATGTGTCTTTTTATCTTTGCCTTAATAAAGAAGTTTATTGCACTACTAGGGCATGTGCTTCCCTGGTCTGTTTTTTTTATTTGAAGTGTCCACAGTCCTCATTTTGGCTGATTAATGAATGGCTGCAAAGATCCTGATATAGTGAAGGCTGCCACGCCGGTTCAGGACTTCTTTTCAACTCTGATTTTATTGAATTTAAATTACATAACAAAAAAAAACATTATCCACATCCTATAGGTAATGATAAAGAACATACCACATTATAATAATATATAAAACAATACCACTAGAGACTATCTACTCATCAATAAATTCCCACATTATAAAGAAACACATACCGTATATACTCGAGTATAAGCCGAGTTTTTCAGCCCTTTTTTTTGGGCTGAAAATGATTCCCTCGGCTTATACTTGAGTCAGTGTACCTGAGTCTGTGACATGCATATTCAGACGGGGGCCATGCAGTGTTAAAAAGTCGCGCTCCTCCTTGTCCTGTTCTGTGATAGGCGGAACACTCCGTTTCCCAGCAGACACTGTGTTCAGTGTTCCATCTATCACGGACGCCCTCTCGTTCTGCAATGGGCACAGTGAGGCGTGCAAATGGGCACAGTGAGGTCAGGCTTCAATGGGCACAGTGAGGTCAGGCTTCAATGGGCACAGTGAGGCTGCAAATGGGCATTGTTGACCCTCGTTTCCACATACAGTAGCTGCTGCGTTTTTACCCTAGGCTTATTCTCGCGTCCATAAGTTTTCCCAGTTTTTTGTGGTAAAAGTAGGTGCCTCAGCTTATATTCGGGTCGGCTTATACTCAAGTATATACGGTAATCATACTCCTAGACCATTCAGATTTCTTTATTTTTTTTCCCTCTTACCCTAATCAGAATATCCGTGCCTTTATCTTCCTTTGTCCAATTAGATGACATATATAATTTCCTATTCCCTATCTTCAACTCCCACAGTGATGTTAGATATATCACATACAACACACACAAAAAAAGGAAAAACTAATTTTTAAATCAATTAAACTACCTGAAATAGCTACTCAAACTGAGATCTCCTCACTCATCCCAACTCTGAACCATTTTTATGTCCTCCCTCTAACCCATATATAGATTCCGTAATTCAAGGGATTCCCTTAGTACCTTCCAAGGGCGCCAAATTTGGCAGCATTTTTCATGTGTGTCCAATTCCTGCGACAGAAGAATCTCCATCCTCTCAATTTTGTCCATCTCTGACACGCACTCAATCAACGATGGAGCATATGCTGACAGCCAATGGCGCGGTATAACCGCTCTTGCAGCTGTCAACCAGGACTTCTTTCGCTTTTCACACCTGAGCATGAGATCTGGTTAGTAAATGTGATTAAACAGCAGGTAAACATCCAATGGCGATTGGTTCCATGGTAAATGTTGGTCCCGATTCTTTAAAATCTTTATTACGCTATTAAAAATTTGAAATTCTAAACCATTTGTTTTCATTGTGGCCTGTAGCTACTAAATCACTTTAAAGCAGAGGTCCGCCCGAAAAAAAATTAAAATAAAATTAAAAGCCAGCAGCCACACATACTGCAGCTGCTTGCTTTTAATAATCGGACACTTGCCTCTCCCGGAGTCCAGCGATGTCGGCACCGCAGCTGATGTTTCCATTAGCAGTCGGGTGCTGCCACCGCCATTGCGGGTAAGGGAACCTGGCAGTGTAGCCTTACGGCTTCACACTGGGAACCCTACTGCGCATGTGCAAGGCCCTTCTCCTCCTGTCGCCGGGCCAGTAGGAGAGAGGAGGAGGAGGAGGGAGCCCCACGGCGACGTCATCGGCCACGGGGCCGACTCCGGGAAGTGGAAACAGGATACCTGTCGGACAGGTATCCTGTCACCCCTCCCCCCGAAAGGTGCCAATTGTGGCACCGGAGGGGGAGAGGAGACAAATGGGTGGAACGCCACTTTAAGTGACCCACGATCTTCAAAAGGTTGAGCACCCCTATGCTACAGGGTCAATACCAGATTTTGGTTCCAAGGGTATACTTGCCATATATACTTGAGTATAAGCCAAGTTTTTCAGCACATTTTTTTTGTGCTCAAAATGCCCCCCTTGGCTTATACTTGAGTCTGTGCTCACGTTTGTGCCCCTGATTCTGGTCAGCCGTAGGTCCCCTGGACCCCAATCTTGGCACACATGTAGCCCCACTCTTTCTCTACAAGTGTGCAAAGGTTGTTGTCTGGGGGACCTACGGCCGGGGGGCACCGATTTTTTTCAAAGCCGGGCACCCCTTCCATAGACTCCCATGTTAAACGGTAATTTCTCTGGTGATTTTGGGGACCTGTTAATGGCCGGCCCTAGGTCCCCTGGACCCCAAACTTGGCACACATAAAGCCCCACTTTTCATCTACAAGTGTGCAAAGGTTGTTGTCCAGGGATCCTACGGCTGGGGAGAACCGATTTTTTTCAAAGCCGGGCACCCCTTTCATAGACTCCCATATTAAACGTCAGTCTAGTCACACAGTGCCGCAGATCAAGTAGGGAGATTGGGCACAGTGAGGCATGCAGATGGACACCCTAGGCTTATACTCGAGTCAATACGTTTTCCCATTTTTTTGTGGTAAAATTAGGTGCCTCGGCTTATATTCGGGACGGCTTATACTCGAGTATATACAGTACTTTTTCCCACAGTACAACATTATATCTAATAGAAGGAAATGTTTTGAATTGTTATTCCAGTGTATACCTTTTTTCAGTAGGCATGATGTAAATAATCTAATATTTTTGTGTTTTTAAATATGTTGAAAGTCAGTAATTTCTGTACTTGTTCACACAAGTATATAGCTCTTTAAAATAGTATCCATTCTACATGGCTAGATCTCTTTTTCTCTGTGCTGGGTAAGCCCATCAATTACTTGAAAAAACACTATGGGCGCTTTCTAAATGTGAGCCCAAGCGTTTGGCTCATGGTTACACCACCAGCACCATTGGGCGAATTTGACAGGTGGTCCCGTCTGTCAAATTCTGCAGCCCAGTTCTGTAATGTTAGAATTCCTTTGGGCTTACCCGCCGGTTTTTACTGCCTCCCCCAGAGCCTGTGCACCTTCTTGCTGATGTGAAAGAGCCCTAAAACTGCACTTGAAAAAATGGTCAACATTGCAAGGATGGGAGAAAATATCATTGCAGACTGCTGTTTGATAGAAACACAACCGCATTCCATGCTTTTACTGTTTGTCCTACCTGCTTAAAGTGGGAGTAAACTCCCATGCATAATTTTTACCTATAAGTAAGCCTATAAGGTTTACCTATAGGTTTTGTAAATACGTATTATAGTGTACCACTAAAGAAATGTAATATACACTGCTCAAAAAAACTTAAAGGAACACTTTGAAAACACATCAGATCTCAACGGGGCAAAATCTCATGCTGGATATTTATACTGATATGGACTGGGTAATGTGTTGGTAATGAAAGGATGGCACATCATTTGATGGAAATTAAAATTATCCACCTACAGAGGGCTGAGAAGACACCCTGAAAATCAAAGTGAAAAAATTATGCAGCAAGCTAGTCCATTTTGCTGAAATTTCATTGCAACAACTCAATAAGGTCAATATGGTCCTCGGTAGTTTGTATGGCACCCAAGTGCTTGTATGCATGCCTGACAACATCAGGGCATGCTCCTAATGAGACAGATGGTGTCCTGGGGTATTTCCTCCCAGATCTGGACCAGAGCATCACTGAGCTCCTGAACAGACTGAGGTGCAACCTGGCGGCACCGGATGGACCGAAACATAATGTCCCAGAGGTGTTCTTTTGGATTGACAGTAGGTCAGGTGAGCGTGGGGGCCATTCAATGGTATCAATTTCTTCATCTTCCAGGAACTGGCTCCATGCTCTCGCCACAGGCCAGGCATTGTAGTGCACCAGGAGGAACCCAGGACCCACTGCACCAGCGTAGGGTCTGACAATGGGTCCAAGGATTTCATCCCGATACCTAATAACAACAGTCAGGGTGCCATTGTGTAGCCTGTAGAGGTCTGTGTGTCCCTCCATGGATATGCCTCCCCAGACCATCACCGACCCACCACCAAACCGGTCATGCTGAACGATTTTTCAGGCAGCATAAAGTTCTCCACGGCTTCTCCAGACCCTTTCACGTCTGTCACATATGCTCAGGGTGAACCTGCTCTCATCTGTGAAAAGCATGGGGCACCAGTGGCCGACCTGCCAATTCTGGTGTTCAATGGGAAATGCCAATCGAGCTCCACAGTGTCCGGCAATGAGCACAGAGCACACTAGAGGACGTCAGGCCACCCCCAAGAAGTCACACCAGTGGCCTACGGGAGGTAATTTTGTAGGGCTCTGGCAGTGCTCATCCTCCTCCTTGCACAAAGGAGCAGATACCGGTCCTGCTGATGGGTTAAAGACCTTCTACGGCTCTGTCCAGCTTTCCTAGAGTAACTGCCTGTCTCCTGGAATCTCCTCCATGCTCTTGAGACTGTGCTTGGAGACACGGCAAACCTTCTGGCAATAACACGTATTGATGTGCCATCCTGGAGGAGTTGGACTGCCTGTGCGAAAAAAGTGTGAAAAATGACAAATACTAAAGGGGCATAGGTGTCAAAAAGGTGAGCAAAATATTTACCTGATGTAGTGGTAAAAAATATATTTGTATGTGGTCCACGGAAGTGCAGTGAGAGACAGGACGTGCTACCTGGTGGAAAGGCTGACAGTGAATGGAAACACAATATGTGTACAGAGTGATCAGCGGGCTCCTCCCAGTGTCACACAGGTGCAACAATTAAGAAAAGGGAAAGTACAAGGAAAAAAGCGGCGCCTTCTAAGCGTAGCAGAACAGTAATTTAATCAAATTCGACATAAAAACAAGCATTAGGAAGAGCCTTAGTCAGGGAGGTGACCAAGAATCCGATGGTCACTCTGACAGAGCTCCAGCCTTTCTCCGTGGAAAGAGAAGGACCTTCCAGAAGGACCACCATCTCTGCAGTACTCCACCGATCTGGCCTGTATGGTAGAGTGGCAAGACGGAAGCCACTCCTCAGTAAAAGGCACATGACGGCCCACCTGGGGTTTGCCAAAAGGCACCTGAAGGACTCTGACCAGGAGAAACAAAATTCTCTGGTCTGATGAAACAAAGATTAAACTCTTTGGCCTGAATAGCAAGTGTCATGTCTGGAGATAACCAGGCACCACTCATCACCTGTAGAAAAAAATAAGAGGGCGCACAAGCCTTGCTCACAAACAAGATGGTCATAAAACCATTTAAAAGTCCACAAATTGTCTTATTATGTATATATGTTTTAATGTTTATAATTGTATGCAATATATGTTGTAAAAAATGTTTCAATAAAGAGGAATTAAAAAAAAAAAAAAGTCCACAATGGACGCAAAGTGACCAGGTCACAGGAACTGTGTCCGGCACACCGGTGGACCTTCCAGATAGCTGACACGTGGGGGAGATCCCCCCCCCTTCCTCAGATCCAAAATGGGGTGTCCCCTGACCCTTGGAGGGCAGCAAGGTCTGTGCATTTACCCTGAGCCATAGAGATCATAGGCAATATCTACCATCGCCACATTACTTTCGAGCGCAGGAGATTTTGTTATTACCGCTCATCACCTGGCCATTACTATCTCTACAGTGAAGCATGGTGGTGGCCGCATCATGCTGTGGGGATATTTTTTCAGCGGCAAGAACTGGGAGACTAGTTGTACAGAGGCATCTTTAATGAAAACCTGTTACAGAGCACTCTGGACCTCAGACTGGGGTGAAGGTTCATCTTCCAAACGGACAACGACCCTAAACACACAGCCAAGATAACAAAGGAATGGCTACGGGACAACTCTGTGAATGTCCTTAAGTGGCTCAGCCAGAGCCCAGACTTGAACTTGACTGAATATCTCTGGAGAGATCTGAAAATGGCTGTGCATCGACGCTCCCCATCCAACCTGATGGAGCTTGAGAGGTCCTGCAAAGAAAAATGGGAGGAACTGCCCAAAAATAGGTGTGCCAAGCTTGTAGCATCATACTCGGAAAGACTTGAGGCTGTAATTTTGTGCGAAAAGGTGCTTTAACAAAGTATTGAGCAAAGGCTGTAAATACTTATGTACATGTGATTATTTTATTTTTTTCTTTGTGTTTTATTTTTTATTTTTTTTCAATACATTTGCATAGATGAGCTTCTTTCACATGGTCATTGTGGGGTATTGTTTGTAGAATTTTGAGGAAAAATAATGAATTTAATCCATTTTGGATTAAGGCTGTAACATAACAAATTGTGGAAAAAGTGAAGTACAGTGCATCCGGAAAGTGTGTGTGTGTGTGTGTGTGTGTGTACAGTATCTTACAAAAGTGAGTACACCCCTCACATTTTTGTAAATATTTTATATCTTTTCATGTGACAACACTGAAGAAATTACACTTTGCTACAATGTAAAGCAGTCGGTGTACACAGCTTGTATAACAGTGTAAAAACTCCACACACAGCTATTAATGTCTAAACTGCTGGCAACAAAAATGAGTACACCCCTAAGTGAAAATGTCCAAATTGGGCCCAAAGTGTCAATATTTTGTGACCGTCATTATTTTCCAGCACTGCCTTATACGTCTTTTTCCCAAAGACAACCTCTGGATATAACGTTGAGCATGTGCACTCAACTTCTTTGGTCGACCATGGCGAGGCCTGTTCGGAGTGGAACTTGTCCTGTTAAAGCACTGTATGGTCTTGGCCACCATGCTGCAGCTCAGTTTCAGGGTCTTAGCAATCTTCTTATAGCCTAAGCCATCTTTATGTAGAGCAACAATTCTTTTTTTTCAGATCCTCCAGAGAGTTCTTTGCCATGAGGTGTCATGTTGAACTTCCAGTGACCAGTATGAGAGAGTGAGAGCGATAATGCCAAATTTAACACACCTACTCCCCATTCGCACCTGAGACATTGTAACACTAACGAATCATATGACACGGGCAGGGAAAATGGCTAATTGGGCCTAATTGAGCCTGTGTCATGTGACCGAAGACAAGCAGACTATGGACATGGATTATTGGAACCATGTCCTGTGGTCTAATGAGACCAAGATAAACTTATTTGGTTCAGATGGCGGCAACCAGGTGAGGAGTACAAAGACAAGTGTGTCTTGACTACAGTCAAGCATGGTGGTGGGAGTGTCATGGTCTGGGGCTGCATGAGTGCTTTCGGCACGGGGGAGCTACAGTTCTTTGAGGGAGCCATGAATACCAACATGTACTGTGACATACTGAAGCAGAGTATGATCCCCTCCCTTCGGAGACTGGGCCGGAGGAAAGTATTCCAACATAACGACCCAAAACACCCCCCCAAGATGACCACTGCCTTGCTACAGAAGCTGAGGGTAAAGGTGATGGATTGGCCAAGCATGTCTCCAGACCTAAACACTTGAGCCTCTGTGGCGCATCCTCAAACGGAAGGTGGAGGAGTGCAAGGTCTCTAACATCCACCAGCTCCGTGATGTCGTCATGGAGGAGTGGAAGAGGAATTCAGCGGCAACCTGTGAAGCTCTGGTGAACTCCATACCCAAGAGGGTTAAGGCAGTGCTGGAAAATGATGACCACACAAAATATTGACACCACTTTGGTCCAATTTGGACCTTTTCACTTGGGATGTACTCACTTGTGTTGCCAGTGGTTTAGACATTATTGGCTGTGTATTGAGTTATTTTGAGGGAACAGCAAATTTACACTGTTATACAAGCTGTGCACTCACTACTTTACATTGTAGCAAAGTGTCATTTCTTCAGTGTTGTCACATAATATAAAAAAAAGTGTGAGGGATGTACTCACTTTTTTTTGTGTGTATGTATGTGTGTATGTATGTATGTATGTATGTGTATGTATGTGTGTGTATATATATATATATATATATATATATATATATATAAATTTATTAATTACACACACACACACACACACACACACACACACACACACACACACACGTGTTATATATATATATATATATATATATAAACACGTGTGTTTGTGTGTGTGTAATTAATAAATATATATATATATATATATATTATTATTAGGGCAGACCTAGGCATATTGGACACTTGCAATTGACCAGATGCTAAAGTAATTGCAAGAGGGAAGACAGGGAAAATAGGGTTGAATATAAGTACATTTCCTTTTGCCTTCCTTTTTTCTTTTTTTTTTTTTTTTCTTTGACTTTTTGCTTTCAGAAACTTTCCTTTGGGGTATAAGTAACTATTTTATTGGCTGTTAAAGTGGAAGCTAAATGTTACTCTACAACTTCTCACTAATTAGTGTATAGGCCTTGAGGGGCTGCTGTTTGATTTTTTTTTTTTTTAAATCCACTAATTAAGGTGGATCCCTTCAAAGAACTCTGGAATATATTGATCTGTTTGTAATCTGCTTTTTTTTGTGTGTTCTGTAATCTTCGAGACTTAAAGCTAGAAAGTAATTGCAGACCCCTCCGGAGGTTTCTGTAGAGAAATATAAGGATGTATACCTGCCCAACTCAAGCATAGACAATAACTTGATTACATTAGAAGCATAATAATAATTATTTTAAATCGTTGCACAAGATGAACTCCAGGTATCAAACTAAACTCCATTTGAAATTCTTCAACGTGAATTGTTTTACCTGCCTAAGGATTTATTTTGTTCATCCATGCTTGTGATTTACACTACTCTACACACACTACACAGCCCGGCAGATGACTACACTATTTCTTAGTTAAACTTTGCAGCTTCTTCACAGTACACACGAGACTATCCGACGAATGATTGTTGTCCTTTTTTTTGCATGCTAGTCTCATTTTGAAAATGAAGAGGTTACTAAAGTTACGAAAATTCTTGTACGACGGAATACAACTTCGAACCAGGCCATTTTTTGAGATACAGCACTGTTACTTTATCTGACAATTGCGCGGTTGTGCGATGTGGTACCCAAATAAAATTCATGTCCTTTTTTTGTGCTATAAACAAAAAAAAACGACCATTTTGAAAAAACAATTTTTTTTACTTTCTGCTATATAACATATCTAATACATAAAAAAAAAAAAAAAAAAAAAAAAATTGAATTTCTTCATCAATTTAGTCCAATATGTATTTTGCTACATATTTTTTGTAAACAAAATCTCAATAAGTGTATATATTGATTGGTTTGCACAAACGTTATAACGTCTTCAAAATATGTGATATATGTATGGAATTTTTATATATTTATTTTACTAGTAATGGCAGCGATCACTTATAGCGGGACTGCAATATTGCGGCGGACAAATCGGACACCTAACTCACACTTTTGACACTTTTTGGGGACCAGTGGCACTAATAGTGATCAGTGCTAAAAAATATGCACTGGCACCTTACTAATGACATTGCGTTGGAAAGGGTTAAAGGAAAGGGGATGTAAAGTTACATGTTTTTTCACCTTAATGCATTCTATGCATTAAGGTAAAAAAAAATCTGACGATTAGCGGCTCCTCAGCCCCCCCCCCCCCGTTTACTTACCTGAGCCCTTGAAAGTCCCGTGTCGTGAACGCGCGCTGGCTTTTGGCCAGGCTGCTCGGCTCATTCGTTGGATGATTGATAGCAGCGCGGCCATTGGCTCCCACTGCTGTCAATCAAATCAGTGACGCGGCGCGCCGGGGAGTGGGGCAGAGTGATGCAGTCGGCGGCTATGGCCTCCGACTGTATCACGGGAGCGCGCCTGCAAGCTAACCACCTTGGGAGAGAGCTTTCCATAAGGGGGTTAGCTGATGCGGGGAGGAGCCGAGACAGCCACAGAGGGACCCCAGGACAGGTGGATCGGGGCCACTCTGTGCAAAACGAGCTGCACAGTGGAGGTAAGTATGACATGTTTGTTATTTAAAGAAAAAAAAAGTAACCTTTACAACCCCTTTAACATCAGTTGGGATAAAAAGGCTTAACTGTGTGCCTAGCCAGTGTTTGTGTATTGTGTGTGTGAGGTGATTTTACTAGGGGAAGGCATGGATCCTTGTCCCTGCTTTGCAGGAACACAGGAATCATGCCTTCCCTACTGACAGAACGGCAATCTGCCTTGTTTATATAGGCAGATGGCCGTTCTGGCTCTCTGACTAATGATCGGCAGGAGTCAACAGACATTGCGTCCATGGTACCCCCAAATCAACTCCCGGAAGTGCAGGATTACGTATGTAAGTTTATACAGCCGGCAAGCGGTTAAAGAAAAAAAAATTGTGTCTTGTCCCTTCGGATAATTGTGATCAGCTCTCGAAGGCTGTGTGCTATTGATCAGATTATCCTACGATCTCTTTGAAATCGGTAATTGCCAATTTTCTGATCGCGTGTACTAGGCTTTAGTCACCACTTGGGTTCCAGCTTGCTAATTGGACAATGGATCGGCACAATCTCTCTAGAATACATTTTCATCACTATTTATTGTTACAGAGGCCTCATGCACACTGCTGTTTAGGCCTTTTTTTTTTTTTTTTTTCTACCATTGAACTCCCCTAATGTTATCTTGTGTGTTCATGCACACATGGAGATTTTTATCAGTTAAGTAGAAGGATACTTTAGAGGATGTTTCCTGAACTTCCCAAAATCTCTTTCAGGAAAATAAATTTTGCCCAAAAAAAAAAAGAAGCTGAACACTGTTAACCACTTGCTTACTGGGCACATAAACCCCCTTCCTGCCCAGGCGAAATTTCAGCTTTCGGCACTGCGTCGCTTTGAATGACAATTGCGCGGTCGTGCGATGTGGCTCCCAAACAAAATTGACGTCATTTTTTTTCCCACAAATAGAGCTTTCTTTTGGTGGTATTTGATCACCTCCTGCGGTTTTTATTTTTTGCGCTATAAACAAAAAAAGAGGGACAATTTTGAAAAAAACACAATATTTATTACTTTTTGCTATAATAAATATCCCAATTTTTTTTAAAAAATTTTTTTTCTCAGTTTAGTCCGATACGTATTCTTCTACATATTTTTGGTCAAAAAAAATCGCAATAAGCGTTTATTGATTGCTTTGCGCAAAAGTTATAGCGTTTACAAAATAGGTAGTAGTTTTATAGCATTTTTATTAATATTTTTTTTTTACTAGTAATGGCGGCGATCAGCGATTTTTATTGTGACTGCGACACTATGGCGGACACATCGGACACTTTTGACACCATTTTGGGACCATTGTCATTGATACAGCGATCAGGGCTAAAAAAAAATGCACTGGTTACTGTAAAAATTACATTGGCAGGGAAGGGGTTAACACTAGGGGGCGAGGAAGGGGTTAAATGTGTGCCCTGGGAGTGATTACTACTGTGGGGGGAGGGGAGTGACCCCCCCCCCCAGTGGCCGGAGGAGCCGAGGACGTCTATTGAGGTCCTCCCGGTTTTTAAGAGCCACCTTGAGGCTGTCATTTGACAATGGCCGGGGCTCCAAGTAGTTAAACGCGTGTAAACACCGCTAAACAGCCTAAACTTGTTTGAAATAAAATGCAGGGCTATACTAGTTCCTGAAGCACAAAAGTGTTACTGAATTTAAAGCCTCAGTTCCGCCCACCGCTGCAAAAATTAAAAGCCAGCAGCTACAAATACTGCAGCTGCTGGCTTTTAATAATAGGGCACTTACCTGTCCTGGAGTCCAGAGATGTCAGCACTGCAGCTGATGTTTTCATCAGCTGTTGGGTGCTGCCGTTGCGGGTAAGGGGACCCGGCAGTGTAGCCTTACAGCTTCACGCCGGGAACCCTACTGCGCGTGCGCGATGCTCCACTCCTCTCTCCTACTGGCCCAGTGACAAGGGAGGAGGAGGGAGCCGAGTGGTGACGTCAATATCTGCGGCTGTGGCTCCCAGAAGTGGGAACAGGATAACTGTCAAAGGCAGGTATCCTGCCCCCCCTCTCCCCTGAAAGGTGCCAATTGTGGCACCGGAGGGCGGAGGAAACCAGAGGAAGTTCCACTTTTGGGTGGAATCTCTGCTTTAAATACTCCTTACCTCACTTCCTGTCCTCATGACCACAGAAAAGAGGGAAATGGTTACCCTTGGATAGGAAGACACAGACTGATTTTATTGAATAAAGGTGTTTTACCGTAGTTTGTGTCCCCACCGGAGACATTTCCTATCACTTCCTGTTATAACATGAAGTAAGCAGATATGTTCTCAATGAGAACAAAGATTGCAAATAAGAACACGACAGAGGTTCTGACCTTGCCCATTAGGCCAAAATGTAAAAACCGTTTTGGCTGCAGTTGGACTTTACGCAGGGTGGATTTGATTTAAATCACTAGTAAAAAGGCTTGATTTAAATCAACTCATTTTAAATCATAATTTTTAAAGAGCAACTAATCTCCGTGAGGGACGTGGCGGCAGCAGGTGAGTGGATGCCCGCTAACAGGCGCTGCCATGATGGATCTGAAATGACAGGTGCTCTTTCAATGTAAGGACTTATTCTTGCTGGTAGTTAGAATCTTACAAAATGAAGGTTTCCTATTTTGAATAATAAGCTGTCAGGTTAGTAAATTGGTGATATCGGAAATGATTCAATCATACAGTTTGTAGGGTACATAGATTTTCAAAACAATGGGATAAAGGAATATTCCTGAACCTGTTTTATCTCATGGTTACTGTGATATTGTGTGAATGAGTCAATGCAGTGCATGCATGTTATCTCTGCTTGCAGAGCTTGGATTCATTGAATGAGTTCACCAAAAATGTAAAATATTGCAGAATATACATAACTAAGCTCCATTTCATGCTGAATAAACAAAATTATGAATGTAAACTAAATAGAAAACTATATTTTAGATAGAATTTTATTAACCACTTCAGCCCTGGAGGATTTGGCTGCCCAATGATCGGGCCATTTTTTAGCGATTTTGGCACTGCGTTGCTTTAACTGACAATACCGCGATCGTGCGACGTGGCTCCCAAACAAAATTGACGTCCTTCTTTTTTTTTCCCACAAATAGAGCTTTCTTTTGGTGGTATTTGATCACCTCTGCAGGTTTTATTTTTTGCGCTAAAAACAAAAATAGAGCGACAATTTTGAAAAAAATTCAATATTTTTTACTTTTTGCTATAAATATCCCCCAAAAATATATAGAACAACGTTTTTTCCCTCAGTTTAGGCCGATATGTATTCTTCTACGTATTTTTGGTAAAAAAAATTGCAATAAGCGTATATTGATTGGTTTGCGCAAAAGTTATAGCGTTTACAAAATAGGGGGTCGTTTTATGGCATTTTTTTTAATTATTATTTTTAATTAGAAATGGCGGCGATCTGCGATTTTTATCGTGACTGCAACATTATAGTGGACACATCGGACACTTTTGATGCCATTTTGGGACCATTGTCATTTATACAGCGATCAGTGCTATAAAAATGCACTGATTACTGTGTAAATAACACTGGCAGGGAAGGGTTTAAGTGTGTCCTAGGGAGTGATTCTAACTGTGTGGGGGCGGGACTTACTGTGACACTACACTGATCACTGCTCCCGATGACAGGGAGCAGACGATCAGTGTCCCGTCGCAAGGCAGACCAGGGAGATGCCTTGTTTACACTGGCATCCCCCCCGTTCTGCAGCTCCGTGACACGATCGCAGGACACCAGCGGACATTGAGTCCGCGGGCACGGTCACGGAGCTCGGGGTGGGCTTTTTAAAGCAACGTACGGGTACATGGCTTTGCCCAGCCAAGCCATTTTGCAGACGTATAAATGCGTGAAGTGGTCGGCCTCCAGCAACCTGTCATTATAGCGAACAGGGTCGGTGGTCGCACCTAGCCGCTACAATTTACACCAGCCTAAATCAATTGTGTGAACGTAGCCTTGCAATCTGACAGTCTATCCAATCCCCACTCTAGAGATTGGTTTAAAATCAGGGTGGATAAAAATCAATGATTTTTAAAAATATAAAAGAAAAATCTGATTTTTTTTTTTCATTTAAAATCGATTTATTTTTTATTTTTATCCACCTTGATTTCAAGCCAATCTCTAGAGTGGGGGTGGGGTAGACTTTGTCAGATTGCAAGGCTACATTCACACAATTGATTTAGGCTGGTGTAAATTGTAGCGGCTAGGTGCCTCCACCGACCCTGTTCGCTATAATGACAGACTGCTGGAGGCCGCAGCTTTTCGAGGTTCTCCGCACAGCCAGTGATCACCGCAGGTAATCGATGGCTGGGTGGACAGCTACGAATACCTGTGGCTACCGGCAACCTATCCTTATAGTGAATGGGGCCAGCGATCGCACCTAGCCGCAGCAGGAATCGCAAGATTCCTTACGCTACAATTCACACCAGCCTAAATCGCCAGTGTGAATGTAGCCTTGTTGCTCTTTGTGTCCTCACAGGGACTCTTAACCACTTGATGACTGCGCTATAGCCGAATTATGGCTACAGAGTGGCCCAGTAAGTCCAGGGAGGCTGTCATAAGACGGCCTACTGGGATCGTGCCCACTGCGGGTGCGGGCGGCGCGCTCTGTGATCAGTGATTGAGGTAAAGAGCCAATCGGTGGCTCTTTACCACCTGATCAGCTGTGTCCAGTCACAGCTGATCACGGATGTAAACAGAAGCTTAGTATCAGCACTCCTTTCCTCATGCTTGACAGCATGAGGAGGGGAGAACCAGCTTCTCTTAAAGGGACATGTACACTGATTATCAGTGCAGTCCCAACAGTGCCCACCAGTGCTACCAATTAGTGTCACCTATCAGTGCCGCCTCATCATTGTCCACCAGTGGCTCCTCATCAATGCCCATTAGTGCAGCCTCGTCAGCGCACCTCTGTGAAGCAGAAAAATTACCTGTTTGCAAAATTGTATAACAAACTATGAAAAAGTGTTTTTTTTTTTGTTTGTTTTTTCTAACTGTCTTAGCAAAAACAAACAAACAGTGGTGATTTAAAAACCACCAACATTTGTGTCTTCTGCAGTCTGTTATCCATTTCCAGCCCAAGGACGTCATATCACGTTTTTGACCTTCAGTGGGAATATCTGAATGATGCAGGCATCATTCAGATATCCTCGTTTTCAGCAGGCGATTCTGAGCACCATAAGAACGATCATAGCGGCAGTTCATCCCCTCCCGGTGCTTCTCCGGGCTCTCCCGTGCCATCGGGGACCCGGAGAAAGAATCGGCCGCCCCCGGTTGACGACCATAGAGATTTCCAGAAATCTCTGACCGTCATAAGCCCGGGCGCGACGTTATGATGTCACATTCGGGCTACGGTTGTGAATACAGCCGCGATCATGGCTGGTGAGCATGAAATCGTTAATTATTTTTTTTTCGATATTATGCTTTCCAGCCTGGAGGAGAGATGTGGGGTCTTATTGACCCCACATCTCTCCATAAAGAGGACCTGTCACACACATTCCTATTACAAGGGATGTTTACATTCCTTGTAATAGGAACAAAAGTGATAAAAGGAAAAAAAAATGTAAGAAAAAGTGTAAAAATAAAAAAAATAAAGTAAAACGCCCCTGTCCCTGGTAACTCGCGCTCAAAAGCGAACGCACATGTAAGTCCTGCCCACATATGCAAACGCCGTTCAAACCAAACGTGAGGTATCGCGGCGTGCGTTAGAGCACAAGTAACAATTCTAGCCCTAGACTTACTCTGTCACTCTAAAGAAATTTAAAGCGCCGCCTATGGAGATTTTTAAGTACCGAAATTTGGCGCCATTCCATGAGTGTGCGCAATTTTAAAGCGTGACATGTTGGGTATCTATTTACTCGGTGTAACATAATTTTTCACATTATACAAAAAAATTGGGCTAACTTTACTGTCTTTTGTTATTTTTTTAATTCATGAAAAAAAAAAGCGTTTGAAAAATTGTTGCGCAAATACCGTGCGAGATTTTATTCCCTAGGGTGTCTGTTAAAAAAATAAATATATAATGTTTTGGGGTTCTGAGTAATTTTCTGGCAAAAAAGTGATGATTTTTACATGTAGGCGAGAAGTGCCAGAATAGGCCCAGTATTAAAGTGGTTATGCAGCCATAGACCTCACCATTGCCACTGTTCTGCTAATTTTGATAAACTAGTGTCTATCACTTATGAAAGGCTACTTTACAAAAACTGGAGCTAAAGATGAAAAATTGACCTCAGCAACCATTACATTCCTTGTTTCATTTGACGGTGGTTGTTTTGGAATGTCTCATTTATTCTACTGTATTTGTCAATTTATCAGGGATATGCAATTAGCGGACCTCCAGCTGTTGCAAAACTACAAGTCCCATCATGCCTCTGCCTCTGGGTGCCATGCTTGTGGCTGTCAGAATCTTGCTTTGCCTCATGGTACTTTTAGTTCTGCAACAGCTGGAGCTCCACTAATTGCATATCCCTGCTCTATATGATATTCCTCTGAGTTGTGATCGACTTGTGCAATGGTATGGTACCTGACACTTCCAGTCCAGTTGTAGGTGGCAGTAAAAGAGAATTTCCTGTTGAGAATGTTGTCTTACATTGTGCAAACTTGGTGTATTGGTGATGTACTTGTTACATTGTGTTGTGGATCTTCAAAGTTTAAAGCTGACCTTCGGAAAGATTAAAAAATTACTATCTATTAAGGCCCCTTTCACACGGGCGGACCGTTTAGGTCCGCCTGTCAGTTTTCTAGGCGGACCTGAACGGACGCTCCGTTCACCTCTATGGAGCCACGGATGTCAGCGGTGACATGTCCGCTGACATCCGACCCACTCCTATCCGCCAAAGTGTGACGGAGGAAAACCCTATTTTCCATCCGTCTGGTGGATCGGATCGGATGACAACGGACTCCCCCATAGGGGAGTTTGGCGCTCTGAGAGGTCGGTCCCTGTACAGTGTGCGGAGACAGACCTGTCATCTGCCTGCTCAGTGGGGATCGACGGAGCGATCCTCACTGAGCAAAGCGGAGCCCGCACACGGACATGTCCGTGTGAAAGGGCACTTAATCTTCTGCCCTTGTTGTTTTAACTTTGGATAGTAAAACATTTTCTCTTATCGTCCATGGACCGACGCAGCTCTCATACTGATTACATGTGGGTATATGTCCCTGCTCGCAGGAGAAGACCTAGGCAGAATGTTAGAGGTTAAAACATTCTAGAACAAGCCAGCCAGAGCTGAACAGCCCCGCCCAGGGGGGCGGTCCCTCCGGACATTACCCTTCCACCTGCAGCTAATCAGCCTCAGTTTTTTTCTGCCTAGCAGAAGGAGAAGACGTGGCTCTCAGGAGCCAGTCTCCTGGAAGATTTTACTTTTGATTTTTATTCCTTTGGGAATTTTATTTTTGAGACCTTCAATCAACTGTCGGCTGGGCAACAGGTTGGGTACACTAGTATCCTCGTAGTCTTCCCTGTCCGACCATCGAGCGTGCTGATCCTCGCCTTGCGTGCGTGAGACTCAGTCCACGACATGCCCCATGACTCCAGGGGTGGCTGGGTTGCTTTCATGCTCCCGCGGTCCTCTCAAGATTGAACAGTACTTGACTGACTGTATCTCTCGCGGTGGACCGGGCCGACAGCTACGCAGTACGACTCTGTGATAGGTCTGTCTGAAACAAGCCAGTGGGTCCCTGAAAGGGACGGGTAAGTAGTCTCTCCTACTGCAGGTGAGTACATGCTGGCTGTGTTTCTGTGTGTGGGGGTTTCTCCCTGTCTCCCCCCTGTTATGCTGCTCTCTGCACCCTGTACTGGTGCTGTGCTGTGGGGTGCTTGGGGGTCACTCTGGCCTGGCTGGGCGCTCATGTCTGTATTTTTTTCTGGTGTGTGAGGTGATTATTGCGTGCGACATTGGCACGCTTTAGAGCTTTGAATTTTGCGCTCGGCGGCCATCTTGGCGTTCTGTGGCACAGTTATAGCTGCGGACGGCGGCCATTTTCTTGTGGCCGCCGCGCATTTATTTCTGGCGGCGGCGCAAATCCCCTCACAATCTCCTCACAGACTGAGCTGTCCTTAAGGGTTGGTGGGTCCTCCCGGGTATCCCCTCCTCAGCCTCAGTGTAGTCAGTGGGTGGACTGTATATTCACTGTATAGTGTATAAGGGCTCAGAGGGTGGCGTTTATGGAGTCTGATACACCTGCTCTCCACATTGCCTGGGGCAACTGGCAGTGCTGCACAGTTAAACATGTTCATATGTTTCCTGCACCTGCGGTCCTTATGGACCAGTTGTCAGCAGTCCTGGAATCATTCCTGTCAGAATGGAAGCGGTGTGCGAGCAAAAGGAGCTATAAGCCCCCTCCCCCCACAAACTTCTTTAGTGAAGGAGTGCTCTGAGTCAGATATGGGCCTAGCTATTGGGCTCAGGACCCGACCTCTGAATATTTAATGTTTATGAACAGGACATTCCCTTGTGAGGAAGACTCCAGTTCTGTGTCAGTGAATGACAGGGCGCTTGTAAGTGATCTCATTGATGATGTGAGAAACACACTCAGGCTGAAATTGCTGTGACAAGCTTTTCTTTTACACAGTTTCCTCACAGTTTTCCTCACACACTGCCTCAAGAGCAGCATGGATGAGGGAGGACTTTATTCATTTATGTCTCTAATCCCTGTGAGCCTTGTGTGATACCTGAGGTAACATTTCCCGCCATTTCCTGTGGAATGATTTGAGCTCTGACAGACACACGGTCTGAGGATCAGAGGTTACCTGTTACCTGCATGCTGCTTCAGCAGCACAGTCAAACAGGTTGGAATGATACAGAGAAGATTATGCGCCTCTGCGCCATAATTTAAACTCATCCTATACCTCTACACTGCATACATTCACAGTGTATGTATGTGTTATTGGTCTCTGTGTCTGCGTGGCTGTCCCCACGTTCCAATGCTGTGTTTCAGTGCCATACATGATATAAACGTACAAAATATGTTTATGCACGACTCCAGATACAGTCACAGTATATGTATGTATTATACTCTCTGGGCTGGCGGGGGCTCCGGTGTCCTCCCGCACTCTCATGGTATGTGCGCTTCGGCTCTCTGCACAGTATAGACATGTTCAATATGTTTATTGCACATATTATACATGTTTACAGTATGGGTATACTGTTTGTATGGGGTTCCTCCGGGTACTCCGGTTTCCCCCCACGCTCCAATGGAAATGCACAGCATAAACATGTGCAATATTATGTTGATTCACATGCTATCATTCCTACACGGTATCTGTGTGCTGTCTGCGTGGAGTTCTTCCGAGTGGGCGCTTCGGCGCTATGCACAGTCTAAATTTGTGCGATTGGACCTACCCGGTATGTCTTTGCAGTCTGCATGGGTTTCCGCCCACGCTACATGACATGCATGCCTTTGGTGCAATACATGATGTAAACATACACATTATGTCTATACACTACACTAAATACATTCACAGTAGTTGTAAGTATTGCATTCTCTGAGTATGCGTGGGGTACTTCGGTTCCTCACACACGCCAACGGTGTGCGCGCCTTCGGTGCTTTGCACACATGAGCTTGTGCAAAAGGTTTAGCACACACACTCTAATACCTACACGGTATGCGTATGCAGTCTGCGTGGGTTTCCGCCCACGCTACATGACATGCATGCCTTTGGTGCAATACACGGTGTAAACATACACATTATGTCTATACACTACACTAAATACATTTACAGTAGCTGTAGGTATTGCATCCTCTGAGTATGCGTGGGGTACTTTGGTTCCTCCCACGCGCCAACAGTGTGCGCGCCTTCGGTGCTATGCACACATGGGCTTGTGCAAAATGTTTAGCACACATACTATAATACCATACACGGTATGCGTATGCAGTCTGCATGGGTTTCATCCGGGTGCTCAGGTTTCTCCCCTGCGTTCCAATGGTGTGCGCATTTTCAGCGCTATGCACAGTATAAACATGTGCAATTTGTTTATTCGCAGGCTAACATGCCTACACGGTTGTGTACGCAATCTGTGTGGCTGGTTTACGTCCAGGCCCCGATGATGTGCACGCCTTCATCGCTGGCACAGTATATACGCGTTTAATAGGTTTATCCACAAATACTAAACTACATACGCCGTATGTGGTGGTATTATGCTCTTTGTGGCTGGGTGGGTTTCCTCCCACACTCTCCATTTGTGCGTTTGACGCAATACATAGTATAAACTATGTGTTTGCACAATCAGCACCTATCCATGGGTAGCTGCTGGATGGAGCATTGTCACAAGGATCCCTGGTTTCAGGGGTATCACTTTCCACCTGCTTTCAGTGGTGATCAGAAGCGCTGGCTTGGACTGTGTTCGCCAGGCTGGGGTTGGCGTTGCGCCCGTTAGTGGCTGCGTCGCTGGCATTTTTTGTAGCTCAATGACTGGGCAAAAGCCTCTGCTTCATCCATCAGTCGTCTAGCAGGTGTACTACAACTGCTTTAGCCTTTAGGGTCTCTGTGCCCGGGGTGGGTTTGCGCCACCTGTGGAAGCTGAGGTACTAGTCCTCTGACCGAGTTTCTAGGGAAGTTCCGTCAAGTTGCCTTTATTGGCCAACATTTGAGGCACCCTGTACACTGGGGCCTCCCTTCTCCGATACATTGCGGAGTCTCTTTGGGATTTTCATACGTCTCGCTGCAAGATGGTCCTGTCGGCCGTGTGCATTGCAGGCGAAGGGTCCTTGCATCCGGAGGTGTTTCCACCTTCTTTACCGGAGGTGGGGCACCGGAAGTGGACCTTGTGGCCTCTCGACTCACTCGCAAGGTGGCAAGATCGTGGTCAGGTCCAGGAACCCCTGGGCGGATGCGTTAGACGCGATGGAAGCCCGTGGGGGCAGTATCGCCTGATGTATGCTTACCCTCTGCTACTGTTGTTGCCTCGCCGGCTTCGCAGAGCATACTTCATCCTGCTTTACAGTCCTTGGCTTTAATGGCATGGCTGTTTAAAGCCAGGTGCTAAAGGACCGAGTTCTCTCGTATTCGGTCATCTCTTCTATGTTGTTGACACGGGAATCTTCCTCCAGAAAGATATCTCACCGTACCTGGAAGGCTTACATCGCTATGTGCAAGGAACTTGAGTGGCATCCTCGGATGTTTTCCATTCCCAGGATTTTGCTGTTCTTACAGCGTGGTGTGACCCAAAAGCTGGCCTTGCATACCTTTTTTTTGAGGGTCGGATTTCGGCCCGGACTGTCTTTTTCAACGACCGCTGCCGGGCCATTCCTTGATTAGCACCTTTTGGGCAGGAGGTTTGCCATGTGGTCCCCCCTGTCAAGCCTCCTCTCCCTACTTGGGATCTGATTTTGATGCATCTTGGTTCTCCAAGAACATCCCTTTGAGAATATCAGAGAGATTCCTCTCTTGACCTTGTCCCGGAAGTTGGCCTTATTGGCCATTGCTTCGGTTAGACGGGTGTCTGAGTTGGCAGCCTTGTCTGGCAAGTCGCCTTACTTGGTCCTCCATAAGGATATGTTGGTGTTGCGCCCACGACCATCCTTCTTTTCTAAGGATGGTCTTGGCCTTTCACCTTAAGAAGGACATTGTTCTTCCGTCCTTGTGTCCTCACCCATCGCTTCCCTGAGAGTTTGCGCTTCATACATTACGATGGGTACAAGCCTTACGAGTGTACCTGTCTGCTACTGTTTCCATTCAGAAATCTGTGTCTGGTCCAAAACAGGCCTGAGCGGTGTCGTCTGCCACCGTCTTTAGGTGGATCAGGCAGACCGTCATACAGGCCTATGCCCTTAAGGGGCGGGCGCCTCCCTTTCCGGTTGCGGCGCATTCCACCAAGGCAATTGGTGCTTCCCGGGCCTTCCGACATCAAGCGTCGGTTGCACAAGTGTGCAAGGCGACGACCTGATCGTCCGTTCATACCTTTTCAAAGTTCTACAAGGTTGATGTGGCTGCATCTTCGGATGCTTCCTTCGGCCGCAAAGTGTAGCAGGCCGCTGTCTAATGTTGCAACTCCTCCGTTGAGGGGCTCTGCTGGTTTGGAGTGAAGTTTTGGTTGTTCCTTACTTTTTTTGCTCCCACCCTTTTCTTATACTGCTTTGGGACGTCCCACATGTAATCAGTATGAGAGCTGCGTCGGTCCATGGACGATAAGAGAAAATAGGATTTTTGTACTCACCGTAAAATCCGTTTCTCTGACGTCCATGGACCGACGCAGCACCCACCCTTCCTTTTAAGTTTGTACTGCTTTGTTACGAACTGAGGCTGATTAGCTGCAGGTGGAAGGGTAATGTCCGGAGGGACCGCCCCCCTGGGCGGGGCTGTTCAGCTCTGGCTGGCTTGTTCTAGAATGTTTTAACCTCTAACATTCTGCCTAGGTCTTCTCCTGCGAGCAGGGACATATACCCACATGTAATCAGTATGAGAGCTGCGTCGGTCCATGGACGTCAGAGAAACGGATTTTACGGTGAGTACAAAAATCCTATTTTTTTCTGCCAGTATATACCTTATACAGCCCACTTCCTGTTTCTTGTCTGGTAATTAGCCTAGGCTTATGACATCATGCTCAGCTCTCTCTCGCTCACCCTTGTGAGAGTTTGCCAGGAAGGGAGGGGAGGGGGGATGAGTCATAAGTGGGCTAATCAGAGTTGGAGGTGTGCCTCTGTGTGTCTGTGTAAATCCAGGAAGTGAACAGGCAGCAGCTTCAGCTGCCCACAGTTAAAATGATTGCAGCCAGACTCAGTGGAGGGAGATTTCTGCAGCATATTTGGCAAGTACAGAATCACAGTATATATAAAATAATATGCAAAGTGGTTGGAAGGAAGCTTCAGAATGGCAAAGATGTTTTTATTACAAATTATGTGAGCAGACTGCAGTTCCTCTTTAAGGTTGGCAAAATTTATTTTCTGGTGATTGTATCTGCATTTGTGTTATCAGGTGTGCACCTCTGCCAAAGCTATTGTGAGGGTGTCTCACTCTCCCTTTGGATGTTAATTATTTCATTTTGGGATAGTGGAAGAACTGCTCCACAGTCTTCCCACCTACCCTTCCTCCCTGCACCTATTTTTTTTAAATTATTAAATAAATGCCTTGATTCCTTTTTTTGTTTTCTGGGTGGTCTGGTGACATTACTGGGCCTTCCTCTTATTGCCAGTCATTGACAGGGTTGTTAATGCAGAACGTTCAACAATACGTGATGCACCATTCTGTGCATCAGTACAGTGAGCCCAAGCCAACATAATGAAACACTCCAAGGGACGCTTTTCATCATTCAACCCAGAAGAGGGCAGCAACAATCACCATGTGACAGTGAGCAATGTTGGACCATGTTGTAGATCGGGGATATGCAATTAGCGGACCTCCAGCTGTTGCAGAACTACAAGTTCCATGAGGCATAGCAAGACTCTGAAACCCACAAGCATGACACCCAGAGGTAGAAGCATTATGGGACTTGTAGCTTTGCAACAGCTGGAGGTCCGCTAATTGCATATCCCTGTTGTAGATGATGATTAAAAAAAAAAAAGTAAATCTATATATTAAAAAAAATACATATATAATATATATTTTAGGTATGTAACACCTATTAAATAATAAAAAGTAAATAAACCACCATTATGAAACACATTAACATGTTTGTTGAGATATGCACATCTATTATGTTGTAAATGGTAAATTATTAGTTCTTTTTAGTGATTAGGAAATTACTTTTTTAAAATAATTGGCAGTGTGTGTGTGCGTTTGTGTGTGTGTGCGTTTGTGTGTGTGTGCGTTTGTGTGTGTGTGCGTGTGTGTGTGTGTGTGTGTATATGTGTGTGTGTATATGTGTGTGTGTATATGTGTGTGTGTGTGTGTGTGTGTGTGTGTGTGTGTGTGTGTTCAAATATATATATATATATATATATATATATATATATATATATATATATATATATATACGCACACACTGCCAATTATTTCAAAAAATACATTTCCTAATCACTAAAAAGAACTAATAATTTACCATTTACAACATACGGTAATAGATGTGCATATCTCAACAAACATGTTAATGTGTTTCATAATGGTGGTTTATTTACTTTTTATTATTTAATAGGTGTTACATACCTAAAATATATATTGTGTACTATCTATACACCCACATCTGCCCTCTTGTGGTCAAAAAAACCTTTTTTCTTTTTTTTAAGAGTGCATTGATCATGTTTTTTCTACATTCAGAATTTTTTAAATATTTTTCTAAAGTTTTTAAAATAACCTGAAAGCCGCATTTATTATTCCTTAACTGTGCTGCTTTTTTCTTCTAAATTTGGCATTAATTTAATGTTTATGACAAAACTTTATGGTTCTTCTATCTGAACTAGTTATTGCACAGGGCACAGAATGGTAATTTTTTTTTTTTTTCAGCGTCTTCTTTTTTTTTTTTTTTTTTTTACAAACAAGTTGGACTTTGGGAAAGATGTAACAATTAACCTGTGTGCCCATCTATAATACCAGAAAATCGGCAAGCGTATTACATTCAAAGACAGGATCTGATAGACCCAAATTGCTTAAAACATCACTGTTTTTACAGAGATACCCCAGGGAGCTTGGGAAACCATTTAACAGATGAAAGTGCATTTTGAAAAGTCTGACCTTACATGCAATCATAAAATGAATCAAAACAGTCCCTTTCCCCTCTTGAAATGTACCGAGCCCATCTGTGTCTAATCCAGTAATTATAGACTGACTTCAATTACCTTTTCAAACTTGGAGCAGCCTGGAGACTCCTCCGTGAACAAACACAGGGTTTTGTCTAGACCTCAATTGACCACAGTCTAAAGCTTGAATTTGTATCTAATTTTATTTATTTTTTTCAAGAGTTTGATCTCGAAGGCCTGTTTTGTACACCAATTATTATTATTTATTTTCTTACCTTTTTGCTTTTTAACTACATTAGGTGCTAGCCCTGCCCTACACGTGGCTGGTATCTGATGGTAGATATAAGTGTTGTATCTGATAATTAAAATGTAAATAAATTGTGACCGAGTATTTTTACATTCTGAGCCACTAATGAAAGCAGAACATTTGGAAATTAAAGCAATACCCCCAACATACACTGACTATGTAGATTGCAAATTCAAGCTTTGGCATACACTGGGGTTTTTTGTCAGACGTGCCTGATGAAGAAACCTTATTTGGAAAGGAAAAACAAAGCATTAAAAGGTTTCAACAGTTTGTTAGAAGTATGAGCTTCAGTGGTTCTGCCACATCACAAATCAGTGATTTTGTTAATTTAACTGAACTGCAGAGCTTACAATTGAACATTGGCCAGAGCTGTGTGAAGATGCTATGCAAAGCTGTTTATTTTGGGGTGTACACCATTTCACCATTATAACCTACGTCATATTTGCAACATCATGAATTAAATTTTATATTTGATGTGCCTATATTGGCTTACTGTACTTTAGATTTTTTTTTTACATTTTACTAGTTATATGGTCTTCCTAAATCTACTAATATTGTGTGTGTGTATATATATGTGTGTGTGTGTGTGTGTGTGTGTGTGTGTGTGTGTGTGTGTGTATATGTATATGTATATATATATATATATATATATATATATATATATATATATACACACACACACAAGTATATTTGTGTGGTATAATGATCATCAATGATGTTTTTAACAGGAAGTCTTCCTAAAATGTATCAACTGATGATAATGTAACTTTATGACTGTCGCACTGTTTGTTTCTTTTTTTAGGTTTGTGTTTTCTTTAATTCATAGTTGTGATGTCTTCAAAATTCATGACAGCTTGCAGATTTTTTATGTTCTTTCTTTATTCTAAATAGAGGAAATTGTTTTATTTTAAGTCATTTAGAAAACATTTAGAAAGTTAAACTCCAGTTTAGTAATGTGTTCATAATACTATGTTCTGCAGCCCAACAAAATTGAATAAAGTGTGAAATGAGTAAAAATAAAAATAAAAAAAAGAAATCAGCAGATTTATTGGACTATATTGGTTTCTTTTTATTAGGCCTATAGAAATGTTACTAGCTTGAGATGGTCACATGAACATGTCTGTAGCTATTTTGACCATGCAGCGTATTTCTTCAGGTTTTAACTTTTCCGCCATTGTTAACAAATGTACCTGTTTGGTGAATTTCATGCAAAAATGGCAGTTAATGCAAAAATTCTATGCAGTCAAGGCCGTGCGCAATAAGTAATCTCTCAGCTCCCCAGGCTTAATCTAATTGTTTATATATATGTGTGTGTGTGTGTGTGTGTGTGTGTGTGTGTGTGTATATGTGTGTATATATATATATATATATATATATATATATATATATATATATATATATAAAATATCTAATTGTTATACATTTATTTGTTATGGTTTTTTGTAATGCAATACAGGGATTTTCTTATATATTTTAATGCAATTTTAGAAATGTTTTTCTCTAAATGTTTAGTGTTTATTTAGCTTTTCTCTAAAATCAGAATTTGTTCCTGGTAGACTATTTTTCAGATTAAACCAATACATAGTTCATTTGTGTAACTCCTGAATGGTTGTGCAATTTATCTGTCTTCTCCTCCCATGCTGAGGACAAGTGAGTAGAGAAAAAAAAAAAGTTAGCAATCTTTCTAAATTAGGTGAAAGTTCCTGTGTTTTGCAGCAGAGGATTGTTTTCCTACATGGCTAATGTTCTAGAGAACGCCAGTAAATGTGAAAATATTGCCTATTATGTCTGGACAATTGAATTCCATTATGATGTCTTCAAAAGTCTCTAGTTACTTATTATCCTTAAACCCAAATTATCTGAATCCCAGCTCTCATCAAAGGGGAAAATTAAACCGATTGGGCATGTAATGACTGCACTGACATTTGTGTAATATAGCTAAATAAAAATCCTACCGGCTATGAATTTTGTCAGGTTGGTCATCTGTAAATGGAAGCTTTCAAGGCTACAGACTTTTTAAATAAAAATAAATAAGATCTTTAAATAGTTTATTTGCTGTATTAATTAATATGAATATGTGTTAACAAAAAATAATTGAGATATATATATATATATATATATATATATATATATATATATATATATATATATATATATATATATATATATATATATATAATTTGATAAATAAGTGCTATTCTGCGCTTAAAGTTATTTTTTTTTACAAAGTAAACTAAGCCTATTTACAGTATGTATTAATGAAATCCACATACCGTAATCTGGAAAGTTAGAACTTTGTTTAACCTCTTGACTTGTGCCAGAGAAAATGCTGCTAGTGTGTGTGTGTGTGTGTGTGTGTGTGTATTTTTTATTTATTTTTTCCTTTCAAACAGTAATTTAATTTTGTCTATAAATATTCTACCTTTTTTATTACCCGAAATTGGATGAGTCATAACAGTGTATTAACATGCAAAAATGAAAAAAAATTGTTCCTAATGAGTTATTATATTTTTATGAGTTGGCTCTGCTATTAAAGTAGGAAGGGCCAGGCTTTTCAGTCCCAGTCTTGATTGGTGGATAGTTGAATTGCACATGTGTGCAGTTCTTTTCTATTAAATGCATCTTTTCTAGTATATAATAAGCTTGATCCTTATTTAAAAAAACTTGTGTGTTCAGTACATTTAAAAAAATTAGCTTTCACCAAAAACATTAGCGTGCGAGTAAGACTTGGCCATACATTATACAATTTTCGTGTATAATTTTCCTTTTAGATTTACCAAAACCATATAATATGAGGTTAGACCTAAACACTTTCAATTTGTATGCAATCAGGCAGGCCCTTACACTATATAGTTGAAGGTAAATCTAAAGGAAATTGAATAAGAAAATTGTCTAATGTATGGGCAGCCTTAACTATAATTGTTTGCACGCCAGAACTAAATCAATGTTGATTGTAAGCCATTATACTCTGAATCCCGATGTGCTCTCTAGGTTTGCTATTATGTGACAATGCATGGATCTGCCGCAAGGGAACTACAAATCACAGCATGTTCACCACAAGAAAATTACACCACTAGGCCAACACCCACCGTTCAGACATTACTCTCTTTAATAAGAGAACCGCTAAATGCCCCCCCAATTTATGTCAACAAGTAGCCACACAACCCACAATCTCTTTTAATACAACCGTTTTTGTGTACAATAAAATGGGCATTTATTTAATACATCAATGCTTTTTCTAAGCTGAATGCTACTTTTTGAATACATTTTATGCTCTAGTGACAAAAAAAGTACAGAATCCTGCAATCAACAACAACATATGTATTTCCTATTGCAAGTAGTTTAATGTTCAGCTTTAAAACTAAATTGACTATATTTTGTTGTCATTACAAAATTCAACATCTTTTTCTGTGGAAAAAAAATAAAAAATCATTACTGTTTCTTGAGGCCCTGTAGCTCTAACAGTCTTGTACATGAAGAATAATTGGTAAAAAAAATATTTTGCAGCTACTTGTCCTTCTTCCAAGTCATAATAGAGCAGCATCTGAATTGAGATAAAATAAAAATACGCACCCATAAATCATTAATTTCCTCATGCTACCTGTGCGGAAGTCAAGCGCTTGGCCCAAACCATTGACCCTCTTGTACACAGTATTGGCATAATACTTTGCTCTGTGTCTCCAGCCTCCAGAGCAAGGATCTCCAAACTACGGCCCTCCAGCTGTTGCAGAACTACACTTCCCATGAGGCATTGTAAGACTCTGACATTCATAGACATGACTAGGCATGATGGGAATTTTAGTTCCTGAACAACTGGAGGGCCAAAGTTTGGAGACCCCTGCTCCAGAGGATTCTACAAGTTAAAATAAACAAAAAAGCAGTACTACAAGTTTATAAGTGCATAAAATTCCAAAAAAAAAACTGCTGTTAAAGTGCAAAGGTGCAATCAATAAATAAAGAAATTCTAAAATAAATCATCAAATATAAAGTGAAAAGGTGCATATATAGAACTAAATATCAAAAAAATGAATTGCATCAAGTGTTGAAATATATATGTACAGTGTATGCAGTCAATTCATGATTAATACAGTGCCATTGCAGAACATCCAAAGTGCATGATCCTCCAAAAAGATATCATATGTGCAAGAAAGGAAAAAATGGACTCCACCACCAGATAGTAGTAGTTACCAGGCACCTCTTACCAGAACAGTTGGACTATAGATTATAATGGTCAGACACGCATGTGGTAAATCTCCAAGATCAGCTTCCAATTGTAAGTGGAACGCAGACCATATGGATTAAGAAAAAGGAAGAGAACGTGTAGCTGGAAGTAATCTAGAAGATCACAGAATGTGTCTTCAGGTATCTGATCAGGAGTTATATAGAGGCTAGCTGTCAATTTATTTTACTAAATATAACTATAGGTTTTTAATGCCCTGCATTTTCAATTTCCATAGAGGCCATGGGTCTCGTTTGCTAAATCACCCTTGAGTCTTAGCCTGCAGAAATACACACCAAGGATTCCCATATTGCCAGGACCACCTTTTCTGTTTGCAGCAAAGAAGTTTGCACGAGTGACAAGAGGCTGTAGTTCTTCCTAGAAGCATCTTGAAGAGCCCGAGGACTTTTGGCTGTGATGGTTAATAATGAGTGGACTTTCTCACTCCTTGTCTAGAGTTGCTCTTTAGCTTACGAGTTGGAAAGAAAACGCCTCCCCGCAGGTCATGTTATTTTTCCATCCTAGGACTGTACTGTATTTACTGACGACTGGTTTGCATTCCTCTACTTGTAGCAAATTGGAAAGAAAATGACACAATTTCCTGCCCTTTCTCTTTGAATTTCTAATTACTTTTATCTGGCGCGTTCATCTGAGAAATTAAGGCAATGTGACGGGTACAGTCAGCAGCTCAATGACATAAAGTAAAGCAGAAGCTGTGGCAAAGATCTGAGAGGTGGGGTAATGCTGACATTTTAATTGCTGCAGTGTCAGCCAGCACTGTACAGCTGTACTGTTCATCAGCTTGTGTATGTGTATACCCAAAACCGTAAAGTATAGGTAAAGCCAAAAAATTTCTTGCCACTTTTGATGGAGTTGGGGGGGGTTAAAATAGCTGTAATTTTTATTAATTTTTTTTGTTATGTTTCTTTTGGAAGATTTCGTTTTATATTATGTCATGTAGACGTCACAAGTCATGGGCATCCCCAGGTAGGGGCAAGGGGGGGTCAAGTGCCCCCCCCTGGAATCAGGGATAAGATCAGCACATTCAGCACAGTGGTGTCACTATGGGGGTACGGACAGCCAGCAGGGTGACACCATCAAGGTGCAGCCAAGCCCCCCCCCCATCAATATAGTGTGACTGCGGGGTCTTTTCTCTGCTCAGTCCAGCAGAGAACTCGGCAGTGCTGTCAGGAGAAAGGCGAGCTGCGGGCTGTCAGAGGTTTCCCCCGCTCACCCCCCCCCTTTCTCCTGTCAGGGAGAATAGACGACGGCTCTCACCAGGTTCCCCACCCAGCTTCCTGCCTGCTTCGTTTTTTCGCCATTGGCCATAACTGAGGGCCAGTCAAAGGAGACTAGGAGAGGAGCGCATCATGGGTCATGTAATCTTAAAGATTGGCGGCCCCATTTTCCACAGCTACAGCTCGATCAAGAGAGAGATTGAGAGACTGCGGCCTGGAGAAGAGCTGAGGGAGTGAGTGCTACAGGACAAAGAAAGTGGTGTGTGCTGGGCGGAAGCCAGAGAGAGAGCCACCCTACCCAGCGCCACCAGAGAGAGACTGAGCCACTGCCAGGGTACAGACATGCTACACTACTAACCAGAATCAACCCCGGGGAACCCAGAGGGATCACTGCTGTAGTTCCGCTGGGTCTGGTAAGAAGTCCTGTCGGTCATTATCCATTACTTATCCTAGGGACTGTACTATGCCTACAGTCTCTAAACATGACAATGTGATAATGACATTGTCGAAAGGGGCTGGCGCATGTGTGACTAAAATGATTCCCCCTCTAAAAAGGTTCTGCGGACGCCCATGCAAGAAGTGAGACGATATCTCTCCAAAGTGAAGGAAATCTCTTCTTAGCCCATTTTAACAGGAACAAGCGCAGCTCCATTGAAAGATTTCCCCTCTATTCCAATTGTGGTGGTGCCGGCTATAGCCAGCAACACCGATCATTGTATTCTTGTATAGCGAGGAAAGCTCCCTGCTGTCAGAATACAATACCATTAACATTTTGGATTTACCCTCCCTTTCAGCCTCAGTGACATTTGTACTCAGGACAGTTAATCCTGGTACACACTGAGTTTTGCTGGGTTGAACGAAACCAAAACTGTGAGCTCTGGTCGGAGCCGCTGCACTAACGATCCGACTTTAGTACAGTGATCTCCCCCCGCTGAGCTGTTAAGTTTTGATAGGGGAACAACCCCCTCCCCCAGAACACTTCGATCAGCGCTCTCAGGCATTGGCTGAGAGCGCTGATTGGGAGCCGATCGGCTGCTGGCTTTCCAGAATGCTCGTCCGACAGAAGCTGGCCAAACGGCCAGCTTCTGTTGGACCGGCTCCCATACACACGGGCCGAATGTCGGACGGTTTTTATTGTACAGGGCTTTAGAGTAAGGCAATCTCCCTAATGGGGACACAAACAGCAATAAAGACCTGATAGTGGTTCTGACCCCTCGGCACCCTATCCAGATCTAGAAAAGGTTTTGCCTTCAGTTATATTTTTAAAGGTGTGTTTTAGGTTCTCAAAAAGAAAGCATGTGGGGAAAAAAAACTCTAAGCACTGTGTGAAATAACAAGACAACATTACAGATATATATATTGCAATTTAGGAGAATTTTTTTTTAAAAATGGGGCTCGTTCTCACCATAAAGCATGAACAGAGACATGCTTTGTTACACCATGTGTTGCCAAACATTTTTTAAAGGAAGTGTTTATAGGAAAGTAGACATCAATGCTTCGGAAACACAACATGCAGGGCTTTAGTTTCCCCAAATGCATTGCAGCATAACTCATTGGTACATTTCTCAGTTTCCATGGGTTTCTGGTTATTTTGCTACATTTGCATGACTTAGAGTGGTTGTAAACCCGAAAAAAAAAAAAAAACACCTGCAAGACAAAGCCATAATGAGCTAGTATAACTAGCATACTAGCTCATTATGCATCACTTACCTTAGATCGGGGCCCCCGAAGCCATCCTCGTCTCCCCCTCCAGCCGCAACGATCGCTCCACAGATACCCGGAAGGTGTGCTTGGCCGGAGCGGCGAAGACGTCACTCCGCACATGCGCGCGGGAGCCGGCAAAGCCGGATTTGTGAATGGGGATTAACCCTGTGAATGCACCGTTGTCTACGGTGCGCATGCGCCGTAGACATCGGTGCATGTCTTTTTTTGCAAATATCTCCTAAACCGTGTAGGTTTAGGAGATATTTCTTGCACCTACAGGTAAGCCTTAATCTAGGCTTACCTGTAGGTGCAAGTTGCATAAATGGGTTTACAACCACTTTAAGCCGGCCATACATGGATCGAAATTCAGCCGGTTCAGCAGGATCCATCTGAATTTTGATCCATGTATGGGCAGGCTGATTGTACACAAGTTGATCTATTAATTGACTTGTGCTCAGGTTTTTCCCCAAACAATCAGTGCTGCTGGCTATAGCCGGCAACATTGATCATTTGTATTCTGATAGGGAGGGAAGTGCTCCTCGCTTTCAGACTACAGTACAACAGTGGGAGGGATTCCTCCATCCAGGCCTGTTGGGGGGGGGGGGGTAATTTAGGAAAGGGTTGAGAACCACTGCTGTATAGCACAGGAATCCTGGCGGGTGCTCAGGCTCGGCACTTCTGGAAAGGGTACAGACAACTGGAGGAAAAGGCCCGGGCTGGTATTGGCCACAAGCATCTAAACTTGTGCAGCTGGTAAGCGGGCACTTTGCGTGGTGGTGGATTCACTTGATTCGTTCCTTGCAAGTCGCATCATTATCACTTTACCGTTGGGATTTGTTTTCACTTCCATTGGAGGAATGTATTACCTGGAGAACTGGAGAACTTTTTATGAGTTGATATTTCAATAATTGGGACTCAGAGTGACACTGTTCTGACCATTTATTCATGTTTTAGTTATTTTTATTTTGTTCACTTGCTTAATATGTCACTTTAAAAGCGCAGCTTATTACCTTTCTATATAATTTTACATGTATATCTCACTTAAGTTGCAGCTGTAATTTTATATATTCCTTCCATCGCAGTTTTTCTTTTTGTATGCTATACACAGCTGCACCAGATTCTAGGGGTGCAACGGATCAAAAAAACTCTCGGATTGATCCTCGGATCAGAGGCACGGATCGGAGAATTTTTCGGATCTGCAAAAAAAAAAAAAGACAAAATAATGTTGCACCCACCGGAGTTTTAGATTTCAGTTATTTTCAACACAAAACGGAGCTTATCAGCTTAAATACAGTATATGTAAATCCGACGGACTCTTTACATGTTAAATTTTAAAAGCAGCAGCAAACCTGCTGACCTTACATGGTTGCTAATGTGACAGAACACCTCTGGTTTTCACATTTAACTAAATGTTAAATGTGAAAATCAGAGGTGTTCCGTCACATTAGCAAGCATGCAAGGTTTGCTGCTGCTTTTAAATTTAACATGTAAACAGTCCGTTGGATTTCCAAATGTATTTAAGCATATAAACTCCGTTTTGTGTTGAAATAAACTCAAATCTAAAACTCAGTTGGGTGTAACAAGGTGTCCGCTTGGCCCCTTTTGCACAGTAATGATAGTAAGGAGTGTGGGGTGGAGCAAGATGGCGGCGAAACGTCACTACAGTGGCTGCCGCCGTGTTTACAAAGATGGCCGCCGCTCTGGAGATAGGCCGAAGCTCCTTTCCTACAGCCGAGGCTCCGGAGCGCTCCGCGGATCGCGTGGTGTTCCGATCCGAACAGGGTGACCCGTTCGGATCACGAATCACCACCGATCCGTTGCACCACTACCAGATTCTGTGTGCACATGTTTTTAGTAAATTTTCTCTGAGTTTGCACAGGCAGAATGCACAGGAGAGCACTGGATTTCTGACAAGATCATAATTTTTTTTTTGAGATCATCAAGCAGATATTACAAATAATTTTAATGGTATTTTTTAGCAAACCAAGTGGAAACATAAGTGATATTCTTGAGCAATCCTTGTGGTGCCAACTGAGAAAGATCAGGCATTAATCAGAAAGTTACTCATGCTGATTGCCTTTCCAGCAATTTGGAACTGTGTGCTAAGAAGGAATTACTCGCTTTATATGCCAGAACATATTGAAATCCATTGTGGCATCCTGACATGGGCTGTCGTAAATAAGATAATAACATATCCATATAATAAAGGTTATGGAGGTGACGCCCCATAGCAGACCCATGACACTGGAGGCTTCGCTTAATAACTGTTGTAGCCAGTAGCAATAACCTGTAACCTGCGCTCAGCAGTCTCTTTTGTCACATTCACTGTGACGGTACAATGCAGTCTTCTCACCCCCTGACAAAGCACCAAGACCTTTTTTTTGTACTCAAATTGCTGTAACTAGTTTATAAAAAGCAAACAAAAGCTTTCAGATTCTAGACATCTGATTATAAACAGATAAATATATTCTTTTTATAATTGTGGTACTTGTTATATTCTGAAAGTCTACAGTTATAACTTTTACAGTATTATTCCCTCACCATATTGTTGTTTTAGGCTACATGTACACTGGGCTCTTTTGGGGTTATGATTAAAAAAAATCTTTGTGAAACGCGTTAACCATGCTGCTGTCTTTGTATCATGGGTCTTTGATGTCCTTTTCTGTGGATTTTATACAAAAAAAGCAACCTCTTTTTCTTAAGTTTGGAGTGCGGTCAACCCTCCTTCGCCATCCTTTTTCTACGCCCAGGTCACGGACTGGTTAGGCACCCTGTGATTCAGAAAGGGGATTATATTACATGTTTCACCTGAAGCTGTTGCCTTACGTCACAGAGCCGGTCCAGGCTCCATATGGTCAGGATCCACCCAGAACTGTGGACCAGCGCCTGGCTCAGCCTCTCAGCAAGCTGCTGAGAGCCTGCCTGACCAAGCCGCTCCTTCCCTCTTCCACAGCCCAGCGCTCCAGTGAGGGTGGAAGAGGAAGAGCAGACAATGGTGACTGACAGTGACCAGCTCTCTTCTCACTGAGAACCTGAGTTCTCAGTGGTGTTTGATCGCTCGGTTCTCTCTGTTAGAGCCGGTGGGGGACAGATGCTGCATCCACCTAGGTAAGTATGATTCTTGAAAAAATAAAATACTATACTTCTCTTTTAGGAAGCTTGTGCAGGTGGTTAGTTAAAGCTGAAGTTTAATCTGCTTACATTTTAGATTAAATGAACATCATCCCCGGTTTTCTACGGCTCTCTATGCAACTCGGGTAGATGGTGGGATGGTCCTGCAGTGTGCTGTACATAGCTTACCAAAAACATCGCTGCATCCTGCCTCCGTATATCTTTCAAGAGCCCTCAGCTCCTGATGCAAACAGTGTGGTTGTACAAATACCTTGATACGTGAATGCGGTAGAAGTCAGCATTCCTAAGCAGACTGCATATGCATGTAGACCGACCATCTTAGGTAAAACCCACAGGTGATCCTTCATTTTTGAAAGATCTCAAATCCAATTAATGAAATTGGTGGGGACAGTTAGACAGAAGAAGGGGAGGGCGGAGTCAGCTGATGCTGGATGTCCTCCAGCCCAGAAATTAAGGTGGGCTCTATCTGGTGTGACAAACAGCCCCTGTCAGGAGCAATGGGGTGACCTCGCCTCCAAGACTCCTCCCACTGGACTAATGCCACTGATCATCCTCCCCGTGAACACAATTGCTGGTATCATCATATCCTATGGTCAACGGAAGCATGTTTAACGATTAATGTACCTGAGCTCATTGTCAGCTCCCAGTATGTAAGATCAAACTAAGGGTTCATTCTCCCCCTACCCCTCCCTTGCCTCCCCCCCACCACCCCACCCCCCTCCTTTTATCAGGATTGTTATTTTGTTCTTTACTACGATCTGATGCCAGCATCAATGATTGTACCCGTTATACATTGAATTTGTTCCCTCTATTTCTATATGCTGAACAAAACCCAATAAAGCTTATTGAAAAAAAAAAAAAAAGATGGCGTATATCTGCCATGTAGAATTTTGCGGTTCTTGAGGTGAATGGGTGGCAGTGAGAGGTCTGGAAGTTGAGCACTGGCCACACCTTGCTCCCCACCTGGGGTATAATTTGTGTTAATAATAAATGTGGGTGCTGGAGGAGGATAAGCAGGCTGTGAGGGAACATGACTGGAGCAGACCCATTGAGGTCTATCAGCTAGCCAGGAGGTTTGTATTAGCTTTTGCTCGACTGTTGTTTTTGGGACTGTGTTTTCTAACCCAGTGCGGGAATCCTTTCTGTTGCTGTACACGCTGACCCAAATAAACACAGGCAGGAAGCCCTTAACCTTACACATGGCTGGATTACCTTTCTGCGAGCTCTTCCACTTGAAGCTGAACCCCACTCTTGCAGCTTTTAACCGCTTGCCGACCGCCGCATGAACTTATACGTCGGCAGAATGGCACGGCTGTGCAAATGGACGTATATATACGTCCCCTTTACATTGCCGCCGTGTGCGCGCGACCCTGCTGCAAGCTCCCTGACCGTGCCCACGGAATCCGCAGACTCTATGTCCGCCGGTGTCCCGCGATTGTGTCACGGAGCTGAAGAACGGGGAGATGTTAGTGTAAACACAACATCTCCCCGTTCTGCCTAGTGACACTGTCACTGGGAACAGCGATCAGTGATTTGTCACGGCAAACCACGCTCCCTAACAGAAGCACTCCCTAGGTCACACTTAACCCCTTCAGCGCCCCCTATAGGTTAACCCCTTCACTGCCAGTGTAATTTTTACAGTAATCCGAACATTTTAATAGCACGGATCGCTGTAAAAATGACGGTCCCAAAATGGTGTCATAAGTGTCCGATATGTCCGCCATAATGTCGCAGTCTTGATAAAAATTGTTGATCGCCGCCATTACTCGTAAAAAAAATAAAATAATAAAAATGCCATAAAACGATCCCCTATTTTGTAGACGCTGTAACTTTTGCGCAAACCAATCAATAATCACTTATTGCGATATATATATTTTTTTTTTACCAAAAATCGGCCTAAACTGAGGGAATTTTTTTTTATTTTTTTATAGATTTTTTTTTGGGGGGATATTTATTATAGTAAAAAGTAAAAAATATTAATTTTTTTTCAAAATTTGTCGCTCAATTTGTTTTATAGCGCAAAAATAAAAAAAACACCGGTCATCAAATACCACCAAAAGAAAGCTCCATTTGTGAGAAAAAAAGGACATCAATTTTGTTTGGGAGCCACGTCGCACGACCGTGCAATTGTCAGTTAAAGCGACACAGTGCCGAATCGCAAAAAGTGACCTAGCATTCAGCTTTAATGCCTTTTCTACAAAGGTACATTTATAAATGTCCTGCTAGTCAAGGGATTAAAACAGCTGCACTGCTGTGTTGTTTTTTTTTTTTCCCCCCCGCTATCATGTAAAAGTTATTTGGTTGGCTACCCAATTACTGAATTACTGCCTCCGATGAAGCCTGAGACCACGCACAAATGTGTTCAAGATGGAGAGTGGGAGAAGATCATGGAACATCCATTCTAGATTTGCCACCTCATCCCTTTAAACCCGAACACATGTGAATTACACAGGTTCTGAGGCTAATTTAATGCAGATAAAGCACCAAGTACTATAATTACTAGACATATGCATTCGTTTTCGTCCGAATGCATTTTCGTCCGAATTTCAGGTATTTTCGTTATCGTTTTAACAAACGAAAATGCAGAATCTGAAAACCGAAAGATCCGACATAAACGCTTAATTTTCGTTTTCGTTGCAACAACAGTTCGATATAGATAGGAGATTCGACATGAGGCTGACAATAACAATCTGTGTTCATCGAACCTGTGGTTGAATGTGCCTAACCATAGCTCTATTAGTCCAAGATTATTCTACATAGAGAGAAAAGATTCGACATTATAGAGAGAAAAGATTCGACATTATAGAGGGAAAAGATTCAACATTATAGAGAGAAAAGATCGCTGCTGGAAGTAAAATAAAAATGATGATGATGAATGTTATTGGCTGATTGTAACCAAAGAGGAGGAGCAGTAAAATACCTAGAACTAACTTGACAATTCAACGTGAACAACGAAGATTCGACAAAGCATCGAAAAACTTACAAACGTTGAATCTGTCATCGAAGGCTTATGGTGTCTGTTGAAAGTTCTAAGAAGATTCGACGGAGCAGCTAAACTGTACGACGCCGCAATCATACATTTCCGGTCAAATGCTCGGCCCATAGGCTATAGAAGAATTCTATTGTTGGTTGACTAGTAATAATAATTAATAAATATAATTATTACTAGTCATACAACATTATAATTCTACTATAGCTAGCTTGTAGGCGGAACATTCGACCGGAAATGTATGATTGTGGCGTCGTACAGTTTCGCTGCTCCGTCGAATCTTCTTTGAACATTTGACAGACACCATAAGCCTTCAATGACAGATTCGACCTTAATTCAGATTTTCGGACGAATGCAATTTCTAACGAAAAACGAAATAAATAAAAACGAATTTCGGGAGTAACTAAATAAATTAATTTTTCTAACGAAATTCCAAAACAAAATATTTCAGTGTGCACATGTCTAATAATTACCACCTTGATCAGCTGCAGAACCTGTGTATTTTTAATGTGTTTGGTTTTAAAGGGATGAGGTGGCAACTCTAATTCATTCCCCAGTCTGCACTTCCAGGTCCAGAGCTGTCAATATCCTTGCTGAAATTCCAGGAAAAACGGACGTGGAGTGGATGGCAAAGGAGCCATTAGGGAACTATTGGACCCCTGATGTCTACATAAAGTGAAGTTATCACCTAAGTAGGAACAAAATTATATGTTTAAATTCTAATAAAATTACCGTATTTATCGGCGTATAACACGCACTTTTTTCCCCTTAAAATCAGGGGAAAATCGTGGGTGCGTGTTATACGCCGATACTCACCTATGCCCGGCGATCTCCGCTGACTGTGAGCAGAGCGGAGCGATCGCCGCCGAGATACACATAGCCGAGTGTATTCGGCTATACTCGGGTTTTCTCGGCGCCGCTCACAGTCACGCCCAGTCTCGCCATTGGACCTGTGATATGTCCATCATAGGGCGGGACTCGGCGTGACTGTGAGCGAAGCCGAGAAGAGCCGAGTACACCCGAATACACTCGGCTATGTGTATCTCGGCTCCGCCCAGTCCCTGCGTTCTCAGCGGCGTTCGCCCCGCTCCGCCCTGTATCAGCGGCGATCTCGGCGACGCCAAATTTAAATTCAAGGCTGCAATAAACACTGGGGGGGCAAGGCTGCAATGTGACAAGGCTGCACTGAACACTGGCAAGGCTGCACTGGACACTGGGCAATGCTGCACTGGGCAATGCTGCACTGGACACTGGGCAATGCTGCACTGGACACTGGGCAATGCTGCACTGGACACTGGGCAATGCTGCACTGGACACTGGCAAGGCTGCACTGGACACTGGCAAGGCTGCACTGGACACTGGCAAGGCTGCACTGGACACTGGCAAGGCTGCACTGGACACTGGCAAGGCTGCATTTAAATGTAATTTTTTTTTTTTTCTTAAACTTCCCTCCTAAAAGTTTTTTTCCCTAAAATTCCCTGCTAAACTTGGGGTGCGTGTTATACGCCGATAAATACGGTAATATAAATGTAAAAAAAAAAAAAAAAAGCAGTTTCACCTTGCACGCAAGTGTATGCAGACAATGACTGCGCACTACATTATAGATATTACCATGAACTTTGGAATAAGAGGAATGATTCTAGGGGCATAATTTGCTGTTACCTCTATTCTTATGACCTGTAAAGACTATTAAAATGTTGCTTATGTCCAATTTTGGGTACCATAGTTTTCACCATTTCATCGGCGTGTGCAATTTTAATTTGACACGTTTGGTATCTATTTACACGACACATGATCTTTTACCAAAAAATGGTTAATATATTCTTTTTCGTGTGCAAATTAATTTCACTGAATTTCACTGAATTTTTTCCTAAATATTTGGGTTCGAGAAACCGTTGCGCAAATATGAAAGAAAAAGATGAGACTGGGGCGCTTATTCAATAATGTGCCATAAAGTAATATACTCAAAGAATGAATATGATGAGTATTCAAACATACAAATAAATGTGAATAAAAGTCCAACTAAAGCCCAATGGTATTAATCAGTTCATATAAAGGTAAAAATCTCATAGGGATAATTTGATGAAAAAACAGACAAAACATCAATCCAAACATCGACTGTTAAATTTATGAATTGGCCACTCGCCTCCAACAATGACCCAAGGGTCAAACAAGGCTCATCAGATGGTCAGATAAGGAATCCTGCTGACGGATCTATAAAGGCATCCAGGTCCCAGGCGAAGTCAAAGAACTACGTCCAAAACTTGGCATCAAAACATCTTGGGTAATTCCATATATAGAGGAAACGGCTCGCTCCAAGGAATGACACTTCTTGTAAAAAATGGCGCTCATAGGATCCAAAGAACAGCCATAGTGAAATATTGCCAAATGAAAAGTACATTTATTTAGTAAAAGAAGCTGCTTGCATCAAGTAAGGGTAAAAACCACAATAAAAAGCAATGGGAGTAGTGACACTCTCCTCCTTACTGCACTTCCGTAAAACACCATTGGAACTGACGTCACAAGGCTCCACCCGACACGTTGCGTCACTGGTCACGTGACTTCCTCAGGGAATATGCAATGTGAAAGATTGCAGCTGCCACCATTTATTCTACAGACACCTTTCTACTGACAATTGACATCATAGTGATTGGTCAGTAGGAATGTGTTGGTTGTAGGGTGTAGCAAGCTTTGCCATTACCCTGTAGGTGCCTGAACTTGTACCACCGCTCCAGGCTACTCTGTTCCCATTAGCCCCAGACTTCTCTCCAGCTGTAGGTGCTGGTCTGGATCGCAACCAAAATACTTGTAGAGAAAGATGGATGACCGCACTCCTTCTTTGCCCTATAATGCAAAAACTTTATTGTAGAAATCGATCATAAAAACAATCGCAGCTCCTAAAGACAGGTACAGACCTTAAAGTAATTGTAAAGTCTTGTTTTGTTTAAAAAAATAAATAAAATAGCAACCATGTTTCACTTCCCTCCTGTGTGCAGTGGTTTTGCACAGAGCAGCCTGGGTCCTCCTCTTCTTGGGTCCTTCTTTGCTGCTCCTGGCCCCTCCCTCCTGTTGAGTGCCCCCACAGCAAGCAGCTTGCTATGGGGGCACCCGAGGCAAGCCACTGCTCTATAT
This sequence comes from Rana muscosa, assembly GCA_029206835.1. Taxonomy (NCBI): domain Eukaryota; kingdom Metazoa; phylum Chordata; class Amphibia; order Anura; family Ranidae; genus Rana; species Rana muscosa. The sequence continues at coordinate 100,783,755 of CM055116.1, read as the reverse complement.
CCATTCTGACACACAGCTGCCTTTCGGCCCCGCCCCCCTCTCTCTCAAGATTTGGCTAACTGACTTTGAATGACAGCCCAATGGCGCTGCTGCTGTGTCTCGTCCAATCAGGAGGGAGAGTCGGGGATGGCTGATGGACTCGTGTACATTGCTGGATCGAGATGGGGCTCAGGTAAGTATTAGGGGGGCTGGGGAAGCTTCTACACACAGAAGGCTTTTTATCTTAATGCATAGAATGCATTAAGATAAAAATCCTTCTGCCTTTACAACCCCTTTTAACCACTTACCGACTGCCGCACAACTATATACGTCCTGACTTTGAAGAGGGATATCTCGGTAATGGCTGCAGTTGCTGCCACAACCAAGGTATCCATCTCTTTAGGCGGCGGTCCGGTTAACGATAATGGTGGTCTCTGCAGCGGATTCGCCGCAAGATCACCGTCATTGGTGGCGGGAGAGGGGGCCCCCCCTCCCGCCGCTCTCCTACGCCCTCCGCCGTTTACCGGAGCCATCGGTAGCGGCGGAGGCGTTCGGGTCCTATCCGTGGCTGGGTATGGATACGAGTGAGGGCAAGATGGCCCCCACCCGTCTCCATACCTTAGCAGGGCGGAAGCGACATCAAAACGTCAGCTTCGCCCATACCTCTTAAAGAGCCATTTTTTTGTTGTCATTTTTTCAAATGCCAATTTTTTTTATTTTATTGCATTTTAGTCTAAATATGAGATCTGAGGTCTTTTTGACCCCAGATCTCATATTTAAAAGGACCTGTCATGATTTTTCCTATTACAAGGGATGTTTACATTCCTTGTAATAGGAATAAAAGTGACCCAATTATTTTTTTTCTTTAACCACTTCCCGCCCCGTCAATAGCAGATTGACGTCCGGGAAGTGGTTCTGTTATCCACACTGGACGTCATATGACGTCCTGCGGGATAACAGCCGCCGCGCGCCCGGGGGGGGCGCGCATCGCGGCAATCGGTGGAGTGGTGGGTCAGTCTGACCCACCGCTACACTGATCTCGGTAAAAAGCCTCCGGCGGAGGCTTTTTACCACGTGATCAGCCGTGTCCAATCACGGCTGATCACAATGTAAACAGGAAGAGCCGTTGATCGGCTCTTCCTCACTTGTGTCTGACAGACGCGAGTAGAGGAGAGTCGATCGGCGGCTCTCCTGACAGGGGGGGTTCGCGCTGATTGTTTATCAGCGCAGCCCCCCCTCGGATACCCACACTGGACCACCAGGGAAGCCCCCCAGGACCACAGGGAAGCCTCAAGCATGTGGATGGCCCCTATGGCCATCCACATGTAGTAAAATAAAATAAAAATATGCCAATCAGTGCCCACAAATGGGCACTATGATGGCACCACCTCAATGTGTGGTGGCTGGCATTGCTGGGCATCAGTGTCCATCAGTGCCACCTACTAGCGTCCATCAGCGCCACCTATCAGTGCCCATCTGTTCCCATAAGAGCCCACCTATCAGTGCCCGTCCGTGCCACCTATCAGTTCCGCCTATGAGTGCCCATCAGTGCCGCCTATGAGTGCCAATCAGTGCCGCATACCAGTGCCACATATCAGTGCCACCTCATCGGTGCCACCTTATCGGTGCCCGTCAGTGCCGCCTTATCAGTGCCCGTCAGTGCCGCTTTATCAGTGCCGCCTTATCAGTGCCCGTCATTGAAGTAGAAAAGGTACCGTACTTATTTACAAAAAAAATTTACAGAAACAAAGAAAAACGTTGTTTTTTTCAAAATTTTCGCTCTTTTTTTATTTGTTGTGCAAAAAATAAAAATCGCAGAGGCGATCAAATACCACCGAAAGAAAGCTCTATTTGTGGGAACAAAATGATAAAAAATGTGTTTGGGTACAGTGTTGCATGACCGCGCAATTGTCATTCAAATTGCGACAGCGCTGAAAGCTCAAAATTGGCTTGGGCAGGAAGCTGTATAAGTGCATGGTATTGAAGTGGTTAAACTGTGTAAAAATAATAAAATCAAGTAAAATAAACAAGAATATATATATTTTTTTTAACGCGCCCTGTCCCGACGAGCTTGCGTGCAGAAGCGAACGCATATGTGAGTAACGCCCGCATATGAAAACGGTGTTTAACGATCGTGGCAAAACTTCACGTGTGGTTTGGAGTGATGCCTCGTACACACGGCCGAGAATCTCGTCGTTAAAAACATGTCGTTTTTTTCAACGAGATCCTTGGACAAGAAACTTGTCCCGGCCGAGTGTACACACGCTCCTTTCAAAGAGCCCGCGGTTCTTTGAATGGAGCGTACGCGGTGACGTCATTGAATACGACGAGCATGCGCTCGTCACATTCGATGCCGTCGCCGCCATCTTGGTTCACCCTACCTATGCCTAGGAAGCTACCGCGCATGCGTCAGTCATTTCGAGCATGCGCGGGCTTCCCGGCGAACAGGTAAGTGTACACACACACAATTTTCTCGTCGAGAAACAGGCTGGCGAGAATCTCGATGAGAAAATAGAGAGCAGGTTCTCTATTTTCTCGTCGAGATTCTTGTCGCTTTTCTTGACGAGAAACCATACACACGAACAAATTTCTCGACAAGAAATCTCTGCCAGCAAGTTTCTTGCTGGTTTTTGCCGAGAAACTCGGTCGTGTGTACGAGGCTTCAGAGCAATAATTCTAGCCCTAGACCTCCTCTGTAACTCAAAACATACAACCAGTAGAATTTTTTTAAACATCGCTTATGGAGATTTTTAAGGGTAAAAGTTTGACGCCATTCCACGAGCTGGCGCAATTTTGAAGCGTGACGTGTTGCGTATCAATTTACTCGGCGTATATTTTTTTTTAGCAGACACCCTAGGGAATAAAATGGCAGTCATTGCAACTTTTTATCTTGCACAGTATTTGCGCAATAATTTTTCAAACACCTTTTTTTGGGGGAAATTAAAAAATAACAAAACAGTAAACTTAGCCCATTTTTTTTGTATAATGTGAAAGATGCTGTTACGCTGAGTAAATAGATGCCTAACATGTCACGCTTTAAAATTGCGCACACTCATGGAATGGCCCCAAATTTCGGTACTTAAAAATCTCCATAGGCGACGCTTTAATTTTTTTTACAGGTTACTATTTTCGAGCTACAGAGGAGGTCTAGTGCTAGAATTGTTGCTCGCACTCTACCGCACGTGGCGATACCTCACATGTGGGGTTTGAACGGTATTTACATATGTGGGCGGGACTTACATGCGTGTTCGCTTCTGAGCGCGAGCTACCGGGGACAGGGGCGTTTTAAAAAATTTTTATTTTTCATTTTATTTTTTATTTTACAGTTTTTTTTTTTTTTTTTTTTACACTTTTTGATCACTTTTATTCCTATTACAAGGAATCTAAACCTCCCTTGTAATAGGAATGTGTGTGACAGGTCCTCTTTATGGAGAGATGCAGGGGCAATAAGACCCCACATCTCTCCTCCAGGCTGGAAAGCATGAGACCAGTGAAAAAAAAATCACCGATCTCATGCTGACAGCCACAATTGCGGCTTTGTTTACTTCCGGGTACCGGGCGTGACGTCATAGCGTCGCGCCCGGGACTCCGACGGTCATAGAGATGACTGGTGACCATCTGGTCACCAGAAATCTCTATGATCTTCATGCGGCTCCGGCCGATTCGTTCTCCGGGCCCCCGATGGCACGGGAGAGCCTGGAGAAGCACCGGATGTGTCCCCTCCTGCCGCCTATAAGAACGATCAAGTGGCGTAACTGCCGCTATGATCTTATGGTGCGCAGAATCACCGGCATGACACAATGATATCTGAATGATGCCTGTCGCTGCAGGCATCATTCAGATATCCCCACTCAAAGTCAAGGACGTCATATGACGTCCTTGGCGGAGAAGTGGTTAAAGAGGAACTGCAGTCTGCTCACATAATTTGTAATAAAAATGTTGCCATTCTGAAGCTTCCCTTCAACCACTTTGCATGTTATTTTATATATACTGTGATTCTGTACTTGCCAAATATGCTGCAGAAATCTCCCTCCACTGAGTCTGGCTGCAATAATTTTAACTGTGGGCAGCTGAAGCTACTGACTGTATAATTCCTGGATTTACTCACACACCTCCAGCTCTGCAGCTCTCATTGGCCCTCTTATGACTCATTCCCCCATCCCTTCCTGGCAAACTCTCACGAGAGAGAGAGAGAGAGAGAGAGAGAGCGAGCTGTGCATGATGTCATAAGCTTAGGCTTTTTTTTTTTATCACACAAGAAACAGGAAGTGGGCTGTATAAGTTATTTACTGGCAGAAAAAAAATCTTTTGCTATCCAAAGTTAAAACCACAAGGGCAGAAGATTTAATAGATGGAAGGATGAAAAAATGACTGAAGGTACGTAGTAGGCTGGCTGTACATTATACAATTTTCATATTCAATTTCCTTTAGATTTACCTTCAACTATGTAGTGTAAGGGCCTGCCTGGTTGCATATAAATTGAAAATATTTAGGTTTGACCCCATATTATTATATGGTTTTGGTAAATCTAAAGGAAAATTGTATAATGTTTGGGTAGCCTAAGAATGATAATGCTCAATAACTGTACTGTATCTGTGATGGTGTATCATTGTCACCATAGACTATTTGCGCCTGATTTGGACTACAAAACACCCCCCCTCCTCTCCATCTCCAGAAGAGGTGTTCTGTAGTTCAGAGGTGGACCCTAGGGCTGATAACACAGCTTGAAATTTCAGTGCAGCAGAGGCACAGAGAATTGCAAAATCAGTGAATGTCTGGCTTTCATGTCTTGGCCAGCCACATTTCATTAGCTCATCTTTTAAGTGCCAGAGCCTAAAATTGAAAATACAATTGGTTTCATTTAGAGCTGCACAATTCTGGATAAAATGGAAATCACAATTTTTTGGCTTAGAATAAAGATCACGATTCTCTATGTAACCTCATCTTTTACATTATACCAAAAAGATTGGGCTGACTTTAGACCCCTTTCATACTTGGCGTTTTTCAGGCGCTTTTGGGCTGAAAATAGAGCCTGTAAAAGGCCTCCTCTGCAGACCCAGTGTGAGAGCCCGAGTGCTTTCACACTGGGACGGTGCGCTTGCAGGACGTTTGAAAAGCAAGCAGCATCTTTGGGGGGGGGGGGGTGGAGGAGTGGTGTATACATCATTCCTCCACTGCCCCTGCTCATTGAAATGAATGGACAGCGCAGCCAAAGCGATTTGGCATCTGCGCTTTTCGGGAGCTATTAACCCTTTCTTCGGCCGCTAGTGGTGGTCAAAAGTGCCCCGCTAGCGGCCAAAATGCGCAGCTAAAACAACGGTAAAGCTTTACCGCTAATGCGGCCCGTGGGCTCAGCGTGACAAGTCGCGCTCCGCTCTGTACAATGGAACCGTTCTAATAGGAGCGACTTAAGTCGCTCCGACTTAGAAAAAGGTTCCTGTACTACTTTGGGACAACTTCAGGGCAACTTGCATTGACTTCAATACAGAAGTCATTTTGCAAATCACCTCTGAAGTTGCGTGGAGATCGCCCGTCACAGTCGCAGGACAAGTCGTGCCGCCCCCGTGTGAACCGTGTCTAACTGTTAGGTTTTTTTTTTTTGTTTTATTCATTGAAGTGTATTTTTTTTCCCCAAAAATTCTGTTTGAAAGACTGCTGTGCGAATACAGTGTGACATAAAATATTGTATTGTCCGACATTTTATTCTCTAGGGTTTCTGCTAAAAATTTATATATATAATGTTTGGAGGTTTTAAGTAATTTTCTAGCAAACAATACTGATTTTAACTTGTAAGCAACAAGTGTCAGAAAAAGGCTTATGCCCCGTACACACAATCGGAAATTCTGACAAGAAAAGTCCGATGTGAGATTTTGGTTGGAAATTCCGACTGTGTGTAGGCTCCATCGGACTTTTGCTGTGGGAATTTCCGCCAACAAAAGATTGAGAGCAGGTTCTCAATTTTTCCGACGGAAAAAAAATGCAATCGGAAATTCCGATCGTCCTGTAGCAATTCCGACACACAAAATTCCGACGCATGTTCAGAAATAATTTGACGCATGCTCGGAAGCATTGAACTTAATTTTCTTGGCTCGACGTAGTGTTGTACGTCACCGTGTTCTTGACGGTCGACCGTGTGTATGCAAGCCAAGCTTGAGCGAAATTCCGTGGGAAAAAACATCCAAGGTATTTCCGATGGAAATTCCGACCGTGTGTATGCGGCATTAGTGTTTAAGTGGTTAAACTGCCCTCATTTGCAGACCAAAGTTCATCCCTTTGACCTATTCTAAATGAACAGAAAGATACAATGTTTCTTTTTAACTTCCTTCAGCTGTTGTTGGCGATTGCTTTTATTTTTTGGCAGCTGTGAGCAGAGAACTGCTCTACACTTACATGAATTGTGAAAATGCTGGATTAAGATCGTGTGGGGGGTTAAATCAAGATCACAGTTTTTTTAACGATTAGTCGTGCAGCTTTAATTTAATTTCTCACCACACACTCTCAAAGCCCACTGAAGTATTAGTTGTTTACACGGTGCAGAATTATATCAAAAGAAGCTGCAGTTCCTCGAAGAGACATGTCTAAAGCTTGTTGAATTGGTCTCCAGTAATTATAGAAAAATGAGGATTAAAGTATTTAGTAGTACAATCATTAAAATTGCATATACGGTTTTAAATGCAAGAGTGATTTCAAAAGTCTTTTATTAAATATTTTGAATTGGAATAATAGGTGATGATGCTGCCATGAAAGTCTTCAAACACTTCCTATTTTAGGGTGACCGCACTCTGTTCCTGTCTTCACTATACTCTCTTAATCCAATATCAGTTCTTTTTCTTTCAGTAATCTTAAAGTGATAGTAAAGCCTAACATTAACTTTTCTAAAAATAAAATAAAAAATTCTCTCTCTCTCTCTCTCTCTCTCTCTCTCTCTCTCTCTCTCTCTCTCTCTCTCTCCTACTCCTACCTATTCTGCATAACCTGTAAAAAATAAGATCGGTATACTTACCATTTTTTTAATCCGGTCCTGTCACGTGATTCCGCAGCTCCAACTCGCTTGTGTAAGGAAGCACGCAACAGCTGTGAATTCTGGGTGTCATGACATCACTTAGATTCCCGTGGCCCAGTTGTTGGCGCTCCCTCCTCTCCCCTGCAGCACCCACTCACTGACACAGGAGAGACGAAACTGCAGGATCACGTGACTGGAGCGGATTAAAAACGGATAAGTACGTGGTCCTGCCCGAATGTCCGACTTTTCTAGATCAAGATATTCAGTCTTGTCTACTAATTGACAGGGCAGAATATACCCCGAGGCGCCAAAAACAGCGCTGTTGACTGACCTGTTGGAGGAAATCCCCAGACATCTTCGAACCCTCAATATTTTGTATTTTTCTAGCAGCTAAAATAACAATAGCGTGAGCATGGAAATCGCCCGTGATCAATGTCACGTTGGTGAAACACAAAATTTCCTGGATTATGGTTAATGGAATACTGACCAGTATCCGTCAAGACAAACAAGCCAAGTTTGAAAAGGTGTGGGATCCATGGATTGTGTACCTCCAAAATGATCGATCACTTCGTGGATAGGGGCCCGGAGCCAAGGGGACCAACATTGACCTTTTCCCTTTCTTTCCATCTCTCCTTCTACCCTCTTTCTTTATTATTGTTTTTGTTATGCTTTAATAATTTTATGTAAAGATGCTGACAGGGGACACTAAAGTTTCCTTAATCTTAATACTCCCTCAGAAGTGAGGTTTTGGGATTTGGAACACCAGGTTTAATCCCTGGAAATAATTTACCCTCACCTCTCCATGTTCCTGAGCTAAGTGGGACCTGTAGTTCCTTGCCATGTAACTTTACAATCATTTTCATTTTTTATTTCTCTTTTGTAATCAGTTGTGGGCTCATAGCATTTGGATATAAGGTTTCTATAATAGATGGGGCCTCAACACTAGGCCAAGCCTCTTTCTTGATTATCGTATATACTCGAGTATAAGCCGAGGCACCTAATTTTACCACAAAAAACAGTGAAAACTTATTAACTTGAGTATAAGCCTAGGGTGTCCATCCGCATGCCTCACTGTGCCTCACTGTGTCCATGTGCATGCCTCACTGTCCATGACTAGACTGACGTTTAACATGGGAGTCTATGGAAGGGGTGCCCGGCTTTGAAAAATTGGTGCTCCCCGGCCGTAGGTCTCCCAGACAACAAGCTTTGCACACTTGTAGAGGAGAAATGGGGCTACATATGTGCCAAGTTTCGGGTCCTGGGGACCTACGCCTGGCCGGTACCGGGTCCCCAAATTCACCGGAGAAATTACCGTTTAACATGGGAGTCTATGGAAGGGGTGCCCGGCTTTAAAAAATCGGTGCTCCCCGGCCGTAGGTCCCCTGGACAACAAACTTTGCACACTTATAGAGGAAAAGTGGGGCTACATGTGAGCCAAGTTTACCAGGTCCCCAAAGTCCGGGAGATCAGGCGCAAAAAGGTGACTAGAGTTTAAGCCGAGGGGGGCATTTTCAGCACAAAAAAAGTGCTGAAAAACTCGCCTTACACTCGAGTATATACGGTAACTGCATTTTGGTTATACTGATTTTGCCTTTGCTCAATGGGAAGGAAGCCCCCGTTTTTTGATATTTCTTTTACATCGTTAATGCTTTTGTATTATGTATGAAAATTTGCAATAAAAAGTACACAGATCCTTTTCTATACAGGGGGGGGGGGGGGGGAGTGCTTAAGAATAGTGAGTTAGGCTTGTCTTCCACTTGAAAGTGGTTGTTAAGGCTAAAGGTTATTTACCTTTATTGCATTCTCTGCATTAAAGTGATACAAAAGTAAAACATTTTTAAATTTCTAAATAAAAAACATGTTATACGTACCTGCTCTGTGTAATGGTTTTGCACAGAGCAGCCCAGATCCCTGCCGAGTGCCCCTACAGCAAACAGCTTGCTATGCGGGCACCTGAGCCGAGCCGCTGTTAGGTGTGTCCATTCAGACACTGAGCCACGGTTCAGCCCCACCCCCCCTCTCTCCTCATTGGCTCACTGACTTTGCTTGCCCATGGCACCCGGGGAGCCAAGACTTGTGCAACATCGCTGGATTGAGATGGGGCTCGGGTAAGTATTAGGGGGGGCTGCTGCACACAGAAGTTTTTTTTATCTTAACGCATAGATTGCATTCTGACTTTAGAACCTCTTTAACCACTTAAGCCCCGGACCATTTGGTAGCTAAAGGACCAGAGGTGATTTCAGAATTTTGCACTGCGCTGCTTTAACTGTAAATTGTGCGGACATGCAATGTTGTACCCAAACGAAATTTGCGTCCTTTTCTTTCCACAAATAGAGCTTTCTTTTAATGGTATTTGATTGCCTCTGCGATTTTTATTTTTTGCGATATAAACATAAAAAGACAGAAAATTGTGAAAAAAAATGATATTTTCTACTTTTTGTTATAAGAAAAATCGAATAAACTCAATTTTAGTCATACATTTAGGCCAAAATGTATTCAGCCACATGTCTTTACTAAAAAAAATGTCAATAAGCGTATATTTATTGGTTTGCGCAAAAGTTTTATAGTGTCTACAAACTAGGGTACGTTTTCTGAAATTTACACAGCTTTTAGTTTATGACTGCCTATCTCATTTCTTGAGGTGCTAAAATGGCAGGGCAGTACAAAACCCCCCCAAATGACCCCATTTTGGAAAGTAGACACCCCAGGGAAATTGCTGAGAGGCATGTTGAGCCCATTGAATATATTTTTTTTTTTTTGTCTCAAGTGATTGAATAATGACTAAAAAAAAAAAAAAAATTACAAAATGTTGTCACTAAATGATATATTGCTCACACATGCCATGGTTATATGTGGAATTGCACCCCAAAATACATTTTTCTGCTTCTCCTGAGTACGGGGATACCACATGTGTGGGACTTTTTAGGAGCCTAGCCGCGTACGGGACCCCGGAAACCAAGCACCGCCTTCAGGATTTCTAAGGGCGCAAATTTTTGATTTCACTCCTCACTACCTATCACAGTTTCGAAGGCCATAAAATGCCAAAATCGCACAAAACCCCCCCAAATTACCCCATTTTGGAAAGTAGACACCCCAAGCTATTTGCTGAGAGGCATGGTGAGTATTTTACAGCTCTCATTTGTTTTTGAAAATGAAGAAAGAAAAAAAAATATATATATATATATAATTTTTTTTTTTCAATTTTCAAAACTTTGTGATAAAAAGCGAGATCTGCAAAATACTCACAATACCTCTCAGCAAATAGCTTGGGGTGTCTACTTTCCAAAATGGGGTCATTTGGGGGGGTTTTGTGCCATCTGGGCATTCCATGGCCTCCGAAACTGTGATAGGCAGTGAGGAGTGAAATCAAAAATTTACACCCTTAGAAAGCCTGAAGGCGGTGCTTGGTATTTGGGGTCCCGTACGCGGCTAGGCTCCCAAAAAGTCTCACACATGTGGTATCCCCGTACTCAGGAGAAGCAACAGAATGTATTTTGGGGTGTAATTCCACATATGCCCATGGCATGTTTGAGCAATATATCATTTAGTGACAACTTTGTGCAAAAATATAAATAAAAAAAAATAAATTGTCTTTTTTCCGCAACTTGTGTCAACATATAAAATATTCCATGGACTCGACATGCCTCTCAGTATATAGCTTGGGGTGTCTACTTTCCAAAATGGGGTCATTTGGGGGGGTTTTGAACTGTTCTGGCATTTTATACACAACATTAGGAAGCTTACATCCACTCTTCTAACCACTTGAAGACAAAGCCCTTTCTGACACTTTTTGTTTACATGAAAAATTTTTTTTTTTTGCAAGAAAATTATGTTGAACCCCCAAACATTATATATATTTTTAAAGCAAAGGCCCTACAGATTAAAATGGTGGGTGTTGCATTTTTTTTTCTACACAGTATTTGCGCAGCGATTTTTCAAACGCATTTTTTGGGGAAAAAATACACTTTTTTTAATTTTAATGCACTAAACACACTATATTGCCCAAATGTTTGATGAAATAAAAAAGATGATCTTAGGCCGAGTACATAGATAGCAAACACGACATGCTTTAAAATTTCGCACAAACGCGCATTGGCGACAAACTACATACATTCTTAAAAGCCTTTACAGGTTACGCCGCTAGATTTACAGAGGAGGTCTACTGCTAAAATTACTGCCCTCGATCTGACCTTCGCGGTGATACCTCACATGCATGGTGCAATTGCTGTTTACATATGACGCCAGACCGACGCTTGCGTTCGCCATTGGGCAAGAGCAGGGCAGGACAGGGGTGCTTTTTTTTTTTTTTTATTATTAATTTTGCTTTTTTATTTTATTTTTAAACTGTTGCTTCCATATTTTTTTTTAATCATTTTTATTGTTATCTCAGGGAATGTAAATATCCCCTATGATAGCAATAGGTAGTGACAGGTACTCTTTTTTTGAAAAAACTGGGGTCTATTGGACCCTAGATCTTTCCTCTGCCCTCAAAGCATCTGACCACACCAAGATCGGTGTGATAAAATGCTTTCCCAATTTCCCAATGGCGCTTTTTATATCCGGGGGGGGGGGACATTCCCTCCCACTGCTTGTAAAAGCAGTCCAGAGGCTAATTATCTGCAAGGATTGCTTTTACATGAAAGCCGGCCGCTGGCTGAAAATAATGATACCAAGATGATACCTAAACCCGCAGGCATCATTCTGGTATAAACATTCAAAGTCCAGTACGTTGCTGGTCCTTGTTGGACATGTATTGTAATCTTTTTTTTCATGCAGCCTGTTGGCTGAACGAATAAAAAAGATTGATCGGTGGGTATGCCCACCATTAGAATACCGCCCTTCATCCACCCACTTCTAATGATGGGCATACATGCACCATTTATATATGCCGAAGCATGGGGGCATCTTCCCGCAAAAGTTATGCCGCGTACACACGGTCTGACTTTTCCACGGGCAAGCCTCCGTCGGAATTTCGACCGTATGTACGCGGCATTAGGAGCAAAATCGCTCCTCCGCCCCTGCTGCCCCCATGCTTCGGCATATATGCTTTTTTTTTTTTAACTGTGGTGGTGAAATCACCTCCTACAGCACTGGAGTCGCAGGGATCAGGCCTGTCTCTGCGAACGCTGCAGTTATGTGTGTTGTGTTTTGTAAGTGACAGTGATCGATCGATACTGCACTTGGGTGGCCTGGGCTGGACGAAGGGGCAAAACGCAGGTGCCAGCAGGTATCTGGGCTGATCCCGCTAACACTGCGTTTTTGGGAACCCTAAACTGCTGGGGACGCTAGTATAGATCTGATCAGATCAGATATTGATCTGTTCAGATACTATACCACTAAGTGGGTGTTAGCGTTACTGGCACTAACCTGACGCTGCCTGGGGTGTGACGCAGACCCTCTCTGACGCTAAAACCTAATTGATATCACCCGCCGGGCGATCAGGGGGTTAAACCTTTATTGGGTTATATACGGCGGGTGCCCTGACACTATAAAAAGCAAACTAACTAACCAGCGTCACCCGTAACACTTATATGGTGATCACTGGTGAAAGGGTTAACTAGGGGCAATTAGGGGGTTAAAACCTTTATTAGGTAATATATGGGGGTACCTGACGCTATAAAAACCTGACGGCGAACCTAAAAAAAATTACTGGCTACCGATCGGCATCACCGACACTGAGACAGCGATCAGAAAAACGATCGCTTAGCGACAGTGGTGATAAGGGGTGAAAGGGTTACCTGGAGGGCGATCAAGGGGGTTAAACCTTTATTAGGTAATATATGGGGGTACCCGACGCTATAAAAACCTGCGGCGAACCTAAAAAAAATAACTGGCTACCGATCGGCATCACCGACGCTAAGACAGCGATCAGAAAAATGATCGCTTAGCGACAGTGGTGAAAGGGTTATCTGGGGGGCGATCAGGGGGTTAAACCTTTATTGGGGGGGGGCGGTTAGGGGGCTACACTGGACCTAAAACTAACTTTAGTGACACTTTTACAGTCACAAATGTCACTGATTGCAGTGACCATTTATTTACTGATCACTGCAATCAGTGACACTGTGACTGGGGGCTGATCTGGGGGGGGGGTTTGGGGGGGCGATTTATGTGTCCTGGTGTCAGTGTAGTGTTTTGTGCACTAACCTGGCATCTTCTCCTGTGCGGCGCTCGGTATATGTGAGCGCCGCAGGAGAGATGACATCACTTCCTCTGCCTGTGTAAACATTACACAGGCAGGGAAGCTCTCTCATTCGCCGTCCCCTCATCCCGGATCGCTCCCGAACACTTAATGGCCGCTCACTGTACAGAAGGGGGGTCCGATCGGACCCCCCAACTATACAAAGGCGTTCACGTAGATATACGTGATTCTGCCTGTCGGTGCCATTCTGCCGACGTATTTTTACAGTGGGCGGTCGTTAAGTGGTTAAGGTAGGGGGAAGCTCCCCACTTGCCACCCTTAAAAACGTACCTGAGCCCAATCTCAATCCAGCGATGTGTCCAAAAGCAGCAGTGCTGCTCTGTCTGGACTCGATGAGAGCAGTGTGAACCATTGGCTTCTCCTGCTTCCGTCAATCAAATCCAGTGACGAGGGGAATAGGGCCAAGCCGCTCTGTGTGTGTCCATTGGCGCACACAATGCAGCTCAGGATCGAGCCCACAGGAGTGCACCCCTAGTAAGCGGCTTGCTAGCAGGGTACTTGTCTTAAGGGAGGAGCCATGAGCGCCAGCAGGAGACCCCAGAAGAGGAGGATCAGGGCAGCTCTGTGCAAAACTATTGCACAGAGCAGGTAAGTATAACGTTTGTTGTTTTTTAAAAAAAAAAAAACTTTACAATCACTTTTTAGGCCCTGATGAAGGGATGACCTTTTGAAGCCACAGAACATGTTTGCTTTTTTTAAACATAGAGGAGTCTACACAAGGTTCAGGACATCCTTTTGGCCATCACTCTTTGGAGAGCTGCCTAGAGCAGTGTTTCTCAACTCCAGTCCTCAAGGCGCCCCAACAGGTCATGTTTTCAGGATTTCCCTCAGATGAAACAGCTGTGGTAATTACTAAGGCAGTGAAACTGATCAAATCACCTGTACAAAATAATGGAAACCCTGAAAACATGACCTGTTGGGGCGCCTTGAGGACTGGAGTTGAGAAACACTGGCCTAGAGGAACACACAGATTCTAGATACAGTGGGTCAAGAAAGTATTTAGTCAGCCACCAATTGTGCAAGTTTTTCCACTTAAAAAGATGAGAGAGGCTTGTAATTGTCATCATAGGTAAACCTCAACTATGAGAGACAAAATGTGGAAACAAATCCAGACAATCACATTGTCTGATTTGGAAAGAATTTATTTGCAAATTATGTTGCAAAATAAGTATTTGGTCAATATCAAAAGTTCATCTCAATACTTAGTTATATATTCTTTGTTGGCAATTTCAGAGGTCAAACGTTTTCTGTAAGTCTTCACAAGGTTGTCACACACTGTTGCTGGTATGTTGGCCCATTCCTCCATGCAGATCTCCTCTAGAGCAGTGATGTTTTGGGGCTGTCACTGGGCAACACGGACTTTCAACTCCCTCCAAAGGTTTTCTATGGGGTTGAGATCTGGAGACTGGCTAGGCCACTCCAGGACCTTGAAATGCTTCTTAAGAAGCCACTCCTTCGTTGCCCGGGTGGTGTGTTTGGGATCCTTGTCATGCTGAAAGACCCAGCCACGTTTTATCTTCAATGCCCTTGCTGATGGGAGGAGGTTTGCACTCAAAATCTCACAATACATGGCCCCATTCATTCTTTCGTGTACACGGATCAGTCGTCCTGTTCCCTTTGCAGAGAAACAGCCCCAAAGCATGATGTTGCCACCCCCATGCCTCACAGTAGGTATTGTGTTCTTTGGTTGCGACTCGGCATTCTCTCTCCTCCAAACACGACGAGTTGTGTTTCTACCAATCAGTTCTACTTTGGTTTCATCTGACCATATGACATTCTCCCAATCCTCTTCTGGATCATCCAAATGCTCTCTAGCAAACCTCAGACGGGCCCGGACATGTACTGGCTCAAGCAGGGGGACACGTCTGGCACTGCAGGATCTGAGTCCCTGGCGGCGTAGTGTGTTACTGATGGTAGCCTTTGTTATGTTGGTCCCAGCTCTCTGCAGGTCATTCACTAGGTCCCCCGTGTGGTTCTGGGATTTTTGCTCACCGTTCTTTCTTCATTTTGACCCCACGGGGTGAGATCTTGCGTGGAGCCCCAGTTTGAGGGAGATTATCAGTGGTCTTGTATGTCTTCCATTTTCTAATTATTGCTCCCACAGTTGATTTCTTCACACCAAGCTGCTTGCCTATTGCAGATTCCGTCTTCCCAGCCTGGTGCAGGTCTACAATTTTGTTTCTGGTGTCCTTCGACAGCTCTTTGGTCTTCACCATAGTGGAGTTTGGAGTGTGACTGTTTGAGGTTGTGGACAGGTGTCTTTTATAACAAGTTCTAACATGTGCCATTAATACAGGTAATGAGTGGAGGACAGAGGAGCCTCTTAAAGAAGAAGATACAGGTCTGTAAGAGCCAGAAATCTTGCTTGTTTGTAGGTGACCAAATACTTATTTTCCACCATAATTTGTTTCCACATTTTGTCTCTCGTAGTTGAGGTATACCTATGATGACAATTACAGGCCTCTCTCATCTTTTTAAGTGGGAGAACTTGCACAATTGGTGGCTGACTAAATACTTTTGCGCCACTGTAGGTAATCAGCCCCTACTGTAACAGCTACAGCACTCACACTTTTTCAGACTGATATGAAATGGCAATTTTTATTAACCTTAATTTGCAAAATAGTGTGTGTAGCAATTACATATGTTGTACATTTATTCTTTAAAGTATAGGAATGCTTGTCCTTATTGGTCCCCCATGTACCTGCGCAGCATCCCTGACAGTCTACATACAAAGCTGTCTTGGGCTGGCCATACATTAGTAGTTTTTCTAATGAACATTTTTTCAACCATTTATATGAAAATTCTCAGTACATTCGACAGCTCTGTGAATGAATGTTTGAAAGTACTTCAAAATTGAATTTGCTTTAACATTCGATTTTGGAATGAATGGACTTTACTGAATGAAAACCACATACGCTGTTTGAAATTTGTTCATTCCAGAATTATTTTTTCCATGTTGCTGTTTCTAAATTTTTTTAATCCCTGCGGTCAGAAAGGAATGCCGGTAATGATTGAAAAATGGAACGAACATTCTTTAATAAAACCAAAAATTTCTAATGAAATTCTATGTATAGCAAGCTGTAAGCCTGGTACACACCTAAAAAGTTTTTTTTTTCATTCAACGCAGCAGGCTGAAAAAAAAAAAAAGAAAAAACGGACAGATTACCGTACTAACACACACAATGTTAGTGTAGCGATCTCCCCCACTGTGCTGATGTTTGGCCCGTGTATACCCAGCAGGGTTGCCAACTTTCAGTACATTTAAAAACAGTTTGTAAAATCCATAATTGTTGCATCTGTCCATTAATGTCAGTTACGGACCTGCAGCCTACATGTCTGTAATGGACATTCATGGACAGATGCAAAAAAGTACGGATTTTACAAACTGTTTGTAAATTTACTGAAAGTTGGCAACCCTGGTACCCAGCATTAGGCAAACCATAGAGGCAAACCTATTTTCTTTCCTTCCACCAGTGGCTCAATTCCCCCATCAACACAGTCAGTAATCACATGCTAAAATCACAATACTTTATTCATCCCAAAGGGAAATTATTTAGATACAGTTACATTCAACAAAGACAACACAAGATCACAACAACAGATGGAACAAGACACAATAAAATTACCAATGACAGAAATTACTGTATATACTCGAGTATAAGCCGAGTTTTTAAGCACAATTTTTTTGTGCTGAAAATGCCCCCCTCGGCTTATACTCGAGTCACCTTTTTGTGCCTGATCTCCCGGACATTGGGGAGCCGGTACCGGCCGGCCGTAGGTCCCCTGAACCCCAAACTTGGCACACACATATAGACCCACTCTTCCTCTACAAGTGTGCAAAGTTTCTTGTTCGGGGGACCTACGGCCGGGGAGCACCGATTTTTCAAATCCGGGCACCCCTTCCATAGACTCCTATGTTAAACGGTAATTTCTCTGGTGACTTTGGGGACCCGGTACCGGCCGGTTATAGGTCCTCTGGACCCCAAACTTGGCACACATGTAGCCCCACTCTTCCTCTACAAGTTTCCAAAGTTTCTTGTCTGGGGGACCTACGGCCGGGGAGCACCGATTTTTT
This sequence comes from Rana muscosa, assembly GCA_029206835.1. Classification (NCBI taxonomy): domain Eukaryota; kingdom Metazoa; phylum Chordata; class Amphibia; order Anura; family Ranidae; genus Rana; species Rana muscosa. The sequence goes on along the minus strand of CM055116.1, from coordinate 100,766,499 downwards.
CAAAGCCGGGCACCCCTTCCATAGACTCCCATGTTAAACGTCAGTCTAGTCATGGACACAGTGAGGCATGGGCACAGTGAGGCACACCCTAGGCTTATACTCGAGTCAATAAGTTTTCCCAGTTTTTGTGGTAAAATTAGGTGCCTCGGCTTATATTCGGGTCGGCTTATACTTGAGTATATACGGTAGTACTAAATAAAATTAAATGAAAACTATACTCTGAGAGCCCATTCACACGGGCAACACGACTTCCAGCGCGATTTTATGAGGCAACTCAGACCAGTGTTGCCAACCCCCTGAAGTGAAATTTACTGGCAAGGATGCCAAAATTTCTGTACGGCACCAATTTCTTACTGGCAAAAATCATGAAAATTGCTGGCAGAGCCGCATTTTTTACTGACGCTGCAAAAAAGTACCTACAATCACTGTTTTTAGTGCTAAACAGTGCAAATATCAATATTTGAACTATGAACACACAGCTAATGCTATTTATCAATGTGTTTAAATTAAACAAAAGTAAAAAAACATTTTTCTCAATTTACATGAAGGTCAGGTTACTATAACCCGGCCAGCACAGAGTTCCCTCTTACATCAGAGTCTGCAGGATGCCCCCTTACAGTGCAAGGCAACTCTTATGTAAAGGGGAACGCTGCAGATCATGATGTAAGGGGAAACCCTGATGTGGAGGGGGGCTCTTACCTTAGTGTATTCACCTTCCGCAGAGTGAATACACTAAGGTAAGGGGGGGGGGTATTAATATAAGGGGGAAACCTTTATATCAGTGCCCCCTTACATTATTGTATTCATTCACCTCCTTACATCAGTGACCCCCCCCCCCTTAGAATGGCCTGGCGGCACTGTCACTTACCTCCTCTCAGGTGCACAGTGTGGGGCTCAGTCAGACAGCTCCAGCTTGGTGGCTCTGATCTCCTCTCCCCAGTCCACACGTCTGTTTCTTCCCGGGCCGTAACCCCCATCCCGGCAGCACTTCCACTCTTGACTCCTTTCTAGGATCCCCTCAGAGACTGTAGACATGATAAAAGACAAGAGATGGTCAGAGGCTGCGGACATACTACAGGAGGTGGACACTGGACAGAGACTGCGGACATACTACAGGAGATGGTCAGAGGCTGCGGACATACTACAGGAGATGGTCAGAGGCTGCGGACATACTACAGGAGGGGGACAGAGGCTGCGGACATACTACAGGAGGGGGACAGAGGCTGCGGACATACTACAGGAGGGGGACAGAGGCTACGGACATACTACAGGAGGGGGACAGAGGCTGCGGACATACTACAGGAGGGGGACAGAGGCTGCGGACATACTACAGGAGGGGGACAGAGGCTACGGACATACTACAGGAGGGGGACAGAGGCTACGGACATACTACAGGAGGGGGACAGAGGCTACGGACACACTACAGGAGGGGGACAGAGGCTACGGACACACTACAGGAGGGGGACAGAGGCTACGGACACACTACAGGAGGGGGACAGAGGCTGCGGACACACTACAGGAGGGGGACAGAGGCTGCGGACACACTACAGGAGGGGGACAGAGGCTGCGGACACACTACAGGAGGGGGACAGAGGCTGCGGACACACTACAGGAGGTGGACAGAGGCTGCGGACACACTACAGGAGGTGGACAGAGGCTGCGGACACACTACAGGAGGTGGACAGAGGCTGCGTACATACTACAGGAGGTGGACAGAGGCTGCGTACATACTACAGGAGGGGGGACAGAGGCTGCGGACATACTACAGGAGGGGGGACAGAGGCTGCGGACATACTACAGGAGGGGGGACAGAGGCTGCGGACATACTACAGGAGGGGGGACAGAGGCTGCGGACATACTACAGGAGGTGCCGGTGGAGACACTCTGCGGACATGATGGTGCCCTCCTCACCCCCTCACAGTAGCCTCCTCCTCTGTCCACCACCATATTAATTCTCCACATCATCAGTGTGCTGTGTCCTCCTCCTGTGCCCCTTTCACCATTCCACAGGTCAGTGCTGCACGGACCTGTGGAGAGGTGAAAGGGGCACAGGAACCAGAGGAGGACACAGCACACACTGATGATTTTGAGAAGTAATATGGTGGTGGACAGAGCACATCAGTCTCTCCCCTGCATGGCACGGCTTCAGGCTCTCAGGACGCCAGGCTCTCACTCGCTTGTATCCCCCCCAGTTTCACTGACCTTAAAACTCGAGTTGAGTCCGTCCTCTTCACCCCTGGGCCCTGTCAGTGCCCTGTCAGAGTCTGCTCGCTCCGAGTCCTCCTCCACCTATGATGAGTGCATGGCATGCATGCACTCACTACAGGTGTCGCGCCAGCCGCTGTGGCCTTTTCAAAAATGGCGCCATCACGTTACCGCGCGTGCGCCGCCCGGCCGAGCGTGAACAAGTTTCCCTGAGCTCGGCTGGCTTTCGGAACGGCGCATGCGCAGTTGTATGACCGGCTCGCGGCCATCTTTTTTATGGGCGCCGGTGCCCATAACGGACTTTAACGTACACCCCGAAAAAGGGGTTAAATTCGCGGACTGTACGTAAATCTACGTACGGTTGGCAACACTGACTCTGACACGACCTGAGTATGAATCACAGCGCGACCTGGAGCTATTTACAAGGCAACTCCAAGTTGCCTGCAGGACAGGAGACATTCCAGTGTCCAATCAAACAAGAATCAGCTCTGTGGGAGGGAGGGGGGAGGGAGAGGTTTGCCTGACAAATGTATGTTTTCTTCCTGGAGAGTTGCTCCTATTAAGACAGTGAGAGGCGACTCCCATTGAAATGAATGGTTACAGGTCGCCTAGGAGTCGGATTGAAGTAGTACAGGGACCTTTTTTGAAGTCGGAGCGACTGCAGTAGTGTGCATAAGGACGGCTCCATTAACTTACATTGATTTCTTCAGCCAGTGCGACCTGAGGCGACTAGGGGCGACCTGGGGCGATTTGGAGTCGGATCCAAAGACGCCCCTGTGTGAATGGGCTCTAATAAACCATCCATACTAATAAATGACAACATAGCATAAATAACACAGATTAAAAAATAACAGAAAATCAGACTACAACAATGCAAATAGTACACCACTCTCTCTAGAATTACCCAAAATAATAATTAACCACTTAAGCCCCGGACCAATATGCAGCATAAAGACCAGGCCCCTTTTTGCGATTCGGCACTGCATCGCTTTAACTGACAATTGCGCTGTCGTGCAACATAGATCCCAAACAAAATTGACGTCCGTTTTTTCCCACAAATAGAGCTTTCTTTTGGTGGTATTTGATCACCTCTGCGATTTTTATTTTTTGCGCTATAAACAAAAATAGAGCGACGATTTTGAAAAAAATGCTATTTTTACTTTTTGCTATAAGAAATATCCCCCAAAAATCTATAAAAAAACATTTTTTTCCCTCAGTTTAGGCCGATACGTATTCTTCTACATATTTTTTGTAAAAAAAATCGCAATCTGCGTTTATTGATTGGTTTGCGCAAAAGTTATAGCGTCTACAAAATAGTTTTATGGCACTTTTATTATTTTTTTTACTAGTAATGGCGGCGATCAGTGAATTTTTTCGTGTTTGCGACATTATGGCGGACACTTTTGACACTATTTTGGGGCCATTGTCATTTTTACAGCGAAAAGTGCTATAAAAATGCACAGATTACTGTGAAAATGACACTGGCAGTGAAGGGATTAACCTGTAGGGGGCGCTGAAGGGGTTAAGTGTTTTCTAGGGAGTGATTACTACTGTTGGGGGGCGTGGCTTGCCGTGTGACGTCACTGAAAGACAGATGGGGAGCCCCCATGGAAAGCGTCTTTTACGTGGGCGGGCACCCGCTGAAGAGGAGCCTGGAGCACCGGCAGGGGACCCCGGAAGAAGAGGATCTGGGCTGCTCTGTGCAAAACTATTGCACAGAGCAGGTAAGTATAGGAATGTTTGTCATTTAAAAAAATACCAACATACTATAAAAACTACATAAAAATCCAAATCATAAATCAGATTAAATCCTCACATCTAGCACTCACTAAAAATCCAACAGGCTGGTTGTACCCAAGTCAATAGATGTATCGACTTGGGTACAATCAGCCTGCCCATAGATGGATCGAATCTCGACCAGTACCTGTTAAACAGGCTAAGATTTTGATCCATCTATGGCCGGCTTTAGTTACACAAATATGCAAGTTACGTGGCCTCATCGGCACCGCACAACCTCTGTATTAGGAATCCGCACTGATTGGTCCAGCTCCTTCTCATAAATGCCACATTTTCCATTCATTCGGACTGAAAGACAGTATTTCCGTCTTTGGGTTTTACGTTACCCAATATAGGTGCAGTTCCAAATGTGTACTAAACCTATTTCAACAGTTATTGCTAGAAACTCATTGTTATTATTATATTATGGGAAATTTATAAATTGTAATCACAAAACAAAGTCTTGTAGCAATGTGGCTTTGCAGCCCTTGCCTAACATGGAACAAAGTGCACATATGGTTACAAAATATCGGTACTGGGCACCGAAAATACAAATATTTCATGTATTTTGTTGGGTTTACCAATTCTCTGTCTCCCTTGTGTCTTGGCCCGTATACTCTTAATTTTGAGGCATTTACAGTGTTGATATAATCAGCATGTTCTTGCCCCTGCCTAACATCCTTCAAGTCTGCAAACAAAAAGTGTTAGGAATTATAGCTGTGTGACTTTGACATTACTAAACCTAGTCCCATAAGAGTATTTGGTTTGAGTGGCGTTTCACATGTGATGTACTGGCTTCTAAATTGTTGGGGGCTAATTAGACTGGAATTGTTTCTGTATGCCATCACCAGTAGAAAAAAAACAGTTGTCGTGAAGGATCAGCGGCTTGTTGAGAACAGACAGAACAAATTGACGGGCGAAGGTTTGCAAGGAGGTAGTCCTATGTATGGAGAAGGAAACCATAGTCTGTGTTGTGGACATTGTGTCACCTCTACCAGACCTCTGTCCTGGCAACATCAATAACTACTGACGCCTTTACTGACAGTTAAAATATCTGGGAATAAATTATTCAGAGAAAAACTTTTTTTTTTTTTTTGGTGTGTGTTTTTTCTTTTTCAGTTTATTATGGCAGTAATTTGTGTTTAGATGGTGCTGAACTTGACAGACAGATCTTATTGCATGTGAAATGTTTCAGGGAGCTTGAGTTGTGATGGCGTCGCCTAGTGATAATATAACAATTTTCATGCCATGTAAAAGGGACGAGGCTGAAGATAAATACAATTTACATGTTTCTAAACCCAAGCTGACTTCTGATGACTCTAAAGTTGGTGGTTATGGCATATATTTCAGTTTTTAATGACACACATGTCTTCTGTGAAATATATGGGCTTGTATTTACAAGACGGGGACTGCAAACAATTTCTCTTCTGGGGTAGCTCTTTTTTTTTTTTTTTGCTTTCTGACCAAGTGTGAAGACGAGAAAAAGTGCAATCACCATTGCAACCAATTGGGATCCATCTTGTACTGATCCCTCTTGTATTTTTTTTTTTTTTTTTTTTTCTGATTCTCTGCTAGAGATTATTATCCTCTTAAAAAAGCGCCTGAAATATGTCCATTATAGAGCTGACCAAAGCATATCTAAACCCAAAAACAAAAAATGTAATATTGTTGTAATATGGAGCTTACCAGTTCCAGGTGTGGCTGGAATCCTTTTCCCTTTTTCAGGCTAAGAACATTTTCAACGAGTACAGAAATTGTTGATCCTTCCTGACTGAAAAGCAGTGCCTTAGTCACTTCCCATGAGCTTTTACGGCTAGCCATACATGCTGAACAGCGTGGCTGGAGGAATATTCACTGCCAGCTTATTGTATGTAGGCAGCACCCACAGCTGCCTAAAGCCTAGTGCTCACTATTTTTTTATTTATTTTTTGTTCAACCCAGCGGGCTGAACAAAAAAAAACTGAAGAGCTCGGAAGGAGATCCTGTACTTGCTATGCAATGTTAGTACAGCAATCTCCCCTCTAAGCTATTGGGTTTTGACGGAACACACTGGTCAGTGGCTAAGAGCGCTGACCGGATGCTGAACGGCAGACCTTTTATCAATCATACACCTTCGACAGAAGTCGGCTGCTGTACATAAGGGCCAAATGTCGGCCAGTTTCTATTGAACCGGCTGATACCACCTAATAGGGATGAGCTCAGGCGTGTTTGCATTGAACACATGCAGAGCCCGCCAAGGAAGTCGGCACCGTCGGAACCGCGCTGCGCTAATCACAGGCAGGGAGACATTGTCCCGATGCTCGGCTGCAGAGATCGGGAAATGTCTCCCTGCCTGTAATTAGCGCAGCGCGGTTCCGACGGTACCGACTTCCTTGGCGTGCTCTGCATGTGTTAAATGCGAACACGCCTGAGCTCATCCCTACCATCTTATATTCGGCCCATGTGTATAAGGCTTAACCACTTTTCGACCAGCGCACAACGATGTACGTCAGCACAACGGCATGGCTGCGCAAATGGGCGTATAGGTACGTCCCCTTTAAATCGTGGCTTAGTGGGTACGCGCGTTCCCGCCACGTTCTCTGTGACCGTGTCCGCTGGTGTCCCGAGATCATGACACAGCTGCAGAAAGGGGAGATGCCTATGTAAACAAGGCATTTCCCTGTTCTGCCTATGTAAACAAGGCATTTCCCTGTTCTGCCTAGTGACATGACAGGGATCTACTGCCCCCTGACATAGGGAGCAGTGATCGCTGTCATGTGAGTGGCGGCCCATCCCCCACACAGTTAGAATCACTCCCTAGGACACACTTAACCCCTTGATCGCCCCCCTAGTGTTTAACTACTTCAATACCGGGCTTTTCTTACCCCCTCAATACTGGGCCTATTCTGGCACTTCTCTCCTACATGTACAAATCATCATTCTTTTGCTAGAAAATTACTCAGAACCCCCAAACATTATATTTGCTTTTCTAGCAGACACCCTAGGGAATAAAATGACGGTCATTGCAGCTTTTTTTCTTGCATGGTATTTGCGCAATAATTTTTCAAATGCCTTTTTTTTGGAAGAAAAAAGGTTTTATTATTTAAAAAATAACAAAACAGTAAAGTTAGCCCAATTTTTTTGTAAAATATGAAAGATGATGTTACGCCGAGTAAATAGATACCCAACATGTCACACTTTAAAATTGCGCACACTCATAGAATGGCGCCAAACTTCGGTATTTAAAAATCTCCATAGGCGACGCTTTAATTTTTTTTACAGGTTACCAGGTTGGAGTTACAGAGGAGGTCTAGTGCTAGAATCGTTGCTCTCGCTCTAACGCACGCGGCGATACCTCACATATGTGGTTTGAACGGCGTTTACATATGTGGGCGGGACTTGCATGTCCGTTCGCTTCTGATCGCGAGCTACCGGGGACAGGGGGCGTTTTTAATTTATTTTTTTATTTACTTTTTTTTTTTTTTTTTTATCACTTTTATTCCTATTACAAGGAATGTAAACATCCCTTGTAATAGGAATGTGTGTGACAGGTCCTCTTTATTGAGAGATGCGCGGTCAATAAGACCTCACATCTCTCCTCCAGGCTGGAAAGCATGAGATCAGTGAAAAAATTTTCACTGATCTCATACTTACAGCCGCAATGGCGGCTTTGTTTACATTTGAGGACCCGGGCGTGACGTCATCACATCGCGCCCGGGCCTCCGACGATCATAGAGATGACTGGTGACCATCTGTTCACCAGTCATCTCTATGCTCATCACGTGACCCACCAACGGCGCCGGAAGATTCGCTCCGGGTCCCCGATCGCACGGGAGAGCCCGGAGAAGCACCGGATGGCGGCGGGAGGGGGGGGGATGTCCCCTCCCGCCGCCTATAAGAACGATCAAGCGGCGGAACCGCCGCTATGATCATTCTTATGGTGCGCAGAATCGCCGGCTGAACAAAAGGATATCTGAATGATGCCTCTAGCTGCAGGCATCATTCAGATATCCCCCCCTCAAAGCCGAGGACGTCATATGACGTCCACTCAGGATGGGAGATCCCATCTGTTGACGTCATTTGACGGTGGGCGGTAGGGAAGTAGTTAACTGCTTCCCTGCCAGTGTCATTTACACAGTAATCGGTACATTTTTATACCACTGATCGCTATATAAATGACAATGGTCCCAAAATAATGTCAAAAGTGTCCGATGTGTCCGCCATAATGTCGCAGTCACGATAAAAATCGCAGATCGCCACCATTACTAGTATAAAAAAAAAAAAATTATAAAAAAAAAAAAAAAAAATGCCATAAATCTAGCCCCTATTTTTGTAGATGCTATAACTTTTGCGCAAACCAATCAATATACGCTTATTGCGTTTTTTTTTTTTTTTTTTTTACCAAAAATATGTAGAAGAATACTTATCGGCCTAAACTGAGAAAGAAATGTTTTTTTATATATTTTTGGGGGATAGATCTTTATAGCAAAAAAATAAAAAATATTGCTTTTTTTTTCTAAAATTGTTGCTCTTTTTTTGTTTATAGCGCAAAAAATAAAAACCATAGAGGTGATCAAATACCTCCAAAAGAAAGCTCTATTTGTGAGGAAAAAAAAGGACAATTTTGTTTGGGTGCAACGTCACACGACCGCGCAATTGTCAGTTAAAGCAGCGCAGTGCCGTATCGTAAAAAGTACCCTGGTCAGGAAGGGGGTAAATTCTTCCGGGGCTGAAGTGGTTAACAGTGATTGCATATGATAGGGACAGTGGAGAAAAAACAGAGACTTAAAAGGACAGGAAGTGTGTGATTTGTAGAGTTACTAGGTAAAAATAAAGGAAAAAAAAACCTGAAAAAAAGGAAGTTATATTTAAGTTCTTATAAACTGAATGCACATTGACATCCAGAGAGACCACTGTGTCCTAGGTTCTTAATTATTACCCTTCAAATGCTCCCTGTTTGTACATGCACACATTTCAGAATGTTCTGGTGAATCTTTGGAAGCATATCTGATTGTGATAATAGTCATCTGTGAGTGTCATTATTTCTACTCAAGGAAGTGAACATGGAGCCAACTATGGATATTCATGTGTATACAAACCTTAAAGAAGATTAAAACAAGCCCCCACTGACCTCTAGCTGCAGGCATCATGAACAATTCATCCTCAAATTGCACAGCAAAAGCACTGAAGTATTTAAAGCTGTAAACCTTTTAAACAAAATAATAATAAACACGTCATACTTGCCTGCTCTGTGCAATTGTTTTACAAAGCGGAACCCCCGATCCTCCTCTTCTGGGGTCCCCTGCCAGCATTCCTGGCCCCACCTCTTCCCCATAGGAAGTCGCTTCGTATGAGGGCATTCATGCAGGCTACATCCCGAGTCTTGCTGCCTGCATCTATAGACACAGACAGTGTGACTCAGCCACGCCCCCTGCTTTCCTCATCGCAGAATTTAATTGAAAGCAGCGGGAGGCAGAGACAGATGTAAATACATGGCAGAGGATCTAACCTATTCTATGAATGGCTTCTACTTTTAATTCTGCTTCTCTTACTTAAAGCAATACGCCACCCAAAAGGAGAAGTTCTGATTTTAAGTACTCCTCCCCTCCACTCCTGCCATGTTTGGCACGTCCTTTTTTTTTTTTAGGTGGGGAGCGGGTACCTAGTTTTGATAGGTACCCGCTCTCACTTTAGCTTGGAACATCTAGGTCAATGATGGTGAACCTTGGCACCCCAGATGTTTTGGAACTACATTTCCCATGATGCTCATGCACTCTGCAGTATAGTTGAGCATCTTGGGAAATGTAGTTCCAAAACATCTGGGGTGCCAAGGTTCACCATCACAGATCTAGGTAATCTGAGCGGAAGTTCTCCTCTACACTAAACCCCTCTTGCATCCCCACCCTGCAGTCTTCAGGGACACATCACGGGTCCCAGAAGACCTGGGTCCATTCACAAAGCGCACAGATGGGATGCCAGCCCTGGGAACCTGAAGGTTGGTAAAGAACAGGCGAGGACAACGCTGGGTCCCTGGACAGGTAAGTGTCCTTTTTATTAAATGTCAGCAGCCACAGGATTTGTAGCTGCTGACTTTTATTTAAATATTTATTTACAGTTCCACAGTGGGACCTCCTTTTTAAGCGGTTTAACCCCACAGATTCCTCCATCTACCCTACGCAGCCTAAATGGACAAATCTCCCGCTTCGGATATTGAATTCCGACAGCCGACTCCACCAGCTGTCAAATTATCTGAACAGCAGCTGGATTGGATTGGATCGGATGCCGGTGTTCTGCCGAGAAACGTTACCCCGGCGGATTCTGCCCCCACCTGTACTGCACAGTACAAACGTGAATGAGCTTCCGAAAATAGCCGAACGTGTAGAGCTGAGAGTCGGCTCTAGACGGCGCCTGCGTGGACCTAGATGTAAGTGGCCAGTCTGCCCCACGTCCTCGCTTCGCTCGGACGGCTCGCTACGCTCGCTCGGCCTTTTTTTAACATCCTCCATGTCCACGGGGATGGTAAAGAAAGAGCCTGGATGTCAGGTAGCACATTTTCGTGTGCGCAGGAGCCATCTAGAGCTGACTCTCAGCTCTACATGTTCGGCTATTTTCGGAAAAAGCGCTGCGCCTGCGCAGTACAGAGCGGGCAGAATCCGCTGGGGGGAAATTCTCGGCAGGACACGGGCACTGACAAATTTCTGCCTAATTTCTTGATTTTTCATTTGAGGGATGTTGGGGGGGGGGGGGGGGCGAACTCATTTTATCCGGTTCATCGGGAACCGACCAGAAACTTGCTCAGTGTATTGGCGGCTTTAGGCCTGATGTGTTACCATGCGTTATTAGAGTGCACAAGACCATAAGGATTTATTTTATAGAGCTTTGATATGTCTGTACATATTTCTGCACATGATCAAGAGGACTGACTATTCTCTGTAGTCAAAGCAATGCCTCCTAATAGTTTCTGGCTCTGTTCTGCAGTCCTTGAGATCTTTACGATGTGCAACAATGCATGTTATCTGGGGTGCCATTCATGTCTTGTTTTTTTCCCTCCCCTGGTATTTTAGTGACACAAAACAGAAACTGAACAAGGTAGCAGTTTTGATGATGAGATTACGGCTAGCCCGGCTGGCTGTCTCCTGCCTCTAAACTGCACCTCTCTCTGCACATGGCCACCCTTGTCCTATTGTTTAGATGTTGCTCAACCTGACCAGTTTTAGGTTACAGGATCAATTGCTCTGTGCAAGCCTGGTTTAAAAAACTAAACTTTTGTCTGGGAAATCTGAGCCCTGGGCCTGTGCCCCCAGAGACAAATCATTTGGAAATGAGACAGTTGTCATTGTGATACAGTGGATTTTTTTTTTGTGAATTGAGAAAGTACAGTCTAATTGACCAAGAAAACACATTGCAATTACCACTTCCGTACTTTTTCCCCTCCCCTCTTTTAATTTGCGGCTCTTACAGGACTACTGAATTTCAGACAGAGCCGAGGCTTAGAAAATGTTATTTATTTTTTCTGTGGCTGTAGCATTTTAAACGTGGCGACAAATTTAAGACCTGTGTTCTGCGTTTTAATGATCAGTGATTAACCACTTCAGCCCCTTCCAGACCAGAGCACTTTTTGCGATACGGCACTGCGTCGCTTTAACTGACAATTGCGCGGTCGAGAGACGCTTTAACTAAACAAAATTTATGTCCTTTTTTTTTTTTTTACCACAAATAGCGCTTTCTTTTGGTGGTATTTGATTACCTCTGCCGTTTTTATTTTTTGCACTATAAACAGAGCGACAATTTTGAAAAATTCAATATTTGTAACTTTTTGCTATAATAAATATCCCCCAAAAATATATAAAAAAACAAATTTTTTACTCAGTTTAGGCCGATACGTAGTCTTCTACATATTTCTGGTAAGAATCGTAATAAGCGTATATTGATTGGATTGCGCAAAAGTTATAGCGTCTACAAAATAGGGGATAGATTTATGGCATTTTTATAATAGTTTTTTTTATTAGTAATGGCGACGATATGCGATTTTTATCGTGACTGCGACATTATGGCCAGACACATTGGACACTTTTGACACTATTTTTGGACCATTGTCATTTATACCGCGATCAATGCTATAAAAATGCACTGATTACTGTGTAAATGATACTGGCAGGGAAGGGGTTAAACACTAGGGGGCGATGAAGGGGTTAAGTGTGTCCTAGGGAGTGATTCTAACTGTAGGGGGGATGGTCTCACAACAACATGACGGGGAGCAGTAGATCTCTGTCATGTTGCTAGGCAGAACAGGGAAATGCCTTGTTTACATAGGCATCTCCCCGTTCTGCCACTCCGTGACACGATCGCGGGACACTGGCGGACATCGAGTCCGCGGACACACTCACGGAGCACGTGGCGGGCGCTCCCTGCCGTGCCACAATTTAAATGGGACGTACAGGTACGCCCATTTGCCCACTGCTGCCATTGTGCCGACATATATCGGCGTGCATCGGTTGGCAAGCGGTTAAAGAGAACCAGTCACAATGGGGATGAATGTTCAGTCTAAAAGCAGACCTTCAGCTATTATAATAAAAAAGAATAGCCTTTCAATTAACACTATTTTTTTTCTACAATATTCACCTTCAATTCAAGGATTTCGCCCTACAGTTATTTATTCTGCCACTAGGTGTTCTCAATCTGATGGTCAGCATTATTCAACCCACTTCCTCTTATCCCAGGTCACCCTGGACCCGCCCCAGCCTTGGACTCGACAGTGAAAGAAGCAGCATAGTAATAGGCTCATCTCTCTGTCACTCTGCTTCCTCTTTCTATCAGCATGCTTCTTGTCAGCACAGACTGGTTCATTTGCATTATTTCTTCTTATACTCGAGCCCTGCTGTATAGGGACTGCTAGATGCCAAATTCAGGTATGCATTTAAAACATTCATTTAATGATGTATTATTGATTTTAGAGCTGCATTATTTTGTCTTTCATATCAGCCTAGAATTCAGCTTCAACCTATTATAATTGTATAGGTTTACTTATAAAAGATTTAGCTTTACTTTGACAGACTCTTCATTAAGGTTGGGTTCACACTTATGCAAATTCGATGCAGGTTTTCCATGCATCAAATTTGCATGAGACTGGCTCTCAATGGAGCCGGTTCAAACATCTCTGGGGCGGCCGCGGTCCGCACTGGAAAGGGGTCCTGTGCGTTTTTGGCTCAGTTTTCAGGCAAACATTTGGAACTGATTCGCACCTGAAACAGAGAACAGGGACGCACCGAACCCCCTGCTGTGACCCCCGGCCGCAGCTTTAGGTCTGTCACGGATAAATACACATTATGGAATGGCTGACTTCTGAAAATGCTAATTGCGTTGATTTCATGTTGACAATTTTAGCTTCAATACTATGAGCCACTGATACTACGAGGGGCCTGAACTTTTGAGTTTATATAATAAAAGAACAAACTTCAAGGAGTGAAAACTGCATTTATTTTTCCACATACTCCCCTGCTACATTGATACACTTGTCCCAGCGTTTAATACCTGGAAGGCCCCTTTCACAGGGGGCAGATCTGTCTAAGCGGAATCTGCCTGCTCAGCAGGGATCTCTCCGCTGATACCCGCTGAGAAGGCAGATGACAGGTCCGTGTCCGCTTCGGAAACAGACTGCATGTCCATTTCCATCCGATTGTCTTCTGTTCTGATCCGCTTGATGGATGGCAAACGTATTGCCATACGTCTGTTTTTTTGTGGATTTTGTCGGATCGGATGCCCGGCGGGTGTCCGCTGACACCTGCCGCCCCATAGAGGACAATGGATGGTCCGATCAGGTCCTCCTAAAAAAAAAAACTGGTCCACTGGCGTGAAAAGGGCCGAAAGCTTCGGCATAGAAAGATTTGTCAGTATGCCTGAACCATCCGAGGACAGCCTGCTTCACTTCGTCACAGAAAGATTCATCTCTTGTACAATTTCACGACAGGTTATGCGTCACCATATTCAGGATCGGGCGTTCCATGCGCTGAATGTTCACAGGAATGACTGCTGTGGGCTAGGAACCAACCTGGGATCGTCACTGATGGACGTACAGCCATCTTTGAAACGTTTACACTACTCAAACGTCCTACTGCAGCTGAGCGTCTGATCGTACTGTGCTTGAAGTCTTCTGTAGATATCTGCGAGTTTTACGCCTTCATTCACAAGAAACTTCGTCACCACGCACTGTTCCATTCACGCACTAACCCTGTTGTCTTCCATCTTGATTAACGGTCTTTAGACTGGCCCGTGGCATGTGCGCCGTTTGTCAGTAGTAGGATACACTTGGCACTTATTACTGCATGTAGTACCGCCAAGCTAGCATCCCTACACAGCCAGCTTCCCACTGTGCATGTGGGAGTTTTTCTGTGCTTTGTGAATGGTCCCGCAGCCTCTTGGGACTTGTGACGTGTCCTAGGAGGTTGCAGAGAGGGGGCAGTTCCAGAAATAGGTACCCCCCTCCCCCAAAAAAAAGTGCCAAAAGGGGAAAATTATTAGCTGAACAATCCAATGCACTCGCTGCTCGGGCATTCAGGCAGCTTCAGGTGTCAATACTGTTGAATACAATAGCTGACAGTGGGGGATTTGATTGATTTTTCTCTCGTTCATCTCACAAGTTGAACAAGCGAAAACAAGACATGTTTAGCTAGTGTTAGGCTTTCACACGATCGGCCCGCTCAGATCCGCCTGTCCGTTTTTCAGGCAGACCCGAGCGGCCCACCCACTGACTTCTATGGGCGGGCGGATGTCAGTGAATATGTGTCCGCTGACACCCCCCTGCCATCCGATTTCAACAAGATCCGCTCAAAACAGATGGATAGCGATACGATCACCATCCATCCAGCATATTGGATCGGATTGAAAACGGACATGCTGTCTGTTCTACATAATTTTGTACACTTTTTTACACTTTTATATTTTTCTTACTAATCCTGGAACCATTATCGCCATTTATCACCAGTGTGGACACATTTACAACAGGGGGACCTTTCTATGGATCTCCCCATAGAAAACCGTGGGGCTTTGACAGGTCTGTCTCTGCATAGTGAGCGGAGATGGACCTGTCATCCGCCTGCTTAGCGGAGATCAACGAGCGATCCCTGCTGAGCTAGTGGAGTCCGTCCAACAGATCCGCCCTGTGTGAAAGGGGCCTGTTTTTGTTTTTGCAATCGATTTGTTTTGCAGTGCAATAGCACGATGATGGGAAAGAGCAAAGTGACAGAGGATCTCATTAGTTTGCTGCTTCTTTTACTGTCCAGTCACATGGTGAGGAGGAAACCAGTGTGTTACTGAACTCCATCCCTGCCAGACAATGACGGTTCTGTGTAAATCTCAGAACAGAATGAACAAAAATTTTAATCTTTTTGCCAGGTAAAACAGATCTTATATATATAAATTTTTATCTGGGTGTTTTGTCCGGTGTTCCGCTTTAAGGAGACTATGTATGTGCCAATTTTCAGTCAATTTGAACTACTTTCCAGGCTCTGATAGTCGTACTGATGTTGGGCAAACAGGGCAACAAACTGACCGCTTAAAACGTCGCTCCAGGAATGATATATTCTGCATATTCACATTGGGCGAGCTTGTTACAATGTAAGTATGCATATGTGAAACCCGATCGACCTCTGTGGAAGCTGTAAATCACTGTAGTAGCCCAAGCTACTACAGTGATAGCTGCTGTTCTCCAGATGCTCTGCTGAGTGGCTGCCTTTCTGCATAGTAGCCACAGGGGGACACTTGCCTGACAGGCTGCCATTCAGAGAATGCCTTACATTTTTGTATAAAGCCTTCTCTGATTGTATGATCTGGAGATGATCCTCTCCATCTTGTCTAATCAGACGCTTTGCATTCAGTGAGAACAATTCCCATCGTTCTCTAGATGGTAGCCAAACAAGCGATCTTCTGTGGTTCCTTTGCAGTAGGGCAGCCGATAGGAACAGCTCTCGGAAGACCACAGCCATCACTGTAGAAGCTTGTGCCTCCACAGGGATTTATAGCTTTCCTAGAGGCTGATCAGGTAACACGTGTGCATACTTACATTGTACCAAACTGGCCCCATATAAGTATGCAAAATAAATCATCTATGGAGTGCAGCTATAAAGTAATTCTATGTGTTTTTTTTTTGTTTTTTTTACTTTAATGCATTAGCTCCCTCCCAGCTTCCCTTATATTCTTTCCGGAGTCTAATCTCTATCCAGCAATGTGCACAAGAACAGTGGCTCTCTCCTCTCCTCTCTCCCTCCACATAGGTTCAGAGACATCAGCGGAGCCATTGGCTCCTGCAGCTGTCAATCAGAGCCAGTAAGGAGGGACTGGGGGCAGGATCGAGCCATGCTTTGTGTGTCAAAGGACACACAGCACGCGGCTCGGGAGCGAGCCTGCACAAGTGTCCCCATAGCAAGAGGCTTGCTATAGTGGGCACTCGGTAAGGGGGGCATGAGCACCAGAGGGGGACCCAAGAAGAGGAGGATCAGGCTGCTCTTTGCAAAACACGTTGCACAGAGCTAGTAAGCATGACTTCTTTGTTATTTATAAAAAAAAAAAATGGGTATGCAATTATTTTAAAGGGGAGTTCCAGCCTTTTTTTATGTTTATTAAAAGTCAGTAGCTACAAAAAGTGTAGCTGCTGGCTTTTAATAAACATACACTTACCTGTTCCACTGTCCAGCGACGCGACGCCCGGAGCTCCGCTCCTCTCCCCCCCTCTCCCCCCTTCTCCGCCGGCGCCTCCATTCATAGTGTGAGCACTTGGCCGTGACAGCTTTTGGCTTCACGGCCGGGCACTCACTGCGCATGCACGAACGGCGCAGCGCTCTCTGAGCGGACATGCAATCGCCTGGGACCTGTCACGTACCAGGTGATCGCCTACAGGGAGGGGCCGCCAAAAGGCGATATGACGTATCGGCTAGGCGACCCCAGGGCGGAAGGAGGAAGTGGGACAGGAAGTCCCACTCCTACTGAAGCCCTCACTCCCCCCCCCCCCCAAAAAAAATCATGCCAAATGTGGCATGGAGGAGTGGATTAAGCGGAAGTTCCAAATTCGGGTGGAACTCCCCTTTGATAGAGTTTATTGAAATCTGGAATTGTAATGGGGGAAAAAAATGAAAGATACATTTTTTATTAAAAGTGATCAGATTTGTTCAGGACTATATTGATCTCGTCTCCTTGTTGTCACCATTTTATGTCTTCGATTTTTTTTTTTCTCCCAAAACCGCAAAACAAACATCGAAAGTTGGACTGGTCTACCAAACTTTTACATGTGTGAATGGTTTTGCTCATTGTAGGAATATGCATTGTTGGATACATCCAGAGATCTGTGACTGTGCTTCAATAAAGAACAATGGGGTGAATGTTCTAGGATTATTTTATAGCGTTAAATGTATCCTAACTTTACTATACACACTCTGTCAATATACAGTAACTGAAAAGGAAAGAATTCTGAGAGGTAGTATTATATTATGAAAGTGTAATGATATAATGTGACCCTACATTATAGTTGCCCATTTACTCTCCCTGTGATAAACAATAAAATCAATTTAAATACTGTTAACAAAGCCGACCTGCCTCTTCAATCCGCATGCAGCATGAAAGAACAAAAGCACAAATGGCAGTGATCCTACAGAGAATAAATGCTGTGATTTTCTATTGATTGCTTCTCATCAGACTTCCTGACCTGAAGGTATTGTTTAAAAATAATAAAACTGCAGGTCTCCCTCCATCTTCCAAATGTCCAATCCAGTTTAGTGGAAGATGAAAGAGTCTCGCAGAATTCTGTCTGGACTGACATTAAAGACGCTCCTTGGAAACCATTTCTGCTGGTATTATTGTTATTTTGCAGTGCACTTTTAGACAACATTTAAAGCCGATCTTCATTGCATCTGAGCACCAAAAACACAATTTAATACATTTTTAATGTTCAAAGCAAACTCCCCCCCTGCCCATCCAGATGCCCCATGTTGAGAAATCACTTTGAAAAACATCCCCCCAACATTTCTGGTATTGGCCATCTTGAGGAAGGGCAAATGATTCATGTAGTATTTACTTCCTGGAATCCATCTGGCCTTAGCTAAAGTATACATGCCGGAGAGTGTTAAGCTGAGGAAACTCCGCCTCCTCTTCTCCCCTCCTGCAGACTCCTGAGATGTATGACATCATTTGCCTAGCCACTTCAATACCAGGCACTTATACACCTTCCTGCCCAAGCCAATTTTCAGCTTTCAGCGCTGTCCCAATTTAAATGACAATTGCGCGGTCATGCTACACTGTACCCAAACAAATTTTTTTTCATTTTGTTCCCACAAATAGAGCTCTCTTTCGGTGGTATTTGATTGCCTCTGCAATTTTTATTTTTTGCACAACAAATAAAAAAAGAGCGAAAATTTTGAAAAAAAATGTTTTTTTGTTTCTGTAAAAATATTTTTGGTAAATAAGTATGTTTTCTTCTTCAATGACGGGCACTGATATGTGGCTGCACTGACGGGCACTGATGGGCACCGATGAGGCGGCACTGATGGTCACTGATAGGTGGCACTGGTATGTGGCACTAATGGGCACTCATAGGCGGCACTGATGGGTACTTATGGGTGGCACTAATAGGTGGCACGGATGGGCACTGATAGGTGGCACTGATAGACACTGGTGGGTGCCACTGATGACACTGGTGGGTGGCATTGATGGGCATCACAAAAAAAATTGTGCCAAGATGGTGCCAGTCAGTGCCCATTTGTGGGCACTGATTGGCATAAGTTAGGCATATTTTTATACATGTGGATGGCCATGGGGGACTTACCTGGCCATCCACATGTTGGGTGCTTCCCTCGTGGTCCTGGGCGGCATCCTGGTGGTCTAGTGTGGGCATCCGAGGGGGGGCTGCGCTGATAAACAATCAGCGCGAACCCCCCCCCTGTCAGGAGAGCCATCGATCGGCTCTCCTCTACTCGCGTCTGTCAGACACGAGCGAGGAAGAGCCGATCAACGGCTCTTCCTGTTTACATCGTGATCAGCCATGAGTGGACACGGCTGATCACGTGGTAAAGAGCCTCCGCCGGAGGCTCTTTACCGAGATCAGTGTAGCGGTGGGTCAGACTGACGCACCGCTTCACCGATTGCCGCGATGCGCACCCCCCCCCCCCCCCCGGGCGCACGGCAGCTGTTATCCTGCAGGATGTCAATAGACGTCCAGTGTGGATAACACAACCACTTCCTGGACGTCAATCTCCTATTGACCGGGCGGGAAGTGGCTAGGCAAGAACCTAGGAAGTAACTGAAAAAATGTAAAAAAAAGATTAAAATAAGTAAATATGGTATACTTCTCTATTTACTAATGCTAGCAGCATGAGGATTAAAAATAATCATGTTGATTGGAAGAGTGAAGTTCCACTTTAACGATTTTTGCATCTATAAAAATAACGCAATATTTCAGTTAACGTTTAGATCAGCTGTTCAGCAGAACAAATACGTTTACAGATAGTAAATGCTGACTTAACTTGCTACAAATTTCCATTATTCTTTAACCGGTTCCCATCCGTCTCGCGTACATATACGGGGGCAGAATGGCTCCCATGCGCAAAACCCCGTACTGATGCAGGGTTCCTTTAACAGCCGCCAGAGGGCGCGCACGCACCGCAGGAGGGATGAGCGTGCGCCCGCTGCACGGCGGGGGACCCGATGCGTATGGCTGGCGGTCGCGTGCACGAACGCCAGCACAGGGATTTGTGTGTGTAAACACCCTAATCCCTGTGCTGTCAGAAGGGAGGAGACGTGTCGTTGGTTCCTAGAAAGTAGGAACAGCAAAATGTCTCCTTCTCAGTCCTATCCCCATACAGTTGTGTCAAAAGTGTCCGATCTGTCCGCCGCAATACCGCAGATCACTGCTATTACTAATAAAAAATTCAATAATAAAAATGCCATAAATCTTTGCCATAGTTTGGTTTGCGCAAAAGTTATAGCGTCTACAATCAATATAAACATTTTTGGGGATATTTATTATAGGAAAAAGTAAAAAAATATTGTTTTTTTTTTTTCTAAATCGTCGCTCTTTTTTGTGTATAACGCAAAAAATAAAACCCGCAGAGCTGATCAAATAGCACCAAAAAGAAAGCTCCTATTTTTGGAAAAAAAAAGACGCAAATTTCGTTTGGGTACAGCCTTGCACGACCGCGCAATTACCAGTTAAAGTGACGCAGTGCCAAATTGTAAAAAGTGCTCTGGTCATGAAGGGGGTTAAACCTTCCGGGGCTGAAGCGGTTAATTCAGAAAGTTTTGCTAATCGCTCCGCCGCTTTGCCGGTGCACATGGGAGCAGACAAAAGAAGCAAAGCAGAGGTAGTCTGATGGCTTTGGATCTTAGAACCAACTAGTGCATTCTGTAAAGAGAACATTGCAAAAGAAGGAGAAGGTATTGGACCGGCACATGATGAATAATAGGCAAGCACTACCTCCATATCTCTCCCACACTGCACTGCTTTGACCTATTAACTGCATAAAGAACAGAATATTTTATAGTAGAATTCCAGGTTTCCTTTGGCTTTAAATAGTTTGGTAAAAATACTATATAGTTCCATCAGCAGATAGAAAGTTGCCCATACACAACGCTGCATAATTTATGTAACTGATGCGACTACAGTATAGCACAGCACACACTGTGGCCGCATTGGTTAATAAAAACAGGATACCACAAATGTCAGTAGCAAAAGGAACATCAGATCCTATGCTTCTGAGGTTCTACCCACATACCTCCCTAAGGAGGTTCTGTTCTAATCAGTGGCACCCAATCTGGAACACTAGATTCTAATTTCATAAATTTTGAAGTGGCAAATTTAGGGGTGTACTTCTTTCACGTTGACAAATCTGCATTTTCATTGCCTGCGGGTCAAATACGGCTTTTTGCTTGCCGGTAACCATCCCTTGGGGCATCATTTCTTACTCCAATAATAATCTGACACAAATAATGGGGCAGAATTTCTTCCCTTGACACCAATGATGGAGCACTATTCTTCTCACTGACACCATTGATTGGGCACTATACCTCTGATAGCCATTGATGGGGCGCTATGCCTTCCACTGACACTAAAAAAAAGGGGAACAATTCCTTCTGCTGACACCAATGATGGTGTAACCCTGAAGAATAAAACGGTGGTTGTTGCAATTTTTTATGTTGCACAATATTTGCACAGCCATTTAAAAAAAAAAAAAAAAATCTTCAAGGAAAAAAATATACTTTTTAATGAGTTTTAGTGCACACAAACACAATATGATACCCAATTGTTTTGGTAAAATTATAAAAGATGTTAGGCTGAGTAAATGGATACATAAACTGTCATGCTTTACAATTGCACATGCCCGTGGATAGGCAACAAATTACGGTACCTTTTAAATCTCCTTAGGCAATGCTTTAAAAGCCCCCAGCAGATTAACAGTTAAACAAGAGGTCTGGTGCTAGAATTATTGCTCTCGATCTGATGTATGCGATACCTCAGATGTGTGTTGCGATCGCTGTATACATATTCATGCGGGACCTATGTGCTCATTCGCATTTGCACAGGGGTACTTTTTTTTTTTTAATCATCTTTATTGATGTCACAAGAGATGAAGAACTGATCGAGCAGCTGTAGAGCCGCTCAGATACTTTAAAGCCCATTTCTGCCTGAAAACCTTAGTACTGGGATCATGGCTACAGCCACTTCAACCTGAGAATGTACATGTAGTAAGGGTGTAAAGTTGTTATAAGGTTTGAGGAACCCCGATTTAGATTGAGAATGAACACACAAGGTCCATTTTATGTGTTTGTATATTATCTTAATCTGTAGTGATTGTTGAATGAAGATTTAATGTTTACCTGGTTAAATATGTTAAAAATTCGACAATTTCCTTTTTTCACGTCTGTATATATAAAAATAATTACTAAGGATTCTAAGAGCACTATGGGTTACCTAAACAGTACAGCATACTCTGCCTGCTTGGGTTGTCTGATTAAACCTGTGTGAGCATCCTCCAAAAAGAGATGAAGTCACTATATTGATAACTGGTCTGTGTGTAGATTTCAGTTTTTAAGCTGTTAGCCTTTGATTTATTAAAAGGAAATGCAAAGGAGCAGGGAAAAATTGCTAAGGCTCCTTTCACACTGGGGTGGTGGGTGCGTCGGCAGTAAAGCGCTGCTCTCTTTAGTGGCGCTATTCGGCCGCTAGCGAGGTACTTTTACCCCCCGCTAGCGGGCGAGAGGGTTAAAACCACTGCAAAGCGCCTGCAGAGGCGCTTTGCCGGCGGTCTAGCCGCGGTGCCCATTAAATTCAATGGGCAGGAGGGGTATACACACCGCTCCAAAGATGCTGCTAGCAGGACTTTTATTACCATCCTGCTAGCGCACTGCTCCAGTGTGAAAGCCCTCAGGGCTTTCACACTGGAGAGACAGCAGCGGCTGTTTCAGGGCGCTTTGCAGGCGCTATTTTTAGCATTATAGCGCCTGCAAAGTGCCCCAGTGTGAAAGGGGTCTTAGAGAATTGGGACACTTGCAACGCAAGTTCGCATAGATATGCAGAGGTACACACCCACAGTAAAAATGCTTCTCTTGCTAATGTGCCAAAGCATGTTAAATGCATATGTTGCTATACCAGTTTGCAGTGTGCACAAAACATCCCATATAATGTTCCTTTTCTGGTGAGTTGTACTAAAGAATGTGCATGTTAAAATTCCACCTTAAAGATGATCTTCAGGCTGTATGATTTTTTTATTTTAATTGAGCAGCTACAAATAGTGCCATCCTCACCCAGGCCCGTTCTTCACCTGTCATCAGGTCCGCGACACCGGCATGTTTACTAAGGGAACTTGGCTGGGGCTCCTTGCGCTTTCACATTTGGCTTCCCATCATGCATGCGTGGGTCACACTTCTGAGACCTGTGACATGTCCCAGAAGGCTGCGGCCAAAAGAAGGGGGTGCCAAACTTCTGCCCAGATCGCCTAGCTGGGAAAAAAAAAGTATCCAAATGGAATAGAGGAGAGGGAGGTGGAAGAGTAGAACTTCCTCTTGTGAGTGTATTTCCACTTTAAGGCTTGAAGTGTGAATTATTTTATGTTTGAAAAATTTAGTGGCTTGGTCCTACATGCACCACTAATGGTTATAGGCTAATATAGTTGTTTCCAACCTAAGTCCCCAAGAACCCCAAACATGTCAAGTTTTTAGGATTTCCTTGCACATGTGCTTTGAATCGGTGTCAATGGCTTCATCATATTTACGACAGCTGTATTATCTAACGGAAATTCTCAAATCATGGTCTGTGGCGGCTTTACCTGTCCTACTTTGAGTCTTCCAGATAGGCCTCGGTTGGTGGTGTCCATGGTTGCCCCATAGATCAGTGTTTCTCAACTCAAGTCCTCAAGGCGCCCCAACAGGTCATGTTTTCAGGCTTTACATTATTTTGCACAGGTGATTTGATCAGTTTCATTGCCTTAGTACTTTCCACAGCTGCTTCATCTTACGGAAATCCTTAAAACATGACCTGTTGGGGCGCCTTGAGGACCGGAGTTGAGAAACACTGCCATAGATAGATGTAATTTAATGTCTAGGGACACTTACTGTAGGGATTAAAGCTAAAAAGGTGGTTCCCTGTTGACTTTGAAATCGGTGAAGGCATACGCAAGTGTAAAAGGGTGGGCAAAAAATATGTGGCAGGTTGGACGTGAAGGCACAGTGTCAGCTCTACATCAGGTATTCTAGCTGGCCCTTCTATAAACATGAATAATGGGTGTTCATATTTGTCCCAGTGTAAAGGGAAGGAGAGAGGTCCGGCTAATGGTGCACTTGCCAGCTTATCTCAGAGGGAAGTTTTCTAACCTTTTTTTATTCTTCAGGCTGCCATGTTTCGGTGGGTGACTGTCTTAACCCTTAGAGATAAGATTTGCCACCCTGTCCAACTAAAAATAACCAGGTTGGGCAACTGTCATTTTACGCCCCTTTTACACTGGCTGGTTCATCCCACTGTCCTCTCTGGGCAGTCTAATGGAAACGCACCACCTGTCATCTGATCTGATCCACCAGATGGATGTTTTTAGCAGACAGGATTGGATCGGGTGTTAACAGACACATGTCCATTGACATCTGCCAATCCATAGAGAGCAATGGATGGTTCGATCGGGTCCGCCTGAAAAACTGACAGGCCGGCGGATCGGTCCATCCCTGTGAAAGGGGTGTGTGAGTGGAAAGGAGAAATCCTCACAACCTTAAGGTCACAAGACCCTATATGTCAGACTGATTGATTATAACATTTTAAAGGAAACTTTATTAACCACTTCAGCCCCGGAGGATTTGGCTGCCAAATGACCAGAGCACTTTTTGCGATTCGGCACTGTAACTGACAAATGCGCAGTCGTGCGACGTGGCTCCCAAACAAAATTGACTTCCTTTTTTTCCCATAAATAGCTTTCTTTTGGTGGTATTTGATCACCTCTGCGGTTTTTATTTTTTGCACTATAAACAAAAATAGAGCAACAATTTTGAAAAAAAGCAATAATTTTTTCTTTTTGCTATAATAAATATCCCCAAAAAATATATATAAAAAAAAAAAATTTTTCCTCAGTTTAGGCCGATACGTATTCTTCTACATATTTTTGGTAAAAAAAAAATTGCAATAAGCGTTTGGTTGGCACAAAAATCATAGCGTATACAAAATAGGGGATAGTTTTATGGCATTTTTATTATTATTTTTTTTTACTAGTAATGGCGGCGATCTGCGATTTTTATCGTGACTGCGACATTATGGCGGACACATCGGACACTTTTGACGCTATTTTGGGACCCATGTCATTTATACAGTGATCAGTGCTATAAAAATGCACTGATTACTGTGTAAATGACACTGTCAGTGAAGGGGTTAACCACTAGGGGCGAGGAAGGGGTTAAGTGTGTCCTAGGGAGTGGTTCTAACTGTGTGGGGGCGGGGCTTACTGTGACACGACACTGATCACTGCTCCCGATTACAGGGAGAAGACGATCAGTGTCTTGTCACTAGGCAGAACAGGGAAATGCCTTGTTTACACAGGCATCCCCCCGTTCTGCAGCTCCGTGAAATGATCGCGGGACGCCGGTGGACATCGAGTCCGTGGGTCCTACGGGCACATTCACAGAGCTCGCGGCAGGGGCGTGCGCCCACATGGCGGCAAATTCATAGTGACGTATATATACGTTACTTTGCGCAGCCGTGCCATTCTGACAACGTATATGTACAAGCGGCGGTCGCCAAGTGGTTAAGGAATATTTTAAGGCTTCTATTCTAAGAATACTAGTTCACTGGCTGCCATTGTGATGGCGTCAGTACTTTCTGGGTCAGTGACCTGGAACTCTTTTGCGGATAGGCCTCATTTGCAGAAGGTAAAAAGTTTGTTTTTTTAGTATTGGATCGAGGGGAGATGGAGTAGGTCACCTGTCAGTTTTTATTGCTGTCTGTACCCTCATTGGGAACATTTATCCTATTTGCCCCTTTTTGCTGCTATCATTGAAAGTAAAAGAAATTCACAAATTTTGGGTTGGCACCAGAAAAGTAATGGAGGGGAAGTCTTCAATGGGACACTAGTAGAGCTGCATGAATAATTGTTAAAGAATCTACTCCCCTCCTGATCTTAAAACAGCATTTTCCGATTCTATGTAACAAGTGCAGAAAGTTCTCTGCTCACTTCTGACACAAAAAAAATAAAAAATCCTGGCAGCCTGCCAAGTTTATCTCCACATTGGAGATAAAGAGAAACATTTCATTCTTAGATCAAAGGGATGAACTTCAGTCTGTAAATGAAGTCAGTTTAACCACTTAAAGATTAAACCTTTTTCTGACATTTGTTGCTTACAAGTTAAAAATCTGTATTTTTTGCTGGAAAATTACTTGGATATATATATATATGTGTGTGTGTGTGTGTGTGTGTGTGTATATAATATATATTTTTTTAGCAGAGACCCTGTAGAATAAAATGGTGGTTGTTGCAATATTTTATGTCACACTGTATTTGCGCAGTGGTCTTTCAAACGCAATTTCTTTGCAAAAAATACACTTTTAGGCTGGGTTCACACCATTGCGAATTGGATGCGGGACCCCCGCATCCAATTAGCAATAGCAGGAGATTTTGACCGGTTCTCTATGGAGCCAATTCACATATCTCTGCAGCAGGTTCGGTGCATTTTGCAGAAAAGCGCTGTGCGTCTTTTGGTCAGTTTCAGCCCAAAATTTGGGCTGAAATCAGACCTAAAACGGTGAACCAGCACGCACCAAACCCCTGCTGTGAGAAAATGTGTACTGAGCCTAAAGGGGTTGTAAACCCTCAAGGTTTTTCACCTTAATGCATTTTATGCATTAAGGTGAAAACTCTCTTTTAGTGTAGCAGCCCCCCCCAGAGCCCCCCTTTTATTTACCTGAACCCTGTCTTTTCTGCGCCGGGAACAAGCACACCCGCTCCAGCTGGTGTCTCGTGTCCTGATTGGATAGATTGATAGCAGCACAGCCATTGGCTCCCGCTGCTGTCAATCAAATTCAATGACGTGGGAGCTAGGGGCAGGGCTGAGTCCTGTCTGTGTCAATAGCAGTAGCAGGTCACGGGAGCACGCCCGCACGGGTGCCCCAAGGGAGAGCGCTTCTCCGGGGCACTCGAGAAAAGGAGGAGCCAGGAGAGCCGCTGAGGGACTCCAGAAGAGAAGGATCGGGGCCACTCTGTGCGAAACCAGCTGCACAGAAGAGGTAAGTATGACATGTTTGTTTAAAAAAAGTAAATAATAATTACCTTTTTAGTTATCCTTTAATGAATATAAAAAAAAAAACTAAAGTTAGGCCAATTTTTTTTGTGTATTGTGAAAGATGATGTTGCGCTGCGAAAATCTTGAAAGAATCATGATGTTTTTTCTAAGCAAAAAATCATACTTCTCGTTTTAGCCAGAATTGTGCAGCTCTAGACACTAGTACTGGTGACCTGGGGGGCCCAAGGAATTCCCTTAAAGCCGTTTCAAACCCAAAATGTAAACATTTAGTATGCAGCTTACCAATACTTATATGTGATGGCTGCACTCATTTCTTGTTCATACATCACGGGACACAGAGCAGCATAGTCATTACTACGTGGGTTATATAGAATTACCTTCAGGTGCTGGCACTGGCAACTTCCAAAACAGGAAGTACCCTCCCCTATATAAGCCCCTCCCATCCGGGAGTACCTCAGTTTTTTGCCAGTGTCTAAGGTGTTGGCCAAGGTTAACATGTATTCATCTGGGCTTGTGTACAGGTTCTCTGGGCCTTAGCAAGCTATTCCGGATCCGACCACAAAAGCTTCATAGCTAAACGGTCGGTACCCAGGCCTTGCAGAGAAGAGCAAGGTTTTGCCTGTAATGCCTCTCTTAGGAGGGCTGGACCCTGGGATCCAGAGCTCTGGTCATACCCAAAACCAAGAGGCTATCTGTGCAGGGTGCTATACAGGTCCAGGGGAGTGGAATCCTTGGGAACCCGGTCCCTGAAGGTCTAGTACAATGCCTGCCGTGAGAGGTGAAGTTTGGGCTTCTGTGGACCAAACAAAGTCCTGCGGCGGGGAAAAGGTAAGTGGGGGCCCCTCAGGAACTTGGTTCTATTGAGGGGACCCCCAAGCCTAATATGTCTTTCTGCCTGTTACCTAAAAGGTATTCCCGCTAATAGCTGTATATGCCTAAGAAATCCTAGAAATGTATTTTCATAAGGGAAGTTTTAAAACTGTAAACCTGGAAATGTTTTTCATAAAGGAGGTTTTAAAAAAAAAAGACAAAAGTGCGGTACCTGTGTTTGTCCACTAGAGGCCGCTGTGGAACGTCTTTTTTTCTTGGGACTATTCCTTCCATGGTGAAAGTCCAGGCAGATGAGTGAGCTCTCTATCAGGGAAGCTGCATTCCTCTGTCATGCCGCCAAGTAGTTTCCTTCCATCCCCGAGTCCTGGTGAAACAGGGACCCTGGCTCCTCTCCCTACAGGGTGCCAAGAGCGCACACGTGCACGCGCGCGCGCACACGCTTTCTTTTTATAGATTTAGCTTCAAAAAGTGGGCGGAGCCTGGCGGATGACGCGCTCTGTGCGCCCAGCGCTTCTGCGCATGTGCGGGCGTCCCAGCAAGATAAAAGGACTCAGTCCACGCTGCTTGCTATGGACACAGAGCATGAAAAGGAGCTGGTAGCATGGTATAGTGGGCTTACAGCGGGCGGTTGATACAGGCATCCCCAGAAAGACGCATTAGTAGACACCCACTGATGTACATAGCAGCAAATTGCATTAGACTATTTCAGTAAGGGGTGTATTGCGGCTGGATTACCTCAGCTTTGAACTAAGGAATATGCCGCCTAAAAAACTCCGAGATATACCTCTCAGGAAGTGTAGGGGGTCTCCATCGGGCTCTGAGGATCTGGAGCAGTCATCTGCACCCTCCTCCCCTGAGAAATCAGAGGTTAATACCCATAAGGAACCCCCGGGAGTGCCAGGTACTGCGGCTGTCCTCAGTCCACCTGCTCCTGCATATATAACAGAGGAGGTTTTTGCCTCAACTCTGGAGGGATTGGAGCAGAGATTGGCAGCATTGATCGCTTCTTCTCTACAGGAAAGAAAGCGCGCCAGATCTCCATCACCTCCATTAGAGTGCCTGTTGGCAGAGCAACAGTCCCAGGAAGGGACCGACCTACCTGAAGGGGATCAGGAGGAGGTTAACTCTGTTTTTGAGGAATCGACAGTAGATGAACCATTTTCAGCATCACAGACTGAAAGATTGTGGGTCCAGACCCTAACTCACATGGTTCGATCTGCATTTAAAATGCCTCTTGTTGAACCATCAACTACTGCTGTCTCCTCATTGGGGTCGCTAAAAGCTCCCCAGGTTAATTGCTCCTTTCCAATACATCCATTATTGGAAGGACTTATATACCAGGACTGGGAACATCCTGATAAACTATTTGTTCCGCCTAAGAAATTTCCGGTGATCTATCCCATGGAGGAAAAGTTCACCCAGAGATGGAATATTCCTACGGTGGATGCAGCCATCTCTTCTGTGAACAAATCACTGACATGTCCAGTAGATAATGTTCAAATGTTAAAAGATCCAGTAGATAAAAAATTGGAATCTTTATTAAAATCTGCTTTTTCCACAGCAGGGGCTGTTACACAGCCAGCAGTGGCAGCTATTGGGGTCTGCCAAGCTTTAAAGGATCAAATGAAAATGGTCCTGAGGGATTTGCCAGACCAGCAGGCCCAGGCTCTGGCTGATCTGCCTAGAGCATTATGCTTTGCGGTTGACACCATCAAGGATTCTATCCATCAGGCCTCCCGACTCACGCTGTCTTTGGTACATATGCGTAGGCTTCTGTGGCTCAAAAACTGGTCTGCTGAAGCTCCCTGTAAGAAGCTCTTAGTTAGCTTCCCATTTCATGGGGAACGCCTTTTTGGCGAGGACCTGGATAAGTATATCCAGAAGATTTCCAGTGGTAAAAGTACTCTCTTACCGAGTAAGAAGAGGTCTAGGGGTCCATCTTTTAAGAGGACTACCTCTCCTATCCCTGCGACGTCTGCTACTAAGCAGTTCCGACGGCCTCCTCGGTCAAACTCAGGGGGTAAATATCAGGGACAGTCACAGGGTAATAAGAAACCCTGGATCCGAAGGGGTACTAAACCAGCCTCCAAGTCAAGCCTATGAAGGGCTGCCCCCACTCAAACGGGTGGGGGGAAGACTTCAGTTGTTCGCAGAGACCTGGCGGGAGACGATCAAAGACAGATGGGTGCTCTCCGCAGTAACTCTGGGATACAAGTTGGAGTTAAGAGTCTCCTCCTTCCCATTTTATGTGGTCAGGCATGCCAAGAGACCCTCTGAAAAGAAGGTGTCTCCTAGTGGCGTTAGAACAACTATTGCTCCAAGGAGTAATTATGGAGGTTCCTATGGAAGAGTGGGGGTTGAGTTTCTACTCAAACCTTTTCACAGTCCCGAAGCCAAACGGGGACATAAGACCCATATTGGACCTAAAGAGTCTAAACAAATTTCTAAACGTCCGGTCTTTCCGGATGGAGTCGATCCGATCGGTCACCGCTGCCCTACAGGGGGAGGAATGGTTAGCCTCGATCGACATCAAAGATGCTTACTTGCATGTTCCCATCTTTCCAGGTCATCAAAAGTTTCTACGCTTTGCAGTAGAAGGGCGCCATTTTCAGTTCAGAGCCTTACCATTCGGTCTGGCTACAGCACCACGAGTGTTCACAAAAATTCTGGCCCCACTGTTGGCCGATCTAAGAACACGAGGTGTAACGATAATGGCATACCTAGACGACCTGTTGTTGATGGACCACTCAGTTGCCAAGCTAGAAGTGGTAATTGTCGATACAATCAAGTATCTAGAATCTCACGGTTGGGTCATCAACCTGGACAAGTCAGCCCTACAGCCAGTGAAAAACCTGGTATATCTAGGGCTACGGCTGGATTCAGACCAGAGGAAGATTTTCTTACCTCTAGACAAGGTATCCTCTTTGAGGGGCTTGGTCCGTCTGCTTTGTGCAAAAAGACAGCCGTCCATACGCCTGTGCATGAGGCTGCTAGGAAAGATGGTAGCATCATTCGAAGCTGTGCCATACGCCCAATTCCACTCAAGGAATTTACAGAGGGCCATATTGTCAGCCTGGAACGGAAAAATTCAGGCTCTAGACTTCCCGATGGCTTTGTCCCCTTCCGTTCGGAAGAGTCTCTGCTGGTGGTTGATCCCCCAGAATCTCCAGAAGGGAAAACCCTTCAGTCCGATATCTTGGAAGGTGGTCACTACAGATGCCAGCCTTATAGGCTGGGGGGCAGTACTGGAGCAATGGTCTCTCCAGGGCAGATGGTCAAATGTAGTAAAAACCCTGCCCATCAATCTCTTAGAGATACGAGCAGCCCGGTATGCCCTAGTAGCCTGGACATCCAGACTCCAAGGGTCCCCTGTCAGAATTCAATCAGACAATGCCACAGCAGTGGCATATATCAATCATCAGGGAGGCACCAGGAGTCGTGCAGCCCAGAGGGAAGTAAGTCACATCCTGGAATGGGCAGAAAAGCATGTCCCATGTATATCAGCTGTCTTCATTCCAGGGGTGGAGAATTGGAAGGCGGACTTTCTGAGTCGCCAACAGTTATGCCCAGGGGAATGGTCCCTTCATCCCGAGGTCTTCCGAGCAATATGTCAGCGGTGGGGAACACCGGATGTAGATCTGCTAACATCCAGATTCAACGCAAAGGTGGACAGATTTGTCTCCCAGACAAGGGATCCCCTCGCTTGCGGCTCGGATGCTCTGGTGTTCCCTTGGGATCAGTTCAGACTGATATATGCATTCCCTCCGCTACAATTGTTGCCTCGGCTCCTTCGCAGAGTCAGGTTGGAGAAGAAGCCGGTGATCCTGGTGGCTCCAGCGTGGCCCCGAAGGGCCTGGTACGCGGAGATCATCAAAATGTCTGTGGGGAGTCCTTGGACCCTTCCACGTCGTCCGGACCTGCTTTCGCAAGGACCGATATACCACCCTTCCTTACTAACTCTAAGTTTAACGGCCTGGCTATTGAATCCCACATCCTAAAGAAGAGAGGTCTCTCTAACTCTGTGGTATCAACTATAATCAATGCCAGGAAGCCTGTATCCAGGCAGATCTACTATAGAGTTTGGAAGGCGTACATCACTTGGTGCGAGGCCAGAAAATGGCATCCACGTAAGTACGTTATAGGCAGAATTCTGGACTTCCTGCAGTGGGCTGTAGACAGGAAGTTTGCCTTAAGTACTATCAAGGGCCAGGTTTCGGCCTTATCAATACTATTTCAAAGGCCCCTGGCTATGCATTCACTTGTCAAATCCTTTATGCAAGGGGTGACTCGTATTATTCCACCGATTAAAGCTCCCATATGCCCATGGGATCTAAATTTGGTTCTGTCAGTTCTGCAGAAGCAGCCGTTTGAACCTTTGCGGCACATTTCCTTGGTTCTACTCACCAGGAAATTGATATTTTTAGTAGCCATATGCTCGGCTAGAAGAGTGTCGGAATTAGCCGCCATGTCCTGTAAAGAGCCATATCTGGTTATTCATGAGGACAGAGTAGTATTACGCCCTCACCCAGCCTTTCTTCCTAAGGTGGTATCGAGGTTTCACTTGAACCAGGATGTGGTTCTTCCTTCTTTTTTCCCCCAAACCAAGCTCGGTAGAGGAAAAGTTATTGCATTCTTTGGATGTAGTAAGAGCAGTTAAAGCTTATCTAAAAGCCACTGCTCAGATTCGTAGAACGGATTCTTTGTTTGTTCTGCCAGAAGGCCCCAGAAGGGGTCAGGCAGCATCAAAATCTACTTTAGCCAAGTGGATTCGACAGGTCATAATACAAACCTATGGCTTGAGAAGTAGACCGCCTCCGTTCAAAGTTAGGGCGCACTCCACGAGAGCAGTTGGAACTTCATGGGCAGCGCATCACCAGGCCTCCCTGGCTCAAATTTGTAAGGCCGCAACATGGTCTTCAGTACACACGTTTACTAGGTTCTACCAGGTGGACGTTAGAAGTCAGGAGGATGTCGCCTTTGGGCGCAGTGTGTTGCAGGCCGCAAAAGATCCTCATGCCTGATGGCGCCCAGCTTATGTATAGTGTATCCCCCCCCCTCATTGGGCATTGCTTTGGGATGTCCCATTAGTAATGACTAAGTCGCTCTGTGTCCCGTGATGTACGAAAAAGAAAAAGGGATTTTTATAACAGCTTACCTGTAAAATCCTTTTCTTGGAGTACATCACGGGACACACAGCTCCCACCCCTCTTTTGGGGACACGTATTGCTTTGCTACAAAACTGAGGTACTCCCGGATGGGAGGGGCTTATATAGGGGAGGGTACTTCCGGTTTTGGAAGTTGCCAGTGCCAGCACCTGAAGGTAATTCTATATAACCCACATAGTAATGACTATGCTGCTCTGTGTCCCGTGATGTACTCCAAGAAAAGGATTTTACAGGTAAGCTGTTTTAAAAATCCTACTTTTCTTTTTTAAGGCACTCTCGCTTCTAGTTTTATTTGGTGATCCAGCAAGCAAGTCTGTTTTTCAAAAGCACAATCTCTCCAGCAGAATGTATCAGTTTACATGAATGAGACAATCCATTTAACACTGACAGGGGTAACTGAAATTATCACCTTTTTAGTTATTTATTTAAAATCTTTATCCCAAAAGGAGAAACTGCTGTAGCTGATTATAAAGTATGAGCTGGAGTTTGACTTAAATTTGTTAGTATTTAAAGCATTTATTCGCCCTTTACAAAATTTTTTTTAAATAAAAGCCAGCAGCCACAAATACAGTTGCTGATAACTTTTCATAAAAGAACACTTACCTGTCCAGGGGTCCTGCACCCATGCTCACTGAAACCGCTTCTTTGTGGGTCTTTGGGTCCTAGCATGTTTACAGTGGGCAGCTGGCTGTGGTTACTTGCGGCTTCACAGCTTGGTGCCCACCGTGCATTGTAAAAGGTCCCACTGCCTTCCCGGACCTATGACATGTCCTAGAAGGTCGCCAGGGGAATTTATGGGGTTGGTGAGAACTTCCAGCAGCCGCGGCAATCTGACTGCAAGTGGAAGCAGGTGCCTGTCAAAAGGGGGGGGGGGCGGGGCAGGCATAAAGTGGAACTTCTCCTTTTAGGGTGAAGTTCCGCTTTAAATCTGTTAATACCATTATCACTACCCTCCCCCCAAGACTGGCAATGTTACGGTCTGCTGTGCCTCCTGTTTTCATCCATACAGAGTGGTGTATCTCTAATATAGGAGGTGTGTTACTGGCCAGATCACAAGATGAAAACAGAGGGGGGAAAAAATCCAAGAAATATGATACAGCTACCAGATCGAATGATTCATAAGCTGCAATATAACACATTTATTTTGGGTTTAATACCACTCTACCGCTTGCGGACCAGCCAACGCAGTTATACTGCGACAGGTTAGCTCCGCTGCGCGAACCGTCGTAGCTGTACATCGGTCGCTTTAAGCGGGCTAGCAGGCGCATGCGCCCGCTGCATCGGGGGGTGCTGATGATCATAACCGGCGGTCGCTATGACCGCCGACCGTGAGCGATCGCGGGCTCGAGAGGCAGAACAGGGAAGTGTGTGTATAAACACACACATCCCTGTTCTGTGAGCTGAGGAAAGACAGATTGTGAGTTCCTAATAGCTAGGAACCACGATCTGTAATTTCCTCTAGTCCAGGGATATGCAATTAGCGGACCTCCAGCTGTTGCCAAACTACAAGTCCCATGAGGCATAGCAAGACTCTGACAGCCACAAGCATGACACCCAGAGGCAGAGGCATGATGGGACTTGTAGTTTTGCAACAGCTGGAGGTCCGCTAATTGTATATCCCTGCTCTAGTCAGTCCCATCCCCCTACAGTTAGAACACACATTAGGGAACACAATTGACCCCTTAATCGCCCCCTAGTGTTAACTAGAGGTCGACCGATATCGGCCGATATTTGGCCATTTTTGATAAATCGGCATCGGGCCGATTATTAACAAATTAGGCCGATATTTTACACTGGCAGTCCCTCCTTCTCCACACTCAGCAGCTCTGGCAGCATCAAGTGCCGCGCTGAGTGTGTGAACAGAGAGGAGGGAGAGAGAGGGAGAGAGAAGCTGTCAGCTTGATGTCGGGAGTAGGGGGGGAGGGGGAGGGGCGGTGTAGCAGAGCACTTCACTTCCTTGTTACTTTTACTATGGTCAGTAGTCCAGGCAGCTCCTCCCGTCTGCACTTATCTCTCTGCATGATCACACAGTAAGTCATTTACTCACTCTCCTCACTCCTCATTCTCCTCACTCCCGTGCCTAGTTCATTTTTCCCATATCTTATCTGCTGTCCTCTCCATAAATCTTCACTGCACATATCATGCTGCCTCCTGTCCTGTCTCAGCGTTCCACACACAGATCTTACACCCTTTCCATCCCAGTTTGCCTTTAGCTCTCATAGTTGTCCTGTCCCCACCATGCAGCCTAGCACATTCCCTGCATTCTGTCACTAATAAAGACATTAGCACTTACATTTACCACCCCAACCTCCTCACCATTCTCTCTTTTATAATATCTTAACCCCCCCCCCCCTCCCCCTTCACATTGTAGAAATTTGACAAGTCACATCCTATTGCCGGCAAGGCACTGTTCAAATCAATGCGACACGGACTTTGAGTTGCCACATAAATTTGAAAAAGTAGTACATGCACTACTTTTGCGATTTAGGGTGTGACTTCAATAACCACACAGATGTCTTCAAAGTCACAACCCAAAGTCGCACTGAGATGCAGCTCTGAAATTGTGCGATTTCAGGTTAAGTCGCACAATTTCAAAGCCACAGTCAATGTGAACGGGGGCTAATAGTAGGTTCACACTGGCGTGCTGTGGTCTGGCCACAGTGCGATTTGTATATTCAGTTTACCCAGAGTTTTAGGTGCGCTCCCATTCAATTCTATTAGACTGTCTGTTTTCACGAAAGCAAATTACAGTCTTGTGTGCTGCATCTTTGATGCACAATCAGAAAACACACAGTCCACTAGAATTCATCAGGAGCACACCTACAACTGCAAGTAAATCACACATACAATGGCACTGTGGTCAAACCAAAGCGCACCAGTGTGAAACCGCTATACAGCTAGGTTCACGCGCAGTCAGGATCATGCACAAAAGTGTGGTTTTCTTGACAAACACAGAAGCGCACTGTCCTTTAGTAGATACACAGTAGTGCCATTGATTGTTAAAGGCACCCCCACTCATCACACATGTGGTTTGGTACAGGGCATTTTTAGAAAAGGGTCTTGGACTTCCTTTCCACATTTTCAAATTGGCACCACTGACCACTACCCCATATGTGTGCACCCATTACTCTCAGGTTGCTGCAGCGCAACACTTTAAGTACTATTATAGTACATGTCACAAACATTACTCAGTGGGGGATCGTTCCTCTGATCCCCGCTGAGCAGGCGAATGACAGGTCCGTCTCCGCTCACTGTGCTGAGATGGACCTGTCAGAGACCCGCTCTCCTCTATGGGGAGATCGGATGAAAACGGATCGATAGGCTTTCCATCTGTCTGGATTTCACTGACAGGATCGGGTGTCAGCGGACATGTCACAGCTGACATCCGCCGCTCCATAGGAGTGAATGGAGGTTCTGATCAGGTCCGCCTGAAAAACTGACAGACAGACCTGATCGGAAAGCCTGTGTGAAAGGGGCCCAAGTCCGAACCCGAGGGGGCGCACTTTGCCCTGGGCGCTGGATGACCTTGTCCCAGCACTGGTTACAGTTACACTCAGCTTAGTGTGAAACCTGCCAGTGTCACCGCCAATCAGTG
Source organism: Rana muscosa (assembly GCA_029206835.1). NCBI lineage: Eukaryota > Metazoa > Chordata > Amphibia > Anura > Ranidae > Rana > Rana muscosa. The sequence continues at coordinate 100,730,199 of CM055116.1, read as the reverse complement.
CCATCTCTCAGTGCCATCTGTCAGTGCCACCCGCCACTGCCACTTAGTTCCACCAGCCAGTGCCACCCGCCCCTGCCAGCCAGTGCCACCCGCCCCTGCCAGCCAGTGCCACCCACCCCTGCCAGCCAGTTCCAATTGCCAGTGCCACTGCCAATCAGTGCCATCTGTCCCAAACTAGTGCCATCTGTCAGTTCCAAACCAGTGCCACCTGCTAGTGCCAATGCCATCTGACAGTTCCAAACCAGTGCCACCTGCCAGTGCCAATAGTGCCACCTGCCAGTTCCAAACCAGTGCCACCTGCCAATGCCAACCAGTGGCAGCCAGTGCCATCTGTCAGTTCCAAACCAGTGCCACCTGCCAGGTCCAACTAGTGCCATCTGTACTGGGGACATCAAGTGTGTGCTAGAGTGACAGGAGTAAGCAAGGAGTGGAGTGGGTGAGTTTTTTTTTTTTTTTTTTAAATCAGCCTAAAATATCGGCCACAAAAATCGGCCACAAAAATCGGCCATCGGCCGCCCCAATTTCTAAATATCGGCATCGGCCAGAGAAAAACCCATATCGGTCGACCTCTAGTGTTAACCACTTCCCTGCCAGTGACATTAACACAGTAATCAGTGCATTTTTATAGCACTGATCGCTGTATAAATGTCAATGGTCCAAAAAATGTGTCAAGTGTCCGATGTGTCCGCCATAATGTCACAATCCCGATTAAAATCGCAGATAGCTGACATTACTAGTAAAAAAAAATAATAATAAAAATGCCATAAATCTATCCCCTATTTTGTAGCTGCTATAACTTTTGCGCAAACCAATCAATATACGCTTATTGCGATTTTTATTATCAAAAATATGTAGAAAAATACATATAGGCCGAAACTTAGAAAAAAATTGTTCTTGTTTTTTTTTTTGTTTTTTTTTTTTAAATGTGGATATTTATTATAGCAAAAAATACAATATATTGTGTTTTTTTTTTTTTTCAAAATTGTCACACTTTTTTGCTTATAGCGCAAAAAATAAAAATCGCAGAGGTGATCAAATACCACCAAAAGAAAGCTCTATTTGTGAGGGGAAAAAAAGGCCAATTTTGTTTGGGTACAGCGCCGCACGACCGAGCAATTGTCAGTTAAAGCGACGCAGCGCCGAATCGCAAAAAAGGGCTCGGTCATTGGGCAGCCAATTCTTCTGGGGCTGAAGTGGTTAATTTTCAGAGATTTCCTCTCACTTCCTTGTTTGGCTATAGGAAAGGACGTGAAGGGAAATTTCCCTAATGGGACACAGATTTGATGGGCGTTTTAACCCTCCATTACTTTATCCAAGAAAAAAGATTTGCCTTTAGTTCTACTTTCAATTTTTATTCTCTTTCTGGGTTAGTGTCTAAGAAAGTACTGAAGCCACTAGCAACTAGTATTTTTTATTTTTAATTCAACAATGGCATCCTCCAGATTCTTCTCATTGTAAGTTTCCTTTAGGGGTGGGCAGTATATAGTCCATGTAAAGACACAAGTCTCAATTCCCTAAGATCGAGGGGTTGTTTTAAATAAATTTTTCCTAAAGGCTCATGCACGCTGCAGCTCAAAGAAGCGGCTCCTAAAAGCTTTTAAGCTCTAATTTTTTCTGCCTGGGAACTCCCCTCCATGTTATCCCATGTGTCCATGCACAATTTGGCTTTTTTAGGCATATGCTCCTATAGACAGAAACCCCCCCACTAAACTCGTGTTTTTGAGAGGCGCTAATGCCCCAAAGAGCTCAAAGAAGCTGGAAAACACGCAAAAACCTTTATCCAGCTTTTAGTTTTGTTTATACAGTGGTTAAAAAAATGCTTTCTAAGAGGGCTTGTGGAAAAATAAAAAAAATAAAACGCTTATGCTCAAAGGAGCTTGATGGCGCTCAATAAAAATGTGCATGAAAAAGCACAAGCTTCTTCAAGCTGAAATAAAAGCTCAAATGCCTGTAAAAGTATTTTTTATTTTTTTTTGAGCTGCAATGTGCATGAGCCCTAAGAATGTTCGATACACAAACATAATTGTTCTCAAGATGTGTAATCTTCATTTTTTTAGACTGTTATTGGAGCTCCCAGTTATCACATCCCTGATTTTAACTTCACATTGTAGCGATGCGGGAACCAGTGTGATTCCCGCATTGCATTCTCTCCCGCAGGCAGTTCACACTTTCCTCTGCGAACCGCTGTGGGTGTCAAAACAATGTTAATGACACCCCCAGATCGGTTCACAGATCGCAGTGATCGGACAGGAATCGGATCGCATGTATGAGAACACCCATGCGATCCGATTTCAGGGGGGAAAAAAAAGTCCCTGCACTTTTTTTTTGCAAGTCCAATGCAAGTTCAGCCATACAACTGTATGGCTGACCTCGCACTGCACAGACATTGCAGTGCGGGTGTGAATCACATGTGATGTCTGACATCGCACAAGTGTGAACCCGGGCTAAAGGGGATGCTATTTTAAAGCGGAGTTCCGCCAATTTTATTTATTTTTTTTAAAGTCAGCAGCTACAAATGCTGCAGCTGCTGACTTTTAAAATAAGGACACTTGCCTGTCCAGGGCGCCCGCGACGTCGGCACCCAAAGCCGATTTGTCCCTCGGCTCTCGGGTGCTGCCGCTGCCATCTTCAGTATGGGAATCAGGAAGTGAAGCCTTGCGGCTTTACTTCCTGGTTCCCTAATGCGCATGCGCGAGTCACGCTGCGCGATCTGAATGGTCCCTGCTATCTTCTGGGATCTGTGTGTCTTCTAGAAGGGGGGGGGGAGGGTGGAGGAGGGGCCGGATATGGCGTAGAACGCAGCGGATACTGTGGCTATCTATGCCCGGAAGTTGGAGCAAATACCTGTATTATATAGGTATCTGCTCCCCCCTGAAAGGTGCCAAATGTGACACCGGAGGGGGGGGGGGGGGTATCCGGACAGCGGAAGTTCCATTTTAGCATGGAACTCCGCTTTAAGGGGGTGATTACTTTGTGATCTTTATGAAACAACTTTTACATAAATTTTTTTGTGAAGTGGTAAAATACCATTACATACAGAGCTGACTAAATATTGAATTTTTTGGATTAAGATCTGAGAATTGGGGGGTAAATAAGTTGTGGTGTCAGGGAAATGACATCGGAAGAAGAGGGAAAACAGCTTTGTGAATGGAGCCTCTGGAATGAGAACGTGAAAGTGTGGATGTTCTGTGTTTTGGCACCATCTCATGGCCAGGTATTTTGTTACATCATCGCTCCCGAGTTTCTGGATGAAAAATACCTATTCTTCTTATAGATCTTCATCTTTTGTTTACTTTTGTTTTTCAATTCATTTTTTGAGGGAGAGATTCTAAAATGTTTCCAGAGGAAGTTATGCCCATCTGCTGGAATGTTCTGTGTGTTTCAGCCAAAGACATGATGCAGTTTCATCTACTAGTGAAATCTTTCCCAAACACACAAAATCATAAGAATACCATACCTATAACAATACATAACACAGAGCAATAAATCACAGTGGATTGTTTATACTGATCAGGAGGGATAAGCCCAATGTTTATGTTGAACAATGTTTAAACCAAACCAAACCTTGGCTGTTCATGCGCTTATCCAAATGCTAGACATTTTGCTAGTTCGCAAGTTGCGGAACATCTTATTATCTACTGCTACTAAACCAGGCTGCTGATATCGGGGGGACCACCAGCCCTCTTGTAGGGGGCCCCGGCACACAGAGGGGCCCGAACAGCAGGAGGAATCGGTGTGGTCGGGCAGAGGGGCAATTGCAGAAAGATGCCCTGTGCTGCTCTCTGCAGCAGCTGAAAGCTGGTTTCTCTTCCTCCCATCGGCATTCAGCTGCTGCAGGGAGAGACACAGGACATTGTTCCTTTAATTCCCCTGCACCGATTCCCCTCCCTGGTCTGCCCACTTCTGATCCCCCCGTGTGCCCCTCTGTCACTGTGCCAAGCCCCCTCCCGTGGCACTGCCGGCTTCCCTGTCCTGTAAAAAAAAAAATGTATCATTGGAATAAATCATTTATTTTTATTTTTTTATTAAATAATTTTAAAAATGTAAAAAAAAATTATACATTTTTTAAACAAAAATGTAAAAATACTTTTTAAAAAAGGGCTAATTCACACAGGTTCTTTGTTAGATTTGTATTAGCTAATAATAATTTTAGTGTATTTTTTGTGAAAATATTGTTTTGATATATTGGGGGGGGGGGGGGGGCGCCTGCAAGGTAGGCTGTACGGGGCCCCATGATTTCTAACAGCAGCCCTGCTACTAAATGTGGCAGCTTTCTTCCTTGTCAGTGGTTTGTTAAAAGAAGTATTGACTTTTTTTTTCATTTTTTTTTTTTTTTTCAGAAACATTTTTACATAGTTGGATGCTGCAGTGTCCTGTCGAGAAATGACCCCTATCGAAAAATGCTCGGCCGGAACTGTGCATGCGCAGAACGGACCCTCAGAACAGCCGAGTTTACATCAGCTGTTGTCTCGCGTTGCCGAGGCACGTTCATGTAGGAGAGGGGTGGATATTTACATGAAGGGGGCAGATATTTACATGAAGGGGGCGGATATTTACATGATCGGGGCGGATATTTCAATGATGGGCAGTGCTGGGGGCGGAATTTTTATCGATGACCAAACAAATCTACTAAAGAAATCTTTATCTAATATACAAAAAAGCTGCCCTTCAATTGACTAAACACGCCCCACAAACGTTCAAAATGATTAGCAGATAATGATTTATTTTGCAGATTTCTTTGCCCATCGATAAAAATTCTGCCCCCAGCACCGTCCATCATTGAAAAATCCGACCCCTTCAAGTAAATATCCACCCCTCTCCTACATGAATGTGCCTCGGCCACGCGAGACAACAGCCGATAGTAAACTCAGCTCTTCTGCGGCTCCGTGCGGCGCATGTGCACTTCCACCCGGGCACTATTTGATAGGGGGCACTTCTCGACAGAACACCGGCTCTAAGACTGAGAACCGAGCGATTAAACACTGCTGATCGCTCGGTTCTCGCAGCTCCCTAAGCAGAGAGCTGGTGTCTGTCGGTCACTGCTCTCTGCTCTGCCCCCCTTCACTCACTGGGGAGAGGGCAGGAGCGGCAGGCTCAGGTTTTCAGCGGGTCACTGAGAGGCTGAGCCTGGTGGTGATTCAGGCATGTGGGCAGATCCCGACTTTATTGGCGTGATCTTGCCTGAGCCTGGACCGGCTCTGTGACATCAGCCGACAGCAGGCTTCAGCTGAAAACGGCTCACAGGAGTGCAGAACGGTGGGGGAATCAATGTGCGGGTCCGGCAGGCCCGATGTCTGCCAGCCACCCGCAATCACTTCACAGAGAGGCAGAACGGGGATCTGTCTATATAAACAAGGCAGGTCCCTGTTCTGACAGGGTAGAGCATGGAGATCTTCCGTTTCTAGTAATCAGGAGCAGCGATCTCTGTGTTCTTATTGTCCATACTTTCCCCACACAGTAAGAAAGCACAAACAGGGAACACACTTAACCCTTTGATTGCCCCTGATGTCAACCCCTTCCAAGCCAGTGTAATTTATACTCTTAACAGTGCATTTTTTTTAGCACTGATCACTGTATTAGTGTCACTGGTCCCCAAAAAGTGTCACTTAGGGTCAGATTTGTCCGCAGCAATGTCATAGTCCCAATAAAGATCGCTGACATTACCAGTAAAAACCCCAAAAAATTACAAAACAATAAATCTATCCCCTAGTTTGTAAACACTATGACTTTTGCGCAAACCAATCAATATACACTTATTGGGATTTTTTTTACCAAAAATATGTAGAATATGTAGAAAAGGACATCAATTTTATTAGGGTAGAGCGTCGCACGACCGCGCAATTGTCAGTTAAAGTAACGCAGTGCCACGTTGCAAAAAAAAATGGAAGTGGTTAAGGAAGCAGCGGGTCCATAGAAACATCATCCAGCACCATTCATTTACTGGCCAGAAATCACTGGGCATGTAAACAAAGGGGTGGGTATAGCACTAACAAATATGGCCACATGGTTTATGTCAGCGGCAGTTTTTTTTTCTTTCGGCAATTTGGCTGCCATCATTTATGGGGATTAACGTGGATCTGCATTGCTAGATGACATGATTGACCAAGGACATTGTGGGGCTTATTTGTGGGTTTTTATTTTCGAATTGCTTTGAAATTGTTTACTGTTTACGTTTTTTTTTGTGAATGAGTGGATGGGGGAGGGGGGTATCTGAGGGCCTCCTTAGCTTAAAGGGGGCTTCCAGATTTCCATAAGGCTTCTGCCGACAGAACCCCATAATGTGGCCTGGTATAGTCTGGGGGGCTCCCAGGCTGCTTGCTTGGACAAGGGTCTGGTATAGTTCTTTGTTTACAAACAGAAGTAAAGCCTCCAATGTTATTTGCCGGTGTTCTGTCAAATTAGCCAACTCGTCAAACTCCAACCACGTCACTTCTGGTTTCTTCAAACCATCAGTAATTGGAGACTTTGACGAATTGCTGTTTGGACACAACACCGGCAACCGAATACAGTGCAGTACAGGAAGATTTCGCTATTTTGACAGCACGGCGGCCAGCGAGGAGAAAGTCGTTGCCGCCTTGGAGGCAGCCATTTTGCTGGTTAATATCAGAGCGGAGTAACAATCTCCACTCATATTATCATGCACCGGACTGAATTTGGTTGCCAGTGTTGTGTCCAAACAGCAATTTGTCAAAATCTTCAATTACTGCTAGTTTACAGAAACTGGAAGTGACGTGGTTGGAGTTTCTGACGAGTTGGCTATTTTAACAGAACACCGGCATTTTTTAAAATGTTATTTTGTATGCTTTTTCATTTAACATTAGACAGTCTTGGAAATAACTATTTTGGTATGTAGAAACACTGCCAATGTACAAGATTTCCTTTGGAAAATAGCAATACATTTTGTCTGTTTTGTCTTTGTTTAGATCAATAACATTGGGAAACTGAAGGATTTTCTCCTGGAGCACAGGAAGGACTATATCAACGCCTGCAGGTCAGCCCTTTTTAACGTACATTTTTTTATTTTATATCGGGGTTTGGATGGTCACTGGAGATCCTCCATTTGACTCAAAGTGGGGTTGTAGGACAATTTATATTATTTTAAAGTGGTTGTAAACCTCCGACAGGAAATATAAACAAATTATATGCGTCTATGGTGTGTACTTGTCTCAATCCAGAGCACTAAGTGTAATTTCTGTCTGCTGCTTCATTCCTCTCTTAGCATGAAAGGGTAGGGCAATAGAGAGGTTGTTGCATCCTCCATGTTTCCCTCCTCATTAGGCACCAAGCAAGGGTCAGGCCAGGTCAACAAGGCCTACCAGGGTGGTTTCTTCTGGGCTACGTTAGGCACTTTGCACAGGGTCACTTTGACTACACATGGGGTAGTCAAGAATACACTTGTGCTGTTTTAATTAATGCCCTCAGATAAGGTTGAGGCTGCGGTGGGGGAATACTCAACCTCAAGGCAGGTCTTTGCTTTTAGAGATGCACATACACCATGTACACTTGCAGCGTAACTGTTGTTCAGTTAATTCTCGGGTCCCTGTGTCAATGTACACCTTCTCTGTATCTTGTATTTAGGAGGGACACGCTGAGCTCTGTCCACATTCACCTTTCCAGCAGTTTTCCACTACCATCCCCCCAGTAGCAGAGTGGGTCCTGACATGCACCCTGCGTGGGCTACACACGTGCATTTAACTTAACTCTTGAACTTCTGTACAGGATTGGTTTCTGTGGCCCGAATCCTCTCCCATTGCTCTGGGAGACAGGCCATTGGCAGAAGGAGTACCTGAAAACCTCACACTTGCTGCTAGAGGCCATTCCACCTATAACAGGTACACGGTACTGACAGATTGCTGTAAAATTTCCATTACCCTGGGTAACGACTTGTGTCTTTACACTACTCCTCTACACACCAATGTCTTCATACCTTAATGTGATTAAGACCCACTGGGTAGACTATATGTGCTGGTTACTTGCATTACACCCCTTTCAGTATTCTCAGACCAGGAAGTGACAAGGTTTCCAACACTTTACTTACACTAAAGTGCAAAAAAGGGAATTACAGAGTCCATTAGTCATAGAAAGAAATTCTTCCCCAATTCCCTATTCGAACTACAGGCTGCCTGCTGCCCCAGCATACCTATAAAGGTTGTTTTTGTGCACTACTGAGTCCATCAAAGGCATTATTTTAGTGCTGGTGTCTTCGGGACAAACCCCAATTCTGATTACATCCAGGTGTTGATGAGCGACATTTTCTTGCTCCTCACGGGTGTCATTCTCTCATTCCCTTCTTGGCATCGGTCTTGGCTCCCTGCTAGACCTTTATCGGGAACATGGTGTTGGAGATAACTGAAATCCCAACCGACCCTAGCCAGCTCTCTCGGGCTCCACGCTTTTGAGCTCTCTGTACTGGAATACTATCCCAATTTATATTATAGGATTAGTGGGCCGGACCCAGAGAAGAGCCTGCCATAAAGGCCAAAGAACCGGGAAAGGCATTAAAGTGGTTGTAAAGCCACTTTGTGTACTTTATAGATTCCTCTCTGTTCTATGATGTTATGTGCCCCAGTATATATTCTACATAAAAAATATGTAGCTGTATACCTTATTTCAGAGATCTGAGAATCCCTCGCTAACGTCAGCAAGGAGGAGAGCGGTGGGCCGTCACGTGGGTGCTCTGAAATAAGCTATACATCTAAAAAAAAATTATGTAGAACATACGCTGGGACACATAACATCATGGAACAGAGGGGAATCTATTAAGTACAGAGCACTGACACTAGCTGACAGGCAGAGAGGGAGGGGGAGAGAGGAGAGACAGTGGGATGATGGAGGCACATAAACTGACCACGGAATCAGGGCTCGACAGCCATGATAAACATGGTCTGTTTACAGAGGAGAGGGCAGCACCAGGCAGGATCAGCCAGGTATTTTAAATGATAGAAAGGGACAAATTAGACCGCACAAGCACTGTGCTGTGATTCATGCTTTAACCAGTTATTGACCAGCCGCTGCAGTTATACTGCGGCAGGTCAGCTCTATTGAGCGAATCGCTGTACCAGTACAATTTTTGGTGTGACCACCCTTTGGTTCAAACCATCATCAATTCTTCTAGGTACACACAGTGCTTGTGCACACTGTCTGGGATTACATGGAGAGACAGAAGGATTTTTAGGCAGCCTACATCCACAGAAGATCTGTGGTTAGTTCTCCAAGATGTTTGGAACAACCTACCTGCCCAGTTCCTTCAAAAACTGTGTGCAAGTGTACCTAGAAAAATGTATGCTGTTTTGAAGGCAAAGGGTGGCCACACCAAATATTGATCTGATTTAGATTTCTCTTCTGTTCGCTTACTTTGCATTTTGTAAATTGATAAAAAATAATCAAATTATATATATATATATATATATATATATATATATATATATATATATATATAAAAATAAAATATATATTTTTGAAAGCATACTTGCTTTACAGCATTTCTTTACACCTGCCTAAAACATTTGGACAGTACTGTATGTATGTATGTATGTATGTATGTATGTGTGTAGCAGCGGTAGCTGGTGCTCAATTTTCTTGCAGCATCGAAATCCCTGCATGATCGGCCACCACTGGTGTGTGTGTGTGTATTTCTTTTTCGTACATCACGGGACACAGAGCGACTTAGTCATTACTAATGGGTTATATAGATTACCTTCAGGTGTTGGCACTGGCCAATTCCAAACCGGAAGTACCCTCCCCTATATAAGCCCCTCCCATCCGGGAGCACCTCAGTTTTTTTGCCAGTGTCTAAGGTGTTGGCCAAAGAGTAACATGTGTTTTCACTGGGCTTGCGTACAGGTTCTTTTGGGCCTTAGTAAGCTGTTCCGGATCCCACCAAAAAAGCTTCATAGCTAAACGGTCGGTACCCGGGCCTTGCAACAGAAGAGCAAGGTTTTGCCTGTAATGCCTCTCTTAGGAGGGCTGGACCCTGGGATCCAGAGCTCTGGTCATACCCACGACCAAGATGTTGTCTGTGCAGGGTGCTATACAGGTCCAGGGGAGTGGAATCCTTGGGAACCCGGTCCCTGAAGGTTTAATTACAATGCCTGCCGTGATAGGTGAAGTTTGGACTTCTGTGGACCAAACAAAGTCCTGCGGCGGGGATCAGGTAAGTGGGGGCCCCCAGGAACTTGGTTCTATTGGGGGACCCCCAAGCCTAATTTGTCTTTCTGTCTGTTACCTAACGGTATTCCCGCTAAATATCTGTGTTTGCCTGTAACTACTGAAAATGTAAAATTTTAATAGTAGTCGAGAAAAAAAAAAAAAAAGGGACCGCGGTACCTGTGTTAAACCACTAGAGGCCGCTGTAGTCCATTTTTCTTGTCATGTGGATCTTTGGTTTTCTCAAGTCAAAAGATCCAGGCAGTTGGTAAGTTTCTCTGTGGGAATCCACTTCCTCTGCCCTGTTGCTGCGCTCATCCACCGCACAGGCCCTCCGGCAAAAAGGGCCCTGGTTCCTAGTCCCTGTTTGATTTCGAAAAGGGCGCCAATGGCGCACGGGCGCACGCGCCTCCTATGAAAAAAAAGGGGCGGGTGTATGACGCTCGATGCGCGCTTCTGCGCATGTGCAGGCGTCCCAGCATGGTTAAAAGACACAGTACAAGTGTCAGCTGGATGCAAACAGAGCTAGCAACAAACAGTGGCACACAGAGGCGGTTGATGCAGGCATCCCCATAGAAAGGCACTTTAGTGGACACCAGCTGGTATATAGCAGCATCTGTGTTAGACTATTACCAGCAAAAATTGGTGTATGACGACGGGAATACCTCAGCTTTGTGCTTAAAGGATATGTCGTCCAGACGCTCCGGAAATAGGTCTTCCAGGAAGCCAAAGGGGTCTCCATCGGGCTCTGAGGATATTGGGCATGCTTGTACTGCACCAATCTCCCCTGGGAATTCAGAGGTCAGTAGCCGTAGAAACCCCGCAGGAATGCCTGGTGCTGCGGCTGTCCCCAGTCCACCTGCTCCTGTATATATAACAGAGGAGGTTTTATCCTCAACTCTGGGAGGATTGGAAGAGAGATTAACAGCATTGATCGCTGCTTCCCTGTCACAGGAAAAGCGCGTCCGATCTCCGTCTCCTCCTTCAGAGTGCCTGTTAGTGGAGGAACAGCCCCACACAGAGATCGTCCTACCTGAAGGGGATCAGGATGAGGTTGATTCAGTTATGGAGGAATCAACAGTGGAAGAACCTTTCTCAGCATCTCAGGCTGAAAGATTATGGGTTCAGTCTCTGACTAACATGGTCCGATCAGCATTTAAAATGCCTCTGGCGGAACCACCATCCACTACGGTTTCCTCGCTGGGGTCGCTAAAAGCTCCCCAGGCTGTCTGTTCCTTCCCAATCCACCCTTTATTAGAAGGGCTTATTTACCAGGATTGGGAGCATCCTGATAAAATATTTGCTCCCCCAAGAGATTTCCGGTGATCTATCCCATGGAGGATAAGTTCATAAAAAAATGGAGGGTCCCTACAGTGGACGCAGCCATCTCTTCTGTTAACAAATCACTGACATGTCCAGTAGATAATGTTCCAATGTTCAAAGACCCAATAGATAAAAAATTGGAGTCTTTACTAAAATCTGCTTTCTCTACAGCAAGCATGGTGACACAACCTGCGGTAGCAGCGATTGGAGTCTGCCAAGCAGTGAAAGATCAGTTGAAACAAGTCTTAAGGGACTTACCAGATCAGCAGGCTCTTGCCCTAGCTGACCTGCCTAGAGCCTTGTGTTTTGCGGTGGACGCCATAAAGGATACAATCCAACAGGCCTCCCGCTTTACGCTGTCTATAGTACATATGCGTAGGCTTCTGTGGCTCAAAAACTGGTCTGCTGAAGCTCCCTGTAAAAAACTGCTGGTTAGCTTCCCATTTCATGGAGAACGCTTATTTGGAGAAGATCTGGACAAATATATCCAGAAAATTTCTGCCGGTAAAAGTTCACTCTTACCGGTTAAGAACAAGGGTAGAAGTCCTTCTTTTAAGAGGCCTACTTCTCCAGTCCCGGGCACATCGGCTGTGAAGCAGTTCCGACGGCCTCCGCGGTCAAATTCAGGGGGCAGAAATCAGGGACAATCACAGGGTAACAAGAAGCCCTGGATCAAGAGAGGTACAAAACCTCCCCCCAAGGCATGAAGCGTTGCCCCCACTCAATCGGGTGGGGGGAAGACTTCAGTTGTTCACAGAGACCTGGCGGGACACCATCAGAGACAGATGGGTGCTCTCCGCAGTAAGTCTGGGATACAAGCTGGAGTTAAAAGGCACTCCTCCTGCCCAATTTATGAGGTCAAACGTGCCAAGAGATCCCCAGAAGAGAGGATCCCTCCTTCTGGCACTAGAACAACTATTGCTCCAAGGTGTAATCATGAAGGTTCCCCTGGAAGAAAGCGGATTCGGGTTTTACTCGAACCTTTTCACAGTCCCCAAACCAAATGGGGACGTGAGGCCCATATTAAATCTAAAAGGGCTAAACAAGTTCCTAAATATCAGGACTTTTCGGATGGAGTCGATCCGATCGGTGGCCACCGCCCTACAAGGGCAGGAATGGTTAGCCTCGATCGACATAAAGGATGCTTATCTGCATATTCCCATCTTTCCGGCCCACCAGAAATTTCTACGCTTTGCAGTAGAAGGGCGCCATTTTCAGTTCAGAGCCTTACCTTTCGGTCTGGCCACAGCACCACGAGTGTTCACAAAAATTCTGGCCCCATTATTGGCCAATCTAAGAACACAGGGTGTAACGATAATGGCATATCTAGACGACCTGCTACTAATAGACCACTCAGTGGAAAAGCTGGAAGTAGCTATTCACAAGACAATCAAGTATCTGGAATATCACGGTTGGATTATCAACCGGGACAAGTCAGCTCTAAGACCAGTCAAAAGTCTGGAATACTTAGGGCTAAGGCTGGATTCAAATCAGAGAAAGATTTTCTTACCTCCAGAGAAGGTGTCGTCTTTAAAAGATTTGACCCACTTAGTGGGTACAAAAAGAAAACCATCCATACGCCTCTGCATGAGGCTGCTGGGAAAAATGGTGGCTTCATTCGAAGCGGTACCCTACGGTCAATTCCATTCAAGGAATTTGCAAAGGGCCATACTGTCAGCCTGGAACAAAAAAGTTCAGGCTTTAGACTTAACAATGTCCCTGTCCCCTTCCGTTCGCAAGAGCCTCCATTGGTGGTTGGTGCCCCAGAATCTGGAAAAAGGGAAACCCTTCAGTCCGGTTTCTTGGAAGGTAGTCACTACAGATGCCAGCCTCATAGGCTGGGGGGCAGTACTGGAGCAATGGTCTCTCCAGGGCAAGTGGTCAGAAGCAGAAAAGGCCCTGCCCATCAATCTCTTAGAGATACGAGCAGCCCGGTATGCCCTAGTAGCATGGACATACAAACGTCCCCTGTCAGAATTCAATCAGACAATGCCACAGCAGTGGCATATATCAATCACCAGGGTGGCACCAGGAGTCATGCAGCCCAGAGGGAAGCAAATTGCATCCTGGAGTGGGCAGAAAAATATGTCCCAGCCATATCCGCGGTTTTCATCCCAATATGCCAGCGGTGGGGAACACCGGATGTAGATCTGCTAGCATCCAGATTCAACGCAAAGGTGGACAGATTTGTGTCTCGCACAAGGGATCCTCTAGCTTGCGGCTCGGATGCCCTAGTGTTCCCTTGGGATCAGTTCAAGCTGATATATGCATTCCCACCGCCACAATTGTTACCGCGATTACTCCGCAGAATCAGGGTAGAAAAGAAACCAGTGATTCTGGTGGCTCCAGCGTGGCCCCGAAGGGCATGGTACGCGGAGATTGTAAAAATGTCAGTGAGGAGTCCTTGGACCCTCCCACATCGTCCGGACCTGCTGTCGCAGGGACCGATATATCACCCTTCCTTACCAGCCCTAGGTTTGACGGCCTGGCTATTGAAGCCCACATTCTGAAAAAGAGAGGGCTCTCTAATTCTGTGGTATCTACCATGATCAATGCCAGGAAGCCGGTATCCAGGCAGATCTATTATAGGATCTGGAAAGCGTACATTAAGTGGTGTGAGGCCAAGAAATGGCATCCACGTAAGTACGTGATAGGGAGGATTTTGGACTTCCTACAGTGGGCTGTAGATAGGAAGCTGGCCTTGAGTACTATCAAGGGTCAGATTTCAGCCTTGTCAATATTTTTTCAAAGGCCCTTGGCTTCGCATTCACTAGTCAAAGCTTTCATACAAGGAGTGATGCGTATTAGCCCTCCGGTTAGTATTCCCATATGTCCTTGGGACTTAAACCTGGTTCTGTCAGTTCTACAGAAACAACCGTTTGAACCATTGCAACACATTTCCTTGGTTCTTCTCACCAGGAAATTGATTTTTCTAGTAGCCATTTGTTCGGCTAAAAGAGTATCGGAATTAGCCGCCTTGTCCTGTAAGGAGCCATATCTGGTTGTCCATAAGGACAGAGTAGTATTACGTCCTCATCCAGCCTTTCTTCCTAAGGTGGTATCGAGGTTTCATTTGAACCAAGATGTGGTTCTTCCTTCTTTTTTCCCCAAACCTAGTTCGGTAGAGGAAAAGTTATTGCATTCTTTGGATGTAGTAAGAGCAGTTAAAGCTTATCTAAAAGCCACTGCTCAGATTCGCAGAACGGATACTTTGTTTATTCTGCCGGAAGGCCCTAAAAAGGGTCAGGCAGCATCAAAATCCACTTTAGCCAAGTGGATTCGACAGGTCATAATACAAGCCTATGGCTTGAGAAAGAGACCGCCTCCGTTCAAAGTTAGGGCGCACTCCACAAGAGCAGTTGGAACTTCATGGGCAGTGCATCACCAGGCCTCTCTGGCTCAAGTCTGTAAGGCCGCAACATGGTCTTCAGTACACACGTTTACTAGATTCTACCAGGTAGACGTTAGAAGTCAGGAGGATGTCGCCTTTGGGCGCAGTGTGTTGCAGGCCGCAAAAGATCCTCATGCCTGATGGCGCCCAGCTTATGTATCCCTCCCCTCATTTGGCATTGCTTTGGGACGTCCCATTAGTAATGACTAAGTCGCTCTGTGTCCCGTGATGTACGAAAAAGAAAAAGGGATTTTTATAACAGCTTACCTGTAAAATCCTTTTCTTGGAGTACATCACGGGACACAGAGCTCCCACCCCTCTTTTTGGGACACTTATTGCTTGGCTACAAAACTGAGGTGCTCCCGGATGGGAGGGGCTTATATAGGGGAGGGTACTTCCGGTTTGGAATTGGCCAGTGCCAACACCTGAAGGTAATCTATATAACCCATTAGTAATGACTAAGTCGCTCTGTGTCCCGTGATGTACTCCAAGAAAAGGATTTTACAGGTAAGCTGTTATAAAAATCCCTTTATGTGTGTGTGTGTACATACACAGTATCTCACAAAAGTGAGTACACACCTCACATTTTTGTAAATATTTTATTATATCTTTTCATGTGACAACTCTAAAGAAATGACACTTTGCTACAATGTAAAGTAGTGAGTGTACAGCTTGTATAACAGTGTAAATTGGCTGTCCCCTTAAAATACCACAACACACAGCCAATAATGTCTAAACAGCTGGCAACAAAAGTGAGTACACACCTAAGTGAAAATGTCCAAATTGGGCCCAAACTGTCAATATTGTATGGTCACCATTATTTTCCAGCACTGCCTTAACCCTCTTGGGCATGGAGTTCACCAGAGCTTCACAGTTTGCCACTGGAGTTCTCTTCCACTCCTCCATGATGACATCACGGAGCTGGTGAATGTTAGAGACCTTGCGCTCCTCTACCTTCCGTTTTGAGGATGCCCCACAGATGCTCAATAGGGTTTAGGTCTGGAGACATGCTTGGCCAGTCCATCACCTTTACCCTCAGCTTCTTTAGCAAAGCAGTGGTCATCTTGGAGGTGTGTTTGGGGTCGGTATCATGTTGGAATACTGCCCTGCGGCCCAGTCTCTGAAGAGAGGGGATCATGCTCTGCTTCAGTATGTCACAGTACATGTTGGCATTCATGGTTCCCTCAATGAACTGTAGCTCCCCAGTGTTGGCAGCTCTCATGCAGTCCCAGACCATGACACTCCCACCACCATATTTGACTGTAGGCAAGACACACTTGCCTTTGTACCCCGCAACTGGTTGCTGCCACACACGCTTGTCACCATCTTAACCAAATAAGTTTATCTGGGTCTCCTCAGACCACAGGACATGGTTCCAGTAATCCATGTCCTTAGTCTGCTTGTCTTCAGCAAACTGTTTGCGGGCTTTCTGGTGCATCATCTTTAGAAGAGGCTTCCTTCTGTGATGACAGCCATGCAGACCAATTTGATGCAGTGTGCGGTGTATGGCCTGAGCACTGACAGGCTGACCTCCCACCCCTTCAACCTCTGCAGCAATGCTGGCAGCACTCATACGTCTATTTCCCAAAGACAACCTCTGGCTATGACGCTGAGCATGTGCACCCAACTTCTGTGGTCGACCATGGCGAGGCCTGTTCTGAGTGGAACCTGTCCTGTTAAACCGCTGTATGGTCTTGGCCACCGTGCTGCAGCTCAGTTTCAGGGCCTTGGCAAACTTCTTATCGCCGAGGCCATCTTTATGTAGAGCAACAATTCTTTTTTTCAGATCCTCAGAGAGTTCTTTGCCATGAGGTGCCATGTTGAACTTCCAGTGACCAGTATGAGAGAGTGAGAGCGATAACACCAAATTTTACACACCTGCTCCCCATTCGCACCTGAGACCTTGTAACACTAACGGGTCACATGACATCGGGGAGGGAAAATGGCTAACTGGGCCCAATTTAGACATTTTCACTTGGGGTGTACTCACTTTTGTTGCCCGCGGTTTAGACATTATTGGCTGTGTGTTGTGGTATTTTGAGGGGACAGCAAATTTACACTGTTATACAAGCTGTACACTCACTACTTTACATTGTAGCAAAGTGTCATTTCTTCAGTGTTGTCACATGAAAAGATAGAATAAAATATTTACAAAAATGTGAGGGGAGTACTCACTTTTGTGAGATACTGTGTATATGTGTGTGTGTGTGTGTGTATATATATATATATACACACACACATACATATATACAGTAAAACCTTGGTTTGAGACTAACTTGGTTTGAGAGCGTTTTGCTAGACAAGCAACATTTTTAAATACATTTTGACTTGATATACAAGCGATGTCTTCATAAAAAGAATAGTGTCATGTCACAGCTGTGTATAAAATAGAAGAGAGGCGCCTCTAAGTGTAGCAATATGGTTACATTTAATGAAGGTACTAGAAACTCACATGGTTGATGATTAAAACCGGCACATCTAAGTATGCAGGCATCCGGGGTAAAGCTGTCCACATAGACCGTCCTTCTCACCGCCATTAATGTCGCCTCTTTCATGAGTGGTTCAAGCCTCGCTTTTAGATCGTTCTACTGCAGGGTAGTCTTCCCGGTCACAATTGCAGACTGACAGCGGTGAGTGTGGAGGAGGGTCTATGTGGACAGCTTTACCCCAGATCCCTGCATACTTAGATGTGCCTGTTTTAATCATCAACCATGTGAGTTGCTAAATGTTGTACCTTCATTAAATGTAACCATATTTCTACACTTAGAGGCGCCTCTCTTTTATACACTGTAGCTCCTGCTGGATTTTGCTTCTAAACCCCTTGGGGAGGCTTCCAATTGTGGATGGACATTTTATGGTTACACAACACATTGCTATAATCTTTTTATATGGCCTATAGACCGAAGGACTTATGAATAAATGGTTGTGGAACAAATCATTTGAGTTTTCATTATTTCTTATGGGGAAATTTGCTTTGATATACAAGCGCTTTGGATTACATGCATGTTTCCGGAACAAATTATGCTCGCAATCCAAGGTTTTACTGTAGTGTGTGTAAATAAAAATCTATCGACCCTTGCCTTCTGTTCATGTCCTGGACTTGATGATGACGTCACCCTGCCTTGTGCGTAGCTTTTCCAGGAGGCAGCAGAGAGTTACATTGTCATTACTGGAGCTACCAGTAAGTTGGCTGGGTCTTGTTGTTGTTATTATTTATTATTATTATTATTGACATTTTTGTAAAATGTTTTTAAAGCGTTTTTTCTTATTCTTTTTTTTCTCTTTCTTTGTTATTGGGGAGGGGGAGATGATTGGGTGGGAAATACAGTTTCTGTCTTGGCTACTTCTAATGCCGCGTACACACGGCCGTTTTTAATGTCATTGAAAAAAACAACATTTTTCTCGACGTGATTTTTCTTGTTTCCTCTCAAGCCTGCCTTGCCTACACACTATCGTGAAAAAAAATGCTAGAGCAAAGTGCGGTGACGTACGAAATGTACGACGGCACTATAAAGGGGAAGTTCCATTGGGATGGCGCCACCCTTTGGGCTGCTTTTGCTGATCCTCATATTAGTAAAGTTTGGCGAGAGACGATTCGCGCTTTTCAGCCTCGTGCTCTTCAGTCCGTTACAGCGTGACGAATGTACTATCTCCATTCCGAACGCTAGTTTTACCAGAACGAGCGCTCCCGTCTCATACTTAATTCTGAGCATGCACGTTTTTTTTCCCCTCGTAAAAGCATACACACTACCGTTTTTCACGACGTGGAATAGAGCAGGTTCTATTTTTTTGAGACCATTTTTCACGTCGTTAAAAATGCTCTGGAGCCTACACACGATTGTTTTTAATGACCAATTTAAAAAATTGCATTTTTAACGTCATGAAAAACGATCGTGTGTACGCGGCATTAGAAGTACTTTTCTTGTGTAGCGGGGTGTTCCCCTTTAATGCAGAGAGACAAGAAGTTCCAGGTGAGAGGTGAGTCAGGAGGAAGTAAAGAGACATTATGGAAGTGAAAGCAGAGGAGAGAGAGACTACATCTCCCAGTACATCTTGCAGCACCCAGGGTGCATTGCTCCAGAACAGAGACTGCTGGGGCAGACTTTATAAAGGGGAGGCGGAGTTTTGGTAGGCCTCTTTGGACCCCCCTCTCCTAGCAAGAGGATGTCTATGCTGAACTGCTGTGTGCACAAGGCCTGAAGCCCGGGCCGTGTGCTCCTTTCCAAAGAGCCCTCTGCCAGCCTAGCAGAGCCTTAGAGACATCTAATCCTCCTTGCTGCAGTACACCAGAAGGATTGAAGACTTGGATGTCGGTGGATTCCTGTTCCTAGACGAATCGATGGAGGAAACGGACTTGGACTTGTCCAGGTGGTGAGAGCTGTTTAAAGACAGATACTTTATCTTTACTATTCGTTGGGATTACAAAGTTGTTCTTCAAGTGCACCACCGAGAGATTGCTAGCGAATATTGTTTCACTGAACTTCCATTTAGATCAGTCAGGCCTGACTGCATAGGTAGACATTGCTGGGTGTTAGTCTACCCATGAGGGGAAGTAGCTGTAAAAGGGCAGCGCTAGAGTTGCATAGCAATACTTTATTATTCTGATTACTCTGTTTATCTTTATTACTGTTTATTGCAGGGATCTGCAACTTGTTATACTGTTGTTTATTACTTGCCCATTAGCCTCAGTAAAATATCTGGGTAAAGTACATTTGGTGTCAGTTCCGCTTACTTTAATAGGAGTTTTAAAGTATATTCTGTGTATGTTTGTTATAGGACTGCGTCACCAACAGTTGCGATCACGCGGTCCTATCTCTCTATCACCAGCTGTGCCACGGGAGGTTAGAGCCGATTGCCGGGGGTTGACAGCGGTGCACTGCAGGGCCCAAATCAATATCAGCGGCTCTCTTAACTGGGGATAGCGCTACACTTGCTTTTCCTTTATGTTCCTGTAAGGGGAGATTGAGGTTAGCCTTTTTCAGTCCTTAAATAGTTTCAGCAAGGTCTGGCTAAGATCCAGCCACTTGGCACTGGGATTGAATAGATTAATTTGTTTGTGTGCCGTTAGATTTCATTTTTTTATATTTAATTTTAAGTAAAAACTGAAGGATTTTGATTCTGAAAAAATATGTGCCTTACCTTGTTAATTGTATACAAGGCATACTGCATCTCTTGTACTTCCTATCATTGTACAGCAGAGGGTGCTGCCACAACATAAATAGAAGCGTTCTGGTGTCTCTAAATACAAGATAACGTCTCTTTGTTTTGGTGGGTTTTTTTTTTTGGTAGACTGACTTCTGCTTTATAGGAAATATTGTGGTGCAAATATTTACCATATTTCCTGCTGTGATGTGATGTCCATAAATGTCCTATTTACTAAAACTACTACACAGCCCACTGATCAAATAACCATTGTTGGTCACATACACCAACCATCTTTTACTTAGATTTAAATGAAATCCTCAATTTTGTAGTCCATTATTTAGTTCCTGCAGCCCTATGGTAGGTCTGTTCCCCCATATGGAACGGTGAACGAGGACGCACTGGACTCCTGCTGGGAGCCGCATGCGGAGATAGTGTGAACCCAACCTGAAGGTCGTATTTTGTTGGGTCTTTCATTATAATGTTGACATTGTGTTTACAATTTGTAGAGGAGTTTGTCTGTATCCATTCCTTTTCACTTCTCCCTTTTTCTTATTTTTCAATACTTTATTTTTCAAAGATTGCACACAGAGCTTACAGAAACACCATAATACAAATGCCCAGCAAAATAGTGTGATCATACACAACCTAACAATAAGCAGACCAGAACTGGGCTGGAGTCACTAAGGACATAGAAAAGGGCAACCCAGGGAGCCGATACTTTTCACTTTTTAAACCTAACTTTATAAACCACTTCTGCCCCGGACCATTTGGCTGGCTAAAGACCAGGCCACTTTTTGCGATTCCGCACTGCGCCGTTTTAACTGACAATTTTGCGGTCGTGCGACGTGGCTCCCAAACAAAATTGTCGCCCTTTTTTTCTCAGAAATAGAAATTTCTTTTGGTGGTATTTGATCACCTCTGCGGTTTTTATTTTTTGCGCTATAAACAAAAATTGAGCGTCAATTTTGAAAAAAATGCAATATTTTTTGCTATAATAAATTTCCCCCAAAAATATATAAAAAAAAAAACATTTTTTTTCCTCAGTTTAGGCCGATACGTATTCTTCTACATATTTTTGGTAAAAAAAATCGCAATAAACGTTAAAGGGGTTGTAAAGGTTCGTTTTTTATTTTCTAAATAGGTTCCTTTAAGCTAGTGTATTGTTGGTTCACTTACCTTTTCCTTCGATTCCCCTTCTAAATGTTTTTTTTCTTTGTCTGAATTTCTCACTTCCTGTTTCTCCTCAGTAAACTTCACACCATCATCCGAGTGGTGTGGAGTCAGCCAGAACAGCTTACTGAACAGCTTACTGAGGAGGAACAGGAAGTGAGAAATTCACAACAAAGAAAAAAATCATTTAGAAGGGAAATCTAAGGAAAAGGTAAGTGAACCAACAATGCGCTAGCTTAAAGGAACCTATTTAGAAAATAAAAAACAAACATTTACAACTCCTTTAATTTGAATTGTTTGCGCAAAAGTAATAGCGACTACAAAATAGGGGATAGTTTTATGGCATTTTTATCAATAATTTTTTTTTTACTAGTAATGGCGGCGATCAGCGATTTTTATTGTGACTGCGACATTATCGCGGACACATCGGACACTTTTGACACCATTTTAGGACCATTTTTACAGCAATCGGGGCTATAAAAATGCACTGATTACTGTAAAAATGACACTGGCAGTGAAGGGGTTAACCTGTAGGGGGCGCTGAAGGGGTTGAGTGTGACCTAGGGAGTGATTCTTACTGTTAGGGGCCTAGGGAGTGATTCTTACTGTTAGGGGCCTTGGCTTGCCGTGACACGCCACTGATCGCTGTTCCCGATGACAGGGAACAGACGATCAGTGTCATGTCACTAGGAAAAACGGGGAGATGTGTTTACACTAACATCTCCCCATTCTTTAGCTCTGTGACCCGATTGTGAGACACCGGCGGACATCGAGCCCGCGGGCAGGGTGCGCGCTGGCAACGGGGCGCTCGTGACCACATGGTCAGCAAATTAAAAGGGGCGTGTATATATACACCCATTTGTGCAGTCGTGCCATTCTGTCTACATAAATCCTCATGCAGCGGTCGGCAAGCGGTTAATTTCACAAAGCGGAAGAAAAGCCCAACTTCTGGTGGACAGAGACACCATCGCACATTTTAATGACAAGATTTTAAATAGAAGGCTTATACACTGAAGTAGGCTTCTCTGCAGTTTGGAAGAGGTAAGTGCTAAGTACTTGTCGTATAGAGGGAAGGATGAGGCTAGTGTGGACTATGTTGGCACCTTATGCTAACTGATGACCAGTTGAGAGTAAATCGTTAAAAGGGATTTTATTACAAAATTATATATATAGGAACAATTTTTTTTACATTTCATAGAAACAATGGTAATTTCGTGACATTTCAATGCATCGTACCATTACAATGGAAAATAATATAACTGTACATACATAATATGCTGTGCTCTACATGTTTCACGTTATGATTCAAAAACAGAATCAGCTTGCATATACATGATTAGTATCTCAGCTGGTTCCTGCTGAACCGGCCGAGATTGGAACTGTGTATGGCCACACTTAAAATGAAGCATCCTGGCATTTCCATTATGAAGAGTTTTTCTCTGTAGTTGCAGATTTTTTGTGACTTTGCAAATTTTTTTGCTTCATTTTTGATATTGTGTTTTTTATTTTATTTTGTTGTAGTCTGTAATAACAGTGATTTAAAACCACTATGTAGGTGCACAGTGAATAGAAAAAGGATTTTACAACCATAAGAATAAAAATGTTGCCTGACAAGGTATTAAAGAACAACTGCTGCTTCCTTGCCCTCCACAGCAATTTCCCTAATGCCACATACTTTACATGCTTATAATTAGTAATTGTACACTGTCTGGCCAGTGCAGGGGAGGGGTGTCTGATCATTGGAAGAGAACAGGCTGAGTTTCCCACCTTGCTAGGGAACTGACCACGGTGTGTTCTCCTCCTTAGTGTGGTCAGTTTTTAATAGAACAGGAGAGGGACTGGCGGGATCACCAGGGATTTCACACAAAGGAAGCAATACAAAGAGAACAGGATACTTTCTCATACAAGTGCATGGTACAGCAGGCACATTTCAGGAATATGAAATGCTGGGGTAGCAAACACTTTAACCACTTAACGACCGCTCACTGTATATATACGTCGGCACAATGGCACCGACAGGCACAATCACGTAGAGTGTACGTGATTGCCTTTGTACAGTTGGGACCCCCCTTCTGTACAGTGAGCGGTCGGAATTCGTTGGGGAGCGATCCGACATGAGGGGACGGCCGTTCGATTCCGGCCACCCCCCCAGCGATCGCTCCCGGCGAATAGAAATGCCCCCTCTGTCTGTGTAATGTTTACACAGACAGAGAAAGCAGGAGGAAGTGATGTCATCTCCTGTGCGGCGCTCACATATACCGAGCGCCGTACAAGAGAAGACACACAGGTCAGTGCACAAACACTACACTAACACCAGCACACATAGGCACATAAATCGCCCCCCCCCCAGATCAGCCCCCAGTCACAGTGTCACTGATTGCAGTGACCATTTATTTACTGATCACTGCAATCAGTGACATTTGTGACTGTAAAAGTGTCACTACATTTAGTTTAGTTTTAGGTCCAGTGTAGCCCCCACCCCCCCCTAATAAAGGTTTAACCCCTTGATCACCCCCCAGATAACCCTTTCACCCCCTAGCACCGCCGTCGCTAAGCAATCATTTTTCTGATCGCTGTCTTAGCGTCGGTGATGCACATCGGTAGCCAGTATTTTTTTTTAGGTTCGCCGCAGGTTTTTATAGCGTCGGGTACCCCCATAAATTATCTAATAAAGGTTTAACCCCCTTGATCGCCCCCCAGGTAACCCTTTCACCCCCTATCACCACTGTCGCTAAGCGATCATTTTTCTGATCGCTGTCTTAGCGTCGGTGATGCAGATCGGTAGCCAGTAATTTTTTTTAGGTTCGCCGCAGGTTTTTATAGCGTCAGGTACCCCCATAAATTATCTAATAAAGGTTTAACCCCCTAATTGCCCCTAGTTAACCCTTTCACCAGTGATCATCATATAAGTGTTACGGGTGACGCTGGTTAGTTAGTTTGCTTTTTATAGTGTCAGGGCACCCGCCGTATATAACCCAATAAAGGTTTAACCCCCTGATCGCCCGGCGGGTGATATCAATTAGGTTTTAGCGTCAGAGAGGGTCTGCGTCACACCCCAGGCAGCGTCAGGTTAGTGCCAGTAACGCTAACACCCACGCGTGAAGCATACACCTCCCTTAGTGGTATAGTATCTGAACAGATAAATATCTGATCTGATCAGATCTATACTAGCGTCCCCAGCAGTTTAGGGTTCCCAAAAACGCAGTGTTAGCGGGATCAGCCCAGATACCTGCTAGCACCTGCGTTTTGCCCCTCCGTCCAGCCCAGGCCACCCAAGTGCAGTATCGATCGATCACTGTCACTTACAAAACACAACACACATAACTGCAGCGTTCGCAGAGACAGGCCTGATCCCTGCGACTCCAGTGCTGTAGGAGGTGATTTCACCACCACAGTTAAAAAAAAAAAAGCAAATATGCCGAAGCATTGGGGCAGCAGGGGCGGAGGAGTGATTTTGTACCTAATGCCGCGTACATACGGTCGAAATTCCGACGGAGGCTTGCCCGTGGAAAAGTCCGACCATGTGTGTGCGGCATAACTTTTTTGCGAGAAGATGCCCCCATGCTTCGGCATATATAAATGGTGCATGTATGCCCATCATTAGAAGTGGGTGGATGAAGGGCGGTATTCTAATGGTGGCCATACCCACCGATCAATCTCTTTTTTCGTTCAGCCACCTGGCTGCATGAAAAAAAAGATTACAATACATGTCCAACAAGGACCAGCAACGTACTGGTATGTTGCTGGACTTTGAATGTTTATACCAGAATGATGCCTGCGGGTTTAGGTATCATCTTGGTATCATTCTTTTCAGCCAGCGGCCGGCTTTCATGTAAAAGCAATCCTAGTGGCTAATTAGCCTCTGGACTGCTTTTACAAGCAGTGGGAGGGAATGTCCCCCCCCCCCCCCCGGATATAAAAAGCGCCATTGGGAAAGCATTTTATCACACCGATCTTGGTGTGGTCAGATGCTTTGAGGGCAGAGGAAAGATCTAGGGTCTAGACCCCAGTTTTTTTCAAAAAAAAGAGTACCTGTCACTACCTATTGCTATCATAGGGGATATTTACATTCCCTGAGATAACAATAAAAATGATAAAAAAATAAAATATGGAAGGAACAATTTAAAAATAAAATAAAAAAGCAAAATTAATAATAAAAAAAAAAAGCACCCCTGTCCTGCCCTGCTCTTGCCCAATGGCGAACGCAAGCGTCGGTCTGGCGTCATATGTAAACAGCAATTGCACCATGCATGTGAGGTATCACCGCAAAGGTCAGATCGAGGGCAGTAATTTTAGCAGTAGACCTCCTCTGTAAATCTACCGGGGTAACCTGTAAAGGCTTTTAAAAATGTATGTAGTTTGTCGCCAATGCGCGTTTGTGCGAAATTTTAAAGCATGTCGTGTTTGGTATCTATGTACTCGGCCTAAGATCATCTTACTCTTTCGTCCATGGACCGACACAGCTTCTCTATTGACAAAGTGGGTATTATCCGTTAATTAGGAGTGACTAGGCAGAAAAACTTGTAAAAAGTGTTGCATCACACCTTCTACAGTACCGCCCAGGGGGCGGACCCTCTGGGTATACCCTCTCAGTCTGCACATCGCAGATCAGTTTTTTTCTGTCTAGCAAGGAGTAGGACATGGCTCCCTTCGGGCCCATTGGTCCGGGGAAAAAAGATATATATATATATATATATATATATATTTATTTATTGCTACATTTGTTGTTTCCTGCGATCTTCGATCAACTGCCGACTGGGTGACAGGCTGGATCCTCGATCCTTGTAGTCTCCCCAGTTTCGGCCATCGAGCGTGTGCCGACCCTAGCTACGCGCTGGGTTTTCCACGACATGCCCGTCGCTCCACGGGTGGCCGGTGAGCCTACGCTCCAGGGCCTGCATCGGACCGCTCAGCTTCGGCTGACCTTACGGCCGAGTCGCAGCAGCCTGGCCGGTGAGCTTACGCTCCAAGGCTTGCATCGGACCGCTCAGCTTCGGCTGACCTTACGGCCGAGTCGCAGCAGCCTGTCCGGTGAGCGTCATGCTCCAGGGCATACATATGATCATTCCTTCTGGGTCCAATCACAGCATGCCTGGCCAGCAGTCA
Source organism: Rana muscosa (assembly GCA_029206835.1). Taxonomy (NCBI): domain Eukaryota; kingdom Metazoa; phylum Chordata; class Amphibia; order Anura; family Ranidae; genus Rana; species Rana muscosa. Next base: position 100,703,918 of record CM055116.1, on the reverse strand, counting down.
CCTTCCGTGCTCGGACGATGATCTGTTTGGAATGTCTTCCAGCAGAATACATGCAGGATAGGTAAGTAAAACTCCCCTGCCTCGGCTGGGTGATTTAGCTGGACATTCCTGGAGAGATCAAGTAAGTGGTTGTGGCCCCTTTCTTCCCTCTCTCCCTGCCTTTCCCTCCTCCCTGGGCTTCTAGCTAAAGGTTGCTGGGTGCTGGGGGTCACCTAGGGGGTCCCACTGGAGCGGGGCTGGCTGTAACTAACATTTAAAAGAAATGTTATTTTGCTTACCTGAGTTTCTGTGTCTCCATGCTGTCGGCGGCCATTTTGAGGTGGTCCATGCCAAGTTTGGCCTCTTGTAACTGCCTGGCGGCCATCTTCCTGTGGTTCGGCCACACCCACTGGCCCCTATCAGGTGATCGGCGGCCATGTTGGTCCACCCTGTATGCAGATATTGCCGTTCGGCGGCCATCTTTTTGTGGGCTATGGCTGCCTGACCTCTATCTTCTGTCGGCGGCCATTTTCTTAGAGCCCACATTATCTTCCATACAGACGTTTTTGGCAACCATTTTGCGAGAGCCTCCGGCCTCTAGGGTGCATTACACTGGCGCGAAAATTCACACAGGAAGTGCTGATAAAAGAAGCAGACTGACACAGCAGCAAGGGGACAGCATCACAGGCGCAGCATAGCAGTACCTATCCAGGGTGGTGAGTCCTCTGGGTAACCCAGAATCTCTGCAGCGCAGGAGCGTGGCCTATTGATATCTTGCCTGGAGCCCTGTGAGTGTCGGCAATCCTAGAGGCGTTTGCTGCCAGGGTGGAAGCAGCACACGGGAATACAGGGGGTAATAAACGCCCCCGTCCCCTGCAATCTTCTGGGGATATTTCTGATGCAGAACCAGGTCCAGCTACGGCTCATGGCCCAGATTCTGATGCATCAGAGACTGCAGACCGTGACCGATCGGACAGTGAGGAGGACTCCAAGTCCAGGTCAGTACGCGAGACGGCTTTGGTATCTGACCTTATTACTGCAGTGCGAGATACGCTAAAGTTGGAAAGGACTGAAGAAGTAGCAGATACTCCAGTCCCCTTTGGGTTTCGTAAACCTGCCCGCACTGCTAAGGTGTTCCCTTGTGTGTCTTATTTTGACAAACTCTTATACAAGGAATGGGAGAACCCACTGAGGGTCTTTACAGCCCCAAAGAGGTTTGCAGTACGGTACCCCTTTGAGGAGAGTTTTCTGAAGATATGGACCTCTCCCCCTATAGTGGACCCTTCGGTGTCCAGACTTAATAGAGCCACCACTATTCCAGTAGAAGGGGCTTCTGTTTTCAAGGACCCTGTGGATAAGAAGGCTGAAGCACTCGCTACCTATACTCAGTGGTAGGCTCGGCAGTACGCCCGGCATTGGCGGGGGCCCTAGTGTCTCAGACACTTACTGAATGGGCAAAATTGCTACTCCAGGGGTTAAAGGAGCGAGATGCTCCTCCTAATGAGATAACTTTGGCCGACCAGTTGGTCCAGGGCCTTAAGTTTGTCTGCGAGTCAGACATGGATACTATTCTCCTGCTGTCAAGAGCTTCGGTTTATGCAGTAGCAATACGCCGCCTGATCTGGCTAAAGGGCTCGTCTGCGGACCAGACTTCCAAGAAAGCCCTATTGGATCTGCCTTTTAAGGGCGACAGACTTTTTGGGGCTTCTCTGGATGACATCATCAAGGATGCCACAGGAGGTGAAAGCACTTTGCTTCCCCAAACTAGCAAGGGTAGGGGACCACGCCAAGGGCAAGGGCCCTCCTTTACTGCACGTAAGGGTTTTTTCGCCCCCTTAAGGCGACAGGGAAAAGACCCCAGGCCGATAAAGCGCCTGCCCAAGAACAAAAGCATCCTTGGTCCCGCAGACCCAACAAGCCTGCGGACAAATCTGCGTCCACATGAAGGTCCGCCCCCACCCAGCTCTCGGGTGGGGGGACGTCTTCGCAAATTCGCGACTCGGTGGACTGCTCTAGTCTCCGACAGGTGGGTTTGCGAAGTAATCTCCTCAGGCTACAAGATAGAATTTCTCTCTTGTCCACCAGACAGATTCATCACCTCCAATCTCCAGCTACTACCGACCCATCGGGAGGCCCTGTATGGGGCGGTCCAGGGTCTACTGGAACGCGGGGTAGTTGTTCCAGAACAGGAACGGGGTCAGGGTTTTTACTCAAATCTGTTCATTGTGCCAAAGAAGGAGGGGGTTCGTCCAATCTTGGATCTCAGAGCCCTCAATTGCTTTGTGAAGGTACAAAAATTTCGGATGGAGTCGGTTCGATCCGTAGTCACGGCTCTCCATCCGGGGGACTTTCTGGCCTCCTTGGACATCAAGGACGCATACCTGCATGTCCCCATATACTCCAGACACCAGAGGTTTCTGCGATTTGCTATCGGGAAGAACCACTACCAGTTTGTGGCCCTCCCGTTTGGCCTTGCCTCAGCACCCAGGACGTTCACCAAGGTGCTCGCTCCGATTCTGGCACTTCTAAGACAGCGGGGTATCGCTATCACAGGTTACTTGGACGACCTTCTGCTGAAGGCCCCTTCAAGCTCAGAATTAGAGGTAAGCGTGTCCATTACCTGTCAGACTCTTCGAGACTGTGGTTGGATACTAAACACGCAAAAGTCAGTATTGGTGCCCACTCAACGCCTAGTGTACCTGGGGTTGATTCTGGATTCCTCAGATGCAAAGGTATTCCTCCCTGTGGAGAAGTTGCAGACCCTCCGGGCTGCAGTACGGCAGCTGACTTCCAGGAATTGGTCGTCACTCCGTTTTTGCATGCGAGTGTTGGGCCTCATGGTAGCCTCCTTCGAGGCGGTCCCATATGCTCAATACCACACTCGAGTGTTACAGAAGGAAGTTCTGTCCAGATGGAACAGATGCCCTTCATCTCTGGATTATCAAATCCGAGTGAGCCACCTAGTCAGGAGATCCCCGGTATGGTGGCTGACAGCACCGGCTCTAATGGCCGGGAAGTCATTTCTTCCGGTTTACTGGATAGTGATCACGACGGACGCCAGCCTTACAGGTTGGGGGGGAGTCTGGGGTGTCCAGTCGGCGCAAGGTCGCTGGACCCCAGAGGAAGCCCTCCTGCCGATCAATGTCCTGGAGATCCGGTCGATCAAGCTGTGCCTCTTCAAATGGTCTCAGAGACTGCAAGGGCGTCCAGTCAGGATCCAGTCAGACAACGCCACAGCAGTGGCATATGTCAATCATCAAGGAGGAACAAGAAGCTCAGCTTCAGCATCGGAGATCGCTCGCATCCTGAAGTGGGCAGAGAGGAGCGTACCGGCACTGTCGGCCGTGTACATTCCGGGTGTGGAAAACTGGCAGGCGGACTACCTGAGCCGCCAGATGCTGGACCAGGGAGAATGGTCCTTACACCCGGAGGTGTTCCAACTCCTCTGCCAAAGATGGGGCACACCAGACGCAGATCTTCTGGCTTCCCGACTCAATCGGAAGGTATTGAGGTTTGTGGCCCGGTCAAGAGACCCATGGGCAGACGCAACGGACGCGTTGGTAGCATCGTGGGGTCAGTATCGGCTAATCTATGCCTTCCCTCCCTTAAGGCTTCTTCCTCTTCTGCTCCACAGAGTGGAGGCAGAGGGAATTCCAATGATCCTAATCGCTCCAGATTGGCCTCAGCGTCCTTGGTACGCCGATCTAGTACGTCTGGTAGCAGACGTCCCCTGGCGCCTACCACTACGGAAGGACCTGCTATCGCAAGGTCCCATATTCCATCCTGCTTTACAGTCATTGGCTTTAACGGCATGGCTGTTGAGAACCAGGTACTGAGAGATCGGGGCCTGTCAGACTCAGTAATCTCTACTATGAGAAGTGCTTGGAAACCGTCCTCTAGGAAGGTCTATCACCGCACTTGGAGGGCCTACATCTCCATGTGTGAGGAAATGAAATGGCATCCGCGTACCTATTTGGTTTCCAGAATCCTGCTGTTTTTACAGCATGGGGTAGACCAAAGGCTTGCCCTAAGTACGATTAAGGGACAGATATCTGCCCTGGCTGTCTTTTTTCAGCGACCCCTGGCGACTCACTCTCTCGTGAGTACATTTGTGCAGGGGGTTCGACATGTGGCCCCTCCGGTCCGCCCCCCGTTACCTCCGTGGGACTTGAACCTGGTCCTCTCGGTGCTTCAGACCGCACAGTTTGAGAATATTAGAGATATTCCCCTGTTGACACTTTCTCAGAAGGTGGTCTTTTTGGTGGCTGTTACGTCAGTTAGACGAGTCTCTGAGCTGGCAGCCCTGTCCTGCAAGGCTCCCTATTTGATTTTCCACAAGGATAAGGTGGTGCTGCGGCCACAGCCTTCCTTTCTTCCGAAAGTCGTTTCGGCTTTTCATCTCAACGAAGACATTGTACTTCCATCCTTGTGTCCTCAGCCGTCGAATCCTAAGGAGTCGGCGTTGCATTCCTTGGACGTTGTCCGAGCTTTGAGAGTATACATATCTGCTACTTCCCTGTTCCGGAAGTCAGACTCACTGTTTGTTTCGGTGGCTGGTCCCAAGAAGGGCCAAGCAGTCTCATCGGCCACCATCTCTAGGTGGATCCGACAGATAGTAATCCAGGCTTACGCCTTAAAGGGTCAGGCGCCCCCCTTTCCTGTCACGGCGCATTCGACCAGGGCAATAGGTGCCTCTTGGGCTTTCCGACATCAAGCGTCTGTTTCCCAACTATGTAAAGCGGCGACTTGGTCGTCCGCTCACACTTTCACAAAATTCTACAAAGTTGATGTAGGTGCATCTTCGGATGCCTCTTTGGGCCGCAAGGTTTTGCAGGCGGCTGTTTAGAGTTGCAACTCCTCCGTTGGAGGAGTGCTGTTTTGTGTTTTGGGGTGAAGTTTGTTTTTATGCTGTTACCACCCCTCGTTTTTTCTCTGACACTGCTTTGGGACGTCCCACTTTGTCAATAGAGAAGCTGTGTCGGTCCATGGACGAAAGAGTAAATAGGATTTTTTACTCACCGTAAAATCCTTTTCTCTGAGTCCATGGACCGACACAGCACCCACCCCTCCTTTTAAGTTTGTACTGCTTTTTGACGAACTGATCTGCGATGTGCAGACTGAGAGGGTATACCCAGAGGGTCCGCCCCCTGGGCGGTACTGTAGAAGGTGTGATGCAACACTTTTTACAAGTTTTTCTGCCTAGTCACTCCTAATTAACGGATAATACCCACTTTGTCAATAGAGAAGCTGTGTCGGTCCATGGACTCAGAGAAAAGGATTTTACGGTGAGTAAAAAATCCTATTTTTTTATTTCATCAAACATTTGGGCAATATAGTGTGTTTTAGGGCATTAAAATTAAAAAAAGTGTATTTTTTCCCCAAAAAATGCGTTTGAAAAATCGCTGCGCAAATACTGTGTAGAAAAAAAAAATGCAACACCCACCATTTTATTCTGTAGGGCCTTTGCTTTAAAAATATATATAATGTTTGGGGGTTCAACATAATTTTCCTGCAAAAAAAAATATGTTTTCATGTAAACAAAAAGTGTCAAAAAGGGCTTTGTCTTCAAGTGGTTAGAAGAGTGGATGTAAGCTTCCTAATGTTGTGTATAAAATGCCAGGACAGTTCAAAACCCCCCCCAAATGACCCCATTTTGGAAAGTAGACACCCCAAGCTATATACTGAGAGGCATGTCGAGTCCATGGAATATTTTATATGTTGACACAAGTTGCGGAAAAAAGACATTTTTTTTTTTTTTTTTTTTTGCACAAAGTTGTCAGTAAATGATATATTGCTTAAACATGCCATGGGCATATGTGGAATTACACCCCAAAATACATTCTGTTGCTTCTCCTGAGTACGGGGATACCACATGTGTGAGACTTTTTGGGAGCCTAGCCGCGTACGGGACCCCAAAAACCAATCACCGCCTTCAGGCTTTCTAAGGGTGTAAATTTTTGATTTCACTTCTCACTGCCTATCACAGTTTCGGAGGCCATGGAATGCCCAGATGGCACAAAACCCCCTCCCATTTTGGAAAGTAGACACCCCAAGCTATTTGCTGAGAGGTATTGTGAGTATTTTGCAAATCTCGCTTTTTGTCACAAAGTTTTGAAAATTGAAAAAAAAAAAGAAAAAAAAAATGTCTTTCTTCATTTTCAAAAACAAATGAGAGCTGTAAAATACTCACCATGCCTCTCAGCAAACAGCTTGGGGTGTCTACTTTCCAAAATGGGGTCATTTGGGGGGGTTTTGTGCTATTTTGGCATTTTATGGCCTTCAAAACTGTGATAGGTAGTGAGGAGTGAAATCAAAAATTTGCGCCCTTAGAAATCCTGAAGGCGGTGCTTGGTTTCCGGGGTCCCGTACGTGGCTAGGCTCCTAAAAAGTCCCACACATGTGGTATCCCCGTACTCAGGAGAAGCAGCAGAATGTATTTTGGGGTGCAATTCCACATATAACCATGGCATGTGTGAGCAATATATCATTTAGTGACAACTTTTTGTAATTTTTTATTTTTTTTTGTCATTATTCAATCACTTGGGACAAAAAAAAAAAATATTCAATGGGTTTAACATGCCTCTCAGCAATTTCCTTGGGGTGTCTACTTTCCAAAATGGGGTCATTTGGGGGGGGGGGGTTTGTACTGCCCTGCCATTTTAGCACCTCAAGAAATGAGATAGGCAGTCATAAACTAAAAGCTGTGTAAATTCCAGAAAATGTACCCTAGTTTGTAGATGCTATAACTTTTGCGCAAACCAATAAATATACGCTTATTGACATTTTTTTTACTAAAGACATGTGGCTGAATACATTTTGGCCTAAATGTATGACTAAAATTGAGTTTATTCGATTTTTCTTATAACAAAAAGTAGAAAATATCATTTTTTTTCAAAATTTTCGGTCTTTTTCCGTTTATATCGCAAAAAATAAAAATCGCAGAGGCAATCAAATACCATTAAAAGAAAGCTCTATTTGTGGGAAGAAAAGGACGCAAATTTCGTTTGGGTACAACATTGCATGTCCGCACAATTTACAGTTAAAGCAGCGCAGTGCAAAATTCTGAATTCACCTCTGGTCCTTTAGCTACCAAATGGTCCGGGGCTTAAGTGGTTAAAGGGGTTGTAAAGGCAGAAGGTTTTTTATCTTGATGCATATGCATTAAAGTTGTTGTAAACCCACTTACACAACATGCACCTACAGGTAAGCCTACACGGTTAAGGAGATATTTGCATTTAAAACCGGCGTCGCTGACGTCACGTGCATGCACACTAGCAGGCCGGTTAAGTAGCCGGATTTCTGAATGGAGTTAGCCGGCCCGAGCGTGCATGCGTGTGACGTCATCGCCGCTCCTGGGCCAACAACAGGGTCGGAGCGGCGATACACGGAAGGCAGAGGGGAGCAAGATGGCATCGGCGACGGAGGTGTCCGAGCGCCGCTGCGGGGGGTCGATCTCAGGTAAGTGATTCATAATGAGCTAGTATGCTATGCATACTAGCTCATTATGTCTTTGTTTTGCAGGTTGTTTAAAAAAAAAAAAGCGGGGTTTACAACCACTTTAAGATAAATAGCCTTCTGTGTGCAGCAGCCCCCCTAACACTTACCTGAGGTCCCTCTCTGTCCAGCAATGTCCACGAGTGTCTCAGCCATCCGAGATTCTCCTTTCTGATTGTCTGAGACACAGCAGCGGTGCCATTGGCTCCTGCTGATGTCAAAGTCAGGGGAGAGAGGAGGCGGGGCCAAGTCGGGGCTCCGTGTCTGATTGGATACAAGGAGCTGTAACTCGGCTCAGGTGCCCCCATAGCAAGTTGCTTGTTCCACTGAACAGGAGGGAGGGGCCAGAATCGCAGAAGAGGGACCCGAGAAGAGGAGGATCGGGGCTGCTCCTTGCAAATGCACTGCAACAGAGCAGGTAAGTGTAACATGTTTGTTATTTTTAGAGGAAAAAAAAGAGACTTTACAATCACTTTAAGACGACGGGGACCGAAGACCAGTGAAAAAAACGGCTCGAGTGGGCACAGCGCTGGATCCTGGGACAGGTGAGTATCTGTTTATTAAAAGTCAGCAGCTACAGTTTTTTGTTTGAGGACTTGCATATAGAGCGCATTTTTCACATGCGTAGAGCACAAATGTACTTCATTCGCTGCTGCCACTGCTCAGAGCCATCAGGTAAGTTTCCACAATGTGTAGCACTGATTACACACGATTAGCCTCCATGCACACTGGATGTTAAAATAATGTTAGAAAAACGGCAGTAGCTTTGCAGTGAGTCTTTTTTTTAACGTTTTTGCAATAGCGTTTATTAGCGTTTTTCAGCGTTAGCATTTTTTTTGCGTTTATTTCTTTTTTTAATGGATCAAAAACGTTAAACGCTGGTTAGCCACATTTTTGAGCATTTATCAATGTTTATCAGAGTTTGCCGTTTTTTGTGGTCAGAAAAACGACTCCTGAACGCAATTTTAGGGCATTCAGAAAACCCACAAACTCCACTGCTGATAAACGTCTGTGTGCATGGACACATAGGATAATATAGAGTGGAGTTTATGAGCTGTTAAAAAAAACGGCCAAACTCCCAAAAACGACCATTTATGAGCTTCAGTGTGCATGGAGCTTTAAAGTGGTTGTAAACCCTAGCAACAAAAAAAACACCCTGCAAGACAAAGGCATAATGAGCTAGTATGCACTTACCTTACATCGAAGCCCCCGCAGCGGTCCTCGTACCCACCTCCGGCCGGCGACATCTCTCCCGGTGTTTACTTCCGGGTATCGCGGGTCCGGTGCTGTGATTGGCCAGAGCCACTCCAGCCGCTGGAAATGGCACACTCACTTAAGCAACGGCACATAGGTGCCATTGCTTCAGTTTGCTGTAGTGCGCATGTGCCGATGATATCGGCACATACAGGGGATATCTCCTAAACCGTTTAGGTTTAGGAGATATCCGGGGGAGCTACAGGTAAGCCTTATTATAGGCTTACCTGTAGTAAAAAGTGTGTTCTAAGTGTTTACAACCACTTTAATGTTTACATGTTGGCCCTGAATGGCCCCCTGGCCATAGTGTGCAATCAGCAGCAGCGGCAGCAGTGCAACACATTGTTGATATTTTCATATTGGCCCTAAACAGCGGCAGCAGCCACTAGGGGTACATTTGTGCTGTATGTTAACAGACACATTACATGAACACTGTGTACAGACAAAATTTTACATAGGATCTTGCTGGCAATAAGATCCTATATAAAATCATACGCCCCTTATGCATGAAGCCAAATGCAGCCTACCCATTACAGTACTGAAAATTGATTTTGTGTGGAACGACCCTTTAAGGCTAAAGGTTTCCACCTAAAGTGTTCCCGGTCATCTTTTCTGTCCTTCATCTTTCAGCTCTCTTCTCTCTTGCTGCCAATAGCTGCTCCAATATCACATTTAATTTTACAGCTGACTGATGTGCCTGATACGGAAAATGAGTGCAAACTGTAAATAGATCTTTTTTCCTATCGCCAAGGAAATGGCATTTTTTGGATCAAAGTTCTGTATCGGTGAATCTTCTAAAGCGGCATTTCTTTTTTTCCGCTGTCTAATCTCTTTGACTTTATGTGGGTAACCATGTGGGTAGAATCCTCAGGTTACATTCAGATGTGCACACTCGCTGAGAAGCAAAAAGCCTTGTTATGGAGATGTTTTTATAGATCACTGTGGAGCTTTCACTTATCTATAGATATAAAATATCAGGCTGCACTTCTAATCCCGGGTTACCAGCGTGCGTTTTCCATTTCCAATTTCTGAAATGTATTTGATGAAGCATCATAACCTCAGAATCATGGCGCTGGTCTGTCATCAGGCTGCAAATTCAATGTGCCTGCTTCTCATCGCTCTCTAGTACCGTATATACTCTGAGTTTTTCAGCACATTTTTTTGTGCTGAAAATGCCCCCCTCGGCTTATACTCGAGTCACCTTTTTTGCGCCTGATCTCCCGGAATTTGGGGACCCTGTACTGCCTGGCCTTATTTCCCCTGGACCCCAAGCTTGGCACACATGTAGCCCACTCTCCCTCTACAAGTGTGCAAAGTTTGTTGTCCGGGAGACCTACGGCCGGGGAGCACCGATTTTTCAAATCCGGGCTCCCCTTCCATAGACTACTGTGTTAAACGGACATTTCTCCGGTGAATTTGGGGACCCGGTACCAGCCGGTCGTAGGTCCCCTTGACCCAAAACTTGGCACACAAGTAGCCCCATTTCTCCTCTATAAGTGTGCAAAGTTTTTTGTCTGGGGGACCTATGGCCGGGGAACACAGATTTTTCAAACCCGGGCACCCCTTCTATAGACTCCCATGTTAAATGTCAGTCTAGTCATGGGCACAGTGAGGCATGGGCGCAGTGAGGCATGCAGATGGACACCCTAGGCTTATACTCGAGTCAATAAGTTTTCCCATTTTTTTGTGGTAAAATTAGGTGCCTCGGCTTAAATTCGGGTCGGCTTATACTCGAGTATATACGGTTATCTAGATAAAAAAATAAACAATGTTGCATAAAGTGATTGTAAAGTCTTGTTTAAAAAAAAAAAAAAACATGTTATACTTACCTGCTCTGTGCATTGGTTTTGCACAGGGCAGCCCAGATCCTCCTCTTCTCTAGTTCCTCTTCAGATCTCCTGGCCCATCCCTTCCGTCGAGTGCCCCCACAGCAGGCAGCTTGCTATCGGGGCACCCGAGCCAAGCTGCAGCTCTGTGTGTCCATCCAGACACAGATGCCATTTGGTCCCGCCCGCCCACCCCCCCTCTCTCCCGATTTGCTAACTGACTTTAACAGCCACAGGATCCAATGGCGCAGCTGCTGTGTGTCAGCCAATAGGGAGGGAGAGTCGGGGGCGGCCGAGGGACTCGTGAACATCACTGGACAGAGATGGGGCTCAGGTAAGTATTAGGGAGTTCTGGGGAAGTTGCTGCACACCGAAGGCTTCTGCCTTTACAACTCCTTCCAAAAGTGGAACTTCCACTCATCTGATCCCCCCCCCCTCTGGTGTCACAATTGGCACCTTTCGGGGGGAGGGTGGACAGGATACCTGTCTTTGACAGGTATCCTTTCCCACTTGCGGGAGCCTCAGCCCCAGGTATGGACATGACGGCTGGGGCTCCCTCCCTCCTTCTCCTGTCGCTGGGCCAGTAGGAGAGAGGAGAGGAGCCTCGCGCATGCGCAGTAGGGTCCCTGGCTTGAAGCCGAAAGGTTACACTGCCGGGTTCCCTTACCCGCAATGGCGGCGGCAGCACCCGACAGCTGATGGAAACATCAGCTGCAGTGCTGACATCACTGGACTCCAGGACAGGTAAGTGTCCATTTATTAAAAGCCAGCAGCTGCATTGTGTGTAGCTGCTGGTTTTAAATTTTTTTTTTTTTGGGCGGACCTCCGCTTTAACTGTAGCCAAATGGCTGTGATGTGGGTGAACTAGCATTTTTTTCCCCCCAAGTTTTCCCTATGTTAAAGCAGAACTCCAAAAACTGGTCGCAAAAACTCATTTAGCTCCCATTCATATCGGAGCGACTTGTTATGCGATTTGACAGGTCAAATTGCATGACAAGTTGCATCCTATTGTCCGCAATGGCCCTGTTCAAATCGGTGCGTCGCCAACTTTGCGGTGCCGCATTGATTTAAAAAAGTTGTTTCTGCACTACTTTTGGCGATTTCAGATGCGACTTGGATAAACATCGGTGCATGAAGCCGCACAGATTTCTTCCAAGTCACACCCAAGGTCACACTGACATGCGACTTTCAAATTGTGCGATTTCAGGTGAAGTTGCACGATTTCAAAGCCACATTCAATGTGAAGAAGGGATCAAATACATTCCTCAATAGCTACAACAGAAACACATTTACTTTGTCTGCAATAAATGCCTTTGCAAACACAGTTCTTACCTTCTAAATGTAACCATGACATCATCACTGTGCTGTGCAGAGAGTGATGCTGTGGGAGGGGCTCAGCAGGCTCCAACTACTGCATGGGGCGGAGACAAGACCAGTCCCCCTGCCCTCCTTTATTACAGGAAGCTCCTGCACAGAGGTAAGGTTTCACACTGGATTTCTGCACAGATCTGGAAGAAATGCACAAAGCACACCAAGATTCAAGTAAGAATACACATGCCTCTTGTATTAGGGGCCCCATTCCCACCTGTTCCTGCTTGAGATTTTGTGTGAGCGACTTTCGTGCAGTTATGCGTGTTGCACATAGGGCAGCCTATTCACTTCAATGGGCTGCCCTATGCACGTTGGTTGCCCAATAGAAGTTCCTGCTCCTTTTTTAGGTGACAATCGCATCAAAATTGCACTGCATTTGCATGTTTTGCAGTGATTGGCACACAATTTCGAATTGTGCGCAGAATCCTTCCAATTCTGCTCTCGATTCCAAATTGCCAAATGTGAATGGGGCCTTAGGCAGGCCAAACACGGGTCAAATTTCGAAATAATTTTATCTAAGAATTTTTGTACGTATTTCGCACCATTAGTGTGGCTGCAGCAACAGACGATTTTTGTGCGGCCATCGAATTTGAGTAATCGGACATGTTGGAAATTTTTTAAAAAACAAACGATTTTCGAATCAATGATGGGAGAATCGTACGAGAAATGTAATCGAAAAAGAAATGCGCATGTGCAAGAAAAGAAAATTCCCGGAAAGAAATTGAAGGCTTGGTTGGCTGAATTTGGAAATCAATGGTGGCATCATCGGATCACAAAACACACACGTTTTCTGATTTTCAAAAGAAAATTCTTTCGAAATTCGACCACTGCCTTTAGACAATATTTGGTTATCCTAGAATTCAGCTTTAATTCTATTGGTTTTTGCTGGTTCGTTCAGTTGCTGTTTAATAATCGGCTTCTGTCCAGGTATCTGGCTGCTAAGTGGTAAAACGGGCACTGATCCGGGGGAGGGAATCATGCTCAGTGCAAGGTGCAGATAGGTACTGCTGATATTTTGTATGGCCAGAGAACATGACTTGCCTATAATGCCTCTAATAGAGACTTGCTCCTCTCCAGCGAGTTCTAGCTGAGCAGGTCTGTTTTACATTATGTAGACTTTGCCATTGGGCACAATGATGTGGTCGATGGGACAAACACTGACACATTGTTTTTTTCTGAACTGCATTATTATCTTTCTGGATTGCATATACCGTATATACTCGAGTATAAGCCGAGTTTTTCAGCACATTTTTTTGTGCTGAAAATGCCCCCCTCGGCTTATACTCGAGTCACCTTTTTGCGCCTGATCTCCTGGACTTTGGGGACCCCGTACCAGCTGGCCGTAAATCCCCTGGACCCCAAACTTGGCACACATGTAGCCCCACTCGTCCTCTACAAGTGTGCAAAGTCTGTTGTCCGGGGGACCTACAGCTGGGGAGCACCGATTTTTCAAAGCCGGGCACCCCTTCCATATACTCCCATGTTAAATGTCAGTCTAGTCATGGTCACAGTGAGGCATGCACATGGGCACAGTGAGGCATGTACATGGACACAGTGAGGCAAAGTGAGGCATGCAGATGGACACCCTAGGCTTATACTCGAGTCAATACGTTTTGCCAGTTTTTTATGGTAAAATTAGGTGCCTCGGCTTATATTCGGGTCGGCTTATACTCGAGTATATACGGTAAGCTGCTCTCCTATTTATTAGTACATAGTAGTGATTACTTGAACTCTTCTTTATATTCTTACATAATGCTTTGAGAATCTTTATTTTGTCTTTTTTACAGTCATGTAACCTCAAAGTATTCCCGCATGACGGATACAGAGCGTGATCAGATTGATCAGGATGCGCAGACTTTTATGAGAACATGTTCTGATGCTATCCAGCAACTTAGAACAGAAGGTGAGTGAAAATAAGTGGCTAGAGTTCCTCCTTTCCTTTTAAAGTGAAACCCACAACTGTAAAATCAGGCTGTATGTGCAGTAAAGCCTGCTTGTTGCTGGGCTCATATATCTGCATTATTTTGTTCTCTCTCTTCAAAGAGCTAAGTCCCATAGCTCTCTCCTAACTCGTTCCTCTGTTATCGGTCAGATAACTCCTGACAAATTCTCGGACATGTCAGATAAAAGCAGCCTGACATTTCTGTCAGGGGAGGTTGCTAAAATTAACAGGGAGCTGTCCCTATTACAAAACACCTCTGAGAGTCTCTGCCTATGATGAGAGGGGGTGTGTGCCTTTCCTCCAATCAGCATTGTTGGCTATCTTGGCTGTATGCCCAGACATCACATGTGTTAAACAGGAAGAGAAATTCTCCTAACACGATCTAAACTTTCTAAACCGTATATAAATGTGAAGACAGCAGATATACATGTAAAACTTATGTAGGGAGATTTGTTTCATCCCTGTGTATCATCTGAGGCTGTTCACTTCACTGGGTGTATGGAGGGTTTACATCCACTTTAGGGGTTTATCCTCTGCATCGTGTAAAAAATAGGATTTTTTACTCACCGTAAAATCCTTTTCTCTGAGTCCATGGACCGACACAGCTTCTCTATTGACAAAGTGGGTATTATCCGTTAATTAGGTGTGACTAGGCAGAAAAACTTGTAAAAAGTGTTGCATCACACCTTCTACAGTACCGCCCAGGGGGCGGACCCTCTGGGTATACCCTCTCAGTCTGCATCTTCACAGATCAGTTCGTCAAAAAGCAGTACAAACTTAAAAGGAAGGGTGGGTGCTGTGTCGGTCCATGGACTCAGAGAAAAGGATTTTACGGTGAGTAAAAAATCCTATTTACTCTTTCGTCCATGGACCGACACAGCTTCTCTATTGACAAAGTGGGACGTCCCAAAGCAGTGTCAGAGAAAAAAACGAGGGGTGGTAACAGCATAAAAACAAACTTCACCCCAAAACACAAAAACAGCACTCCTCCAACGGAGGAGTTGCAACTCTAAACAGCCGCTTGCAAAACCTTGCGGCCGAAAGAGGCATCCGAAGATGCACCTACATCAACCTTGTAGAATCTTGTGAAAGTGTGAGCGGACGACCAAGTCGCCGCTTTACATAGTTGGGAAACAGACGCTTGATGTCGGAAAGCCCAAGAGGCACCTATTGCCCTGGTCGAATGCGCCGTGACAGGAAAGGGGGGCGCCTGACCCTTTAAGGCGTAAGCCTGGATTACTATCTGTCGGATCCACCTAGAGATGGTGGCCGATGAGACTGCTTGGCCCTTCTTGGGACCAGCCACCGAAACAAACAGTGAGTCTGACTTCCGGAACAGGTAAGTAGCAGATAGGTATACTCTCAACCTCGGACAACGTCCAAGGAATGCAGTGCCGACTCCTTAGGATTCGGTGGCTGAGGACACAAGGATGGAAGTACAATGTCTTCGTTGAGATGAAAAGCCGAAACGACTTTCGGAAGAAAGGAAGGCTGCGGCCGCAGCACCACCTTATCCTTGTGGAAAATCAAATAGGGAGCCTTGCAGGACAAGGCTGCCAGCTCAGAGACTCGTCTAACTGACGTAACAGCCACCAAAAAGACCACTTTCTGAGAAAGTGTCAACAGGGGAATATCTCTAATATTCTCAAACGGTGCCTTCTGAAGCACCGAGAGGACCAGGTTCAAGTCCCACGGAGGTAACGGGGGACGGACCGGAGGGGCCACATGTCGGACCCCCTGCACAAATGTACTCACGAGAGTGAGTCGCCAGGGGTCGCTGAAAAAAGACAGCCAGGGCAGATATCTGTCCCTTAATCGTACTTAGGGCAAGCCTTTGGTCCACCCCATGCTGTAAAAACAGCAGGATTCTGGAAACCAAATAGGTACGCGGATGCCATTTCATTTCCTCACACATGGAGATGTAGGCCCTCCAAGTGCGGTGATAGACCTTCCTAGAGGACGGTTTTCGAGCACTTCTCATAGTAGAGATTACTGAGTCTGACAGGCCCCGGTCTCTCAGTACCTGGTTCTCAACAGCCATGCCGTTAAAGCCAATGACTGTAAAGCAGGATGGAATATGGGACCTTGCGATAGCAGGTCCTTCTGTAGTGGTAGGCGCCAGGGGACGTCTGCTACCAGACGTACTAGATCGGTGTACCAAGGACGCTGAGGCCAATCTGGAGCGATTAGGATCATTGGAATTCCCTCTGCCTCCACTCTGCGGAGCAGAAGAGGAAGAAGCCTTAAGGGAGGGAAGGCATAGATTAGCCGATACTGACCCCACGATGCTACCAACGCGTCCGTTGCGTCTGCCCATGGGTCTCTTGACCGGGCCACAAATCTCAATACCTTCCGATTGAGTCGGGAAGCCAGAAGAT
Source organism: Rana muscosa (assembly GCA_029206835.1). NCBI lineage: Eukaryota > Metazoa > Chordata > Amphibia > Anura > Ranidae > Rana > Rana muscosa. Next base: position 100,687,674 of record CM055116.1, on the reverse strand, counting down.
CTACGTCTGGCGTGCCCCATCTTTGGCAGAGGAGTTGGAACACCTCCGGGTGTAAGGACCATTCTCCCTGGTCCAGCATCTGGCGGCTCAGGTAGTCCGCCTGCCAGTTTTCCACACCCGGAATGTACACGGCCGACAGTGCCGGTACACTCCTCTCTGCCCACTTCAGGATGCGAGCAATCTCCGATGCTGCAGCTGAGCTTCTTGTTCCTCCCTGATGATTGACATATGCCACTGCTGTGGCGTTGTCTGACTGGATCCTGACTGGACGCCCTTGCAGCCTCTGAGACCATTTGAAGAGGCACAGCTTTGATCGCCCGGATCTCCAGGACATTGATCGGCAGGAGGGCTTCCTCTGGGGTCCAGCGACCTTGCGCCGACTGGACATCCCAGACTCCCCCCCAACCTGTAAGGCTGGCGTCCGTCGTGATCACTATCCAGTAAACCGGAAGAAATGACTTCCCGGCCATTAGAGCCGGTGCTGTCAGCCACCATACCAGGGATCTCCTGACTAGGTGGCTCACTCGGATTTGATAATCCAGAGATGAAGGGCATCTGTTCCATCTGGACAGAACTTCCTTCTGTAACACTCGAGTGTGGTATTGAGCATATGGGACCGCCTCGAAGGAGGCTACCATGAGGTCCAACACTCGCATGCAAAAACGGGGTGACGACCAATTCCTGGAAGTCAGCTGCCGTACTGCAGCCCGGAGGGTCTGCAACTTCTCCACAGGGAGGAATACCTTTGCCTCTGAGGAATCCAGAATCAACCCCAGGTACACTAGGCGTTGAGTCGGCACCAATACTGACTTTTGCGTGTTTAGTATCCAACCACAGTCTCGAAGAGTCTGACAGGTAATGGACACGCTTACCTCTAATTCTGAGCTTGAAGGGGCCTTCAGCAGAAGGTCGTCCAAGTAACCTGTGATAGCGATACCAAGCTGTCTTAGAAGTGCCAGAATCGGAGCGAGCACCTTGGTGAACGTCCTGGGTGCTGAGGCAAGGCCAAACGGGAGGGCCACAAACTGGTAGTGGTTCTTCCCGATAGCAAATCGCAGAAACCTCTGGTGTCTGCAGTATATGGGGACATGCAGGTATGCGTCCTTGATGTCCAAGGAGGCCAGAAAGTCCCCCGGATGGAGAGCCGTGACTACAGATCGAACCGACTCCATCCAAAAACTTTGTACCTTCACAAAGCAATTGAGGGCTCTGAGATCCAAGATTGGACGAACCCCCTCCTTCTTCGGCACAATGAACAGATTTGAGTAAAAACCCTGACCCCGTTCTGGAACTGGAATAACTACCCCGCGTTCCAGTAGACCCTGGACCGCCCCATACAGGGCCTCCCGACGGGTCGGTAGTAGCTGGAGATTGGAGGTGATGAATCTGTCTGGTGGACAAGAGAGAAATTCTATCTTGTAGCCTGAGGAGATTACTTCGTAAACCCACCTGTCGGAGACTAGAGCAGTCCACTGAGTCGCGAATTTGCGAAGACGTCCCCCCACCCGAGAGCTGGGTGGGGGCGGACCTTCATGTGGACGCAGATTTGTCCGCAGGCTTGTTGGGTCTGCGGGACCAAGGACGCTTCTGTCATTGGGCAGGCGCTTTATCGGCCTGGGGTCTTTTCCCTGTCGCCTTAAGGGGGCGAAAAAAACGCTTACGTGCAGTAAAGGAGGGCCCTTGCCCTTGGCATGGTCCCTTACCCTTGCTAGTTTGGGGAAGCAACGTGCTTTTACCTCCTGTGGCATCCTTGATGATGTCATCCAGAGAAGCCCCAAAAAGTCTGTCGCCCTTAAAAGGCAGATCCAACAGGGCTTTCTTGGAAGTCTGGTCCGCAGACCAGCCCTTTAGCCAGATCAGGCGGCGTATTGCTACTGCATAAACCGAAGCTCTTGACAGCAGGGGAATAGTATCCATGTCTGACTCGCAGACAAACTTAAGGCCCTGGACCAACTGGTCGGCCAAAGTTATCTCATTAGGAGGAGCATCTCGCTCCTTTAACCCCTGGAGTAGCAATTTTGCCCATTCAGTAAGTGTCTGAGACACTAGGGCCCCCGCCAATGCCGGGCGTACTGCCGAGCCTACCACTGAGTATAGGTAGCGAGCGCTTCAGCCTTCTTATCCACAGGGTCCTTGAAAACAGGAGCCCCTTCTACTGGAATAGTGGTGGCTCTATTAAGTCTGGACACCGAAGGGTCCACTATAGGGGGAGAGGTCCATATCTTCAGAAAACTCTCCTCAAAGGGGTACCGTACTGCAAACCTCTGTAAAGACCCTCAGTGGGTTCTCCCATTCCTTGTATAAGAGTTTGTCAAAATAAGACACACAAGGGAACACCTTAGCAGTGCGGGCAGGTTTACGAAACCCAAAGGGGACTGGAGTATCTGCTACTTCTGCAGTCTTTTCCAACTTTAGCGTATCTCGCACTGCAGTAATAAGGTCAGATACCAAAGCCGTCTCGCGTACTGACCTGGACTTGGAGTCCTCCTCACTGTCCGATCGGTCACGGTCTGCAGTCTCTGATGCATCAGAATCTGGGCCATGAGCCATAGCTGGACCTGGTTCTGCATCAGAAATATCCCCAGAAGATTGCAGGGGACGGGGGCGTTTATTACCCCCTGTATTCCCGTGTGCTGCTTCCACCCTGGCAGCAAACGCCTCTAGGATTGCCGACATAGCGTCCATAGACACCTCAGGGACACCAGCTGCTAAATCTGGTGTTTCAGGGGAGAAGACATCTGGCTCAGATGCCATGCTGACCACACGCTGACACCCACAGGGCTCCAGACAAGATATCAATAGGCCACCCTCCTGTGCTGCAGAGAGGCTGGGTCACCCAGAGGACTCACCACCCTGGATAGGTACTGCTATGCTGCGCCTGTGATGCTGTCCCCTTGCTGCTGTGTCAGTCTGCTTCTTTTATCAGCACTTCCTGTGTGAATTTTCGCGCCAGTGTAATGCACCCTAGAGGCCGGAGGCTCTCGCAAAATGGTTGCCAAAAACGTCTGTATGGAAGATAATGTGGGCTCTAAGAAAATGGCCGCCGACAGAAGATAGAGGTCAAGCAGCCATAGCCCACAAAAAGATGGCCGCCGAACGGCAATATCTGCATACAGGGTGGACAAACATGGCCGTCGATCAGCTGATAGGGGCCAGTGGGTGTGGCCGGACCACAGGAAGATGGCCGTCGGGCAGTCACAAGAGGCCAAACTTGGCATGGACCACCTCAAAATGGCCGCCGACAGCATGGAGGAGGAAGGACACAAACACAGGTAAGAAAAAATGACATTTCTTTTAAATGTTAGTTACAGCCAGCCCCGCTCCAGTGGGACCCCCTAGGTGACCCCCAGCACCCAGCAACCTTTAGCTAGAAGCCCAGGGAGGAGGGAAAGGCAGGGAGAGAGGGAAGAAAGGGGCCACAACCACTTACTTGATCTCTCCAGGAATGTCCAGCTAAATCACCCAGCCGAGGCAGGGGAGTTTTACTTACCTATCCTGCATGTATTCTGCTGGAAGACATTCCAAACAGATCATCGTCCGCGCACGGAAGGTGACTGTTGGCCAGGCATGCTGTGATTGGACCCAGAAGGGACGATCATATGTATGCCCTGGAGCATCACGCTCACCGGACAGGCTGCTGCGACTCGGCCGTAAGGTCAGCCGAAGCTGAGCGGTCCGATGCAAGCCTTGGAGCGTAAGCTCACCGGCCAGGCTGCTGCGACTCGGCCGTAAGGTCAGCCGAAGCTGAGCGGTCCGATGCAGGCCCTGGAGCGTAAGCTCACCAGCCACCCGTGGAGCGACGGGCATGTCGTGGAAAACCCAGCGCGTAGCTAGGGTCAGCACACGCTCGATGGCCGAAACTGGGGAGACTACAAGGATCGAGGATCCAGCCTGTCACCCAGTCGGCAGTTGATCGAAGATCGCAGGAAACAACAAATGTAGCAAAAAATAAAATAAAAATATATATATATATCTTTTTTCCCCGGACCAATGGGCCCGAAGGGAGCCATGTCCTACTCCTTGCTAGACAGAAAAAAACTGATCTGCGAAGATGCAGACTGAGAGGGTATACCCAGAGGGTCCGCCCCCTGGGCGGTACTGTAGAAGGTGTAATGCAACACTTTTTACAAGTTTTTCTGCCTAGTCACTCCTAATTAACGGATAATACCCACTTTGTCAATAGAGAAGCTGTGTCGGTCCATGGACGAAAGAGTAAGGCTGTTTAACCACTTCTACACCGAGCCTCGACTTTGTGCGGTGATATCTGAATGATGGCTGCAGCTACAGGCATCATTCAGATATCATTATTTTCTGCTGGCGATTCTGTGCACAATAAGAACGATCATAGCGGCAGTTCCGCCGCTTGATCGTTCTCATAGGCATCCGGTGCTTCTCCAGGCTCTCCCGTACCATCGGGGGCTCGGAGAACGAATCGGCCGGTGCCGGCTCACGGCGATAGAGATTTCCGGTGACCAGATGGTCATCAGTCATCTCTATGATTGTCGGAGGCCCGGGCGCGGCGTTGTGACATCATGCCCGGGTACCTGGAAGTAAACAAAGCCACAATCGCGGCTGTCAGCATGAGGTCAGTGAATTTTTTTTCCCGATCTCATGCTTTCCAGCCTGGAGGAGAGATGTGGGGTCTTATTGACCCCGCATCTCTCCATAAAGATGACCTGTCACAATAGATTCCTATTACAAGGGATGTTTACATTCCTTGTAATAGGAATAAAAGTGATCAAAAAAATTTTTTTTCAAAAAAGTGTAAAAAAAAAAAAAAAATTAAGTAAAAAAAAAAGTAAAACGCCCTTGTCCCCGGTAGCTCGCGCTCAGAAGCGAACGCGCATGTAAGTCCCGCCCACATATGTAAACGCCGTTCAAACCCCATATGTGAAGTATCGCTGCGTGCGTTAGAGCGTGTGCAACAATTCTAGACCTAGACCTCCTCTGTAACTTTAAAATAGTAACCTGTAAAAATTTGTGAAGCGTTGCCTATGGAGACTTTTAAGTACCGAAGTTTGGCGCCATTCCATGAGTGTGCACAATTTTAAAGCGTGACATGTTAGGTATTCTATTTGCTCGGCGTAACATCATCTTTCACATTATTCAAAAAAATTGGGCTAACTTTAATGTTTTGTTATTTTTTAATTCATGAAACCGTTTTTTTCCCCAAAAAAGGCATTTGAAAAATTATTGCGCAAATACCGTGCAAGATAAAAAGTTGCAATGACCACCATTTTATTCCCTAGGGTGTCTTCAAAAAAATATACTGTATTTATTGGCGTATAACACTCACTTTTTTACCCTGAAAATAGGGGGTAAACTGTGCCTGCGTGTTATACACAGGGGGCTGTGGAAAGTTTTTTCCTGAAACTTCCCTCTTAAAGTTAGGGTGCGTGTTATACGCCGATTAATACGTTATATGTTTGGGGGTTCTGACAAATTTTCTAGCAAAAAAAATATGATTTTTACATGGAGAGAAGTGCCAGAATGGGCCCGTTGCTGAAGCGGTTAATTCTGTCTTCTCTGATCCTCCCCTTCTTTTACTGTCCCCTATCCATCTCCTGATAGTGCAGAGCCCCAGGAGTCATGCTCAGTTTGTTATGTATTGCTAGAGAGGTTTTTTTTTTTTCTTCGGGAGGATACATGTGATCAGCACAGGGCCAATCGGCACTGTCCAGACAGTTGGGACGGGATTCACAATAACTGACCACTGTGGTAGCCAATCAGAGGCTATCACAGCAACCGGGAGTCCCGGGTCCAGGTCGTTAGTACGGAGCCGAGGGCTCTCTATGCACAAAGGGAGATACGCAAATATGCGGCCCCACCAAAAAGTCCAGTCCAGTGTGGCCGCATATTTGTGTACACTCAGAGTGAAGTGGTTAAGAATGTCTTCCTCTGTCCAGGTGCTTCCTGTAATATAGACCGGTCACTGTTGCTCTCATCCCTTGTGCAACGAGACTGGTCTTGTCTCCGCCCCCTCCTGTCTTTTTTTGCATGCAGTTTGTTGTGGGCGGAGCCTGCTTGACCCCTCCCACAGCTCCGCTCTCTGTACAGGCTATGTGCAGCATAGTGATTATGTCTCCAATACTGTTGCTTTTATGCAGCCAGAAACACTGCACCTGGATACAAACTGTCTACATCCAGGGCCGGTCTGAGTCAATGGGCTGTTACATGCCAACAGCAGTGGCGTCGCCCATTTAATTTTTACAGGGTGCACTACTGGCTTTTTTTTGTTCACATACACTAAGTGCATGGGGATAGTTTCACTGCGATCAAGAATTGCAGATTTATGCTGGCGGCTGCCTGTATGAATGAACCCTTAACCCAATATCCTGCAATTTTTAAATGGCTTCAATTTGTTCCTTAATGAATGGTCTTCGCTGTAGAACATTCCTAACCACCAGCCATTAGTCAGTGCACTTGTCTTCCTTTTCTTCCATTTCTGGATTTATGAGAACAATATATTATTGAGGAGGGAAGGATTATCTGGGTAGCTGGGTTGCCTGGTGATAGAAGGTCATCTGAAGCAATTTTGGTTGCAGTTTTCTGAATGATTTTCCGTAACGATGTCATTGAGTCACCTGCACTTAGTGTACCATTTCCTGTGCTGGTCTCTGTATTCCGCTCATGTAGCTGTGCAGTAATGAGAAACCGTTTATTGATGAACTCGGCCTGTTCTTCATTCACACACATTTACTACCATTCCACATTCACTTAATAGGTTTGGGAGATGTTAGCGGAAAGTCTGATTTCACATCGTTGCCGTGAATGGACAACACGCACAAAATGTAATCAGTACAGTTTGAGGTAGATACTGCATATACAGTGCATGTCCATTTTTAAGAATAAAATCCCAGAGCGAGGGATTTAATAAAACAAGATACAAAAATCTTTTAAACAACAAGTGTTTTTCTTTTAGGTAGACAAATTAGTGATCGTTTAAATTAGCCATTGTACATGGGTGATGCAAAGTTTTTAGTCTGGGCATCTAGACGTCAGTGACACTAGTCACCTGAGGGTTAAACCATCTCCATGCACAAAGCTCTTTGCATTCAGAATGGTGTCTGAGGATATACAGTCTAATTTGGATTTACCAATACCCTGTCATGTACAAGCCTGCCTAAATATCCTAGTACATATGGGCCAAATGTCAGGTGGCATCGGACAGTTCATTACAAACCGGCCAACCTTCGGCCCGTGTACGGCATCCGGTCCGACAGAGGCTTCTGTCGAAGGAGTAAGACCATAAGACCCCTTTCACACTGGGGTGGTGGCGGTAAAGCGCTGCTATTTTTAGTGCCGCTTTACCACTAATTTTGCTGTGCTATTCGGCCGCTAGCAGTGCGGTTTCACCCCCGCTAGCGGCCGAAAAAGGGTTATAAAACTGCCGCAAAGCGCCTCTGCAGAGGTGCATTGCCGGCGGTATAGTATTGGTGTCCCATTGATTTCAATGGGCAGGAGCGATGGAGGAGCGGTATACACACCGCTCCAAGGATGCAGCTAGCAGGACTTTTTTTCCTGTCCTGCTAGCGCACCGCTCCAGTGTGATAGCCCTCGGGGCTTTCAAACTGGAGACACAGCAGCGGCTGTTTAGGGTCGGTTTGCAGGCGCTATTTTTAGCGCAATATCACCTGCAAACCGCTCCAGTGTGAAGGGGGCCTAAAAGGTCTGCCGACCGGCTCCCAATCAGCGCTCTCAGCCAGTGGCCAAAGTGTTTTGGTAGGGGAGGCCGTCGTCCTGTCAGAACACAATAGCACAGCAGGGGAGATCGCTGTACTAACATTGCATGGTTAGTACAGCAACTCCGACCTGAGCTGTCAGTTATTTTTTCGTTCAGCCCGCTGGGTTGAACGAAACCAAATCTAGTAGTGTGTAATAGGCTTAAGCAATCAGTTCAGTCTGTAACTATTTATCAACTTGGTCTGTAACTTAGAATGTAGCATGCATGCTTCATTCACACAGAAGCTGATGGAAGAAAAGTATGCTAGAGGTAAACGTTTCTTGCTGCACAGAGCAGCCGGTTATCATCCACATATTATTTCTGCAGCCTAGGTTTAAAAATGATCAGTATAATGTATTTTCTATTTCTTTTTTTATAGTGCAGTAAATAATGCTAGGAAAGCCAAAGCCCCTTCCCTTCCCTAAACCACTCATACCTTACATTTCCTTTTCCATAAGGCCCGTGTCTCACTTGTGATTCTGTTGCTGGTGGGAATTGGCCAGCGTCAGGATCACTAAAAAGTACAAAGAAAACATACTGCTTGTAGGTGTCGCTCCCTCGCAGATTGGATGAGCACAGCGTCCCTTGCTTGCGGATGAAAATTCTGCAGAAGGTAAGTTGCCAGTGAGAGAGCAACACCTCTCTAATATAGCCAGGGAAAGAGCAAGACATACAGTTTCTCACAAAAGTGAGTACACCCCTCACATTTTTGTAAATATATTATTATATCTCTTCATGTGACAACACTGAAGAAATGACACTTTCTTACAATGTAAAGTAGTGAGTGTACAGCTTGTATAACAATGTAAATTTGCTGTCCCCTCAAAATAACTCAACACACAGCCATTAATGTCTAAACCGCTGGCAACAAAAGTGAGTACACCCCTAAGTGAAAATGTCCAAATTGGGCCCAATTAGCCATTTTCCCTCCTCGGTGTCATGTGACTCACTAGTGTTACAAGGTCTCGGGTGTGAATGGGGAGTAGGTGTGTTAAATTTGGTGTTATCACTCTCACTCTCTCATACTGGTCACTGGAAGTTCAACATGGCACCTTGTAGCAAAGAACTCTCAGAGGACCTGAAAAAAAGAGTTGTTGCTCTACATAAAGGTGGCCTAGGCTATAAGAAGATTGCCAAGGCCCTAAAACTGAGCTGCAGCACAGTGGCCAAGACCATACAGCGGTGTAACAGGATAGGTTCCACTCAGAACAGGCCTCGTCATGATCGACCAAAGAAGTTGAGTGCAGGTGCTCAGCGTCATATCCAGAGGTTTTCTTTGGGAAATAGACGTATGAGTGCTGCCAGCATTGCTGCAGAGGTTGAAGAGGTGGGGGTCAGCCTGTCAGTGCTCAGAACATACGCCGCACACTGCATCAATCTGGTCTGCGTGGCTGTCGTCCCAGAAGGAAGCCTCTTCTAAAGATGGGAAGGAAAAAAAAGACAATAGAAGTAGGGCATTAAGCCGTCAACTCCATACATCCATATTGAAACACAAAAATAGTAAAATAGTATATGAAATGTAAATGAGACAGCGCTGCATAGGTATATAATGCAATGAAAAATCAAATCAACTGTGCAATATGGAAAATAATCAAATCAACTGTGTAATACATGTGTTCAAACAAAAGTCCAATAATATTAAATTAAGTGAGGAACTCTTCCGCTGACATGCAGGGGGGTGTGAAATGATTCTTCACTTCAAACAGCCTCCATATCCATAGTGCTCCCACCACCACATGCAATGCTCGCTCAACTCCTTACAAAACCCTGCTAGGGGTCAAACACGCTGTCAGGAAAGGCTTCACCCGCTGGTGGTGCTGTTGGTCCTTTGGACTGCAGTGCTAGTGTCCGCCAGCAGGTGTCCTCCTACAGCCAATACCTCTGTTGGAGGATCTCACCTGCTGGTGGTAACACCTGATACGTGTACTGCAGTACCGGCATCCACCAGCGGGTGTATTCTGGCAGTATGGAGCAGGCAGCACTTCCTGTGGTCAGCTGTGACCTGAGCTCAATCACTGGACCTCCATATCTACCCGGCAAGTGAAAACACTCGTTGCCCTGGTATCGCTCTTCCTGGACTTGTGACCTGGACTCTTGCCTGTACCTGTTCCCAACCTGCACCCTGCCTGATCTGATCCGACCCGGTCCCTACCTTGAACCCGCATCCTGTTAACCTGATCCTTTCCTTGTGCCCATCCTGCAGCTTCCCCTTCTATCACCTGGATCCCTGCTCTGCAGCCTATCCATCCATCCCCTCCTTGTTCCGGCTTCCTCCCATCCATACCCATCTGCTTGATCCCCTTGTGCATGACCTCGGCCTGGCTCTTACCACGATTACCGGTATCTCCCTTATTTGTTAACTTTGTTTGTAGTCACTGTTGATTTGTTGCACTGCGTTCTTTCGGTTGTTGTATGTTGGTCACTCACCTTAAATAAATTATATATTTTCACCTACACCTGTTTGGTTTCCTTTTATGAGGTCACACAGTCTGGTCAACTAACAATCTCTGACACACGCCTTGCACTTTGTGCAACATTCCCTTCAGGAAATCCTCACTGGTCCTTGGTAACTTCTATTGGAATCTCAAGAAACAGGTAGTGATCTATATCTCATACTACATGCTACTTAAAACTTGAGTCCACATTAGCTGCCGGTAGTTTCAAAAATACATGGAAAAAACAAAAATGCCTCCTTTAGTGCAATATCCGTGGGATTACCTCTCCACCCCAGCTAATATACAACTCACATTTATAAAAAAAAATTAAAATAATACATCAGAAAAGTCTCACTCAGTTGCCACAAGGTTCCACCGCCAGGCTCCACCTCCTCGAGCACAGTGGAAGGAACCCATATCAGATATAGATCACTACCTGTTTCTTGAGATTCCAATAGAAGTTACCAAGGACCAGTGAGGATTTCCTGAAGGGAATGTTGCACAAAGTGCAAGGCGTGTTTGACCCCTAGCAGGGTCTTGTAAGGAGTTGAGCGAGCATTCCATGTGGTGGTGGGAGCACTATGGATATGGAGGCTGTTTGAAGTGAAGAATTATTTCACATCCCCCTGCATGTCAGCGGAAGAATTTATCACTTTATCTAATATTATTGGACTTTTGTTTGAACGCATATGCCGCGTACACACGTTTGGAACTTCCGACAACAAAACTGTGGCTTTTTTTCCGACGGATGTTGGCTCAAACTTGTCTTGCATACACACGGTCGCACAAATGTTGGCGGAAATGCCGATTACCAAGAACGCGGTCACGTACAACACGTACAACGGCACTATAAAAGGGAAGTTCCATACCAAGTGTGCCACCCTTTGGGCTCCTTCTGCTAATCTCGTGTTAGTAGAAGTTTGGGAAGAGACGATTTGCTCTTTTCAGCCTTGTGCTTTTCAGTCTGTTACTGCTCTTTGCAGCGTGACGAATGTGCTATCTCCATTACGAACGCTAGTTTTACCAGACCGAGCGCTTCCGTCTCGTACTTGATTCAGAGCATGCGTGGAATTTTGTGCGTCGGAATTGGGTTCCCCTCCAAGAGCCATACCAGGCCCTTAGGTCTGGAATGGATTTTAAGGGGAAACCCCTACGCCGGAAAAAACGGCGTGGGGGTCCCCCCAAAATCCATACAAGACCCTTATCCGAGCACGCAGCCCGGCCACTCAGGAAAGGGGGTGGGGACGAGCAAGCGCCCCCCCCCTCCTGAACCGTACCAGGCCGCATGCCCTCAACATGGGGGGTGGGTGCTTTGGGGCAGGGGGGCGCCCCACCCCAAAAATCACCCTGCCCCCATGTTGATGGGGACAAGGGCCTCTTCCCGACAACCCTGGCCGTTGGTTGTCGGGGTCTGCGGGCGGAGGGCTTATCGGAATCCGGGAGCCCCCTTTAATAAGGGGGCCCCCAGATCCCGGCACCCCCACCCTATGTGAATGAGTATGGGGTACATCGTACCCCATACCCATTCACCTGGGGTAAAAGTGTCAATAAAAAAAACACACGACAGCTTTTTAAAGTAATTTATTAGGCAGCTCCTGGGTCTTCTTCCGACTTCGGGGGTCTTCTTCCGACTTCGAAGGTCTTCTTCCGACTCTCCGGTGCCTTCTCCGGTTCTTCTCCCACTCTCCGGTGCCTTCTGCCGGCCCCTTCGCTATCTTCTTCCAGCTCTTTTGCTAGCGGGGGCCCGGTCTTCATCGTCGTCTTCTTCCCTCTTCTCTCCTGGAGATGTTGACACGACGAGGTCTCCCGCTGTAATGCAGTGTGCGCGGCACGCAATAATTTATATAGGCATGGGGCGTGGTCACCGGGTGATGTGACCACGCCCCGTTATGACGTCACAGTCCCATAATGCCCCGGGCTGACGCCATAGGGGGGCGGGGTCACCGGGAGACCAAGAATAAATACACCAGCGGTTTAAAGCGTGTGTCAAGGAGAATGTCACAGTCATCGCTCACCAGAGAGACACCCAAAGCAGTGAAAAAGGCTCCAATGAAAAGACAAATGTGGACGGCAGTGCATGTCCTGCCTGGTGTCGTACAACTCTCCCAGGGAACCCGCTCCCCAGCCTAGGGAGCTTTTTTTCACTGGATGCACTTCAGCCGTGTGTTTACATCTGATTTGATATTCTCATTGAATCTGTGGACACTCTCCCTTTGACACCCAAGTGCCTTTTTTGTATGAGTATCGTTCACGATATGGCTCTTACTCTCAGATTGATTATTTTTATGTGTTGGGTGTCTCTCTGGTGAGCGATGACTGTGATGTACTCCTTGACACGCGCTCTATACCGCTGGTGTATTTCTTCTTGGTCTCCCCTCAGTCCAGACACCCCAGATGACCTATGAGATCTTTGATTTAAGCAAGAAGCAATTCAGCCTTGAAGAAGCGGATATGTCTGACTGCGAAAATTCCCTGTGTGCCTGCAGAAGCTGCCAAGAGGAGAGGAGGGAAGCTGGCAGTGCAGCGGGGGGAAGGGGCACCCAGGGGGGCCCGGACAGCAGATGGGTGGGGGTGCATGTGCTAGAACCACTCCCCTGCAGTGCAGCCAGAGGGAGAAGCTGGCAGCATTGCAAGGGAAGGAAGAAGAGGATTGGTGCCTGCAATAAGACAGTACAGCTGGCCCTCCTGCTTAGCAGGTGCCTTGGCCCCCCTTTTGAACTCATGGGGCCTGAGCCCAGTACAGGAGGGCAGGCTGTACTGCCTTATCAGCGGCCCTGAGCACAGTGGCTAAGTGGTTAACACTTCTGCCTAGCAGCACTAGGGTCATCTGTTTGAATTCCACCCACGGCACTCACTACCTGTCTGCCTGGAGTTTGCATGTTCTCCCTGTGCCTGCATGGGTTTCCTCCAGGTACTCTGGTTTTCTCTCACACTGCAAAGACATGGTGTTATTTTAATGGTGAGCTGTATTGGATTTCCACCAGACATATCGTTTGGTGTTGAGGCCAAATAATTCAAATTTAGTCTCATCTGATCATAAGACCTTTTTCCATGTGGCCTCAGAATCTTCAAGGTGTGTTTATGGTGGTCAGATGAGACTAAAATTGGATTATTTGGCCTCAACACCAAACGATATATCAGGCAGAAATCCAATACAGCTCACCATTAAAAGAACACCTTTCCTACAGTAAAGCATGGAGGTGGTAATATCCTATTATGGGGGTGTTTCTCTGCGGCAAGGACTGGAGCACTTGTCAGGATAGAAGGAACATTATTGGGGCAAAATACCATCAAATTCTTGAGGAAAAGTTGCTGCCCTCTGCCAAAAAGTTGTCAATGGGAAGAAGGTTTATCTTCCAACATGACAATGACCCGAAGCACACAGCAAAAATGACCACACAGTGGTTGAAGGAGAAAACTGTAAATGTCCTAGCTTGGCCTTGTCAGAGCCCAGACTTAAACCTCATTAAAAATCTGTGGAATGACTTAAAGACTGCAGTTCTGCAAAGAAGAGTGAACAAATATTGCAAAGTCCACATGTGCAAAGTTGGTAGAGACATCCCAACAGACTAAAGGGTGTAACTAAAGCAAAAGGTGGTTCAACAAAATACTGACACAAGGGGGTGATCCTTTTTCCAACTCAGTGACTCTGTTTAATTTCTGACATGTTGGTGTTATATTTTTCACTTGGATTTTTATAAGTTATGGATAAAACAAAAATGATGTCTTTCTTAACTTCAGGCTGCAAAGCAACAAAATGTGATTCTTTTAAAGGGGGGTGATTCTTTTTTTTATACCCACTGTAGTTTTCCATGTATTACCAGCGTTGGTGTCACCAGTTCAGCACCTGGTATCTTTGTATTTTTCTTTCCTCCCCAAAGAGATTTTCTATGGGTATGCCCTGTACAATGGAACCTCGGATTGCGAGTAACGCGGTTAACGAGCATTTTGCAATGCGAGCACTGTATTTCTAAAAATCGTAACTCGGTTTGCGAGTGTTGTCTCGCAAAACGAGCATGATTCAGGCCAAAGCGGTGTGCAGTACCGCGTTTGGCCTAAAGTGGGGGGGGGCGCCAGAGCCGATCGGCGCCGTTCGGAAATGCACGGAAAGGACCGAGTACAGGACGACTGACCTTGGCAAATCTCGGGAACAAAGGCTTTCCGAGGTTTGCCAAGGTCAGACGAGGTGTCCTCGGGCCTTTTCGGCCATTTCCGAGGCTCTCCGGCGCCCCCCGCCTCTGGCCGCATGCGGTATTGCATGCCATTGAAGTCAATGCAGAAAAAAATTATTTTTCGTTTCCATTGACTTTAATGGGGAAACTCACGTTGATATGCAAGTACTTTGGATTACGAGTATTCTCCTGGAACGGATTATGCTCGTCATCCAAGGTTCCACTGTATTTCCTCACAATTTTTTTTATTTATTTTTTATTGCATTTAGTGTATCAGTTTTGTTTAGTGTTTACAATATGCACTGTAAATGATTGTGAAGTAATTTCTCTTCTAAACATACTTTTATATTTGTTGTTTTTTGTTTTTTTCCCCCCACTAATTTCTAGCAAATAAGGATAACGTTTCATCTCAAGTGAAAGAACATAGAAATGCCGTCCTGGATTTAATTAGAGACTATTTAAAAAGTAGGTGTTGACAGAGGTCAGTCTTGCGGTAGATTATGTATTAGTTACCGTCTTGTCTATTAGTTTGTTGCTAATAGAATATTTCTCGTCTTTGTAGGAGTGTGTAAGCTATACTCGGAGCAGAGAGCTATCAGAGTTAAACGTGTGGTGGACAAGAAAAGATTGTGAGTATGCATTCAGTGAAGTCTAATGAGCGGCACAGCCTTGGTCTAAATTGGCTACGGCGCTTACTGTCTTCATATTAATGTGGTCATTAATTCACATCAAAATCTTCAGTTGAGGGTTTGTGTTAAATGGACTGTATTATCAAGAAATTGAGCTCCTGCTAGATGACTTCAAGCTGGCCCCTTTTGCAGGTATAGTTATGTAATACATTAAAAATAAGTGTCTATACTGTTTAAAATCCAGCAATACACTGGCTCACCCTGCGCTGCACATGCTCAGTTGCTCTCTATTTTTAGGAACTGCTGAGATTGTATAGGCCGATCTGCTCACAGCCTTAAGGCCCCTTTCACACTGAGGCATATTTCAGGCTTTTTAGCGCTAAAAATATTGCATAAATAACGCCTGAAATACTCCTGCCCCAGCATTCTCAATGTGAAAGCCCGAGGGCTTTTACACTGAGGCGATGCGCTGGCAGGAGAAAAAAAAAAATCTCCTGCAAGCCGCATCTTTGGAGCGGTGTGTATACCGCTCCTTCCCATTGAAATCAATGGGACACCGTGGTAATACCGCCCGCAAACCGCGGCTGTAGCCGTGGATTGCGGGCGGTATTGACCCTTTTTCGGGCGCTAGCGGGGGTTAAGACCGCACCGATAGCGGCCGAATATCGCGATAAATACGACGGTATAGCGGCACTACAAATCGCGCCGCTATACCGCCACCGCACATGCCCGCCCCAGTGTGAAAGGGGCCTAACTGCATGCCGACCAGCCACCGTCATTATACTGCGGCAGGTCGGCACGATTCCTGCGAACCGTCATAGCTGTACGTCGGCTCTTTTAAGCGGGATAGCAGGAGCCCGCTGCATCAGGAGAGTGCCGATGCTTGTGACCTGCGGTCGCGATGACCGCCGGCCACGAGCGATTGCGGGCACGAGAGGCAGAACAGGGACGTGTGTGTGTGTGTGTGTGTGTGTGTGTGTATGTGTGTAAACACAAATCCCTGTTCTGTGAGGACAGACAGATCGTGAGTTCCTAATAGCTAGGAACCACAATCTGTCATTTCCTCTAGGTCAGTCCCATCCCCCTTCAGTTAGAAACACACAATAGGGAACACAGTTAACCCCTTAATCGCCCCCTAGTGTTAACCCCTTCCCTGCCAGTGACATTTATACAGTAATCAGTGCATTTTAATAGCACTGATCGCTGTATAAATGTCAATGGTCGCAAAAATGTGTCAAAAGTGTCCGATGTGTCCGCCATAATGTCACAGTCCCGATAAAAATCGCAGATCGCTGCCATTACTGGTAAAAAAAAAATGCTATAAATCTATCCCTTATTTTGTTGACTCTATAACTTTTGCGCAAACCAATCAATATACGCTTATTGCGATTTTTATTACCAAAAATATGTAGAAGAATACATATCGGCCTAAAGTGAGAAAAAAATAGCTTTTTAAAAAAAAAATTGGGGATATATATTGTAGCAAAAAGTACAAAATATTGTTTTTATCCAAAATTGTCGCTCTTTTTTTGTTTATAGCGTAGAAAAAAAAAACGCAGAAATGATCAAATACCACCAAAAGAAAGCTCTATTTGTGGGGGAAAAAGGGCGTCAATTTTGTGTTGGTACAGCGTCGCACGACTGCACAATTGTCAGTTAAATCGACGCAGTGCCGAATCGCAAAAAATGGCCCGGTCATTCGGCAGCCAATTCTTCCGGGGCTGAAGTAGTTAAAGCAGAATTAAACCCCCCTATCCTTTTATAGGCAAGGAAGCTGCTTCTGTTTGATCTGCATGCCATGGGGCTGCATGTGTGATCAGTTACGACACCAGCCATTTGATGGTTTGACAGTTTGGTTGAGGACATAAGCAATCCCTGCATTCCAGAAATGTGGATGTTTTTTAAACCGTTATATTGATGGGTTTAGTTTCCCGCTGTATGATTTACTTCTGTTCAGGGGCTATGGGGTTCAGTAAAATGGCAGCCTCCAGCAAGAAGAATCAGTAACAATGCTGGAAGCATTTTACAGCACAATACGGATTTCCAGCCTGTATTAAAAATGTTGGCACCCAAAGTCGACCCATCCATTAGCTTCGGGTGCAGGCGCCGGCATCCTTACTAAGGGAAACAGGATGTGAAACCTTGCGGCTTCACAGCCTGTTTCCTACTGTGCATGTACAAGTCGCGCTGCGCTTTCTGAATGGTCCTGTGTGTGTCTCCCAGAAGGCAGCGGGGGGGACAAAGCCTAATCCTTCAGCAGAGATTTCATGACCGTGTCTAAACAAAGGGCCAGTTTACTGTCCTTGAGGCTGCATTCACACCTGAGCGTTGCTCATAAAACGCCCGAAAAAACGCCCAACAAGCAAAATCCCATTTATTTCAATGGCACCTGTTCACATCTGAGCATTTTGTCACCTGAAGCAAAACGCCTGAAAAACGCCCTAAGCTCAAAAAAGAACACAAGCTTCTTTGGGGCAGATTACAGGCATTTTTCTGCCTTTTACATTGGTGACCTGAGCAAAATTGCGGTAAAAACGCGCGACTTTGCAACGCTCAGGTGTTAATGCAGCCTCAGACTTTAGGGGGGCTGGACTGTGACCATTGGGAGTAGAATAGGTCCAGACATCAGTGGGGAAAAAATGATGCCACATAATTTGTTTCAGTTCAGAGAATTTGTGTCAGTGGGAGAAAGTGTGCCCCATTGTTGGTGTCAGTGGGAGAAAGTGTGCCCCATTGTTGGTGTCAGTGGGAGAAAGTGTGCCCCATCGTTGGTGTCAGTGGGAGAAAGTGTGCCCCATCGTTGGTGTCAGTGGGAGAAAGTGTGCCCCATTGTTGGTGTCAGTGGGAGAAAGTGTGCCCCATCGTTGGTGTCAGTGGGAGAAAGTGTGCCCCATCGTTGGTGTCAGTGGGAGAAAGTGTGCCCCATCGTTGGTGTCAGTGGGAGAAAGTGTGCCCCATCGTTGGTGTCAGTGGGAGAAAGTGTGCCCCATCGTTGGTGTCAGTGGGAGAAAGTGTGCCCCATCGTTGGTGTCAGTGGGAGAAAGTGTGCCCCATCGTTGGTGTCAGTGGGAGAAAGTGTGCCCCATCGTTGGTGTCAGTGGGAGAAAGTGTGCCCCATTGTTGGTGTCCGTGGGAGTAATTGTGTCCCATTGTTGATGTCCGTGGGAGTAATTGTGTCCCATCGTTGGTGTCAGTGGAAGTCATTGTGCCCCATCGTTGGTGTCAGTGGAAGTAATTGTGTCCCATCGTTGGTGTCAGTGGGAGTCATTGTGCCCCATCGTTGGTGTCAGTGGGAGTCATTGTGCCCCATCGTTGGTGTCAGTGGGAGTCATTGTGCCCCATCGTTGGTGTCAGTGGGAGTCATTGTGCCCCATCGTTGGTGTCAGTGGGAGTCATTGTGCCCCATCGTTGGTGTCAGTGGGAGTCATTGTGCCCCATCGTTGGTGTCAGTGGGAGTCATTGTGCCCCATCGTTGGTGTCAGTGGGAGTCGTTGTGCCCCATCGTTGGTGTCAGTGGGAGTCGTTGTGCCCCATCGTTGGTGTCAGTGGGAGTAGTTGTGCCCCATCGTTGGTGTCAGTGGGAGTAGTTGTGCCCCATCGTTGGTGTCAGTGGGAGTAGTTGTGCCCCATCGTTGGTGTCAGTGGGAGTAATTGTGCCCCATCGTTGGTGTCAGTGGGAGTCATTGTGCCCCATCGTTGGTGTCAGTGGGAGTCATTGTGCCCCATCGTTGGTGTCAGTGGGAGTCATTGTGACCCATCGTTGGTGTCAGTGGGAGTAATTGTGACCCATCGTTGGTGTCAGTGAGAGGAATTGTGCCCCATCATTGGGGTCACTGGGCCCCATTGTGGGTGTCATTGGGAGGAATATGCCCCATTGTTGGTATCAGTGGATGAAACTGTGCCCCAAGGGCCGAATATGAGCTAGCAAAGGGCCACATCTGGCCCCCGGTCTGCAATTTTGAGACCACTGGCTTAGGCCAGCAGATGTGGTCAGTACCAAAGGAAGCATAAAGCAGCATTTGTTTTCCCAGAAAGGTTATTTTTCAGCCTTTTTATTACTCTTTGTGCCAACAGAACGTTTACATTGCTATTTTTAACACTTAAGCCCAGGTTTGCTTTAATATTTAGATATTGTGCCGTGAATGTTTGCCCTCAAGTTCAGGACTCGGCCCGTGCTGTAGCTTTGCTTGGTTGGTGGATCTGGGATGCCTTTGGAGAGATTCCCTGGCTCAGAGTTCCTGAATAGTATAAGAAGCTGGTTTTCCTGTTAGACCCCTTTCACACTGGGGTCGTTTTGCAGGCGCTATTGCGCTAAAAATAGTGCCTGCAAACTGACCGGAAACAGCGGCTGCTGTGTCTCCAGTGGGAAAGCCCCGAGGGCTTTCCCACTGAAGCGGTGCGCTGGCAGGACGGTAAAAAAAGTCCTGCTACCTGCATCTTTGGAGCGGTGAAGGAGCGGTGTGTATACCGCTCCTCCACCGCTCCTGCTTATTGAAATCAATGGGACACCGCGACTATACCGCCGGTAAAGCGCCTCTGCAGAGGTGCTTTGAGGTGGTTTTAACCCTTTCTCGGCCGCTAGCGGGGGGCAAAACCGCCCCGCTAGCGACCGATAAGCGCAGCGAAATTGGCGGTAAAGCCCCGCTAAAAATAGCGTCACTTTACCGCCGACGCACCTTCCGCCCCAGTGTGAAAGGGGCTTTAGTGAGCTGGCCTGATTTACAGATGAAGTTTTCTCGCCGCATTGCAGTAATAATTGGTATCTCTAATATGTTTAGATGTTGGATGGAGATCAAACAATTCAGTCAGAAATGTACACGCTCTCTCTGCAACAATATCCCTACCAAGATGTGGACATCTAAAACACAAGATAAAAAGACTTTTACAAATGGACCCTATTCCACATCAAAAAACCATCTCTGTGGAGTGTTAAACTATGTGGCTGCCGTCCCCCCATAGGGTATTAGAGAAGGTTTAATGCAATAATTAGAAATGCTTTTATCACATTAATAGATTTTCTTTGTACTAGGGCTGGAGAGGCATTTTGTTCCTTTTCAATTAAAAACTATTATGCTCCATAATTGAGATGGTAACAAGAAGAAATGATGTGATTGGAGCTGTAATGGGAAAGTCTATTATTTCCAGAGCTGAATATGCATGGAATTTTCTCTTAATGTAATACTTCAATTCCTGAATATAGCGCAGGTCTGCCTCTCTGTACCTTCACTGCTTCTAAGATTATCAATAATTGAATACAGAGTTCAGTATTCCTCCAGTGATTTCCTACTTTCCAGACCTAGTATTAATACAAGGCTGTTGGTTTTATTTATGAACCTATCACATAGAGGTGAGTGTGTAGTAGTCATTATGAACTAAACAGTTCTGCTTTGACTATATTGTCTACCTTTTCTTTATGCAAAATATTAAAGAAAAAAGGGTTTCATTTCACCATTATACAATATATTATTTGATAAATTTAAAGGTGCTGTGGATATACCAGCAAGGTCAGCCTGGTCTTGCGATATAGGGCCAATTTCAGATGAACAGTGGGCATTGGCATTGTCGGCAATACCCCTGGCCTCCCTGTCCCCAACACAAAATTTAACACAATTATTCATTCTACATAGGGCTCATTATACACCAGAGCAATTATTTAAATGGAAACGTAGAGACACAGCCCAATGTCCCAGATGTAAAGGGAGCCCGGCTAATTTAATACATATGCTATGGAGATGCCCCAAACTCCATCGTTACTGGCATGAGGTAGTTTCTATGATCAACAACGTTTTTGAGACTGGGCTGTCTCTAGAGCCGGGGGGGTGTCTTCTGGGTATCCTGGACGAATCCCGGGTGAATATACGGTATCAATAATGAGTCTATTCCAGGCTCGTAAGCTCATAGCACAAAAGTGGTTATCACCATTTCCACCTACAGTAGCAGAATGGAAAACACAAGTAAGGCCCCATTCACACAGGGGCGGCACGACTTCTGGGGGCGACCTCGTTGGCGCGATCTCAAGACGACTTGAGACGCCCGCCGAGGCGATTTGCATAAAGACTTCTGTATAGAAGTCAATGCAGGTCGCCTTGGGTCGCCCCCAAAAGTAGTACAGGAACCTTTTTCTAAGTCGGAGCGACCTGAGTCGCTCCTATTAGAACGGTTCAATTGAACGGTGTGGGACGCGACTCGTCAGGCGACCGAGTCGCCCCTGTGTGAACCGGGCCTAAGGGAAACCCTAATTAAGGAAAAATATACTTTTTTACATAGAGGCTGTCTAGGGAAATTTGAAAAGATATGGAGAAGATGGTCTGACATTTTGGATGTATGATGAGATGGGAGTAGATAAATGTATGAGTAAATGGGGAGGGGGAGCGTGGGGGACATTTTTTTTTTTTTTTTTTATCCTTTCTTTCCTCTCAGTACGTGCTTGGGTTGTATGTTGTTTTTGTTGTTTGTACATAAAAGAAATAAAAAAATTATTTGATTCAAAAAAGCCTACCCTAGCCTAAACTTTTTCCTAATTCTGGTCTCCAAACTGTGGCCCAGGGGGCGGATGTGGCCCTTTGCTTGCCTTTATCCGGCCCTTGGGGCACTATTCCTTCAAATGATACAAGGCACTATTCCTCCCACTCTCCCACTGACACTAATGATAGTTCGTAATGCCTGCCACAGATAACAATAGGGCACTGTTCTTTTACTAAAAAAAACAATAATGGGGCACTATTCCTTTCACCGACACCAATGAGGGGCACTATTCCTTTCACTGACACCAATGATGGAGCACTATCTTTCCCACTAATATCAATGATGTGACTCGCTTCCTCCCACTAACATTAATGATGGAGCACTCTTCCTCCCGCTAACATCAATAATGGGGCAATCTTCCTCCCGCTAACATCAATGATGGGGCAATCTTCCTCCCGCTAACATCAATGATGGGGCAATCTTCCTCCCGCTAACACCAATGATGGGGCACTCTTCCTCCCAATAATACCAACGATTAGGCACTATTCCCTCCCATGATACCAACCATGGGGTTAATACCCATTGTCTGTGCCCCTTTCCTGTAGCAGAATGGCTTCATGGGATTTACGCCAACTTGTTCATTGTTCCCAAACCTAATTTTGAAACTCAAGGCTCGAATTGTCTACATACAGATTAGGGTTGTCCCGATACCGATACTAGTATCGGTATCGGGACCGATACCAAGCATTTGCGCGAGTACTTGTACTCGCGCAAATGCTCCCGATGCCCAGTCCGATCCTTTTTTTTTTTCAGAGCGGACGCAGAGAGGGGGTGGAGAGCGGGGGGCGGAGAGCAGGGTGGAGAGCGTGGCGGGGGGCGGAGACCAGGGCAGAGAGCGGGACGGAGAGTGCGGCGGGGGGCGGAGAGTGGGGCGGGGGGTGGAGACCAAGGCGGAGAGCGGGACGGAGAGTGCGGCGGGGGGCGGAGAGTGCGGCTTGGGGGCGGAGACCAGGGCGGAGAGCGAGTCCCTCACCTGCAGTTGAAACTGGTAAGCTGGCAGGGGTGCAGGGCGCAGCTGCATCAGGATCGGTGACCGGTGATGTCGCATTCGGTCGCCGTCAGCGGCTGAACGTCCCCACACCCATCTTGGTACACCCTGCACTTGGCTGCAGTAAGCAGCAGACATCTTGTTACACCCAGCCCGAGCTATATGGGCTGGGTGTAACAAGATGTCTGCTGCTGCTTACTTCAGCCGAGTGCAGGGTGTACCAAGATGGGCGTTGCAGCAGTTTTTTTTATTTTAAATCCTGTGTAATTTTTTTTCCCGCAACATTTCAGTGCCAGCCACCTATCAGTACCCACAAGTGCTACCTATCAGTGCAATCAGTGCCATCTACCAGTGCCACCTATCAGGTGGCACTGGTAGATGGCACTGATTGCACTGATGGGTGGCACTTGGTGGCACTGATGTGGCACTTGTGGGCACTGATATGTGGCACTTGTGGGCACTGATATGTGGCACTTGTGGGCACTGATGGCACTGAAAGGTGACACTTGTGGGCACTGATAGATGGCACTGATTGCACTGAAAGGTGGCACTTGTGGGCACTGATATGTGGCACTTGTGGGCACAGATATGTGGCACTTGTGGGCACAGATATGTGGCACTTGTGGGCACTGAAAGGTGGCACTTGTGGGCACTGATAGCACTGAAAGGTGGCACTTGTGAGCACTGATAGGTGGCACTTGGTGGCACTGATTGCACTATCAGTGCTGTCAGTGCCCACAAGTGCCATCTATCAGTGCCACATATCAGTGCCCACAAGTGCCACATATCAGTGCCCACAAGTGCCACATATCAGTGCCCACAAGTGCCACATATCAGTGCCCACAAGTGCCACATATTAGTGCCCACAAGTGCCACATATTAGTGCCCACAAGTGCCACATATCAGTGCCCACAAGTGCCACCTATCAGTGCCATCTATCAGTGCCCATAAGTGCCACCTATCAGTGCAATCAGTGCCATCTATCAGTGCCAGCCACCTATTAGTGCCCATCAGAGCCAGTCACCAGTCAGTGCCCATAAGTGCCACCTGTCAGTGCCACCTATCAGTCCCCATCTTTCAAACTGTCACATGACATTGAAAAAAAAGTATCGGTAATCGGTATCGGCGAGTACTTGGAAAAAAGTATCGGTACTTGTACTCGGTCCTAAAAAAGTGGTATCGGGACAACCCTAATACAGATCCAAAAATTCTAAATGGAATCCTTCAAATCTGTCATTGCCTCCCTTCACCAGGGGGACTTTCTGGCTTCTATGGACATCAAAGGTGATATCTAAGCTTTGCAGTGGGGGCCCTACAATACCAGTTCATGGCCCTTAGCTTTGACCCCTCACCAATGTGCTGGCCCCTGTATTAGCCTTGCTGTGCCATGTCCATTGTGGGATGCATGTTTTTGTCCTCCTTTTGAGGGAACAGCCAGCACGGGCTCTGTTGGCCAACATGTCTTTAACTGTCCAAACTTAACAGTAGTTCGAGTTGATCCTAAACCTTAGAAATCAATGTTGGAGCTGACTCACTGCATGGAGTACCTGGGTCTAGTCCTGGACATATCTTGGATCAGAGTTTGAACTCTCCAGTCCTGAATCAAACTCTCTGCTTTTGCTTGAGAGTCCAGGGTAGTCTTCTTTGAGGCAGCCCCATTTTCCCAGTTCCACTCCAGGCATCTGCAGTGCAAGATTATGTAGGGTTGGGACAAATGGGTCTAGTTTTTAGACAGATCAACTCGGTTGTCACTGGCTTGGTGTCTCAGAAATCTAGCTCTGGAGTCAGAGAAGTCCTCTTTTCATGTTGTCTGGAAGATCCTCACAACGGGTGCTATTGTGTCATTGTGGATACCTTGTCAGTGCAGGAGACTTAGGCATCTAAAAAATATAGTTGCCAGCTAAGCATCTTGGCGCTTCAGGCAATTTGGCTATCTATGAAATGTTGGACCAGCCTGCTGGAGGGTCATCTGATTTGGATCCAGTCAGATGCTTTGACAACGGTATACAATACACATCAGGGAGTAACCGGACATCTTGCTGCAGCAAGAGAGGTAGAGCAGATTCTGTCATGGGCAGAACTTCACATTCCAGATGTAGACTGTTGACAAGCATGTTTTCTCAGCTGGTAGTGCCTGGACCCGCAGAATTGGTCCTACATCCAGAGTTGTTTCAAAACCTGTGTCACAGGTGGAGGTTGCTAAATATGTAGCCTTCTTGGCCTCCATGTTTAACGGCAAACCGAAAAGTTTTGTATCCAAGTAGGGGGATCCTCTAGCAGAAGCAGTGGATGCTCTGGTGGCTCCATGGAACAAGTAGACTCCGATTTATACATTTCCTCAGGGAGGAGCTAGAAGTCTTACTGTGGCATGGGAGGTAGAGTGGATCCTGTTTTAGGCAGAACTTCACATTCAGCTTTAGCTTTGTCAGCCAAGTAAATTCCAGGTATAGACTATTGACAGGGCATTCTTCCTTAGCTGGCACCTCCCAGGGGACTGGTCCATACACCCAGAGGTGTTCCAGGATTTGTGTTCAGGTGGTGCATGCTGCATGTGGACCTCCTGGCCTCCAGGGTCAACAACACATTTTACAGGTTTGTATCCAGGTACATGAATCAAGCACCTTGACCCCATGTTGATAAGGACAGGGGGCCTTTTCCCCACAACCCTGGCCCTGTGGTTGTGGAAATTGGCAGGCAGGGGGCTTTTCAGAATCTGGAAGCCCCCATTAACAAAGAGGCGCACCCATATACCAGCCTTCCCATGTGAATGAGTGAGGAGTACATAAACATAAAAAGTAAACTGTAAATAAAGATACTGTTTTTGAGAAGTACTTTATTGAAGAAAGAAAATATAAAAAGACCCACAAAGGAAATGAACAATAGGTAACAATACCAATTTGCAGGAGACCAGTCCACTCAAATTAAGCAGTAGTATAGCCGTAATCCAACAGCATATTAGTAATAGAGTGCCAGGAACCAAGTACTCAGTAAAAAGGATAGAAAGAGAAACAGACAAAGGAGTAGAAGAAGAAAAAAAAAAGAAAAGACAGGGGGAGGGGGATTCTGCTCTCTCCATCATCAATCTGCATCTCAACAGCTGGACTAAAGAGAAAAAAAAAAGTACAATCATGGCGGATCCTCCGTTAAGATGCCACAGTTTCTATCCTTTGTTATGCTTTTTCGTATCGTTTAGTCTAGCAGTGGGTCCTTCCATAAGTTTCACTTCCTTAATTCTAGTATAAAAAACAGTACAAGATGGGGGTTCTCATTTTTTTTTTTTTGTGGAGAGCAAGGAGACATCTCGCAGCAGTTAGGAAATGTCTCACTATTTTCTTATGGGTCTTATAAAGGGTCAGAGGGCTCAGCCCCAAGAGAAATAATTTAGGGGAAAAAGGGACTGAAAGAAACAGTTGATGAACCGATTTCCAAAATGGTTCAATGCCGTGGGCTTTGCCAGAGAATGTGGAAAAGGGAACCTCGATCCTGTTGTAATTTTCAACAACGAATGCTGCTAGTGGGATAAAAAGTATGGAGGATGTCAGGAGTTCATGTATCAAAAGCAGGGTATTTTATATGAATTTTCTTTATAAAGAATAATGCTTAAGACCAAACAAGCTGCCATGCTTCTGGAGATAGCTCCTCGCCTAATATCTTTCCCCACTAGAGCGTGTACAAATGTTTCCCATGGGTCTCTTTAGAATGAACTTTCAATATTTTATAGATATGTGATCAGTCCATTCTATGAAGGACCTGCTAGAATTACTCATTCAACGAGGCAACTTTCATTGCACTTTTTCTTCTTTTGAGTTGCTCTGTGTGCAATATATCCCTCTTACTTATACCGTGTCTCTTTTTATATAATACGCTTTTAATGGAGGTCTCCCACTAAACCTTTCCATTTTGTGGATTGCAAAAGGGAACACAATACTACTTTCACGGAGGAAGAAGTCCAAACATCTTGCAATTTAACCCATAAACTCTCTATAGCGAGCGTGTCACAGGAGCCAAATTATAAAGTTATTACATGATAGTATTGCTGACCTTCATGTCTACATCCAACTGTATCCAATTGGTGTTGCCCCATTCGCAAAGGTACTATACAGCATATATGAAGGGTTTGTCCCATCATATGCCCATTTTGGAATAATGTCTTTAAAATTAATACAGTTCTCCAGAATCCCCAAATAGCATTGTTATCATGGTTAATTGTATGTTTCTATCTCTAGAGTGAAGAAAGGAATTTAATGTTTCTTCTTCTTGGCTACTAGGGCATTTATATCTAGGCATTGGAGATCCCAATTAGCTCCTTCTATTACAGAATGGATGACTGAGCTGAATAGCCTTATGAGTAGGGATGAGCTCCGGCGTGTTCGTATTGAACACGTGCAGAGCCCGCCAGGAAGTCGGCACCGCGCTGCGCTAATCGCAGCCAGGGAGACATTTCCCGATCTCTGCAGCCGAGCATCGGGAAATGTCTCCCTGCCTGTCATTAGCACAGCGCGGTGCCGACTTCCTGGCGGGCTCTGCACGTGTTCAATGCGAACACGCCGGAGCTCATCCCTACTTATGAGAATGGAAGAACTATCAGCACAATCACAGGACCCCAATCCAAATTTAGAAAAATTTGGTTTCCCTGGATGCATTTTATGGAAAGCCTAAATTTCTCCACCTTTTTGATTTAGAAATGTGTCTAGGTATTGTTTTAAACCTCAGACACCTCCCCCTTTGCTCTTTGGCATTAACTCGACTCGCCGTGTTTAGAGGAAGAAAAATGCTGACTTTGACCCTAAGAGCACCATTCCTACAGTCAAGCGCAGAGGCGCAAACATGATGCTTTGGTGCTGTTTCTCTGCTAAAGGTACAGGCCGACTTTGTCGCATTGAGGGGCCAATGGATGGGGCCATGTATTGTAAAATCTTGGATGAGAACCTTCTTCCCTCAGCCAGAACACTGAAGGTGGGTCGTGGATGGGTCTTCCAGCATGACAATGACCCAAAACATACCGCTAAGGCAACAAAAGAGTGGCTCAAGAAGAAGCACATTAAGGTCAGGGAGTGGCCTAGCCAGTCTCCAGACCATAATCCTATAGAAATTGTTTTGAGGGAGCTGAAGCTTCGAGTTGCCAAGCGACAGCCAAGAAACCTTAAGGATTTAGATAAGATTTGTAAAGAAGAGTGGACCAAAATCACTCCTGAGATGTGTGGAAACCTGGTAACCAACTACAAGAAACCTCTGTGCTTGCCAACAATGATGGTTTCTCCACCAATTATGTTTTGATTGGGAATCAAATACTTTTTTTACTCACTGAACTGCAACTCAATTTATAGCATTTGTATTGTGTGTTTTTTCTGGATTTGTGGTTGATATTCTGTCTTTATAATTTAAAATACACCTATGATACAAATTATAGACCCTTCATTTCTTTGTAAGGGGGCAAACTTACAAAATCTGCAGGGGAGCAAATAATCATTTTCCCCACTGTATATACATGTATGCAAAAAAATCATACATACACACGTTTTTTGCCAAATGCAGACTGTGCCTGCACTCCTATTGCTAGATAAATGGTTTGTTTGCACTGTAGGGAGAGGCAGAGAGATCAGGACTCAGGAAGACTCCTCTCCCTTCCACTAGTCTGCTTGTTACTGTTCCCCCTGATCAAGCTCCCAGTGTGTAGATGTAGAATTCGAAGCTCTGCCAATCTATCTATTCAAGGCTAAGAGCGGCAGAGCTCCAAACTGTACATTGGCACAGCAAGAGGTTGATCTATACACTTTGTCATCCAGGATGCCTCACCGCACCTGGCGACCTCAGACTGCAGCACCCAGGTTGAGAATGACTGACCCAAAGTAAGAATCTCACTTGTTCTTATGATTGAGAGCTCTGTTTTGTATTTGGTCTGTAGGTCAAGGTTGGAATCAGAACAGATCCATAAAGCGAAGAGACGGCACTCAACAGAGACAACCACCTCTGGAAATGCAGAAGGGAAGGAGGATGGCAAACCTGCTGGAGAAGATAATACAGGTGAATTATGGAGTGCTTGATTAGTCATTCCCCTAGAGTTGACATTTTTCTACTTGTATTGCATTTGTCATGAGCAAAAATGTTATTTTTTTAATTTTATTTTTTGCATGAAGTAGAGATGGGTCAGAACCTCTTTTGGGTTTTGCAGTTGCCGTTCTATGCCTCCAACCAGAAATCGGTACTTTGTTCAGATCTTTGCAAAGAAAAATGCTTTCAGAGCAATAAGGCTCCCTTGGAAGACACTTATATCTTATACATCTTACATTTGAATTCACAGCAATGCCAGTGCCAAGGTGTAGGTTGTCTTGTTCCCTGTTGTGTGAGTGGACAGGGAAAATTAGAATTGGGATAGCTGCCCATGCAAGGGCACTGTAGTTGTAATCCCAATCTTGACTTAATACCCAGTGAAGGACCTCTACCTTGTGACCCAAAACAAGCATACATTGAATTCCTACAAGTCCCTGGTGAAAATTAGCAGAAGGATTAGCCGCCCGGATGGTCTATCTTGCCCCCCGTTGGCTTTTGGTTATTCTAGTATAGAAAAACTATCATGATCTCTAGTTGCTAAGTTGAGCCTTGAGAATCGAGTTATGTTTACCATGGACCATCTAGGCTCTGAGGAAAGGGGTGCGCCCCAGAAACGTGTCAGCTGTCCAGACGTTTGAGGTATTGTCCGACCCTTTCTGTCATCGAGTCCTGTCAACGGGTGCCAAGAATTCCAGCCGGACTGTCAGAAAAGCGTTTACCTAAGCTCCTTTTGTGAGTAGGATCATTGCTTTTTATCTATTTTTTTAATAAAACTTTTAAGTGGTAAAGCACTAGGTTGGTGCGCCCTCTTTTTTTCTTTTTTCTTTTTTTTTCTTTCTTTCTTTAGGAAATCCAACAAACATTCTTAAAATAAAAAGAAAAAACGTTTAAACACAATTCTACAAAGGTTTGGCCGGTTTTACATTGTTGCTTCTTTCTATAGTTTTGCAGCCTCACATCTCGGTATTGCAGTACACTAGGTAAACCATATTTATTGATGACAACACGCACTACTGTACTATTCTAAATTAGCTAGTGTACATTATTGTAATCACATTAATAATTATATCAGTATATGTATACATTTAATTAATTCTTAGGTATGACAAGCTGATACAAGAAGTTCAGTATCATGAATTAACCATCTTTGCATTCCCTTCCCCCGGACAGAAAGGATGGCGTCTGATGCTCAGAGCACTTCAGGTCTTTGGGATGACAGTCTAGGTGAAGATGAATTGTCCCCAGAGGAGATTCAAATGGTAATTTATTTCCAAGTCAATTTATTTTTTATTTTCGATTAAATTCTTAGTAGAAACTTAAGATATGGTATTTTTCTGTGCTTTCACCTTAGGTTTTCTTGAATCCAGGTGCAGTCAAATTTGCTAATATTATCTTGATGCTCGTTCTCATTTGAGAGCTGAAAAGGGAACATTTAAGGCCCGTACACACGATCGTATATTCCGACAACAATTGTGTGATGGACGTGTTTGCTCCGTCGGACAATTGTTGTTGGATATATATATGGATGGTAATGCTCTCAAATTGTCCGACAACAAATGTGTTCCGTTGGATTATCCGATCGTGTGTACAGAAGTCCGTCGGACTAAAATCCAAAGTACAAACACGCATGCCCAGAACCAGTGCTAACCAGCAGACAACATTAGCAGAAGTTGCCCAAAGGTTGGTGCTAAAGAGTAGAAAAAACACGTAGTTTTGTGAATGTTGTCTGAAAAAGTTCTGCGGTCTGTATGCAGAACAAGTTCACGGCCAACGCCCTTCGGACAAAAATACACGGATTTGTCCAATGGAAGTCCGATCGTGTGTACAAGGCTTTAGAGACATTTACCAAAACGGGAGTAGCTGTGCATGGTAACCAATCAGGTTCTATGTCTCATTTTGAAAAAAGAGGTGGTTCACTCTGAAAATGCTTTACAGGCTCCTGCAACATACAATAATAAATGCACATTTTTACCTGCAGAAAACATCCTTTTTTTTTTTTTTTCTTTTTTTTTTTTTTAAGTGAAACTTTCCCTTTTGGATGATCTTCTTTAACTGAACAAGCTCCAAATAGAAGCTCATTAGTTACCATGTACAGCTACTCCAGATTCTTTCTGCTTCAGTTTTGTTACACTCGCCTCATTATTTTTTCTAATGGGCATTCCTGTCATCTTGTACAGTATTTACACGTAGGTCAAATCAGAGAAAATATCTGAATGAAGAAAGGTCTAAAGCTGGCTATAGACTGTAGACCAGTGTTTCTCAACTCCAGTCCTCAAGGCGCCCCAACAGGTCATGTTTTCAGGATTTCCCTCAGATGAAACAGCTGTGGGAATTACTAAAGCAGTTAAACTGATCAAATAACCTGTGCAAAACAATAGAGAGCCTGAAAACATGACCTGTTGGGGCGCCTTGAGGACTGGAGTTAAGAAACACTGCTGTAGACTGCAATTCGCAAAACCCCCTCAAAACCAGCTTGGGTTCAAAGCAAGGTCCATAAAGACATGGATGAGTGAGTTTGGGGTGGGGGAACTTGACTGGCCTGCACAGACTCTTCGCTCTAATTCATCCCAAAGGTGTTCTATTGGGGTAAGATCAGGACTCTGTGCAGGCCAGTCAAGTTTTTCCAACCTAAACGCGCTCATCCACACTATATTGCCAAAAGTATTGGGCCACCCCTCCAAATCATTTGATGGAGGGGGGTTATGGTGTGGGGTTGTTTTTCAGGGGTTGGGCTTGGCCCCTTACTTTCCGTGAAGGGAACTCTTTAGGCGTCAGCAAGATATTTTTGACAATTTCATGCTCTCAACTTAGTGGGAACAGTTTGGGGATGGCTCCTTCCTGTATCAACATGATTGTGCACCAGTGTACAAAGAAAGGTCCATAAAGACATGGATGAGCAAGTTTGGGGTGGAGGAACTTGTCCTGGCCTCAACCCGATAGAACACCTTTGGGATGAATTAGAGCGGAGACTGTGAGCCAGGCCTTCTCGTCCAACATCAGTGCCAGACCTCACAAATGCGCTTCTGGAAGAATGGTGAAACCTTCCCATAGACACACTCCTAAACCTTGTGAACAGCCTTCCTAGAAGAGTTGAAGCTGTTATAGCTGCAAAGGGTGGGGAAATGGAGCGAGTACAAAGAAGGGCAACAAAGCTAATAAAGGGTCTGGAGGATATTAGTTATGAGGAAAGGTTGCGAGCTCTGAACTTATTCTCTCAGGTGACCCCACAATAGGGATAAAACTTTTTCGCAGAAGGGAGTTTAACAAGACACGTGGCCACTCATTAAAATTAGAGGAAAAGAGGTTTAACCTTAAACTATGTAGAGGGTTCTTTACTGTAAGAGCGGCAAGGATGTGGAATTCCCTTCCACAGGCGGTGGTTTCAGCGGGGATCATTTAAAAAAACTATAAGATGAGCACCTGAACGACCGCAACATACAGGGGATATACAATGTAATACTGACATATAATCACACACATAGGTTGGACTTGATGGACTTGTGTCTTTTTTCAAGCTCATCTACTATGTAACTATGTGTAACTCAATATTGAACTCTACTGACTAAGACTGGGATGCCCTTAAAGTTCATGTGCGTGTATAAAGGTAGGCGTCCCAATACTTTTGCCAATATAGTGTATGTATGGGCAGCTGAATAACTGACTGTTAAACATCAGAGGGCAGCCGTGGGTTTCTGAGAAACATGCGATATCTCACTGAGCACAACGTGTGGTGAGACATCTGCTGTTCCTCAAACCCATTGCGATATCCCAATACACGTTGCATGCACGGAAACAGGGAGGAATTGGCACTGCTTTGAGTTAACACATTTTTGTGTGCGATAACAGCTTTCAAAGGCTGTAAATGTGCATTAGTAATCCTAGAGAAGTCTCACATGGCTACACCCGATGTTACTGGCAATGCGGGGATCAGGCCAAAATCAGGTTATCCTGTATGTAGGTAGTCACAGTGTGTAGGCAGCATCAAGGTAAAATGTAGGACACCCACAGATATGAAATCAAAGTCAGCCATTCTAGTCCGTTTTGACAGTTAGCTGTCTGTGCTATATCGTTTGGATAGTTTAAAGCGGAGGTCCGTTGAATTTTTTTTTTTAAAGTCAGCAGCTACAAATACTGCAGCTGCTGACTTTTAAAATACAGGTGATACTCGAAAAATTTGAATATCGTGCAAAAGTTCATTTATTTCACTAATGCAACTTAGAAGGTGAAACTAATATATGGGATAGACTCATTACATGCAAAGCAAGATAGTTCAAGCCGTGATTTGTCATAATTGTGATGATTATGGCTTACAGCTCATGAAAACCCCAAATCCACAATCTCAGAAAATTTGAATATTGTGAAAAGGTGCAATATTCTAGGCTCAAAGTGTCCCACTCTAATCAGCTAATTAAGCCATAACACCTGCAAAAGGGTTCCTGAGCCTTTTAAATAGTCTCTCAGTCTGGTTCAGTAGGAATCACAATCATGGGAAAGACTGCTGACCGGACAGTTGTGCAGAAAACCATCATTGACACCTTCCATAAGGAGGGAAAGCCTCAAAAGGTAATTACAAAAGAAGTTGGATGTTCCCAAAGTGCTGTATCAAAGCACATTAATAGAAAGTTATGTGGAAGGGAAATGTGTGGAAGAAAAAGGTGCACAAGCAGCAGGGATGACCGCAGCCTGGAGAGGATTGTCAGGAAAAGGCCATTCAAAAGTGTTGGGGACTTTCACAAGGAGTGGACTGAGGCTGGAGTCAGTGCATTAAGAGCCACCACACACAGACGGATCCTGAACATGGGCTTCAAATGTCGTATTCCTCTTGTCAAGCCGCCACTCCTGAACAACATACAACGTCAGAAGCGTCTTACCTGGGCTAAAGAAAAACACACCTGGTCTGTTGCTCAGTGGTCCAAAGTCCTCTTTTCTGATGAGAGCAAATTTTGCATCTCAATTGGAAACCAAGGATCCAGAGTATGGAGGAAGAATGGAGAGGCACACACTGCAAGATGCTTGAAGTCCAGTGTGAAGTTTCCACAGTCTGTGTTGATTTGGGGAGCCATGTCATCTGCTGGTGTTGGTCCACTGTGCTTCATTAAGTCCAGTGTCAAAGCAGCCGTCTACCAGGAGATGTTGGAGCACTTCATGCTTCCTTACGCAGACGAGCTCTATGGGGATTCTGACTTCATTTTCCAGCAGGACTTGGCACCTGCCCACACTGCCAAAAGCACCAAAACCTGGTTCAATGACTGTGGGATTACTGTGCTTGATTGGCCAACAAACTTGGCATTGCCAAGAGAAAGATGAGAGACATGAGACCGAACAATGCAGAAGAGCTGAAGGCCGATTATTGAAGCATCCTGGTCTTCCATAACACCTCAGCAGTGCCACAGGCTGATGGCTTCCATGCCACACCGCATTGAGGCAGTAATTTCTGCAAAAGGGGCCCAAACCAAGTACTGAGTACATATGCATGCTTCTACTTTTCACAGGTCCGCTATTGTTCTATGTACAATCCTTGTTTTATTGATTGCATGTAATATTCTAATTTTCTGAGATTGTGGATTTGGGGTTTGAGCTGTAAACCATAATCATCACAATTATGACAAATCACGGCTTGAACTATCTTGCTTTGCATGTAATGAGTCTATCTCATATATTAGTTTCACCTTTTAAGTTGCATTAGTGAAATAAATGAACTTTTGCACGATATTCAAATTTTTCGAGTATCACCTGTATGGACACTTACCTGTCCAGCACGCCCGCAATATCGGCACCCGAGGCCAACCCGTTGCTCGGTCCTCGGATGCTGCTGCCGCCGCCATCTTCGGTAAGGGAATCAGGAAGTGAAGCCTTGCGGCTTCACAGCCTTGTTCCCTACTGCGCATGCGCGAGTAGCGTTGCGCAATCGAAATGGTCCCTGCTATCTTCTGGGACCCGTGTGTCTCCCAGAAAACAGCGGGGGGGGGGGGGAAGTGGCGTAATGCGCGGTGATCTATGCCTGGAAGTGGGTGCAAATACCTGTATTATACAGGTATCTGCACCCCCTCCCCCCTGACAGGTGCCAAATGTGACACCGGAGGGGGGGGAGGGTTCCGAAAAGCGGAGGTTCCATTTTTGTGTGGACCTCCGCTTTAAGAATCTTCTTCTGATCAATATTTTAATACTTTAAGCAACCCCAACAACTCCATGTCATGCTCTGCAGAGTCATAAACCTAAATTCTTGGTCAAGTTTCCATGCAGATGGAAGAGACAGAAACATTGTTTTGCCTGAGAACAGTTGAATTATGGGCATCTATAACCATTTTCCTACTTTAAATTCCTTACGATCGCTGTTATTTTTCCTTTAATCTTTGCAACTAGTCCCTGAATCAGAGTACAGCTGTTATCTGTACAGACACACCAATCCTCAGCTGTGCCTATTGTTCCACTACAAAGGATAAAGGTTTGTAAAAGCAGAAAAATTGACTGAGCCTGTCTTTTGTAATATCTTATGCTGGAACAGACAAAGCAGAATAGGAGATGGTTATCTCTCATATCATATTGTGGAAAGCTGGAAATATTATAATTTATCTATTTGAACTCCTCCTGAAGTGGTATGGTGCACTTGCTGCCGTATGTATGTTTATTTGGAAATCAGACTGTAACTGCCATACTCTTCTTGCAGTGGGTTATAAAGGAACCCAGTGCAGATATGAAAACCTACATTAAGTCTGTACAAGGTTAAAAAAAAAAATGCGCTAAGATGGTACTTAAACTGTGCTATGCATCATTTCCTGTAATCTTTCTTTATAAGAAGTCATCATTATGCTTTACACACCAGCTGAATCCTAATATCAGCTTTCCAGGAGAAGAACCAACACTGATTGCTGTGAAAGAAGAGGTGGACCGCAGAAGTGATTGACACATACTTAAAAGAAAGCTAGAGTGCATTGACACAGTTCGCCTGCTGTTTTATATTTCACGTCTGTACTCTCCTACAAATGAACGCATTGGGGCGGAGAAGAGAGATAGGGGTGCACAGATTTTTTATTTTTTTTTAGTTAGCGGTCTGGGGTTCAGATTTAAAGTATTTAAAGCAAATCTTTCTTTTTTTTTCCGTTTCAAATATTTTATTGAATTTTATAGTTATCAACAAAACTCCATTAACCACTTCAATACAGGGCATTTTCACCCCCTTCCTGCCCAGACCAATTTTAGGTTTTCAGCGCTGTCGCAATTTGAATGACAATTGCGCAATCGTGCAACGTGGCTCCCAAACAAAATTGACGTCCTTTTTTTCCCACAAATAGATCTTTCGTTTGGTGGTATTTGATCACCTCTGCGGTTTTACATTTTTGCGCTATAAACAAAAGAAGAGTGACAATTTTGAAAAAAACACAATGTTTTTTAATTTTTGATTTAATAAATATCTTTTTTTTTTTTAAACATTTTTTTTCCTCAGTTTAGGCCGATATGTATTTATTCTTCTACATGTTTTTGGTTAAAAAAAATTGCAATAAGCGTATATTGATTGGTTTGCGCAAAAGTTATAGCGTCTACAAAATAGGGGATAGATTTATTGCATTTTTTTTTTTTTTTTACTAGTAATGCCGGCGATCTGCGATTTTTATTGTGACCGTGACATTGTGACGGACATATCGGACACTTTTGACACATCTTTGGGACCATTCACATTTATACAGCGATTAGTGCTGTAAAACTGCACTGATTACTGTGTAAATGTGACTGGCAGGAAAGGGGTTAACACTAGGGGGCGATTAAGGGGTTAAATATGTTCCCTAGGGAGTGATTCTAACTGTAGGGGGAGGGGACTCGCAAGGGGAGGAGACCGATCAGTGTCCTCTGTACTGGGAACACACATCGGTCTCCTCACCTCAGACAGGACGTGGATCGGTGTGTTTACACACACCGATCCACGTCACTACTGTGATCACAGGCAATCGCGGATTCCCGGCGGACATCGCGGCCGCCGGGCAAGCGCCCCCTAGACGGCCGTGAGCCCAGGACGTCATATGATGTCCACCCAGGATGGGAGATCCCTCCTGTGGACGTCATTTGACTATGGGCGGTATTGAAGTGGTTAACAGAGCATGTACAATAATATAATAGAAGTAGATATTCCATTAACAGAACATGTACAATAGTATAGTAGAAAAAGGCGTAATCATTCAGGAAAGTAACTCTTATAAATGTAAATGAAAATAGATAACCTAGCGGATTGTAGGATGAGATTATGTAACATGAAGTGTCATAATCATAGCTTCATGGCAGCTATTTGATGACAAGTAATTGAGAAATTAAGTTGATTGAACTAATATAATTATGTCATCTATGAAGAGAATACAATAAAATGAACTTATAAAGAAATATAAAGTTAATATGTTGTAGAATAGCTGGGGGAATAAGTTAGGCTAAACCAGGGCCAAGTTCCTTCTCTTGGCTTGGCTTTATCTGGTGCGAAGGTCAAAAATCCCAACCATTCAAAGCATCTTCTATTACAGTTGGTATATCGGATAATTAACAAGAATAAACCACAAATCTTTTTTTCATACAGTTGGATGGATATGGATTTAGTAGGAAATGTGCTTTGAACACCTTCTTGAAGTTTGGAAGGCATGGTACTGCGCAGCAGCTCTAAAACTAAAGAGGAACCTCAATCTCCTTACTGCTGGCCCCACCATCTATGATGGTCCAGCACATGTGCAGATATGCTGAAGCCCTCTGCCGGTTCTTTGAAACCTGACAGAGCCCTGAGGCAGATCTGTGCATGTGTTGGTGCATAAACGCAGAATGATTAGGAAGGTATGGAAAACATTGTCATGTTCGCAGACCGAATACAAAGTCCTGTACCTTCCTAATCAAATTGTGTTTGCACATGTGCAGATAGGCTGAAGGTCTCTGCTGGGTACTGAAGGCTAGACAGAGTCCTTTAGCACATCTGCACACATGTAGATTGGGCACAACCTAATTCTTACTCAGGTGAGGAAGGCAGAAGTGCTGCTCTGCAGTAGAAAAAGAAAGAGTAGTGATGTACCAAAATTTAGATGGCTGAAACATATCGACCAAAAATGTTTTTTTATAGGCATTTTGCCAACACAGGAAAAGGTGCTAATGCATTGAAAATGCATGCGATTTTGCCACAATTTTACCACGATTATACTGTGCCCATAGTGTGTTTTTCATAGGTCTTGTAGCTCAAAAACCGCATCAAAAGCGTAACACGGGTGCGTTATTGATGCGTTCTTGCTGCTTTAATTTCAACAGGAACGTGCGTTTTTTGTTGCTTTTTTTTTTTTGCTTTTTTTAACTGACCAGCAAACAAGATTTTTAACACCACAATGGAAGCTTAAGGGACCAGTGTGAAGACAAACATAGAATTTAAAGGGAGGCATTTTTCTTAAACTTTTCTTGCACTAAAGGTGCCTGCCGATAATGGCCGGAAATAAATTCATATCCATTTAAATTCATGATATTAATTAAAAAGTCGAATACAATACAATTTTTTATATATATATATATATATATATATATGTATGTATATGTATATGTGTGTGTGTTTTTTTTTAAAAGTGTAATTTTCTGTTTCAGACAAATGCATCCAGAAATTTCGATTTCGGCACCAAAATTTCCATTCGGTGCACCTCTAAGAACTAGTAAAAAATAAAAATATCAAATTGTGGCAGAGGGAGGGAGGCTAGAGCAAGATACAAATAATACATTTTTGGGGTGAAGGCCTGCTTAAAAAAGGAAAAGGTCTCCTGCTTGTGATGTTTCTGCAGTTTTCTGTTTATCCCAGCTTATTAATCGTGTGTGTGTGTGTGTGGAAAAAATAAAGTCAATGGAGTCAATAGTCAATAAAGGATCTGTGTGTTCTGATATATCACAGACTTAAAGTGGATGTGAACCCTTACATATAATATGTGCACCAAATGGTGTTTTAAAAAACGGCCCTCCTAATAAAAACACCGCTCAGCGCTTAAGATACAGTCAGTGAGATAACAGTGAAATAGATAAACAATGAATACTCCAAATAGCAGCTGCTTAAAAAGTTATGATGTATAAAAAAAGACAGTATAGAAAAAACTCTAGATAAATACACAGAATCCTAAATGATACTGTAGCAGCGCTTCTTTCAAAATAAATTTCTGAAAGTCCTCTATACAAGTTCAAGTATAGGTAATGACAATGGTGCAGATGGTTAAAGATGTGACTGCAATAATATTGATTGTGCCAGATTATTCCTTTATCTCCAGTTGTTCACCACGTGGGGGGAAATTTAAATTCCCCTTAAGGGGATGCACTTACCAGAGGTAAGGTTCAAAAAGGCATGAACCAATAGTCCACATCCGACCTGGTCGCTGCAATCTCCACCAGCCACACTGTTATGTTGAGGTCCGTATGACATATAAGGCAAAAGTAAATTCTGCATAGGGTAGTACTGTTAAAAAACCTTTATTTAAGTCCCCACAGCCCCCCTTTATACATATGTGCGTACCACAGTGCAGATGTAAATACACAGTGTTTAAGGTGACTAAGTGCCCTCTGAGCAGGAATAGTGAACGGCGGCGCCGTCTGGGTTACCAGTAACCTCGCGTCCTTCTCCTCACTTCCTGGTCTGTGGAGCGCATCTGTCGTCACTTCCGGTGATTGGTTAGAGAGTCACGCCCTGATGCGTTTCGTCACTTCCGGACTTCGTCTGAGGGCGTGACTCTCATTACCAACACCGAGTTTAAGTAAGGACTGACTCCGCCCCCTTGTCCGACGTCAGGCGCGACTACGTGTGTGCGCCATGACCGGACATCCGCCCGCAAGGTAAACATTGCCAGCTTAGGAGCGGAAGTACTGGAACGGCCATATTATGTGTGGGATGCAGTTGTGTATATCATTAGTCAGCCAGTAATTACACCAGCGGTCCCAAACTTTCACCACATGAATTACATATCCCACTCATACTATGTGTTTGACGGACAACAGGTGCTTATGCAGCAAACCAATGTCTATCATATGTCCACAGGAGGGGAAGGTCTGGTTGTAAATCCGCTGCCGTTGCCCTCATACACTGACCGATTTGTTTGGGACAATTTCCATCGGCTGCAAACTGGCAACTACATCAGACCACCCCCACTCTGTGTGATACAATACAATATAAAATAACGGTCATGTTGTACATAATTCCTTATATTAATGTACGGACTGCTATGTTTCATATACCTTTAAAAAACGTCTTTAAAAAAACGTCTTTTTAAAACCATTTTTTTTAAAAAACATTTTCTAAAACACCATATATACATGAAAAAACACAACTGTACCATATGACTTGAATTAAATCCGGTAAACTCAAATAAAAAATAAATAAAAAAATATATAAAATATATATTATTAAGTCTACACCTATAATCTGTAAAAAAGTATTATTGTGAGCTCACGGCTGTATATGTTTACATGATTAGGCCTATTGCAGCACCAAACAGTATATATCGCCTCATGTTTCTCTTATACTTTCTACAAATTGAAATAATGTTTAGATAACCCATTAATTTAAGTCCTAAATTAAGGTGCTAAAATGGGTAATCAAATAGGTAGACTGGGTTTGAGGTAGACTAGACAGACTAGTTATGGTGTGAACTAATACTGTTTCATTGTATATTATCTTTATGGACTGTTTCTCCACTCTATAAACATACATAAACTTAGCCAGATGTTAAAAAGAGGACACATTAAGAGTAAAAAATATCTAGAGTAAATTATCTAAAATTGGAACATAAAACGTTTAAAACTGAAGGATGAGACATATAACCATGTAAAAGAGACTTTCCAACTGGAATGTTAAGTGTCACTTATAAAACAGTTGATATCAAGTTCAACATTCAGGCCTTTGGGTACTAAAACTTCTGTTAGAAATATCCACATAGTTTCTCGCTTGGAGAGTTCCCGGACTCTGTGAGAGCCTCTCCAATGTGGTTCTAAGTGTTCAATTCCCCAAAATTGTAGGCCGGAAGCGTCTTGATTGTGTTTTAATTTAAAATGTAGTGACACATTATGGTCCTTATAGCCGATTTTAATATTCTGTATGTGTTCTGCTATTCTGATTCTCAGTAGTCTTTTAGTGCGGCCTATGTAAAGTAGGCCACAAGGGCATTTTAAGGCATACACTACATATTGGCTATTACAAGTAATAAACTGTTTTATATCAAATTTTCTGTTGTTGTATGGGACAGTGAAGTTGTCAATTCCTCTCAGTGGTCGTGCCACTTCTCTGCACGCTTTGCATCTTTTACAGGCAAAGAACCCATTTTTGTCCCAAAAAGATTGTGGTTTCTTAGGAGGATCTAAAATTTTCTTAACCACACGGTCTCCATAGTTGGGTGCTTTCTTGTAGATGAATTGTGGTCTGGGAGGTAGAACAGTATTTAATTTTTTGTCCATTAAGAGAATGTGCCAATGTTGATCAAAGATAGACTCCACTTCCTTGTATTGTGTGTGGTATTGCGAGAGGAAACCCCATTCTTTAGTAGTCACAGGTTTCAAATTGGATGTTTGTTTGTTTTGAAGGGTCAGTTCCCTAGGGATGATTGCAACCTCCTCCACCAGTTTTTTTAGAGTCTGGGGATTATAGCCTTTGGCCTCAAATCTGTCGGTGAGTATTTTCGCTTGCTGGAAGAAATTAATATCTTCTGAACAATTCCTTTTGACTCTCATCAGTTGCCCTTTCGGTATGTTTTTGAGCCATAGGGGGTGATGGCCACTCGTGGTTGGTAAGTAGCTGTTGCGGTCAGTTTTTTTTAAAAACACCTTGGTTTCCAGTTTGTTCTCTTGACGGTAAATGCAGACATCTAAGAAATGTATCTCTTTGTTATGCCATTCTGTCGTTAATTTAATGTTTTTGGTGTTGTTATTTAAAACATTTAAAAACTCAATTAAAGAAACTATTGATCCTGCCCATATAAAAAATATATCGTCGATGAAACGTTTATAAAAAATTAGCTCTGTTTTTATGTCGTTAAAAATTGTTTTGTCCTCCCATTCGGCCATGAATAAATTTGCGATACTGGGCGCAAATTTAGCGCCCATCGCCACTCCTCTTTTCTGTGAGTAGAATTTACTGTCATACCAGAAGTAGTTGTGGGAGAGACAGTAATTGAGCGCATGTCCAATAAAAATTTTCTGGTCATGGGGTAGATCCTCCCTTTGGCTCAATGCCCAATTTAGAGCTAATAATGCGTCATCGTGTTGGATAATCGAGTATAAAGATGATACGTCTGCCGTTACTAACAGCACTTCTTGTTCTTCTGTTAGATTGATATTCTGCAAATGATTTAAAAAATCTTTTGCGTCTCTCAAATATGATTTGGTAGAGATGACACTTTTTTGCAAGAATTTGTCAAGATATTGGCTCATTCTAGAGGTTATAGAATCAATGCTGTTCACTATTGGCCTTGCTGGTGGATTTAGGGGATCCTTATGTACCTTAGGCAGTGTGTAAATTGTAGGAATTTTGCTGCTATTGGGTAATAGATAATTTTTTTCTTTATTTGTGAGTACCCTCAATCCAGTACCTATGTTTACCAGAATCTCCAGCTGGTTCATGTAAGCCTGAGTTGGATCTTTCTTCAGTTCTTCATAGGTAAGTTCATCAGACAGCATTTTCACAATTTGATTGTGGTATACTTCTTTAGGCAGTATAACCACTCCCCCTCCCTTGTCCGCTGGCCTTATCACTATGTCCTTCCTCTTCTCCAGTGCTTCGATGCCCTCTTTAATATGGTTTAGATTGTGGTCCTTCTTGGGTTTTAAACCATTTAAGTCTCTTAGCACTAGTCCCTTAAATACCTCCACCTGGTGGTTTGGGTTATTTAAGGGATTAAACAAGGATTTGTTTTTTAAACCACTATTAACCGCCATACTGGGGTTCGTCTGTCCCACTGTAGGTTGGGTGTCACAACCTATGAAATGTTTCATAGGTTGTGACACCCAACCTACAGTGGGACAGACGAACCCCAGTATGGCGGTTAATAGTGGTTTAAAAAACAAATCCTTGTTTAATCCCTTAAATAACCCAAACCACCAGGTGGAGGTATTTAAGGGACTAGTGCTAAGAGACTTAAATGGTTTAAAACCCAAGAAGGACCACAATCTAAACCATATTAAAGAGGGCATCGAAGCACTGGAGAAGAGGAAGGACATAGTGATAAGGCCAGCGGACAAGGGAGGGGGAGTGGTTATACTGCCTAAAGAAGTATACCACAATCAAATTGTGAAAATGCTGTCTGATGAACTTACCTATGAAGAACTGAAGAAAGATCCAACTCAGGCTTACATGAACCAGCTGGAGATTCTGGTAAACATAGGTACTGGATTGAGGGTACTCACAAATAAAGAAAAAAATTATCTATTACCCAATAGCAGCAAAATTCCTACAATTTACACACTGCCTAAGGTACATAAGGATCCCCTAAATCCACCAGCAAGGCCAATAGTGAACAGCATTGATTCTATAACCTCTAGAATGAGCCAATATCTTGACAAATTCTTGCAAAAAAGTGTCATCTCTACCAAATCATATTTGAGAGACACAAAAGATTTTTTAAATCATTTGCAGAATATCAATCTAACAGAAGAACAAGAAGTGCTGTTAGTAACGGCAGACGTATCATCTTTATACTCGATTATCCAACACGATGACGCATTATTAGCTCTAAATTGGGCATTGAGCCAAAGGGAGGATCTACCCCATGACCAGAAAATTTTTATTGGACATGCGCTCAATTACTGTCTCTCCCACAACTACTTCTGGTATGACAGTAAATTCTACTCACAGAAAAGAGGAGTGGCGATGGGCGCTAAATTTGCGCCCAGTATCGCAAATTTATTCATGGCCGAATGGGAGGACAAAACAATTTTTAACGACATAAAAACAGAGCTAATTTTTTATAAACGTTTCATCGACGATATATTTTTTATATGGGCAGGATCAATAGTTTCTTTAATTGAGTTTTTAAATGTTTTAAATAACAACACCAAAAACATTAAATTAACGACA
The DNA here is from genome assembly GCA_029206835.1 of Rana muscosa. Lineage (NCBI taxonomy): Eukaryota > Metazoa > Chordata > Amphibia > Anura > Ranidae > Rana > Rana muscosa. The sequence continues at coordinate 100,644,108 of CM055116.1, read as the reverse complement.
GAATGGCATAACAAAGAGATACATTTCTTAGATGTCTGCATTTACCGTCAAGAGAACAAACTGGAAACCAAGGTGTTTTTAAAAAAAACTGACCGCAACAGCTACTTACCAACCACGAGTGGCCATCACCCCCTATGGCTCAAAAACATACCGAAAGGGCAACTGATGAGAGTCAAAAGGAATTGTTCAGAAGATATTAATTTCTTCCAGCAAGCGAAAATACTCACCGACAGATTTGAGGCCAAAGGCTATAATCCCCAGACTCTAAAAAAACTGGTGGAGGAGGTTGCAATCATCCCTAGGGAACTGACCCTTCAAAACAAACAAACATCCAATTTGAAACCTGTGACTACTAAAGAATGGGGTTTCCTCTCGCAATACCACACACAATACAAGGAAGTGGAGTCTATCTTTGATCAACATTGGCACATTCTCTTAATGGACAAAAAATTAAATACTGTTCTACCTCCCAGACCACAATTCATCTACAAGAAAGCACCCAACTATGGAGACCGTGTGGTTAAGAAAATTTTAGATCCTCCTAAGAAACCACAATCTTTTTGGGGCAAAAATGGGTTCTTTGCCTGTAAAAGATGCAAAGCGTGCAGAGAAGTGGCACGACCACTGAGAGGAATTGACAACTTCACTGTCCCATACAACAACAGAAAATTTGATATAAAACAGTTTATTACTTGTAATAGCCAATATGTAGTGTATGCCTTAAAATGCCCTTGTGGCCTACTTTACATAGGCCGCACTAAAAGACTACTGAGAATCAGAATAGCAGAACACATACAGAATATTAAAATCGGCTATAAGGACCATAATGTGTCACTACATTTTAAATTAAAACACAATCAAGACGCTTCCGGCCTACAATTTTGGGGAATTGAACACTTAGAACCACATTGGAGAGGCTCTCACAGAGTCCGGGAACTCTCCAAGCGAGAAACTATGTGGATATTTCTAACAGAAGTTTTAGTACCCAAAGGCCTGAATGTTGAACTTGATATCAACTGTTTTATAAGTGACACTTAACATTCCAGTTGGAAAGTCTCTTTTACATGGTTATATGTCTCATCCTTCAGTTTTAAACGTTTTATGTTCCAATTTTAGATAATTTACTCTAGATATTTTTTACTCTTAATGTGTCATCTTTTTAACATCTGGCTAAGTTTATGTATGTTTATAGAGTGGAGAAACAGTCCATAAAGATAATATACAATGAAACAGTATTAGTTCACACCATAACTAGTCTGTCTAGTCTACCTCAAACCCAGTCTACCTATTTGATTACCCATTTTAGCACCTTAATTTAGGACTTAAATTAATGGGTTATCTAAACATTATTTCAATTTGTAGAAAGTATAAGAGAAACATGAGGCGATATATACTGTTTGGTGCTGCAATAGGCCTAATCATGTAAACATATACAGCCGTGAGCTCACAATAATACTTTTTTACAGATTATAGGTGTAGACTTAATAATATATATTTTATATATTTTTTTTATATATTTTTTTTTTTTTTTTTTATTTGAGTTTACCGGATTTAATTCAAGTCATATGGTACAGTTGTGTTTTTTCATGTATATATGGTGTTTTAGAAAATGTTTTTTTAAAAAAATGGTTTTAAAAAGACGTTTTTTTAAAGACGTTTTTTAAAGGTATATGAAACATAGCAGTCCGTACATTAATATAAGGAATTATGTACAACATGACCGTTATTTTATATTGTATTGTATCACACAGAGTGGGGGTGGTCTGATGTAGTTGCCAGTTTGCAGCCGATGGAAATTGTCCCAAACAAATCGGTCAGTGTATGAGGGCAACGGCAGCGGATTTACAACCAGACCTTCCCCTCCTGTGGACATATGATAGACATTGGTTTGCTGCATAAGCACCTGTTGTCCGTCAAACACATAGTATGAGTGGGATATGTAATTCATGTGGTGAAAGTTTGGGACCGCTGGTGTAATTACTGGCTGACTAATGATATACACAACTGCATCCCACACATAATATGGCCGTTCCAGTACTTCCGCTCCTAAGCTGGCAAGGTTTACCTTGCGGGCGGATGTCCGGTCATGGCGCACACACGTAGTCGCGCCTGACGTCGGACAAGGGGGCGGAGTCAGTCCTTACTTAAACTCTGTGTTGGTAATGAGAGTCACGCCCTCAGACGAAGTCCGGAAGTGACGAAACGCGTCAGGGCGTGACTCTCTAACCAATCACCGGAAGTGACGACAGATGCGCTCCACAGACCAGGAAGTGAGGAGAAGGACGCGAGGTTACTGGTAACCCAGACGGCGCCGCCGTTCACTATTCCTGCTCAGAGGGCACTTAGTCACCTTAAACACTGTGTATTTACATCTGCACTGTGGTACGCACATATGTATAAAGGGGGGCTGTGGGGACTTAAATAAAGGTTTTTTAACAGTACTACCCTATGCAGAATTTACTTTTGCCTTATATGTCATACGGACCTCAACATAACAGTGTGGCTGGTGGAGATTGCAGCGACCAGGTCGGATGTGGACTATTGGTTCATGCCTTTTTGAACCTTACCTCTGGTAAGTGCATCCCCTTAAGGGGAATTTAAATTTCCCCCCACGTGGTGAACAACTGGAGATAAAGGAATAATCTGGCACAATCAATATTATTGCAGTCACATCTTTAACCATCTGCACCATTGTCATTACCTATACTTGAACTTGTATAGAGGACTTTCAGAAATTTATTTTGAAAGAAGCGCTGCTACAGTATCATTTAGGACTCTGTGTATTTATCTAGAGTTTTTTCTATACTGTCTTTTTTTATACTTACATATAATATACCCAGTGAAGTGAACAACCTCAGATGATACACAGGGATGAAACAAAACCCCTACATAAGTTTTAAATGTATATCTGCTGTCTTCATCTTTATATACTGTTTAAAAAGTGCACGTCCTGTTAGACTTTTCTCTTCCTGATTCACCTGTGGGTGTGGATCCTTGCTATACACTGTGAGACAGCTGATTGGAGGAAAGGCACCCACCCCCTCCCCACACATGCAGAGGTTGCCTGTGAATAGTTTAGCTGTGTGCTAATCTATTTATAGCACCCTCCTTGATACAAACTTCAGGCTCCCATCTCAGATAAATTGTCAGAAGTTATGAGGCTGATAACAGAAGAATAGGGCAGGCGAAAGCCACAGGACTTAGTGCTTTAAAGAGAGATAAAAAAAAATGTGCCCAGCTCAAATTTCATGAATCGGGTTTACATCCACTTTAAAAGACAAGTATGGGTCGTGTTTTTTTTTTTTTTTTTGCAAGTTTATACTTACCTAGGTGGATGCTGCATCTGTCCCCCCCGGTGCCTCTACACTGAGAACCGAGCGATCAAACATCACCAATGGCTCAGTTCTCACAGCTCCCCGAGCAGAGAGCTGCCAACTGTCAATCGATAGCTCTCCACTCTGCTTCTCCACGATCATTGGAACACTGAGCTGTGGAGGGGCAGGGAGCGGCCATCTCAGGCTCTCAACGGCTGAGACAGTATCAGTTCAGGTATTTGGGCAGATCCAGACTTCATTGTCTGTTGTGATGGCGTGGTGCCTGGACTGATTCCAGTGAAGTCAGCAGAGAGTGGACTTCAGTCCGCTCTCTGCTGAAAACGGGTCACAGGAGTGCAAAACCAATTGCACTCCTGTGACCCATAGGAGAAGCCCAGCCAAATGAGCTCAGGCTGGACATCTCCTTTTAAAGAGGAAGTAAACCCTCCACACATTTTTTAGGTAAACATACTCCGGCAAGAGAAAGACATAATGAGCTAGTATGCATAGCATACTAGCTCATTATGTGGCACTTACCTTAAATCAAAGCCCCCGAAGTCCTCCTCTTTCCCCTCCGCCGCCGCCATCTTGCCTCGATGTCCTGTCACTGATGTCAGTGTATCGCCGCTCCGGCGCTGTGATTGGCCGGAGCGGCGATGACGTCACACACGAGCGCTTGGGCCAGCAAGATCCCATTCAGAAAACCGTCAAGGATGCCGGCCCGCTAGTGCGCATGCGTGTGACATCATTGGCGCTGTTTTTATAGTAAATATCTCCTTAACCGTGTAGGTTAAAGAGATATTTCATGCACCTACAGGTAAGCCTTAATCTAGGCTTACCTGTAGGTGCATGTTGTCAAAGTGGGTTTACAACCACTTTAAGGAGAAGAATGGCCAAAGCTATTTTGCTGTACTTATGTAGGCCACAGAAGTGCAGTACGTTCTGAACTAAAGCTCACTGTTGGCTGACATCACTCAGCCAGTCCACGCTCAGGAAAGATTCTGACTTTACAGTAGGTATTCACCCAGATGCCTGGACCAGCAGCTCGATCAGCCTCTTAGCGAGAAGCTGGGAGGCTGAACCAGCCGTTTCCACCCCCTCCACATTCCAGCGCTCCAATCTGCTGGAGGGGCAGAACAGAGGGCCAGTGACTGACAGTCAGCCCTCTCTGCTCACTGAAGACTGAGAACTGAGCAATCAGCAGTCATTAATAACTCAGTTTTCAGCCTTAGAAGCGGCGGGGGCGCAGGTCAATGCGGCATGCCACAGGTGAGTATAACTTTTTTTTTTTTAAACCCAAACTTCTCTTTTAAACCCCAGGCGCTTTTAGACATAATGTGCTAATATGCATACCACATTGGCACATTATGGCAAACTTACCTGGCAAACAATCCCCTCCAGTGCTGCGATGTCAGCAGTCCCGTCTGTCAAAGGTGCTTCTATCTTCTGGTCTTCCCTCTGGGTTCAGACTGTCAGACACTTGATAAATAAACCTAAACCTAAAAGGGGCATGGAGGACCTACACCCAACAGAGTTATACATTTCACTGTTATTTTTAACAGTAAACTCAGCTTATATCATGAAATACAGTACTCTATCAATTCTGACTAACTGTTTAGATGTTGATTTTTGTTCTGTCGGATTAGAAAACCTGTGAGATCAGCAGGCTTGCTGCTGCTTCCAAAAATCAACATCTAAGCAGTCAGAATTGTAAATAGAGTGGAACCTCGGATTGCGAGTAACGCGGTGAAAGAGGAAGTAAACCCGGTTATAGAGGAAGTAAACTAAAATAAGACTCTGCAAGAGAAAGGCATAATGAGCTAGTATGCATAGCATACTAGCTCATGTGGCACTTACCTGAAATCAAAGTCCTCCTCGTTCCCCTCCGCCGCCGCCATGTCCCCTCGGAACTTCTTCCTGGTATCGCCGCTCCGGCGCTGTGATTGGCCGGAGCGGCGATGACGTCGCTCCCACACATGCGCGCGGGACCGGCATAATCCCGGCTTGATCCCATTCATTATGCAGGGACGCTCAGTGCGCCTGCGCCTTAATCTAGGCTTACCTGTAGGTGCAAGTTGTCAAAGTGGGTTTACAACCACTTTAACGAGCGTTTCGCAATACGAGCACTGTATTTTTAAAAATCGTAACGCGGTTTGCGAGTGTTGTCTCGCAAAACGAGCAGGATTCAGGCCAAAGCGGTGTGCAGTACTGCATTTGACCTGAGCCGTTCAGAGCCGCTCGGAAATGTTTGGAAAGAGAGGGAAATACTCAGTTCCCGAGCCTTTCCGAGGTTTGCTGAGGTCAGCCGAGCTGTCCTCAGGCCTTTCCGGCTGTTTCCAGGGCTCTCCGGCGTCCCCCCACCTCTGGCCGCATGCGGTATTGCATGCCATTGAAGTCAATGCGGAACAAATTATTTTCGTTTTCATTGACTTCAATGGGGAAACTCCCTTTGATATGCAAATACTTTGGATTACAAGCATTCTCCTGGAACGGATTATGCTCATAATCTGAGGTTTCACTGTACTGCATTTTACGATATAGCTAAGTTTACTGTTAAAAATAACAGTGAAATGTATAACTCCGTTGGGTGTAACAAGATGTCCGCTTCCCGCCTTCTCACTGTATGTTTACTGTGGCCGTGTGTGGGGTGTAGCAAGATGACAGCTACGGAACATCACTTCCGTTACACATTCTGATGGGTCGCAGATTCTGATGAAACACCGGCTATTGCCTTCAACAAAGATGGCGCTGGAAGAACAATGACATCACTTCCTTTCGGGGAATCTAAGTCAGTGTTTCTCAACTCTAGTCCAACACTTTTTCTGTTATTTTGTCCTATTTGTTATTGGGGAACATTTTCATTTCTTTCTCAAACATACCACACATTTGCTTCATTCTTTATTCCACCGTTAATATATACTCAGCATTGAACTTGTATAGCGCTTTTCTCTCTGGCGGTCCGTCAATAGGGGGCGCTCGGGCGTCGCCCCCCCCCTTATGTCCCCTTTAATTTGGCTGCTAGCGGGCGCTGCATTCTCTATGTAATTTCCATGTTCTGCCTAGTGGCATGACAGGGAGCTACTGCTCCCTGTCATCGGGAGCAGTGATCGCTGTAATTTCAGTGGTAGCCCATCCCCCCCACATTTAGAATCACTCCCTAGGACTTGCTTAACCCCTTGATCACCCCCTTGTGTTTAACCCCTTCCCTGCCAGTGTCATTTACACAGTAATCGGTGCATTTATAAAGAAAAAGGGGGTGATTTTGCGCTAAAGAGAAAAGGTTATTACACAAAAAACCCTTCTATGTCTCATAAAACTAGTAGTGTAAAGATATATAATGGTAAAAATACCTAGTGATAAATGTGCATATATAATAAATACTATAGTGCAATCACCAGAATAAAGTGCAAGTGCATATATAAACACAATAGTGCAGAAAGTTCAATATTGCAATGGTTGCTGTTCAGGAAAGTTCAAATGGGTATTTAATCAATGGTTAATTCCAAGATTCTAGATCGGTGCATTTGCTCTTTCGTTCATGGACGGACACCGCTTCAATCTTGACAAGTGGGTACTGGCCTTCATTTAGGAGTGACATATACAGAAAAAGTGTTAACTTCAGAGCTGAACAGCCCCACCCAGGGGGCGGTCCTACTGGCTATATCCCCTCAGCCTGCACTAAGCAGAACAGTTGTTTTTCTGCCAAGTATAGAAGAAGGCATGGCTCCCTTCGTGCCCATTGGTCCGGGGGTTTTTTTTTCTCTACGTTTCCATGTTTTTTTGTTCCTGCGATCTTCGATCAACTGCCGACTGGGTGACAGGCTGGATCCCAGATCCTTGTAGTCTCCCCAGTTTCACCCATCGAGCGTGTGCCGACCCTAGCTACGCGCTGGGTTTTCCACGGGTGGCCGGTGAGCTTTATGCTCCAGTGCATGCATATGATCGGTCTCTATGGCTCAATCACAGCATGCCGGGCTGACAGTCACCTCCGTAACTGCGCGGTAGATGGTCTGTCCAGAATGTCTTCCAGCATAATCCACGCAGGAAGGGTAAGTAGCTTCCCCTGCTTCGGCAGGAGGACCTGGCTGAACATTCCTGAAGAGATCAAGTAAGTGGTTTTGCCCTGCCTTTCCTCTCTCCCTGCCTTTCCTCTCTCCCTGCCTTTCCTCTCTCCCTGCCTTCCCTCTCTCCCTGCCTTCCCTCTCTCCCTGCCTTCCCTCTCTCCCTGCCTTCCCTCTCTCCCTGCCTTCCCTCTCTCCCTGCCTTTCCTCTCTCCCTGCCTTTCCTCTCTCCCTGCCTTTCCTCTCTCCCTGCCTTTCCTCTCTCCCTGCCTTTCCTCTCTCCCTGCCTTTCCTCTCTCCCTGCCTTTCCTCTCTCCCTGCCTTTCCTCTCTCCCTGCCTTTCCTCTCTCCCTGCCTTTCCTCTCTCCCTGCCTTCCCTCCTCCCTGGGCTCTGCAAGCTAAGGCTGGGTGCTGGGGGTCACCTGGGGGGCTCCATCTGGAGCGGGAACTGCACTGTAGGCCATCATTGGAAATGTAATTTTTTGCTGCTTACCTGTGTGTTTCTCCCTCCATGCTGTCTGCGGCCATTTTCTTGTGGTCCACGCCTGTTTTGGCCTCTATCGCTCGGTGGCCATTTTCTTGTGGTCCGCGCCTGCTACCTCTATCTGCCACTCGGCGGGCATTTTCTTGTGGTCCATGCCTGTGTTGGCCTCTGTCTACCGCTCGGCGGCCATTTTCTTGTGGTCCGCGCCTGTATGGATCTACCGCCGCTCTGCGGCCATTTTCTTGTGGTCCGCGCCCACTTTGGCCTCTGTCGACTGCTTGGCGGCCATTTTCTTGTGATTCACGCCATTCTTCAGTACGGCCGCTCGGCGGCCATTTTGTGGAAGTCTTTGGCCTCTAGGGTGCATTCACAGGCGCGCGATATACACACGCTGATGGAGGATCAGACTGACACAGGCAGCTATGGGAGACCATCACTGGCGGGAGCAGACGATCAACAGTAACAGTGACCGTCTTAAGGGTGGTGAGTCCTCTTGGAGACCCTGCATCTCTGTAACAGCTAGGAGGGTGGGCTGTGATACCTTGCCAGGAGTTCCTATGGGTGTCAGGCGCGTGGAAGGTGGAAGCACGGGGAGTAGGAAGCGCCCCCGCCATCTTCTGGGGATAATTCTGATGCAGCTGTGGCTCGTGGCCCTGAATCTGATGCATCAGCGGCTGCAGACCGTGACCGGTTGGACAGTGAGGATGACTCCAGGTCCGGGTCAGGACGCGAAAAGGCTTAGTATCTATCACCGTAGTGCGGGCTACGCTGAAGTTGGGGAATTCTGCAACAGTGATGGCGGTTCCCTTTGGGTTCCGTAAGCCGGCCCGCACTGCCAAGGTGTTTCCTTGTATGTCTTATCTTGATAAACTTTTATACAAGGAGGGGGAAAAGAACACTAAAGGTTTTTTTTTTCTGCCCCAAAAAATTTGGCCGTCCAGTAACCCTTTTAGGAGAGTTTCCTGAAAAAATGGACCTCTCCCCCGATAGTGGACCCCCCTGTGTCCAGACTTAACCAAGTAACCACGAGTCCAGGGGAAGGGGCTCCTGTCTTCAAGGACCCTGCAGGCAAGAAGGCTGAGGCAATCGCTCGCTACCTATAGTGGGCTCAGCGGTGCGTCCAGCAATGGCTGGGGCTTTGGTGTCTCAGACACCTACTGAGTGGGCGAAGATGCTACTCCAGGGATTAAAGACACGGGAAGCTCCTACAGACGAGGTAGCTTTGGCCGACCAGTTGGTACAGGGCCTTAAGTTTGTCTGCGAGTCAGACATAGATACTATCCCCTTGCTGTCCAGAGCCTTGGTTTATGCGGTGGTGTTGCGCCACCTGGTTTGGCTAAGTGCTGGTCTACAGACCAAAAAACTTCCAAGATGGCCTTTTTGGACCTGCCCTTTAAGAGTGACAGTCTTTTTGGAGCCTCTCTGGATGACATCATTAAGGATGCCACAGGAGGTAAGAGCTTGCTGCTCCCGCAATTCAAAAAGGGGTAAGGAGCCACGCCATAGGCTAGGGCTCTCCTTCACCGCGCACAAGCAGTTCTTTCGTCCGCCTAATGCGGCAAGTAAACGACCCCAGGCCGATTAAGCGCCTGCTGAGGGACAGAAGCGTTCCTGGTTTCGCAAGCCCAACCTTGCTTACCTACCGAACAGATTTTTTTCCCTCTAAACCGCCAGCTTCAGCCAACTCGTCGGGAAGTCCTATATGAGGCGGTTCAAGACCTGCTGATACGCAGGGTGGTCCTTCCTGTCTCAGTTCAGGAACGGGTTCAGGGGTTCTACTCTAATCTGTTCGTAGGGCTGAAGACGCTCTGTTGTCGCAGCAGTCCATCCGGGGGATTTCCGGCATCCTTGGTCATCAAGGACGCATGCTTGCATGTCCCCATATGCACCAGGCATCAGAGATGTCTGCGTTTGGCGGCCGGGGAAGACCACTACCAATGGTGGCTCTCCCCTTTGGCCTGGCATTGGCACCAAGGGTGTTCACCAAGGTGCTTGCCCTGATGCTGGCCCTACTAAGACAGCGTGGCATTGCTATCATGGGCAACTTGGACGATCTTCTTCTGAGGGCCACTTCAAATTCAAAATTAGAGGTGAGCGTGTCTATAACTTGTCAGACCCTCCGATCCTTGGTTGGGTGCTGAACACTCAGAAGTCAGTATTGGTACCGTCTCAACTCCTAGTGTATCTAGGTTTGATTCTGACAAAAGTTTTTTCCTCCCTATGGGAAAGTTGCAGACCCTTCGGGCTGCGGTGCGGCAGTTGACATCCCAAAGATGGTTGTCACGCCACTTTTTCAGGCGAGTCCTGGGCCTCATGGTAGTCCCCTTCGAGACGGTACCATATGCACTATTTCACACGCAAGTGTTACAGAAGGTAATTCTGTCCAGAGGGTCAAAATCCGGGTGAGCCACCTAGTCAGGACCTCCCTAGTTGGTGGCCGACATCACCGGCACTTCTGTCCGGGAAGTCGTTCCTTTCTTTTTACTGGATGGTGGTCACGGCGGACGCCTGTCTTCCCAGTTGGACAGGAGTCTGGGGAGCTCAGTCAACCTGGGTCGCTGGACTCCAGAGGAATCCCACTTGTCGATCTTTGTCCTGGAACTCTGGGCAATCTGGCTTTGCCTCTTCACATGGTCTCGGAGGCTACAGAGGCGTCCAGTCAGAATCCAGTCGGACAAACACCACAGTGGTGGCGTATGTCAATCATCAAGGGGGAACAAGCAGCTCTGCAGCAGCATCAGAGGTCACTCACCTCCTAAGGGGGGCAGGAAGGAGCGTACCAGGCCTGTCGGCCGTATACATTCCGGGTGTGGGAAACTGGCAGGCGGACTACCTGAGTGGCCAGATGCTGGACCAAGAAGAATGGTCTCTATACCCGCAGGCGTTTCAGCTCCTTTGCCAGAGGGGACACTAGTCATATATCTCCTGGCTTCTCGGCTCAATCTGAAGGTATTGAGGTTGTGGCCAGGTCAAGAGACCCATGGGCAAACACGACAGCTGCGTTGATGGCACCGTGGAGCCAGTACCGGCTAATCTATGCCTTTCCTCCTCTGAAGCTCCCTCCTCATCTGCTTCGCAAACTGGAGGCAGAGAGGGTTCCAATGGTCCCAATTGCTCTGGATTGGCCTCTGCGTCCTTGGTACGCCGATCTAGTGCGTCTGGTAGCAGACGCCTTTTGGCATCTGCCACTAAGAAAGGACCTGCTGTCGCAAGGTCCCATACGCCATCCTGTTTTTACAGTTACTGGCTTAACGGCATGGCTTGAGAGCCAGGTGCTAAGAGACCAGGGCCTGTCAGACTCGTGATCTCTACCATGAGGAGTGCTCGGAAATCATCCCCTAGGAAGATTTACCATCGCACTTGGAAGACCTACATAACCTTTTGTGAGGAAATGAGGTGGCATCCGCGTACTTATTTGGTTCCAGAGTCCTGCTGTTCTTCTTCAGCAGGGAACGGGCCAAAAATTTAGCTTTAAGTACAATTAGGGGGCAGGTATCTGCCCTGGCTGTCCTTTTTCAATGACCCCTGGTGACTCACTCTCTAGTGAGAACGTTTGTACACTACCTCTGTGGGGCTTGTGTAGCAGACGTCATTTTGGCATCTACCGCTACGAGAGGACCTGCTGCCGCAGGGTCCCATATGCCATCCTGCTTACAGTCAATGGCTTTAACGGCATGGCCTCTAGGTGCCTCAGAAACAACCATTTGAGAACATCAGGGAGTTTCCCTTGTTGACACTTTTTCGGGAAGTGATCTTTTTGGTGGCTGTTATGCCAGTTAAGATGTGTTTCTGAGCGGGCAGCCTTGTCATGCAAGCCTCCCTATCTGATCTTCCACAAGGATAAGGTGGTGCTGCGTCCGCAGCCTGCTTTTCTTCCTAAGGTCGTGTTTCGACCTTCCATCTCAAGGAAGACATTGTACTGCCATCCTTGTGTCCTCATCCGTTGAATCCTAAGGAGACGACGTTGCATTCCTTGGACGTTGTCCGAACTCTGAGAGTATGCTTGTCTGGTACTGTTCCTTCCTGGAGTCCAGACTCACTGTTTGTTTCGGTGACTGTTCCCAAGTAGGGCCCAGCGGTCTCCTCGGTCAGCATCTCTAGGTGGATCCGACAGATCGTGATCAGGCTTACGACATGAAGTGTCGGGCGCCTCCCTTCCCGGCGCATTCGACCAGGGCATGAGAAGCTTCTTGGTGTTGCGTCAGTTAAGATGGGTTTCTGAGCTGGCAGCCTTGTCGGGCAAGGCTCCCTATCTGATCTTCCACAAGGATAAGGTGGGCTGTGTCCGCAGCCTTCTTTTCTCCCTAAGATCATTTTGACCTTCCATCTCAAGGAAGACATTGTACTGCCATCCTTGTGTCCTCATCCGTCGAATCCTAAGGAGACGACGTTGTATTTCTTGGACGCTTTCCGAGCTCTGAGAGCATCAAGCGTCTGTTTCCCAGGTGTGTAAGGCGGCGACTTGGTCGTCCGTTCACGCTTTCACTAGACTTTACAAGTTGATGTGTGTGCATCTTCGGATGCTTCTTTCGGCCGCAAGGTATTGCAGGCGGCTGTTTAGAGTTGCAACTCCTCCGTTGAGGAGCTCTGTTTTGTTTTGGGGTGAAGTTGTTTTAATGCTGTTCCCACCCCTCATTTTTGACACTGCTTTGGGACGTCCCACTTGTCAAGATTGAAGCTGTATCCGTCCATGAACGAAAGAGTAAATAGGATTTTTATACTCACCGTAAAATCCTTTTTTCTGAGTTCATGGACGGACACAGCACCCACCCCTCGTTTTTAAGTTTGTACTGCTTTTTGACGAACTGATCTGCTTAGTGCAGGCTGAATGGATATAGCCAGTAGGACCGCCCCCTGGGTGGGGCTGTTCAGCTCTGAAGTTAACACTTTTTCTGCCTAGTCACTCCTAAATGAAGGCTAATACCCACTTGTCAAGATTGAAGCTGTGTCTGTCCATGAACTCTGAGAAAAGGATTTTACGGTGAGTACAAAAATCCTATTTTTATAGCACTGATCGCTGTATAAATGACAATGGTCCCAAATGTCGCAGTCACGATAAAAATCGCAGATCACCGCCATTACTAGTAAAAAATATTAATAAAAATGCCATAAATCTATCCCCTATTTTGTAGACGCTATAACTTTTGCGCAAACCAATCAATATACTTTTATTGCGATTTTTTTTTTTTTACCAAAAATATGTAGAATACATATTGGCTGTAAACAGGAAAAAAAAATTCTCTTCCGTTCATGAACGGACACAGCAACAATCTTGAATTGTGGGTATTGGCCTTCAATCAGGAGAGGACTAGGCAGAAAACATAATAAAGTGTTTGATCACATCAAAACTGTACAGTACCGCCCAGGGGGTGGTCCCTCTAGGTACAACCCTTCTCCCTGCATCTAGCAGCTCAGTTTTTTTTCTGCCTAGCATAGGAGTAGGACATGGCTCCCTCCGGGCCCATGGGTCCTGGAGATTTTTTTCAATTTTTTTTTCTACTTTTTGGTTCCTGAGACCTACTATCAACTGCCGACTGGGCGACAGGCTGGACATAAGATCCTTGTAGTCTCCCCAGTTTCGGCCATCGAGCGTGTGCCGACCTTTAGCTACGTGTCCCGTGCTCCAGGGGCGGCCGGTGAGCTACTTGCTCCGGGGCACACATATGACCGGACTATATGTCCGAGTCACAGGGTTCCAGGCCGACAGCCACCACCGTAACCGCGCGGGAGATGGGTCTATCAGGGATGCTTCCAGCGAGTCCACGCAGGACGGGCAAGTAACAGTCCCCCTGTTTCGGCAGGATGACATAGCTGGGCATTCCTGGGGAGGTCGATTAGGGGGGTTTCCACCCTTCCTTTCCTCTCTCCCTTCCTTCCCTCCTCCCTATGCTCTGGGAGCTAGGCTGGCTGCGTGTGTTCGGGGGTCCGCCTGGGGGGGGCTCCATCCGATAGCGGGGGGCTGCGCTGTGGTGTCCGTCCTCCTGGGGTGATATTTCGGCTGCCATATGTGTGGGGGTCTTCTGTGCGGAGGCCCGGGTGTTACCTGCTGTGTGTTTTTTTTATTTGTTTTTTCCATGCGGTCGGCGGCCATTTTGGCGGCGCCTGACGCCGCTTTGTGCTCTATCTTTTACTCGGCGGCCATTTTCTTGTGGCCGTGCGCCTTTTTACAGTGCGGCTGCTCGGCAGCCATTTTGCGAGAGGTTTTTACCTCTAGTGTTGGTAGGACGGCGCGAACAGCAGGGACACGCTGCAGAGAGACAGTGTGACACAGGCGGCTGTGCGGAGAAGCACCTCAGGCGGGAGAGACGGGCGGCAGCTGTGCAGTGACCGTTCCGGGTGGTGAGTCCTCTGGGGGTGCCCCTCGTTCTCTGTGGCAGCTAGGAGGGTGGGCTGTGTACCTTGCCTTTAGTCCTTGAGGGTGTCGGGCGCATGGGTCAGCATGGCGTCGGAAGCGGACGCCTCTTCCCCAGAAATACCTGAGTTGGCAACTGGTGCCCCTGCACCTGCTGTGTCAGTGGACGCTATGTCGGCGATCCTGGAGGCTTTTGTTGCCAGGGTGGAAGTGGCGCGTGGCAAACGGGGGGTAAAAAGCGCCCCCTCCCCGCCATCTTCCGGGGACAACTCTGATGCAGAATCGGCCCTGCTACGGCTCCTGGCCCTGACTCTGATGTGTCTGATGATGCGGACCACGACCGTTCGGACAGTGAGGATGACTCCGGGTCCGGGTCGGCGCGTGATAGGGCACTTGTAGGAGCACTTATCACCGCAGTACGGGATACTCTTAAAATGGAGGATGCGGCAGAGGCGACCGAGACGTCGGTCCCTTTCGGATTCCGTAAGCCGACCTGCACTGCTAAGGTGTTTCCTTGTGTTTCTTATCTGGATAAGCTTTTATAAAAGGAGTGGGATAGACCGCAAAAGGTTTTTTCGGCCCCAAAAAGTTTGGCAGTTCGTTACCCCTATGAGGAGAGTTTCCTGAAAAAATTGAATTCTCCCCTGATAGTGGACCGCCCTGTGTCCAGATTAAACAAGACAACCACGATTGCGGTGGAGGTGGCTCCTGCTTTTAAGGACCCTGCGGACAAAAAGGCTGAGGCATTGGCCCGCTACTTGTACACGGTGGTGGGCTCAGCAATGCATCCTACTGTGGCCGGGGCCCTGGTGTCTGACACTTACTGAATGGGCAAAAATGTTGCACCAAGGGTTAGGCGCGTCAGGCTCCCTCGGACTGTGTGGCTCTGGACGACCAGTTGGTACAGGGTCTTAAGTTTGTCTGCGAGTCAGCCTTGGATACGGTTCCCTTGCTGTCCAGAGCTTTGGTTTATGCGATGGTGTTGCGCCACCTGATCTGGCTAAAGTGTTGGTCCGCGGACCAATCCTCTAAGAAGGCCCTGATGGATTTACCTTTTAAGGGCGACAGACTTTTTGGAGCCTCTCTGGATGACATTATCAAAGATGCCACAGGAGGCAAGAGCACTTTGCTCCTGCAATCCAAAAAGGGTAAGGAGCCATGCCGTAGGCAAGTGCCTTCCTTCAACGTGCACAAGCGTTTTTTTTCGTCCGCCCAGTGCGGCAACCAAACGTTCCCAGGCCGGCAAGGCGCCTGCTGGGGGACAAAAGCGTCCCTGGTTTCACAAGCCTGCGGACAAATCTGCGTCCGCATGAAGGTCTGCCCCCGCCCAACTCTCGGTTGGGGGGCCGGATTTGCGGCTCGGTGGGCGTCTCTGCTTTCCGACCGGTGGGTTTGCAAAGTAGTTTCCTCAGGGTGCAAGATAGAGTTTCTCACTTGCCCACCGATCAGATTTTTCCCCTCCAACCTCCAGCTTTCCCTGACCCGTCGGGATCTGCTGGTGCACAGGGTGATCATACCTGTTCCATTGCAGGAACAATTTCAGGGGTTTTACTCAAATCTGTTTGTGGTACCAAAGAAGGATGGGGTCCGTCCAATCCCGGATCTCAAGGCCCTCAATTGCTTCGTGAAGGTACGAAGATTCAGGATCGAATCGGTTCGCTCTGTTGTCGCTGCACTCCATTCGGGGGATATTTTGGCATCCTTGGACATCAAGGACACGTACTTGCATGTCCCCATATGCACCAGGCATCAGAGATTTGTGCGCTTTGCGGTCGGGGAGGACCACTATCAATTTGTAGCTCTCCCTTTTGGCCTAGCATCGGCGCCGAGGGTGTTCACCAAGGTGCTCGCCCCGATTCTGGCCCTGCTGAGACAGCGTGGCATCGCTATCGTGTGCTACTTCGACAATCTTCTTCTGAGAGCCACTTCAAGCTCATTTCAGATCCATCATGGCAGCGCCTGTTAGTGGGCATCCACTCTCCTGCTGCCGCCACATCCCTCACCTTGTTGTGTCACCCTCACCTTGTTGTGTCAGCCTTCCCATTAAAGTGAATGGGACTGTCAGTGAGTCAACCGCGGGTCAGAGGAGGAGCCACTGCAGGACAGAGATGACAGTTGCTCTTTAAAAATTACGATTTAAATTGACTTGAATTAAATCAAATCCACCCTGCACATAATGCACAGCAGTTCTGTCTGTTTTCTTGTACGCATAGTCGTGTTCCTGCACATTTCATGTTCCTTTTGATTTGCCAAGTGATGAAGGTAGCGGTTTACAGTTTGTGACTGGGGCCAGATCATCTTCACCTCTTATTTAATCTCTTTTTACTTGGTGTCAGTGTTTGGTAATGCAAAGTGTCAGTGAGGGTCGGTGAGCCAGCATGTAATCCTTTTTATTCTGTAGCACAGCAAAATCCGCCGGGAAAGTGGAAGAAGCGTCAATCTGATACATCCAAACCAAAATAACATTTTGTTAATAATAGAATACAGTTGACCAATGTTACAGTTTCAAAATCTAATCCTTTAACCACCTCCCTACTGTGCACGAAAACCCCCTTCCTGCCCAAGCCATTTTTCAGCTTTCAGCGCTGTCACACTTTGAATGACAATTGCGCGGTCGTGCGACGTGACTCCCAAACGAAATTTGTGTCCTTTTTTTCCCACAAATAGAGCTTTCTTTTGGTGGTATTTGATCACCTCTGCGGTTTTTATTTTTTGCGCTATAAACAAAAGAGGAGCGTCCAGTTTGGAAAAAAAAGACTATTTTTTACTTTTTGCTATAATAAATACCCATTTTTTTTTTTTAAATAAAATTTTCCTCAGTTTAGGCCGATACGTATTCTTCTACATATTTTTGGTAAAAAAAAAAATCGCAATAAGCGCGTATTGATTGGTTTGCGCAAAAGTTATAGCGTGTACAAAATAGGGGATAGATTTATAGCATTTTTATTTTTTTGTTCGTAATGGCGGCGATCTGCGATTTTTTATTGTGACTGCGATATTGCGGCAGACACATCGGACACTTTTGACACATTTTTGGGACCATTCACGTTTATACAGCGATCCCTGCTATAAAAATGCATTGATTACTGTATAAATGTGATTGGCAGGGAAGGGGTTAACCACTAGGGGGCGGGAAGGGGTTAAATATGTTCCCTCAATGTGTTCTTACTGTGGGGGGAGGGGACTGACTGGGGGAGGTGACCGATGGTTGTCCCTATGTACAAGGGACACACCATCGGTCCCCTCTCCCTCACAGGACGTGGATCTCTGTGTTTACACACAGAGACCCACTTTCCTGCTCGTTTCCCGGGCAATCGTGGGTGCCCGGCGGCAATCGCGGCCGCCGGGCACGCGCACCGGGGCCTTGTGAACGCGGCGGGCGAGCGCGCGCCTTCTAGCTCGTTTTAAAGGGAGGACGTCATATGACGTCCTCCCAGAACGAGAGTATCCTCCGCCCGCCGTCAATTGACAGTGGGCGGGGGACAAGTGGTTAAAGTGTAAGTTCACCTTTACAGAAAACCTGGGAGGTGGCCTTACACTTACCCCCTTAACCTAACCCCCACCCCCGGTCACCATCTATATCAGATTGTCGTGATCTGCCACTAACACTGAAAAGCCGCTTCACCGTTCTAGGGATTTGAAATCCTGGCAGTTATGGGCTAAATAGCTTCTGATTGGTCAGCACCGACCATGTGACTGTGCTGACCAATTAGAATCCCAGTAGTCTGTACTGGCTAAGCAAGATGGACACGAGATTAAGTTGTGGGGGTTTCAAATCCCTGGGCCGGTAAAGTAATTTTTTGGTGTCTGAAAGCGGGGGATCGTGGCCATCTGGTACAGCGGGTGTAGGTGGGATGGGGAGGGGGTCCAATGTAATGTCACTTTACAGATTATCTGTAAAGTTGAAGTTACACTTTAGGTTTATACTAATATAAAAGGGAGGTATTCTATGTGAGTATTTGAAGCCTCACATGCCTGTCAGTGCTTTGTCAATTATGTGCATTACAGCGGACAGTGTTGTTCACATGGTTGCATTTGCGTGGCACCAAAAGTTATCCAACATGTAGCATTCAGCTGGCTTTACCGCTTCCCAAACACCTTAATACATATCTATGTAATCACACCCCCCATGGTGTACACAGTGCTTTTTTTTTTTTTTTTTTTTTTAACATGAACAGAATGTTCTTTTATTGAGAAAAATATAAAAAGCAATACAGAATATAAAGCGTAACATGAAAGTCATGAAAAGCACATGCAGGAAGTCTGGTAACAATGAGTAAGCCAAACATATAGTACAGAGATGTGTAAAACAGAACTATGTTCATTAAGCAGTCCAGGGTTGCCAGACTAATTTTCATATTTCTCGGGACAATTTCGATTCACATAAGTCAGTTTGTACATAGGAAGAGCCGAAGTAATGGACTTTTCCCACGAACCCACAGAGGGGGGGGGGATCGGGAATTCCATTTTAGTATAATTTCTCTTCTAGCATAAAATAACAGAAAACATAGGAGTATTTTGGTGTACCTGGGCCTTTGGTCATCATCATGAATGCTGAGGAGTAGTAATGTAGGGGTGACCGGTAAATCTAGCTGTAGGCGAAAGTTTGAGTTTAACCACCCTCGCCCAGAACTGGGCCACTTTGGGACAGCTCCAGAACATATGCATATAAGTACCCTCCGCTCCACCATACCGAGTACAGTCCACAGATCTCTCCGGGTAGATCCTTTGTAGCCTCTGGGGTGTAAAATAGACTCTGTGTAGGTATTTAACTTGAATCAACCTATCCTTGGACATCCCAGTCCTCCCTGTCTAAGTTTGGTATCAAAGGGGATTGACATCCTAGTAGGTCAAAATATAGGGTAGAAAAGGGCTTAGACAACTGTTCAAGTGCGAGTCTACCTTCTATCGGGTTCATATCTAGTGTCGGGATAGTAGGTAACTGGGCTCGTACGGCACGACACAGCTGGAAGTACCGGAATGTCATCCACCCGGGTAGGTGGAATCGGGCTCTAAGTTCCGTCAGGGAGAGCAGTCTGTCAGCCGTCAGAATATCCCCTAAAGTCTTAACCCCATACCTGGCCCACACCTGCAGATCTGGGATAGTACGAAGATGCGGGAGATTTGGGTTGCCCCACAGCGGAGTAAATGGTGACCATCTGGTGGGGCGGGAAAATCTTTTCCTCCCTGCAACCCACACCCTGAGTGTGGTTCTAGTGGAATACGGCAGCACATCATATGCCCGGGGCCCCCGGTAGATCAGATTCCCCAGTTCCTGAAGAGAGCCAACAATGGCTGCCTCAAGACAAACCACAGCATTCGCCCTTGACCCCATTAAACCACCAGCGGACAGTCACCAGGACTGCCACCCAAAAATACGCCCGCAGATCCGGGAGTGCCAGGCCTACACACCGTACCGGAAGGATCAGGGTAGAATTAGCTATTCGAGGAAGCGTACCCCCCTTATGAATCTACTCATACATTGTTCTACCTCCTTGAAGAATGAGTTGGGCATCCAGGTTGGGCAATTGCGGAAGACATAAAGGAATTTGGGGAGAAAGATCATCTTCAGGAGATTGATTCTACCCAAAAGATTCAGGGGTAGCGAGGCCCAAGTCAGACCTCGCTCTTTAAGTTGAGTAAGTATGGGTACCACATTAAGGCCAGAGTACACAGTCGGGTTCCTCCCGACCTGAATGCCCAACTGGCTATACGGGGCATTGGTCCGCGCAGTGGGGTCAAGGGGGAAAAGAAGAGACTCCAGTTAATACGCACCCCTGAGTAGTGCCCAAACTCGTTAAACAGGCTTAGGGCTGCCGCAAGGGAGCCGTCCGCCTCCTGCAGATAAAGCAGCGCATCGTCCACATACAAGGAGATTTTCTCCTCCAGCGGGCCCTACCATGAGACCCCTAACCAGAGCAGACTCCCTAATAAGGATTGTCAATTGCTCCAGGGCAAGAGCATAAAAGGAAGCGGAGAGCGGGCATCCCTGCCTTGTACGCCACTGTAAGGAAAGGAGTCAGACACTGTATCGTTGGTACGTATCCTGGCCCTGGGGGAGCTATATAACATTTTAAGCCAATGAGTAAAGTGGGGGCCAAACCCAAACCTGTCCATTACTTCCCACAGAAACCCCCCACTCACACAGCGCTTTTGCGATGCATCTAGAAAGCGTTACTAGTTGATAGTTGATAGTACAAGAATCCATACAGTAGAAAACCAACATAGCGGCAGCATTATTTAACCACTTCCGGACCGCCGCACGACTATATACGTCGGCACTTTGAAGCATTATATCTCTGTTACGGCAGCAGCTAGCTGCCAAAACCCAGATATCCTCATCTTCAGTCGGCCGTCCGGTTTACGATAATGGTGGTCCCTGCAGCGGATTCGCCGTGAGATCACCGTTATCGACGGTGGGAGAGGGTCCTGTCTCCTGCTTGGTATTGGATACGAGTGAGGGCAAGATGGCCTCCACCCGTTAACATCCCATAGCAGGGCAGAAGCGACGTCAGAACGTCACTTCCGCCCATAGCTCTTAAAGGGCCTTTTTTTATTTTTTTTATTATTATTATTGCATTTTAGTCTAAATATGAGATCTGAGGTCTTTTGACCCCAGATCTCATATTAACGGGGACTGTCCTTCTTTCTCTTGTCATCCGTGGACTGACACAGCGTGTCTTATACACCTTTACACGTGGGTTATGTCCCTGCTTGCAGGAGAAGACCTAGGCAGAATGTGAGATGTTATACATACATTCTAAACAGCCAGAGCTGAACAGCCCCGCCCAGGGGGGCGGTCCCTCCGGGCATAACCCTCCCACTGCAGTCAGCAGACCTCAGTTTTTTTCTGCCTAGCAGAAGGAGAAGACGTGGCTCTCTCAGGAGCCAGTCTCCTGACCTATTTTTATTCTTTTGGGAATTTTTTTCCTATTTTATTTTATTATTTTTTTTGAGATCTTCTATCAACTGTCGGCTGGGCAACAGGTTGGGTACAAGATATCCTCGTAGTCTTCCCTGTCCGACCATCGAGCGTGCTGATCCTCGCCTTGTGTGCGTGAGACTCAGTTCACGACATGCCCCACGACTCCAGGGGTGGCCGGTGGGCTTCCAGCTCCGCGGTCCTCTCAAGATAGAACAGTCCGGCTGTATCTTTCGCGGTGGACCGGGCCGACAGCTACTCAGTACCGCACTGTGATAGTTCTGTCAGAAACACACCAGCGGGTCCCTCAGGGGACGGGTAAGTAGTCTCTCCTGGCTGCAGGTGAGTACATGCTGTGTGTTTCTTGTGTGGGGGGATTTCCCTGTCTCCCCCTGTGTTTTTAATGTCACTCTCTGTTCACTAGTGCTGGCGCTGTACTATGGGGGGTGCCTGGGGGCCATACTGTCCTGGGGGGGGGGCTCATGCTGCTCTGCACTCGCTGGGGCTGTTTTGTTTTTGGAGGTGAGGGGCCTGGGCGCCGTTCGGCGCCATGTTTTGTGAGTGTGCTGATTTTTACATCGGCGGCCATCTTGCGGGGCCCGCCGGAGCACATTGCGGCGGCCATTTTCTTGTAGCCGCACGTCTTTTCTGGCACTAGTTTGGCCTCTAGCGCCGCTGGAAACGGCGCGAATCTCCTCACACTCTCTCCTCTCAGCTCACTCACGCTGAGCAGCGCGGCGCAGTGAGACAGAGCGGCGGAACCGAGCGGTCCTGGTCAGGTTGGTGGGTTCCCTGGGCATTCCCCTACTTCAGAGCACGGCCTGTGGGTGGTCTGAGAGGGACATTATGGAGTCAGAGTCACCAGCTTCCCCTAACATGCCAGAGGCAGCAGCCAGTGCTCCAGCACCTGCGGTCCCTATGGACCAGTTGTCGGCAGTCCTGGAATCATTTCTGACCAGGATGGAAGCTGTGTGTGAGCACAAGGGAGCAAAAAAGCGCCCTCTCCCCACTTTATCTCCACAAGGGGAGTGCTCTGCTTCAGATATGGGCCTAGTTATTGCTGCTCAGGACCCTAGCTCTGAATATTTGGATGGTTTTGAACAGGACATTCCTTGTGAGGAAGACTCCAGTTCTGAGTCAGTAAATGACAGGGCGCTTGTTAGTGAACTCATTGATGCTGTGAGGGACGCTCTCAAGCTAAATGCTGCGACCGCAGAACCTCAGGCGGATACAGTCTCCTTTGGTTCTTTTAAGACCAAGCCTTCTAAAAAGGTTTTTCCATATGTACCTTTCTTTGACCAGCTCATTGACCAGGTCTGGGAAAAGCCGCAGAAGACTTTTATGGTCCCGCGGCGTTTGTCTATTAGATACCCCTTTGAAGACGCCCTGCTTAAAAAGTGGGCTTCTCCCCCGGTGGTCGACCCTCCAGTCGCCCGTTTTAAACAAGGCCACCACTCTCCCGATGGAGGGGACTCCTGCGTTTAAGGACCCCACTGACAGGAGGTCAGAAGTGGTGAGTAGAGCCATGTTCGCCTTGTTGGGATCCGCCCTACGGCCCGTAGTAGCGGCGACCCTTGTGTCTCAGACACTCACGGAATGGGCAAAAATTTTGCACCAAACTGTGCAGGAGTATAACCTTCCTCCAGACACTATTGCTCTGGCCCACCAGATGGTGCAGGGTCTGATATATGTGTGCGACGCCACGTTGGACGCGGCCCCTTTAATATCCAGGGCCTCTGTCTCGGCGGTGGTATTGCGTCGTCTCATCTGGTTGAAATGCTGGTCTGCTGACCTAGCCTCTAAGAAGCTCCTGACGGATCTACCTTTTAAGGGTGGTAGACTTTTTGGTGCTGCTCTGGATGACATCATCAAGGATGTCACGGGAGGTAAAAGCACTCTCCTTCCTCAAACTATCAAGGGTAAGGAGGCCCGACGTAAACCGGGTCCTTCCTTTCCAGCAAAAAAGGGTTTTTTTCGTCCGTCAGAGTCCACGGGTAAGCCATCCCAGACTGAAAACAGTGCGGCTGGCGGGCACAAGCGCCCCTGGGTGCGTAAGCCGAACAAGCCGGCTCCCAAGCCCGCCTCCGCGTGAAGTCTTGCCCCCGCCCGTCTCTGGGGTGGGGGGACGACTTCGCAGGTTCACGGATCGGTGGACCTCCCGGATCTCCGACCGGTGGGTGTGCGAGGTGGTCACCTCAGGATACAGAATAGAGTTCCGCTCCTGGCCCCCAGACAGATTCTTCCCCTCAAATCTCCCTCTCCTTCCTGCCCGTCGGGCAGCCCTCTTGGGGGCTGTACAGGATTTGATCGGGTCCGGAGTAATTGTGCCGGTTCCGTCCCAGGAGAGATTTCAGGGGTTCTACTCGAATCTGTTTGTTGTTCCAAAAAAGGACGGGGTTCGGCCGATCCTGGACCTCAAGGCCCTGAATGCCTTCGTGAAGGTGCAAATATTCCGCATGGAATCCATTCGCACGGTGGTCGCTACACTCCGTCAAGGGGATTTTCTGGCATCCTTGGACATCAAGGACGCCTACTTGCATGTTCCGATCTGCGCAAGCCACCAGAAGTTTCTGCGCTTTGCGGTCGGCGAAGTCCACTATCAATTTGTGGCTCTTCCCTTCGGCCTGGCCTCGGCACCGAGGGTGTTCACCAAGGTGCTTGCTCCGGTCCTGGCTTTGCTGAGACAGCGAGGCATTGCTATCGTGGGCTATCTGGACGATTTCCTTCTGAGAGCAGACAGTGGCTCAGAATTGGAAGAAAGTGTGACTATCGTCAGTCAGACCCTCAGGGAGTTTGGGTGGCTCCTGAACGTTCAGAAGTCGGTTCTAGTCCCTACTCAGCGTCTGGAGTATCTAGGTCTGATTCTGGACTCCTTGGAAGCAAGAGTCTTCCTACCTCCAGACAAACTACTGACTCTTCAGTCTGCAGTACGGGTGCTGACGTCCCGAAAATGGTCGTCAATCCGCTTTTGCATGAGAGTCCTGGGACTCATGGTGGCCTCCTTCGAGGCCGTTCCTTATGCCCAAGCGCACACCAGGGCCTTACAGAAAGAGATCTTGTCCACTTGGGACAAATCCCAGTTGTCCTTGGATCTTCAGATCCAGGTGAGTCACCTGGTCAGGGCGTCCCTGACGTGGTGGTTGAGGTCCCCGGCTCTTCGGTCCGGGAAGTCGTTCCTCCCCATCCAATGGACGGTGATCACGACGGACGCCAGCCTGACGGGCTGGGGGGGGAGTCTGGGGAGTCCTGTCGGCCCAAGGGCTTTGGACTCCGGACGAAGCCCTCTTCTGATCAATGTGCTGGAGATACGGGCAATCAGACTGTGCCTCTCCTCATGGTCGGAGAAACTACAGGGTCACTCCATCAGGATACAATCGGACAACGCCACAGCAGTGGCGTATGTCAACCATCAAGGGGGGACTCGGAGCTCAGCTGCGGCTTCCGAGGTCGCCCGCATCCTGAGGTGGGCCGAAAGAAGCGTGCCGGCTCTGTCGGCCGTCTACATTCCGGGCGTAGACAATTGGCAGGCGGACTATCTAAGTCGCCAGACGCTGGACCAGGGGGAGTGGTCCTTGCACCCGGAGGTCTTTCAACTCCTTTGCAGACGGTGGGGCACGCCGGATGTGGACCTGATGGCTTCTCGACTCAATCGCAAGGTGTCGAGGTTTGTGGCCAGATCCAGGGATCCCTGGGCGGATGCCTCGGATGCGTTGGTGGCCCCATGGGGTCAGTATCGCCTGATATACGTTTATCCTCCGCTGCAGTTGCTCCCTCGCCTGCTCCGCAGGGTAGCGACCGAGGGAATTCCGGTGATCCTCATTGCTCCGGATTGGCCTCGGCGTCACTGGTACGCCGATCTGGTACGTCTCGTCGCAGACGTTCCCTGGCGGTTACCGATACGGGGGGACCTTCTGTCTCGGTCCTATATTTCATCCTGCTTTACAGTCTCTGGTTTTAACGGCATGGTTATTGAAAGCCAGGTGCTGAGAGACCTAGGTCTCTCGGATTCGGTCATTTCGACCATGTTAAGGGCACGGAAGTCTTCCTCCAGAAGGATCTATCACCGTACTTGGAGAGCTTACATCGCCATGTGCGAAGAGCTGGACTGGCGCCCACGAACGTATTCCGTTCCCAGAATCCTGCATTTTCTGCAGCGTGGCGTGACCCAAAAGCTCGCTTTGAGTACCATTAAGGGTCAGATTTCGGCCTTGGCCATCTTCTTTCAGCGACCGCTGGCGGGTCATCCCTTGGTTAGCACCTTTGTGCAGGGGGTTCGCCATGTGCTCCCCCCTGTCAAGCCTCCTCTCCCCCCGTGGGATCTGAATTTGGTGCTCTCGGTCCTCCAGGAACCTCCCTTTGAAAATATTAGAGATATTCCCCTCTTGACTTTGTCTCAGAAGGTGGCCTTCTTGGTGGCCATTACTTCCATTAGACGAGTGTCTGAGTTGGCGGCCTTGTCCTGCAAGTTGCCCTTTTTGATCATCCATAAGGATAAGGCGGTGTTACGTCCGCGACCTTCCTTTCTGCCAAAGGTGGTCTCGGCCTTCCACTTAAACGAGGACATTGTCCTCCCGTCCTTGTGTCCTCACCCATCGCATCCCAGAGAGTTTGCGCTACACACTTTGGATGTGGTACGAGCCTTGCGGGTGTACCTGTCTGCTACTGCTTCTATTCGGAAGTCTGACTCACTATTTGTGGCTGTCTCTGGGCCAAAACAGGGCCAAGCGGTTTCGTCTGCCACCATTTCTAGGTGGATCAGACAAACCGTCATTCAAGCTTATGCTCTCAAGGGGCGGGCGCCTCCCTTTCCGGTTACGGCACATTCCACCAGGGCAATTGGTGCTTCCTGGGCTTTCCGACATCAAGCGTCGGTTGCACAAGTGTGCAAGGCGGCGACCTGGTCGTCTGTTCATACCTTTTCTAAGTTTTATAAGGTTGATGTGGCTGCATCTTCGGATGCTTCCTTCGGCCGCAAGGTGTTGCAGGCCGCTGTTTGATGTTGCAACTCCTCCGTTGAGGAGCTCTGCCTTGTTTGGAGTGAAGTTTTTGGTTTTCCATTTATACTGCTCCCATCCCTCTTGACACTGCTTTGGGACATCCCACGTGTAAAGGTGTATAAGACACGCTGTGTCAGTCCATGGATGACAAGAGAAAATAGGATTTTTGTACTCACCGTAAAATCCGTTTCTCTGGCATCCATGGACTGACACAGCACCCACCCTTCTTTTTAAGTTTGTACTGCTTTGTTACGAACTGAGGTCTGCTGACTGCAGTGGGAGGGTTATGCCCGGAGGGACCGCCCCCCTGGGCGGGGCTGTTCAGCTCTGGCTGTTTAGAATGTATGTATAACATCTCACATTCTGCCTAGGTCTTCTCCTGCAAGCAGGGACATAACCCACGTGTAAAGGTGTATAAGACACGCTGTGTCAGTCCATGGATGCCAGAGAAACGGATTTTACGGTGAGTACAAAAATCCTATTTTTTTCTATTACAAGGGATGTTTACATTCCTTGTAATAGGAATAAAAGTGACACAATTATTATAATTTTTTTTTAAACCGTGTAAAAACCATTGAGCTCGTGCGCAGAAGCGAACGCATACGTGAGCAGCGCCCGCATATTAAAACGGTGTTCAAACTACACAAGTGAGGTATAGCCGCGAACGTTAGCAATAATTCTAGCCCTAGACCTCCTCTAACTCAAAACATGCAACCTGTAGAATTTTTTAAACGTCGCCTATGGAGATTTTTAAGGGTAAAAGTTTGACGCCATTCCACGAGCAGGCGCAATTTTGAAGTGTGACATGTTGGGTATCAATTTACTCGGCGTAACATTATCTTTCACAATATAAAAAAAAATTGGGCTAACTTTACTTTTGTCTTATTTTTAAATTTGAAAAAAAGTGTATTTTTCCCCCAAAAAGTGCGCTTGTAAGACCGGTGCGCAAATACGGTGTGACAAAAAGTATTGCAATGACCGCCATTTTATTTTCTAGGGTGTTATAAAAAATGTATAATGTTTGGGGGTTCTAAGCAATTTTCTAGCAAAAAAACTTGTTTTTAAGTTGTAAACAACACATCTGAATAAAGAGGCTCGGTCCTTAAGTAGTTAACGTGGCACAAACATGCCAAAAACACATGAAAAACGCATCAATAATGCATCTCATTGTGACGTGTGTTAATGGGAGTGCATGGTATCTAAGGCTTGTTCACATGAGCTTTGATCTTTGAAGAGTGATCCATGTTCAAATCACTCTTTTCAGAGAGCATTTGACAGGCGGTGAGGAGATGATACCAAGCCTCCTCACCACCCACTTTAAACCCCACATCAGGATTGCATTGCATGCAGTTGCGGGGCATTGGAGCGCGCCCGTTGAAAGCGACAGGGGGTATATTTCCTGCCATGAAGCAAAGTATTGCAGCCATTGCATGTGTATGCCCCATGGCCGCTGCCTCTGTAGCTAAAGTGGGAGCAGTTGGGTGTGGGGGGTTGGGGGGAGTAAAAGTGAGGCTCGACTGTAGGGTTTTACATCCCCTCAACCGCTAGTGTGAATGAGCCCTTAAATCTCAAAGCACATCTCAACGAGCCCTAAAGCCTGGTACACACGATGAGAATATCGCACAAATGATCGTTTATTTTTTTTGCATGCTAGTCTCCATATCGAAAATGAAAATTATGAAAATTCTTGTATGACAGAATACAACTTCAGAAGTGATGTAATGTGTTGTAGTGTATTTGTATTGCATTTTCGGACGAAAACTACTGATTAAATGAAAATCGTACGATCTGGAATTGTTCAAAAGAAAATTCCGTGTTTGTCCCTTTGGATAATTTCGGATGAACTGTTGTGATCGACTCTTGAAAGCTGTCTACTAAAAAGCAGATTATGGTACAACCGCTTCAAAGGCGATATCTTCCGTATGATTTTCTGATTGTGTGTACTAGGTTTCGGGGTATCTATAGTAAGTTATAAGGGTATAGTAAACTGCCTCTAGGTTGGAATAGCAGGTGTATCTAGATGCCTGCACAGTCTATTACCTTCTAGTGCACACCAAGAGGTCCAGAACCTGGGGCGCTCTATCATCCCAACTACAACTAGAAAGTTGGCACTTGGTCCAACCACTTCTTTTGCTTCATCATTGGTCACCACAGTGATGGGGGCGTGGCTTCCTTGCTAGTTAGCTGGCTGGGATGCTTATACAGCGACTTTTATTTGTGAATTACTTGTGTAGATCAGAAGTGTTGACCTTACTGGCACTAGTTTCACCCTACATTATTATTCATAGATGTTGGCCATTAAAAATAATATATATATAAAAAATGTCTGTCTCTTCTCTCTGCTATTACCTGTCTGCACACAGAAGGCGGAGGTGTTAAAGTCTGTAATTTCAGCTTGGTAAATGAATATAGAAATAGTGTGTTTGCAGGTTTATTACTAGTACAATGACTTGTCACGGCTGCATGGTTGGAGCGGGAAGTGGATATGTAAAGATTATATGTTGTATCAAAGGCTGATACATCTTCCTCATGCACTTACAGTAATCCTTCCAGATGACGAATCTGCACTTTTTGGATATCCGTTTTATTCCCGTAGACCAATCTTGCGTGCTAAATTGATTTTTAAAGATTAATAGCGGCTGCTGTCAGCAGCACTGATTGCTTTTCTACCACCCAGACTTAACCAAGTGTTTTTCAGGCCAAGTGCTGTTCACTGCCAGAGATATTTGTCTCCTATATGAATGCTTGTTTGTTTAAAAGTGTACATAGAAATATGTTTTAGATAAGCAGATTTATATTATTCATATAGAGAGAGGAGATAGGTTTGTGTGTGTAAGCAAGTACAGGTGCATCTCAAAAAATTTGAATATCATCAAAAAAGTTAATTTATTTCAGTACTGTATATACTCGAGTATAAGCCGACCCGAACATAAGCTGAGGCACCTAATTTTACCACAAAAAAATGGGAAAATGTATTGACTCAAGTATAAGCCTAGGGTGAGAAATGCAGCAGCTACTGTAAGTGGAAAAGAGGGTCAACAATGCCCATTTGCAGCTTCACTGTGCCCATTTGCATGCCTCAGCCTCACTGTGTCCATCTCACTGTGTCCATTTGCATGCCTCAACCTCACTGTGCCCATTTGCATGCCTCAACCTCACTGTGCCTATTGCATGCCTCAGCCTCATGCCTCAGCCTCACTGTACCATGATCGGCGTTATCTCCTGGCGCTGTCTGTGCCCATCTGCAGCCTTTTTACGGTATCTCCCGGCGCTGTGATACATTCAGTGTAATCGGCGGCCATGCAGTGTAACCAAGCGCCGCCTCCTCCTCGTCCTCCGTGTCCTCCTCCGTTATGGAACACTGACTCGGTTTCCCAGCAGTGAGTCAGTGTTCAGCCTATCACGGACGAGGAGGAGGCGGCGCTTGGTTACACTGCATGGCTGCCGATTACACTGAATGTATCACAGCGCCAGGGGATTAGGCTGCAGAGGAGGACTCGAGGATAAGCCGAGGGGGGGCATTTTCAGCACAAAAAATGTGCTGGAAAAACTCGGCTTATACTCGCGTATATACGGTAATTCAAAAAGTGAAATTTATATGTTTTATATAGATGCGTTACAGAGTGTGATATATTTCAAGCATTTCTTTTTCTTTTGGTAATTATGGCTTACAGCTAGTGAAAACCCAAATTCAGTATCTCAGAAAATCTGAAAATTGCATAAGACCAATAAAAAAGTATTTTTAATATAGAAATGTTGGCTTACTAAAAAGTATGTTCATGTACAGTATAGTATGATGTGCTGTAGAATTTCCTGGTACAGGGCTGCACTGACTTTGCTAAAACCCAGTGGACCAACACCAGCAGATGACATGACTCCCCAAATCATCACGGACTGTGGAAACTTCACACTGGACCTCATGCAACTTGGATTATGTGCCTCTCCACTCTTCCTCCAGACTCTTGGGACCTTGATTTCCCAATGAAATGCAAAATGTTGAACAGTCTGTAAAAATTTGGGGAACCATGTCATCTGCTGGTGTTGGTCCATTGTGTTTTATCAAGTCCAAAGTCAGTGCAGCCCTCTACCAGGAAATTCTAGAGCACTTCATGCTTCCCTCTGCTGACCAGCTTTATGGAGATGCTGATTTCCTTTTTTTGGAGTGCAGTGCTTCCACATAGTGTGCTGAGCTGCTTACCAGATGTCTTGAGCACTGGATTACAGGTGGTCAAATATCACATAGGGGATTAAGGTCTCCCTCCAAGTTTGCACAGCACAATTGCACATTACAGCACACACATACCTTCTACTGTGCCCTCTTCCAGCTGTGACTGGCCAAGGATCCTTTTGCCCCTTCCTCAAATAAAGTGGCACCACCACTTTCAGGTCCCACTATACACCTCTTCGGCCATTGTACAGCTACTCATAATGTAACCTCAGCACATATGCATGGGGGTTGCATTGTCCCTAGCTCCCCCCTCTATTCTAGGCATGCTAAGAAAAGAGCCTGGGTTCACAGTACAGAACAAACAGAAAAAAAAAATCCCTGCACACTTAACGGCTAGCCTGCAAAAAAAATTTTTTACCCTGTCTGACAATTCACGTTAAAAACAGAGGTTTTAGTTGGACACGTGTGCAAATATACGTGGAAGCTGCAGTGCCTACGTCAAGGCTTCTCAGTGTACTGCGGTCTTAACTCTATTATTGAGAGTCTCCAAATTGGAACTCATATAGTATAGCAGTCGATAAATTAAGGGCGGATTTGCTTGGAGCCCAATCCTTGGACACACTGGTGCCCAGGAAGAACACAGAAGCGGCTGGAGGCATCCAATGTGTCCCCACGTCAAATTCAGCGAACTGTCTATACAAAAAATGGCAACCACCCCAGTTTATAAAAAGCCTTTGCAGTAAGGTGCACATGGAAGGACAACGCACAGCACTACCAGACAAAAATTTCCCAGCACACTTACCAGCTAGCCTTAAAAAGAACAAAAACAAATTGGCACTGTTTAAAAATTCATGCTAAAAACAGAGGTTTTTAGCCCTGACCCTGTCCCATTCCCTAGCTTTATGGGGTAAATTGCTGACCATGACCACTTAATCTCTCAGTTTACCCCCCCCCCCCCCCCCTAAAACCTAACTTCCTTCCAGGTATGGATGCTAGGGTATTTAATTGGTGGCTAGACAAAGGTCTATGTAGAATCAGGCACTATTTTATCCCAACTGGACCCTTTACCCTTACCCTCTGCATGTCTAAGTTTGACTTGCCACGCTCTGAATGTTTTAATTTCTGACAAATTTTCCACTTTTTGAAATCATTATGGCCAGCAGGGCAGGATGGCCCTTCCCTTTCTCCATTTGAAAAGTGGTTTAATAGGGATAAGGGTCAGAGGAGGAATCTCGTTGATATATGGCATGTTGCTACTCTCCCCAGAAAACATATCTTATATGGTAGCTTGGAGCAGGGGCTTGTCGACTGATACGACTTTGGCGATATGGCTCTCACGATTGAGTGCCTCATTTTGTGGCATTTTAAATATTTCCCTTATCGAGGCGAACCTGAAAGTTCTTATTAGATGGTACCTTGTTCCAGTCCACCTAGCTAGGCTGTACACCAGCTCCTCTCCTCTGTGCTTTCGCAAATGCCCATGAGGGGCACTATGTGCTATATTTGGTAGGTGTGTCTTAAGATTAGGGGATATTGGAATAGCAT
Source organism: Rana muscosa (assembly GCA_029206835.1). NCBI lineage: Eukaryota > Metazoa > Chordata > Amphibia > Anura > Ranidae > Rana > Rana muscosa. The sequence continues at coordinate 100,612,265 of CM055116.1, read as the reverse complement.
TTTTTCCTTGCTCAGTGTTGGGAGAAGCGATAGGCCAACAGCCCCAATATGCCCCATTAAATTAAGATATTCCTAGTATTTCCCGCAATGCACAGAGATTAGCTTCTTTCTTTTTTTTTTTTCTGGCAGACAAATTTATAATAGTAGGAGCTTGGCAGAAACCGTCTGTTTCCTTTACCCATACCAAACATAAAATTTTGTTGATCGTGATCCATGAGAAAACTGGCAAGCATGCTACTTGATAAGGTTAAACAATTCAAAAAGACATGGACGTATTCGTTTTTTCCCCCCTCTCTATTCCTGGATTCTTGGATATATCCAGATTCTGTATATGGTATTATTTTTGGTCTGCTATAATCTCTTCCTTTTATTTTTCTTTTAAAAATGTTTTTCTGGTATGAGCAGAAGCAGCAGATAGTTTGGCTACTATTGACAGGTCTACCTCACACTCTTGTATGATCATTTTGTAGATTGTAGCTGTGTTATGTTGACTATTGTCTTCCTTTTTATTGTATGCAATCGTACACTGTACTGTATGCACCTGTTGCATAATTACTAGTGCCTTATGCTGCTGTACTATTTTTTTCTAATTTTCTGCTTTGTAAACTATAAAAACATATTGAACCTAAAAACAGAGGTTTTAGTTGCACACATTTGGATTCCAGTACAGATGCACAAAAGAGAAAAAAACACTAGGAGCCAGGGAAACCTTTTTTGGCAAAATCTACTTTGCATGCATCTTCTGCCAAAAAAAAAAAAAACACTAGCTCCCGGAGATTTTTGGTTCTGAAGCCTCGTACACATGGCCGAGAATCTCGTCAGGAAAAAACTTGTCGTTTTTCCTGACGAGATTTTTGGACAAGAATCTTGTCCCGGCCGAGTGTACACACGATACATTCAAAGAACCGCCGTTCTTTTGAATGGAACGAACGCGGTGACGTCATCGACTACGATGAGCGTGCGCTTGTCACATTCGATGCCGTCGCCACCATCTTGCTACACCCTACCTGTGCCTAGGAAGCTACCGCGCATGCGTCAGTCATTTCGAGCATTCGCGGGTTTCCACGGCGACAGGTAAGTGTGTACACACACACACACACACACACTTTTCTCGTCGAGAAAATAGAGAGCAGGTTCTCTATTTATCTCGTTGAGATTCCCGGCAGTTTTCTCGACGAGAAACCATACACATAAACGGTTTTCTCTGCAAGAAAGCTCTCTCTGCAGTTTTCTTGTCGCTTTTTGACGAGAAACTCGGTCGTGTGTACGAGGCTTAAGACTTAAGTTCCACTTTTTTTTTTGTTTTTTTTCTAAACCCCAAATTAATTATTGGGCACCATGGATACCTTTTATACATTTGATGGCCAGCCTGTGGTTGTTCAGGATTCTGTTACAGGCTATAGACTGATATATATTCCATCAAGAGCAGAGAGGGATCTGCTCATCCTTCATCGCATCTCTATGCAATCCGGACCTGCAGCAATGCTCTCTTCTGCTCGGTCCACTGGTTGACTGCACACAGGGGATACATTTTTTCTTCCTGTTCTCTAAAGAACAGGAAACAATTGGCATCAAGCCCCCCAGAATTATTAATCATTAACACATGGAATCAGCATCTTGCTTCTATGCGTGGGGTTGTGTGTGACCAATCTGTGACTAGTGTTGTATAAAATTTTAAAGTCTTGTTGTTCTTGGGCAAAGAAGTCCCTGAATGCAATTGCATTTTTGTCTGGCAAACAGTATTCGGTTTATGATGAATGTATAAATGGCAGTTGTTTCAAGCAGTGTTTGCCCGAGACCCTTTGAAGACAATAGGAAAACGTAAACTGGCCAAAGATGGTTCAAATCTCCGCCGGGTTGCTGCTGAATTTGCCGAGATTCAAACCATGTTAGGATAGGCTGAATGTACCCAAGTTGATCAATTCATCAACTTGGGTACACCCAGCCTGCCGAATTGTAAATGTGATTATTGATAGTGTCTTTTATAGCCGCTAGCAATAATCCCTGTGTTCTCCCAGCAAGGATGACTTCTCCCTCTCCTCCTCCAGGAGAATACAATGGCTCGTTGGGAGGGATTCCCCCATCAACACTGTCTGTGTTGATGGGAGAACCAAGGTGGTTGCAGGGAAGAAATTTGCTCAATCTATGGCTGACCCTAGATCTGTATACAGGGCCGGATTAACATAGGGGCTATTGGAGCTGCAGCTCCAGGCCCCTTCCCCAAGATAGGCCCATTTGCCCAAAAAAAATAAATCTCTAAAAAAATCTCTAAAAAAAAAGATCGACTTCGAGGATTGTAGCTCGGCGACCAGGGCCCACAGAGACCCCATATTTGGGGGTATTTAGACGAAGACCCTCTCCACCACTGATCAAAATATGGGGCTGCTATCATTTATGGTTCCGGAGATACGGGGCTGCTTGCACAGCCTGTCAGAAGCTATATACAGAAAGGCCAGTTTAAATACAAGCTGACACACTCTGCAGCAGAGAGGATGAGCTCACAGTGCTTATCATTATTTGTATGTTACTAAGACTGCTTTCACACTATGCCGCTCCGAGCGTTGGCGGTAAAATAGCAGTAAAGCGCTGCTATTTTACCGTCGGATTTGTGGCACATTTCGGCCGCTAGCGGGTCGCTTTTAACCCCCGCTAGCGACCGAGAAAGGGTAAAAACCGCCCGAGATGCGCCGCTACAACGGCGTATTGCCGGCGGTACGGCGGTGCTGCCCATTGATTTCACCGCTCCTAATGCGCTCCAAAGAAGTTGCTGGCAGGACTTTTTCTGATGCCCTGCCAGCGCACCGCTCTAGTGTGAAAGCCCTCGGGCTTTCACACTGGAGTGAATAGAGCAGCTGTTTAAGGGCAAAACGCCCTCAGTGTGAAAGGGGTCTTATAGTAATTAACCCCTTGCCACTTAGGCCAATTCTGACATTTCTCTCCTACATGTAAAAATCATCATTTGTTTTTTGCTAGAAAATTACTCAGAACCCTCAAACATTATATATATTGTTTTAGCAGACACCCTATGGAATAAAATGGTGGTCTTTGCAACTTTTTATGTTGCACGGTATTTGCGCAGAAGTTTTTCAAACGTGTTTTTTTTGGAAAGAAACTGTTTCATTCATAAAAAAAAAACACAAGTTAGCACGATTTTTTTTGTATACTAAGCGATGCTTTCATTTTTTTTACAGGTTACATGTTTAGAGTTACAGAGGAGGTCTAGTGCTAGAATTATTGTTCTCGCTCTAACGATCATGGCGTATGTAACCTGTGTGTATCTGGCTCTGATACTAGCCAGGGCCTACCCAGCCACTGACTAGTATCTCTCCCCAGCCTGTCCCCACACACCCTCTCACCTGCTGAACTGTGGATGGGGGAATCACTCCTGCAGTGTTATTGTGTTCTGCCTGCGAATACAATGATCAATGTTGCTAACTATAGCTGGCAGCGCTGATTGTTTTGGGAAAAACCTGACAGGCTGGTTGTACTTAAGTCAGATAATAGATTGACTTGTGAAAAACCAGCTAGCCCATACATAGATGGACTATGGCTGGTCTCTGCTTAATTGGCGTAATTTCAATCCATGTATGGCTCGCTTAACCACTACGCAGTCCCTAAACATCCTTCCACAAACCTTTACATTTTTCCTTCCCAGATTCCCTTCATCTTCCTCACCTGTACATACTCTCCACACTTCTCTCCTGCACATACTGCTCACTGTCATACCCTCCACACTTTTCTCCTATACATAGTGCCCACTGTCATACCCTACACACTCCTCTCCTGTACATTGTGCTTGTTGTCATACACGTCTCTCCTGTACATAGTGCCCACTGTCGTACTTTCCACACTCCTCTCCTGTACATACAGCTCACTGTCATACCCTCCACAATCCTCTCCTATACATAGTGCCCACTGTCATACCCTCCACACTCTTCTCCTGTACATACTGCTCACTGTCTTACCCTCCACACTCATTTAATGTACCTAATGCTCAGTATCATACTGTCTACACTCCTCTCCTGTACATACTTCTCACTGTCATACCCTCCACACTCCTCTCCTGTACATACTGCCCACTATCATACCATCCACACTCCTCTCCTGTACATACTGTAACCCAACCTTACCCTCCACACTCCTCTCCTGTACATACTGTAACCTAACCTTACCCTTCACACTCCTCTCCTGTACATACTGCCAACTATCTTTCTCTCCACATTCCTCTCCTGTACATACTGCCCCAATTATACCCTCCACATTCCTTTCCTGTATATACTGCCCACTGTCATACCCTCTACACTTCTCTTCTATACATAGTGCCCACTGTTATACCCTCCACACCTCTATCCTGTACATACTGCCCACTGTCATATCCTCACCACTCTTCACTGTCATACCCTCCACACTTCTCTCCTATACATAGTGCCCACTGTCATACCCTCTACACTTCTCTTCTGTACATACTGCTCACTGTCTTACCCTCCACACTCCTCTCCTGTACATACTGCCCACTTTCATAAACTCCTCTATTGTACATAGTGCCGGCTGTCATACCCTCCACACTCCTCTCCTTTACATACTGCTCGCTCTCATACCCTCCACATTCCTTTCCTGTACATACTACCTATTGTCATACCCTCCCCACTCCTCTCCTGTACATACTGCCCACTGTCATACCCTCCACACTCTTCTCCTGTACATACTGCTCACTGTCTTACCCTCCATACTCATTTAATGTACATACTGCTCAGTATCATACTGTCTACACTCCTCTCCTGTACATACTGCTCACTGTCATACCCTCCACACTCCTCTCCTGTACATACTGCCCACATTCATAAACTCCTCTATTGTACATAGTGCCGACTGTCATACCCTCCACACTCCTCTCCTGTGCATACTGCCCACTATCATACCCTCCACACTCCTCTCCTGTACATACTGCCCCCATTATACCCTCCACACCCCTCTCCTGTACATACTGCCCACTATCATACCATCCACACTCCTCTCCTGTACATACTGTAACCCAACCTTACCCTCCACACTCCTCTCCTGTACATACTGTAACCTAACCTTACCCTTCACACTCCTCTCCTGTACATACTGCCAACTATCTTTCGCTCCACATTCCTCTCCTGTACATACCACCCCCATCATACCCTCCACATTCCTTTTCTGTACATACTGCCCACTGTCATACTCTCCACACTCCTCTTCTGTACATACTGCCCACTTTCATACCCTCCACACTCCTCTCTGGTACATACCACCCTCTGTCATACCCTCCACACTCCTCTGCTGTGCATGCTGCCCACTGCCATACCCTCCACACTCCTCTCCTGTACATAGTGCCCACTGCTAGACCCTCCACATTCCTCTCCATTACCTGTACATACTTCCCAGGTTTATACCGTCCGATCACTGCACTGTGATCAATCCGGTGGGTCCTGGGTGCTTCCATTTTCACCCGGTCTTCCTTCTGGGTTCTGTGCCTTCGGTTACTTACCTTGGCTGGGCTGCGTTGATGTCATTCCCACGCATGCTCATGCGCATCCTCTCTCTCTCATCCCCCCTTTCTATCTCATCCTCCCTCCCTTACCCCTCACTACTCTCTCACCCTCTCTCTCATCCTCTCTCTCTCTCTCTCTCTCTCTCTCTCTCTCTCTCTCCCTCTCTCTCATCCTCCCTCTCTCTCATCCTCCCTCTCTCTCTTTAATTTAATTTGTTATAACAAAAAAATGTTTGCATATTTATTTATTTATTATTTATAAAAGGCCCACCAAAATCCTCAGCACCAGGCCCATGATGTTCTTAATCTGGCCCTGTCTGTATATACATTGCAAACTCCTAGCTAAGGCTGGCCATAGATTATGCACATTTTTTTCCTTCAACACGGGTTGAAGAAAATAAAATTGCTTGATTCCCCCATCAACACAGTCAGAGAGTTGATGGGGAAATCCCTCATGCTGTGCTATTGTATTTTGACAGCGGGAGGTTTCCCCGCTGCGGCTATACTGTAGCTTTAGTGTTTGAGAACTGACATAAGCATACTGGCAACTGTGACTGTTGACGCTAGAGTCATCCCTTGAATGTAGCCTATGCTGCGCATGTGCTAGTAGGCAGAATGTAAACTAAAACATTGCAGAGAATAACACTGGTATGTTTGATTGAGGATTAAATACCAATAACTGAACATTTCTAACTTGAACTTTCTTTTGGGAACCAGTTCAACTGATTGGTTTAGTTCCATTTTAATCACATTAAATGAACATTCACGTATATATTGTAAAGGAAATTTGTGAGTTTTGTATATAATTGTATTCTATTTTGTATGTATTGCACTCTGCCCTCACTGTGCACACGGCACTAATGTTTTCATTACATGCATTATTTTGAGTCCTGATTAGAATTGGCCTGCCTATGTTACGTCCCTTGTTACCATCAACGTACAATTGTAATATTAATGTGATACCTACGTAATCATGTGTATAAAAACCTTCAATTGCGTCATCATAAAGCAGAACAATTATTTGGAAATATGTGGAGTGTATCTTTTGTGTCTGTTCCCTACTGCAGTAGTTATTATTAATTTGGAACCACTAATCATTATGAGGATAGGAATTGCCTATCTATAAAATTCCATGTCAATATATATGTATATATATTTTTTCTTTTTTTTCTTTCTTTAACAGTTTGAGGAGGAAAACCAGAGACTTGTCAGCGAGATGAACAGTCTGTTTGATGAAGTAAGGTAAACAACTATCTTTGTTTCATTCAGATATAATGTGATATTCTACTGGGCAGGGGAGATATACATAAGGAAGGAAATCTTAAAGCGTTTGTTACCCCAACACTTCATATTCCTGAAATGTGCCTGCTGTACCTAGACTTGTATGAGAAACAGTGGCGGCTTCCATTAGGGCCACCGGAGCACCGTCTCCTCTATCCACGGCCGCCACCCCCATGCTCTATCCACGGCCGCTATTTTGACAAGACACCGCCGCCCCATATTCATGCGTCTGGCCCCTTTCAGGACGCAGGGAGCGTGAATTACAGAGGTGGGGGTGTTTTTTTTTTTAAGCACCTGATTAGAGCCAGAAACTCTAAGCTTCAAAATAGGGTAGGCTTGTGGGGCAGAGTATTGTGCCCCCCCCCCCAAAAAAAATGTCCACCGGCCGCCACTGATGAGAAAGTATCCTGTTCTCTTTGTATTGCTTTCTTTATATGAAATCCCTGGTGTTCCTGCAAGTCCCTCTGCTTTCCTATTAAAAACTGACCACACTAAGCAGGAAAGCACAATGTGGTCAGTTCTCTAGCTATGCTGGAAACTCGGTGTACTCTCCGCCAATGTTCAGACTTGTACTGAAACTCCCCCTGCACAGCCATTTACTGACAAGCTTAGTGTGCTGCTGCTTTTCCTCCCCCAGCTCTCCTGGGAATGGAATTTGATAATTTATTAAAAAAAGGTAAAAAAGATATTTGTTTTATATACTGTATATCTATACAAAAATGCCTTGCCTTTCTTTTCTATTTTAAACTGAATGGGTTGTTTTACAAGGCTATTATTTACAATCACTTTCGTACAGAGCTCTGACTATAAATAATAAATATATAGCTCAATAAAAAAGTCTTTTCTGCAACACTCAAGAGAATCTGTCCTATCTATCCTCTGCAGTACTTCTTTTCCTCCACTAGATGTCCTCTGTCTTCTGGGTTAAAGCCTTTGTTAACCCCAAAAAATAAAAATAAAGATCCTGTTCCTTTAACCACTTAAGCCCCGGGCCAATACGCAGCATAAAGACCAGGCCCCTTTTTGCGATTCGGCACTGCTTCGCTTTAACTGAAAATTGCGCGGTCGTGCGACGTGACTCCCAAACAAAATTGACGTCCTTTTTTCCCCACAAATAGAGCTTTTTTTTTGTGGTATTTGATCACCTCTGCGGGTTTTATTTTTTGCGCTATAAACAAAAATAGAGCGACAATTTTGAAAAAAATGCAATATTTTTGACTTTTTTGCTTTAATAAATATCCCCCAAAAATATATAAAAAAATTTTTTCTTTCCTCAGCTTAGGCCGATACATATTCTTCTACATATTTTTGGTAAATAAAATCGCAATCGGCATTTGATTGGTTTGCGCAAAAATTATAGCGTTTACAAAATAGGGGATAGTTTTATGGCATTTTTATAATTATTATTTTATTTTTTTTACTAGTAATCAGCAATTTTTTTTGTGACTGTGACATTATGGCGGACACATCGGACACTTTTGACAGATTTTTGGGACCATTGTCATTTTTACAGCGATCAGTGCTATAAAAATGCACTGGTTACTGTAAAAAGGACACTGGCAGTGAAGGGGTTAACCACTAGGGGCGCTGAAGGGGTTAAGTGTGCCTAAGGGAGTGATTTAAACTGAGGGGTGGTGTGGCTATGAGTGACACGTCACCGATCTCCACTCTGATTACACAGAGCGGAGATCGGTGACAGTGTCAGTAGGCGAGCGGGGGGATGTTGTGTTTACACTAACATCTCCCCGCTCCATCCCTCCATGAGACGATCGCGGGGATCCCCGCGGTGATCGAGTCTGCGGGACCCGCAGTCCGACTCACGGGGATGACCACACGGTAGGTAGTTAAAGGGGACGTACAGGTATGTGATTGTGCCTGTACGTGCCATTCTGCCGACGTATGTATGCCGTGAGCGGTCCTTAAGTGGTTAAAGCATGTTCTACAGCACAATGCTTGTGCTGTGTATTTTGGCCCCCTTTTATTACCTGAAATACCTGGCTGATCCTGCCAGTTTCTCCCCTCCCCTCTGTACACTGACCACGATATATCAGGGCTGCTGAGCCCTGACACCGTTGTCAGAGTATGTGCCTTTGTCATATGCTGCTATCTGTAGCTCTCCTGTGTCTCCCTCTGTCCTCCTCCTCCTCCCCTCCTGTCCCTGCCTGGCATCTTTCACTATTGCTGATCTGCTCCTCTCCCTACTGCTTCAAAACTAGCTGTATATCATCCCCTCTGTCAGATAAAAAGCTAGTGCCTATGATTTATAAAAACAGAAAAAACACAAAACAATTCCTACCTGTTTTAACAGCGTCTTCCAGCGATCATATGACTCCAGGCTCTCATCTCCTATCCTCCCCTCCTCCCTGGCTGATGTCAGCAAGGGAGTCTTGGCCCCGCCCACTGGAGATATCAGACTGGGAGAGCTGGGAGCCTGGAGTCATTATATCGCTGGAAGACAAAACAAGTAGAACTCTTTTTTTTTTTTAAAGCACAGGCACTAGGATGCAGCTTTTTATGTGACAGAGGGGATGATATAAAGATGAGATAGTGGCTTAAAAAACACTTTTAGGTAATGACCAGCATCATTCAACCCACTTATTCTGAATACAGGCTATCATGGACCCGCTCCCAAGAAGCACAGTGATGAACTCATAGGTTTCTTACCAGTGACGGGACCAGTGTCCAGGGTGAGGATGGGAAACTGCGCTCTTTGTGAGCACTTTGTGCTCTGCAGCTACTCCTTCCTGCACTGAGCATGCACTGTCATTTGTAAAAACAGAGGTCGGAACAGGAAGCCAGCTTCCCTGTGTAGCGTACTCGCCTTAAAGCGGTTGTATACCGCAAAACTTTTTTTTTTAAACCTGCAAGGCAAAGGCATAATGAGCTTGTATGACTAGCATACTAGCTCATTATCAATTGCTTACCTTGGATCGAGCCCCAGCAGCGGTCCTCGGACACGTCCTCCGTCGCCGCCATGATACCCGGAGTGACTTCCGGGTATCGCCGCTCCGGCGCTGTGACTGGCCGGAGCGGCGATGACGTCACTCCTGCGCATGCGAGAGGAATGGCACAATCCCCGCGCATGCGCGAGTTTCGCATGCGTGGGCTCCTATTCAAGAGCCGCCGCGCTCAGTGCGCCTGCGCCGTTATCTACGGCGCGCATGCGCCATAGATATCGGTACAGTCTTTTTTGCAAATATAAAAAAAAGAAGAAAAAAAAAAAGAAAAAAGTTGCGCTACTGGGTGAATAAAGTGTAATCGTGGCTGCCAGCATCAGCAAGTAGACATATTGCAAAAATAACATATAAAGACAAAAAATGCAGCGCCCAAGAAGTGTATAAAGGCCCAAACACACAAAAGGATTGGGGCAAACAACAAACAGTGAAAATATACAGCCCACAAAGAGGCCAAGGATAATGAAATCCAAATGTGCTTCACTCCAAAAAATACCTACACATAGATATAAAAACTCATATGTAATTATGTACAGTGAACTAATATAAAAGTCCAATAAGAGTGACAATGTGTAGACTGGAAACGGATGACAGAAATGTTACATTGAATGTTGAAACATTAGAGCATTGTCCCCATAAAAGAAATCAAACAAAACTTCAAGATCATAGGACACATATGTTCATAGATCCATAGCACCCGGGGATGTGACTCCAACACCAGGGATGGGGGAAAGAAATGGATACTCTTACCCCTATATGTGGACACACACACCAGCGGTGGTGAGTCAAACAGGCGGAAGGTATAGGTATAGACTTCACTGGATCCGTCCTCCTGGAGCAGCAGCAGATGAAGCAAACTCAGGGAATCCAATCCTCTCCAAGATATAGGCACGAAATTCCAAGACGTCAGTATATCAAAGATCATATAAAAAAATGGAACAAAGGAGGCTCCTCATAGTGCAGGATCAGATGGCAAGATAAAAATCACATTTATTCAGGAACAAGTCACAAAACACACATGGTGTAAAAAATAAAATAAAACAAGAAATCTTGCAGGCATCCATGCAGAGACTTGCAAAAATGGTGATCACAGAAATGGTATCAAATAACGGCGTAGCTGCAAGGCAGGTTCATGTACCCGACATGTTTCGTATGAAAAATGCATCAACTGGGGCATGAACCTGCAGGAAAATACCACGCCATAATATACATAGAACATGATTGCTTGAACTCATCACAGCTGATGTGTAACCTCCCTGTAAGAGAGGCTGTCCAATCACAAACAGAGGTTACCCACCTTCATACTCGTCATTACACAAAGCCAGAGCTTCAGACCAATGGAGCGAGCAGGGGCCGCGCACGGAGATGAGACATGACGTCTCAGCTGGCATGCGTCATCACGCCGCCAATCCAAGGAGTGATTGCGTTCCTTGTCCCACTTGCATCGCATCATGTAAGCGACGCACGTAATGACGTCATCATAATGACGCTGGCGAACGTCATCACGCAACTCCTCCAGGAAGTATTTGCGTTCCATACCTCCGTCGCAAGGTCCATAACATGAACCGCAACAGGAAGTGCGTCCAGCGACAGACAGCCAAGTAACTGCACCAATAGCAGCCCCTCAGTGCCTCCAAAGTCAGCACAAACAAAGGCAGAGCTTGGCTAATAGAAATGACGAACGCAAAAGGGGGCAAGCATAGCTGATCTTCACTGAAAAGTGTTGGTCTGTAACGCCAATACAGTGCAGGGATCACTCATAGCACAAATGAGATCTATAAAAATAAATGTAAAAACATCCTGAAGGGTGAAAAAGAGAATAAAAAACATCTACTTAAAAAGGGTACAGTATAGGCAGTATATGACAACTATACAGATAAGTAAAAGAAAAGTCATTACCGTATTTATCGGCGTATAACACGCACTTTTTTCCCCTTAAAATCAGGGGGAAATCGTGGGTGCGTGTTATACGGCGATACTCCGCCGATTCCCCTGCTGAAATGAGCGAGAGGAGCGAGCGGAGCCGAAGCCGAAGTACACTCGGCTTTACTCGGCTCCTCTCGCAGTCCCGCCCATCTCTGACTGCGCCGCTGACATAGAGAAAGCCGAGTGTACTTCGGCTAGTCTCGGCTCCTCTCGCAGTCCTGCCCCTGACTGTGAGCAGAGCCGAGTCTAGCCGAAGTACACTCGGCTTTCTCTGCCAGCGGCGCAGTCAGTGGAGATGGGCGGGACTGCGAGAGGAGCCGAGTCTAGCCGAAGTACACTCGGCCCCGCTCGCTCCTCTCCACAGAAATCGGCGCCAAATTTAAAAAACGCTGAGACTGACACTGCTGCAAAGGCACTGGGCAAGGCTGCAGATGGACAGATGGACACTGGGCAAGGCTGCAGATGGACAGATGGACACTGGGCAAGGCTGCAGATGGACAGATGGACACTGGGCAAGGCTGCAGATGGACACTGGGCAAGGCTGCAGATGGACAGATGGTTACTGGGCAAGGCTGTAGATGGACACTGGGCAAGGCTGCATGCTGCATTTAAATGTAAGTTTTTTTTCCTTGAATTTCCCTCCTAAAAGTTTTTTTCCTTAAAATTCCCTCCTAAACTTGGGGTGCGTGTTATACGCCGATAAATACGGTAATACCAAAAAAATGTTGTTGGTCATTTAATCTATAGTACCACTAAGTGCAGATAACCAACTACGGATAACATCCACATCGTGTGAATAGACATGAGATGTGTAGCATGGATAAAAAATATTAAAAATAACTATACATATAATACATATAAATAATAATATAAAAATCATATATCTATATGAGAAAATGTGAAAGTATACTGTAGCTAACAGTAGTAAATGGAATAATGGAATGATTAATCCTAAAATGAGATGATCTATAACACAATTGGAACCAGGAAAATAGAAGGTAAATTACAAATAAAAGGAAGGCATAGATGATCGCCCACATCAATATAGAAATGAGACATGGGGATAAGCCAATCTAAGTTAGGCCTTATTAATGAAAGAATTAATGTCCCAATCGATGTTAAGCCCAAACGGCGAATAACATCGAAGTTGGTAAATCCAGAAAGTTTCCAATTGGGAAACACCCCTGACGCGAGACTCCCCTCTCCAGTGAGGGACAAAGTGGTCAATCACCTAAAGGTCTCGGAGATATTGCAAGCACCTACAAGTAAGACTTAATGTAGGCTTACCTGTAGGGGCATGTAGTATTTTAGGGTATACAACCGCTTTAAGGCCCACAAATTTAAGGGGATCCCCCACTCTACACAGCCAGACACAGGCACTCTTGGGTCAGGGAACAGTCCATGACTTTGTTTTCTATGTTATTTGTTGAGAATAATAACTTGGCTAGAAATGGGAGGTTATGGGGTGCCCGCTTAACTTCAATAATAACTTCAGGAACAACTCTTCTTGTATACAGTCTCTATATACAGCTCTACTTCTTCCTCCAGCACTCACTTGTTTGCATAACCCAGAAAGAACACTGAGTATCTGACAGTCACTCAGTCAGATTAAAGCAATGACCCATTACAGTGAGTGAGTGAATAACTTGTATAGTGCTGCAAATGCGAACTGAATCGCCTCAAGGCGCTTTGCCTCCATGGACGTCCTGATCCTTCAGAAGAGGTGGGTCTTAAGTTTTTCCCTGAAGGCCTGATGGTTTTCTTCCATGCGGATGTCCGTGGGTAGGGTGTTCCCTAGCCGTGGTCCTTGGACTGCAAATCTTCATTCTCCCTTCGATTTGTAGCGGGACTTGGGGATATGGAGGAGGTTTTGGTCGGTTGATCGGAAAATGCGATTGGGTGTGTAGTGTTATCTTCTCGCATAAAAATTGAGGAGCGTTTCCTTGTGTGCACTTATGGGTGAGGCAGAGGGTCTTGAATGTGACCCGATCCTTTACTCTTAGCCAATGCAGGGTCCTCAGTAAAGGGGTGATAGATTCCCAAGGTTTTTTCCCTGTTGCCAGTCTGGCTGCCGTGTTCTGGACGACTTGTAGGCGTGAAATCTATTTAGGTAGTCCTATGTAGAGGGAGTTTGCGTAGTCGAGTTGGGAGTTGATGATTGCTCCAACTACTACTGCTATGTCCTCTTCCGGGATGAAGGGGATGAGTCTACGCAGCAGGCGGGGGAGATGATGCGATCCGCTGACTACTGATCCTATTTGTGCATCCATCGACATCTCTGCGTCAAAGATGACTCCGAGACTTTTGACTTTGGTGCTCGGGGTAATGGTCTGTCCAAGAATGGTGAGTGGTGTCCAAGAAGTCCTGGTTTTTGTCTTTCGGTTTGCGTGGAGGAGAAGTTCTGTTTTGGATCCATTCAGTTTTAGGGAACTCTGTCATCCAATCATCGATCAGCGTTAGACAATTTTCCAGTCGGCGATATTGGCCTTCTTTCCCGGTGATACGAAAGTAGAGTTGGGTGTCGTCAGCGTATGAGTGGTAGCACAGGTTCTGTTTGCTGATGATTTTGAGGAGTGGGCGGAGGTAGATATTGAAGAGCATGGGTGACAGTGGTGATCCTTGAGGGACTCCGCAAGAAATTGCGCGAGTTTCAGAGGTGAAGGCTCCTAGTTTCACTGTCTGGGAACGATTTTCTAGAAAGGATGCGAACCAGGGTAGGTCGGGGTCTGTCAAAATACAAAAAAATATTCGCGCTACTAACACATATGAGCAGCTACAATGCCTGTGAAAAGAGCAAAAACAAACAGTATACAAAAAATGTAGCGCTATACATAAAAAATAAACACCCAAGTGTAGTGCTCAAAGTGAATGAGTCTTGAAAAGTCTATACAAATAAATCCAAAAAAGTGCTGAAAAAGTCTCTGATGACCATTCGAAAAGTGGATAATGTTAAAGCTTCCAAAGTATAATGGTGACTTTCAAAAAAACAACAAGTGACTGTAACGTGACCACCACCACTCGAAAGGAGGCTTACCAGATGAAGTGGACCCAATGGACATACGTCTATAGGGTCAACTAGGCTTGATATATGTATATCTATGGATGTGGGGTCCCAGCTGGCATTGCACACATCTATATCCAAGATCCAGGATCAAATGATGTCACCAAATCTCCAAGCCCGATGGAATGGTAAAATGACTCACAGGGGGACCAGTTTATGATTTCCCTACCATTTTTTGTATACTATAGGTCAGGGTCTGTGACTCCTGCTACTTCTTTAAGGCGGATGAGTAAAGTTTTGTGGTCTACTGTGTCGAATGCTGCACTGAGATCCAGCAGCACTAGAAGACATGATTCTCCGTCATCTGCTTATTCGAGGGCGTCATCCCATATTTTCAGAAGGGCTGTTTCTGTGCCATGGCCTGGGCGGAAGCCTGATTGTAGTGGATCCAAAATTTTGTGGGAGTCCAAATAGAGTTGTAGTTGTTGAACTACTGCTTTCTCCATGATCTTTGAGATGGTGTTGAGACTTGTTACAGGTCTGCGGTGGTTTGGGTCTTTTGGGTTGAGGCTGGGTTTCTTTAGGAGGGGTTTGACTGTGCTTTGCTTGAGGGAGATCGGAACAATACCTTCTTTGAACGATTGATTTACGAGATGTGTTATGGTGGGTGCCAAGATGTTGGTACATTCCTTCAGGAGTTTTGTAGAAATGATGTCATTTGGTGATGTGCTGTCTCGCAGACTTTTGATGATGATTTTGGTGGTGTCGATGGTGATCGGGACTAGCGAAAATGTAATCGATTTTAAAATATTTGTATTGATTTCCTCTTCTTGCTTAGGCTGAGTGAGGTTGGTTGTTTTTTTCTGTTGAATTATTTCTCAAATGTTTTCGATTTTGTCGATAAAAAAAATCCGATAGTTCATTGCAGAATTCTTGAGTTTAGGTTCCTGGGGGCTCTAAACAGGTGGGGTTTACAGGCAGGAACCCGAGGACCCTTGGTTGTGTAGCAGAATTTGAGTGTCCAGCTTGCATCACTCCTGTGGCTACTGAACCCAGCACCACCTCTTCAGGCGCTGCCAACCTGCCTGGCTGCAGCTGCCCCTTTCACTAGCCCTTGAGGCTAACTTCTCCCCACAGTCGTCTAGACCACCCGGCTGACTCTCAGGAGATCTCCCAGACGTGCTGACCTTCTCCTGCTGTCCTCTCTCCTTGCTCCCATGCCTCCAGGAAGTGCTTCCTCCGTGTGTTTTGGTAGGATCCTTCCAGCACTCGAACCCCGACCCGAGGTCAGCACCCCCAAACTAGGGGGCACCCTCAAGGGCCACCGACAGCCTCCACAGCACTCCATCTCTTTTGTGCTTGTTCAGTAATAAAAATAGGGAATTCCAAGTACATAAAAATGTGAAGTCACTTTAACAACTTCAGCCCCAGAAGGTTTTACCCCCGCGATATTGCACTGCTTATTTTAACTGACGATTGCAAAGTCGTGCGACACTGTACCCAAATAAGATTGATATCCTTTTTTTCCCCACATATGGAGCTTTCTTTTGGTGGTATTTGATCACCTCTGCGGTTTTCATTTTTTGCACTATAAACAAAAAAATATTTATAATTTTGAAGAGAAAAACTATATTCTTCTATAAAAGATATCCCAATAAGCGTATATTGGTTTGGGTGAAAATTATCGTGTTTAGAAACGAAGGGATATTTTTATGGAATATTTATTTATTTTTTACTAGTAATGGCGACTATCAGCGACTTATAGCCGACAAATCGGACCCCTAACTGACACTTTTGACACTTTTGGGCATTATTACAGTGATCAGTGCTAAAATAATGCACTATTACTGTACTAATGACACTGGCAGGAGGGAAGGGGTTAACATCAGGGGCGATCAAAGGGTTAAATGTTCCCTGGGAGTGCTTTCTTACTGTGTGGAGGATGGTCTGACTGTGGAAAGACAGAGATCAGTGCTCCTGCTTAGCAGAAACACAAGATCTCTGACTTACTCCCTGACAGAACGGCGATCTGCCTTGTTTACATAGGCAGACCACCGTTCTGTGTCTCTCGGGAACGATCGCAGGTGGCCGGTGGACTTCGGGTCTGCCGGACCTGTTGATTGGCTCCCCCTCTAGCCAATCAGTGGTGTGCGATCATGCCCCCGGCAGCATGCGTGCCCCCTAGAGCTCCTGCAAGAAATGACCTACAGGTACGTGATTTCATGCAGGAGAGACAACTTGCTGCAGTATATGTACGTTAAGCGGTCGGCAAGTCAAGCGACTCTATTACTGAGGTCAAATATAAACAGGAACACTGCCTGCAAAAAAAAGTGTGTCTATACTCACCTGTCCCTACTCTGTTGTCGGATCTTTACTCTTTTCCAGAGCAATGGCCTCTTGCCATCTGACACACTTCCATGTATGGTACATTGGAGGACTTGCTCCCTGTTGCATTCTGTGGTTCCTCTAACTGATCCCTGGATCATTATAGGACACAATAGTGAAGAAGGGGTCAGTGGAACCTCAACAGGCAGCAGGAGGTGCGGGCATCCGATACATTCAGAACTGCTAAATGTGAAGATTCTTCAGGTAGCGGTAGTTCTTGAACTGTGCAGAGATCAGAGGACGGGGACAAGCAAGTTTAACTCCCCCCCCCCCCCTTTTTTTTTTTTTTACAGGTGGTGAACTTGTATGTTTTTTAACCCAGTATTCTTTGCATGCTTTCTCACCGAATATACTCAATAGTTTCCCTTCAAGGAATCTCACTGACTGTCCTGACATTAAAAAATTCTGCATACAGGAATAGACAGTTGAAGGGGCCTGGTCTAAATCAGATGGAGCACAGTCATTTCCAGCAGCACAGAAGCTGTTGTATGCAGCCAGATGTGCCTGCATTCTCTAGGTGTGGCAGGGAAGGGGTTAACCTGGAGTGAATGTAATTGACATTTGTAGAAATATCGGATAAGTGCAGGCATTTTTAAAATAGGTGTGTTTCCTTGGCAACAAAACATTAATGGATGCTGGATGTGGCTACTCTCTCTTCATCGAGTAGATAAGTTGTATCTCCTCTCAGGCCCGTTCTGCATATCAGTGTCTGCACTGCTAAGCTGTAGAAAAGGCATTATATACAATGCATTGTTATCAGTCACAGGGAGATACACAGAAATATGTACTAAACGCTTTAACCATCTGCAGTGTTCTCTGATTGAACTAATGTTCGATGGATTTCCTCTTTGCCTGTAGATGTGTCCTGTAAGCTGTGGATAAGAATAAAACATCAAGTCTTGCAGGGTGAAGTTCCCTGCCATCACTTGCTGTAAAGCTAGCCATACACTAGTAGAATTTAGTTTGAATTTTTTGTATTTTCATAACATTCAGTATTCTAATGATTAGTGGAGTTAAATAGACTGTCATTTTTATCTGTAGAGATGAGAAGATTCAAAAGAGATGGAAAAAAACTAATAATTCTTGAATCAAATGCCAAAATGTGAATGTGGTTGACATTCAGAAAAATTCGTACATATTATAATGTGCATATGTTAGGAACAGACAGACATGTTTATTACGTCTGGGATTTCATGCAAGGAGCAGGTCTGGACTTAAATTTAAAGGCTATGTAAAGGTTCGGGTTTAAAAAACAAACAAACATGTCATACTTACCTCCTCTGTGCAGTTGGTTTTGCACAGAGTGGCAACGATCCTCCTCTTCTGGGGTCCCTCAGCAGCACTCCTGGCTCCTCCTCTTCTCAAGTGCCCTGTTGGAGAGCCGCTCTCCTTCGGGGCACTCGTGCGGGCGCGCTCCCGTGTCCTGCTGCTGCGTTCATTCGCACAGACAGCAGGACTCTGCCCCACCCTCCTGCGTCATTGGATTTAATTGACAGCAGCGGGAGCCAATGACTACGCTGCTATCAATCTATCCAATCAGGACCCGAAACACCGGCTAGAGCTGGTGTGCTCGTCCCTGACATTGGAAAGACTGGGTTCAGGTAAGTAAAAGGGGGCTCTGGGGGGGGGGGGGGTTGCTGCATCACTGGAGATTTTAAGCTTAATGCATAGAATGCACTTAAGGGTTTACAACCCCTTTTTAAGGCTTTTGGAACAAAATGAGTTGATAAAATGATGGCAGGATTGAATGCTCTGGTGAATTGTCAAATTCTACTGGTGTATGGCCAGCTTACCATAACAAAGCAGGTTTTAATATGGTTGGTGGTTGGGAAACTTTATTTTATTGATGCACACATCAGGATTTCTATATGTGACGATGGCAAGAAGCCTGCCATTGGTGTGGTTGGGAATACCTCTAATCTTTTACAAGTAAGTAGGCAAAAGGAATTCCCAGATTAACAAAAAGACTATTCAAACACCCTCTGTTTTAGCCTACCATTACACAGGCTTTCCCCTATTATGAATGCAGCTGTCAGACCTATTCACCTTGCCAATCATTTAGTGCCTGCTACCTCTTGCCTGCCCTTCTCTCCACTGCCTTGTGCTTGCTCAACAAATACATTTCAAAATGCTAACAGCAGTATGCAAAGGCACCCACAGCTCTGCTCTAAACTATATAACCAACCTCATCGCAAAATATCACCCAAACCACCCTCTTCTCTATTCCCAAACTCTCCTGCTCTCTAGTTATCTGGTCACCTCCTACCATGCTCACCTCTAGGACTTCTTCAGAGGACTTCTTTAGAACTGCTCCCTTCCTCTGAAACATCCTACCCTAAACTGTACTACAGCAACATGTACTTAGGGCGGGGTGACAGGCTTTTGTATGTTTATTAAAAGTCAGCAGCTACAAAAAGTGTAGCTGCTGACTTTTAATAAACAGACACTTACCTGTTCCACGGTCCAGCGATGCGGCCGAACGAAGCGTCACTCCTCTTCCCCTCCTCTCCGCTGGTGCCTCCATTGTCACTCCGGGACAGCTTTCGGCTTCACGGCCAGGCATGCGCGAGTCGAGCTGCGCTCCCAGAGGGGACAGGCGATCGCCTGGGACCTGTCACTTGTCCCAGGCGGTCGCCTACAGGGAGGGGCCGCCTAAGGCGAGAGGAGTAGTCGCCTAGGCGGTCCCTGGGCGGAAGGAGGAAGTGGGGCAAGAAGTCCCACTCCTAACGAAGCCCCCACTCCCCCCCCCAAAAAAAAAAAAACATGCCAAATGTGACATGTAAGGGGGCGAGGAGTGGTTAAAGCGGAAGTTCCACTTTTGGGTGGAAATCCGCTTTAAAGTGATTGTAAAGGGAAAAACAGTTTTTAAAAAAAAAAAAAATAACATGTTATACTTGCCTGCTCTGTGCAGTGGTTTTGCACAGAGCAGCCCCGATCCTCCACTTCTCTGGTCTCCTGCTGCCTCTTTGGGCCCCTCCCCCTTGTTGTGGGGGTGCTCCCAAGCCGGCTCTCTGCGCCCATAAGAACAGAGAGAGCTCGGCTCAGCCCTGCTCCTGCCTCACTGTCTCTGATTGACATCGGGAGCCAATGCATCTCGGCTAATCAGGAGGGAGAGACCTGGGAGAGCTTCGGGTCTCCTGCATATTGCTGGATCGAGATTGGACTTGGGTAAGTATTAGTGGGGACTGAGAGGGGGAGCTGCACACTGAAGGTTTTTTACCCTTATGCCGCGTACACGCGGTTGGCTTTTCCGACAACAAATGTTCGATGTGAGCTTGTTGTCTGAAAATCCGACCATGTTTTTGGCTCCATCGGTCATTTGCTGTCGGAATTTCCGTCAACAAATGTTTGAGAGCTGGTTCTCAATTTTTCCCACAACAATAGTTGTGGTCGGAAATTCCGACCGTGTGTACACAATTCAACGCACAAAAGTTCGACGCATGCTCGGAATCGTTGAACTTCATTTTTCTCGGCTCGTCGTAGTGTTGTACGTCACCGCGTTCTTGACGTTCGGAATTTCCGAGCAACATTTGTGTGACCGTATGTATGCAAGACAAGTTTGAGCCAACATCCGTCAGAAAAAAATCCACGGTTTTGTTGTCGGAATGTCCGATCGTGTGTACGCGTCATTAGAATGCATGAAGGTAAAAAAAAAAACCTTCAGCCTTTACAACCACTTTAAGAAACTGAAACCCTGAGTGAGTAGGCTTTTTTTTTCTGCCTAAATTGTACTGTCACTCTAACCTTATTTGTAGTTTGAGAGTTCCACTTCTGCTTAAAAGAAAAATAAGTCCTTCACGCAGACTTTTCTCTTAGCAATTATGGAATTGATTGCAGGAACCTAGTTATCTTACTATGGCAACAAAAGCTTTTTCCTTGGAAATGGCAGATGATTATTGGATTTTCAAAATTGAGAATTAAGGGTCATAGACTCTTATTAATCTCCTACGTATGTATTTCTAGAATGTAAGCAGGTTTAAAGAAAAGCTAGTTTATTTCTATGACAAATCCTCCTTCAAAGAGCCCACAGTATACAAATCCTGGCTATGTCTGCTCACGTTCCCTAAAACAACCACTTGGATAGGAAATTATTGTCCTGGTTTGTTTGGGTGATGAGACCAGATTCAGACGAGGTTATCTTAAAGCTGTTGTAACCCAATAAAAAAAACTAAATACAATGATCATGTTTATGCATGATAAACAGCATAGTGCTTCTGCAGTGTCATTTGTCCCATTCTATGCTGTAAAATACCTGGTTGATCCTGCCTGTTCCTGTGTAATTATGGCTGCTGATCCGTGTTACTGTGGTCAGCTTGCGTGCCAATATCATCCTGCTGTTTGGTCATTCTTTCCTTCTCCCCCTCCTCCCTGCCTATCGGCTCAATAGTCTGTGCTGTGAGATCCGATCTCCTCCCCACTCTTCCCCTCCTGCCATTATTCCGTGTGACTATAAAGTCGCGGAGCACAATTACTGGTATCCTCTCTGATACAGCAAACTATATTGTGCAGTGTGTGTGTTGCTGTTTTTTTTTTCTTTTTAAATATGTAGCTAAATACCTTATTTCACAGCACTGCTGTGTGATCAGGTGACCTCCTGGGTGACGTCAGAGGGGAGTCTCAGCTCCTCCCGCTGTAATCCTCATATCTGTAAAGGAGAATGGCGGGAGGTCATGTGACCACACAGCCGCGCTCATTTAGCTTCATAATGTAAAAAGAAGAGACACACTGCATGCACATCATAGCTTGCTATAACAGAAGGAATTCCAGTAATTGTCCTCAGTGACTTTACAACCACTTTAAGGCTGGTACACGGGCCAGTTCAACAGAAACCGTCCGACATTCGGCCCGTGTGTAAAGCAACCTGTCCAACAGAAGTTGGTCTAAGGACCGGCTTTTATCGAACGGGAATGCTGTAAAACCAGCATCCAATAAGCACTAGTAGGCAATGGCTGCGAGCGGTGAGCATTGTGTTCTGGCGGGGGGGCATCCCCCTGTCAGAACACAATAGCTCAGCGGGGGGGGGGGGGGGTTGTTGCTGTACTAACATTGCTTTTGTTAGTACCGCGACCTGTCAGTTTTTATTTTATTTTATTCAGTCCAGTGAATTTTATTCAGTGGGTTGAACGAAAAGAAAAAAACTCCCCGTGTGTACCAGGCATTATTGTTTTCCACAATTTTTATACCAGGTAAACTACTAGTAAAGAAATACACCTCGCACATCTTCCACGTCCTCTTTAGAAGTCCATGTTAGCGCAAGTAAGTAAACCTAATGTTACTGACTGATTAAATAAGAGGATAATTCATGTCTCCCATTAAGCAAAACACATCTGAACATGAAAATGGCAACCCGTAACTGAAGGGCTATTAATAGGTATGGTGTGGGTGTTGTTTCTCTGGAGCTAGGAGAGCAGAATGTTTATTACTTGACTCATGGAATGTTCTCCTGCCAATACTGGCTATTCTATAGCAGGCAGGACATTCTGAGACCCCGTTCAAATCATTTTCTGATATCTCCTACCCATTTACTGCATTTCAAGTGGTGCGTTGTCTCATGTCTATGATGTAACTGCCCACACCACCAGCCAAAACCTCCCAGTCCCTAAAGATCAAACTGATTCGAAGACTTTGCCTGATTGCTTTTACCTTCAATAAGATAAGCAAACACTGGAGATTTCTGCAGGCTTCCCTACTACTCCATAGACCTAAATGTAGATGAAGACTGTCTCGGAGGCCTCTTTAGTGTCTATAGCAGGGATATACAATTAGCGGACCTAATTAAGTATAGCAAGACTCTGACAGCCACAAGCATGACTCCCAGAGGCAGAAGCATGATGGGACTTGTAGTTTTGCAACAGCTGGAGGTCCGCTAATTGCATATCCCTGGTCTATAAGGACAATCAAATGTAACTGATGGCGACATTGTTTTTCCATTTGGCAAAGAATAAGGGAGGTTAATCCCATTGGGGATTATTTTCCTTCACTTCCTGTCCCATAGCCGAAACAGGAAGTATGAGGAAATTGCAGGAAAGAAAATCACTAGATTTCCCCCCTTCAATACAGTCAGTGTTGATGGGGAATCCCTACTGTGGAGTTATTGTTTTTCCCTGAGGAGGGGGGGGGCTTCCCTGTCGGGAGAACACTGTGATTTACTGCTAGCAGCTCTAGCCATTGGCAATAATCACATGCTAAAAATCTGACATGCTGGTTGTACCCAAGTCGATCGATGGATCGATTTGGGTACAACCAGCCTGCCCATAAATGGATTGATACTTGTCCGGTCCATGCTCAACAAGCTGAGATTTGATCCATCTGTAGCCTGCATAAGGAAATCCTGGTATGTGTCACCAGGGTCAGCAGAACTAGCATCCCCATTGGACGATTTCCCCTTTATTAGTGTTCTGCTGTCAAATTAAAATTCGAGATTTTCTTTTACTTTCACTTTTGATGAAAAATAGTAAACAGGACAGGCCTTTAGTTGCACTTTAAATCTACTCTTGTCACTATTGTCTTTAATGAAGGTATGTCTATAAAAGAAAATGTGAAATACTCACCTTTCCTCCTGCCCACACTACTAAACTGCACTGATGATGAGAAACCCTGTGCTGAAGTTGGCACTAAAATTTCCAGGTGTGTAAATCTCCTGAGACCCCCGCTGCTTCCAGTGATTTCTCCTGCTGACCTCCACCCATCACATGATACAGTAGTGATTAGTGATGTGAAGGGCAACAGGAGGAGTCGGTAAAAGTTGCAGGGTACCCAGGAAATTGGCACTTCAGGAAGCGCCGGTTTCAATGCGAACTTAAGAACAGATGTCAAGGGCAGCAGGGAAGGTAAGCGCATATACATACGTCCTTTACAGGTATGCCTTAAATTGTATGTAAACGCGCACCCTGTAAAACAACCCATTCAGTTTAAAATAGAAATAAAAGGCAAACCGTGTGTGTATAGATATAAAAAACATTAAATACCTTCTTTTTTTTTTATAAGTGATCACAGCAGCACAGAGAGGTGAGGGATGAGAAACGGCAGCAGAAGAAGTCTGATCATTGGAGGAGAGCAAACTAAAGAACTGACCACGGTGTGTTCTCCTTAGTGTGGTCAGTTTTTAATAGGAAAGCAGAGGGACTGGCAGGAACACCAGGGATTTCACACAAAGGAAGCAATACAAAGAGAACAGGATACGTTTTCATACAAGTGCATGGTACAGCAGGCACATGCACTATATTGTCAAAAGTATTGGGACACATGAACTTTAATAGCGTCTTAGTCCGTAGGGTTCAGTATTGAGTTGGCCCACATTTTGCAGCTAGAACAGCTTCAACTCTACTGGGAAGGCTGTTCACAAGGTTTAGGAATATTTGACCATTCTTCCAAAAGTGCATTTGTGAGGTCAGGCACTGATGTTGGATGAAAAGGCCTGGACTCTCAGTCTCCACTCTAATTCATCCCAAAGGTGTTTTATCTGCTTGAGATCAGGACTCTGTGCAGACCAGTCAAGTTCCTCCAGACCAAACTCCTCCACGCTATATTTCCAAATGTATTGGGCCACTCCAAATCATTTTGGTGGAGGAAGGATTATGGTGTGAGGTGGTTTTTCAGGGGTTGGGCTTGGCCCCTTAAGGCGTCAGCATACAAAGACATTTTGGACAATTTCATGCTCCCAACTTTGTGTAAACAGTTTGAGGATGGCCCCTTCTTATTTCAACATGACTGTGCAGCAGTGCGCAAAGCAAGGTCTATAAAGACATGGATGAGCAAGCTTGGGGTGGAGGAACTTGACTGGCCTGCACAGAGTCCTGACCTCAACCCGATAGAACACCTTTGGGATGATTTAGAGCGGAGACTGCGAGCCAGGCCTTCTCGTCCACATCAGTGCCTGACCTCACAAATGCACTTTTGGAAGAATGGTCAAATATTTCCAAAGACACACTGCTAAACCTTGTGAACAGCCTTCCCAGAAGAGTTGAAGCTATTATACAGTGGGGAAAATAATTATTTGATCCCCTGCAGATTTTGTAAGTTTGCCCACTTACAAAGAAATGAAGGGTCTATAATTTTTATCATAGGTGTATTTTAAATGATAAAGACAGAATATCAACCAGAAGTCCAGAAAAAACACATGATACAAATGTTATAAATTGAGTTGCAGTTCAGTAAGTAAAATAAGTATTTGATCCCCAAGCAAAACATGACTTAGTACTTGGTGGAGAAACCTGTGTTGGCAAGCACAGAGGTAAGAAGTTTCATGTAGTTGGTTACCAGGTTTGCACACATCTGAGGAGCGATTTTGGTTTACTCTTTTTTACAGATCTTCTCTAAATCTTTAAGATTTCATGGCTGTCACTCCCTCCATAAATTTTCAATAGGAGTAAGGTCTGGAGAGTGGCTATGCCACTTCATGACCTTAATGTGCTTCTTCTTGAGCCACTCTTTTGTTGCCTTGGCGGTATGTTTTGGGTCATTGTCATGCTGGAAGACCCATCAACGACCCATCTTCAGTATTCTGGCTGAGGAAAGAAGGTTCTCATCTAAGATTTTACGAAACATGGCTCCATCCATTGTTCCCTCAATGCGGCAAAGTTGGTCTGTACCTTTTGGCAGAGAAACAGCCCCAAAGCATAATGTTTCCACCTCCGTGCTTGACTGTTGGGATGGTGTTCTTAGGGTCATAGTCAGCATTTTTCTTCCTCCAAACATGGTGAGTTAAGTTAATTACAAAGAGCTTAATGTTGATCTTATCTGACCACAGCTCTTAATCCCAATCCTTCTCTGAATCATTTAGATGTTCATTGGCAGACTTCAGATGGGCCTGCTGTACATGTGCCTTCTTGAGGAAGGGGGAACATTGTGGGTGCTGCAGGATTTCAATCCATGGCGGCATATTGTGTTACCAATGGTTTGATTGGTGACTTTGGTCCCAACTGCCTTGAGATCATTCACAAACTCCTCCCACATAGTTCTGGGCTGACCGCTCACTTTTCTCATATTCATCCTTACCCCATGAGGCGAAGTCCTGCAGGGAGCTCCAGACTGAGGGTGGTTGATGGTTATTTTGTATTTCTTCCATTTGCGAATAATCGCTCCAACAGTTGTCTCTTTCTAACCAAGCTTCTTGCTGTTGGTCTTGTAGCCCATTCCAGCCTTGTGCAGGTCTACAAACGTGTCCCTGATGTCCTTTGACAGCTCTTTAGTCTTGCCCATGATGGTGTGTTTAAATGGAAGAAAGAGATTCTGTAGACAGGTGTCTTTTTATACAAATAAGTTGTCGTTAGGAGAACCTTCCTCAATTGACAGGACTAATCTGTGTACCACAAGACCACATACTGTAGCCAGTCTGTGAGAGCCAGAATTATTGTTGGTCGGTATGGGATCAAATACTTATTTTACTCACTGAACTGCAACTCAATTTATAACATTTGTATTGTGTTTTTTTTTTTTCTGGATGTTTTGTTGATATTCTGTCTCTATCATTTAAAAAGCACCTATAATAAGAATTATAGACCCTTCATTTCTTCGCAAGTGGGCAAACTTACAAAATCTGCAGGGGATCAAATAATTATTTTCCCCACTGTAGCTGCAAAGGCTGGGCCAACTCAATATTGAACCCTACGGACTAAGACTGGGATGCCATTAAAGTTCATGTGCGTGTAAAGGCAGGCATCCCGATACTTTTGGCAATATAGTGTATCAGTAATATGAAATGTTGGGTGTACATATACTTTAATTTAAAGGGTGTCTGTAAAGTAAAGTATATTTCTCAAAACGTCTTTCAGGACAGCACCTGGAGAGAGTGTAGCTCCACCCAACTTCCCAGGAAACACTGCGATCAATGTCTTTTAAGGCAGGACACTTCCACCATGACCCCAGTTGTAGTGTTTCCTCCTCCTCCATTGTGTAAGAGCTGCAGGGATCTGTGGATGTGCTGCGCTCTCTCCAGGCAGAGGTCCTGTGTACAGGGGCATGGCATACCTTATATTTTTTTTATATTTTTTTTTTTTAGGCCATCCCAGTATCCTCCTAGATGGGCCAGGGATGTTCCGGTGCTCCCCTCTTTTTTTCCCGCTTGGTGAGAGCTTGGGGAACGGCCGGGTGGTCTGCCCCAACTTGGAGCATGGAGCCAGGGGCTTCCCGGCCCTCTGCTTATTCCGGGTACTGATGGCGGGTGACGTCATTTCTGGAAGGAGCGGGACTTTCCGGTCGGGCGCGCGACTTCTGGTTCCGGCCTGTGGAACGCAGGAGGAAGGGGGCGGGCCCTGGCTGGCGTACACTTTCGGTCTCCGCAGCAGCGAAGAGACCAGGAGTTTTAAAAAAGACAGTATGGCCCAATGTCCTCGGCAGTTGTGATGTCAGAGTCAGTGGCGGGAGCAGGAGTCACAGGCGCTATCTAAGCCCAGGTAAGCTGGGGCAGAGGCGCCAAGGCTGTTACCTTTTAGGGCTAGTTTTTTTCCCTCCTCCCTTCCCCTGGGTGTTATGTATAGGGAAGAGGGGAGCCTGCACCATACCCCCCTTGGGTTACCTCACAAAGGGGTATGGTTGGATGGTCATCCCCCCTTTTTCTTTTTTGTGAGGGGGTGAGGCTGTTGGGTATCGTTAGGGGAAGAATGGAGATTATGGTTTAGGTCCTAATCTAGTGCTTCCTCCCTTTTTTTTCCCTCTGTTTTATTACAGAAAGCGGAGAAGAAATTAAAGCATGCTCTTCCTATTCCTAAGAAAAAGTGCCCCTCTTGCTCTATTCTCACTTTTTTTTATTTATTTTGGTAAAGAAACCATCAGGAAAGTTTTGGTTAATTTTGAACCTAAAACTGCTAAATCGATCCACTGGCTACAAAAAGTTTAGTATGGATACGTTTTTTTTCCGTAAGGAAGCTTCTCACAGTGGGCTGTTTCATGGCTTCCATCGCTCTCAGGGATGCGTACCTTCACATCCCATTAGCAGTGGCTTCACAAACGTTTTTGCGTTTGGCAATCAGCTCAATGGCACAATATCCCATCTGCAGTTCAGAGCCCTACCTTTCTGGTTGTCCTTGGTCCCGAGGATCTTCACCAAAACCATGGCGGAAGCCTTGGCGCCTCTGAGGATTCAGGAAATTATGATAGTTTCATATCTAGATGATCACCTTCTGTTTGCCAGCTCAAAAGAAGAGCTGCTGACAAATTTGAACAGAACACCACTTGCAAAGCTTGGGTTGGCTCCTAAACAAGGAGAGATAAAATCTGGTTTCTTCCCAAGTGATAGGGTTTTTGGGCTACAACATCGGCTCAGTTCAGCAAAAGATCTTCCTACCAAAAGAGAAGAGGAAAAAGCTTCTGGGAGTGATGAAACAGATTCAAACAAGCTTGCCAGTTACGGTTCGGTCGGCTATGTCAACATTGGGTCTTCTAACATCCTCTATTCCGGCTGTTCAATGGGCCTGCCTCCACTCAAGGGAGCTGCAGCAGATAATTCTGCAAAATTGGAAGCACGAAGAACCCTTAGAGAAACGATTTACAATTCCCTTACAAGTTAGGAGGAAATTGTGGTGGTGGAGGAACCAGTCAAATCTAAGCAAGGGGCCTACTTTGGGTGTTATCTGTCTCAAGAAGGCCAACGACAGCTGCAAGTTCCTGGGGGTGGGGAGCACATCTGGAGGGTCATTTTGCCCAGGGGGCCTGGTCAAGCATAGTTGCAAAAAAGATCATCCAATTGGAAGAACTAAAGGCAGTTCTAAAGGGGCTTCTTTGGTTACAGGAGACGATCAGGGGCCAACATCTTCAGATCCTGTGCGACAATGTCACGGCAGTCGCCTATGTAACAAATCAGGGAGGTACCATAAGCAGGGTTCTCCTTACTTTATCTTGGGAGATCCTAAGTTGGGCGGAGGAGAATCTGGCATCCCTGTGAGCCCTGCATCTAAAGGGCAGTTTGAATTGGATGGCATATTTCCTGAGCAGGAAGAAAATTTCAGAATCTGAGTGGAGTCTAAATTTGGAAGTTTTTCAGATTGTGGGGTATTCCGCAGATCGATCTGTTTGCGATTCACTTGAACGTGAATGTTCTGGCTTACTTTTCCCTGAACAAAGGGGATCAGGCAAGGGGCTTGGATGCTCTGGCCCAGCCTTGGGACTTCCTTTTGTGTTTATGCTTTTACCCCCTTCCAGTTAATACTGCTGGTCCTCAAAAAGTTTCAGGTAGAATACACAAATCGAATACTTGTAGCCCCCTATTGGCCCAAGAGCGAAAGAACCTTAGTTAATATTACCTCTGCGAGACAATCTACTGAATAGGGCCCATCCTTCATTCAAACGTAAGCCAGCTCAGGTAAGCAGTCTGTTTTCTGAAGAGCAGATCCTGAAGAATAGGGGTCTATCAGACAAATTAGTTTGTACGCTGCTGAATAGCAGGAAGGAGGTTACCAGGGACATTTATTTCAAGGTTTGGAAATGCTACAACTCCTGGTATGTTCCAAAGCAATATTTGTCACAGGAGATCATTTCCATCCTGGAATTTCTTCATGATGGAATGGAGAAGGGGTTAGCACCTTGAAGGCACAGGTGGCTGCGCTATTAGTTTTTTTGGAAACTCAATTATCACAAGATCCGTTGATAGGTTCTTTAAGGCTCTGGCTAGGTCAAGAACAGCGCCTATCAAATTTTTTACAAGTTGGGACTTGTCAGTGGTTCTGCAGAGTCTAACTAAAACACCCTTTGAACCTCTAGAAAATGCTACATTAAGGGATTGGACTTTGAAAACAGCCCTATTGATGCAAGTCACCTGCCAGAAGAGTTGGTGAGCTGCAGGCTGTTTCTATGCTTGAACCCTTAACGATTTTTCCAGACCGTATAGTTCTAAAGGTGGACCCAGGCTTTCTGCCAAAGCTCTCTTCCTTTTTTCATTGATCACAAGAAGTAGTAATTCAAACGTTTTGTGAATCCCCAGCCGGTCCTAAAGAGGAAGTTTTCAATGCGCTGGATGTGAAGAGATGTCTACTACGATACATAGAGTTAACTAAGCAATTTAGGAAATCAAATTTTTTTTTGTGCTGTTTTCAGGATCACGTAAGGAAGATTGTGCTTTCGAAAGCACAATAGGAAGATGACTTGGGACGGCCATTATAGACGCCTACATGGCCTCAGGGCAGATACCCCCGGAAAGGTATCTTGGCCCATTCAACTAGGGCAGTAGCAACATCCTGGGCTAAGAGGGCTGGCGCCTCACCCGAGCAAATCTGTAAGACAGCAACATGAACGAGTTTCTCTACGTTCATCCGGCATTATAGAGTCGGTTTACTGTCCGCCTTGGAGCAGGCTTTTGGCCGGAAAGGTCCTGCAGGCGGTGGTCCCACCCTAGATTAAGTTCTCTCTTATTTCCAGGTGCTGTCCTGAAAGACGTTTTGAGAAAACCTTAGTTGGACTTTCCGGTAACGGTATTTCTAGGAGTCTTTCAGGACAGCAGCTATTACCCTCCCATATGCTTTCCGTTGTGACTTGTACTGTTATGTTGTGTTTGTGTGTTTTTCAAATTCTGTCTTTCAGCATGGCTGGAGGTTTCTTGATTATGACTGAGGCCATAGTGTAAGTTTCCTGCCCTAAAAAACATCAATTGCAGTGTTTCCTGGGAAGTTGGGTGGCGCTACGCTCTCTCCAGGTGCTGTCCTGAAAGACTCCTAGAAATACAGTTACCGGTAAGTCTAGCTAAGGTTTTTGACAATTCAGTGCTTCTACTGTGTGAAAATTGGAAAGAAGTTGCTGCTGAGTGCCTGAAGATACAGAGGCCAGTTAGGACTTGAAGTAATGTTGAAGAGAAGACTTGTAGAAATACTTGAATGTATATAGCCTGGCCAAATGTCCAGTTTACCACTAATGGAAAAGTCTTTCAGAAGAATTTATTACATTGGCATTCTGCATGTGGATTTAGACTAAGGTTATTTCAGAACTTTTATGGACCGAGATGTGATTCTGTCTGTGATACTTTTTTGCAGGCAAATAGAAGGCAAGGTGGTTGAAATATCCCGACTGCAAGAAATATTCACAGAGAAGGTGCTGCAGCAGGTAACCTAACCCGTCTGATTATTTACTATTGTGAAGAATATTAGTTTTGCAAATTTAACTGATATTTGTGCTTGCCAGATCAGTTTTGTTGAAGAGCTGCCCAGGTGTGTGGTGCTGGTCCCAAAAGTTCACTAACATTGTATGTTTTTTTTCCAGGCTGGGGCACCTGTATAATGGTGCCAACATGTTTTGATAGTCCACTGGTTTGTTGATCTGTTTGCTTCCGATGAAACTCAAGCATCGTTTGGAATTTTTTTTTTTTTTTTATAATTCTCATTCTCTTTAATTGAAAAGGAAACGGTTCCTCGGGTTGAAATATACAATATAAATTTTAGGATGCGGAAAGCTAGACTGAATTAAAAATTCCTGGGAACTGGAACTGGAATTACCTTCCACTCCCTGTTCTACAGCTCCTATCAGTTTCTGCCTGTGGTAATACTCTGAATCCTGGGTTTGGGGGAACACGTGACCCTAACTTGCCACCCCCACTGCAGCCAATCACCAAGTGCTGTCACATGTTGTGGGGGACGAGGTTAAAGGTTGTTCACGTTTTCTGACCATGTTTCATGCTACATTCATAGGGTGTAACATAAGGCTCCATGTACACAGAAGCTGATAAACTGCAGTTTATTGGCGTTTTGACGGTTTTTTTAAAAAGCCCATTAACTGCACTCTATGTTAGCCTATGTGTTCATGTACACATAACGTTTTTTAGCTTTAATGAGCAGTGGAGTTAATGGGCTTTTTTCTGAACGCAAGAAATTTGCGTTCAAAGTGCAGTTTTTCGGCAGAAAAAAACGCAAAACGCTCAAAGGCTGGCCGCGAGCGTTTTTTTGCGTTTTTTGGTCCATTGAAAAAAAAAAACGCTACACTGAAAAACGCTAATAAAAGCTAGTAAAAAAAAACACTGATAAAAGCTAGCTTTTTCTGCTGCTTTAAAAACGACAGTTTTTGAGCTTCTGTGTACATGGAGCCTAAGAGTTGGCCACTTTCCCCGACCTCCCGCTCTCACACTGCCCCAACATAATTGAATCACGGGGTACTTTTCCCTGGAGCATTCTGTTGATTTTTGAATTTAGCGTGGCTGTGCGTGGCTTTGCCCACAAAGCCATGTTTTCCATTCACAGGAATCTGTGAATGAAAAGACCACGAGAACCCATCTGTCAATGCGGCAGAATGACTTAGAAATCTGAATGGATCCCAAGTGCATTGATTACTTCATCCAGACCCATAACAGAAGGTCACCATACCGCCGTATCAACCTGGGGCTGGAATGTAAACCATGCAGGAGCCTGTACATTACACTTGCAATGGACTGTACAGATAAATCTGCAGGCTTCAATGCACAACTTAATAAATCCACATTTTATTTTGTTAATGTCATATTTCCTAAATGTTTGCAAAAATGTGGACTATTCCTTTAAGTAAAGACTGTTTACAGCACCTGCTGTAAGGCAAACCTGTTACACTGCCCAGCGGATAACTTTAATGTTTAGCTGTAATTTGGATTGCATAGAAAATGCAACAAACACACACATTGAGCCACTAAAAGCAAATTCTCTTAAATTTAGATAACTGTTTTAATTGGATTTGGGGAAAAAACGGCACATAATTGATGCAGTTGTGGCCCGCATAGAAGAAAAACACTGATGGTCTCAGCTGGAAGCCTATGAAGCACAACTGCCAACATTTTCAAATGATTTCAAGGGACACTTTGATTCAGTGCTAATGTGCCTCAGCCTATATTGTGCATATATTGTGTGCAATGTTTCTCAGTGCAGCAAAAAACATTCTCCTTACGTCGCCTGAACTGCATTATTAAAAATATTTTGCACAGAAAGCGTTGACCTTTAATTGAAATGCACAAAATACAAATCGGGAATAAAATAAATCATAACTTGAACCTCTTAGATTGTAAGCTCCCAGAAGCAGGGCCCTCCTAACGCATTTTTATTGAATTATATTGTTGCTGTATTGTCTCGCTTTATATTGTGAAGCGCTGCACAAAGTGTTGTCGCCATATAAATCTTATGTAATATTAATAACAGTATAAAAAAGAGTTGCTGGATAGATTTTAAAAGCAGGCTGCAACTCCAGGGATGAAACTGACCAGGGGGTAGTTCTAAAAACCTGGGGGTACCCCTGGTATTCAAAACCGTACAAACATTCCTAAAAACATTCTCCAGCTAGTCAGCATAAAAAGCCTGAATAAACATCAGGTTAAAACAGAGATTTCTGTTGCATACAGTTGCAAATACATCGTTGAGGCATCTGTACAAAATGTTGTCTCTAATGCTAAAATATCTGCCCTCCCAACCTGAGTTGCATAGAAATAAACAAATTGAGAGCAGGCATGTCCTAGAGGTAACCCCTTCCACTTAAAGTAGAATTCCAGCCTAAGGCAGGCCATAGATTATGCAGTTTTCTTTCCTTCAGCCACAGTTTGAAGGAAAGAAAAATGTTCCATTTCCCCCATCAACACAGTCAGTGTTCATGGGGTAATCCTTCCCACAGCGCTATTTTGTTGTCCTGGCAGGGAGCGTGCAGAGTGTTCCCCACTGGCAGAAAGCAATAATCCGTTCTGGCAGCTATAGTCGCTGGCAGTAATCTGGTAAAAAAATAAATAAAATAACAACCACCGGCTGGTTGTACTGAGGTCGATTATTGGATTGACTTCCGTACAACCAGTCTGCCTATAGATGTATTGAAATTCTGACAGTTCCTGCTGAACCGGCCGAATTTCGATCCTTTTATGACTTGTCTTAAAAATGTTCACTCCCTCCCGCTATCTATACTGCCTAACCTGTGTAAATAAGATCTATATACTTACCTATTTTTTGTCTGCCTTGGTCTGGTGTCTGGTCACATGATCCCCTGTGTTGGTGAGAGGCAGCTGCAGGGGAGAGAAAGGAGCGCTCGACAGTGGCTGGGAATCCTGGGAGCTGTGATGTCACTCATAAGCTTCCTGTTGTCACTGTTCCCGCTCCCTCCTCTCCCCTGCAGCCGCTCACTGATACAGGAGAGCCGAAACTGCAGATCATATGCCCGGCGCAGATTAAAAATATAATATACACTCTTGTTTTATGCAGGTTAGGTAGCAGGAGAGGGAGGGAACATTCTTTAGACTAGTTAGTGTTGGGCTGAAATTTTTACTTTAAACAAACACTGTCACCAACCAAAAGAACAGAAAAAACAAGTATTTTAAATGCCTACTTGCAATACTTTTACTTTCCATAAAGATCCCTAGCACAGCTCCCTACTTATTTGAATGTCACAGCCCTCTTTTGAAAGTATCTAATTAGTGTCTGTGCTGGCCCAGATCCTCAGACCCTCCCGCCCACTTCCCTACATCGGCTTTTATATAGCTGCACGGGAGACAAGTAAAGGGGAATATTATGGAAAGTCACTTGAGTGAGTTCTCTGGGTCTGCCGGAGTTGCTGGTGTCACTCCCAAGCAGCAGTCTAAGGGCTTTTAGATGTCTAAAGAAAGCTTTTACAGGTAAATAACATGCGTAAAATACTGTACGTCCATTGTACATATAATCTTATGGGAAGATTATTGTTGAAATTAACGGTCTGGCGACTTGGTCTCTTTTACACACCAGAAGCCCAAACTTAGGCAGCCCATACATTGATCATTTTTTTTTAGTTCAAATCAAATCCTATTTTTCTATTCCAAATTTCAGTTGCTGGAGATTTTCATGTATGGGGAATGAATATCAGAAGTGTTTTTAGGGGTAGTTTGTATTATAGAAGGCTTCATAATGAGCTGGGCTCTGATGCATACCTGAGTGTAGCAGTCCCAACTGGAGACGAGAATGAAGCCTGCAGAAGTAACAAGGACTCAATCCACCATGCACATTATCCCCTTCAGCCCCGGAAAATTTACCCTCCTTCATGACCAGGCATTTTTTTGCAATACGGCACTGCGTTACTTCAACTGACAATCGCACGGTCGTGCGACGCTGTACCCAAATAAAAATAATGTTCTTTTTTCCCACAAATAGAGCTTTCTTTTGGTGGTATTTGATCACCTCTGCCGTTTTAATTTTTTTGCGCTATATACAAAAAAAGACCAACAATTTTGAAAAAAAACTAATTTTTTTTACTTAAAGCTAAAAAACATAACCAATAATAAAAAAATAAAAAAATCGACTTTATTTATAAATTTAGGCCAATATGTATTCTGCTACACAGTTTTGGTAAAAAAAAACAAACAATAAGTGTATATAAAGTTATAGCATCTACAAACTATGGGATATATTTATGGATTTTTTTTTTTATTAGTGATGATGACGATCAGCGATTTTCAGCAGGATTGCGGCGGACCCATCTGACCCTAAGTGACACTTTTTGGGGACCAGTGACACTAATACAGTGATCAGTGCTAAAAAAAACTTCACTGGCAGGGAAGGGGTTAACATCAGGGTTAAATGTGCTTTTTAACTGTGGGGGGGGGGATGCTTTGACTGAGGGAAGACAGATCAGAAACACAACATCTCCATCATCCCCTCTCACAGAACCACCGCCTGCCTGGTTTTCATTGGCAGACCGCCATTCTGCCTCTCCTAAAAATGATCGCAGAGTGCTGGTGACATCGGGTCCCCCGGACTTGCTGATTGGCTCCCGCTGTCCAATCGCAGCAGGAGCGGGTCGCCAGCGGCACCCACGGGCGCCCCAGAACCAGTGCATGAGATCACAAACATGTACGTGATTTTGCTCAGGAGGGCCGCCCTGCCGCAGTTTATCTGCGAGGGGTGGTCCAGAAGAGGTTATCCTGGCGTGACTCAGGGCCACTCAAAGGAGTGTTGCCATTTATTGAACCTTTAGGTGTTGGGTGTGCACAGCAAACCTACAAATTAAAGATGGCCATACCCTAGTAGCTTTTCAAAATGAACATTCGCACCAAAATCAATACATTTGATGTCATGAAAAAATATTGTTTGAACGTCCTTCAAAAAGAGGTTGCTTTTAACATTCGATTGGTCTTTCCGCAAACAACTTTCACTGTAAAGAATATGTTCAATGAAGAAAGATTTTCCATCCTGATCCTTCAAATTTTCTCATCATCGAGCGTCGATTTGACCCCACTAACAATTAGAAAATCGAACGACCATTCTTAAAGGAGTTGTAAAGGTACATTTTTTATTTTCTAAATAGGTTTCTTTAAGCTAGTGCATTGTTGCTTCACTTACCTTTTCCTTAGATTTCCCTTCTAAATATTTTTTTTCTTTGTTTTCTTTGTCTGAATTTCTCACTTCCTGTTTATCCTCAGTAAGCTGTTCAGTAAGCTGTTCTGGATGACTCCACACCACTCGGATGATGGTGTGAAGTTTAGTGAGGAGAAACAGGAAGTGAGAAATTCTGACAAAGAAAACAAACCTTTAGAAGGTAAATCAAAGGAAAAGGTAAGTGAAGCAACAATGCACTAGCTTAAATGAACCTATTTAGAAAATAAAAAATGTACCTTTACAACTCCTTTAAATCCAAACTTTTCGAATAAAATAATACTAGCATATGGGCTAAACAAGCATCATTCTTGATTCTGTACAGTCTGGTAGCTGAAGAGTTACCCTGACTCAAGTTTCAGATTTGGACATCTGGTATGTAACTGCTTTGCTAATTACTGCATCACACCATTTCTCCTCTCTGCTGGAGGTATCTTGTTATGTGCTTTTCAAAGGTAAATGTCTTTTTCTGTGTGTAGCTCTATTAGAGGAAGCCCTTATTGGTAGTAGGCATTTCTATACACTGGATATGCAATATTGTTCAGAGCTGTGAGTAAGGATGCTTCTGCATTAATATAGGACAGGCTGGCGGCTCCTTTGTTACCTCTCCTGTTCCTTATCTTCCTGCAATAACAGATTAATGAGCTTACCTATCCCTGGAATTAGTCTTTTGTACTACCACCGAACAGGCTGCTTAGAGGAAGAGCAGAATTTTGCACAAAATAAGCTGCAGATCACTTCCAAACATCCCTTTCCCCATTCGGCATGTTTAATTATTAAAGAGACACTGTTCTCCAAATTATAAATGTTTTCAGGTTGTGTAATGTTTAATATAAAAACTGCAAAAGGGATTCCTTAAAGCAAATGCACAGATGTAATAAAGATCTGTAGGTACCAGCCTGTTCATCCTACAAATCGAATCGTGATAATAATTTGTGTTTACGCCTGACACTCGTATCGCTTTTATGTTGCCCTCGAAGATAATGTAGCTTTAGAGCTGCTCCAAGGGCCAATTTACAGTGACTTTTAGCACAGCGGCAAAACGCAGATCAAAGGAAGGACATCTGAAAAAGCAACTTCCAATGTCCTATTCTGACCATAACGTTGCATCGCGCTAAAATGCAAACGGACGTCAAAATGGATGTCAGCGGACGTCAGCGCGAGTTAAAACATGACTAAAATGGATGAGAAATGTACATGCATTTTAGCACAAGTCAATCTGAATTGGCCCTAAAACATAAGATCACTTTACTTTAGGTTACATGATATTCTGATAACAATACAGTGTTATATATATCTATACACAGTATATACAGCAGTACCTCTTATCATTGAAAGGAATAGTGCCCTAAGGACTAGTAAAGGGCAGTTTGGAGACCCCTGGTCTATTACATAAAATCCCAATAAAAATATAATTTACGTTTTTGGTTGTAACATGACAATATGTGGAAAATTTCAAAGGGTATGACTACTTTTTTAAGACACTGTAGAGGTTGCAGGGGTGGTTACCAACATGTGGTGAAAATTTTATGTCAATAGCACCTTTAGAAATATATTTACCTAGAAAAATGGTGACGTGTTCAATACTTGTTTTACCCGCTGTTCAGTGAGGGAAAAAAAGTATTTGATCCCCTGCTGATTTTGTGTGTTTAACCACTGACAAAGAAATGATCAGACTATAATTTTAATGGTAGGTTTATTTTAACAGTGAGAGACAGAATGAAAAAAAATATCCAGAAAACCGCATTTCATAAAAGTTATAAATTGGTTTACATTTTAAATAAATATTTGATCCCCTATCAATCGGAAAGATTTATGGCTCCCAGGTGTCTTCTATACAGGTAACGAGCTGAGATTAGGAGCCCTCTCTTAGACCCCTTTCACATGAGGCGCTATAACGCTAAAAATAACGCCTGCAAAGCGCCCTGAAAGAGCCGCTCCTCACACTCCACACTTGAGGGGTGTGCTGGCAGGACGCGTCCTGCTAGCAGCATCTTTGGAGCGGTGAAGGAGCGGTGTGTATACCGCTCCTGCCCATTAAAATTAATGGGCAACACGGCTATACCGCCGCTGCAGCGGCGCTTTACGGGTGGTTTTAACCCTTTTTCGGCCGCTAGCAGGGGTTAAAAGTGCCCCGCTATCGGCCGAATAGCGATGCGAAATTGACAGTAAAGCACCGCTAAAAATAGCGCCGCTTTACCGCCGACGCACCCACCGCCCCAGTGTGAAAGGGGCCTTAAAGGTAGTGTTCCTAATCTCCGCCTGTTACCTGTATAAAAAGACACCTGTCCACAGAAGCAATCAATCAAATTCCAATCTCTCCACCACGGCCAAGACCAAAGAGCTGTCCAAGGATGTCAGAGACAAGATTGTAGACCTACAAAGGGCTGGAATGGGCTACAAGACCATCGCCAAGCAGCTTGGTGAGAGGGTGACAACAGTTGGTGCGATTATTCGCAAATGGAAAAAACGAAATAACTGTCAATCTCCCTCGGTTTGGGGCTCCATGCAAGATTTCACCTCGTGGAGATTTAATGATCGTGAGAACGGTGAGGAATCAGCCCAGAACTACACAGGAGAATTTTGATCAATGATCTCAAGACAGCTGGGACCATAGTCACCAAGAAAACAATCGGTAACACACTACGCCGTTAAGGACTGCAATCCTGCAGCGCCCGTGAGGTCCCCCTGCTTAAGACAGCACATGTACAGGCCGTCTGAAGTTTGCTAATGAACATCTGAATGATTCAGAGGAGAACTGGATGAAAGTGTTGTGGCCAGATGAGACCAAAATTGAGCTCTTTGGCATCAACTCAACTAGCCGTGTTTGGAGGAGGAGGAATGCTGCCTATGACCCCAAGAACACATATCCCCACTGTCAAACATGGAGGTGGAAACATTATGCTTTGGGGGTGTTTTTCTGCTAAGGGGACAGGACAACTTCACTGCATCAAAGGGATGATGTACTGTAAAAAAATTTGAGAGACCCTTATTCCCTTAACCAGGGCATTGAAAAATGGGTCGTGGATGGGCATTTCAGCATAACAATGACCCAAAACACACGGCCAAGACAACAAAGGAGTGGGTCAAGAAAAAGCACATTAAGGTCCTGGAGTGGCCTAGCCATAACCCTAATCCCATAGAAAATATGTGGAGGGAGCTGAAGATTAGAGTTACCAAATGTCAGCATCAAAACCTTCATGACTTGGAGAGGATCTGCAAAGAGGAGTGGGACAAAATCCCTCCTGAGATATGTGCAAACCTGGTGACCAACTACAAGAAATGTCTGACCTCTGTGATTGCCAACAAGGATTTTGCCACCAAGTACCAAGTCATGTTTTGTGAAGGGGTCAAATACTTATTTCACTCATTAAAATGCAAATCAATTTATAACTTTTTTGAAATGCGTTTTTCTGAATTTTGTTGTTCTTCTGTCTGTCACTGTTAAAATAAACCTACTATTAAAATTCTATTAAGGTAAAATGCCTTCTGCAAGCAGCTCCCTCAGCCCTCCTTATACTTACCTGAGCCTGATCTTGATCCAGTGATGTGTACAAAAGCAGAGGCGCTCTCTCTCTCCTCATTAGCTCAGACACGACAGCAGGAGCCATTGGCTCCGCTGCTGTCAATCACAACCAGCGTGGTGGGGACGGGGCCGAGCCACGCACTGTCTCTTATGGGAGCAAGCGCACACAAGCCGCTTGCTATGGGGGTACTCGGCAGGGGGGAGCCAGGGGGACCCGAGAAGATGAGGCTAGCGGCTGCCCTGTGCTAAACCACTGCACAGAGCAGGTAAGAATGACGTGTTTGCTATATATTTTTTTTGCTAGCTTGTACAAACGCTTTAACTTGATGACCATTCAACAATTCATTTGCTGAAGCACTGTGTTATTAAACAATTGACTTTTTTTTTTTTCATAAAATATGAGTTTCAACAATTTTTCTCACATTTTTTAGCATTTTTAGGTCTCATGCACACAGGGCATTTTTGCAGCTACTTTAAGGGGCATCAGGCATTTTTTTTTTTTTTAAATGCCTCCATGTTCGCTTATGTGTCCATGCACACATAAACTTTCACAGGAGTTTGGAAGCATAAGCGTTTAGGGGCAGTAAAAGAAAAAGACGACTGCCTGTGCGTCCAGGAGCAGGGGCTATTTGGCTGTAAAAACGCGGCTTAATGCTGTAACAAACCTTTAGCCGCGTTTGGTGTTTTTTTTCCGCCGGTTTTTACATTTTAGGGCTCATGCACACAGGACGTTTTAAAAGCACCAGCGCTGCTGTCAGGAAAAAGCAGTAAATACGCACTTTTAACGGTGTTTTTTGATTAGTGTTTATGCGCATTTTTCCGCGGTTTTGAGCGTTAGCGGTCTTAAACACTTTTACAGTAAAAACACTCCCTAAAATGTAAAACCGCCAAACTTGGCTAAAAGCTTGTTACAGCATTAACCTTTGTTTAGCCATGTTTTTGCAGCCAAACCGCTTCTGCACACACATGCATAATTTGTTTAATTTTTTTTTTTTACTGCCCCTAAATGCTTTTGCCTCCAAACTCCTCTGAAAGTTTGTGTGCATGGACACATGGGCTAACATGGAGGAGAGTTCAGAGGCAGTAAAAAAAACGCCAAATTTCCCTAAAAGCAGCTGCAAAAAAGTCCTGTGTGCATGAGCACTTAGATCTCTTTCATACTGAGGAAGTTTTAAGGCGTTTTAGCGCTAGAGATTGGTGCAATGGGTGCTTTCACACTGGGGCGGTGCACTTGCGGGGACGTTCGGAAAAGACCTGCAAGCAGCTTGACCTTGTGCGGGTATAATGGGTGCAGCTACAGGCATCATTCAGATATTGTATTTTTCAGCCGGCGATTCCCTACACCATAAGAATGATCATAGTGGCTGTTCAGGCGCTTGATCGCTCTTACGGGCAGCCAGAGGGGACCTCCTGCTCTACCGACTCAAGGCTATAATCGGTGAGTCAGAGAACGGATCCGCCGGCCCCGGATGTTTACCATAGAGATTTCCGGCTGACCAGAGTCTCTATGATCGGCCGGGCGCGATGTTATGACGTCACAGCCAGCCTCTGCATTCAAACAAACGGCGCCACCTCGGCTGGGAAGCTGTGATCATGTTTTTTTTTTTATTTTTTATTTCAGCTGTCCCAGCCTAGAGGTGAGATGTGGGGTCTTATTGACCCCACATCTCACTGTAAAGAG
Organism: Rana muscosa; assembly: GCA_029206835.1. Taxonomy (NCBI): domain Eukaryota; kingdom Metazoa; phylum Chordata; class Amphibia; order Anura; family Ranidae; genus Rana; species Rana muscosa. The sequence continues at coordinate 100,570,740 of CM055116.1, read as the reverse complement.
GTCCTGTCATGCCATATTCCTATTACAAGGGATTACAAGGTTTACATTCCTTGTAATAGGAATAAAAGTGATGACATTTTTTTTTTTTAAGTGTCAAACTAAAATAAAAGTAAAATTTAACAATACAAAAAAATGTAAAGTGCCCCCTCCCTGTGTGCCCACACGCAGAAGCGAACACATACGTTGGTCCCGCCCACATATGAAAACGATGTTCAAACTACACATGTGAGGTATCGCTGCAAACGTTAGAGCGAGAGCAATAATTCTAGCCCTAGACCTCCTCTGTAACTCAAAACATGTAACCAGTAAAAAAAAATTAAACATCGCCTATGGGAATCTTTAAGTACCAAAGTTTGGCCCCATTCCACGAGCGTGTGCAATTTTGAAGCGTGACATGTCGGGTATTTATTTAATAAGCGTAACTTCATCTTCATGTTTCACATTAAGCAAAAAAAATATTTTTTTTTTAAAACATGAAAAATTGCTGTGCAAATACCGTGCAAGATAAAAAATTGCAATGACCGCCATTGTATTCTCTAGGGTCTCTACTAAAGAAACATATATAATGTTTGGGGGCTCTATGTAGTTTTGTAGCAAAAAAATTATGATTTTTACATGTAGGAGAGAAATGTCAGATTTGGCCTGGGTGGCAAGTAGTTAAAAGCACCCCGCTAGCGGCCGAAAAGATAACGTGTGAAGGCAGCCTTAGGGAGTGATTTTACTGCAAAAACCGCATGAATTCGTTTTTGACGCTACTTGTTCTTGACCATAGCATTTGCATTTTTTAAACATCCTGTGTGCATGAGCCCTAAGGGCCCTTTCACACGTGCGGACCGTATGTCCGTTTTTCATCCATCCGTTTTCGGATGAAATGCGGACATACATGTATCCCTATGGGATAGCGGATGAACATCCGCTGACATCCGATCTCATCAGTGTCCGCTATGCTCCGTTTCTGCAGACGGAGGAAAATCCTATTTTTCCATCCGTCTGCGGATCGGATCGGATGAACACAGACAGACGGTCCGTGTTCCTCCAATCCCCCCCATAGAGGAGAGCGGAGATCTGACAGTGTGCAGAGATGGGCTAATCATCCGCCGGCTCAGCGGGGATCAACGGAGCGATCCCCGCCGAGCAAGCAGATGTTTTAAAATGGATTCTCACTGGAACCGCCTGTGTGAAAGGGGCTTTATGCTGTTCATCTTCTCCAGCCTTTTCCCCCAACTTTCTGTCTACATACACATGCTCCAGCATTGCCTGAAAGTAATTGCTGTAGACTGGATTTATGATAGTGACAACAGTGGACATGCCTGGCCAATGTGTTTTTTGTTTTTTTTTCAGAGCTTGTCATTTCCACCAGGGGCACATGTGTGGGGGTGACGACACAGGGCCACAATTGGAAGACAGTTGTCACCTTATAACTGTTCCCGAACAAGGACTTTAATGGCAGGATCATTCAGTATTATTTAAATAAATGCTGCAGATTTAAAGTGATTGTAAAGACAGACTATTTTTTATCTTGCATTCTATGCTAATACTTACCTGAGTCCATCTTGATCCAGCGACGTGCACGAGTGCCAAGGTCGTCTGAGACTCCCCTCCTGACTCCCCTCCTCCTCGCCATTGGCTCCCGCTGCTTTCAATCAAAGTCAGTTAGCCCATTTAGGAGAGAGATGGGGCAGGACACACAGAGCTGTGAATCGGCTCAGGTGCCCCCATAGCAAGCAACTTACTGTGGGGGGCACTCAACGGGTGGGAGGGGCCAGGAGCACCAAAGAGGGACCAGAGAAGCGGGGGATTTGGGCTGCTCTGTGCAAATCCACTGCACCAGAGCAGGTAAGTATAACATGTTTGAGATTTTTAGAGAAAAAAAAAAACGAGACTTTACGATCACTTTTAAGGGAAAAAAAAAATCTAAAGGTTCAAACAAGCTTTTAAATGATATTGGCCTTTAAAATTTGTGAGATTTTAATTATTGTGTTTAGATCTATTTTTAAGGGGTATTTTGAGTGTGGCCTAAAATGTCACCACAGTATTTCCATCCTCTAACTGACAGAACCATGAACTGGCTGCACTGATAGAGAAGCTTCTACAATTAAGCAATGCCTATAAGGGCTCATGCACACTGCCACTCCAAAAAAAAAATGCTGTTTTTACAGGCATTCGAGATTTTATTTTAGCTTGAAGGAGCTTGTGCTTTTTTGTGCTCTTTTGCATGTTTTTATTGAGCTTTTTCACGCCTCTTAATGCTCCTTTGAGCTTTTTTGAGCATTAGGGCCCTTTTAGGCGTACGGATCCCGTAGGTTTCCGTTCCTTTGCTCAGCGGGGATCGCTCCGTTGATCCCCGCTGAGCCGGCAGATGACAGGGTGGTCAGATCTCCGCTCTCCTCTATGGGGGGATCGGCTGAACATGGACCGTCTGTCCGTGTTCACCCGATCCGATCCGCAGACAGATGAAAAAAATAGGATTTTTATAACAGCTTACCTGTAAAATCCTTTTCTTGGGAGTACATCACGGGACACAGAGCGACATAGTCATTACTAATGGGTTATATAGATACCGTCAGGTGCTGGCACTGGCAACTTCCAAAACCGGAAGTACCTTCCCCTATATAAGCCCCTCCCATTCGGGAGCACCTCGGTTTTGTAGCAAAGCAATAAGTGTCCCCAAAGAGGGGCGGGAGCTCTGTGTCCCGTGATGTACTCCCAAGAAAAGGATTTTACAGGTAAGCTGTTATAAAAATCCTATTTTCTTTCTCGTACATCACGGGACACAGAGCGACATAGTCATTACTAATGGGATGTCCTAAAGCAATGCCCAATGAGGGGGGGGATACACCATATATAAGCTGAGCGCTATCAGACATGAGGATCTTTTGCGGCCTGCAACACACTGCGCCCAAAGGCGACATCCTCCTGACTTCTAACGTCCACCTGGTAGAACCTAGTAAACGTGTGAACTGAAGACCATGTTGCGGCCTTACAGATTTGAGCCAGGGAGGCCTGGTGATGCACTGCCCATGAAGTTCCAACTGCTCTCGTGGAGTGCGCTCTAACTTTGAACGGAGGCGGTCTCCTTCTCAAGCCATAGGCTTGTATTATGACCTGTCGAATCCACTTGGCTAAAGTAGATTTTGACACTGCCTGACCCTTTCTGGGGCCTTCCGGCAGAATAAACAAAGTATCCGTTCTGCGAATCTGAGCAGTGGCTTTTAGATAAGCTTTAACTGCTCTTACTACATCCAAAGAATGCAATAACTTTTCCTCTACCGAAGTAGGTTTGGGGAAAAAAGAAGGAAGAACCACATCTTGGTTCAAATGAAACCTCGATACCACCTTAGGAAGAAAGGCTGGATGAGGGCGTAACACTACTCTATCCTTATGGATAACCAGATATGGCTCCTTACAGGACATAGCTGCTAATTCCGACACTCTTTTAGCCGAACAAATGGCTACTAGAAAAATCAATTTCCTGGTGAGAAGAACCAGGGAAATATGCTGTAATGGTTCAAATGGTTGTTTCTGTAGAACCGACAGAACCAAGTTTAGATCCCATGGACATATGGGAATATTAACCGGAGGACTAATACGCATCACTCCTTGTATAAAGGCTTTGACTAGTGAATGCGAAGCCAAGGGCCTTTGAAAAAATATTGACAAGGCCGAAATCTGACCCTTGATAGTACTCAAGGCAAGCTTCCTATCTACAGCCCATTGTAGGAAGTCCAGAATCCTACCTATTACGTATTTACGTGGATGCCATTTCTTGGCCTCACACCAGGCGATGTACGCCTTCCAGATTCTATAGTAGATCTGCCTGGATACCGGCTTCCTGGCATTGATCATGGTAGATACCACAGCATTAGAGAGCCCTCTCTTTTTTAGAATGTGGGCTTCCATAGCCAGGCCGTCAAACCTAGGGCTGGTAAGGAAGGGTGGTATATCGGTCCTTGCGAAAGCAGGTCCGGACGATGTGGGAGGGTCCAAGGACTCCCCACAGACATTTTTACAATCTCCGCGTACCATGCTCTTCGGGGCCACGCTGGAGCCACCAGAATCACTGGTTTCTTTTCTACCCTGATTCTGCGGAGTAGAACAATTGTGGCGGTGGGAATGCATATATCAGCTTGAACTGATCCCAAGGGAACACTAGGGCATCCGAGCCGCAAGCTAGGGGATCCCTTGTCCGAGAGACAAACCTGTCCACCTTTGCGTTGAATCTGGATGCTAGAAGATCTACATCCGATGTTCCCCACCGCTGACATATTGTCCAGAAAACCTCGGGGTGAAGGGACCCTTCCTCTGGCATAATTGCTGGCGACTTAGAAAGTCCGCCTTCCAATTCTCCACTCCTGGAATGAATACCGCAGATATGGCTGGGACATATCTTTCTGCCCATTTCAGGATGTAATTTACTTCCCTCTGGGCTGCACGACTCCTGGTGCCCCCCTGATGATTGATATATGCCACTGTTGTGGCATTGTCTGATTGAATTCTGACAGGGGACCCTTGGAGTTTGGATGTCCATGCTACTAGGGCATACCGGGCTGCTCGTATCTCTAAGAGATTGATGGGCAGGGCCTTTTCTGCATCCGACCATCTGCCCTGGAGAGACTATTGCTCCAGTACAGCTCCCCAGCCTATAAGGCTGGCATCTGTAGTGACCACCTTCCAAGAAATCGGACTGAAGGATTTCCCTTTTTCCAGATTCTGGGGAACCAACCACCAACGGAGGCTCTTGCGAACGGAAGGGGACAAGGACATTGTAAGTCTAGGGCCTGAACTATTTTGTTCCAGGCTGACAGTATGGCCCCTTGCAAATTCTTTGAATGGAATTGACCGTAGGGTACTGCTTCGAATGATGCCACCATTTTTCCCAGCAGCCTCATGCACAGGCGTATGGACGGCTGTCTTTTTTGTACCCACTAAGTGGATCAAATCTTTCAAAGACAACACCTTTCCTCGAGGCAAGAATATTTTTCTCTGGCCTGAATCCAACCTTAGCCCCAAGTATTCCAGACTTTTGACTGGTTTTTAGGGCTAACTTGTCTCGGTTGATAATCCAACCGTGAGATTCCAGATACTTGATTGTCTTGTGAACGACCACGTCTAGTTTTTTCACTGAGTGGTCTACCAGCAACAAGTCATCTAGATATGCCATTATCATTACACCTTGTGTTCTTAGATTGGCCAATAAAGGGCCAGAATTTTTGTAAACACTCGTGGTGCTGTGGCCAAACCGAAGGGTAAGGCTCTGAACTGAAAATGGCGCCCTTCTACTGCAAAGCGTAGAAATTTTTGGTGGACTGGAAAGATGGGAATGTGCAAATAAGCATCTTTGATGTCGATCGCGGCTAACCAATCCTCCCCCTTGTAGGGCAGTGGCCACCGATCGGATCGACTCCATCGGAAAGTCCTGATATACAGGAATTTGTATAGCCCTTTTTAAAATTAATATGGGCCTTCCGTCCGCGTTTGCTTCGGGACTGTAAAGAGGTTTGAGTAAAACCCGAACCCTCATTCTTCCAGGGGAACCTCCATAATTACTCCTTGGAGCAATAGTTGTTCTAGTGCCAACAGGAGGGACTCTCTCTTCCGGGGATCCCTTGGCACGTTTGACCTCAAAAATGGGAAGGAGGAGAGTCTTTTAACTCCAAACTGTATCCCAAACATACTGCGGAGAGCACCTATCTGTCTTGATCGTGTCCCGCCAGGTCTCTTGCGAACAACTGGAGTCCTCCCCCCACCCGACTGAGTGGGGGCAACCCTTCAATGAATTTAACTTTGGGGGAGGTTTTGTACCTCCCCTGACCCAGGGTTTCTCATTACCCTGCTATTGTCCCTGTTTTTTACCCCCGGGAATTGACCGAGGAGGCCGTCGGAACTGTTACACAGCCGATGCCCCAGGGACTGGAGAAGCAGGCCTCTTAAAGAGGGACCTCTAACTCTGTTTTTAACCGGCAAGAGCGTATTTTTACCGCTGGAAATTTTCTGGATATATCTGTCCAGGTTTTCCCTGAATAAGCGTTCACCATGAAATGGGACGCTAACCAGCCATTCTTTACAGGGAGCTTCAGCAGACCAGTTTTTGAGCCATAGAAGCCTACGCATATGTACTATAGACAGCGTAAGGCGGGAGGCCTGATGGACTGAATCCTTTATGGCGTCAACCGCAAAGCCTAAGGCTCTAGGTAGATCAGCTAGGGCAAAGCCTGCTGATCTGTCAAGTCCCTCAAGACCTGTTTCAACTGATCCTTCACTGCTTAGCAGACCCCAATAGCTGCTACTGCTGGTTGTGTCACCAAGCTTGCTGTAGAAAGAAGCAGACTTTCATAAGGACTCCAATCTTTTATCTATTGGGTTCTTGAACATTTGGACATTATCCACTGGACATGTCAGTGATTTATACATACAAGAGATGGCTGCGTCCACTGTAGGGACCTTCCATTTTTTTTTTTTTTTTTTGATGAACTTATCCTCCATGGGATAGACCACCGGAAATCTCTTGGGGGAATAAATATTTTCTCAGGACGTTCCCAATCCTGGTAAATAAGCCCTTTCCGTAAAGGGTGAAGTGGAAAAGAACAGACAGTCTGGGGGCTTCTAGCGACCCCAACGAGGATACAGTAGTGGTTGATGGTTCCGCAAGGTGCATTTTTAAATGCTGATCGGACCATGTTAGTCAGAGACTGAACCCATAATCTTTCAGCTTGAGATGCTGAGAAAAGGTTCCCCCACTGTTGACTCCTCTATAACAGAATCAACCTTATCCTGATCCCCTTCAGGCAGGTCGATCCCTGTATGGGACTGTTGCTCTGCTAACAGGCACTTTGAAGGAGGAGATGGAGATCGGGCGTGCTTTCCCTGACAGGGAGGCAGCGATCAATGTTGACAATCTCTCTCTAATCCTCCCAAAGCTGAGGAAAAAACCTCCTCTGTTACATACACAGGAGCAGGTGAACTGAGGACAGCCACAGTACCAAGTACCCCTGCGGGGTCTCTACGGTCACTTACCTCTGAACTTCAGGGGAGACTGGTGCAGCAGAAGTATGCCCAAGATCCTCAGAGCCCGATGAGACCCCCTTCGCTTCCTGGAAGATTCAGTTCCGGAGCTTCTGGACGGCATATTCCTAAGCCTAAAGCTGAGGTATTCCAGCCGTAATACACCACTTTTACTGAGAATAGTCTAGCACAATTGCTGCTATATCACAGTTGGTGTCTACTAAAGTGCCTTTCTAGGGGATGCCTGCATCAACCGCCTCTATGTGCCTTTATATTGTTGCTAGCTCTGTCTGTGCACTTCAACAGCCAGCTATAATGTGCTTTAAAACACGCTGGACGCCCGCAGTAGCGCCGCGGCGCACACCTGAGCGTCATCCACCCGCTCCGCCCCTTTTTCCAGATCGCCTCTATGAATAGAGGCGCGCGCACGCGCGCGGGCACGTGCGCCTTCGGCGCCTTTTTTGAAAACAACAAGGAGCTAGATGGGAGCCAGGGTCCCTTTGCCGCAGGACCCGGGGATGGATGAGCGCAGCAACAGGGCAGAGGAGACAGCTTCCCAGGAGAGAACATACCAACTGCCTGGATTTGATTCTGGAAGAAAAAAATCCACATTACAAGAAAAAGAACCATAGCGGCCTCTAGTGTCTAACACAGGTACCGCGGTCTTACATTTTTTTTTTTTTTTTCTTGCCTACTATTAAAATTTTTACATTTTCTCAGTAGTAACAGGCATACACAGAATATTAGCGGGAATACCGTTAGGTAACAGACAGAAAGACAAATTAGGCTTGGGGTCCCCCAATAGAACCAAGTTCCTGGGGGCCCCCACTTACCTGTTCCCCGCCGCAGGACTTTGTTTGGTCCACAAAAGCCCAAACTTCACCTATCACGGCAGGCATTGTAATCAAACCTTCAGGGACCGGGTTCCCAAGGATTCCACTCCCCTGGACCTGTATAGCACCCTGCACAGAAAACATCTTGGTCGTGGGTATGACCAGAGCTCTGGATCCCAGGGTCCAGCCCTCCTAAGAGAGGCATTACAGGCAAAACCTTGCTCTTCTCTGCAAGGCCCGGGTACCGACCGTTTAGCTATGAAGCTTTTTTGGTCGGATCCGGAATAGCTTACTGAGGCCCAAAAGAACCTGTACGCAAGCTCAGTGAAAAACACATGTTTCTTCTTGGCCAACACCTTAGACACTGGCAAAAAACTGAGGTGCTCCCGAATGGGAGGGGCTTATATAGGGGAAGGTACTTCCGGTTTTGGAAGTTGCCAGTGCCAGCACCTGACGGTATCTATATAACCCATTAGTAATGACTATGTCGCTCTGTGTCCCGTGATGTACGAGAAAGAAATTAGATTTTCCTCCATCTGCAGAAACGTGCCATAGCGAGAACTGATAAGATCGGATGTCAGATGTTCATCTGCTGACATCCGCAATCCCATAGGGATACATGTACAGTATGTCCGTTTTTCATCCGAAAACGGATGGATGAAAAACGGACATAAGGTCCGCATGTGTGAAAGGGCCCTTTCTTTCTCGTACATCACGGGACACAGAGCGACATAGTCATTACTAATGGGTTATATAGATACCGTCAGGTGCTGGCACTGGCAACTTCCAAAACCGGAAGTACCCTCCCCTATATAAGCCCCTCCCATCCGGGAGCACCTCAGTTTTTTGCCAGTGTCTAAGGTGTTGGCCAAGAAGAAACATGTGTTTTTCACTGAGCTTGCGTACAGGTTCTTTTGGGCCTCAGTAAGCTATTCCGGATCCGACCAAAAAAGCTTCATAGCTAAACGGTCGGTACCCGGGCCTTGCAGAGAAGAGCAAGGTTTTGCCTGTAATGCTTCTCTTAGGAGAGCTGGACCCTGGGATCCAGAGCTCTGGTCATACCCACGACCAAGATGTTTTCTGTGCAGGGTGCTATACAGGTCCAGGGGAGTGGAATCCTTGGGAACCCGGTCCCTGAAGGTTTGATTACAATGCCTGCCGTGATAGGTGAAGTTTGGGCTTTTGTGGACCAAACAAAGTCCTGCGGCGGGGAACAGGTAAGTGGGGGCCCCCAGGAACTTGGTTCTATTGGGGGACCCCCAAGCCTAATTTGTCTTTCTGTCTGTTACCTAATGGTATTCCCGCAAAATTCTGTGCATGCCTGTAACTACTAAAAAAAATGTAATAATTTTTAATGGTGGTCAAGAAAAAAAAAAATATATATTTTTTTATATATATATATGTAATATATTAGACTGCGGTACCTGTGTTTGTCCACTAGAGGCCGCTGTGGAATGTTTTCTTGTCATGTGGACTAGCTTCTTCTCAGCAGAGCAAAGTCCAGGCAGATGGTGAGTTCTCTTATAGGAAACTGCTTCCTCTGCCATGTTGCAGTGCTCGTCCATCCCCCGGCCTGCGGCAAAGAGGGGCCCTGGCTCCTGTCCCTTGTTACCATATTTGAAATTAGCGCCGAAGGCGCACGTGCCCGCGCGCGTGCGCGTGCACGCGCCTCTATATATAGAGGTGAGCCGGGAAAGGGGGCGGAGCCTGGGGGATGACGCTCTGTGCGCGCCGCAGTGCTTCTGCGCATGTGCGGGCGTCCCAGCAGTTTAAAAAAAACACAATATTGTAGTGAGCTGGCTATGAAGTACAGAGACAGAGCTGGCAACATTTAAAGGCATACAGCAAGCGGTTGATACAGGCATCCCCTAGAAAGGCACATTAGTAGACACCAACTGTGATATAGCAGCAATTGTGCTAGACTATTCTCAGTAAAAGTGGTGTATTACGGCTGGAATACCTCAGCTTTAGGCTTAGGAATATGCCGTCCAGAAGCTCCGGAACTGAAGCTTCCAGGAAGCGAAGGGGGTCTCATCGGGCTCGGAGGATCTTGGGCATACTCCTGCTGCACCAGTCTCCCCTGAAGTTCAGAGGTAAGTGACCGTAGAGACCCCGCAGGGGTACTTGGTACTGTGGCTGTCCTCAGTTCACCTGCTCCTGTGTATGTAACAGAGGAGGTTTTTTCCTCACCTCTGGGAGGATTAGAGAGAGATTGTCAACATTTATCGCTGCCTCCCTGTCAGGGAAAGCACGCCCGATCTCCGTCTCCTCCTTCAGAGTGCCTGTTAGCAGAGCAACAGTCCCATACAGGGATCGACCTGCCTGAAGGGGATCAGGATGAGGTTGATTCTGTTATAGAGGAATCAACAGTGGGGGAACCTTTTCTCAGCATCTCAAGCTGAAAGATTATGGGTTCAGTCTCTGACTAACATGGTCCGATCAGCATTTAAAAATGCACCTTGCGGAACCATCAACCACTACTGTATCCTCGTTGGGGTAGCTAGAAGCCCCCAGACTGTTTGTTCTTTTCCACTTCACCCTTTACTGAAAGGGCTCATTTACCAGGATTGGGAACGTCCTGAGAAAATATTTATTCCCCCAAGAGATTTCCGGTGGTCTATCCCATGGAGGATAAGTTCATCAAAAAAAAAAAAAATGGAAGGTCCCTACAGTGGACGCAGCCATCTCTTGTATGTATAAATCACTGACATGTCCAGTGGATAATGTCCAAATGTTCAAGAACCCAATAGATAAAAGATTGGAGTCCTTATGAAAATCTGCTTGGTGATACAACCAGCAGTAGCAGCTATTGGGGTCTGCTAAGCAGTGAAGGATCAGTTGAAACAGGTCTTGAGGGACTTGACAGATCAGCAGGCTTTGCCCTAGCTGATCTACCTAGAGCCTTAGGCTTTGCGGTTGACGCCATAGAGGATTCAGTCCATCAGGCCTCCCGCCTTACGCTGTCTATAGTACATATGCGTAGGCTCCTATGGCTCAAAAACTGGTCTGCTGAAGCTCCCTGTAAAGAATGGCTGGTTAGCGTCCCATTTCATGGTGAACGCTTATTCAGGGAAAACCTGGACAAATATATCCAGAAAATTTCCAGCGGTAAAAATACGCTCTTGCCGGTTAAAAGCAGAGTTAGAGGCCCCTCTTTAAGAGGCCTGCTTCTCCAGTCCCTGGGGCATCGGCTGTGTAACAGTTCCGACAGCCTCCTCGGTCAAATCCCGGGGGTAAAAAACAGGGACAGTAGCAGGGTAATGAGAAACCCTGGGTCAGGGGAGGTACAAAACCTCCCCCAAAGTTAAATTCATTGAAGCCCCCACTCAGTCGGGTGGGGTGGGGGACTCCAGTTGTTCGCAAGAGACCTGGCGGGACACGATCAAGACAGATAGGTGCTCTCCGCAGTAGGTTTGGGATACAGTTTGGAGTTAAAAGACTCTCCTCCTTCCCATTTTTGAGGTCAAACGTGCCAAGGGATCCCCGGAAGAGAGAGTCCCTCCTGTTGGCACTAGAACAACTATTGCTCCAAGGAGTAATTATGGAGGTTCCCCTGGAAGAATGAGGGTTCGGGTTTTACTCAAACCTCTTTACAGTCCCGAAGCAAACGCGGACGGGAGGCCCATATTAATTCTAAAAGGGCTATACAAATTCCTGTATATCAGGACTTTCCGATGGAGTCGATCCGATCGGTGGCCACTGCCCTACAAGGGGAGGATTGGTTAGCCACGATCGACATCAAAGATGCTTATTTGCACATTCCCATCTTTCCAGTCCACCAAAAATTTCTACGCTTTGCAGTAGAAGGGCGCCATTTTCAGTTCAGAGCCTTACCCTTCGGTTTGGCCACAGCACCACGAGTGTTTACAAAAATTCTGGCCCTTTATTGGCCAATCTAAGAATACAAGGTGTAATGATAATGGCATATCTGGATGACTTGTTGCTGATAGACCACTCAGTGAAAAAACTAGACGTGGTCGTTCACAAGACGATCAAGTATCTGGAATCTTACGCTGGAATCTCACGGTTGGATTATCAACCGAGACAAGCAGCCCTAAAAACCAGTCAAAAGTCTGGAATACTTGGGGCTAAGGTTGGATTCAGGCCAGAGAAAAATATTCTTGCCTCGAGGAAAGGTGTTGTCTTTGAAAGATTTGATCCACTTAGTGGGTACAAAAAGACAGCCATCCATACGCCTGTATATGAGGCTGCTGGGAAAAATGGTGGCATCATTCGAAGCAGTACCCTACGGTCAATTCCATTCAAGGAATTTGCAAGGGGCCATACTGTCAGCCTGGAACAAAAAAGTTCAGGCCCTAGACTTACAATGTCCTTGTCCCCTTCCGTTCGCAAGAGCCTCCGTTGGTGGTTGGTTCCCCAGAATCTGGAAAAAAGGAAATCCTTCAGTCCGATTTCTTGGAAGGTGGTCACTACAGATGCCAGCCTTATAGGCTGGGGAGCAGTACTGGAGCAATAGTCTCTCCAGGGCAGATGGTCGGATGCAGAAAAGGCCCTGCCCATCAATCTCTTAGAGATACGAGCAGCCCGGTATGCCCTAGTAGCATGGACATCCAAACTCCAAGGGTCCCCTGTCAGAATTCAATCAGACAATGCCACAGCAGTGGCATATATCAATCATCAGGGGGGCACCAGGAGTCGTGCAGCCCAGAGGGAAGTGAATTACATCCTGAAATGGGCAGAAAAATATGTCCCAGCCATATCTGCGGTATTCATTCCAGGAGTGGAGAATTGGAAGGCGGACTTTCTAAGTCGCCAGCAATTAGGCCCAGAGGAAGGGTCCCTTCACCCCGAGGTTTTCTGGACAATATGTCAGCGGTGGGGAACATCGGATGTAGATCTTCTAGCATCCAGATTCAACGCAAAGGGGGACAGGTTTGTCTCTCGGACAAGGGATCCCCTAGCTTGCGGCTCGGATGCCCTAGTGTTCCCTTGGGATCAGTTCAAGCTGATATATGCATTCACACCGCCACAATGGTTACCTCGATTACTCCGCAGAATCAGGGTAGAAAAGAAACCAGTGATTCCGGTGGCTCCAGCGTGGCCCCGAAGAGCGTGGTACGCGGAGATTGTAAAATTTCATTGTGGAGTCCTTGGACTCTCCCACGTCGTCCGGCTTTCGCAAGGACCGATATACCACCCTTCCTTACCAGCCCTAGGTTTGACGGCCTGGCTATTGAAGCCCACATTCTAAAAAAGAGAGGGCTCTCTAATGCTGTGGTATCTACCATGATCAATGCCAGGAAGCCGGTATCCAGGCAGATCTACTATAGAATCTGGAAGGCGTACATCGCGTGGTGTGAGGCCAAGAAATGGCATCCACATAAGTACGTAATAGGTAGGATTCTGGACTTCCTACAGTGGGCTGTAGATAGGAAGCTTGCCTTGAGTACTATCAAGGGTCAGATTTTGGCCTTGTCAATATTTTTTCAAAGGCCCTTGGCTTCGCATTCACTAGTCAAAACCTTTATACAAGGAGTGATGCGTATTAGTCCTCCGGTTAATATTCCCATATGTCCATGGGATCTAAACTTGGTTCTGTCGGTTCTACAGAAACAACCATTTGAACCATTACAGCATATTTCCTTGGTGCTTCTCACCAGGAAATTGATTTTTCTAGTAGCCATTTGTTCGGCTAAAAGAGTATCGGAATTAGCAGCTATGTCCTGTAAGGAGCCATATCTGGTTATCCATAAGGACAGAGTAGTGTTACGTCCTCATCCAGCCTTTCTTCCTAAGGTGGTATCGAGGTTTCATTTGAACCAAGATGTGGTTCTTCCTTCTTTTTTCCCCAAACCTACTTTGGTAGAGGAAAAGTTATTGCATTCTTTGGATGTAGTAAGAGCAGTTAAAGCTTATCTAAAAGCCACTGCTCAGATTCGCAGAACGGATACTTTGTTTATTCTGCCGGAAGGCCCCAGAAAGGGTCAGGCAGCGTCAAAATCTACTTTAGCCAAGTGGATTCGACAGGTCATTATGCAAGCTTATGGCTTGAGAAGGAGACCGCCTCCGTTCAAAGTTAGAGCGCACTCCACGAGAGCAGTTGGAACTTCATGGGCAGTGCATCACCAGGCCTCCCTGGCTCAGATCTGTAAGGCCGCAACATGGTCTTCGGTACACACGTTTACTAGGTCCTACCAGGTGGACGTTAGAAGTCAGGAGGATGTCGCCTTTGGGCGCAGTGTGTTGCAGGCCGCAAAAGATCCTCATGTCTGATAGCGCTCAGCTTATATATGGTGTATCCCCCCCCTCATTTGGCATTGCTTTAGGACATCCCATTAGTAATGACTATGTCGCTCTGTGTCCCGTGATGTACGAGAAAGAAAATAGGATTTTTATAACAGCTTACCTGTAAAATCCTTTTCTTGGAGTACATCACGGGACACAGAGCTCCCGCCCCTCTTTAGGGACACTTATTGCTTTGCTACAAAACTGAGGTGCTCCCGGATGGGAGGGGCTTATATAGGGGAGGGTACTTCCGGTTTTGGAAGTTGCCAGTGCCAGCACCTGACGGTATCTATATAACCCATTAGTAATGACTATGTCGCTCTGTGTCCCGTGATGTACTCCAAGAAAAGGATTTTACAGGTAAGCTGTTATAAAAATCCTATTTTTTATCCATATGGTGTGGAGATGTCCAAAGTTATTTAGGTATTGGGAAGAGATAACTGTAAGACTACATAAAACATTTGAGACCCTGCTAGAACCGGTGGCCAAGACCTGCTTACTAGGTATAGAGGAGAGTAGAGCTCAGCCAGGCACAGAAGTGGCAGTCCAAAACCCCCCCCCACCAGTGGGAAGCTGGGTAGAGACTATAAATGCAATGGTATGGAGCGAAAGGGTGTCGTATATCAAGCAGAGCAGGATCGGAAAATTTGAGAGAATGTGGAGGCCTTGGTTGGATGAGGTGGGGTGCCCCCCATAGGAGGGTGGGCAGTGTTTATGGGAACTCTTTTTTAGGTCAGGTCGGGAGCATGGAGGCAGAGGGCCTTGGTCATTGCAATATATTTGTCCTTCTCCGGCTCCTACATGGATGCTGCTACCCGGGGGGGGGGGGGGGGTTCTCCCACCCCGCCTCTGTCTTGCTAGCCTCCCCCCCTTCTTTGTCTCTTTTTTTTTTCTGCTCTGCTTTTCTTTTCTTTTTTCCTCTTCTGTATCCTCTACCATTTTCCTGGTTTTCTCCTTTCTCCCTTTCCTGCTCTATGCTCCCTCTCTTTTTATTGTTCTTTCTGGCCCCTTCCCTCTTTATTTTTGCCTTTGAAATTATCGGCAACTTATGAATACACAAATTTTTAAGTGTGATGTGGTGTGGGGGAGGGAGGGAGGTAGGTACGGGTGGGGGAAAACACATCAAGGCGGGATCACATATTGTACACTGATATAAATCTTATTTTTTTCTTTGGCATTCCTTTTTCACTGTACATCATATTGTATTGTAGTACACTTGCAACGAAAACAAATAATAAAAAGTATTGGAAATGTAAAAAAAAAGAAAGGGCCCTATTAGCTTTTTTTTTCACAAACCCTCCTAGATTGTTATTTCTTAACCACTGTATAAACAAAGCTACAAGCTGGAACAAATGTTTTTGAGCTTTTTTGAGCTCTTTGGGGAACTTGCGCCTCTCAAAAACATGAGTTTGATGGGGGGGGGGGTGTCTTCCTGTAGGACAGGGATATGCAATTAGCGGACCTCCAGCTGTTGCAGAACTACAAGTCCCAGGAGGCATAGCAAGACACAAGCAGCCACAAGCATGACACCCAGAGGCAGAGGCATGATGGGACTTGTAGTTTTGCAACAGCTGGAGGTCCGCTAATTGCATATCCCTGCTGTAGGAGCATAGGCCTGAAACCGCCTGAAAAATTCATAGTGTATATGGACACATTGACTAACATGGAGAGGAGTTTTTAGGCAGAAAAAAGAAGGGCCCAAAAGCCTGTAGGAGCTGCTTCTTTGAGCTCCTTTTGAGCCCTAATGACCGAAATAATTTTGTTTCCTTAAGGAGCGCCTCTCATTGCAGGAGAACGTTGAATACGTGAAGGCCTGTGTTTGTGGCATGTGGAACCCCTGCAAATAATGTGAATCATTAATGTTTCTGCCTTTCCTTTCTTCTGCCAGGAAACAGACATTGACAATATCCATCAGCTTGTCGTGGGCGCCACAGAAAATATCAAAGAAGGAAATGAAGATATACGAGAGGTAATGTTCTTGTCTGCAGTTCCATTGGCTGTAATTGTGTGTATATCTGGAAGACGAGGAGGTGGGCAGGATTACGTGCGTGTGCGGTTTTGTGTTATTAATGATTCCAGCTTGTTGCACAACAGACCTAGAGAAAAAGCGGTGTAATAATAAAGGTTTAAGCCCCTCTATTCACACCAATTTCAAAGCAATTGGCCTGACACTTGTGGCTATTTCTCGGAACTGTATTGTACACACAAATGTAGAGTATGGCGCAGTTCATTAAGTGTGGAGAAAATACTGCTTTTACAACATAAAATGTTGTGTTGCTTAAAAGGAAACCTGTCATAAAAAAAATAAAAATATAAAAATTAAAACGGATATTAGCCATTAAAGTGGCCCATGCATTGTATCTGGCTTTTCCATCGAACAGTACCTGTGCATAGAGGCAGCTATAAGCTCCTTCTCTCTTGTCACAGCTCTAGCAATCTCTAGATAGCAGCTGTATAAAAATCCACTTCTGCATACTATACCATGGGGGATCGTTGGCTTTTCAGTGATTCCAGTTAGTTAGGAATTATATTTTTAGGGCACGGCTGCCCATTTTTATTAAAAAGGCAATAAAAAAAGTCTTCAACATAAAAGGTTTCCCACGCAGGGGTTCTGCTCCAGCAAATGCCCATGAACAGAAAATGCTAGCCCACCTAGTTCTTAAGCTTTCACTTGGCTTTAGTTGCAGTACCTCTGCTTTTTATGCTGGTCTCCCCGACCATAGGTGCTTCTGTGCAGAGACTGCTTTATTCTAGAGCCCACAGCTCCGCTCTTAGTCCTCAGGCCAATTACTGCCTCTTGCAGACACACACGTTCTCTGGCTGCCACCTGCAGCCTCTCTGACTCCTGGAGACCTCCTGTCTCCCTTGGGTGGAGCAGTCTCCACCTGGGAGCCATGAGGTATTCCCATACCTTCATTATAAGGACTGTGCTAAACCTGAGCACACACCCTGCTGGTCCTCCACAAAAACTGAACACAGGATTGGAGATTCCTTCCTACCCAAGACACTATGCAATCTCCAAACTACAGAGCCCCATCCAGGAATACCAAAACCCGGAGAAAGTCCACATCTATGCTCTGCAGTCCTGCACCGAGCCAATGTGCACACCCTGTGTGCTTTAAACAACCAATTTTACAGTGACAGCATCTCATACTGTCACTCACCCCCCCCCCCATTTCGAAACCGAAGGGGGGCAGAACACACAAGCCCAAATCCTTGATTGGGGCACCTCTGTGCCAGCTATCAGCTGCGTAGGCCCAATCTTTTTTTCGGGTGTGTTTCTAGACACGCCTTAGCCTGGATCGCAGCAGGGACCTACAGTTCTGTATCCTCGGCCTTCTCCCTCTGTCCTTGGGGTTCCTTAGCTCACATTTCTTTTCTGATGGCCCCTTGTCTTTCAACACACTTTCTGAGTTCTGTAGGGAACCTTCTCCTGACACTATGCCTGATGAGGAACCACTTGTTCCTTCACTGGTACTGGTTTTCCCCATCACAGTAGGTCTCTTAGGTTTACCAACTCCTTTGCCGCTACCCTTGACCACCAAATTCCCAGAGCTCAACATCTGTTTGTCACGCTCATTTGCGAAGAAATTATTCATTTTCATATCAAGACCATTATTTACATAACATTCAGTAATAAATCACCTTTTCTACAGTTACTGCGTAAAAGAAAATCGCAATAAGCGTATATTGATTGGTTTGCGCAAACATTATAGCGTCTACAAAATAGGGGATAGTTTTATGGCATTTTTATTATTATTATTTTTTTACTAGTAATTCTGGTGATCAGCAATTTTTAGTGGGACTGTGATATTGCGGCGGACAGATCGGACACTTTTGGCACTTTTTTGGGACCATTGACATTATTACAGTGATCAGATCTAAAAATAGCCACTGATTACTGTATAAATGACACTGGCAGGGAAGAGGTTAACACTAGGGGGCGATCAATGAGTTAAGTGTTCCCTAGGGAGGTGTTTCTAAATGGGTGGGGAGTGTACTAACAGGGAGTACAGAGAGATCGCTGTTCCTGATCACTAGAAACAGACGATCTCTCTCTACTCTCCTGTCAGAACGGGGATCTGTTTGTTTACATTGACAGATTCCCGTTCTGGCTTTCTGTGGAGCGATCGCGGGTGGCTGGCGTACATCCCGTCTGCCAGCCACGTGCATTGGCTCTGGCCACGCGCATCGGCTCAGACAACGCGCCACGGCTTTAGCTGTTAAAGGGACTGACGTACAGCTACGGCGATTCGCGCAGCCGAGCCAACCTGCCGCAGTATAACTGCGGCGGCCGGTTGGAAAGTGGTCAAAATCTTCTGGGAAGGCTGTCCACAAGGTGTAGGAGTGTGTCTATGGGAGATGTTTGACCATTCTTCCAGAAGTGCATTTTTGAGGTTTGGCATCAATGTGAACAAGAAGGCCTGGCTCGCCATCTCCGCTGTAATTCATCCCAAAGGTGTTTTATCGGGTTGAGGTCAGGACTCTATGCAGGCCAGTCAAGTTTCGCCACCCCAAACTCGCTCATCCATGTCTTTATGGACCTTGCTTTGTGCACTGGTCCAAATGATTTGTAAGGGGGATTATGGTGTGAGGTCGTTTTTCAGGGATTGGGCTTGGCCCCTTAATTTCGGTGAAGGGACCACTTAAGGCGTCAGCATACCAAGACATTTTGGACAATTTCATGCTCCCAAATTTGTGGTAACAGTTTGGGGATGTCCCCTTCCTGTTCCAACATGACTGCACACCAGTGCACAAAGCAAGGTCTATAAAGACATGGATGAGCGAGTATGGGGTGGAGGAACTTGACTGGCCTGCACAGAGTCCTGACCTCAACCTGATAGAACTCCTTTGGGATGAATTCGAGTGGAGACTGTGAGCCAGGCCTTCTCATTCAACATCAGTGCCTGACCTCACAAATGCGCTTCTGGAAGAATGGTCAAACATTCCGATAGACACACTCCTAAACCTTGTGGACAGCCTTCCCAGAAGAGTTGAAGCTGTTATAGCTGCAAAGGGTGGGCCAACTCAATATTGAACCCTACGGACTAAGATTGGAATGTCATTAAGGTTCATGTGCTTGCAAAGGCAGGTGTCCCAATACTTCTGACAATATAGTGTATGTAAAGATATAATGCAACCCATCTCAAAAATGACATATTTCTCTTAGTACCCATTTTCCATCTATTTCCCTACTGTAAGCACAAAAGTAGTAAGTGGTTATACAGTACTTTGATTCCATCATTTTGAAATAATTAAGCTGGAATCTCTTTTTTTCTTAAAGCGGAGGTCCACCCAAAAAAAAAAATTAAAAGCCAGCAGCTACAAATACTGCAGCTGCTGACTTTTAATAAATGAACACTTAGCTGTTCAGGGCGCCCACGATGTCAGCAGCCGAAGCCAAGCAATCGCTTGTCTCTCGGCTGCTCCCGCTGCCGCCATCCTCGTGCGGGAATCAGGAAGTGAAGCGTTGCGGCTTCACTGCCTGGTTCCCTACTGCGCATGCGTGAGTAGCGCAGCGCGTTCTCAGTGGTCCCCGCTATCTCCTGGCACCAGTGGGTTTCCCAGAAGAAGGTGGGGGGGCGCGGGAAGTAGAGCGACTCCTGTGGGGAGTATATTCCCGGAAGTGGGTGCAAATACCTGTATTATACAGGTATCTGCACCCCCCACCCCCTGAAAGGTGCCAAATGTGACACCAGAGGGGGGGGGGGTTCCGAAAAGCGGAGGTTCACTTTTTGTGTGGACCTCCGCTTTAACAAAGCACTCCAGATTCAGCAAAAGGTGTAGTATATATTTGCACAATCTAGCTCCATCTATGTGCAGATATGTTTTGTTTTTTTCACCTGATGTGATGTTTTTGAGCTTTCCTGACAAACATTCGTTTCCAGTATATAAATTACTGCCCTCCTTAGAACAGGCAAATTCTGTAACCTCTGGCATTTTGAGCACCCTTTGTGGGTCCTCCTGATCATATACTTGTTATGGGCACGGCACCATCTGTAGGGTGATATGGAGGAGCACAGGAAAGAGAACAGGAACATTTTTGAATGACGAAGTATATTATTATTTTTATACAGGATTGATATAGCATCAACAGTTTACACAGTTTTATTATTCTATTACTGGCTGTCAGAACCAAGTGATAGATGTTAACTCTTTTGGGGATTCTGCTTTAAACTATGCAAAACTACACTGTCCAGCATTCTTGTTAAATAGTTTTGCTTCGGCTACATCTTATTCAAATAGAAATAACTATGAGTAGCACACACACACACATATATATAAAGTCAAAGCTTCACTGCTGGCTATCAACAGCTACACAGAGGTTTTGTTGCAGTGTCCTATTTTGATATTTTAGTTTACATGCACACCTCCAGACAATTTATTTCTCACGCACACACACACCTAGCACGCACACACACACCTGGCACACACACACACAGACACCTAGCACACACACAGACACCTAGCACACACACACACGGACACCTAGCACACACACACACACAGACACCTAGCACACACACACACAGATACCTAGCACACACACACACAGACACCTAGCACACACACACACACAGACACCTAGCACACACACACACAGACACCTAGCACACACACGGACACACGGACACCTAGCACACACACACACACGGACACCTAGCACACACACACACAGACACCTAGCACACACACACAGACACCTAGCACACACACACACACGGACACCTAGCACACACACACACAGACACCTAGCACACACACGGACACCTAGCACACACACGGACACCTAGCACACACACACACAGACACCTAGCACACACACACACAGACACCTAGCACACACACACACAGACACCTAGCACACACACACACAGACACCTAGCACACACACACACAGACACCTAGCACACACACACACAGACACCTAGCACACACACACACAGACACCTAGCACACACACACAGAGACACCTAGCACACACACACAGAGACACCTAGCACACACACACAGAGACACCTAGCACACACACACACAGAGACACCTAGCACACACACACACAGAGACACCTAGCACACACACACACAGAGACACCTAGCACACACACGCAGACACCTAGCACACGGACACAGACACCTAGCACACACACACAGACACCTAGCACACACACACAGACACCTAGCACACACACACAGACACCTAGCACACACACACACAGACACAGACACCTAGCACACACACACACGGACACCTAGCACACACACACACAGACACGGACACCTAGCACACACACACACAGACACCTAGCACACACACACACAGACACCTAGCACACACACACACAGACACAGACACCTAGCACACACACACACAGACACCTAGCACACACACACACAGACACCTAGCACACACACACACACGGACACCTAGCACACACACACACGGACACCTAGCACACACACACACAGACACCTAGCACACACACACACAGACACCTAGCACACAGACACCTAGCACACACACACACACACACACACGGACACCTAGCACACACACACACACGGACACCTAGCACACACACACGGACACCTAGCACACACACACACGGACACCTAGCACACACACACACAGACACCTAGCACACACACACACAGACACCTAGCACACACACACACAGACACCTAGCACACAGACACACAGACACCTAGCACACACACACAGACACCTAGCACACACACACAGACACCTAGCACACACACACAGACACCTAGCACACACACACAGACACCTAGCACACACACACAGACACCTAGCACACACACACAGACACCTAGCACACACACACAGACACCTAGCACACACACACACACAGACACCTAGCACACACACACACACACAGACACCTAGCACACACACACACACACACAGACACCTAGCACACACACACACAGACACCTAGAACAGACACACAGAGACACCTAGCACACACACGCAGACACCTAGCACACACACACAGACACCTAGCACACACACACACACACAGACACCTAGCACACACACACACAGACACAGACACCTAGCACACACAGACACCTAGAACAGACACCTAGCACACACACTCAGACACCTAGCACACACACACAGACACCTAGCACACACACACACAGACACCTAGCACACACACACACAGACACCTAGCACACACACACACAGACACCTAACACACACACAGACACCTAGCACACAGACACCTAGCACACACACACACAGACACCTAGCACACACATGCAGACACCTAGCACACACACACACAGACACCTAGCACACACAGACACAGACACCTAGCACACACACACACAGACACAGACACCTAGCACACACACACAGAGACACCTAGCACACACACACAGAGACACCTAGCACACACACACAGAGACACCTAGCACACACACACAGAGACACCTAGCACACACACACAGAGACACCTAGCACACACACACACAGAGACACCTAGCACACACACACACAGAGACACCTAGCACACACACACACAGAGACACCTAGCACACACACACAGAGACACCTAGCACACACACGCAGACACCTAGCACACGGACGCAGACACCTAGCACACACACACAGACACCTAGCACACACACACAGACACCTAGCACACACACACAGACACCTAGCACACACACACAGACACCTAGCACACACACACACAGACACCTAGCACACACAGACACAGACACCTAGCACACACACACACAGACACAGACACCTAGCACACACACACAGAGACACCTAGCACACACACACAGAGACACCTAGCACACACACACAGAGACACCTAGCACACACACACAGAGACACCTAGCACACACACACAGAGACACCTAGCACACACACACAGAGACACCTAGCACACACACACAGAGACACCTAGCACACACACACACAGAGACACCTAGCACACACACACACAGAGACACCTAGCACACACACACAGAGACACCTAGCACACACACGCAGACACCTAGCACACGGACACAGACACCTAGCACACACACACAGACACCTAGCACACACACACACAGACACAGACACCTAGCACACACACACACAGACACCGAGAACAGACACCTAGCACACACACACAGAGACACCTAGCACACACACACAGAGACACCTAGCACACACACACAGAGACACCTAGCACACACACACACAGAGACACCTAGCACACACACACAGACACCTAGCACACACACACAGACACCTAGCACACACACACAGACACCTAGCACACACACACAGACACCTAGCACACACACACAGACACCTAGCACACACACACAGACACCTAGCACACACACACAGACACCTAGCACACACACACACACACAGACACCTAGCACACACACACAGACACCTAGCACACACACACAGACACCTAGCACACACACACACAGACACAGACACCTAGCACACACACACACAGACACCTAGAACAGACACCTAGCACACACACACAGAGACACCTAGCACACACACACAGAGACACCTAGCACACACACACAGACACCTAGCACACACACACAGAGACACCTAGCACACACACACAGACACCTAGCACACACACACAGACACCTAGCACACACACACAGACACCTAGCACACACACACAGACACCTAGCACACACACACAGACACCTAGCACACACACACAGACACCTAGCACACACACACAGACACCTAGCACACACACACAGACACCTAGCACACACACACAGACACCTAGCACACACACACAGACACCTAGCACACAGACACAGACACCTAGCACACACACACACACACAGACACCTAGCACACACACACACACACACACAGACACCTAGCACACACACACACAGACACCTAGCACACACACACACACACAGACACCTAGCACACACACACACACACAGACACCTAGCACACACACACACAGACACCTAGCACACACACGCAGACACCTAGCACACACACACAGACACCTAGCACACACACACAGACACCTAGCACACACACGCAGACACCTAGCACACACACGCAGACACCTAGCACACACACGCAGACACCTAGCACACACACACAGACACCTAGCACACACACACAGACACCTAGCACACACACACACAGACACAGACACCTAGCACACACACACACACAGACACCTAGAACAGACACCTAGCACACACACACAGAGACACCTAGCACACACACACAGAGACACCTAGCACACACACACAGAGACACCTAGCACACACACACAGAGACACCTAGCACACACACACAGAGACACCTAGCACACACACACAGAGACACCTAGCACACACACACAGAGACACCTAGCACACACACACAGAGACACCTAGCACACACACACAGAGACACCTAGCACACACACACACAGAGACACCTAGCACACACACACACAGAGACACCTAGCACACACACGCAGACACCTAGCACACACACGCAGACACCTAGCACACACACGCAGACACCTAGCACACACACGCAGACACCTAGCACACACACGCAGACACCTAGCACACACACGCAGACACCTAGCACACACACGCAGACACCTAGCACACACACGCAGACACCTAGCACACACACGCAGACACCTAGCACACACACGCAGACACCTAGCACACACACGCAGACACCTAGCACACACACGCAGACACCTAGCACACACACACAGACACCTAGCACACACACACACAGACACCTAGCACACACACGCAGACACCTAGCACACACACACAGACACCTAGCACACACACACAGACACCTAGCACACACACACACAGACACAGACACCTAGCACACACACACACAGACACAGACACCTAGAACAGACACCTAGCACACACACACAGAGACACCTAGCACACACACACAGAGACACCTAGCACACACACACAGAGACACCTAGCACACACACACACAGAGACACCTAGCACACACACGCAGACACCTAGCACACACACGCAGACACCTAGCACACACACGCAGACACCTAGCACACACACGCAGACACCTAGCACACACACGCAGACACCTAGCACACACAGACACCTAGCACACACACACACAGACACCTAGCACACACACACAGACACCTAGCACACACACAAAGACACCTAGAACAGACACCTAGCACACACACGCAGACACCTAGCACACACACACAGACACCTAGCACACACACACAGACACCTAGCACACACACACACAGACACCTAGCACACACACACGCAGACACCTAGCACACACACACGCAGACACAGACACCTAGCACACACACACAGACACAGACACCTAGCACACACACACAGACACAGACACCTAGCACACACACACAGACACAGACACCTAGCACACACACACACACACAGACACCTGGCGCACAGACACACACACACAGACACCTGGCGCACACACACACACAGACATAGACACCTAGCACACACACGCAGACACCTAGCACACACACACAGACACCTAGCACACACACAAAGACACCTAGAACAGACACCTAGCACACACACGCAGACACCTAGCACACACACGCAGACACCTAGCACACACACGCAGACACCTAGCACACACACGCAGACACCTAGCACACACACGCAGACACCTAGCACACACACGCAGACACCTAGCACACACACGCAGACACCTAGCACACACACGCAGACACCTAGCACACACACGCAGACACCTAGCACACACACGCAGACACCTAGCACACACACGCAGACACCTAGCACACACACGCAGACACCTAGCACACACACGCAGACACCTAGCACACACACACAGACACCTAGCACACACACACACAGACACCTAGCACACACACGCAGACACCTAGCACACACACACAGACACCTAGCACACACACACAGACACCTAGCACACACACACACAGACACAGACACCTAGCACACACACACACAGACACAGACACCTAGAACAGACACCTAGCACACACACACAGAGACACCTAGCACACACACACAGAGACACCTAGCACACACACACAGAGACACCTAGCACACACACACACAGAGACACCTAGCACACACACGCAGACACCTAGCACACACACGCAGACACCTAGCACACACACGCAGACACCTAGCACACACACGCAGACACCTAGCACACACACGCAGACACCTAGCACACACAGACACCTAGCGCACACACACACAGACACCTAGCACACACACAAAGACACCTAGAACAGACACCTAGCACACACACGCAGACACCTAGCACACACACGCAGACACCTAGCACACACACGCAGACACCTAGCACACACACGCAGACACCTAGCACACACACGCAGACACCTAGCACACACACGCAGACACCTAGCACACACACGCAGACACCTAGCACACACACGCAGACACCTAGCACACACACGCAGACACCTAGCACACACACGCAGACACCTAGCACACACACGCAGACACCTAGCACACACACGCAGACACCTAGCACACACACACACAGACACAGACACCTAGCACACACACACACAGACACAGACACCTAGCACACACACACACAGACACAGACACCTAGCACACACACACAGACACAGACACCTAGCACACACACACACACACAGACACCTAGCACACACACACACACACAGACACCTAGCACACACACAGACACAGACACCTAGAACAGACACCTAGCACACACAGACACCTAGCACACACACACACAGACACAGAGACACCTAGCACACACACACACAGACATAGACACCTAGCACACACACACACACAGACACAGACACCTAGAACAGACACCTAGCACACACACACAGAGACACCTAGCACACACACACAGACACCTAGCACACACACGCAGACACCTAGCACACACACGCAGACACCTAGCACACACACACAGACACCTAGCACACACACACAGACACCTAGCACACACACACAGACACAGACACCTAGCACACACACACACAGACACAGACACCTAGAACAGACACCTAGCACACACAGACACCTAGCACACACACACACAGACACAGAGACACCTAGCACACACACACACAGACATAGACACCTAGCACACACACACACAGACACAGACACCTAGAACAGACACCTAGCACACACAGACACCTAGCACACACACACACAGACACAGAGACACCTAGCACACACACACACAGACATAGACACCTAGCACACACACACACAGACACAGACACCTAGAACAGACACCTAGCACACACACACAGAGACACCTAGCACACACACACAGAGACACCTAGCACACACACAGAGACACCTAGCACACACACAGAGACACCTAGCACACACACACACAGAGACACCTAGCACACACACGCAGACACCTAGCACACACACGCAGACACCTAGCACACACACGCAGACACCTAGCACACACACGCAGACACCTAGCACAGACACAGACACCTAGCACACACACACACACAGACACAGACACCTAGCACACACACACACAGACACAGACACCTAGCACACACAGACACCTAGCACACACACGCAGACACCTAGCACACACACGCAGACACCTAGCACACACACGCAGACACCTAGCACACACACGCAGACACCTAGCACACACACGCAGACACCTAGCACACACACGCAGACACCTAGCACACACACGCAGACACCTAGCACACACACGCAGACACCTAGCACACACACGCAGACACCTAGCACACACACGCAGACACCTAGCACACACACGCAGACACCTAGCACACACACGCAGACACCTAGCACACACACGCAGACACCTAGCACACACACGCAGACACCTAGCACACACACGCAGACACCTAGCACACACACGCAGACACCTAGCACACACACGCAGACACCTAGCACACACACACACAGACACAGACACCTAGCACACACACACACAGACACAGACACCTAGAACACACACACAGAGACACCTAGCACACACACACAGAGACACCTAGCACACACACACAGAGACACCTAGCACACACACACACAGAGACACCTAGCACACACACACAGACACCTAGCACACACACACAGACACCTAGCACACACACACAGACACCTAGCACACACACGCAGACACCTAGCACACACACGCAGACACCTAGCACACACACGCAGACACCTAGCACACACACACACAGACACAGAGACACCTAGCACACACACACACAGACATAGACACCTAGCACACACACACACAGACACCTAGAACAGACACCTAGCACACACACACAGACACCTAGCACACACACGCAGACACCTAGCACACACACACACACAGACACCTAGCACACACACACAGACACAGACACCTAGCACACACACACACAGACACAGACACCTAGAACACACACACAGAGACACCTAGCACACACACACAGAGACACCTAGCACACACACACAGAGACACCTAGCACACACACACACAGAGACACCTAGCACACACACACAGACACCTAGCACACACACACAGACACCTAGCACACACACACAGACACCTAGCACACACACGCAGACACCTAGCACACACACGCAGACACCTAGCACACACACACACAGACACAGACACCTAGCACACACACACACAGACACAGACACCTAGCACACAGACACCTAGAACAGACACCTAGCACACACACTCAGACACCTAGCACACACACACACAGACACCTAGCACACACACACACAGACACCTAGCACACACACGCAGACACCTAGCACACACACACAGACACCTAGCACACACACACAGACACCTAGCACACACACACACAGACACAGACACCTAGCACACACACACACAGACACAGACACCTAGAACAGACACCTAGCACACACACACAGAGACACCTAGCACACACACACAGAGACACCTAGCACACACACACAGAGACACCTAGCACACACACACACAGAGACACCTAGCACACACACGCAGACACCTAGCACACACACGCAGACACCTAGCACACACACGCAGACACCTAGCACACACACGCAGACACCTAGCACACACACGCAGACACCTAGCACACACAGACACCTAGCACACACACACACAGACACCTAGCACACACACACACAGACACCTAGCACACACACACAGAGACACCTAGCACACACACACAGAGACACCTAGCACACACACACAGAGACACCTAGCACACACACACAGAGACACCTAGCACACACACACAGAGACACCTAGCACACACACACAGAGACACCTAGCACACACACACAGAGACACCTAGCACACACACACACAGAGACACCTAGCACACACACACACAGAGACACCTAGCACACACACACACAGAGACACCTAGCACACACACGCAGACACCTAGCACACACACGCAGACACCTAGCACACACACGCAGACACCTAGCACACACACGCAGACACCTAGCACACACACGCAGACACCTAGCACACACACGCAGACACCTAGCACACACACGCAGACACCTAGCACACACACGCAGACACCTAGCACACACACACACAGACACCTAGCACACACACACACACAGACACCTAGCACACACACACACACACAGACACCTAGCACACACACACACAGACACAGACACCTAGAACAGACACCTAGCACACACAGACACCTAGCACACACACACACAGACACAGAGACACCTAGCACACACACACACAGACATAGACACCTAGCACACACACACACAGACACAGACACCTAGAACAGACACCTAGCACACACACACAGACACCTAGCACACACACGCAGACACCTAGCACACACACGCAGACACCTAGCACACACACGCAGACACCTAGCACACACACACGCAGACACCTAGCACACACACACGCAGACACCTAGCACACACACACACAGACACCTAGCACACACACACACAGACACCTAGCACACACACACACACACAGACACCTGGCGCACAGACACACACACACAGACACCTGGCGCACACACACACACAGACACCTAGCACACACACACACAGACACCTAGCACACACACACAGACACAGACACCTAGCACACACACACACAGACACAGACACCTAGCACACACAGACACCTAGCACACACACGCAGACACCTAGCACACACACGCAGACACCTAGCACACACACACAGACACAGACACCTAGCACACACACACACACACACAGACACCTAGCACACACACACACAGACACCTGGCACACACACACACACAGACACAGACACCTAGAACAGACACCTAGCACACACAGACACCTAGCACACACACACACAGACACAGAGACACCTAGCACACACACACACAGACATAGACACCTAGCACACACACACACACAGACACAGACACCTAGAACAGACACCTAGCACACACACACAGAGACACCTAGCACACACACACAGAGACACCTAGCACACACACACAGAGACACCTAGCACACACACACAGAGACACCTAGCACACACACGCAGACACCTAGCACACACACGCAGACACCTAGCACACACACGCAGACACCTAGCACACACACGCAGACACCTAGCACACACACGCAGACACCTAGCACACACACGCAGACACCTAGCACACACACGCAGACACCTAGCACACACACGCAGACACCTAGCACACACACGCAGACACCTAGCACACACACACAGACACCTAGCACACACACAAAGACACCTAGAACAGACACCTAGCACACACACGCAGACACCTAGCACACACACGCAGACACCTAGCACACACACGCAGACACCTAGCACACACACGCAGACACCTAGCACACACACGCAGACACCTAGCACACACACGCAGACACCTAGCACACACACGCAGACACCTAGCACACACACGCAGACACCTAGCACACACACGCAGACACCTAGCACACACACGCAGACACCTAGCACACACACACACAGACACAGACACCTAGCACACACACACACACACAGACACCTAGCACACACACACAGACACAGACACCTAGCACACACACACACACACAGACACCTAGCACACACACACACAGACACAGACACCTAGAACAGACACCTAGCACACACAGACACCTAGCACACACACACACAGACACAGAGACACCTAGCACACACACACACAGACATAGACACCTAGCACACACACACACAGACACCTAGAACAGACACCTAGCACACACACACAGACACCTAGCACACACACGCAGACACCTAGCACACACACACACACAGACACCTAGCACACACACACAGACACAGACACCTAGCACACACACACACAGACACAGACACCTAGAACAGACACCTAGCACACACAGACACCTAGCACACACACACACAGACACAGAGACACCTAGCACACACACACACAGACATAGACACCTAGCACACACACACACAGACACAGACACCTAGAACAGACACCTAGCACACACACACAGAGACACCTAGCACACACACACAGAGACACCTAGCACACACACACAGAGACACCTAGCACACACACAGAGACACCTAGCACACACACAGAGACACCTAGCACACACACACACAGAGACACCTAGCACACACACGCAGACACCTAGCACACACACGCAGACACCTAGCACACACACGCAGACACCTAGCACACACACACACAGACACAGACACCTAGCACACACACACACAGACACAGACACCTAGCACACACAGACACCTAGCACACACACGCAGACACCTAGCACACACACGCAGACACCTAGCACACACACGCAGACACCTAGCACACACACGCAGACACCTAGCACACACACGCAGACACCTAGCACACACACGCAGACACCTAGCACACACACGCAGACACCTAGCACACACACGCAGACACCTAGCACACACACGCAGACACCTAGCACACACACGCAGACACCTAGCACACACACGCAGACACCTAGCACACACACGCAGACACCTAGCACACACACGCAGACACCTAGCACACACACGCAGACACCTAGCACACACACGCAGACACCTAGCACACACACGCAGACACCTAGCACACACACGCAGACACCTAGCACACACACGCAGACACCTAGCACACACACGCAGACACCTAGCACACACACGCAGACACCTAGCACACACACGCACACACACAGACACCTAGCACACACACACAGACACCTAGCACACACACACACAGACACAGACACCTAGCACACACACACAGACACAGACACCTAGCACACACACACACAGACACCTAGAACACACACACAGAGACACCTAGCACACACACACAGAGACACCTAGCACACACACACAGAGACACCTAGCACACACACACACAGAGACACCTAGCACACACACACACAGAGACACCTAGCACACACACACAGACACCTAGCACACACACACAGACACCTAGCACACACACACAGACACCTAGCACACACACGCAGACACCTAGCACACACACACACAGACACAGACACCTAGCACACACACACACAGACACCTAGCACACACACACAGACACCTAGAACAGACACCTAGCACACACACTCAGACACCTAGCACACACACGCAGACACCTAGCACACACACGCAGACACCTAGCACACACACGCAGACACCTAGCACACACACGCAGACACCTAGCACACACACGCAGACACCTAGCACACACACACAGACACCTAGCACACACACACAGACACCTAGCACACACACACACAGACACAGACACCTAGCACACACACACACAGACACAGACACCTAGAACAGACACCTAGCACACACACACAGAGACACCTAGCACACACACACAGAGACACCTAGCACACACACACAGAGACACCTAGCACACACACACACAGAGACACCTAGCACACACACGCAGACACCTAGCACACACACGCAGACACCTAGCACACACACGCAGACACCTAGCACACACACACAGACACCTAGCACACACAGACACCTAGCACACACACACACAGACACCTAGCACACACACACAGAGACACCTAGCACACACACACAGAGACACCTAGCACACACACACAGAGACACCTAGCACACACACACAGAGACACCTAGCACACACACACAGAGACACCTAGCACACACACACAGAGACACCTAGCACACACACACACAGAGACACCTAGCACACACACACACAGAGACACCTAGCACACACACACACAGAGACACCTAGCACACACACACACAGAGACACCTAGCACACACACGCAGACACCTAGCACACACACGCAGACACCTAGCACACACACGCAGACACCTAGCACACACACGCAGACACCTAGCACACACACGCAGACACCTAGCACACACACCGCAGACACCTAGCACACACATGCAGACACCTAGCACACACATGCAGACACCTAGCACACACACGCAGACACCTAGCACACACACACACAGAGACACCTAGCACACACACGCAGACACCTAGCACACACACGCAGACACCTAGCACACACACGCAGACACCTAGCACACACACGCAGACACCTAGCACACACACGCAGACACCTAGCACACACACGCAGACACCTAGCACACACACGCAGACACCTAGCACACACACGCAGACACCTAGCACACACACGCAGACACCTAGCACACACACGCAGACACCTAGCACACACACGCAGACACCTAGCACACACACGCAGACACCTAGCACACACACGCAGACACCTAGCACACACACGCAGACACCTAGCACACACACGCAGACACCTAGCACACACACGCAGACACCTAGCACACACACGCAGACACCTAGCACACACACACGCAGACACCTAGCACACACACACGCAGACACCTAGCACACACACACGCAGACACCTAGCACACACACACACAGACACCTAGCACACACACACACAGACACCTAGCACACACACACACAGACACCTAGCACACACACACACAGACACCTGGCGCACAGACACACACACACAGACACCTGGCGCACACACACACACAGACACCTAGCACACACACACACAGACACAGACACCTAGCACACACACACACAGACACCTAGAACAGACACCTAGCACACACACACAGAGACACCTAGCACACACACACACAGACACCTAGCACACAGACACCTAGCACACAGACACCTAGCACACAGACACCTAGCACACAGACACCTAGCACACAGACACCTAGCACACAGACACCTAGCACACAGACACCTAGCACACAGACACCTAGCACACAGACACCTAGCACACAGACACCTAGCACACAGACACCTAGCACACAGACACCTAGCACACAGACACCTAGCACACACACACAGACACCTAGCACACAGACACCTAGCACACACACACAGACACCTAGCACACAGACACCTAGCACACAGACACCTAGCACACACACACAGACACCTAGCACACACACACAGACACCTAGCACACACACACACAGACACCCAGCACACACACACACAGACACCTAGCACACACACACAGACACCTAGCACACACACACAGACACCTAGCACACAGACACCTAGCACACAGACACCTAGCACACAGACACCTAGCACACAGACACCTAGCACACAGACACCTAGCACACAGACACCTAGCACACATACACCTAGCACACACACACAGAGACACCTAGCACACACACACACAGACACCTAGCACACAGACACCTAGCACACAGACACCTAGCACACAGACACCTAGCACACAGACACCTAGCACACAGACACCTAGCACACAGACACCTAGCACACAGACACCTAGCACACAGACACCTAGCACACAGACACCTAGCACGCAAACACCTAGCACGCAGACACCTAGCACGCAGACACCTAGCACGCAGACACCTAGCACGCAGACACCTAGCACGCAGACACCTAGCACACACACGCAGACACCTAGCACACACACGCAGACACCTAGCACACACACGCAGACACCTAGCACACACACGCAGACACCTAGCACACACACGCAGACACCTAGCACACACACGCAGACACCTAGCACACACACGCAGACACCTAGCACACACACGCAGACACCTAGCACACACACGCAGACACCTAGCACACACACGCAGACACCTAGCACACACACGCAGACACCTAGCACACACACGCAGACACCTAGCACACACACGCAGACACCTAGCACACACACGCAGACACCTAGCACACACACGCAGACACCTAGCACACACACGCAGACACCTAGCACACACACGCAGACACCTAGCACACACACGCAGACACCTAGCACACACACGCAGACACCTAGCACACACACAGACACCTAGCACACACACGCAGACACCTAGCACACACAGACACCTAGCACACACAGACACCTAGCACACACACACACAGACACAGAGACACCTAGCACACACACACACAGACATAGACACCTAGCACACACACACACAGACACAGACACCTAGAACAGACACCTAGCACACACACACAGAGACACCTAGCACACACACACAGACACCTAGCACACACACACAGACACCTAGCACACACACAGACACCTAGCACACACACACAGACACAGACACCTAGCACACACACACAGACACAGACACCTAGCACACACACACACACACACAGACACCTAGCACACACACACACAGACACAGACACCTAGAACAGACACCTAGCACACACAGACACCTAGCACACACACACACAGACACAGAGACACCTAGCACACACACACACAGACATAGACACCTAGCACACACACACACAGACACAGACACCTAGAACAGACACCTAGCACACACACACAGAGACACCTAGCACACACACACAGAGACACCTAGCACACACACAGAGACACCTAGCACACACACGCAGACACCTAGCACACACACGCAGACACCTAGCACACACACGCAGACACCTAGAACAGACACCTAGCACACACACGCAGACACCTAGCACACACACGCAGACACCTAGCACACACACGCAGACACCTAGCACACACACGCAGACACCTAGCACACACACGCAGACACCTAGCACACACACGCAGACACCTAGCACACACACGCAGACACCTAGCACACACACGCAGACACCTAGCACACACACGCAGACACCTAGCACACACACGCAGACACCTAGCACACACACGCAGACACCTAGCACACACACGCAGACACCTAGCACACACACGCAGACACCTAGCACACACACACAGACACCTAGCACACACACACAGACACAGACACCTAGCACACACACACACAGACACCTAGCACACACACACACAGACACAGACACCTAGAACAGACACCTAGCACACACAGACACCTAGCACACACACACACAGACACAGAGACACCTAGCACACACACACACAGACATAGACACCTAGCACACACACACACAGACACAGACACCTAGAACAGACACCTAGCACACACACACAGAGACACCTAGCACACACACACAGAGACACCTAGCACACACACAGAGACACCTAGCACACACACACACAGAGACACCTAGCACACACACGCAGACACCTAGCACACACACGCAGACACCTAGCACACACACGCAGACACCTAGCACACACACGCAGACACCTAGCACACACACGCAGACACCTAGCACACACGCAGACACCTAGCACACACACGCAGACACCTAGCACACACACGCAGACACCTAGCACACACACGCAGACACCTAGCACACACACGCAGACACCTAGCACGCAGACACCTAGCACGCAGACACCTAGCACGCAGACACCTAGCACGCAGACACCTAGCACGCAGACACCTAGCACGCAGACACCTAGCACGCAGACACCTAGCACGCAGACACCTAGCACGCAGACACCTAGCACGCAGACACCTAGCACGCAGACACCTAGCACGCAGACACCTAGCACGCAGACACCTAGCACGCAGACACCTAGCACACACACACGCAGACACCTAGCACACACACACGCAGACACCTAGCACACACACACGCAGACACCTAGCACACACACACGCAGACACCTAGCACACACACGCAGACACCTAGCACACACACGCAGACACCTAGCACACACACGCAGACACCTAGCACACACACGCAGACACCTAGCACACACACGCAGACACCTAGCACACACACGCAGACACCTAGCACACACACGCAGACACCTAGCACACACACGCAGACACCTAGCACACACACGCAGACACCTAGCACACACACGCAGACACCTAGCACACACACGCAGACACCTAGCACACACACACACACAGACACCTAGCACACACACACGCAGACACCTAGCACACACACGCAGACACCTAGCACACACACGCAGACACCTAGCACAGACACCTAGCACACACACACACACAGACACCTAGCACACACACACACACAGACAGACACCTAGCACACACACACACACACAGACACCTAGCACACACACACACACAGACAGACACCTAGCACACACAGACACCTAGCACACACACAGACACCTAGCACACACACAGACACCTAGCACACACACAGACACCTAGCACACACACAGACACCTAGCACACACACACACAGACACCTAGCACACACACACAGACACCTAGCACACACAGACACCTAGAACAGACACCTAGCACACACACACACACAGACACCTAGCACACACACACACACAGACACCTAGCACACACACACACACACAGACACCTGGCGCACACACACACACACAGACACCTGGCGCACACACACAGACACCTGGCGCACACACACACACACACAGACACAGACACCTAGAACAGACACCTAGCACACACACACAGAGACACCTAGCACACACACACACAGAGACACCTAGCACACACACACACAGAGACACCTAGCACACACACACACAGAGACACCTAGCACACACACACACAGAGACACCTAGCACACACACGCAGACACCTAGCACACACACGCAGACACCTAGCACACACACGCAGACACCTAGCACACACACGCAGACACCTAGCACACACACGCAGACACCTAGCACACACACGCAGACACCTAGCACACACACGCAGACACCTAGCACACACACGCAGACACCTAGCACACACACGCAGACACCTAGCACACACACGCAGACACCTAGCACACACACGCAGACACCTAGCACACACACGCAGACACCTAGCACACACACGCAGACACCTAGCACACACACGCAGACACCTAGCACACACACACACAGACACCTAGCACACACACACACACAGACACCTAGCACACACAGACACCTAGCACACACACGCAGACACCTAGCACACACACGCAGACACCTAGCACACACACACACAGACACAGACACCTAGCACACACACACACACAGACACCTAGCACACACAGACACCTAGCACACACGCAGACACCTAGCACACACACGCAGACACCTAGCACACACACGCAGACACCTAGCACACACACGCAGACACCTAGCACACACACGCAGACACCTAGCACACACACGCAGACACCTAGCACACACACGCAGACACCTAGCACACACACGCAGACACCTAGCACACACACGCAGACACCTAGCACACACACGCAGACACCTAGCACACACACGCAGACACCTAGCACACACACGCAGACACCTAGCACACACACGCAGACACCTAGCACACACACGCAGACACCTAGCACACACACGCAGACACCTAGCACACACACGCAGACACCTAGCACACACACGCAGACACCTAGCACACACACGCAGACACCTAGCACACACACGCAGACACCTAGCACAGACACCTAGCACACACACACACACACAGACACCTAGCACACACAGACACACAGACACCTAGCACACACACACACACAGACACCTAGCACACACACACACACAGACAGACACCTAGCACACACAGACACCTAGCACACACACAGACACCTAGCACACACACAGACACACACACACACACACAGACACCTAGCACACACACACAGACACCTAGCACACACAGACACCTAGAACAGACACCTAGCACACACACACACACAGACACCTAGCACACACACACACACAGACACCTAGCACACACACACACACAGACACCTGGCGCACAGACACACACACAGACACCTGGCGCACAGACACAGACACCTGGCGCACACACACACACAGACACCTGGCGCACAGACACACACACAGACACCTGGCGCACACACACACACACAGACACCTGGCGCACACACACACACACAGACACCTGGCGCACACACACACACACAGACACCTGGCGCACACACACACACACAGACACCTGGCGCACACACACACACACAGACACCTGGCGCACACACACACACACAGACACCTGGCGCACACACACAGACACCTGGCGCACACACACAGACACCTGGCGCACACACACACAGACACCTGGCACACACACAGACACCTGGCACACACACACACACAGACACCTGGCGCACAGACACACACACAGACACCTGGCGCACAGACACACACACAGACACCTGGCGCACAGACACACACACAGACACCTGGCGCACACACACAGACACCTGGCGCACACACACAGACACCTGGCGCACACACACAGACACCTGGCGCACACACACAGACACCTGGCGCACACACACACACACACAGACACCTGGCGCACACACACAGACACCTGGCGCACACACACAGACACCTGGCGCACACACACAGACACCTGGCGCACACACACACACACACAGACACCTGGCGCACACACACACACACAGACACCTGGCGCACACACACACACAGACACCTAGCACACACACACACACAGACACCTAGCACAGACACCTAGCACAGACACCTAGCACAGACACCTAGCACAGACACCTAGCACAGACACCTAGCACAGACACCTAGCACAGACACCTAGCACACAGACACCTAGCACACAGACACCTAGCACACAGACACCTAGCACACAGACACCTAGCACACAGACACCTAGCACACAGACACCTAGCACACAGACACCTGGCGCACACACACACACACAGACACCTGGCGCACACACACACACAGACACCTGGCACACACACACACACAGACACCTGGCACACACACACACACAGACACCTGGCACACACACACACACAGACACCTGGCACACACACACACACAGACACCTAGCACACACACAGACACCTAGCACACACACACACACAGACACCTAGCACAGACACACACACACAGACACCTAGCACAGACACACACACACAGACACCTAGCACAGACACCTAGCACAGACACCTAGCACAGACACCTAGCACACAGACACCTAGCACACAGACACCTAGCACACAGACACCTAGCACACAGACACCTAGCACACAGACACCTAGCACACAGACACCTAGCACACAGACACCTAGCACACAGACACCTAGCACACAGACACCTAGCACACAGACACCTAGCACACAGACACCTAGCACACAGACACACACACAGACACCTGGCGCACACACACACACAGACACCTGGCGCACACACACACACAGACACCTGGCGCACACACACACACAGACACCTGGCGCACACACACACCCAGCACACACAGACACCTGGCACACACACACACACACACACAGACACAGACACCCAGCACACACACACACACACAGACACCCACACAGACACCTAGCACACACACACACAGACACCCAGCACACACACACACAGACACCCAGCACACACACACACAGACACCCAGCACACACACACACAGACACCCAGCACACACACACACAGACACCCAGCACACACACACACAGACACCCAGCACACACACACACAGACACCCAGCACACACACACACAGACACCCAGCACACACACACACAGACACCCAGCACACACACACACAGACACCCAGCACACACACACACAGACACCTAGCACACACACACACACAGACACCTAGCACACACACACACAAACACCTAGCACACACACACACACAGACACCTAGCACACACACACACACACAGACACCTAGCACACACACACACACACAGACACCTAGCACACACACACACACAGACACCTAGCACACACACACAGACACCTGGCACACACACACAGACACACACACACGGACACCTAGAACAGACACCTAGCACACACACACACACAGACACCTAGCACACACACACACACAGACACCTAGCACACACACGCAGACACCTAGCACACACACGCAGACACCTAGCACACACACGCAGACACCTAGCACACACACGCAGACACCTAGCACACACACGCAGACACCTAGCACACACACGCAGACACCTAGCACACACACACAGACACCTAGCACACACACACACACAGACACCTAGCACACACACACAGACAGACACCGAGCACACACACAGACACCGAGCACACACACACACAGACACCTAGCACACACACAGACACCGAGCACACACACAGACACCTGGCGCACACACACACACCCAGCACACACACACACAGACACCTGGCGCACACACACACACAGACACCTGGCGCACACACAGACACCCAGCACACACACACACAGACACGCAGACACCCGGCGCGCACACACAGACACCCGGCGCGCACACACACAGACACCCAGCACACACACACACACAGACACCCAGCACACACACACACACAGACACCCAGCACACACGCACACAGACACCCAGCACACACGCACACAGACACCCAGCACACACGCACACAGACACCCAGCACACACGCACACAGACACCCGGCGCACACACACACACACACAGACACCTGGCGCGCGCACACACACACACACACACAGACACCCGGCGCGCACACACAGACACCCAGCACACACACACACAGACACCCGGCGCGCGCACACACACACAGACACCCGGCGCGCACACACACAGACACACACACACACACAGACACCCAGCACACACACACACAGACACCCAGCACACACAGACACCCAGCACACACAGACACCCAGCACACAGACACCCAGCACACACACACACACAGACACCCAGCACACACACACACACAGACACCCAGCACACACACACACACAGACACCCAGCACACACACACAGACACCCAGCACACACACACACAGACACCCAGCACACACGCACACAGACACCTGGCGCACACACACACACACACAGACACCTGGCGCACACACACACACAGACACCTGGCGCACACACACACACAGACACCCGGCGCGCACACACACAGACACCCGGCGCGCACACACACAGACACACAGACACCCGGCGCGCACACACACAGACACCCGGCGCGCACACACACAGACACCCGGCGCGCACACACACAGACACCCGGCGCGCACACACACAGACACCCAGCACACACAGACACCCAGCACACACGCACACAGACACCCAGCACACACGCACACAGACACCCAGCACACACGCACACAGACACCCAGCACACACGCACACAGACACCCAGCACACACGCACACAGACACCCAGCACACACGCACACAGACACCCAGCACACACGCACACAGACACCCAGCACACACGCACACAGACACCCAGCACACACGCACACAGACACCCAGCACACACGCACACAGACACCCAGCACACACGCACACAGACACCCAGCACACACGCACACAGACACCCAGCACACACGCACACAGACACCCAGCACACACGCACACAGACACCCAGCACACACGCACACAGACACCCAGCACACACGCACACAGACACCCAGCACACACGCACACAGACACCCAGCACACAGACACCCAGCACACACACACAGACACCCGGCGCGCACACACACACACAGACACAGACACCCGGCGCGCACACAGACACCCGGCGCGCACACACACACACAGACACACACAGACACACACACAGACACACACACACACAGACACACACAGACACACACACACACACACACACCCAGCACACACACCCAGCACACAGACACCCACACACACACACCCAGCACACACACACCCAGCACACACACACCCAGCACACACACACCGACACCCGGCGCGCACACACACACACAGACACAGACACCCGGCGCGCACACAGACACCCGGCGCGCACACACAGACACACACACACAGACACCCAGCACACACACACACACACACACAGACACACACACACACAGACACACACACACACAGACACACACACACACAGACACACACACACACACACACACCCAGCACACAGACACCCAGCACACAGACACCCACACACACACACCCACACACACACACCCAGCACACACACCCAGCACACAGACACCCAGCACACACACACCCAGCACACACACACACAGACACCCAGCACACAGACGCCCAGCACACACAGACACCCGGCGCGCACACACACACAGACACCCGGCGCGCACACACAGACACCCGGCGCGCACACACACACAGACACCCGGCGCGCACACACACACAGACACCCGGCGCGCACACACACAGACACACACACACACACAGACACCCAGCACACACACACACAGACACCCAGCACACAGACACCCAGCACACACACACACACACAGACACACAGACACCCAGCACACACAGACACCCAGCACACACAGACACCCAGCACACACAGACACCCAGCACACACAGACACCCAGCACACACAGACACCCAGCACACACAGACACCCAGCACACACAGACACCCAGCACACACAGACACCCAGCACACA